>CM071598.1:135295147-137925147 GCA_036435485.1 Saposhnikovia divaricata
TCAGCATGATCAGATATGCCCATACACATGCTAACTGCAAATATGGGGTTTTATGTACCTGTAGTAACACGCTTCTTTTGCCCCCCAGAAATGCCCCTCCTCATTTCACTTTTGACCACAGTATCTGCACAGGTTTCTAGTCCCAGAATCTACAGAACAAAAGAAAGAGTGGAAATGGTATTGGAACACAATTATACATACATATATATATATATATATATATATATATAATGCTTCCTTTAAATTATAGCGACATAATCATAATACCTTTATAACATAATCTGTGACCACGCTGGCTTCTTGACCTTCCATTGCAGCAGCCTGAATCGGCGGAGATGACAGAGGAAGTTAATGAAATGAGAAGTATATACGGCAGGAGATCAATAATGACCTTGGCTGCTTACTGGATAATTTACAACTGGTTTATAATACCATGGTTAAATGTGTGTGGTAGCTTATTGAGTCTATCTTGTGTCTTAAAAGAGATTGGGCGACTGAGTAGAGCATCATGTACTCAGTAATAAATAACTTATGCAACTATATAAATTAAGGAGTTGTGCCTAGGGTGTGTGTGAACAATTGCTATCTTATGTACAAACTCCAGGTTTGATTTAATTATACAAAATTACAGCTATATATCTCAACAAGGAGAATCTAGGGTGCATTGTATTTTCTGAACATGACACTGAACTTGTAACAAATGCCAACTATGTAATGATAGCAAGTGGCTACTAAAACGAAGAAATTGGAATTTCATTAGATTTCACAATTTACAGAAATAAATTTGTTAACTAGAAAAACAATAACTATACAAAACATAGTTTGTGTAAAGTGACAAGACATGGTCTTTAATTAGTGCATTATAAATTTATAAGTTATAACATATACTATGAATTAATGAAGATACCGGAAAAGGACAATCACAAGCCTCTACGTTACTGTTCCCATTATGGACATCCGCGGAATGATGGGGAGCAATACCCAAGTTTAACTCCAGATTCTGGCTGCTTTCTGAATATAAGAAGTAAAGGAAAATTTGTCATGGAATTATCTTAACAAAGATATTTAAATCTGTTTTACATCTAAAAAACAGTCTTCGGTGTCATGAGTTATATAGGAAGTTGGTACTAAACTAAAGTCAGCGTACAGGGTTACTTCCTCAAGTTAATAACAAATTTTACTAAGATACTAGGACTTTTGCTGCATAGTGCATCATGGATTATCCATCTGTAAATAAAATTGCTAATAATGTACCTCATTTTAGCCTCCAATCCCCTCCCTGGTTCTGCAACCGGAGATAATACATCATCAGCTGGAGTCTGGAGATGAAGATCAATAGAGGAGACATGCAATATGTATTTACCATAAGAAACAGCGGAAGGATTGAAGAATTCCTTGCAAGCGCTACTGAGAGCATGATACATAAACCATTTGTGCCTGCCATTATAGCCTATAGGTCTCTGACTCCAGCTTACAAGAGTTCATTAACATGCAGGATAGCGATAATGTTGCCAATGCCCATTGACATATCAGATTCGACCTCTGACTTCACTTAATTAAGCATATCATAATCAAGTCTCATCAGCTTTTTTATTGTTTGTATTTTACTCGGGTGTATGGTATGTTTAGCAATGTAGCCCGATGCTTGTTTGTTTGTCTCGTGACTTTTTATATTAAATCTTTGGTTTCCTACTTAACATATCTATTATCTACAATGTTCAACTTGTATTAACAATCACAGCATACTATCCAATAACCAATTTTTCGACATTTCAAAAGAATTTCTAGTTAGAAATAAAATTTTTAACTACTTTGATTTTGGAAGGAAAGGTGTGCAGAATTTGTATGCTAGGAAAAGTGTGCATAATTTGTTTTCTGGCCAACTGGAAATATAATTTACTTAAAAATGTAATTGAATGTTGACTTTCATACCACTTCCTCAGGCACTTGCTCCTTTCAGCAGCAGTAAACTTGCTCCAAGCTGCAAATAAATATCATTTGCTAAAAGATTGACAGTATGAATTTCAAAACAAAAGAGAATCGAAGTGATAATTGTCCTTTTGAAATGGAACAAAAATGAAAAAGAAGAATGATTGATAGTTTAAATGCCATATGGTAAACACACATTATGACTCGCCAATAAGATGATAAAAAATCCAGACTTGAGTGTATAAGAAAGAGAAACTGTCATCAACTGTGGGTAAATCAAAATCAGAACAATTACATATATATACACAAAAATAGAAAGAAGATTAAAACATACACACAAACTATATATATAAATACATGTATGTGTACAGAGAGGGAGAGAGAGATAGAGAGAGATGAAGAATACCTAGAATCGAATTGAGATGAATAAAGATACTGCTTCTAATCGTATTAAGATAATGGATTCATTAAAAACCCCAAAAATTAGGGCACGAATCAATTGAGGTAATTAGAAACATACCACGCACGAATCAATTGAGAGAGAGATAGCCGAGATGAGCGAAGATGGACAGCGGAGATGAATACCGGAGATGGACACCGGAGAGATGAGAGGGAGAGAAGAGAGTGAGAGAGATGAGAGCCGAGAGAGATGAGAGGGAGCTGTGAGAGTGAGATGAGATCTGTGAGCTTTTTTTGTTTTTGTTTTGTTTTATTTTGTTTTCTTTTGTTTTAGATGACAGCGGG
The DNA here is from genome assembly GCA_036435485.1 of Saposhnikovia divaricata. Taxonomy (NCBI): domain Eukaryota; kingdom Viridiplantae; phylum Streptophyta; class Magnoliopsida; order Apiales; family Apiaceae; genus Saposhnikovia; species Saposhnikovia divaricata. Next base: position 135,297,821 of record CM071598.1, read on the forward strand.
CTTTTTAACTTAAGTGAAAATTTTAGCGGGCTTCTATTTTCAGTAATAGCGGCAAAATTTTTAACATTTTTTCAGGTGTATAAGGCAACACCAATTCATGTGTTGGCTTTTAGAACTAAAATTGAATTAAAGGCAACATGAATGGCAACATCCGGTTATGATGTTGGCTTATATCAAATTTATTCGATTTTTAGCATCTAAGGCAACATCGGTTTTCAGTGTTGGCAAAGACCACTTGTGGTGTAGTGCTCTCTGTTTGTTTCGAACTCTCGAATACAAACCTTATACAGAGCTTCACACGATATGCACTAAAAAATTCACAATCCACTCTTTTACAATGATATAGAGAGAGTATTTATAATGCTACCTATCAACTAATAACAGAATTATAATCTATCTATGACAATGTTCTGCCGTCCAGTTGATAGTTTCCATCAATAGAAAATTCTTTCCTTCATGATATCTTCTTGCTTGTTCTTCAAAACAACGATCCTGTTTTATAGCATTTGCTAGTTTCTGTAGCATCCATAATGACATCATCAGTAACACGACTGATATCAGGATTCCACCTCGCATCAGGATTCGACATCCATCAGTATTTGACTTGGCATATCAGGATTTGATCTCAGTTCCTGACATGTAGTCCTTGATGCACTGCTGTTCCTGACTAAACTCTACAGATTACTGTCTAATGCATACATCCTATAAAAAGTGCTAAATCCTTTATAAGATCAGGATTTACAAGAAGCATAAGAAAAATTCTATTCTCAACATCACAACTTATGAATTTTTCCTAACAGATTGTAAAAACAAAACCTGGTAAAGAATTATAGAGGAAAATGAAGAGGAGAAGCAAGAGATAAAAACCCAAAAGGAGATAGAGAAACCCCTCCTCTTGCTTTCATCTTGTTCATCAACATTGACTCAAAAGTTAAGATCTTTCAACAAAAAGTACTTTTCGTCCATCTCAATGGAACCCATTCTTCTTTAAAGCAAAAGAAAACAAAAACACTGAATCTTTGATCAGTGTTCCTTGTTTCTTCGCCCTTAACTATAAATAGATGATTATCAACCACAAAGAACAGAAAATAAAGAACCCAAAGCTCCAAACTTACAAACTCCAAAAAACAAAGAAAATACCTTACAAACTCGCAAACCCAAAGCTCCAAACTCGCAAACCCACAGCTCCAAAGCTCCAAACTCGCAACTCAAAGCTCCGGATCTGTTAAAAAAACAAAGAAAATGAAGTAATCGAGAAACAAACGAAGCAAAGAAAAGAAACAAACAAAAAAATAAAGTTAATTGAAAGTTTGATTGGAGTTTTAATTGAAATAGGAAAGCTAGGGTTACGTTTGGGGAAGAAAGTATAAAAACTCAGTTGGTTTTGATTTGGGGATAGTAGAAAATGAGAATGTGTTTGTTGGTTATGTTTTGTTTGATTTAATTTTTATGAATTTTGTTTTAAAATTTTAATGTTTAGTTTTAGGAGAGTGTGTTGGTTTGGGGATAGCTGGCTGATGGGCGGGAGAAAAATTTAGTTTAAGGGGGAAATATTTGTTAAGGGGGGGAAAGTTAATTGTAGAAAATATTCTAAGGCGGGGAAAAACAGTTTTAGACATTGCTTTAAAAATGAGCCGTTGTTAGAATTTTGTAGACATCGTTTTATAATGAAAACTGATGTCTGAGTCGTTGTTAGAATTTTTTTAAAGAGTTTTAGACATCGCTATAAATGAAAACTGATGTCTGATTTATAAAAGACAACGGTTTTAAAATTATCGATGTAATAAAGGCTTTTAACATTGGTGGAATTTGAAACCGCTGTCTTAAGTGCGATGTCTAATCCTGCTTTTTTAGTAGTGGTACAACCCACTGCACAAATAAGCACCTACATAAGCGAATAAAGAGGAGACATGGGAAAGATTTTCTTCACAGTTAAAACCCGAATAGAACAGACACAATCAGAGAAGAGAGTATGATAGGAGCGATGACGATCAAGATCACAATCCACAGTCCCGAGGGCCAGTAATCAACATGATCTCCGGAGGCCTGACCGCGGCCGGTACAACAAAGAATTCTTGAAAGGCTTATGCCAGGGAAGTAATGCACGTTGTTGGAGAAACACCTAAGCGTGCAAGAACTGAGGTAGTAATCGGATTTGATGATTCAGACCTTGAAGGGGTGAAGTTCCCCCATGACGACCAGCTGGTGATAACTCCCGTGATTGGAAATTTAGAGGTAAAACGAGTCTTGATAGACAATGGAGCTTCTGTGGATATCTTGTTTCACGATGCTTTTATGAAGATGGGGTATAACGACTCTCAGTTGACCCCCTCCAACACGCCTATATACGGGTTCAATGGAGTAGAATTTAAAGTTAAGGAAACTATTTAGTTGCCCGTCACCATCGGACAAAAGCCGATAGAGGCCACTCAGATGCTGAACTTTTTGGTTATCAAAGCATCTTCCACCTACAATGCCATCCTCGGGAGGACTGGACTCCACGCTTTTAAGGCTGTGGCCTCAACCTATCACATGAAGATCAAGTTTCCAACCAGGAATGGTGTAGGAGAACAAAAAGGTGACCAAAAAATGGTTAGGAGCTATTATGTAGCCGCATTAAGGCCTGATGAAGTCGGGGGGCAGGTCCTTCCGATTGAAGACATGGATGTCCGCGATGATAAGAAACACCAAGAAAGGCCAACAGAGGACATCACACATAAGCCTCAAACAGCCATTAAGGCTAAGGCTTCAACTGACTTCGTGGTTGAATGTACCATTGGCAACCAAGAAGTCGGGGGGCAGGAGGTAGTATCCCAAGAAGGAAGTGAACTTCAGAATAAGAATGAGGAGACCAGGAGGAGTAGTGGGTGCTCTATTTTGATGGAGCATCAAAAACAAAATCAAGTGGTGCAGGCCTAGTCTTGCAAAGCCTCGATGGGTTCAAATTATCCTAGTAGGACTTAGCTTCATATTTATCTAGTAGAAGTAGAAATAAGGTTCGATGAAACCATTGCAGAGCATGTTGCTCCGAGTAGGACAGTAGTACTCTATGTAAGGGTTGAACCCATTTCAAGTTATTAATGTAAGTTTGTTTTCCATTCATTGATTATGTGATTTTATTTATGTGCCAAGCACCAGATGTGTGTAAGTCAAAGATGACCAAGTACCAAAAATAAAAGAATACACGAATGGAAAGAAACAAATGCATAAATAAAAACCCCGAATGGTAGAGAGTTAGGTTATAACACAACCAAATAAGTGTTTAAGTCCTTGAAGGACCCGGGACAAAAGACAAATTAATAAAGCCATATGTGGCAATCAAAGCCATGCAAGGCTGTGGAGGCTAAGGACTAGTCACTCTTCAATATTTATAAAAAAATACTTGGATGGAGAGTCTAAGGTGGAAGACCAACAGAGAACCTTGAATTCTAGTTTTAAGATCAAGGGATATAAGAATATCTTAAACCAAGATCAAGAAGTTCAAGCAAGCTCTCGTCTCAGGAGTTTAAAAGGCAAGAAGCCCACATGATTGTATTTCTTGAAATATAAATCGAGGAATCAACCTTGAATCCTTGACCTAGAATCAAGAAAAACAAGAAACAAAGATGGAACTGAAAACTCGAATTCAAAACAAGGAACCAAGATAAACATTGAAGCCATGACGGCTAGCTAAGCCAAGAAAGGTCGTTTTAAAACTCTAGGTTTAAACATAAACCCAAGATGAGGAACTTGAAGTCATAATCAAGAAACAACAATCAAGAAATTCGAGAAGTTCAAGAAAAATAAGAAATTAAAACTATGCAAGCCATGAAGCCAAGAAAGGTTCCTCAGAACTCTAGTTTGACATCATTGCAAAGAAGAAGAGCTTGGAGTCAAAATAAGAAATACAAACCAAGCAATCAAGAATTAAAGACGATACTCAACAATTAAAAAAAAGAGGTTTTTTTAGCCGAGGTGCCTCAGCCGAAGAGACCCTTAGAGCCCCCTAGCCGAGCAGCTTCAGCCGAGAAGGCCCCCAGAGTCACATCAGCCGAGATGCCAAGGCCGAGGTGCCTCCAAGAAGGCTCCAGCCGAGGTGCCAAGGCCGAAGTGCCTCTAAGAGGCCTCTAGCTGAGGTGCCAAGGCCGAGGTGACTTCAAGGAGCCCCCAGTCGAGGTGGCCTGGCCGAGGTGGGCATGGAAAGGGCATGGCCGAGAAGAAATCTAACCTACCTTGACCCCTCTTTGTTTGCCTTGAATGCCATGACTGCCTTGTTTGTCTTGTTGGTCTTGGCCTCCAGCCGAGCAGAATGGGCCGAAGAGCCTCTTTGAAGGCCTCGACCGAAGTGCCCAGGTGGTTTTTGGAGGGGTTTGGCCGAGGTGGATGATGACTCCCCTTGTCTGCCTTGTTTGCCTTAACCACCTTATTAGCCTTGGTGGCCTTGTCCCTTGATCCCCGATCACCGATTTAGTGTCATTTTGCACCGTTTCATGCCCATGAAAGGCATGGACGAAGAGGAAAGGCCAAGGAGGCCCTGAGAATGCCTCATCCGAGGTGGCCTAGCCGAGGTGAGCATGGAAGAGGCTTGGACGAGGTGGGAAACAACCCCCTTGTCCTCATTGAATTCCATGATTGCCTTGTCCTCCTTGAATGCCATGACGGCCATGACCCCAGCCGAGGTGGTTTGGCCGAGGTGAGCATGGAAGAGGCTTGGCCAAGGTGGGAAACAACCCCTTGTCCTCCTTGAATTCCATGATTGCCTTATCCTCCTTGAATGCCATGACTTCCATGACTACCCCAGCCGAGGAGGGCTAGCCGAAGAGGTTCCTTGGGGACGCTTGGCCGAGGTGGATTTACTCCCCTTGATTACCTTATCTCCCTTGATTGACTTGTCTCCCTTGACTACCTTGTTTGCCTTGTTGGCCTTGGCCGAAGTGCCAGGGCCGAGGTGGTTTTTGGTGGGGCTTGGCCGAGGTGGATAATGACTCCCCTTGCCTGCCTTGTATGCCTTGACCCCCTTGCTAGCCACGTTTGCCTTGTTGGTCTTGGCTTCACCTAGTGACCCCCGGTTTCACTTAGTGACGTCCAGTGCCGTTTTGCACCGTTTAGCGTCGCTTAACACCATTTAAGCATCGCTTAGTGCTGTTTAGTGCCGTTTAGCACTGTTTAGCATCGTTTAGCGTCGCTTAACACCGTTTAAGCATCGTTTAGTGCTGTTTAGTGTCGTTTAGCACCGTTTAGCGCCGTTTACCGTCGCTTATCACCGTTTAAGCGTCGTTTAGTGCCGTTTAGCATCATTTAACATCGTCGTAAATGCGTCGATCGCTCCACGCTTTACAATCAAGACGATATTCGTGAAACACTAGCGTACAAAGATAAACCCCGAATCTTGAAAAAGACAAATATAACTTCTACAAAAACTTGAAACGTTTCCCAGAAGTTGGGGGGCAAATGATATGGGTAGAAATATACCCTAAAAATATAATTAATATGGCATTAATTATGCAGTAAAGAAGGCCCGATAAGAAGCCCTGAAACCCTAGTTGGGCTTGAATTCGTTATACTTGGATCAATGATGCGGCCTGTATCGGGGACGCCCAATACAAGGCCCGCTTCTATAATCTTTGATTTGGAACTCAGAAATCTACAAGGAAATTGAATCCTTGATTGACACAAATTAGAACTACCGACTTTGAGAAAAACTTAACCTCCAAGGCACACAATCATACAAGGAAACAGACTTCTACAAGGTAGGAGTCTAGAACCTTCCCCAAGTGTGACTTTCCCACCAAGTGACCTAACCCTACTACGATTCCAAGGCTTCTTCGCCTATATAAAGGTCAGACCCCTCATTCTCAGAACTACGTTTTTGGCTTGATTCCCAACTTCGAGATACATAGGCATTCTGTGAGGAAACTCACCAACCCTAGCACTAATTACATACAAACCCTCGTTTGGCAACTTAACGTCTTCCCCCCTCCCTGGGGTATCCCCTCTCCGTCTTAGTTTGTAGAGTCATCTTCCCTCCCATACTTGAGTGTTTTTTATTTCACAACGGTATCTTTAAAGGTATTTATTATTATATATAAAAATAATGTTGCATTAATATTGTTCATTTCAAAAATAAATTATTTGATTTTAAATATAAAATTATTTTATTTACTTTATCATTATGATATCATAATTATTATCAAATAAAGTTTTTAAATCACAATATGCGCCAAATTTTAAGAAATTTTTAAAATCACATACGAAATTAGAATCCTGCGTTACAAAACGGTTACGAAAATACCAACCAGGAATCCGTTTATTACGGAAAGAAAGAAACACGCAACTGTTGGATGAGAAAAAATCCAATTTCCAAAGGGAAGAGGAAAAGGAAAACGTGTAATCTCCTCTTATATATAAGGTCAGAAACACGCCAAGATCGATCATAAACAAACATACATCCGAACACACTATTGAAAACAAGAACACAATTAAAGTTGCGATTCGTAAGTGAATCATGCATGAAAGTACGAACGTCCCTACCGGATTTCGTTTCAGCCCTTTCGAAAAAGAGCTCATATCATCTTACTTGAAGCCTAAGTGTAATATATAGGATTTTTAGATATTTTATATAATAATAATAATAATGATAATAATAATAATAATAATAATAATAATAATAATAATAATAATAAAATAGAGTAATAATAATTAGATTAGTTATATGATTTCTAAGCCTAGTAGGAGAGTCAGCACTATATATACACATATAATGATAGCCGGTCGGTAATAACAAAACCCTAAAATTATAACTTTTAGTCAAGTAGCATAGCAGTCGCAGAGGCAGTGGTGAGAAAAGGATAAACGAATAAAAGGAGTACAAGTGAGACGGTATTATCTGTTTTCAATAAAGAAGGTATTCTTACTTAATAATCACTGCTACCAGTCTATACTTTTGTGTGCCGTCATGTTGTATACATGATTATTATATTAATTAGTTTGTATAGATAAGCACAGAAGAGTCTCTAGTTTTGATAGTATAATAGATTTGAGTGTGTAATATAATATTGTATGCACATGGCTTAAGGTCCAATTCCTTTACTCCACTTTGATTTTATATGCACCGGGATTTTCTTATTATTAATATAGAGTTTAATTACTACACTATAGTTATTAATCTACACCATTATTGTGTTAGCATATGTTGTATCATCCGAAGATCTGTATTCATATTGGTCTTTTAATTCATCATTAGTGTGCAATATATTAATTTATTATTTACCATTCTTTATAAACTCGTGTCATAGATTTCTTACATTAATTTAATAAGTATATTTTGACCTTGTTTATACATGTACTGTTATTTAATTTTAAGGTGATAAATTAATAATATATCTATGTTTCTAGCATGATTTTATAGGAGCAAAATTTAATTTTGGTATTAATTGTTAAATTCAAGTTATTAAAAAGCTTTGTTTTGACAAAAGTGTTTATATTAATATTATAGTATTTTGGTGGCCATGTGAGTCAACCAGCATGTAGTATAAAACAGAGGGAATTACTATATTCAGAGTTAGTGTCTTGGTCACGGATCGTGTGTATATTATTGATATAAAACCAAGCTTGTTGCCGAGGCAGTTGCTGAGTAAATGTATTAATAAATAAATTGAATAATACAAGAGAATGTATTTTAATTATATATTCCATTTTCTTAATTTAGATCGGGAGCCGAGAAATTAGCGGATCAGTTGCGGTTAGTATTTTTAGTTATTATATTCGAGGTACGGATTCTCTCTCCTTTTTATTCAGCGCTATTCATTTTAGGATTTATTATACTAAATCTGTTTTGTCCTCAAATATATTCACTTGGTTTTGACTGTTCTGATTTTGAAAAATATTTTGACTCATTGACTTTGAAAAATGATTTTTATATCTGTCTGAAAATATTTAAATATTTGTTTCTGCGACTCTTTAGAATTTTGCAAATTATATATTTGTTGGAAATATTCAAATATCTGTTTATTGTGATTTCAAGGATTTTGCGAAATATTTTATTTGAACCCTTAGCGATATAGGGTATACCGAGTTAACCAGCTGTAGGGGTACTACAGCCATGTCATTGCGGCACCAGTGGCATGACACTTCCGTGGCAGTGTGATTGGTCACGGCGTATCCTTCTGATAGCTCAGGTGGCGAGCTTTTGTGCATTTTGATATTTGTTTCAGGATACGTGGGTGCACCCAGATTTTTATTTGATTTGTGATTTGATTTGGCGGTGACGTTGTATATGCCGTACACGTTATCCGGTTTGTTGCATACATTACGGTACCCAATGGTGTATGTATATGTATCTGTATCTGTTCTGATCTCGGTATGAAATATCCTAACCCCTCGTTGCTTCAGCCATGCGTATTTTAAAATAAATGTTTTATTATAACTGTCAAATATACTTATCTATTTTTCTGTTTTATATATTGTATTCCAAATCCGTACTGGGCGTTTGGCTCATGCCGTATTCTTTTTCTGGCAGGTGCTTAGGGGGATCTGGGACTGTGTGATGGAGTGCTACCCATTATTTCGTTGCTTAGGATTTATGGACTTCTAGAATTATTTAGACTGGATTATTTATTACAGATTTGTGGTTTTCGTATTTATTGGTTTGAACTGTAATTTGGAGGTTTATTTTAATTTTGGAGATTATTGGATTGTTTAATCGTTATTCAGAGATTATTTTAGTGCTCTGTTTGCAGGTTTATGGATTATAGGTTATATCTCCTTCTATTTAGGGAAGGGGGTGTTACAAAGTTGGCATCAGAGCTTAGGTTCTTTCTTGTAGAAAACCTATTTAGATTGACCTGTGAGTTTGGGTAGACGTTAGGATGGGTATTCTGTTTAAAATTCATATCATCTTGCTTTACTCTTTCGATATCTATTTTTAACTGATTCTGATTATCTATTCTTGTGATCTTCATTCGTTTGTTAATCTTATATTGTAGATGCCTCCTAAGAAAAATCAAAATCAAACTACCCTGAATGTTAGCCCGGCTCAGCTAGCTAATATGTTAGGACAAGCAGTGGCGAACGGTATACAACAAGCTATGGCAAATATGAATAATCAGAATGGTCAGGGTAATCAGAATGGCCAAGGCAATCAGAATGGTCAGGGAAATCAGAATAATCAGAATGGTCAGGGCAATCAGAATGGCCAAGGCAATCAGGATGGCCAGGGTAATCAGTTAGAGCCATTTGCATGGTTGGAGAGGTTTTCTAAGCAGAAACCGGATTCTTTTCATTCAGCGCCGACTCCTATAGATGCTGAAAACTGGATTGTACATCTTGAGAAGATTTTTGATGCTTTGGGTTGTGATGAGGTTCAGAAGGTCAGGTTAGCTGTGTATAAGTTGGAGGGGGATGCTCAGAGGTGGTGGAGAGGAGTGAAAGCTACTAGAGGAGAGGAATTTACAGAGACATTGGTATGGCAGGGATTCAAGGAGGTGTTCTATGAGCAGTACTTTTCTAATGCAGACAGAGAGGGTTACTTGAGGGAGTTTCATTCTATTGCGCAGAATTTTGATGAGAGCATTACTGACTATATGGCGAGGTTCATCAGGTTGGCTGGATTTGCTGGGACAGTTGCAGGGACTGCTGCACAGCAGGCTGAGAAATTTAAATGGGGGTTGAGGCCTAATCTGAGGGGTGGTATCATTTCACTGAGGTTTCCTAATGTGGCTGAGGTGGCAGATGCAGCTAAGGATATTGAGAAGGAGCGCACAGAGTATAGAGCTTACAGGTTTCAGAATGATCGCAAGCGGAATAGAGATGATCAGAGTTTTGTATAGGGTAAGCAGTGGAATGGAGGTCAGGGTACTCAGCAGGGACAGTGGCGTGGAAGACATCAGAATATGAGGACTCAGTCAGCTTATGGCCAGAATCAGTATGGTGGTCAGAAACAGAATCAGAATCAGCGATTTCAGCAGCAGCAGCCTAGGCAGTGGCAGGGTCGTCAACAGGGGCAGAGTCGTTATTCAGTTTATGGGGGCAACCCCAATATGATTCACGTGGCTCCTTGTGCTACATGTGGTGGACATCATCCAGGGAGAGCTTGTTATAAACAGACCGGGGCTTGTTTCTTGTGTGGTAGCATGTCACATAGGGCAAAGGATTGTACCGCGTCACGTAACACTGGTGGAGGAGCAGGTGGTAGTGGTAGTGGCAGTCAGCAGAATACTTCAGGCAGAGTGTTTGCATTGACTGCTAATCAGGCAGCAGCTAATTCAGGTACCGTCTCAGGAACACTTCTTGTTGGTAGACGTGATGCTTATGTGTTATTTGATACTGGTTCGACTCATTCTGTAGTATCTTTATCGTTTGTTCGTCATCTTGGTGTTGAACCTTCATTACTATATCCTCGTATGTCTATTGCTACCCCGATGGGGAATTCTGTTATTATTTCTGATGTGTACCGAGAGTGCCCGATAGCTGTTGGGGAGAGAAATTGTAAGGTTAACTTGCTTCCGATGGAGATGCATGATTTTGACATTATTTTGGGTATGGATTGGTTGAGTGAGCATCGAGCTACAATTGACTATCAGGGGAAGAGGGTGATCTTTGGTGATGCAGATAAACCAGAATTTGTATACCAGGGTTCTCAACCGAAAGGAGAGATTAAAATGATTTCAGCTCTAAAGGCGGGTAAACTTTTGTCTAAGGGTTGTGATGGCTATCTTGCTTTTGTGAAGGATACGTCTAAGGATGAGCCTCGCATCGAGGATTATCCAGTTGTTAATGAGTTTACAGATGTGTTTCCCGATGAGCTACCAGGTTTGCCACCACAGAGAGAAGTGGAGTTTACTATTGAACTTGTTCCAGGTGCAGAGCCTATTTCTAAGGCGCCATACCGAATGGCACCACTAGAGTTGCAGGAATTGAAAGTGCAGTTGCAAGAGTTGTTGGATAGAGGATTTATTAGGCCAAGTGTATCTCCATGGGGTGCTCCGGTATTGTTTGTGAAGAAGAAGGACGGTTCTATGAGGTTGTGCATTGACTACAGGGAGTTGAATAAGGTGACTATCAGAAACAGATATCCTTTGCCACGCATTGATGACCTGTTTGATCAGTTACAAGGAGCGATATTCTTTTCGAAGATAGATTTGAGATCAGGTTATCACCAATTGCGAGTGAGGGAAGAAGATATTCCGAAGACTGCATTTCGTACTCGTTATGGTCATTATGAGTTTCTCGTGATGTCCTTTGGGTTGACGAATGCACCAGCGGTGTTTATGGATTTGATGAATCGGGTCTTTCATGATTACTTAGATAAGTTTGTTGTGGTCTTCATTGATGATATCTTGATATACTCGAGGAGCAGGGAGGAGCATGAGGAACATTTACGTATTGTGCTTGAGATCTTGAGGGAGAAGAAGTTATTTGCAAAATTTTCAAAATGTGAGTTCTGGTTGGAGCAGGTGGCATTTTTGGGGCATATTGTGTCTTCTAGAGGGATTGAGTTGGATCCTGCGAAAGTCGAGGCTATCACTAACTGGCCGAGACCTAGCAATGTGACAGAGGTGAGGAGTTTCTTGGGTTTGGCAGGTTACTACAGGCGCTTTGTGGAAGGTTTCTCATCCATAGCTTTGCCATTGACTCAACTGATGAGGAAGGGTGTTAAGTTCGAGTGGAATGATGACCGTGAGCAGAGTTTCCAAGAGTTAAAGAAGAGGTTGGTGTCAGCTCCTATACTTGTGTTGCCATCAGGGAGTGGAGGATTTCAGGTTTATAGTGATGCTTCTAAGAGAGGATTGGGGTGTGTTCTTATGCAGCATGGGAAGGTGATTTCGTACGCTTCTAGGCAGCTTAAACCTTATGAGGTAAATTACCCTACTCATGACTTGGAGTTAGCAGCAGTGGTCTTTGCTTTGAAGATTTGGAGGCATTATCTGTATGGAGAGACTTGTGATATCTTCACTAATCATAAGAGTCTTAAGTAAATTTTTACTCAGAAGGAGCTTAACATGAGGCAGCGAAGATGGCTTGAACTTCTTAAGGATTATGATGCTAATATTCAGTACCATCCAGGGAAGGCGAATGTTGTGGCAGACGCTCTTAGTAGGAAGAACTTGGGGAGTGTTGCATCTCTCATTACTCAGCCGCATCTTATTTCAGACATGGAGCGGTTTGGTATTGAGCTGTATGTTAGGGGATCAGATGGTAGCATTGCGAGTTTGAGAGTGGAACCAAATCTGGTTTCAAGGGTTAAGGAAGCTCAGAAGAATGATACAGGATTGGAAGGTATTAGATCAAAGGTGGCAGAAGGTAAGCAAAAATATTTTCGTATTGATGATGAGGGTGTGATATGGTTGGGTAGTAAATTGTGTGTGCCCGCGGATGTGGCGATTCGTGAAGAGATTTTGACTGAGGCTCATAGTTCTTCATTCTCTATTCATCCAGGTTCCACCAAGATGTATAGAGATTTAAAGAAGCACTTTTGGTGGAGTGGAATGAAGGGAGACATAGCAGAGTTTGTGGGGAAATGTCTTATATGTCAACAGGTGAAGATAGATCATCAGAGGCCTAGTGGATTGTTGCAGCAATTGGATATTCCAGTTTGGAAGTGGGAGAACATTACTATGGATTTTGTGACTCATTTTCCGAGAACCTTTAGAAAGAATGATGTTATATGGGTGGTGGTTGATAGACTTACTAAGTCTGCTCATTTCTTGCCTATTAGAGAGACTACTCCTGTTCATGAGTTGGCAGAGATTTTTCAGCGGGATATTGTTAGACTTCATGGTGTGCCTGTGTCGATAGTTTCTGACAGGGATACGAGATTTACATCACATTTTTGGAAGGGATTTCAGCAAGCTTGGGGTACGAGACTTAATTTTAGTACTGCTTATCATCCGCAGACTGATGGACAGTCAGAGAGGACGATTCAGACATTGGAGGATATGTTGAGGGCTTGTGCTTTGGAGTGGACAGGTGATTGGGATAAGTATTTGTATCTTGTTGAGTTTGCGTACAATAATAGCTGGCACGCGAGTATTAGTATGCCACCATTTGAAGCTTTGTATGGTAGGAGGTGTAGGGCACCATCTTGTTGGGATGAGGTTGGTGAGAGAGTCATTGAAGGACCAGAACTAGTTAGAGTTACTAATGAGAAGGTAGAGAAGGTTAAGGCAAGCTTGAAAGAAGCTCGGTCACGTCAAAAGAGTTATGCAGATCAACATAGAAAGTTTGGTGGATTTGAACCAGGTGATCATGTGTTCTTGAAGGTGTCTCCTTGCAAGGGTGTTAAGCGCTTTGGTATGAAGGGAAAGCTTAATCCGAGATATATTGGCCCGTTTGACGTTATAGAGAAAGTGGGGGAAGTGTCTTACAGAGTTGCGTTGCCACCACAGTTATCTCATGTACATAACGTGTTCCATGTATCGGTTTTGAGAGGCTATAAGTATCATCCATTACACATAGTTCAGTACCCGTTACATAAGATTAGAGAAGATCTTTCTTGCGAGGAGGAAGCAGAAGCTATCTTAGCTCGAGAGGAGCGAGTTTTGAGGAAGAATACTATACCGTTTGTGAAGGTTTTGTGGAAAAATCATCCCGAGAGAGAGGCTACTTGGGAACTAGAGGCATCTATTCGTGAGAGATATCCGCATTTATTCGATTCAGGTACGAGTTTTAGTTTCGTTTGATTCCGGGGACGGAATCCTTTTTAAGGGGGTATATATGTAATATATAGGATTTTTAGATATTTTATATAATAATAATAATAATGATAATAATAATAATAATAATAATAATAATAATAATAAAATAGAGTAATAATAATTAGATTAGTTATATGATTTCTAAGCCTAGTAGGAGAGTCAGCACTATATATACACATATAATGATAGCCGGCCGGTAATAACAAAACCCTAAAATTATAACTTTTAGTCAAGTAGCATAGCAGTCGCAGAGGCAGTGGTGAGAAAAGGATAAACGAATAAAAGGAGTACAAGTGAGACGGTATTATCTGTTTTCAATAAAGAAGGTATTCTTACTTAATAATCACTGCTACCAGTCTATACTTTTGTGTGTTGTCATGTTGTATACATGATTATTATATTAATTAGTTTGTATAGATAAGCACAGAAGAGTCTCTAGTTTTGATAGTATAATAGATTTGAGTGTGTAATATAATATTGTATGCACATGGCTTAAGGTCCAATTCCTTTACTCCACTTTGATTTTATATGCACCGGGATTTTCTTATTATTAATATACAGTTTAATTACTACACTATAGTTATTAATCTACACCATTATTGTGTTAGCATATGTTGTATCATCCGAAGATCTGTATTCATATTGGTCTTTTAATTCATCATTAGTGTGCAATATATTAATTTATTATTTACCATTCTTTATAAACTCGTGTCATAGATTTCTTACATTAATTTAATAAGTATATTTTGACCTTGTTTATACATGTACTGTTATTTAATTTTAAGGTGATAAATTAATAATATATCTATGTTTCTAGCATGATTTTATAGGAGCAAAATTTAATTTTGGTATTAATTGTTAAATTCAAGTTATTAAAAAGCTTTGTTTTGACAAAAGTGTTTATATTAATATTATAGTATTTTGGTGGCCATGTGAGTCAACCAGCATGTAGTATAAAACAGAGGGAATTACTATATTCAGAGTTAGTGTCTTGGTCACGGATCGTGTGTATATTATTGATATAAAACCAAGCTTGTTGCCGAGGCAGTTGCTGAGTAAATGTATTAATAAATAAATTGAATAATACAAGAGAATGTATTTTAATTATATATTCCATTTTCTTAATTTAGACCGGGAGCCGAGAAATTAGCGGATCAGTTGCGGTTAGTATTTTTAGTTATTATATTCGAGGTACGGATTCTCTCTCCTTTTTATTCAGCGCTATTCATTTTAGGATTTATTATACTAAATCTGTTTTGTCCTCAAATATATTCACTTGGTTTTGACTGTTCTGATTTTGAAAAATATTTTGACTCATTGACTTTGAAAAATGATTTTTATATCTGTCTGAAAATATTTAAATATTTGTTTCTGCGACTCTTTAGAATTTTGCAAATTATATATTTGTTGGAAATATTCAAATATCTGTTTATTGTGATTTCAAGGATTTTGCGAAATATTTTATTTGAACCCTTAGCGATATAGGGTATACCGAGTTAACCAGCTGTAGGGGTACTACAGCCATGTCATTGCGGCACCAGTGGCATGACACTTCCGTGGCAGTGTGATTGGTCACGGCGTATCCTTCTGATAGCTCAGGTGGCGAGCTTTTGCGCATTTTGATATTTGTTTCAGGATACGTGGGTGCACCCAGATTTTTATTTGATTTGTGATTTGATTTGGCGGTGACGTTGTATATGCCGTACACGTTATCCGGTTTGTTGCATACATTACGGTACCCAATGGTGTATGTATATGTATCTGTATCTGTTCTGATCTCGGTATGAAATATCCTAACCCCTCGTTGCTTCAGCCATGCGTATTTTAAAATAAATGTTTTATTATAACTGTCAAATATACTTATCTATTTTTCTGTTTTATATATTGTATTCCAAATCCGTACTGGGCGTTTGGCTCATGCCGTATTCTTTTTCTGGCAGGTGCTTAGGGGGATCTGGGACTGTGTGATGGAGTGCTACCCATTATTTCGTTGCTTAGGATTTATGGACTTCTAGAATTATTTAGACTGGATTATTTATTACAGATTTGTGGTTTTCGTATTTATTGGTTTGAACTGTAATTTGGAGGTTTATTTTAATTTTGGAGATTATTGGATTGTTTAATCGTTATTTAGAGATTATTTTAGTGCTCTGTTTGCAGGTTTATGGATTATAGGTTATATCTCCTTTTATTTAGGGAAGGGGGTGTTACACTAAGGTTCTTGGAGAAAAGCTACCTTCCAATGCTGTGGAGGAGAGACAACTTTATGGCCCCAATGCCAGTCCGTGGCAAATTTTCGACCCCGATAACTATCCTTGGATCCTGTACGAAGTTAGCCCCGGAAAGTTTGAAAAAGTTACTTATGTCTTTGTAAACTTAACCAAGAAGGGAGCTGTTGACAAAAAAAAGAAGGTTTCTAAAGACAACTACGTAAAGAAAGCTGGTTGTGGAACTTGGGACGGACAGACAAAGCGCTTTGAGATCAGGGATTGTAACGGTGATCTTATTGGGGAGAAAAGATTTCTAGTTTTTGAAATCAATGATGATTCTGATCAGGATTTGAGCAAGGTAGGTTACTGGAAGATGCATGAGTATCAGTTGAGCGGGATTAATGAGGACATTAGTAATCCCTCTAATACTGTTCTTTGCAAGATAACCTTTGACGCTTCCAAGAACCCTCCCATTAAATTGCGTCCTAAAACTAATAACGATCTTCCGGTAAAGAGTAGTAGTATACCTCAGAAGAAGAATGCCAATGTTGATAGCGCGAGTCCACCATCAACAATGAATTGTGGTACTGTTGAAAGCAATCAGGGTATCTCCGAAAATAATGGAAAAGCTATTACTACACAGACACAACGTGATGATTTAGTAGTGTCCGACAGTCACACGGATAAAGAAAAAGAAAGGTATTCTGGACCTGAAATTGTTGAAATATATGATGAGGTGGAATGTGTAAATATTACCGACGTTGAAGACAATACACCTGTAATTGCAAGTTCACCAGCAGAACAACTAGATACTGGTTATCCCAAGCCAGTACCCTCTGATTTTTGTTGGCCTGATAACAATGGTTATGAAAAAATTAAAAAGGAAGGTGGAAGAAGGGATTTGAATTTCGGCAAGACTAAGGTCCATTTTTCCGGCTATCAGAAGCCCACTGGCGAGCAGTCAATCAAAGACACTACTCCTGTTCTGGGAAAAAGGAAATCTATAGTTGAAACTTTATGCGCAATGACTAAGAAGTTGAATCCGGCATCCTCGGATATTTGTTGCCCTGCTAAACATGATAATGATTATCAAAAAACTGAAAAGGAGGCAGGTGCAAGAGAGGAACTGATTAGTAATTTCATTAAATTTTTATAAAAGTTTAGATTTAGATATGTTAATCAAGTTTTGTTTGCCCTGTTTTTTTACAACTTTTTTTGTCAGTTGTTTAATGATCATGTCATAGAATTTTTTTGACTGAAAATCAATTCATTAACTTGAAGCAAATCGTTCAACAATCAACATGATAGAAGAAACTTCAGCAGGGACACTTCCCCCACTGAATTCACGATCAGCATAGCATAGAGACATTCTGGAAAAAGTATGCGCAACTCGATTAGCGGACCGTTTAACAAAATGTAAACTAACGTTACTAAAAGACTTCACCAATTCCTTGCACTCATCTACTAGAATACCGAAACCAGAAACCATGTTCACAGAACTCCTGATTGCTTGAATGGCCACAAGGCAGTCTGACTCCACCATAGCTATCTATTTAATTTAATTTATCATAGAAATTTAATTTATAAAGCTATCTATTTTAGCACAAATTAGATTGTTGATTTGTATGCTTCTAAGGTTTACCCTTAATTTGTATGACTAGTACCATACTCAGCTCAGCCAGAACTTTGATCTAGAAAATTCCATCATCTGTTGCCCAATGTTCTATATCATGGCATAATGAACAATTCAATTAGTGCAGTGTCAACAAACAAAGTACCTACTCTGGTAAGAACAAACAGGTGTGTACATATCCGTACAAAGGAACCATACCATGGCCTCTTTTATTTCCATTTTTCTCTCTTTTCTTTATAATTCATCCATGTTTTGGAGTGTGTTCCTTCCCTCTGTTTCATAAAAACTTGCTTTTTAACCTATATTCACCGATGTAGTTCACTCACGTTACTAATAGATGACTAAGGCTATGTGCGTGCAGTCTATGAAGGCATATGATGCTTACCTGTTTCAAAACTATAAAGGCCACACGTTGTTATACTGCATATCTGTTAAGGCTTGCATGAACTGTGTTGATGTGAGGTAAAAACGGTCACACTTTTGGAAAATTGCATTCGTAAAAAAGCTCTCTCTCATATCTCAAGTCAGACCAGCTAGTCGATCCATGAATCACGACTGGTGACAACCATTTCCTACAGTGAGTTTCTAATTTGAACCAGCTGCATAACATGAATAATGCTATAAAATTTGATGTCAATTGCAATTGCAATTGCCACACCTTTTTTTTTTTTTATTTGTAAGGAACAGAGTATGTAGGATACAGTTTAGTAATACCGTCTGTACATTGCAGGTTATCTGTCATACTTTTTTCTATGGGGATGACTTTTACTAAATATGATTTGCAGATGATTTAGGAATGCCTTCTTTTAAAGTAGCATTTAGAGTTATCAAATCTCAGGGAAAAGCTGCTCTTTGTTCAAAACATTTGTTGTTCAACTCTTTTGTTGGGCAAAAATCAGGGAGTACCAGTAACTAAAATGCTGTAATCACTTATAGTTTGTTGTAATTCCCTCGATAGCTTCTCATGTCATTCTATATATGTAATCGTGGTTCCCCAGCTGCTATCTGCTTTCATCTGCTAGTTAATTCTTGGTGTGTACGTGGTATCGGCCCTGTTGGAACAGAACAATATTTGGATCTCTACCCATTTTCATCGTTTTCTTGTTTTAGTTCATCATTTTTTAACGCTACTGTATTTTCCTGATTGTATTTTCCTGATCTTTTTCTACTTAAATCAGATAGTCACTTTTTTAGTTACATATTTCATTTTGATGGGTGGTAATTTTTGACAAATCTTAGTGTTTACATTTAGATCTTTAGTAGTCAGTCTTAGCCGCGGAATACTATAAAGGGAACTATTTAAATGTCATCTTCAAGTTTTCTATGCCCAGACCCCAAAAGAAGATTACTGTACTTTCATAATTTTGAAGGTCTGTGTTTAAACCTATGTCTGTTTCTTTGGTTTTTCACTTAAGTTATGGTTTAAATTCAAAGTAATCTGTATTATACAATGTTTCACTAGTGTGAGTTTGTGTGCACCTAAAGCACTATAAAAACTTAATTGCTTTGACTTCTTATGATTTTTGTGAATCACTCATGGTCGCAGTTGTTATGGTAATATGGCAGTATCTTGTTTAGAAGGCTACAAGCCATTGCATATATTAACTTAAACCAGCTACTTATTTGTCGAGAAATACATTAAGTTACATGTGTTAAAAATTTTTAAGACTATCATATCTTTTGATAAGCAAGATTGGAGTGTTAAATTATGCCCACTATAATGTTTACATATTTTTGTTTCACTTAAGCTGTAACATTGCAAACTGGGCAAATTGCAACGTAGTGCACCACAAAATCTCAATGTTGGAAATGTCAGGAAACACATTTGTTGATAGATAAGATTGTAGTAGAGAGGAGAATGGAGAGATATGATTACAAAGAATTATAGTCCTATATATAGATGAAAATACTAGGAACATAATGATAGAAACATAATGATAAAAAACAACATTATGCTAACAAGTACTAGATAGTGTGATGAAGCATCCAATATAGTGCAGTGAAGGATCCAATGTTTAACACTCCCGTTCAAGTTGATGCATATATAACGCTCATGCCCAACTTGCCAATAAGAGGATGAAGCATCTTCCCGATTTAGACCTTTGGTAAATATGTCAGCTATCTGGTCCTCTGATCTTACAAAGTGAATATCAATGGTATCATTATTGATCTTCTCTTTGATGAAGTGTCGATCAGCTTCGATATGTTTGGTCCGATCATGTTGAACTGGATCATGTGCAATGGCAATAGTGGCTTTGTTATCACAATGCAACTTCATTGGAGTTGTGGATGCAAGTCCCAATTCTTGTAGAAACAATCTTATCCACAATAATTCACGTACACCTTTAGCCATAGCTCTATACTCTGCTTCAGCACTGGATAAGGCAATCACAGGTTGTTTCTTGCTTCACCAAGTAACCAAATTGCCACCAAAAAATGTACAATATCCTGAAGTCGAACGTCTATCGTCTTGACATCCGGCCAAATCTGCATCTGTATAGCTCTCAACCTCGAGATGTTTGTTTGTAGTAAACATTACTCCTTTTCCACGAGCAGCTTTAAGATACCTTAATATCATATAAACTGCATCCAAATGAGGTTGGCGGGGATCATGCATGTACCTGCTAACAATTCCCACTGCATATGCTATGTCTGGCCTTGTATGTGCAAGGTAGATTAGTTGTCCAACTAATCTTTGATATTGAGATTTATCGACAATTTCACCAGCATCTCCACAAAGCTTATGATTTGCTTCTATTGGAGAATCTGCAGGTCTACATCCCAACATCCCTGTTTCATTTAGAAGATAAAGTGTATACTTTCGTTGTGAGAGGAAGATACCACCCGGACTTCTAGAGACCTCAATGCCAAGGAAATACCGTAGTTTTCCTAAGTCCTTCATCTCGAATTCAGAGGCAAGCTTGCGTTTAACATTAGCAATCTCACATGTGTCGTTGCCGATGATCACAATATCATCGACATAAACAACCAACACTGTGATTTTTCCATCTCATCTTTTCACGAACATGGTGTTATCCGAGTTGCTCTGTTTGTAGTCAAATTTAATTATTGCTCTCTGAAATTTGCCAAACCAGTCCCTTGGAGACTGTTTTAACCCATAAATAGTCTTCTTTAGCTTGCATATTTTCCCAATGGTTGCAGCTGTAGAAAAACCCGGTGGAATATCCATGTAAACCTCTTCTTTCAGGTCTCCATGTAGGAATGCAATTTTTACATCTAATTGCTGAAGTTCCCATCCAAGATTTGCTGCACATGATATCAAGACTCGAATAGAAGCCATCTTTGCTACTGGAGCAAAAGTTTCCTGATAATTAATCCCGTAAGTTTGAGTATACCCTTTTGCTACAAGTCTTGCTTTATACCTATCAAGCAGCCCATTAGGTTTCTGTTTCACAATTAACACCCATCTGCATCCTACTACCTTCCTTCCATCGGGAAGATGAGTTAGCTCCCAAGTGCCATTATGTTTCAATGCATTCATCTCCTCTATCATGGTATCTTTCCATTTAGGTTCACACAAAGCATCCTGCCAAGTATGTGGAATAGAAACACTAGACAAAGATGACACAAAAGCAAGTGAAGAAGGAGATAATGCATTATAAGAAAAAAAGTTCGAGATAGGATGATTAGTACAAGAACATTTACCCTTACTAACAGCAATAGGAAGATTCAGAGTGGGATCAAGAGGCTCAATTATAGGAGCTATAGGATCTGCCTCAAGGTCAGAAGTCTCTGGATGTGGTAAAGTGCTGATATCATCATTTCTTCGTCTAGAATATGTGATCAAATCCGGCATGTTAAATCTATCCAGATCATTTGGTTCACTAGGGGATGTGTTTGGACTCGGTTCCTTACTAGGCACATTTATGAATGGAAGTGATTGTGTCTCTTCTGTTGTTTCACTATTATCAAGACTTTGTTGATTAATCTCCCCCTGAAGCAAAGAGGAGGAGCCAGGAGAGAAATATGAAATTGACTTGATGAAGTATATTTTTGTGTTCGTTCGCAGGGAGACAGGTTTTATCAATTTTAATTTAATTATCACAAATTATTAAAAACAATTATTGAGAATTTTTATATAACTAAAAAAAGCAAATAAATGTGTTTTAAAGTCGATTAACTAAAAGTCTAGGGCGACCGGGTTCACCATGTTTACACCGAAATAAATTATATGGATGTAGTAATTTAACGGATTTAAATAATTAGAGCATGTGTTAATCTCTCTCAAGCATTAACGCTCTCGGAAATCCAATTATGCTCTCGCACTAAAATTCAATTCCGCTAATCGTATGTATGCCTCTAGTGAGTAAAATCTCTCGATCTATTATTCCTATTCGCAAATAATTAATTAATGATACCAGCCGATAAAACAAATTAGATTTTATAACATATCGATTAGAATTATTTTATATCCGTTAAACAACTAATAAAATTAAAGCACTATCATGGTGTAAACATGGCTTCCCCTTACACCCTATAAATAAACTACTCACACATGCTATTAATAGAATTGACAAAAATAATTAAACAAAACATGTAAAACATATATTAATAAACAAGATAAAATTAAAGAGTACCTCAAATTTGTAATAAAATGGAGAATTATGCCAAACAACGTGTACATAAAAGAGAAGAAAACCAAGCCCCTAGCTCCAATAAAAAGCTTGCCGAATGAAAAGTTGTAGAATAAGAAAATGTAAAGTGGTGATCTTTAGCTTTTTGTTTCTAATGCTTTCTGTAAGAGTTTTTCTCCCCTTTAAACTAATGAAGGTTGTTCTATATATAGGCAGTATTAATGCCCTTTGTAAACAAATGCTGCTGACATGCATTGACAATTTCAAAAGCTGTGTTCTTTTATATTCAAAGTTTGCTGCTCTTGCTTTATTTTCAAGATTCCTGGCTGCTGAAGTTTTTTTTTCAAAGATATCTGCTCCGTAAATGAAGGTTTTTGGGGTGTGTTTGAAATATTCCAATTTTGCTCCAAACTTCTAATTCTTTTTTCCTTCTTCTTTTATTTCTTCTTTGTACTTTATTTCTTTATTTTGTTATTTCTTTATTTTTCCGAATTTCTTCCAACTTTAGCTCCAAAATAGCTCTTTAAGCCCAAATTCTTTCAAACTTAGAAATTCTTGCCTTCCTACAATAAAACATCAAAATTTATTAAATAATATCCAAATCAATGCAAAATGCAATTAAATATGGGAATAAAATTATCTAAAATGTATATAAAAATATATCTTATTATGACTCCCAAAAGCTAACGTCATGACTGACAAAAGTGCGATGTGAAGGAGGATGATAACACTTATATCCCTTTTGAGTTGGTGTATAACCAATGAAAACACATCGGAGAGCACGAGAATCAAGTTTATCCCGTGAGGGAGAATGATTATGAACAAAGCAAACACTCCCAAATAACTGAAGAGGTAATGGATTAGAGGAAGGTGTAGGAACAAAAGACAAGAGTGTTCTGAATTGTAGAACACATGAAGGGAGACGGTTGATCAGATATGCGGCAGTCATGACTGCCTCGCCCCAAAGATATTTAGGGACATGCATAGTTAACATAAGTGACCGTGCTACCTATTGGAAGTGACCAATTTTCCTTTCAGCAACCCCATTTTGCCGAGAGGTTTTAACACATGTAGTTTGATGAAGAATCCCATATGTGTCTAAATAAGACGTAAATGGCCCATCATACTCAGTACCATTATCGCTCTGAAGAATTTTAACAGAGGCATTGAACTATGTTTGTATCATGTGGTGAAAGGATTTAAAACAGCCAAATACTTCACTTTTGTGTTTAAGAAGATATACAAAAGTAAGTCGAGAATGACAATCAACAAAGACAACAAACCACCTATACCCATCATATGTAGGATGTCTAAACGGATCCCAAACATCAGTATGAATAATAGAAATAAGAGTAAAACTTCTTTTATTTCTTGATGGATAAGATGATCTTTTAGGTTTGGCCAATTGACACGGTTCACAGAAAAATTCCTCCTTTTTACATTTGATGCTAAAGTAGGAAAAAGATGCGATAAAACACCAAAATATGGATGGCCTAACCGCCTATGCCATTGGTACAAGGATTCTAAAACAGGGCTGGATGTAGGATTAGATGTAGATGACACCTGATAACTTGTTGAAGGCATAACAGAATTACCTTCCATAATATATAGCCCATCTACCACTTTACCACTGCCAAGGACCTTGCTTGTCGCCAGATCCTGAAACACACAGTGAGAAGAAAAAAAGGTTACTGAACAATTAAGATTTTCAGTAAGGGTTAATAATCATATAGGTCACTTATTACACGCCAATATATCAAGCGGATCACTGGGTGTTTTTTGGTCTCATTTAAACCACTCAATATAAAAAATGTTACACTTCGCTAACTTTCGAAAAATAAAAATAATATTTTGTTGAATCTATACATTTTTCTTGAATTCTACCGCAACCAAATGAACAATTCTTAAATTCTCGTATTTTTGATAATATATTTAAAATTTAAAAAGTTCATTTACTATTTATTTTTAATTAAAATAATGAAAATAACTATAAAATTAAAAGTAAATAATAAATGATTTTTTCAAAATCTAAATATATTATCTAAAATGCTAGAATTTAACAATTATTCATTTGGTTACGGTAGCATTCAAGAAAAATATGCAGAATCAACAAAAGATTACTTTTATTTTTTGAAAGTTAATGGAGTGTAACATTTCTTGTATTGAGTGGTTTAAATGAGACCAAAAAAACCCCGGTGATTTGCTTGATACATTAGCGTGTAATAAGTGACCTATATGATAATTAACCCTTTTCAGTAATACGTTGAACAGATAATAAGTTTGCTGTTAAGGAGGGAACATGTAACACATCAGATAACGACAATGATGATGAGAAGCAGTGAGAAATGCCTTGTCCATGAATAGGTACAATAGCTCCATTGGCAACACAAATATTGCCTGTTTCACCATTATATGATTCTAGGAAGCTAGAATTTCAAGTTATATGTGCTGATGCTCCAGAATCAATAATCCATGAATTAGAACATTTATCGGAGCTAAAATGACAAGATATACCTCCATGAGCAGAGTTAGCAGTGGGTGTTGATGGAGTAGTGTTCAATTGGAACATTAAATATCGAAAGTTATTGAGTTCTGAAGGGGTCATTGTTCCTGTTGAAGGGGGCACCTCATATTCTGACACTGCATAATGAGCATTAAAAGGATTGCCCCTGCCTGTATTTTTGCCTGTTCCTCTGGATGATACACCTCGATAGCCACCTCGGTTGCGTCCTCCACGTCCTCTGATCTTTAGGTGAGGGTGTAGGATAAAACAATTCTCATGAGTGTGATTCATCTTGTTGCAATAATCACACTGAAGAGTAGATCTTTCACCCATAAGAGCCACTGGAGACTGCTCTTCATTTTCAAGCTCAGGTTGCGGATTTTTCCAGTTATAAGTGCAGATCTATCAGATGGAGTTGTAGGGGCCATGCTTCACTTCCGACTTTCCTTTAATTGAACACGGCCATATGCATTCTCTATAGTCGGAAAGGGAACTTGTCCGATAAGTTGATTTTTCATTGAGTCATACTCATCAGACAGACCATCCAAAAATTTCATCACCGTTCTTCAGTCATCATTTTTTGATATTTCTTCTGATCTTCGGCATGTTTGCATTCAAAAATAGTGTAATGAGCTAATTCACTCCATAGAGATGTCAGCTCTGAGTAATACTGAGCAAGAGTTCTACCTTCTTGAGCCAATGCCCATATCTTCCATTTTACTTCAAATCGCTTGGCTACATTTCTGGAAAAAGAATATGTCCGGGAAAGAGAATTCCACACTTCTTCGGCTGTGTTAATAAAGATATAGCTTTTACGAATATGCACCTCCATAGAGTTGAACTACCAAGAACACACCATGGCATCCTCTGAATCCCAATCATCATAGTCTGCATCTGTCTCCAGGGGTTGCTTGACTTTCCCATTAATATATTTCATTAATTTTTGGGATTTAAGGACCATCGTGCAGGCTTTCGACCATTCAAGGAAATTCTTCCCATCGAATTTAGGACTTACAAATGGGGTACTATGGAATCCCAATTTACTGCTACTTATAGCAGTACTTCTACTTGAAATTGCGAATTCACCAGTATCCGTCATTATAAAATAATATTCAAATAAAAATTTCCCCCTTAAATCTTAGTCAATCCTTAACTAACCAAGATGTATATATGACGAAGGGATTATTTTTTTTAGAAGAGCACCATGTATATATGTAAATATACATATAACAATATATCAGAAAAATAAAACTTCACAGAACTGAAAGATGATACCACGGTTGGAATCGGAAGGACGAGACGAACAGGAAAGGCTTCTGCAACTTCACCGGAAAATCAATGTAGGGTGCCACACGCGCCGGCGCGTGGGCGCGTCTAGCGGCGTCTGGTACTTTCTGGCGGTGCGTGGAGGCACGTGGGGCAGCAACTGGCGGCCGGATTTCTGGGTTTGTCTCGTCTTCAGCTCTTCTTTACAGGTATGTAGGTTTGGTTTGGTTCTGATTTGGAAATAAAAAACAAAAAACTGGACAGTTTGACAGTTTATTTGCAAGACAGTTCTTCTCTTCGAGAAGCCTTCAAGCCTTAACAAATTCTCCTAACCTGCTCTGATACCATGTTGATAGATAAGATTGTAGTAGAGAGGAGAATGGAGAGGAGAATTGATATATTCAGTGATATGATTACAAAGAATTATAGTCCTATATATAGATGAAAATACTATGAACATAATGATAGAAACATAATGATAGAAAACAACATTATGCTAACAAGCACTAGATAGTGTAATGAAGCATCCAATATAGTGTAGTGAAGGATCCAATGTTTGCCACACAGCCCACACCTAGTTATTGTGCTACGGACTGCTCAGCTCCTCAGTTGCCACTTGTTGATCTAAGGATGTGTAGTGTTTGTTTTAAGCAAGGCCATGTGGCAGTCGACTGTACAAATGATAAGGGGTACAGAAGAAAGACAGGGCACTTGGTTTGTGTTGAAATGTAAACACCTTAGAACACCTTAGCCGTTATTGTTGAACACCGCCATTGTTGAACACCACCATTATTGAACACCTTAGCTGCCATTGTATATAATCAATATAAGTAGTCTTATCCTTCTATATATCAAGTTCTACTCATGTAATAACAGATACATCAATACAAAGCAATACAAGAGTTTCTTAGTTTCTCTTACATTGTTTTCTTGATTCTTCATTCCGAATTCATATATCCATTCTAGTTTTATCATGGTATCAGAGCTTTAAGCTCCTTACCTCCACTTTTCACAGCCACGGTCATCATTTCCGGTGAAAACTTCTTTTAGTCATTAAATCAAACAGTTGGCACAACCCACCTATTGACGAATCAACACAGCGAGTTACACACAACTCAGAAACCACTATTGATTCCGGTGAACCACCATTGATTCCGGCGAACAGTCATCTTTTTGAATAGAAGAAAGAACCAGCCATCTCTCAAAGTCGTTAAAATTCGACTCGGAACTCAATCACGAGTTAAACCCACCTGTTTCAATTCCGTAACTGAACTCTCGTCTGGGTAACTCAAATCTCAACATATTCATATATATATATATATATATATATATATATACTGTTATTGTGTTATATGCAATATAGCCGCATATATATTTCTATATATCTGCTGTGTTACAATATTTGGGCTAATATACATATTCAAACTAGTCTTTTTTTTATTGGGCCTAAACCTTATCTACTTGGGCCAAACTCATACAGGGCAATTAAAATATTTTGGCTATATTACACTTCAGTACCCCAGTTTTTACTTGTCTTCTAAACAGAGCCTTGATTTTTTAAAATATACACAGTCCAGTCCTTACAGTTTCAGATTCTAACAAATTAAACCCGCAATTTACATCTTTTATCCTTGAACCCAATTTCTACCATGGAAAAAGAAAGTAGTTCGCCAATTTAAACAATTTTGAATGGCTCCAACTACTTGGCTTGGTCTCAAGCTATGCGTAGTTTTCTTAAAGGTAAAAGAATCTAGCGTTATGTAAATGGTGATATTACAATTCCAACAAAAGAGAATGAGGAGGCTGAGTCAAAGTTTAAAGATCGCATTGAGAGTGGGATGTCAAAAATCATCAGGCCATCACATTTTTTAGAAACTCTTCAATTTCTAAGATTAATCTTTAGTTCGGGAATTTTGAGACTTCAAAGGAAATATGGGATTTATTAGCATCTCGGTACACTACATCTGATCTTGCTCATCAATATCAGATCATGAGTTCTCTGAGCAAACAAAAACAAGCACCTGGTCAATCTGTAGCTGATTTTCTATCTCAAATACAATCACTTTGGGATCAGCTAACTTTGTCTAAACCAAAGTGGAAAGACACAGAGGATGCCACTCTTTATCACACATATCGTGACCAACAACGGCTCATCCAGTTTCTAATGGCTCTCACTCAGGACTATGAATCAGTTAGAGCTGCTCTTCTTCATCGCGTTCCTCTGCCCTCTTTGGAGAGTGCCTTAACTAAACTTATTTCTGAAGAAACTCGACTCGGCATTGGCAAAGCTACCCCCACGACTGATACTATCCTAGCGGTACCTTCGATACCTACTTTTGACAAACCATTTTGTAGGTTTTGTCATCAAAGTGGACATGTAACTAAGGATTGCATAGCGCTTCGCAATCATACATGCCAACATTGCCATCAAAAGGGTAATTATTCAATCCAGTTTTGCAAGAAGAAGTCATCCTTCCGTCCGAACAAGTTCACTCAGTCTTCTGTTGTCGCAGCTTCTGAATCTACATCAGAAACTACACTTGCAAGCGATCTTGAAGCCTTGCTTCGACAGGTTTTACTTAAATCCAGCTCTCCTTCCACTGCATTTTCTGTCACTTCAGGTACTTCTTGTTATTTTAATTCTGCATGTTGCAATCACATGACAAATGATCCATCCATATTTACCACAAAAACATAGAGTTTATGCCTTCCAAATATTCAAACTGCTAATGGCTCTACAATGAAAGTGGCACACATTGGAACAGTATCCATAGAAGATCTTTCTCTTCCTAACACATACTTTGTTCCTAATCTTTCACTTAATCTTGTTTCCATTGGCCAACTATGTGATCTTGGTCTTAACATTATGTTAACCTCTTCTGGTTTTCATGTACAGGATCCTCAAACAGGACAAACTCTTGGGACATGACGTAGATGCGGAAGGTTGTTTGAGCTCACTTCCCTTCATCTTCCTACACCAATATCATCCACTAATCTAGTTGTTCTGTTTCATCCACAACTAGCATCTGGCATTCCCGGTTAGGTCATCCTTCACCTTCTCGTTTACGTAGTCTAGTTTCTGGTGGTCATCTAGGTAGTGTTAACTCAGACACTATTGATTGTGTATCATGTAAACTGGCAAAACAACATGTACTTCCATTTCCTATCCATTATGAAAAATCATTAGCTATTTTTGATCTTATACACTCTGATATTTGGGGTCCATCTCCAACTCCGACTATGGGGGGGTCTAGATATTATGTGATATTTGTTGATGATTTTTCTCGATACACTTGGATATACATTTTGAAAAATTGATCTGAATTAGGAGAAACATATAAAAATTTTGCCAAAATGATTGATACTCAATTTAACAAGAAAATTAAACTTTTTCGTGTCGATAATGCCAAAGAATACAAAGAATCAGAACTTACAAATTTTTTGGCCTCTTATGGTACTCTTGCACAAAGTTCTTGTCCATACACATCACAACAAAATGGTCATGCTGAACGTAAACATAGACACATTCTTGATACAATTCGAGCTCTTTTATTTCATCTTCTTGTCCGGAATTCTTTTTGGGGGAAGCTGCATTAACTGCTGTTCATATAATAAACATGATTCCTTCTCCAGTCATAGATAATGTGTCTCCATATGAAAAACTGTATGCAGAACTACCTTCATATGATACCCTTAAGGTTTTCGGTTCAACATGTTTTGTTCTTCTTCCTCCACATGAAAGAACAAAACTAGAACTTCGTGCTCGTCTTTGTTGTTTTATTGGGTATGGTAGTGGTTAAAAAGGATACCGTTGTTGGGATCCTATCTCTCAATGACCTCCAGTCTCTCGTAATGTGACATTTTGGAAACACAAAATGTTCTCATCTATGTCAGATTTTAAAATCGACACTTCTTCTAGCAACTCCCACTTTACAGATCCTTTTGTTGATCTATATCCCAGTGATTACTATATCGACTCATCGACATCTTATGACACAGTTCCTACAGATTCTCCAATTGAGCTCATACAACCATCTCCAACTACGAATGTTCCTCCAACAGAAGTTCAGTCTGAGGATTCTATTGATGTCTCTCCCACTCCACCATCTCTTTCAGATGAACATGCTCATCACTCTACTCGGGTAAGAAAGCCTTCTGTTCGACTGGCTGATTATCATGTTTATTCTGCTATACAATCATTACATGAGCCTCAATCATATAGAGAGGTGAGTGGTAACCCTCTTTGGCTGAAAGCAATGGAAGAGGAACTTCATGCATTAGACAAAACTCACACTTGGGATTTAGTAACTTTGCCTCCTGGTAAAACATCAGTGAGTTGTCGATGGATCTATAAAATCAAAACAAAATCTGATGGCTCTATTGAAAGATATAAAGCTCGCCTAGTTGCTAGAGGCTTTACTCAAGAGTATGGCATTGATTACGAGGAAACATTTGCACCAGTTGCCCGTCTCACATCTGTTCGAAGTTTACTAGCTGTTGGAGCATCAAAACACTGGGATATGTGGCAAATGGATGTCAAGAATGCCTTTCTCAAAGGAGCTTAACAAGGCACTTTATGGTCTTAAACAAGCACCTCGAGCTTGGTTTGAAAAATTTAGCAAAATTGTTCAGCAGTTGGGATTTTCTTCAAGTCCATATGATCAATGCCCTTTTTATACGAAGATCTGAACGAGGAATTGTTTTGCTTTTTCTATATGTGGATGATATGATCATTATTGGAGATGACACGAAAGGAATTTCTGAACTCAAACAATTTCTCAGTCAGCAATTTGAGATGAAGGATCTTGGTTCACTGAGCTACTTCTTGGGTCTTGAGATTTCTTCTGTCCCTACTGGCTACACACCTTCACAAGTGAAGTATGCATCTGACCTTTTATTAAAATCTGGAATCAGTGACACCAAGATTTCCTCCACACCATTGGAATATGAAGTTAAACTTAACGTAGAAGACGGTGAACTACTTTCCAATCCTACATTGTATCGCCAATTGGTTGGAAGTTTAATTTATCTCACTGCCACTCGTCCTGATATTGCTCATGCCGTGCACATTGTAAGTCAGTTCATGGCAGCTCCTCGCACTCCTCATTTCACAGCTGTTCTTCACATATTTCGTTATATCAAAGGCACTATATTTCATGGATTACATTATTCATTTGACTCTCCACTAGAGTTACATGCCTACTCAGATGCTGATTGGGGCGGTGATCCTACTACCAGATGTTCTACTACTGGATTTCGTTTCTTTCTTGGTAACTCTCTTATCTCCTAGCGCAGTAAGAAACAATCTCTTGCTTCTCGATCAAGTGCTGAGTCAGAATATCGGGCTCTTGCCGACACTACACAGGAACTAATTTGGCTACGATGGTTACTTGAAGATATGAGTGTCACGCATTCTCCATCCACTTCTATCTATTGTGACAGTAAAAGTGCCATTGACATTGCTCATAATGATGTTTTTCAGGAACGTACTAAACACATTGAGATCGATTGTCACTTCACCCGTCAACAAGTGGAAAAAGGAACAGTTCGTTTACAAGGTGTTGCTAGTGCTGATAATGCTGCAGATATATTCACAAAATCTCATACACCTGGAAGTTTTCATAAATATGTTCACAAACTCAAGTTGGTTTCTCAACCATCTTCAGTTTGATGGGGGTGTTGAAATGTAAACACCTTAGAACACCTTAGCCGTTATTGTTGAACACCGCCATTGTTGAACACCGCCATTATTGAACACCTTAGCTGCCAGTGTATATAGTCAATATAAGTAGTCTTATCCTTCTATATATCAAGTTCTACTCATGTAATAACAGATACATCAATACAAAGCAATACAAGAGTTTCAGAGTTTCTTAGTTTCTCTTACATTGTTTTCTTGATTCTTCATTCCGAATTCATATATCCATTCTAGTTTTATCAGTTTTCAATTGCCAAAAGATCCTGTTTTGCAGCATATTAGACCATGTAGCTACAGATTGCCCAAACTCTAATTTAATCCATAACTAGAGGGGGATCCTCTTGGTAGCTATAGTGATATTGTATATTGGAACTGACAGCAGGCGTGGCCTGATGAGCAGTGACTGTGTCGACTTGATGATTTGTCACAACCTGGCTGCAGACACCTGGTATTTGAAACTCATTTTATGTACAAATTGTGAAAACAAAGTGCTTGATCACTTGCTTCATGCTGGCTGCTTCCTTGAAATTTTGTCTATCCCAGAAGTATGCAGTCATTCATATATGGATAACAAGTAACACTTGATCAACGTGCTAAATAACACATTCAAATTTACTTTACTTCATAAGCGTATGTGTCAAAGTTTCTTAACTCACCAAGAAAACACGAAAATAAAACTGACATCAAGTGCTGGTTTACTAGTCATGTGTTCAATAACTCTAACATGTCAATCAACCTACTTTGCTTTTAAAACTTGGGATTTTGGTTGATTTACTTGGTTCCCAAACGACAAGTTGCAGTTGTAACCTACCAACAACTTTCAACTCAATGCCTGTGAATTTCTTAACAGCGCGGGCGTACCGTCCTTTTTGGTTCACACACAAATTACTTGCAGAAAGTTCTCCACAGAGACTCAAAATTAACAAAAAGATTAACATTTTTGTGTCAAGTAAAAAGTTGCAGAGAAATCTCCCTGTTAGCTCAGCTATTTAGAGGTCTGTGCTTACAAGGTATTCAGTCTCATGCATTCCAAGTCTGAATGGCCAGTTTGGGTAATCAACTGACAATCGGATGGTCCCAACCGAGATTAAATTTTTAAATTCATCTACTAATACAGTAATACTAGTCAGTTTGGTATAAAGTTACCAAGTAGTAATAAAATTTAACCTATTAGAAATTAAAGAATTTAAACTTCATCGATAGACTGTTTCGAGAGTAAATCTATTTGTAACAAAATGTTAAGGATTCGAGGGAGTAAAACCGATGACAATGAGACTACTGTAATACTTAAAAAAGTGTCCTGTAGCCTTGCTCAATTTAGGCACCATTCAATACTGTTATCTCTTTGGTTTCCAACTACTCTTCCCAAACTGTTATTCCTACGTCCCAAAATACATGTCCTTTTAAAAAATGGATTTGTCCCATTTTTTCAATACAAATTTAAGATAATTTTCCAAAACTATTCCTACATT
This sequence comes from Saposhnikovia divaricata, assembly GCA_036435485.1. Taxonomy (NCBI): domain Eukaryota; kingdom Viridiplantae; phylum Streptophyta; class Magnoliopsida; order Apiales; family Apiaceae; genus Saposhnikovia; species Saposhnikovia divaricata. The sequence goes on from CM071598.1 coordinate 135,330,871, forward strand.
TATTGTATTTAAAATTTGACTTTTTTCAAACTTAACACTATTCTCATTTTCCAATGTATTAATTGAAGATATTAGTTGAAAAATATTATTCAACTAACCTTTATCTTGATATATGTGTTTTTTAAAAAAGGAACTTGTAAAATGGAACGGAGGGAATAATAAATATTTCCATCTTCTTTCTAACAAACATAATTGGAAAATTAATTTGTATCCTCTACGGCTCTACCAAGTTAAACATGAAGGGGCCCTTTTACTACTACCATCTCTTTTGTTTTTCATTTTCCCATAACTACAAGTTATACCAGAGTAAATGGAGACGGCCTACCCATGTGTTTTTACCTTTGTTGTTACACTATTACTGTTACTTCTAGTACCAGTCAGTTTTAAACTTTTACTTGCCTACTTTTCTTCAGTTGTTTCAGATTATTGTTTAATAAGATTATTGAGTTGCACACTCTTTCTCCTTAGCCAATGGAGTATTGGAGTATCAGGGCTGAAACTCCAATCCACCTAGAACCGTCAATTTCGTATACGACATGAAAACGATACGAAAATGTTATTCTATGACATATGGATATTTCTTCTATGACATATGACATTGGCGTATCAATAATTCTTTAACAGTGGAGTATCTAGTGGGTATTTAGGGCAATATTTATTCAATATGGATATTTTGGTCAAATGTTATTGAAATGTGTATTTTGGGCACTCATCTTTAAACATGTTATATTATAATATTTGTCATTTACTAGATAATAAATAAATAAAAAATAATAAATAAATTAATAACAATTATTTATAATCATGAAATCAACAAACATTTTTCTAAAATATATGCTAATTTATATATTGAAGATGAAAATATATAATGAAACTAATAATAATATTTTTTTTTAAATTATCAATTCAATTTCTTTGGTCAAAGAAGAATACTTTAATTTTTTCTATAACTTTTATTTCAATTACAAATTACTAACTTTTAACTCGTGCAATGCCCGACTTTGTTTTAATATTTATAATTATATAAATTATATCGTCAAACATTCTTAATATTTATATTTACTAAGAATTTTTTATATTGAATTTGATTTTAATCGGATAAAATTAATCTTTGTTGAAGAAAGTAAAAAACTCTTAAATTTGAAAGACTCAAAGTAAAAATAACCAAATTTGAGTATAAATATCTAAAAATAATATTAATTATTAAACTTCACACGGTCTATTTACTATTTTTGCTCTATCTTGAGTTCTAAAAATTAGATGTAGACGATTTTCCAAGCTACGCAAAACTCAAGAAAATATCTTTAATTTAGTGATGATTTAACAATTATTACTCGAAAATTGAATAAAAAAAATTACTAATTTTTACATAAAGAATTCTAAATATTTTAGAAAAACTACTTATATTTGGTTTATACTATTAAAATTTGTTTTTTCGTATTTGAATACTCCCTCTGAACTATTTTCATTGCCCAAAATTTCCTATTTCATTTATCCCAAAATAATTGTCCATAATTAATTAACATGGTAAATTATGTGTTAATTATGTTAACTTTTGTGAAAAATAATGCAATTATTTGGTAACTATCAATTTATTTAACATGATTGAATTAAAGATGAATTTTTGATTGTGAACAATCAAAAACTACCAATAAAAAAGAAAATGAATAATTCTTACATTAAGAATTCTAATTTTTTTAGAAAAACTACTTATATTTGGTTAAAATTTATTTTTTCGTATTTGAATACTCCCTCCGTCCTATTTTTATTGTCCAGAATTTCCTATTTCATTTATTCCAAAATAATTGTCCACAATTAATTAACATGGTAAATTATGTGGTAATTATGTTAACTTTTGTGAAAAATATTGCAATTATTTGGTAATTATCAATTTATTTAACATGATTGAATTAAAGGTGAATTTTGATTGTGAACAATAAAAATGGGATGGAGAGACTATAATCTTACTATCAATCAATAAAACTTACTTACCAATATTAGATCTAATTATATTCTACCAGCTTAAAACCCACATATTTTTTAATACTATATAAAAAATTTCTTTAATTTGAATTAAATTTTTTTAGGACATTAATTTTGGAAGCTTAAGTTTTTAAATGAGATAATTTGATAACAATAATGCAAATGTTGTCCGTGATATTTCTAGAAACTATGAGATTTTAGTTAGAAAATATAGAAAATATGAGAAAGAATGCCCAAAATACCCATTCTAGGGTGTGTATTTGCCCAAAATACATATTTTCAGAAACAACGCCCAAAATGCCTACACATGTCAGATACTCCTTATCTATTGGAGTATCAGCTGTAATACTCCTTACCGAATGGAGTATCACGTGTAATACTCTTTACCTTGTGGAGAATTTCAGGAGTAAGTATCAGAGGTGATACTATCAGGGCTGATACTCCTTACCCAGTGGAGTATCACCTGATACTCCACTGGGTAAGGAGTATCAGCCCTGATACTCCTATGACATTGGCATATCATCCGGATATTCCTCAGACAGTGGAGTATCTGGTGGGTATTTAGGGCATTGTTCATCCAATATGGGTATTTTGGTCAAATGTTATTGAAAAATGGGTATTTTGGGCACTCATCCAAAAGATGATAGGTTTTAACTAAAAAAAGTAATCGATTAATTAATAGTAATTATAAAATTATTATTTTCTTTTATTAAATTGAATAGCCCGTGATATAATTGGAAAAAGAGAGTTCTTAATTAGTGAAAATTAAAAAGGAAACTTATTTTAGGTGAAAAAGGTAATTGATTATTTTATAGTAATTATAATTTAATTATGATATTTTACAAAATAAAATTACTTATAGTGTTTTTAGAAAATGAGAAATTAATTTCATCCGTGATATTTATAGAAAAAGAGGGATTTATTTAGAAAATATAGAAAAGATGATACGTTTTAACTGAAAAAGGTAATCAGTTAATTATTAGTATTATAATAATGTTATTAAATAGAACCGCCCAATTATTAGTATTATAATAATTGGAAGGCGACATGTTTTAGGTGAAAAAGTAATTGATTAGTTTATAATAATTATTATTTAATTATGTAATTTTGCCAAATAAAATTGCTCCTAGTGTTTTTAGAAAAAGGAGAAATTAATGTTACCTGTGATTGTTGGTCTCAGAGTATATTGCAGAAGGGGGGGTTGAATGCAATATAGATAATTCCAAATCTTTACCTCAACAACAATGATAAAGATTGTAAACTGTCTATACAAAAAATGCAAACACAAGTGGTATATCAAGATGTTCTCATAAAATAAATGTTTTATTTATTTTGCGAAGTGTTGCTACAACCTCGAGAAAAAGTATTTTCTCAAGTTTCGACTTCTTGAATCGATTACAAAAAGAATGAGAGATGTTTATCTATAAAAACTAATCTTCTCTAACATCTCTATCACATGGGTTGTGGAGCCGCTGTCATTTTCAAGTGGCAGCTCCTTACAAATTTCACATCCATGTGACTTTCCCAAAATGCTATACAAACAGACTATCATTAAGCATAAAGCAATCTGGGTTCTTTCTAAAACTAGCTAAAACAATTCTAGTAGATGTAGACTTGTCATACTCTTGAATTGTCGAGCTTCGTCTTATGATCTCTCAAGCTTCGGTCGTAGTCTTGCAGGTCTACTACAATCTTTGACAAAATGTAGCAAATTTGTTTCTTGAACATCTAAACTGTCACGGGTTTGACTGAGATAAATTCCCAATTCAAATATTCCAATGAGACAGTAACCTTTGATGCCAAGCTTGCTGTCATGAGAATATTCCTTGGATGACAGTATGAGTCCCCGCCAATGATGTTGTCGGGAATTTCAAACTTGCTGTCAAAGTGTGAGAATGTTGCTGTCTTCATGCTTCTGCCAATGTTGCTGTCAGATGAAACTTGTTGTCGTGATCTTGCAACATGTTGTCTTCTTGTAACGTTACTGTCAATGTTGTGACAGTAACATTTATTCTTTCTGTCTTCCTTATGTATGTCTTGAGGCTTGAACAATTGCATGAACTTCTTCCAAGAGATACAATTATTACATGACAGTAGTTTATTCGATTACAAAGACACACTATGGCTGTGACAGTATGTTCTACTTAGTCTATACAAATAAAACTAAGTACTAGTTAAGTTGTCTCTAAGCTATCACCCATAAATCCCAACAATCTCCCCCAATTTATTTTTATGGACAATAACAACAAATTTACAATTAAAGCATGCTGACAGCTTAACTAACATAAATCAGAATAGTTAAAACACTATGTCTGATGAATGTTAAAGAATCCAGAATACAACATTGATGTTCTAACTGTAAATCAATTACTCCTTTATGTTGAGCAAATAAGAAATTTTACTTAGCTTGATTTGAGCAGTTCTCAGCTGTCTAGATTCTTCCCTCTCTTTTGAGAGCTTCTTGTCTTGCCTTCTTGAGGTCTTCTACTAAAGCCTTTTCTTCAGGAGTGTTAACATCATCTTCAATGTCTTCAATATACCCTTGAATCACTCGAGAAGGAAACACTTTAGCATCTTTCAGGTCAAACCAAGTTTCGAAGTCGTAGGTGTATGTTCTGAACTTTAAGATTCCTTCGATGACCTTGAATCTCCTTCCAGGAAAAGCATTGAGGTATACTCTCATTCTTCTGTCTAGTTTTGGATCTTCATCTCTCCTTTGGTCAAGGATAACTTCAAGTTTCCAAGCACATAGCATTTCAAGCTTGTGAGATGATCCAACAACTCTTCAGTAGAGATTCTTCAAGATACTGGTCCTCAGTTTGTGAAAACTATATGCATAGATTTATTCTTTTCCATCTATAATTCTGAGAGGATCTTCCAGTACACAGGGCTGATAATCTGCTTTCTCACTGTTCATTTTATTGACCTTCTTGCAACTTTCTTTCAGTTGAGCTTCTAGATTTTCAGCAGTTTGTTTGGCAGATTTGGGTGGTATATTCTGATGCTTCATACACTTCTGCAGGTGTATAAGATGACGTTCTTTCTGCCCAGTCATACTTACACTCAACCTCTAATACATTTGAACTTATGGACAAGTTTGCATCATCAATTTCCATCCAGTCACCATGTTTCTCATAGAATTCAGCATATCTTTCAGCATAGTATTTCTAGATGTGTTCCATGGCTGGTTTAGGGACGTTGCCATGACTCACCATAAGCTCCACCATCCTTTCCAACACAAAGAAGTCTATTCTTCGTGTTACTACTTCAAATGTCGTTTTGAAGCTATACCTGTCTACCACTATTGACCCTATGATCATATTGAAATCCTTGTCAACATACATCATCCTACTACCATCTTTATGCCAGATGGTGTATTTGGTTGCATGTTGCTTACTTTTATCCAGGTCCAAAGAGACGGATTTCATGTCTCTTTCAGTATTTGCTTTATGACATTCAAAGCTGTTCATCATTTCTCTTTTCTGAATAACAGTTTTATCAACCATTATTCCATGCTTCTTTGTCTTAGCTGTAGCCTTTGTCTTCCTCTTTATAGGAGTTGAACGCCAGGATCTTGCTTTTATTTTTGTCCTTTTAGGTTTGAATGCCTTGGCATCCTTGTCATTGACAGCATCTTCATTCAAGTTCTTGACAGTGTCTTCTTTAACTCTGTCCTTCATGACAGTATCTTCATTTGAGCTCTTGACAGTGTCTTTATTGACAGCATCCTTTTCAGCATTAAGGCAGTCAACAGCAAACCTTAAGATATTTGCTTCCAAGGCTTCAAGAATGTCTATCTCCCCTTCATCTTTGCCATCAGTATCTTTCTTGTCAGTTTTGGGAGTTTCTTCTTTTGTTTTCTCCTGAGTTTGGCTTCCAGCAATCTCAGCAGTTGCCTTGGAACCATTTCCAGGTGCTCCACATCCTCCATTACCATCAGGTTCATCTTCACCATCATCAAGGGTATCATCAAATGTGTAGCTTCCACCTCTTTCACTTCTTTTGGCATTTGCTTCAGAAATTAACTTCTTTACCTGAGAACTAAGATTCTCATTTCTCTTCACCAAAAGTTTATGAATATCATTGACAGCCTTGACCTTTTGTTTGGTAATTCTGGATTTGAGAATGTGTTCCAGTACTGTCATAACTGAGTCAGTTTTCAACTTTGTTTCTCCATCCAGATGTAGAAAACCAATCTTCTTTACTCCTGCACTTGTAGTCATCATGTAGCAAACACTATATGGATTATCAATCACTTCTGAAAGTTTGTCTTCAACAAGCCTCTTGATTTGTGCCAACAGACTTTCATTAAAGGTTGTTGAATTGGCCTTCACTTTTGTTGCTAAGGAATTCAAGATTCTTGATTGCAAGATTTGTAGTAGTTGCATTATGATGAATATTGAAATGCCAGATTTCAGATATACATCAATTGCCCATCTTTTCTCCAATTTAACTTTCATAAATATACTTAATATTTTACCCTTCAGTATTGTTGATAGTTTGTTGTAGACTCCTCCTGCTTCTGTGATTAAGTCATCCACCAACATACTGAATTCTTCATCCTTGTTGTTTAAAGTACTCTCCATGTAGCTAACCATCATTATTCCTGCTTCATCTGGGCTGTACTCACTTCCATCAGACCAGGTGATTCCAGTTGTCAGATTTATGTACTCAGGCATTTTATCTTTGCCTTTACCTAGTCTGTTTTGTTCCTCCTGTTCTCTCCATTGTTTTTCCAGTGGAGTTTCCATGATTTCTGAAGTTGGCTCCTTAATTTTCAGAGGAGGCAGTATTGGTCTTTCAGATTTTTGAGTTTCCTGTAATTGCTCCATTACTTCTTTAGTTACCAATACTGGCTCACCATCCATTTCATTTTCAATAAAATCACCATGTCTAGAAGCATTAAGTTCTTCACCAAAGTTTCTTTCTTCTTTCTCCTCTGGCTCCCCCTCACTCTCTTCTCCATCTTCAACTTGTACCTGCTCCCCCTTACTTCTTGACTCCCCCTTGCTTGCTACTTCCCCTTGTTTCTCCTTCTCTACCACTTTGTCTGAGGTATTTGAATCTACCACCCTATTCTGATCTACCACTTTCTCCCTCTTAGTTAAGTTGATAGCACGAAGAGCAGCAGAGAATGATAGCAGAGTTTGTTAAAGCTCAGCAAAGCCAGTAGCTACCATAGTTGTAAGAACCCAGATTTTGGGTGGAATTAAAACTTTTATGTATTTAATGATGTAAGAATGAATAGTGGTTACGGCTACAATGTAATAATTGATATTTGGAATGAATGAATGGAATTCGACTTTATTATGTTTATGTCTTGAAGAATGCTAAAAGGTGACAACATAGGTAAGAATAATCTATCTCCTAAGGGAATAAGATATGGCTATTCCAAGCAGGAGAATATTCTCATGTCATCCAGATCGATAACGATTAATCCAGTAGTTCCGTAAAAAGGTTAAGGAACGATCGAAAGAGAATACGGACAATTGTACAACCCTAAGAGTAAAAGTAAAGAATAAAGAATGAATAGTGTTTTGGTGGGATTATAGAATAATATGAGACGACACTATATAGAAGTATTCGGAACGGATTTCCGAGTTCGTATTAGTGATCCAGGGGGAAAATAAGTGTATGTAAAAGCTGTCGGATTCTGAAAAACCGCACTTTTATTTTCTCCGAGAGTTCCCTGGACACTGATAGCCCTAAGTATTTAACGAATGGATTTAAGGAATATAAGTTGGAAAGTTAGAATGAAAGGTGGAGAATGATAGTATTAATATTAAAAAGGATTCCCGGTAAACCCTAATTAGAAATCCGTGAAATATTCCTACGAACGATCAATCGAAACGGGCAATAACCGGACACAGAAACAAGCAGAGGAAGCAAGAGTCTTGTGCAAGCTACTAGAATAAATATCTAGTAACCAAGTGGGCAAGAGTAACTAGCATACTTGGAGATGGAAGTAGTACTTAGAAAAACCAACCAATACTTAGCCTTCCACCATCCAAAACATAACACTTGTCTTGTAAAAACCATCATCCATTACATCACACTTCACTAACACCACTTGGATGAGATATTATCTAACAAATGTCACTTTATGCATTATTTCAAATCAACCAACACAAAAGAACATCAAACTCTCTCTTGAAGCTTCCATTCGGCCCTTTCCAAATTCCAATTCCAAAATCCCACTTCCAACCATCATTTGATCTTGTAATTTTTAAGGTGAGTCCTATAATTCAAGAAACTAATCTCCTAGAAATTTCAAGCTCAAATTCATTGGTTTCCAGTTTCAAATAAATCATTCAAGAGGAGCATGAATAGTGTTCTTCTTGAACTAACTTTGTTTTCTTGATTTTTCATGGTTGATCTAGCAAGTTTAATCACTCCTAAAGACCATACAAGGCTTAGTAAGGCTATATCACTCTCTAAGGAAGGTATAAAGCTCTTGAAACCCTAACCCTTGGTTGAGATTTAAGTATGTTTATGATAGATATAACTTAGTTATGGTTATGTTAAGATTATAAGCATGATTATGTATGGATCTTGGATAAATGATAAAAATAGTTAGATGAACGGAAAGGCATTGCTTGGCCTCAGTTCATGTATATAAATCATGTATTTGTTGTTTGGAATGGATACCATGTTTATGGGAAGATTTGAAATTGGTAGATATTCGATTTACAGCAGTTATAATGTCCGATTTTACAATACCATGTTTTGTATGCAATTTTCCATGTCAAAAACCTACTGTCCAGAAACCTTATCTGACATGATAGGATAGGTAATGTTCTAAGCTTCGTTTTGATATAAAGATCACGTGAAACAGACTTACGGTTTAGGATTTATGACCAATTTACTAAAAGTAGTTTGAATCCGTAAACGAAAGTTCGTAACTGAAATTGAACCCTCGTAAACTATGTAACGTCATGGCGAATCTTGGTAAATAAATACTAGAGGTAAAAAGGAAGGTGTGAAAGAAAACCGTATGTCAAAAGGATCGTTTTTCGATTTATTAAAAATATTCGAGTCGAGGTTAAACGCGAACGAACCCCTAAAAGACGACTCTATTATAACTTTGGTAAAACACTTAGAAAACGGGCGATAAAACTCGGAGTATAATATTGGTTCGTAACGATCGACCTTAGAACTTGAATGACTTAAGTATGTCCCAAGTGTAAGTACAGTGACATGTCGTATTAACGAACGAATGTCGGGTCGGATCAATGATAAAGGGAATCCACTAAAAGGGGTATAACGAGATAACTCGAGAACGTGTTTCGATTTAAGTATAACTTAACTTTTAAAATGTTAAGTGATTAATCCCGAATGACTTGGCTATTTATAGATCACCAAGCTGAACCGGGACCCGCTACCACTACCCCTTACCGTACTCGACTACCAGGCAAGTTTCAATTCCCTTCTTTTAGGCTGTTGCTGTGATTGAATATATATATACATATATATATATATATATATATATATATATATATATATATATATATATATGTTTTCTGTTATACATATGCCATAGCATGCATGCCTACTTTCAAGTTATATCGTTATGCTTGTTCCCTGATTGTTTAGTGGCTTATAAATTAGATAGCTAACGTATCAATTATAAGCCGGTTATTGTAAGACCCTCATAGAAGGGCGTATCCATCTTATTCATCAAATATAGACCGGGAGTCAATATTTCTTGACATATCGAGATTACCTCGAAAGAAAATATCTAAGTAAATATTTTCCATTATTCGGGCGACGAATATTATTTGAATATTCGTTCGAGACTATTTATTTAACGATCCCTACTTCAAATAATTATTTGAACGTAACTATTCGACGAATAATATTTTTTTTAATATTCATTCAGAGTCGAATTATTTATCGATTATTATTTCGAATATTCTTCTAAAGGTTGGACTACTAAATGAATATTATTTGGATATTCATTTAGAATATTATTCGTTAACTGAATATTACTTTTGAATAAGCATTTAAGATAGTAATTACCTGATGAATATTATTTTAATGTTCATCTGAAGCTTGATTTATTTATCGAGTCTTATCTCGAATATTCCTTTAAAGCTTGGATTACTAAATGAATATTACTTGATATTCATTTAGAATATTATTCATTAAATGAATATTACTTTTTCAATAAACATTTAAATTCCTAATTAATTATGAATATTATTTTGAATATTCATCCAGGGTTCTATTTAATCATCGAATATTATTTTGAATATTTTAAATATTCCTTTCAGGTTTTATTAATTAATGAATATTACTTTGAATATTTAATTATGCAATAAATATTCTCTCGATATTTCTTCAAGGATTATTTGAGAAATACTCTGATTAAAGATATTCTTTCATATTCCTAAATATTCTGTAAAATATTTTAATTCAATAAATATTCTCTGAATATTTATTCCATACTTAGAATAACCTCGATAAGGTTTATCTTCTTCGATTATTACAGAAAATATTTCGGAGTCATATTATTATTAATCATATATCAAGAAAGGTTCTCAGACATCATTCTTCTTTGAGTCTATCTCCCTAATAATAAGGGAACCTTACTTGGAAAATGTTAATTATCTTATCGACTTCCCGGTCATAAAGTATTCTCTTCACTCTCAACTCGGGTGCTATTGACTTATTAAGTCGTTGTTTACCTTCTCATCTTTCGAGGGGTAAGATTGTTGGAACAAGTTGAGATTCGTTACCAAGCAGTAGCTTGGAAGTTACTGGTGAATTTTCCTTTCCAACTAGATACGACTACTTTGTGGAGTCTTATCAACAAGTATTATACTTGGGGAAAGGGGGACGAACATTACATTCAGAATCATGAATTCTATTTGAACTAGGAGTCGTGTAAGAGGCCGAGTAGCGTCGGTCCATCCCCTTTGGCCCAACCGTTGGCCGGGGAGAGCTAGTGAGGCGGTAGACAAGTAAAGCCGTCAGTTCTTCCTTCTACCGGTAGTAAATCTAATTTGAGCTGTACGATCTCGACTGATCATCAAGATTGGAATAGCGGACGCGGTGAATACTCCATCATTGGTTCATCATCCAAACTTATTTATTTCCTGCAACATGATTATTGTTGGCAGAGCTGGAAAAGTGTTCATAACTGGAATTGCAATCTTTTCATGCAAGTTCCTCTTTTTAATGACAATGAGAATATCTCGCTTACTTTTGATGTAGCAGATATTTCTACAAACAAATACTTTGAGTTACCTGGTAACTTCATCCTTTATATTATACTGGCAATAACCTCATTAATGCATGGCATATGGTTTCAAAGGATATTTTGAACTGCTGTATATATGTATCACTGTTCAGTTATATTATTGTTGGTGGGCTTTCGCTCACCCTTGCTTTGTTCATATTATGTCACAACAACAGCTAGGACAGATGGCTCGCATCAGGCGCACTCGGCGCAAGCGGGTTACCCGACCCACCGGACTCCCCGCTGAGATGCTAGCCGCCATTGCTGAGGTAGCTTAGTTAGACAGCTTTTGTTTCCTGTTTAACTATATGTATAATTAATGTAATCAACGGCAAAACTGTTAAACTTATGATGTTATCCTTTTGGGATTGTAATAACGTTTATTCGTAACCCTTTAATGTAAGACTTATTTCAATTTCATCTCTGGGACTATAACTGTTGTGCGTGTGAGTGGATATTATTGTGGGGTCACAGCATGTGATTTATTTATTGTGGACTCAAGTCAAGTATTATGAATGGATGTAAGACCGTAACCACCAGATCCCTGGCCCCGGATCTGGGGGTGTTACAATAGTGGACAAATTGTCAATTTTAGTTTCCATAGATGCACATCTGTCCTCAAGGGATTTCAACCTTGAATCAGCTTATTTAGAAGGACCACCAGATCTTAACCTTTTTGGAGGCAAATGAAAAATTGGGGCAAGGAGGCTGATGGGGTTCTCACACTCTCATTGTTTTTCTGAGTGATCTCATCACGCCTCACAGTTGAACACTCAAGTCCAAGAGCCTGTTTGCTTGGGTTTCTCTCTTTATCACTCTGGACATGCTCAAGTCCCTCTCCTTTTGCCAGCTCATTTGGCTACCTCTCATTTTTATGCTCACCTCTCTTTTCTTTTATCTCTCTTTTCTTTTTCACACCCTCACTTAACCTAGATGCATGGGTATGAGCAGTACTAACATGCATTGAAAGAGAAGGTTTAGATTTTACCTTCTTGAAAGAGGATACTAGCACATGATCTTCATCAGAAGCATCATCAACAGTGACTGCATCTTTTTCAGGCTGTTTAGAGGTGACAGCATCTATATCCAAAAGTGTACTGTCATCAGGTGGAGTGACAGCAACTTTGGTTGTGTCTTTGACAGCAGTTGAGGCTGTGACAGGAACTTCCTGAGGGTAAGTTGCTTTCTGGAGTACAATCATGATGCTGGTTGTTTCAATATCTGGCAGAATTCCATCATGATCTAACTCAGTGTTGGAGAGAGTGGTGTCCATCACACTTTGAGCAATGGGTTCTTGTGGACCACTTGATGGGGGCTCATACATAATAATAGATGGATGATCAAAACCTGAAGGGTTGGTACTATCCCCTTCTCTAGGTTGTTGAGAAGAAACAATTGATGGATTAGAGAATAAAGAAGGTGATGGTATAGAAGAGATTTTTGGCTGTTCCACAGAGGCGACTTGTGGAACATCAAAAGTGGAAGTTTCATGACCCTCACTGTGCCCTAACTCCATGTGTATATCTGCAAGTGGGGGTCCCTCATGAGTGAGTACATGAGGTTGTGCAGACTCATTACAAGATGCCTTGGGGGACATGCCAGTTTCAATAAATACTCCTTGTTAAGAAGATGCACCTAGGGATGTGTTTGATTCACTTTTATCCTCCACAACCTTTTGTGAGACTGTGGGGTGGCTGACAGTGGCTTTGCCCCTCTTAGTTCTCTTCTTCTTAGGCTCAAGAGGAATCACTGTGGGTTCACTTTGACTAACATCCTTATTTGCTGCATCAAGTGCAGTTTCTCCCTCAACATTCTCAGAACTACCACCAACACCAGTTTCCAAGGGTCTTTTCTTGGATTCTTGCAGGGCTATTTTTATGGCTTTTGGTTGTCTGGAAGGTCTGATTTGAATGAATTGAGTAAAATGTGGGTTAACTGAATTTGGGTCTAATTCAGCTTCATTTTCAAGAGAAAAAGTAACATACCCAGAGGGTAGTTTAAAATCAAGATTAGGCTCTTGATCAGCCATGTGCTTTGTGAAGCAGAGTGGAATATGTGTATTTAAATTCTGTGAATTGAGTGTAGTGTGTGTATTCCTTTTCAAAACATTGCACTCCACTGTGAGGGAGGCATTTTCATCAAGTCCACATAATGAATTTATACACAACATGAGAAAGCGAGGATAGACATGTACCTTCTTACTTATGGCTGATTTGAATTGTCCCATAAGCAGCTTTCCAACATCCACCTTGTACTCATGGAAAAGTGAGTGAGTGATTTTCTTGATGTATGAAGGAATACCATTCCAACCAGTGGTTTTTGTTGAGAAAACTCAAGAATCATGCTCCATTCCTTCCTTAAGTACTTCCTGTCAATTTCACCAGTTGGGTACCAACTTGAAGTACCTTCTTCAAGAACAGGGCAAGAATACCCAATTTTTAAGAAGAACTTCTTTAGGGTTTCATCACTTGCAAGCTCCTAGTATGATTCTTTTGCTTGCAGTCCAGTTCCCAGGGCTTCATTGATGCCCTTGATAGTTAGAGTGTAGGTAATGTCTTTGATTTTGAATTGTATGGCTTCATTACCTGTACCTCCTTAAACAATAGCAGTTTGCCAAAATTGTTCAAGTCTATCTAGATCCAAAGATGGGGTAGAGGTTATAGCATGACCTAGATAAGACTTGTTCATGAAGGATACAAGTCCTTTGAATCCTTCACCGGCATCTCCAGCAGTGAGAATACCAGCAAAGTTTGTTTGAGAAGAGGATTGTTTGGGTGCCATTTTTGCTTTGAGATTTGGGAGAGAGAGATTTAAGCTTTTGAGAGAGAGAGAGATGTTTTGTTGAGAGTTATGTGTTTGTGTATTTGACAATTGCTTATATGAGAATAGCAACTGCTTTACTGAAGAGGGAAAAGTAACTTTGTCTTAAACAATTAAATGTTCACGAGGTGTAGTGGGTAGTTACTTTTTAGTGGCTGTAAATCGTGAAGGTAACAGTTTCAATTTCAACGGTCCACTAACTCTTGACAGTAACCTGTGCGCTGGAACAACTCGTCAGTAATTTTGGAGTAGTGACAATATGTTTCACTTGACAGTAACATTGGAACGAGAACATGCTATCACCGTTAAGTAATTTATAGATAATTTTCTTTTATAACAAAATCTCATGACATCACCTTTCCTTGTTGACAGCAAGTTGTGCGGAAATTCCAAACATCATGGATTTTAAAAGAATTTTGTCTATTACTTAGTTAAAATTACCAATTAGCATTTTAATCAATTAGAGCGCATATCCGTTTCAGGCACACATACACACATTCACATATACACACATGCATACCTGCATTTATCCAACAGATAACCAAGGTAAGAGAAGAAAGTAAAAAGACCAGTAAGAACACTGAAAAAGATGATGAACTTTTCATTAATAAAAATATAAAAACAATACATAAAAAGTTTTTTAAAAACATTATTTTTTATTAAGCTCCTTAAGAGCTTCCTTCAACAGATCCTCGACGACAAGTTCCACCTCCTTCTCATCAGAGATCCCCTGCATGTTGAGATAAGCTTGGAGCTTATCTAGCCAGGGATCCCATGGATCCTCAGCAGCAGCAGTCTCCTCCTTCTTTTCCGACACCTCCTCTTTGGGCACCTCTTTGTCCTCCCCTGAGATGGGGCTCTCGAAAGTAGAAATATCTGAAGCTTTCCTCTTATTCATGACTCTAGTGCCTCTTAAGTGTGTAATGAGAAAATAGGGTTTTGGCCTCGGTCTTATTTATAGCACACTAGGAGATGCTACAGTTTCCCACACGCTTCCTTTTAATAAAGTATTTAACTTTAAAGAAAAAGACTGACAATTACCCCGGGTCATTTTAAATGACACGATTAATTATCACTGGCACGCGTGTGATTTAAGTTAATGTCACGTGACTACTCATTACATAAGTTAAAATACGCATGTAATTACAATTTAGCATAGTCATAGCAGACATGCTGTCAATAACAAGTAGCACATAAGACAGTAACTTCTCATGACAGCAACATTGAAGGCTACTGTCACGAGCTACAATTTAACACCTTGAAAATGTAAAAACTAGTAAGTTAACATACCAGATTTAGCATTCCCAATTCACTTACCAACCTGTTGAAGGTTGCTTCATCCAATGGCTTGGTGAAAATGTCTGCAAGTTGCTTTTCCGTAGGAATGTAGAACAGCTTCACAGTTCCTTTTTCAACATGTTTCCTTATGAAATGATGCCTAATATCAATGTGCTTTGTCTAGGAATGTTGAACTGGATTGTCTGAGATGGCTATGGCACTAGTGTTATCACAGTAGATTGGGATGTTTGATAACTCTAAACCATAATCCAAAAGCTGATTCCTCATCCAAAGAATTTGAGCACAACAACTTCCAGCTGCAATGTATTCAGCTTCTGCAGTTGAGGTAGATACAGAGTGCTGCTTCTTTTTAAACCATGACACTAATCTTCTACCAAGAAATTGACAACTTCCTATTGTGCTTTTTTTGTCAATCTTGCATCCAGCATAGTCAGAATCGAAATATCCAACTAGATCAAATCCAGTGTCTTTAGGATACCAAAGGCCTAAATTTGGAGTGCCTTTCAAGTATCTAAAGATTCTCTTAATAGCAATCAAGTGTGACTCTTTTGGATCAGCTTGAAACCTTGCACAGAGACATGTAGCAAACATTATGTCTGGTCTGTTAGCAGTTAGATATAGCAGCGATCCAACCATGCCTCTATACATACTAGAGTCCACTTTCTTTCTTTTAGGATCTAGATCCAGTTTGGTTGTAGTAGAGAAAGGTGTCTTGGCAGGTGATGCATCTTCTAAATTGAACTTCTTGAGCAGTTCCTTGACATATTTTGCTTGACAAATGAAAATGCCATCACACTTTTGGTAAATCTGCAGACCAAGAAAGAATGATAGTTCTCCCATCATACTCATCTCATATTTGTTCCTTATAAGAGATGAAAACTTCTCATATAACTTTTCATTTGTAAAACCAAAGATTATGTCATCAACATAGATTTGTACCAGAATGATGTCCTTGCCATGATGTTTATAGAATAGTTTTTTATCCACAACACCTCTTATAAATTGATTCTCCAACAGAAAGGTAGAGAGTGTATCATACCAAGCTCTAGGGGCTTGCTTCCACCCATAAAGTGCTTTGAACAGCTTGTAGACAAAGTCATACAACTCAAAATCTTCAAATCCAGGTGGTTGTTCAACATACACTTCTTCATCTAGATCTCCATTAAGAAAGGCACTTTTGACATCCATTTGAAATACCTTGAAGTTGCAGTGTGCAGCATAGGATAGAAGTATTTTAATAGCTTCAAGTCTGGCAACAGGTGCAAATGTTTCATCATAATCTATTCCCTCCTGTTGATAGTATCCTTTGGCCACTAGCCTTGCTTTGTTTTTCGTCACATTTCCACTTTCATCGAACTAATTTCTGAAGACCCATTTTGTGTCAACAACTGATTTCCCTTTAAGTCTTGGTACTAGTTTCCACACATTGTTTCTTTCAAATTGGTTGAGCTCCTCTTGCATAGCTATCACCCAATCAGAATCCAACAATGCTTCATCAATTGTCTTTGGCTCAATTTGTGATAGAAAACAGGAGAGCATGCTATCAGGAGAGACATTTCTTCTAGTCCTTACTCCAGTGGAAGGATTGAAAATGATTAAATCAGAGGTGTGATCCTTGTTCCATTTAGTGGATCTGGGAAAGCTTCTATTCTGTTCTGCTTGATCAGTTCCTTCTTGAGGAATTGATTATTCCACATTGTTGTCTTCTCAATGTTCTTCAAGATCTCCAGAGTCACCATCAGCTTCATGATTAGATGTAATTGTTTGTGACTGAGCCGAAGTTTGATTAAAGTTATTTGTGTTGACAGCATCTCCTCCAAACTCAAGAGTTTGAGTACAAGATGGTTCTTCAGTAACAATCTCTTCTTCTTCCAAGTATCCTTGATTCTCAAATCTCAGAGGCTGCATCTGACCACCTTCTTGTAGTCAGGGAAACTTGGTTTCAACAAATGTGACATTCATACTTTCTTCAATGACTTTGTGTTCTATGACATAGATTCTATATGCAGTCCTTTCTAATCCATATCCCATGAAAATGCCTTCATGTGCTTTAGCATCAAACTTTCTATTTCTTTCATGGTTGTTTATAATTATGAAACACTTGCTTCCAGATACATGAAAATATTTGACAGTGGGTTTCTTTCCAGTCAACAGATAGTAAGGAGTGTTCCCATGAGTATTGTTGATTAAGGTTCTGTTTTGTGTGTAACAAGCTGTGTTTATAGCTTCTACCCAGAAGTATGCTGGTAATTTTGCATCATTCAACATAGTTCTTGCAGCTTCAATGAGAGTTCTGTTCTTCCTTTTTACTACACCATTTTTCTGTGGTGTCCTAGCAGCAGAGAATTGTTGAACAATTCCTTCATCTTTGCAGAAGTTTCCAAGAGTAGCATTTCTGAACTCAGTTCCATTGTCACTCCTTAGAATTTGAACTTTTACATTAGGAGTTCTATCAAGAACCCTGATGTGATCAATGATCTCTTGAGCAGCTTCATCCTTTGATTCTAGGAACCTTACCCAGGTGTACTTAGAATAGTCATCTACCATGACTAAGGCAAATATCTTTCTTGCTAATGATTGCACATTAACTGGTCCAAAGAGATCCATATAAATCAATTGGAGTGATTCAGTGTTGGTGTTTGGCTGCTTTGACTTGTGTACAGATCTTCTTAATTTTCCCATTTGACAGTCCTCACACAATCCTTCTTGACAGAATTCTTGTTGAGGTAGTCCTCTCACCGGCTCCTTCTTCATTAGAATATTCATGGTCTTGAAGTTGAGGTGGGAGAGCTTCTTGTGCCAAAGCATACTATCACCAACTGTTGCTTTACTGTATAAACAGTAAGCCTTGTCTTTCTTCGCAGAGTTTAAGTCTGCCACGAACAAGCTTCCTTTTCTTACTCCTTTCAGAGAAAGGCTTCAATCCTTCTTGTGATAGATATTGCAGACCATCATGTCAAAATAAACCTTGAATCCTCTGTCACTGAATTGGATGACACTGAGCAGGTTGTGCATCAATCCATCTACAAGAGCAATATCTTCAATGACAACATTTCAAATTTTCAAATAACCATATCCCACAGTGTAACCTTTGCTATTGTCTCCAAAAGTTATGATTGGGCCAGCTTTCTCAACATAGTGTGATAGCAGGGATTTATCACATGTCATGTGTCTAGAACATCCACTATCGATGATCCACATGACTTGTTTCTTTTTCTTGCCCTGCAAAACATATGATATTTAATTTGCATCTGGTACCCAATCCTTGTTGGGTCCTGCAGTTACAGCATCACATTTATATCATAGTTTATCACATTCGAATCAACACTTGAATCATCCTGTTTGACTTCTTTTGCTACCCACTCAGTTTTAGAATAAGACTTGGTCTTTTTCTCAGTGGAAACCGCCTTTTTACCATCATTGGTAGGCTCAGAAGTCTCAACAGTTTGCATATAGGAGCATGGTTCAGTAGATAGAATAGGCAGATTAAAACATGTACTCAAGGCAGTGTTTTGCATGGCATGCAGTCAAATTTACTACAAACATTCATAGTTCTTTGCATGTTGGGGGTTCTGTGTAAATTACCTTTGACCTTGGTTGCATTAACCTTTTTATCATTTGGTTTCTTACAAACATGTGTTAAGTGTTTAGAGGATCCACAATTATTGCAAAGCTTCCTAGGGGTATTCTTGACATAAGCATAGCCATTTTTCTTATCTATTCCTAACTTGCCATTCCTATTCCTAGGCTTGTAGGCATCTGTGTTGATAGTATGTCCTGAAGTTGCTGTCGAGTTACCCTTGATAGTACCTTTCACACCTGCTGTCTTGACAGTAGGTTTGGAAGTTGCTGTCCTAGGTACTCTCTTTACAGTATCTTTGCAAGTTTCTATCTTATCCTTGTTGACAGCTTCTTTAGAACATTCTGTCTCAGTTCCTTTCCTTTCAGTAGATGTGCTGTCAATACACTCATCTTCATCACGAAGCTCTTGTTTGATGAGCAAGGATTTCTCATCAAAATCAGCTTGAACAGTTTTGAAAATGGGTTTACAAACTATCTTGAGAATATGAGGTTTGACAGCAACACCATCTGAACAATCATCAATCACAGTTGCCTTACCAGGCCTCCTACCATAGTCGAAACCTATTCCAACTATTTGGTTCTCAGTGTGATTCTCATGATATTCCTAAACTAACTTAGAGGAATTTCTAACTACCTTATGCTTAAATTCATTTTCAGCAATTTGTTTCCTTAGGAATTCTTCTATCTCCTTAGCACAGACAATATCATTTTTCAGTTGATCATTTTCTTGAGTTAGTGAATCTAATGGACTGGTTTTAAGCAAAAGCATTTCATTCTCAGATATGAGTGTTTCATACTGTTCAGTTAACTTAACAATTTCTTCATTAGCAACAGATAAAATAACATGAATGTTAAACATCTCAGCACTTAATTCTTCAATAGTTTGCTTATATTTAGTTTTAGACATATCAAGTAAAATGAAAGATGGTTCCTGATTTGAGGAGCTTGATGCTTCATCATCAGATGTAGCCATGAGAGCTAGATTTACATATTCTTTTTCTTCCTCATCATCAGATTCATCCCAGCATTTTCCTTCAGCCACATATGCTCTTCCTTTATTTCTTTTAAACTAACTTCCAGACCTTTTCTCTATTCTTTGATTCTGTTTTGGCCTTCTGCACTCTGTGGCAAAATGACCTAGCTCATTACAGTTGTAGCATCTGAACTTTGACCTATCCACTATTCCTGTCTTGTATCCTCCTCTTATGGCACCCCCAACAGCTTTTGAAGAGTTTTCCTTGTTGAAAACCTTTACAGCTGAAGCAGAATACATTGCCCCTGGAAGCTGTTGCTCACAGATTTTGTGGATGCGAAATCAACTCATGGACTATGGACTACAGTTGACAAACATCCATATCTTCTGTGATAACACTAGTGCTATAGCGATCTCGAACAATCCAGTACAACATTCGAGGACCAAGCACATCGACATAAGGTATCATTTCATTCGAGAGAACATCATGAATGGTATTGTGGAACTACACTTCGTTCCCACTGAGCAACAACTTGCAGACATTTTCACGAAACCACTTGATGAATCCACATTCAACAGGTTGGTTAGTGAACTTGGCATGTTGAACTTGTCCAATTAATTGGAAGTCTCAGGTATCGAATAACATTCCTATACAATTTTTCCATCAAAAGTCTTGTGCAAATGTGTCGTCTTGGTCTTTTAAGCAAAAATTTGTTCGACACAAGTTTCATGAGTAAAACCTTACCTGACTACGTTCAAATTATCTAAAGGCATTATACATATAATTTTCAAAAATTAGCCAACACCAACTAGTTCTAGAATTTAAAGAGTG
The DNA here is from genome assembly GCA_036435485.1 of Saposhnikovia divaricata. Taxonomy (NCBI): domain Eukaryota; kingdom Viridiplantae; phylum Streptophyta; class Magnoliopsida; order Apiales; family Apiaceae; genus Saposhnikovia; species Saposhnikovia divaricata. The sequence goes on from CM071598.1 coordinate 135,351,601, forward strand.
GGAAGGACAACTAAGCAAAAATAACTCTATTTTTGGATTTTTAAAATTTTTCAATTTTTTTGGATTTTTCAATTTTATGTATTTACACTAAAACCCTCCCCCATACCTAAATCATGCATTGTCCTCAATGTATGCAAAATGCAAGATAAATGACAAGGGAGAATGGTGAGAAAATACCTGATAAGGATGAAAGAGAGTTTACAATTACCTACTAAAGAAACTTACTTGAATCATGGATCGATGAGGTAGATAACCTCTTCCTCGGGATCATTTGGCAGCTCTAAAAATGGTTTGAGTCTTTGTCCATTAACTTTAAATATATCACCATTTTTCGGATTTTCAATTTCAACAGCACCGTGAGGAAAAACGACCCTAACAACATAAGGACCTTCCCACCGGGATCGCAATTTCCTGGGAAACAAATGAAGCCTAGAATTGTACAAAAGAACTTTTTGACCGGGAGAAAAAGATTTTCTAAAAATAGATTTATCATGAAAAAGCTTAGTTCTTTGTTTATAGATTTTAGCATTCTCGTAAGCTTCATTTCGCAACTCCTCGAGTTCAGACAATTGCAACTTCCTATGACTACCGGCGGTTGGTAAGTCAAAATTTAACTCACGAATGGCCCACATGGCCCTATGTTCAAGCTACACGGGTAAGTGACACGCCTTGCCAAAGACAATCCGATAAGGGGACATGCCTAAAATGGTTTTAAAAGCGGTCCGATAGGCCAACAAGGCATCTATCAACATAGTTGACCAATCCTTCCTATTCGAGTTGACAGTCTTTTCTAAAATTTGCTTAATTTGACGATTCGAGACTTCAACTTGACCACTAGTTTGAGGATGGTAAGGGGTGGCTAGCCTATGAGTTATTGAGTACTTTTTCAAAAGAGACTTAAATTGACGATTCTTGAAGTGCTTGCCTTGGTCACTAATTATAGCCCTAGGTGTACCGAAATGAGAAAAGATATTCTCTTTGAGGAATTTAAAAATGACCTTGTTATCATTGGACTTAGTAGCAATGGCTTCCACCCAATTAGACACGTAATCGACCGCTAACAGTATGTAGAGGTTGCCAAAGGAACTAGGAAAGGGGCCCATAAAATCGATACCCCATACATCAAAAATCTCAATGATTAAGATGGGGCTCATTGGTATCATGTTTCTCCTAGTGATCTTTCCTAAGTGTTGACACCTATTACACATGGCACAGTATTCTGCAGCATCCTTGAACAAAGTAGGCCAATAAAAACCGCTTTGGAGGATTTTAGCGGCTATTTTCTTAGCACTAAAATGCCCTCCACAAGCTTGGTCATGGCAGAAAGAAAGGATATTCTTGAAATCATGATTTGGGATGCACCTCCGAATGATTTGGTCGGGACAGTATTTAAAGAGATACGGGTCGTCCCAAAAGAAGTGTTTGACTTGTGAAAAGAATTGGATTTATCTTGAGAGGACCAATGAGAGGGAATGTCGCCGGTTGCAAGATAGTTGACAATATCGGCGAACCAAAGGGGAGTAGAGATGGACAGAAGTTGCTCGTCCGGAAAAGATTCGTTTACAGGGGAGTCGATGGTGGACTCCACTATCAAGCGAGAAAGATGATCGGCGTCAACATTCTCAGAACCCTTCTTATCCCTAATTTCTAGGTCAAACTTTTGAAGCAAGAGAATCCACCTAATCAATCGGGCTTTAGAGTCTTTCTTAGAGAATAAATAACGAAGAGCGGCATGATCGGTGTAGACAATGATTTTCGAACCAATAAGATAAGACCGAAACTTGTCGAGAGCAAAGACTACGGCTAGAAGTTCTTTTTCGGTGGTAGAATAATTAAGTTAGGAATCATTCAAAGTCTTGCTAGCGTAGTAAATGACATGGGGCATCTTATCGATTTGTTGCCCTAAAACGGCTCCTACCGCATAATCAGAAGCGTCACACATCAACTCGAAGGGGAGATTCCAATCGGGAGATCGAATGATTGGGGCAGAAGTCAATTCTTTCTTAAGATGCTCAAAAGATTGTAAACAATCGCTGTTGAAATCGAATTTGACATCTTTCCCGAGAAGATTGGTTAAGGGCCTAGCCTTCTTGCTAAAATCCTTAATGAAACGCCTATAAAAGCCCGCATGGCCTAGGAAAGAACGAATGGCTTTGACTATCTTGGGTGGGGGTAGATTTGCAATGAGGTCAACTTTGGCTTTATCGACTTCTATCCCCTTTTTAGAAATTTTATGACCAAGAACGATCCCTTTCTTAACCATGAAATGACATTTCTCCCAGTTGAGAACGAGGTTGGTTTCTTTACACCTTTTGAAAACTAACTCAAGATGGTTTAGGCATTGGTGAAAAGTCGAACCAAAGATGGAGAAGTCATCAATAAAGATCTCGAGAAAATCCCCTACCATGTCAGAAAAGATGCTCATCATGCACCTTTTGAAAGTGGCTGGAGCAGTGGTTAGACCAAAGGCTAAACGTCGATAGGCAAAAGTTCCAAAGGGACATGTGAAAGTGGTCTTTTCTTGGTCTTCGGGAGCAATGGGAATTTGAAAATAGCCAGAATAACCATCTAGAAAACAATAGAACGAATGACCGGCTAACCTTTCTAACATTTGATCGATAAAAGGCAAAGGGAAGTGGTCTTTTCTAGTGGCAGAATTGAGTTTCCTATAGTCTATGCACACCCTCCATCCGGATTGAACACGGGTGGGCACTTGCTCATCATTCTCGTTGGTGACAACGGTAATACCAGACTTCTTAGGAACTACTTGAATGGGGCTAACCCAAGAGCTATCAGAAATGGGATAAATGATCCCATTATCGAGACACTTAAGAATTTCTTTTCGAACGACTTCCATCATGGTAGGGTTCAAACGCCTTTGAGGATCTCGAACGGGTTTCGCATCATCAACTAAGTGAATTCGATGTTGGACAATGGCCGGACTAATTCCTTTGATATCAGAGATACTCCAACCTATGGCCTCCTTATGTTCTCTAAGTACCCTAACAAGCTCATCCTCTCGTGAATCGGTCAAGTCAGAGGTGATAATAACGGGAAGAGACTCGTTAGGACCTAAAAAGGCGTACTTAAGAGTGCCGGAAGAGGTTTGAGTTCTAAATCGGGTGGCATTGACTCAACGGGTTCACTAGTTTCGAGAAGAGACAGGGGAGATGGTTCATCATCTCGAAATTTGTAGGAATGGTGGATTCTAACGTTTGGTTGACCTCATTTGTATATTCGGAAACATCCCAATCATGGCCAAAGTGTTTTAAACAAAAGTCGAGGGCCTCGTTAGAAGTCATGAAATTTTGATCAACTATTTCATCAACTAAATTGACATCCATAGGTTGATCATGAAAATCATCGGGTTGTTTCCCAACATGAAAAATATTGAGGTCAATGGTCATGTTCCCGAATGTTAGTTTCATTAATCCATTTCTACAATTAATCAAACCATTCGAAGTGGCTAGAAATGGACATCCTAAAATGACGGGAATTTGGTATGTCGAATTCCTACCGGTTCGGTTTCTAGTACCACAAAGTCAACAGGAAAGACGAAATCACCCACTTTAATTAGCACGTCCTCGATGATCCCCTTAGGAATTTTGATTGATCTATCTGCTAATTGAAGGGTAACATTCGTCTTTTGAAGTTCTCCTAACCCTAGGGTTTGGTAGACAGAAAATGGAAGCAAGTTCACACTGGCGCCTAAATCGAGTAACGCCTTGTCCACAAAAGAATTTCCTATGACACATGAAATTGTGGGACAACCTGGGTCCTTATATTTCATGAGAATCTGGTTAGAAATAATTGAGCTCACTTGAGAGGTCAAAAAGGCTTTCTTATGGACTTGGGTGGTTCGTTTATGAGTGCACAAATCTTTTAGACATTTCGCATAAGAGGGAATTTGTTGAATCGCGTCTAAAATAGGAATGTTGACTTTAACTTGCTTAAAAACCTCTAAGATCTTGTCTAATTGAGCAGTTTGCTCACTAGAGACGAGGCGTTGTGGGTAAGGAGCCTTTGGTTTATAGACTTGTTCTTCGGGAACGGGCTCCGAGGTTGTTCCACTCGAAGAAGACGCCTGACTAGAAAGAGGTGAAGAGACAGGAATCGAAGTTTGATTATAAGGATCGAGAATAGGTGTTGGTGCCACGTTTGATTCTTCTTCTCCATCTTCGGGGGACTCGACTCCTACTCGATTATCAACGTGCTTTCCGGATCTCAGGGAAATGACAGCATTCACATTGTGATGAGGTCTTTGATTAATAGGAAACTTAGGGTTGACCTCGGGTTTACTTGGAAACTTATTCTTCTCACGCTCATGGATGGCATTAGCTAACTAGCTCACTTGAACTTTTAACTTAGATATGGCTTGGGTGCTAGCATTTAAGATCTGCCTATCTTGAGTCATGGTTTGCATGAAAGTTTGTTGCGATTGAGCGAAATTAGTGGTGGATTTGAGAAGCACATCGAGACTTTTCTCCAACGATGTAAGTCGCTTACCCGACTCAGAAAAATCGGGAGGGTGGGAAGGAGCTTGAGTCGGATAAGGAGCATGATTTTGAGGGGAAAAAGAATTCGCGTGAGGTTTATGAAAAACCGGCGGTTGAGATTGAAAGTTTTGGAACGAGGGAGGTTGATTTTGGAATTGTGCGGGGTGAGATTGTTGACCTTGACCTTGATTCCAAGAAAAGTTCGGGTGATTTTTCCAACCGGGGTTATAAGTAGGAGCATAAGGATCATTTCGAGGACCCGATTGGAACATCGCATTGACTTGTTGAAAATCTTGAGGATTTTGTATCCCTTGATTGGTTGAGTTAAAATTTGAGCACATGGATACTTGGGAGGGGGACCCGTTGGTTTCTAAGGTTTCTAAACGTCGAGTAAGAGTGGCTAATTTAGCCTCGGTCGCGATAGAGTTACCAACTTGATGTAGCCCTCTTTGATGCATGGTAGCTATTGAATCGTTCAATTTCTCGGGTTCTCGAGTGGGCTCCCTAGTTGATTCCCAAAGCATAGTCTTTTCCACGAACTCTTCGAAAAATTCCCATCCCTCGTCCTCGTCTTTTTCCATGAATTTCCCTTGGTACTTAGATTCCAACAATGCAGTTGTTGAACCATCTAAGGCCTCGTACACAATCTTACAGAGCCTCCATTTTTCGATTCCGTGGTGGGGACATTGGGATAAAAGATTTTTAAAGCGGTCAAAACACGTCCAAAATGGTTCGTTGAGTTTTTGACGAAATTGATTAATCTCATTAGTGAGTTTCGTAGTCTTATGGCTTGGAAAGAATTTTTTTAGAAAGATGACTACGAAACCCTCCCACGTGGAAATCGAATTGACAGGTAGACTATACAACCATTTTTTAGCATTATCTTTTAAAGCGAAGTTGATTAGTCTAAGACGTATGGAGTCCTCGAAAAGTTGTTGGAGTTTTTGCAAAGTGCAAACCTCCTCGAATTCATGTAGAAAAAGATAAGGATTCTCACCGTCACTCCCGCGAAAATTAGGTAACTTGCTAATTTGATGACCTTTGATTTCGAAATTATTACCATTAACCGGGGGAAGAGTGATACATGAGGGTTGAGCAGAACGGGTGGGATAGCAACGGTCCTTAAGAGACATGGCCATGGTTACTGTTGGTTCGGTAATCTCTAACGATTCGGAATCAGACGAGGAAGAAATCGAAAATGATCTCACTAGTCTCGCAGAATTATCCCTAAACCAAGTAGTTCGCATAAACCACGAAAGGAAACACGTAGCAAGTAAGTGCGGAGAAAGATTTAAACACACAAAAGAAAGGGTGAAAAATCAAAAGAAAAATTCTATACCTAGGGTTCCTTAACAAACTAGACATTGCTCCTAACTTTAAGGACCACCAAAAATTCGGTAAATCAGAATTTATTCGGACCGATTTGGCCAGGTAGGTGCAAGCATTGCCAAGAGGCTAAACACCAGCCTAGACACCAAATCCTAATTGGCCAGGTAAGCTTTCGCTTGCCTAGACACCAATGAGTCGGAATAATTAATGAGTACTTCGTTTCTTAGGTACCTTCCTAATTGAGCGCGAAATTCCTAGGGGCCAACGTCTAATTAATTTTATTAAAGGCTTGGTATGCAAAATGATGGATTAAATAGTTTTTGGGCCAAGGAAAGAGTGATGAAATCCCTCCCCTTATCTTGTGATGTGATTTTACCCTTAAGATTTATTTATGAATGAATGCAACAAACAACGATATATATACAAAACTATAAACAATTATGGATGTTACACTACGTGTTTTAACTAATAGAAAGAAGAAATTTAACGTACCTTTGGGTCCTCCAGCAATCACCACAATTTATAAGGTACGAAAAATTAAAAACAAGAAAATAAAAATCTAGATGATGTGCCCTAAGTGATTAAATGCATGATGCAACAATTATGTATTTACTAGATAATTTTTTTTTTTTTGGATTTTGGATTTTTAATTTTTTGTGATTTTAAAAAAATAAAAAGATGAAAAGAGTGAGATACGGGTTACCGAAGCACGCTTCCAGAAATTCCAATTTTTCCACGCTCCGAGAGAAGAGTCCCGAAATTTCACATTTTCCTAAAAAAAATGAAATAAAAAAATTAAGGCAAGAAATAAAACTAATCCGAAAAATTAAATATTAAGGCGTGAAAAATAATTAGTTCCCCGGCAGCGGCGCCAAAAACTTGATGTGCTAGAAATATGGTAATTAAAATCGCAAGCGCATGATCATCGTTTTAATATTTAAGATTCGATCCACAGGGAATAATTTTTTCGCAACCCTTAACTTTTAATTTAGGCGAATTAGAACAAGTGATTTTTAAAATATGGTTTTATTCTATTTAATTCATAACGAAAATTTAACTTGTTATAAAAAAAATTTAATTTAATCTAATTTTAATTTAACCAATTAAAATTTAAAAGAACATAAAATTAGCCACTCTTAATTTCTAATTTAATCGAACTAAAACGAATTTGGTTATTTTTTTTTCTTTTCTTTTTGAAAACTTGGATTTTACTAACTAATTTCTAAAAGAAAATTTTAAATTAGGAATTAAACATTTGTTCTACATCTAAACTAAATAAAAAGAAAAGAGTAAAGACTACATTATTCTAAAAATTATTAAACATTTATTAAAAGAAACAAAACATTTCAATTTTAACTATCTTTTATTTACTTGAAAATTTTAGAAACAAATAGACATGAGGACTTTATAATTAACCAAAAATGCACCAACACGAGAAGTTAAAAACTAGCAAAATTATTTTGACTTATTTAACTGGGCAACACTAGCAGCTCATTAACTCATATCATATACACGAACGAAATTCGTAAAATTTGGAGAACACAAACATAGCAAAGAGGATTCGAAAACTCAGCACCCGTACGAGAACTCAGACAACTCAAACTCGTGAAACCAACATAGCAGTACAACTCGTGAAAATAATAGCCAAAATCAGTGAACTACAGTCTACACAACTCGATAAGCAGCTCGGAAACAACTTCAATAAAATCGCAGCCAAAACGAGACAACAACGAACTCGAACACAAAACAGGACTCGCAGAAAACAAAACGATACAGAAAAATAGAACACAGTTTAAACCACGAACTCGGCAAACAACTGCGACCTCAGTTCAAGAACTCTACCAACACTACAAAAAGAAAAGAACTTAAACTCAACAACGATTCAATGAACACAGAACATAGGCTCGACAGTAAAGATTTAAGAAATCGGAATTCAACAAAGCAAAAAACGAAAGGGAAAGACCCAGTGAACTCAGAACAACTCAGCAATACTAGTTAGCAAAACCGAACGCAGCCCATGACTCGGAAACAATCTCGGAAAACAATCTTGACAACATTTTACAAGCAAACAAGAACTCGACAATCAACCAGAACCATAATTGCAAAACTGAAAAGAAAAACAAATGGTGATTAATCACGATAACAAAAAAAAACGCAGCAAGTAGTCGGATGAATTCAGTATCATCTTTACAATCGAAACAACAAATCTCAAGGCTACAACTCGGTAACCACAATCGTAACAATTCAACGAAATCAACTCAGAACCGGCAGCAACCTAAACACTAAATTCAAACATAAAACCATTAAACCATATAACACGTCCCAGGACACATGAGAGAGATTACAGAGCAACAAAACCAGAGTACTACAATCAATTTCCAATCGACTCGGAAACCATCAAACTGAACTTCAAAACATAGAAAACAGAAAATATGGGAAGGGAGATTGCAGTGAAAAGAGAGGAGAAGAGGAGAAAAGGGAGTTTTGGTTTGTTGGGGAATCGACAGGAAATCAAGAAAGAAAATATTGTGTTTGGTTTGTAAAGAGAAGGAGAAGAAGAACAGAAGGGTGGGTTTGTTCGAATAGTTTAGAAAAATAGAGCAGGGGAGGCTAAGTATGCCATGAACAAAAATAGGGGAGCTGTTATGCTGCTTCGAATTAACACATATGGAGATAGAAAATAATATACTGGAAATTAATTAAGCTATTAATATTTTTTTGTGTTTTGTTTTTTTGTTTTTTTATTTTTTTTGTTTTAAATTAAATATAAAAACAAGGAAATTAACTACAGAATTAAAATTATACCACACTAAAATTAGAACTTGAATTTAAATACCCACAATAAAATGGAGATTTAAAGGGGTGTAATTAATATTAAAACGAGAATTAAAATTATGAAAACAAATTCTTCAAATCGATACTTTCAATCCCGTGTGGTTAGCGTTGCTACTTTATCCACCCGAGAATTTACGAAAATAACGAAATAAAGAACAAGGAGAGAAATGAAAGAGAAGTGCAAGAAATTAAATGAAACTTGAAATTTGCATAAAAATAAAGAGTGTTTACAAGATTGATTACAAAATATGAAGATGTAGGCTAAAACTAAGGTGTCTAATATAGGTGAAAATTAGGGTTTTAGGTTGGTGTGGGTAAATCCTAGCCATTGATTTGGTTTAGTGTTGGCTAAATCTTGGCCATCCATTTTGTTTGACAACAAAAATGCACCACCACCCCTTGCTTTTCCTTTTCTTCTTGTTTTGGTCCTTCTTCTTTCTCTTTTGCCCTTCCTTGACATTTATTTCTTTAGTTTGCCATTTCTTCATTTTTTCTCGAATTTCCTGAAATGCAACAAAATAAGTTTATTAAAATATGAGTTCAAGTAGCAAATAGGTAATAAAAATATGCAAAAGTATGCACTTATCAGTCAACAAATGCAAGTTGTTTCTAATAAATTCAATAAGTCTACTAATCTTTATCCTAAAGACTTGTGAGTTTATTTACCATATTTTCTATCCTTGTACCATTGTCTCATCACTTATAGATTATTTGCCATATGCTTAAATGTTTACATGTTTATGTGGTAGATAATTAGTCATTGAAGCGAGCGTCTAGAAATTGTTATTTATGTTATATGATAGATGTTTAGTTACTCGAGTTTATGAAGCGATACTTGAGTATTAACATGTTTGCATGCTATATCTTTGTTTAATACTCATGTACTCGATAGTTATTTTAATAATTGATATCATGACTGAAGCAATTCAAGATTAGATCTCACCTGTTCTGATACTTGATTATTAAAATAAATTGTAGAATAATTAAATAATATTTTATTGACATATATCAATTAATGATATTTTGTTAATTTTATGTCTATTTAATTATGAGTTTGTCTGATTATTGTGGAATAATTCTTGAATTATTGATTGGTTATTTTAAGTCCACAATAATTAGATATAATAAGTGTGTATGTGTGTGTGTATATAGGCTGATAGGTTTCAGCGATAAGATGTTTTTCGGCTGGTTTGGTTGTTCGGTGAGAATTATTGAGCGGTGATAAATGCATTTAATTTCTTTTCTAACCTAAACTGTCACGCTCTCACCTAACCCACTAGTCCTTGAAACTTTATAAATGATGAGTTTTTGTTTGTGTTTAACATGACCATTTTTCAGATATACACACAGAGCGTATACATAAAATTGCTGAAAATTTCAAGCTTTGACCGGAAAGATCTCACAATCTAGCTGGTGGTTTTTAGAGCGGATTTCATATTCGTGTTATACGCATCATCCTTTATAAAAACTAATCCTTGTTGTTAAATTTCCTCAAAAGTTTTAAAAATGGCATTGTAGGGAAGCTTTTTAATTGCTAAAGTTAATCCTATTCCATTCAGCAAATCGAAACCATTCTGGATGAGTAATTTCGGGCTAGGACACAATTTCTGAATGAACATTCATTAATTCACTATGCTTTAGTTACACAAGTGCAGCTTAACCATGATGCATTGCGTGAACTATATTGCAGTGCGGTTAACACTTCTGGATAGGACGGGTGTGCAATCACATATCAACTGTTTGGTAGGTCGATTAGGGTCACTGAATGAGATGTTAATCGAATTCTTCATTTTCCTATGGAAAATCTCGTTTCTGATCCTACACCTGAACAGATTGAAATGTTCTTTCATTTTATAAGGTACCAAGATGGCAGTTTCAATACTGGTAATCTTTCTAGAACGTTTCTAACCCGGTACTAGATTTTCTTCTTTCACATTCTTAACCATGTTTTTTCCTCAGATAGAACAAATCCAGATCGAATACCTGAATTTATTCAAAAAATAGGGTATGCCGTCGCCAATAATTTGAGGATTAATTTTGGAAAAATAGTACTTGGTCAAATCATTTTAAAGATGAAACACTTGGGAACAAGAGATGTTCGGACTCAAAATATCAAATGTCTATATCCAAGGTTTCTACAGCTAATATTAAATGATTTTTTGAATGATGAAGACCGGGTACACTTGGAAAATGGTCGAACGGAGGAAGGTTCTTACATGAAGACGAATGTAATTAATTACATAAGCAAAAAGAACTATACGGATGTGCCTACAGTCCTAACTGAATATCTAAAGACTGTCTCACTTCCGTTATTACCAAGACCAGTGAGAGCAGGTATACGACAAGGTAATATTTCAATCCCTGCTATTCCAACCTCTGTATTCCCTGTTGTGTCACAGGAAATACAGTTTCTACAGCCCCTAGTGGCCATCTTACCCAACCAAGAGCAGGAAACCCCACCGACTCTAACACAGGTCGAAGAGCCCATTCTACAAATGCAAATACAAACACAACAAACTCCTACACCTTAATTTTCACTTAAACGACCAGTCATCCACATTATTGAGGGAGATAGTGCCTCAGCAGCACCACATAAGGAGTTAGTTACATCAGCTGCTCTACCTCATTCTAAACGGAGTAAACCCAATGAACCTGAGGTAACGGCAACTGTTAGTGAAACAATTCTTTCTTATCCAATGAGTGCAAATGTAAATGAGGTTGAATTGACGGGAGCAACTATTTTGAGTTCCATTTCACGGAACATAAGAGTGGTTGATGATCTTTCTAAAGATCAAATGCCTTCACAGGCATCCGAGGTGGAATTACCTACCTCAATAACTGCTGGTGAATCTTTCATTTTACGAAAAGATCCATCGGTAGGTGGTTCTTTTATGAACCAAGTGTCTTCACAGACATACGAGGGAAACTTGGGTTTTGTGCCAATTAATCGATTCAAGTTTAACCTCCTAGAGGGAAAATCTCTGGATCTCTTTCGAGATTTACCACTCTTTACCAGTGGTCGGCAACTCGCTTCATGCGAGGACGGAAGCTCACGAACTTTCATTGCACCATCCGTGACCTCTGAAAGAGGGGCTAGGATGATTTCATTTGCATGCACACATATCAGTGGAAGTTCTGGAGGAGAGTTGAGGGAAACACGAACAGAACATGTAAGTGTAACCCAAACCACTAAATCGAGTGAATATAGAGTGTTGAGTGAAAAACCTGCAGAACGTACGAGTGAGCAACCTACTCAACCACATGCACCTGTAACCAGAAAGGAATACAGCAGACTCCTTACATGGGTCCAAACAATGGAGAAATAGTTGCCAAATATCTGTAAGTCCATTGCAGAAATAAAAAATTTGCAACTTATTTAACATGATGTATTCCAAGTTCAATTGAATACCATGGCAACCCAGTTTAATGATGCAATAAACTCCTTGGTAAAGCCATATTCGTCTAATTTACCAACTCCACATCCTACAACTCTGGAGGATAACCCAACTGAGGGGGAGAGGGTGGATGACCAAGAAAAATCTACTAGGCGTAGGGGCAAGGAAAAGGTTGTTGACACGGAATTAACTTTATTTTGGGAAAGGAAAAGCTAATGGGAGTATTAGTGCTATATAGAAAGAAAGCAAAGGCAAACTTGAAGATTTGTTCAGTCTAAAGGAACAATTGTCTTGCACTTGGTTAATTTTAGAAATCTGGAAAATGTATATATATGATCCAGAATGCACTTTAATATTATTTATCTTTGAACTTTATTTTTTTGTTGTTGTATCAGTTGAGTTATCCTCTAGGAATTTGCTTGTCAAACCCTAACAATCAAATAGGGGGAGATTGTAAAACATAATGTAATGTAATATGTAATAAAGGACATATATAACTCAACTAGTATAAAAGATAAGTAATATTAACTCAAAACAGGGATCGTGAAATTTGAAGAACAGGCATCAACAAGGATCAAGTCGCTGAAAGAAGTTCATTAACATGATCAAGCCTCAGTGACAGAATAAGATGTACAGATGATTCAGTTGAAGGGCCAAAAGATTCCATGTATTCAAATTAATTGAAGATACTGCTGCAGGCTAATCAATTGGAATGTAACGAAGGTGTGAAGATCAAGATCAATGCTAGTCACTTGTGAACCAGACCAGTGCACTATGTGTCAGCACATACGAGAAGGATCAACACATTAATTCACAGAAAGAATTGCCAAAGCCTATTGACGATCAAGGATAGACATAATATCTCAAGGTATTGTCAAAAATTAATTTACTCTGAAAATTAAATAAGTAACAGATTAACTAATTATTTATAACAAAATAATTAAATTAATCTGGTACTTGGATTATTTTCTAAGATGAATTAAAACAGTAGATTAAACAGAAGAGAGAAGCCAAAGAGATATAAAAAAAATAGTAATACTATGCGCGGTTACTATGCAAGATTACTATGCACGGTTACTATGCGGGTACTGTGCAAATAATGATACTGTGAAAATAGTGGTTACTGTACAAATAGTGGTTACTATGCAAATAGTGGTTACTATGCAGGTGGGGCCCACGTCTAAAATAAATTCAGCAGACACAGTTTTGGGGTTGTTGGAATAGTGGTTACTATATAGGTGGGGCCCACTGGAATAGTACAGCATAGTGACTTTCTATAGCCTATAAATAGGCCTGTTGTATTTCATTTCAAAACACACCTCAACACACAACTTTCTCTTCTCTCTCTTATATTTTCTCTTTGTAAGCTGCTAGACAGTCCATCTAGTAGGGAAGCCGGCTTAGCCCGCTTTCAGGAAGCGTCGGGTAGAAGGTCCTCGTGCCTGAAATATCCTTAGGAGTGTTCTGGTTTTTGAAGCTAATCCATTGGATTAAAATTTGTAACACCCATCGGTTTTTTATCAATTCAAAGATATTTTCCCGAATTGATTGTGTTATTTCGATTCAGTTGTTGACCTTATTTTTCACATCTCAAAAATCCAAATATTTCGAAATAATGTATTCAACCCCCCCTTCTACGTTATTCTGGACCTAACAATTGGTATCAAAGCGAGTTGATCGACATACAGATCAGATCCGCGTTCGTCATCTAGAATCATGAGTTCTCAAAAAGTTAGCAGTATTAAGGTTCCTTCATTTAAGCGTGATAATTACAGCATGTGGAAAATGAAGATGTTACTGTTCATACAAGCGTCAAATCCTAGATACATGGAGACGTTGACTGAGGGTTGGTCTAAATCAATGAAAGCTGCTCCTGAAACTACTAAGGATGGTGAAAGTAGTGCAGCTGTTGGAGGAATGATTCCAAAATGTCCATCGGAGTATAACCCTGCTGAAACTGAAAAGGATGGACTGGATACCAATCTTAGACTAATCATAGTTGACTCCATGGATGATGAAATGAATCAGAAAATTATGAACTGTACTAGTGTGAAACACATGTGGGATACGATTTGATAATGGAGGGAACTGATGAAGTTCGTGAAAATCGACTGGATATTCTGAAGTCTCAGTACGAAGCTTTTAAATCTCTTCCTGGTGAAAGCATCACTCAAGTTTTCGAGAGATACAATAAGTTACTGAATGAGTTGAGCATTCACGGGAAGAAGTATCCTCTAAGAGAGACGAACAGGAAATTCATGTTGACTCTACCACACCATGTAGAACATAAAGCGTCATCCATCAGAGAGAGAGATGACTTTGCTACAATGACTCTTGAGAAGTTGTATGGAAAGTTAAGAACTCATGAGATGGAGCAAGAGCAAAGTAAAATTATATATGGTGCTGGAATAGTGGACAGCAAGAATGCTGAATTATTGAAGACAACTGCTCTTACTGCATCCAGCCACAAAGAACCTGAAACAAAGGCTGTGAAACCGCAGAGCAAGAAAGATGTGTTCTTTGAAGCTGAAATGGACAATGATGATCTGCCTGGTGATAAAAGTGAGTATTATACTCTTGAGGAGTTGCAGCAACTGGAGGATCCTACTATGGCTACATTAGCAGCTAACTTTAGCAAATCAGATTCAGGAAAAATGCTAAGTACAGATCTTCTGGAAGTAGCAGCAGATCACAGAGAACTGGTTCATCTTCTTGGACTGAATCAGGAAAGAGTAACAAGACAGGGATGGTAGACCGTAGCAAGTTTTGGTGCTACAACTGCGATAAGATGGGACACTTTGCTAGCAAATGCAGAGAACTCATGCAAGCAAATGAAAGGAAGAAAGCTTTTCAAAAAAGGGACTCTAGCTCTCAGAGAAAGTATCCTGTCAATTCATACATTGCCGAAGGCAAAAGCTGGGATGACACTGACGATGAAGAGGAGTATGGCAATCTTACGCTGATGGCAGACTATTATCGTACTTACGGATATGAGGTAAAAACCATGCATGCTTCTATGGCTGATAGATTTAAATGTCATAATCGTGATTGTGTCAAGCATGTGATAGACTATAGCAAATCTATAAGTGATCTTAGATGGGATTTAGAATATGCTTTAAAAGATATAGCAACTGCTAAATCTGAGACTGAAAATGCTAGGGCTGAACTTAGTAAGATACAAGCCAGGAATGAGGTGCTAGAACTCAATAATATGCAGATAGAAGATCTAAAGGAAAGAAATGAGTATCTAGAAAACAAATTCCAGGTTAGTTTCGAGACAAAGAATGAACTTAAAGAGAAAATAGCTGACATAGATGGTAAGCTATATGCTTTTCAGAATTCAGCTAACCTTGCTAGGGAATTGTTTGATAGTCAAATATCTGGTCTAAGAGTTGCTATTGGATTTGACTATAATGTTAAGAAATGTAAGAAACAAGTTGTGGATCCTGAATCAACTAAGGCTACATCCAGTGATGCACCACCTTTTCTTAAGAATGCAGATAGTCCCCTATATAAGGAAGTTACCTTTGAGCCCTTTGATGTTGATGCTTTGTTAATCAGAAATGAAATACTTGTTGAGGACATTAAAAAGAAAAGAAATGGAGAGGCAATGTCACCTAATAAGTTTGTCAAATTTGTAAAACCTAAAATTGAACTAGGTGATGAAAATGAGTCTAAGGCTAAGAAGAACAGAAATGGAAGGATAGGCAAAAATGGTCCTAGGAAGTTATGTAACAACTGCAACTCTGCTGCTCATATTACTCATGCATGTAAGAATGTTAAAGTAGAGAATAATCATAATATTAATGCTCATGTTCATAACATGTCTGCCATGCCTGTTCATTCTAAGTGTGCTTCAACTGCTTGCATATCATGCACTGTTAATCTTATGACTGCTTTTCTAAATGTGACACATGCATCTCCTGCTGTTAATAATTGTTCACATAATGATAAAAGTAAGAAAAAAAAACATGATAGAAATAACAGACCTAAGGCTGCTAGTCCTCCTAAAGCTAGGAAGGAATATATTGCTCCTAAGCCTAGAAGCAAATCTCCTGAGGCTATTGCTAGGAAAGTAAAGAAAGTCACTGAAAATGCAAAGAATGTTAAGCATACTACTCTTGGTCATAAAAATGCTAAATATGCAAATGTCTCTAAGCCTTCTGGACCTAAACAAGTTTGGGTACCAAAGAAAACTTAATCTCCTTTGAATAAAAGGCATGAAGAAAAAGCGAGTCATGTGGATTCTGGACAGTGGATGTTCGAGACATATGACCGGTGATAGCGCCCTACTATCAAAGGTGGTTGAGAAAGCTGGCCCAGTGGTTACCTTTTGAGATGATAGCAAAGGATTTACAACGGGATATGGCAATTTGGAATTTGGGAATGTTGTCATTGAAGAAGTCTCTCTTGTTGATGGTCTAAAGCATAATCTTTTGAGCATAAGTCAATTTTGTGATAAAGGATATGAAGTCTTGTTCAAGAAGGAGAAGTGTCTGATCAGTAACAAGAGGGATGAGAAGCTCGCTTTGCAAGGAGTGAGAAAGGGTGACTTATTTATAGTTGACTGGAATTCTGGATCTAGTGGAGAAACTTTGTGTTTCTATGGAAAAGCATCTTCAGAAGACAGTTGGTTATGGCATAAGAAGCTTTCACATCTTAACTTCAAGACTATGAATTCTCTAGTCAAGAGGGAGCTTGTGAGAGGATTACTCGAGATGGAGTTCTGTCCTGATGGACTCTGTGTAGCATGTGAAAAGGGAAAGTCCAAGAGAGCATCACACAAAAGGAAGACAATATCAGACATCACTGAACCACTGCAACTTCTGCATATGGATTTGTTTGGTCCAGTTAATGTCATGTCTATGTCCAAGAAGTGATACTATTTAGTAATTGTGGATGACTATTCCAAATACACATGAGTGTTATTCTTGCATTCCAAGGATGAAGCAGCACAGATGATTATCGATCATATCAAGAAGATTGAGCTAGAAGCTGGAGTGCCCGTGCGGACGATCAAATCAGACAATGGTACTGAATTTAAGAATGCATTGCTTAACAGTTTCTACACTGAAAAGGGCATCTCAAGACAGTTCTCAGCACCCAGGACTCCATAACAAAACGGAGTGGTTGAGAGGAAGAATCGGACGCTAATCGAAGCTGCAAGAACTATGTTAAATGAAGCCGATCTTCCTACCTACTTCTGGTCTGAGGCAATCAGCACAACTTGCTACACTCAAAATAGGACCCTGATCAACAGAATGTATGAGAAGACACCATATGAATTGATGGCCAATCATAAACCATCCGTGAAATACTTTCACGTATTCGGAGGAAAGTGCTATGTGCTGAAAGATGGCTATGAGCATCTTGGTAAGTTTGATGCTAAAGCAGATGAAGGCATTTTCCTAGGGTATTCATTGGAGTCTAAGGCGTACAGGGTATATGTAATCGATAGTCAGAAGATTGTGGAAAACCTTAATGTGAGATTTGATGATGCAAGATCTCCTAGTATTCAAAAAGAAGATGATGATGAATCTCTAGCTTTTGAGAATCTTTCTGATGATGAGGATGATGAAACCGAACCTGAGGTTGCTATTGATAATGTTAATAATAATTGTAATGATGATAATGATGATCCAGATTCTAGTAATGGCAGTGGGAACACAGGATCTCAAAGTCAGACTATTTATGGTTCTAGTCCTCAAGTTGAAGAATCTGTAGATCAGACAAGCAACAACTCAGGGGAGCTAAAGAAGGATCTATTATTCAGAATCAACAGAATGTTGAACATGCAGAATCGTCAAGATCTTATCTGCCTAGTCAAAGGTTATGGAGTAGAGATCATCCCTTTGAACAAATTCTTGGTGATCCAAATGCAAGAGTTCTGACTAGAAAAGCTACTCAAAATGAATGTCTATACTCTGGTTTTCTATCAGAAATCGAACCAAAGAAGGTTGAGGAAGCTATTGAAGATCCAGATTGGGTGATTGCAATATAAGAGGAACTCAATCAGTTTGAAAGGCAGAAGGTTTGGAAGCTGGTACCTCGTCCAAAGAACAAATCAGTCATTGGCACTAAGTGGGTATACAGAAATAAACTTGATAAGAATGGTATAGTGACAAGGAACAAGGCAAGGCTGGTAGCAAAAGGGTATTCTCAGGAAGAAGGGATTGACTATGATGAAAATTTTACACCAGTAGCTAGACTTGAGGCCATCAGAATGTTCTTGGCATTTGCAGCACACTCCAACTTCAAAGTTTATCAGATGGATGTGAAAAGTGCCTTTCTGAACGGTGAGCTAGGAGAAGAAGTTTATGTGGAACAGCCTCCAGGGTTTGTTGATGCAAAATTCAAGGATTTCGTCTATCTCCTGTTCAAAGCTCTCTATGGTCTTAAGCAAGCCACTAGAACATGGTATGACACTCTAGCTGATTTTTTAATTGAAAGTGGTTTTACTAGAGGTGTCATAGATATGACTCTATTTCATAAAAAACACAAAAATTATATCATACTTGTGCAAGTTTATGTTGATGACATCATTTTTGGCTCTATAAATGATGCACTTTGTGCAAGGTTTTCTAAGTTGATGCAGAGTAGGTACAAAATGAGCATGATGAGAGAGATGAACTTCTTTCTTGGTCTACAAGTAAGTCAGAGAAAAGATGGTATCTTTATCTGTCAATCCAAGTACATCAAGGATCTTCTGAAGAAGTATCACTTAGAAGACTCAGCAACTGCTAAGACTCCTATAGCCACTGCCACAAAGCTTGATCAAGATAAGTCTAGACAACAAGTAGATATGACAAGCTATCGAGGCATGATTGGATCACTACTCTACCTCACTACAAGCCAGCTAGATATAATGTTCGCAACATGCTTGTATGCAAGGTTTCAATCAGATCCTAAAGAATCTCATCTGATAGCCGTCAAGCGTATATTCAGATATCTCAAGGGTACTCCAAATCTTGGAATTTGGTATCCAAAAGATACAGGTTTTGAACTCATCAGCTATACAGACTCAGATTACGCTGGTTGTAAGATAGATCAATAGAGTACTTCAGGGAGCTGCCAATTTCTATGAAGAAGACTAGTTTCCTGGTTCAGCAAAAAGCAGCATTCTGTCTCTACCTCTACAGCTGAAGCATAATATATTGCCGCTGGAAGCTGTTGCTCACAGATTTTGTGGATGCGAAATCAACTCATGGACTATGGACTACAGTTGACAAACATCCCTATCTTCTGTGATAACACTAGTTCTATAGCGATCTCGAACAATCCAGTACAACATTCGAGGACCAAGTACATCGACATAAGGTATCATTTCATTCGAGAGCACATCATGAATGGTATTGTAGAACTACACTTCGTTCCCACAGAGCAACAACTTGCAGACATTTTCACGAAACCACTTGATGAATCCACATTCAACGGGTTGGTTATTGAACTTGGCATGTTGAACTTGTCCAATTAATTGGAAGTCAACAAGTGCAAGTTGTTTCTAATAAATTCAATAAGTCTACTAATCTTTAACCTAAAGACTTGTGAGTTTATTTACCATATTTTCTATCCTTGTACCATTGTCTCATCACTTACTGATTATTTGCCATATGCTTAAATGTTTACATGTTTATGTGGTAGATAATTAGTTATTGAAGCGATATCTAAGCATCTAGAAATTGTTGTTTATGTTATATGATAGATGTTTAGTTACTCGAGTTTATGAAGCGATACTTGAGTATTAACATGTTTGCATGCTATATCTTTGTTTAATACTCATGTACTCGATACTTATTTTAATAATTAATATCATGACTGATGCAATTCGAGATTGGATCTTACCTATTCTGATACTTGACTATTAAAATAAATTGTAGCATAATTAAATAAATATTTTATTGACATATATCAATTAATGATATTTTGTTAATTTTATGTCTATTTAATTATGAGTTTGTCCGATTATTGTGGAATAATTCTTGAATTATTGATTGGTTATTTTAAATCCACAATAATTAGAAATAATAAGTGTGTATGTGTGTGTGTATATAGGCTGATAGGTTTCGGCGATAAGATATTTTTCAGCTGGTTAGGTTGTTTGGTGAGAATTATTGAGCGGTGATAAATGAATTTAATTTCTTTTCTAACCTAACCTGCCACGCTCTCACCTAACCCACTAGTCCTTGAAATTTTATAAATGATGAGTTTTTGTTTGTTTTTAACATCACCATTTTTCAGATATACATACAGAGCGTATACACACAATTGCTGAAAATTTCAAGCTTTGGCCGGAAAGATCTCACAATCTAGTTGGTGGTTTTTAGAGTGGATTTCATATTCGTGTTATACGCATCATCCTTTATAAAAACTAACCCTTGTTGTTGAATTTCCTCAAAAGTTTTGAAAATGGCATAGCAGGGAAGCTTTTTAATTGCTAAAGTTAATCCTATTTCCATTCAGCAAATCGAAACCATTCTGGATGAGCAATTTCGGGCTTGGACACAATTTCTGAATGAACATTCATTAATTCACTATGCTTTAGTTACACAAGTGCAGCTTAGCCATGATGCATTGTGTGAACAATATTGTAGTGCGGTTAACACTTCTGGACAGGACGGGTGTGCAATCACATATCGACTGTTTGGTAGGTCGATTAGGGTCACTGAACGAGATGTTAATCTGTAACAATCCCAAATCCGGGGTCAGGGATTTGGTCGTCACGCGGAAATTCTCATTAACAATTCACCTGTTTAACAACATTAATCCATCTGTAATCATTGAATAACTGAAATACATCATTGAGACCCCAACTACCAAGCATCTTATAGGTTATAGGGCTAGAAACAAGAACTAAAGTCTTTACATTACTCACTTCATTACATTCATTGAATCAAATTACATCGTGTCTTACAAATCTTATCCCGCTAGTATAGCTTCGTTGAGAAGTATACCCCGCAACTAGTTTTACTCTATACAATGTGATATATATTACACATTAATAACCTACATGTAACTTACTCCAGCTATAGATGTTCTGGATCCTGTCTTCTTCATAAGGGTAGTCTGCCTGCTTCTTCCGAGCTATGCAGATAATCCTCATTCGTTTACCTCTTTCTGAAAGGCTAGTATATAAAACAAACAAGTATGAGCGAAAGAATTGCTCAGCAAGTGGTTAATAGAATTCACAAAATATCCCATCATATACTTGGGGTTTTCGAAATACCACAGATACTTACTATCAACCATGAAATATCTGTACCCAAAAATCTCAATAGGGAAAGTATAATGATTAAAATAATCATTAAATGAACAAGATAAGTTCATAATCACATTAATAACCTTTCCGTCAAAATATTTGCTCTTAAAAGAAGATAAGCAGAAAATCAATGTATGTATATCATCTTTCATAATATATCTGTAATCTTTATCAAGTGTGAGATGAACAAGTTTTCAATATGATTTGAATGATAAGGAAAATCAATATCATCTTTTGAAATCAACCTCTACTTTGAAATGAACAAGTTCCAGTATATTATAAAAGGATGAGGTTCAAAGTAGACCAATATAACCTTTTCGACTCTGCCAACACTTACCAGTCACCCAGCCCGTAGCTTTCCGATGGGGTGTTCTCGATAATGTTGTAGAAAATATCCAAATTGGATGATGAACTAATACTGGAGTATCTCGCGCCAGATGTCACAACCTTACGATGATCAGTCATAAGTTGTGCATCTCCAAATTTTGTTTCTCTACATGTAGATGGAAGAACTGACAGATTTACTTGTCTACCGCCCTCTTGATCTCCCGCCAACAGTTGGGCATAGTCGGGACCGGCGCAACTCGGACCCCTTTTTAATAATGATGGACCGTCCCACGGCCTCTTACACGATTATCAGTGATGGACTGATTCACAGCCTCATACATACTTACTCCTAGTCCGAGTAAAATCCATGACTCTGAAACGTAAAGTTCGTCCTCCTTTTCCCCGAGTAATAACTCGTTGATACAACTCCACAAAGTAGTTGTATCTAATTGGAAAGGAAAATTTACCAATATTTCCCGAGCAGTAGCTCGTTAATGGATTAACACTTGTTACAGCAATCCTACTCCTCGAGTGTTGAGGAAGTAGCCAGAGTCCCATAACTCATGATAACTGGGCTCAAAATAAGCTCTCGACAATTTTCGTGACTCAAAAGTCAGGTAAAATAGAATTTCTCAAATAGGGTTTCCCAGTTTTGAAGGAAAGCGACGCCATTGCAGGCTAGGAGTTGATTTACGATCATCAGGGAAACCTTATAATACTTTTGGAAAATCGTTGATAAGCAACATAGATTAGGTGCTCAATGTTATTTAGGGAAAACCCAGAAGATCGAAAGTATTCAAGAGCCTTTTACTATATCTCGGAGATATACTTCATGATTATTGAAGTCAAATATGCTTTTAAGTAATCTGAGTTATTCACAATATTCTTGAAAGTATTAATTAAATATTCCAATAATATTTATTAACTCATATCTGCATAAACAATATTTTTAAATAAAATTATCACAACTAAATCTTGAAATGAATATTCAAAAATAATATTCAGTAATTTGATAATTATTAACGATTATTGGAAACCTTTAAATGAATATTCGAAATAATATTCATTACCTTAAATTAATATTCGAAATAATAGTAATCAATTAAATAGCCCTTAATAATAATGATAAAGTATTTAAATGAATATCCAAAATAATATTCATTAACTTTAAATGAATATTCGAAATAATGTTCGTCAAATAAACAACCCTTATTAATAATAAGGAAAACTTTAAATGAATATTTAGAATAATATTCATTAAGTAAATAGTCATCTAAAGATAACTAGAAACATTTAAATGAAAATCCGAATTAAGATTCATTTAAATAAATAACTCACGTATGATTATGAAATCATACTTTAAATAAATATTTGAAATGACATTTTCCATGTAATTATAATCCTCGACCATTATTTATTAAATAAATAATACTCAGAAAATAATTGTAATACGTATACGATATACCGCCTCGCGGTTCGTAACAAATTAGTCGAAACATATGCCCTATACTAAGGGCTATCATAAACCCGGCTTATAGCTACTAGATCACCTCTAGTCTATAAGTCGTCTAATTAAAAATCACACTTCAAGTATGACAATATATTAAGTCAAAACAACTATGCATATACCTTGCATCGTATATCGTAAAATATTCAATAATACTCTTAATGAAATAATATTTGATTAATATTCCTCAAGTGAGATAATACTCAAATATCAATCCTCGAATCTTTACCAAGTAATAAATACTTTTTGAAATTATAATAATGATACTAAATAACATTCCTCAGAATACATAGCACTTTGCCGCTGGAATCCCTCCGGGTTTCCACGACTATCCATATATATCAAAATACCGACTCCCGGTTTAGAGTCGAACACAATAAGTATGCTCTTATACTTAGAGCTACAAGATACACTGGTTCATAATAACTCATCTCAACTTATATGTGAATCAGAAGGCCAACTATATATATATATATATATATATATATATATATATATATATATATATATATATGTGTGGCAATATAAGCAGTAACTGCAAAACTGTATAACACAACACATGGAAAAACAGGATTATAGAACCAATACTACAAAGTATGGTTTAGAACACTTGCCTGGTACTCGAGATACGATAGGGCTCGCGACGATGTCGGTCCATCTAGACAAGGTCAAAGAAAACGAATAATTAATCCGCTTGTAACTCAATGCTTAAACACGCAAGCGAAACACAACCAAGGCATTACTGGCTCGTTATAGGCTCATACTATGTCCATGTTGGTCGTCAAATACTTACATTATAAGTTTGGTTCAAAATCCATTTGCAATTCCAAGTTATACTTAACCATTTAGAACGTTGGTTTCTAAGTCTCGTTTTCAGTGGTTTTCACTTACGCGACCTCGACTTAAACTTTTCTATAAAATCAACCGTTTACTCTTTCGAGGTAATTCCTTCGCACACATACACCTTATGATATCTAGTATTTAATAAACTCAATTTGCCATCAAAACTGTTTCATTAAGGGGTTCAATTGAAGTCATGAACTTAGCACTTACGCGATCGAACCACTTTTACGAATTTGGCCATTTCTACTAAACCGTAAATCAGAATGCTACGATTCTTTCGCCAAAATGATCTATGAGTCAAGAAATACAAGTTCATGGCAGTGGTAATTTAAGGTCAGAAGTTAAAGGTCTCAGGTAGGGACTGTCTTAAAGTTCTAACAAAAATTCGTCATTACGACGGCTATAAATCGAATAATCCAAAATTCCAAATACTCCAAATATCATACCATCCACTCCAAACAACCCAAACATGTTATTTATCATTAAACTAAGGTCAAGAACTGCCTTAACATCCATGGAACCACTTTTAACAATTATCAAAGCCCACTCATAAGACTAATGCTCTAAACATGCATCAAATCTTTATAACTCATCTAATTCATCAAAACTCAAACTAAGAGCTAGGGTTTCAAAAGAGGATTACCTTCCTTGATGTTTGTATGACCTTTACAAGCCTTGATTAGCCCTCAACTAGCCTTAGACATGCTTAGATCATCAAGAGAAATCAAGAAAATCAAGTTAGTAATTCGGAGCCCTTAAAACCGAACTGAAAGATCATGAAAAACGAGGCCCTTACCGATCTTTTCTGAACGAGGCTTCTAAAGGAAAGTTGTAGAGCATCTTAACAGCTTTCTAACCATATAAAGACCACAAAATTGCATTGAGTAATGAAGGCTCTAGGCCCGTTTTACTGAGAGGAGGTGCTGCTGGGCAGTTTGAGAAAAATGGAGAGAATGGAGTTTGCTTGCTTTTCTCTTGGACAATAATGCATAAAGTGATTGCCTTGGATAATATCTAGATATTATAGATGTGTATGGCTGTGTACTCACCTTGGGACTTGTGCAAAGAGTCTTGGGGAAGCCTTGCTAGTTGTTTTATTTCTTGAAATGATTTAAGTGTTTTAATCACTTAAATTCCTAATTGCTCTTGATTCAATCTTTGATTAAATCATCCAATCTACTTGATATAATTCTCTTGATGATCATGTAGGATATTTAATCTCTTAATGAACTAAATCCAAATTCCATAATTCATTCGCTTTATCTTTTAATCTCGTTGAAAAGTCTCAGCGATTTCTAGAACGTTCGTTTCACTGTCTCAGTGGTTTACGTTCTAAATCCTCAAATCCAATATAATAAAATTCTAACATATTAAATCCTTGCTTCCTCAAATTTAATATCTCATTTCTTGAATATAATAATATATAATTCACTGCTCGGTCAAATATTACACTGAAATACAAATTGGAATTTCTGAATTCCGATCGTCTTTGCATACACTTATTTGCTCTATAGATCACTAATATGACTTCAGAATATCCATCCTATGTCTCGTACAAAGATGACATGAAAATTTTTCTTAATCCTCAAAATCACTATTCATCCACCAAAATCACTATTCACGCATGACAAACACTATTCATGCATATACTTATTCTTAATAAGAAAAGTTTTAATTCTACCGAAAATCTGGGTTCTTACATAATCGAATTCTTCATTTTCCTATGGAAAATCTCGTTTCTGATCCTACACCTGAACAGATTGAAATGTTCTTTCGTTTTATAAGGTACCAAGATGCAATTTCAATACTGGTAATCTTTCTAGAACGTTCTAACCCAGTACTGAAATTTCTTCTTTCATATTCTTAACCATGTTTTTCCTCAGATAGAACAAATCCAGATCGAATACCTGAATTTATTCAAAAAATAGGGTATGCGGTCGCCAATAATTTGAGGATTAATTTTGGAAAAATAGTACTTGGTCAAATCATTTTAAAGATGAAACACTTGGGAACAAGAGATGTTCGGACTCAAAATATCAAATGTCTATATCCAAGGTTTCTACAGCTAATATTAAATGATTTTTTAAATGATGAAGATAGGGTACGATTGGAAAATGGTCGAAGGAGGAATGTTCCGACATGAAGGCGAATGTAATTAATTACATAAGAAAAAAGAACTATACGGATGTGCCTACAGTCCTAAATGAATATCTAAAGACTATCTCACTTCCGTTATTACCAAGACCAGTGAGAGCAGGTATACGACAAGGTAAAATTTCAATCCCTGCTATTCCAACCTCTGTATTCCCTATTGTGTCACAGGAAATACAGTTTCTACAGCCCCTAGTGGCCATCTTACCCGACCAAGAGCAGGAAAACCCACCGACTCTAACACATGTCGAAGAGCCCATTCTACAAATGTAAACACAAACACAATAAACTCCTACACCTCAATTGTCACTTAAATGACCAGTCATCCACATTATTAAGGGAGATAGTTCCTCAGTAGCACCACATAAGGAGTTAGTTACATCAGCCGCTCTACCTCATTCTAAACGGAGTAAACCCAATGAACCTGAGGTAACGGCAAATGTTAGTGAAACAATTCTTTCTTATCCAATGAGTGGAAATGTAAATGAGGTTGAATTGACGGGAGCAACTATCTTGAGTTCCATTTCACGGAACATAAGAGTGGTTGATGATCTTTCTAAAGATCAAATTCCTTCACAGGCATCCGAGATGGAATTACCTACCTCAATAACTGCTGGTGAATCTTTCATTTTACGGAAAGATCCATCGGTAAGTGGTTCTTTTATGAACCAAGTGTCTTCACAGACGTACGAGGGAAACTTGGGTTTTGTGCCATTTAATTGATTCAAGTTTAACCTCCCAGAGGGAAAATCTCTGGATCTCTTTCGAGATTTACCACTCTTTACCAGTGGTCGGCAACTCGCTTCACGCGAGGATGAAAGCTCACGAACTTTCATTGCACCATCCATGACCTCTGAAAATGGGGCTAGGATGATTTCATTTATAGGTACACATATCAGTGGAATCTCTGGAGGAGAGTTGAGGGAAACACGACCAGAACATATAAGTGTAACCCAAACTACTCAACCACATGCACCTATAACCAGAAAGGAATACAAAAAACTCCTTACACGGGTCCAAACAATGGAGAAAGAGTTGCCAAATATCTGTAAGTCCATTGCAGAAATCAAAATTTTGCAACTTATTCAACATGATGTATTCCAGGTTCAATTGAATACCATGGCAACCCAGTTTAATGATGCAATCAACTCCTTGGTAAAGCCATCTTTGTCTAATTTACCAACTCCACATCCTACTACTTTGGAGGATAACCCAACTGAGGGGGAGAGGGTGGGTAACCAAGAAAAATCTACTAGGCATAAGGGCAAGAAAAAGGTTGTTGACACGGAATTAACTTTATTTTGGGAAAGGAAAAGCTAATGGGAGTATTAGTGCTATGTGGAAAGAAAGCAAAGGCAAACTTGAAGATTTGTTCAGTCTAAAGGAACAATTGTCTTGCACTTGGTTAATTTTAGAAATCTGGAAAATGTATATATATGATCCAGAATGCACTTTAATATTATTTATCTTTGAACTTTACTTTTTTGTTGTTGTATCAGTTGAGTTATCCTCTAGGAATTTGTTTGTCAAACCCTAACAATAAAATAGGGGGAGATTGTAAAGCATAATGTAATGTAATATGTAATAGAGGACATATATAACTCAACTAGGATAAAAGATAAACAAAATTAACTCTATACAGGGATCATGAAATTTGAAGAACAGACATCAACAAGGATCAAGTCGCTGAAAGAAGTTCATTAACATGATCAAGCCTCAGTGACAGAATAAGATGTACAGATGATTCAGTTGAAAGGCCAAAAGATTCCATGTATTCAAATTAATTGAAGATACTGCTGCAGGCTAATCAATTGGAATGTAACGAAGGTGTGAAGATCAAGATCAGTGCTAGTCACTTGTGAACCAGACCAGTGCACTAAGTGTCAGCACATACGAGAAGGATCAACACATTAATTCACAGAAAGAATTGTCAAAGCCTATTGTAACACCCCCAGATCCGGGGTCAGGGATCGGGTCGTTACGGTCTCTGTAAGAACCCCAAATTTCGGATATAATTAAAACTTTTTATTATGTACTGAGGTAATGGTGAATAGTGATTACGACTACGATGTAACGATTGAGATAATGAATGAAAGGAATAAATTTGGATTCAAATGTTTTTATACCATGAAGAATGCTAATGGTTGACAACTTAAGTAGGAATAATCTATCTCCTAGGGGAATAAGATATGGCAATTCCAAGCAGGAGAATATTCTCATGTCATCCGGATCGATAACGATTAGTCCAGTAGTTCCGTGAAAGGGTTAAGGACCGCCCGAGAAAGAACAAGGACATTGTCATAAATATAGGGAATAAAGGAATAATAAAGAATGAATAGTGTTTTTGGTGGAAGTAAGAATATTATTGAGACGACACTATATAGAAGTATTCGGAACGGATTTCCGAGTTCGTATTAGTGATCCAGGAAAAAAATACGTGTATGTAAAAGCTGTCGGATTCTGAAAAACTGCACTTTTATTTTCTCCGAGAGTTCCCCGGACACTGAAAGACTTAAGAATTTAACGAAGGAATTTAAGGAATATAAATTCAAAAGTTAGTAAGAAAGATGGAGAATGATAGTACTAATATTGTTACGATTTCCGGTAAAACCCTAACTAGTAACAAATGAGTTATTCCTCCGAACGATCAATGAATTGAGCAATAGACGGACAAAGAAACAAGCAGAGGAAGCAAGATACATGCATGTGAAAGTGATAAATATCTAGTAACCAATCTAGTTACATTACAAACTAGAACCATTAGAGATTAACTAGTACTTAGCATCCTTTTCTCATCCAACCACAAAAACAAGACACATGTCTCTCCAAATTCATCATCCATGACATCACCACTTTAATAAAGCTACTTTAAGCTTGATATTTTCTTAAGACACCACAATAATTCATTGGATGAGAGCAAAACAAAGCAACAAAGCAAAGAAACTCCATTTCTCTCCATTTCTCAAAACTGCCCAGCAAGAACTACCTTGAAATAAAAATTCATATCTCCATTTCTATCCATGATAAAATCACCAAATTTTAAGAAAAGCGTCTCCACTCCATGGGCAATATTCTCTCCAAATTTCATAGCAATCCAAGGAGTATAGCCTAGTCAAATCACCTCCCCAAGTTGAAGAAGCATACTGTCCAGATTCATGACAGTTTCTGTGACGATTTTCAAACGGTCATATCTCCTTCATTACTCAATGGAATTTGGTGTTCTTTAGCTTGTTGGAAAGCTGGTTAGATGCTCTACAACTCTCCTTTAGAAACCTCGTCCAGAAAACCTCGGTAAGGACCTCATTTTTCATGATCTTTCCACTACGTTATAGCAGATCCGAAAATCTCTAGTTATGTGCTTGATGATTCTTGTTAGTTATGATTGATTAAGGTGTTCTAAGGACTAGTAAAGGATTAGTAAGGTCTCTACATCCTCCAAGGAAGGTATATCTCATCAAAACCCTAGCTCTTACTTTAAGTTTATGGATGATCTTGATGGTTGTTAGCATGGTTAGGATGTCAGTATGATTATAAGCATGATTATGTAGTGATTATTTGATTTAAGAGATATGATGATCATGTTGGTAAAGTAGATGATTTTGGACAGTTGAGGATGAATAAAATGTGTAAAAGTTGTATGGATGCCCGGTGTGGCTTGGTTTTGATGGTATGATTTTTGGAACGTTCGATATATAGTCGTCGTAATGCCGAATTTTTGTTAACACTTAGAAACCGAGCATGACAGTAAATATTAGTTCCTGACCTTGATAATATTATGACTGGTCCTTGTAGATCTCGAGCCATAGATCGTTTTGGCATGAGAATCAAAACATTCCGACTTACGGTTTAGGAGTTATGGTCAAATTACTAAAATTGATTCGGAACCGTAAGTAAAAGTTCGTAACTTTAATTGAACCCTCGTAAAGCATGTTACTCAATGGCGAATCTTGGTAAATAAATACTAGAGGTCATAAGGAAGGTATGAAAGAAAACCACATGTCAAACGGATCGTTTTCCGATTTTATAAAAATGTTCGAATCAAAGTTAAACGCGAACGAACCCCCTAAAAAACCCGCTTGGTTATAACTTTGGTAAAACACTTAGAAAACGAACGATAAAACTCGAGGTATAATCTCGGTTCGTAATCGATCAACTTTAGAACTTATATGACTTAAGTATATACCGAGTGTGGGTATGATGACATGTCGTAATAACGAACAAATGTCGGATCGTATCAGTAATAAAAACGGTTACACTAAAAGGTGTATAACGAGATAATTCGAAAACGTGTTTCGATTTAAGTGAAGTTATACTTAGACTTTTAAAACATGTTAAGTGGTTAATCTTGAATGTTCTGATTGTTTATAGATCATCGAGCAGACCCAGGAAACGCTATCTCCACCCACACCCGATTACCAGGCAAGTGTTCAAAACTTTGAACCTGTTGTTGTGATAATATATATATGTGATTGCCATTTTACATATGCCATAGCATGCATGCCTATTGTCAAATTATATTATGATACCTGTTCCCTGAATTGATATTGGCTTATAGACTTGATACGAATTATCAGTTATAAGCCGAATTGTTTTGATAAGACCCTTAGCGTAGGGCATATGATATTCATTCTTAAATATAGATCGGGAGTCGGTAGTTTGAGATATAGATAGTCGTGGAAACCCGGAGGGATTCCAACGACAGATTATTATTTATTTGAGGAATGTTATTATTAAACGTTATTTATATTTCCATAAAGTATCAATTACTTTGAAATCTTTCGAGGAATGTTATTTGAGTATTATCTCAGTCGAGAGATATTAAATGAATGTTAGTTTCAAATATTCATTTAGAGTTGATTATTTAATGAATATTATTTTGATATTCATTAGAATGTTATTTATTAAATGAATATTACTTTCGAATATTCATTTAAGCTTTATGTACTTAATGATTATTATTTTAAAATATTCATTGGAAGTTCTAATTACCTAAGGGATATTATTTCGAATATTCCTTTAAAGTTTTGATTACTAACTGAATATTATTTGGATATTCATTTAGAAGATTATTTATTAATGGAATATTATTTTCAGATATTCATTTAAAGTTTGACTCATTTATTGAATATTATTTTAAATACTTATTGGAGTCTAAATTTTAATGATTATTATTTTGAATATTCATTTAAGGAGTGATTTATTTAGTAAATAATTCTATATATTCATTCGAGGATTACTTACGACCAATATTACGATTTAATAATATTCCGTAATTATTATTGAGTTAATAAATATTCTTGGAATATTTATTTAATTCTTTTTAAAATGATTTATATTATTTGGAGATTATCTTTCACCTCCAAATATTATGTAAAATATTTCGGAGTCTTTTTACGAGTATTTTATCAAGGAAAGGTTCCCAACTCTTTATTTTTCATTTAAATCTATCTTAAAAGGATTTAAATGCTCGCTCAAACTTCCATATTATAGGGGAACCTACTTGAGAAAGGTTATTTATCTTGTTGAATTCCCGGTCATAATTTATCCTTTTCACTCGCAACTTGGTTGCTATGGACTCATTAAGTCTGTGTGTACCTTCTCATCATTCGAGGGGTAAGATTGTTGGAACAAGTTGATATCCACTAACAAGCAAAAGCTTGGGAAATGTTGGTGAATTTTCCTTTCCAACTAGATACGACTACTTTGTGGAGTCTTATCAACAAGTATTTCACTTAGGGAAGGGAGGACAAACTCTACGTTTCAATGCTGTGGATTTATTCGAACTAGGAGTCGTGTGTAAGAGGCCGAGTCGCGCGGTCCATCACAAGGCCTAACCATTGGCCAGGGAGTTACTGTTAAAGGCAATCGACAAGTGGAGCCGTCAGTTCTTCCTTCTACCGGTAGTAAACTATATTGGGCTGTACCATCCCCGACTGATCATCAGGGAGTGGGATAGTTGGCGCGTGATAACTCCATATTGGTTCATCTCCCAAATTGGGAATTCCCTGCAACACGTATTGAAGAGACTTCTTTCTGGTTGACGGTGTCTTCCGCAACACGTATCGAAGAGACTTCTTTCAGGTTGTAGGACTTCGAAAAATGTTAATAACTGGAATTGCAATATTTTCCTTGCAAGTTCCTCTTTATATGATAAATGATAATATCAGGCTTATCTTTGACATAGCAGATATTCCCACCTATATATGCATTTTGAGTTACCTCGTAACTTCATCGTTCATGTTATTCTGGCATCATTTACGTAAATGCATGGCATATGGTTTGAAAGATACTTTTGAACTGTTATATATTATCGTTCAGTTAAACATTATTGTTGGTGGGCTATTGCTCACCCTTGCTTTATTATTATATCACAACAACAGCTAGACCAGATGATTCGTAAAAAGGCGCACTCGATGCTGGCGAGGACGATGAGACTACCAGAGCCGAAGAGAAAGCTATTGGTAGGATAGATTCATTTTTTCAGTACCAAATATATGGACTAGTATGACTTATGTAAATGGATGGCAAAGAGTATGTATTCATATTGTAACTCTTTTGGGTTGGAAGAACTCATAATGTGTTTAATGAAATTTGATTGTTACTCTGATTTCATCTCTGGGACTATAACTGGTGTGATTTATATTGTTGTGTTGTGTCATAAAGATGTAAATTACTTTATGTTGAGGTAAGTTCAAGTATTGTGGACAGAATTGGAGACCGTAACGACCGGATCCCGGACCCCGGATCTGGGGGTGTTACAGTCTCATAACTCATACATAATACTTGACTTGAGTCCAAAATCAATAAGTAGCATGCTATGACCCCACAATAATATCCACTCACACACACACAGTTATAGTCCCAGAGATGAAATTGAAATAAGTCTTAAATAAAAGGGGTTTACGAATGAAAGTTATTACAATCCCAAAAGGATAACATCATAAGTTTAAAAGTTTTGCCGTTGATTACATTAATTATACATATAGTTAAACAGGAAACAAAAGTTGTCTAACTATGCTACCTGAGCAATGGTGACTAGCATCTCAGCGGGGAGTCCGGTGGGTCGGGTAACCCGCTTACGCCGAGTACGCCTGACGCGAGCCATCTGCCCTAGCTGTTGTTGTGACATAATATGAACAAAGCAAGGGTGAGCGAAAGCCCACCAACAATAATATAACTGAATAGTGATATATATACAGTAGTTCAAAATATCCTTTGAAATCATATGCCATGCCTTAATAAAGTTATTGCCAGTATAATATAAAGGATGAAGTTACCAGGTAACTCAAAGTATTTGTTTGTAGAAATATCTGCTACATCAAAAGTAAGCGAGATATTCTCATTGCCATTAAAAGAGGAACTTGCATGAAAAGATTGCAATTCCAGTTATGAACACTTTTCCAGCTCTGCCAATAGTAATCATGTTGCAGGAAATAAATAAGTTTGGATGATGAACCAATGATGGAGTATTCACCGCGCCCGCTGTTCCAATCTTGATGATCAGTCGAGATCGTACAGCTCAAATTAGATTTACTACCGGTAGAAGGAAGAACTGACGGCTTTACTTGTCTACCGCATTACTAGCTCTCCCCGGCCAACGGTTGGGCCAAAGGGGATGGACCGGTGCTACTCGGCCTCTTACACGACTCCTAGTTCAAATAGAATTCATGATTCTGAATGTAACGTTCATCCCCCTGTCCCCAAGTATAATACTTGTTGATAAGACTCTACAAAGTAGTCGTATCTAGTTGGAAAGGAAAATTCACCAATAACTTCCAAGCTATTGCTTGGTACGAATATTAACTTGTTCCAACAATCTTACCCCTCGAAAGATGAGAAGGTAAACAACGACTTAATAAGTCAATAGCACCGAGTTGCGAGTGAAGAGAATACTTTATGACCGGGAAGTCGACAGGATAAATAACATTTTCCAAGTAAGGTTCCCTTATTATTAGGGAGGTAGACTCAAAGAAGAATGATGTCTGAGAACCTTTCTTGATATAAGATTAATAATAATATGACTCCGAGATATTTTCCGTAATAATCGAAGAAGATAAACCTTATTGAGGTTATTCTAAGTATGGAATAAATATTTAGAGAATATTTATTAAATTAAAATATTTAAAGAATGAATATCATTAATCAGAGTATTTCTCCAAATAATCTTTGAAGAAACATCAAGAGAATATTTATTGAATAAATAAATATTTAAAATGAATATTCAAAATAATATTCATTAATTAATAAGACCTGAAAGGAATATTTAAGATAATATTCATAATTAATTAGGAATTTAAATGAATATTCAAAAAGCAATATTCATTTAATGAATAATATTCTAAATGAATATCAAGTAATATTCATTTAGTAATCCAAGCCTTAAAGGAATATTTGAGATAGTATTCGATAAATAAATCAAGCTTCAGATGAATATTAAAATAATATTCATCAAGTAATTAATATCTTAAATGAATATTCAAAAGTAATATTTATTTAATAAAATAATATTCTAAATGAATATCCAAATAATATTCATTTAGTAGTCTCATCTTTAGATGAATATTCGAAATAATAATCGATAATCAATTCGACTCTGAATGAATATTGAAAAATATTATTCGTCGAATGATTACGTTCAAATAATTATTTGAAGTAAGGATCATTAAATAAATAATCTCGAACGAATATTCAAATAATATTCGTCGCCCGAATAATGGAAAATATTTACTTGAATATTTTCCTCCGAGGTAATCTCGATATATCAAGAAATATTGACTCCCGGTCTATATTTGATGAATAAGATGTATACGCCCTTCTATGAGGGTCTTACAATAACCGGCTTATAATTGATACGTTAGCTATCTAATTTATAAGCCAATAAACAATCAGGGAACAAGCATAACGATATAACTGGAAAGTAGGCATGCATGCTATGGCATATGTATAACAGAAAACATGTATATATATTCAATCACAACAACAGCCTAAAAGAAGGGAATTGAAACTTGCCTGGTAGTCGAGTACGGTAAGGGGTAGTGGTAGCGGGTCCCGGGTCAGCTTGGGGATCTATAAATAGCCAAGGCATTCGGGATTAATCACTTAACATCTTAAAAGTTAAGTTATACTTAAATCGAAACACGTTCTCGAGTTATCTCGTTATACCCCTTTTAGTGGATTCCTTTTTATCATCGATCCGACCCGACATTCGTTCGTTAATACGACATGTCACTGTACTTACACTTGGGACATACTTAAGTCATACAAGTTCTAAAGTCGATCGTTACAAATCAATATTATACTCCGAGTTTTATCGCCCGTTTTCTAAGTGTTTTACCGAAGTTATAATCAAGCGGGTTTTTAGGGGTTCGTTCGCGTTTAACTTGGATTCCAACATTTTTATAAAATCGGAAAACGATCCGTTTGACATGTGGTTTTCTCTCATACCTTCCTTATGACCTCTAGTATTTATTTACCAAGATTAGCAACCGAATTACTCATGTTAAGGTCAATTGCAGTTACGAATTCGTACTTACGGTTTCGAACTACTTTTAGTAAATCGGCCGTAAATCCTAAACCGTAAGTCCGTTTGATCCGATTCTTTTTGCAAAATGATCTACGACTCGAGATCTACAAGGGTATGTTATATACTTAACCAGATCAGTGAATTATAGCTATTGCTATGCACGAGTTTCAAGGTTTAACGAAATTCCGGCATTATAACGGCTATAAATCGAGCGTTCCAAAAATTATAACATCAAAACCAAGCCACACCGGGCATAATACACATCTTATATACATGATTCTCATCCAAATCTGTCCAAGATCATATCACTTCATCCTTATAATCATCATATGTTTCAATGACTACAAGATCACGCTAATCAAGCTTATAACCATGCTAAATATCATAACTATACTAAAACTCATCAAGATCATGCATATACTTAAAGTAAAACCTAGGGTTTCAAGAGAGTTATACCTTCCTTGGTGTGTCTAGGAGTCTAATAAGCCTTGATCTAGTCCTTGGATCACCTTAATATAGCTTAGAGCAACAAAGAAAACCAAGAAAACAAAGTTAGTTTCTAAGGGTTACTATTCATCATCACTTTTGTAAAAATCATAGAAAATAGAAAAATAAGAGTTTGTCTCTCAAATTTTTACCACATCTTGGCCTCTTCATAAGATTTGTTTTGAGTCCTAGATCATTAGATTTGAAGCTTCCTAGCTAGGGTTTTGAGCCCCTTTTCTCCTCTGGACAGAAACTGTCAAGCACAGATCAGTTTGGTTTCTTCAACTTTGGGGAGGGATTTAACTAGGATATACTACTTGGATTGCCATGAAATTTTGAACGAACCTTGCCCATGGAGTAGAGAAGCTATGGTTAAAATTTGGTGATTTTATCATGGATAGCAATGGAGATATGAATTTTCTTCTTGAGAGTGTTTCTGCTGGGCAGTTTAGAGAAAATGGAGAGAGATGGAGTTTGGCTTGCTTCTCTTGCACTAATCTAGCATAAAGTGATTTCTTTGGATAATATCTATGGTAAAGTAGCTTTATTAAAGCTATTATGTCATGCATGATGTATTTTGAGGGGGCATGTGTCTTAATCTTGTGGTTGGATGATGAAAGGAGCTAAGTACTTAGTTTAAGTCTCTAATTGTTCTAGTTACTCATGTAACTACTTGGTTACTTGATCATATCCACTTGTACATGCATCAACTTGATCATCTGCTTGTTCTTTTGTCCGGTTATTACTCAATTCACTGATCGTTCGAAGGAATATCTTGAAGATTTCTAGTTAGGGTTTTCCCGGAAACCGTCTCGATATTTATACTATCATTATTAATTTTCTTTAATAATTCTCGAATCCAAATTCCATAAATCTTTCCAATAACTCTTTAAGTCCTTCAATGTCCAGGGAAATCTCGGGGAAAATAAAAGTGTTGTTTTTCAGAATCCGACAGCTTTTACATACACTCTTTTTCCCCCTGGATCACTAGTACGAACTCAGAATTTCGTTCCGGGTACCTCTATATAGCGTCGTCTAATAATATTCCTAAATCCACCAAAATCACTATTCATCTATTTTTCTTTACTCATCCTCTTAGGGTTGTACAATTGTCTCTGATCTCTTTCGATTGTTCCTTAACCTTTTTAATGACCCACTGGACCAATATCAGATATCGATTTGGATGACATAAGAATAATCTTCTCCTTTATAATTATCAAATCTCAATTCCCTAGGAGATAGATAATTCTTATCTAAAGTGTTAACCAATAGTATTCTTCAAGACATATAAATATTTAAATCGAATTCCATTCCTTCCAATCATTATCTCAATCGTAACATCGTAGTCGTAATCACTATTCACCATTACCTCAGTACATAATAAAAAGTTTTAATTATATCCAAAATTTGGGGTTCTTACAGGCCGGGCTTTCTCTAAAATATATAAAAAAAAAAAAGAAATCTTCTAAAGAGTTACACCCCAGAACTTCTAGAATCCAAAATACTTAAGAAGAGACACCACAAAACCTAATAATAGAAAACTACTAGCATAATACTTGTTTTATGGTAAAGCATCACTACAGCTCAAGAACTTTTTATTCATAATCTACGTTATGACTGAAGCCGACCATAAGCCGACCGTAAGCCATATAAATCTCCTCGTATATGACTATTTCGAGAAGCACATCCTCTACACTCAATAAGCCTTCTTGAAAGAAGGGTTTATCCTGCATACTGTTGATTCTTCCTAACCTCATGATCCTTCACATTCCCTCTATTGTAAGTTTAATATTCTTGAAATTTATTAAAAATATTATAATTTTTTAGATTTTATCTATAAAAAATTGAATTTTTATCCGAATTTCTTAAAATGTTAGGGCTTTTATCCGGGTTAAACCGGGCTATTGTCTGGACTTTTTAAAAGCCAAGGCTTTCTCCGGGCTTTTAACAAAGCTTTTCGGGCTTTGGGCCGGACCGAGCTTGATGAAAAATAAGAGGTCCATATTAGGCCCACGGGTCGGGCTGAACCGGGCCGGGCTTTTTTCGAACTTTTTTTACGAATTGGATCGGGTCGGACAGGGCCGTCTTCAGCATTTTGGAGGCCCTAGTTTGGAATTGTATTTTTTTAACCTCAAAAAATTTACGAATAATAAAAATGAAAATCAAAATAACATATTAGTTCTGAATGTCAAACAAGATAAAATTATAGTATCAAGTAAAAACTAAGAAATTATAACTATTCTCGATATTGAATGTTCACAATCTCGAATTAAATCACCGTAATTCTAATTTATCTAACATTTTCAACTTCAATAGATAACATAGCCAAGTCTCTCGTCACTGACATGGTTGATTGAAGACAATTATTATCAACTTCAATTTTCGAGAAATTTTTTTTCGAGAAATTTTTTCATTGAGTCTCTCGTCAGTTGATTGAAGATAATTATTATCAACTTCAATTTTCGAGAAATTTTTTCGGAATAGCAACTGAAACCCATGTATTTGGAAAAGCAACACCCATTTTCTTGATATAATCCAACACTTCAAAATAGGCGGGCCTCTAAATATTAATTGAAAAGTATTTTTAATTAGACTTTTTCTTTATACAGATAATGAGCCTTTAAAATTAATTGTTATAATTTAGAATTGAGTTAAAGAATTTTTTGAGTAAATAAAGTTAAAATTAACTCAAAATAAATATTATACTTATATATATATGGACGCTTAGAAAATGTGGACACTTATTATTTGGAGGTCCTAGGCAAGAGTATGAGCATACTCCCCATATAGCCGGCTCTGGGATCGAATTTCGGAATTCAGGCTTTTTGAACACCTCTAAACTCCAACCATGTGATCCAAATTCTATTCCAATCATGTGATCCAAATATAAATCCAAATTCAAGCATCATTATTATATTCATATATTTTTATTTTAAGCAATATAAAAAAGTTTAATTAATTTCATTGTAAATCATAATAATAATATTGACAATAACTAGATTATAACTAAAATACATTTGAATAAAAATAAAACGTTACAAAGTACATTCGAAATAAATAATATGTTACATAAAATATTATTAAAAACATTAAAATATTACATAAAAATATTAATTATCAGAATTATTATCTCGGAGGAAGAAGAACTGACTTGTACGATGACTAAATCGAGAATTTAGTTTTATTTCTCTTTATTTGAAATTGTATTATCGTAAGATTTTCTGTGTTGTATTGTTTTATTTTATGTTTTTAATTTTCATGTATTTTTATATTTAATGTATTTTGAATTTTCTTGCATTTTAAAATTTTATTTTAGAATTTATCGTGAATTTAATTATATTCAAAAATTAATTAATTTACTTTTAATAACAATAATAAAATCAATAAAATAGAAAAGATAACAATATTATAATGATATAAAGATTTGAATCACTTTTTAGTCCACGGTTGGAATGATTTGGGGCAAAACTACCCCAAATTTGAATTTTTAATCCACGGTTGGAGTTACCCTAAGCCCCTAACGATTGTGAATGAAAGGAATAACCAAAACCAAACTACAAAATATACCCCTTTTACTTATTATTATAGTATAGAACATAGCATAGATATTCAATTTATAAGAGCTACTTATATTTGGTTTAGATTATTAAATTTATTTTTGGTATTCTAATATAATCCTACTACCAATCAAATAAACTTTTTCATATTAGATCTAAAGGATCACATGTATCTATTTTAAGATCCAATGGTCCATACTATTTTGATTGACGACCATACTACTAAAAGTACATTAAGATCTTCCTTACGGTTAATTATCTATAAGGTTATAATTATCAAATTATACCAATCAAATTAGTAACGGAATAAGAAAGGGTTAATATATAGACTATAATTATTATTGTATTTTAGCAATGGTTATATTTCAATAATCATGCACTATTTATAATTAAAATTAGATAATAAAAAATATGAATTAATTTTTGTCAAAAAAATTAAAGTAAACCAACTTATTCGTTTGCTCTGTTCTAAAAGTCGGCGCTTAATTGGGATTAATCGCCAATTAATCGCTGTTCAGTGGGCCACCAAACTGATTTTATAAAAATCGTCTAAATAATCATTTTTTCGAAAAATCGCTCAAAAGTCGGTCAAATCCGGATTAATTGGTCAAAAATCGGCCTCATTGGTAAAAATTTGAAAAATATGTAGAAAAATAAAAAAAATTTAAAAAATTTAAAAAGTATAAAATTGAATAAAATTTAAGAAAAATGTTATTCTCATATACTAAATTACTATTTTAAACGGTCAAATCATGAATATTATCAATTTTTTCTCTCATATTGACCCCAATTCAAAACTTAGATCTTAAAATTTATATTTACTTTAATAATGCTATATATTTTAAATATATTTGTATAAATATATGATAATTATACATGTATAATCAAAATAATCAAAATAATAAAATAATTACATATGTTAATAATAATTATATTTAAAAATAATATTAAATTATTTCCGATTAATGATCCGATTAATCCCCAATTACCTGATTAATTC
Source organism: Saposhnikovia divaricata (assembly GCA_036435485.1). Classification (NCBI taxonomy): domain Eukaryota; kingdom Viridiplantae; phylum Streptophyta; class Magnoliopsida; order Apiales; family Apiaceae; genus Saposhnikovia; species Saposhnikovia divaricata. The sequence goes on from CM071598.1 coordinate 135,392,306, forward strand.
CTGGACGGTGCCTCTATCGATTAAGTCTGATTCCCGCTTTTTACAACACAATTCGTTTGATGAAAGTTATTCCATTTAAGTAAGAGAAAAAGGACCCTGAGATTAATCTAGGGAAGTTTTCTAAGATACTTGAAAAAATAAGTTTTAAATTTATTGGGCCCGCAAGGCTAATTAATAAAATTTTAAATGAATCATGATTTTACAAAAATGCCCCCCATATTTGTAAACAAAATTTGTGCATCTTAGCTAGGGGTGAGCATTCGGTCGGTTCGGTCCAGAACCGAACCGAACCGAAAGAACCGAGAACCGAATTTTCAATTATTTTAGAACCGAACCGAACCGAATAAAATTCTGGATCCGAACCAGACCCGAACCGAAATAATTCGGTCGGTTCGGTCCGATCCATAAGAACCGAATTTTTTGAATTATTATTGTATATATTATTATTAATAAAAATATAATATTATTGTTATAAATATATTATTATAAATATAAATATTTATATTTATATTTATATATTATTGTATATATTATTATTCAGTATTAACTATTTATTGTATATATTATTATTATTATTATAATATATATATATATATATATATATATATATATATATATATATATATATAATTCTGGTGGTTCGGTTCTAACCGAAATTACTTACGGAAGAACCGAACCGAACCGAAATTTATTTCGGTTCTAACCAAAAGAACCGAACCGACCGAAAAAGAAAAAAAATTGGACCGAACCGAACCGAACCGAAATTGTGTCCTAATCTTAGCTGACATGTATGTCAGGCTCCCCACTCTTTTAAGTAATTCGGATGCGTAACAATGAATGTGCATATGTAACTGCCCTTACTGAAATTCACGGCTTCACCAATCCTGGCGGCACTAATTGCCTTTCCTCACTCCCGTGACACCTCAAATCCCACCCAATTGGATTATATAACCAACCCCTTGTACGTTTTTCTTAAACATTTGGCGCATAAAAAAATAGTGTCTTAGCCATGACACCAACTCTCTCAACTCCTCTACGTTTCCTTGTCATTTCCCTCACAATCTTCACCATTTTGCCAACCTACGACTCAAGTTACCTTAACTACGCAGACGCATTGTCGAAATCGATAGTATTTTTCGAAGGGCAGCGTTCAGGATTTTTGCCGGGAGAGCAAAGAATAAGTTGGCGCCAAAATTCAGGGTTAAGTGATGGTTATGCGGAGAGTGTTGAGTTGACAGGTGGGTATTATGATGCAGGAGACAATGTGAAGTTCGGGTTTCCGATGGCGTTTACGACAACAATGTTGGCCTGGTCGGTTGTTGAATTCGGAGATGTAATGCCCCCGGGAGAGCTGAGGAATGCTTTAGTGGCGGTTCGTTGGGCTACTGATTATCTTCTCAAAACGGTTTCCATACCGGACCGTATTTATGTGCAGGTAATTTCGATTATAATACTATTACTTTCCGTCCATCAATCAGTATTGCTTCGATAGATAACCAAGTACCTGTTTCGCTCCATAACTAAAACTTGTTTTCTATGTACTGTGCTTCGTCTTGTTTTCAGAAAAAAAATTACTACTGCAAAACAGTTTTAAAAAACAAAAACGTGCGAATATTGTTTTCTGAAAACCAATAACAAAAATTTAATACCAAACAACACTTAATATTATGCACTTTTTTTTTTTCATTTTATGTAACAAAATTTAAAAATTGGTCACACAATATATAAGAAGAATATAAGAATAATGTAAGATTTGGTTTTGGAAAAAATGGTTTGATTCTGAATTTTGGTCAGGGAGGAGGTGATTTGTTTGAATGAAGAAGAGATAAGTTAGTTAATATGTGGGTGCAATGGACTTGGAAGGAGAGCGTGAGTGTGACACATACTATTCCAAAACCAACCCGTGAAGAAATATGGCAGCATCTTCAATGGTACTAGCTAAAATGGTTAGCTAAAAGAATATAAAATAATGATTATGTAAAATTTACTGAACCTGTAAAGAGTTGTACTTCAATGGTGTTAGCTATAATTGTTAGCTATATTTCAAAAAAAGTATTTTATTGTTATTTCAATTAGTAAATATATATAAGATTAAACTAAATTGATGACGTGTCACAATATAAGTGAATGTGATATTTTTAGATGTCATGTATAATTTTTTGGATATCCTCTGTATCTTGTTTTCTAAAATTATAGCTAACAGGTTGATGGGTTGGAGTGGTGATTTTTTTGAAGAATTTCTATAAATGATGACACGTAGACTTTTATGGCTAACAGGAGTGAAGGTTGGAGATGCTGTGAGAGGGTGGTTGCTTATGCAGTCCTTTTTATTAGTTTGTTATTACTACTGCTTATTATATTAATCCTGGATCCCACAAATGGCTTCTGTCCATAAAATCTAATATTGTGGACTTGGGGCTCACAACTTTAAGGACTCAACTACATAGAAATGTGTACACATTTACAAGTTACAGTATTTATCTGTGATGAAACAGCTGTATGCGCACGGCCTGTTTCACTGCTTATTTCACCACTGATTATTATGCAGGTCTATATTTAGTTTTCTTTGACAGGCAACTTTTGATTACTTGTACTGTTGTACATAATGTCGTGGACTCATGGGTGTTGCCAGTCTTTTTTGTGCTAGTGTTTTCTGAATTTTAAGCGGGTGTTGTTCTTTTTCTGAATGACGCTGTAATTCAGTAGTGAAAATGTTGCTTCAGTCAAAAAAAAAAAAAGAACCTCTGTTTCTATGAGAATTGGAAATTCTGACTTGGTTAAGGAACAGGGAGAATGAGACAATTTTTCGTTACGAGAAGGGGAATAGGATTGCATGTTTATCAATCACTACTAGTATCCAAGATCGTTGAAATAATTACTGTCAGTTTATCAACTCTCCCATAAAGAGTAATTGAACTTAATAGGAAAATTCAAATTATACTGCTGCTTGCTAGATCACTGCGAGTTTGTTTTCTTGAGTCAATATTCGACCAGTGTCCATATGATTTTTTTGAGGAAATCGAGAGTAATGCATTAAGAACTGGAGAGTTTCGGTATTTACCTATGCCATGCTTGCTGAAAGACTTGAATCATATGTATTTACCCGTTTTAAAGGCCTTTATAGTTCGTCTGGGTGAACTTTACTTTTCAAGAAACAACATGGGTTAATCGTATATATATTGTTTGTAGTTAATACCCTGATTTGTTAGGGTCCGTCCAATTACTTAATCATGCACAGAGAAAAGGAGCAACAAAACATAATTAATTTTGTGTCCTTTGGACTTGTTAAGGAATTACCTATCACTGTCCAAGGCTTTAAAAAGTGAAGGCGAAAAACTGAAAATCATGAAACATGTTTGTTTATGGCTGAGACGGCTGCTGCTTAATTTCACGTCTCTCATCTTTTAAACATTGTCTAGCATTAAATTAATGTAAACATGCAACATTTTTAAAATGCATATAGATTAAGCTATTGTTTTAAGGTCAGATATGTGTGATACATTCTGTTAGAAATGATATTTCAATTTGTAATGTTTTAGCATGATACGATATTGTGTTTGATAAAGTGCGCCCTTCTAATTTTGATGATACGAGTTAACATTAGAAAAACAATCGTAATGTAGTGATGTCCGAGATCAATCTTACTTGATAAGAAACATCAGTTAGTGCGATTTTAGCAGTTCAGAGTTATCATTTTATCATGATTGACTTGTTTCAATGTAGTTCTTCGTAAGAAAATTCTGGTAACTGAATGAAAGTTGAAGTCTTGTTTTGTGTTTGAGTGAATGCATATATGTTATATGATAGGTTGGTGACCCAAATATAGATCATAACTGCTGGGAAAGGCCAGAAGATATGGACACCGCTCGAACTGTCTACAAAGTGGATGCACCAAATCCAGCCTCTGACGTGGCAGGTGAAACAGCAGCTGCTCTAGCAGCTTCATCTATGGCCTTTCGATCATTTGATCCCGGATATGCTGAGACTCTGTTACGTACTGCCGCAAGGGTGTTTGATTATGCAGATCACTATCGAGGGGCTTATAGCGACAATGCAAACATTAGGGATGGTGTGTGCCCCTTTTATTGTGACTTTGATGGTTATCAGGTGAAAATTCATCCTTTTACTTTTACAGTGCTCTTGTTCAAGTCAAGTTCTTTAAGATTTCATTTTTTTGTTATATATTAAAAAAATATTGCAGGATGAATTACTATGGGGAGCAGCTTGGCTGAGGAGGGCTTCTCAAGATGGTTCTTACCTTAGTTACATACAAAACAATGGTAAAACACTTGGGGCTGATGACAATATCAATGAATTTGGATGGGACAATAAGCATGCTGGCCTAAATGTTCTTGTTTCCAAGGTTAGTCACATGTTTTTAGAGTTTTACAAGTCCCGTGTCCCTCTGTTTTCTACTATATCATTATATCACTTTAAATTACAATGACATATTTCATGTAGATACTTGAAAATGTAAGTGTGTCACCAACTTACTATCACCAAGTCTTAAAACAACCAATTCAGCAGTGACAGTTTTACCAATCAAACATTTTCAAAAGTATGAAACACGATAGCACACACCGTGTTCCTCGTTTGTCTCTCATGTCAGTCTAACGGTGTATAATTAATACAAAAATATGATGGTACTCTCAGTTTTCATCCTTTTCTTGACGAATAAGATAGAAAATCAACTGAACATAAAACGAACAACTTCTTACAACAATGTGAATGATGAATGTGGAGAAACAGGACCATGTTATTTTCTGACTAAGGTCATCACTACCAAGTACCAACCTCTGGTTTCAATATGAAAACAGTTGGTTGATATTTTAGTTCATATATGATTTAAAGCATTCTTTTAGACTTGATCTTTGAATGTCACACTAAAAGTTGGCATAGGATATATTCATCAATAGATCTGCGATTTTGAATGCATGCAGGAAGTCTTGGAAGGAAACATATATGAACTCCAATCCTATAAAGCATCAGCCGATAGCTTCATGTGCACTCTTATACCAGAATCATCTTCTTCCCACATAGACTACACTCCTGGTGGTCTTATCTACAGGCCAGGTGGAAGCAATTTGCAGCATGCAACAACGATCACCTTCCTTTTGTTAGTCTATGCAAATTACTTAGAAAAGTCATCTCAAAGTCTAAACTGTGGTAGCATTAGCGGTGGCCCATCAATGCTCCGTAAAATAGCCAAAAGGCAAGTTGACTACATTTTAGGTGAAAACCCCAAGGGAATGTCATATATGGTTGGCTATAGCAACTATTTTCCACAACGCATTCATCATCGTGGCTCATCACTTCCATCACTAAAAGATCATCCTCAATTTCTCGGATGCAAGGAGGGAACGATTTATTTCAACTCCTCGAATCCTAATCCGAACGTACTAGTTGGGGCTGTGGTGGGTGGTCCAGGAGAAGACGATAGCTATGAAGATGACCGAGCTGATTTTAGAAAGTCTGAACCTACTACGTACATAAATGCACCATTTGTTGGTGCACTGGCGTATTTTGTTGCTAATCCTAACCCAACGTAAGTAAACAGAGAGACCAGTAGTCATAGAATCTTTTTCTTATTGATTAAGAATCAGTTAGGATCACATCTAAGATTAGGGTGATTATAGGTCTCTCGTCTTGTGCTAAGGGCCAAGAAGGAAGAGGCTAGTGTTTTGGATCTTGGGAGGAGAATATGGACAAACTGCATGTGATTTATACAGAGTGAGAAACAATTAACCATCGGAAGTTGTCAGTATAAAAAATGACTTACCGTAGTTTTAAGTATAGTATTGCATCCAACTACCGAACTGTTCTATGGATTTGCTATTTACATCCACTGATATAATGAACAAATTGGTTTCATCTTTTTTTTAGAAAGATTTTACTTGATATAAGCAAATGATATTTAGGAGTTTAGAGCAGAAATTTTAGTTGCATCTTTTTGAAATAAAGAAGTATACCTACTCCAATTACTTTAATTGACCACTGAAATTTGTATTTTAAATAAGTTTTGTCAACCAGTTCTTGCCAGCAAAGGATGGAAACAGAAAACAACTTTTAATAGGTTACCTAACATGTGCGACTACAATTATACACATACGAATTTGATGATTAAATTCACCATGAAACTTTGAGTGGGTATTTGAATTAGGGCATCTGAAATCTAAATGGCAATGTTCACAATCAATAGTAACTGCTACCCCAATTTCAGCGAGGATCGCGAGACAGATTTTTTAGTCAGTTGTAGACCGACCTGTATCCATATCTTCACCCCAATTAGAATCACTGAAGGCATAAAGAGTAAGGCTGGAATTTTTGTTTAAGTAGAGACCATGGTGGATGTTAGCTTTTAAGTATCTCAGAATTCGTTCAATTGCAGTCCAATGTCTTTTAGTCGGAGAATATAATGCAGTCCAATGTTACTAAAATAATCGATCTACCACAGAGCAAATGTCAGGACTTGTGATGGATAGATACTGTAAAGTATAAACCTCCTACAAGTTAGATAAGGAGTTGGATCAATTAAAAAGGTGCCATCTGTGTAAGAGTTGTGGAAGCTAACTGGACTTTTGCACCACCCATTCAGTGTTGAGATAATTTGTCAAATAAATGTCTGCCTGTGATGCGGGGATGACTTTGACCCTGATATAAGTAATCTTGAGTAAATTTCAATGTACATGCCTAATGCCTCTTTAGAGCATCTCCAACCCTACACACCTATTAGCTAAACGTGATGATATGGCATAATTTTTAGATAATATGTATAATTTTTCTTCTCCAACCATACTTTCTGTTAGTTATATTTTTAGATAATCATCTTGATATCCTCTATATTTGGAGGACATCTATAATATATAAATAACATCTATAATTCATTATCTCCACTTATATCGTGACACATCATCGATCTTATTTACTTATATATATATATATTATTATTAAAATAATAATAAAATACTATTTTTAAAATATAGCTATTCATTATAGCTAATACCATTGGAGTAAAACATATTACAGTTCAGCAAATTTTTAGATAATCATTATATAGCTAATGATTTTAGCTATTACCGTTGGAGATGCTCTTAAACAGGCAGCTTAAGTCTACAGCTCTCTAAGTTGATTAAAAGTTAAATTCAGCAATGGTTAAACTACTGATATCTTATCCAGTAACTGCTATGCAACAGAATGATAAGATATAGTAACAAAATGATAAGATAATAATGGGGTCTGTTACAACCAATTTCCGTCGGTGTATTCGTTCGGTCGGACCTGCAATTGAAGAAGAATGCGAGGGTGTGGCCCCCCGATTCACCTCCGGTGTGAGAATAAGTTAAACTGGTTTTTATGAATGAAGGTAAACGCAGAGTGTTTGTGTGTAAGTAAGTGAATGAAATGATATCAAACCTCCGTTCACCTTCTTATTCTCTGTTCTGGCCGTTATCGGGGGAGTGGGACGAATGGAGAACGTGTCCCACGTTCCCACGTTCCCCCGGGAATGCAACTGAATAGACCGTTGTATATAACTGGGCCGAATGACATGGACCCTCGCCAGTCTGGAGCCTCCAAGCCGATTATCCTTATTGGGCTTTCGGTCCAGCCCGATAAGAAGTTGGGCCTCTAACATGTCCCTAGGCTTCGTTCGGAATTATCCTCAGGACGAAGGCTAAAGCCCAAGCCCATCTTCGGAAATCCATCTTCGTACGTGTCCTTCGGGTAAGGATGGCAATGGACAAGGCCGAGACGTCTCCTGGGAAGTCGTGTCCCTTTATGGATGACAACTGTCTGTCCTTGAGATTTGCGCTTCAATCCCCGCCGTTGAATATGAACCGACTCTGTCCAAACGTCACATCTTTTCTATTTAAACTCCACAGTTCATTTCTTCCTTTCTTTTACGCACATACCATTTCTTCAACATTCAAAAGAAAAGCTCCCTCCAGAGATATCTCCAAATAGCAATTGGGAACGTTGTTTCATCACCGGAGGCCCCCAAATCGCCGATTCCAGTCGACATTCACGTTCAAGAGGCCTACCCCCACGAACTCGATCTTATCAGAGATCTCAAACAAGTCAGTAAGTTCTCATTACTTCCCTTCTTTTTCCGATTCGTCGTACTTGAATTACTTTCTTTCCTGTTTTGTGTTCTTACCTATTTTCCGTACTCATACACATGTATCTATATGTACACATATGTGGTTACCCGTGCAGTCTATTCTTGCCGTTTTGAGTAGAACATGCGCGTGTCTTTTCCTTTTAGTTTCCGTTGTTTTGCTCTGATACAAACCCTTACTTGAACCTTGAGTTTTGCTTGGGAAGTTGTTGGGGTGGAGATGTCCTTCGGGATTTCCAAACCCTGAGAACTCCCTTCGGTCTGTCCCAATCTTTATAACCTTTAGATGACCCGTAATTTGCCAAACCTTAGATTTTAAGATTCTCCGACCGATCCTGGCTCACTGTACTCGGCCTCTCCCTTTTTTGTTTTCGTCTTCTTTGTCCGAGTACAAAGCTAATGTCTCTTCATTTCCGAATGCAGGGACATGGATCGGTCAACCGATGGTGCTGGTCCTTCGGAGGTATCTCCGTTTAGTGACATCGGGGAGTATCCTGCGGCGAACTTTCGGTCGCACTTGACTGAGGAGAAAATAGAAGAGTTCCATTCCAAATACCTGGTAGAGAGGAATGTCTGGTACTTCTTCACTCCCAGGAAGAAAGACCGTATTTGGCACAACCCGGAGGTTCCACCTCTCTTCGGCGGAAGTGTGGCCACCGGCATATCCGAAATGGCCTTCAAGTGTGGCTTTCGGCTGCCGATGCTACCCATACTGAAAAAATTGCTGAGGCAAGTTGGGATCGCCATCGGGCAGCTGGATCCAAACAGCTTTTTTCATATAAATGCTTTCCAAGCCCGATGCTTAGCCAAAAAGATGACTCCGAGGACAACCCTGTTCTGGCATCATTATGAGCTTCGGAGGAACTCTAAAAGCAACGGTTTCTACACCATCGCTCGTCGGACCGGCAGGGCCGATTGGGCTCAGACAAACTCCAACAATAGGGGGGCCCACGAGAAGTGGGTTTTTATCTCGGGCCCGAAAATGGAGAAGTATGGCCGCTGGCAGGATCTGGACCCGTCGAGGTTGCGGTATCCTGAACTGTTGGAGGCGGAAAAACACGATTATCGTCTTCTTTGTGAACTCGATATGGGTAGGGTTCCCCTATCGGACAGCCGGGATAACGCCTGGTTGGTCTCCCTCTGGGGTAGTGGTAACATATATCTTTACTTTTTCCATCCGAGTGTTTCCTTTACTGCATTTTTATTTCTTGTTGCTAATGTCTAACACTCTTGTTTTTGTGCAGTGTCTTCTCTTGGAAACATCATTGAGCGCAAGCGCAAGAAGGCAGCTCAACTCTCAATAGCTGCTACGGCCGAAGCCGATGCTGCCGATCAATCGGCCGGCAAGGAGCTGGAAGCTGTTCCCGGCACCGGTGGGGGAAGCGAAACTCCGGTGGCTTCTCCTCCGCGCGATCAGGGGGATGATATCGTCCAGGCCCTCTCGACCGATTCCCGAAAGAGGGGTCGGTCGGGAGATGCCGGACTGAAAGTGTACAATCCTCCCTGGGGGGTCCTTGAGACAGATCAAATCATTGTCCCTGCCCCCCAGCTGTCCACCATAGTAGGTCCCGATCTTTGCCGGGGTCTCATTCTGCCAGCCGATAGGCCCACGTTTGCTAAGGCAAACGACCTTGAGGCTTGTACTGAAATGCTGGCTCTGCTCTCCATGGTAAGCTTTGCTTTTTCTCGGTGTTGTTTCTTTCAACTTGTGTTCAGTGTTTAATTCTTTTCCCTTGTTTGTTTCCAGGGGGTCTCTTGGTCGGCCGTCGTGACCGAACGGATGGAGGGTATCCAGAAAAAACTGGAGGCCGCCAACCAGACTGAAGTTCGGGCGATCAAAGCTGAAGAGAGCCTCCGGAATGCAACTTCTGAGTTGGAGAGAGTCACCGGCCAATCCAACTCCTTGAAGACCGAAAATGATGCCTTGAAGGCAAAGTTGCGGGAGATGGACACCTTGAGGGCTAGGGTCGAGTGGAGGAACAAACAGCTCAAGCTCTCAAGGAAGAAGGTTCGGAAGCTGCAGAAGACCCTGGAGCTGACCGAAGAAAGATGCTACCAACTGGGGTATGATGGCGCTGTACTGAAAGCACATTCTTTGGGCTTCGATCATACCCAGCTGGTAGATCCTTCGCTCGGGATGACAGATCCGGTTGGTCGGGAGGAGTCTGATCAACCCTTAGAAGTTTCTTCGGGGGAAGATGAGTCTCTCTCCGACGAGCCTCCAGCTGATGAAACCTCGTAACTTTGTAGATTTTAATATTTCCGAACTTGTAATGATTAACTTTGCCTTCGGGCTCTTTATTCGTGCCTTCGGGCTTGTAATACTTTACTTTGCCTTCGGGCTTATTTTATTTAAGTTTGCCTTAGCATAATATTTTTCTTTTATGCGTCTTCGGCTTCGGCCTTAATTTGGCTTCTGTTTCTGTTCATGCGTCTTTGGCTATGTTTTGCCTTAGCATGATTTTTCTTTTTTATGCCTCTTCGGCTTCGTTTTGCCTTAGCATATTTATTTTATTTTTATGCGTCTTCGGCATTATATTGCCTTGGCATAATTACTTATATTTTTATGCTTCTTCGGCATTATATTGCCTTGCTGTGCATCTTTGGTCGTAACCTAGCTGCCCCCAAGTATTCAAGGGGTTTTGTAAATGATTAAGGTCTCATTCGGTCGGCTGAAAAATATTTTCTCCCGGCCTTAATTAATGTCAAAGCAGCTTGAATACTAAGACAATTTTGTAAGAGGCCAAATTTTATTCGGTCGGCCCCAAATTTGGATTCGTCAAGTATTTGTAGCTTAAAACACAATGTACTTGAACACTACCGGTAAGTTAAAGGGCGCATGTTTTATACGGTCGGCCCCAAACATGGGTCTATTAAGCTTAATATTGCGTACTTAGCTTTTTGGCTATAAATGTACTTTAGCTTAACAGTAACGGATGAAAAATGGAGCAAAACAATCTTTTCATTAATCATGCAACTCTTACATAGATTTAATTACAGATTGATGCTAGCTTATGGAATTCAGAATAACGTTGCATAAGACAAAATACGGAAGTAAAAAAGCAATAAAAGTTGGACCAGTATGCTTACTGGTAGAAACGGCGAAGGCGAGCGGCGTGCCAGGTGTTTTTGACTGGGCTGCCGTCCGGATGAGCCAATTTGTAGGTGCCTGGTCGGACCACTTCAATCACCACATATGGACCTTCCCAGTTGGGCATAAGCTTGCCTTTTTTTGCTGGCATGGAGGTGGCTAACTCCCGAAGCACTAAGTCTCCGGCTCGAAAAGATCTCTTCTTTACCCCCGAATCATAGTACTGGGCTGCCTGCAGTTGGTACCTTAAGTTTCTTTGGTGGGCAGCCTCTCTTTCTTCTTCTAGCAAGTCCACATTTGCTCGAAGTCCGAACTCATTTCTCTCCACGTTAAACGTTTCTGTTCGGTACGACTCTAAACCAACTTCGACAGGTAGAAGGGCATCAGTTCCGAAGGCCAGTTTGAAAGGTGTTTCCCCGGTTGAAGATCTTGTAGTGGTTCGGTAAGCCCATAGGACCCATGGTAGTTCTTCAGCCCAAAGTCCCTTAGCTTCCCCCAGCCTTTTCTTGATTCCGTCAAAAATGATTTTGTTGGCCGCCTCGATCGCCCCATTTCCCTGGGGATGCCCTACCGAACTGAACTTCTGTTTTATCCCGAATTGAGCCAGGAATTTTCTAAACTTGCTCCCAATAAATTGAGTACCGTTATCGGACACACAAACCATAGGTATGCCGAACCTCAAGATGATCTGTTCCAGCATGAATTTTTTCGCGGCCTCTTCGGTGATGGCCGAAAGGGGTTTTGCTTCTATCCACTTTGTCATGTAGTCGATTGCCACAATACAGTATTTCGCTTGCTTAGTGCTGGTGGGTAGGATCCCCACAATATCGACCGCCCACATAGCAAATGGGATCGGGCTAAGGACTGAAGACATCTCTTCGGGGGGTTGCTTTGGGATTGTGCTGAATATCTGGCATTGCCTGCATTTCTTCGCATACTCTGTGGCGTCTTCTTTCATTTTTGGCCAGAAGAATCCCTGCCTAAGGATCTTGAAAGCTAGGGATCGTCCTGCCAAATGTTCTCCACAAATCCCTTCATGAACCGTCTCCAAAGCAAGCTGTTGTTCATCCTTGTCCAAACATCTGAGTAGCGGCTGGCTTACCGATCGTCTGAACAAACGGCCCCCGACCAGAGTGTAATTCCCCGACCGATACTTAACCTTCTGTGCTTCTCTTCGGTCAAGTGGTAGGATGCCTTTTTCCAAGAAGGCCCTGATAGGGGTCATCCAATTGACCCCTTGATGAATTTCCATGCACTGCTTCTTGTCTATCGAAGGTGTCTTTACTTCGGTCAGATAGATGGACCCACTTAGGTTTTGGGTTTCTGCCGAAGCTAACCTCGAGAGGGCGTCTGCCCGACTGTTGTTTTCTCTAGCTACTTGAGTTAACTCGAAAGTTTCAAATAGCAAAGATTGTTCACGTACCTTAAGGGCGTAAGCCTTGGTTCGGGGATCTTTTTGCCCATATTCTCCCGAGAACTGTTTTACCACCAACATTGAGTCACTGAATGCCCTTATGTGCTTAACTTCCAAATTTTTTGCCAAATCTAGCCCGGCCAAGAGTGCTTCATATTCGGCTTCGTTGTTCGTCAACGGGAAGGTGAATCTGATGGCTTGACAAATCTCGAATCCTTCTGGGCTTGTAAGAATTAGCCCTGCCCCGCACTTTTCCTTGGCGACCGAACCATCGACAAACAAACTCCATTTTCCCGGTGTCTGAATCATTTGTTCTTCGGGAGCTAAGTCATTCGGCCCCGTAAAAGAGCATTCTACTATGAAATCCGCCAATGCTTGGGCTTTGATCGAAGTCCTCGGTGTATACTCTAAATCATGCTCCCCCAATTCGATCGCCCAAGCAACCACTCTGCCCGATGCCTCTGGCCTTTGCAATATTTTCTTTAGCGGCTGATCGGTTACAACTTTGATCGTCCTTCCCTGGAAATAGTGCCTTAGCTTTCTTGCGGCCACTACCAGTCCATAGGCAAACTTCTCTGCATTCGGATATCTTGTTTCTGCGTCCTTGAGAATATGAGAGACATAGAATACCGGATGCTGGTTTCCTTCATGTTCTTTGACCAACACGGCTCCAAGTGTTCGATCGTTCACAGCCAAGTACAACTGCAATGTCTCTTTCGGGTCGGGTCTCATTAAGAGGGGGGCTTTCACTAAGTACTCTTTAACATCCTCGAATGCTTTCTGGCAATTTGGCCCCCATTCGAAGTTCTTGGACCCCCGAAGCACTTCAAAGAATGGTAAGGCCTTTTCGGCCGATCGGGAGATGAACCTCCTCAGGGCTGCTAGCCGTCCGGTCAGCTTTTGGATGTCCCTGATTGTCTTCGGTGCCTCCATGTCAATTACTGCTTTAATCTTCTCCGGATTGGCTTCAATTCCTCTGGCGCTAACCATGTATCCCAGAAATTTCCCACTATTCACTCCAAACGTACATTTGTTCGGATTGATCCTCATGTTGTTTCTTCTGAGCGTTTCGAAACATTCCCTCAGATCTTCGGCATGATCCCTGAAAAGGGACTTAACGATCATATCGTCCACGTAGCATTCCATGTTCCGGCCGATCTGGGCTTTGAACAGTTTGTTGATCATCTTTTGGAATGTTGCCCCGGCATTCTTCAAGCCGAAAGGCATCTTGATGTAGGCATAAGTACCATTCGGTGTGATGAATGCTGTCTTGGGAACGTCCTCGGCATTCATGGCAATTTGGTGATATCCTGAGAATGCATCCAGGAAACTGAGTATTTGATGCCCCGAAGTAGCATCTATCAGTTGGTCAATGTTTGGCAAGGGATAATGGTCTTTCGGGCAATGCTTATTCAGGTCAGTGTAGTCGACACACATCCTCCACTTGCCATTAGATTTCTTCACCACCACTACGTTTGCCAACCAATCGGGATAGTCTATCTCTTCAATGAACTTTGCTTCCAGCAATTTTTCGACTTCAACTTGGATTACTTTCTGCCTTTCCATGGCGAAATTCCTCCTCTTTTGTTTCACGGGCTTGGCTGCGGGATCTACATTTAAACAGTGTTTGGCAACTGCAGGGTCCAAGCCTGGCATATCTTCGGGATTCCATGCGAATACGTCGTGGAATTCCCTAATGACCTTAATGACTTTCTCTTTCAATTTCGGCTCCATGTTCTTTCCAATTTGGATCATCTTTCCCGACTGACCCACGTACAGTTCTACCTCTTCGGTCTCTGCAGCCGGCTCAGCAATCGGGCTTGACAGGTCGGCCCCAAACTTTTCCAACTCAATGTTCAGCAGTTGGTGGCTACCCCCAGCTTCGGTCTCATTTCTTTTCCTTTTTCCGGCTTCAGTCATCTCTATGTCTTTGTCTCTTTCCAAATCCTCCAACATGATTATTCTGGCGGCTTTCTGATCGCCTCTCATTTCTCCAACTCCATGTTCTGTTGGGAACTTCAACTTTAGATGAGGGACAGAGGACACGGCCTGGAACAAAGATAAGGCCGGCCTTCCCAAAATTCCGTTGTACGGACTATCGACCCGGACGACATAGAACTTTGCTTCCTTCACCACAGTGTACGGCGCTTTTCCCATCATGACAGACAAAGTGATGGTCCCTTCTATCGGTACAGGCTGATTACCGAAACCATACAAGGGCGCCTCGTGGCATGGCTCCAACTGTTCACCTCCTAAATTCATCTTGCAGTATGTCCGGTGATATAGAATGTTGACTGAGCTCCCTTCGTCCACCAGCACTCTCCATATCTTGTTTTCCCCGATTACTGGGTTTATAACAAGTGGGTCTTCGTGCGGCCATATCACGTCTTCGTAGTCATCTTCTGTGAAGGAGATAGGCGATGGTTGCTTAGCTGAACTTGATTGGTACAGGTTGTAGATCTGTCTGGCGTACTTTTTCCTTGCTGTCTTACTATCCCGATCAAGCACTGTTCCTCCGGAAATTGTCCTGACCTCTCCTCTGTACTTCTCTGAACTCTCAGCGTCCTTCCTTTTCTCCTTGGACTCGAGTTTGTCCCTCAAGTCGCCCACAAATTGGGTCAGTTCCCCATCTTTGATCATTTTTTCAATTAACTTCTTCAAATGATAGCACTCCTCGGTGTTGTGACCTTTGTCCCGATGGTAGTCACAATACTTGCTGTCGCTTCTTCTGTTCTCAGGGGTCTTCAACTTGGGTGGTCTGACAAACCCAGGTTTACCCTTTATCTCATGGAGAATCTTCGAGATAGGTGTGTTTAACGGTGTGAACACTGTGCTATCTCTATCTCTTCTTCGTTCGGCCCCTTTGTCGGGCCTTGTATCATTCAACCTGCTCTTGATATCTCCCCGACCCCTTCGGTCGTCTCTTCTGTCATCCCTTCGGTCGTCTCTCCTATCATGCCTATCATTTTTCTTCTCCTTGTATCCCCCAATTGATTCTAATTTTCTTCTAATGGCCTCTCCTCTCACATATATATCATTTAAAGATTTGGGAGGCATATCATAAAGAGAGGACCGAAGCTTCTTACCTTTGACAGGGTCGAGGCCTGCTGCGAGGAATCCAGCCGCCTTGACTTTATCCAAGTTGGTGACCATGCCAGCCTCCTCTTTGAACCTTGCTAAGTAATCACCCAAATCTTCGTTCGGCCCTTGCCTGCAGTGGATCAGTGCTTCAGTGTCCTTCTCTCTTCGGCACAAATGTGAGTAGTGCCTTAAGAATTTTTTCTTCACTTGTTCATACGAGCCTATCGACCTAGGTCTCAGCGACCTGTACCACATGGATGCATTCCCCTTCAGGTAGGTCTTGAACATCTTACATAGCATTACATCGCAGTGCCCCATCCCAGTCATGAGCGATTCATATTTCTCACAATGATCTTCGGGGTCACCCTTTCCGTTAAATTCATTCATCTTCGGGAACTGCCTTCCGGGAGGCGGTCGAAAGTGTTCGACGTCTTCGGTCACCACTGGCTCGTGGCTAACCTTTCTCTCTCCAAACATGGCCTTTTCAATTCTCCGGATGCGGTCGTCCGTATGTGGACCCTCCTCTTCCGAATCGGAGGAGTAAACCACCTTTGACCGAGTTCTCCTCGAGTTTGATTCAGAGTCCTCTGACTCATCTTCATCAATTCTGGTTCTTGGTCTTTTGTCTCTTCGGTCGTCTAACTCCGGGTCTTCGGCTTCTAGAGCCTCGCGGAGTACCTTTTCTTGTAACTCGATCTCCTCCCTTTGGATCTTTAGGGCTTCCAGCCTCAAACGGTCGGCCTCCCTTTTTTTGGCCAGACGTTCGGCCTCCCTGCTGCTTTTCTCTTTCTCTATCTCTTTCCGTTTCCCCTTGGCTTTTTGTTCTTCTCGCCACTTCATCAAGATTTCCCGTTGCTCTTCGGGAGACGGTATGTCCCCCTCTTCGTCGAAAATCAAATGTCTTGGGGTGATGGGAGGGGTGGTGCGAGTGTTTACAGCCATAGTGCCATCGTCAGCCGTTGGTATCTCGGTTTCGTTCGCCATTACTAACAATATAATCCAACACAAACGTAACTCTGCGTTCCCACAGACGGCGCCAAATGTTACAACCAATTTCCGTCGGTGTATTCGTTCGGTCGGACCTGCAATTGAAGAAGAATGCGAGGGTGTGGCCCCCCGATTCACCTCCGGTGTGAGAATAAGTTAAACTGGTTTTTATGAATGAAGGTAAACGCAGAGTGTTTGTGTGTAAGTAAGTGAATGAAATGATATCAAACCTCCGTTCACCTTCTTATTCTCTGTTCTGGCCGTTATCGGGGGAGTGGGACGAATGGAGAACGTGTCCCACGTTCCCACGTTCCCCCGGGAATGCAACTGAATAGACCGTTGTATATAACTGGGCCGAATGACATGGACCCTCGCCAGTCTGGAGCCTCCAAGCCGATTATCCTTATTGGGCTTTCGGTCCAGCCCGATAAGAAGTTGGGCCTCTAACAGGGTCCATTGACTATCTTATAACAAAATGATAAGATAATCATGGGTTCATACCCTATCTTTAACTTTGAAGTTACAGAAACATATGTAAGCATTGGTTGTTCATCTGTGAACTGATTATTCATAATGGGACATGAGTTGGGTAATGCATATATGGTTACAAGTGTTCATGTTGTACCATGGTTGCAAATTGCAATGGTGGGCCTGGATATTGATTTGTTAATTTAGAAAATCCTTGTCATGCGACTTCATGACTTGTACGCTCTAGCAATGCCGTATCTTACTGGCGATGCTAGCTTTCTTAGTCCTTGAAGCCCAGGGGAAGTATGCTCATAAAACAGAGAACAAGGTTTCTTTTCTTGTTGGTTTTGCTTGCAAAAATTATTTCATCCTCCTGAATATATATATTTACTCTGAACCAATAGAAATTTACACGTTAAAAATTCCGCAAATTGTCCGCATCTCTAGTTTGGAAAAGTATTTTGTGGTAATGGACCGAATGGTTTACTTAGGCCTAATTGAATCCAAGAAAGGTTCGAATATGAAAATAAACGGTTACAGTTAGATGAGGGTTTGTCTTGTAGCAATTGCAGTCTACGACAAGAAAAATTATTCTGGCGATGATTAAGTTTTCTACACTGAATGATTTGAATCACAAATGTAATTGGTATTCATCACTTTTGGTGCATCACCCTTGTGTGTACCAAAAGTTTGGCCTCAAAAAATCTTCTCGGCAAGTCCTCCGTTGTAAAACAATGGTAATAATCCATCACGGGTAGCAAGCAGGATAAACGACCAGAATAGCATTAAATCTATTTCTCCTCGTGCTCGTATCACACTTGCGAGCCAGATAAATCGTATAGTTAGCGAACTAAGAAAACAAAGAAATAAATATAGTTAGCATTTTTCATAAATAAAATAAGAGCTTTCAAATTACTTTTTTTTTACTAAAAGTGATGCATTTGTCCATTTCATCAACATGAGTGATAACATTTGGTTCAAGGTTTGAAATATTTGTAAATTTTATTACGGTGGAAATGAACTAATGAATAATAACCACTTGTTTAGCCCGTGCCAATTGGACAATCTGTTGTCTACATGGCAACCAACAATTGGTGAATCTATTGTAGCCTCAAAAGAGACATCTTTGATGATTTACAAATAACAATTATAAATAGAGGGATCAAGTGAAAGTACAGTGAGTGGTATTGAGAAGTAGAGATAGCTTGAGAGGAGATAAGATAAGAGTTAAGGCCTAAGGCTACCAGTGTTTTGTTTTAAAGAGGTCACACAAACTCACTCCACTCGAACCACTTGAACATAACAATAACATACAATGGCTTCAGCATCCTTTCTTAAGTCATCTACTATTCTTGACAAGTCTGAGTGGGTAAAGGGTCAGACCCTCCGCCAGCCCTCAGTCTCTGTCGTCCGCTGCCAACCCACCGCTACCTCCGCCATAAACATCAGAGCTTCCTATGCCGATGAGCTTGTTAAGACCGCGGTAATTTCTTGAGTCTTGGTTACTTTTTCTTTTAGACTTGGTCATAAATTATGTACAACTTAATATCAGCTTATGAATTATGCATGGTTGTACAATTAAGTAAACTTAAGTGAGGAATATAAATGTATTCTCTTATTTTTGTGGGTACAGAAAACTATTGCATCACCGGGGCGTGGAATTTTGGCCATGGATGAGTCAAATGCTACATGTGGGAAGCGGTTAGCCTCAATTGGGCTGGAGAACACAGAAGCCAACCGTCAGGCATACCGTACCCTCCTCGTCTCAGTTCCTGAGCTTGGTAACTACATCTCTGGCGCTATCCTGTTTGAGGAAACTCTTTACCAATCAACAGTTGATGGCAAGAAAATTGTCGATGTTCTTAAGGAGCAGAACATTGTTCCTGGTATCAAAACTGACAAGGTACATATATTAACATCTCAAAACGTCTTTATTTAGATATTGATTTATTGTAGTAACTCATTCCTCAAAAATTTATTCCTTCTACCATATGTAAGTATTGTTATCAAATTTCATTAAGTTGTAGAACTGACACGAAAGTAAAACCTATATAAATACGGCAACCACCAATTTCTGAATTCGCCCCAAGTCAGTGTAAGGTAAGCATATGATTGTCCACATAAATATGAATATCAGATGTATTGTTCAGCCTTCGTGAAAAAACATATCTAATGTCCAACCAACCGGATACAAAATTATGTAAAATCAATGATGAGAGAATATAACTTTTGGTTAATATAAATAGCCTCTAGTACTAATCCAGTTGTAGTGATGAATTAGTGATAGAATATTAGTAAGACTCGGCTACTGAAAAGGCTTCATAAGAGAACTATTGTAAGAACATGAGAAGTTGAGAACCCTTCTAAAAAGAAACTCAAATTCAGTTATTTTCATCCAAATTGAAGTGGAGATGACAGTTATAGCCTCTATTAGTTTAATAAAAAAAACTTTTAAGTTCTTATTTAACTTGGTTTACACTGAACCTAACTTTTGAAATTTAATTCTGTTTCAAAAGGTAAACGTAATAACATTTCCCTTGGAACATAAATTCATTTCTAAACTTAAGAACTGTTTAAACAGGGTTTGGTGCCCCTAGCTGGTTCAAATGATGAATCCTGGTGCCAAGGTCTCGATGGCCTTGCTTCCCGCTCTGCTGCTTATTATCAACAGGGGGCTCGTTTTGCCAAATGGTATATTTCATATAAGATTTCCTGTAGTCATTGAACAATTCTTATACAAGGCAAACAAACTGTTCTTACAATTCTGTGTGTATAAATAACAATATACATATATTTGATCAATCAGGCGTACTGTTGTAAGCATTCCCAATGGTCCATCTGCCTTGGCGGTGAAAGAAGCTGCTTGGGGCCTGGCTCGCTATGCTGCAATTTCTCAGGTACAACAGAAAATTGGGATAAGAGGACAGGACTATGTTTTCTTGTTGCTAACTAATGAGTATAACACTTTGACTTACATGACTTATGTCATAATGTTTTAGCGCCTAGGCAGACTTACACATATTAATGGTTGTACAATGTTTGCAACTCCAGGATAATGGATTGGTGCCAATAGTAGAGCCAGAAATCTTGCTTGATGGTGAACATGGCATTGACAGGACTTTTGAAGTCGCTCAAGCAGTTTGGGCTGAAGTCTTTTTCTATCTTGCCCAGAACAATGTCCTATTTGAGGGTATTCTCCTCAAGCCAAGCATGGTTACCCCTGGTGCAGAATGCAAGGAAAGAGCCACTCCTGAACAAGTTGCTGACTACACCTTGAAGCTCCTCAATAGAAGAATCCCTCCAGCTGTCCCTGGAATAATGGTACATTTTTTTGAAAGCCAACTATCAATTTAAGACATTTTAGGGGACAATCTATTCAGTAAAAATATACAAGTTCGTTTAAGTACTAATAAACTATACATAATTGTGCTTAAACAGTTTTTGTCTGGTGGACAATCTGAAGTTGAAGCCACATACAACTTGAATGCAATGAACCAATCTCCGAACCCATGGCACGTATCTTTCTCCTATGCCAGGGCTCTTCAGAACACCTGTCTGAAGACATGGGGAGGACTACCAGAGAATGTGGCTGCAGCTCAAGAGGCATTGCTCGTGAGGGCCAAGGCTAACTCTCTTGCTCAACTTGGAAAGTACACTGGTGAAGGAGAATCAGAGGAAGCAAAGAAGGGAATGTTTGTCAAGGGCTATGTGTACTGATCATATAATATTCCTTAGTACAACGAGCATTGTTAATGGAAGCCAATCTATGAAGAAGATAATTTGATTACATAGTTGTGAAAACTATTTTTTTTTTTTCATGACATGAATTCGATCACTTTATAATTTAAAGCTTCATGTTAACTAGCAATATTGCCCGTACTTCGCACACAGAAATTTATTTCTATCCATTCATTTTGTAGAAGAGATGCACTCGTTACAACTAACACGAACGTTTAAAAATGACAATGATTGCTATAATTTGAAGACATTATCAAGAACAAATGGCTAATAAATGTTTGTAGATAAAGTCCATTGTAGGAATCACATTCTCTTTAGTAAAAACATAAAACGTCGATCTCCGATTCAATTTGAGGTTGAACTCAGATATACTACACATTCATAAATTTAAAAACCAATCATCGTAGTCTAAAAAAAACTAACATACATTCAGAAGCATTGGAAATAAGTAACAAATGTTCAGAAGTGAATAGAAGACAATGTCTGTTGTAAGCTAATAACAAATTATTAATTCACATAATGAAAAGCAAATGCTTAGAATGAAATTCTGGCAGGATTCTTCCTCACAAACTCCACAACTATAGTGTTGCTTATTGCTAATTTTCTCTTCAGATTTCCTGCCAAGAGAGAAGGAAGAATCAGAATAAGGTATTACTCTTCTGAATCAAGTCTTTGTATATATCATAATAAAAAAATATATGTAACCATTTTAATTTTCTTTGTGCATGATGTGGCAAAACCTAGCTAGCGTATTACCAGAGTTTGGAACCTCAAATGATCTTAGTCTACATAGAACATATCAGACAAAATCAATTCAAAAGTTAATAATACGTTCTGTGAATTGTTGCCCTGAATAATTAATTAGAATAATATTTCTCACCTAGATGAATTCTGAATTTTTTATTTTAATTTCAAGTTTTGTGAATTCAAGAGGAGAGCCAATATAGATTTGCCCAAGGAGAAACTTTCCCTGCACAAACTTCGTGAAATAGGTGAAAAAGCATAGATTGAACTCTTATCGACCTCAGAGATTGAACTCCATTGAACTCCAGTGCAAACTATTAGTATGAAAATAACTGAAACATTAGTATGAAAATAACTGACACATTTTATAGTATAAACAAGCACATGTATCGGCCAATATATATTTGCCCAAGGACAAACTTGCACTGCATAGACTCCGTGAAACAGGTGAGAAAGCAAATATTGAACTCTTATCGATCTCAAAGATTGAACTCCAGTGCAAAATATTAGTATGAAAGTAACTGACACATTCTATAGCATAAACACGCACATGTGTACCTAGCACCAGAGAAAACATCTGTTGGTTCAGCACCAATTGACAAATCTGCTCTAAAGTAAACAAAGAATATTGGTAAGAAAGTATCCAACACACATCTAAAGAAGACGCACACATATGTCGCTTAGACATCCGATTCACTTACATCTACACCTGGTGCCTCCCAAGGCCCTTGCCTCCTTCGTCACCGTCACATGGGCTTCCTCAGGTTCCAATATGAAATACCCCTAGGTCCATCACCAGATTTTTTGCCGCCTCCACCACCACCTCTAGCACTACCACCTCTAGCAGCAAAGGACCGAGGCTTATGCCACCTGGTGGAAATCACAAAAGATTATCATATTACCATTACAACTTGGAAAAATAGAAAAGCAATCTCAAAGCATTTGTCAAACTACCCATCAAAACCAACATAATACCCAACAACTCAGCTTGACAACCCATAGATCATAATTAACACAAAAATGCTTCTAACATCATATGTTAGTTGTTTTTGGTTCAAATACATTTTGCAAGGCCAATTCAGGCCAGTTAGTTCCAAAAACACATCCTCCATTTCGCATGAGATCTTACCTGGAGGAGTATTGAGTATTGATCTGATCCTCCATCATAGCCCTTTTAAAAATTTCAATATTAATTTAAAAAAAATTTAACTCCATATCATACAATGTAACTTATTAGGCCAACATCTACAAAAATACTTGTATTATCAACAACTTTGGGTAGTGTGCAGTGGACCTTCAACCTCTTCTCAACAGTATTTTGATTAGTAAGATGTTCACATAATTTTAACAACTAACATAGTTAATGAGAATCAAATACCTTACTTGATTACTAAAATTAAGGACAAAGATAGTTAATCACATAATTACTTTATTACTAACATCATCATATCTCGGTAAGAAAACAGTTCACTATCTACACTGACTCTTTTAGGCATATTTTTGTGAATCAGATAATTTATTACTTAAATTTAATAAAGTTATATACTATTTCTGCAACAAAAAATTTATCAACTTACACATATTGATAAAGCATGCTTTGAGATCATCTTACTTGCAGTTGTATACAATCCATCTTGCACATAAGATAAATACCGCACATGATATAAGTAATATCTCACGCAATATATCAAATAAACTAAATGTAAGTTACCAAGTACTCATTAACAATAGAAAGGCCGATAATAGTTTAGCTTCTAAATAAATATATTAAAAATACATTTTACTAGGAAAGTTTTTACCTGAATTTCTTGCATCAATCTGAGGTCTCACATCTAAAATTCAATTTTTTACTTCTATTCCTTAAAATCCCTTTTATAGTGCCCGTATTTCGCAATAAAGTGCATGCCCTCTTTCTATAGGTGGCACCAAAGTTCTTATCATATAAAAAAATTATTAAAGCCAGAGATATTGCAATATATCTAATTTTCTTACACTCTAATTAATCACAACTATATAAATAATATCAGAATGGAAAATTAAGACTAAATTGAAATTAAAACCTAAGTCCAATTAGCATCAGAATAGAAATCCAAGTTTGTCTTGCATTTGAATAGAAAATGGATACTGATTGTAATCCTATACTTCATATGCTAGGTCGCTACAGGATCACAGATATCTGTAATATGATAATAAATCTGAGTTTATTGTAGCACTGATCTTACCTTTAGTGTCATTGGATTGCCAGCAAACTTTGTGTAAGATGCATTATCAGGAATCATTATCTGCAATTTGCAAGTATTCAGCATATTGAATCAATTGAACATTTGTGACTTAAAATGTAAGAACAGTGCAACAACTTTCATACTTCTAAGAGATAAAAAACGATCACCATAGTTAGTACAATATACCAAAAATGGCTACATATTGTCGTGCATTAAGTGGGCGGCAATGTAAAGATGCTTTAATAATATCAACACATGAGAGAAATTTTTATAAAAATTGCATAGCGATGAATATCGCAATAGAATTTTGGAGCATAGCATTCAGTGGGCGGCGATGTAAAGATGCTTTGCAACTCGAATATCAATGCATTATTAAAGGCCAAAAAAACTAAGACAAAAGGTGATGTTGCAGGAATAATAGAATTACACTACAATATTCTTAACAGAGAATTGCCTAAATGTGTCCGTCAAAAAATAAAACACACACTCGCACACTGTAAAACAATTGAAACCTTTTTTTCTAATCACGATAGCAAAATGAAACTGAGGAACATGATTTTGATATGTTTAAGTTTATGATATAATAAGGAAAAAGAACTTAAAGAATATACTAATTTCAGTTTATTCTACTTACCACTATATTATTGTCCTTGTGTTGTAATTAGTACACAACATTAGTTCGGTAAACTTTATAATTAGAACTTTGTCTAGAACTTCAATTTCCCATTTTATTTCCCTCCTATACTTTAAAACATGGTGGTTACATTATCTATGACTTGTACAGCAGTTAGCACAAAAAACTTAATTATACAACTTTATTATATACAATACATGCAGTAATGTGGAAAGTAAAAGCATATAGACTTAAACAAAAGACACTTTCAGGTCCCTATTGTCATCTGCTCCTTAAATTAATAGCATATATTGTTAGATATAATTGATGTGAATATTAATCAGTGTTTAAGTGTTACAGTGAAAAATCAGAGTTTAGCTGGAAGTAGTCAGAGTTTAGTTAAAC
The DNA here is from genome assembly GCA_036435485.1 of Saposhnikovia divaricata. NCBI lineage: Eukaryota > Viridiplantae > Streptophyta > Magnoliopsida > Apiales > Apiaceae > Saposhnikovia > Saposhnikovia divaricata. The sequence continues at coordinate 135,417,185 of CM071598.1, forward strand.
GCTGACAGTTGGAAGCTCGATAAAGTTTGTTAAACTCTGTCTGGAGGCAGCGTCTACTGGTCAACAGTGTTTGAAGAATTATTGAAGATAATTATGGAAGCAATATCTTTGAAGATTGGATAGCTGTCAAAGAGATTGAGTTGGCTAAGGAGATGTGTAGCAATCGTAATTGATATCAATTGTATAGCTAATTTATAAGAGTATCAATTATCGATTGTATAGCAGCTGTATATCTTATAAATACAGTTAGGTTAACCCTAAAAGGGTATCGATCATTGTGTAACATTATTCATTGTAAACCTAAGCAGCTCTCTGTGATATTTTACATCATTGAGAGAGGAGTTATTAATTTTAAACAGTTTTTAATTGTTTAAACGTGTGTTTTTATTGTTAATCTCTCATACAATCTTGATTATAATTGTGTATTCGGCCTAACAATTGGTATCAGAGCCAATCTTTTACTCAATACAGTTTAAGATCCACACACATAGCTATAATCAATGGCAGAGATACCTCCTCCAACAGGTTCAAGTTCTGAGAAGGCTCAACCTACTACTGTGAGTCGTTATGAGACAATTAGGGTTCTTATTCTCAGGCCGGCAGAGTATTCATTTTGGAAGGTGAAGATGACCATGTTTCTGGAGGCTACAGATCCAGAATATCTTGACAGAATTTATGAAGGTCCTCATAAACCTACAAAGCTATCTGTTGCTACTGCTGGTCAAGAAGCTAAAACAGTTCCAAAGGAGAAGAAAGATCTGACTCCTGAAGATCTTTCATCTATTGCTAAGGATGCAAAAGTTAGGCATCTACTTCATAGTGCCTTAGACAATGTTATGTCTAATAAAGTGATTAACTGCACTACTGCCAAAGAAATCTGGGATTCCCTTGAGGTTAGGTGTCAAGGAACTGCTGCTATCAAGAAGAATAGAAGGAACATACTCACATAGGAGTATGAGCACTTTGAGGCTAAATCTGAAGAAACCATGACAGAAACATTTGACAGATTCTGTAAACTACTCAATGATTTGTCATTGGTTAATAAAGAATATGATCTAGAAGACTCAAATCTCAAATTTCTTCTTGCCTTACCTGAAAAGTGGGATGTGAAGACAACCACCATAAGAGATAACTATGATCTCGCTGATACTGAGACTAATGAAATCTGTGGGCTGCTCAAAACTCATGAATTGGAATTGGAGCAGAGAAACAGGAGATCAAGAAAGAAGACAAAGTTTGTTGCTCTTAAGGTTGAAGAAAAACCCTTGAAGAAGGAAGCATCAAGGAAGAAAGCTAAGGGAAAAGCTTTGGTCATACATTCTGAAAGTGAGTCATCAAACTCTGATGTTGATTCAAACACTGATGAATCATCTGACTCTGAGGATGATGAAGAAGAAATGTTGCAAATGGCTGCTTTGATGGTGAAGACCTTCAAGAATATGGGTTTCAAGAACTTCAAGAAGGGAAAAAGATTCTCTAAGAAAGATTCAAACTCTGACAGAAAGAGTTTCAGAAAGTCTGAGAGAAAGGATACCAAATTTAGGAAGAAAGACAAGTCTGAGATTCAATGCTACAAGTGTAAGGAGATGGGTCACTATGCTCCTGAGTGCAAGAAGGGTAAAAATGAAAAAACACTCTTCACAAAAGGCAGAGACTGGGCAGACACTTCAGACTCAGATGAGGATGTTAACTATGCTCTCATGGCTACTAATGAGAATGAATCTGAAGATTCTGAAAACAAGGTACCTCTAACTACCTATGCTTATAATACTGATGATATAACTGAATTGAGAATCTATCTTAAGGCTTTGCATATCAGTTATAGGGATCAGACGTTAGAGAATGAGAGAATTAAATCTGAGAATTCTGAACTTAAAGTGAGAAATAAAATTTTTGAAGAGAAACTTGAAAACATGCAACAAGTTCAGAAAGAAAGAGATGATGTTGTTTATCTAGAACAGGATTTGCTAGGAAAATATAAGCAACTAGAATCTGAATTGGAGAAGGCAAATCAAATAATTAAAACTTGGACTCATTCTGGAAAAGACACTCAAGAGGTATTTCAGACAGACATAGTTGGTTTAGGTTACTGTGAGGGAGATGAACTTAGGTTTCAAAACAAAGTCAAAATTAGAACACATCTTCCATCTACAAAATTTGTTCATGGAATAAATGATTCTAAGTCTGAAGCGGAAAAAGGAGCTGTTAAGAAAGAACCAGTAAAAACTATTGTTAAACAGGTTAATATTGGTTCAATGACAGATAAACAACTCAAGCATAAGCTTAAGGGGTTAAAATCTGTTAAGAAACAGAAAGTGTCTAGGAAGAATAGAAATGGAAAAGTAGGCATTACTCAAGGTAATTATCCAATGCTTTCTACTTTTGCTCCAAGACAGACATGTCATAACTGTGGTAGCACTAACCATCTTGCTAGTTTCTGCAGGAAGAATAAAAACATTAATTCTTTACCTTCCAAGTCTGAAGTAAAGAAAGATTATGTTAGAACTAGACCACAGACTTTATGCAAACATTGTGGAAGTACTTGGCATTCTATTTATACTTTCAGGGATTATCATGCTATTTATCATAACTACTATGAACTTAAGCCCAATTTAAAATGGGTTAAGGTTATTCTGCAAGTGTAAACTCTGAAAATGTTAGCTTAAACTCTGATAATGTGAATTCCGCTGCTAAAGCTAATAAAATTAAGAAAGCCACAGGATCCAAGCAAGTCTGGATCCTTAAATCTAATCTTAAGTGATTGTTTGTGATTGCAGGGCATCAGGGAGAGTACCCTAGTTGTGGACAGTGGATGTTCAGGACACATGACTGGAAATAAAGCCCAGCTATTAGAGTATGAGGAGAAGGCTGGCCCAAAAGTTTCCTATGGAGATGGAAACATAGGACGTACTCTGGGATATGGCAATATCAATCTTGGAAGTGTCATCATCACAAATGTAGCTCTGGTTCCAGGACTCAAGCATGATCTGCTATTTGTGAGTCAAATCAGTGACAGAGGATATCATGTAGATTTTTAGCCTAAATACTGTGAAATCATCAGTAAATCTACTGGGAAAGTTGTTCTAGTTGGACACAGGCGCAATAATATCTATGAAGCAAGTTTGTTGACAAACTCTGATGGAAAAGCTGTTTGCCTGTCCACAAGAATGTCTAGTGAAGAGAGTTGTAAGTGGCATAAGAAACTCTCTTATCTGAATCTGAACAACATTAATGAGTTGATAAGAAAGGATCTTGTAAGAGGACTTCCAAAGTCTTTATTAAATGTTGATGGCCTGTGTAATTCCTGTCAAAAGGCCAAACAAAGGAAGTCATCTTTCAAGAGCAAGTCAAAATCTTCAATTGTTGATCCTTATCATCTTCTACATGTTGATCTCTTTGGACTAGTGAATGTCTTGTCAATTGGAAGAAAGAAATATGCTCTAGTCATTGCTGATGAACACACCAGATACACTTGGGTGTATTTTCTAGCAAAGAAGGATGAAACTGCATTAACTCCGATGGAGCATGTAAAGCTGCTGGACAAAGGATCAAAACACAAAGTCAAAATAATCAGGAGTGATAATGGAACTGAATTTAGGAATGCAACAATGGAAGAATTCTGCAAGAACAGAGGAGTGAAGCAAGAGTTTTCTGCACCTGGTACACCATAGCAAAATGGTGTAGTTGAGAGGAAGAACAGAACCTTGATAGAAGCTGCTAGAACTATGCTTGATGAAGCAAAATTGCCAACCTATTTCTGGGTAGAAACAGTTCAAACAGCCTATTTTACTCAAAATGCCACACTGATCAACAAGCATGAAAAAACACCATTTGAGATGGTGAGGGAAAAGAAGCCAAACCTGAAATATTTTTATATTTTTGGGTGCAAATGCTTTATGTTGAAAACTCATCCTGAATAGTTGACTAAATTTGAGTTAAAAGTTGATGAAGGAATTTTTGTTGGCTATCCACTGTCAACTAAGGCATTCAGAGTTTATAATCTGAGAACCAAGGTGATCATGGAGTCAATTCATGTGTCATTTGATGACAAGAAAATAACTGGACTTGAAGATGTAAATGAACATGATCAACTACACTTTGAAAATGAAGACTTAATCTCTGATAAAGTAAACTCTGATGAAACTGATCTGACAAACTCTGTCGAAGCATACTCTGAACCTCTATTGGTAAACACTGAAGAAACTTCTCAGCCAGAACAAAGGGGAGAACTAGTTGAGGGGGAGCATGATCAAAATGATGACTCAAATTCTGATAGTGAGTCAACTGAAAAATCTGGATCAAACTCTGATGACTCAAACTCTGAAAGTGCAAAATCTGACAGTTCAAACTCTGAGCAGTCAAATTCAGGGGGAGCCTCAGAAAATGAAGAAAGACAACAAGAAAATTAGAAGAACATGGATCAAGGGGGAGGATCACATACTGATAGAAGCCATTTACCTTATGCTAGGAAATGGACAAAATCTCATACACCTGATTTAATTATTGGAGATCCAGATGCAAGAGTAAGGACAAGGAGTGCTACAACAAATGAATGTCTGTTTCATTCATTCTTGTCTAAGAATGAACCAAAGAAGGTAGAAGAAGCTCTTCAAGATGCTGACTGGATAACAGCAATGCAGGAGGAGTTAAATGAATTCGAAAGAAATGAAGTATGGACCCTTGTACCTAGACCAAAGAATAGATCTGTTGTTGGTACTAGATGGGTTTTTAGAAATAAAACTGACAGTGAGGGAGTTGTTACAAGGAACAAGGCTAGACTCGTGGCAAAAGGGTATTCACAGCAGGAAGGAATAGACTATGATGAAACTTTTGCTCCAGTTGCAAGATTGGACGCAATAAGAATTTTTCTAGCATATGCCTCTTACAAGAAATTCAAGGTATTTCAGATGGATGTGAAAAGTGCTTTTCTGAATGAGAAGCTTGAAGAAGAAGTGTTTGTTGAACAACCACCAGGTTTTGTGGACCCAAAATATCCAGACTATGTCTACAGGCTAGATAAGGCAATCTATGGACTTAAGCAGGCACCAAGAGCATGGTATGAAACTCTGGCTCAATTTCTTCTAGAAAGTGGGTTCAATAGAGGTGCAATTGATAAAACACTATTCTACTTTAACTATGGTGATGACTTGCTTTTAGTTCAGATATATGTTGATGACATAATTTTTGGGTCTACTAATGATAAACTCTGTAAAAAGTTTGCCAAGCTCATGCAGTCCAGGTATCAAATGAGCATGATGGGAGAGCTTAGCTATTTTCTAGGCCTACAGGTGAAGCAAACAGATGATGGGATTTTCATAAATCAAGCAAAATATACCAGAAATCTTCTCAAGAAATTTGGTATGCTTGACTGCTCATCTGCATCAACTCCCATGGCAACAGCAACAAAGTTGGACAAAGACACAGGAGCTCCAGTAGATATGACAAACTACAGAGGCATGATAGGGTCTCTTCTTTATCTAACAGCTAGCAGACCTAATATCATGTATGCAACTTATCTCTTTGCAAGGTTTCAGGCAGACCCCAGGGAACCACATCTAACAGCTGTAAAGAGAATTTTTAAATATCTCAAGGGGACCATAACCTTAGGTCTATGGTATCCTAGAGAATCAGATTTCAAGTTACTTGGTTACTCTGATGCAGACTTTGCAGGCTGTAAGATAGACAGAAAAACCACCAGTGGAAGTTTTCAATTTATGGGTGACAGACTTGTTTCTTGGTACAGCAAGAAACAGAAATCAATTTCTACATCTACAGCTGAAGCAGAGTATATTGCAGCTGGTAGCTGTTGTGCACAGATTCTGTGGATGAAGAATCAATTGCTGGATTATGGATTGAGGTACAGTAAAATACCTATTTACTGTGATAATCAAAGTGCTATTGCTATGACAGGTAATCCAGTACAACATTCAATGACCAAGCACATCAGCATAAGGTACCAGTTTATTAGAGAACATGTGGAGGAAGGGAATATTGAGCTTCATTTTGTGTCTGCAGAACAACAGCTTGCAGACATCTTCATCAAGCCATTGAGTGAAGCTATATTTACAAGGCTGGTAAATGAACTAGGAATGGTCTCTGGTTTTGACTAGAGATATTGGTTAGACTCAAAATTTTACTTATGTAATGTGTTGCTCATAATTATGTGGTATGTTAACTGCTATGTGAACTCTGTTGTTAAACTCTGCTATGCAAACTCTGTTCGTTAACTGTTAAACTCTGTTAGCATGCTCCGTAGGTCATACACTGTTGATATGTTGGATAAACTCTGATATTATTATTGTCTGAATGTAAACACCGATGAAGAAATATGTATGAAGCATGATTCTCAGTAAATAATCATGAATCCTTTTAAGTTATTTGTGATCTAATCTTAGACTGTGCAGTAAATTAACACAGCATGATATTGTTTCATATTTATAGCATCTCTTAGTTTATTTATCCTAAACTCTGACTCTGTAATTACTGTGTGCATTTCCTCTCATGAATAACTTCTGATGTTGATGAGCTCTAAACTCTGTTAGTCATACACTGTTAATTTAAATGCTATTATTAGACTACCCCCAAATAAAATGTATATAGGTTGATAAAACTCCTTTGAGATTATGTTGGTTTCTAGGACGACCCAGGAACTTGCTGGTATATAGTAAGGGCTAAACTTCTCTAATTTTTGGTGACTAGTCAAGGACTAGGAAGACCCAGGAGCTTATCAAGATGATAAGGGATAAAATTATAGGATTTTTGGTGACTAGTTCCAACCTCTGATTACTAGAGAAACAAAAAAAAAAATTTAGAAGGGGGGTATAAATTAATTAAATGTTACTGTATATAATTGTTTACTACAGAGTTTAGCATTCATCATACATTCAGTGTTTACTATGAGAGTTTGTGCATCAAGTGTTTACTGATTTACTTTATGGATTTTATGAAAAATTAGATGCTCTAAAAATTGAATTGGTAAACTCTGCTATACGCACACATATATTCACACCTGTGCAGTTTTTGAAAGGATTATGGTAATGAAGTTGGAGAATTGACAAACGCTGATGAATTTTGTATAATACTCTGAGGTATATTATAACAACCCGAATTTTCAAAATAAATTTATTATTTTGCATTGACCGATAGATTTGACGAGAATATAATATTTAAATATTAGTTATAACATTTATTCGTATGTGATACAATTATGTGATTAAATGTTACGTGTTTAAATGTTTATCTGTACGTTCTATTAATTGTTGTAGATACGGTTTTTCAAAATATTCGATTCAGTAATTATTTTAGTTCAAGGTTATTATTTTAATTAAATAAACGATACGTGTATGTGTATTTTATTCATTTATTAAAATTTTTGGATTTTAAAGTATCGCATTTTGAAATTATTTTAAACGACACGAAAGTTACGTTACGGATATATTTTTATCGTTTAAATAAATTTTACGAAACAAAAATAGAAATTACGGGTATTAGAAATGTATCGGTGTGTATATTATGTGTTCCATGTTAATTGCTAATGTTCGGGGTTTTTCTCGTAAAACGAATCAATTAAAATATCTTTTACTCCGTACCCCGTAATTGCTATTTATAGGGGCTTTACTTAAAAGACTTGGTTCTTTTACTAGTACTCTATGTTCTTATAATTATTTTCTCGTTTTTTTTTCGTGTCCGTTTCATTGTTGATATCTTTCTTTTGGATAAACATCTGTTTTGGTTCGTCTATTTCTTAATTACTCGTATGTATTGGTACATCGTTCGTACCAATGTTTTATCCGTTGAGCCAAAAATATCTTTAAAATGCGAGATAAATACATTTTTGATTCGTATTTATTGTTTATCAGTCCAGAGTATAATTATTGTAATTATCCGTATATCTTTGATATTTATCTTTTTAAACGATTAGTTTTTTTTCGATTTTAACGATTCATCGATTCATTATCGAACCAAAAATAGTTTTCGATGTACTAATATTCGTTAAATATAAATAGCCTAAAATTATTTTTATTTATTTACAAAAATCATAAAAAATCAGATTTTTACAAAAGTTAAATAGTAAAGTAGATTTTCTCTCTCTTGTTCTTCAAGATCAAACTCAATTTGGAGGTGATGCCGATCTCGGATTTTGGCGTGCAACCACTCAAATCGAAGCTCTTGACATCTAGTTTCATAATCTACAATCAGTTTTCATGTTGGGTAAATTTCTGATTTTATATTAATTTTCTTTTGAATCTGGGAAATTAGGGTTCATCTTAGATTTTGGGGTTTTTATTTTATGAGCTTTTCCAGTGAAACTGATGATGATTATAGCTTTATTTGGATGCTATGAGTCTAATTATGTGATCAATTTCATCATTATAATGCCCGATTTTCAAATTCGAAATTAGGGTTCTTGAGCAAATTAGGGCTTTTTAATTGGTGAATTGTTTGCTTGTTTTGATGATTCCTATAGCTTTGTATGATGATTTGGAGTTAATTCACGTGTTTAAACTGAAAGTTGGTGTTCGAAATTGTATGGGTCGAATTATTTAGTTTTCTTGAAATTTCAAATCATTCTTTCAAAGCATGTGTTGATTGTTTGTATGTAAGGTGTTAGGGGTTAGATTGTACAAGTTATGGGCTTTGATTTGTGATGTTAAACGTACGATTTGGTGTAGAAACGAGGGAGAACGATTCCGGCCGAATTTGGGTTCAAGCCCGCCGAATTTCGGCCGCGTTTTTGTTGTTTTCGTTGGCACGGTTGAGTTTGTCGTGAAATTTTAGTCAAGATCCATATATTATACGCTTGATTTGGTTTAGTTATGTGAAAGTTATGGTCGCCGGAACTTTTGGAGATTACCGGAAAATTTTCGGTTTCCGGCAAACCTCCATTAAAGCTGTCATGAAGCATTCATCGTGTTCTTCGTGAGGGAGATGATGAACAGTAGCGTTTGATCTTCTTTCCCAGGTGTGGAAGAAGATGAATAGTGTTTTTGAATAAAAATTTTATTTTTTTATTTTAAATTTCTAAAAATCAGAAAAATTATTTTATATAATTATTTAATTATTATTTGAGTTATTTAAATATTTAAATAATTAATATTTATTATTTATTTAATTCGAAAAAATAATAATTTAATTTCGAAAATTGATTTTTAAATATTGATTTTTACTTTAAAATTAATTTAAAAATAGGATTTAATTTCAGAAAATTATTTTTAAATTCTGAAATATTTATTTAATATTCTGTATTTTATTTTACAGATTTATTTCGGAAATCTTAATTATCTATTATTTTCCAAAAATTAATTTAATTTTGGAAAATGATTTAAAAATGATTTAAAAATAGGAAAATATTCCTAAAAATATATTTTAATAATTTAAAAATTTCTAATTAATTCCAAAAATTATTTTGGACTTCCTTTTAATTGTAAGAGATAGTTAATCTTTTTTAAATGATTGTGTGAGTCTTAATTGTACGATTAACTAGCGTAACGAGTTCGATTAAATCCAATTAAATTAGATTTAATTTTCTCGAGTCATCTTAATGACTCGAGACGTATTATAAAGATGTCAAAATATATTTTATTTAATTTGAGATGTTTTACGAAACGTCGAGCTGATTATTATTTTACGAGTCGAGTCAAGTATTAATAATCGAGTTTGACCGTTGTATTTGATAAATGTTTATATGTTATAATTTGATTTAATTGAGTCGTTTATTAAATATTATTACATTTTACATGTCAGTTACGTGATTAAGTTACGTGTGTCGATTAAATGTTTCTTATATGTTACATGTCATCGTGACTACGTATTTAATCGAGTATGCTTATGTGATTAACCGTATGTGTTATGTGATTTAATTTAAACATGATTAGAGTATGCGTACAAACGTTGGTAGACCATAGATTTATTCTGAAGACTGAAGTGTCGTCTTGTATTTAATTGTAGAATTGACGTGCGGGCTCGATCGAGGTAGTTCGGACTCGTGGCAGTCGTAGGAGCAAATAAGATCGATCGGGAAGAAGATTGTTGTGTTATTTCGGATCTACGTCATAGCTAGCGACTAAGGATAAAATATACATAAAGTGTGGGGCAGCTAGCAGTCAGAATATTAGTCAGCTTCTAGCAGAGTTTAAGCTCCGAATAAGGCGAGTTACCTAACCGTACTCTTTTATTCAGAGTATGTTTAATTTTCCTTAAATTTTATGCCGAATGTTTTATTTAAAAAAACTCGTGATTATCGAGAACCCGTTTAAATTAATCAAATCAGTTCTTATCACTTCCAACTTATGATCGAGCATGTGTATATCATGTTTTAAAAGTTTATGATTGTTTTTAATAAAAGATCTTTACATCTTCAAATTTAACTCTGTTATATAAATATTCAGTGAGAAACTGTTATTTAAGAATTTCACTGATTTGGTAGTTTTACTGCCCAATTGTTTTAAAATGTTATTCCTACAATATAAGTTAGGAATAAAACTTTAGAGATGCTTATCCCTTGATCTCTAGACAAAAAAATGTTTTGTTTTGATATGTGAATATGTTTAGCGTAAGAGGCCGGTTGCAGGTCCAGCTTTAAAAGAGACTAGTGACGGTCTTCTTTAGGCCAATAGCAATAAGTGCCATCAGGATCCATATTTTTATAGCCTGTACATCATGTGTGCATGGTTTTTGGGTTAAGCGGGACTGATCATCAGCTTAACTCTTGCAACTGTTGATATTCCACATATCACTTAAGGGAAAAAAAAAATTCATATTTGACTGGAAATAATGTTGTTAGATAAAAGATACTTTTATTAAACTGTAGTCTGTTTGAAATTTCCTTTCATACAATCTTTACTCGTGTTACAAAATTTCGACCCTGGTTCTATAAATTGTATCGGTTCTTTTTCAAAAGAGATACTTCATTGAACTGTTGCTTGTTTTCAAATATACTCTTGTGTTATACAAAGAAATGTTTTCTTATTTACTTCTATATCTTTCACAAAAGTTTTGAAAGATATCAATTCGCTATCGGATTTGAAAATTCCCTTTTTAACTTATGTTGAAAAGTATTTTAGTATATTCTATTATATACTTGCTGAGCATTTCTTTCGCTCATTCTTGCTTTTGTTTTAAATCTTGTTTTTCAGAGATAGATAGTTGATGCGGTTGACTTAGTTTAGCTCGAAGCAGGGCAAATCTTGGATTGAGTTGATGTTTGGCTCAAAGCGATTCTATCTTTTGAGTTATTCTACTAGATGTTTAGTTAGACTGGTATGGTATTCATATTCTTGTATTGTATTATTTGTTGTATTAGATTATTGTGGCCGTTGTATACCTTTTATCAAGGTGATACAAACAGCATAAGATTGTATAAGAGATTGTTGTGTTTAGAGATTTGAGTTGTAATAAAAGAAGTTATTATTATAAGTGTTTTTGGATTTCTTGTTTCCAAGTCTATAACCTGAAAAGATCTTGTTAGGTTGGGGGTCGGATGTCATGTTTTAGATTAAATATTAGCAGGTGATTGTTTGATTATTAAGGTTTTCCGCAGTAGCGACCCATATCCCTGACCCCGGATTTGGGGGCGTTACAAGTTGGTATCAGAGCTGAGGTTATAGAAACTAGAAACAAGAGAGAGTGTAGGATTATATATAGTTATGTGAGAGTGTCTAAACTCACATAGAGTTTGTGTTGGACTACTGGATGTAGTACCAATAAGTGAGTAAGAATGGGGTGTCTGAATTAAGAATTTGCTGAGTTAGATCTGGCTACTTATGGTTTTAGATGATTCATGGATATAGTTGTGTACTTTCCGACCTATAGATAACTTTAGCAGGACATTAAAGGATGGATAGTTAGTATCTGGTAATATGATAGTGATATATTGAGACTGTCGTTGTATTGCGGGATCTTTGGATGAGTATGATAGGGTACGAGTTGAACTTACTTGTTTGTAAAACTTTTTGAGTTAGGAAAGTGATGTAATATAGTAAATGGATTGATTGGTGGATTCTAATATTTGGATTGACTATAGTGATAAAATGGTGATGTTAAGATTATTCGGTAAGGATGAGATTATATTTCAAAGGAAAAAGGACTGAGAATTTCAGGAAATGACTTGAATGGAAAGGCTGTGATGCCAAAGATGATAAGCTTATTTAGCAGATGTGATTGGTACGTGAATATAAACATTAGTATAGATAAGGTTATAAAAATGATTGGATTCGAGGATGTAGCTCCTAACGACCTTCTAAGTACCACTTATTAGAGATATAGAATTTATCGTTGATTTATTAATGAGAGCAGCACCGGTAGCAAAGTCTTCTATAGATTGGAACACTCTCATGAGATGATTGTGCCGAGTTGGATAGATATGCTTGTGATTGTAAATAGTTGTAGTGGAGTCCTTGGAGACCATTGTGAGTTGTCGTCGACATAGAGAATCGTGTATCTTAAGACGTTATGGAGAGAGTTTAAAAATTGATCGATCGTCTGTTAGAAGAACCAGCAGAGGATGCATCGGTAGAGATCGGGGCAATCATTCTTTTCATCTATGATTTATTTGACTCTCCTTCAATGGAAGTTTTGTTTGAAGATATATTCCGTCTTCTAAGTATAGATCTTTTAAATATTTGAGCTCACCCGAATGTGGGGTTTCGATTGTGTCAGAGGCTATCATAATACCTATTTTTCAGGATTTTTGAGGCCCTGCCAAATTTATTCAAATCAAACTTCCGCCTTTATTTTTCTAGTGGTGGATAAAATTTTATTCGTGGTACAGCACTACCTTCTCGTTTTGTGCTAGTATCCTCACCCGTTAAATTTTTCTGTCAGGATTAACACCCTTGGAATTTGCCTAGTTTTATCCAAGGTATGCGTTTGAAAGTTTCTCGTTGTAAGATGATATTTATTTGCTTAATCAGAAATTTCATTCCAAAACTCCTTACTCTAACTGAGACAAACAACCCTATTATATAGGGGACACAAGAACTATCTGTCTGTGTGATAGAAGTTGGATGGGACGCCATCACTTGTGTGTTGTGTAATACAAGAAGGCTAATTACCTTTAGTAATGTCTTAACTAAGACACGCAACGTTGAGTTTCCTAGATCATATTGATCTCTCAGTTATTCCTTTGTAATCTTCAATGGTTACGTAAAATTCTTAAAATTTTTCGATCACATTATGTGACATTCAAATTGTTAAGGAATTTCTTCTATTCAAGGGTTCCATCATTTCAGTTATTTTTCAACATTCTTTTGTGACTTAAGATTGGTGTACAAATTGTTTTAGTCGCGAAGTTGCAGTGATTACCGTAGACCGTTGGAACTTTAGTAAGAAGGAAGCGGTGCGTCCTAGAACCTCGTTCTTTCTTCTGTTGATTCCGAGGACGGAATCCTGTTAAGGGGGGGATATTATAACAACCCGAATTTTCAAAATAAATTTATTATTTTGCATTGACCGATAGATTTGACGAGAATATAATATTTAAATATTAGTTATAACATTTATTCGTATGTGATACAATTATGTGATTAAATGTTACGTGTTTAAATGTTTATCTGTACGTTCTATTAATTGTTGTAGATACGGTTTTTCAAAATATTCGATTCAGTAATTATTTTAGTTCAAGGTTATTATTTTAAATAAATAAACGATACGTGTATGTGTATTTTATTCATTTATTAAAATTTTTGGATTTTAAAGTATCGCATTTTGAAATTATTTTAAACGACACGAAAGTTACGTTACGGATATATTTTTATCGTTTAAATAAATTTTACGAAACAAAAATAGAAATTACGGGTATTAGAAATGTATCGGTGTGTATATTATGTGTTCCATGTTAATTGCTAATGTTCGGGGTTTTTCTCGTAAAACGAATCAATTAAAATATCTTTTACTCCGTACCCCGTAATTGCTATTTATAGGGGCTTTACTTAAAAGACTTGGTTCTTTTACTAGTACTCTATGTTCTTATAATTATTTTCTCGTTTTTTTTTCGTGTCCGTTTCATTGTTGATATCTTTCTTTTGGATAAACATCTGTTTTGGTTCGTCTATTTCTTAATTACTCGTATGTATTGGTACATCGTTCGTACCAATGTTTTATCCGTTGAGCCAAAAATATCTTTAAAATGCGAGATAAATACATTTTTGATTCGTATTTATTGTTTATCAGTCCAGAGTATAATTATTGTAATTATCCGTATATCTTTGATATTTATCTTTTTAAACGATTAGTTTTTTTTCGATTTTAACGATTCATCGATTCATTATCGAACCAAAAATAGTTTTCGATGTACTAATATTCGTTAAATATAAATAGCCTAAAATTATTTTTATTTATTTACAAAAATCATAAAAAATCAGATTTTTACAAAAGTTAAATAGTAAAGTAGATTTTCTCTCTCTTGTTCTTCAAGATCAAACTCAATTTGGAGGTGATGCCGATCTCGGATTTTGGCGTGCAACCAATCAAATCGAAGCTCTTGACATCTAGTTTCATAATCTACAATCAGTTTTCATGTTGGGTAAATTTCTAATTTTATATTAATTTTCTTTTGAATCTGGGAAATTAGGGTTCATCTTAGATTTTGGGGTTTTTATTTTATGAGCTTTTCCAGTGAAACTGATGATGATTATAGCTTTATTTGGATGCTATGAGTCTAATTATGTGATCAATTTCATCATTATAATGCCCGATTTTCAAATTCGAAATTAGGGTTCTTGAGCAAATTAGGGCTTTTTAATTGGTGAATTGTTTGCTTGTTTTGATGATTCCTATAGCTTTGTATGATGATTTGGAGTTAATTCACGTGTTTAAACTGAAAGTTGGTGTTCGAAATTGTATGAGTCGAATTATTTAGTTTTCTTGAAATTTCAAATCATTCTTTCAAAGCATGTGTTGATTGTTTGTATGTAAGGTGTTAGGGGTTAGATTGTACAAGTTATGGGCTTTGATTTGTGATGTTAAACGTACGATTTGGTGTAGAAACGAGGGAGAACGATTCCGGCCGAATTTGGGTTCAAGCCCGCCGAATTTCGGCCGCGTTTTTGTTGTTTTCGTTGGCACGGTTGAGTTTGTCGTGAAATTTTAGTCAAGATCCATATATTATACGCTTAATTTGGTTTAGTTATGTGAAAGTTATGGTCGCCGGAACTTTTGGTGATTACCGGAAAATTTTCGGTTTCCGGCAAACCTCCATTAAAGCTGTCATGAAGCATTCATCGTGTTCTTCGTGAGGGAGATGATGAACAGTAGCGTTTGATCTTCTTTCCCAGGTGGGGAAGAAGATGAATAGTGTTTTTGAATAAAAATTTTATTTTTTTATTTTAAATTTCTAAAAATCAGAAAAATTATTTTATATAATTATTTAATTATTATTTGAGTTATTTAAATATTTAAATAATTAATATTTATTATTTATTTAATTCGAAAAAATAATAATTTAATTTCGAAAATTGATTTTTAAATATTGATTTTTACTTTAAAATTAATTTAAAAATAGGATTTAATTTCAGAAAATTATTTTTAAATTCTGAAATATTTATTTAATATTCTGTATTTTATTTTACAGATTTATTTCGGAAATCTTAATTATCTATTATTTTCCAAAAATTAATTTAATTTTGGAAAATGATTTAAAAATGATTTAAAAATAGGAAAATATTCCTAAAAATATATTTTAATCATTTAAAAATTTCTAATTAATTCCAAAAATTATTTTGGACTTCCTTTTAATTGTAAGAGATAGTTAATCTTTTTTAAATGATTGTGTGAGTCTTAATTGTACGATTAACTAGCGTTCCAATTAAATTAGATTTAATTTTCTCGAGTCATCTTAATGACTCGAGACGTATTATAAAGATGTCAAAATATATTTTATTTAATTTGAGATGTTTTACGAAACGTCGAGCTGATTATTATTTTACGAGTCGAGTCAAGTATTAATAATCGAGTTTGACCGTTGTATTTGATAAATGTTTATATGTTATAATTTGATTTAATTGAGTCGTTTATTAAATATTATTACATTTTAAATGTCAGTTACGTGATTAAGTTACGTGTGTCGATTAAATGTTTCTTATATGTTACATGTCATCGTGACTACGTATTTAATCGAGTATGCTTATGTGATTAACCGTATGTGTTATGTGATTTAATTTAAACATGATTAGAGTATGCGTACAAACGTTGGTAGACCATAGATTTATTCTGAAGACTGAAGTGTCGTCTTGTATTTAATTGTAGAATTGACGTGCGGGCTCGATCGAGGTAGTTCGGACTCGTGGCAGTCGTAGGAGCAAATAAGATCGATCGGGAAGAAGATTGTTGTGTTATTTCGGATCTACGTCATAGCTAGCAACTAAGGATAAAATAGACATAAAGTGTGGGGCAGCTAGCAGTCAGAATATTAGTCAGCTTCTAGCAGAGTTTAAGCTCCGAATAAGGCGAGTTACCTAACCGTACTCTTTTATTCAGAGTATGTTTAATTTTCCTTAAATTTTATGCCGAATGTTTTATTTAAAAAAACTCGTGATTATCGAGAACCCGTTTAAATTAATCAAATCAGTTCTTATCACTTCCAACTTATGATCGAGCATGTGTGTATCATGTTTTAAAAGTTTATGATTGTTTTTAATAAAAGATCTTTACATCTTCAAATTTAACTCTGTTATATAAATATTCAGTGAGAAACTGTTATTTAAGAATTTCACTGATTTGGTAGTTTTACTGCCCAATTGTTTTAAAATGTTATTCCTACAATATAAGTTAGGAATAAAACTTTAGAGATGCTTATCCCTTGATCTCTAGACAAAAAAAATGTTTTGTTTTGATATGTGAATATGTTTAGCGTAAGAGGCCGGTTGCAGGTCCAGCTTTAAAAGAGACTAGTGACGGTCTTCTTTAGGCCAATAGCAATAAGTGCCATCAGGATCCATATTTTTATAGCCTGTACATCATGTGTGCATGGTTTTTGGGTTAAGCGGGACTGATCATCAGCTTAACTCTTGCAACTGTTGATATTCCACATATCACTTAAGGGAAAAAAAATTCATATTTGACTGGAAATAATGTTGTTAGATAAAAGATAGTTTTATTAAACTGTAGTCTGTTTGAAATTTCCTTTCATACAATCTTTACTCGTGTTACAAAATTTCGACCCTGGTTCTATAAATTGTATCGGTTCTTTTTCAAAAGAGATACTTCATTGAACTGTTGCTTGTTTTCAAATATACTCTTGTGTTATACAAAGAAATGTTTTCTTATTTACTTCTATATCTTTCACAAAAGTTTTTAAAGATATCAATTCGCTATCGGATTTGAAAATTCCCTTTTTAACTTATGTTGAAAAGTATTTTAGTATATTCTATTATATACTTGCTGAGCATTTCTTTCGCTCATTCTTGCTTTTGTTTTAAATCTTGTTTTTCAGAGATAGATAGTTGATGCGGTTGACTTAGTTTAGCTCGAAGCAGGGCAAATCTTGGATTGAGTTGATGTTTGGCTCAAAGCGATTCTATCTTTTGAGTTATTCTACTAGATGTTTAGTTAGACTGGTATGGTATTCATATTCTTGTATTGTATTATTTGTTGTATTAGATTATTGTGGCCGTTGTATACCTTTTATCAAGGTGATACAAACAGCATAAGATTGTATAAGAGATTGTTGTGTTTAGAGATTTGAGTTGTAATAAAAGAAGTTATTATTATAAGTGTTTTTGGATTTCTTGTTTCCAAGTCTATAACCTGAAAAGATCTTGTTAGGTTGGGGGTCGGATGTCATGTTTTAGATTAAATATTAGCAGGTGATTGTTTGATTATTAAGGTTTTCCGTAGTAGCGACCCATATCCCTGACCCCGGATTTGGGGGCGTTACATATATTTTCTCTTCAGATAATTTATATACTTGGGGTAAAAAGAGTTTTTGAAAATTGAAATAAATTATTGACAACTGTTAATGAGTGTTGGAGTGTTAAAGTGTGTTGGTAATGGGAGAGAGAAAGTAGCATTAAATATTGCCACAATTACTGAATGTGCAAAGTCTTTTTATTGCATGGGTGCCACGTGTCCCACTCACACATTAAACAAGGAATTGGTTGGGTGTATTAATGTTTAAAACGATTGGGTTTTACTTTTCATTTCAACTCTAATCATTTTTACATACACGGTTATTTTCTCTGCACACAACCCACTCACGGTCACTTGTTATTTCACTTAGGCATTTTCACAAACACCTTTCCTACATATCTTTTTCTCTGATATTTTCTTCTCACATCGATTCTAATGGCCACCAAAGCTTTTACTGCTCAAGGGTTATTATTTGTTCCTAATAATTATGCAGCCCCATTGAACAATGCAAACGTTCCAGAGGCGTTTCATTTGCTTCAAAACTTTCTGCGGGATTCAGAGATTGGTACGGCTTTAGTCGAACCACCAACGCTTTCTGCCACGCAGATTGCTACATTCTGGAAGAACTCTACATATGCTGATGGAGGAGAGAATGGGACTCCTTCAATCATCTTCACATATGAGGAGACAGAGTATGTGATTACTCCTACAACAGTGAGAGACACTATGGGTTTTGATACACACACTTCATACAGTGTTGCTGGTGAGAATCAATTGAAAGAGATGTTGCAGCAACTTGGTTGTTCAGACTCTCTAGCAAGACTTGGTAATGTAAAAAGGCCAATGCTAAGGAAGGAGTGGAGTTTCTTCTTCGATTGCATCACAAGGGCCTTTGGAAAGAAAGTCACCAATTGGGATGCTATTCCTACCGACAGTCTTCAAATCGGGTATTCTCTTCTCTATGGATGTAATTTCGATTTTGGTAGACTTGTTTTAATGAATATAGGTGACAGATTGTCAGGGTCTAGTACTGTCTACTTTTCTAGATTCTGTCAATTGTTATTCACTGCCTGTGTTCCTGGTGTTGAGATTACTGAGGAGGACACCATACTAGCCTTTAAGGTTAATAAGAGAATATTCTCTGATTTGACCAACAAAGATGCTAACAAGGAGCAATTACCTGACTTGGTTTTGCCACTTGCTCTACAAAATTTCCTACATCAACCCCAAGAACCACAACCTGAACCACAACAGCATGAACCTGTAAACACTGAACCCATACAACCACCTGTAAACACTCAACCTCAAACTCTAAACACTGAAACTCAAACTCAAACTCAACCACAAACCCAACCTCAACCTGAACAACAACCACCACCTACCCAGGCCAAATAAAACACATGGAGGTAGAATAAAACACACAGCAGAGAATACACAGCATAGATCTGCTAGAGCTAAAAAGGAATCTGCTAAAGCTCAGAAGGAGTCTGTCAGGCCTAAAAGGGCTAGAAAGGAAAGAGCAAACAGACCTCCATCACCTTCTATTCTAGATGATTCTACTGAAGAAGAAGAGATTGTTGAGGTGCCTCAAGCTAAGAGGAGAAGGTTGATAATTGATAAGTCTGATGAAGAGTTGAATGTTGAAGATCCAGAGGTGATTTCCAAGGAAGTACCTATTGTTGAGGTACATACTGCAAAAGAAGCTGTCAATACAACTGAAAATGTACAAATGGATGAGGCAAACAGAGATGGTTTTACTGCTATGAATGATTTTGTTGAAACATTCATACCATTCTCTGATTCCATTAATGTTCCTATCTCACCTGTCATTGCAAACTCTGAAGAAACTGGTGCAGCTGATCAGCCTACTGTAGTACTTGATGAAACAGTAGCATCACACACTGAGCTATTCTCTGATGCTCACTAGGTTTCTGAGAAAGGTGAAGAAGTTGAGAAATCAACCAAGGCTGTACTCTCTGAGCTTATGGATGCAAAGTCTGTTGATAAGACTGTTGACACTAGAGAGCAACCTGCAGAGAATGTTGTTGATGAAACTGCAGAGAATGTTGTAGAGACTGTTGCTAAAACTGTTGAAGCTGTAGTGCCTATTGATCTAGTTGAAGATGCAACTGTTGATGCTGAAGATGAAGGAAGTGCAGAATCTAACTCTTCTCAGAGTATACCAGTACAAACTGATGCTAAGCACACACCTTTTTCTCAACCTTCACTACAACATGAAATTGAAGCAGAACATTTTGCTAAGAATTAAAGAGATTGGTATAAAGCAGATTGCATTTTTCCTACTGAAAGAGCAGCTAAATTTGTGCATCAATCTGCCAACAAGATTTCAAATCCTGATATTCTCTCAAGTCTGCAAGCAACTATTGTTCAAGTCAAGACTCTGAATGAAAGGTTTGATGAGTCTCAAAAGGCAATTAATGAACTGAGAGCTGATGTTGTTGCTCGAGATATGACCATGCAGATGGATAATCAAACAAAGTTTAAGACCATTTCTAAAGCTCAAGAAACTCTGTTTCAAAGGCTAGGGCAAGTTGAACAGAATCAGACTGTCTTGTCTGGAAAGATTGATTCTATTGCTAACTCCTTGGAGCTGATTACATCTATATTGATTCCTGATGATGTCAAAAAGGGGGAGAGAGTTGCTAAGTCTAAATGCAGGCAATCTCAAACTCTGACTAAGAGGGATGATACTGAAGATGGAGGAGCAGGAGCAAATGACAAAGGGAAGAGATTAAGAGCTGATCTAAATCAAAGTCTGAGATCTGGCAAGTCTTTTAAATCAAAGTCTGATGGAATATACACTGATACTCAGGGTACTTCAAAAACCAGGAGTTTGTTATTCACTGAAAATCCACAGACTGATGAAGAATTGGCTGCTAAATTGTTTCTTGAAGAAAATGAAGAAGGAGTTACTATTGAAGACATTCAAGCTGAAGAAAAGAATTTACAAGAAGAACATCAGAAAGCTTTGAAGCCTGGAAAATTTAAGAAGCAAGAAAAAGCTTCTAGGCCTGTTCTTAAAGGCATTGTTATCAAGGAAAATGTTGGTGCTGATCAAAGGTTACAAATGTCTAAGAAACCAATAGAAGCAGAAGCTAAATTGAAGCTGAAAGGCATTGTTGAAGAAGGAGAGGTTTCAAAGAAAGTGAATACAACCTCTGTTGCTACACAAGTTGTACAGAAGCCTTTATCTACTAAAATGCAAATGGTTTTTGGAAAACTAACACTTCATGATCCAAATCTGATGATTGGAAGCATTACTTCTCTACAGGACAGAGCTTTAACAAGTAAGCAAGGTCGAGATAAATCTGTATTGGGTTCTCATAAAGAAGTCAGAATGAATACTGGTCCTCAAGATCCTTCATCACTGGCTGTTCCAGGCCTTGGTGTTACTCAGGAGAGTTTAGACAGACTGGAATCAGTACGGTTGATTCATCAAAGAAGTTTGAACAAAGATTTTCTACTGTATTTCATGGAAGATGGTACTGTGTACAAAATTGGTGAGTATGATCTTGATTTGAAGCTATGGGAGGAATTAGAATATGTTCTATATCTCTTCAAGGTGAAAAATCAAAGGACTCAACAAGCTGCAAATGTGCTAAGAAAGAAGATGCTGCATAATTTGGCAGTTAGAGGTATGAAATACAACAGTCAATATGTCCCAAAGTACAGAGATTATCATGGGAATATTGTTGAGATGAAGAAGGATAGTGCTAAACTGAAGACAGACCTGGGTATAACAGTTCTTGATTTTAACTCAGAGTCAGAGAAAGCACAGTTCATCAGACTTGGGAATGAAATAAGAAGAAACAAAATCTATTCTCTGAGATCTGCTATCTACCAAACTGGTGAAGATGATCCTAAGCTGAAAGAGATCAAGGAAGTTATACAGACAGAACTTGAAAATGCAGAAAGAAGATTACTTATAGACTATCTCAGATCAACACCAGATGTTGAGGAAATTAAGGATTAAAGCACTGTAAGAATTTTCTTATAGATGAAGAAGGATAGTGCTAAACTGAAGACAGACCTGGGTATAACAGTTCTTGATTTTAACTCAGAGTCAGAGAAAGCACAGTTCATCAGACTTGGGAATGAAATAAGAAGAAACAAAATCTATTCTCTGAGATCTGCTATCTACCAAACTGGTGAAGATGATCCTAAGCTGAAAGAGATCAAGGAAGTTATACAGATAGAACTTGAAAATGCAGAAAGAAGAATACTTATAGACTATCTCAGATCAACACCAGATGTTGAGGAAATTAAGGATTAAAGCACTGTAAGAATTTTCTTTTTTCTATAGATTTTGTTAAGTAGAAGTTTAAACTCTGTTTGTATATTAAACACTGTATTTGTTTTGATATCATCAATTATTGTTAACTTGTGCATTTTTGCTAATGAACAAGTTGGGGGAGATTGTTAGATATAATTAATGTGAATATTAATCAGTGTTTAAGTGTTATAGTGAAAAATCAGAGTTTAGATGGAAGCAGTCAGAGTTTAGTTAAACGCTGACAGTTGGAAGCTCGACAGAGTTTGTTAAACTCTGTTTGGAGGCAGCATCTACTGGTCAACAGTGTTTGAAGAATTATTGAAGATAATTATGGAAGCAATATCTTTGAAGATTGGATAGCTGTCAAAGAGATTGAGTTGGCTAAGGAGATGTGTATCAATCATAATTGATATCAATTGTATAGCTAATTTATAGGAGTATCAATTATCGATTGTATAGCAGCTGTATATCTTATAAATACAGTTAGGTTAACCCTAGAAGGGTATCGATCATTGTGCAATATTATTCATTGTAAACCTAAGCAGCTCTCTGTGATATTTTACATCACTGAGAGAGGAGTTATTAATTTCAAACAGTTTTAAATTGTTTAAACGTGTGTTTTTATTGTTAATCTCTCATACAATCTTGATTATAATTATGTATTCGGCCTAACATATACATTTAAAAGAAATGCACTTTCCACACTTTATTGTCATATATTAATTTTCTGATCTACTCAGCTCCATTGAAATAATTTCATGAAACATACATTTTTAAGAATAATATAGTCGCGAATTTGATGAGAAACCTATGGTAGATCTATAGTGAGTTTTATATAATCTATATAGAGTAAGGTGATTTGTTGTATACATACGCACAAATTCTCTTTGCATATCTATACAAACATACAAAACTTTAAGGATCCGATGATATACCTAACGTGCTTGGAATCATCGAAAAAATCCCGAACTTGATAATCAGATTCATCTTCTATCAACTAACACCCGAAAAGTACCTCGAGTGTACAGTTTTCAATTACCTAAAAACCCAGGAATTGAATATGTTCATTAGAAAATAGGATGTCAACTTGCTCATTAGAATGTTACCATGTAAAAAAATTTTGACTGCGAACTTCCTGAACTGCATTTCCTATATTCTAAAAAGAGAAGAATTCAATTGTTGCTATATTCAAAAATTATATCAGAACCTGGATGCATAAGTCGATAAAAAATAGATGTTCGATATTATTGATGTAATGAGAAGTTTTAACTTTAACTACTGGTAGGAAAGAAGCTTCGAGTACTACTTTAAGGCCCTTTACAGTAGACTTATCGATCACATTAAGTTGAAATACATTTGTATGGTATATGAGACTCAAGAACCAACGACCTAAGCAGGTTAAAATGAATAAACTCCTAATATTAACTTTATATTAATTTTGTGCCTTTTTCACATAATATTTCGTATAAGTATTACAATTATTTTTTGTTTGAAAAGAAGGTAAAATTGCAAATTCTTTTTTTCCTAAATAAAATTTTACCAAATTGTATGATTACAACATAAAAAATAGATGCAAAGAGCAACGTGATAAGCATGTTTGAGTTTAATAGAAAAAAATCTTACATCAGGCAGTTACATGGATATCTTCTAAAACTCTGGTTTACTAGGACCAGAAGGAAGTCTGTTCCAACTTTTATTTTCTCCCATTATCAAAGCACTTCTAAAATGATCTTAGCTCTCTTGTACTCTTCCTTCTACACAAATTGAAAACATGCACGCCTCAAAAATACCATTGATTATCCCTTAAATTCCACCCACAACCAAATTTTTCTTTTTGCTGCAAAAATAGCATCAACATTAATTTTTATCATATTAGCACCAGGTATGGTGCATTGCTCATCCCCATACCCCAATTTCATACCCAAGAAAGATGTCCCACATTGATTATCTATAAGCAGTTATAGATAATTATTATATTTATTGGAGAAAAGTTTAAATTAAACTAAATTTTTCAAAATTAAGTCTAAGAAAACAAATATAAATATGTGGAGAAAAAGAGATAAGACACTAAAAGGAGAGGAGTAAAAAGAAAAACTATGGATTTAACTGTGAAGTTCTACATTAGATTTTGTTGTATTATTTTCAACCTGGTATTCTTTAGCTATTTTCTTCCCGACTTTTAACTTTAATTCACCGGTTGGGAGTTAATAGAGAGCTTGTCAAAAAGCCGACAAAAAAGGGGAAAAAAATCACATATTAAGCACTGGAGTTTGATCCTGAAAACATTTAAATGGAATAATCCAAGAACCACCACAATAAACATGCCTGTTAATAGGGTAAATATGTAAAAATACCAAAGCATGTTACTATCATTAATACATATTTTACAGAAAACATGCATTATGCCCAAATCATCTAACGCATCCTCATGCTTAGTATAATCATATTATTACTATAACAAAATACGGTGTGATATTCAATTAGTTAATTTTAGCATAATTTTCACTTTAAATAGATGAGAGGAATTTATGGTCAAACTTCACTATTTTGCCATCTTACCACAAAGAAGCTCGTCAAATACACATAGTATAAATAGTAGAAAAAAGTGTAGCATTCAAGCTGTAGCAGTATATAAACAAATAAAGCTCATTTACTGATCTTCTCTGTATCAAAACGAAATTTTATAAGAAAGTACCAGATATGTTTAAAGCGTATTGTTCATGCCACACAAATCAAATAGCTAGAATCGCAAGCCTAGAAATGATGAAAAAATATAAGTTATCATAATGCCCTCTATAAAAAATGACAAAGATCCACATTGAAATCGAAAAAACTGAAACATGATAAAAAAAAACATAGCAGCATTACATGTTTATAAAGTTATTATAAACTAACTGGTAGTTGGGCAGAATCATTTTCAGCTAATGTTGAGAAATTTTTTCAAGGATCAAATCAAATCGGTTTCGGCTAACTTTTTGATATGTTGTAGCACAAAGAATCCAATATTTCTGGTAATAATTTAAAAAAATTCTGAACTTCTTAAGGTCAGATTTTCATTAGTTTTCAGCAGCTCACGTATCATATGACATGTATCATTCCTGAGTTTGAGTAATTGTTTCAAGGCTTAAACTAACTTGATTTTCGTTAAAATTTGGATATGTTGTAATCCTAAGGATCTTGTACTACTGGTTGAAATTTAAAAATTACAGAAGGCCAAATCTTCATTAGTATTTAGTTGCTGGACAGAATCGTTTTCAGCTGGATTTTAGAAATTGTTTTAAGGGTCAACCCAAATCGGTTTTGGCTGGTTTTTGGATATGTGCTCGTACAAAGAGTCTTCTACATTTGGTAAAAAATTTAAAATTTTCTAAGTTCAATATGGTTGGGTATTCATTAGTTTGTTTCGGCACTTGTTGATATTAGATATTGCATGACCTCAGAAGTCTACGTCTGAATGCAAGCTTCGCTTTCAAAATTCCCAAAGTATACTAAATTTTTCAGAATGATTGTTCACAGTAGAGAAGTTACTTCCTAAGTGTCAAGTTAGATACAAATAAAGTAAATAAGATTGTTGGAAGAGCAGTCAGGAATTTGAAAACTATATTTAACTTTTGAGATTTTATGGACCAAAGGAATAATATTCCGCTCTGAACATTATTAAATTTGTTCCAAAAACAATTACTGTAATTGTATATGTGTTGCTATAGTACTATACACCAATGTGACTATTATAGCACATTAACACTGCAATTTATCAATCAGAGATGTTTTCTGGTTCATGTGTACTACTATCTTCTTTTTGGTTACATATATGCAGTTAAACCACTGTGAAATGACTCAGGGAAATTGACATTTAAATTGGCTTAAGAAATAATAATATAATTTACATTTAATTAGAAATAAACATATTGAAGTGCAAATTTATATCTACCAAGGGCCAAAATATATGAAGTGAAAAATATTATAAAATTTTGTAATAAGTTTTTTTAATTTTATATCTATGAAGTGAAATATAAATTATTAAATATATAAATGACAACATATTGAAAAAGGCAATCCTCTAAAATAAATAAAAAACTAGTAAGTTCATACAGAGTGGAAAAACTGTTAGTGTATATATATAAACAATCCCGACACTTTAGACACATCAGTTTTATATGGGATCATACCTTGATATCACGATGAACTGTGATCACCAACCGCATCTGCGAAGGTTGTTTATCACTCAGATTTTGTTTCTGCCACAACTATAAAACAAAGAAATGAGCTTCTTAGTAATAAAAAAATTGTGAGCATTTTCTCGCAATTATAGATCTGGAGGCAATATATATTAAACATATTATTATCCAAACAAAACACCATATAATGCTATAATGCTGATTAAATGCATGAACTGCAGGGCAACTTTTGAGTTGCATCAATGATCAAGAAATCTTAACAGTAATTAAAAAATGGTAATAGAATAGCTGAATCTCGTGTATAGAATTGTTGCAGCATACCTGGTTAAAGTTAAGAATGCAGAATTGGTATGTGACCCCGGTAAGTTACATTCTAGTGTAATACATCCAGCAAAACCAGTCTGATAGAAAAAAAATAGCAAGAGTAGCAAAATAGTGTAATATTTTACAAAAGGCAAGCAGACATCCGAAATTGTAGAGGATGTGTATTTTAGCATCATCCGATATTTAAAATAAATAATATCCAAAAGAAAGCGAGAATGAAGAGGTGATAGAGAAACCTTTGTTCTGAACTTTCTAAACTTTATAAAACCTAAACTTTATATAACCCGAGACATGGATAAATTGATTAAAAGTATAAATACGAATGAGAAAAGAAAATAGATACATGATAGATAAATTCTAAAATTATTCACAATACCCTAAGCAAACCTAGTGTACACCTGCTATTGCCTTCTTACAATGAACTTGAAACTGTCTTCATAGAAACTAACATACAATCTACAAAAAAAAAAAAACAAATAACATAGTAAAATATGTGTACAGAAGATACTACGAAACCTATATCTTTAACTACAATTACAGTAGAGCGTGATTGGTTAGTCCGAGTGGTTAGGGCTTATCCTCTGTTGTCCCAGGTTCTGGGTTCGACTCTCGCTCATCCCGAGAATTATTAGAACACACATATTCACTTGTAAAGCTATAAGCCATTATATTCAACAAAAAAAACTACAATAACAATACGTGTTAAAATATTCAGGACTTTCATTTAGGCATTACAACAAAAATTTAGTGGTGTTACAATATTAAAAGGGTCCGAACTATGATAAATTGTACAATCATTCTCAACTTGCAAATACTCAAAACCTAAATCATCAAAAGAGAATTAAAATTCAGTATAGCCAGTCTAAGAAAAAAAAATTAGGCAATACAAACTTTGAGGAAAGTGAAATTAAATTAAGCAGAAAAGAACATTAATTCACATGTCAACAGATGAACATGATACCTTAACAAAAAATTTATAGATTCATCAACGCTCGATATCAAACCTGATTTGTCCATTATGCTGGCCTTTAATCGATCAACAAACACGAAAAAATTGAAGTTTAAAAATGATGTATATGAGATATGTGTCTTCTGATTAGTTTTCAAAAATGTGTCCACGAATTTAAATTCAATAATAACAGATTAGGAGAAAACATGGTACAAGAAGGAGAAAGATCGTGAAATTAACATAAAATCGGTTATATTATTGACGTAGAGAAAATTTAAAATGCATGGATATAACCCAATTGTGTATGGGTGATCCATTTGAGGGGAAAAAGACTTAAAAATAGATGGATATAACCCATTTATATTTTGGTGACCCGGTTGAGGGTAAAAAGACTTTAAAGTATGTGAATTTATATGAATTGAGAAAAAGTAGGAAGAGCGTTTTTAGTAAATTGGAAAATTCAATGCTAGCAATCTTTTAGAATATATTGATATTGATATTGATTGATATTGATGAGATTAGCTAGTGTGTGCCACCATCCAAATTTTAAGATTGTTTTCAACTTATAATCAGCACTGATTTGATTTTACATATATTGATTAATAAAATGTAATTACTATAATTTAAGTAAAAGGAAACTTCTTGTAATTTAAGTTGATCATGTTAAACTTTTTTGAATAAAAGGAATAAAGGTTCTTTTAGACAAATTTCTTAAAATATAGTTAGTTTATCTTCCTCTAACCACCAATTAAATTTATTATTTATTATTTTTAAGTTATGTAGGGGTGTAATTTAAACTGAACCAGTTTGAACTCAACTCGAGCTCAACTTGAAAATGTGGGCTCGAACTTAAACTTGATTAGTTTTTTTTTTAATTTTTTTGAGAATAGTCATGTGTTTATTATTTAATGTGTCATCATTCAATCATTTTTGAAAATTACTTTTAAAACTTAACTTGATATGCTTTTCATATATTAGTATAGTTAGTGAAATTTCTAAATTATATTTGTTTTAATATGAGAATATGACATATTTAATTATACATTTTTATAAATAGTTTATAAAAATTTTATTGTAAAATTTAAATTAATAATTATTTTTTTACTTTTTAACTCTTTTTATTTTCAAAAATTTTAAAGTGCAAAACTTACATTTCAAATATTTTTTTTAAGAAATTTAATTTTATACAAGAGGAAGAAACAATATAGCATAGTACATAGACTTGTAAAAAATGGATGAAATGAAGACTTTCTCTTTAGTGCAATAGATCATGGGTGAGTAAAAACTAAATATTTGCCACTGGTCATTGAACAACAAATATGCAACAGATATGCAGATAATGGATTAGGCTCGAAAACTCGATAAAAGATCGAAAACTCGTTTAAAAACTCGATAAGCTCGAAAATTCGTTTAAAAACTTGTAAACTCGAAAGCACGATAACAGCTCGAACTCGACTCGTTACGAGTCGAGTTCGAACACAATTTCATACTCGATAAATTTTAGACTCGACTTGACTCGAAAAAAAGCTCGAACTCGAATTTGATAAGTAAAACTCGACTCGAATTACACCACTAAAATTATGATTTAAAACATACATACATGTATGCATTAGGGCTGAGCATTCGGTCGGTTCGGTCCAGAACCGGACCGAACCGAAATAACCGAAAACCGAATAAGGACTTTTTTTTGGAACCGGACCGAACCGAAATATGCATATGGACCGAACCGGAACCGAACCGAAATATTTCGATTATTTCGGTTAGGTCCAACAGGAACCGGAATAGCCACTTGGGGTGCAGAAACTGGAAAATCAAGAACAAAAATCCACAACCACAACTGTTAAACAAGCCCAGAACTCATACAAATCAAACACAGTCCTATAACACTAGCAATGACGATTACAATAAAAAACCAACCAAGAACACCTCACAACCGAAAAACTACGGCAATTCAACCAAAAATTCCGGCAATTAAGAACATGCCCAAAAAATTATAATAAAAATATATGTAACACAACCTCCACCGATCTATACATACATACAAGCAAAATCATATAACGATCATATGAGAACCTTTTCCGGTCAAACAAGAAAATTCCGGTGAACTATAAAGTTTTCTCAAACTCGATTTCGATAACATGGGTGGATAAAGGGTGAAAATAGGAGAATTTTGGATATTTATATGATTAATTTGGACCACAAAATGAGTATAACAGATGACTTGTTTAGGGGATGCGGTGGAAAATAAGGGAGATACAGCCATACATGGGAGGGGGGAAGATGCGAGAGAGAGATGACACCAACTGACTAACCTTCGTTTATTCTTAAAAGTATATAGTTAGATAGACTGTTAAATATATTATTTGTATATTTAAAATATAAAATATAAAATGTAAATATATATTTTTATAATTCGGTTTATTCGGTCCAGAACTGAAATATTTTAAAAAGAACCGGACCGAACCGAAATATATTTCGGTCCAAACCGAAAAACCAAAATAACCGAATTTTCAAAAAATTTAGAACCGAACCGAACCGAATTAACATATTTCGGTTCGATTTTTTGGGTTCGGATCGGTTTTGCTCAGCCCTAGTATGCATGTTTATATAGATATAACATGTTTCACTATGATTGACAGAGGATGATCATATGTTTTTCTTCTTTTTTATAATTATATATCTTGCAAATTAGTACTTGTTATAATAAATCGGGAAATAAACAAAATTCGAACTCGGGATTTTAAACGACGACAAGTAATAAGCTATAGGTAACCAACTCATCTAAAATGAGATAAGTCTCAAATGTTCAAAATAATTTTATACTATTCAACAATACTTTCAATTTATAATCATGTAATTTATCTATGTTTGTATTTAAAATTTTTTGTTCCATTTATAATAACACAAACATTTACCCATATTTACTTGTTATGCATGTTTTTTTCTAGATTTAACATCTACTAATATTAAATATGTTTAGAAATTATCGTAATTTTTTTTTGCTGATAAATTCATAATCTTTAGTGATTCCTTAAGTTATTGATTGTCCTTTACATTGTAATACTTTCTATTTTGGAGACGTGATGAAATTCGACTCAATTTATCAAACTAATAGGGATAGTACATTGGGGTCTATCACTACTATCAATCCATATTATTTGGTTTTGTTCTTGTGCTAGATGAGAAAGATAAGTAATGTTTTTGGGTTTTAGAAAATTGGTTGGAAGCTGTGGAAAATAAATATTATATTTTAATTATTGATGATCAAGATATTTTCATAGGAAATGTTAATGCTAACATTTACCCATATTTACTTGTTATGCATGTTTTTTTCTAGATTTAACATTTACTAATATTAAATATGTTTAGAAATTATCGTAATTTTGTTTTTGCTGATAACTTCATAATCTTTAATGATTCCTTAAGTTATTGATTGTCCTTCACATTGTAATACTTTCTATTTTGGAGACGTGATGAAATTTGACTCAATTTATCAAACTAACAGGGATAGTACATTGGGGTCTATCACTACTATCAATCCATATTATTTGGTTTTGTTCTTGTGCTAGATGAGAAAGATAAGTAATGTTTTTGGGTTTTAGAAAATTGGTTGGAAGCTGTGGAAAATAAATATTATATTTTAATTATTGATGATCAAGATATTTTCATAGGAAATGTTAATGTTAATATATTGCTAGATACGCAACATACATACATGGCATATAAGTCAAAAAAGTCAAAAAAATGTCCACTAATTAACCAACAAACAAACTTAAAAAATGACTTTAATTCATGTGTGTATAGGTCATTGACAGGTGACGAGTTTGAAGATAAGTGAGAAAAATTGGTAGATATGTATGACTTACAATTGGCTGCAAGAAATGTATTTGATAACGCACAAATGGATAAAAGCATACATACCTATATTTTTCAGCTGGGATGACCCCTACGTCGAGAATTGAGTCGATGAATGTCTTTTGATGAATATGTAAATCTGATTACAAGTTTAAAGAAATTTATTCAGAACTCGTAAAAAGATGTAAAGAAATGGCATTCTCGGGAGAAGAAAACCGACTAAATAACCTACAAACTCAAGAAGATCATAACATCTTCGTCATTAAAGTGTCCTACAGGCTACAACAATTGTTTATACTAAAGAATTGTTTAGATAATTTTAACACAAGTTTATGCGAAGTGGTCCAATCATTTTAAAGAAGATAACAGAACAGTCCAATTTCAAGGGAAAAGCTATTTGTAACATTTGAATCCATTTAACCATCCTTGATAAATTTGGAGCAAAAGAAAAATGAATCCCTGAGGGACTATTTGATTTGATTCACCAAGGAAGCCTTGAAGGTTGAAGACTTAAATGAGAAAGTAGTTATGATAGCTCTATAGCAAGGAACCATGGATGTTGATAAATCCCAATAACACCACAAGATTGTAAAAGGGGGGTTGAATAGAATTTTGATCAAATTCTTTTCGAACTATGAGAGCTAAATAGTTAATATTAAAAACTGAACAGAGAAATAAAATAAGTGTATCAAATGTATAGTAAACACACAGCACTTATAAATTTTAGATGAGTTTTTCTGGTCCACCAGAGAAATATATTGAAGAAGTAATCTGTATAAAAGATACACAATTGCAGTTACAAAGCTTTAGTGTTTACAAGAAAACCTAACAATCTCTATGTGTATGCTCAGTGTTTTCTCTACTAAAGCCAAGCTAAACTTGGGTTATATATACCCCCAAGTTTACAAACAATACAAATATTACAAAGTCAAAATGCTTGCAGGTTTGCTGCCACTCCTTGTCTTCATGTGATGCAATTTGTCTGATTGTCTTGGACAGATATTTCTTAGTTTTATCATCTAAATTTCTTGCTAAGAAAAGGAATTTTTCTTTTTCTTCTTTGTTTCCAATACTGGCTTCCATGATATTTTGAAGTCCATCAACTGATGTTATTTGTCAGCCATGTCAAGTCACTATCAACTGCTAGCTCGAAAACATTATTGAAGATTATCCGTTGAAGCTGACTATCCGTTGATGAGTTGTATGTTATCCATTGAAGCTATTAGCTATTGGTGTAGAGTCTTCATCTGTTGATGTATCATTTCACTTAAACAGAATTACAAAGCACAGCCTATATACAATTAGCTAACCTATTCTGTTTATCCATTGAGAGTCAACATGACTTAGAAAACTATCAACTAATAATTCAACTGATAACTTATCCATTGGAGCTTCCTAGCATGATACAAACTTATCCGTTGATAAGCTACCTCATCAATGGATGCTGATAAGCATGACATTCGTTGATGAGTTATAAAATGACTTATACAAATATGTCTTTAGGTGTTTTGCAAATATCATCAAGGACAACATAATTCCAAACAATATCCCCCAATTTATGACTGATAGAATAACAGCCATAAGTTAGAGCCTTGATGATAATAAAACACCTTAACGGAGATTACGGAGATAAACAAAAACATACATATTGCATTAAGCTTCTAAAATTGTACGAAGAGATGCTCCTCTAGTCTGAGCTGATTATTTCTTTATGCTCCTTGTTCTCCTCATGTCATGAATCTTTATGTTGTTCTCAATCTACCTTTCCAATGTCCTGTAGAAAATGCCCTCTTCTGGTGGTTTAGATCCAGCATAGACATCAAGTATTGCAAGTACTCATTGCTAGCCTTCTCCCATTGATCCTCAATTCTAAAAAATAATCTACAGTTATCTTTGTCTCTGAATTCCATTATCCAAAATGGGTAAAAATGAATTTTCTATCCAGGGATGAATGGAATGTTTAGTTTCCTTGGAAAAGCCTCATTTGAAGTCCAAATGGTCCTTGTCTCTTGAATCTTGTTAATGATTATAGTCTTTGCATCTAGGATGTACCCACCCACCAGGTCTTTTCATGCTAGACCAAATCTTGACCAATTTACTATAGCTTTCATTCAACACTTGATTCAAAGGCCAAGCTCTTTGATTGCCTCCCTTATACCTAAATATTAATCTCTCTGGCAACCCGGCAGTTGGACCAACACCAACCACTTCATCAACCTTATCTAGAATAAATTCATATTAGAATTTTCTTCAATATCAGCAATAAAGTGTTCTGCATCTTTCTTGGATGGCTCCTTTGCAACCTGAGGCACCTCAGCAATTTGAATTTGTCTAGTTTATTGGTTCCTTGTTCTTGTCTTCTTTCTTTCTTGAGAAACTCTGAACTTTGGAAACACCAAACTATTGATGTCAAAATCAAATTCCATGGGCTCTAGGTTGATGTCTTCAATGTTAACTGCAAAAGGACTTGTGGTTTGAGTAGGTTGTTGTGAGTTTTGAGTTTGAGATATGGTTGGTTGAGGTTGTGTATTTTCAGCTTGCTCTTCTAGTTCTGGGCTCACAGGCTTGTTTGCTCTCTTCTTGCCTATCTTTCTAATGCCTATAGTCTTTGTGTTCATTTTCTTTTTCTTTTCTTGTTCTTGGTCATCTTCTTCTATAGCCTCCTGTTCCATTTCTTCATCCAACTCTTTCAATAATTCTTCAGCCAGCCTAGCTTCTTTCTTAGTAAAGTCTTCTGTAAGCATCTCAGAGATAAGTTTTGTGATTTATCCAGCTTGTAGTAACCTTGCAGTTTCTTCATCCTTGGCCTCTCTAAAATTTGGATGCCCTGCAAGTACACAAATTTCAACTCCCCCTCTGTAGATAAAATCCATTTTACTTCTCAGTACCACATCTTGAGTTTCTTTCATCATTAACAGCTCTTTTCCTAGAATTTTGAACTTGTCTGGTTTAGGCAATGAGTAAAACATTCTCATGACATTCTTGCCATGCTTCTTGGTGGGAGATTGAACAGCCTTGAAGGTTGAATTGAATTCAGACAAGTATGATGGCTCCCCTTTGGTTAATGATATGGGAACCACAAAGTATGGGACTAGTACTTGGCTGATTGCTGTGGTTATAGGTGGAATTTGAACTTGAGAGAAATTTGAGGATTGGAGACCAATCCGGCTGCAATGGTGTCTTCAAGAATTGAAGTTGACTGCTCCTCCTCACTAGATGGCATTGGAATGGTTGGAGTAGATGTTGAGGATGATGGTAACACTACACTACTCTCCCCCCTTTTTGTTAGCATCAAGGGTTTCAACAGTAGGTAGGTTCATGAATCTCTGCAAGAGCTTTATCTGCTCATTCTGGGCAGTAATGATGATGGTTTGATTAGCCCGAACCTGAGCCATATGAGATTCCAAAGTAGTTACTCTTGTAGTGAGAGCATCCACAGATCTCTTAATTTCCACATCTTTCTTTAGCTTTTATTGAAGCTGCCTCATTGTCAAAGTTGGAAAAAGGAAATCCAAATGCTTTTTCTGATCTTCAGTAGTTGATTGAATAGCAGCTTTGAATTCATCCTTGTCCTAGGCCTTATGATAAAGTAGACACTTGTGCAACTTCAGAGTTATGAGAAAATTTTATTGTACTTGCTTTAGAGCTGGATTTGCATTTTATAGAGTAGCTACAGTCTTCTCATACTGTACTACTAGCTCTTTGTGTGCATCCCTGGAGATATAGGAATTTAACATTAACCATTCTAGCAAATCTCCAGGTTGTTGTGAAGGCTTTTCATCTTCACCTTCACTCTCAAAATCAGAGTCATAAGCAAACTCTTCACCAGTTCCAGGAGGCAGGTTAGTAATGGCGTCTTTGGCCCTCTAAATTGATTCTGTTGTGTACACTAACTTGAGCATCTACTCTGCCTCCTCATTGCCCTGTTTAGCCAGAGTGTCATAGGCTGATACAGGGTGAGTAAAGGTTTTAGCTTCAAGGTTAGTGCTATCAAGGGCTTGTTGATAGGCCTATAGATAGTCACTTTCCCTGGAGGCATCATCAACCTCCATTGACTCACTAACAATGGCTTCCACCCTTATTTCTCCTGTACCTACTTTTCTCTCATGTTCTCTCTCTTTTTGTATCAGGGGCTCCCCCTGGATCACACCTCTCACACCCTCACCTTCACCTACTAAGGTGGAACCCTCATGCTCTCCTTTTTCCAAGTTGGAAGAAATAGCCTGCCTCTCACTCTCATTCTCTCCTTTTGCCTGCTCACAAGGCAACCTCTCACGCTCAGTGTTGTCACTCTCTTCCCTCATTCTTAAAAGTGTTTGGACAACTAAAGATTCATCCACCATTGTTGCAGTATGCTCAGATAAGTGAGCAAACTGACTTAGAAAATATTCAATTGTGATATGAATATTGATCAACGGATGTAGGATATTCGTTGATGCTATAGTTGTGACTATCAACTGATGACTGCTGTTAAGCACATACATCGATGGACAAACACTTGTCAATGGATGAGAGATATCCGTTGATGAAGGAGAAGGGATAGTAGTTGATAGAGAAACTATGGTTGAATCTGTGCAGATTGATTTTAATTGAGAAGGCACAGACCCATCCATAGATTCAGAAAGGATAGGCTGTTGGTCCAACAAATCATCTAAAAGATGATGACCAACAGATTCTGAGTGGGGCGTGTTATTTCCCAGTTATACACCACGAGATTGTAGAAGGAGGGTTAAATATAATCTCAACAATTCTAAAGTAAATTCTTTTCGAATTAATGAGGTCTTCGACAATTTGTAAAGAATAGAAAGTAAACAAGATAACTAAACACAAGATATAAAAATTTCAGGTGGGGTTTGAGAGGTCCACCTGAGAGTTTGTATTTGAAGAAAATACTCTGTGTAGAAATACAAAGTTGCGGGTTACAATATGTTTACAAGAAAACCTATAGATCTCTATCTTAGCTCTATGTTTTTCTTGCTTACACTTTGCTGCTCATACAGCTTATTTAAACTATACGAAGACAAGTAAAATACGTAAACTGTAAAGGTACATTTTTGGTATAACTTGTCACACACAGATGCTTGAAGTGATAGCCATTTTTGGAAATGTCTTGTAGGTCTTCTTTTCTTGATTTGGACAATTCTATCATGCTTCAAGTCCGTGTATGTTTCTTTCTTCATAAGCTACTGAGTTATTGAATTGACTTAGCTTCCAAGCCTACGTGATACTTTATGTAAAGGACCTTTTCTGATTTGAATCTTTATCCCTGAAAAGGTTCTTTAGCAAAAGATAATCTTTTGGAAAGTCAATAAACTTTAACATCCTTTGTGTAATTGATCACTCTCTACAAGTCACGGGTTGCAATGTAATTCTGGGTTTATCCTTCATTCGATATGTTTCATTAGAGAACTCTGGCATTACTAGGAATTCAGGCTGAGTTCTCGAACTGATAGATCTTGAATTCTCGAATGTTGACTTCTCGAATAACCCCATCTATTGAGTTCTCGAACATCATATTTTGTAGACTTCTCGAATAGCCTAAGTTGCAGACTTCTTGAATAAAGACATCAACCTGACTTATCGATCAGGGACTTCTCGAATAACCTTTTTTTGTAGAATTCTCGAATCACCAAGTCTAAGATAACTCGAATAGAGTTATAGTAGTGGTCTGACTTCTTGAATTCTTCTTTTCTTGACTTCTCGAATTTACTTGCATGGGTATAGCAAACTCTCTTATGATTATAGATACTTGATTGTAGCCTCTCATGGCTTGTTGCAGAAATACTTCCTAACTATTCACAAGAGTTCCACTCACAAGATGTAGCTTCAGTTGATCTGCTTTAGTTAAAGCCATAAGATTCTTTAATCAAGTATCTATAATCAGAAGAGAGCTTACTGTAACCATGCATGTATATTCGAGAAGTCAAGAAAAGAAGAGTTCGAGAAGCCAACCCACTGCCATACCTCTATTCAAGTTATCTTAGATTTGGTGGATTTTAGAATTCAACAAAAAGGGTTATTCGAGAAGTCCTAGTTCGAAAAGTAGGCCACTACCTCTATTCGAGAAGTCTACATAATAGGTTGTTGGAGAAGTCATTCGAGAACTCAATGAAAGGGAATATTCGAGAAGTCAACATTCGAGAACTCAAGATCTATCAGTTCGAGAACTCATCCTGGATTATCAGTAATGCCAGAGTTCTCTAATGGAACATATCGAATGAAGAACAAAAACCAGAATTACTTTCCAACCCGTGACGTATAGACAGTGATCAATTACACAAAGGATGTTACGAGTAGGGAGTCAAATTGTAAATATTTGAAGGCTCAAACTCTTCCAAGTGAAAGGTGAAATCAGTCACTGTTTATCCGACTTCAGGGGTAACAATAAGAGTTGTAGCAACTTCGAACATGATTACGTTACTATTGAAGAATTCAAAGGATATCTTGATGAATCCATAAGGATCAGCTGTTTTATCTGGGAAGTTCAAGCACAACTCAATAAGCAGAAAAGCCTATTGACTTTCGAAAAGATTATCTTTTTGATTAAAGCAACTTTTCAGAGATAAAGATTAGGAGCAAAAAGATCTTCTGCATAAAGCATCACGTGGGCTTGGAAGCTAAGTCATTTCAAGAACTTAGTAACTTATGAAGAAAGAAACATACACCGACTTGAAGCATGCTGGGACTGTCCAAATCAAGGAAAGAAGATCTCCAAGACATTTCCAGAAATTGTCATTACTTCAAGCATGTGTGTGTGACAAGTTATACCAAAAATGTATCTTATGTTTTACGTATTTCACTTGTCTTCATATAGTTTAAATTAGCTGTATGAGCAACATAATTTTAGAAGAGAAGAAAACAGAGAGCATATCAGAATTTGCATTAGGTTTTCTTGTAAACACTAAGACATTGTAACCCGCAGCTGTGTATTTCTACAGAGAGTATTTTCTTCAAATACAACCATCAGGTCGACCAATCAAACCCACCTGAGATTTTTATATCTTGTGTTGTATGTGTCTTAGATAATCTGTTTACCATTTGTTCTTATAATGATCTATTTTAAGACCTCACCAGTTTGAAAGAATTTAGTCAAGATTGTATTCAATCCCCCCTTCTACAATCTCGTGGTGTATAACTGGGAAATAACAATTGGTATCAAAGAAAGCTTCTATCATACAAGAAGTCTAAAGATCACCACCATGGGAAAGAAGGATACAGGCGTGAAGATACCAGTCCTTGACAAAGATAATTACTTTCATTGGAAAGTAAAGATGCATTTACATCTCGTATCCATTGATTAAGGCTATGTAAACTGCATAGAGAAAGGTCCTCATATTCCTATGAAGGCTAAATCTGCTGTTGGAGAAACAGCTTGAACCGCAACTGCTGGAAGGCCTATTCCCAAACTGCCAGCAGAATTTATAGATGCAGACAAAGAAGAAGTCCAGAAGGACAAGAAAACCATGAATATACTGTTCAATGGTATTGATCAAGACATGTTCGATAATGTCATAAACTACACCACTGCCAAGCAAGTGTGGGACACTATACGAACACTCTGTGAAGGGACTGAGCAAGTTAGAGAGAATAAGAAACAACTCCTCATACAACAGTATGAGCACTTTCACTTCAGCTCAGGTGAAAGTCTAACTGATATATATAGTAGATTTCAGAAACTGCTAAATGGGTTAAAATTGTATGGGAGAGTATATGAAACCAAAGATTCCAACCTGAAAATTTTAAGGTCTTTACCTAAAGAATGGAAGCCAGTAACAGTCTCATTGAGAAACTCTCAAGACTACAAAGATTTTACACTTGAGTGACTGTATGGAATACTAAAGACCTATGAGCTCGAGCTGCAACAAGATGAGAAAGTTGAGAAGAGCCAGAAGAAAGGTGGAAGTGTAGCTTTGATGGCTAATGTTCCAGCCAACCAAGATGGAGAGAAGATGAAGAATGTAGAAGCCACACCAAAGCAAAGAACTTGTGAAGGTGGAGCTGGAACTAGCAGAGGTAAAAGCAAGATGATTGAAGAACTTGATGCATTGAGTGAGGATGAATCTGAAGATCTAGATGAATATTTGGCATTCCTGTCAAAGAGATTTTCAAAGCTAAGATTCAAGAAGAATCCAGCAGGAGCCGGGCAATTCAAGAAAAGCTACCAACCAAACAAGGATGTGGTTGAAAGGTCAAAGATAAAATGCTATAGCTGTGAATTTGCTGGTCACTTTGCCAATAAATGCAGAAAATTCAAAGCGGAGAAAGACAATAAACAGTTTGAGACTGTTGATTAAAAGAAGAAATATTCTAATCTTCTCAAGCAAAAGGAAAGAGCATTCGTATCAAGGGATGACGATTGGGCAGCTGGAGGAGACTCATATGCAGAAGAAGAGTTTGTCAGTCTTGCACTCATGGCAAACGAGGATGATGAAGAGGCTAGTTCAGCAAGCAACCAGGAAGACAGAAAGAATCTTTGGTATCTAGATAGTGGCTGTTCTAGGCACATGAATGGAGATTCTACCCTGCTTACTAAGTTCGAGGAGAGAGTTGGCCCTAGCATTACCTTTGGAGACAACAACAAAGGATATACTAGAGGATATGGCTTGATTTCACATGGAAATGTTGTCATTGAGGAAGTAGCACTAGTTGATGGTCTTAAGCACAACTTGCTTAGTATCAGTCAACTATGTTATAAGAATCAGAATGTCTGGTTTACATCTAAAGCTTGTGTTGTTTTCAAGAAAGACAACAATAAGGTAGTGATGACAGGGAACAGGAAAGGAAATGTGTACATTGCTGACTTCAATTCAACAAGTGCACACTCTGCTACATGCCTCTTCAGCAAGGCAAGTGTGGATGAAGGATGGCTTTGGCACAAGTGACTGTCTCACTTAAGTTTTAAAGCCATGAATGAGTTAGTTAAGAAGGATTTGGTTAGAGGCATTCCAAAATTGGAGTTCTCCAAGGATGCACTGTGTGATGCATGCCAGAAAGGGAAGCAAAAGAAGGCCTCTTTCAAATCCAAGTCAATATCATCAATTGATCAACCCTTACAGCTACTGCACATGGATCTCTTTGGACCAGTCAATGTATTGTCGATATCTAACAAGAAGTACTGTCTTGTAATTGTTGATGATTTCTCCGAATACACTTGGACTTTCTTTCTACATTCGAAAGATGAGGCAAGTAAAATCATTATCAAACATATCAAGACAGTCAACAACAATCCAACCTTCAAAGTAAGAAGGATTAGAAGTGACGATGGAATTGAGTTCAAGAATTCTGTGTTAAGAGAGTTTTATGAAGAAGAAGGAATCATTCAAGAATTCTCTGCATCAAGAAATCCTCAACAAAATGGTGTAGTGGAGAGGAAAAACAGAACTCTTATTGAAGCTGCAAGGACTGTAATAACCCTAATTTCTGTACTTGAGAAAAATTTTCATTTAAGGGATGAATAGTGATTTGCATGGATGAATAGTGAAATTATGGATGAATATTGATTTTTGAGAATTAAGAAATTTTTCATGTTACACTATGTACGGGATTAGAAATGGATATTTCAAGGTTATATTAGTAATCCACGAGGTAAATAAGTGTATGTAAATGCGATCGGAATTCATAAATTTCAAACTTTATTTTTATGAAATATTTGACCGGACAGTGAGGAGCATTTCAATGCAACCAAGACAAGTGATATATTTAATTTGAGGATTCAAGGATTTTATATTTTATTATTTTATTTAAGGTGATTTAAGGAGTTAGAACGAAAACCCCTGAGTTAGTATAACGAACGTTCTAGGAATCGCCAGAACTTTGCAACGAGATTAAGCGATTAAGCAAACGAATTATGGATTAAACACGAAACAAGAATTAGTACCACCCTACATCATCAAGTGCATCATATAAAGTAGATTAAAGGATTAAATCAAAGGATTTAATCAAAGAAAACAAGAATAAGTGATGTGTTCATCAACGAACAAGCCAACAATGGCCATTCTTTTCAACCACACAATATTGCCAAGTGTTTTGGGAGTGACATAGGCTTTCTAGCAGCTGGTATACATAGCAAATATCACACAAATTACTCACCAACTGGTCAACAAGGAGATTAAAGAGAGAAAAAGCAAGCTAAACCCTTTTCTCTCCAAACTGTATGCCAAAGCAAAATTCATATCTCCACTTCTATCCATTCATAAATCACCAAATTTGACCATAGCTCCCTTATTGTATGGAGAACACACGTTTAAAATTTTATGGCCAACAAAGGAGTGTAGCCTAGTCAAATCTCTCCTCCAAGTTGGAGAACCGAAACTGTCCAGCCATTGGCAGTTTCGACCTCTCACCTTAGCGTAGGTCGAGCTTCAAGCATCCCCTGGTGATGAGCTATTACTCAAAAGAAATCCTTTGAAGAGTAGAAGATGTGGTAAAAATTTGAGAACCAATCTCTGAATGTTTGAATTTATACAGATTTTACAAAGTGATGACGAATAGTAGTGAATAGTAACTTAACCTTGTTTTCTTGTTTTAATGTTCAAGTTTAAGCTTCCTTAGGACTACCCAAGGCTTGTTTAAGTATTCCCAAGCATTGTTAGTGTTGTTAAGACATCAAGAAAGGTATAAACCCTAACCCACCTTTGAGTCCACATGAGTTTTTGATGTGGTTTTGATGTTATATAAAGATAGGTTCATATTAAGTAGTTTTATGATTATTTCGCTTTATAAAAATGTGTAAAATGATGGGTGTTGATTCCGAACACCACCACTGGTCTTAGAGAAGTGTAACCGATGTTTGTTGATGTTGATGATGATTGGTTGCCTGGTGTGGCTTGGTTGTAGTGTTTGTAAAATGGAAATGTCCGAGATATAGCCGTCGAAATGGCGAAATTTTGTTAGCTCCTAAAAACAGTGAGCCCTGAGACCATAATATTATTTTTAAAATCACCACTGCATATGATTGTGTAGGTATGGATGTCTAGCTTATTTTTCCGCAATAATCGCATTAAAAGAGTTTACCGTTTAAGAGTTATGCTAGTTTTAGCGATAGTGGTTCAAGAGATTTCCTTGCAGCAATGTAACCATTTTGAGACTATGAT
Source organism: Saposhnikovia divaricata (assembly GCA_036435485.1). Classification (NCBI taxonomy): domain Eukaryota; kingdom Viridiplantae; phylum Streptophyta; class Magnoliopsida; order Apiales; family Apiaceae; genus Saposhnikovia; species Saposhnikovia divaricata. The sequence continues at coordinate 135,459,722 of CM071598.1, forward strand.
TGAGACCCTTAGGAGTCGATTTATAATGTGAAATTTTGGGGATAAATATTAAGGTTAGTTATCAAGGTTTGAGTGAAGTTTCGAGTTAAAAAGATTATTTTCTGATTTTATAAAAATGCATAAGCCGAGGTTGCGCAAGTGGGAAAGCCCTTTAAGGAGATGACACTATTCATTGCTAAACCCCTGCCCTATTTTGTAAATTACGAAAAATACCTCTTCTGACCAGAGCCATGTCTTGAGTTTGTTACCTTCTAGACATTCTGTAGATCGTGCACGCGAAAACGGTGCATCATTTGAGTTAACGGTTATCGAGTTATGAAGGTTTTAGTAAAAGTGGTGCAAATAGTAAGAATTCGCAGTTAACCCAACTTCGAAAATACATTTTACCTATCTAGACCCGTGTTTTCGAATCAAGATTTTTATGATAAATATTAAAAATACCAAAGATGATTTTATAGGTTGTTTCGTATTTAAATACGTTTCCATTGATTTATTAAAAATGTTGGAGTACGAGTCAAGGAATAGTAATTTTCAGGAAAGTCAACTCTAAAGGTATTACTTTGACCATCCGTTTTGGCTAAGTTAAAAGAGGAATTTCGAGTCAACTTAAACACGAGACTTGTTAAGAATTTTCAAGGCAACATAGTGGTGTAAAGAACGAGGTTATAAATGGTTAAGTATAACTTGTATTTGAGGAACGCTTTCGGACTAAACTTGTGACTTAAGTGTTTGAGGATTAACATGGACTTAGAATAAGTCAGGTATGAACCACTAGAGCCGGTGTTATATTTTTTATAGGTGCATAGGAGTTGAGTTGTAAGTGTATTGCGTGGAAGATTGATCTTGTATTCTGTTTGATATAGATCACCGGACCCCGACACACGCACGAATATTCGCAGCAGGAGTACCAGGCAAGTATACTAACTCTTACTCTATCGTTCGGAGTAGAGATATTTTGTAAAGGAAGTTGTTCGTAATAGTAGTTAAATGCGAGTAAACATAATGAGTAAATAATGGAAGTATGGTTAGAAGTAACTTATGTTCCAAGTAGATGATGTAACATAAGGAGTAGGCGATGAGCACGAAGTGCTGAGGAGAATTGAATTTTTGAAAATGCGGACAAAGCTTTTTAAAAAGAATTTCGCAATAATTAACCTAAAGGCAACATCACTAATAAACCTTATTCGTCTAATTAAATTTATTTAATTTGATGAATATCATTTTCAAAACATTTTCTTAAAACCGCTTTGTTCCGGAGAAATAACCAAGATGATTTAATGAAATTATTCTATTTAGTTGATTACTTATCGGAGATGTTTTCTTCTTGCAATTTAATGTATATACCTTGTTGTTGATTGCTGTTACCCGAATAGTATAAGAAGATAGTAGTAGATACGAAGTTGCTCCATATCTTGTTGGGACGAATGACGAGGTGCATTTTCTGCACTCGAAGAAGGAAGAAGATATTATCTTATGAGGCATATTAGTTATTTATGTGATTAAATATTATTAGGTACAAAATATCTTTGAGGATTATATTCTAATAGTAATAGTATTATCTAAAGTAGTAAGTTGGGGTACACGTAATATTACACGTGGCATCTAAGATGAGTAGTATTGAAGGTTGTCTATTATTTTTGATATCTTGTATTTTGGACTAGAGCGGCATAAGAGACTGGAGTAACGCCCGGCCCAGCAAATATGTAGCCAAGGATGGCTAAGGATGATGGTCCGAATAAGTCGGCTTATCCTTAGGGAGATGGTCCGGACAAGTCGGCTCCCCCGTCTATGGTAGTAACTATTGGGTGATGGTCCGGACAAGTTGGCTCACTCTTCTACCAGTAGTAAAACCAGATTGGTTATAACAGACTGATCACCTGTTATAGCACAGTGGCGTGTAGATGCTCTAATATATGAAGTCCAACAGTAGTAGGCATAATGCCGAGAACCTATGTGTTCATTTTCAGTAGTTAGCATAATGCCGAGAACCTATGTGTTCATTTCGTGGAGTAGTAAAAATGGTGATATTTGGAGTTAAAAGCATCTTTTAAAAAACCTTATTTTTTTAAAGGAGTTCAAGATAATTAAATAAATACATTTTCCGCGATATAACCTTGCTGAGCATTCTTTGGCTCATTCTTGCTATATGTTTTCTATGTTGTTAATCTAATAAAGCAGCAAGGAGAGGAGACGGTGCGAGTGGATTATACCAACCATTTCGAGACAAGGGAAAAGGTCCTGCAACTGATGCAGCATAGTAGAAGGAAGGCTCCGATTACTATATTAAGCTGGCAGAATAGTAATAATGTCAAACAAACTCTTTGTAGAACTGATTATGTATTATATTAGGGTGTTTTGTATCAACCTCAAGTAGACATTGGAATGAGATTCTGGAAAGTACTCTGATGTTGTAATGATTTTGGTAATGTATGTGAAAGTTCTAAGGCTATAATCCATGGAGTAGATGTGTGGAGACTACTCTTATTGTAGTAGTAGAATATATTGTGAACAGGTATTGCTATTCTACAATGGATGGAGATATGACGACCCGAATTCCTTGTACGGGATTTGGGGACGTTACAGAGATGGTATCAGAGCAATAGGTTATAAACCTTAGAACTAGAGTAGAAGGAGTTATGAAGGGAGGAGAAAGAGACGTAAGAGCTCATATGGAGTTCGTAAATGGAATATTGGATGTAGTACTAAGGATGAGTATATAGGACTTTTAGGAGTTGAGGAGCATAAAACTGGTAAGAGTAGTGAGGAGGCATTAAGAGTAGAATACGAGATGGATAACCTTAGCTGTTACCTACGTTGATTCCGAGGACGGAATCCTTTTAAGGAGGGAAGGCTGTAATAACCCTAATTTCTGTACTTGAGAAAAATTTTCATTTAAGGGATGAATAGTGATTTGCATGGATGAATAGTGAAATTATGGATGAATAGTGATTTTTGAGGATTAAGAAATTTTTCATGTTACCCTATGTACGGGATTAGAAATGGATATTTCGAGGTTATATTAGTAATCCACGAGATAAATAAGTGTATGTAAACGCGATCGGAATTCAGAAATTCCAAACTTTATTTTTATGAAATATTTGACCGGGCAGTGAGGAGCATTTCAATGTGACCAAGACAAGTGATTTATTTAATTTGGGGATTCAAGGATTTTATATTTTATAATTATATTTCAGGTGATTTAAGGAGTTAAAACGAAAACCCCTGAGTTAGTATAACGAACGTTCTAGGAATCGCCAGAACTTTTCAACGAGATTAAGCGATTAAGCGAACGAATTATGGATTATGGATTAAACATGAACCAAGAATTAGTACCACCCTACATCATCAAGTGCATCATATCAAGTGGATTAAAGGATTTAATCAAAGAAAACAAGAATAAGTGACCTGTTCATCAAGGAACAAGCCAACAATGCTCATTCTTTTCAACCACACAATATTGCCAAGTATTTTGGGAGTGACATAGGCTTTCTAGCAGCTGGTATACATAGCAAATACCACATAAATTACTCACCAACTAGTCAACAAGGAGATTAAAGAGAGAAAAAGCAAGCTAAACCCTTTTCTCTCCAAACTGTCCATCAGAAACATATGCCAAAGAAAAATTAATATCTCCACTTCTATCCATTCATAAATCACCAAATTTGAATCATAACTCCCTTATTGTATGGAGAACACACATTTAAAATTTCATGGCCAACAAAGGAGTGTAGCCTAGTCAAATCTCTCCTCTCAGTTGGAGAACCGAAACTGTCCAGCCATTGGCAGTTTCAACCTCTCTCCTTAGCAAGCCCATAAGTCGAGCTTCAAGCATCCCCTAATGATGATCTATGACTCAAAAGAAATCCATTGAAGAGTAGAAGGTGTGGTAAAAATTTGAGAACCAATCTCTGAATTTTCGAATTTATACAGATTTTACAAAGTGATGATGAATAGTAGTGAATAGTAACTACACTACGCCGTAGATTGCATATAGCAACCCCTTAAAAGTGTTGCTTTAGGGCCTAAAATCATTGCAGTAGAATCTATTGCAACGTTTTTTCCAAAATTTGGCGTTAAATTTGGTCCGGTTACTATAGGTCCATGTAGCAACGATTTTAGTAATATACGGCAACACCCTTGAATCATTGCAAAAAGCTTTTATAGCAACATTTTTGTATTTACAGCAACAAAAACAAATCATTGCAATAGCCTATTACAATGGTGTTTTAAAGCAATTTTTCTGTTTAGCATTGCAATATATGAGCAATGACAACAACTTAAAGCAAAAATTGCAACAATTTTTGTATAATAACAATGCTTTTAATAATTAAAATAACAATATATGGCAACATTTTAAGAGGCAATTGCAATACTTTTTTTAAAACAATCAAACATGACTTATTTTGTTCTAATACAAATCCACCATTATTTGGCATACAAAAACTGATCCAAAATCAGTATCCTAGCACAAGATCCAAAAACTATACCAAGACTATTCCGACAACATCGTCGTAATACTATTCAATGTTTAAAGTTTAAATGCTAAATAAAACCACAAGGTCTTGTTTCTACATACATGCACCAAATCAAAGACAATTAAAATAAAAAAAATTATGCTCGGCATCTACTCCATCTCTAGTTGACTCTTCTTGATCCTCGACCATAATTGTATTTGATAAAGATTACAAAGTTACGAAATAGATCTCGTGCCTTTTGGAAGAGCTCTTTAACATTTGAGGCACTATTTCCAACCCAGAAACCAACTTTCAATTGTTGGACTTTAACTTCAACAAGAGGGGCTTAGCTTCTGTAGCAATAGCCTGTGCTAAAGATGACTTACCAATTTCCCTTTTTTCTACCGTAAGAACACCCTACGAACATAGAAAAGTTTGTTTTGTACATAAGGTGGAAACCCGATCCAAGTGCAGTGCAACAAAGAACAAACACTATATGATTAGTTGCAACTACACAAATGTAAAGCATGTAGAAGCATTAAACAATGGTTACAAACTCACTACAGGGTACTTAGCAAACATCATAAGCCTTATCATATATATTAAGACTATGATAGTGAGCATGGTGACTGACCTCTAGAAAAGCCAACAACATAAACATCATTAAAGAATCAACACCCAACACCTATAAGCCTTATTAATAATAACATAAATAAATTGGAAAAAAACAGACTTAGGAAGAAAGGAAACTGCATCTATTAGATTAACTTTTCTGACAAGAATGCCGTACCAGAGATTCAAATGCACCTGATTCAACATCAAGTACTATACAGACTTGACAATAAAGCAAATACTGATCAGGTCAGTATCTTATCAGAACCTGTACAAAACCTATGTGTGAGTCTAAGAACTTGTGTAAACCAGATTAGTATGAATAAAATAACGTTCATACAGGATATGCAAGAAGAAGAATTATGACATAAGGCACATACATCCTAATAAATAAATATTTTATTCAAGTATGATCCTTCTTTACTTTTTCCTTCCAGGTAATTTTTAAGGACAGAAACTTTTACATAGATGATTTGGGCAACAGGGATCGTAATACAGGAGTAACAACCTAATTACTATTTATAGGAACAAGAAGAAATATATATTTTCAGGAGTGCCTCCCCAACCAAAATTATGCAAACCAACATAATTTGCCTTAATATTAATCGGGAAATAATTGTTATCCGGGACCAATGATTTTTTTTTGTTCAAATAAATTGTTAAAAAAAATAGTCGTTGCTGGAAGTTCCATCCAGATACAAAACAGGGAGAATATGAATGCTCAAGCCACGTGAAAGCAAATAGTCTGCAATGTTTTTGCTAACTTTGCTTAATTGATATAAATAATTGCTAACTTATAACTACTAAAAAAAGTTAAGAAAATATTACATCTACATTGTAGACATAAAGACTACTCAAAAGAAGTCCTTACATAGGTTGGAAATTACTCATTGAATTGAGAGATCTCAACTTCGCATCAACTTTGTCTCTAGTAAGCTGAAACTTCACTCAGTCTCTCCAAGAGGTGCTCTGGTATAGTCATGCAACTTCAAGGAAAAAGAAATAGAAAAAATCCAGATTGCAAAGATTCATGAAAAGAAGAAAGTAATTTTTAATCTTAATCATCTGTTTCCTTCTATTTGAATACTGCTAAAATAGAAGGAAAGACATACCATAAACCAAAATTATAAATTCTGCTAAATATGTAGACTAATTTACGAGGACAATCCAAATCCAAACACAATCCAAGTCATAGTACACAATATCAAGTAACAGATGTCCTTTCTAAAATTTCATCACATTATAACCTTAAAACATCCATATTATCTTTCGAGACGAGCCGCTCAATATAGGATAATGAGAATTTCTAATAATAATCAAACTAATAATAATCAAACTCAAATTAACACAACATATATTAGCATAACCAATACAATTGTAAGAGCTACAAAATAATAAAACTTCAATATGGAGAGACATAAATGGATTGCCCCGACCCAAAAATAGGGTCATTATAAGAACAGAGCATGCATGAGAATAAACAAAAACCCATTTAGACACAAGTTAGGAGACAATATTTTAACATGCATACACCATATATACACAAATACCTAATTTGAACATAATTACAGTTAAACCTCTTTAAAGTAATACCCTTGGGACTGGGAAAAAATATTACTTTACCGAATTTATTACTTTATCGATATAATAATATTTTATTACTTTATCGATAAAGTAATATTTTATTACTTTACCGAATTTTTATGTTTACGTGGTACAGTATAATATATAATGTACGTATAAAAACTAGAATTAATCACATGCAATGTATTTGATCTAAAATTACTTTTATTATGATTACTTATATCCAAAAACTAGATGCATGCATATTAAAATTGCACCAGATCAGTACATAAAGGTAACATGTGTTGTGTACGTTGTATTGAAACTCAACCATCTAATATTTATTGTAATTCTTAAATAAAAGTACATGAAGAGACACCATAATATTAATGATAAGACTTTGTGATTAACTATATAAAATGATAGAATGGTACACTACAGACACATACAATATCAACTTTGTTTTACAGTATACACCAATGTCTTCGCATCATCTAAAAGGAGTGAAAAAATCAGCAATCACAGATAAGATAAGGAGTGCTATTTGTGAATATAAAAAGGAGAATCCAGGTGTAAGCCAGAAAGATTTACAAGCATGGGTACATCAAAAATATGACTTAGATATCAGTCAATCAACTATATCAAACACACTCAAGAGAGCCTCGGAATACTTGTCCGACGAGAGGAAACAAAGTGATGTCAAAAAACACAAATCAGCAAAATATCCAGAGTTAGAGAAAGTTTTGTTTGAGTGGTTTCTTCAAAGGCAAGATAAAGTTAATATGTCTGGAGAAATCATTCAAAAAAAAAAAAGGAGCTAATGAAGAAAATGTATGGGGAAAGTAATTCCGATTTTAGCTTTTCCAGTGGATGGTTAGAACGTTTCAAGGCAAGATATGGAATCAAATCTTATCGGCGTTTTGGTGAAAGTGGTTCAGTGATGATGGAGAACATTGAAAATGCATTGCCAGGCATCCGATCAAAATTGGATCAATTTCAGTTGAAAGATATTTATAACATGGATGAAACGGGATTATTCTATCGACTTGAAGCTGACCATTCACTAGCTACCAAACAGCTAGAGGGCCGCAAAAAAGATAAAGAGAGAATCACTGTAGTTGTGTGTTGCAACGGTGATGGGTCTGACAAAGTTCCACTTTGGATCATTGGTAAGTACGCCAATCCTAGGTGCTTTAAAAATGTGAATATAAACAATCTTAATTGTGTGTATCGTTTTAACAAGAAGGCTTGGATGACTGGCTTGCTTTTTCAAGAATTTGTTACTTGGTTTGATAGTAAAATGAATGGCAGGAAGGTACTTTTGATTGTTGACAATTGTCCTGCTCATCCAAAAATAGTTGAAGGCTTGAGAAATACAGAGTTGTTCTTTCTACCTCCTAACACAACATCTAAGATTCAACCATGCGATGCTGGAATTATTCGAGCATTTAAAGTTCACTATCGGCGTCGTCTATATTCTAGCATGTTGCAAAGTCTTGAAGTTAATGCAACAAATCCTGAAAAAGTTAATATCTTGAATGCTATTAGTTTTGCTAACATGGCTTGGAATATTGATGTGAAAACAACCACAATTGCAAATTGTTTTCGGCATTGCAAGATTCGTTCAGAAGAAAATGATGAACAAGAACTTGGAGAAATAAATGAAGGTGTCGAAGGATTAAATGAAGTTATCTCTAATTTACGATATAGGAATGTGATGGATGTCGAGCATCTCTTAAACTATCCAAACGAGAATGATGCGGTTATGGAATCACCTACGGATGAAGAAATCATTGAGTCGGTAATGAGCACTGATGAAGGGACTGATCATGAACCCGACGATAGCAATGTCATCCCAAGCGTGTCATCAAAGGAAGCATTTCAAGCACTCACCACTTTGAACAATTACTTGTTACAACACGAGCAAAACATACCAGGAGTTATTTTTGCTTTACATAAAGTCAAGGACGAGATTAATTTTGGCTTTGGTGGAAAGAAGAAACAAGCTACAATAGATTCATATTTTAATAAGAATTAAATTTTGTAATCATATACATTATATATATATATATATATATATATAATTATGGAATTATTACTTTACATATTACTTGGGCCCTTAATGACTTTCGAATTTTTTATTATCTTATGCTTTTAGCGAGAATATTACTTTACAACATTGGCCCAAGTTGGGACCGATGAAAATTATTACTTAAGCGAGGTTATTACTTTATCGGATATTACTTAATCGAGGTTTAACTGTATAACCCAAGAGAAATCCCAAATTAAGAATAAATATAAGCCCTAAATTCACAAATACACAAATTAATGTAATAAACTTAATCCCAAATAGCTCATTGAAAACCTCTAAATAAATTAACTTCAGACATATTTTTCGATACAAAATTAATTTATGGGAGAAGAATTGAATATTTAATCATACCATTTTTGTTTGTGCTTAAATTTGGGGAAGAATAATTGAAGATCTGTCGAGTTTGAACCTTCGAGCTTGCGTATTCGAGGTTCTCTTCGTGGTTCGATTCTTCGATTTAATCTGGAAGGTCGAGAGTTTTGTGTCTATTGATTGTGTTTGTATTTGGGTGTCTGTAATTGTATTTGTATTTGGGTGTTTGTAATTTTGGTTTTCTGTTTTTCTTCTTTTTTATTAATTCGGGTAAAAGCTTTTGAAAGCCCGCCCTCTGTTTTGTTAGCCCGCCAAAAGTTTTGGCCCAAAATCTGTACATTATAGCAACGGTTTTATATAATCATTGCAATATTATATTTTTTGTAACATTTTTGAAAAGCATTACAATACATCGAAACTTGTCAAAACTTGTTCGAAAATGTTCATCAATAGCAACGCTTTTTTATCATTTTTATAAATTCTGGTTGCCATATCCAATCTATGGTGTAGTGTTAACCTTGTTTTCTTGTTTTAAAGTTCAAGTTTAAGCTTCCTAAGGACTATCCAAGGCTTGTTTAAGGATTCCCAAGCATTGTTAGTGTTGTTAAGACATCAATGAAGGTATAAACCCTAACCCACCTTTGAGTCCACATGAGTTTTTGATGTGGTTTTGATGTTATATAAAGATAGGTTCATATTAAGTAGTTTTATGATTATTTGGCTTTATAAAAATGTGTAAAATGATGGGTGTTGATTTCGAACACCACCACTGGTCTAGAGAAGTGTAATGGATGTTTGTTGATGTTGATGATTGGTTGCCTGGTATGGCTTGATTGTAGCGTTTGTAAAATGGAAATGTCCGTGATATAGCCGTCGTAATGGCGAAATTTTGTTTGCTCCTAAAAACTATGAGCCCCGAGACGATTAGATTATTTTGAAAATCACCACTGTATATGGTTGTGTAGGTATGGATGTCTAGTTTATCTTTCCGCAAGAATCACATTAAAAGAGTTTACCGTTTAAGAGTTATGCTAGTTTTAGTGAAAGTGGTTCAAGAGATTTCCTTGCAGAAATGTAACCACTTTGAGACTATGATTGAGACCCTTAGGAGTCGATTTATAATGTGAAATTTTGGGGATAAATATTAAGGTCATTTATCAAGGTTTGAGTGAAGTTTCGAGTTAAAAAGATTATTTTCTGATTCTATAAAAAATGCATAAGCCGAGGTTGCGCAAGTGGGAAAGCCCTTTAAGGAGATGACACTATTCATTGCTAAACCCCTGCCCTGTTTTGTAAATTACAAAAAATACCTCTTCTGACCAGAGCTATGTCTTGAATTGGTTACTTTCTAGATATTCTCTAGATCGTGCACGCGAAAATGGTGCGTCATTTGAGTTAACGGTTATCGAGTTATGAATGTTTTAGTAAAAGTGGTGCAAATAGTAAGAATCCGCAGTTAACACAACTTCGAAAATACATTTCACCTATCTAGACCCGTGTTTTCGAATCAAGATTTTTATGATAAATATTAAAAATACCAAAGATGATTTTAGAGGTGGTTTCGTATTTAAAAACATTTCTAGTGATTTATTAAAAGTATTGGAGTACGAGTCAAAGAATAGTAATTTTCAGAAAAGTCAACTCTAAAGGTATTACTTTGACCATCCGTTTTGGCTAAGTTAAAAGAGGAATTTTGAGTCAACTAAAACACGAGACTTGTTAAGAATTTTCAAGGCAACATATTGGTGTAAAGAACGAGGTTATAAATTGTTAAGTATAACTTGTATTTGAGGAACGCTTTCGGACTAAACTTGTGACTTAAGTGTTTGAGGATTAACATGGACTTAGAATAAGTAAAGTATGAACCACTAGAGCAAGTGTCATATTTTGTATCGGTGTATAGGAGTTGAGTTGTAAGTTGTAAAGCATAATGTAATGTAATATGTAATAGAGGACATATATAACTCAACTAGGATAAAAGATAAATAATATTAACTCTATACAGGGATCGTGAAATTTGAAGAACAGACATCAACAAGGATCAAGTCGCTGAAAGAAGTTCATTAACATGATCAAGCCTCACTGACAAAATAAGATGTACAGACGATTCAGTTGAAGAGCCAAAAATTCCAGTGATAAAGTTTTTATGATTGCACAATTCTTAGCAGTGTTCTTAAAGACATGATATGAAGACCACGAGTGAATGTTAGTCGTCTGTGAACCAGACCAGTTGCACTAGGCGTCAACACTTCACAAAAGAATCGAAGTATCTAACTCAGAAAAATTGTTCAAGAGGTATGATTGAGTTTAGAGCAGTATTGATATCCTCTAGTTAGTTGGAAGCTGAATATTTAAGGATGTCAAATTAAGATGAAATTGAATAGTATCCGAAATTACTATTCATATGAATAGTGTCCGAAATCACTATTCATATATGAATAGTAACCAACGGTTACTATTTGGGGTTGGTGAAATAGTATCTGGTTACTATTTGGGGGTTGTTGGAATAGTGCTCGGTTACTATTTGGGGGTTGTTGGAATAGTGTCAAATAGTGACTTTTTAAAACCTATAAATAGGCCTGTTGTATTTCATTTCAAAACACACCTCAACACACAACTCTCTCTTCTCTCTCTTATATCTTCTCTGTGTAAGCTGCTAGACAGTCCATCTAGTAGGAAAGTCGGCTTAGCCCGCTTTCAGGAAGTGTCGGGTAGAAGGTCCTCGTGCCTAAACTATCCTTAGGAGTGTAAGCTGCTAGACAGTCCATCTAGTAGGAAAGCCGGCTTAGCCCGCTTTCAGGAAGTGTCGGGTAGAAGGTCCTCGTGCCTAAACTATCCTTAGGAGTGTTCTGTTTTGAAGCTAATCCATTGGATTAGAAGTTGTAACACCCCTTCAAGTTTATTATCAATAAAGATATATATTCTCGGAATTATTTTTTTTGGTAGTATCGTATTCAACCCCCCTTCTACGATACTTTGGGACCTAACAATTGGTATCAGAGCAAGCTTCTAACATACAAGAAGTTTAAAGATCACCACCATGGGAATGAAGGATATAGGCGTGAAAATACCAGTTCTTGACAAAGATAATTACCTTCACTGGAAAGTAAAGATGCATTTACATCTCTTATCCATTGATGAAGGTTATGTAAACTGCATCGAGAAAGGCCCTCATATTCCTATGAAGGCTAATACTGCAGTTAGAGCAACAGCTGGAACTGCAGCTGCTGGAAGGCCTATTCCCAAATCGCCAGTAGAATTCACAGAAGCAGACAAAGAAGAAGTCCAGAAGGACAAGAAAACCATGAACATACTGTTCAATGGAATTGATCAAGACATGTTCGATAATGTCATAAACTGCACCACTGCCAAGCTAGTGTGGGACACTATACAAACACTCTGTGAAGGGACTGAGCAAGTTAGAGAGAATAAGATGCAACTCTTCATACAGCAGTATGAACATTTTCACTATAATTCAGGTGAAAGTTTAACTGATATATTTAGCAGATTTCAGAAACTGTTAAATGGGCTAAAGCTGTATGGGAGAGTATATGAAACCAAAGATTCTAACCTAAAATTTCTGAGGTCTTTACCTAAAGAATAGAAGCCAGTGACAGTCTCATTGAGAAATTCTCAAGATTACAAAGATTTCACACTTGATAGACTGTATGGAATTTTAAAGACCTATGAGCTCGAGTTGCAACAAGATGAAGAAGTTGAGAAGAGCCAGAAGAAAAGTGGAAGTGTAGCTTTGGTGGCCAATATTCCAACAAACCAAGATGGAGAGAAGATGAAGAATGTTGAAGCCCACCAAGTCAAAGAACTTGTGAAGGTGGAGCTGCAACTAGCAAAGGTAAAAGCAAGATGATTGAATAACCTGATGCGTTAAGTGAGGATGAAGCTGAAGATCTAGATGAGTATTTGGCATTTCTATCAAAGAGATTTTCGAAGCTAAGATTCAAGAAGAATCCAGCAGGAGCCGGGCAATTCAAGAAAAGCTATCAACCGAACAAGGATGTGGTTGAAAGATCAAAGATCAAATGCTATAGTTGTGGAATTGCTGGTCACTTTGCCAATGAATGCAGAAAATCAAAAGCTGAGAAAGAGAAGAAACAATTCGAGACTGTTGATTACAAAAAGAAATACTTTGATCTTCTTAAGCAAAAGGAAAGAGCATTTGTATCTAGAGATAATGATTGGGCAGCTGGAGGAGACTCAGATGCAGAAGAGGAGTTTATCAATCTTGCACTCATGGCAAAAGAAACTGATGAAGAGGCTAGTTCAGCAAGCAACCAGGTATACTCTACAAACCTAACTAAACTTTCCAAAGATGAATGTGATAATGTTGTTAATGAAATGTCTAATGAATTGTATAACATGCATGTCACATTAAAATCGCTTAACAAGGAGAACAAAAAGATTAAAGATCTTAATGCTAAGATATGTGATAGGAATACTCTGTTAGAAACTCAACTAATTGATTTTGAAACAATGAAAAGAGATTGCCAGGATGCTAAGAATGAGTTACTTGAGGCTCTGAAAAGAGAAGAGTGTTTAATAAAATAGTTAAAAGAGGAACAAGACTTAATTGCTAAGTGGAAGGGATCAAAGGCTAAAACTGAAGAAATTTATAGTATACAAGGAGTTGATTCTTTTCACAAATTAGCAGAAGTTAAGTTAGATGTTGATAGGGAAGTTGCTTCAGACAGTGATTTAGTCGAAAAAGAATGTTCTTTGAGACTTAAGCCTGTTAGCAAAGTAACTTTAACTAAATTGAATAAAAAGTACGGACCTGTCAATAAGAACTTTGTTAATGGAGAGTGTAGCAAAACCAAGTAAGTTGAATAAGGAAACATAGGAAACTTGTCAATCAAGAAATTGAAGGATAAGTTAGAAAAGACTGAACCTAAGGATAAGGCTAATAAGAAGAATAGAAATGGCAAGGTAGGAATTAACAAACATAGTAATTACACACCTGATAAATATGCTCCTCGAAAGGAATGTGTGAATTGTGGTAGTGTTAATCATTTATTTGTCAACTGTAAATCTGTTAAGAATGCTTCTGTGCCTAGTATGCCTAAGTTAGTACCTATGCCTGCTATGAATGTTATGCCAAACATGTTTATCCAGCCTGCTAATGCATCTAGTCATTATGCTAACATGCCATTCATGTATAATCTATATTACAATGCTTTTAATATGCCTCAGTTGCCATGGATGATGAATAACATGTTTGCACAGACTATGCCAAATTATACATCTAGTTTTAATGCATGTGAGCAAGTGAAACAACCTATATTTCAGAAACCTATACCAAGAGTTAAGGTTGATTTAACTCAATCAGAACCTCTGGGTAGTAAGGGCTTGAAAAATAAGAAAAAGGCTAACAAGGCAGGACCCAAGAAAACTTGGGTACCAAAATCAACTTGATTTGATTTTGATGTGTGCAGGGACATAGAAAGAATCTTTGGTACCTGGATAGTGGTTGTTCTAGGCACATGACTGGAGATTCTACCCTGCTCACTAAGTTTGAGGAGAGAGCTGGCTCTAGCATTACCTTTAGAGACAACAGCAAAGGATATACTAGAGGATATGGCTTGATTTCACAAGGGAATGTTGTCATTGAAGAAGTAGCACTGGTTGATGGACTTAAGCATAACTTGCTAAGTGTCAGTCAACTGTGTGATAAAGGCCAGAATGTCTGGTTCACATCGGAAGCTTGTGTCATTTTCAAGAAAAGTGACAACAAGGTAGTGTTGACAGGAGATAGAAGAGGAAATGTGTACATTGCTGACTTCAATTCAACAAATGCAAACATGACTACATGTCTTCTCAGCAAGGCAAGTGTAGATGAAGGTTGGATTTGACATAAAAGATTGTCACACTTGAGTTTTAAAGCAATGAATGAGTTGGTAAACAAGGATTTGGATAGAGGTATTCCAAAATTGGATTATTCCAAGGATGGATTGTGTGATGCATGCCAGAAGGGAAGCAGAAGAAGGCCTCTTTAAAATCAAAGTCAATGTCATCAATTGATCAACCCTTGCAACTACTTCACATGGATCTCTTTGGACCAGTCAATGTGTTGTCAATCTCAAAGAAGAAATATTGTCTTGTGATTATTGATGATTTCTCAAAATTCTCTTGGACATTCTTTCTGCACTCTAAGGATGAGGCATATGAAGTCATTATAAATCACATCAAGATAGTCAACAACAATCCTTTACTCAAAGTAAGGAGAATCAGAAGTGACAATGGAACTGAGTTCAAGAATTCTGTAATAAGAGAGTTTTGTGAAGAAGAAGGAATTATCAAAGAATTCTCTGCACCAAGAACTCCTCAACAAAATGGTGTAGTGGAAAGAAAGAACAGAACTCTAATTGAAGCTGCAAGAACAATGCTTGAGGAGTCTAAGCTACCAACATACTTCTGGGCAGAAGCTATAAACACTACATGCTACACTTAGAATATTTCTTTGGTCAATCAAGCAAAAGGTATGACACCTTATCAACTTTTCAAAGGCAAGAAACCAACAATCAACTTTCTGCATGTCTTTGGATGCAAATGCTTTGTACTGAAAAATCATGGTGAGCATCTTGGAAATTTGATTCAAAGGCAGATGAAGCTATCTTTGTTGGATACTCAGTTGGAAAATCCTACAAAGTCTACAACCTAAGACTAAACATTGTAATGGAGTCCATACATGTTGTCTTTGATGAGAAGAAAATATCTGGTCTAGTAGATGAAGGTTTTCATGAGTCTCTCTCATTTGAGAATGAGAGAAGTGGTGAAGAAAGTGAAGATGACGATGAAGAATGGAGATCAAATGGTGTGAGAAACAGATCATCAGTTGAAGTGCAGAATGAACCACCTGTTGAAGAGCAACTTACACCATCAGTTGGAAATCAAAGAGAAGCATCTGTTGATGAATCTACAAGAACTCCATCAATCTCGAGGGTCATACACTCATGGGGATTTTCTCACAGTCAAAACTCAACAACAAGCCACAATGATCAACACAGAGAAAATGAAGCCACTTCATCAAGGTCAAACTTACCACCACAAAGAAAATGGACCAGGGATCATCCATTTGAGCTTATCATTGGAGATCCTAATGCAAAGTGTAAGAACCCCAAATTTTGGATATAATTAAAACTTTTTATTATGTACTGAGGTAATGGTGAATAGTGATTACGACTATGATGTAACGATTGAGATAACGAATGAAAGGAATAGATTTGGATTCAAATATTTAGGTGCCATGAAGAATACTATTGGTTGACACTTTAGATAAGAATTATCTATCTCCTAGGGAATTGAGATTTGATAATTCTAAAGGAGAAGATTATTCTTATGTCATCCAGATCGATAACGATTAGTCCAGTGGTTCCGTAAAAAGGTTAAGGAACGATCGAAAGAGATCAGGGACAATTGTACAACCTTAAGAGAATAAGTAAAGAATAAAGAATGAATAGTGTTTTGGTGGAAAAGAGAATATTATGAGACGACACTATATAGAAGTACCCGGAACGAGATTCTGAGTTCGTATTAGTGATCCAGGGGGAAAAAGAGTGTCTGTAAAAGCTGTCGAATTCTGAAAAATAGCACTTTTATTTTCCCCTCCCTGGATACTGAAAGACTTAAGAAATTATTGAAGGGATTTAAGGAATATGGATTCAAGAATTATTATGAATGATGGAGAATATTATTATAAATATTAAGACGGATTCCGGTAAAACCCTAACTAGAAACGAATGAGTTATTCCTCCGAACGATCAAAGAATTGAGCAATAACCGGACAAACAAACAAGCAGGGAATCAAGATACATGCATGTAGTGGTGGAAAATATCTATTAAACCAAGTGATGACTCATGCAAACTAGCACACTTAGTAATGGAACTAGTGCTTAGCCAAACTAACTACTAGTTAGCAAGATTGCATCCTAGTGCAACATATGTCTTCCAATCTCACCATCCATTTCATTTTCACTTTAATAAAGCAAGACAAGATGAGATATTATTCCATCTCATCTCACTTTATGCATTATTGAGAGAAGAAAGCAAAGAAACACCAAACTCTCCCCAAGCAAGCACCATTCGAATTTTTCATTAATTCAAAAGGAGAAATCAAGCTTCCACTCCTTGTTTGATCTTGTAATTTTTAAGGTGAGTCCTATATTTCAAGAAAGTAATCTCCTCAAAATTTTAGCTTCGAAATCTTTTGTTTCCATTTTCAAAAAAATCAAGAAAGAGGAGGGTGAATAGTGCTTTCATGAAACTAACATTGTTTTCTTGATTCTTTTGGATGATCTAAGCTTTGTTAAGGAAATCTATGGACTATACAAGGCTTACTAAGTGCATACACACTCCAAGGAAGGTATAAACTTCAAGAGTTTATACCTTCCAAGAGTCTTTGATTTGAGTTTTAATGGAGTTTTAGATGAGATTTGATAATGTTTATGGATTGTATTCATGATCTAGAACATGTATGTAGTGTGGGTGTTATAAAAAGGTTAATGTATGTTTTGTGGCTCCAAGACCTGTTGAGACAGTGAGGGAGATGATAAATAGTGCCCATGAGGGTTGGTGGTGGATTGAATGATTATTTGGAGGGTTTTGATTTTGGAAATATCCGAGTTATAGCCGTCGTAATGCCCGATTTTCGTTAACCTCTAGAAAACCGTGCATAAAAGTTAGGATGAGTTTCTGGCCTTGATGAATAAATGACATACCCTTTTAGATCTCGAGCCATAGATCGTTTTGGCGCAAGAATCGAAACATTCCGACTTACGGTTTAGGAGTTATGGCCGATATACTAAAAGTAGTTCGAAACCGTAAACGAGAATTCGTAACTGAAATTGAACCCTCGTAAAATACGTAAGTCAGTGGCAAATCTTGGTAATTAAATACTAGAGGTAAAAAGGAAGGTGTGAGAGAAAACCTCATGTGAAACGGATCGTTTTCCGATTTTATAAAAATGTTCAAATCAAGGTTAAACGCGAACGAACCCCTTAAAAGTATAACTTTGGTTATGACTTAGAAAACGGACGGTAAAACTCGAGGTATAATCTCGGTTCGTAATCGATCGACTTTAGAACTTATACGACTTAAGTATATACTGAGTGTGGGTATGATGACATGTCGTAATAACGAATAAATGTCGGATCGTATCGGTAATAAAAAGAGTTACACTAAAAAGTGTATAACGGGATAATTCGAAAACGTGTTTCGACTTAAGTGAAGTTTATACTTAAACTTTTAAAAGGTGTTAAGTGGTTAATCTCGAATGTTTTGATTGTTTATAGATCATTGAGCAGACCCAGGACACGCTATCTCCATCCACACCTGAATACCAGGCAAGTGTTCAAACCTTTGAACCTGTTGTTGTGATAATATATGTATATGATTCTGTTTTACATATGCCATCGCATGCATGCCTGTTTCCAATAATTATATTGTGACTCTGGTTTTTGTGACACTTGTTCCCTGAATTGATATTGGCTTATAGACTAGATACGAATTATCAGTGATAAGCCTGATTATTTTGGTAAGACCCTTAGCGAAGGGCATATGATATTTATTCTAAATATAGACCGGGAGTCGGTATTTTGAGATATAAATAGTCGTGGAAACCCGGAGGGATTCCAACGACAGATTATTATTTATCTGAGGAATGTTATTATTAAACGTTATTTATATTCCCATAAAGTATCAATTACTTGGAAATATTTCGAGGATTGTTATTCGAGTACTATCTCAGTCGAGAGATATTAAATGAATGTTAATTTGAATATTCATTTAGAGTTGATTATTTAATAAATATTATTTTGATATTCATTAGAATGTTACTTATTAAATGAATATTACTTTCGAATATTCATTTAAGATTTTATGTACTTGATGAATATTATTTTAAAATATTCATTGGAAGTTCTATTTACTTAAGAAATATTATTTCGATTACTAGTAGAAAACAGGCCTTTTACGTCGGTTAAATCGACCTTATACGTCGGTTAAATGGCGACGTATGGAGGGGCGACGTATAAAGTCAGGGATCTTTTACGTCGGTTAAAAAGGCGACGTATAAAGTCCTCTTTTACGTCGGTAAAAAATGCGACGTATAATGTCAAAAAGACCGACGTATATTGTCTAGAAACAACCGACGTATAATACTAAAAAGACCGACGTATATTATAAAAAAAACTAAAAAAAAATTCCTATTATTTCTGTGCACCCAAATAACGGTTGAATAATCAAAAACCAAAATTTGTACAAACCAAAATCTTGTCATAATAGAAATTTCTTAACTTGCAAATTCAATCACAATACAATATAAACTGTCAATTTTTAAAAAATGAAATTCATTTTACAAATGTTAGGGATACAGCGTAAATAGCCGATTACAAAATTGAGACAACTATTACACTTCTACTGGAAATTCATTTCTTTTCTTTTCTCTTTCTTTTCTACTGCACTTCTATTGGATTTCACACTGACAAGACCACTTGAAGGTATCTTCCCGCTATCCTTTTCTGTTTCACGACCAACACGAATAGAAGCTCCCCTGTCCAACAGGCCCTGATATATGTAACATCAATACTGAGTTATATATTATGAAGTAAGCTTTGGCTGTCTATTTATTACAAGTTACCTAGCTTACAGTCTTCAAGTTTGTGGATTAAAATCAAGTTACAACTGAAGGATTTGAACATATACGACTTACCCACGAGAAAGTGTGCAAATTAGCTGTCTCATGGTTTCCAGTTAATCTTCTTTCATTGCCATCTCCATATGCTGCAATGTGCTCCTTATGACATAAATTCAGAATCATGTAGAAGTGTAAAAGTTACAAACATATTAGAATCATGACAGATTATTAACTTATTTATAAATCTGAGTGGAGAAAAATGGAGAAAACTACACTTCCAGTGGAGTGAAAAATTACACCATGATAACAGAAAAGAAATTACATCCTGACAGATTATTAACTTATTTATAAATCTGAGTGGACCTGTTTGATTTAGGTAACTCATCAATCTAACTATCTAGAATGTTTAGTTATAACTAGTTACTAACTAATATACTATATATTTGATAAAACAGGTATTTGTAGGGTATTGATATGTATAGCTTTTATTTCATTTATAGTTTTGGTGTTTGACTAAAACCCTTTTTCTCTGTTCTCTTTGAACCAGACAACAGAAATTTACAAAGCATAGCACAATCAGCTATTATTCTATGCACCAAATGTGTTTCACAAGTACAAACTTGAGCATAATCAGGATTTGGGACACAGTGTTGAGTTTGTTTTCATGCCCTGGAGGCCTGGACTATCATTAAACAATTTAAGATCGTAGTAATAACATCAGAAACTTTTATGACAATGAGTATTATCGTATAATCATTCATGCTTCTAATATGATCATGTAGCTATTTTTTGTTGATTCAGTCGAGTTGCTTAATATGCCATGTTATATTTTGGATTTATCTGAGAATACCTAGTACAAATTGGGTCTGTTCTGAATGAGTAATGGTTTCCATTGGCTTTCTTCGTGCAAGGTTTAGTATGTATGTTTTTGTTTAACTTCAACAAGAGGATATATTACTGAACTTGTATGATCTGTAACAAATTAGTGATTTAGAGGTGCTTGTTTAGCAGTTTTATCTGAACTTTAAGTATCTTATTAAGTTGTTGTACAAGTTCTTTGCATACCTTCTACACCCTGGTACACGGGTTTATACCAACACCAGTGGTGGGGAAACTGTTTAGGAAGTCTGGGAAGCAAATCATCGATCATGTTAAGACTTCCCGAAACTGAGAACATAATTATATTATCACAGGCCTAAAATGGCGGGTCCTGTAAGTATTTCTAAAAGTTTGTGACCTTATTACATGAACTTGCAGGTTGGGTAGCCGAGCGGCTGGTTGTTAATTGTTTTTTTGGTTTTACAGGCACAACACAATTCATTAACGGGTGCGGTAAATAATAATGTCAGTATTGTTTTTGAGTAGAAATATTAAATAAGAACATATAGGCTAGGTAACCAGGACTTAGGTACGGATTGACCTTATAACCCTTTAAGGCAGCCACAACTATACCCTCCAATACCACTGTCTGAATTGGTGCAGAAAGTATCAGCTTGACATGCATAAGCGATTAATTTTCAAGCTTCATCACAATTCTGATTCTCAATTACCCAATCAAGTACTATTCGAACATTATTAAATGTCCTATTCGAACAATGTTCACTGTCCCATTACCAAATATCTGATCAGAAAAATCCTAAACATCACAAAACTTAAAACTATGTTTTTCCCAGACATAGCTACATGGATTAAATTCCAAACCCCAGTATATATGGTTTCTGAATTAAACAAGCAAATTTGGTGAAATAGTACTTTGGATATGGGCTTGTGAATCCTATAGTACTGCTCTACCATGTTTCATATGGGCCTTTTGTGTTCCTATCCTGCATCAACAAGGATTCGTTCCTACAACTTATGGTTTAATTTTTAAACCTGTTGGCACTCTGCTCAGTTTTTGGATTAAAATCAATATGTTTATCAATGCACTTATAAGTGCTACATTACTTGCCCAGAAAAGTAGAGTGTAACACAGTGTGGACAACCCCATACTTCACTTTTATTCATATTGCATTTTGTGTTATGATCTACCTACAAGTAATCAAACAAATAAAGCAATAATCAAAGGCCTTCAATCAGAAAATTACCAATTCTATTCTCATACCCCACTCCCAGGATAACACTAAGACATTATTCTACATTCACAAATACACACACTATAAATACCATAAATAGATATAACAAGTAACAACATTCACTATCTCAAATCAACTATCCAATAAGCACATTATCAATCCAGTCATATATAAATCAAAAAATAAGCAAAATTAGCATCTAAAAAAAATCATTTTAAAAAACAGGTCACTAGCTCAGGCATTGATTCAAACAAGTGGGGTGCACAAGTATATTAGAATCATGACTAAAACAAAAAACACCACAAAAAGTGGTTAGAATCACAAAATCTTAACATAAGACATGTATTAAAGTTATAACTTATAAGCTTCACATACCTTTGTAAAATCGACTATAACGTTCGGCATCCTCATTCGTTTCCATGGTAACAAAAGCAAAGCCACGGGATTCTTCCGTTTGAGGATCCTTTACCAGATGGCAATCAGTGACCTTTAATCTTTTCGAGTGACTCAGTGAGTCACTTTTGCCCTTTAATCGATCTCCATCTAAAGATCGAGCTTCGCTTCGAAGATTCCTTGCATAATCTAACAAAACAGAAAAATCTCTTAATACATATATTAAGTTAATCTCGACTAGATCGAGAAAAACTAGATTGAGAAAAATCTCGACTGCCTTGAATCAAATACATCTATTTATACATATATAGGAGTGTAAATATATATATAAATGTCGATTTCGAAGATAATCTCTTAATCATTTGATAAATTAAGAGAATCGATCCCCAAAAATCTTTCGATTTTACCAACCCAGCACAATATATATCAGTATGATCCTTGAATGATGAATAGAACAGATTTAAGTGTATGTGAATCATAGAAGAGAGGCCGAAATCACTCGTCCTCGAAATAGTGTGTAGAAAGAGGCGCCGCAGAGAAAGAGGCGAGAGAGATTAGGTTTGAACGGTGTGTGTGAATGAGCACAGTAGACGCTCCAAACCATATATATTAAAGAGTATAGACGGTCTAGGTTACATCTTTAAAGGTTTTATACATCGGTTAAATTAAGAGCAACGTATATAAGTCTATCATATATGTCGCTTTTTCCTCAACCGACGTATATAATGCTATTATATACGTCGCCTTTTCTTCAACCGACATATAAAGTAGCATTATATACATCGCCATTTCTCAACCGACGTATAAAGTAGCATTATATACGTCGCCTTTTACTCAACCGACGTATAAAGTAGCATTATATACGTCGCCTTTTCTCAACCGACGTATAAAGTAGCATTATATACGTCGCCTTTTACTCAACCGACGTATAATATGACCTTATACGTCGGCTTTTTCTTGAACCGACGTATATAACTGCTTTATACGTCGCCTTTATGCGGAACCGACGTATATAACTGCTTTATACGTCGCCTTTGGCCGGAACCGACGTATAAGAGGCGACGTAAAAGATCATTTTTGTACTAGTTCCTTTAAAGTTTTGATTACTAAATGAATATTATTTGGATATTCATTTAGAAGATTATTTATTAAAATGAATATTATTTGGATATTCATTTAGAAGATTAAATATTAGATGAATATTATTTTCAAATATTCATTTAAGGTTTGACTTATTTATTGAATATTATTTTAAACATTTAT
Organism: Saposhnikovia divaricata; assembly: GCA_036435485.1. Taxonomy (NCBI): domain Eukaryota; kingdom Viridiplantae; phylum Streptophyta; class Magnoliopsida; order Apiales; family Apiaceae; genus Saposhnikovia; species Saposhnikovia divaricata. The sequence continues at coordinate 135,483,131 of CM071598.1, forward strand.
TTGAGTTTAATTATTTAATGAATATTATTTTGAATATTCATTTAAGGAGGGTTTTATTTAGCAAATAATTCTATATATTCATTCGAGGATTACTTACGAGCAATATTATGATTTAATGATATTCCGTATTTATTATTGAGTTAATAAATATTCTTGGAATATTTATTTAATTCTTTTAAATTCTTTTTATAATGATTTATATTATTTGGAGATTATCTTTCACCTCCAGTTATTATGTAAAATATTTCGGAGTCTTTTTACGACTATCTTATCAAGGAAAGGTTCCCAACTCTTTATTTTCATTTAAATCTATCTTAAAGGATTTAAATGCTCGCTCAAACTTCCATGTTATAGGGGAACCTACTTGAGCAATGTTATTTACCTTGTAGACTTCCCGGTCATAAATCTCATAATTTATCCTTTTCACTCGCAACTTGGTTGCTATGGACGCACTAAGTCTGTATGTATCTTCTCATCATTCGAGGGGTAAGATTGTCCGAACAAGTTGATATCCATTAACAAGCAAAATCTTGGGAAATGTTGGTGAATTTTCCTTTAATACGACTACTTTGTGGAGTCTCATCAACAAGTATTTCACTTGGGGAAGGGAGGACAAACTCTACGTTTCAATGCTGTGGATTTATTCGAACTAGGAGTCGTGTGTAAGAGGCCGCGTCGCGCGCTCCATCACAAGGCCTAACTATTGGCCAGGGAGTTACTATTTAAGGCAATCGACAAGTGGAGCCGTCAGTTCTTCCTTCTACCGGTAGTAAACTATATTGGGTTGTACCATCCCCGACTGATCATCAGGGAGTGGGACAGCTGGAACGTGATGACTCCAGTATTGGTTCATCTCCCAAATTGGGAATTCCCTGCAACACGTATCGAAGAGACTTCTTTCAGGTTGACGGTGTCTTCCGCAACACGTATCGAAGAGACTTCTTTCAGGTTGTAGGACTTCGAAAAATGTTAATAACTGGAATTGCAATATTTTCCTTGCAAGTTCCTCTTTATATGATAAATGATAATATCTTGCTTATTTTGGCTTAGCAGATATTTCCACAAAATAAATACTTTAAGTTACCTTGTAACTTCATCGTTCATATTATACTGGCATCATTTCCTGTAAATGCATGGCATATGGTTTGAAAGATACTTTTGAACTGTTATATATTATCGTTCAGTTATATATTATTGTTGGTGGGCTATTGCTCACCCTTGCTTTATTATTATATCACAACAACAGCTAGACCAGATGACTCGCACAAGGCGCACTCGACGCTGGCGAGGACAATGAGACTACCAGAGCCGAGGAGAAAGCTATTGGTAGGATAGATTCATTCTTTCGGTACCAAATATATGGACTAGTATGACTTATGTAAATGGATGGCAAAAAGTACGTATTCATATTGTAATTCTTTTTGGATTGTAAGAACTCATAATGTGCTTAATAAAATTTCGGTGTTACTCTGATTTCATCTCTGGGACTATAACGGGTGGGTTTTATATTGTTGTATTGGGTCATAAAGATGTAATTTATTTTATGTTGAGGTAAGTTCAAGTATTGTGGACAGAATTGGAGACTGTAACGACCGGATCCCGGACCCCGGATCTGGGGGTGTTACAGAAGTGCTATTAGAGCGTACGTTATAAACCCCAGAGATGAGGCGACGTTAAAACAATAAATTCACTAAGATAATAGGAACTCTTGCCAAGTTCATAGTCGGACTACTTAATGTAGTGATGACATATAAAACCCTTATGGGAACTCTTAAGTATCATGATAGTAACTTAATTCGATATCGTATCGACGAGTAAGGCGTCAGACCTTGAGGCATAAGAGCAGCAGCGCGATGATGCTTTATGTGCTGAAGATCAGCGGGTAATTTGATGGAGTACCCTACTGGACACCCGGAAGAGGTTCCAGAAGATAAGGACAGTCCTGTTAGGATAAGGAGCTTACCCTTAAGGAATGAGGGTCGCAGGCAGAAAGACTGTGATGATTAAGATATAGTGCTCAGAAAAGTGGGCATAAAGAACTGAGCTATTAGCAAGAGAACTGAAGATTCATGTTGGATTCATAGCCGGACTACTGGATGTAGTACCAGCAAGTAAGACGGATTGGAGGAATTACTTGAGATCTTATACGGGAATAGATGAGAATCCCTAGAGACTTTCATATTAACGAAGAAAGAGCTAGAGGGATGTATGATTATCAAAGACATCGATTTAGGGCGAAGAGCAGAGTCCCTAAGAATAGTTGAGAAGGAGGCAGTAAGTGCCATATCATTTGATAAATGAATTAGTATGAATATGGTCGGTAATAATTCGCCATGAGAAGGCAGGTGTCATAGGTTGTAAATTATGGAGCCAAATTAAGGTTAATGAGGTAGTTTTATTAAGGGAAATGTTCATTTTATGAATGAATCAGTTAGAAAGTGAAAACATTGGGAAGTGACAGCATGATTGGATAAAGTTATATAAGGAAGTAGTAAGCAAGACAATGATCTCAGAACCTACCGGAAGATAAGACCAGTGAGTCAAGATGAACTCGTAATGAGACTATTGTCAGAGACTAAGTATAGGGTAAATTTCAACTCAGTAAAATGATGAACCAGAAATGTTAGATGCATGTGATTCAGAGGAATATTAAATCCTTTCTTTGAATGGATTATAGTAGTTACCTTAAGTTTACTCCGATGCGGAGTTATAATGGAACAAGTAATACGATCAGCAGTTAAAGAGAGAAATGTGAGAAAATATTCCTGGAGCTAAAAGATGAAATTGGTAATGACCAAGAGTTGGCATTGCTTAATGGAAAAAGGAGACTTTGTGCTTCCAACGACGCTTCGCATAAAGGATTATGATGTGTGCTTGCGCAGCACGAAAAAGTACTTGTGGATGCATTCGAATAGCACGGTCCACCAGATCGGATGGCCTTAGTAGTCCCAATTTTGTGGAACAACCAACTCCGACGGTAATGTTCCTTCTGAGACTAGTAGTCAGGTAGACTGACATTTGGTAATATTGAATATCAGGATGTTGTGACAAGTTTCAGTTTAAAACTGTTGATTCCCTTCTAAGGGATGTATATAATTGATTCCTCTCCAGAGGTCAAACTTCCAATCTGATGACGATTATTTCATTAATTATGACTGCTTATGGTTCTACCTGCTTGGAGGTTCCTAGAACTATTCTTCATGTTTCGAAACTGGTCTCCTTAATGTTACCAGTAGGTGGATAGATTGACCAAAATTTCCCTGATTCTGGAAAGAAATCCGGAGAATTTTGGCAAACCTTGTCTTTTTGATTATCAGAAAACATCATTGAAAAGAAGGGAAACTGGAGCGAACCCTGTGGATTGGGTAAGGTGGCTGTCATATTGGTTAGTAGACGGACCCTGAGTATTACAATCGATGGTAGGGATACAATGATGAAGTGAGATTGGACGGAAACAGGAAATGTAAGTAAGAAACCAGCCGGACTAAGAAACTCCGGGATTGACTTAAGTGAAAAGGCTGTTATGCTAGGAATGGTAAGCTTGCGTGGCACGTGGGATTGATAAGAATAGTTGAAAAGATAACAGTAGAGGAAAGGTGGCCGGAGATGGTGCCAAGTAGTCGATTAAGACTTATATGAAGTAAAGTTTTGGAAAGGTAGAAAGGTATCAAAGAAGAAGGCACTATGCCAGCAATTGCTAGAAAAGTAATGCTATTAGCCAACCCCTAAAATCATATATTTTTTTTATTAATGTGGCCAATTGAGGCCAAGTCACAAAGGATTATCGACTGACTAGACCAGTAATGAAAGGACAAATCAGGGATGCTTCTGAGAAAGCACCGACTGCAAGGGCTTCTGATATAAAGGAAACATTAATGAGATCGTAGGAATCTTCTGCTGAACAACCCATGTTTTGATTGGGAATTCACTAGACCTTTTTGGGATGGGGTCACCCGTACTAAAGTGACTCATGTGTATATGGTTGTCCAAGATTACGAGTAAAAATGGAAGTATAATGACTTGAGATGTATGATGTTAGGGTATCATGAATACCATGAATATATTATGACGGAGGAAAGTAAACAATGAAGGTTTATGAAGAGAGTATAGAAATGGTCAGAGATGGATCAGTATGCTGTAGAAATTTTGTCTAAGACAGGAACCTTTGAGAAGAACGATAAGTACTAAGTACTTATCAGAAGAAATTTTGTCTAAGACATTGAACTCGACCAATATCTTCCAAAACATCATTACTACCAGTACCAAGTTTTTTAAGAGAACAGATAGACATACGTTGCCTTTTGGAAGGTCAAATAGGCTGACAACTATCTAAAAGAAGAGGTTAGCATTAAGCCACCGATCGATTATCAAATGAGAATGATTGAAAAGAGACCCTTATTAAGGATACATGATTTGATTGGCAAGTACAGGACGTAAGAATTCCTTGGCAGTTGAATTAAGGATAGGATATCCATAAATTAAGACAAACCCTGGGGAATGCACAAGGGATGGAATTAACCCTAATAACGACATTATGAATTCAGATGATATGAGTTGGACTTGCTAAGGCAACAATGACCGGTAAGTATTATTAAAAAGAGTTCTGGAAAGAACATAGACAGAATTATTAAAGTATTGATCAATGACGTTTTGATATACCCTGTACCCAGAAAATACAGGAGGAATGATAAGGATGACCTAAGAAACCTTACAAGGAAAAAGGTAATATTCCGAACTTCAAAATGGAAGTTTGGTAAGGAATGTATGACATAGTAACAATAATGCCAGATGAGGCATGTATGAAACCCTGAGGAAGTATGGATTGAACCTATAAAGGTTGAGATTATCGTAAGATAAGGAAAGAACTAAGAAAAGAAGTATCCTAATTAGGATTGGGGATAAACGTGATAAAGTTCTTACGGGTAGGTGGAAGCAATGAATTATGGAAAAAGACTGATAGATATATTTTTCTCCTTCAGCAGAGCTTAAGGGAGAATGCTTTCACCCAACAGTGATGGGAATGAGGTAGAAAAATTTGAATTGGCATGTATCCAGAAAACATGGATTACAAGGAATTATTATTATCAGGAAAGGCCAATGAGGTGGCCGACAGTCTAAGTATAAAGGAATATTTACAAATGTTCATACCGAAGAAACAGAATGATATTTGGAAGGACCTTGAAGGTCATATCGGAATGGAGGAATTCACATTCCTTCTGATGACTGTGCAAGAATTGACGGTAATAATAGTTTAAGTAAAGATTCGATTCATGATAGAGTCTTAAGCATATTACATACCTTAGAAGGTCCCGTTCTGAGGCAAACCAGGACCGTGATACAAAATTGACGAAGTAAACCGTTAAGTTTCCAGTCTTTTATGGAAGATGCATGAGTGATAGTTTCATCAACCGGACATAGCTGCGATGCTTGAAACTCTTCTACAATTTTATCTACTTCATGTGATATCTACATCAAGTTCAGGAAGTGCTATTTATGGAATAGGGATAGTGATTACTCTGTCTCCCTAAAGGATTTGAAACCCGTATGGTTAGCTATTAATGCACTATTTAAACAACAAGCAATGGCGATTCTTCTAAGAAAGTAGATGACAACGTAAAGATAAAGAAAGTGCTGCTATTGATAAGCTAAATGGCATGTTGATGAATGACAAGAAAGTTTGTGTTAGTGTACTTCTGCGCAAACAAGATAGAGAATATGAGGGTGATGATTCATGATGCTAAATGTATTCCCGTAGAAAGAATTAATGAGACTTATTAGGCCACCTGAGAGTTTAAAAGTGTTCGGAAGGTGGCATTCGAGCCAGTTTTACCCCCAAAGCTTATAGCATGGTAGTAACGTGTTTCATGTGGCAAAGCTACACCAGTAAAACGCAGATGCTTAACAGATGATATGAGTGCGAGCCGGTAGATGTACGACCTGGTCTGACTTATGAAAGACAACCTGTGGAAAATTGCGGGTAGAAAAGAATAAGTGTTGAGAAACAAGTTGACAGAAGTAGATTATTGAATCTAAGTTAAAGGGATCGGCCAGATTCATTTTGGAGAATTTAAATTGGAATAATGTGATGATTATAGAGTAAATGTAACGGGATACCAATAAGGAGGTACCAAGTGCAAAAGATATCTCCATAAAGAGATGAAGGTGAAAGTAATAACAGAAGTAAATAAGAATCAGATAATAAGAAGGATGTGATTGATAAAGAAAAGACTGGGAAAGCAACTATGGAATGTGAAGCAAGGAATGTTATGAATGGTTTAATAAAAGGGTTTTCTGATGAATTCTCGGGATGACAACCTGATAGTGTTAATATTATAGATATGAAAAAGCTAGTAGCGTGACATGAATGTCAGTAACAATGGTGTCAAGCGAGAAACTAAGATTTAACCTGAGAGGTTCAAAGATTTTCCAACACTAAGTGTTGCTAAGGTTGAATCAGAGTACAGGTCCAGAGAATAGTGGACAAAGCAGCAAGATATGTTGACACGTGATGTTACGATCAAATAGTATTGGATATAATTATGATTAATTTCTTCCTTAATGAACCTCTATAGTTCAGAGGTAAATTCTGAGCATGATATTTTACAATCATGGAAACTTTCTATAATCCTTTAGAACTCTTTTCTTTTCTTCTCTCTTATTCACCTTCTTTATGAATTGAGAAGAACAACCCTTTAAGGAGGGGAGGTACTGCTACGTGACTATCTGTCTATGTGATAGAAGTCTAAGTGGAATACCATAACTTGTTTAATTGCTTGTCAAGTACTAAAGGTTGGCCCCCTTCTGTACTAACTATGCAATATAACAAATGTTCATTGATCATAGTGATCTCTCAATAAATCTTTCCACTTCTCTATATTGATCGAGATTGCGAAGATTAAGGTGATCAGGAAATGCATAGTGCGAGCAAGGTTATCTCCGAATTCGCAACACGATACTGATACCAATGTTACTGCAGGTATCAATAAGGATAAGATTGAGTAATAGTATAACCCGGATAGTGTGCTGTACGAAAAGTAGCAACGTTGATGGAAAAAGGATAAAGTATGGATTGTAGCACTAGAAGATGTGCTGAAAAAGGGTAGAACGACTAAGAATTGACCGGGAAGCTAAAAAGTGAACGATAGGCAAACGACTCTTTGCTTCCTACCTGATTCTGGGACGGAATCCTTTTAAGGAGGGGAGACTGTAAGAACCCCAAATTTTGGATATAATTAAAACTTTTTATTATGTACTGAGGTAATGGTGAATAGTGATTACGACTATGATGTAACGATTGAGATAACGAATGAAAGGAATAGATTTGGATTCAAATATTTAGGTGTCATGAAGAATACTATTGGTTGACACTTTAGATAAGAATTATCTATCTCCTAGGGAATTGAGATTTGATAATTCTAAAAGAGAAGATTATTCTTATGTCATTCAGATCGATAACGATTAGTCCAGTGGTTCCGTAAAAAGGTTAAGGAACGATCGAAAGAGATCAGGGACAATTGTACAACCCTAAGAGAATAAGTAAAGAATAAAGAATGAATAGTGTTTTGGTGGAAAAGAGAATATTATGAGACGACACTATATAGAAGTACCCGGAACGAGATTCTGAGTTCATATTAGTGATCCAGGGGGAAAAAGAGTGTATGTAAAAGCTGTCGGATTCTGAAAAATAGCACTTTTATTTTCCCCGAGATTTCCCTGGACACTGAAAGACTTAAGAAATTATTGAAGGGATTTAAGGAATATGGATTCAAGAATTATTATGAATGATGGAGAATATTATTATAAATATTAAGACGGATTCCGGTAAAACCCTAACTAGAAACGAATGAGTTATTCCTCCGAACGATCAAAGAATTGAGCAATAACCGGACAAACAAACAAGCAGGGAATCAAGATACATGCATGTAGTGGTGGAAAATATCTATTAAACCAAGTGATGACTCATGCAAACAAGCACACTTAGTAATGGAACTAGTGCCTAGCCAAACTAACTACTAGTTAGCAAGATTGCATCCAAGTGCAACATATGTCTTCCAATCTCACCATCCATTTCATTTTCACTTTAATAAAGCAAGACAAGATGAGATATTATTCCATCTCATCTCACTTTATGCATTATTGAGAGAAGAAAGCAAAGAAACACCAAACTCTCCCCAAGCAAGCACCATTCAAATTTTTCATTAATTCAAAAGGAGAAATCAAGCTTCCACTCCTTGTTTGATCTTTTAATTTTTAAGGTGAGTCCTATATTTCAAGAAAGTAATCTCCTCAAAATTTTAGCTTCAAACTCCTTTGTTTCCATTTTCAAAAAAATTAAGAAAGAGGAGGGTAAATAGTGCTTTCATGAAACTAACACTGTTTTCTTGATTCTTTTGGATGATCTAAGCTTTGTTAAGGAAATCTATGGATTATACAAGGCTTACTAAGTGCATACACACTCCAAGGAAGGTATAAACTTGAAGAACCCTAGTCTTTGATTTGAATTTTAATGGAGTTTTAGATGAGATTTGATAATGTTTATGGCTTGTATTCATGATCTAGAACATGTATGTTGTGTGGGTGTTATAAAAAGGTTAATGTATGTTTTGTGGCTCCAAGACCTGTTGAGACAGTGAGGGAGATGATAAATAGTGCCCATGAGTGTTGGTGGTGGATTGAATGATTATTTGGAGGGTTTTGATTTTCGAAATATCCGAGTTATAGCCGTCGTAGTGCCCATGCCCGATTTTTCGAAATATTAGTTCCTGACCTTGATAATATCATGACTGGTCCTTGTAGATCTCGAACCATAGATCGTTTTGACGCAAGAATCGAAACATTCCGATTTACGGTTTAGGAGTTATGGCCGATATACTAAAAGTAGTTTGAAACCGTAAACGAGAATTCGTAACTGAAATTAAATCCTCGTAAAATATGTAAGTCAGTGGCAAATCTTGGTAATTAAATACTAGAGGTAAAAAGGAAGGTGTGAGAGAAAACCTCATGTGAAACGGATCGTTTTCCGATTTTATAAAAATGTTCGAATCAAGGTTAAACGCGAACGAACCCCTTAAAAGTATAACTTTGGTTATGACTTAGAAAACGGACGGTAAAACTCGAGGTATAATCTTGGTTCATAACCGATCGACTTTAGAACTTATACGACTTAAGTATATACCGAGTGTGGGTATGATGACATGTCGTAATAACGAATAAATGTCGGATCGTATCGGTAATAAAAAGAGTTACACTAAAAAGTGTATAACGGGATAATTCGAAAGCGTGTTTCGACTTAAGTGAAGTTTATACTTAAACTTTTAAAAGGTGTTAAGTGGTTAATCTCGAATGTTCTGATTGTTTATAGATCATCGAGCAGACCTAGGACACGCTATCTCCACCCACACCTGAATACCAGGCAAGTGTTCAAACCTTTGAACCTGTTGTTGTGATAATATATGTATATGATTCTGTTTTACATATGCCATCGCATGCATGCTTGTTTCCAATTATATTGTGACTCTGGTTTTTGTGACACTTGTTCCCTGAATTGATATTGGCTTATAGACTAGATACGAATTATCAGTGATAAGCCTGATTGTTTTGGTAAGACCCTTAGCGAAGGTCATATGATATTTATTCTAAATATAGACTGGGAGTCGGTATTTTGAGATATAAATAGTCGTGGAAACCCGGAGGGATTCCAACGACAGATTATTATTTATCTGAGGAATGTTATTATTAAACATTATTTATATTCCCATAAAGTATCAGTTACTTGGAAATATTTCGAGGAATGTTATTCGAGTACTATCTCAGTCGAGAGATATTAAATGAATGTTAGTTTCGAATATTCATTTAGAGTTGATTATTTAATAAATATTATTTTGATATTCATTAGAATATTACTTATTAAATGAATATTACTTTCGAATATTCATTTAAGATTTTATGTACTTGATGAATATTATTTTAAAATATTCATTGGAAGTTCTATTTACTTAAGGAATATTATTTCGATTATTCCTTTAAAGTTTTGATTACTAAATGAATATTATTTGGATATTCATTTAGAAGATTATTTATTAAAATGGATATTAATTGGATATTCATTTAGAAGATTAAATATTAGATGAATATTCTTTTCAAAAATTCATTTAAGGTTTGACTTATTTATTGAATATTATTTTAAACATTTATTGGAGTTTAATTATTTAATGAATATTATTTTGAATATTCATTTAAGGAGGGTTTTATTTAGCAAATAATTCTATATATTCATTCGAGGATTACTTACGAGCAATATTATGATTTAATGATATTCCGTATTTATTATTGAGTTAATAAATATTCAAGAATATTTATTTAATTCTTTTAAATTCTTTTTATAATGATTTATATTATTTGGAAATTATCTTTCACATCCAGTTATTATGTAAAATATTTCGGAGTCTTTTTACGACTATCTTATCAAGGAAAGGTTCCCAACTCTTTATTTTCATTTAAATCTACCTTAAAGGATTTAAATGCTCGCTCAAACTTCCATGTTATAGGGGAACCTACTTGAGCAATGTTATTTACCTTGTAGACTTCCCGGTCATAAATCTCATAATTTATCCTTTTCACTCGCAACTTGGTTGCTATGGACGTATTAAGTCTGTGTGTACCTTCTCATCATTCGAGGGGTAAGATTGTCGGAACAAGTTGATATCCATTAACAAGCAAAAGCTTGGGAAATGTTGGTGAATTTTCCTTTTCAACTAGATACGTCTACTTTGTGGAGTCTCATCAACAAGTATTTCACTTGGGGAAGGGAGGACATACTCTACGTTTCAATGCTGTGGATTTATTCGAACTAGGAGTCGTGTGTAAGAGGCCGAGTCACGCGGTCCATCACAAGGCCTAACTATTGGCCTGGGAGTTACTATTAAAGGCAATCGACAAGTGGAGCCGTCAGTTCTTCCTTCTACCGGTAGTAAACTATATTGGGGTGTACCATCCCCGACTGATCATCAGGGAGTGGGACAGCTGGCACGTGATGACTCCAGTATTGGTTCATCACCCAAATTGGGAATTCTCTGCAACACGTATCGAAGAGACTTCTTTCAGGTTAATGGTGTCTTCCGCAACACGTATCGAAGAGACTTCTTTCAGGTTGTAGGACTTCCAAAAATGTTAATAACTGGAATTGCAATATTTTCCTTGCAAGTTCCTCTTTATATGATAAATGATAATATCTTGCTTATTTTGACTTAGCAGATATTTCCACAAAATAAATACTTTAAGTTACCTTGTAACTTCATCGTTCATATTATACTGGCATCATTTCCGTAAATGCATGGCATACGGTTTGAAAGATACTTTTGAACTGTTATATATTATCGTTCAGTTAAATATTATTGTTGGTGGGCTATTGCTCACCCTTGCTTTATTATTATATCACAACAACAGCTAGACCAGATGACTCGCACAAGGCGCACTCGACGCTGGCGAGGACAATGAAACAACCAGAGCCGAGGAGAAAGCTATTGGTAGGATAGATTCATTCTTTCGGTACAAAATATATGGACAAGTATGACTTATGTAAATGGATGGCAAAGAGTACGTATTCATGTTGTAATTCTTTTTAGATTGTAAGAACTCATAATGTGCTTAATAAAATTTGGGTGTTACTCTGATTTCATCTCTGGGACTATAACGGGTGGGTTTTATATTGTTGTATTGGGTCATAAAGATGTAATTTATTTTATGTTGAGGTAAGTTCAAGTATTGTGGACAGAATTGGAGATCGTAACGACCGGATCCCGGACCCCGGATCTGGGGGTGTTACACAAAGGTCCAAACTAGAAGAGCAACTCAAGAAGAATGCTTATATAGCAGTTTTCTATCCAAAGAGGAACCAAAGAGAGTTGAACGTGCTCTTCTGGATCCAGACTGGTTTTAGCAATGCAAGAAGAGCTAAACTAGTTTGAAAGAAATGAAGTATGGAAACTTGTACCCAAACCTAGTGACAAATCAGTGGTTGGCACTAAGTGGGTATTCAAGAACAAGATGGATGAGAATGGCATAGTCACAAGGAATAAAGCTAGATTAGTTGTTAAAGGCTACTGTCAAGAGGAAGCAATAAGGATCTTCCTGGCCTATGCAGCGCATGCCAATTTCAAAGTCTATCAAATGGATGTCAAGAGTGCATTTCTGAATGGTATTCTGGAGGAGGAGGTGTATGTTAGTCAACCGCCTGGTTTTGGAGATCCAGACTTTCCAGAATATGTGTTCTTTCTACTCAAAGCACTCTATGGCCTGAAGCAAGCACCTAGAGCCTGGTATGACACACTCTCACAGTTCCTTATAGAGAATCACTTCATTCGAGGTACTATTGATAAAACTCTCTTTTATAGAAATGTCAATGGCTCTATGATACTTGTCCAAATTTATGTAGATGATATAATATTTAGGTCTACAAATGAAAAACTTTGCAAGAGATTTGCTAAACTCATACAAAGTATATTTGAAATGAGTATGATGGGTGAATTAACTTATTTTCTTGGTTTACAAGTTAAACAAGTGAATGAGGGAATTTTTATAAGTCAAACAAAATACATTTATGATCTTTTAAAAAGGTTTGATTTAGCAGATTGCTCTTCTGCAAAAACACCCATGGCCACTGCCACTAAGCTTGAACTGAATACTAAGGAAAAGAAAGTGGACATGACAAGCTATAGGGGCATGGTTGGATCTCTTTTATACTTAACAACTAGTAGACCTGATATTATGTTTGCTACATGTTTATGTGCTAGATTTCAAGCTGATCCTAGGGAATCTCACTTAGTAGCTATTAAAAGGATTTTCAGATATCTCAAGGGAACACCAAACCTTGGCACTTGGTACCCTAGATGTAAGAACCCCAAATTTTGGATATAATTAAAACTTTTTATTATGTAATGAGGTAATGGTGAATAGTGATTACGACTACGATGTAACGATTGAGATAATGAATGAATGGAATAGATTTGGATTCAAATGTTTTTATGCCATGAAGAATGCTAATGGTTGACAATTTAGGTAAGAATAATCTATCTCCTAGGGGAATAAGATATGGCAATTCCAAGCAGGAGAATATTCTCATGTCATCCGGATCGATAACGATTAGTCCAGTAGTTCCGTGAAAGGGTTAAGGACCGCCCGAGAAAGAACAAGGACATTGTCATAAATATAGGGAATAAAGGAAGAATAAAGAATGAATAGTATTTTTGGTGGAAGTAAGAATATTATGAGACGACACTATATAGAAGTATTCGGAACGGATTTCCGAGTTCGTATTAGTGATCCAGGAGGAAAATAATTGTATGTAAAAGCTGTCGGATTCTGAAAAACCGCACTTTTATTTTCTACGAGAGTTCCCTGGACACTGAAAGACTTAAAAATTTAACAAAGGGATTTAAGGAATATAAATTCGAAAGTTAGTAAGAAAGATGGAGAATGATAGTACTAATATTATTACGATTTCCGGTAAAACCCTAACTAGTAACAAATGAGTTATTCCTCCGAACGATCAATAAATTGAGCAATCAATGGACAAAGAAACAAGCAGAGGAAGCAAGATACATGCATGTACAAGTGATAAATATCTGGTAACCAATCTAGTTACATTACAAACTAGAACCATTAGAGATTAACTAGTACTTAGCATCCTTTTCTCATCCAACCACAAAAACAAGACACATGTCTCTCCAAATTCATCATCCATGACATCACCACTTTAATAAAGCTACTTTAAGCTTGATATTTTCTTAATACACCAAAATAATTCATTGGATGAGAGTAAAACAAAGCAACAAAGCAAAGAAACTCTATTTCTCAAAACTGCCCAGCAAGAACTACCTTGAAATAAAAATTCATATCTCCATTTCTATCCATGATAAAATCACCAAATTTTAAGCAAAGCCTCTCCACTCCATGGGAAATATTCGTTCCAAATTTCATGGCAATCCAAGGAGTATAGCCTAGCCAAATCACCTCCCCAAGTTGAAGAAGCATACTGTCCAGATTCATGACAGTTTCTGTGACGATTTTCAAACGGTCATATCTCCTTCATTACTCAATGGAATTTTGTGTTCTTTAGCTTGTTGGAAAGCTGGTTAGATGCTCTACAACTCTCCTTTAGAAACCTCGTCCAGAAAACCTCGGTAAGGACCTCATTTTTCATGATCTTTCCACTACGTTATAGCAGATCCGAAAATCACTAGTTATGTGCTTGATGATTCTTGTTAGTTAAGATTGATTAAGGTGTTCTAAGGAGTAGTAAAGGATTAGTAAGGTCTCTACATCCTCCAAGGAAAGTATATCTCATCAAAACCCTAGCTCTTACTTTAAGTTTATGGATGATCTTGATGGTTGTTAGCATGGTTAGGATGTTAGTATGATTATAAGCATGATTATGTAGTGATTATTTGATTTAAGAGATATGATGATCATGTTGGTAAAGTAGATGATTTTGGACAGTTGAGGATGAATAAAATGTGTAAAAGTTGTATGGATGCCCGGTGTGGCTTGGTTTGATGGTATAATTTTTGGAACGTTCGATATATAGCCATTGTAATGCCGTATTTTTGTTAACACTTAGAAACCGAGCATGACAGTAAATATTAGTTCCTGACCTTGATAATATCATGACTGGTCCTTGTAGATCTCGAACCATAGATCGTTTTGGCGTGAGAATCGAAACATTCCGACTTACGGTTTAGGAGTTATGGTCAAATTACTAAAATTGGTTCGGAACCGTAAGTAAAAGTTCGTAACATCAATTGAACCCTCGTAAAGCATGTTACTCAGTGGCGAATCTTGGTAAATAAATACTAGAGGTCATAAGGAAGGTATGAAAGAAAACCACATGTCAAACAGATCATTTTCCGATTTTATAAAAATGTTCGAATCAAAGTTAAACGCGAACGAACCCCTAAAACCCGCTTGGTTATAACTTTGGTAAAACACTTAGAAAACGAACGATAAAACTCGAGGTATAATCTCGGTTCGTAATCGATCGACTTTAGAACTTATACCACTTAAGTATATACCGAGTGTGGGTATGATTACATGTCGTAATAACGAATAAATGTCAGATCGTATCAGTAATAAAAAGGAGTTACACTAAAAGGTGTATAACGAGATAATTCGAAAACGTGTTTCGATTTAAGTGAAGTTATACTTAGACTTTTAAAACGTGTTAAGTGGTTAATCTCGAATGTTCTGATTGTTTATAGATCATCGAGCAGACCCAGGACACGCTATCCCCACCCACATCCGATTACCAGGCAAGTGTTCAAAACTTTGAACCTGTTGTTGTGATAATATATATGTGATTGCCATTTTACATATGCCATAGCATGCATGCCTATTGTCAAATTATATTATGATACCTGTTCCCTGAATTGATATTGGCTTATAGACTAGATACGAATTATCAGTTATAAGCCGGATTGTTTTGATAAGACCCTTAGCGAAGGGCATATGATATTCAATCTTAAATATAGACCGGGAGTCGGTATTTTGAGATATAGATAGTCGTGGAAACCCGGAGGGATTCCAACGACAGATTATTATTTATCTGAGGAATGTTATTATTAAACGTTATTTATATTTCCATAAAGTATCAATTACTTGGAAATCTTTCGAGGAATGTTATTCGAGTATTATCTCAGTCGAGAGATATTAAATGAATGTTAGTTTCGAATATTCATTTAGAGTTGATTATTTAATGAATATTATTTTGATATTCATTAGAATGTTATTTATTAAATGAACATTACTTTCGAATATTCATTTAAGGTTTATTTACTTAATGATTATTATTTTAAAATATTCATTGGAAATTCTAATTACTTAAGGGATATTATTTCGAATATTCCTTTAAAGTTTTGATTACTAAATGAATATTATTTGGATATTCATTTAGAAGATAATTTATTAAAGGAATATTATTTTCAGATATTCATTTAAAGTTTGACTCATTTATTGAATATTATTTTAAATACTTATTGGAGTCTAAATATTAATGAATATTATTTTGAATGTTCATTTCAGCAGTGATTTATTTAGTAAATAATTCTAAATATTCATTCGAGGATTACTTACGAGCAATATTATGATTTAATAATATTCCGTAATTATTATTGAGTTAATAAAAATTCTTGGAATATTTATTTAATTCTTTCAAATTCTTTTTAAAATGATTTATATTATTTGGAGATTATCTTTCACCTCCAAATATTATGTAAAATATTTTGGAGTCTTTTTACGACTATTTTATCAAGGAAAGGTTCCAACTCTTTATTTTTCATTTAAATCTATCTTAAAAGGATTTAAATGCTCGCTCAAACTTCCATATTATAGGGGAACCTACTTGAGAAAGGTTATTTATCTTGTTGACTTCACGGTCATAATTTATCCTTTTCACTCGCAACTTGGTTGCTATAGACTCATTAAGTCTGTGTGTACCTTCTCATCATTCAAGGGGTAAGATTGTTGGAACAAGTTGATATCCATTAACAAGCAAAAGCTTGGGAAATGTTGGTGAATTTTCCTTTCCAACTAGATACGACTACTTTGTGGAGTCTTATCAATAAGTATTTCACTTGGGGAAGGGAGG
The DNA here is from genome assembly GCA_036435485.1 of Saposhnikovia divaricata. Lineage (NCBI taxonomy): Eukaryota > Viridiplantae > Streptophyta > Magnoliopsida > Apiales > Apiaceae > Saposhnikovia > Saposhnikovia divaricata. Next base: position 135,499,770 of record CM071598.1, read on the forward strand.
ACAAACTCTACGTTTCAATGCTGTGGATTTATTCGAACTAGGAGTCGTGTGTAAGAGGCCGAGTCGCACGGTCCATCACAAGGCCTAACCATTGGCCAGGGAGTTACTATTAAAGGCAATCGACAAGTGGAGCCATCAGTTCTTCCTTCTACCGGTAGTAAACTATATTAGGCTGTACCATCCCTGACTGATCATCAAGGAGTGGGACAGCTGGCGCGTGATAACTCCAGTATTGGTTCATCTCCCAAATTTGGAATTCCCTGCAACACGTATCGAAGAGACTTCTTTCAGGTTGACGGTGTCTTCCGCAACACGTATCGAAGAGACTTCTTTCAGGTTGTAGGACTTCGAAAAATGTTAATAACTGGAATTGCAATATTTTCCTTGCAAGTTCCTCTTTATATGATAAATGATAATATCTGGCTTATCTTTGAAAAAGCAGATATTCCCACCTATATATGCATTTTGAGTTACCTCTAACTTCATCGTTCATGTTATTCTGGCATCATTTCTGTAAATGCATGGAATATGGTTTGAAAGATACTTTTGAACTGTTATATATTATCGTTCTGTTAAATATTATTGTTAGTGGGATATTGCTCACCCTTGCTCTATTATTATATCACAACAACAGCTAGACCAGAGCCGAAGAGAAAGCTATTGGTAGGATAGATTTATTCTTTCAGTGCCAAGTATATGGTCTAGTATGACTCATGCAAATGGATGGCAAAGAGTATGTATTCATATTGAAATTCTTTTGGATTGTAAGAACTCATAATGTGTTTAATAAAAATTTGGTTGTTACTCTAATTTCATCTCTGGGACTATAACGGGTGTGTTTTATATTGTTCTGTTGGGTCATAAAGATGTAATTTATTTTATGTTGAAGTAAGTTCAAGTATTGTGGACTGAATTGGAGACCGTAACGACCGGATCCTGGACCCCGGATCTGGGGGTGTTACACTAGAGATTCTGGTTTTGATCTAATTGGTTACTCAGATTCAGATTATGCAGGTTGCAAAATGGATAAAAATAGTACCACATGAACCTGTCAATTCTTGGGAAACAGGCTGGTCTCATGGTTCAGTAAGAAGCAGAACTCAGTATCTACCTCAACTGCAGAGGCTGAATACATAGCAGCTGGGAGTTGTTGTTCACAGATTCTATGGATGAGAAATCAACTACTTGACTATGGAGTTAAAGTTGAAAAGATCCCAATTTTCTCTGATAACACTAGTGCAATTGCAATATCACATAATCCAGTGCAGCATTCTAGAACCAAGCACATAGACATCAGATACCATTTCATCAGGGAGCATGTGATGGAAGGCACTGTGGAACTGCATTTTGTTCCTAGTGAAAAACAGTTGGCAGACATTTGTACTAAAGCTTTGGATGAAGCAACCTTTTCAAGGTTGGTAAGTGAGCTTGGTATGTTAAATTTCACATGATCTTTTAAAATGTCTGTTCAATTTGCTTGCAGCCAGTGAATTTCATTCTCTGGATTTTGTTTGTTTTATTTGCTTATTGCATGATTATTCTGGAGATATCATTGTAGCATAATTAAATAAATATTTTATTGACATATATCAATTAATGATATTTTGTTAATTTTATGTCTATTTAATTGTGAGTTTATCTGATTATTCTGGATTAATTCTTGATTTACTGCGTGATTCTTTTTAAATTCATAATAATTAGAAGTATTAAATATGTGTATATTTGTATAGGCTGATAGGTTTCGGTGATAAGATGTTTTTCGGCTGACAGGTTTCAGTGATAAGATGTTTTTCGGCTAATTAGGTTGTTAGGTGAGAAATTATTGAACGGTGTTATTTTCTCAACATAGCCTGTCACTATGACACCTAACCCACTAAACCTTGAAACCTTATAAATGATGAGTTTTTGTTTGTGTTTAACATCATCATTTTTCAGATATACATAGCATATACACACGATTGCTGAATATTTCCAGCTTTGATCGGAAAGATCTCTCAAATCTAGCTGGTGGTTTTTAGATCGGATTTTATATTCTTGCTTTATACATCATCTTTCATAAAAACTAACCCTTGTTTTTGAATTTCCTCAAAGTTTTGAAAATGGCATTACAGGGAAGGTTTTTAATTGCTAAAGTTAATCCTATTTCTATTCAGCAAATCGAAACCATTCTGGATGAGAAATTTCGGGCTTGGACACAATTTCTGAGTGAACATTCATTAATTCGCTATGCTTTAGTTACACCAGTGCAGCTTAACCATGATGCATTGCATGAACTATATTGCAGTGCGGTTAACACTTCTGGACAGGATGGGTATGCAATCACATATCGACTATTTGGTAGGTCGATTAGGGTCACTCAACGAGATGTTAATCGAATTCTTCATTTTCCTATGGAAAATCTTGTTTCTGATCCTACACCTGAACGTATTGAAATGTTCTTTCGTTTTATAATGTACCAAGATGGCAATTTCAATACTGGTAATCATTCTAGAACGTTTCTAACCCAGTACTGGAATTTCTTCTTTCACACTCTTAACCATGTTTTTTCCACAGATAGAACAAATCAAGATCGAATACCTGAATTTATTCAAAAAATAGGGTATGCGGTCGCCAATAATTTGAGGATTAATTTTGGAAAAATAGTGCTTAGTCAAATCATTTTAAAGATGAAACACTTGGGAACAAGAGATGTTCAGACTCAAAATGTCAAATGTCTATATCCAAGGTTTCTACAGCTAATATTAAATGATTTTTTGAATGATGAAGAAAGGGCACGCTTGGAAAATGGTCAAAAGGTGGAATGTTCTTCCATGAAGACGAATGTAATTAATTACATAAGCAAAACGAAATATACGGATGTGCCTACAGTCCTAACTAAATATCTAAAGACTGTCCCACTTCTGTTGTTACCAAGACCAGTGAGAGCAGGTATACGACAAGGTAATATTTCAATCTCTACTATTCCAACCTCTGTATTCCCTGTGGTGTCAGAGGAAATACAGTTGCTACAGCCCCTAGTGGTCATCTTACCCGACCAAGAGCAGGAAATCCCACCGACTCTAACACAGGTCGAAGAGCCCATTCTACAAATGCAAACACAAACACAACAGACTCCTACACCTCAATTGTCACTTAAACGACCATCCATCAACACTTTTGAGAGAGATAGTGCCTCAGCAGCACCACATAAGGAGTTAGTTACATCAGCCGCTCCACCTCATTCTAAACAGAGTAAACCCAATGAACCTGAGGTAACGGCAACTGTTAGTAAAACAATTCTTTCCTATCCAATGAGTGAAAATGTAAACGAGGTTGAATTGACGGGAGCAACTATCTTGAGTTCCATTTCACGGAACATAAGAGTGGTTGATGATCTTTCTAAAGATCAAATGCCTTCACAGGCATCCGAGGTGGAATTACCTACCTCAATAACTGCTGGTGAATCTTTCATTTTACGGAAAGATCCATCGGTAGGTGGTTCTTTTATGAACCAAGTGTCTTCACAGACATACGAGGGAAACTTGGGTTTTGTGCCATTTGATCGATTCAAGTTTAACCTCCTAGAGGGAAAATCTCTGGATCTCTTTCGAGATTTACCACTCTTTACCAGTGGTCGGCAACTCGCTTCACGCGAGGACGGAAGCTCACGAACTTTCATTGCACCATCCGTGACCTCTGAAAAAAAGGCTAGGATGATTTTATTTACAGGTACACATATAAGTGGAAGCTCTGGAGGAGAGTTGAGGGAAACACGAACAGAACATGTAAGTGTAACCCAAACCACTAAATCGAGTGAATATAGAGTATTGAGTAAAACACCTGCAGAACATACGAGTGACCAACCTACTCAACCGCATGCAACTGTAACTAGAAAGGAATACAACACACTCCTTACACGGGTCCAAACAATAGAGAAAGAGTTGCAAAATATCTGTAAGTCCATTGCAGAAATCAAAAATTTGCAACTTATTCAACATGATGTATTCCAGGTTTAATTGAATACCATGGCAACCCAGTTAAATGATGCAATCAACTCCTTGGTAAAGCCATCTTCGTCTAATTTACCAACTCCACATCCTACTACTCTGGAGGATAACCCAACTGAGGGGGAGAAGTTGGATGATCAAGAAAAATCTACTAGGCGTAAGGGCAAAGAAAAGGTTGTTGACACGGAATTAACTTTATTTTAGGAAAGGAAAAGCTAATGGGAGTATTAGTGCTATGTGGAAAGAAAGCAAGGCAAACTTGAAGATATGTTCAGCCTAGAGGAACAATTTGTCTTGTACTTGTTCAAATTTTAAAAATCTGGAAAATGTATATATGATCCAGAATGCGCTTTAATATTATTTATCTTTGTATTTCATTTCTGTTTTTTGTATCAGTTGAGTTATCCTCTAGGAATTTGCTTGTCAAACCCTAACAATCAAATAGAGGGAGATTGTAAAGCATAATGTAATGTAATATGTAATAGAGGACATATAGAACTCAACTAGGATAAAAGATAAATAATATTAACTCTATACAGGGATCGTGAAATTTGAAGAATAGGCATCAACAAGGATAAAGTCGCTGAAAGAAGTTCATTAACATGATCAAGCCTCACTGGCAAAATAAGATGTACAGACGATTCAGTTGAAGGGCCAAAAGATTCCAGTGATAAAGTTTTTATGATTGCACAATTCTTAGCAGTGTTCTTAAAGACATGATATGAAGACCACAAGTGAATGTTAGTCATCTGTGAACCAGACCAGTTGCACTAGGCGTCAACACTTCACAAAAGAATCGAAGTAACTAACGGTTACTATTTGCGGTTGGTGAAATAGTGTCTGGTTACTATTTGGGGGTTGTTGGAATAATGCTCGGTTACTATTTGGGGGTTGTTGGAATAGTGTCAAATAGTGACTTTCTAAAACATATAAATAGGCCTGTTGTATTTCATTTCAAAACACACCTCAACACACAACTCTCTCTTCTCTCTCTTATATCTTCTCTGTGTAAGCTGCTAGACAGTCCATCTAGTAGGAAAGCCGGATTAGCCCGCTTTCAGGAAGTGTCGGGTAGAAGGTCCTCGTGCCTAAACTATCCTTAGGAGTGTAAGCTACTAGACAGCCCATCTAGTAGGAAAGCCGGCTTAGCCCACTTTCAGGAAGTTTCGGGTAGAAGGTCCTCGTGCCTAAACTATCCTTAGGAGTGTTCTGTTTTGAAGCTAATCCATTGGATTTGAAGTTGTAACACCCCTTCGAGTTTATTATCAATAAAGATATATATTCTCGGAATTATTTTTTTTGGTAGTATTGTATTCAACCCCCCTTCTACGATACTTTGGGACCTAACATAAGTGTACTGCGTAGATGATTGATCTTGTATTCTGTTTGTTATAGATCACCGGACCCCGACACACGCACGAATATGTTAAATATAATTGATGTGGTTAATATCAGTGTTTAAGTTTTACAGGGAAAAACAGAGTTTAACTTGAAACAGGAAGCAGTCAGAGTTTAGTTAAACTCTGACAGTTGGAAGCTAGACAGAGTTTGCTATACGTTGACAATGGAAGCTCGACAGAGTTTAGTTAAACTCTGTCTGGAGGAAGCGCGTCTCCAGTCAACAGTGATTAAAGATTAATTGAAGATAATTATGGAAGCAATATCTTTACAGACTGGATAGTTGTTAAAGAGATTGAGTTGACTTAGGAGATGTGTAGCAATCATAATTGATAACATTTGTATAGCTGATTTATAGGCGAATCAATTATCGATTGTACGTAGTTGTATATCTTTATAAATACAGTTAGGTTAACCCTAGAAGGGTATCGATCGTGTAACACAATATCTTTCATTGTAACCTAAGCAGCTCTCTGTGATATTTTACATCATTGAGAGAGAAGTTAATTCCAAACAGTTTTAAAGCTTTTAAAGAACTTATTGTTATTCTCTCATACTTAGTTGATTATAAGTGTGTATTCGGCCTAACAATTGGTATCAGAGCTTAATCTGTTAATTTAATACAGTTTAAGATCCACACACACACAACTATAATCAATGGCAGAAATTCCTCCTCCAACATCAGGCTCTAGTGCTGAGAAGGCTCAACCTGCAACTGTGAGTCGATATGAAACAATCAGGGTTCCTATTCTTAAGCCAGTAGAATACTCAACCTGGAAGATGAAAATGGCTATGTTTCTGGAGGCTATAGATCCAGAATATCTTGACAGAATTTATGAAGGCCCTCATAAGCCTACAAAATTATCTGTTGTTGCTGCTGGACAGCAAGCTAAATCTATTCCAAAGGAGAAGAAAGATTTGACTCTTGAGGACATTTCATCCATTGGTAAGGATGCAAAGGTTAGACATCTGCTTCATAGTTTATTGGATAATGTTATGTCTAACAAAGTGATCAATTGTAAAACTGCAAAAGAGATCTGGGATGCTCTATAGGTTAGATGTCAGGGAACTGCTGCAATCAAGAAGAATAGAAGGAACATACTCCCACAGGAGTATGAACACTTTGAGGCTAAATCTGAAGAATCAATGACAGATACCTTTGACAGATTCTGTAAGCTACTCAATGATCTGTCACTGGTTAATAAAGAATATGATCTAGAAGATTCAAATCTCAAGTTTCTTCTTTTTCTACCTGAAAAGTGGGATGTTAAGACAACCACTATTAGAGATAACTATGATCTGGCTGATACTGATATTGATGAGATCTATGGGTTGCTCAAGACTCATGAACTAGAAATGGAACAGAGAAGCAGAAGTTCAGGCAGAAAGTCAAAATCTGTTGCTCTAAGAGTTGAAGAAAGACCCTCAAAGAAGGAAGCATCAAGGAAGAAGGCAAAAGGAAAAGCTTTGGTCATTTATTCTGAAAGTGAGTCATCAAACTCTGTTGTTGACTCAAATACAGATGGATCATCTGATTCTGAAGAAGATGAGGAAATGATGCAAATGGCTGCCTTGATGGTAAAGACCTTCAAGAAGATGGGATTCAAAAACTTCAAGAAAGGGAAGAGATTCTCCAAGAATGATTCAAAGTTTGATAGGAAGAATTTCAGAAAATCTGAAAGAAAGGATACCAAATCTGGGAAAAGAGACAAGTCTGAGATTCAATGCTACAAGTGTAAGGAGATGGGTCATTATGCTCCTAAGTGCAAGAAGGGTAAAACTGAGAAGGCACTCTTCACTAAAGGCAGATATTGGGCAGACACCTCTGACTCAGATGAGGATGTGAACTATGCTCTTATGGCTACTACTGTTGATGAAGCTGAAGATTCTGAAAACAAGGTACCTTTAACTACCTATGCTTATAATACTAATGATATAACTGAATTAAGAATATATCTTAAGGTTTTGCATATCAGTTATAGGGATCAGACTTTAGAGAATGAGAGAATCAAAACTGAGAATTCTGAACTCAAAGAGAGAAATAATGTTGTAGAAGAGAAACTTGCTAACATGCAGCAAGTTCAAAAGGAGAGAGATGATGCTGTCTATCTTGAACAAGAGTTGTTAAGTAAGTATAAACAACTAGAATCTGAATTGGAGAAGGCAAATCACATTATTAAAACTTGGACTCACTCAGGAAAAGACACTCAAGAAGTTTTTCAATCTGACACTGTAGGTCTAGGTTATTCTGAGGAAGATGAACTTAGGTTTCAGAATACAGTCAAGATTAGACCACCTCTTCCACCTAAGAAATTTGGAACATTTGTTAATGGAATAAGTGAACCTAGGTTTGAAGGTGGAAAAGAAGCTGTTAAGAAAGAACCAGTAAAAACTAGTGTTAAATAGGTTAATATTGGTTTAATGACAGATAAACAACTCAAGCATAAGCTTAAGGAGTTAAAATATGTTAAGAAACAGAAAGGGTTTAGAAAGAACAGAAATGGTAAAGTAGGCATCACTCAAGGTAATTATCCAATGCTTGCTACTTTAGCTCCAAGAAAGACATGTCATAACTGTGGTAGCACTAACCATCTTGCTAGTTTTGCAGGAAGAACAAAGACATTAATTCTTTACCTTCCAAGTCTGAAGTAAAGAAAGATAATGTTAGTTATAGGCCACAGACTTTATGCAAACACTGTGGAAGCACTTGGCATTCTATTTATACTTGCAGAAATTATCATGCTATTTATCATAATTACTATGAACTGAAACCTAATCTGAAATGGGTTAGAGTTAATTCTGCAAGTGTAAACTCTGATAAAGTTAGCTTAAACTCTGATAGTGTAAATTCCGCTGTTAAAGCTAACAAAATTAAGAAAGCCAAAGGATCGAAGCAACTCTGGATCCTTAAATCTAATCCTCAGTAATTGTTTGTGATTGCAGGGCATCAGGGAAAGTATCCTAGTCGTGGACAGTGGATGTTCAGGACACATGACTGGAAATAAAGCCCTGCTATCAGAGTATGTGGAGAAGGCTGGCCCAAAAGTTTCCTATGGAGATGGCAACATAGGACATACTCTGGGATATGGCAATATTAATCTTGGAAGTGTCATCATCACAAATGTAGCTCTGGTTTCAGGACTCAAGCATGATTTGCTATCTGTGAGTCAAATCTGTGACAAAGGTTTTCATGTAGATTTTCAACCTGAATACTGTGAGGTCATCAGCAAAACCACAGGGAAAGTTGTTTTAGTTGGACAAAGGCGCAACAATATCTATGAAGCAAGCTTGTTGACAAACTCTGATGGAAAAACTATGTGCCTGTCAACAAGAATGTCCAATGAAGAGAGTTGGAAGTGGCATAAGAAACTCTCTCATTTGAATCTGAACAACATCAATGAGCTGATAAGAAAGGATCTTGTTAGAGGACTTCCAAAGTCTTTGTTAAATGTTGATGGTCTGTGTGATTCATGTCAAAAGGCCAAACAGAGTAAGACTTCTTTCAAGAGCAAGTCTGAATCTTCAATTGTTGATCCATATCATCTTTTACATGTTGATCCTTTTGGACCAGTGAATGTCTTGTCAATTGGAAGGAAGAAATATGCTCTAGTCATTGTTGATGAATATACAGATACACTTGGGTGTATTTTCTTGCAAAGAAGAATGAAACTGCATTAACTCTGATGGAGCATGTAAAGCTACTGGACAAAGGATCAAAACACAAAGTCAAAATAATCAGAAGTGATAATGGAACTGAATTCAGAAATGCAACAATGGAAGAATTCTGCAAGAACAGAGGTTTGAAGCAAGAGTTTTCTGCACCTGGTACACCACAGCAAAATGGTGTAGTTGAGAGGAAGAACAGAACCTTGATAGAAGCTGCCAGAACTATGCTTGATGAAGCAAAATTGCCAACTTATTTCTGGGCAGAAGCAGTTCAAACTGCCTGTTTTACTCAAAATGCCACACTGATCAACAAGCATGGAAAAACACCATATGAGATGGTGAGGGAAAAGAAGCCAAACCTGAAATATTTTCATATTTTTGGGTGCAAATGCTTTGTGTTGAAAAATCATCCTGAACAGTTGACCAAATTTGAGTTGAAAGCAGATGAAGGAATTTTTGTTGGCTATCCAGTGTCAACCAAGGCATTCAGAGTTTATAATCTGAGAACAAAGGTGATTATGGAATCTATTCATGTGTCATTTGATGACAAGAAAATCACTGGACTTGAAGATGTTGATGAACATGATCAGTTGCATTTCAAAAATGAAGATCTAATCTCTGATGAAATAAACTCTGATGAAACCAGTCCAACAAACTCTGTTGATGCAAACTTTGAACTCTGAACCTCTACTGGTACACACAGAAGAAATAATACAGTCAGAACAAAGAGGAGAACCAGTTGAAGGGGAGCATGATCATAGTGATGACTCAAATTCTGATAGTGAGTCAACTGAAAAATCTGGAACAAACTCAAACACTGATGACTCAAATTATGATAGTGAGTCAACTGAAAAATCTAGATCAAACTCAAACAATGATGACTCAAACTCTGAAAGTCCAAAGTCTGACAGTTCAAACTCTGAAAGATCAAATTCAGGGGGAGCTTCAGAGAATGAAGAAAGGCAACAATATGATCAGGAGAACATTGATCAAGGGGGAGGATTAACTGTTGACAGAAGTCATTTACCTTCAGCTAGGAAATGGACAAAATCTCATACACCTGATTTAATAATTGGAGATCCAGATGCAAAAGTTAGGACAAGAAGTGCTACAACAAATGAATGTCTGTTTCATGCATTTCTATCCAAATCTGAACCAAAGAAAGTGGAAGAAGCTCTTCAAGATGCTGACTGGATAACAGCAATGCAGGAGGAGTTAAATGAATTTGAGAGAAATGAAGTATGGACCCTTGTACCTAGACCAAAGAATAGATCTGTTGTTGGTACTAGATGGGTTTTCAGAAACAAAACTGACAGTGATGGGGTTGTTACAAGAAACAAGGCCAGACTTGTGGCCAAAGGCTATTCACAGCAAGAAGGCATAGACTATGATGAAACTTTTGCTCCAGTTGCAAGGTTGGAGGCAATAAGACTCTTTCTAGCATATGCTTCTCACAATAAATTCAAGGTTTTTCAGATGGATTTGAAAAATGCTTTTCTGAATGGAAAACTTGAAGAAGAAGTGTTTGTTGAACAACCACCAGGATTTGTAGATCCCAATTATCCAAATTATGTCTACAGGCTTGACAAGGCACTCTATGGACTTAAGCAGGCACCAAGAGCATGGTATGAAACTCTGGCTCAATTTCTTTTAGAAAGTGGGTTCAACAGAGGTACAATTGATAAAACCTTGTTCTACTTCAATCTTGGTAGTGATCTGTTATTAGTTCAAATATATGTAGATGACATAATCTTTGGATCTATTAATGGTAAACTTTGTAAGAAGTTTGCCAAGCTCATGCAGTCCAGGTATCAAATGAGCATGATGGGAGAGCTAAGTTATTTTCTAGGGCTACAGGTGAAGCAAACAGATGATGGAATCTTTATCAATCAAGCAAAATATACCAAAAATCTTCTCAGGAAATTTGGCATGCTTGACTGCTCATCTGCAACAACTCCCATGGCAACAGCAACAAAGTTGGATAGAGACACAGGTTCACCAGTGGATATGACAAACTATAGGGGAATGATTGGGTCTCTTCTTTATCTAACAGCTAGCAGACCTGACATCATGTATGCAACATGTCTTTGTGCAAGATTTCAGGCAGACCCAAGAGAACCACATCTAACAGCTGTAAAGAGAATTTTCAAATATCTTAAGGGCACCATAACTTTAGCTTTGTGGTATCCAAGAGAATCAGACTTCAAGCTTCTTGGTTACTCTGATGCAGACTTTGCAGGCTGTAAGATAGACAGAAAAAGTACTACTGGAAGTTGTCAATTTCTTGGTGATAGACTTGTTTCTTGGTACAGCAAGAAACAGAAATCAATCTCTACATCTACAACTGAAGCAGAGTATATTGCTGCTGGTAGCTGTTGTGCACAGATTCTGTGGATGAAGAATCAATTACTGGATTATGGATTGAGGTACAGTAAAATACCTATTTACTGTGATAATCAAAGTGCTATTGCTATGACAGGTAATCCAGTACAGCATTCAATGACCAAGCACATCAGCATAAGGTACCAGTTTATCAGAGAACATGTGGAGGAAGGGAATATTGAGCTTCATTTTGTGTCTACAGAACAATAGCTTGCAGATATCTTCACCAAGCCATTGAGTGAAGCTGTATTTACAAGGTTGGTAAATGAACTAGGGATGATCTCTGGCTTTGACTAGAGATATTGGTTAGACTCAAAATTCTACTTATGTAATGTGTTGCTCATATTTCTGTGGTATGTTAAACTCTGCTATGCAAACTCTGCTTAATGTCTGTTAAACTCTATTAGCATGCTCTATAAGTCATACACTGTTGACATGTTGGATAAACTCTAATAAACTCTGAAAATGTTTTTGTCTGAATGTTAATAACAATGAAGAAATTTGTATGAAGCATGATTCTCAATAATTAATCATGAATCCTTCTAAGTTATTTGTGATCTAATCTTAGATTGTGCAGAAAATTAACACAGCATGATACTCTTTCATATTTATAGCATCTCTTAGTTTATTTATCCTAAAACTCTGAGTCTGTAAATGCTGTGTGTATTGCCTCTCATGAATAATTTCTGATGTTGATGAGCTCTAAACTCTGTTAGTTATACACTGTTAAATTAGATTCTGTTATTAGAATAACCCCAAAGCTTATATATATAGACTGTTAGAACTCCTTTGAGATCATGTTTGTAACTAGGACGACCCAGGAACTTATTGGTATATAGTAAGGGCTAAAATTCTCTAATTTTTGGTGACTAGTCGAAGATTAGGAAGATCCAAGAACTTATCAAATTGATAAGGGCTAAAATTATAGGATTTTTGGTGACTAGTTCCAACCTCTGATTACTGGAGAAATTAAAATTAAAAAAAAAATTTAGGGGTTATAAATTAATTAAGTATTCCTGTATATAAACTGTTTACTACAGAGTTTAGCATTCATCATACATTTAGTATTTACTATGAGAGTTTGTGCATCCAGTGTTTACTGATTTACTTTATGGATTTATGAAATATTAGATGTTCTAAATACTGATCTAGTAAACTCTGCTATACACACACTCATATTCACAACTGTGCAGTGTTTGAAAGGATAACAGTAATTAACTTGGAGAATTGATAAACACTGTTGGATTCTGTTGAGTACTCTAAGGTAATTTTTTATTTCAGACAAAGCATATACTTGGAGTACAAAAAGAGTTTTTTGAAATTTGCATGTGATACGTGCCAATTGTTTAATGGTGTCAGACACTTAAGGCTTATTGGTAATTGGAGAGAGAATAGCAGTAATAATAGGAATTATTACTGCGCGTGTACATAGTTGTTCCACTTGCTACGTGACACGTGTCCCACTCACACACTTAACAAGAAATTGGTTGCGTGTTTAATGTCTAAAACGATTGGGTTTTAATTTTCAATTACAGATCTAATCAAACTCATTTCATTATTCACTTTTTCACTTTTACACCCACAAACACACAACATTACACACAATTTCTCTGTTACTTTCACTTAAGCATTTTCACAAACAATTTTCCACACACTCTCTTTTCTAACAATCTGTTCTAATGGCAACCAAGACTTTTGTGGCTCAGGGATTATCTGTTGTTCCTAACAACTATGCAGCAATACTAAACACTGATAAAGCCCCAGAATCATTTCATTTGATTCAGAACTTCTTAAGAGATTCTGAAATTGGTCAAGCTCTTGTTCAACCAGAAAAACTCTCTGCCACACAAATCTCTACTTTCTGGAGAAACTCTGCTTATGATGATGGTGGAGAGAATGGGACTCCATCCATTGTATTTACTCATGAAGATCAAGAGTTTGTAATCACTCCTGCAACTGTTCGAGATGTTATGGATTTTGATACTCATACCTCATACGCTATGGCTGGTGAGAATGAATTGAAAGAAATGTTACAGCAACTGCGGTTTTCTGGCCCTTTGGATAAGCTTGGGAATGTTAAAAGGCCAGGGCTCAGGAAGGAGTGGAGATTTTTCTTTGACTGCATCACTCGAGCATTTGGAAAGAAAGTCACCAATTGGGATGCAATTCCCACTGATAGTCTTCAAATCGGGTATTCTCTTCTTAATGGGAGTAACTTTGATTTTGGTAGATTAGTTCTTATGAATTTAGGTGAAAAACTAGCAGAGTCTAAAACAACTGTTTATTTCTCACGTTTTTGTCAATGTTTATTCTCTGCTTGTTTGCCTAATTTGGTAATCTCTGATGAGGATCTTATTCAACCCTTTCAAGTCCATAAGAGAATGTTCTCTGACTTGACAAATAAAGATGCTAACAAGGAACAAGTTCCAGAGTTCATCTATCCACTTGCCCTCGGAAACTTTCTCAATCAACCACATGAACCACAAGCACCAGAACCTGAACCTGTACTTGAACCTCCACAGTCACCTCCTCAATCCACAAACACTGAACCTACCTCTAAACCCACATCTACATCCACTCCACCCACTGTTGCTACTACTTATCAACCTGAATCACAACCTCAACCTCAACCACAATCCGAACCAAGAAAGCCAAAGAAAAGCAGGGCTATAAGGCCACCAAGAAAGCACAGGACTGCTGAAGCTTCTAAGCCAAAGAGAGCTAGGAAGGAAAGAGCTAACAGACCTCAATCTCCATCTACTCTAGATGATTCTATCTCAGAAGAAGAGAGAACAAAAGTGAATCCTCAAGTTAAAAGGAGGAGAATGATTATTGAAGAGTCTGATGAAGAATTGAATATTGAAGCTCCAGAGGATATTTATAAGGAAATACCTGCTGTTGAGATAGACAGAGATGGTAATGCTGATGCTACAATGGATGAAATTCTTGAGCCATTGTTCCCATTCTCTGAGAACATGGACATTCCAATCTCTTCACCTGTTGTTTTCTCTGAAGAAACTGATGCAGTAAATCAAACCACTGTGGTACTTGAAGAAACAGTGGCTTCTCACACTGAGTTAATCTCTGATGCTCATCAATCTGTCGAACAGGGTGAGGAAATTGATCAACCACCCATGGAGATAATCTCTAAGCCTATTGTACAACCTGCAGAGGATGTTGTAGAGCCTGTTGCAGAGAATGTTGAACGTACTGCAGACACTGTTGCAGAAACTGTTGATGAGTCTCTTCCAATTCCTGAATCAACTGACCATATTGAAGCTGAAACTAAAATTGAAACTGAAGGGAGTACTGAGTCAAGCTCTTCTCAGAGTTTACCAGTACAGACCCCTGCTAAAGTTAATGATTTTGCTGGCCCTTCAAATCAAGCAGATGTTGAAGAAGACTACTTTGAACAATTTTCAGCTGACTGGTACAAAGAAACTTGCATCTTTCCTGTTGCAAGAGCAGCTGAATTTGTCAAGAGAACATCCAGAACAATCACAAATCCATAGATTCTATCCTGTCTTAAGGCCACTGTTATCCAAGTGAAGACTCTCAATTCTAGATTTGATCATTGTCAAAAGGTCATTTCTGATGTTCGAGGTGAAGTTATTAGAGGAGATGATATGCTTAAACTCGATAGCAAGAACAAGTTTCAATATCTTTCCCAGAATCAAGAAACTTTGTCTCACAGGCTGAGCAAAGTTGAAGAAAATCAAAATGCCATGTCTTTAAAGATTGATTCTATTGCTACCTCTCTGGTGTTAATCACATCTATTCTCATGCCTGATGATGTCAAAAAGGGGGAGAGAGTTGCTAAGTCTAAATGCAAGCAATCTCAAACTCTGACTAAAGAAGATGAAGATACTGAAGATGGAGGAGCAGGAGCAAAGGGCAAAGAGAAGAAGATATTAAGAGCTGATCAAAGTCTGAAATTTAGCAAGTCTTCCAAGTCAAAGTCAACTTCCAACACCAAGAGTTTATTATTCACTGTAAATTCAATGACTAATGAGGAATTGGCTGCTAAGTTATTTATTGAAGAAAATGAAGAAGGAGCTACTATTGAATAATTTAAAGCTGAAGAAAAGAATTTACAAGAACAACATCAGAAAGTTTTAAAGTCTGGAAAGTTTAAAAAAAAGAAAATGCTCCTAGGCCTATTCTTAAAGGCATTGTGATTAAGGAAAATGTTGATGCTGATCAAAGATCACATTTATCTAAGAAACCAACAGAAGCTGAAGCTAAACTCAAGCTAAAAGGCATTGCTATGGAAGGAGAAGGTTCAAAGAAGAAAGATACAACCTCTGTTTCTACATAAGTTGTACAGAAGAAAGAAAACACAACCTCTGTTGCTACACAAGTTGTGTCTAGACCTCTATCTTCTCAGTTGAAATCAGTTTTTGGTAAAGGAACACTTCATGATCCAAATCTAGTATCTGGAGCTCCTATGGATTTTACTGATGGAAGAGCCTTGTCTGGTAAGATTGGAAACAATAAAGCTGGTCTAGGTTCACACAGAGATAAAAGGCAACATACTGGTCCTAGAGATCCTTCTTCACTGGCTATTCCAGGTCATGGTGTCACTCAAGAGAGTTTGGACAGACTGGAATCAGTACAGTTAGTTTATCAGAAATGTTTAAAGAAAGATTTTCTTTTATACTTTATGGCTGATGGGACAGTATTTAAAATTGGTGAGCATGATATTGGCTTGAAATATTGGGAAGAACTAGAACATGTTCTGTATCTTTTCAAGGTGAACAGTCGAAGGACTCAATCAGTTGCAAATGTGCTCAGACAGAAAATGCTCCAAAATTTAGCAATTAGAGGAATGAAGTGGAACAGCAGATATGTTCCTAAGTACAGAGACTGGAATGGAAATCTCATTGAAATGAAGAAGGGTACTGCAAAGCTGAAGACTGATCTGGGAATCAAAGTACTTGACTTCAATTCACAGTCAGAGGAAGTAAAATTTATCAGACTGGGAAATGAGATGAGGAGGAACAAAATCTATGATCTAAGATCTGCTATTTATCCAACTGATGAGAGTGATCCTCAGTTGAGAGAGATCAAGGAAGCTATGAATATTGAACTTGAGAATGCAGAGAGAAGATTGCTTATAGATTATCTCAGAACAACACCAGATCTTGAGGAGATTAGAGATTAAACTCTGTAAGAATTTTCTTGTTTTCTGTAGATTTTTGTTAAGTCAAGTTTAAACTCTGCTTATTTGAATAAACACTGTGTTTGTATGAAATTGTTTTGACATCATCAATTATTGTTAACTTGTGCATTTTTACTAATGAACAAGTTGGGGGAGATTGTTAAATATAATTGATGTGGTTAATATCAGTGTTTAAGTTTTACAGGGAAAAACAGAGTTTAACTTGAAACAGGAAGCAGTAAGAGTTTAGTTAAACTCTGACAGTTGGAAGCTAGACAGAGTTTGCTATACGCTGACAATGGAAGCTCGACAGAGTTTAGTTAAACTCTGTCTGGAGGAAGCGCGTCTCCAGTCAACAATGATTAAAGATTAATTGAAGATAATTATGGAAGCAATATCTTTACAGAGTGGATAGCTGTTAAAGAGATTTAGTTGACTTAGGAGATGTGTAGCAATCATAATTGATAACATTTGTATAGCTGATTTATAGGCGAATCAATTATCGATTGTACGTAGATGTATATCTTTATAAATACAGTTAGGTTAACCCTAGAAGGGTATCGATCGTGTAACACAATATCTTTCATTGTAACCTAAGCAGCTCTCTGTGATATTTTACATCACTGAGAGAGAAGTTAATTCCAAACAGTTTTTAAAGCTTTTAAAGAACTTATTGTTAATCTCTCATACTTAGTTTATTATAAGTGTGTATTCGGCCTAACAGAATATTCGCAGCAGGAGTACCAAGCAAGTATACTAACTCTCACTCTATCGTTCGGAGTAGAGATATTTTGTAATGGAAGTTGTTCGCAATAGTAGTTAAATGCGAGTAAACATAATGAGGAGATAATGGAAGTATGGTTAGAAGTAACTTACCTTCCAAGTAGATGATGTAACATAAGGAGTAGGCGATGAGCACGAAGTGCTGAGGAGAATTCAATTTTCGAAAACTCGGACAAAGCTTTTTAAAAAGAATTTCTCAATAATTAACCTAAAGGCAACATCACTAATAAACCTTATTCATCTAATTAAATTTATTTAATTAGATAAATATCATTTTCAAAACGTTTTCTTAAAACCGCTTTGTTCCGGAGAAATAACCATGATGATTTAATGAAATTATTCTATCTAGTTGATTACTTATCGGAGATGTTTTCTTCTTGTAATTTAATGCATATACCTTGTTGTTGATTGCTGTTACCCGGATAGTATAAGAAGATAGTAGTAGATACGAAGTTGGTCCATATCTTGTTGGAACGAATGACGAGGTGCATTTTCTGCACTTGAAGAAGGAAGAAGATATTATCTTATGAGGCGTATTAGTTATTTATATGATTAAATATTATTAGGTACAAAATATCTTTGAGGATTATATTCTAATAGTAAAAAGTCCCAAAATACATCTTAAATTCGAAATAGGATAGAAATCACGAAATTTCCACGATGTTCGGGCGCAGTCTGCGCAGCAGGGGCGCAGTCTCTGCAGCTACAATCTACCAGAATGTTGAAGAAAATTTCTCAAGCTTCGCGTGGACAGTAAGATCGCTGAAAACGGACTTCTAGAACTCCAGATATGGCCAACACAGTGTAGATTGCGCAACCTACCGGCAAATCCGAATTTTCCGCAATTTACTCATTTCTCTTCCGATTCTTTTGCCACTTCCCGTTCTTCAGTTCTTGAGCTCAAATCCACCATAAAATATGCAATTTATATCATCCAACCTCAAGATAATAACCCTGAACAAACTCACTAAAACGAATCAAAAACATAACATACTTGAGGCCAAGTTAATCAATTTAAGCCGATTCGAAGCGTTCCAAGTGGATATAAAATCCACTTATCACCGGGCATTACTCCGCTCTCTTATGCCGCTCCTGTCCAAAATACAAGATATCAAAAATAATAGACAACCTTCAGTACTACTCATCTTAGATGCCACGTGTAATACCATGTGCACCTCAACTTACTACTTTAGATAATAATATGCTGGAAAAGAATTCTAGGGCCTATATAAACACGTTCTATCATCCTTGAACGTACAATTACATAACCAACACTTCTCATAACACAAAGAGAGAGCCAAAAATTGAGATTCAGTCTTGGAGAAGGATTCCTACGCTCGTGACAAGCAACGGAGATCTAGATCTACTTTTGTTTTCTTCTAATTAGGCGATACTCTTGGATGTTTTTGGGATTTGTTTTCTTAATCTATTATTCTTATTTATTATTCAGATCTTGTTTTATTATCATGGTTTCATCAGATCCCATAATGACGAGCGATTCGATTATGAACTAATCGTTGTCATGGGATTCTAATGGATTTATCTATGTAGCTTAGTAGTTTGATTACCTACTATTATTATTATTGCTAACTTGTCAGGAAGTGAAGAGAACAATGTTACTGACACTTTTAAGTAGCAAAGAAGGCTGAAACTTGTCATCAAGGATGTAGCCCCGGAGAAGATAATGAAATGGCCATATAGAGATACAGTGTAGAAATTTTCAAGAAAAAAAGCCATTGCCATGTCTAGCTAAAGACTTTAAACAAAGGCGCTTCGTGGGAGGCAAACCATGGATTTCCTGCTTTCAATAAAAGATTACTATTTTTGTGCGGAGGGTGTAGAGGTCACTTTGCCTGTGTTTGGAGCTCATGTTCAGTATCCACCACCAAATTCACCACCCGAGGAGGGTGGCCCTGCCGATAATTAGGTATGTCTGCTATCTCTTGTATTACGTTCAATCGGGACATTGAATATTCTAAGTTTGTAACAGCCCCAGATCCGGGGTCGGGGATCCGGTCGTTACGGACTCAATTTCCATCCACGAAACCAACATAAATTAAATTACAACATTGTGACCTAAAACAACAACATAAAACACACCAGTTATAGTCGAGAGATGAAATCAGAGTAACTATCAAATATTATTAATCACGAATTTGAGTTATTACAACCCAAAAGAATTTAACTTACATACTCTTTGCCATCCATTTACATATGTTATATGGATAAATATATCCGATGCTTAAAAGCGGAAAAACTAGCCTACCAATAGCTTCCTCCTCAGCAATGGTAGCTACATCAGCGGGTAACTCTCTGATGGCTCCCACGCCCTTGCGCCAAGTGTGCCTTAGACGGGCCATCTACTCTAGCTGTTGTTGTGATATAATAAATAAAGCAAGGGTGAGAAATAGCCCACCAAAAGTAACATATATGTGAACAACAGTATATATATAACAATTCAAATATCTTTGAAACCATATGCCATGCATTAAAAAACATAGTACGAGTATGAGGTAAATGATGAAGTTGCAAGGTAAGCAAAGGTACTTTCAGTTTTGAACAATTCTCAAACCCTGTCAACAAGAGTGATACTTCATGTTGCAGACAATAAATAAATTTGGATGATGAACTAATGCTGGAGTATTCACCGTGCCCGCTGTTCCAATCCTTACGATGATCAGTTGTAGATTGTACAGCTCAAATTAGATTTACTACCGGTAGAAGGAAGAGCTGACGGATTTACTTATCTACCTCCCGGTTAGATCTCCCCGGCCAACGGTTGGGCTAAATGGGATGGACCGGCGCTACTCGGCCTCTTACATAACTCCTAGTTCGAATAGAATACTTGACTCTGAACGTAAAGTTCGTCCCCCTTTCCCCAAGTATAATACTTGTTAATAAGGCTCCACAAAGTAGTCGTATCTAGTTGGAAAGGAAAATTCACCAATATTTCCCAAGCTGCTGCTTATTAATGGATACCAACTTGTTCTAACACTCTTATCCCTCGAATGATGAGAAGGTACACAAAGATTCAATAAATAAGTAGCAACCAAGTTGCGAATGAAAAGAATAGTTTCAAAAGATTTATGACCGGGAAGTCAACAAGAAAAATAACATTTCTCAAGTAAGGTTCCCTTATAATTTGGAAGGTAGCTTTGAATGAAGAATAAAATCGGTGAGAACCTTCCTTGATAAGAATAATAATGAATAGGCTCAGAATAATTTACATAATACTCGAGGGTCGAAGATAATATTTGAATGAAGTAAATCTTTTTTAAAAGGAGTTAGAAGAATTAAATAAATATTCAAAGAATATTTATTAAATCATAAATATTTAAAGAATAGTTTTAATATTGCTCAAAATAAACCTCGCATAAATATTCAAAATAATATTCTTTAATGAATAATGAATATTCAAATTAATAATACTTATTGAAGAAATAATTATCAAATGAATATTCGAAATAATATCCGATAATTGAATCGACTTTAAATGAATATTGAAGATAATATTCATTGAATAAATAAAGTTCAAATGAATATTTAAATTAATATTCATTAATTAAATAATGGAAAAATATTTACTTGAATATTTTTCTCCGAAATAATCACGATATATCAAGAAATACTGACTCCCGGTCTGTATTCGAAGAATGGAATTCATATGCCCTTCTCTAAGGGTCTTAGCAATATTCGGCTTATAACCGATACCTTAACTATCTAGCTTATAAGCCAACAATAATTCAAGGAACAAGTATCACAATATATCTTGAAAGTAGGCATGCATGCTATGGCATATGTATAACAACAATCACATCATATATATATATATATATATATATATTATCACAACAACAGTTCCAAAGTATTGGAAACTTGCCTGGTACTCCCGCTATGCTAGTGGTATGACTCGGGGTGGTCCGGCAATCTATAAATAACCAAAATTATCCCGGGTTAATCACCTATCACTTTGAAACGCCAAGTAAACACTTTACTTAAGCTAAAGCATGTTTTCAAGTTATCGCTCATTAACACCATTATGACCCGACACTTGCTTGCTGTCAAGGTATGTCATTAATCTTACATTTGATAGGTACTTGAGTCATATGAGTTCTAGGGTCGATCGTTTACTAACCAAGATTATATCTCGAGATTTATCGATCGTTATCTAAGTGATTTTCCAAAGTTATAACCACTCGTTCTTTTTATGGGTTCATTCGTACTTAACCCTGATTCAAATATTTTTATAAAATAGAAAAACGATCTTTTTAACATGAGGTCTTCTCTCACACCTTCCTTATGATCTCTATTATTTAATTACCAAGATTCGTCACTGAATTACTCGAGTTAAGGGGGTTCAATTTCAATTACGAATTTGCATTTATGGTTTCGAACCACTTTTAGTAAATCGGCCATAATTCCTAAACCGTAAGTCCGTTTGCTTCGATTCTTCCGCCAAAACGATCTATGACTCAAGAACTATAAGGTCAATCCATAATATCATTTAGGTCATTCATTTATCCTAACTGTTATGCTCAGATTTTAAGAGTTTACAAAATTTCGGCATTACGATGGCTACAAATCGAACGTTCCAAAATTAAAACACTCCAACAATCATGGTTTCCACTCTAAACCACATATACATGATAATTACCATAGAACAGAGGCCAAGCACTGCCTTTCCATTCTTACTAACTATTTTAACATATAACAAAGCTTAATCACATCTCTAAGAGTTATACATGCATATATCATCCAAAACTCCATAAAAACTCAAGATTCAAGCTAGGGTTTCAAGTGTTATACCTTCCTTGGAGTGTTTATTAGCCCTAATAATCCTTATATAGTCCTTTTATAACCTTAAGATAGCTTGAATCATCCAAATCAAGCAAGAAAACAAAGTTAGTTTCTAAGGGTTACTATTCATCATCACTTTTGTAAAAATCATAGAAAATCAAAAAATAAGAGTTTGGCTCTAAAATTTTTACCACATCGTGGCCTCTTCATAAATTTGTTTTGAGTCCTAGTTCATCAAATTTGAAGTTTCCTAGCTAGGGTTTTGAGCCCCCTTTTTCCGCTGGACAGAAACTGTCAATAACAGGCAGTTTGGCTTCTTCAACTTGGGGAGGAGATTTGACTAGGCTATACTAATTAGATTGCCATTAAATTTTGAGCAAATGTTGCCCATGGAGTGGAGAAGCTATGGTTAAAATTTGGTGATTTTTAAAGCTCTAGATATTGAGATATGAATTTTTCTTTCACAGTGGTTCTTGCTGGGCAGTTTGAAGAAAATGGAGAGAGATGGAGTTGCTTGGCTTTTCTTTTGGTTTAATCTCATCTAATCTTGTATTATTGCTAGGCTAAGAAAATATCAAGGCCATAAAGCTACTTTTATAAAGGTATGAGGTCATGGAAGAAGTTTTTGGAGTGGACAAGTGTTGAGTTTGTGTGGTTGGATGAGAAGATCTTGCTAAGTACTTGGCTTGTTCTCTAAGTGTACTAGTTACTCTTGTAACTACTTAGTTACTTTGTAAGATCCCGGATTATTGTAGGATTTATTATTATTATTATTTTTATTGTTTTAATTATGTTAATTAGTATTTAAAGTATGGAATTGGATTTGAGAATATCGTTGTGGAGTTCAACGATATTTAGTGTCGAGTTTATACGAGTATATATTGTGTTATGTGTGCCCCAGTATTTTTAGTTGTATTTTTTTTTAGTGATTTAAAAGTATTTAAATCTAGTATTATTGATCTTCAAAAATATTTATTTAATTATCGGAGGGCTTAAAAATCATGAAATCTTTTGTAAAATTATCTTTATATATTTATTTAGTTTTTAAAATGGTTGGGTGAATTAATTTGGATGTTTCGGTATTTTAAATGATTTATAAGTGATACTAAGTTGTAAATGTTTATGTGTTAAATGTTATAAATCGAGTCATAGTATTTGTTGAGCGTATAATTGTCAAGTACTTGGTGTTGGATTATATATGGTTAATGGTTATTGGTCAGGTATATCGGTTTTACTTATGTAAGTCGAATTATGGATATTGGTGGATTGGTAATGTTGGTATTATTTGTGGAGTTATATGAGTTGACTAAATGGTAAGTATGGGAATACGTGATACATGTTAAATGTTAGAATATTATTATAATTAGAATTGTGCTAGGGGTATGAGAAGATCACAAGTTTTTAAATGTCAATATTTAAAGGACTTGTGTAATTCTTTTCGACTGATCCCTAGGGCTTACGAATATCCATGATTAACTATCACGGGTATAATTCATATACTTATGTGGTGTGATCATCGATATAGCGTAAGTAATAGTTAGTGCTAGGGGTTGTTCCCTAGGGCTTACGAACACCAATGATTGATTGTCACGTGTATCATTAAAAATGCGTGAGAGATACGATCATTGGTGTAGCGTAAGTAATAGTGTAATATAAATTTCTTTATGTGATTAGTTGCCGCATGTCTGGGCGGGTACTTTTCATTATTTGTTTATTTTATGTTGCTGCAAGTTGAGGCAGCTTTATTTTTATAAAAGCAGGGATGAATTGTATTTGAGGGGCTGTGCCCATAGTCCGATAAACGAATACTACATGCCGAAATTTTCTAAAAATCCCCTGCGTTTTAAAGTTATTTAAATTATTTGATGTAAAGATTTAAAGGCATATATGTGTATAAGTGTTTAAGTACATATGTGATGATTAATGAGGTGTGGATATATATATTTATGTATGTATTGCTTTGTGAGTTATAAGTAATTAGTTATCGATTGGATTGTTTATGTACTAAATAGTACTTTACTATTATTTCAAGTATGATTAGGGATTCGATATAGAGCCAGTGCACATGTTGACGGTTTATTGAAGAAGATGTATGCGTGATCGAATAAAGACCGAGATTAAGTATCGAATCGACGCGTGGAAACGAGGCAAGTGTACTAACCCTCGCTTATCGTTCAAGCGAGATACATATGTTTTTATTCAATATAATTATTCCCTTCAAATCCGTATTGCTAGTATTCTCTCCTTCAAAGTATTGATAAGGATATATTTTATTCATATATCATGTGAAAAGTAGAAATACAGTTTTATTGCCAGTATTATTCTTTCTTAAGTATTGTCGCTCATTAAAATGGCTTAAGTAATTAAAGATGTTTTTAAAATTTCCTTATACTGGGCTGGTCTTTTGCCAGTGAGTATAAAGGACTGAAAAGTGGAATGTTTTAAAGTATTAATAAGATGGTTTATAAGTTGGATAAGCGTAAGAGGCTAGGGTGGTCCTAGTCCAGCACTTTTGTTAAGCATAAGAGGCTAGGGTGGTCCTAGTCCAGCACCTTTGTTTAGCGTAAGAGGCTAGGGTGGTCCTAGTCCAGCATTAAAGGCCAATGTGTTGCCTAATTGAGAACCTAATTTCAAAGAAAGGAAGACTTTACGTGGCTGATCACCCGTATTGTCCGTAATCAGAAGAATAATAAAATCAATTTAAATGTTTCAAAAAGTATTACGGAAAGTATGTTTTATTTGTGGAATGGTTTTAAAGAGATGAATGTTTTGATGTTTTATTGATGGAATAGTTTTAATGAGAGGAATGTTTTGATAAGATATACATGTTTTACTGTAAATGATTATCGGTTTAGAAATTGTGTATTTCAGATTTAATTGTTGTCTATATGATAAAAGTTGAAACCTCAGTAAAATAATGAGATTAAGGATAGATAGAAGTTTTTCAGTTATTCCCTTCGCAAGTAACATTGTACGTGAAAGTGGAGTAAGAATGATTGGAGAAATTCTTGATATTCTTTCTCTCAAAGTTTTATCTGGGGCAGAGATGGTTAGTAGTAAATAGAAGAGTATTATGTTAGAATATTAAAGGGTGGTGTTTATGTTATGAGAAAGAGTATGAGTGCAGAAAATAGGTATTGGTATTTTGTAAGAGTAGGTTTATATTTTGCTTGGTGAAAAACTAATTCACGGTTATTACGGTCACTGTGGCATGTGTTGTGCAGTGATAGTGAGAACCGAGAATGATTTGAGATCTTCTTACTTATTCAAACTCATGATTGTCAGGCCGGTTAGGCAGCTAGGCGTGCGAACGCTTAGTGACATGAATGAAATTTGAATAAATGAGAATTTCTTGGAGATTTTGTTAAAGCGATAGTTAAAGTATTTTGCAAGTATTAAAAGTATTGAATCTAGTTTTTCGAACCTTTGCAGTTATTAAATTCTGATTCCGAGTTATAAATGTTTTAAATAATATTACTTCTGTTAAAGCTAAGAATCCAGATTTCAAGTATAGTATTGATTATAGATTGGTGAGCATTCATTCGCTCATATCTATTGTTCATTTTCCTTTTTAAGTTAATCCTTCTTGAATAGCAGTTATTGCATTTAATTATTCAGTGCTATTATTTTATAACTTGCTGAGCATTTCTTTCGCTCACCCTTGCTGTTTTTAAATCTAATATTTCAGTAAGCTAAGTATTGGCGAGAAGTACCTGCGCAGTTCAGAAAGAGCAAGCAAGACGAGGTGAAGGAAGCTGAAGTGGATCAGGGTATTTAGATTTATAGTTTGATTTGTTGTATGTATATATAGTTTTAGTAGTTATAGTATGTATTTGAGTAGTTGGCCTGGTATACTTCTATTCGAAGTTATACCAGTGATTTAAGTTTGTATAAGTTTTGTAAATAGATTTGTATTTAAGTTGGTTTGGGTTTTCTTGTTTCTAGAACTGTAACCTAAGATCCTATGTTGGGAGTTGGGGTCAAAGAGCTTTTGATTGAGTTTTAATTTTTATTTCAGTTTTATTTTGATTTTCAGATTTTTAGTTTAGTATCCAGCAGGTTTATGTTGTATTTACGAATACATCATGGCCAATTTTCGTTAGAATTATTGAGTTTGTTAGCGTGACGCCCAAATCTACTGACCCCGGATTTGGGGGCGTTACAGGTTGGTATCAGAGCGTAGGTTATAGTAAACTAGAAACGAGAGTGTGTAGGAGGGTGTATAGTTAAGTAAGGAACGTCAGAGTTCATATAGGACTCGTGTTGGACTATTGGATATAGTACCAGTTAGTGAGTTAAAATGTGAGTGGTGACAGATAGTGAGCTGAGTTGGGTAGGAACCCTTGTGACTGTAGATGCAGGTAGTGGAACCTTAAGAGTTTAGTGCGAGTGACGACGACGTATAGAATAGGTGACCTTAGGACGTATAGTAGAAGAGTTTAGGGCGTTACAGGTCGACAAAGAAGATGTACGTGGAGACCCTGGCAATACCTTTCTTCTTGATAAATATTCCTTTGTTGAGTTATTTTGACAATTGTCTTTCCCCCGAATTTGGGATTCCAGTTATGACAGAGGTTGTTTTGATGCCTATTTCCTTTATTTCTAAAACCCTGTCAAGTGATATTTGAGTATCTAATTTTCTTCATCAGTGAATGATTCTATTATTGATAAATCATTATTTCTTAGTATTCTGCAAATCATTCTTTCGTGATTATCCTTTTCTTCTGAAGTAGTACCCATGGAATCCGTTTAGTTGTAATCCAGGGGTATGTCTGAGAATTTCTCATCAATTGATTGTTAATTCGATGTTCGAAACTTTTTATGTTCTTTACTCCAACTGAGGTGAACAACCCTATTTATAGGGGACACAAGGACTGTTTGTCTGTGTGATAGCAGTCTGATGGGACGCCATCACTTGTGTGTTGTGAAGTACAAGAAGGTTAATTACCTTTAGTCATGTCTTGAATAAGGCACGCAACAAGGTTCATTTGATCATGTTGATCACTCAGTAATCTCTCATTTCAAAGAATATTTGTTTGAAAACTCATTGATTCCACAATTGTAGAAACCTTTGCTACGATGTGAAATCGTTCTTTTCAAATATCATAAATCATAATGCCTCGACTATTTTTGGACGTATGTCAATCGAGTTTAGAATACTAGTAACGCGTGACGTATGGTACTACGATTAGAGTTGTTCTATATAGAGAGATCAGTAGAGATCCCAGTAGAGTAAATAAGTATCCAGAGTACAGATTAGTAGAGCTGCGGATGCAACCCGAGTTGGTAGAGTAAACCCAGTAACCCTTCTTTACCTGATTCCGAGGACGGAATCCTTTTAAGGTGGGTAGAATGTAAGATCCCGGATTATTGTAGGATTTATTATTATTATTATTTTTATTGTTTTAATTATGTTAATTAGTATTTAAAGTATGGAATTGGATTTGAGAATATCGTTGTGGAGTTCAACGATATTTAGTGTCGAGTTTATACGAGTATATATTGTGTTATGTGTGCCCCAGTATTTTTAGTTGTATTTTTTTTAGTGATTTAAAAGTATTTAAATCTAGTATTATTGATCTTCAAAAATATTTATTTAATTATCGGAGGGCTTAAAAATCATGAAATCTTTTGTAAAATTATCTTTATATATTTATTTAGTTTTTAAAATGGTTGGGTGAATTAATTTGGATGTTTCGATATTTTAAAATGATTTATAAGTGATACTAAGTTGTAAATGTTTATGTGTTAAATGTTATAAATCGAGTCATAGTATTTGTTGAGCGTATAATTGTCAAGTACTTGGTGTTGGATTATATATGGTTAATGGTTATTGGTCAGGTATATCGGTTTTACTTATGTAAGTCGAATTATGGATATTGGTGGATTGGTAATGTTGGTATTATTTGTGGAGTTATATGAGTTGACTAAATGGTAAGTATGGGAATACGTGATACATGTTAAATGTTAGAATATTATTATAATTAGAATTGTGCTAGGGGTATGAGAAGATCACAAGTTTTTAAATGTCAATATTTAAAGGACTTGTGTAATTCTTTTCGACTGATCCCTAGGGCTTACGAATATCCATGATTAACTATCACGGGTATAATTCATATACTTATGTGGTGTGATCATCGATATAGCGTAAGTAATAGTTAGTGCTAGGGGTTGTTCCCTAGGGCTTACGAACACCAATGATTGATTGTCACGTGTATCATTAAAAATGCGTGAGAGATACGATCATTGGTGTAGCGTAAGTAATAGTGTAATATAAATTTCTTTATGTGATTAGTTGCCGCATGTCTGGGCGGGTACTTTTCATTATTTGTTTATTTTATGTTGCTGCAAGTTGAGGCAGCTTTATTTTTATAAAAGCAGGGATGAATTGTATTTGAGGGGCTGTGCCCATAGTCCGATAAACGAATACTACATGCCGAAATTTTCTAAAAATCCCCTGCGTTTTAAAGTTATTTAAATTATTTGATGTAAAGATTTAAAGGCATATATGTGTATAAGTGTTTAAGTACATATGTGATGATTAATGAGGTGTGGATATATATATTTATGTATGTATTGCTTTGTGAGTTATAAGTAATTAGTTATCGATTGGATTGTTTATGTACTAAATAGTACTTTACTATTATTTCAAGTATGATTAGGGATTCGATATAGAGCCAGTGCACATGTTGACGGTTTATTGAAGAAGATGTATGCGTGATCGAATAAAGACCGAGATTAAGTATCGAATCGACGCGTGGAAACGAGGCAAGTGTACTAACCCTCGCTTATCGTTCAAGCGAGATACATATGTTTTTATTCAATATAATTATTCCCTTCAAATCCGTATTGCTAGTATTCTCTCCTTCAAAGTATTGATAAGGATATATTTTATTCATATATCATGTGAAAAGTAGAAATACAGTTTTATTGCCAGTATTATTCTTTCTTAAGTATTGTCGCTCATTAAAATGGCTTAAGTAATTAAAGATGTTTTTAAAATTTCCTTATACTGGGCTGGTCTTTTGCCAGTGAGTATAAAGGACTGAAAAGTGGAATGTTTTAAAGTATTAATAAGATGGTTTATAAGTTGGATAAGCGTAAGAGGCTAGGGTGGTCCTAGTCCAGCACTTTTGTTAAGCATAAGAGGCTAGGGTGGTCCTAGTCCAGCACCTTTGTTTAGCGTAAGAGGCTAGGGTGGTCCTAGTCCAGCATTAAAGGCCAATGTGTTGCCTAATTGAGAACCTAATTTCAAAGAAAGGAAGACTTTACGTGGCTGATCACCCGTATTGTCCGTAATCAGAAGAATAATAAAATCAATTTAAATGTTTCAAAAAGTATTACGGAAAGTATGTTTTATTTGTGGAATGGTTTTAAAGAGATGAATGTTTTGATGTTTTATTGATGGAATAGTTTTAATGAGAGGAATGTTTTGATAAGATATACATGTTTTACTGTAAATGATTATCGGTTTAGAAATTGTGTATTTCAGATTTAATTGTTGTCTATATGATAAAAGTTGAAACCTCAGTAAAATAATGAGATTAAGGATAGATAGAAGTTTTTCAGTTATTCCCTTCGCAAGTAACATTGTACGTGAAAGTGGAGTAAGAATGATTGGAGAAATTCTTGATATTCTTTCTCTCAAAGTTTTATCTGGGGCAGAGATGGTTAGTAGTAAATAGAAGAGTATTATGTTAGAATATTAAAGGGTGGTGTTTATGTTATGAGAAAGAGTATGAGTGCAGAAAATAGGTATTGGTATTTTGTAAGAGTAGGTTTATATTTTGCTTGGTGAAAAACTAATTCACGGTTATTACGGTCACTGTGGCATGTGTTGTGCAGTGATAGTGAGAACCGAGAATGATTTGAGATCTTCTTACTTATTCAAACTCATGATTGTCAGGCCGGTTAGGCAGCTAGGCGTGCGAACGCTTAGTGACATGAATGAAATTTGAATAAATGAGAATTTCTTGGAGATTTTGTTAAAGCGATAGTTAAAGTATTTTGCAAGTATTAAAAGTATTGAATCTAGTTTTTCGAACCTTTGCAGTTATTAAATTCTGATTCCGAGTTATAAATGTTTTAAATAATATTACTTCTGTTAAAGCTAAGAATCCAGATTTCAAGTATAGTATTGATTATAGATTGGTGAGCATTCATTCGCTCATATCTATTGTTCATTTTCCTTTTTAAGTTAATCCTTCTTGAATAGCAGTTATTGCATTTAATTATTCAGTGCTATTATTTTATAACTTGCTGAGCATTTCTTTCGCTCACCCTTGCTGTTTTTAAATCTAATATTTCAGTAAGCTAAGTATTGGCGAGAAGTACCTGCGCAGTTCAGAAAGAGCAAGCAAGACGAGGTGAAGGAAGCTGAAGTGGATCAGGGTATTTAGATTTATAGTTTGATTTGTTGTATGTATATATAGTTTTAGTAGTTATAGTATGTATTTGAGTAGTTGGCCTGGTATACTTCTATTCGAAGTTATACCAGTGATTTAAGTTTGTATAAGTTTTGTAAATAGATTTGTATTTAAGTTGGTTTGGGTTTTCTTGTTTCTAGAACTGTAACCTAAGATCCTGAGTTGGGAGTTGGGGTCAAAGAGCTTTTGATTGAGTTTTAATTTTTATTTCAGTTTTATTTTGATTTTCAGATTTTTAGTTTAGTATCCAGCAAGTTTATGTTGTATTTACGAATACATCATGGCCAATTTTCGTTAGAATTATTGAGTTTGTTAGCGTGACGCCCAAATCTACTGACCCCGGATTTGGGGGCGTTACAACTTGGTCATATCCACTTTCACATGCATGCATCTTGATCCTATGCTTGTTCTTTGTCCGGTTATTGCTTAATTCGTTGATCATTCGGAGGAATATCTCGAAGATTTCTAGTTAGGGTTTCACCAAAAACCGTCTTAATATTTATACTATCATTCTCCATTCTCTTTAATAATTCTTGAACCTATATTCCTTAAATCCTTTCAATAATTCCTTAAGTCTTTCAATGTCCAAGGAAATCTCGGGGAAAATAAAAGTGCTATTTTTCAGAATCCGATAACTGTTACATACACTCTTTTTCCCCTTGGATCATTATTACGAACTCAGAAATTTGTTCCTGGTACTTCTATATAGTGTCGTCTAATAATATTCCTAATTCCACCAAAACACTATTCATCACTTATTCTTTCTTTATTCCTTTTAATTAGAAAAATGTCCTTGCGCTTTCCCGAGCGTTACTTAACCCTTTTACAGAACCACTGGACTTATACTAGATATCGATTTGGATGACATGAGAATACTTCCTTTGTTTGTATGCCATATCCTACTTTCTTGACGATAGATTATTCTTACCTAAGTTGTCAACCCATTGCATTCTTCATGACATATAAATATTGGAATCCATATCCATTCCATAATAAAAGTTTTAATTCCTACCAAAAATCAGGGTTCTTACAGTCTCCCCTCCTTAAAAGGATTCCGTCCCGGAATCAGGTAGAAAACAAAGAGTTGTTTGTCTGTCGTTTCATTTTTCAGCGTCTCGATCAATTCTTAGTCGTTCTACCCTTTCTCAGCACATCTACTGGTGCTACAATACATACTTTATCCTTTTCCCATCAACTTTGCTACTTTTCGTACAACACACTATCCGTGTTATGCTCTTACTCAGTCCTATACTATTATCCTTATTGATATCTGCAGTGATATTCATATCACTATCGCACTGCGAATTCGGAGGTAACCTCACTCGCACTATGCATTTCCTGATCGCTTTAATCTTCGCATTCTCGATCAATATAGAGAAGTGTAAAGATTTATTGAGAGATCACTATGATCAATGAACATTTGTTATATTGCATAGTTAGTATAGAAGGGGACCAGCCTTTAGTACTTGACAAGCAATTAAACAAGTTATGGTATTCTACTTAGACTTCTATCACACAGACAGATAGTCACGTAGCAGTACCTCCCCTCCTTAAATGGTTGTTTTTCTCAATTCGAAAAGAAGATGAATAAGAGAGAAGAAAAGAAAAGAATTTCAAAGAATTATAGAAAATTTTCATGATTGCAAAATATTATACTTAGAATTTACCTCTGAACTATAGAGGTTCATTAGAGAAGAAAAATAATTGTATTCGTATCAAATACTACTTTATCGTAATCTCATGTGTCAACATATCCTCGCTGCTCTGTCCATCATTCTACGGACCTATACTCTTGTTTAATCTTAGCAACACTCACTTTTGGAAAATCCTTCAACCTCTCAGCTTAAATCTTGGATTTCTCGCTTGATATCATTGGTACTAATTTTCCATGCCACGCTGCTAGCTTTTTCATATTTATAATACTAACACTATCAGGTGGTCATCCCGAGAATTCATTAGAAAGCCCATTCATTAATCCAGTCATAACATTCCTTGCTTCACATTCCATAGTTACTTTCCTAGTCTTTTCTTTATCAATCACATCCTTCTTATTATCTGATTCCTATTCACTTCAGTTATTTACCTCCACCGTCATCTCTTTATTGAGACATCTTTCGCACTTGGCACCTCCTTATTGGTATCCCGTCACATTTACTCTATAATCATCACATTATTCCAATTTAAACCCTCCGAAATGAATCTGGCCGATTTCTTTAACTTAGATCCAATATAATCTACTTCTGCCAAACTTGTTTCTCATATAAATATATCCGATGCTTAAAAGCATCTTCCTCCTCAGCAATGGTAGCTACATCAGCGGGTAACTCTCTGACGGCTCCCACGCCCTTGCGCCAAGTGTGCCTTGGACGGGCCATCTACTCTGGCTGTTGTTGTGATATAATAAATAAAGCAAGGGTGAGCAATAGCCCACCAAAAGTAACATATATGTGAAACCATATGCCATGCATTAATGAACATAGTACCAGTATAAGGTAAATGATGAAGTTGCAAGGTAAGCAAAGGTACTTTCAGTTTTGAACAATTCTCAAACCCTGTCAACGAGAGTGATACTTCATGTTGCAGACAATAAATAAATTTGGATGATGAAGGAGTATTCACCGCGCCCGCTATTCCAATCCTTACGATGATCAGTCGCAGATTGTACAGCTCAAATTAGATTTACTACCGGTAGAAGGAAGAACTGACGGATTTACTTATCTACCGCCCTGTTACATCTCCCTGGCCAACGGTTGGGCCAAATGGGATGGATCGGCGCTACTCGGCCTCTTACACAACTCCTAGTTTGAATAGAATCCTTGACTCTGAACGTAAATTTCGTCCCCCTTTCCCCAAGTATAATACTTGTTGATAAGACTCCACAAAGTAGTCGTATCTAGTTGGAAAGGAAAATTCACCAATATTTCCCAAGCTGCTGCTTGTTAATGGATACCAACTTGTTCCAACACTCTTATCCCTCGAATGATGAGAAGGTACACAAAGATTCAATAAATAAGTAGCAACCAAGTTACGAACGAAAAGAATAGTTTCAAAAGATTTATGATCGGGAAGTCAACAAGATAAATAACAATTCTCAAGTAAGGTTCCCTTATAATTTGGAAGATAGCTTTGAATGAAGAATAAAATCGGTGAGAACCTTTCTTGATAAGAATAATAATGAATAGGCTCAGAAATAATTTACATAATACTCGAGGGCCGAAGATAATATGTGAATGAAGTAAATCGTTTTTAAAAGGAGTTAGAAGAATTAAATAAATATTCAAAGAATATTTATTAAATCAAAAATATTTAAAGAATAGTTTTAATATTGCTGAAAATAAACCTCGCATAAATATTCAAAATAATATTCATTGAATGAATAATGAATATTCAAATTAATAATACTTATTGAAGAAATAATTATCAATTGAATATTCGAAATAATATCCGATAATTGAATCGACTTTAAATGAATATTGAAGATAATATTCATTGAATAAATAAAGTTCAAATGAATATTTAAAATAATATTCATTAATTAAATAATGGAAAAATATTTACTTGAATATTTTTCTCTGAAATAATCACGATATATCGAGAAATACTGACTCCCGGTCTATATTCGAAGAATGGAATTCATATGCCCTTTTCTAAGGGTCTTAGCAATATCCGGCTTATAACTGATACCTTAACTATCTAGCTTATAAGCCAACAATAATTCAAGGAACAAGTATCACAATATATCTTTAAAGTAGGCATGCATGCTATGGCATATGTATAACAACAATCACATCATATATATATATTATCACAACAACAGTTCCAAAGTATTGGAAACTTGCCTGGTACTCCCGCTATGCTAGTGGTATGACTCGGGGTGGTCCGGCAATCTATAAATAACCAAAATTATCCCGGGTTAATCACCTATCACTTTGAAACGCCAAGTAAACACTTTACTTAAGCTAAAGCATGTTTTCAAGTTATCGCTCATTAACACCGTTATGATCCGACACTTGCTTGCTATCAAGGTATGTCATTAATCTTACATTTGATAGGTACTTAAGTCATATAAGTTCTAGGGTCGATCGTTTACTAACCAAGATTATATCTCGAGATTTATCGATCGTTATCTAAGTGATTTTCCAAAGTTATAACCACTCGTTCTTTTTATGGGTTCATTCGTACTTAACCCTGATTCGAATATTTTTATAAAATAGAAAAACGATCTTTTTAACATGAGGTCTTCTCTCACACCTTGCTTATGATCTCTATTATTTAATTACCAAGATTCGTCACTGAATTACTCGAGTTAAGGGGGTTCAATTTCAATTACGAATTTGCATTTACGGTTTCGAACCACTTTTAGTAAATCGGCCATAATTCATAAACCGTAAGTCTGTTTGTTTCGATTATTGCGCCAAAACGAACTATGACTCGAGAACTATAAGGTCAGTCCCTAATATCATTAAGGTCAGGGATTTATCCTAACTGTTATGCTCAGATTTTAAGAGTTTATGAAATTTCGCCATTACGATGGCTATAAATTGAACGTTCCAAAATTAAAACACTCCAACAATCATGGTTTCCACTCTAAACCACATATACATGATAATTACCATAGAACTGAGGCCAAGCACTGCCTTTCCATTCTTACTAACTAGTTTAACATATAACAAAGCTTATCACATCTCTAAGAGTTATACATGCATATATCATCCAAAACTCCATAAAAACTCAAGATTCAAGCTATGGTTTCAAGTGTTATACCTTCCTTGGAGTGTGTATTAGCCCTAATAATCCTTATATAGTCCTTGTATAACCTTAAGATAGCTTGAATCATCCAAATCAAGCAAGAAAACAAAGTTAGTTTCTAAGGGTTACTATTCATCATCACTTCTGTAACAATCATAGAAAATCAAAAAATAAGAGTTTGGCTCTAAAATTTTTACCACATCATGGCCTCTTCATAAGATTTGTTTTGAGTCCTAGATCATCAAATTTGAAGCTTCCTAGGTAGGGTTTTGAGCCCCCTTTTTCCGCTGGACAGAAACTGTCAAGAACAGGCAGTTTGGCTTCTTCAACTTGGGGAGGAGATTTGACTAGGCTATACTCATTAGATTGCCATGAAATTTTGAGCGAATTTTGCCCATGGAGTGGAAAAGCTATGGTTAAAATTTGGTGATTTTTAAAGCTCTAGATATTAAGATATGAATTTTTCTTTCATGGTGGTTCTTGCTGGGCAGTTTGAAGAAAATGGAGAGAGATGGAGTTGCTTGGCTTTTCTTTTGGTTTAATCTCATCTAATCTTGTATTATTGCTAGGCTAAGAAAATATCAAGGCCATAAAGCTAATTTAATAAAGGTATGAGGTCATGGATGATGTTTTCGGAGTGGACAAGTGTTGAGTTTATGTGGTTGGATGAGAAGATCATGCTAAGTACTTGGCTTATTCTCTAAGTGTGCTAGTTACTCTTGTAACTACTTAGTTACTCGGTCATATCAACTTGCACATGCATGCATCTTGATCCTATGCTTGTTCTTTGTCCGGTTATTGCTTAATTCGTTGATTGTTCGGAGGAATATCTCGAAGATTTCTAGTTAGGGTTTCACCGGAAACCGTCTTAATATTTATACTATCATTCTCCATTCTCTTTAATAATTCTTGAACCTATATTCCTTAAATCCTTTCAATAATTCTTTAAGTCTTTCAGTGTCCAGGGAAATCTCGTGGAAAATAAAAGTGCTATTTTTCAGAATCCGATAACTTTTACATACACTCTTTTTCCCCTTGGATCATCAATACGAACTCAGAAATCTGTTCCGGGTACTTCTATATAGTGTCGTCTAATAATATTCCTAATTCCACCAAAACACTATTCATCACTTATTCTTTCTTTATTCCTTTGAATTAGAAAAATGTCCTTGCGCTTTCCCGAGCGTTCCTTAACCCTTTTACGGAACCACTGGACTTATACTAGATATCGATTTGGATGACATGAGAATACTTCCTCTGTTTGTATGCCATATCCTACTTTCTTGATGATAGATTATTCTTACCTAAGTTGTCAACCCATTGCATTCTTCATGACATATAAATATTGGAATCCATATCTATTCCATAAAAAAAGTTTTAATTCCTACTAAAAATCAGGGTTCTTACAAAGTTTAGGGGTGATTTGGGGATGAGTAGTGTTAGTTGAGTCTTTGTTCATGTAGGAAATCATATTTTGCATGTTTAGTAGTAATTCATGCATGTTTTGTTCGTATGATTGCATGTGTGTTTCATGTAGGACATTTTGTTATTTATTTCTGTGTACCATGTGAGTCCATATTAGTTGCATTTGCATGGCATGCATATTTCATGATCCCTTAGGATTAGCTAATTCTGATTGGTAGGTCGATGTCTTATTGACTGCCGTAATGATGAGTAGGGGGTTGATTTATAGTTCTTATGAAATTGACTTGCATGTTTCAGAAACAAATTTTTACACAGTCTCGTCGTTTGCTTTTGAGCTAGGTTGAGGTCATGGTTGTTTGGTTGCTTTGAGGTTTAATCACTTGTTTATATTTAGAATGTTCGTTATTCTCTTGATGGCATAGTAGCACTAAAGTCTAAGTTTGGGGGAAACAGGAATTTCATGCTAGTTGTTAATAATTGTCAATAATGGCTAGGTGTCAAATGGCTAGTAGCCAGCTCATATTTATATGAGTAGTCTAGGGTTGGAAATTAGAATTCTCATTCCGAGTTGCATATGGAAAAAAAAAGAAAAAAAAAGAAAAAAAAGAAAAAAAAGTTATGTGAATAGTTAAATTGCAGAATTAACTAGTGTGAGCTCTTTAATACTCGAGCAATTAAGTTCTAGGGGACTTTGTGCCTAGTGACCTAAGGCCTTTATAGTCTGGGATCCGCTAACCTAACGCTCGCTACATGGGTATTATTGTATAAGCCTTTAGGGGTCTCATCCATTGTACGGTTAAATAAGCATATGTATTGTGTTATGTGTCGTAGTTGTTGTTTAGTACTAAAGCATGAATTTCTGTCTAACTCAAATGATGATGGAAGTGTTTCTAGGTTATGAAGTGTTTACCGTCTATTCTATTTATAAACTTGTGATTGTCTAGGCGAAGAATAGGTATGATTTTGATCTAGTGTTAGGAGTATATCTGATGAGCATCGCACACATGCACGTTTCTGTTCATGTATTGTTAGTATACAGGGACTTAGTCGAGCTCTATTTGGATTTAGTTGCATTCTTTGAGATATTTGCTTGCTAGTTGGTTTTGGTTATTTCGAGGGGATTATTGCATTTTCATATTAGTTGCATTCATGCATTGCATTAGATAGTATAGAGTCTGTTTATGCTTGAGGACAGGCATCGGTTTAAGTTTGGGGGTGTGACAAGTGGATTTTATATCCACTTGGAACGCTTCGAATCGGCTTAAATTGATTAACTTGGCCTCAAGTATGTTGTGTTTTTTATTCGTTTTAGTGAGTTTGTGCAGGGTTATTATCTTGAGGTTGGATGATATAAATTTCATATTTTATGGTGGATTTGAGCTCAAGAACAGAAAAACGGGAAGTGGCAAAAGAATCGGAAGAGAAATGAGTAAATTGTGGAAAATTCGGATTTGCCGGTAGGTTGCGCAGTCTATACTGTTTTGGCCATATCTGGAGTTCTAGAAGTCCATTTTCAGTGATCTTACTGTCCACGCGAAGCTTGAGAAATTTTATTCAACATTCTGGCTGATTGCAGCTGCGCAGACTGAACCCCTGCTGTGAAAACTGCGCCCAAACATCCTGGAAATTTCCTGATTTCTATCCTATTTCGAATTTAAGATGTATTTTGGGACTTTTCTTGCTGGAAAAGAATTCTAGGGCCTATATAAATACGTTCTATCATCCTTGAACGTATAATTACATGAGCAACACTTTTCATAAAACAAAGAGAGAGCAAAAAATAGAGATTCAGTCTTGGAGAAGGATTCCTACGCTCGTGACAAGCAACGGAGATCTAGATCTACTTTTGTTTTCTTCTAATTAGGCGATACTCTTGGATGTTTTTGGGATTTGTTTTCTTAATCTATTACTCTTATTTATTATTCAGATCTTGTTTTATTATCATGGTTTCAGATTCCATGATGACAATCGGTTCGATTATGAACTAATCGTTGTCATGGGATTTTAACGGATTTATCTATGTAGCTTAGTAGTTTGATTGCTTTAAAGATTTGTGTGTGATGAATTCTTCATATCCTCGTATGGTTAATCTTAATGCTTTTAGATGCGTAGATAACATCTAAATTGAATTGTTAATCTCTTGCGAAACGAGAGTGGATCTTGAGATTTAGAACTTGCCATGCTAGCATAGGATAGGTTGATGTATGTTTGACATCATGATTTGTAGCGTAATTAGAGATACTTATGCTACCCTATGTGATCTTCTTGGATAACTTGTTCTTCAACCTTTATGTTTTCAAATTCTATAGAGATATAGGGTCTAAGCATAATTGGTGTCTATTCATCTTCTATCTCTTTTGTGGATGTATTAGTAGTTTGGTATTCGTATACTGAAAAGTAGCTTATACTTGTTTCGTGTTGTCCGATCAGATATCAAAACCATCACATGCATTGATTAAAGGCATCAACTCTAAGCGAAGTATTTAATGAAGTTAGGATCCCATGTTTATTCTCATATAAGTTATTCGATTTTAATTCTCATTAGTTAAGTAATTCTTAGTTTTGTTAATTCGCTTCTTAGTTAATTTAGATAATCAAAACCCAAATTTGTTAATTGTCTTAGCAGTGAATAAAAACCATACATTGTTGCATATGTGCATTAACTGAATTGAAACCTAAACAAGATCTCTGTGGGAACGAACTTAACTTATTCATATATTACTTATGACCACGTACGCTTGCGTGATTTAGTGCAAACACCCGGCCCAGTAAATATGTAGCCAAGGATGGTTAAGGATGATAGTCCGGATAAGTCGGCTCATCCTTAGGGAGATGGTCCAGACAAGTCGGCTCCCCCTTCTATGGTAGTAACTATAGGGTGATGATCCGGACAAGTCGGCTCACTCTTCTACCAGTAGTAAAACCAGATTGGTTATAACAGTCTGATCACCTATTATAGCACAGTGGCATGTAGATGCTCCAATATATAAAGTCCAACAGTAGTAGGCATAATGCCGAGAACCTATGTGTTCATTTTCAGTAGTTGGCATAATGCCTAGAACCTATGTGTTCATTTCGTGGAGTAGTAAAAATGGTGATACTTGGAGTTAAAAGCATCTTTTGAAAAACCTTATTTTTTAAAGGAGTTCAAGATAATTAAATAAATACATTTTCCGCGATATAACCTTGCTGAGGATTCTTTGGCTCATTCTTGCTAACGTTTTCTATGTTGTTAATCTAATAAAGCAGCAAGGAGAGGAGACGGTGCGAGTGGATTATACCAACCATTTCGAGACAAGGGAAAAGGTCCTGCAAACTTATGCAGCATAGTAGAAGGAAGGCTCTGATTACTAGATTAAGCTGGCAGAATTGTAATAATGTCAAAAAAAAAACTCTTTGTAGAAATGATTATGTATTATATTAGGGTGTTTTATATCAACCTCAAGTAGACATTGGAATGAGCTTCTGGAAAGTACTCTGATGTTGTAATATTTTGGTAAAGTATGTTAACGTTCTAAGACTATAACCTGTGGAGTTAGATGTGTGGAGATTATTATTATTGTAGTAGTGGAATATATTATGAACAGGTATTGATGGATGAAGAAGTGATGACCCAGATTCCTGGTAAGGGATTAGGGGGCGTTACAAGGACGATGCTTGAAGTATCAAAGTTGCCAACATATTTTTGGGCTGAAGCGGTTAACACTGCATGTTAGACTCAGAATATCTATTTGGTCAATCAAGCAAAGGGCATGACACCTTATCAATTGTTCAAAGGCAAGAAGCCAATAATTAACTTTCTGCATGTCTTTGGATGCAAATGTTTTGTATTGAAAATCCTTGGCGAGAGTCTTGGAAAATTTGATTCAAAGGTTGATGAAGCTATTTTTGTTGGGTATTCAGTTGGAAAATCTTACAGGGTATACAACCTAAGACTTAACATTGTTATGGAATCCATACATGTTGTCTTTGATGACAAGAAAATGTCGGGTCTAGTAGATGAAGGTTTCCATGAATCACTCTCATTCAAGAATGAGACAAATGGTGAAGAAAGCGAATATGATGATGAAGAAAGGATATCGATTGGTGTATAAAACAGACCTAGACCATCAGTTGGAATGCAGAATGGACCATCTGTGGAAGAGCAATTCACACCATCTATTGAAGATCATCTTGAAGCATCTATTGAGAATCAAAGAGAGGTATCTGTTGATAACTCTATTAGAACTCCACTTAACTAGAGGTCCATAAACTCAGGGGAGTTTCTCACAGTCAACACTCAACAACAAATCAAGACGGTCAATACAGAAAAAATGAAGCTACTTCATCAAGGTCAAGCTTACCACCACAAAAGAAATGGACTAAGGATCACCCATTTGAACTCATAATTGGTGACTCCAATGCAAAAGTCCAAACTAGGAGAACAACTCGAGAAGAATGCTTATATAGCAGTTTTCTTTCTAAAGAGGAACATAAGAAGGTTGAAGATGCTCTTCTAGATCCAGACTGGGTTTTAGCAATGCAAGAAGAGCTAAACCAGTTTGAGAGAAATGAAGTATGGAGACTTGTACCCAAACCTAAAGACAAATCATTGATTGACACTACATGGGTATTCAAGAATAAGATGGACGAGAATGGCATAGTTACAAGAAATAAAGCTAGACTAGTTGCTAAAGACTACTGTCAAGAAGAAGGAATTGACTTTAAAGAAACCTTTGCACCAGTGGCAAGGTTAGAAGCAATCAGAGTCTTCCTAGCCTATGCAGCTTATGCCAATTTCAAGGTCTATCAGATGGATGTAAAGAGTGCATTCCTAAACGATATTCTGGAAGAAGAGGTGTATGTTAGTCAACCTCCTGGTTTTGAAGATCCAGACTTTCCTCAATATGTTTATTATCTGCTCAAAGCACTCTATGGACTGAAGCAAGCACCTAGAACATGGTATGACACTCTTTCACAGTTCCTCATAGAGAATCATTTCATCAGAGGTACTGTTGATAAAACTCTCTTTTATAAAAATGTTAATGGCTATACCATACTAGTCCAAATTTATGTAGATGATATAATATTTGGGTCTACAGATGAGAAGCTTTGAAAAAGGTTTTCCAAACTTGTGCGAAGTAAATATGAAATGAGTATGATGGGTGAATTAACTTATTTTCTTGGTTTACAAGTTAAACAAGTAAATGAGGGAATCTTTATAAGTCAAACTAAATATGTGTATGATCTTTTAAAAAGATTTGACTTAGTAGATTGCTCTTCTGCAAAAACACCCATGGCCACTGCCACTAAGCTTGAGTTGAACACTAAGGAAAAGAAGGTGGACATTTCAAGCTATAGAGGCATGGTTGGATATCTTTTATATTTAACTGCTAGTAGACCTGATATTATGTTTGCTACATGTTTGTGTGCTAGATTCAAAATTGATCCTAGGGAATCTCATTTAGTAGCTATTAAAAGGACTTTCAGGTATCTCAAGGGAACACCAAACCTTGGCATTTGGTACCCTAGAGATTCTGGATTTGATCTAATAGGCTATTCAGATGTAGATTATGCAGGTTGTAAGATGGATAGAAAAAGTACCACACGCACCTGTCAGTTCTTAGGAAACAAGCTGGTTTCATGGTTCAGTAAGAGGCAAAATTCAGTTTCTATTTCAACTGCAGAAGCTGAATACATAGCAGATGAAAGTTGTTGTACACAGATTCTATGGATGAAAAATCAACTGCTTGACTATGGAGTTAATGTTGAGAAGATTCCAATCTTCTATGACAATACTAGTGCAATTACAATCTCTAAGAACCCAGTGCAGCATTTAAGAACCAAGCACATAGACATCAGATACCATTTCATCAGGGAGCATGTGATGGAAGGTAATGTGGAACTACATTTTGTTCCAAGTGAGAAACAATTGGCAGATATCTTTACTAAAGCTCTAGATGAAGCAACCTTTTAGATATTGGTAAGCGATCTTGGTATGTTAAACTTTTCATAATCTTTAAATATCTGTTAAATTAGTTGCAGCCAGTGAATTTTATTCTCTGGATTTTGTCTGTTTTATTTGCTTATTTTCATGATTACTCTCGAGATATCAAACACTTAGTTTTCTGGAGATATCGAATAAGTATAACCATCTTTGAGTTATCGAATGAGTATTATGCTTGAGATATCGATTAGTTAATTCTCTAGAGATATCGAACTAGTCTTTTGCTAGAGATATTGACCAGTTAA
Source organism: Saposhnikovia divaricata (assembly GCA_036435485.1). Lineage (NCBI taxonomy): Eukaryota > Viridiplantae > Streptophyta > Magnoliopsida > Apiales > Apiaceae > Saposhnikovia > Saposhnikovia divaricata. The sequence continues at coordinate 135,542,774 of CM071598.1, forward strand.
TTACTAAGAGATATCGAATCAGTCAAAATTCGGGTGCTATCAAATGGTTAATCTTTATGATATTGAATGGACTAACTATTTGTTGATATCATTTAATTGTTTTATTATTTGTCCAGAATAACCGAATGTTATGTGTGCTCTATATTCTAGAATTATCAGATTTAATTGATTAAACTAAAGCCGTCAGACTTAAATGATTTTGGAACAAGTTACACACATAATATTTTACATTTTATCTTTTCTAATTGATCTGTCAGGATTAGTCTAGGACACCGTGTAATCTCTTTCGCATGCGTTAGTATGTTTTAAAGAGGTATGACCTTTGCTTAGCCTTTCACCCATTTAACCTTTAGTTTTTAAGTCGTGTCTCTCAGACTTCTTGGCTTATAAATAGACAGGGGTGGGAATTATATAGACTTACACTCGCAAAAATAACCCTCCTTCTTTTCCTCTACTCTCTACACTTTTGAAAATGACAAAGAGCATTCTTAAGGTATCAATCGAGGAGTTCGAGGCCATGCCCTTCTACGAGAAGATAAGCTGCTTGCGGAGGAGGAGAAGACCATAGTTGCCATGCGTGCAGCTTTGGCAGCTCTCCAAGCACGCAATCGGACGGACTCAAGCAACGACCCAGCTGCAACTGCCTAGTTGGTTTAGGTTGGAGGGACGTTGTTTAGTTGGGTTTTAAGAATGTTTGTTTATTTTGTTTTGTTCGTTTCAATGGTCTTTAGACCATTTACGTAAAAAAATTTAAATGAAATGATCAGTTCTTCTATCTATATTGTTTCTTGATGCCTCTATTATTGCTTAAAATCTACTGTTTGATGTTTGTTTTTTCTGCATGCTACTTCATTCGATTTTTCCTTTTTAGATTAATGCGCGATCTAAACCATCAAGAACACTTAGACAAGATAAAATTTGATTTGTGCTTAAAATCACCTAAGTTGCTTTAATAATCTAATCCCTGTCGCTTAATAATCCATCCCTGATCTATTAGTGATTAGGCACACATTTCATTGAGTTAACTTTAATCTAATCAGGGTATTTCGAATTCATTTGACTCACACTGAATAGATCTGTTAACTTACATCATCTTCATGCTATTCTTAATTCTAACTTAAACTGTCATCTAACCCAAGAGTGAGCCTCAATGGCTACACAAGTTGCATCGCTTCATGTTGTATTTGCAATACATCCAAGGACTTGAACTAACAAAAGAGGACGATGATGATATGTTGGTGTTATCACAAGCAAACTTGGTTAATCATCTACCAGGTTCTACAATTTTGTCATTTGCCATGTGTAAAACACCTAGAATTAATGGTAAAATCAAAACAACTAATTTGGACTCTGCTTTAAACATGACTAATTAGTTAACCTTGAACACATGAATGGGTAATTTTCATTCTGCTGATTGAACTCTAATCTTAAGTTGACTAATTCAAGCATTAGGGTTAAATATAATATTTAACATATTTACAGATACTTAAATGAATATCCATGATTATTTCTGCAAAATTCTCTCTTTTCCCTAAGTACAGATTCAAGAACATTGTCAACTTAGCATATCAAGTCAAAGGTGTCCTATGATTCTTAGAGAATAAACCTTCTTGTGGAGAAGGCTCTTAAATCAAAACACCTAGTTCAGGTATTAAGTTCTACTCTATCAGCATTTTCTTTCTTTGTCCTAAAAATCTTTGCCTTACTTTGCTGAAATGAGAATTGCTGGAATGTCCCCAAGATTCTTTACCCAATCAGCCCACCATAAATTCACTTCTTACAATCTTTAACCCCCCTCTACAGTTTCTCAACAAACTGTAGTTGATAACTCTGTTATATCTTAACCTGAGGGGAGTGAACATGAGGAAAGTGAGGGTAAGGGAAGTGGTGAACATCAAGAAACCATAAGAACAAGGAAGGTAAGGGTGTGTAAAACCAGCCTAGCCATCCTATGTCTTCCCAAAAAGGCATAGTGATTAATAAGGACATCCACATTTCTAGTTTTAGTCTCTTACCTGACTTTAACTATTGAATCAAGTTCCCAACCAGGAACACACTCAGTGAGGATAAGGGACACAGTTGTGCAACCTTCTCATACTTGATTTCTAGCCAGGAGTTTGTACAAGTTGCAGGGACATAGGGGGAGCGCACATAAGTTACTCTTAACTATTTCTCAAATTCAGGTTGATGAATCTTCTGTAAATGAGAGGATTCAGCCCCACTCATAAAAACCTAATTTGTGACAATGAAGCACTTCAACACACACACCAAACACTCTTGATTCTTTATCTTATTTCATGAAGAAGCCAACACTCAACTTTGAATTCTCTAAGCTCTTCACAGAACAGTTTTTGGAATTTTTAGTTCTTTTTCTGGAACACCAATGACTTATATACATACCTCTACAATCTTTATGGAATCTTATAATTTCTATTTAGAACTGAGGGAAGGGAGTGAAATATAGGAGAGGCCTGGTTGCTCTAGGGCAAAAGGTGAGTTATGTGCAAGAGTGGTCTCCTAATTCATCCAGGAGAGCAAAAGGAAAGATTAAGTACCCCTTAATAAGGGAAGGTGAGCTGTGTGAAGTAAGCCATGATGAGATCCTGATGCAAAAATAGAGAGATTAAGAGAGAAGTTCTTCTTTATGCAGATTCTAGCTTCTCATCCCTCTGACTCTCATCTTTACCACATCACTGTTCTTGCTGATAACAAAAAAAGGGAAGAAGGTATCAAAATTTTCTCAGAATTTTTCTTCATCAAAAACAAAAGGGGGGAAGGGGTTCAGAATTTCTCTTCTAGTTTCAACAAGGGGGATGAGGATCAGAAACCCTTACCCTTGAATTTCAAAACTTTTCCTTGCTCAACAAAGGGGGAGAAGTTTCAGATATCTCTATTCTTTGTTCAAAAGGGGGAATAGACCTAAAGGGGGAAGAAGAGACCTTCAAGATCAACCAGCAAGTGGAAGAACAGAACAAACTCTCAGATCAAATAGGGGGAGCTGTTTTAAGTACTCAAGTGAAGTGAGTAGTACAATCCAGAAATTGTGTCATGAAAGCTTGATCAATATTTTCTGTCCTAGTGAAAGAAAAATGTGAAGAGTGGTTTTTGTTATCATCACTCTATGGATTTATGTCTTTATTCTTGAAGACATAAATAGGGGAAGATTGTTGAGACATACATGTCTATAGATGATGATAACAAAGACCACAAGGCAGAAAATGAATCAAGGAATCGAAGCTGACAAATAAATCAGGAAGCTAACTAAAATGCAGATCAACTAAAGCTACATCTTAAGAAAGGAATTCTGCAAGCAGTTAGAGAATATTTTTGTAACAATCCATAAGATGCTTTAATCAAGTATATGTAATCAGAAGAGAGCTTACTGTAACCATGCATGTATATTCGAGAAGTTAAGAAAATAAGAGTTCGAGAAGCTAACCCACTGCCATAACTCTATTCGAGTTATCTTAGATTTGGTGGATTCGAGAACTCAACAAAAAGGGTTATTCGAGAAGTCCTAGTTCGAGAAGCAGGCCACTACCTCTATTCGAGAAGTCTACATAATACGGTGTTCAAGAAGTCATTCGAGAACTTAATGAAAGGGACTATTCGAGAAGTCAACATTCGAGAACTCAAGATCTATCAGTTCGAGAACTCATCCTGGATTATCAGTAATGCCAGAGTTCTCTAATATATCGAATGAAGAGCAAAACCTGGAATTACTTTGCAACCCATGACTTATAGACAGTGATCAATTACACAAAGGATGTTATGAGCAGGGAATCAAATTGTAAATATTTGAAGGCTCAAACTCTTCCAAGTGAAAGGTGAAATCAGTCACTGTTTATCCGACTTCAAGGGTAACAATAAGACTGGAAGCAACCTCCAACATGATTACGTTACTACTGAAGAATTCAAAGGATATCTTGATGAATGCATAAGGATCAGCTGTTTTATCTGGGAAGTTCAAGCACAGCTCAATAAGCAGAAAAGCCTATTGACTTTCGAAAAGATTATCTTTTTGATTAAAGCTACTTTTCAGAGATATAGATTGAGAGCAAAAAGATCTTCTGCATAGAGCATCACGTGGGCTTGGAAGCTAAGTCATTTCAAGAACTTAGTAACTTATGAAGAAAGAAACATACACGGACTTGAAACATGCTGGGACTGTCCAAATCAAGGAAAGAAGATCTCCAAGACATTTCCAGAATGGTCATTACTTCAAGCATGTGTGTGTGACAAGTCATACCAAAAATATATCTCTACATTTTATGTATTTCACTTATCTTCATATAGTTTAAATAAGCTATATGAGCAGCATAGTTATAGAAGAGAAAAAATAAGAGAGCATATCAGATATTGCATTAGATTTTCTTATAAACACTAAGACATTGTAACCCGCACCTATGTATTTCTACACAGAGTATTTTCTTCAAATACAACCATCAGGTGGACCAATCAAACCCACATGAGATTTTTATATCTTGTGTTGTATGTGTCTTAGATAATCTGTTTACCTTTTGTTCTTATAACGATCTGTTTTAAGACCTCACCAATTTGAAAGAATTTAGTCGAGATTGTATTCAACCCCCCTTCTACAATCTCGTGGTGTATAACTGGGAAATAACATGTATGTCTCAACAATCTCCCCCTATTTATGTCTCCAAGAGAAAGACATAAATCTAGAGAGTGATGATAACAAAAACCACTCTTCAGATTTTCTTTCACTAGGACAGAAAATATTGATCAAGTTCAATGATACAAGTTCTGGCTTGTACTACTCACCTCCCTTGAGGACTTAGAATTGCTCCCCCAATGTATAGCATTTATTCTGAGAATTTGTTCTATTCCTCCACTTGCTGGTTGGTTTGAAGGTCTCTTCTTCTTTAGTGAGAAATGTATCTTCTCCCCCTTTGGCTTTATTCTACAAATTTCTCCCCTTTTGATAAAGGATAAAAGTTTCTGAACCTTCTTCCCCTTAGAGGATAAAAGTTCTGAACCTTCTCCCCTTTTTTGTTGAAAAAAAAGAAAAATTCTGCAAATCTGAACCTTCTCCCCCTTTTTTTGTTATCAGCAAGAACTGTGATGTAGTAAGGTCGAGATTCAGAGGGATGAGAAGCTAGAATCTGCATGTAAAAAGAAAAACTTCTCTCTTAATCTCTATGTTTTGCATCAGGATCTCATCCTGGCTCACTTCACATAGCTCATCTTCCCTTACTAAGGGGTACTCAATCTTTTCTTTTGTTCTCCTGGAAGAAATAGGAGACCACTCTTTCACACAAACTCACCTTTTGCCCTGGAGCAACCAGGCCTCTCCTCTTTTTCACTCCCTTCCCTCAATCCTAAAAAAGAACACAATGATTCCATAAAGATTGAAGAATTATGGGTATAAAGCATTGGTATACAAGAAAAGAACTAAGAATTCAACAAACTACCCTGTTAAGAGCTTAGAGAACTCAGAGTTAAGTGTTGGCTTCTTCATGAAATAAGATGAAGAATCAAGAGTGTTTGGTGTGTGTGTTGAAGTGCTACATTGGCACAAACTAGGTATCCATGAATGGGGATGAATCCTCTCATTTACAGAAGATTCATCAACATGAATTTGAGAAATAGTGGAGTAACCTATGTGTGCTCCCCCTGTGTCCCTGCAACTTGTATCAACTTCTGGCTAGAAGACAAGTATGTAGAAGGTTTCACAAATGTGTCCCTTACCCTCACTGATTGTGTTCCTGGTTGGGAACTTTGTTCCATAGTTAAAGTCTATTAAGAGACTGAAACTAGAAATGTGGATGTCCTTTTAATCAATATGCCCTTTTGGGAAGACATAGGATGGCTAGGCTGGTTTTACACACCCTCACCTTCATTGTTCTTGTGGTTTCTTGATGTTCACCACTTCCCTCATCCTCACTTTCCTCCTGTTACTCCCCTCAAGCTAAGATATAAAAGATTTGTCAACTACAGTTTGTTGAGAAACTATAGAGGGGTTAAGGATGGTAAAATGTGAATATTTGGTGTGCTGATTGGGTAGAGAATCTGGGGACATTCCAGAAATTCTCATTTCAGCTTAGTAGGCAAAGAATCTAAGACAAGATAAAGAAAAGTACTGATAAGTAAGAACTCAATACCTGAACTAGATGTATTGACTTAAGAGCCTTCTCCTCATTAAGTTTTACTCTCTTAGTGATAAATGACACCTTTGGCTTGTTGTATTAAGCTGATTATTGTCCTGAAGATACACTTAGGAAAAAGAAACACTTTTGTAGAGATAACCAAATATATTCATTTTGGTATGTGCGAATCTGTTAACTTTGAACCTAGTATCATGACTAATCAATCTTAAGTTTGAGTTCAATTAGCTAAATGAAAGCACCAATTCATGTGTTCAATTTTAACTAATTAGTCCTGTTAATTAGAATTAGAGCTTTTATAGCTCACTGATTGATTAGATGAACATGTTAATTAGAATTAGAACAATCATGAAAAGGTCTTGAGATAAACAACAGATCTAGTCAGTTTGTATCAAATAGATTCGAAATAAACTGATTAGATTGAGTTTAACTTAATGAAATGTGTACTTAACCACTTACTAAATCGGAATTAAGCATAAGTTAATTTAATTTATCCACAAGGGTTAGGTTATTAACACAACTTAGGTGATTTAGGCACGAACCAAATTAACTTACCTAAGTGTCTTTGTTTAATTAGATCGAGCATAAATCTAACATTAAAACCATTTGCAGAAACATGTAGAGAAAACATATGTCTTGCAACAGATTTTATCAACAAAGGAAACATAATATAGAAAAGCAAAAAGATCATTTCATTAATAAAAAAAAATACAAATGGTCTTAAAAGATCGAAAGAAACATAAACAAAAACAAACAAACAATGCCTCCCACCTAATACTACACCTTGGCGGCTGCGGTTGGGTCGTCGTTGTTGGAGCCCCTCTGGTTGCGTGCTTGAAGAGCGGCCAAGGCTGCACGCATGGCAGCAATGACCTTCTCTTCCTCTGCTTTGAACTCATCGATTTTCTCATGCAGAGCCAGCACCTTCTCATAAAAGGTCAAGGCTTCGAACTCCTCTACCGAGATATTCAAAATGCTTTTAGTCAACGTGAAAGGTAGAAGGTAGAAGAAAAGAGGGTTGTTTTAGAAAATGTGAGTCTAAGTGATCCCCACCCCTGCCTATTTATAGCCCAAGAAGTCTTAAAGACGCAACTATTAACTAGGGGTTTAAACGAGTGAAAGGTTAATCAAAGGTCACACCTCTTTAAACACGAAAATATGGTGTCCTAGACTAATCCTGACATATCATTTAGAAAGAATAAAAAGTAAAATATTATGTGTGTAACTTGTTCCAAAATCATTTAAGCCTGACAGCTAAAGTCTAATCAATTAAAGTAAATAATTCTAGAAATAGAGCACACATAACATTTGATTATTCTGGACAAATAATAAAACAGTTAAATTTCATCAATAAATAATTAACCGTTTGATATCTTAAATACTAGCCATTCGATATTACCCGAACATTAACTGATTCGATATCTTTTGATGATTAACTAGTCGATATCACTAGCAGAGAGGCTAGTTCGATATCTCAAGAAAATTAACTACTCGATATCTCAACCATAATATTCATTCGATAACTCAAGTGGGTGATCATACTTATTCGATATCTCCAGGAAATTAATTGTTAGACATCTCCAAAGTAATCATACAAATAAACAAACAAATCCATTGAATAGAATTCATTGGCTGCAAACAATTGAACAGATATTTAAAGATCATGAAAGATTTAACATACCATGCTCACTTACCAACCTCGAGAAGATTACTTCATCAAGAGCTTTAGTGAAAATATATGCCAATTGTTTTTCACTTGGAACAAAATGCAGTTCCACAGTACCTTCGATCACATGCTCCCTGATGAAATGGTATCTAATGTCTATATGCTTGGTTCTTGAATGTTGCACTGGGTTCTCAGAAATTGCACTTGCACTAGTGTTGTCATAGAAAATTGGAATCTTTTCAACCTTAACTCCACAGTCAAGCATTTGATTCTTCATCCATAGAATCTGTGCACAACAACTTCCAGCTTCTATATATTCAGCCTCTGCAGTTGAAGTAGAGACTCAATTTTGCTTCTTACTGAACTAGGAGACCAGCTTGTTTCCTAAGAACTGATAGGTGCCTGTGGTACTTTTTCTATCCATTTTACAACCTGCATAATCTGCATCTAAATAGAAAATTAGATCAAAACCAGAATCTCTAGGGTACCAAATTCCAAGGTTTGGTGTTCCCTTAAGATACCTGAAAATCCTTTTAATAGCTACTAAATGAGATTCCCTAGGATCAGCTTGGAATCTAGCACATAAACATGTAGCAAACATTATATCAGGTCTACTAGCTGTTAAATATAAAAGAGATCCAACCATGCCTCCATAGCTTGAGATGTCCACTTTCTTTTCCTTAGTATTCAATTCAAGCTTAGTGGTAGTGGCCATGAGTGTTTTTGCAGAAGAGCAATATGCTAAGTCAAATGTAAGAACCCCGATTTTTGGTAGGAATTAAAACTTTTATTATGGAATGGATATGGATTCAAATACTTATATGCCATAAAGAATGCTATTGGTTGACAATCTAGATAAGAATTATCTATCTCCTAGGAAATTAAGATTTGATAATTCCAAGGGGGAAGGTCATTCTTATCATCCAAATCGATATCTGTTATCAGTCCAGTGGTTCCGTAAAAAGGTTAAGGAACGATCGAAAGAGAACCGGGACATCTATATAACCCTAAAAGAATAAGTAAAAAATAAGTGGTGAATAGTGATTTGGGTGAATTTAGGAATATTATTAGACAACGCTATATAGAAGTACCCGGAACGAAATTCTGAGTTCGTATTAGTGATCCAGGGGGAAAAAGAGTGTATGTAAAAGCTGTCGGATTCTGAAAAATAGCACTTTTATTTTCCCCGAGATTTCCCTCGACACTGAAAGACTTAAGTAATTATTGAAAGGATTTAAGGAAAATAGGTTCAAGAATTATTAAAGAGAATGGAGAATGATAGTATAAATGTTAAGACGGTTCCCGGTAAAACCCGAACTAGAAACGAATGAGTTAATCCTCCGAACGATCAATGAATTGAGCAATAATCGGACAAAGAAACAAGCAGAGGACCAAGAGGTGTGATGAGCTAGTGGAAGGTGACATAATCACTTTATGCTAGATAAGATCAAAGAAACCAAGCTAGTTGCATTACTAACTAGCACCATTAGAGATCAACTAGTACTTAGCATCTCTTTACCATTCCACCACTTAAACATCAACACATACTCATCCAAAAACATCATTGTGACGCCCCCAAATCCGAGGTCAAAGATTCAAGTCGTCACATCACCATCCAACCATATCATACCTGTATTAACTTTACAACTCAACAATACATCCATCCAGACCTCAATCTTACGCACAAACAAGTTAGAGCCTCAGAAACGATAATCAAAAGTAACACTAAATATTACAATTCATCTGTACAATCCAGAATCTTACGCACTTCCACTTATACAACTACACTTGAAGACAAGTCTTACTATTATAGTTGAAAACCTATCAGACTTACTCTGTAGTATTTATCAGGAACTAAATCATCTCCGGGGTAAATCTTCTACTCCTCTTCTGCTGGTGCGGAGTTAATCGGCCAAATTCTTCTCTTTCTGAAAAGTTTTTATAAAGCAAGAATGAGCTACATAATGCTCAGCAAGTTCACCATTTTGAAAAATAATAATGTGGTTTATTTCGAAAACATTCCCAACTATATGGGTATATATCTCAGATTTCAAAACATAATTGGACAATATATATGTCCGAGTTTGAATAAAACATATATACTCACTAAGGAGCTTTAAGAATAACATATGAACCCTTTATAAGGTTCCCATTTCAATATATCTCAAGTTCGAAAATATATACATATGAGTATATCATTTTCGGCAAAACACTCTACGGTTAACATACTGTACAGGGAATACATCATTGCAAACCTCTTTCCTTCCATTAGCTTAGAAGGTTTCTCATTCAAAAACATTCCATTCTTTGAAATAATTGCAAGAGTGCACTAACACGTGCCAATCTTTATAGAAAATCTTGCAGTTCTAGATACTGCACGATGTCAATATTTTTCTTATAAAAAACCACACTATCGGCAACTTGGCACTTAGGCCCAAGAAGCAGTGTCGGAGTATTTTTCCAAAGTGGAGGATGGGACTTGAAGAAAACATAAAACCTGACAGGGATTGACGATGATCAGTCGCCACATCCAAATCCAATAATCCGCGGGTCTTCTCTACTAGTAGAAGGATAGAAACTACATCCGTAAATACCCTCGGGTGAAAACTACATCCGTAATCACCCTCGATGAAAACTACATCCGTAATCATCCTTCGGCAACACCTGGGCCGGAATAATTGATGGACCGCCTGGCTCACGGCCGCTTACACATCCCGGGAATCATTCGTCAACGATTCCCACACCTGCCAGAGTCCCCTTTTTCTTTTCTTTTCAAAAATCATTTTGATAGAAAATTCGAGTAGTTGAAGTTCGACCTCAGTCGACCGATAATTCTTGAAATACGTACAAGAAGTAAAACCTGATCGGGGGTTTTCGAAAATGTTTTGGGTTCGAAAGAGTTGGAGTTTGAAAACGCTAAAGGTATCTTGGATTAGTTTTGTCTTTAAAATGATGAACAATAATTAATAAATGATATTTTGAGATTTAATATCAACAATTAATAAAATAATTATTTAATTAAAATAAGCTTTTAATCCAAGATAGATATTTTTGAGTATTTTTAACAACGTAAAAATAATAAATACTTAAGTATACGGTACTTCCCGAATGACTCTTCGGGTTGTCGCAATTTAATCATGATACAATAATATACCGCTCCCCGGTCAATAGTATATTTGGACCGCTACGACCTCTATTGCTAGAGTCGTTGTCCGAAGGAAACACTTTCATTCTAAGTTCAAGGGTGTACAAACACATATGCATAAATCTCAAACTTCAACATAATCTCGTAAAGCATAAGCATATAATACGTTTGGAAGCTACAAACACAACAGTGAAAATCCTTATATATAAGTTTTGAAAAGTAAACTTGCCTTGGTTAGGGTGGGGTGGTCGAGCTTGCGACGTGGAACGAAGATCTATACATAATCAATATTCGTACGTTAGTACCTTAACAACACTACTTAATCGTAAGGTTTTAAAGGATGTTAGACCAACTTAACGACTCCAATTTGTGACAACTAACCCTCCCATATGACCATGTCATCACTTTATCACATTCGTTACCCATTCTACTCGAATCCATTCCTCAAACTTGAAACACAAGTGAGTACTCTAAAAACTACGTTAAACAAACCTCCTAGGTGATTTTTCACTCGCGCGTACTTCATTTTAACATTTTTATAAAATTGAAAAATACAAATTTTACTCCAATTCTTTTTGGACAGCCTTCACAACTGTATAATCTGACTACCCTCAAATTTTCATAACACTAGCATAATTTTAAGGGGTCCTAACTCAGTTCACAAGTGGACAACACAGTGCAGTCCGAATTCCAGAACCACACTGCACTAATCCGGACATAACTCGAGATCTACACATCTCCTGGGTATGAACCTTATATTTCTAGAAACTACATTCAATTATCTTTCAACCATATAAATTAGGTCCTCGGGTGACAAGATTTAGGGGTTCAAAACCCTCTCACAAGACAGTACATGCTTCCAGGATTTAACACAGCACACATCTTTTCTTAAACATTCAAGAACTCACTTTATACATCACATCTATCATCAAAACCACCAATACTTGTCTCTATAGCATACATGGGGTTACATACTCTAAGTACAAGCCTTACAACCATCATAACAAGCACATAACTTCAAGATTTCATCATCTATAACTCATACTACCAAGATATGCACCAATACTTGTAGATCTAGCAATATGAACTATAAACAAGTCATGGCTAAGGGTTGAGAGGGTTTATACCTTCCTTGATATGTGTAATATCTTTCTAAACCTTGTATAATCCTTGTATAGCCTTGGGTAAGCTTGGATGATCAAAAGAAATGAAGAAAACAAAGTTAGTAATTCGGAGTTATTAGAATCCGACTGAAAGATCATGGAAAACGAGGCCCTTACCGAGCTTTTCTGATCGAGGCTTCTAAATGAGAGTTGTAGAGCATCTCCACAGCTTTCTAACCATATAAAGAACACGAAATTCCATTGAGTAATGAAGGCTCTAGGCCCGTTTTACTGAGCTGCTGTTCTGCTGGGCAGAATGGGTGTTTTCTTGTGTTTGTTTTGTTTTGTTTGATAAATAATGACTAATACATGTATTATATATCTATCTCATTTGGATGCATCTTCTTGTAATGTGTTGTCAACACCTCATTGGCTCACTTGGATTTCCTTATCCACAACAATTGCAACAAAGTCCTCATCTTTTGTTTCTTTCATATTAGTCCATTGGTTTGTTTCATTTTCCAACAATTTGATTTCCTTGTTGTCTCGTGAATAAAATTAATACGTTACAACTTATACTTTTCATATTATTGCTCTAATATGGCACAATACCTTGAATGAATATTAATTCCAACATCCCTTGTTTATTTCTCTTTATCTCAGAAAACGTTCTCCCGATTTCTCCAGCATTCTCTATTTCTCAATTCTAGGAGTTTATTCTCAATCCTCTTTCTTTCTCATAATATATCCTTCCTTGGACTCTTAATATACCATATCCTTAATCCATGCTTCGTTCGCTCAATCGCTTAATCTCATTGTAAAGTTTCAGCAGTTTCTAGAACGTTTGTTTCACTTCCTCAGTGGTTTTCGTTCCAAATTCTCAAATCACTTATAATAAAATTCCAAAATATTAACTCCTCAATTCCTCAAATTAAATATCTCATTTCTTGATATTACTGATATATAATTCACTGCTCGGTCAAATATTACACGAAAATAGAATTTGGAATTTCTGAATTCCGATCGCATTTACATACACTTATTTACTCCGTAGATTACTAGTATAACTTCGGAATATCCACACTACGTCTTGTACATAGGTGGCATGAAAAATTTTCTTAATCCTCAAAATCACTATTCATCCACCAAATCACTATTCATTGATGCACTTCATCATAATAGGAAAAGTTTTAATTCTACCGAAATTTTTGGTTCTTACAGTCTCCCCTCCTTAAAAGGATTCCGTCCCGGAATCAGTTTATGAATCACTGGGGTTACTCCATCTTTGTTTCACTCTTTCAACTTCCAGGTGGATTCTTCCACATCTTGATTTTCTCACAATTCCTTATTAGTTTGAAAACCTTGTTCCTCAACACTTGTTCTTCTCTATCCATGATTTCCACGGGTTGCTCCACATAGGTCAAGTCGGGTCATAGGTCCACTTGGTTGTACTCTATCACATGCCGATAGTCGGTGTGGTAGGGTCGTAACATAGACATATGAAACACATTATGAATTTGCTGCAAGCTTGGGGCAAGGCTAACTCGTAGGCTAACTTCCCAATACGCCTCAAAATCTCAAAAGGTCCAATAAACCTCAGACTTAGCTTCTCTTTCTTAACAAACCGCATCAATCCTTTCCAGGGGATACCTTTAGCATCACGAAGTTTCCCACCTCATACTCCTTTGATATCTCATAAAATTTTGCCATTCGAAATAATGGGTTTCGTAAGAAAACTAATGACTTTTACATACACTCGTTTGTACCGTAAGGACGTAATATCAATTCGAAATCTTCATTTAATAATTCGTACATATCGTGATTGCAAAATTTTCTTATCCACCCATAAAATTACTATTCATTCAGGTTTCGAATATTCCCAAAAATTAGGCCTATTGCAGTCTCATCTCCTTAAAAGGATTCTATCTTAAGAACCTAAGGAAAATAGTTGTGGATACAATTCCAACTTTACCCTTTCCAACTCTCAGGTTGACACTTCAACCCTTTTGTTCTCTCACCTGGGTCTCACCAACGCTTTAATGTTGTTTCTCAACGCATACTCTCCTCGACCTGTATTCCTTATCGGTTGTTCTATGAATGAAAATTTCTATCCCAATACTTATACATTCCTCTACTACCTTGTTCATAGTATCCGTGTTGAGTCCTTGTATCGTTGGCCCGTGAATACTTTGTGTTCGTGTTTTATAATCTGAGACAACATCAATACGCATGGTATTCCTCATATTCCTTGGCTTGATTAGCACACATGTGTTGCCTCCCGTCAGCCGTTACCACTTTCTATGGATACTGTATAGTCTTCGGTATACGTCGAACCAGTTCAGCTACTATATCCCTTGTTCATTGACTTCTTCGTAACGCAAGAAAAGCGAAACTTCTTCTTTCGCAGTATGCTTTACAAGAGACGTCCTTACGTTCGTATGGTGACGATCGTGATAACAACATTCATTTCATGGATAAGTTTTTATTCTCGACTGCCCCGTGAAACCTAAGGCACGACACTAAATATAAATTCGATCGTCTGGACAATTCTTCTTCCCTGTCCGTCAGCCACAGATCAAATTAGTACATACGCTCAATCTCTTTGTTAAATATACTTGAAAGCACCTTCAATATTCGAAGTTTAACCTTAAGTTTTTATCTGACGTAATCGCTGCAGAAGTTTTATATTGCAACACCATCTCTTCCGTATATAATTCGATAATCTTCTAAATGGAAAGTTTCTCGTAGGTAAATCACTTGGTCCAACAATTATAAATCAACTAGGGCCATCTATTGGCTCGGTCTTCGGCGACCTACTTATGAAATTCATTATAATTCTGTCCACGTTCAAGATTTTCTACAGGCGGAATTAATCCACTAGATCTCTATCATTCTGCTTTTGACATGTCACGTTTGTACTTAATAGTTTGCCAATACCATTCTTCATATCCGTTTGCCAAACATTCTCTTAATTCTCTATACATCTTTGTCCTTCCCCATAATTTAGTCATTTTCCTCTAACATTATTCTTTATTGTATAAACTCTATTTTCTTGGTCAATACTGACTGAATTCCAATTTCGAATAATCCCTTCTATAGGTATCGGCCACCACACTAGCCTTTCTTGGGTAATAACAAATTTCTCCATTATACTCCCTGCCCTCTTTCGTCACCTTCTCTTTCTTATTTTTAGTTCTAAAATGAAGATATACTTATGGAACTTGTGGAAAAATTTCACACTTTCTCATAAGGTTAACGTCCCAGTTTTATGCGTGAACGCTATCATGACTAATCCCCGACTCACGGTTAGTATATCCTATCCCGTAACCTTTATGTTGTTTAGAAGTATAGGCTATCATCCCATTTCTACTACATCAGCACACCTCTCAAACTCTTGAAAGACGCATCATCGTGACTCTCAAAGTCCTCTTTTTATCATCAAGTATAGCTAACAACGAGGTTGTTGCTAATATCTCATTTCATTCCAAAACTTTGTTCATTAATCCATAAAGGCTTCTGACTCATTAGTCCACTCAAATGATACTACCATAATTTTATAACGTTTATATTAGTGTGAAATGCCAAATTTGGCACAGTACAGAGGTCGATCTTGAGTTGGTGAAACCCACTTTTCAACCTTATCTTTGAAAAACAACTACGCGTTTTAACTGGTCAACAATTCCTACATCTCCAGTTAGGGGTATCGATTCTCGACGGTATATGTAAGATGTCATACGCTCGTCCTCTTTCACAACTGGCACCAATTAGCTTGAGGCCTGCATGCTGCTGCGATTCCCAATAAACTTGATTAGGTGGTAATCTCGAAGGATCATTGGGATATATCCATGCATCCATTTGCTATTAGGGGCCTTTTAAACTTTATGTCTCTCTATGTGCATCAATCCCTTTAAGCTAAGTAATGCTTCACATTCTTGCCACGATATTTCTTCCTTTCTTGTCTATCTCACTTCCATGTTAGTTTCCTCTAAGGATATGCCTTACATCGCAATCGATTTGCATTTCTTGGATCAGGAAAAGGCTTGGTAACTCCAGAATTCATTAATATAACATCCTGACAATGGTTGGTAGGAGCGTACTATCAACCACCTCATCATTTCTTATAACCTTCCCCACACTAATATTAAAGGTCCTTGTGGTATGCCCCGACATGTTATTCCTACTTTAAATAATTACTCGGCATAACGCTCTGGCTGCATATTACAACATTTGGTTTTTGATCTCATATTGGTGCAACGGTTCACAATTGTACCTCCTGTTCACCTTAGAGTAATCACTTTTTAAAGGAATGGTTTCAAAATAACAAGGTGCAATAGATAATTTCAATAAGAATTCCACATTGGATGTTCCAAGAATGTTGATGGTTCCAAATACTAGGAGTCTCGATTTTTGGAGATGTAAGGATGGACAGAAAGAATACAACAAGGTTTATTCCTTCATGTCCTGAAAATTTTGTAATGTGATATCATAGAGAGTGTTGCACGAGGGCAATGATTGTTGGATACAAAAGTCATAAAGACGGTCTTTATACCATTCTTACATCTGGTGAATACTTTTCCTCAAAAAATAGAGGATCTAAAAAGTCCCATTGATAAAGGTCAACCGATCGAAAGCAATTCTACTCTTTGAAAAAAATGAAGCAGTTTATCATTCAAGTAATCTATGGTTTCAAATGAATCTTCATTATATGAATGAAAGAACAGAATATTCAAGTGACATAAAGTCTGATACGAAGATGGGTAGAATTCAAGTTGAGTGGGCGACCTCACTAGGTCTCAATCAAGTTATTCGTCAAAACTTTCATCATCATACTTTACCACATGCAAAATGCATTGCGGAATGAACTAAATTGGGAGTTGGACCAGTGAAACAATAACTAGTCCTTTTCAAGAAACACTAGCAACTAGCTAGACAAAATTTGCTAGTTCACCTGTTTGAGACATCACCACTAGCTAGGACAATTAGCTATGTGTTCTTCACAACATTACAATTTTGACTAGTTAGAACAATCAACTAGTCATTCATATTGACATATCGACTAGCCAGTTTCAATTGGCTAGAACAGAATTTCAACATCGTAGCCACTGAAGAAACTTTAGGCTACTCGGACAACGAATGGAAATAAGAAGTTATTAAGTTTGAAAAAGAAAACTATAAAATATGAAGAGAATGTTCTAGGTATCGGAACAATCGATAACCTCTCATCAAATATTACTTACCAGTGAAACGGTCCACCCAAGGGTGCCTCCGTACACATGCTTTATCAGATCCTACAATAGAATTAAATTCAGAATACCAATATCAAAATGATATCCTTACTATGATTTCAATGTACGATGTACAATCTCATCTTGAATAGAAGAAAAGAATTCATGAAGGTTGTCAGGACATTAGATCATCCATGTCCTCAGTAATTTGTTAAATATTTATGAGCTCAACTGAAGAGTGCAAGTATGAAAGAAGCAATCAAATATCAATATTCGTCAAGTAATATTCATCGATTAATTAAGGAAATATTTGTTGAACACTCCTTGGATAATTGAAAGAAAGTGTAAATAGGCTTGAGCCGAACAAGATCATCATAAATTTTTGAATAGAATGTTTATGGATCAAATAAATTTATTTCGGATAAGTCCTGCTTTAGGGAAAGTATCTCACTGGTTGTTATTCCACAAGTTTGAAGTAGAAAGCTAGAAGGGTTACCTGATATAAACTGATCGAGGTAACAGGGTTAGTGAACAGTTTAAAATGAAGTAGTGCACCTGCCGGTAGTTACCAAAATAAGTTAATAATCATTTGTGCATCTCATTATCACCATTATGAGGGTAACTCCATCTCTTCGTCTTCGTAATACAAGACACCAACTAGTGCATCTCTCAATCATCATCTTAAAGTCATTTATCGAGTTGGGTTTCACAAATATATCTGTCATTTACGTGCTTTATCTTGAAGACCAAGCTTCACATCATTCCGGGGACACCTGCTAAGTCCACAAGGTCCTACTTCATGCCTTCCGACATGAATCACAAGTGGCCAGTTCCCCCTGGGAACAGATCAAAGAGATCTCTCAGGGATCTCAGTGCAGTCCATAGGTTCAGTGCCCGGTGTGTGCATGTAAACCTATACCAAAAATATTGAGGTCTACAATACATATATACGTAGTCCCTGATAACATCTCTATCAAAGGATCCCACTCTAGACCCACTGGTCTTTTCTTTTGGTAGACTCTGAGATCACTGTATCGCTCGTTGCAACCAAATTCAACTTCACTTGAGTCCCTTTGTTAATTCTACTTGTTTGTTCTCTAAGTTGAACTACCATGCTCTAGCGTCCGAATCATGCGTAGAATTATCTAGCACGCTCGTCTTATGATAACATTCTCGTATAACACATGTAAAATTCACCATCAAGGGTAATGAAATCCACAATGGCATAGTAACCACCTTTCAGGTAAACCCGTTACTTATCGAAAATCGGATCTTATAGTCAAAGTAAAAGACTTTCATTATTCCAAGTACTAAGTACCCTTAAATATTTGGGAAGTCTAAACTTCTTGATTCTTAAAATGCCGACTCCTAAACTGTGAAGTACTATGGGCCACAAAATTTATGCCAGCCTAGTCATCCGATCATATTGGCAATATCGCCTCTACCTCAGCTGCTCTTGAGATTTCGCTCTGCTTCCTATATCATTACCTATGACAGGTCATGTACGACTCTCAAACCTCTATTCATCATTCTGAAGGTCTCTAAGGATTCTATCGACTAGTATAATACCTCCTATAAACACTCCAGTCCATTCTACTCACCGGTACCTCTTCCGGTAGTCCAATAATAAGTTACTACGATCTCTTATGTCATTCTCCTACTTAGACTTAACTCTCAACACTCTCGTTTCTGAGTACTGTAACTTATCGCTCTGATACCATTTCTGTGACGCCCCCAAATCCGAGGTCAAAGATTCAAGTCGTCACATCACCATCCAACCATATCATACCTGTATTAACTTTACAACTCAACAATACATCCATCTAGACCTCAATCTTACGCACAAACAAGTTAGAGCCTCAGAAACGATAATCAAAAGTAACACTAAATATTACAATTCATCTGTACAATCCAGAATCTTACGCACTTCCAGTTATACAACTACACTTGAAGACAAGTCTTACTATTACAGTTGAAAACCTATCAAACTTACTCTGTAGTATTTATCAGGAACTAAATCATCTCCGGGGTAAATCTTCTACTCCTCTTCTGTTGGTGCGGAGTTAATCGGCCAAATTCTTCTCTTTCTGAAAAGTTTTTATAAAGCAAGAATGAGCTACATAATGCTCAGCAAGTTCACCATTTTGAAAAATAATAATGTGGTTTATTTCGAAAACATTCCCAACTATATGGGTATATATCTCAGATTTCAAAACATAATTGGACGATATATATGTCCGAGTTTGAATAAAACATCTATACTCACTAAGGAGCTTTAAGAATAACATATGAACCCTTTATAAGGTTCCCATTTCAATATATCTCAAGTTTGAAAATATATATACATATGAGTATATCATTTTCGGCAAAACACTCTACGGTTAACATACTGTACAGGGAATACATCATTGCAAACCTCTTTCCTTCCATTAGCTTAGAAGGTTTCTCATTCAAAAACATTTCATTCTTTGAAATAATTGCAAGAGTGCACTAACACGTGCCAATCTTTATAGAAAATCTTGCAGTTCTAGATACTGCACGATGTCAATATTTTTCTTATAAAAAACCACACTATCGGCAACTTGGCACTTAGGCCCAAGAAGCAGTGTCTGAGTATTTTTCCAAAGTGGAGGATGGGACTTGAAGAAAACATAAAACCTGACAGGGATTGACGATGATCAGTCGCCACATCCAAGTCCAATAATCCGCGGGTCTTCTCTACTAGTAGAAGGATAGAAACTACATCCGTAAATACCCTCGGGTGAAAACTACATCCGTAATCATCCTTCGGCAACACCTGGGCCGGAATACTTGATAGACCGCCTGGCTCACGGCCGCTTACACATCCCGGGAATCATTCGTCAACGATTCCCACACCTGCCAGAGTCCCCTTTTTCTTTTCTTTTCAAAAATCATTTTGATAGAAAATTCGAGTAGTTGAAGTTCGACCTCAGTCGACCGATAATTCTTGAAATACGTATAAGAAGTAAAACCTGATCGGGGGTTTTCGAAAATGTTTTGGGTTCGAAAGAGTTGGAGTTTGAAAACGCTAAAGGTATCTTGGATTAGTTTTGTCTTTAAAATGATGAACAATAATTAATAAATGATATTTTGAGATTTAATATCAACAATTAATAAAATAATTATTTAATTAAAACAAGCTTTTAATCCAAGATAGATATTTTTGAGTATTTTTAACAACGTAAAAATAATAAATACTTAAGTATACGGTACTTCCCGAATGACTCTTCGGGTTTTCGAAATTTAATCATGATACAATAATATACCGCTCCCCGGTCAATAGTATATTTGGACCGCTACGACCTCTATTGCTAGAGTCGTTGTTCGAAGGAAACACTTTCATTCTAAGTTCAAGGGTGTACAAACACATATGCATAAATCTCAAACTTCAACATAATCTCGTAAAGCATAAGCATATAATACGTTTGGAAGCTACAAACACAACAGTGAAAATCCTTATATATAAGTTTTGAAAAGTAAACTTGCCTTGGTTAGGGTGGGGTGGTCAAGCTTGCGACGTGGAACGAAGATCTATACATAATCAATATTCGTACGTTAGTACCTTAACAACACTACTTAATCGTAAGGTTTTAAAGGATGGTAGACCAACTTAACGACTCCAATTTGTGACAACTAACCCTCCCATATGACCATGTCATCACTTTATCACATTCGTTACCCATTCTACTCGAATCCATTTCTCAAACTTGAAACACAAGTGAGTACTCTTAAAACTATGTTAAACAAACCTCCTAGGTGATTTTTCACTCGCGCGCACTTCGCTTTAACATTTTTATAAAATTGCAAAATACAAATTTTACTCCAATTCTTTTTGGACAGCCTTCACAACTGTATAATCTGACTACCCTCAAATTTTCATAATACTAGCATAATTTTACGGGGTCCTAACTCAGTTCACAAGTGGACAACACAGTGCAGTCCGAATTCCAGAACCACACTGCACTAATCCGGCCATAACTCAAGATCTACACATCTCCTGGGTATGAACCTTATATTTCTAGAAACTACATTCAATTATCTTTCCAACCATATAAATTAGGTCCTCGGGTGACAAGATTTAGGGGTTCAAAACCCTCTCACAAGACAGTACATGCTTCCAGGATTTAACACAGCACACATCTTTTCTTAAACATTCAAGAACTCACTTTATACATCACATCTATCATCAAAACCACCAAGACTTGTCTCTATAGCATACATGGGGTTACATACTCTAAGTACAAGCCTTACAACCATTATAACAAGCACATAACTTCAAGATTTCATCATCTATAACTCATACTACCAAGATATGCACCAATACTTGTAGATCTAGCAATATGAACTATAAACAAGTCATGGCTAAGGTTTGAGAGGGTTTATACCTTCCTTGATATGTGTAATATCTTTCTAAACCTTGTATAATCCTTGTATAGCCTTGGGTAAGCTTGGATGATCAAAAGAAATGAAGAAAACAAAGTTAGTAATTCGGAGTTATTAGAATCCGACTGAAAGATCATGGAAAACGAGGCCCTTACCGAGCTTTTCTGATCGAGGCTTCTAAATGAGAGTTGTAGAGCATCTTCACAGCTTTCTAACCATATAAAGAACACTAAATTCCATTGAGTAATGAAGGCTCTAGGCCCGTTTTACTGAGCTGCTGTTCTGCTGGGCAGAATGGGTGTTTTCTTGTGTTTGTTTTGTTTTGTTTGATAAATAATGACTAATACATGTATTATATATTTATCTCATTTGGATGCATCTTCTTGTAATGTGTTGTCAACACCTCATTGGCTCACTTGGATTTCCTTATCCACAACAATTGCAACAAAGTCCTCATCTTTTGTTTCTTTCATATTAGTCCCTTGGTTTGTTTCCTTTTCCAACAATTTGATTTCCTTGTTGTCTCGTGAATAAAATTAATACGTTACAACTTATACTTTGCATATTATTGCTCTAATATGGAACAATACCTCGAATGAATATTAATTCCAACATCCCTTGTTTATTTCTCTTTATCTCAGAAAACGTTCTCCCGATTTCTCAAGCATTCTCTATTTCTCAATTCTATGAGTTTATTCTCAATCCTCTTTCTTTCTCATAATATATCCTTCCTTGGACTCTTAATATACCATATCCTTAATCCATGCTTCGTTCGCTCAATCGCTTAATCTCATTGTAAAGTTTCAGCGGTTTCTAGAACGTTTGTTTCACTTCCTCAGTGGTTTTCGTTCCAAATTCTCAAATCACTTATAATAAAATTCCAAAATATTAACTCCTCAATTTCTCAAATTAAATATCTCATTTCTTGATATTACTGATATATAATTCACTGCTCGGTCAAATATTACACGAAAATAGAATTTGGAATTTCTGAATTCTGATCGCATTTACATACACTTATTTACTCCGTAGATTACTAGTATAACTTCGGAATATCCACACTACGTCTCGTACATAGGTGGCATGAAAAATTTTCTTGATCCTCAAAATCACTATTCATCCACCAAATCACTATTCATTGATGCACTTCATCATAATAGGAAAAGTTTTAATTCTACCGAAATTTTGGGTTCTTACAATCATCCCTTGCATCATCACTTTATTAAAGCAAGATAAGATGAGATATTATCCAAAATCATCTCACTTTATGCATTATTGTCAAGAGAAACCAAGCAAAACTCTTCCCCCCCATTATTCCATCCATTCTGGTAATACCTTAATTCCAAATCCAAAGTCCAAGCTCCCACCATCATTTGATCTTGTAATTTTTAAGGAGATTTCTATATTTCAAGAAACTAATCTCCTAGAAATTTCAAGTCCAAACTCTTTTGTTTCCATTTTCAAATAAATCATTTAGTAGGAGGATGAATAGTGTTTTCATGAAAACTAATCTTTGATTTTCTTATTTTCATGGTTGATCTAGCAAGCTTAAGGCAATCCAAGGTCCATACCAAGCTTTGTAAGGCTAGTTCACACTCTCAAGGAGGTATACCACTCTTGAAACCCTAGATCTACATTAAGGATATGCTTGTTCTTGATGGATTTGAGCTTTGTTAGGATGTTAGTATGATTATAAGCATGTTAGCATGATTTGTAGTTGGTTTAATCATATGATGATTATGTTGGTAAAGTAGATGTTCTTGGACAGATTTGGGATGAGAAATATGTGTATCAGTTGTATTGATGCCCGGTGTGGCTTGGTTGTGTGGTTATGATTTTTAGAACGTTCGATTTATAGCCGTCGTAGTGCTGAATTTTTGTTAACACTTATAAACTGAACATGGCAGTTGATATAATTTCCTGACCTTGGTAATGTTATGACTTGTCCTTGTAGATCTCGAGCCATAGATCGTTTTGGCATGAGAATCGAAACATTCCGACTTACGGTTTAGGAGTTATGGTCAAATTACTAAAATTAGTTCGAAACCGTAAGTAAAAGTTCGTAATTTCAATTGAACCCTCGTAAAGCATGTTACTCAGTGGTGAATCTTGGAAAATAAATACTAGAGGTCATAAGGAAGGTATGAGAGAAAACCACATGTCAAACGGATCGTTTTCCTATTTTATAAAAATGTTTGAATCGAAGTTAAACGCGAACGAACCCCTAAAAACCCGCTTGGTTATAACTTTGGTAAAACACTTAGAAAACTAGCGATAAAACTCGAGGTATAATCTTGGTTCGTAATCGATCGACTTTAGAACTTATACGACTTAAGTATATACCAAGTGTGGGTATGATGACATGTCTTAATAACGAACAAATGTCGGATCGTATCGGTGATAAAAAGAGTTACACTAAAAGGTGTATAACGAGATAATTCGAAAACGTGTTTCGACTTAAGTGAAGTTTATACTAAGAGTTTTAAAAGGTGTTAAGTGGTTAATCTCGAATGTTCTGATTGTTTATAGATCATCGAGCAGACCCAGGACACGCTATCTCTACCCACACCCGATTACCAGGCAAGTTTCCAATACCTTGGAACTGTTGTTGTGATAATATGTATATCTGTTGTTTCTGATACATATGCCATGGCATGCATGCCTATTGTCAAATTATATTATGATACCTGTTTCCTGAATTGATATTGGCTTATAGACTAGATACGAATTATCAGTTATAAGCCAGATTGTTTTGGTAAGACCCTTAGCGAAGGGCATATGATATTCATTCTTAAATATAGACCGGGAGTTGGTATTTTGAGATATATAAATAGTCGTGGAAACCCGGAGGGATTCCAACGACAGATTATTATTTGTTTTGAGGAATGTTATTCGAGTATTATCTCAGTCGAGAGATATTAAATGAATGTAGTTTCGAATATTCATTTAGAGTTGATTATTTAATGAATATTATTTTGATATTCATTGGAGTTTTATTTATTAAATGAATATTACTTTCGAATATTCATTTAAGGATTTATGTACTTGGTGAATATTATTTTAAAATATTCATTGGAAGTTCTATTTACTTAAGGGATATTATTTCGAATATTCCTTTAAAGTTTTGATTACTAAATGAATATTATTTGGGTATTCATTTAGAAGATTATTTATTTAATGAATATTATTTTCAAATATTCATTTAAGGTTTGACTTATTTAGTGAATATTATTTTAAATATTTATTGGAGTTTAATTATTTAATGAATATTATTTTGAATATTCATTTAAGGAGAGATTTATTTAGTAAATAATTCTATATATTCATTCGAGGATTACTTACGAGCAATATTATGATTTAATAATATTCTGTAATTATTATTGAGTTAATAAATATTCTTGGAATATTTACGTAATTCTTTTAAATTCTTTTTAAAATGATTTCTATTATTCGGAGATTATCTTTCACCTCCAGATATTATGTAAAATATTTCGGAGTCTTTTTACGACTATTTTATCGAGGAAAGGTTCCCAACTCTTTATTTTTCATTTAAATCTATCTTAAAAAGGATTTAAATGCTCGCTCAAACTTCCATATTATAGGGGAACCTACTTGAGCAATGTTATTTATCTTGTTGACTTCCCGGTCATAAATCTTGTAAAACTATTCTTTTCACTCGCAACTTGGTTGTTGTTTATCAATTGAATCTTTGAGTAACCTTCTCATCATTCGAGGGGTGAGATTATTGGAACAAGATGGTATCCTCTAACAAGCAGCAGCTTGGGAGAAATGATGTTGAATTTTCCTTTCCAACTAGATACGACTACTTTGTGGAGTCTTATCAACAAGTATCATACTTAGGGAAAGGGGGACGAACTTTACGTTCAGAGTCAAGAACTTCTTTTCGAACTTGGAGTCGTGTAAGAGGCCGAGTAGCGCCGGTCCATCCCATTGGCCCAACCGTTGGTCGGGGAGATTTAACAGGGCGGTAGACAAGTAAATCCGTCAGCTCTTCCTTCTACCGGTAGTAAATCTAAATTGAGCTGTACAATCTGCGACTAATCATCGTAAGGATTGGAACAGCGGGCGTGGTGAATACTCCAGCATTAGTTCATCATTCAAATTCTTTCATTTTCTGCAACATTATCATTGTTGGCAGTATTGGAAAAGTATTCATAGTTGGAATTGCAATATTTTTCCCGCAAGTTCCTCTTTTATGATAAATGATAATATCTGGCTTATCTTTGACATAGCAGATATTCCCACCTATATATGCATTTTGAGTTACTTTGTAACTTCATCGTTTATGTTATACTGGCATCATTTCCGTAAATGCATGGCATATGGTTTGAAAGATACTTTTGAACTGTTATATATTATCGTTCAGTTATACATTATTGTTGGTGGGCTATTGTTCACCCTTGCTTTATTATTATATCACAACAACAGCTAGACCAGATGACTCGCACAAGGTGCACTCGACGCTGGCGAGGACGATGAGACTACCAGAGCTGAAGAGAAAGCTATTGGTAGGATAGATTCATTCTTTCAGCACCAAGTATATGGGCTAGTATGACTTATGTAAATGGATGGCAAAGAGTATGTATTTATATTGAAATTCTTTTGGGTTGTAAGAACTCAAAATATGATTAATAAAATTTGATTGTTACTCTGATTTCATCTCTGGGACTATAACGGGTGTATTTCATATTATTATGTTGGGTCATAAAGATGTAATTTATTTTATGTTGAAGTAAGTTCAAGTATTGTGGACAGAATTGGAGACCGACTGGATCCCGGACCCCGGATCTGGGGGTGTTACAGAAATGGTATCAGAGCGTACGTTATAAACCCCAGAGATGAGCCGACGTTAAAACAATAAATTCACTAAGATAATAAGAACTCTTGCCAAGTTCATAGTTGGACTACATAATGTAGTGCTGACATATAACACCCTTATGGGAACTCTTAAGTATCATGATAGTAACTTAGCTTGATATCGTATCGACGAGTAAGGCGACAGACCTTGAGGCATACGAGCAGCAACATGATGATGCTTTATTATATGCTGAAGATCAGTGGGTAAATTCGATAGAGTACTCTACTGGAGACCCGGAAGAGGTTACAACAGATAAAGAAAAATCCTGTTAGGATAAGGAGCTTACCCTTGAGGAATGAGGGCTGCAGCCAGAAAGACTGTGATGATTAAGATATGGTGCTCAAAAAAGTGAGCATAAAGAACTGAGCTATTAGCAAGAGAACTGAAGATTCATGTTGGATTCGTAGCCGGACTACTGGATGTAATACCAGCAAGTAAGACGGATTGGAAGAATTACTTGAGATCTTATACGGGAATAGATGAGAATCCTTAGAGACTTTCATATTAACGAAGAGAGTGCTAGAGAAATGTATGATTATCAAAGACATCGATATAAGACGAGGAGTAGAGTCCCTAGGAATAGTTGAGAAAGAGGCAGTAAGTGCCATATCATTTGATAATTGAATTAGTATGAATATTATCAGTAATAATTGGCCATGAGAAGGCAGATGTCATAGGTTATTGATAAGTGGATTTTATATCCACTTGGAACGTTCCATATCGGCTTGAATTGGTGTACTTGGACTTAAATTTTTGGTATTTTTGATGTGTTTTGTTTGAATGTGCAGGTTTGTTGTTTCCATCAAATTTGAAGTTGATTTGTGCAAATGGAATGAAGTTTGGAGTCAAGCACTGAGATTTTATGACGGTTCCAAGTAAAGTTAATTGACTATGGAAGCAATGGCAAAAAGAACGGAAGAAAACGGCTCAAAAATGAAGAAAATGGAGGAAAATCAGTTTCGACAGGAAGTTTACGCGCCTGGAGCGTGTAACCATGCGCCTGGAGAGCGCGTGCACGCGCCTGGAGCGCGTAGCACGCGCCTGGGGCGCGTAGGTCCGACAGAAAATCCTGAAAATGTCCGTTTTGACCCTATTTCGAATTCTAGTTGTATTTTTGGTATCCAAACCTATTTCTAATTGTATTGTAGGTTGTTTTTCTTGTTGGACAAGACTTCTAGAGCCTATATAAACACATCCTACCCATGTAAATTGTATCATTACTTAGAATTACTTAGAAACACTAGCATTATTGTTATTATTCAGATCTTGTTTTATTATCATGGTTTCACTTGATCCCATGATGACGAGAGGTTCAATTTTGAACTAATCGTTGTCATGGGATTCTAATAGAGTTATATATGTAGCTTAGTAGTTTGATTGCTTTAAAGATCTGTATGTGATGTATATCTGATATCCTCGTATGGTTATGCTTAATTGTTAGATGCGTAGCTAACATCTAATCTGTTAATCTCTTGTGAAGTAAGAATACCATGCTAGCATAGGTTCATTGTAAGAACCCTAATTTTTGGCAATTTTTTTTATATATAATATCATATGACATTGTGAATTTGGAACCTTTTAAGTCACCCATGTTGTTTAATGGAATGGATTATCTGAGAAATTTATGTTGTTACATTCACTATGTAAGAATAATGGAAGATTGCTGAAGGCAAGAGTCTTATTACTATTAAGATTTATAAAACTTGGGATTTGAGAGCTACTAGAGTGTTGAAAGATTTTAAGAGACTATGACAATGAGTTATGGATATTTAAGGAATTTATACAATTTAGCACTTAATGAATTACAAAGGAAATTTCTACGCGACAAAATATTATTACGAGGAGTTTTATTATAGATACGTCAAGAATTAAGGATTACGTAACGAAAATTGGTTGGGTAATGAGACGAGATAATATTCCATGCAAGATGCCATGCAAACCATTAAGTTAGAAATGCTAACTAGAAGTACAAAAAGCAAACTAAGTAGCATGGGTTAGTAGTACATCTAGCCATGCTTTAAGTACAAGGGAGACATGGCCTAACTTAGGGCTAGCTAGTATGGTGGAGACATGTGATTACTTATCATCTAATACACCACCAATATATCCATACACCACACAATTATTTGACCAAACAAAAACAAAAGAAAAGCTCTTTTCCCCCCTTACCAAACTGCTCTAATCTGAGCAGAAAAATAAGAGAGGAAGAAAAATCATTTTCTCTACTTCTACTCCTCTATATTTCGCAAGATTAAAACCCAAGCTTCCCCTAGGTGTTGTGAAGGTATGTACTAAGTTTCATAATTTTATTCAAAGTGTAGCATGGTGAGAAAAATGGTGGAAGTCGGAGATGTATAATGACTAACCATAACTTTTATTTTAGATCTTGAAGTTTAAGGTTCATCTAAGCTAGCTAAGGTGTTCTTAAGGCTACCCAAGCTCGTACAAGGCTTCCCTAGGCTCAAGAAAGGTATAACATCCTCTCACTTTTACTTTGTGTCAAGATTTGATGGATCTTTTAAGGTTTGAAAGTATTAGTGTAAATCTTGGGGGTTTTGGACTTTTGATGGTTAGATCTTGAGACATTATGCTTGTATCCATGTTGTAAGCCATGTTCTTGAGTTATGTAGTCATATATGTGTTAATGGTAAGGATCTTGATGGCTTTGATGGTTATGGTTAAGTGTACAATGAGATTTGAAAGTGATGTAGTTGTAAAGGTGTTGTTTGGAACTTTTGTAAACTGCTCTGTCTTGTGAGACAAATTCGGACCTTGAGTTTTTGCCCCCTTGAGACCCACTGACCACGGTTGGAAAGATAATTGAATGTAGTTTCTAGAAATATAAGGTTCATACCCAGGAGATGTGTAGATCTTGAGTTATGGCCGGATTAGTGCAGTGTGGTTCTGGAATTCAGACTGCACTGTGTTGTCCACTTGTGAACTGAGTTAGGACCCCTTAAAATTATGCTAGTATTATGAAAATTTGAGGGTAGTTAGATTATACAGTTGTGAAGGCTGTCCAAAAAGAATTGGAGTAAAATTTGTATTTTTCAATTTTATAAAAATGTTAGAGCGAAGTGCGCGCGAATGAAAAATCACCTAGGAGGTTAGTTTAACGTAGTTTTAAGAGTACTCACTTGTGTTTCAAGTTTGAGGAATAGATTCGAGTCGAATGGGTAACGAATGTGATAAAGTGATGACATGGACATATGGGAGGATTAGTGGTAACAAATTGGAGTCTTTAAGTTGGTCTTACATCCTTTAAAACCTTACGATTAAGTAGTGTTGTTAAGGTAGTAACGTACGAATATTGATTATGTATAGATCTTCGTTCCACGTCGCGAGCTCGACCACCCCACCCTACCAAGGCAAGTTTACTTTTCAAAACTTATATATAAAGATTTTCACTGTATTGTTTGTGGCTTTCAAACGTATTATATGCTTATGCTTTATGAGGTTATGTTGAAGATTGAGATATATGCACATATGTGTTTGTACACCCTTGAACTTAAAATGAAAATGTTTTCTTCGGACAACGACTCTAGCAATAGAGGTCGTAGCGGTACAAATATGCTATTGACCGGGGAGCGGTATATTATTGTATCGTGATTAAATTGCGAAAACCCGAAGGGTCATTCGGGAAGTGTCGTATACTTAAGTATTTATTCTTTTTACATTATTATAAATACTCAAAAATATCTATCTTGGATTAAAAGCTTATTTTAATTAAATAATTATTTTATTAATTGTTTATATTAAATCTCAAATATCATTTATTAATTATTGTTCATTATTTTAAAGACAAAACTAATCCAAGATACCTTCATCGTTTTCAAACTCGAACTCTTTCGAACCCAAAACATTTTCGAAAACCCCAGGTCAGGTTTTGCTTCTTGTACACTTTTCAAGAACTATCGGTCGACTGAGGTCGAACTTCAACTACTCGAATTTTCTATCAAAATGATTTTTGTCAAGAAAGAAAAAAAAAGGGGACTGTGGCAGGTGTGGGAATCGTTGACGAACGATTCCCGGGATGTGTAAGCGGCCGTGAGCCAGGCGGTCCATCAATTATTATTCCGGCCCAGGTGTTGCCGAAGGATGATTATGGATGTAGTTTTCATCGAGGGTGATTACGGATGTAGTTTTCACCCGAGGATAGTTACGGATGTAGTTTCTATCCTTCTACCGGTAGAGAAGACCCGCGGATTATTGGACTTGGATGTGGCGACTGATCATCATCACTCCCTGTCATATTTTTATGCTTTCTTCTAGTCCCATCCTCCCCTTTGGAAAAATACTCAAACACTGCTTCTTGGGCTTAAGTGCCAAGTTGCCGATAGTGTGGTTTTTGATAAGAAAAATATTGACATCGTGCAGTATCTAGAACTGCAAGATTTTCTATAAAGATTGGCACGTGTTAGTGCACTCTTGCAATTATATCAAAGAATAAAATGTTTTTGAATGAGAAACCTTCTAAGCTAATGGAAGGAAAGAGGTTTGTAATGATGTATTCCCTGTACAGTATGTTAACCGTAGAGTGTTTTGCCGAAAATGATATACTCATATGTATATATTTTCAAACTTGAGATATATTGAAATGGGAACCTTATAAAGGGTTCATATGTTATTCTTAAAGCTCCTTAGTGAGTATAGATGTTTTATTCAAACTCGGACATATATATTATCCAATTATGTTTTGAAATCTGAGGTATATACCCATATAGTTGGGAATGTTTTCGAAATAAACCACATTATTATTTTTCAAAATGGTGAACTTGCTGAGCATTATGTAGCTCATTCTTGCTTTATAAAAACTTTTCAGAAAGAGAAGAATTTGGCCGATTAACTCCGCACCAGCAGAAGAGGAGTAGAAGATTTACCCCGGAGATGATTTAGTTCCGGATAAATACTACAGAGTAAGTCTGATAGGTTTTCAACTATAATAGTAAGACTTGTCCAAGTGTAGTTGTATAAGTGGAAGTGAGTAAGATTCTGGATTGTACAGATGATTGTAATATTTAGTGTTACTTTTGATTATCGTTTCTGAGGCTCTAACTTGTTTGTGCGTAAGATTGAGGTATGGATGGATGTATTGTTGAGTTGTAAAGTTAATACAGGTATGATATGGTTGGATGGTGATGTGACGACCTGAATCTTTGACCTCAGATTTGGGGGTGTCACATTCATGATTGTTTATCAACATGATTCGTAGTATGAGGTGAAAATACTTATATTGCCCTGTGTGATCTTTATGGATAACTTGTTCTTCAACCGTTATGTTTTCAAATTCTGTAGACATATAGGGTCTAAGCATAATTGGTGTCTATTCATCTTCTATCTCTTTTGTGATGTATGTTTAGTTTGGTATACGTATGTTGACAGGTAGCGTGTACTTGTTTCGTGTTATCCGATCAGATATCATAACCATTGCATATAGTGATTAAAGGCGTCCGATCTAAGCGAAGTATTTAATGAAGTTAGGATCCCATGTTACTCTTGTAGAAGTAATTCGATTCCAATTCTCGTTAGTTAGTTAATTCTTAGTTGATAATTTTCATCTTAGTTAGTTAGTTAATTAAAACCCCAATTTGTTATTTGTCTTAGCAGTGAGTAATAACCATTCATTGTTGCATAGGTACAATAACTGAATTAAAGCCACAACCAGATCTCTGTGGGAACGAACTTGACTTATTCATATATTACTTGTGACCGCGTACGCTTGCGTGATTTAGTGGAACAAGTTTTTGGCGCCGCTGCCGGGGATCATCGGTGTTTTATTTTTAGTTTATGTGCTTGTCTTCAGTGATTGTTAGAGTTCACTGACTCAGATTGTTTTTCTAACCTATCTTGTGTAGTTCGTTGGTGTTTCAGGTACGTGTGCAGCTATAGCTATAGCAGCTCAGTTGAAGGCATTGAATTTGAAGATGGATTTTCTAACTTACTATGGAGTTGAGGAGGTGGCTAGTGTTTGTGAGCTATGTGCGGGCGCACATGAGATGAATCAGTGTGCCATCTATAGTGCATCAGTGAGTTGGAGCAACAATCAATGTGGCATGCTACAACCACAACAGCTTTATCAGCAGTATCCAGGTCAACAATATGGAGCACAACCTTACAATCACCAGAATTTTTAGCAGCAGCAAGGGCAGAATTTTCAGCAACAGTATACCCCGTGGCAATTTCAACCTTCGGGTTTTCAGCAAAAACAGTGATATGATGGTTCTGGGCATTCTGCTTATAACAAATCTGAATTAGAAGAATTGAGGTTGATGTTAAAAAGCAACGCTATATCGTTTAAGACCTTGGAAAATCATATTGGGCAGATTACTAATGCCTTATTGAGTATGCCACAAGGGACTCTTCCTAGCGACACGAAGGCTAATCCAGGCAAGAGGGAAGTTGAAGAGCAGGTTAAAGCAGTTACCTTCAAATCTGGAATAGTCACGAACAATCAGAATTCAGAATTTGAGGATGAAGAAGGAATTCATGATCAGGATCCTACAGAAAAAGAAGAAAATTCTGTTTTTTCAGAATCTGTGGTGGATAGTGATGAGGAGGAAGAGTGTGAGTCACTAGGCTTGGCTGATCTTTGGGATTCTAAAGTGCTGGTTGATGAAGTGGTTTCATGGTCAAATCTTGAGGATAGTGCAATTGAGTCTTTTCTTGAGGAAGATGTTTTGATTGAGGGTAATGAGGATCTTCATGAGTTGTATAGGAATTTTACTTCTGATGAGATGTTAGAGGAATTGAAGGTCATTTGTTCTAAGCATGAAATCCAACTTGAGGAGAGTTCTTTTGATCCTAAGTCAGTTGTGAAGACTTCTGTTGGTGAACTACCCACTTTCGTTCCTAATCCGTCTATTTCCATTCTTGCTCAGTCTTTGGTGGTTAATAATGAAAATCATCATGTTGAAGAAACTTCCAGACTTGAGTTTAAACCATCAAATCAGCTAAGTTATGTATATTTGGGTCAATCATCTACTTTGCTTATTATTATTGTTGCTAACTTGTCAGGTAGTGAAGAGAACATTGTTGCTGACACTTTTGAGGAGCAAAGAAGGTGGAAACTTGTCATCAAGGATGTAGCCCCGGAAAAGATAATTAAGTGGCCATATAGAGATACGGTGTAGAAATTTTCAAGAGAAAAAGCCATTGCCAGGTCTAGCTAAAGACTTTAAACAAAGGCGCTTCGTGGGAGGCAACCCACGTGTTTCGGTATTTTTAGGTATGTTTCCTGCTATCCCTTATATTTACTTCCATTCAATGCAGAGATTGAATCTTTTAAGTTTGGGGGTGGTTTGGGGGATAAGTAGTGTATATGTAGTTATTTGTGAGTCATTGTGTTCATATAGATATCATGTTTGCATAATAGTAGTAATTCATGCATATATGTTTGTATTAATTATGTTTGTTTCATGTAGGGCATTCTGTTATTTTGTTGTATACCATGTGAGTTCATATAGTTGCATTTGCATAGCATGCATATTTCATGATCCCTTAGGATGAGCTAATTCTGATTGGTAGGTAGATGTCTAATTGAGTGTAGTAATGATGAATAGAGGGTTGATTTATAGTTCTTATGAAATTGACTTGCATGCTTCAGAAACACAATTTTTACACAGTCTCATCGTTTGCTTTTGGGCTAGGTTGAGGTTATGCTTGTTTGGTTGTTTGAGATTTAATCACTTGATTATATTTAGAATTTTCCTTATTCCCTTAATAAAATTGGAGCACTAAAATCTAAGTTTGGGGGAAATGAGGGATTTCATGCTAGTTGTTATGTGTCAAAATGGCTAGTAGCCGGCTCATATTTATATGAGTAGTCTAGGGTTGGAAATGAGAAAGGCTCATTCCAGATCGCAAAAAAAAAATAGAAAACGAAAAAAAAAAGGAGTCATGTAAATAGTTAAATGTTTAAATGCAAAATTAACCAGGGTGAGCTCTTTAATACTCGAGCAATTAAGTTCGCGGGGACTTTGTGCCTAGTGACCTTAGGCTTCTATAGTCTGGGATCCACTAACCCAACGCTCGCTACATTGGTATTATTGTATAAGCCTTTCGGGGTCTCATCCATTACACGGTTAAATAAACATGCGTTGTTGTGTATATTATTATGTGTCATAGTAATAAATCATGAATTCTTGTCTAACTTGAATGATGATGGAGGTGTTCTTAAGTTATGAAGTGTTTACAGTCTATTTTATTTATAAACCTGTGATTGTCTTGACGAAGAATAGGTATGATTTTTGATCTAGTTTTGGGAGTATTTCTGATGAGCATTGCACACACGCACGTTTCTGTCATGTATTGTTAGTATACGGGGACTTAGTCGAGCTCTATTTGGATTTAGTTGCATTCTTTGAGAAATTTGCTTGCTAATTGGTTTTGGTTAGTTTGAAGGGGATTTTTGCATTTTCATATTAGTTGCATTCATGGATTGCATTGTTATTGCATTATTTAGTTAGATGGATTTTATGGGTACATTCACTATAGGCCCTCACGAGACCTTACTCGTCCACTAGGGCAGCCTAGGGGTTTAAAGGGCTTGTTGCATATGCCAAATGCAACCGTGATCACCTATGGAAGTGGTACTAGTTAGTTAGTTAGTTGTAATTGTTTATGCTTGAGGACAAGCATCGGTTTAAGTTAGGGGGTGTGATAAGTGGATTTTATATCCACTTGGAACGTTCCATATCGGCTTGAATTGGTGTACTTGGACTTAAGTTTTTGGTATTTTTGATGTGTTTTGTTTGAATGTGCAGGTTTGCAAGAATGTCAATTACGGTTGTCGTTTCCGTCAAATTTGAAGTTGATTTGTGCAAATGGAATGAAGTTTGGAGTCAAGCACTGAGATTTTATGATGGTTCCAAGTAAAGTTAATTGACAATGGAAGCAATGGCAAAAAGAACGGAAGAAAATGGCTCAAAAATGAAGAAAATGGAGGAAAATCAGTTTCGACAGGAAGTTTACGCGCCTGGAGCGTGTAACCATGTGCCTGGAGCTCGTGAAACAGCAGTAGCACGCGCCTGGGGCGCGTAGGTCTGACAGAAAATCCTGAAAATGTCCGTTTTGACCCTATTTCGAATTCTAGTTGTATTTTTGGTATCCAAACCTATTTCTAATTGTATTGTAGGTTGTTTTTCTTGTTGGACAAGACTTCTAGAGCCTATATAAACACATCCTACCCATGTAAACTGTATCATTACTTAGAATTACTTAGAAACACTAGCATTATTATTATTATTATTATTATTATTATTATTATTATTATTATTATTATTATTATTATTATTGTTATTATTATTATTATTATTATTATTATTATTATTATTATTCAGATCTTGTTTTATTATCATGGTTTCACTTGATCCCATGATGACGAGAGGTTTAATTTTGAACTAATCGTTGTCATGGGATTCTAACGGAGTTATATATGTAGCTTAGTAGTTTGATTGCTTTAAAGATCTGTATGTGATGTATATCTGATATCCTCGTATGGTTATGCTTAATTGTTAGAAGCGTAGCTAACATCTAATCTGTTAATCTCTTGTGAAGTGAAAGTGGATCTTAATATTTAGAACTTACCATGCTAGCATAGGTTCATGATTGTTTATAAATGTGATTCGTAGTATGAGATGAAATACTTATATTGCCCTGTGTGATCTTTATGGATAACTTGTTCTTCAACCGTTAAGTTTTCAAATTCTATAGACATATAGGGTCTAAGCATAATTGGTGTCTATTCATCTTCTATCTCTTTTGTGGATGTATGTTTAGTTTGGTATACGTATGCTGACAGGTAGCGTGTAGTTGTTTAGTGTTATCCGATCAGATATCATAACCATTGCATATAGTGATTAAAGGCGTCAGATCTAAGCGAAGTAGTTAATGAAGTTAGGATCCCATGTTACTCTTGTAGAAGTAATTCGATTCCAATTCTCGTTAGTTAGTTAATTCTTAGTTGATAATTTGCATCTTAGTTAGTTTAGTTAATTAAAACCCCAATTTGTTATTTGTCTTAGCAGTGAGTAATAACCATACATTGTTGCATAGGTACAATAACTGAATTAAAACCACAACCAGATCTCTGTGGGAACGAACTTGACTTATTCATATATTACTTGTGACCGCGTACGCTTGCGTGATTTAGTGCAACAGTTATAATTTATGGAACCAAATTGAGGTTAATGAGGTGGTTTTATTAAGGGAAATGTTCATTTTATGAATGAATCAGTTAGAAAGTAAAGACATTGGGAAGTGACAGCATGATGGGATAAAGTTATATAAGGAAGTAGTAAGCAAGACAATGATCTCAGAACCTACCGGAAGATAAGACCAGTGAGTCAAGATGAACTCGTAATGAGACTACTGTCAAAGACTGAGTATAGGGTTATTTCAACTCAGTGAAATGATGAACCAGAAATGTTAGATGCATGTGATTCAGAGGAATATTAAATTCTTTCTTTGAATGAATTATAGTAGTTACCTTAAGTTTACTCCGACGCGGAATTATAATGGATCAAGTAATACGATCAGCAGTTAAAGAGAAAAATGTGAGAAAATCTTCCTGGAGCAAATAGATGAAAGTGGTAATGACCAAGAGTTGGCATTTCTTAATGGAAAAAGGAGACTTTGTGCTTCCAACGACGCTTCGCATAAAGGATTAGGAAGTGTGCTTGCGCAACATGACAAAGTACTTGCGAATGAATTCGGACAGCACAGTTCACCAGGTTCGGATGGCCTTAGTAGTGCCAATTTTGTGGAACAACCAACTCCGACGGTAATGTTCCTTCTGAGACTAATGGTTAGGTAGACTAACATTTGGTAATATTGAATATCAGGACGTATAGGTATCAGGACGTTGTGACAGGTTTCAGTTTTAAACTGTTGATTCCCTTCTAAGGGATGTATATAATTGGTTCCTCTCCAGTGGTTAAACTTCCAACCTGATGATGATTATTTCGTTAATTATGACTACTTATGGTCCTACCTGCTTGGAGGTTCATAGAACTATTCTTCAGGTTTCGAAACTGGTCTCCTTAATGTTACCAGTAGGTGGATAGATTGACCAAAATTTCCCTGATTCTGGAAAGAACTTCAACGAATTTTAGCAAACCTTGTCTTTCTGATTATCAGAGAACGTCATGGAAGAGAGCAGAAACTGGGGCGAACCCCGTGAATTGGGTAAGGTAGCCGCTATATGGGTTGGTGGACAAACCCCGATTATCGCGATTGATTGTAGAAATATAATGATGAAGTTGAGATTGGACGGAAATAGGAAATGTAAGTAAGAAACCAGCCGGACTGAGAAATTCTGGGATTGACTTAAATGAAAAGGCTGTTATGCCAGGAATGGTAAGCTTGTGTGGCACGCGGGATTGATAAGAATAGTTGAAAAGATAAAAGTAGAGGAAAGGTGACCGGAGACGGTGCCAAGTAGTCGATTAAGACTTATATGGAGTAAAGTTTTGGAAAGGTAGAAAGGTATCAAAGAAGAAGGCACTATGCCTGCAATTGCAAGAAAAGTAATGCTATTAGCCAACCCCTAAAATCATATTTTTTTTTAGTGTGGCCAGTTGAGGCCAAGTCACAAAGGAGTATCAAATGACTAGACCAGCAACGAAAGGACAAAGCAGGGTTGCTTCTAAGTAGGCACCGACTGCAAGGGCTTTTGATGTAAAAGAAACATTAATGGGATCGTAGGAATCTTCTACTGAACCCTTTGCAACCCATGTTTTGATTGGGAATTTACTAGATTTTTTTTTTTGAAATGGGGTCACCCGTACTAAAGTGATTCATGTGTATACGATTGTCCAAGATTACGAGTAAAAATGGAAGTATAGTGACTTGAGATGTATGATATTAGGGTATCATGAATACCATGAATATATTATGACGGAGGAAAGTAAACAATGAAGGTATATAAGATAGTATAGAAATGGTCAGAGATTGATCAGTATGCTGTAGAAATTTTGCCTAAGGGAAGTACGTTTGAGAAGAACGATAAGCACTAAGAGATTCACGTTGAACTCGACCAATATCTTCCAGAACATCCTTGCTACCATTAACAAGTTCTGTAAGAAAGCAGTTAGACATACGTTGTCTTTTGGAAGGTCAAATAGGCTGACAACTATCTGAAAGAAGAGGTTAGTATTAAGCCACTGATCGATTATCAAATGAGAATGATTGAAAAGAGACCCTTATTAGGGATACATGATCTGATTGCCAAATATAGG
Source organism: Saposhnikovia divaricata (assembly GCA_036435485.1). Lineage (NCBI taxonomy): Eukaryota > Viridiplantae > Streptophyta > Magnoliopsida > Apiales > Apiaceae > Saposhnikovia > Saposhnikovia divaricata. The sequence continues at coordinate 135,581,560 of CM071598.1, forward strand.
ATGCAAGAATTCCTTGTCAGTTGAATTAAGGATAGGATATCCATAAATTAATACAAACCCTGGGGAATGCATAAGGGATGGCATTAACCCTAATAAAGACATTATGAATTCAGATGATATGACTTGGACTTGCTAAGGCAACAATGACCGGTAAGGATTATTAAAAAGAGTTCTGGAAAGGACATAGAAAGAATTATTATAGTATTGATCAATGACATTTTGATATACCCTGTACCTAGAAAATACAGGAGGAATGATGAGGATGACCTAAGAAACCTTACAAGGAAAAGTTAATATTCTGAGTTTCCAACTAGAAGTTTGGAAGAGAATGTAAGACACAATAACAACAATGCCAGATGAGGCATGTATGAAACCATGATGAGGTATGGATGGAACCAAAGAAGGTTGAGATTATCTTAGAACAAGAAAGAACGAAGAGAACAAATATCCTAGGTATGATTGAGGGTAACTTTGATAAAGTTCCCACGGGAAGGCAGAAGCAATGACTTATGGAAAAAGACTGATAGTTATATTTTTCTCCTTCAGTTGAGCTTAAGGGAGAATGCTTTAAACCAACAGTGATGGGAATGAGGTAGAAAAATTTGAGTTGGAATGTATCCAGAGAACATGGATTACAAGAAATTATTATTATCAGGAAAGGCCAAAGAGGTGGCCGGCAATCTAAGTATAGAGGAATAATTACAAATGTTCATACCGAAGAAACAGAATGATATTTGGAAGGACCTTGAAGGTCATATCGGAGTGGAGGAATTTACATTCCTTCTGATGACTGTGCAAGAATTGACGGTAATAATAGTTTTAAGTAAAGATTCGATTCCTGATATCGTCTTAAGCAAACTACACACCTTAGAAGGTCCCGTTTTGAGGCAAACCAGGACCATGATACAAAATTGACGAAGTAAACCATTAAGTTTCCAATCTTTTATGGAAGATGCATGAGTGATAGTTCATCAACCGGACATAGCTGCGATGCTTGAAACTCTTCTGAAATTTTATCTACTTCATGTAATATCTACATCAAGTTCAGGAAGTGTTCCTTATGGATAAGGAATAGTGATTACTTTGTCTCCCTAGAGGATTTGAAACCCGTATGGTTAGCCATTAACGCACTACGTAAACAGCAAATGTGGGTGATTCAACTAAAGGCTACATTAATGTGGTGGCGATTCTTTTAAGAAATTAGATGACAACGCATAGATAAAGAAAGTGCTGCTATTGATAAGCTAAATGGCATGTTGATGAATGACAAGCAAGTTTGTGTTAGTGTACTTCTGCGCAAACAAGATAGAGAATATGAGGTTGGAGACTCATGATGCTAAATGTATTTCCGTAGAAAGAATTAATGAGACTTGGAGAGAAGGGCAGTTGAGCTCGAGATTTTGTTAGGCCATCTAAGAGTTTAAAAGTGTTCGGAAGGTGGCATTCCAGCCATCCTTACGCCAAAAACTTATAGCATGGTCATAACGTGTTTCATGTGGCAAGGCTACGCCAGTAAAATGCAGATACTTGACAAATGTTAAGAGTACGAGCAGGTAGATATACGACCTGGTCTGACTCACGAGGAACAACCTGTGAAAAATAACGGATGGAAAAGAATAATTGATGAGAAACAAGTTTAGCAGAAGTAGATTATATTGGATCTAAGTCAAAGAAATCGGCCAGATTCATTTCGGAGGGTTTAAATTGGAATAATGTGATGATTATAGAGTAAATGTGATGGGATACCAATAAGGAGGTGCCAAGGGCAAAAGATGTCTCAATAAAGAGATGAAGGTGGAAGTAGATAACAGAAGTAAATAAGAATCAGATAATAAGAAGGATGTGACTGATAAAGAAAAGACTGGGAAAGCAACTATGGAATGCGAAGCAAGGAATGTTATGAATGGATTAATAAATGGGTTTTCTGATGAATTCTCGGGATGACAACCTGATAGTGTTAATATTATAGATATGAAAAAGCTAGTAGCGTGACATGGAATGTCAGTAACAATAGTGTCAAGCGAGAAAATAAGATTTAACCTGAGAGGTTCAAAGATTTTCCAAAAGTAAGTATTGCTAAGGTTGAACCAGAGTATAGGTCCATAGAATAGTGGACAAAGCAGCAAGATATGTTGACACGTGAGATTGCGATCAAATAGTATTGGATATAATCATGATTATTTTCTTCTTTGATGAACCTCTATAGTTCAGAGGTAAATTCTGAGTATGATATTTCACAATTATGAAAACTTTCTATAATCCTTTAGAACTCTTTTCTTTTCTTCTCTCTTATTCATCTTCTTTATGAATTGAGAAGAACAACCCTTTAAGGAGGGGAGGTACTGCTACGTGACTATCTGTCTCTATGATAGAAGACTAAGTGGAGTACCATAACTTGTTTAATTGCTAGTCAAGTACTAAAGGCTGGCCCCCTTCTGTACTAACTATGCAATATAACAAATGTTCATTGATCATAGTGATCTCTCAATAAATCTTTCCACTTCTCTATATTGATCGAGATTGCGAAGATCAAAGCGATCAGGAAATGCACGGTACGAGCAAGGTTACCTCCGAATTCGTAGTGTGATAGTAATACCCTGCAGGTATCAATAAGAATAATAGTATAGGACTGAGTAAAAGCATAACCCGGATAATGTGTTGTACGAAAAATAGCAAAGTTGATGAAAGAAAGGATAAGGTACATATTGTAGCACCAGTAGATGTGCTGAGAGAGGGTAGAATGACTAAGAATTGACCGGGAAGCTGAAAGGTGAAATGACAGACAAACGACTCTTGTTTCCTACTTGATTCCGGGACAGAATCCTTTTAAGGAGGGGAGACTGTAAGAACCCCGATTTTTGGTAGGAATTAAAACTTTTATTATGGAATGGATATGGATTCAAATACTTATATGCCATGAAGAATGCTATTGGTTGACAATCTAGATAAGAATTATCTATCTCCTAGGAAATTAAGATTTGATAATTCCAAGGGCGAAGGTCATTCTTATGTCATCCAAATCGATATCTGTTATCAGTCCAGTGGTTCCGTAAAAGGGTTAAGGAACGATCGAAAGAGAACCGGGACATCTATATAACCCTAAAAGAATAAGTGGTGAATAGTGATTTGGGTGGATTTAGGAATATTATTAGACAACGCTATATAGAAGTACCCGGAACGAAATTCTGAGTTCGTATTAGTGATCCAGGGGAAAAAGAGTGTATGTAAAAGCTGTCGGATTCTGAAAAATAGTACTTTTATTTTTCCCGAGATTTCCCTGGACACTGAAAGACTTAAGGAATTATTGAAAGGATTTAAGGAAAATAGGTTCAAGAATTATTAAAGAGAATGGAGAATGATAGTATAAATGTTAAGACGGTTCCCGGTAAAACCCGAACTAGAAACGAATGAGTTAATCCTCCAAACGATCCATGAATTGAGCAATAATCGGACAAAGAAACAAGCAGAGGACCAAGAGGTGTGATGAGCTAGTGGAAGGTGACATAATCACTTTAAGCTAGATAAGAGCAAAGAAACCAAGCTAGTTGCATTACTAACTAGCACCATTAGAGATCAACTAGTACTTAGCATCTCTTTACCATTCCACCACTTAAACATCAACACATACTCATCAAAAAACATCATCCCTTGCATCATCACTTTATTAAAGCAAGATAAGATGAGATATTATCCAAAATCATCTCACTTTATGCATTATTGTCAAGAGCAACCAAGCAAAACTCTTCCCCCCCCCCCCATTATTCCATCCATTCTGCTAATACCTTAATTCCAAATCCAAAGTCCAAGCTCCCACCATCATTTGATCTTGTAATTTTTAAGGTGAGTTCTATATTTCAAGAAACTAATCACCTAGAAATTTCAAGTTCAAACTCCTTTGTTTCCATTTTCAAATAAATAATTTAGTAGGAGGATGAATAGTGTTTTCATGAAAACTAATCTTTGATTTTCTTGTTTTCATGGTTGATCTAGCAAGCTTAAGGCAATCCAAGGTCCATACCAAGCTTTGTAAGGCTATTTCACACTCTCAAGGAGGTATACCACTCTTGAAACCCTAGATCTACTTTAAGGATATGCTTGTTCTTGATGGATTTGAGCTTTGTTAGGATGTTAGTATGATTATAAGCATGTTACCATGATTTGTAGTTGGTTTAATCATATGATGATTATGTTGGTAAAGTAGATGTTCTTGGACAGATTTGGGATGAGAAATATGTGTATAAGTTGTATTGATGCCCGGTGTGGCTTGGTTGTGTGGTTATGATTTTTATAACGTTCGATTTATAGCTGTCGTAATGCCGAATTTTTGTTAACACTTAGAAACTGAACATGGCAGTTGATATAACTTCCTGACCTTGGTAATGGTATGACTTGTCCTTGTAGATCTCGAGCCATAGATCGTTTTGGCATGAGAATCGAAACATTCCGACTTACGGTTTAAGAGTTATGGTCAAATTACTAAAATTGGTTCGAAACCGTAAGTAAAAGTTTTTAACTTCAATTGAAACCTCGTAAAACGTGTTAGTCAGTGGCAAATCTTGGTAAATAAATACTAGAGGTCATAAGGAAGGTATAAGAGAAAACCACATGTCAAACGGATCGTTTTCCGATTTTATAAAAATGTTTGAATCGAAGTTAAATGCGAACGAACCCCTAAAAACCCGCTTGGTTATAACTTTGGTAAAACACTTAGAAAACGAGCGATAAAACTCGAGGTATAATCTCGGTTCATAATTGATCGACTTTAGAACTTATACGACTTAAGTATATACCAAGTGTGGGTATGATGACATGTCTTAATAACGAACAAATGTCAGATCGTATCGGTGATAAAAAGAGTTACACTAAAAGGTGTATAACGAGATAATTCGAAAACGTGTTTCGACTTAAGTGAAGTTTATACTTAGACTTTTAAAAGGAGTTAAGTGGTTAATCTCGAATTGTGAGAACCCTTATTTTTGTAATATTCTTTTTTTATAATATCATATGACATTGAGAATTTGGAACCTTTTGAGTCACCCATGTTGTTTAATGGTATGGATTATCTGAGGAATTTATGTTGTTACATTCATTGTGTAAGGAAAAGGGGAGATTGCTGAAGGCAAGAGTCTTATTGCTAGTAAGATTTATAAAACTTGGGATTTGAGAGTTATTAGAGTATTAAAAGATCTTTTGAGACTATGACAAGGGGTTATAGATATTTAAGGAATTTACACAAAATAAGTACTTAAGGAATTACAAGGAAAATCTCTACGCGACAAAATATTATTACGAGGAGTTAATTAAGATACGATATGAATTAAAGATTAAGTGACAAGCATTGGTGGAGGAATAATAATACAAGGAAGGATATTACATGCAAGCCTCATGTAACTAGATGGTTAGAAAAGCAAACTAGAAAAGCAAAAGCAACCAATGTATAGTAACTAGTTGGTGCATTATTCTAGGACACAAAGAGGTATGGTGTGTGGCTAGCCTACCACCTAGAGTGGCAACATGTGACACAATACATATACACTTTAATACATATCACAATAATACACTACATTATTCCAACCAACCAAGCAAACAATTCTCTCTCTCTCTCCCCATTACTACAACTCTCGGCCAAGCTCTTCAAGAAGGAAGAAGAAGAAAATTTCTCCAACCTCCACTCACTCATAATTCAAGATAAAATAACTAGGCCATCCTTACACTATAGAGAAGGTATGATATTAATTTCAACCCCTTTCATCCACTAGATTTTGAGAGATTAATTGTTGAAGTTTGGGATGAATAGTAACCATGCTTAGTTTTCCTTTAGATCTTGAATTTTAAGGCTTGTAGAGACTCATCCAAGGTGTTCTTGAGGCTTGTAAAGCTTACCCAAGGTTCCTAGATACTCAAGAAGGTATAAAACTCTAACCACTCTTAGTCATGGATTGTTTATGGTTTATAATGTTAGATCTAAGAGTTTTAGTGTATATCTTGGTTACATGAGTTATAGATGATGAAAATCTTGAGGTTATATGTTATTGATGTGATTTTAAAGCTTGCACTTAGTGTATATAACCCCATGTGTGCTATAGAGAATAATATTGGTGGTTTAGATGATGGTTGTGGTGTATACATAGAATTCTTGAATGATTAAGAAAGATTGAAAGTTGTGTAAAATTCTGGGAACATGTACTGCATTGTGGGAGGGTTTTGAACCCCTAAATCTTGTCACCCGAGAGCCTAATGCATATGGTTAGAAAGTTATTTGAATGTAGTTTCCAGAAATGTAAGGTTCATGACTAGGTGATGTATAGATTTTGAGTTATGACCCGAGAAGTGAAGAGTGGTTCTGGAATCCGAACTGCACTATATGGTCCACTTGTGAGCCCTCTTTAGATCCCTAAAAATTTATGTAGGATCATGGAAAAACTAGGAGAGCTAGTAATTGCAGTGGTAGAGGTTACCCAAAAAGAATTTTATAAAAATGTTAGAGTAAAGTTCGCGCAAGTGAAAAAGGCGTAAGAGGAGTTAGTTGGGTATGATTTTAAGGAGGAATCAATATGCTTCGAATGTGGTAACCAAATTAAGTCGAATAAGTGATGAGCATAATCGAGTGATGGCACGAACCTATAGTGGGGCTAGAGAGTCATAGGACGAAGTCATTAAGTCAGTTTTGTGTCCTCTAAAACCTTGTAATTAAAAGGTATTGTTAAGGTACTAACGAACGACTATTGGTTATGTATAGATCTTCGTTCCACGTCGCGAGCTCGACCACCCCACCCTAACCAAGGCAAGTTTACTTTTCAAAACTTATATATAAGGATTTTCGCTGTTGTGTTTGTAGCTTCCAAATGTATTATATGCTTATGCTTTACGAGATTATGTTGAAGTTTGAGATTTATGCATATGTGTTATACACCCTTGAACTTAGAATGAAAGTGTTTCCTTCGGACAACGACTCTAGCAATAGAGGTCGTAGCGGTCCAAATATAGTATTGACCGGAGAGCGGTATATTATTATATCGTGATTAAATTGCGAAAACCCGAAGAGCCATTCGGGAAGTATCGTATACTTAGGTATTTATTATTTTTACGTTGTTAAAAATACTCAAAAATATCTATCTTGGATTAAAAGCTTATTTTAATTAAATAATTATTTTATTAATTGTTTATATTAAATCTCAAAATATCATTTATTAATTATTGTTCATTATTTTAAAGATAAAACTAATCCAAGATACATTTAGCGTTTTCAAACTCGAACTCTTTGGAACCCAAAACATTTTCGAAAACCCCCGGTCAGGTTTTGCTTCTTGTACGTTTTTCAAGAATTATCGGTCGACTGAGGTCGAACTTCAACTACTCGAATTTTCTATCAAAATGATTTTTGAAAAGAAAAGAAAAAGGGGACTCTGGCAGGTGTGGGAATCGTTGACGAACGATTCCCGGGATGTGTAAGCGGCCGTGAGCCAGGCGGTCCATCAATTATTATTCCGGCCCAGGTGTTGCCGAAGGATGATTACGGATGTAGTTTTCATCGAGGGTTATTACGGATGTAGTTTTCACCCGAGGATAGTTACGGATGTAGTTTCTATCCTTCTACCGGTAGAGAAGACCCGCGGATTGTTGGACTTGGTTGTGGCGACTGATCATCGTCAATCCTTGTCAGGTTTTTATGTTTTCTTCTTGTCCCATCCTCCACTTTGGAAAAATACTCAAACACTGCTTCTTGGGCCAAAATGCCAAGTTGCCGATAGTGTGGTTTTTGATAAGAAAAATATTGACATCGTGCAGTATCTAGAACTGCAAGATTTTCTATAAAGATTGGCACGTGTTAGTGCACTCTTGCAATTATTTCAAAGAATGAAATGTTTTTGAATGAGAAACCTTCTAATCTAATGGAAGGAAAGATGTTTGCAATGATGTATTCCCTGTACAGTATGTTAACCGTAGAGTGTTTTGCTGAAAATGATATATTCATATGTATATATATTTCCAAACTTGAGATATATTGAAATGAGAACCTTATAAAGGGTTCATATTTTATTCTTAAAGCTCCTTAGTGAGTATAAATGTTTTATTCAAACTCGGACATATATATTGTCCAATTATGTTTTGAAATCAGAGATATATACCCAAACAGTTGGGAATGTTTTCGAAATAAACCACATTATTATTTTTCAAAATGGTGAACTTGCTAAGCATTATGTAGCTCATTCTTGCTTTATAAAAACTTTTCAGAAAGAGAAGAATTTGGTCGGTTAACTCCGCACCAGAGGAAGAGGAGTGGAAGATTTACCCCGGAGATGATTTAGTTCCTGATAAATACTACAGAGTAAGTCTGATAGGTTTTCAACTGTAATAGTAAGACTTGTCTTCAAGTGTAGTTGTATAAGTGGAAGTGCGTAAGATTCTGGATTGTACAGATGAATTGTAATATTTAGTGTTACTTTTGATTATCGTTTCTGAGGCTCTAACTTGTTTGTGCGTAAGATTGAGGTCTGGATGGATGTATTGTTGAGTTGTAAAGTTAATACAGGTATGATATGGTTGGATGGTGATGTGACGACCTGAATCTTTGACCTCAGATTTGGGGGTGTCACAGAAATGGTATCAGAGCGATAAGTTACAGTACTCAGAAACGAGAGTGTTGAGAGTTAAGTCTATGTAGGAGAATGACATACGAGATCGTAGTAAACTTATTATTGGACTACCGAAAGAGGTACCGGTGAGTAGAATGGGCTGGAGTGTTTAGTGGAGGTATTATACTAGGGTCGATAGAATCCTTAGAGACCTTCAGAATGATGAATAGAGGTTTGAGAGTCTTACATGACCTATCATAGGTAATGATATAGGAAGCAGAGTGAAATCTCAAGAGCAGCTGAGGTAGAGGCGATATTGCCAATATGATCGGATGACTGGGCTGGCATAGATTTTGTGGCCCATAGTCCTCCACAGTTTAGGAGGCGACATTTTAAGAATTAAGAAGTTTAGACTTCCCTACATAATTAAGGGTACTTAGTACTTGGAATAATGAAAGTCTTTTACTTTGGCTATAAGATCCGATTTTCGATAAGTAACGGGCTTACCTGAAAGTTGGTCACTATGTCGTTGTGGATTTCATTACCCTTGATGGCGAATTTTACATGTGTTATACGAGAATGTTATCATAAGACGAGCGTGCTAGATAATTCCACGCATGATTCGGACGCTAGAGCATGGTAGTTCAACTTAGAGAACAAACAAGTGGGATTAACAAAGGGACTCAAGAGAAGTTGAATATGGTTGCAACGAGCGATACAGTGATCTCAGAGTCTACTAAAAGAAAGACCAGTGGGTCTAGAGTGGGATCCTTTGATAGAGATGTTATCAGGGATTACGTATATATGTATTGTAGACCTCAATATTTTTGGTATATGTTCACATACACACACCCGCCACTGAACCTATGGACTGCACTGAGATCCCTGAGAGATCTCTTTGATCTGTTCCCAGGGGGAACTGGCCACTTGCGATTCATGTCGGAAGGTATGAAGTAGGACCTTATGGACTTAGCAGGTGTCCCCGGAATGATGTGAAGCTTGGTGTTCAAGATAAAGCACAGAAATGACAGATATATTTGTGAAACCCTAACTCGATAAATGACTTTAAGATGATGATTGAGAGACGCACTGGTTGGTGTCTTGTATTACGAAGACGAAGAGATGGAGTTACCCTCATAATGGTGATAATGAGATGCACGAATGATTATTAACTTATTTTGATAACTACCGGCTGGTGCACTACTTCATTTTAAACTGTTCACTAACTCTGTTACCTCGATTAGTTTATATCAGGTAACCCTTCTAGCTTTCTACTTCAAACTTGTGGAATAACAACCAGTGAGATACTTTCCCTAAAGCAGGACTTATCCGAAGTAATTTTATTTGATCCATGAACATTCTATTCAAAAATTTATGATGATCTTGTTCGGCTCAGGCCTATTTACACTTTCTTTCAATTATCCAAGGAAGGTTCAACAAATATTTCCTTAATTAATCGATAAATATTACTTAACGAATATTGATATTTGATTGCTTCTTTCATACTTGCAATCTTCAGTTGAGCTCATAAATATTTAACAAATTACTGAGGACATGGATGATCTAATGTCCAGACATCCTTCACGAATTCTTTTCTTCTATTCAAGATGAGATTGTACATTGTACATTGAAATCATAGTAAGGATATCATTTTGATATTGGTATTCTGAATTTAATTCTATTGTAGGATCTGATAAAGCATGTGTACGGAGGCACCCTTGGGTGGACCATTTCACTGGTAAGTAATATTTGATGAGAGGTTATCGATTGTTCCGATCCCTAGACATTCTCTTCAGATTTTATAGTTTTCTTTTTTCAAACTTAATAACTTCATATTTCCATTCGTTGTCCGAGTAGCCAAAAGTTTCTTCAGTGGCTACGATGTTTAAATTCCATTCTAGCCAATTGAAACTGGCTAGTCGATATGTCAATATGAATGACTAGTTGATTGTTCTAACTAGTCAAAATTATAATGTTGTGAAGAACACCTAGCTAATTGTCCTAGCTAGTGGTGATGTCTCAAACAGGTGAACTAGCAAATTTTGTCTAGCTAGTTGCTAGTGTTTCTTGAAAAGGACTAGTTATTGTTTCACTGGTCCAACTCCCAATTTAATTCATTCCGCAATGCATTTTTCATGTGGTAAAGTATGATGATGAAAGTTTTGACGAATAACTTGATTGAGACCTAGTGAGGTCGCCCACTCAACTTGAATTCTACCCATCTTCGTATCAGACTTTATGTCACTTGAATATTCTGTTCTTTCATTCATATAATGAAGATTCATTTGAAACCATAGATTACTTGAATGATAAACTGCTTCATTTTTTTTATTGTCATAGAGTAGAATTGCTTTCGATCGATTGACCTTTATCAATGGGACTTTTAGATCCTCTATTTTTGAGGAAAAGTATTCACCAGATGTAAGAATGGTATAAAGATCGTCTTTATGACTTTTGTATCCAACAATCATTGCCATCTTGCAACACTCTCTATGATATCACATTACAAAATTATCAGGACATGAAGGAATAAACCTTGTTGTATTCTTTCTGTCCATCCTTACATCTCCAAAAATCGAGACTCCTAGTATTTGGAACCATCAACATTCTTGGAACATCCAATGTGGAATTCTTATTGAAATTATCTATTGGACCTTATTATTTTGAAACCATTACTTTCAAAAGTGATTACTCTAAGGTGAACAGGAGGTACAATTGTGAACCGTTGCACCAATATGAGATCCAAAAAAAAAAACCAAATGTTGTAATTGTGCAGCCAGAGCGTTATGCCGAGTAATTATTTAAAGTAGGAGTAACATGTCGGGGCATACCACAAGGACCTTTAATATTAGTGTGAGGAAGGTTATAAGAAATGATGAGGTGGTTGGGAGTACGCTCCTACCAACCATTGTCAGGATGTTATATTAATGAATTCTGGAGTTACCTAGCCTTTTCCTGATCCAGGAAATTCAAATCGATTGCGATGTAAGACATATCCTTAGAGGAAACTAACATGGAAGTGAGATGGACAAGAAAGGAAGAAATATCGTGGCAAGAATGTGAAGCTTTACTTAGCTTAAAGGGATTGATGCACATAGAGAGACACAAAGTTTTAAAGGCCCTAATAGCAAATGGATGCATGGATATATCCCAATGATCCTTCGAGATTACCACCTAATCAAGTTTATTGGGAATCGCAGCAGCATGCAGGCCTCAGACTGATTGGCACCAGTTGTGAAAGAGGATGAGCGTATGACATCTTACATATACCATCGAGAATCGATACCCCTAACTGGAGATGTAGGAATTATTGACCAGTTAAAACGCGTAGTTGATTTTCAAAGATAAGGTTGAAAAGTGGGTTTCACCAACTCAAGATCGACCTCTGTACTGTGCCAAAGTTGGCATTTCACACTAATATAAACGTTATAAAATTATGGTAGTATCATTTGAGTGTACTAATGAGTCAGAAGCCTTTATGGATTAATGAACAAAGTTTTGGAATGAAATGAGATATTAGCAACAACCTCGTTGTTAGCTATACGTGATGATAAAAAGAGGACTTTGAGAGTCACGATGATGCGTCTTTCAAGAGTTTAAGAGGTGTGCTGATGCAGTAGAAAGGGGATGATAGCCTATACTTCTAAACAACATAAAGGTTACGGGATAGGATATACTAACCGTGAGTCTGGGATTAGTCATGATGGCGTTCACGCATAAAACTGAGACGTTAACTTTATGAGAAAAGTGTGAAAGTTTTCCACAAGTGCCATAAGTATATCTTCATATTAGAACTAAACATAAGAAAGAGAAGGTGACGAAAGGGAGCAGGGAGTATAATGGAGAAATTTGTTATTTCCCAGGAAAGGCCAGTGTGGTGGATACCTATAGAAGGGATTATTCGAAATTGGAATTCAGTCAGTATGGACCAAGAAAATAGAGTATATACAATAAAGAATAATGTTAGAGGAAAGTGACTAAATTATGGGGAAGGACAAAGATGTATAGAGAATTAAGAGAATGTTTGGCAAACGGATATGAAGAATGGTATTGGCAAACTATTAAGTACAAACGCGACATATCAAAAGTAGAATGATAGAGATTCAGTGGATTAATTCCGCCTGTAGAAAATCTTGAATGTGGATAGAATTATAATGAATTTCATAAGTAGGTCGCCAAAGACCGAGCCAAGAGATGGCCCTAGTTGATTTATAATTGTTGGACCAAGTGATTTACCTACGAGAGACTTTCCATTTAAAAGATTATCGATTAAGAGATGGTGGTGCAATATAAAACTTCTGCAGCGATTACGTCAGATAAAGACTTAAGGTTAAACTTCGAATATTGAAGGTGCTTTCAAGTATATTTAACAAAGAGATTGAGCGTATGTACTAATTTGATATGTGGCTGACGGACAGGGAAGAAGAATTGTCTAGACGATCGAATTTATATTTAGTGTCGTGCCTTAGGTTTCACGGGGCAGTCGAGAATAAAAACTTATCCATGAAATGAATGTTGTTATCACGATCGTCACCATGCGAACGTAAGGATGTCTCTTGTAGAGCGTACTGCGAAAGAAGAAGTTTCGCTTTTCTTGCGTTACGAAGAAGTCAATGAACGAGGGACATAGTAGCTGAACTGGTTCGACGTATACCGAAGAATATACAGTATCCATAGCAAGTGGTAACGGCTGACGGGAGGCAACACATGCGTGCTAATCAAGCCAAGGAATATGAGGAATACCATGCGTATTGACGTTGCCTCGGATTATAAAACATGATCACAAAGTATTCACGGGCCAACGATACAAGGACTCAACACGGATACTATGAACAAGGTAGTAGAGGAATGTATAAGTATTGGGATAGAAATTTTCATTCATAGAACAACCGATAAGGAATACAGGTCGAGGAGAGTATGCGTTGAGAAACAACATTAAAGCGTTGGTGAGACCCAGGTGAGAGAACAAAAGGGTTGAAGTGTCAACCTGAGAGTTGGAAAGGGTAAAGTTGGAATTGTATCCACAACTATTTTCCTTAGGTTCTTAAGATAGAATCCTTTTAAGGAGAGGAGACTGCAATAACCCTAATTTTCGTGAATATTCGAAACCTGGATGAATAGTAATTTTATGGGTAGACGAGAAATTTTTGCAATCACGATATGTACGAATTATTAAATGAAGATTTCGAATTGATTTTACGTCTTTACGGTGCAGATGAGTGTATGTAAAAGTCATTAGTTTTTTTTTACGAAACCCATTATTTCGAATGGTCAAATTTTATGAGATATCAAAGGAGTATGAGGTGGGAGACTTCGTGCTGCTAAAGGTATCCCATAGAAAGGATTGATGCGGTTTGGTAAGAAAGTGTGACGCCCCCAAATCCGAGGTCAAAGATTCAAGTCGTCACATCACCATCCAACCATATCATACCTGTATTAACTTTACAACTCAACAATACATCCATCCAGACCTTAATCTTACGCACAAACAAGTTAGAGCCTCAGAAACGATAATCAAAAGTAACACTAAATATTACAATTCATCTGTACAATCCAGAATCTTATGCACTTCCACTTATACAACTACACTTGAAGACAAGTCTTACTATTACAGTTGAAAACCTATCAGACTTACTCTGTAGTGTTTATCAGGAACTAAATCATCTCCGGGGTAAATCTTCTACTCCTCTTCTGCTGGTGCAGAGTTAATCGACCAAATTCTTCTCTTTCTGAAAAGTTTTTATAAAGCAAGAATGAGCTACATAATGCTCAGCAAGTTCACCATTTTGAAAAATAATAATGTGGTTTATTTCGAAAACATTCCCAACTATATGGGTATATATCTCAGATTTCAAACCATAATTGGACAATATATATGTCCGAGTTTGAATAAAACATCTATACTCACTAAGGAACTTTAAGAATAACATATGAACCCTTTATAAGGTCCCCATTTCAATATATCTCAAGTTTGAAAATATATACATATGAGCATATCATTTTCGGCAAAACACCCTACGGTTAACATACTGTACAGGGAATACATCATTGCAAACCTCTTTCCTTCCATTAGCTTAGAAGGTTTCTCATTCAAAAACATTTCATTCTTTGAAATAATTGCAAGAGTGCTCTAACACGTGCTAATCTTTATAGAAAATCTTGCAGTTCTAGATACTGCACGATGTCAATATTTTTCTTATCAAAAACCACACTATCGGCAACTTGGCACTTAGGCCCAAGAAGCAGTGTCTGAGTATTTTTCCAAAGTGGAGGATGGGACTTGAAGAAAACATAAAACCTGACAGGGATTGACGATGATCGGTCGCCACATCCAAGTCCAATAATCCGCGGGTCTTCTCTACCGGTAGAAGGATAGAAACTACATCCGTAACTATCCTCGGGTGAAAACTACATCCGTAATCACCCTCGATGAAAACTACATCCGTAATCATCCTTCGGCAACACCTGGGCCGGAATAATAATTGATGGACCGCCTGGCTCACGGCCGCTTACACATCCCGGGAATCGTTCGCCTTCGATTCCCACACCTTCCAGAGTCCCCTTTTTTTTCTTTCTTGTCAAAAATCATTTTTGATAGAAAATTCAAGTAGTTGAAGTTCGACCTCAGTCGACCGATAATTCTTGAAAAGTGTACAAGAAGCAAAACCTGACCGGGGGTTTTCGAAAATGTTTTGGGTTCGAAAGAGTTCGAGTTTGAAAACGATGAAGGTATCTTGGATTAGTTTTGTCTTTAAAATAATGAACAATAATTAATAAATGATATTTTGAGATTTAATATAAACAATTAATAAAATAATTATTTAATTAAAATAAGCTTTTAATCCAAGATAGATATTTTTGAGTATTTATAATAATGTAAAAATAATAAATACTTAAGTATACGATACTTCCCGAATGACCCTTCGGGTTTTCCCAATTTAATCACGATACAATAATATACCGCTCCCCGGTCAATAGCATATTTGGACCGCTACGACCTCTATTGCTAAAGTCGTTGTCCGAAGGAAACATTTTCATTCTAAGTTCAAGGGTGTACAAACACATATGTGCATATATCTCAAACTTCAACATAACCTCATAAAGCTTAAGCATATAATACATTTGAAAGCCACAAACAATACAATGAAAATCCTTATATATAAGTTTTAAAAAGTAAACTTGCCTTGGTAGGGTGGGGTGGTCGAGCTCGCGACGTGGAACGAAGATGTATACATGATCAATATTCGTACGTTAGTACCTTAACAACACTGCTTAATCGTAAGGTTTTAAAGGATGTAAGACCAACTTAAAGACTCCAATTTGTGACCACTAACCCTCCCATATGACCACGTCATCACTATATCACATTCGTTACCCATTCGACTCGAATCCATTCCTCAAACTTGAAACACAAGTGAGTACTCTTAAAACTACGTTAAACTAACCTCCTAGGTGATTTTTCACTCGCGCGCACTTCGCTCTAACATTTTTATAAAATCGAAAAAAATAATCCTTTTTACAAAATTCTTTTTCTAATACTTTCTTCACTGCAATGTGGTGTAAATATAATTTTCACACATCCCAAGGATTTTTCTAAGGTCCTTAACCAAGCGCTTAAACCATACTCTTTCCTGCAGGGATTTCCTACTGCGCAGTTTGTACTCTACGATTTTTATAAAATTGGAAAATTCAAATTTTCACCTAATTCTTTTTATGTCATCTACTCCACTGTAAGAACTTGCTACTCAATTTTTACCAAAGGTTCAACACTGATTTTAAGGGTCCAAAAATTATTTACAAGGGGACAATTCTCTGCAACTCCATACTCAGAACACATCTCACTAAATCGTCCATAATTCAAAATCTACAAATCCCTTGGAATTAAACTTTACATTTATAAATACTACAGATCAAGACCTTTCCAAGCATATAAGGTAGGTTTCCAGGGGAGTAGATTTAGGGTTCCGAATCACAGCTTGAAACAAGGGTATTTGCAGATTTGTCAAAACCACTTATTATAAGACATACAACTTCCAAAATTTCCACCCACTTCAATATCATCACAAATATACCAAACTCAAATTTTATCTACTCTCATGACTTCATATAACATAACAAAATTTTTTATCACAACAATTTTCATCAATATCCAAGATTTTCCAATAATCAAACTTGATCCAACATTTTTATCACTAGAACTTTTAGATCTCATCAAACCAAGCTTAAAATCTTGCAATGGCTACTAGGGTTAAGAAATTATACCTTCCTTGAAGTTCAAAGTATCTCAACAAGGTTTGAAATCCTTCTCAAACTCCTTGGTTGATCAATATATGGCTTAATCTTTAAGATCCAAAAACAAGATTTCATAAGATCACTATTCACCAAGCAACTTTGACAATTTTTCTAGGTATGCTAGGATTCATATAATATTATGAAAATTAAAAAATACCTCGCTAGTACTCTGAAGAACCTTGGGATTTAATTTGGGAATATTTGAGATAGTGGAAGGCAAGGAAAAAAATTATTTTCTCCTCCTTGTTCTGTTGCTCAGCAGAATGCAGAAAAAAAGAAGAGAGAAGTGGTGTTTGCTACTTGCTTTGCTTTTTCTTTTAACTACAATAATGTGCTAATATCTTATATGTATAAAGGCTATGGCTAGTTGGTCAAGATTTTCCAAGTCTAAAAAGCCTACACAATTTGCTTGGTGATCCATCTTTTATGCTAACTATGTTTCCTAACTAGTTGGTTTGTTTCTAACTAGTACTTGGTTTTCTAACCATGCTACCAACTACTAGTTACCTAGTTCCTTGGCTTGGTTACTAGCTAAATCAACCACCTTGCATGTAATTTTCATGGATTTTGCATGGGTATTGCCCTTGGTTATTTTCCAAGTTTATTACTTAATTTTCCATGCAATGTTATACCACTCCTTAAAAATGTTCTTAATAAAATCTCTTCAAGTGGTTCTCATTTCTCCAATATCTTCTTAATTCTTATTCCATAATATTCTCATGTTTATAAAGTCCTTGGCCATGTCACGGCTTTCGTATTTATCGCTTTCTCAAAAATCGTAATTTCTTACGAAGTGTGATTTACTAATTTTTGACGGCTTTTACATACACTCATTTTGCTTATATAATTTTAATATGAATTAATCATCCTCAAATTTCCATTACATAATTATGGGTGGGATTTGTTTTTCTTACACACCGAAGTTACTATTCATCCGGGTCTTTTCTACAATAGTACAAAAATCAGGGTTATTATAGAAATGGAAGCTAAGTCTGAGGTTTATTGGACCTTTTGAGATTTTGGGGCGTATTGGGAAGTTAGCCTACGAGTTAGTCTTGCTCCCAAGCTTGCAGCAAATTCGTAATGTGTTTCATGTGTCCATGCTACGACCCTACCACACGGACTTTCGGCATGTGATAGAATACGACCAGATAGACCTACAGCCAGATTTGACTTATGTGGAGAAACCAGTGGAAATCATGGATAGAAAAGAACAAGTGTTGAGGAGCAAGGTTGTCAAACTAGTGAGAGTTTCGTGGAGGAACCAGAATGTCGAAGAACCAACATGGGAACTAGAGAGCACGATGCGTGAAAAGTACCCCCAACTGTTTTCAACCTGATTCCGGGACGGAATCCTTTTAAGGAGGGGAGGCTGTAAGAACCCTAATTTTTTTAATATTCTTTTTTTATAATATCATATGACATTGTGAATTTGGAACCTTTTGAGTCACCCATGTTGTTTAATGGTATGGATTATCTGAGAAATTTATGTTGTTACATTCACTGTGTAAGGAAAAGGGGAGATTGCTGAAGGCAAGAGTCTTATTGCTAGTAAGATTTATAAA
Source organism: Saposhnikovia divaricata (assembly GCA_036435485.1). Taxonomy (NCBI): domain Eukaryota; kingdom Viridiplantae; phylum Streptophyta; class Magnoliopsida; order Apiales; family Apiaceae; genus Saposhnikovia; species Saposhnikovia divaricata. The sequence continues at coordinate 135,599,993 of CM071598.1, forward strand.
ACTTGGGATTTGAGAGCTATTAGAGTATTAAAAGATCTTTTGAGACTATGACAAGGGGTTATAGATATTTAAGGAATTTACACAAAATAAGTACTTAAGGAATTACAAGGGAAATCTCTACGTGACAAAATATTATTACGAGGTGTTAATTAAGATACGATATGAATTAAAGATTAAGTGACAAGCATTGGTGGAGGAATAATAATACAGGGAAGGATATTACATGCAAGCCTCATGTAACTAGATGGTTAGAAAAGCAAACTAGAAAAGCAAAAGCAACCAATGTATAGTGACTAGTTGGTGCATTATTCTAGGAGACAAAGAGGTATGGTGTGTGGCTAGCCTACCACCTAGAGTGTCAACATGTGACACAATACATATACACTTTAATACATATCACAATAATACACTACATTATTCCAACCAACCAAGCAAGCAATTCTCTCTCTCTCCCCATTACTACAACTCTCGGCCAAGCTCTTCAAGAAGGAAGAAGAAGAAAATTTCTCCAACCTCCACTCACTTATAATTCAAGATAAAATTCCTAGGCCATCCTTACACTATAGAGAAGGTATGATATTAATTTCAACCCCTTTCATCCACTAGATTTTGAGATATTAATTGTTGAAGTTTGGGATGAATAGTAACCATGCTTAGTTTTCCTTTAGATCTTGAATTTTAAGGCTTGTAGAGACTCATCCAAGGTGTTCTTGAGGCTTGTAAAGCTTACCCAAGGTTCCTAGATACTCAAGAAGGTATAAAACTCTAACCACTCTTAGTCATGGATTGTTTATGGTTTATAATGTTAGATCTAAGAGTTTTAGTGTATATCTTGGTTACATGAGTTATGGATGATGAAAATCTTGAGGTTATATGTTGTTGATGTGATTTTAAAGCTTGTACTTAGTTTATATAACCCCATGTGTGCTATAGAGAATAATCTTGGTGGTTTAGATGATGGTTGTGGTGTATACATAGAATTCTTGAATGATTAAGAAAGATTGCAAGTTGTGTAAAATTCTGGGAACATGTACTGCATTGTGGGAGAGTTTTGAACCCCTAAATCTTGTCACCCGAGAGCCTAATGCATATGGTTAGAAAGGTATTTTAATGTAGTTTCCAGAAATGTAAGGTTCATGACTAGGTGATGTATAGATTTTGAGTTATGACCCGAGAAGTGAAGAGTGGTTCTGGAATCCGAACTGCACTATATGGTCCACCTGTGAGCCCTCTTTAGATCCCTAAAAATTTATGTAGGATCATGGAAAAATTAGGAGAGCTAGTAATTGCAGTGGTTGAGGTTACCCAAAAAGAATTGGATTAAAATATGCATTGTTCAATTTTATAAAAATGTTAGAGTAAAGTTCGCGCAAGTGAAAATGGCGTAAGAGGAGTTAGTTGGGTATGATTTTAAGGAGGAATCAATACGCTTCGAATGTGGTAACCAAATTAAGTCGAATAAGTGATGAGAATAATCGAGTGATGGCACGAACCTATAGTGGGGCTAGAGAGTCATAGGACGAAGTCATTAAGTCAGTTTTGTGTCCTCTAAAACCTTGTAATTAAAAGGTATTGTTAAGGTACTAACGAACGACTATTGGTTATGTATAGATCTTCGTTCCACATCGCGAGCTCGACCACCCCACCCTAACCAAGGCAAGTTTACTTTTAAAAACTTATATATAAGGATTTTCACTGTTGTGTTTGTAGCTTCCAAATGTATTATATGCTTATGCTTTACGAGATTATGTTGAAGTTTGAGATTTATGCATATGTGTTATACACCCTTGAACTTAGAATGAAAGTGTTTCCTTCGGACAACGACTCTAGCAATAGAGGTCGTAGCGGTCCAAATATACTATTGACCGGAGAGCGGTATATTATTATATCATGATTAAATTGCGAAAACCCGAAGAGCCATTCGGGAAGTATCGTATACTTAGGTATTTATTATTTTTACGTTGTTAAAAATACTCAAAAATATCTATCTTAGATTAAAAGCTTATTTTAATTAAATAATTATTTTATTAATTGTTTATATTAAATCTCAAAATATCATTTATTAATTATTGTTCATTATTTTAAAGACAAAACTAATCCAAGATACCTTTAGCGTTTTCAAACTCGAACTCTTTCGAACCCAAAACATTTTCGAAAACCCCCGGTCAGGTTTTGCTTCTTGTACGTTTTTCAAGAATTATCGGTCGACTGAGGTCGAACTTCAACTACTCGAATTTTCTATCAAAATGATTTTTGAAAAGAAAAGAAAAAGGGGACTCTGGCAGGTGTGGGAATCGTTGACGAACGATTCCCGGGATGTGTAAGCGGCCGTGAGCCAGGCGGTCCATCAATTATTATTCCGGCCCAGGTGTTGCCGAAGGATGATTACGGATGTAGTTTTCATCGAGGGTGATTACGGATGTAGTTTTCACCCGAGGATAGTAACGGATGTAGTTTCTATCCTTCTACCGGTAGAGAAGACCCGCGGATTGTTGGACTTGGTTGTGGCAACTGATCATCGTTAATCCTTGTCAAGTTTTTATGTTTTATTCCAGTCCCATCCTCCACTTTGGAAAAATACTCAAACACTGCTTCTTGGGCCTAAGTGCCAAGTTGCCGATAGTGTGGTTTTTGATAAGAAAAATATTGACATCGTGCAGTATCTAGAACTGCAAGATTTTCTATAAAGATTGGCACGTGTTAGTGCACTCTTGCAATTATTTCAAAGAATGAAATATTTTTGAATGAGAAACCTTCTAAGCTAATGGAAGGAAAGAGGTTTGCAATGATGTATTCCCTGTACAGTATGTTAACCGTAGAGTGTTTTGCTGAAAATGATATACTCATATGTATATATATTTCCAAACTTGAGATATATTGAAATGAGAACCTTATAAAGGGTTCATATGTTATTCTTAAAGCTCCTTAGTGAGTATAAATGTTTTATTCAAACTCGGACATATATATTGTCCAATTATGTTTTGAAATCTGAGATATATACCCATACAGTTGGGAATGTTTTCGAAATAAACCACATTATTATTTTTCAAAATAGTGAACTTGCTGAGCATTATGTAGCTCATTATTGCTTTATAAAAACTTTTCAGAAACAGAAGAATTTGGTCGGTTAACTCCGCACCAGCAGAAGAGGAGTGGAAGATTTACCCCGGAGATGATTTAGTTCCTGATAAATACTACAGAGTAAGTCTGATAGGTTTTCAACTGTAATAGTAAGACTTGTCTTCAATTGTAGTTGTATAAGTGGAAGTGCGTAAGATTCTGGATTGTACAGATGAATTGTAATATTTAGTGTTACTTTTGATTATCGTTTCTGAGGCTCTAACTTGTTTGTGCGTAAGATTGAGGTCTGGATGGATGTATTGTTGAGTTGTAAAGTTAATACAGGTATGATATGGTTGGATGGTGATGTGACGACCTGAATATTTGACCTCAGATTTGAGGGTGTCACACGAATGTTCTGATTATTTGTAGATCATCGAGCAGACCTAGGACACGCTATCTCTACCCACACCCGATTACCAGGCAAGTTTCCAATACCTTGGAACTGTTGTTGTGATAATATGTATATCTGTTGTTTCTAATACATATGCCATGGCATGCATGCCTATTGTCAAATTATATAATGATACCTGTTCCCTGAATTGATATTGGCTTATAGACTAGATACGAATTATCAGTTATAAGCTGGATTGTTTTGGTAAGACCCTTAGCGAAGGGCATATGATATTCATTCTTAAATATAGACCGGGAGTCGGTATTTTGAGATATATAAATAGTCGTGAAAACCCGAAGGGATTCCAGCGACAGATTATTATTTATTTTGAGGAATGTTATTCGAGTATTATCTCAGTCGACAGATATTAAATGAATGTAGTTTCAAATATTCATTTAGAGTTGATTTTTTAATGAATATTATTTTGATATTCATTGGAGTTTTATTTATTAAGTGAATATTACTTTCGAATATTCATTTAAGGTTTTATGTACTTGATGAATATTATTTTAAAATATTCATTGGAAGTTCTATTTACTTAAGGGATATTATTTCGAATATTCCTTTAAAGTTTTGATTACTAAATGAATATTATTTGGGTATTCATTCAGAAGATTATTTATTTAATGAATATTATTTTCAAATATTCATTTAAGGTTTGACCTATTTATTGAATATTATTTTAAATATTTATTGGAGTTTAAATATTTAATGAATATTATTTTGAATATTCATTTAAGGAGGAATTTATTTAGTAAATAATTCTATATATTCATTCGAGGATTACTTACAAGCAATATTATGATTTAATAATATTTCGTAATTATTGTTGAGTTAATAAATATTCTTGGAATATTTATTTAATTCTTTTAAATTCTTTTTAAAATGATTTATATTATTCGGAGATTATCTTTCACCTGCAGATATTATGTAAAATATTTCGGAGTCTTTTTACGACTATTTTATCGAGGAAAGGTTCTGAACTCTTTATTTTTCATTTAAATCTATCTTAAAAATGATTTAAATGCTCGCTCAAACTTCCATATTATAGGGGAACCTACTTGAGCAATGTTATTTATCTTGTTGACTTCCCGGTCATAAATCTTGTAAAACTATTCTTTTCACTCGCAACTTGGTTGTTGTTTATCAATTGAATCTTTGAGTAACCTTCTCATCATTCGAGGGGTGAGATTATTGGAACAAGATGGTATCCTCTAACAAGCAGCAGCTTAGGAGAAATGATGTTGAATTTTCCTTTCCAACTAGATACGACTACTTTGTGGAGTCTTATCAACAAGTATCATACTTGGGGAAAGGGGGACGAACTTTACGTTCAAAGTCAAGAACTTCTTTTCGAACTTGGAGTCGTGTAAGAGGCCGAGTAGCGCCGGTCCATCCCATTGGCCCAACCGTTGGCCGGGGAGATCTAACAGGGCGGTAGACAAGTAAATCCGTCAGCTCTTCCTTCTACCGGTAGTAAATCTAAATTGAGCTGTACAATCTGCGACTGATCATCGTAAGGATTGGAACAGCGGGCGCGGTGAATACTCCAGCATTAGTTCATCATTCAAATTCTTTCATTTTCTGCAACATTATCATTGTTGGCAGTATTGGAAAAGTATTCATAGTTGGAATTGCAATATTTTTCCCGCAAGTTCCTCTTTTATGATAAATGATAATATCTGGCTTATCTTTGACATAGCAGATATTCCCACCTATATATGCATTTTGAGTTACTTTGTAACTTCATCGTTTATGTTATACTGGCATCATTTCCGTAAATGCATGGCATATGGTTTGAAAGATACTTTTGAACTGTTATATAATATCGTTCAGTTATACATTATTGTTGGTGGGCTATTGCTCACCCTTGCTTTATTATTATATCACAACAACAGCTAGACCAGATGACTCGCACAAGGCGCACTCGACGCTGGCGAGGACGATGAGACTACCAGAGCCGAAGAGAAAGCTAGTGGTAGGATAGATTCATTCTTTCAGCACCAAGTATATGGGCTAGTATGACTTATGTAAATGGATGGCAAAGAGTATGTATTTATATTGAAATTCTTTTGGGTTGTAAGAACTCAAAATGTGATTAATAAAATTTGATTGTTACTCTGATTTCATCTCTGGGACTATAACGGGTGTGTTTTATATTGTTGTGTTGGGTCATAAAGATGTAATTTATTTTATGTTGAAGTAAGTTCAAGTATTGTGGACAGAATTGGAGACTAAAATGACCGGACCCCGGATCTGGGGGTGTTACATCAAATCTTTTTAAGAGATCATGAACATATTAAGTTTGACTTATAAAAATTCCCTCATTTACTTGTTTAACTTGTAAACCAAGAAAACAAGTTAATTCACCCATCATACTCATTTCATATTTACTTTGCATAAGTTTGGCAAACCTTTTGCAAAACTTCTCATCTGTAGACCCAAATATTATATCATCCACATAAATTTGGACAAGTATCATAGAGACATTGACATTTCTATAAAAGAGAGTTTTATCAACTATACCTCTAGTGAAGTGATTCTCTATAAGGAACTGTGAAACTGTGTCATACCAGGCTATAGGTGCTTGCTTCAGGCCATAAAGTGCTTTGAGCAGAAAGTACACATATTCTGAAAAGTCTGGATCTTCAAAACCAGGAGGTTGACTAAAATACACCTCCTCTTCCAGAATACCATTAAGAAATGCACTCTTGACATCCATTTGGTAGACCTTGAAATTGGCATGGGCTGCATAGGCTAGGAAGATCCTGATTGCTTCTAACCTTGCCACTGGTGCAAAGGTTTCTTCAAAATCAATCCCTTCTTCTTAACAGTAGCCTTTAGTAACCAATCTAGTTTTATTCATTGTCACTATGCCATTTTCATCCATCTTGTTCTTGAATACCCACTTAGTGTCAATCACTTATTTGTCTTTAGGTTTGAGTACAAGTCTCCACACTTCATTTCTCTCAAACTGGTTTAGCTCTTCTTGCATTGCTAAAACCCAGTCTGGATCTAGAAGAGCATCGTCAACCTTCTTAGGTTCTTCTTTAGACAGAACACTACTGTATAAGCATTCTTCTTGAGTTGCTCTCTTAGTTTGGACGTTTGCATTGGAGTCACCAATTATAAGTTCAAATGGGTGATCCTTAGTCCATCTTCTTTATGGTGGTAAGCTTGATCTTGATGAAGTAACTTCATTTTCTCTGTGTTGATTATCTTCATTTGTTGTTGAGTGTTGATTATGAGAAGCTCCCCCTGAGTGTATGGACCTCGAGGTGGGTGGAGTTCTAACAGAGTTATCAATAGAATCTTCCCTTTAGTTCTCAACAGATGCTTGATCTTCAATAGATGGTGTGAATTGCTATTCAATAGGTGGTCCATTCTGCACTTCAACTGATGGTCCGGGTCTATTTCTCACACCGATCGATATCCTTTCTTCATCATCATCTTCACTTTCTTCACCACTTGTCTCATTCTCGAAAGAGAGAGACTCATGAAAACCTTCATCTACCAAACCTGATATTATCTTGTCATCGGAGACAACATATATGGATTTCATAACAATGTTAAGTCTTAGGTTGTAGACTCTGTAGGATTTCCCAGCTGAATATCCAACAAAGATAGCTTCATCTGCCTTTTAATCAAATTTCAAAAGGCACTCGCCATGATTTTTCAATACGAATCATTTGCATCCAAAGACATGCAGGAAGTTAATTGTTGGCTTCTTGCCTTTGAATAGTTGATAAGGTGTCATGTCTTTTGCTTGGTTGACCAAAGAGATATTCTTAGTATAGCATGCAGTGTTAACTGCTTCAGCCCAGAAGTATGTTGGCAACTTTGATTCTTCAAGCATAGTCCTTGCAGCTTCAATTAGAGTTATGTTATTCCTTTGCACTACACCATTTTGTTGAGGAGTCCTTGGTGTAGAGAATTCTTGAATAATTCCTTCTTCTTCACAAAACTCTCTCATCATAGAATTCTTGAACTCAGTCCCATTGTCACTCTAATTCTTCTGACCTTGAGTGATGGATTGTTGGTGACTATCTTGATGTGATTGATAATGATTTCACTTGCCTCATCTTTAGAGTGCAGAAAGTATGTACAAGAGTATTTTGAGAAATCATCAACAATCACAAGACAGTATCTCTTCTAGAAATAGACAATATACTGACTGGTCCAAAAAGATCCATGTGCAGTAGCTGTAACGGTTGATCTGTTGATGACATTGACTTAGATTTGAAAGAGGCCTTTTTTGTTTCCCTTTCTGACATGCAACATATAATCCATCCTTGGAAAAATCCAACTTTGGAATACCTCTTACCAAATCCCTCTTTACCAACTCATTCATTGCTTTAAAACTTAGGTGATACAGTCTTTTGTGCCAAATCCAACTTTCGTCTACACTTGTCTTGCTAAAAAGACATGTAGCAGAGTTTGTACTTGTTGAATTGAAGCCGGCAATGTACATATTCTCTTTTCTATTTCCTATCAATACCACCTTGTTGTCATTTTTCTTGAAAACAACACATGCTTCAGATGTGAACCACACATTCTGTCCTTTATCACACAGTTGAATGATGCTAAGCAAATTGTGCTTAAGACCATCAACTAGTGCTACCTCCTCAATGACAACATTTTCTTGTGAAATCAATCCATATCCTCTAGTATATCCCTTACTGTTGTCTCCAAAGGTAATGCTAGGGCCATCCCTCTCATCAAACTTAGTGAGTAGGGTAGAATCTCCAGTCATGTGCCTTGAACAACCACTATCCAGGTACCAAAGACTCTTTCTTTTTTCCTGCACACATCAAAACCAAATCAAGTTGATTTTGGTGCCCAAGTTTCCTTGGGTCCTGCCTTGTTAGCCTTCTTTTTGTTCTTCAAACCCTTTTCACTCAAGGGTTCTGATTGAGGTAAATCAACCTTAACTCTTGGTGTAGGTCTTTGAGGAACATGGTTTGACATTTGCTCATATGCATTATAACTAGATGCAGAATTAGGCATAGGTTGTGCAAACATGTTATTCATTGTAGGCATCATCCATGGTATCTGAGGCATGTTAAAAGCATTATAAAATGGATTATGCATCAATGACATGTTAGCAAACTGATTTGATGCATGAGCAGTTTGTGTAAACACATTAGGCATGGCAGAGATGGCATGCCTAGGCATAGCAGACATAGGCATGATAGGCACATAAGCATTTTGCATATTTTTACAACTAGCAGATAGATGATTAACACTACCACATTTTACACACACTAGTCTAGGAGTATATTTATCAGGTGTGTAGTTATTGTGTTTGTTAATACCTACCTTGCCATTTCTATTCTTCTTTTTACCCTCAGCCTTAGTCTCAATCTTTTCTAGCTTGTCCTTCAATTGCTTGTTAGACAAGTGGCCTATGTTTCCATTCTCAACTTTCTTTGTCTTGCTACATTCACCACTAACAAAGTTCTTATTGAAGGGTCCATATTTATTATTCAACTTAACTAAAGTTGTTCTGATGACAGTTTTGGTCTTCAATAGATACTTCTCATCCGTTGACTTTTTAGCTTTCAATTGATGATCAGTAACCGTTGATTGATCATTGTTCAACGGATAATTATCCTCAGTATCCATTGATTCAATATCTGAAGCAACTTCTTCATCAACCACTAACTTTTCTTTTTCTAATTTGCAGAAAGAATCAATCCCTTGAACATTCATGATTTCTTCAGTGACAACCTCTGATCTTTTTCACTTAGCAATTAGATTATGTTCCTTCTTCAACTGTTTTTTCAAATTTTCTTCTCTTTTAAGAGCCTCAATCAATTCATTCTTAGCATCTTAGTAATCTCTTCTCATTGTTTCAAACTCAATTAGTGAGTTTCTAACAGAGCATTTCTATCACTTAACTTAGCATTTAGATCTTTAATACTCTTGTTTTCTTTGTTAACAGAGTTTAATGTGACATGAATATTATAAAATTAAATAGACATTTCACCAATAGCACTATCACATTCATCTATAGAAAGCTCAGTTAGGTTTGTTGAGAATACCTGGTTGCTTTCTGAACTAGCTTCCTGTCATTCTTATTGGCCATAAATGCAAGGTTGATAAATTGCTCTTCTTCAACTGTGTCACCTCCTGCATCCCATTCATTGTCCCTTGACATGAATGCTTTTTCCTTTTACCATAGGAGATTAAAATATTTCTTTTTATAATCAACAGCTTCGTACTGTTTCTTCTCCTTCTCAACCTTGGATTTTCTACATTCATTTGCAAAGTGATCAGCAATTCCACAGCTAAAATATTTGATCTTTGGTCTCTTAACCACATCGTTGTTTGGTTGGGAGCTCTTTCTGAATTGTCTGGCTCCTACAGGATTCTTTTTGAATCTTAGCTTTGAAAATTTCTTTGACAGGAATGCCAAATACTCATTCAAGTCATCAGATTCATCACCACTAGATGCATCAAGTTCCTCAACCATCTTGCACTTTCCCTTGCTAGACTCAGCTCCACCGTCACAAGTCTTTGGACTTGGTGTGGTTTTCACACTTTCCATCTTCTCACCATCTTGGCCACTTGGCACATTTGCCACCAAAGCTACAGTTCCACTCTTTTTATGTCTTTTCTCAATCTCTTCATTCTGTTGTAGTTCAAGCTCGTAGGTCTTCAAGATGCCATACATTCTCTCAAGAGTAAAATCTTTGTATTCTTGAGAATTCTTCAATGATATTTTCACTGGCTTCCATTCTTTGGGAAGAGATCTCAGAAATTTGAGATTGGAGTCTTTGGTTTGATATATCCTTCTATAAAATTTTAACCCATTTAGTAGTTTTTGAAATCTACTAAAGATATCAGTTAGATTTTCACCTGAATTGAAGTGAAAGTGTTCATACTGTTGTATGAGAAGCTGTATCTTGTTCTCTCTAACTTTCTTAGTTCCTTCACAGAGTGTTTGAATAGTATCCCACACTTGCTTACCAGTAGTGCAGTTGATGACATTATCAAACATGTCTTGGTCTATATCATTAAACAGAATGTTCATGGTTTTCTTATCCTCATGAATTTCTTCCAAGTCTTCATCTGTGAATTCAGCTTGAGTTTTAGGAATTGGTCTTCCTGCAACTACTGTGCCTGTTGCTGCTCCAACTCCAGAGTTAGCTTACATAGAAATATGTGGTCCTTTCTCTATACAATCCACATAGCCTTCATCAATGGCTAAAAGATGTAAATGCATCTTAACTTTTCAATGAAAGTAATTATCTTTGTCAAGAACTGGAATCTTCACTCCTACATCCTTCTTTCCCATGGTGTTGATCTTTAAACTTCTTGTATATTAAAATCTTGCCCTGATAATAATTAATAAATCCCAATAACACAATAATATTATAGAAGGGGGTAGAATACAATCTTGATCAAATTCTTTTAGAACTATGAGAGACTAAACAGTTGATATTAAAACTAAACATAGAAATAAAATAAGTGTATCAAATGTATATTAAAATCACTGACTATTACCAATTCACCAAAAGATTTAAACTTTAAAATAAACACACATACACATAAACTCATATCTGTAAAATCATCACTGGAGATGATGACGAACAGAAACGACGAACAAAAATGATGAGAACAGCCACGACGACGATGACGAAAGGAAACAACGAACAGAAGCTCGTCGGAGCTCGGAATGGCAGAGGAAGAGGATGAAGATGGTGCCCTGCGGGGCCAGAGGTCGGAAAAGAAAAGAAGGAGCAGATCTGCAAATTTTCAGGGCGGTGGTGGTGGGGCTGGGGTGGGTTTTAATTTAGTAATTTTGGTTTTTTATATTTTTAAAATTAAATATAAAAATATTGATTTTGGTTGTACATATTAGTGATGGTTTGTAGTTTGTACTTTAAAAGTGATTTGTATTTGATCATTTATATATATACATACATATATATATATAATTTAGGGTGAGAAATTTTTTCAATGCTCGTGCCTTTTACGGACTTTTAGGCTATTTATAAATTATAGCTCATTTTGCTTTGATATCTCAAAATTACTGCAGATCATATGTGTGTTCAAGAATATATTCTAACAACCACTTTCTTATGATTTGGTAAATTTTAATTGGTTAAGTTTTTGTGCATGCAGGGAGTCCATTATTATTGATAAAAATAAACACTCACGAATGATAGCTAAGTTATTGTTGTGCCCATTAAAAAAACCGTTATTTAATAATTTCAAGAAATACGGAAACTTGTGCCCATTAAAAAAATCGTTATTTAATAATTTCAAGAAATACGGAAACTTGTGCCCATTAAAAAAACCGTTATTTAATAATTTCAAGAAATACGGAAACAGTATTAAATTTACTTGAGTGATCAGTTGGCCTGTTTGACTCACCTTATATTAAGGACTTATGGACTCATTTTCGGGTAAAATTTTTATATTTTGATAATTATTTTTGATACAAGTATTTAATGTATATTTGATATTCAATAAGTTGCAAAAATAAGTTGGAAAATAAGTTTGAAAGTTAGGAATCTTAACTTTCAACTTAAAATAAGTTGACTTATTCTGGAAAATAAGTTCTCCAAACACCCCCGATGCCTATTTGGATCCAGACTTTCATGCCAAGATGTAAAATAAGCCCATCCAACGGTCTGAAATCCACAATTTCATGGTCTTTGCTGCTAAGTGGCGACTGGTACGGTAAATGGCAACTGGTACAGTAAGTGGTAATGAGAAGGAGGGGGAAAAGGACATTTTCACCACTGTACTATTTTCGGAATTGCAATTGCACTACTGTACTACAAACGGACTACTGTACTTTAGCGTTTTTAACAAATTCACCACTCCCGTCAGTCAAATTGTAAAAACAGTAATGGTGAATTTGTTATAATTTGACTGACGGGAGTGGTGAATTTGTTAAAAATGCTAAAGTACAGTAGTCCGTTTATAATACAGTAGTGTAATTGCAATTCCGGAAATAGTACAGTGGTGAAAATGTCCTTTTACCCTGAGAAGGAGTATTATTCCTTGCATCACGTACCCCTAATTTTAAGCATAAATCAGGGTTAGAAAGGTAATTTTGATACATCCACGAACATCAACTACTAATTCTTGTTCCTCCGATTCTATAACATAGTTTCCTCCTTTTTACCACTTCTACAGAGAACGTGTTTCTAGTGAGAGAAAAAACTGTGTGATATTCATTATTACAATCATTATTAATATATTCTACATGCATGGATATGTTTGTCTGTTAACATTCTGTCTTGCTTTGTTTCAGATAGTGAGATGGTACTGTAACAGCATGCATGCCCGTCTTTCTAAGTGTTAGTGGCTTTGTGGTAATTAAGAGTCTTGGAGAGTAAGAAATGGGAGCTCCTGGTGAAGAAGATTTAACGAAAATAGTAAACAAGCAAGGCGCTGCACATGCCCGTCAAGAGAAGATTCTTGTTTTAGTAATGAAGTGTCAGATTGGGAATGCATCAATGATTCCAGTCTATTATTTCGTAACAGCCTCCAAGAACGCTCTATGTTTCCAACTGCCTATATGTGTGGTAAGTAAATTATTATCCTATTAATGTTAATTTTAGGTCCCAAAAAAACATTTTTGTTGGAGGAATAGTATTAGTACTATCCTCATATGCTGGTATGTATAAACTTATCTAATCCCTCCTTCTTGTTTTCCTTGGTCACCATATTGAGATAGACAGAGTATTTGGGGGTGACTGTTCGACAAGGCAGGTCTATGATGCAGGAGCAAAAGACATTGAACTTTCAGTTGTCAGGGGTATTAACTGTAAGTGCAGTAATGATGCTTCCTCGTGATGCTATATATTCAGTTCGTCAACTATTATTAAATGAACTTCCACATGTAAATACTTCTGTTCAGCAAGTATTTTTGCATATGGGCAAACAAGTAGTGGAAAAACATACACCATGCTTAGAATAACTGAGTATACGGTCGCAGATATATATGACTATATACAAAGGGTAATGTAGTGATATAAATTCAGCCAATTTCCCCCAACTATATTGTTTTCTTGAATATGACATATTTTTCCTTCTTATCCAGCATGAAGAAAGTGCTTTCGTTCTGAAGTTCTCTGCAATGGAGATATACAATGAAGCTGTTCGAGACCTCCTCGGCACAAGCAGTACTCCTCTTAGGCTCCTAGATGACCCAGAGGTATAGTCATGCTTCATAAATTCCCACTTGTGCTGTACATATTCTTCATTAATATAACGTATTCTTTCAGAAAGGGACGGTTGTGGAGAAACTCACAGAAGAAACTGTGAGGGATCAGAAGCATCTCAAGGAGTTTCTATCTGTCTGTGAAGGTATGAGCTTTGTGTTAAATTTGTTGGAAACGTGTGTGTATATATAAGAAGAAATTACAATTTCTTTTTTTCTCACACAAGAGCTTCAGCTCTTTCTTTCTCTCTCTTACACTTCAGTGTATTTTTCTTGGTGTGTTTTGTTAACAATACAAGCAGCCCTTTTATAGGCTTGAATAAACATAAGTTTACATTATTGCTTACATCACATAGTCTACCATATTTGATTATTTATAACATGCCTCTTTATTCAAACATAGTTGCTGCATGATTTATTTGACATTCTAGAGAGTTTGAATCTAACACTCCCCCTGAAACTCGAATTTTCATTCTGAGCTTCTTCATCATTTTCTGAAATATCTCTGGCTTTAAAGGCTTCGTGAAAATATCTGCTAAATTGTCTTCGGTTCTGCAGTGCACAAGCTCCACAATTTTTTCATTCACCTGCTTTCGTTTGAAATGATATTTGATGTTGATGTGCTTGCTTCGACTGTGTGACACCGGATTTTTTGCGAGAGAAATAGCAGATTTATTATCCACATATATAGTAACCAGATCTTCCTTTGCAAGTTTTAACTCGCTCAGTATGTAGCCTAGCCATATAGCTTGACATGCGCACGCTGCTGCTGCGATGTATTCTGCCTCACATGTTGAGAGAGCAACTGTCGGTTGCTTCTTTGATGACCACGAAAATATCGCCGAACCGATATGAAAAGCATATCCTGAAGTGATTTTACCGTCATCCAAATCTCCACCATAATCACTATCTGAATAGCCAACTAATTTTGAATCTTGAGAATGCGTATAAAACAAACCATGATCAAGTGTACCTTTTGTGTACCTCAAAATTCTTTTAGCTTTCATGAAGTGATCTTGCTTCGGCTTCTCCATGTACCTACTAACCAGTCCAACTGCATACATGATATCTGGACGAGTGAAAGTTAGGTACCTTAGACTTCCGACCAAACTTTTGAACAATGTCGGATTTATCGACTCTCTCATTGAATCAATTCTGAGCTTTATGCTCATTTCTGCTAGCGTGCTCACCGGCTTGCATTCTTCCATTCTGAATTTTTTCAAAATCTGCTCCGTATATTTTCTCTGTGACATAAAGATCCCATCTTTGCTTTGCTTTACCTCGACTCCAAGAAAGTACGACATTTGACCAATATCTGTCATCTCAAATTCGTTAGTCATGACTTTCTTAAAATCTCTGAACATGCCAGGGTTGTTTCCAGTGAAAATCATGTCATCCACGTACAAAAACACAATCATGATATCTCCCCCTGAATTTGTCTTTGTGTAGAGTGCATGCTCATATGGACTTTTCACAAAACCATTCTTCTGAAAATATTCATCAACCCTTGTGTTCCATGCTCGCGGAGCTTGCTTCAGACCATACAAGGCTTTCTTCAGTCTGTAGACTTTATTTTCCTGGCCTTTCTGAACATATCCAGGTGGTTGCTCGATGTAGACTTCTTCTTCAAGATAACCATTCAGGAATGCGGACTTCACATCCATCTGGTAGATCTTCCACTGGTTTTGAGCTGCAATTGCTATAAGAAGTCTTATGGTATCAACTCTTGCAACTGGAGTGAATACCTCATCATAGTCAATGCCATGTATCTGCTTGTAGCCTTTAGCCACCAACCTCGCCTTGTGCTTTTCCACTTTACCTTCTTGATTCGTCTTGGTCTTATAGACCCATTTAACACCAATTGCTTTATGTCCTTTTAGAAGACTTGTAAGCTCCCAAGTATCATTCTTCTTGATTGCACCAATTTCTTCATCCATTGCTTTGTTCCATTTACTTTCTTCAGAAGCTTCCTCAAATGTAACTGGATCACACTCATCCATCAAACAAAATAAAGAATAATCAAAAGATGTTTGTACCAGACTTGTTGCCTCATAAATACTATCCAGACTCCGCATTTTTCTGGGTGCTCCCCCTGAACTGCTGCTACTACTGCTTCCTGAACTCGATGGTGTCGAGGTAGGAGTTTGCTGATTTGGACTTTGGGGAGGAGTTGGATCATCATCTCCACCATCTTCTATGTTGGAGTCATCACCACCATCATCATCATCATTAAAGAATAAGCCTGCAAATTTTCTTTCTTCCTCGCTCCATCTCCAATAATCAGATTCATCGAACTCAACATCTCGAGAAATGATTAATTTCTTCGTGAGGGGATTATAGAGTCTGTACGCCTTGCTCCTCTTATCATATCCGGTAAAAATGCATTTCTCACCTTTATCATCCAGCTTCTTCCTTTTCTGATCAGGAACATGTGCATATGCAATACACCCAAAAATTATGAGATGTCCTACTGATGGTTTACTACCACTCCATGCTTCATTTGGAGTTTTATTTTTGACACTTTTTGTTGGACATCGATTCAACAAATAAACTGCACATAGAACGGCTTCAGCCCAGAAAGTTCTTGGCATGTGCTTTTCTTTCACCATACTCCTTGCGATGTCTATAATGGTGCGATTCTTTCGTTCTGCAACACCATTTTGTTGTGGAGTATATGCCGTTGTCAACTGATGATTTATTCCATGTGCTCGGCAAAAACTTCTGAATAAGTTTGAAGTGTACTCGCCTCCTCTGTCTGATCGAAGTACCTTCAAATAATGGCCACTCTGTTTTTCCGCCAGTGCTTTGAACTCCTTGAATTTATCAAGAGCCTCCGCTTTTTTTTTAAGGATATACACCCAACTTTTCCTGCTAAAATATCAATAAAAGTTAGGTAATACCTATTTCCGCCAAGTGATGGAATATCAAATGAACCAGCAATATCAGTGTGAACAATCTCCAATGGCCATCTAGCTCGCCATGATTTTCCAACTGGAAAGCTTTGTCGGTGTTGCTTCCCTTTAACACATGCTTCGCACAACTGATTTGGTTCATTGATTTCTGGCAAACCATCCACCATCTTTGTCCTTGACAATAATTTCAAGCCAGTAAATCCAAGATGACCAAATCTCAAGTGCCATAACCACGAGTCATTTTTAATGACTGACTTCAAACACTTCTGCACCTCCGTCTGCATATCAAGAGTGAAGAGACGATTCTTTGACATCTTCACGTTTGCAATTAATTCTCGAATCTGATTTCTGATGATAAGAGAATTATCCTGCATCTGTATGTTATATCCCTTCTCCACAAGTTGGCCAAGACTGATGATATTACTTTTCAAAGCAGGTATATAATAAACATCATTTATATACTTTATATCACATCTCTTTGTCAGAATCGTAACAGTACCTTTCCCTTTTACTGGAATCTTCGATGAGTCACCAAATGTAACTTCTCCGCTTATGGTGTCATTTATCTCCGTAAATAATTCCTTGTGACCACACATGTGGTTGCTGGCTTCTGAATCAAGATACCATGTATTTTTCTTGCCTTCTTCATCTCCTTTGAATGTGAGAAACATAGCAGAACCCACATCTTTGTCTTCTTTTGCTGCGGCAAAATGACTTCTTTCTTCCACTTTTGGAGATCTACACTCATAACTGAAATGACCATATTTATTACAGTTGTAACATTGAAACTGAGATTTGTCACCTCTTTGTTGAAATCCGCCTCTTCCTCGACCTCTAAAATTTTGACCACGACCAGATGGTTGATAGCCTTCATTATTCTGGCCTCTACTGAACGTCTGTCTTCCACGTCCTTGTCCACCTCGGTAGCTACCTCTATAGCCACCTCTGCCATGTGATGAACTGCTACTGCCAGAACTGTCACCGATGGATACTTTACTTTGCAACGCCTTTTCCAAATGGCTTGCATCATCATATTGGTTCATCCGCTGCTCATGCGCTTGAAGTGAACCAACTAGCTCATCAATAGAAATCGTGGACAAATCTTTCGACTCCTCGATAGCAGTAACAACATAATCAAATTTTCTTGTTAGCGAGCGAAGGAGTTTTCCATGACCCGAACATCATCGAGACTTTCGCCATTTCTTTTCATTTCGTTTGTCACCATTTTCAAACGCGCAACATATTCACCGATATTCTCTGAAGTCTTCATTTTGATATTTTCAAATTCGCCACGAAGAACTTGGAGCCATACCTTTTTCACTTTCTCGACATATTGGAATGATTTTTGTAAAATCTCTCATGCCTCTTTTGCTATCTTTGAATTTGAAATTTTTTCGAAGGTGGATTCGTCGACACCTTGAAAAATTGTGTATAACATCTTTTTGTCTTTTTTTCGAAATTCTTTTAACGCCGTCTTCTCGGCATTAGAAAGTGCTGCTTCAGCGGTAGCATCTTCGGGCTCGCTATAATCACTTTCAACGATATCCCAATTATCGTACGAACCGAGTAACACCTTCATCTGGATACTCCAGTTTCCATAATTTGTAGCCGTCAACTTTGGAATATTTTGTTGCACCATATTCGCCATTTTTTTCAAAAAAATATCCTTTCACAGTATAAGTGAACAGTACCATATGTATAAACAGTACCGTATGAACAGTGCTTCATATGAACAGTACCGTATGTATGAACAGTACTTCGTCTACTCCGGCGTGAACAGTACTTCGTCTTCTACGGCATGAACAGTGCCGCCGGAATAGTAACTTGCCGGAAAATTTGCAGAATTTTCAGAATTTAACAACCAAGCTCTGATACCACTTGTTGGAAACGTGTGTGTATATATAAGAAGAAATTACAATTTCTTTTTTTCTCACACAAGAACTTCAGCTCTTTCTTTCTCTCTCTTACACTTCAGTGTATTTTTATTGGTGTGTTTTGTTAACAATACAAGCAGCCCTTTTATAGGCTTGAACAAACATAATTTTACATCGTTGCTTACATCACATAGCCTACCATATTTGATTATTTATAACATGCCTATTTATTCAAACATAGTTGCTGCATGATTTATTTGACATTTTATAGAGTTTGAATCTAACAAAATTAGTAGTTTATTTTGTATACTTTCATATTCTGTTATAATTTTATTCTTGCAGCTCAGAGACAAGTGGGAGAGACTTCCCTGAATGAAACAAGCTCTAGGTCTCATCAAATTCTTAAATTGGTGTGCTCCTGGTCTCTTCTGTTTGTCTGATTAGAGCTACTTTCTGAATTATTACTAGAGAATTGAATCCATAAGAGTATCTACTGCAGACAATTAAGAGCTCTGCTTGTGAGGTTGTAGGGAAGGGCAAGTCAGCAATCCTGGCAGCCAGTGTGGTACAGTTGATTTATCTTTCGTTTTGATCACTTTCCTCGATAGTTTTCATGGATCCTAGTTGACATCAAGATCTTCTTTGCAGAATTTTATTGATCTGGCAGGATGTGAGCGTGCATCTCAGGCATTATCTGTTGGACAGAGACTGAAGGAAGGCTGCCATATCAGTCGTATTCTACTAACTTTATTGACTGTTATTCGCAAGCTAAGGTTGACTACTTATTCATCAGACATCAATACATTTATCACTTTGTGTTTACCACATCTGATTTTTTCTCACTGCAAGTTTCTAAGATCAACATTTAGAAATAGGGGTTAGTTCCCTGGCATAAGTTTGTTTGATGTTATGACCATAAGAGATTTGTTTTTCACTGCTTAGATTTCATATTTTAGATAGGCTATAGTAATGTTTCGGCTTATAAAATTAGTTTTAGGTATTCTTACTGTAGTTGATGTCATATGTACTTTATATCTTACTGTAGTTGATGTCATATATACTTCATAAGTGATATCGCGAGGTGATATAGAATGAATCAGAAAGCTCAAACTTAATTCAATGATAGTAACACACTTTGTTAAATAATAATATTCGTACCGGTAAACCATGGGTCCATGACTTTGTGTTTCTTCGATATTCTTTTACATCTTGCCTCTTCAGTCCCCACTGCTAGGAAACATAGTCTTGGTCCCTGTCCTTATTCATTTTATATGCTGAGTGTTACAATTGATGTAGCAAGAGAAGGCATGGACATGTAAATTACAGAGACTCAAAGCTAACACGAATTCTACAACCCTACTTGAGAGGGAATGCCAGGACCGCCATCATCTACACCTTGAGCCCTGCTCAAAGCCATGTTGAGCAATCTAGAAATACCCTCCTATTTGCCAGATGCGCAAAAGAAGTGAGTACAAATGCTCAGGTTAATGTTGTAATGTCAGATAAAGCCTTAGTCAAACATTTGCAAAAGGACTTATTAGAGGATGATTCAAGCACTCCTGTCCCTACTTCTCTCTCTTATCATACAGCATTATCGAGAAGGAAAGATCTTCAGATGGAGAAGGTGATTCTTTCTTTTATGGTCACTTCTCACTTCCTATTCAATTATGAATGTCTTTATTAGCGCAAAAAATACGGACCTGTTAGGACCCAAACAAGGGAAAACCCTTGACGCAGCGGAATAACACCCCAAAGAAAAGACTACGACCACAAGTTATAAGCTATAACAAGACAATAATCAAAGTAAACATACAAAGAAGAAGGAATTTGTTGGCCAAGTGAAAGAACCCTTTTTCTTGTATATATTGATACGTTTCTGTTTTCTGTATACAATATCACAATCATCAAAACCTAGCTAATTCACTACTGTTTACATATCATATTAACTATGGTCCTAGTTTAAGAATTAACCGAAAAATACTTTTGGGCCAAAAATACCCGCTCCACGTCGCCTCACCACGGGGAGCTTAATCCACACCGTGGTGCAAAAACTTCTGCCCCTACCTCAATAAACAGGCCTTCCGCACCTCCGAATCCGATCTTCATCATTCAGAATTTAGATATATGAGTAAGGAAGATGCTGTCCAAAATTCAGGACGATCCGACCGTTGGAACTCCGGGAAACGCAAAAACACATTAGCTAACGCAACCAGAAAAATTTCTTCAAATTTTTCACATTAGCACCAAAAAACTAGCCCAACCTTTCAATCTTACAATTCTCCACCTCGTACATCATTTGATCAACCTCAAATTATGGACGAACACTGAGAATACCATGAAAGTCTTGATATGTAAACCCCAACCGACTGCGCCATATTACCATGACTGCCTATGTACCCTTAACCGGGATCAAGCCATCGTAGTTCACATCATGGGGTGAAATCTCCACCTCACCTCAACACCGCCCCGAAGGGAAATTAACACCGGATGATATTTAGCAAGTCCAACCAATGTTGAACCTTGCTCCCTGCAGGCAATGAGACTAAATCTCAAGTTTGTTTCTTTTCCAGAGTCTCTGTCTCTTCTTCCTTCGCTGCCAATAAACTCTCACTATTACAATTCCGAATAGCTTCTTTGAAGGAAATAGGCTCACCATCCTCCACCGAGAGTGCATACTCTACTGCATTAACCTGCCCGTAGTGTTTCAAAGGCTTATCTGACCCAAGCTTTTGAACTTTTTTGTATGCCCGTTTTGGCCTAACAGAAGCCAAACTTTCCTCGAAATGTTGTCATTCGTGTGCCTGCACATTTTCTTGCTCAATAGTCTCATATTCAAACTCATCATCCTCATCATCATGAGTGTCTCCATGATCTTCCTGTTGAACATGACTAGAACCTGGATGACTTGCAGATTCTATCTCAACCTTTTGAGACTTAGAAGTCTCAATGTCACCACCACTAGTCACCTTAGCTTTCGGAGAAGCTACCATAGTGTCCTCATCAAAAGTAACATCCCTGCTGATTATGAACTTAGAATCATCAATAGACCAAAGATGATAACCTTTTGTACCTATCGCATACCCCAAGAATGTAGCTTTCTTGGCCTTCGCATCAAGTTTTCCCTCGTCAACATGGTAGTAGGCCGTGCACCAAAAAATTCTAAGTCTCCCATAATCTGCATGTTTTCCAGACCATACGTTATAAGGTACATCTCCATCTAGAGATGCATGAGGTGACCGGTTGACAATATAGCGAGCTGTATTAATTGACTCTGCCCACCATTCTTTATCCAAACCAACATAGGATCGCATACAAATTGATTTTTCCTACAACGTGCGATTGAGCCTTTCACAACCCCATTTTGCTGTGGTGTTTTTCTGACTGTCCAGTGTCTAACAATGCCTTCCTGATCACAAAAATCCTTGAAAGCACCATCTGTATACTCTGTACCATTATCAGATCGTAGTGTCTTCAACTTTTTACCAGTTCTGTTCTCAACCATTGTTTTCCACTTCTTGAATATGTTGAATACCTCATTCTTATGTTTCATGAAATACACCCAAACATACCTAGAATAATCATCAACAAAAGTGACCAAATACCACGAGCCTCCCTTGGAAGTGACTGAAGCTGGACCCCAAACATCCGTATGCACATAGTCTAATATACCTCTGATTCTATGTTTACTTGCCTTGAACTGAACCCGGTGTGCTTTACCGTACAGACAATGCTCGCAAAAATCCATGCAAGCCTTTTTCAAGTTCTTCAACAAACCCTCTTCACCAAGATAATTGAGACCTTTCTCCGACATATGCCCAAGCCGCCTATGCCATAACCTAGTGCATTCACATGGGTCTCCACCACTACCAGTAGCTACAACCGCCACACTATTAATCACCGTTGTACCCAAAAGTGCATAAAGATTTCCTCGATAAATACCTTTCATTACTACCAAAGAACCACGAACAACTTTCATCTCACCGTTTTGTGAAAAAGTTTTACACCCACCAGAATCCAAAGCACCAACAGAAATTAGGTTTTTCTTCAATTCAGGGACATGTCTCACATCCATCAATGTTCTTACGACTCTATCATGCATCCTAATCCTTATAGAACCAAGTCCTACCGTTTTACAAGCATGGTTGTTCCCCGTCACTACGGTTCCACCTTCGACGCCTCTATAAGTTGTAAACCAATTTCGATTCGGACACATATGGTAAGAGCAACCAGAATCGAGAATCCACCTGTTTGTGATTTCTCCTTCACATGTGACAGAATAACAATCATCACTGACCCCTTCCTCCGAAGCATAACCAACCTCTTATTTCTCTTGTACTTTTCTGGTATCCTTGTTGTTCTTGTTCTTCTTCCATGTAACCCTTTTATTAGGACAATTTGCTTTATAATGTCCAGACTCACCACACTTGTAGCACTTTCTCTTCGCAGGAGGTCTAGAATTTGACTTAGACTTGCCTCTCCCACCTTTTCCTCGATCATTGCCTCTACCCCTTACAAACAACCCTTGTGCCTGCTCATTATTACCACTAGTATCCATACTGTTAGTTGCAATCTTCCGAAGATCATCCGCTAGAAGTGAAGTTCTAGTATCATCCACCGTAAGAGTGTCACCCACAAGCATCAATGTTTGTACAAGGTTCTCATATGACTTTAGCAACAAAAGAAGTAACAAAAGTGCTTGATCTTCATCACCTACCTCCACATCAATATCCTTCAAATCTGATATGCACCGATCAAACTTGTTGATGTAATCCCGAATAGATGACCCTTCATCCATCTTGCAAGTATACAGTCTCGACTTTAAATAGATCCGATTTGTTAGAGTCTTTGTCATGAAGTTGGACTCCAACTTTATCCAAACAGCCACAGCCGTTTTCTCGCCATCAACCAAGAATGCAACATCTCTCTCGAGGCATAACATGATTGAAGCCCGTGCTTCGAGATCTAATTCTTCCCAGTCTTCATCTGACATATCCTTGCCCCCCTTTGCCTTACCCGACAAAGATTTGTGTAACTTTTGCGAGATAAGCAAATTCTTCATCTACATCCTCCAATAGGAAAAATCATTCTTCCCATTGAATTTCTCTATCTCGTACTTCCCAACCTTGACTACACCGCCTGTAGAAGCCATACCTAACTTGTTACACAACCAGTCTCTCTCAGGAATTTCACCAAACACCTTGTGTGCACCACACAAGACTCAGCCCAGAAACACCTCAAATCGGAGCTTTACCACCCAAATCTGATTCTGACTCTAATGCCAATTATTAGGACCCAAACAAGGGAAAACCCTTGATGCAGCAGAATAACACCCCAAAGAGAAGACTACGACCACAAGTTATAAGCTATAACAAAACAATAATCAAAGTAAACAAAGTGAAAGAGCCCTTTTTCTTGTATATATATTGATACGTTTCTATTTTCTGTATACAATATCACAATCATCAAAACCTAGCTAATTCACTACTGTTTACATATCATATTAACTATGGGCCTAGTTTAAGAATTAACCGAAAAATACTTTTGGGCCAAAAATACCCGCTCCAAGTCGCCTCACCACGGGGAGCTTAATCCACACCGTGGTGCAAAAACTTCTGCCCCTACCTCAATAAACAGGCCTTATGCACCTCCAAATCCGATCTCCATCGTTCAGAATTTAGATATATGAGTAAGGAAGATGCTGTCCAAAATTCAGGGCGATCCGATCGTTGGAACTCCAGGAAACGCAAAAACAAAACAGCTAACGCAACCGGAAAAATTTCTTCGAATTTTTCACATTAGCACCAAAAAACTAGCCCAACCTTTCAATCTTACAGGACCTAATGCAAATCAAGTCTGGGAGGTAAAACTGATTCTTTTAATTATAATTAGCTCAGAGATGAATTAAAAACTTTTTCTAGTGTCTAATTCACAGTTCAGAAATGTTGTACTGTTAAGTAGCAGATTTATTCGTGGCCGGCACTGATTAGGTCTTTCTTTCTTGAATGCAGTTAGAGAGAGAGGTGAAAGAGCTAACTAAGCAACGTGATCTTGCTCAAGCCAAGCTTGGGGATGCATTATGTGAGATACAAAATAAACGTTCTTCTCACCAGTGCAAGAGGAAAAACGAGGATATCTACCATCCTTCAGATGACGATGAAGACCTATCTGATGGTACCTCTTCATCAGTTTCAAATAGAAGAAGGTTCCTTAGATCTGGTCTGTATCAGGGCCTGGAAGAGTTGGCACCGGGATCTGATAAAGATTCTAATATCATCTGCAGGGACATTTGTTGTACTATGATGAACGAGGCAAGCAAGGATGAAACTGCTGATCCTCTTTCCCAGTCAGCTCGTTAAGACAATGTACGAGTATCGGCAGTAGCAGTATCTGGTAATGGGGAGTTGAAAGACGAAAAAATCATGTCATCATTGATAGAATTTGCAATCTAAAAATCAAATAGAAGGCATGAGAGAATTATTATTATTGAGGTATCCAGCAGTATATAGAACAAGCTTCACAATAGTAGTATTTCTTTTTGTGTGTTTTTTCACTTGGAGTCATCCACTATATATGGGCAATAACATATACTCCTTCCACCCCTCAAAAAAACTGTCAAATATCAATAAATGAATACATATGTAACTGACGTATGTTACATAATGCATATATTTATGAGCCATAAAACCATTGTCTATATATTCAATTCTTATATTATATTTTGATAAATAAAGTCAAATATAACATCTCCCACTTGACATATTTATCAAATATTTTCATAACTCCCACATTTCCTAGAGTCTATAATTCAAGTATGAATTTTCAATATTCATTGGAGTTACATTCCATATTTAATGACTCAAATATTTTCAGAGTCCAATCAAACTAACAAATGTGTCAAATACTTTCATAGAAATGCCAAAAAAATTCACAATATTGTGTTGGTGTATACTGAAAATATTTATTTAAAGTATATACATTTATTTCTGGCCCAGTTTTATTGAGAATCATTTAAATGTTTACATGCTGTCTAATATTATATATTGTGGACAATCTAGTATCAAATGGGATACAGAATATTAGATTGTTAAATACGGTTTATATAATATAATAAGGTTCACAGCACAGGTGGTATTGGACAATCCACTGGTATGGCTGTAGTATTATTTAGAATAGTTTATATTGACTATTAAATAATACTGTATACTTTATGTGTATTGAACAGGATCAAATTTAGAATTGTTCCCTTATACTGATTAAGAAGGTGGACTAAGATTCTATGTTATTATTAATGCTTAGGTTCTTAATCCGGATATAATAATTGACACGTGTATATTATTTACATGCTTTGATTTATATATGAAATAATTCTTATGAATTAAATCATTATATTTTGGGTGATGGAATAATATATATGGTGGATATTATTTATTGAAGGAATCCATGTCCTGATAATATTCGGGTTAATGATGTCCCCTTGAAAGCTCAAAAAGATTTAATTATGTGAAACCCTGCAGGTGGATTTATTCCGGCATAATTAAATAAAGGTTGAGTGGATGATCAAGGATAAAAGATATTAATTAAATGAATTATCAGTAATTTATTTAATTAATGGACATGCGATATTTTAAACATGGGGAATTTAATAAGCAAATAATATTGGAACCGAATTAATTAATTAAATTACGGTATTAGGAAAGGTAGTGCAAATATTAATTCTTTAGTGGATTGAATTAATATTAAATGACATTGGGCTGGGCTCGGAATGTCATTGGGAGGCCTAACCTAATTATCCATGATCCCTATTGTAGCCCTATATATATTCTTATTCTCTTCTTGCTAGGGTTGGTCGAAAAAAATTTATAACCACCCAGGAGCAAGAAGAGAGGTTAACTTGAGAAGACGAAGGCCACACTTCGCTCAAGGGAATTTGGGAATACAATAGAAGAGCGTGGAATCAACCGTTAACAAGGTGACTTTTCTATTCGTACTCGTTAATTTATTGTATCAAAAATCGCAGTGCCGAGATCTGATTGTCCCAACATATTGAACATTGTCACTTTTACTTCTTGCAACGCATTCATGTTTCTTACTTTCCGAACTTTAACTCTACCTTAACTCAGTAGGTCTTCCAAAATTGAATTCTCATTATCTCATCACTTTCGAAATCTGCACCAGAACCACCAATATCTACAGGCACGTCTGCCTCATAACCAATGGTGCAATGTACACTTCTAATACTTCATTATTCTATTCACAATCTCTCACTAGACTTGACTAGGATTTCTTTCGTATCCATTCACTAGACCAATTAAATATGCCAAGTCAAGTCAATCGATTACACAACATCGAACTTCCGACTACTTGCGCATATGATACATCTAGTGGTTCTCTTTTCGCATTAATCGTTTCCCCATGACCAATAGGGTTGGCGCCGGACTGCACTTTTGCATCCTTAAACGACTAATCATTTCACTTGGATACCTTTCAGGTTCACAATAAATATTCAAATTATTTCCCTTTAATCTGAATTTCCTGAACTTATAAGATTTCACCAATATTTTCAACTCTCCTACTAAGTTCCATCATAGTTTTGTTGAGCATGCCTTTATTTCTCGCTAACAATATATCATTAACATATACTGATAATATTGTAAACAAACTCCCACCTTTCAAAATATAGATACAATTGTCTAATTTATTCTCGATAAAATACCCAATTTCTATGTAAAACCTTTCACAATTGAACATACTTCCATTTTAAAACCAGACACATTTTTTCTTATATTTTCCTTTGAAAAATCCATATTCAACCTATGAATTTTCTATATTGGGGTTGATCACACAACTCCCACAATTAATTCTTTCATATTAACTCAAAATCGTCTTTCATGATTGTAACACCCCCAGATCCGGGGTCAGGGATCCGGTCGTTACGGTCTCAATTTCTGTCCACAATACTTGAACTTACTTTAACTCAAAATAAATTACATCTTTATGATCCAACCCAACAATATAAAACACACCCGTTATAGTCCCAGAGATGAAATCAGAGTAACAATCAAATTTATTAAACACGTTATGAGTTCTTACAACCCAAAAGAGTTATAATATGAATACATACTCTTTGCCATCCATTTACATAAGTCATACTAGTCCATATATTTGGTACTGAAAGAATGAATCTATCCTACCAATAGCTTTCTCTTCGGCTCTGGTAGTCTCATCGTCCTCGCCAGTGTCGAGTGCGCCTTGTGCGAGTCATCTGGTCTAGCTGTTGTTGTGATATAATCATAAAGCAAGGGTGAGAAATAGCCCACCAACAATAATATTTAACTGAACGATAATATATAACAGTTCAAAAGTATCTTTCAAACCATATGCCATGCATTTACGGAAATGATGCCAGTATAATATGAACGATAAAGTTACAAGGTAACTTAAAGTATTTATTTTATGGAAATATCTGCTAAGTCAAAATAAGCAAGATATTATCGTTTATCATATAAAGAGGAACTTTCAAGGAAAATATTGCAATTCTAGTTATTAACATTTTTCGAAGTCCTACAACCTGAAAGAAGTCTCTTCGATACGTGTTGCGGAAGACACCGTCAACCTGAAAGAAGTCTCTTCGATACGTGTTGCAGGGAATTCCCAATTTTGGAGATGAACCAATACTGGAGTTATCACGCGTCAGCTGTCCCACTCCCTGATGATCAGTCGGGGATGGTACAGCCCAATATAGTTTACTACCGGTAGAAGGAAGAACTAACGGCTCCACTTGTAGATTGCCTTTAATAGTAACTCCCTGGCCAATGGTTAGGCCTTGTGATGGACCGCGCGACTCGGCCTCTTACACACGACTCCTAGTTCGAATAAATCCACAGCATTGAAACGTAGAGTTTGTCCTCCCTTCCCCAAATGAAATACTTGTTGATAAGACTCCACAAAGTAGTCGTATCTAGTTGGAAAGGAAAATTCACCAACATTTCCCAAGCTTTTGCTTGTTAATGGATATCAACTTGTTCCAACAATCTTACCCCTCGAATGATGAGAAGGTACACACAGACTTAATGAGTCCATAGCAACGAAGTTGCGAGTGAAAAGGATAAATTATGACCGGGAAGTCAACAAGATAAATAACCTTTCTCAAGTAGGTTCCCATATAATATGGAAGTTTGAGCGAGCATTTAAATCCTTTTAAGATAGATTTAAATGAAAAATAAAAAGAGTTGGGAACCTTTCCTTGATAAAATAGTCGTAAAAAGACTCTGAAATATTTTACATAATATTTGGAGGTGAGAGATAATCTCCAAATAATATAAATCATTTTAAAAAGAATTTAAAAGAATTAAATAAATATTCCAAGAATATTTATTAACTCAATAATAATTGCGGAATATTATTAAATCATAATATTGCTCGTAAGTAATCCTCGAATGAATATATAGAATTATTTGTTAAATAAATCACTCCTTACACGAATATTCAAAATAATATTCATTAATAATTAGACTCCAATAAATATTTAAAATAATGTTTAATAAATAATTCAAACCTTAAATGAATATTTGAAAATAATATTCATTTAATAAATAATCTTCTAAATGAATATTCAAATAATATTCATTTAGTAATCAAAACTTTAAAGGAATAATCGAAATAATATTCTTAAGTAAATAGAACTTCCAATGAATATTTGAAAATAATATTCATCAAGTACATAAAACCTTAAATGAATATTCGAAAGTAATATTCATTTAATAAATAAAATTCCCATGAATATCAAAGTAATTATTCATTAAATACTCAAACTCTAAGTGAATATTCAAAAAAATAATATTCACCTAATATTTCTCGGCTGAGATAATACTCAAATAACATTCTTCGAGAGATTTCCAAGTAATTGATACTTTATGGAAATATAAATAATGTTTAATAATAACATTTCTCAAAATAATAATAATCTGTCGTTGGAATCCCTCCGGGTTTCCACGACTCTTTATATATATCTAAAAATACCGACTCCCGGTCTATATTTAAGAATGAATATCATATGCCCTTCGCTAAGGGTCTTACCAAAATAATCCGGCTTATAATTGATAATTCGTATCTAGTCTATAAGCTAATATCAATTCAAGGAACAAGTATCATCATATAATTTGACAATAGGCATGCATGCTATGGCATATGTAAAACGGCAATCACATATATATATTATCACAACAACAGGTTCAAAGTTTTGAACACTTGCCTGGTAATCGGGTGTGGGTGGAGATAGCGTGTCCTGGGTCTGCTCGATGATCTATAAACAATCAGAACATTCGAGATTAACCAATTAACATGTTTTAACAGTCTAAGTATAACTTCACTTAAATCGAAACACGTTTTCGAATTATCTCGTTATACACCTTTTAGTGTAACTCTTATTATTACTGATACGATCCGACATTTGTTCGTTATTATGACATGTCATCATACCCACACTCGGTATATACTTAAGTCGTATAAGTTCTAAAGTCGATCGATTAAGAACCGAGATTATACCTCGAGTTTTATCATTCATTTTCTAAGTGTTTTACCAAAGTTATAACCAAGCGGGTTTTTAGGGGTTCGTTCGCGTTTAACCTTGATTCAAACATTTTTATAAAATCGGAAAACGATCCGTTTGACATGTGGTTTTCTTTCATACCTTCCTTATGACTCTTAGTATTTATTAACCAAGATTCGCCACTGATTAACATGTTTTACGAGGGTTCAATTGAAGTTACGAACTTACATTTACGGTTCCGAACCAATTTTAGTAATTTAGCCATAACTCCTAAACCGTAAGTCGGAATATTTCGATTCTCATACCAAAACGTTCTATGGCTCGAGATCTACAAGGACCAGTCACAATATTGCCAAGGTCAGGAAATTATATTAACTGCCATGCTTGGTTTCTAAGTGTTAACAGAAATTCGGCAATACGACGGCTATAAATCGGACGTTTCAAAAATCGTAATCATCAAACCAAGCCACACCGGGCATACCATACATCTTCTAATCATATCATCCATCTTACAAGACCAATAACCACTGACCTTAACATTATAATCATCATCATGCTTAGATCAATTTAAACCACTAGCTAACCATGCTTATAACATCACTTAAAACCATACTAAGCTAAATCTACCAAGAACATGCTCTTAACCTCAAAACAAGAGCTAGGATTTCAAGTGATATACCTTCCATGAAGTGGTTAAAGACCTTGCTAAGCCTTGTATGATCCTTGAGTGGCCTTAAGCTAGCTAAATCATCCATAAAAATCAAAGAAAACAAGATTAGTTCTTGAAACACTATTCATCACTCAACTTGTAAAAATCATAAAAAATCGAAAAACAAGAGTTTAGTTTTGAACCCGTTTTTCCTACTGGATAGAAACTGGTCAGATTTGGTTTCCCAACTTTGAGCATGGATTTGACTAGGCTATACTACTTGGATTGCAATGAAATTTTGAACGAACCTTGCCCATGGAGTGGAGAAGCTATGGTTAACATTTGGTGATTTTAGACTCTCTAGATTGGGAGATATGAATTTTTATTTAGCTTTTGTTTCTGCTGGGCAGTTTAGAGAAAATGAGAGAAATGGAGTTTGTTTTGCTTGCTTTGATCTCATCCTTGTCCAAAATGCATTATTGATGATAATATCTAGCATAAAGCTACTTTATTAAAGTGCTTTGCTCATCTATGATGCAATCCAAGGGACAAATGTTGTGATTTTGTGGTGGAAAGGTGTCATGCAAGCTAACTAAGTGATTTGGTTTCTAAAGATGCTAGTTACTTTGTAACTACTTAGTTACTTGATCTTATCTACTTGCACATGCTTGTCTCTTGGCTCTCTGCTTGTTTCTTTGTCCGGTTATTGCTCAATTCATTGATCGTTCGGAGGAATAACTCATTCGTTTCTAGTTATGGTTTTACCGGAAACCGTCTTAATATTTATACTATCATCCTCCATTCCCTTTAATAATTCTTGAACCTATTTTCCTTAAATCCCTTCAATAATTCCTAAAGTCTTTCAGTGTCCAGGGAAATCTCGGGGAAAATAAAAGTGCTATTTTTCAGAATCCGACAGCTTTTACATACACTCTTTTTCCCCCTGGATCACTAATACGGACTCAGAATTTCGTTCCGGATACTTATATATCGCGTCGTCTAATAATATTCCTATGTCCACCAAAATCACTATTCATCCATTTTTCTTTACTCATCCTCTTAGGGTTGTACAATTGTCCCTGATCTCTTTCGATCGTTCCTTAACCTTTTTACGGAACCACTGGACCAATAACAGATATCGATTTGGATGACATAAGAATAATCTTCTCCTTTAGAATTATCAAATCTCAATTCCCTAGGAGATAGATAATTCTTATCTAAAGTGTCAACCAATAGTATTCTTCATGGCATATAAACATTTGAATCCAAATCTATTCCTTTCATTCATTATCTCAGTACAAAATAGAAAGTTTTAATTATATCC
Source organism: Saposhnikovia divaricata (assembly GCA_036435485.1). Lineage (NCBI taxonomy): Eukaryota > Viridiplantae > Streptophyta > Magnoliopsida > Apiales > Apiaceae > Saposhnikovia > Saposhnikovia divaricata. The sequence goes on from CM071598.1 coordinate 135,631,997, forward strand.
AAAATTTGGGGTTCTTACAATGATTTCCCTCTGATAATTCAGATTCTTGCGATCTGGTCGCTTGTATACAAGTAGTTGGATCATTAGGATCCCTTACATCCATATACACCGAAAAACAATATAATTCATTATTATATTCATAATAGTAATTCCCCACTCTTGTGGAACTATTAATTTCTTAATTACAACCATATCTTATGGTTCAATACCAATATTCAGATCCGATTCATCATTCTTGATCGATCTTGTTCAACACGTCTTAAATAATACTAGTTTCTTTTATATTAATCAAGTAAATTTTAATTTTCGTGCTCTTCTTTCTGAGCAAAAAATATATTCTTTCACGTGCTCTATATTCTGAGCATTTCTGTTCAAAAAAAAAATTTCGACGATAATTTCTTATCATTCCTGCTCTCTATTCTGAGAGCGACAAAATATTCTCAAACACAATATCGTTTATGCCAACGATAAATTTCAAATTATACATAAAAAATTATTTCTTATTTTACGCCTCCTACTCAATATAATCCGAGCCTTCTCATCTTTCAAAAAATGATATTGGACACCAAACTAGATCTCAATTACACAACCAAGTGGTCCCTCATTAACGGATCACATTTTTCATACTATCCATTCCGAGTCTTACTAGAAATTCCTCTAGTACAGAATCATTCCATATTTTTCAATTATACCTTTCAAATTATTTGAAAGTAATTTATTTCTCATTTTCTAGCTCCACGTAAAACAAAATGATGCCTTTTAATTTCCATTTTAATATATGTCAATTCCGACACAATTATTTACCTCATCATTTTTCTCGATTCATCAATTTGCTTGACGTTTTCTCAACAATAATTTCCAAATTACCTCGAAATAATTTATCATAATTTTCCGGCTCCAATTATCATAATGGATTAATATGCACCAAAAACTTGATATTTAGTGAAGATCCGGAAAAATTGTGGAGCAACCTTTAGACAAGGAGATTGTTAATAAAATATATAAGGAGGGATGAATATTAAAACTAAACAAATGCCAATGTCACATCAACATAAAAATTCACAAAGGCCAATAGGGAAAACTAGATATGCTAACCAAAATACACGAAACAAATCAAATTTTATAAAAGACATAATAGACAAATACAATCCATCTCAATAGAAAAAAAACAATACATGGTTATCCACTCATGCTAGTTAGAAAAGAGAGATTATAAATACATAATTAGGAGCAATATATAGAAAAAAAAAAATTAGAAGAGAAGAAGCAATCTAGCATTAAGGCGGACATCTTTACAAGAACTAGATACCATTCAAAGCAACATGACATTAAAGCAAAAAGAAAGAACAATATAAACCTAGTACAATAGATACTAGGCTATCTAATTAGGCACATAATCATGGCAAGTGCAGGAGATAGAATAGAGAGACAATGTAATATAACTATTCTAACAAGTATATAAACAACTATAAAGTAGTAACATAAGGAAAAGAAGAACGCATATCTGTACGGCCCAGGCAGAAACTAAGCCAAACGGTAGAGAGAATATGTGAAAAGGCTATTATAATATAATAGTTGTCAAGGATATAGACCGAAGGATCAAGCCAAGCTCAAAACGCAAGATAATGATGGACCGCGATGAGATGAACAATCGTGGTTCTAATAAAAACAGCAATAGTGTAGGACCAAAAAAACCTTGAAAAATGATTGCCAGGAAAATGCTTTCGCTCTGATACCAATGATAGAATTTGCAATCTAAAAATCAAATAGAAGGCTTGAGAGAATTATTACCTCAATAATAATAATTCTCTCAAGCCTTCTATTTGATTTTTAGATTGAAAATTCTATCAATCATCACCTGTTGAACCATCTCCATGGTCCCTTGCAACAGATATGTCCAGTTCTGGATGCCTGAGGTCATCTAGGAGCGCTATTTATAGACCTGACCTCATAATTGGCTCATCTTGGACGAGCTTAGAGATGTCATAACCAAACAAGAAAACCCCACCTAATGAGTCTACAAAGATTTTTACTGGAAGACGGGTACACTCGAAAAGAAGGATTCCCCTGCTCAAGTATAATGACGACACTGCAAGGCTTTCATGAAACAATTCTCAATATTCTGTTGGGAGTGCCCAACTGGATGGGCTTAATGGTCAGAACAGGGTCTCCGAAGATGAGGGCATTCCTAACATTGACATGTTCGTTGCAGGAATGAAGGAAATGGCTAAGCTTCCATATGAGAAAGATGCTGCTGATAATCAGGTTAGTGTTGGAAAACAACTCTTGTGTTTCTCTCTAGAAAACAACTCTTGTGTTTCACCTAGTTGATATATTTGACTAAGTTTATTTAAACACATGGGCAAAGCTTCACCTACTCTTCACCTACCATAGCTTCACCTACTCTTCACCTACCATAGCTTCTTTTGTTGAATGAAGAGTTTGAATAGCCTACTGCCTGGAATAGCCCTAGTTGATATATTTGACTAAGTTTATTTGAACACATGGGCAAAGCTTCACCTACTCTTCACCTACCATAGCTTCACCTACTCTTCACCTACCATAGCTTCTTTTGTTGAATGAAGAGTTTGAATACCCTACTGCCTGGAATAGCCCTAAAGTATTCTAACACTCCCCATCAAACTCGACTTTCCATTCCGAGTGATTTCCGAAACTCATAAATCTTTGTTACAGATAAGCTCTTCGTAAATATATCTGCAACCTGATATTCGGTCCTGACTGCCTTCATGTCAATATCTCCTTTAAGTACTTTTTCTCATAAGAAATGATAATGTACTTCGACATGTTTGGTCCGAGCATGAAAGACCGGATTCTCGGCCAAACGGACTACTGATATATTGTCACAATGTAATGGAACTCCATCTTCTATTGGTTGGTTCAAGTCCTTCAAGAGTTTAGTCAACCATGCACATTCTTGTGCTGCCATCGCTCCTGCTCTATATTTTGCTTCTGTGGTTGAGAGAGAAACAGTAGGTTGTCTCTTACTGCACCATGATATAGCTCCTGATACAAGATTAAATACATATCATATAGTTGATCTCCTGGTGTCATGGTCTCCTGCATAATCAGCATCACAATAGCCGCTGACCTTGCTTTACACTCCATTCTTGTAGAAGAATCCCAAATCAATTGTACCTTTAACATATCTTAAGATTCTTTTAACTGTTTCAAGGTGTGTCTTCCTTGGGTTCTGCATGAACCTGCTAATAACACCTACTGCGAAAGCTATATCTGGTCTAGAAAGAGTTAGGTAGATAAGACTACCTACTATTTGCCTATACATTTTTGTATCCTTCAAGTCCTTTCCATCGTAGGCACACAACTTTAAATTTGGCTCCATTGGGGGAGAGATCGGCTTGCATTCAGCTAGCCCATACTTTTGAATGATATCTCTTGCATATTTTTGTTGGCAAAGAAATATACCAGCTTCTGTTCTTTCAACTTCCAATCCTAGGAAGTGCTTCAACTCACCAAGCTCCTTCATTTGAAATCGAACTGATAAGTTTTTCCTTGTTCGTTGAATCTCATCTTTGTCATCTCCGGTAATGATTAGATCATCTACATATACAAGGACAATTGATAATTTTCCCTCTTGAGATTTTACGAACAAGCTCGAATTTACTGGGGCAACATGAAAACCACTTTGTACTAGGAACTCAGCAATCTTCCCGTACCATGCTCTGGGTGCCTGCTTCAAGCCATATAATGCCTTCTTCAACTTGCACACGTATTTTGTGTAAGATCCCAGATTATTTTAGGATTTATTATTATTATTTTATTATTATTTAATTATGTTAATTAGTATTTAAATGATGGAATTGGATTTGAGAATATCGTTGTGAAATTCAATGATATTTAGTATTGAGTTTATATGAGTATATATTGAGTTATGTGTGCCCCAGTATTTTATTGGTATTTTTAGTGATTTAAAAAGATTTAAATCAAGTATTATTGATCTTCAAAAATCTTTATTTATTTATCGGAGTTGGAGAAAATCATGAAATCTTTTGTAAAATTATCTTCATTTATTTATTGAGTTTTTAAAATTGTTGGTTGAATTAATTTGGATGGTCGAGTATTTTAAAATGATTTTAAGAGTTTTATTGTATTTAAAGGATCAAAACTTTGAAAATTCATATTTAATTCATTTTTTATCCGAAAAATATTTTAAAAATATGTGTGTGCTCATAATTTTATATTCTTTATTTTTAAAAGTGAAATTTTAAATTCCACAATTTTCTATTTAATTTCGATTTGTGAAATATATTATTAGTTTTAAAACGAATAAGTAGAGTTATATTTTGGGCCCGGAATGTATTAGTACTTATTTGTTAGTATTGGGCCAAACCCATTAAACAAGCAACAGTCGGGGAAATCTCTGGAAACTGGGAGAGAATGGAATGGAGGGTTATATACATACGATATATACAAAACCGCAGAGGGGGAGAAAACAATCGAAAAAAAAAAAAAGAAATTAGGAGAGGGGAGGAGAAACAGATCGGGGAAGAAGAAGAGGAGTGGGGGGTGGAATTGAAGAAGAGATGAGGGAGTATTGCCGTGTCGCGGAAGAACAGGTGCGCGTGGCTGGAGGTGTTCCAGCGGGTCTCGGCGGCGGTGGATGGTGGTCCTCCGGCAGCAGGCGCTAGGAAGAAGAAGGGGTAGAGGCTGTTGCTGAGTGATGGTGGTGAAGGCTGTTGTGCAGAGAGAGAGAGAGAGAGAGAGAGAGAGAGTGAGAGACCTGTCGAGAGAAAGAGATGGAAGGTGGGAGAGATTTTCCGGGAGAATGGCTGTGGTGGTGGCTTCCAGTAGCGGTGGTGTTGGTATGTATACACCCCGCGGGTATGTGTTGTATTTTCATATTTTAATTATTTAATTTTCGTAGTGTAATTAGTTTTATTATTGCGATATTATGTGTTAATTTTCGTGATTGGATTAATATTGTAAAGTATGAATATTGTTGAGTTTTCGAATTATGATAATGTTGTTGCAATTAAATTAGATTTAATTGCGATATAATTGTTTTAATTTGTAGTTTGATTTGGAAGTTATAATCGTTAATTGTAATTGTGGTATTAATTGTGGATTCGGTAATAATGTTGGGCTTAGTGGTCTTTAGTCGTTAAATGTTAGTTATTATTTTTCGGAAGTCTAAATTTGGGATTAATTGCGAGATTAGTGTGCTAATTCTTATAATTTGATTATGTTTGAAATACGAGAATATTATTGTAAGTTCCGTATTTAATTCAGAAAGCCTATGGTTGTTAATTATAATTGTTGAGATTAGTTTGCGTGTTGAGCTATATGATTTTGTTGACCGAGTAAATGTTTGGGTCTAATAATTCTTAGTTAATTATTATTTGTCGTATAATGTTTGAAGTTATATGGTTTTATTAGTTGTAAATGTTTATGTGATAAATGTTATATGTCGAATTTAATGATTTGTTTTAGTTGTTTATATTAGTGGGTAAATTACGTTATTTGTTAAGAGTTTATCTGAGATTGCTAGTTGTAAATGGTTTTACTAATTATGAATATTTGTATAAATGTTCAGTAATGGTTTCTGAAAAGTACCACTGGCCCTAGAGGCTGTGTGGTTTGTTTTAATTTAGTTTCCAAATGTAATTTATAGTAAAGTTAAGTTATCAATTTACTTTTCTTACGTGTTGAGGTGCCGCATGTCTGGGCGGGTAAATTTCTTTACATGTTTAGTTGCCGCATGTCTGGGCGGATACTTTTCTTATGTGTTTAGTTGCCGCATGTCTGGGCGGATACTTTTCTTATGTGTTTAGTTGCCGCATGTCTGGGCGGATACTTTTCTTATGTGTTTAGTTGCCGCATGTTCGGGCGGGTACTTTTCATTATTTGTTTAATTTATGTTGCTGTCATAGAAACAGCTTGTTATTTCCTTGGATTGGTTGAATTGAAAAGCAGGGATGAATTGTATTTGAGGGGCTGTGCCCATAGTCCGATAAACGAATACTACATGCCGAAATTTTCTAAAAATCCCCTGCGTTTTAAAGTTATTTAAATTATTTGATTTAAGGATTTAAAGGCATAAATGTGTATAAGTGTTTAAGTACATATGTGATGATTAATGAGGTGTGGATATATATATTTATGTATGTATTGCTTTGTGAGTTATAAGTAATTAGTATCGATTGGATTGTTTATGTACTAAATAGTACTTTACTATTATTTCAAGTATGATTAGGGATTCGATATAGAGCCAGTGCACATGTTGACGGTTTATTGAAGAAGACGTATGCGTGATCGAATAAAGACCGAGATTAAGAATCGAATCGACGCGTGGAAACGAGGCAAGTGTACTAACCCTCGCTTATCGTTCAAGCGAGATACATATGTTTTTATTCAATATAATTATTCCCTTCAAATCCGTATTGCTAGTATTCTCTCCTTCAAAGTATTGATAAGGATATATTTTATTCATATATCATGTGAAAAGTAGAAATACAGTTTTATTGCCAGTATTATTCTTTCTTAAGTATTGTCGCTCATTAAAATGGCTTAAGTAATTAAAGATGTTTTTAAAATTTCCTTATGCTGGGCTGGTCTTTTGCCAGTGAGTATAAAGGACTGAAAAGTGAAGTGTTTTAAAGTATTAATAAGATGGTTTATAAGTTGGATAAGCGTAAGAGGCTAGGGTGGTCCTAGTCCAGCACTTTTGTTAAGCGTAAGAGGCTAGGGTGGTCCTAGTCCAGCACCTTTGTTTAGCGTAAGAGGCTAGGGTGGTCCTAGTCCAGCATTAAAGGCCAATGTGTTGCCTAATTGGGACCCAATTTCAAAGGAAGGGGGACTTTACGTGGCTGATCACCCGTATTGTCCGTAATCAGAAGAATAATAAAATCAATTTAAATGTTTCAAAAAGTTTTACGGAAAGTATGTTTTATTTGTGGAATGGTTTAAAAGAGATGAATGTTCTGATGTTTTATTGATGAAATAGTTCTAATGAGAGGAATGTTTTGGCAAGATATATCTGTTTTACGGTTTATTTGACATGAATGTTTTGATAAGATATACCTGTTTTACTTTAAATGATTATGGGTTTAGAATTGTGTATTTCAGAGTTAATTGTTGTCTATATGATTAAATTTGAAACCCCAGTAAAATATTGAGATTAAGGATGGATAGAAGTTTTCCAGTTATTCTCTTCGCAAGTAACATTGTACGTGAAAGGGGAGTAAGAATGATTGGGGGATTCTTGATATCCTTTCTCTCAAAGTTTTATGTGGGGCAGAGATGGTTAGTAGTAAATAGGTATTGGTATTTTGTAAGAGTAGGTTTATATTTTGCTTGGTGAAAAAAAAAAAAAAAAAAACTAATTCACGGTTATTACGGTCACTGTGGCATGTGTTGTGCAGTGATAGTGAGAACCGAGAATGATTTGAGATCTTCTTACTTATTCAAACTCATGATTGTCAGGCCGGTTAGGCAGCTAGGTGTGCGAACGCTTAGTGACATGAATGAAATTTGAATAAATGAGAATTTCTTGAAGATTTTGTTAAAGTGTTAGATAAAGTATTTTTGCAAGTATTAAAAGTATTGAATCTAGTTTTTTCGAACCTTTGCAGTTATTAAATTCTGATTCCGAGTTATAAATGTTTTAAATAATATTACTTCTGTTAAAGTTAAGAATCCGGATTTCAAGTATAGTATTGATTATAGATTGGTGAGCATTCATTAGCTCATATCTATTGTTTTTTTTTTTCCTTTTTAAGTTAATCCTTCTTGAATTGCAGTTATTGCATTTAATTATTCAGTGCTATTATTTTATAACTTGCTGAGCATTTCTTTCGCTCACCCTTGCTGTTTTTAAATCTAATATTTCAGTAAGCTAAGTATTGGCGAGAAGTACCTGCGCAGTTCAGAAAGAGCAAGCAAGACGAGGTGAAGGAAGCTGACGTGGATCAGGGTATTTAGATTATTGTTTGATTTGTTGTATGTAAATTATAGTTTTAGTAGTTATAGTATGTATTTGAGTAGTTGGCCTGGTATACTTCTATTCGAAGTTATACCAGTGATTTAAGTTTGTAAAGTTTTGTATATAGAGTTGTATTTAAGTTGGTTTTGGGTTTTCTTGTTTCTAGAACTGTAACCTAAGATCCTGAGTTGGGAGTTGGGGTCAAAGAGCTGTTTATTGAGTTTTAATTTTTATTTCAGTTTTATTTTGATTTTCAGATTTTTAGTTTTGTATCCAGCAGGTTTATGTTGTATTTACGAATACATCATGGCCAATTTTTGTTAGAATTATTGAGTTTGTTAGCGTGACGCCCAAATCTACTGACCCCGGATTTGGGGGCGTTACAAGTTGGTATCAGAGCGTAGGTTATAGTAAACTAGAAACGAGAGTGTGTAGGAGTATGTATAGTTAAGTAAGGAACGTCAGAGTTCATATAGGACTCGTGTTGGACTATTGGATATAGTACCAGTTAGTGAGTTAAGATGTGAGTGGTGGCAGATAGTTGAGCGGAGTTGGGTAGAAACCCTTGAACCTGTAGGTAGTGGAACCTTCAGAGTCTAGATCGAATGACGAGTCAGCGAAGGAGTCGACAAAGAAGATGTACGTGGAGACCCTGGCAATACCTTTCTTCTTGATAAATATTCCTTTGTTGAGTTATTTTGACAATTGTCTTTCCCCCGAATTTGGGATTCCAGTTATGACAGAGGTTGTTTTGATGCCTATTTCCTTTATTTCTAAAACCCTGTCAAGTGATATTTGAGTATCTAATTTTCTTCATCAGTGAATGATTCGATTATTGATAAATCATTATTTCTTAGTATTCTGCAAGTCATTTCTTTCCTGATTATCCTTTTCTTCTAAAGTAGTACCCATGGAATCCGTTTAGCTGTAATCCAGGGGTATGTCTGAGAATTTCTCATCAATTGATTGTTAATTCGATGTTCGAATCTTTTTATGTTTCTTTACTCCAACTGAGGTGAACAACCCTATTTATAGGGGACACAAGGACTGTTTGTCTGTGTGATAGCAGTCTGATGGGACGCCATCACTTGTGTGTTGTGAAGTACAAGAAGGTTAATTACCTTTAGTCATGTCTTGAATAAGGCACGCAACAAGGTTCGTTTGATCATGTTGATCACTCAGTAATGTTTCATTTCGAAGAATATTTGTTTGAAAAACTCATAAATTATTTCTACAATTGTGGAACCTTTGTTACGATGTGAAATCATTTTCTTCAAATATCATGAATCATAATACCTCGACTAGTCTTGGACGTATGCCAATCGAGTATGGAATGCTAGTAACGCGTGACGTATAGTACTACGATTAGGATTCTACACAGAGAGATCAGTAGAGATCCCAGTATAGTAAATAAGTATCCAGAGTACAGATTAGTAGAGTTGCGGATGCGACCCGAGTTGGTAGAGTAAACCCCAGTAACCCTTCTTTACCTGATTCCGAGGACGGAATCCTTTTAAGGTGGGTAGAATGTAAGATCCCAGATTATTTTAGGATTTATTATTATTATTTTATTATTATTTAATTATGTTAATTAGTATTTAAATGATGGAATTGGATTTGAGAATATCGTTGTGAAATTCAATGATATTTAGTATTGAGTTTATATGAGTATATATTGAGTTATGTGTGCCCCAGTATTTTATTGGTATTTTTAGTGATTTAAAAAGATTTAAATCAAGTATTATTGATCTTCAAAAATCTTTATTTATTTATCGGAGTTGGAGAAAATCATGAAATCTTTTGTAAAATTATCTTCATTTATTTATTGAGTTTTTAAAATTGTTGGTTGAATTAATTTGGATGGTCGAGTATTTTAAAATGATTTTAAGAGTTTTATTGTATTTAAAGGATCAAAACTTTGAAAATTCATATTTAATTCATTTTTTATCCGAAAAATATTTTAAAAATATGTGTGTGCTCATAATTTTATATTCTTTATTTTTAAAAGTGAAATTTTAAATTCCACAATTTTCTATTTAATTTCGATTTGTGAAATATATTATTAGTTTTAAAACGAATAAGTAGAGTTATATTTTGGGCCCGGAATGTATTAGTACTTATTTGTTAGTATTGGGCCAAACCCATTAAACAAGCAACAGTCGGGGAAATCTCTGGAAACTGGGAGAGAATGGAATGGAGGGTTATATACATACGATATATACAAAACCGCAGAGGGGGAGAAAACAATCGAAAAAAAAAAAAAGAAATTAGGAGAGGGGAGGAGAAACAGATCGGGGAAGAAGAAGAGGAGTGGGGGGTGGAATTGAAGAAGAGATGAGGGAGTATTGCCGTGTCGCGGAAGAACAGGTGCGCGTGGCTGGAGGTGTTCCAGCGGGTCTCGGCGGCGGTGGATGGTGGTCCTCCGGCAGCAGGCGCTAGGAAGAAGAAGGGGTAGAGGCTGTTGCTGAGTGATGGTGGTGAAGGCTGTTGTGCAGAGAGAGAGAGAGAGAGAGAGAGAGAGAGTGAGAGACCTGTCGAGAGAAAGAGATGGAAGGTGGGAGAGATTTTCCGGGAGAATGGCTGTGGTGGTGGCTTCCAGTAGCGGTGGTGTTGGTATGTATACACCCCGCGGGTATGTGTTGTATTTTCATATTTTAATTATTTAATTTTCGTAGTGTAATTAGTTTTATTATTGCGATATTATGTGTTAATTTTCGTGATTGGATTAATATTGTAAAGTATGAATATTGTTGAGTTTTCGAATTATGATAATGTTGTTGCAATTAAATTAGATTTAATTGCGATATAATTGTTTTAATTTGTAGTTTGATTTGGAAGTTATAATCGTTAATTGTAATTGTGGTATTAATTGTGGATTCGGTAATAATGTTGGGCTTAGTGGTCTTTAGTCGTTAAATGTTAGTTATTATTTTTCGGAAGTCTAAATTTGGGATTAATTGCGAGATTAGTGTGCTAATTCTTATAATTTGATTATGTTTGAAATACGAGAATATTATTGTAAGTTCCGTATTTAATTCAGAAAGCCTATGGTTGTTAATTATAATTGTTGAGATTAGTTTGCGTGTTGAGCTATATGATTTTGTTGACCGAGTAAATGTTTGGGTCTAATAATTCTTAGTTAATTATTATTTGTCGTATAATGTTTGAAGTTATATGGTTTTATTAGTTGTAAATGTTTATGTGATAAATGTTATATGTCGAATTTAATGATTTGTTTTAGTTGTTTATATTAGTGGGTAAATTACGTTATTTGTTAAGAGTTTATCTGAGATTGCTAGTTGTAAATGGTTTTACTAATTATGAATATTTGTATAAATGTTCAGTAATGGTTTCTGAAAAGTACCACTGGCCCTAGAGGCTGTGTGGTTTGTTTTAATTTAGTTTCCAAATGTAATTTATAGTAAAGTTAAGTTATCAATTTACTTTTCTTACGTGTTGAGGTGCCGCATGTCTGGGCGGGTAAATTTCTTTACATGTTTAGTTGCCGCATGTCTGGGCGGATACTTTTCTTATGTGTTTAGTTGCCGCATGTCTGGGCGGATACTTTTCTTATGTGTTTAGTTGCCGCATGTCTGGGCGGATACTTTTCTTATGTGTTTAGTTGCCGCATGTTCGGGCGGGTACTTTTCATTATTTGTTTAATTTATGTTGCTGTCATAGAAACAGCTTGTTATTTCCTTGGATTGGTTGAATTGAAAAGCAGGGATGAATTGTATTTGAGGGGCTGTGCCCATAGTCCGATAAACGAATACTACATGCCGAAATTTTCTAAAAATCCCCTGCGTTTTAAAGTTATTTAAATTATTTGATTTAAGGATTTAAAGGCATAAATGTGTATAAGTGTTTAAGTACATATGTGATGATTAATGAGGTGTGGATATATATATTTATGTATGTATTGCTTTGTGAGTTATAAGTAATTAGTATCGATTGGATTGTTTATGTACTAAATAGTACTTTACTATTATTTCAAGTATGATTAGGGATTCGATATAGAGCCAGTGCACATGTTGACGGTTTATTGAAGAAGACGTATGCGTGATCGAATAAAGACCGAGATTAAGAATCGAATCGACGCGTGGAAACGAGGCAAGTGTACTAACCCTCGCTTATCGTTCAAGCGAGATACATATGTTTTTATTCAATATAATTATTCCCTTCAAATCCGTATTGCTAGTATTCTCTCCTTCAAAGTATTGATAAGGATATATTTTATTCATATATCATGTGAAAAGTAGAAATACAGTTTTATTGCCAGTATTATTCTTTCTTAAGTATTGTCGCTCATTAAAATGGCTTAAGTAATTAAAGATGTTTTTAAAATTTCCTTATGCTGGGCTGGTCTTTTGCCAGTGAGTATAAAGGACTGAAAAGTGAAGTGTTTTAAAGTATTAATAAGATGGTTTATAAGTTGGATAAGCGTAAGAGGCTAGGGTGGTCCTAGTCCAGCACTTTTGTTAAGCGTAAGAGGCTAGGGTGGTCCTAGTCCAGCACCTTTGTTTAGCGTAAGAGGCTAGGGTGGTCCTAGTCCAGCATTAAAGGCCAATGTGTTGCCTAATTGGGACCCAATTTCAAAGGAAGGGGGACTTTACGTGGCTGATCACCCGTATTGTCCGTAATCAGAAGAATAATAAAATCAATTTAAATGTTTCAAAAAGTTTTACGGAAAGTATGTTTTATTTGTGGAATGGTTTAAAAGAGATGAATGTTCTGATGTTTTATTGATGAAATAGTTCTAATGAGAGGAATGTTTTGGCAAGATATATCTGTTTTACGGTTTATTTGACATGAATGTTTTGATAAGATATACCTGTTTTACTTTAAATGATTATGGGTTTAGAATTGTGTATTTCAGAGTTAATTGTTGTCTATATGATTAAATTTGAAACCCCAGTAAAATATTGAGATTAAGGATGGATAGAAGTTTTCCAGTTATTCTCTTCGCAAGTAACATTGTACGTGAAAGGGGAGTAAGAATGATTGGGGGATTCTTGATATCCTTTCTCTCAAAGTTTTATGTGGGGCAGAGATGGTTAGTAGTAAATAGGTATTGGTATTTTGTAAGAGTAGGTTTATATTTTGCTTGGTGAAAAAAAAAAAAAAAAAAACTAATTCACGGTTATTACGGTCACTGTGGCATGTGTTGTGCAGTGATAGTGAGAACCGAGAATGATTTGAGATCTTCTTACTTATTCAAACTCATGATTGTCAGGCCGGTTAGGCAGCTAGGTGTGCGAACGCTTAGTGACATGAATGAAATTTGAATAAATGAGAATTTCTTGAAGATTTTGTTAAAGTGTTAGATAAAGTATTTTTGCAAGTATTAAAAGTATTGAATCTAGTTTTTTCGAACCTTTGCAGTTATTAAATTCTGATTCCGAGTTATAAATGTTTTAAATAATATTACTTCTGTTAAAGTTAAGAATCCGGATTTCAAGTATAGTATTGATTATAGATTGGTGAGCATTCATTAGCTCATATCTATTGTTTTTTTTTTTCCTTTTTAAGTTAATCCTTCTTGAATTGCAGTTATTGCATTTAATTATTCAGTGCTATTATTTTATAACTTGCTGAGCATTTCTTTCGCTCACCCTTGCTGTTTTTAAATCTAATATTTCAGTAAGCTAAGTATTGGCGAGAAGTACCTGCGCAGTTCAGAAAGAGCAAGCAAGACGAGGTGAAGGAAGCTGACGTGGATCAGGGTATTTAGATTATTGTTTGATTTGTTGTATGTAAATTATAGTTTTAGTAGTTATAGTATGTATTTGAGTAGTTGGCCTGGTATACTTCTATTCGAAGTTATACCAGTGATTTAAGTTTGTAAAGTTTTGTATATAGAGTTGTATTTAAGTTGGTTTTGGGTTTTCTTGTTTCTAGAACTGTAACCTAAGATCCTGAGTTGGGAGTTGGGGTCAAAGAGCTGTTTATTGAGTTTTAATTTTTATTTCAGTTTTATTTTGATTTTCAGATTTTTAGTTTTGTATCCAGCAGGTTTATGTTGTATTTACGAATACATCATGGCCAATTTTTGTTAGAATTATTGAGTTTGTTAGCGTGACGCCCAAATCTACTGACCCCGGATTTGGGGGCGTTACATTTTGGCTTTTCATGATTCAAAAATCCTTGGGGTTGATCAATATAAATGTCACGATCAAGTTCTCCATGTAGAAAAGCATTCTTCACATCCGTCTGCCATAATTTCCATGACTTACTTGCGGCGAAGGTTAGTAAGACACGAACTGTAGTAATCTTTGCCACTGGACTGAATGTCTCATCATAATCTATGCCATACTCCTGAGCAAACCCACGAACAACTAATCGAGCCTTGTATCGCTCGATCGTACCGTCTAGGCGAATCTTTAACTTGTAAACCCATTTACAGGATATGGGTTTAACAGCTTCAGGTTTTGGCACTAAATTCCATGTTTGATTTTGTTTAAGTGCCAAAATCTCTTCTTCTATGGCTTTTCTCCACTCTAGACTCTTTGATGCTTCATCAAAGTTAGTTGGCTCTTTGACCTCAGCATAGGCAGCATCTATATACTTTGGATTTGGCCGTCTATCTCTGTTAGACCTTCGCACTTGAGGTTGTGAAGGCTCTTGTTGTTGCTCTTTCGGTTGATTAGTTTGTACTTCATCTGGTGTTTCATGAACACCTGTTCTCCAAGGGCTTCTTGACTTGGATCGTACATCCAATTGATCCGTCGGGGATTGTGGTTCCTCTGTATCACCATTGTTTTGAGATGAATCTAACTGTAACTTGATTTGTAGCTTCTCTTGCAGCTCCTATGTATCTGGAAACCCTACCTTGTTTTTGTACCATGAAGATGCCTCATCAAATACAACATTTCGTGAGACATATATCTTGTTTGTATTGGGATCACAACATCTCCAACCTTTCTTCTGTTCGTCGTATCCCACAAAAATGCAGCGGATAGCTTTCTTATCAAACTTACTACGATCTTCATCTGCAATAAACACATAACATACATAACCAAATACCCGAAAATAATTGATCGTTGGTTTTACATTATGCACCTTCTGAAATGGTGAAACAAATTCCAACCTTGGTTGTGGTAACCTGTTAGTGATATAGACCACCGTCTTCATGCATTCTGCCCAAAACCTTGTATCAACATTCTTGGCATGTAGAAGACTTCTACACGTCTCTGCTAGATGGCGGTTCTTCCTCTCCGATACTCCATTCTGTTGTGGAGTTTTTGAACAAGTGAGTTGTCTCCGGATGTTAAACTTCTTGAGGTAGTTGTTGAAATTATTTGAAGTGTATTCTCCTCCATTATCAGTGCGAAGGCACTTGATTTTTCTTCCGAGCTCGCGTTCTACTGTGTCCTTGAATTCCCTGAATTTTTCAAAAACCTCATCTTTATGTTTTAAGAAGTATACCCACACATACCTTGAAAAATCATCAATGAAGGTTAACAAATATTGATAACCACGAGTTGATGGTTGTTTGATTTTTCCAAGAATATCTGAATGCACCAGCTCCAACGGCTCCTTTGCTCTAAACTTTGACTCCTTGTATGGCAATTGATGTGCCTTACCATATTGACATCCAGCATATACAGTATCATGGTGGATCTCAATTTGTGGGAGTCCCTTCAACATTGACTCTTGCATCATAATCTTCAATTTGCTGTAGTTGATATGCCCGAGTCGTGCATGCCAGAAGTCGTCTGTGTCACTCTTTCTGGCCTTGTCTACATAGGCCTCTTCAGCTGACATCACATAGATAGCCTTCATTTTCAGTCCTTCTATGAAAGGTGTACCTATGACTTTTAATTTTTTATACACCTTCACATCATCTGGGCCGAATAGTACATAGTTACCTGAAGTTGTTAGTTGGGGTACTGACAATAGGTTCTTCTTCATCCCTGGGACATGATAAACATTTTCGATTTGTATACCTTTATGTCCATATTTTTGTGATAGCTGCGACTTGCCAACATAGGATATTGGCAAATTTGTGTTATCTGCAGTTACGATAACACGATCTCCTGTGTACTTGGTTATACTCGACAATTTTGACTCATCTCCGGTCATATGATTGGAACAGCCTGAATCAACGATCCAATCATTCTTGTAGTCGACTGACTGCTCACATATAGTAGTAAGTGCATGTTCTTCTGTTGGGCCTTTCCCTCGTGCATCAACAATATCTTTCTCTTCCACAAAAAAAAAGAAGTGTCGAAGTTCAAATCTTTTTCTCCAGCGTCTTCGTTCTTAGAAGATGTTGCAACATTTCCTTCAATTTTCTTGGACCAGCAATTTCTTGCGTAATGTCCCTTCTTGCCACAATTATAACATTCATCACTTTGATGATCTTTTTGTTGCCACCGGATCTGACCACCATGATTATTTGGAGCTCCTCGAGCTCCCCATGATTGGAAACCTCTATATTGATTTCCTCGAACGTCTCTTTCTTGACCATTGAACCTCCCGGCACCACGTCCTTGTCCTCGACCTCTATCACGACCATGACCACGACCGCATCCTCGGCCGTCTCTCCTGTTGGTGAAAAGAGCCGTCTCTTCACGGATGGTTGGTTGACTAGACATGGGTTTGTCTAGTTCCTCTTCGTTAATTAGCAAATTCTCCAAATCTGCTATAGTTGGCTCGGTGGCCCAGCCCCGAGTTACCATGATAATACTCTTGTACTCCGGCTTTAGTCCATGGATGATAATTCTTTTCATTCTGGTTGGTGTAATACCATTTTCTGGATCTAGTTTGGAAATCTCGTCACAAAGAGATTTTACGTTTGAGAAATATTGACTCATGGTCATATTTTGCTGGGAGATGGACAAAAGCTCATTTTCGAGCCTTTGTAATTTTTGCGTCATTCTTCATAGCGAAAACTCCTGTTAATATGTCCCACGCTTCTTTCGGCGTTTGAGCATCTTTGATTCGTTGTAGAAATTCATCCTCCACAACTACGGTTAAAGCGTATATGGCTTTGCCTGCCTTAAACTTCCATTTCTTTAAGATCTCAGGGTCAGCTACTGGTCTTTGAGGTGTAGCCTCTGGTCGTGCCGGTGTTGAGGTTGAATCGACGGAACTTATGTCTATGCTTCTGGCCTCCCTTGGTGGTGTTGTATCACTGCCATTTACAACATCCCATAAATCCTGTCCAAGCAGGTAAAACTTTATACGGGTACTCCATGACCCATAATTATTGTTGTTGAGTTTCTGAATAGAGTTTGTAAAATCTTCCATGATTTTTATATTGAACAGTGTCGTCTGTATGAACAGTGTCCTCTGAATAGTACCGTATGAACATTGGCTTCAAGGTCATCATCTCTACCTATATACACACATGTAACATGTAGAAGTATACTTAATTTATATATATGTTTCTTACTGGCTCCATCTATATGGCGTGCTCTTAGTTTTGTGTTGAACTCTACAATCGAACTTGGGAGCATCCTTGCCACGGCTAGGGCACTTTTTGTTCTCTGTTATACATTTTTTTTTAATTCCGTACTATTCATAACTAATTTTACATGCCAGGAAGGTTTATTACTGATGTTTACTTTAAACATTGAATGTTGCAGCCTTTTATCAAGATTTGTGTATTAACAATATCTCTTCTGTGTAGTTTAGGTTAGGGAGATAGATTTGAAGGTTGAAATGGTTGTAAAGAATGTCAGAGATGTTGGCTTGGATCCAATGCAGGATGTGATGGGAACACTTTCAGACCGGCCTTTAGAATTTGAGAGGCTGCAGAAATCGATACTTGAACATTGGCAAACTTGCAATGTTTCGCTGGTTCATAGGACGTACTTTGTTCTTCTGTTTACGGGTGATCCCACGGATTCCATTTACATGGAAGTAGAGCTTCGAAGACTGTCCTTCGTCAAAGATACATTTTCAAGGGAAGATCCAGAGGTGGACCATGGTCTGACTCTCACATTGGCTTCAAGGTCATCATCTCTACCTTTGTACATGCATGTAACATGTAGAAGTATACTTAATTTATATATATGTTTCTTACTGGCTCCATCTATATGGTGTGCTCTTAGTTTTGTGTTGAACTCTACAATCGAACTTGGGAGCATCCTTGCCACGGCTAGGGCACTCTTTGTTCTCTGTTATACATTTTTTTTAATTCCGTACTATTCATAACTAATTTTACATGCCAGGAAGATTTATTATTGATGTTTACTTTAAACATTGAATATTGCAGCCTTTTATCAAGATTTGTGTATTAACAAGATCTCTTCTGTGTAGTTTAGGTTGGGGAGACAGATTTGAAGGTTGAAATGGTTGCAAAGAATGTCAGAGATGTTGGCTTGGATCCAATGCAGGATGTGATGGGAACACTTTCAGACTGGCCTTTAGAATTTGAGAGGCTGCAGAAATTGATACTTGAACTTTGGCAAACATGCAATGTTTCCCTGGTTTATAGGACGTACTTTGTTCGTCTGTTTACGGGTGATCCCACGGATTCCAATTACATGGAATTAGAGCTTCGAAGACTGTCCTTCGTCAAAGATACATTTTCAAGGGAAGATCCAGAGGTGGACGATGGTCGGACTCTCACATTGGCTTCAAGGTCATCATCTCTACCTATATACATGCATGTAACATGTAGAAGTATACTTAATTTATATATATGTTTCTTACTGGCTCCATCTATATGGTGTGCTCTTAGTTTTGTGTAGAACTCTACGATCGAACTTGGGAGCATCCTTGCCACGTCTAGGGCACTCTTTGCTCTCTGTTATACATTTTTTTTAATTCCGTAATATTCATAACTAATTTTACATGCCAGGAAGATTTATTATTGATGTTTACTTTAAACACTGAATGTTGCAGCCTTTTATCAAGATTTGTGTATTAACAAGATCTCTTCTGTGTAGTTTAGGTTGGGGAGACAGATTTGAAGGTTGAAGTGGTTGCAAAGAATGTCAGAGATGTTGGCTTGGATCCAATGCAGGAATTGATGGGAACACTTTCCGACTGGCCTTTAGAACTTGAGAGGCTGCAGAAATTGATACTTGAACTTTGGCAAACTTGCAATGTTTCGCTGGTTCATAGGACGTACTTTGTTCTTCTGTTTACGGGTGATCCCACGGATTCCATTTACATGGAAGTAGAGCTTCGAAGACTGTCTTTCGTCAAAGATACATTTTCAAGGGAAGATCCAGAGGTGGACCATGGTCGGACTCTCACATTGGCTTCTAGGTCATCATCTCTACCTTTGTACATGCATGTAACATGTAGAAGTATACTTAATTTATATATATGTTTCTTACTGGCTCCATCTATATGGCGTGCTTTAAGTTTTGTGTTGAACTCTACAATCGAACTTGGGAGCATCCTTGCCACGGCTAGGGCACTCTTTGTTCTCTGTTATACATTTTTTTTAATTCTGTAATAACCTGAATTTTGGGTATAATTAAAACTTTTCTTATTGTGGTTAAAGAGCACTAATGAATGGTGGTTTCAAAGAACAATGATTGTAATGAATGGATATTGCTTTGGACAATGATCCTGATGCATTGGTATATTGTCAGAATAGAGTAATTCGATGGTTGAGGACCTAGATAAGAATAATCTACCATCCAGGAAGGAGCTAATGGATCCTTGAAGGGAAATGAGTACGTGCATAGTGTTTCCCATACGTGCATAGTATTTCCCGTACGTGCATAGTGTTTCCTGTACGTGCATAGTAATTTGGTGGATGAATAGTGATTTTGTAAGTTGGAAAACTTTTCACGCCACCCTATGTACGGGACGTGATATGGATGTTTCGAAGTCATATTAGTAATACGCGGAGGAAATAAGTGAATGCAGAGACGATCGGAATTCAGAAATTCCAAATTCTTTTTCGGTATAATATTTGACCGGACAGTGGATTAAATATTATTATAATCCAAGAATTGAGATATTAACTTTGAGGATTTGATATTTCGGGATGTTATTATATTTGATTTAAGAATGAAGGTAGGAAACCACTGAGGTAGTGAAACAAGCGTTCTAGAAACCGCTAAAACGTTATAACGAGATTAATCAATAAAGCGAACGAATCCTAGATTACGGATTAAGTTCGTATCGAGATTAAATATCCTATATGATCATCAAGAGAATTATATCAAGTGGATTAAATTATTTAATCAAGGATTAAATCAAAACAATTTAGGAGTTAAGTGATTTAAATCACTTAAATCAAACAAGAAACAAAACAAATATCTATCAAAACTTATCCAAGACTCTTGGCTCTTACCCCAATGCTATCAATCTCATCCTACCAGCTGATAATATCTAGTTATAGGCTCCGTTACATTTCTGGTATAGTAACGTTGGATTGTTTCAGAAATGGTACAGCTGAGTTCAGATTTGCAAAAATGGTATAGGGCGCCACTTCAAGTGGCGACCCAGGAACCCGACACCACTTCAAGTGGCGACTGAGACATGGGCGCCACTTGAAGTGGCGACCCTTTACTTTTTATTGTTACATTCTTCCACAGATTAAGGAAAATAGGAAAATAAGGTTCGTGAGAAGCCATTTTTACACCAAATATAAGCTAATTTCAACATAATATTTTTTAAATTTTATAGGTTTTAATTTAAATATAAAAGACCTATTTTTTTATAAGCCAAAAATCTAAGAAAAAAAATAAGTTTAAATATGGTATTATTTTGTCCGAATATGACAACTACAAATATGCTTATTAACAATTAGTTTGGGGAGGCATGTTGATGGGCCTAAAAAACATGAATTTACAAGTTTTTTTGTCGTTTGTTTTGTTTCACATTATAGTATTAACGTCCTAATTTGGTGTAAACCCAAAAGGCCGAACAAATATAATGCACAATTATGTTTTGTTAAGGTTCGAAAATGATAACAATTTCCAAATTTTGACATAAATTTTTTATTTAAATGAAGCAAACAAAGTACATGAAATGAAGCACACAAACTATTAATTCATTACATATTGAAAAGCAGATTCTAGAATACAGCTAATATATTTGAATAGCCCCCATGAAAAGTGAAATTTTCGTAGTCTATAACGTCGGCGGCAAAAGTGATCTCAAATTGACAGCATATCTTGTAGAGGACAATAACACATCCGACTTCAACTGGTTTACGGATAAGTGGGTACCTATCCCTATCCAATCGGAGATAACAATCCACTTGCCGTGTGCCATCATCTATTACGATGATTCTTTTACCAAATAGGTCCTAGTCGCGGATGCTTACGATCCATCCCTTTGCATAATCGATTGGTATGGTGTCTATGCCCACAAAGTCATCGTATTCTTCAAATGCATATTTTGATATTCCTTTAAGAGTCCTGCAAGTAATGGAATAAGGGATTTTGCATTCTATCTTCATTGGATTCGGGTACCTGTTAGCGTAATATTCCGCATCTGCAAAATTCCATATTTTTAGCAATTTAAATAAATGAATAATAAATTATTACAAGAAACATAATTTTTAGAAATTATTTTACCACCACTTTGGATGAACCTTTTACAATCCTTCCATTGCTTACTTTTGTAATCAATTCGGGGGGCTTGCGGAATTGGAGTGATTGATTGAGGAGGCTCTGGAGTGATTGGTTGAGGATTGGAAGTGGTTCCTCTTTCTCTTTGAGGGGACTGTTGGGGAAGGTTTACAAAACTATCCGGTTGTGGTTGATATAAAGCATCGGCAGCTCTATACATTTCATCAATTGCGTCTTGTTGAGAAATTGTAAGGTTATCCCAGTCCCAATTGTAGCTATGATCGGAACTTGGAGCGAGTGGTACTTGAGGGATTGGATCGATTGTTTGTGGAATTTCTGGAGTGATTGGTTGAGGATTGGAAGTGTTTCCGATTTCTGTTTGAGAGGGGGGTTGGGAGAAGTCTAGGGGACTATCCGGGTGTGCTGCATAATAATCTTCACCAGCTTGATATATTTCATCAATTGCTTGTTGTTGTGAGAATGTAAGGTTATTCCAATCCCAATTGCAACTACAACGGGAGTTGCAACTATGATCGGAAATGTTATCTCCATCATCTTCACTAGCCATTTCATGCAAGTTACTTTGGGGGAAATATGTTAGCTATATTATTGTTGATGACACTACAGAACTTTATACACACACAAAGTAGGACGTGAATTTTTTTTGCCTATGACGCCACTTCAAGTGGAGACCTAGTCATTTTTTTAATCTGGGCGCCACTTGAAGTGGCGACAGTTACGTTTTTTTCTTTTTAAACCACGAATCCAAACAACTGTGCCTCTATTTCTTATTTCGTATTTCTTGCTTGCTCACCCAAACCCAAAATTCCCAAACCTAAAAACCCTACCCTGCAACAGATACAACTCGGGTGCCACTTCGTTTGCCGACCAAAGCTTGGACGCCACTTCATCCGGCGCCACTGCAACTCCCAGGTAAATTTCTCTTGTAAATTTCATTGTTGTTAATTTCTTTTCCTTTGCCTACCAGTTGTTTGTTGAAATGCCTATGAATATATCTATGTATATTTTATCTTTAGAATGCAAGGAGAAGTAGTAATTCTAGTATGATGCTCAAGTAACCTCCGATTAATCAAATTCGATCCAATTGTATTGCTCATTATATAATCACAATCACTGCCTTCAAATCCTCTACATACAAAACCAAACTACACGAATTCAATACATAATAAAACTCAAGAATTATTATGTTTTTTGTGTTGTTTGTGTGAGTTTGATATTAAAAATTTTAAATTCAGGATTATATGCTTGCCTTGCAATATCCGAAAATGGGAATCCACAATTGACTGCCAAATATGCTAATAATTTCTTTACCTCCTAGCTTGTAAAGGTTTAACAATAGAACTTGTTAATTGAAAACATAAGGCTTAATCTGGGATTAGATTGCTAAGAAGTGGCTGTGAAATATAATAATGAGGCTAACATATTGGTATGCGTATAAAATAAATAATTGTGATGTTAATGAAGTAATTATTATGTGATAAGATTTACCAAGAATTTACATGGAAATTTATTGATAAGATTTATTAAATATTTACATTTAATTGCTTAACTAGAAATGAAAATATTAGATATAAAATATTGATAGTATTATTATGCATACTATGTACAAAGTTGTGCAGTCATGTCAACAGTAGCACAACTTCAAGTATTCACAGCTATCAATACAATTATTCATCTCCAAAAATGCCTATAAATTTCCTCTTTCCTGCTTATTGCAAATCACAACTTACTACCTTCTTCTAAAATACATTTTCTCCAAGGCAATAGCATAAGATGGACAAGGGCAAAAAACCACAAAGCAGCAAAACCGAAATCAAACAAACCAAGAAAACCAAAAGGTCATTCGATTTGCAGGCTGAGGATGCTAAACTTGCAAAACATTTTGAATTTGCTGCACAGCAAGTTAAATTTAAAATGGAAATGGAAGCTCGAGCTGCAAAGGAACGTGAAATTGCAATAGAAGCTGAAGCTGCAAAGGAACGTCAAATTGCAAGGGAAATTGAGGAAGCTGAGGACGAGAATTATGCTGTTGATCTCAGTGAATTTTAAGAACTTGCATGGCGGTTCTCGTGTCATCATATGCTTATTTTCATAATTCTCTGTTGTTTTCCCCCTCTTTTATTTCAATAAAAGTGTGAAAATTGTGTTTTATTGTCATTTTTAGGCCTCAAAATAAACTTAATTACACAAATAAATTTTTCGAGATTTTTAGCTTACGCAAAAGTAGAACGTGACCACTTTCATGCCAAACAAAAAAATTGAAAAAATTACATGTAAAGACATGTTTTTTAGGCCCCTAAACATGCCTACACAAATAAATTCTTACAAATTTTATGTGGACTTCCTATAATCACACAACATTTTAACATATTTAGATAAATTAGTTTTCCACATTTTTACCTTACCTAAAATTAGAACATCAAAACTCGAATAGGGAACAAAATTTAATGAAAAATTTATTTTCAAAACTTAAATTTTAATAGTGTAAACATCGCACTCCCAAACTCTGAAAAACTCGCAAAGGAACTCAGAAAAACTCACAAAGGGGAAAAAATAAGAGGTGAACGAGGGGAAAAAAAAAATTAAGCCAGCCGCCACTTCAAGTGGCGCCCAGGGACTAGTCGCCACTTCAAGTGGCGTCTGTTTCCTTGGTCGCCACTTGAAGTGGCGCCCTGTACCATTTTTGCAATTGTGAACGTAGCTATACCATTTTTGAAACAAAGGAACTCTCTTATACCAGAAATGTAACGGAGCCTCTAGTTATATGAGCAAAAAGTAGATGATCAAGTGGGAGAAAAGAGAGAAAAGCAAAAGAAAACATAGAACATACAAACTGTCCAGCAGAAACATAACACAAAGAAAAATTCATATCTCCAATTCTATCCATCCTTAAATCACCAAATTTTAATCATAGCTTCTCCACTCCATGGGCAAGATTCGTTCCAAATTTCATGGAAATCCAAGTAGTATAGCCTAGTCAAATCCATGCTTAAAGTTGGAGGACCAAAACTGTCCAGGTTCTGATCAGAAGAAAGATGGGGCTCAAAACCTTAGCTCCCATGGTTGGATTCTTGTGTTCTATAGCTCAAAAGAAAGCCCTTGAAGAGTAGAAGGTGTGGTAAAAATTTTAGAACCAAACTCTTAGTTTTTGATTTTATATGATTTTTACAAGATTGACGATGAATAGTGGATCTTAGAAACTAACTTTGTTTTCATGATTTCTTTGGATGATCTAAGGTGTGATTAAGCTAGACAAGGACCATACCATGCTTATTAAGGTTATATCATACTTCAAGGAAGGTAGATCTCTTGAAACCCTAGCATTTGATTTGAAATTTATGAATGTTTTTGATGGATTTAGCTTGGTATGATTATAGTGATAATTATAAGCATGATTATGTAATTAGTTATATGATTTAAGATGCATGATGATTTTGATGCTAAGATCAGTAGCTTCTGGACTTGTGAGATGATTATTATGTGTATAAGTTGTATTGATGCCCGGTGTGGCTTGGGTTGTTGATTGCGATTTTTGGAACGTTCGTATTATAGCCGTTATAATGCCAAAATTTCGTTAATCATTGAAAACCGTGCATCACAGTAGGTCTAATGGCTGAAACTGGACAAGTATCTAACATGCCCATGTAGATCTTGAGTCGTAGATCATTTTGGAAAAAGAATCGAATCAAACAGACTTACGGTTTAGGATTTATGACCGATTTACTAAAAGTAGTTCGAATCCGTAAATAAAAGTTCGTAACTGAAATTGAACCCTCGTAAAATATGTAAAGTCATGACGAATCTTGGTAAATAAATACTAGAGGTAAAAAGAAAGGTGTGAAAGAAAACCGTATGTCAAAAGGATCGTTTTTCGATTTATTAAAAATATTCGAGTCGAGGTTAAACGCGAACGAACCCCTAAAAGACGACTCTATTATAACTTCGGTAAAACACTTAGAAAACGGGCGATAAAACTCGGAGTATAATATTGGTTCGTAACGATCGACTTTAGAACTTGTATGACTTAAGTATGTCCCAAGTGTAAGTACAGTGACATGTCGTATTAACGAACGAATGTCGGGTCGGATCAATGATAAAAGGAATCCACAAAAAGGGGTATAACGAGATAACTCGAGAACGTGTTTTGATTTAAGTATAACTTAACTTTTAAGATGTTAAGTGATTAATCCCGAATGCCTTGGCTATTTATAGATCACCAAGCTGACCCGGGACCCGCTACCACCACCCCTTACCGTACTCGACTACCAGGCAAGTTTCAATTCCCTTCTTTTAGGCTGTTGTTGTGATTGAATATATATATATATATATATATATGTTTTCTGTTATACATATGCCATAGCATGCATGCCTACTTTCAAGTTATATCGTTATGCTTGTTCCCTGATTGTTTATTGGCTTATAAATTAGATAACTAACGTATCAATTATAAGCCGGTTATTGTAAGACCCTCATAGAAGGGCGTATACATCTTATTCATCAAATATAGACCGGGAGTCAATATTTCTTGATATATCGAGATTACCTCGGAGGAAAATATTTAAGTAAATATTTTCCATTATTTGGGCAACGAATATTATTTGAATATTCGTTCGAGATTATTTATTTAAAGATCCTTACTTCAAATAATTATTTGAACGTAACCATTCGACGAATAATATTTTTCAATATTCATTCAAAGTCGAATAGAATATCGATTATTATTCCGAATATTCTTCTAAAGATTGGACTACTAAATGAATATTATTTGAATATCCATTTAGACTATTATTTTATTAAATGAATATTACTTTTGAATATTCATTTAAGATATTAATTACTTGATGAATATTATTCTAATATTCATCTGAAGCTTGATTTATTTATCGAATATCATCTCGAATATTCCTTTAAAGTTTGGATTACTAAATGAATATTACTTGATATTCATTTAGAATATTATTCATTAAATGAATATTACTTTTTGAATATTCATTTAAATTCCTTATTAATTAATGAATATTATTTTGAATATTCATTTAAATATTTATTTATTCAATAAATATTCTCTTGATGTTTCTTCAAGGATTATTTGGAGAAATACTCTGATTAATGATATTCTTTCATATTCCTAAATATTCTTTAAATATTTTAATTCAATAAATATTCTCTGAATATTTATTCCATACTTAGAATAACCTCAATAAGGTTTATCTTCTTCGATTATTACGGAAAATATCTCGGAGTCATATTATTATTAATCTTATATCAAGAAAGATTCTCAGACATCATCTTCTTGAGTCTATCTCCCTAAAAATAAGGGAACCTTACTTGGAAAATGTTATTTATCTTGTCGACTTCCCGGTCATAAAGTATTCTCTTCACTCGCAACTCGGGTGCTATGGACTTATTAAGTCGCTGTTTACCTTCTCATCTTTCGAGGGGTAAGATTGTTGAAACAACTTGATATTCGTTACCAAGCAATAGCTTGGAAGTTATTGGTGAATTTTCCTTTCCAACTAGATACGACTACTTTGTAGAGTCTTATCAACAATTATTATACTTGGGGAAAGAGGGACGAACGTTACATTCAGAATCATGAATTCTATTTGAACTAGGAGTCGTGTAAGAGGCCGAGTAGCGCCGGTCCATCCCCTTTGGCCCAACCGTTGGCCGGGGAGAGCTAGTAAGGCGGTATACAAGTAAAGCCGTCAGTTCTTCCTTCTACCGGTAGTAAATCTAATTTGAGTTGTACGATCTCGACTGATCATCAAGATTGGAACAACGGGCGCGGTGAATACTCCATCATTGGTTCATCATCCAAACTTAATTATTTCCTGCAACATGATTACTGTTGGCAGAGCTGGAAAAGTGTTCATAACTGGAATTGCAATCTTTTCATGCAATTTCCTCTTTTTAATGAAATGAGAATATCTCGCTTACTTTTGATGTAGCAGATATTTCTAAAAACAAATACTTTAAGTTACCTTGTAACTTCATCGTTCATATTATACTGGCATTTTTTCCGTAAATGCATGGCATATGGTTTGAAAGATACTTTTGAACTGTTATATATTATCGTTCAGTTATATATTATTGTTGGTGGGCTATTGCTCACCCTTGCTTTATTATTATATCACAACAACAGCTAGACCAGATGACTCGCACAAGGCGCACTCGACGCGGGCGAGGACGATGAGACTACCAGAGCTGAAGAAGAAGCTATTGGTAGGATATATTTATTCTTTCAGTACCAAGTATATGGTCTAGTATGACTTATGTAAATGGATGGCAAAGAGTATGTATTTATATTGAAATTCTTTTGGATTGTAAGAACTCATAATGTGATTAATAAAATTTGATTGTTACTCTGATTTCATCTCTAGGACTATAACGGGTGTGTTTTACATTGTTGTGTTGGGTCATAGAGATGTAATTTATTTTATGTTAAGGAAAGTTTAAGTGTTGTGGATAGAATTGGAAACCGTAACGACCGGATCCCGGACCCCGGATCTGGGGGTGTTACAGAAGTGGTATCAGAGCGTACGTTATAAACCCCAGAGATGATGCGACGTTAAAACAATAAACTCACTAAGATAATAAGAACTCTTGCCAAGTTCATAGTCGGACTACTTCAAGTAGTATTGACATATAAAACCCTTATGGGAACTCTTAAGTATCATGATAGTAACTTAGCTCGTTCTCGTATCGACTAGTAAGGCGACAGACCTTGAGGCGTACGAGCAGCAGCATGATGATGTTTTATTATATGCTGACGATCGGATTGTGAATTCGATAGAGTACCCTATTGAGGACTCGAAAGAGGTTCCAGCAGAGGAGAATCCTATTGAGGATGAGGAGTTTACTCCAAGGAAATGAGGGCTGTAGCCAGAGGGATAGCGAGAGTTAAGATTATAGTGCTCAGAGAAGTGAGCACAAAGAACTGAGATATTATTAAGAGAATTGAAATTTTATGTTGGATTTATAGCCGGACTACGAGAGGTAGTACCAGCAATTAAGACAGATTAGAAGGATTACTTGAGGTCTTATATGGGGATAGATGAAGATCCTTAGAGAGTTTCAGATTAATGAGAAAGGAGTTAGAATGATGCATGATTATCAAAGACGTTGATGTAGGACGGGGAGCACCCAGGAGCAGTTGAGATAGAGGCAACAAGTGCCATATTATCGGATAAATGGATTAGTGTGAATATTGTCAATGGTAAGTCGCCATGAGAAGGCGGATTTCATGGGTTATATTTTATGAAACCAAATTGAGATTGTTGATGTGGTTTTATTCAGCGAAATGTCCATATTATGAATGAACCAGCTTCGAAAGTAAAGATAGTGGAAAGTGATGGCCTAATTGGATAAAGTTATATAAAGTAGTAAGTGAGACGATGATCTCAGAAACTACCAGAGGAAAAGACCAGTGGGTCTATGATAAACTCGTAATATGACTACTATCAGGTACTAAGTATAAGTTTATTTTAACTCAGTAAAATGGTGAATCAGGAACGTTAGATGCATGTGATTCAGAAGAATATTAAATTCTTTCTTTTCCCCGAATAGATTATAGTAGTTACCTTAAGTTTATTCTGACACTGAATTGCAAATGGATCAAGTAATGCGATTAGTGGTTAAGAGGTAATAGAGAATGTTTTAAGATGAAATTGGTAACGACCAGGCGTTGGTGTTGCCTAACGGGAGAAGGAAGACTTTATGATACACTATGATGCATCTCATACAGGTTTAGGTGGTGTGCTTATGCAGCATGGCAGAGTAATTGCGGATGCATTCGAACAACACGGTACACCAGACTAGGATGGCCCTAGTAGTGCCAATTTTTATGAAACGACTAACTCCGACGGTAGTGTTCCTTCTGAAACCTGTGGTTAGGAAGACTGACATTTGATATTATCGACAATTAAGATGTATATGTATCAGGAAGAGGTGGCATGTTTCAGTTTGAAACTTTTGATTTCCCTTCTATGGGATATATATATATATATATATATATATATATATATATTTGGTTCCTTTCTAGTGGTTAAACTTCCAACTTTGTGTCAATAATTCCGTTATTATAACTGCTTATGATTCTACCTGCTTGGATGCTCATAGAACTATTCTCTAGGTTTCAAAATTGATCTTCATAGTGTTACCGGTGGTTGGATAGATTGACCAAAATTTCCTTGATTCTGGAAAAAAATTCAACGAATTTTGGCAAACCTTGTCTTTCTGATTATCAGAGAACATCATGGAAGAGTGTAGAAACTGGGGCGAACCCCGTGAATTGGGTAAAGTAGCCGCTATATGGGTTGGTGGATAGACCCTGGTTATCACGATTGATTGTAGAAATACAATGATGAAGTGAGATTGGACGAAAACAGGAAATGTAAGTAAGAAACCAGTCGGACTGAGAAACTCCGGGATTGACTTAAGTGAAAAGGCTGTTATACCATGAATGGTACGTGGGATTGATAAGAATAGTTGAAAAGATAAAAGTGGAGGAAAGGTAACCGGAGACGGTGCCGAGAAGTCGATTAAGACCTATATGGAGTAAAGTTTTGGAAAGGTAGAAAGGTATCAAAGTAGAAGGCACTATGCCAGCAATTGCTAGAAAAGTGATGCTAATTAGCCAACCCCAAAAACCATATATTTTTATTTTAGTGTGGTCAGTTGAGGCCAAGTCACAAAGGATTATCAAGTGACTAGACCAGCAATGAAAGGACAAAGCAGGGTTGCTTCTAAGTAAGCGCCGACTGCAAGGGCTTTTGATATAAAGGAAATATTAATGAGATCGTAGGAATCTTCTACTGAACCCTTTGCAACCCATGTTTGGATTGGGAATTTACTAGACTTTTTGGAATGGGGTCACCCGTACTAAAGTGATTCATGTGTATATGATTGCCCAAGATTACGAGTAAAAATGGAAGTATAATGACTTGAGATGTATGATGTTATGGTATTATAAATACCATGAATATAGTATGACCAAGGGAAGTAAACAATGAAGGTTTATGAAGAGAGTATAGAAATGGTCATAGATGGATCAGTATGCTGTAGAAATTTTGTCTAAGGCAAGTACCTTTGAGAAAAACGATAAGTACTAAGAGATTCACGTTGAACTCGATCAATATCTTCCAGAACATCCTTGCTACCATTACCAAGTTCTGTAAGAGAGCAGATAGACTTACGTTGTCTTTTGGAAGGTCAAATAGGCTGACAACTATCTGAAAGAAGAGGTTAGCATTAAGCCACCGATCGATTATCAAATGAGAATGATTGAAAAGAGACCCTTATTAAGGATACATGATTTGATTGCCAAGTATAGGATGCAAGAATTCCTTGGCAGTTGAATTAAGGATAGGATATCCATAAATTAAGAAAAACCCTGGGGAATGCACAAAGGATGGCATTAACCCTAATAACGACATTATGAACTCAGATGATATGAGTTGGACTTGCTAAGGCAACAATGACCGGTAAGGATTATTAAAAAGAGTTCTGGAAAGAACATAGATAGAATTATTAGAGTATTGATCAACGACATTTTGATATACCCTGTACCCAGAAAATACAGGAGGAATGATGAGGATGACCTATGAAACCTTACAAGGAAAAAAAAAAGTAATATTCCGAACTTCAAAATGGAAGTTTGGTAAGGAATGTATGACATAGTAACAATAATGCCAGATGAGGCATGTATGAAACCCTGAGGAAGTATGGATTGAACCTATAAAGGTTGAGATTATCCTAAGATAAGGAAAGAACTAAGAAAAGAAGTATCCTAAGTAGGATTGGGAATAAACGTGATAAAGTTCCCACGGGTAGGTGGAAGCAATGACTTATGGAAAAAGATTGATAAATATATTTTTCTCCATCAGCAGAGCTTAAGGGAGAATGCTTTCACCCAACAGTGATGGGAATGAGGTAGAAAAGTTTGAATTGGAATATATCCAGAGAACAAGGATTACCAGAAATTATTATTATCAAGAAAGGCCAATGAGGTGGCCGACATTCTAAGTATAAAGGAATAATTACAAATGTTCATACCGAAGAAACAAAATGATATTTGGAAAGACCTTGAAGGTCATATCGGAGTGGAGGAAGTTACATTCCTTTTGATGATTGTGCAAGAATCGAAGGTAATAATAGTTTATGTAAAGATTCGATTTGTAATGGAGTCTTAAGCATATTACGTACCTTAGAAGGTCCCGTTTTGAGGCAAACCAGGACCATGATACAAAATTGACGAAGTAAACCGTTAAGTTTCCAGTCTTTTATGGAAGCTGCATGAATGATAGTTTCATCAACCTGACATAGCTGCGATGCTTGAAACTCTTCTGCAATTTTATCTACTTCATGTAATATCTACATCAAGTTCAGGAAGTGTTCCTTATGGATAAGGAATATTGATTTCCAGAGAACCTACCCAGAGTAACACTCGATCGAGAGATTTGATTCTTTTCGAATTAGGGAGAAATTGATATTATAATAATGATGGATTAGTTGATACCCAATGGAGCCAAATTGATTATGAGGGAAATAATTCAAGGATAAAGACGGAGTCAGAGATTTTGGAATCTAGTTCAGACTAAGAGATTATGACGCCAGAGATATGAGGCTTGATTAGCTCATATGGTTGACCCCGAGGAAAGAGACACCAAGTATAATTATAATGATTTTGGGAGGTTGTACAAGGTTTTAATAAGCTACCAGATAACGATTTGGATGACATAATAATGAATATCGAGTGTTCAGAGCCTAGTGCTGCATCTCCCGTTAGCCCAGTAGGAATAAAAGAATTATCAACTCAGATGCGAGGATTGTTGAATAAGAGTGCGATGAGACTCAGTGTGCCACCGTAAGGAACCGGTGTGTTGTAAGAAAGAAATATGTTAGCACAAGATTGTGCATCGAACCTCGAGAGTTGAATGAGTCAACATTGAGTATAGGTACTGTTGTAGAAGATTGTCTGAGCAGCACAGGGACGCTGTGTATTTTCTAAACTTATTAGGAAATGGGACATCACCGGTTGGAAGTTAAAAAAAAAATCGAGGATATACCCAAGATTGTGAATCGCACTAGGTATAGACACTATGAAATTGTAAGTGATGTCATTTTGGGTTGACTATTGCACCCACAACTTTTTGGAATTTAATGAATTGGTTGTGAGTTATCTGAGATAGTTTTCGCCCTAAGTATATCGAAACATTGTATATATGAAGGAAAGGTGCGAAATCAAAAAGGATCAAACATGATCGACTTTCAGACCTATCAGATCTGAAAATATGTGTGCTTGTGTGTATATGAAGATTATAATTTGTGATAAAAGGATTAAGAGTCCTCGAACCAGACAACATTCCCCGCAAACAAATCCCCCCAAGAGATTCGCCTTTCTTTCAGAAAGGAGAAGAGATGAGATAATAGAGAATGACTGAATGAACACAGGAGGTAGATTGGCATTCTGTGAGATGATTAAAGAAGAGGTTGGAACACCGGGGGTGATAGTAGTTAACAATGAGATAGCGAGGCCAAAACAGTGATGGCCGACGAGCTCGTTGCTAGACATCAAGAGTTACTCGAATCGGTTGTTAGAATACTCGAACTAGTTTCAATACAGAGTACCCCGTCGACAATAGAGTTGACATTTATACAATGGAATTGGGAAATATCTAGAATTAATAGAGGATTCTGACAAGCAAGTTTTTGTTGATGTATTTCTGTGCAAACAAGATAGAGAATATAAGGTTCGAGATTTGTAATAAGAAAAGGTATCCTCGTGGAAGGAATTAACAAGATTAGAATGAAAGGAAGTTTAGCCCAAGATTCATTGGGCCATCTGAGAGTTTAAACGCGTCAGGAAGGTGGCCTATGAGCCAGCCTCACCCAAACCGGTAAAATGGTCATAACATGGTTCATGCGTATGTGCCTTATCAGTATACTATAGATTCCCGGCATATGACAGAGTACGAGCAGATAGATATACATAACAGAATCTGAACTACGAAGGACAACCTGTGGAAATTATGAATAGAAAAGAGCAAGCACTAAGAGATAAGGTTGTCAAGCTAGTGAGAGATTTGAAGAAAATCAAGAAGTGGAAGAATCCATCTGAGAAATAGAAAGTGCAATGGGATAGAAGTAACCCCAGTTATTCCTAAACTGATTCCGAGGACGGAATCCTTTTAAGGAGGGGAGACTGTAATAACCCGAATTTTGGGTAGAATTAAAACTTTTCTTATTGTGGTTAAAGAGCACTAATGAATGGTGGTTTCAAAGAACAATGATTGTAATGAATGGATATTGCTTTGGACAATGATCCTGATGCATTGGTATATTGTCAGAATAGAGTAATTCGATGGTTGAGGACCTAGATAAGAATAATCTACCATCCAGGAAGGAGCTAATGGATCCTTGAAGGGAAATGAGTACGTGCATAGTGTTTCCCATACGTGCATAGTGTTTTCCGTACATGCATAGTGTTTCCCATACGTGCATAGTATCTCCCGTACGTGCATAGTGTTTCCTGTACGTGCATAGTAATTTGGTGGATGAATAGTGATTTTGTAAGTTGGAAAACTTTTCACGCCACCCTATGTACGGGACGTGATATGGATGTTTCGAAGTCGTATTAGTAATACGCGGAGGAAATAAGTGAATGCAGAGACGATCGGAATTCAGAAATTCCAAATTCTTTTTCGGTATAATATTTGACCGGACAGTGGATTAAATATTATTATAATCCAAGAATTGAGATATTAACTTTGAGGATTTGATATTTTGGGATGTTATTATATTTGATTTAAGAATGAAGGTAGGAAACCACTGAGGCAGTGAAACAAGCGTTCTAGAAACCGCTAAAACGTTATAACGAGATTAATCAATAAAGCGAACGAATCCTAGATTACGGATTAAGTTCGTATCGAGATTAAATATCCTATATGATCATCAAGAGAATTATATCAAGTGGATTAAATTATTTAATCAAGGATTAAATCAAAACAATTTAGGAGTTAAGTGATTTAAATCACTTAAATCAAACAAGAAACAAAACAAATATCTATCAAAACTTATCCAAGACTCTTGGCTCTTACCCCAATGCTATCAATCTCATCCTACCAGCTGATAATATCTAGTTATATGAGCAAAAAGTAGATGATCAAGTGGGAGAAAAGAGAGAAAAGCCGGTTATTGTGATTGAATAACCTTCAATTCCCTTTCAATTCCCTTCTTTTAGGCTGTTGTTGTGATTGAATATATATATATATATATATATATATATATATATATATATATATATATATATATATATATATATATATGTTTTCTGTTATACATATGCCATAGCATGCATGCCTACTTTCAAGTTATATCGTTATGCTTGTTCCCTGATTCTTTATTGGCTTATAAATTAGATAACTAACGTATCAATTATAAGCCGGTTATTGTAAGACCCTCATAGAAGGGCGTATACATCTTATTCGTCAAATATAGACCGGGAGTCAATATTTCTTGATATATCGAGATTACCTCGGAGGAAAATATTTAAGTAAATATTTTCCATTATTTGGGCGACGAATATTATTTGACTATTCGTTCGAGATTATTTATTTAACGATCCTTACTTCATATAATTATTTGAACGTAACCATTCGACGAATAATATTTTTCAATATTCATTCAAAGTCGAATAGAATATCGATTATTATTCCGAATATTCTTCTAAAGATTGGACTACTAAATGAATATTATTTGAATATCCATTTAGACTATTATTTTATTAAATGAATATTACTTTTGAATATTCATTTAAGATATTAATTACTTGATGAATATTATTCTAATATTCATCTGAAGCTTGATTTATTTATCGAATATCATCTCGAATATTCCTTTAAAGTTTGGATTACTAAATGAATATTACTTGATATTCATTTAGAATATTATTCATTAAATGAATATTACTTTTTGAATATTCATTTAAATTCCTTATTAATTAATGAATATTATTTTGAATATTCATTTAAATATTTATTTATTCAATAAATATTCTCTTGATGTTTCTTCAAGGATTATTTGGAGAAATACTCTGATTAATGATATTCTTTCATATTCCTAAATATTCTTTAAATATTTTAATTCAATAAATATTCTCTGAATATTTATTCCATACTTAGAATAACCTCAATAAGGTTTATCTTCTTCGATTATTACGGAAAATATCTCGGAGTCATATTATTATTAATCTGATATGAAGAAAGGTTCTCAGACATCATTCTTCTTGAGTCTATCTCCCAAAAAATAAGGGAACCTTACTTGGAAAATGTTATTTATCTTGTCGACTTCCCGGTCATAAAGTATTCTCTTCACTCGCAACTCGGGTGCTATGGACTTATTAAGTCGTTGTTTACCTTCTCATCTTTCGAGGGGTAAGATTGTTGGAACAAGTTGATATTCGTTACCAAGCAACAGCTTGGAAGTTATTGGTGAATTTTCCTTTCCAACTAGATACGACTACTTTGTAGAGTCTTATCAACAAGTATTATACTTGGGGAAAGGGGGACGAACGTTACATTCAGAATCATGAATTCTATTTGAACTAGGAGTCGTGTAAGAGGCTGAGTAGCACCGGTCCATCCCCTTTGGCCCAACCGTTGGCCGGGGAGAGCTAGTAAGGCGGTGTACAAGTAAAGTCGTCAGTTCTTCCTTCTACCGGTAGTAAATCTAATTTGAGCCGTACGATCTCGACTGATCATCAAGATTGGAACAGCGGGCGCGGTGAATACTCCATCATTGGTTCATCATCCAAACTTAATTATTTCCTGCAACATGATTACTGTTGGCAGAGCTGGAAAAGTGTTCATAACTGGAATTGCAATCTTTTCATGCAAGTTCCTCTTTTTAATGAAATGAGAATATCTCGCTTACTTTTGATGTAGCAGATATTTCTACAAACAAATACTTTAAGTTACCTTGTAACTTCATCGTTCATATTATACTGGCATCATTTCCGTAAATGCATGGCATATGGTTTGAAAAATACTTTTGAACTGTTATATATTATCGTTCAGTTATATATTATTGTTGGTGGGCTATTGCTCACCCTTGCTTTATTATTATATCACAACAACAGCTAGACCAGATGACTCGCACAAGGCGCACTCGACGCGGGCGAGGACGATGAGACTACCAGAGCTGAAGAAGAAGCTATTGGTAGGATATATTTATTCTTTCAGTACCAAGTATATGGTCTAGTATGACTTATGTAAATGGATGGCAAAAAGTATGTATTTATATTGAAATTCTTTTGGATTGTAAGAACTCATAATTTGATTAATAAAATTTGATTGTTACTCTGATTTCATCTCTGGGACTATAACGGGTGTGTTTTACATTGTTGTGTTGGGTCATAGAGATGTAATTTATTTTATGTTAAGGAAAGTTCAAGTGTTGTGGATAGAATTGGAAACCGTAACGACCGGATCCCGGACCCCGGATCTGGGGGTGTTACAAATTCCGTACTATTCATAACTAATTTTACATGCCAGGAAGATTTATTATTGATGTTTACTTTAAACATTGAATGTTGCAGCCTTTTATCAAGATTTGTGTATTAACAAGATCTCTTCTGTGTAGTTTAGGTTGGGGAGACAGATTTGAAGGTTGAAATGGTTGCAAAGAATGTCAGAGATTTTGGCTTGGATCCAATGCAGGAAGTGATGGGAACACTTTCAGACTGGCCTTTAGAATTTGAGAGGCTGCAGAAATTGATACTTGAACTTTGGCAAACTTGCAATGTTTCGCTGGTTCATAGGACGTACTTTGTTCTTCTGTTTACGGGTGATCCCACGGATTCCATTTACATGGAAGTAGAGCTTCGAAGACTATCTTTCGTCAAAGATACATTTTCAAGGGAAGATCCAGAGGTGGACCATGGTCGGACTCTCACATTGGCTTCAAGGTCATCATCTCTACCTTTGTACATGCATGTAACATGTAGAAGTATACTTAATTTATATATATGTTTCTTACTGGCTCCATCTATATGGCGTGCTCTTAGTTTTATGTTGAACTCTACAATCGAACTTGGGAGCATCCTTGCCACGGCTAGGGCACTCTTTGTTCTCTGTTATACATTTTTTTAATTCCGTACTATTCATAACTAATTTTACATGCCAGGAAGATTTATTATTGATGTTTACTTTAAACATTGAATGTTGCAGCCTTTTATCAAGATTTGTGTATTAACAAGATCTCTTCTGTGTAGTTTAGGTTGGGGAGACAGATTTGAAGGTTGAAATGGTTGCAAAGAATGTCAGAGATGTTGGCTTGGATCCAATGCAGGAAGTGATGGGAACACTTTCCGACTGGCCTTTAGAACTTGAGAGGCTGCAGAAATTGATACTTAAACTTTGGCAAACTTGCAATGTTTCGCTGGTTCATAGGACGTACTTTGTTCTTCTGTTTACGGGTGATCCCACGGATTCCATTTACACGGAAGTAGAGCTTCGAAGACTGTCTTTCGTCAAAGATACATTTTCAAGGGAAGATCCAGAGGTGGACCATGGTCGGACTCTCACATTGGCTTCAAGGTCATCATCTCTACCTTTGTACATGCATGTAACATGTAGAAGTATACTTAATTTATATATATGTTTCTTACTGGCTCCATCTATATGGCATGCTCTTAGTTTTATGTTGAACTCTACAATCGAACTTGGGAGCATCCTTGCCACGGTTAGGGCACTCTTTGTTCTCTGTTATACATTTTTTTAATTCCGTACTATTCATAACTAATTTTACATGCCAGGAAGATTTATTATTGATGTTTACTTTAAACATTGAATGTTGCAGCCTTTTATCAAGATTTGTGTATTAACAAGATCTCTTCTGTGTAGTTTAGGTTGGGGAGACAGATTTGAAGGTTGAAATGGTTGCAAAGAATGTCAGAGATGTTGGCTTGGATCCAATGCAGGATGTGATGGGAACACTTTCAGACTGGCCTTTAGAATTTGAGAGACTGCAGAAATCGATACTTGAACTTTGGCAAACTTGTAATGTTTCACTGGTTCATAGGACGTACTTTGTTCGTCTGTTTACGGGTGATCCCACGGATTCCAATTACATGGAAGTAGAGCTTCGAAGACTGTCCTTCGTCAAAGATACATTTTCAAGGGAAGATCCAGTGGTGGACGATGGTCGGACTCTCACATTGGCTTCAAGGTCATCATCTCTACCTATATACATGCATGTAACATGTAGAAGTATACTTAATTTATATATATGTTTCTTACTGGCTCCATCTATATGGTGTGCTCTCAGTTTTGTGTTGAACTCTACAATCGAACTTGGGAGCATCCTTGCCACGGCTAGGGCAGTCTTTGTTTTCTGTTATACATTTTTTTTTAATTTCGTAATATTCATAACTAATTTTACATGCCAGGAAGATTTATTATTGATGTTTACTTTAAACATTGAATGTTGCAGCCTTTTATCAAGATTTGTGTATTAACAAGATCTCTTCTGTGTAGTTTAGGTTGGGGAGACAGATTTGAAGGTTGAAATGGTTGCAAAGAATGTCAGAGATGTTGGCTTGGATCCAATGCAGGAAGTGATGGGAACACATTCAGACTGACCTTTAGAATTTGAGAGGCTGCAGAAATTGATACTTGAACTTTGGCAAACTTGCAATGTTTCGCTGGTTCATAGGACGTACTTTGTTCTTCTGTTTACGGGTGATCCCACGGATTCCATTTACATGGAAGTAGAGCTTCGAAGACTGTCCTTCGTCAAAGATACATTTTCAAGGGAAGATCCAGAGGTGGACCATGGTCGGACTCTCACATTGGGTTCAAGGTCATTATCTCTACCTTTATACATGCATGTAACATGTAGAAGTATACTTAATTTATATATATGTTTCTTACTGGCTCCATCTATATGGCGTGCTCTTAGTTTTGTGTTGAACTCTACAATCGAACTTGGGAGCATCCTTGCCACGGCTAGGGCACTCTTTGTTTTCTGTTATACATTTTTTTTAATTCCGTAATATTCATAACTAATTTTACATGCCAGGAAGATTTATTATTGATGTTTACTTTAAACATTGAATGTTGCAGCCTTTTATCAAGATTTGTGTATTAACAAGATCTCTTCTGTGTAGTTTAGGTTGGGGAGACAGATTTGAAGGTTGAAATGGTTGCAAAGAATGTCGGAGATGTTGGCTTGGATCCAATGCAGGATGTGATGGGAACACTTTCAGACTGGCCTTTAGAATTTGAGAGGCTGCAGAAATTGATACTTAAACTTTGGCAAACTTGCAATGTTTCGCTGGTTCATAGGACGTACTTTGTTCGTCTGTTTACGGGTGATCCCACGGATTCCAATTACATGGAAGTAGAGCTTCGAAGACTGTCCTTCGTCAAAGATACATTTTCAAGGGAAGATCCAGAGGTGGACGATGGTCGGAAGCTCACATTGGCTTCAAGGTCATCATCTCTACCTATATACATGCATGTAACATGTAGAAGTATACTTAATTTATATATATGTTTCTTACTGGCTCCATCTATATGGCGTGCTCTTAGTTTTGTGTTGAACTCTACAATCGAACTTGGGAGCATCCTTGCCACGGCTAGAGCACTCTTTGTTCTCTGTTATACATTTTTTTTAATTCCGTAATATTCATAACTAATTTTACATGCCAAGAAGATTTATTATTGATGTTTACTTTAAACATTGAATGTTGCAGCCTTTTATCAAGATTTGTGTATTAACAAGATCTCTTCTGTGTAGTTTAGGTTGGGGAGACAGATTTGAAGGTTGAAATGGTTGCAAAGAATGTCAGAGATGTTGGCTTGGATCCAATGCAGGAAGTGATGGGAACACTTTCCGACAGGCCTTTAGAACTTGAGAGGCTGCAGAAATTGATACTTGAACTTTGGCAAACTTGCAATGTTTCGCTGGTTCATAGGACGTACTTTGTTCTTCTGTTTACGGGTGATCCCACGGATTCCATTTACATGGAAGTAGAGCTTCGAAGACTGTCCTTCGTCAAAGATACATTTTCAAGGGAAGATCAAGAGGTGGACCATGGTCGGACTCTCACATTGGCTTCATGGTCATCATCTCTACCTTTGTACATGCATGTAACATGTAGAAGCATACTTAATTTATATATATGTTTCTTACTGGCTCCATCTATATGGCGTGCTCTTAGTTTTGTGTTGAACTCTACAATCGAACTTGGGAGCATCCTTGCCACGGCTAGGGCACTCTTTGTTCTCTGTTATACATTTTTTTTAATTCCGTACTATTCATAACTAATTTTACATGCCAGGAAGATTTATTATTGATGTTTACTTTAAACATTGAATGTTGCAGCCTTTTATCAAGATTTGTGTATTAACAAGATCTCTTCTGTGTAGTTTAGGTTGGGGAGACAGATTTGAAGGTTGAAATGGTTGCAAAGAATGTCAGAGATGTTGGCTTGGATCCAATGCAGGAAGTGATGGGAACACATTCAGACTGGCCTTTAGAATTTGAGAGGCTGCAGAAATTGATACTTGAACTTTGGTAAACTTGCAATGTTTCGCTGGTTCATAGGACATACTTTGTTCTTCTGTTTACGGGTGATCCCACGGATTCCATTTACATGGAAGTAGAGCTTCGAAGACTGTCCTTCGTCAAAGATACATTTTCAAGGGAAGATCCAGAGGTGGACCATGGTCGGACTCTCACATTGGCTTCAAGGTCATCATCTCTACCTATATACATGCATGTAACATGTAGAAGTATACTTAATTTATATATATGTTTCTTACTGGCTCCATCTATATGGCGTCTTCTTAGTTTTGTGTTGAACTCTACATGCGGGTTCCACCCGTTCTCCTCCGTAAGGTATCAAGATGAAGACTTGGTCTGTAGTCTATAGGCATAAAATTTGGCCAAAAAATGGAGATCGTTTCAAACGACTGTTAAGTCAAGTAGTCTTCATAAGCATGCTTATCTTGCAAAAGAACACGTCCATTAATTGATCATGCTCTTGTTATTTATTATTTACCGACCATGTCATGCTATCTCCGTTTAAGTTGCAAGACAGGTTTGTGATCTTTCAGCTTGAGAGCTCTTCGTCGTGAACACGAGAGACTTTGAGCAAGTTGGTGTCTAGAAGGTTCTCAGAAGAACAACGAAACTGGATCTACGAGAAGTGGGATATCAGTTTGGATTCAAAGAGGAGGAAACTGCAGCTAATTCAACGTTTGTGGAGTGACACAAAGGATATGAACCACATCATCGAGAGTGCTGCAATTGTTGCAAGGCTTGTTATGTTTTCAGAGCAAGACAGAATCCCTAAAGAAATGTTTGGACTTAGCTTCACTCCTCCACGAATAAGCCGGAGATCCTATGGATGGAAACAAAGCAGGACAACCATATTGTAAGCTACTCCAATAAGCAGGGCATCAACAAGTGTTGGTCATTGGTGAAAGTTAATTGATTTTCAGTAGTCGGTAATCTTGAATTTAATATAGAGGCACGAAACTTCTAATGGCCCTTAGTTCAGAACCGTGATGCTAGTTTACGAAAATGTAAACAAATAAAAAAGTTTCATTCTCATGCTTGCCTTTTTAGGTAAACAAAAATCAAACGCAAGTACCCAGAACTCAATATAGAGGAGATCTTGGTTTCTTTAATGTAGGATTGTATTTATATACAAACATATTTAGAGGCAATTTCGACAAAAGAAGTATTAGCCTACAAACTCTACAAATCTCCCGAATGCATAAAAATCGACAAAGGATGCACTAAAAACAGCAGTAGGATTCACAAAAGATACATATATCGTGTTTACAATATAAATATTTATATCAATAAAGAAACAATGTTTCTATAACAAATATATTTGGAATTCATTAATACAGAAAATGTAATTAATTTGTCATTAATTTCAAAATATTTGGTGATTCTACCAACATTTTAGTGCATCATGCGTTGTAATCTTGATATCAGTATAATTCTACGGATTAGTAGAGTTTTAAGGCGAAAGTTTGTAACTGAACACAATCCAACATATTTATACACGAATGTGTAACATGAAATCTACATGATATGATTCTTTGAAGTTGTGCTTAGCTTTCTCAAATTTTGCATAGAACTATCTTCAACAATAGGTTCAGTCAACTATGAAAAAGTGACCTAGATTCAAAAGTTGTATAATTTGAATGAATACCAGGTACTGTATGTCATTTTTAAAGGATGCAAGGAACGCTTCGCTCGAATGCTCAACATGTCACTCAACTAGTCAGGGACAACGGACAAGTGCTCTGAATTTTAACTTCCTGATAATTTAGGGACCACGAAGTTGCATAACATTTAAAATACATGCCAGTGTTAATCAATTTCTTCATTATCACAATAACCAAACAACTCTTATGTTCCGACAAAGTAAAACTAAAATACAAGATATATTAATTGGTATAGCATTGCATTATCAATTTATCATAAGTCGCTAAATGGCTTATCTTTTGCACGGGATTCATCAATTCTACGGTTGTGCTGCCCGCTTGTATTATAGAAAACTGAGGTCGACCATCTACTCCGACCATCTACTCCAGAGTAATTCCCCACCTTGCCCCATAGGATTAAAACTTACAGCCCATGACTTATATCGTAGGACACGATTAGTTATAATAATACTATTTGGAGTAATACTACCAGTATTACATTAGATAAATTTAAACCCAGGAATTAATGGTAACCATATTGCCACGGGCCCATGGCCTTGTGTAGTAGATACGAACCTGATGAATGTCACTTAGCTTTCGAACAATTTTTTTATATCATGCAATGCTCCACCTAGCCTCAACATCTAGAATAATATTACTCAAGTGGTACCAGTAGAGCTAAACTAATGTGTTTTTTCTAGTGTAGAGGATACGAAACCCAGGCAATGATTACCAGTTCAAGGATATCATTCCTTTCCCATTTGCAGATGACTCCTTTATCTTTTTCGAAAATAGTTTGTTGGTTTTTCTCAGGAGCGAGAACGGGCATATATTTATCATCAGAAAGTCAGAAACAGAAGGCAAAAACTTACAATTCACAATGGCTAAATGGAGTACAAAAGGTATGAAACTCCATATACTACTCTTCAAACAAGAGTAGATAGAGTAGTGTCAATGGAGTTGTTTAAAATAACACTTCAACCGAATGCACCTGGACTGTTTACAACATTCTTCTTCACTAACGCTCTTAATCATTTTTATAATAACAAGTAATTCTTATGACCCACCAAGTAAACACCCAATTGCATCGAGATCACAGAGATACTATCTACTAAAAAAGAGTTCCAAGCCATCAATCTAGAAAAACTAGATATTGTTTTAGCAAAACACTTCTATCTAAAGTCATGGTACTGGTTGTTCTCGTTCTAAAACTATCATCTAAAAACATTGAGAGACTGAGAGTAGTTTTGATAGACCCACAACTCTCGCTAGGGTTGTTGAGTAGTTCAGTTACACCAAGAACTCTTGCTAGGTCTGTAGGTAAGTCGAGCCCATGGTGCCGTCGTGAGTGGCTCAATGTTCGAATCAACTCTTACTATAAAATACAACAAAAGCTCAGACTACAATAAAGACTACTACTACACTACAGTTGTTAACTATAACCCAAGGATTGAAAGTGAATCCTATTGCCAGTGACCCTGAGTACAACTTATGAACTTGATCGGTGTTGTTTTATTCCTCTTTCATTTTTGCATATTAAAGGAACTTGAATACATATGCAAGCAGTGTGTCCACTGAGCCTAAAATCCGTAACCTTCAACCAAACATATGCATATCGTTTTCTAAACCAAAGCAAAACGTGCAGCTTCAGACTCATTTGTAAGACCTATCAACCTCACATTAAATTATCAAGTCTTCATATCAGCTCTATGCTATGAAGCAGGGAGAGCTCTATGACACTAGCTAATATCATCGACAGGAAAAACGACATATCAGAGTTTCTACTTATAGTTGCTGCTCATCCTCTTTTAATAGTGACACAAACATGCTATCTCAATCCCAAGATTATCGATGAATTCTGTCTTCCTAATTTTTTGATGGTATTTAGTGCTCTCACCCTCTTTAGATAGAGCGACACAATTACACAAATATACTATCTCAATCCCAAGATTATTGATAAAACATATCTTCC
This sequence comes from Saposhnikovia divaricata, assembly GCA_036435485.1. Classification (NCBI taxonomy): domain Eukaryota; kingdom Viridiplantae; phylum Streptophyta; class Magnoliopsida; order Apiales; family Apiaceae; genus Saposhnikovia; species Saposhnikovia divaricata. The sequence goes on from CM071598.1 coordinate 135,676,670, forward strand.
TAATTTTTTGATGGTATTTAGTGCTTCCAGAATGGCTAAATGCACAGACATCGAGTAACGATGTTTAAGGTCAAGATAAAGCAATTGCAAGCAGCTATAACATATGCTCATGGAACCTCAACTGACAACCCTTGTTTAAATCTGCTTAACGCATCTCATTTTGTACAGTAGAGCAAAATGGTGCAGCCTCGAAGTGATTTGAATGACATACCAGCCTGACATCAAACTCTGGATAACAGCTCACTGGCAGGAGCCAACAATATCAACAAACACCATATTGTAGTTTCTACCCATAATAGGTGTTTCAAGAAAGATGATGCCATTCCATATTAGATCGAATGACTGAAAAATTCTACCCCCAATCCAAAACTACACGGACCTTACCAGACAACGAGGGGAAGACCATCCACACAAACTACAAAAATTAGACATGAAGATATTCATGATTAAAATAAACCCCTGTACCAAATGAAGCTAATTAAAAGAAACTTAGAATTTAGACCCATTATATCAGAACAAACTTAGAATCATAGACAGTGAATTGCTAAGCTGGATTCCCACAAAGAAACTTTCTTAATACTCCTCAAGCTCTTTATTAGATTAGTTAATAATCCTATCAACTGGATATCATAAAGCGAATAAGAGGCTGTGGCACCATAAAAGGCAAATTCACAGAAACATAATAAAAAAAGGCTATTTACCCACATAACCTACAACAAGATCATGGGTACAAAACTACAGATATATATTCCCCACTACCCTAAACTTCATTTCTACTTAATAGCGAAAGAAAATAGAAAACACATACAGAAGACTGTCAATTCATCTTATCTATAATATTAAATTATCGAGAAAGAAATATAGAAGTCATTATAACATCATAGAATCATATAATAATAAACTGCTGTAACTATTATCATCACATCCTATATAACATTTAAAACTAACGTACTTTGTATAGTTGCATCTAATAGTCACCGAGTTCCATTAAGTTCCCGCAATGCTCCTTAACCCCCTCCCCATCAACACAATCATAGGCTCATTCATATCTCAATATGCGTGACATAGCAGACAAAAGCAAAGAAAGAGTTGACCAAGCTGAACCGAACTTATTAATTTGGAAACATTCAAGTGAAATGTACAATACTCCGATAACATAACAAGAACACCCAATGTTTGTCGAAAAGGCAACTAGAAAATACATAGGATAAAACAATTAATTCATTTCAAATGAGTTTGAAAGGGAGTGGCCAAGGAGTGGACCTGGGGACCTCAACTTTGTCCTTGATTCTCTCGATTTTCTTCTCTTTCTTGGGCCTTGAATTTCCATACGACCCTTTGAATCTTTTTCCACTCTTTGATTTCTTGTCGCCTCTTCCGCATAGTTCCGGCGAACCCAAAGGAATTGATGAAGAGAGGGATGTGAAAGCAGCCGCGGCGGCCACGCTTTTGTCGCCGGAAAGTATGAATCTTTTCGCTGCTCCGTTGCAAATTTGCATCATCGCCATTGATGTTCTGTGTAAACCCTAGAATTTCAAACTCAAAATAGAATGGATCAAGTCTAGGTGATAGTTAGTTGCTTGCTGGGTTGTGTTCAATCAAGATCTGGCCCAGTTGCTTTCTAGAAAAATAAAATCTGGCCCAGGTTTTAGGATTGGGTTAAAGATTTGAGTCCATTTAAGGGCCTACTTACGTATCATTATCTCCTTTTCTCAAATGTTTTTTCGTTTTTTTATTACCGCAGGCGGAAATATGAGATTAGTTTTTTTCTTTTTTTACGAGAGAAAATAGATTCAGTTTTGGTTATACTATCTAGGCCATTGTTCTATGGAGAACCATCTTACATGAAGAACCGTGAAGAACCACATATTCTATACTAATTTCTGATTCTATTACAAAACCAAATTTTTATTTTTTTGGTTCTATAAAAAAAAAAAATTGGTTCTACAAAAAAAAAAATCTGGACAAAGCTGGCGTGGCATGTCTGCTGACGTGGCAATGCCACGTCACCTGCCATGTCATCGATGACATCATCACTACTGACGTGGCAGTGATGACGTGGCAGTTTCGAATTTTTAAAAAAAAAAAATTTTGGTTCTGTTACAGAATCTGAAAAATATTGGTTCTACTACAGAATCATTGGGTTCTCCACGATTCTCCACGTAAGGTGGTTCTCCATGGAGTGCTACTCATCCTATCTATCTACCTGTATAATTGTATTAAAACCAAAACAATGAAAATTTGTCGATTTGGTTTTTGGTACAATTATTCTAATTGTTAAAATAAATAATAACATCTACACTATTACTAGCTTAAAACCCGTGCGATGCACGAACTTTTTTAATATTATATGATTTTTTTTCATTATTTTAAATTAGTTTTTTAAAACATGAATTTTGGAACCTTAAATTTTTATATGAAATGATTTGATAATAATTATATAAATGTTATCCCTGATATTTCTAGAAAAGGAGGGATTTTAGTTATAAAATACAGAAAAAATGATAGATTTTAGTTGAAAAAGGTAATCGGTTAATTATTATTAATTATAAAATTATTATTTTATTTTATTAAATAGAATGCTCGTGATATGGTTAGAAAAAGAGAGGATTTAGTTAGAGAAAATTAAAAAGGTAACATGTTCTAGGTTTAATTATGTTATTTTACTAAATAAAATTGCTCATAGTTTTTAGAAAATGAGAAATTAATGTTGCCCATGATATTTCTAGAAAAAAGCGAATTTAATTAGAAAAAATAGAAAAAATGATACGCTTTAGATGAAAAGGTAATCGGTTAATTATTAGTATTATAATATTAATATTTTATTTTTATTAAATAGAAACACAGGTGATATAATTGGAAAAAGAGAGGTTTTAGTAAGAGAAAAGAAAAAAGGTAACGTGTTTTGGTTGAAAAAGGTAACCGTCCATGATATAATTGGAAAAAGAGAGATTTTAGTTAGAGAAAAGAGAAAAGGTAACGTGTTTTGGCTTAAAAAGGTAATTGATTAGTTAATAGTAATTATAATATAATTATGTTATTTTAATAAACAAAATTGCTCGTAGTGTTTTTTAAAAAGGAAAAATTTTAGTTAGATAAAATGTAAAATATAACTGTATTTTACCTGAAAAAGAAAATTATTTAGTTATTGAAAATAGAAAAGGTAATATGTTTAGGATGGATTTTATGTGTAATTGTGTAAGGGTAAATAAGTAAAATTGAAAGTGTTTGGTTTTCGGTTTAGTTTTCCTAATTATTAAAATAAATAATGACATAATATATTTAATGGTAATTAGCCATTGCCATTTTCACATTTACTTTTAGTTGAAGATATTACCTTTTATAAATACATCAATCGTACCATATCTTCAAATCATTAATATTCCCTTTCTAATTAAAATACGTTACCATTTTATTTAAAACAAATCTTACAATCATTAATATATACCAAAAAATATCACACCATATTTTCAATTATTAATAAAATATATTAAAAATCCCCGTACATTGTTGATATGGGCGAAAAATAATCCCTTAAGACATAGTTAATACAACATTTATTGGCTCATTAATAAGGCCCAAAAACCTAGTTGGGCACTAATTTCGTAAGTAATGATTATGCCCAAAGAACAGCCCAAACCGGGGATGCCCGGTATAAGCTTGTTTCTAACATGGGCCTGATCCACAAACCGGGAACGTTCTGGAAACAAGGAACGTTCTAGAATAACCTTGGGATAAGAAGTAGCCTCCAAGGCACCTAATTCGACATGGAAACAGACTCCTACAAGGAAGGAGTCTAGAACCTTCCTCAAAGGCGGTGGCTTGCCCACCAAGTCTCTGAATCCTACCATAATTCTATGGCTCTCACGGCCTATATAAAGGGCCTGACCCCTCATTCTTAGAACTACGTCTTGGCTTGATTCTCAACTCTGAGATACGTAGGCATCTTGTGAGGATCCGAATTAGGTCACGAAACACAAGCGCAACCATTTTAGAGCACGAAGCTCACGAACCCTAGCCGCAATTTAATAACCCTAGTTTTTATTCCACAACATTTGGCGCCGTCTGTGGGAAGACAACATCAACCATGGTTAACACACGAAGAATAATATCGGTCTCAACCGAGGCCACCCCCGTTACTTCTGTTCCACCAACCGTCACCTCCGCTCCACCTGTTGTTACGGAGCAAGGGTACGTACCCCCATCAACAGAGACAACCACTCAAACTCAAGTTTCTCAACCTATGGGGACGAATCCCCATGCTGAGAGAACCCTACCTGTGGTCGTCCACCCGGGGCAGGAGACTAGCCAACTTCATATGGTGGTCTCTCCTCTGACTAGCCGTCCACCACTTCCAGGAGTTCAGATCTCCACCACTACACTCCCCGTAAACACCAACTATGCATACGGGTTGCCTAACTATCCCTCAAATCGAAGAGAACCTGGACCAAGCAGTCATGCCCTGCAGATACATGAGTCGTATCAACCATCTTACATTAGGGCTTTACACTGATGATTCGTCGTCTGAGGATGACGACCGCGATGAAGCCCCGAGGAGGCGGCGTGCAAGCAAAGAACCTGTGAGAAGGACCCAAAGAATCCATGATGGACACCCTCTAACAGCGGGTGAAAAGATCAAGGCTCATGAGGCCGAGATCCAAAAGCTGAAGGACGACATGGCCAGAGAGCAAGCAAGGCAAAATCAGAATCGACCTCCTCCAACTTCAGGAGAGATTCCCTTCATTGATTTGGAGAGGTCTTCTAGGAGATAGAAAAGGGTTGATGCCCCAACCAGAGGAGCTACGAAGGTGGAAACCCCCAGGGGTGATCCAAAGACCTGATGCCACTTGGAGACCTTGACGATCCCACACCCCCATTCACTGAGGAGGTGATGAATGCTCATGTCTCCAGGAAGTCTAAGATCCCTACGATAAATATAATGAATGGTGGTTTCAAAGAACAATGATTGTAATGAATGGATATTGCTTTGGACAATGATCCTGATGCATTGGTATATTGTCAGAATAGAGTAATTCGACGGTTGAGGACCTAGATAAGAATAATCTACCATCCAGGAAGGAGCTAATGGATCCTTGAAGGGAAATGAGTACGTGCATAGTGTTTCCCGTACGTGCATAGTATTTCCCGTCCGTGCATAGTGTTTCCTGTACGTGCATAGTAATTTGGTGGATGAATAGTGATTTTCTAAGTTGGAAAACTTTTCACGCCACCCTATGTACGGGATGTGATATGGATATTTCGAAGTCATATTAGTAATACGCGGAGGAAATAAGTGAATGCAGAGACGATCGGAATTCAGAAATTCCAAATTCTTTTTCGGTATAATATTTGACCAGACAGTGGATTAAATATTATTATAATCCAAGAATTGAGATATTAACTTTGAGGATTTGATATTTTGGGATGTTATTATATTTGATTTAAGAATGAAGGTAGGAAACCACTGAGGTAGTGAAACAAGCGTTCTAGAAACCGCTAAAACGTTATAACGAGATTAATCAATAAAGCGAACGAATCCTAGATTACAGATTAAGTTCGTATCGAGATTAAATATCCTACATGGTCATCACGAGGATTATATTAAGGATTGGGGAAGGTATTATGAATATCGAGAAATTTCCCGGTAAACCCTAGAGGTGAAACTACTTAGTTATTCGTCCGAACGATCAATCGAAACGAGCAATAACCGGACAAAAGAAACAAGCAGTGGAAGCAAGAGTCATGCATAAGCCACTAGAAAATATCTAGCAAACCAAGTGATGACTCATGCAACTAGCATACTTAGAGATGAAACTAGTACTTAGCAAAAACTAACTACTAGTTAGCATGAAATCAATCAATGATCAACACTTGTCCTTACAAAATGCATCATCCAATGCATCATCACTTTAATAAAGTAGCTTGGATGAGATATTACCAAATACAAATCACTTTATGCATTATTTCAAGCCAACCAAGCAAGAATAAGCAAAACACTCTCCAATTTTTTCATTCGGCCCTTTTTAATTCCAAAATCAAAAACCTACTTCCAACCATTTTTTAATCTTCACATTTTTAAGGTGAGTTCTATATTTCATAAAACTAATCTCCTAGAAATTTCAAGTCCAAACTCCTTTGTTTCCATTTTCAAAAAAATCAAGAAAGTGGAGGATGAATAGTAACATCAAGAACAAAATTCTTGGTTTTCTTGATTTTTGGATGATCTAAGCTTGGTTAAAGATCTTCATGGACTATACAAGGCTTAGCAATGTCTTTATCTACTCCAAGGAAGGTATAAACTTCAAGAACCCTAGTCTTTGATTTGAGTTTTAATGGAGTTTTGGATAAGTTTTGGTGATAATGTTGTTATAAGCATGTTTACATGATTATGTAGTTAGTTTGTTTGATTTAAGAGATGTGATGAATATGATGATATAATATGATGTTCCTAGACTTATGAGATTAGTGTTATGAATGTAAGATGATTGGTATGCCCGGTGTGGCTTGGGTTGTTGATTACGATTTATGGAACGTCCGATTTATAGCCGTCGTAATGCCCGATTTTTGTTAACCTTAAGAAATCGTGTTTGACAGTAGCCATAATTCACTGTCCAGTATCATGTTCTGCCATGGCAAGATAGATCATGTTATAAGCTTCGATTTGATATAAAGATCATGTGAAACAGACTTACGGTTTAGGAATTATGGCCGATTCACTAAAATACGTTCGAAACCGTAAGTACGAGTTCGTTATTAAAATTGAACCCTCGTAAAATACGTAAGTCAGTGGCGAATCTTGGTAATTAAATATTAGAGGTAAAAAGGAAGGTGTGAGAGAAAATCTCATATGAAACGGATCGTTTTCCGATTTTATAAAAATGTTCGAATCAAAGTTAATCGCAAACGAACCCCTAAAAACCCGCTTGATTATAACTTCGGTAAAACACTTAGAAAACGGGCGATAAAACTCGGAGCATAATATTGATTTGTAACGATCGACTTTAGAACTTGTATGACTTAAATATGTCCCAAGTGTAAGTACAATGACATGTCGTATTGACGAACGAATGTCGGGTCGGATCGATGATAAAAGGAATCCACTAAAAGGGGTATAACGAGATAACTCGAGAACGTGTTTCGATTTAAGTATAACTTAACTTTTAAGATGTTAAGTGATTAATCCCGAATGCCTTGGCTATTTATAGATCACCAAGCTGACCCGGGACCCGCTACCACTACCCCTTACCGTACTCGACTACCAGGCAAGTTCAATTCCCTTCTTTTAGGCTGTTGTTGTGATTGAATATATATATATGTTTTCTGTTGTACATATGCCATAGCATGCATGCCTACTTTCAAGTTATATCATTATGCTTGTTCCCTGATTGTTTATTGGCTTATAAATTAGACAGCTAACGTATCAATTATAAGCCGGTTATTGTAAGACCCTCAGAGAAGGGTGTATATATCTTATTCATCAACTATAGACCGGGAGTCAATATTTCTTGATATATCAAGGTTACCTCGAAGGAAAATATTTAAGTAAATATTTTCCCTTATTCGGGCGACGAATATTATTTGAATATTCGTTCGAGATTATTTATTTAACGATCCTTACTTCAAATAATTATTTGAACGTAACCATTCGACGAATAATACTTCTCAATATTCATTCAGAGTCGAATTGATTATCGATTATTATTTTGAATATTCTTCTAAAGATGAGACTACTAAATGAATATTATTTGGATATTCATTTAGAATATTATTTTATTAAATAAATATTACTTTTGAAAATTCATTTAAGATATTAATTACTTGATGAATATTATTTTAAATATTCATCTGAAGCCTGATTTATTTATCGAATATTATCTCGAATATTCCTTTAGGGCTTGGATTAATAAATGAATATTACTTGATATTCATTTAGAATATTATTCATTAAATGAATATTACTTTTTGAATATTCATTTAAATTCCTAATTAATTATGAATATTATCTTAAGTATTCCTTTCAGGCCCTATTAATTAATGAATATTATTTTGAATATTCATTTAAATATTTATTTATTCAATAAATATTCTCCTGATGTTTCACCAGGGATTATTTTGAGAAATACCCTGATTAAAGATATCCTTTAATATTCTTAAATATTCTTTAAATATTTTTAATTCAATAAATATTCTCTGAATATTTATTTCATACTTAGAATAACCTCAATAAGGTTTATCTTCTTCGATTATTACAGAAAATACCTCGGAGTCATATTATTATTAATCTTATATCAAGAAAGGTTCTCAGACATCATTCTTCTTTGAGTCTACCTCTCTAATAATAAGGGAACCTTACTTGGAAAATGTTATTTATCTTGTCGACTTCCCGGTCATAGAGTATTCTCTTCACTCGCAACTCGGGTGCTGTTGACTTATTAAGTCGTTGTTTACCTTCTCATCTTTCGAGGGGTAAGATTGTTGGAACAAGTTGATATTCGTTACCAAGCAATAGCTTGGAAGTTATTGGTGAATTTTCCTTTCCAACTAGATACGACTACTTTGTAGAGTCTTATCAACAAGTATTATACTTGGGGAAAGGGGGACGAACGTTACATTCAGAATCATGAATTCTATTTGAACTAGGAGTCGTGTAAGAGGCCGAGTAGCGCCGGTCCATCCCCTTTGGCCCAACCGTTGGTCGGGGAGAGCTAGTAAGGCGGTATACAAGTAAAGCCGTCAGTTCTTCCTTCTACCGGTAGTAAATCTAAATTGAGCTGTACGATCTCAACTGATCATCAAGATTGGAACAGCGGGCGCGGTGAATACTCCATCATTGGTTCATCATCCAAACTTATTTATTTCCTGCAACATGATTACTGTTGGCAGAACTGGAAAAGTGTTCATAACTGGAATTGCAATCTTTTCATGCAAGTTCCTCTTTTTAATGACAATGAGAATATCACGCTTACTTTTGATGTAGCAGATATTTCTACAAACAAATACTTTAAGTTACCTTGTAACTTCATCATTCATATTATACTGGCATCATTTCCGTAAATGCATGGCATATGGTTTGAAAGATACTTTTGAACTGTTATATATTATCGTTCAGTTATATATTATTGTTGGTGGGCTATTGCTCACCCTTGCTTTATTATTATATCACAACAACAGCTAGACCAGATGACTCGCACAAGGCGCACTCAACGCGGGCGAGGACAATGAGACTACCAGAGCTGAAGAAGAAGCTATTGGTAGGATATATTTATTCTTTCAGTACCAAGGATATGGTCTAGTATGACTTATGTAAATGGATGGCAAAGAGTATGTATTTATATTGAAATTCTTTTGGATTGTAAGAACTCATAATGTGATTAATAAAAATTTGATTGTTACTCTGATTTCATCTCTGGGACTATAACGGGTGTGTTTTATATTGTTGTGTTGGGTAATAGAGACGTAATTTATTTTATGTTAAGGAAAGTTCAATTGTTGTGGACAGAATTGGAAACCGTAACCACCGGATCCCGGACCCCGGATCTGGGGGTGTTACAGAAGTGGTATCAGAGCGTACGTTATAAACCCCAGAGATGAGGTGACGTTAAAACAATAAATTCAATAAGATAATAAGAACTCTTGCCAAGTTCATAGTCGGACTACTTAATGTAGTGGTGACATATAAAACCCTTATGGGAACTCGTAAGTATCATGATAGTAACTTAGCTCGATATCGTATCAACGAGTAAGGCGACAGACCTTGAGGCATACGAGCAGCAGCGCAATGATGCTTTATATGCTGAAGATCAGCGGGTAATTCGATGGAGTACCCTACGGGAGACCCGGAAGAGGTTCCAGCAGATAAGGAAAATCCTGTTAGGATAAGGAGCTTACCTTTGGGTAATGAGGGTCGCAGCCAGAAAGACTGTGATGATTAAGATATGGTGCTCAGAAAAGTGAGTATAAAGAACCGAGATATTATTAAGAGATCTGAAGATGCATGTTGAATTCATAGCCGGACTACCAGATGTAGTACCAGCAAGAAAGAAGGATTGGAAGAATTACTTGAGATCTTATACGGAAATAGATGAGAATCCTTAGAGATTTTCATCTTAACAAAGAAAGAGCTAGAGGGATGTATGATTATCAAAGACAGCGATATAGGACGAGGAGCAGAGTCCCTAGGAATAGTTGAGAATGAGGCAGTAAGTGCCATATCATTTGATAAATGAATCAGTATGAATATTGTCAGTAATAATTCGCCACGAGAAGGCAGATGTCATAGGTTATAATTTACGAAACCAAAGTGAGGTTAATGAGGTGGTTTTATTCAGGGAAATGTTCATGAATGAATCAGTAGAAAGTAAAGACATTGGGAAGTGACAGCATGATTGGGTAAAGTTATATAAGGAAGTAGTAAGCAAGACAATGATCTCAGAACCTACCGGAAGATAAGACCAGTGAGTTAAGATGAACTCGTAATGAGACTACTGCCAGAGACTGAGTATAGAGTTAATTCAACTCAGTTAAATTATGAACCAGAAACGTTAGATGCATGTGATTCAGAGGAATATTAAATTCCTTCTTCTCTTTGAATGGATTATAGTAGTTACCTTAAGTTTACTCCGACACGGAATTATAATGGATCAAGTAATACGATCAGCAGTTAAAGGGAAAAATGTGAGAAAATCTTCTTGGAGCTAAAAGATGAAAGTGGTAATGACCAAGAGTTGGCATTGCTTAATGGAAAAAGGAGACTTTGTGCTTCCAACGACGCTTCACATAAAGGATTAGGATGTGTGCTTGCGCAGCATGACAAAGTACTGGCGGATGCATTTGGACAACACGGTTCACCAGGTTCGGATGGCCTTAGTAGTGCCAAATTTTTTGGAACAACCAACTCCGACGGTAAGGTTCCTGCTGAGACTAGTGGTTGGGTAGACTAACATTTGGTAATATTGAATATCAGGACATATAGGTATCAGGAAGTTGTGACTGGTTTCAGTTTGAAACTATTGATTCCCCTCTAAAGGATGTATATAATTGGATTCCTCTCCAATGGTTAAACTTCCAAACTGATGACGATTATTTCGTTAATTATGACTGCTTATGGTTCTACCTGCTTGGAGGTTCATAGAACTATTCTTCAGGTTTCGAAATTGGTCTCCTTAATGTTACCAGTAGGTGGATAGATTGACCAAAATTTCCCTGATTCAAAAAAAAAAGGAATTCAGCGAATTTTGGCAAATCTTGTCTTTCTGATTATCAGAGAACATCATTGAAGAGAATGGAAACTGGAGCGAACCCTGTGGATTGGGTAAGGTTGCCGTCATATATGGGTTAGTAGACGGACCCTGAGTATTACAATCGATGGTAGAGATAAAATGATGAAGTGAGATTGGACGGAAACAGGAAATGTAAGTAAGAAACCAGCCGGACTGAGAAATTCCAGGATTGACTTAAATGAAAAGGCTGTTATGCCAGGAATGGTAAGCTTGTGTGGCATGCGGGATTGATAAGAATAGTTGAAAAGATAAAAGTGGAGGAAAGGTGACCGGAGACGGTGCCGAGTAGTCGATTAAGACTTATATGGAGTAAAGTTTTGGAAAGGTAGAAAGGTATCAAAGAAGAAGGCACTATGCCGGCAATTGCTAGAAAAGTAATGCTATTAGCCAACCCCTAAAATCATATATTTTTATTTTAGTATGGCCAGTTGAGACCAAGTCACAAAGGATTATCAAGTGACTAGACCCGAAATGAAAGGACAAAGCAGGGCTGCTTCTAAGTAAGCACCGACTGCAAGGGCTTCTAATATAAAGGAAATATTAATGAGATCATAGGAATCTTCTACTTAACCTTTTGCAACCCCTGTTTTGATTGGGAATTTGCTAGATTTTTTTTTTTAGTATGGGGTCACCCTTACTAAAGTGATTCATGTATACATGATTGTCCAAGATTACGAATAAAAATAGAAGTATAGTGACTTGAGATGTTTGATGTTAGGGTATTATAAACACCATGAATACATTATGACTAAGGAAAGTAAACAATGAAGGTTTATGGAGAGAGTATAGAAATGGTCAGAAATTGAACAGTATGCTGTAGAAATTTTGTCTGAGGCAAGTACCTTCGCGAAGAACGATAAGTACTAAGAGATTCACGTTGAACTCGACCAATATCTTCCAAAACATCCTTGCTACCTTTACCAAGTTCTATTAGAAAGCAGATAGACATACGTTGTCTTTTGGAAGGTCAAATAGGCTGACAACTATCGTAAAGAAGAGGTTAGCATTAAGCCACCGATCGATTATCAAATGAGAATGATTGAAAAGAGACCCTTATTAAGGATATATGATCTGATTGCCAATTATAGGATGCAAGAATTCCTTGGCAGTTGAATTAAGGATAGGATATCCATAAATTAAGACAAACCCTAGGGAATGCACAAGGGATGGCATTAACCCTAATAAAGACATTGTGAATTCAGATGATATGAGTTGGATTTGCTAAGGCAACAATGACCTGTAAGGATTATTAAAAAGAGTTCTGGAAAGAACATATGTAGAATTATTAGAGTATTGATCAATGACGTTTTGATATACCCTGTACCTAGAAAATACAGGAGGAATGAGGAGGACGACCTAAGAAACCTTACAAGGAAAAAGTTAACATTCTGAGTTTCAAAATAGAAGTTTGGTAGAGAATGTGTAAGACACAATAACAATAATGCCAGATGAGGCATGTATGAAACCATGATGAGGTATGGATGGAACCCAAGAAGGTTGAGATTATCCTAGAACAAGAAAGAACTAAGAGAACAAATATCCTAGGTATGATCGAGAGTAACTTTGATAAAGTTCCCACGGGAAGGTGGAAGCAATGACTTATGGAAAAAAAAAAACTGGTAGTTATATTTTCTCCTTCAGCAGAGCTTAATGGATAATGCTTTAACCCAACAGTGATGGGAATGAGGTAGAAAAGTTTGAGTTGGAATGTATCCAGAGAACATGGATTACAAGAAATTGTTAGTATCAGGAAAGGCCAATGAGGTGGCCGACAATCTAAGTATAAAGGAATAATTACAAATGTTCATACCGAAGAAACAGAATGATATTTGGAAGGACCTTGAAGGTCATATCGGAATGGAGGAATTTACATTCCTTCTGATGAGTGTGCAAGAATTGACGGTAATAATAGTTTAAGTAAAGATTCGATTCCTGATGGAGTCTTAAGCATATTACGTACCTTAGAAGGTCCCGTTTTGAGGCAAACCAGGACCATGGTACAAAATTGATGAAGTAAACCGTTAAGTTTCCAGTCTTTTATGGAAGATGCATAAGTGATAGTTTCATCAACCGGACCTAGCTGCGATGCTTGAAACTCTTCTGCAATTCTATCTACTTCATGTTATATCTACATCAAGTTCAGGAAGTGTTCCTTATGGATAAGGAATAATGATTACTTTGTCTCCCTAAGGGATTTGAAACCCGTAGGGTTAGCTATTAACGCACTACGTAAACAACAAGCGATGGTGATTCTTCTAAGAAAGTAGATGACAACGTAAAGATAAAGAAAGTGTTCCTATTGATAAACTAAATGGCATGTTGATGAATGACAAGCAAGTTTGTGTTAGTGTATTTCTGCGCAAACCAGATAGAGAATATGAGGTTGATGATTCATGATGCCAAATGTATTCCCGTAGAAAGAATTAATGAGACTTGGAGGGAAGGGCAATTGAGCCCGAGACTTATTGGGCCATTTGAGAGTTCAAAAGTGTTCTCGAGCCAGCCTTACCCCCAAAACTTATAGCACGGTCATAACGGGTTTTCATGTGGCAAGGCTACGCCAGTAAAATGCAGATGTTCAACAGATGATAGGAGTACGAGCATGTAGATATACGACCTGGTCTGACTTACGAAAGACAACCTGTGGAAAACCACGGATAGAAAAGAACAAGTGATGAGAAACAAGGTTGGCAGAAGTAGATTATATGAATCTAAGTTAAAGGGATCGGGCCAGATTCATTTCGGAAAGTTTAAATTGGAATAACGTGATGATTATAGAATAAATATGACGGAATACCGATAAGGAGGTACCAAGTGCAAAAAGGTGTCTCAATAAAGAGGTGAAGGTGAAAGTAAATAATAGAAATGAGTAAGAATCAGATAATAAGAAGGATGTGATTGATAAAGAAAAGGCTGGGAAAGCAACTATGGAATGAGAAGCAAGGAATGTTATGAATGGGTTTTCTAATGAATTCTCAGGATGACAACCTGATAGTGTCAATATTATAGTTATGAAAAAGCTAGTAACATGATATGGGATGTCAGTAATAATGATGTCAAGTGAGAAATCTAAGATTTAACCTGAAAGGTTGAAGGATTTCCCGAATGTGAGTATCGCTAAGATTGAACAAGAGTATTTGTCCATAGAATAATGGACAAAGCAGCAAGATATGTTGACACGTGAGATTGCGATCAAATAGTATTGGATATAATTATGATTAATTTCTTCTTTGATAAACCTCTATAGTTCAGAGGTAAATTCTGAGTATGATATTCTGCAATCATGAAAGCTTTCTATAATCCTTTAGAACTCTTTTCTCTTCTTCTCTCTTATTCATCTTCTTTATGAATTAAGAAGAACAACCCTTTTAGGAGGGGAGGTACTGCTACGTGACTATCTGTCTATGTGATAGAAGTCTAAGTGGAATACCATAACTTGTTTAATTGCTTGTCAAGTACTAAAGGCTGGCCCCCTTCTATACTAACTATGCAATATAACAAATGTTCAATTGATCATAGTGATCTCTCAATAAATCTTTCCACTTCTCTATATTGATCGAGATTGCGAAGATTAAAGCGATCAGGAAATGCACAGTACGAGCGAGGTTACCTCCGAATTCGTATGGTGATAGTGATACCAATGTTACTGCAGGTATCAATAAGGATAAGACTGAGTAAGAGTATAACCCGGATAGTGAGTTGTACGAAAAGTAGCAACGTTGATGGAAAAAGGATACAGTATGGATTGTAGCACTAGAAGATGTGCTGAGGAAGGGTAGAATGACTAAGAATTGACCGGGAAGTTAAAAAGTGAACGACAGGCAAACGACTCTTTGCTTCCTACCTGATTCCGGGACGGAATCCTTTTAAGGAGGGGAGACTGTAATGAATGGTGGTTTCAAAGAACAATGATTGTAATGAATGGATATTGCTTTGGACAATGATCCTGATGCATTGGTATATTGTCAAAATAGAGTAATTCGATGGTTGAGGACCTAGATAAGAATAATCTACCATCCAGGAAGGAGCTAATGGATCCTTGAAGGGAAATGAGTACGTGCATAGTGTTTCCCGTACGTGCATAGTGTTTCCCATACGTGCATAGTATTTCCCATACGTGCATAGTGTTTCCTGTACGTGCATAGTAATTTGGTGGATGAATAATGATTTTCTAAGTTGGAAAACTTTTCACGCCACCCTATGTACGGGACGTGATATGGATGTTTCGAAGTCATATTAGTAATACGCGGAGGAAATAATTGAATGCAGAGACGATCGGAATTCAGAAATTCCAAATTCTTTTTCGGTATAATATTTGACCAGACAATGGATTAAATATTATTATAATCCAAGAATTGAGATATTAACTTTGAGGATTTGATATTTTGGGATGTTATTATATTTGATTTAAGAATGAAGGTAGGAAACCACTGAGGCAGTGAAACAAGCGTTCTAGAAACCGCTAAAACGTTATAACGAGATTAATCAATAAAGCGAACGAATCCTAGATTACGGATTAAGTTCGTATCGAGATTAAATATCCTACATGGTCATCACGAGGATTATATTAAGGATTGGGGAAGGTATTATGAATATCGAGAAATTTCCCGGTAAACCCTAGAGGTGAAACTACTTAGTTATTCGTCCGAACGATCAATCGAAACGAGCAATAACCGGACAAAAGAAACAAGCAGTGGAAGCAAGAGTCATGCATAAGCCACTAGAAAATATCTAGCAAACCAAGTGATGACTCATGCAACTAGCATACTTAGAGATGAAACTAGTACTTAGCAAAAACTAACTACTAGTTAGCATGAAATCAATCAATGATCAACACTTGTCCTTACAAAATACATCATCCAATGCATCATCACTTTAATAAAGTAGCTTGGATGAGATATTACCAAATACAAATCACTTTATGCATTATTTCAAGCCAACCAAGCAAGAACAACCAAAACACTCTCCATTTTTTTCATTCGGCCCTTTTTAATTCAAAAATCAAAAACCTACTTCCAACCATTGTTTAATCTTCAAATTTTTAAGGTGAGTTCTATATTTCATAAAACTAATCTCCTAGAAATTTCAAGTCCAAACTCCTTTGTTTCCATTTTCAAAAAAATCAAGAAAGTGGAGGATGAATAGTAACATCAAGAACAAAATTCTTGGTTTTCTAGATTTTTGGATGATCTAAGCTTGGTTAATGATCTTCATGGACTATACAAGGCTTAGCAATGTCTTTATCTACTCCAAGGAAGGTATAAACTTCAAGAACCCTAGTCTTTGATTTGAGTTTTAATGGAGTTTTGGATAAGTTTTGGTGATAATGTTGTTATAAGCATGTTTACATGATTATGTAGTTAGTTTGTTTGATTTAAGAGATGTGATGAATATGATGATATAATATGATGTTACTAGACTTATGAGATTAGTATTATGAATGTAAGATGATTGGTATGCCCGGTGTGGCTTGGGTTGTTGATTACGATTTATGGAACGTCCGATTTATAGCCGTCGTAATGCCCGATTTTTGTTAACCTTAAGAAATCGTGTTTGACAGTAGCCATAATTCACTGTCCAGTATCATGTTCTGCCATGGCAAGATAGATCATGTTATAAGCTTCGTTTTGATATAAAGATCATGTGAAACAGACTTACGATTTAGGAATTATGGCCGATTCACTAAAAGACATTCGAAACCATAAGTACGAGTTCGTTATTAAAATTGAACCCTCGTAAAATACGTAAGTCAGTGGCGAATCTTGGTAATTAAATACTAGAGGTAAAAAGGAAGGTGTGAGAGAAAACCTCATATGAAACGGATCGTTTTCCGATTTTATAAAAATGTTCGAATCAAAGTTAATCGCAAACGAACCCCTAAAAACCCGCTTGATTATAACTTCGGTAAAACACTTAGAAAACGGGCGATAAAACTCGGAGCATAATATTGATTTGTAACGATCGACTTTAGAACTTGTATGACTTAAATATGTCCCAAGTGTAAGTATAATGACATGTCGTATTAACGAACGAATGTCGGGTCGGATCGATGATAAAAGGAATCCACTAAAAGGGGTATAACGAGATAACTCGAGAACGTGTTTCGATTTAAGTATAACTTAACTTTTAAGATGTTAAGTGATTAATCCCGAATGCCTTGGCTATTTATAGATCACCAAGCTGACCCGGGACCCGCTACCACTACCCCTTACCGTACTCGACTACCAGGCAAGTTTCAATTCCCTTCTTTTAGGCTGTTGTTGTGATTGAATATATATATATATATATATATATATATATATATATATATATATATATATATATATATGTTTTCTGTTGTACATATGCCATAGCATGCATGCCTACTTTCAAGTTATATCATTATGCTTGTTCCCTGATTGTTTATTCGCTTATAAATTAGGCAGCTAACGTATCAATTATAAGCCGGTTATTGTAAGACCCTCAGAGAAGGGTGTATATATCTTATTCATCAACTATAGACCGGGAGTCAATATTTCTTGATATATCAAGGTTACCTCGAAGGAAAATATTTAAGTAAATATTTTCCCTTATTCAGGCGACGAATATTATTTGAATATTCGTTCGAGATTATTTATTTAACGATCCTTACTTCAAATAATTATTTGAACGTAACCATTCGACGAATAATACTTCTCAATATTCATTCAGAGTCGAATTGATTATCGATTATTATTTTGAATATTCTTCTAAAGATGAGACTACTAAATGAATATTATTTGGATATTCATTTAGAATATTATTTTATTAAATAAATATTACTTTTGAAAATTCATTTAAGATATTAATTACTTGATGAATATTATTTTAAATATTCATCTGAAGCCTGATTTATTTATCGAATATTATCTCGAATATTCCTTTAGGGCTTGGATTACTAAATGAATATTACTTGATATTCATTTAGAATATTATTCATTAAATGAATATTACTTTTTGAATATTCATTTAAATTCCTAATTAATTATGAATATTATCTTAAGTATTCCTTTCAGGCCCTATTAATTAATGAATATTATTTTGAATATTCATTTAAATATTTATTTATTCAATAAATATTCTCCTGATGTTTCACCAGGGATTATTTTGAGAAATACCCTGATTAAAGATATCCTTTAATATTCTTAAATATTCTTTAAATATTTTTAATTCAATAAATATTCTCTGAATATTTATTTCATACTTAGAATAACCTCAATAAGGTTTATCTTCTTCGATTATTACAGAAAATACCTCGGAGTCATATTATTATTAATCTTATATCAAGAACGGTTCTCAGACATCATTCTTCTTTGAGTCTACCTCTCTAATAATAAAGGAACCTTACTTGGAAAATGTTATTAATCTTGTCGACTTCCCGGTCATAGAGTATTCTCTTCACTCGCAACTCGGGTGCTGTTGACTTATTAAGTCGTTGTTTACCTTCTCATCTTTCGAGGGGTAAGATTGTTGGAACAAGTTGATATTCGTTACCAAGCAATAGCTTGGAAGTTATTGGTGAATTTTCCTTTCCAACTAGATACGACTACTTTGTAGAGTCTTATCAACAAGTATTATACTTGGGGAAAGGGGGACGAACGTTACATTCAGAATCATGAATTCTATTTGAACTAGGAGTCGTGTAAGAGGCCGAGTAGCGCCGGTCCATCCCCTTTGGCCCAACCGTTGGTCGGGGAGAGCTAGTAAGGCGGTATACAAGTAAAGCCGTCAGTTCTTCCTTCTACCGGTAGTAAATCTAATTTGAGCTGTACGATCTCGACTGATCATCAAGATTGGAACAGCGGGCGCGGTGAATACTCCATCATTGGTTCATCATCCAAACTTTTTTATTTCCTGCAACATGATTACTGTTGGCAGAACTGGAAAAGTGTTCATAACTGGAATTGCAATCTTTTCATGCAAGTTCCTCTTTTTAATGACAATGAGAATATCACGCTTACTTTTGATGTAGCAGATATTTCTACAAACAAATACTTTAAGTTACCTTGTAACTTCATCATTCATATTATACTGGCATCATTTCCGTAAATGCATGGCATATGGTTTGAAAGATACTTTTGAACTGTTATATATTATCGTTCAGTTATATATTATTGTTGGTGGGCTATTGCTCACCCTTGCTTTATTATTATATCACAACAACAGCTAGACCAGATGACTCGCACAAGGCGCACTCAACGCGGGCGAGGACGATGAGACTACCAGAGCTGAAGAAGAAGCTATTGGTAGGATATATTTATTCTTTCAGTACCAAGGATATGGTCTAGTATGACTTATGTAAATGGATGGCAAAGAGTATGTATTTATATTGAAATTCTTTTGGATTGTAAGAACTCATAATGTGATTAATAAAAATTTGATTGTTACTCTGATTTCATCTCTGGGACTATAACGGGTGTGTTTTATATTGTTGTGTTGGGTAATAGAGACGTAATTTATTTTATGTTAAGGAAAGTTCAATTGTTGTGGACAGAATTGGAAACCGTAACCACCGGATCCCGGACCCCGGATCTGGGGGTGTTACAATAAAGGCATACGATGGAACGGGCGATCCCTCAAACCATGTAAGAACGTTCTCGAACGCACTGTTATTGCAGCCCGATAGTGACGCTCTCAAGTGTAGGGCGTTCCCTCAAACCTTGGCAGGCATGGCTCAACGATGGTATAGCCGGTTGCCCGCAAACTCAATTTGCTCTTTCAAGGAATTGAGCACGGCTTTCATTAACCAATTTGTTAGTGGGAAAGTCCATGAAAAAAGCTATGCATATTTCATGCAAGTGAAACAAGGAAAGAATGAGAACCTAAGGGATTATCTCAAGCGCTTCACCAAGGAGACTTTGAATGTCCCTGATCTGGAAAATAAAGTAGCTATGATAGCCTTGGAGAATGGAACAACGAACACCTTCTTTCAGATGTCATTAGCAAAGCATCCCCCTGAGAGCATGACTGAGCTCCAAAAAAGGGCAAGCAAATACATAAAGGCTGAGGAAAGCATGAGGAACATAGAGGTCTTCACTCACGGTGGAGGAAACGGGAACTCCAAGAAGCGAAAGCAAAACCATGAGTATGATGACCAGGAGTATGAAGCTAGAGACAAGTATCCCAGAACTAGCGAGGACTCCGACTCTGCCTCTAAGAAGAACCAAGGACCAAGGTTCACTGAGTATGCAAGGTTGAATACTCCTAGGAGTCGAATCTTGTTGGACATTGAGAAGGATAAGGATTTTCGATGGCCGAAGCCTCTCAGGGGTGATCCCGCAAAGAGAAACAAGAATCAGTATTGCAGATTCCATAGAGATATGGGGCATGACACTGATGATTACAAGCAACTCAACGATGAGATCGAGTTTTTGATTCGGAGAGGGAAATTGAGCCACTTCACTAAGGGTGAAGATCGTGGTAATCAAAGAAGAGATTATAATAGAAGGGATGACGATCAAGATCGCAACCCACAGCCCCGAGGGCCAGTAATCAACAAGATCTTAGGAGGCCCGACTACGGCTGGGACAACTAGGAACTCTCGGAAGGCTTATGCCCAAGAGGTGATGCATATTGTCGAAGAGGCACCAAAGCGTGCAAGAACCGAGGTAATAATCGAATTTGATGATTCAGACCTTGAAGGGGTGAAGTTCCCCCACGATGACCAGCTGGTAATAACTCCTATGATTGGAAACTCAGAGGTGAAGCGAGTCTTGATAGACAATGGAGCTTCCGTCGACATTCTGTTTCATGATGCGTTTGTGAAGATGGGGTACAATGATTCTCAGTTGACCCCAAATAACATGCCTATATATGGATTTAATGGAGTAGAATCCAAAATTGAGGGAACTATTCAGTTGCCCATCACGATCGGACAGAAGCCAATGGAGGCCACGCAGATGCTGAACTTTTTGGTTATTAAAGCATCTTCTACTTACAATGCCATCCTTGGGAGGACTGGACTTCACGCTTTTAAGGCTGTGGTCTCAACCTATCACATGAAGATCAAGTTTCCAACCAGAAATGGTGTAGGAGAATAAAAAGGTGATCAGAAAATGGCTAGGAGCTGCTATGTAGCTGCGTTAAGGCCTGATGGAGTCGGGGGGCAGGTCCTTCCGATTGAAGACGTGGATGTCCGCAGTGATAAGGAAGACCGAGAAAGGCCAGCAGAGGACACCACACATAAGCCTCGGACAGCCATTATGGCTAAGGCATCAACTGACTTCATGGTTGAATGTACTATTGGCAACCAAGAAGTCGGGGGGCAGGAGATATTACCCCAAGAAGAAAGTGAACTGTAACAACCCCAAATCCGGGGTCAGGGATTTAGAGTAGTCACGATCCATTTATTCCTTGCCTTACCTGTATTACTCATAATGTACACAATTAAACAGCTTATGACCCCATAATATATATCTCTCACACACACACAGAGGTTAGAGTCTCATAAACGACAAAATGCAACAACTGCGGAATAAATAACTTTTATTACAATACCCAAATGTCTTTTGAATCTGTCACTAATGATACACCTTCTAAATAATGTTACATTACCAACTTAGCCTTCTGATGCTCACAATCCTCTCATACCATTCATATCTATACATTAGATGAATACCAAAAGATGCCGCCTGATTCGACTGGTTCATACTGCTCCCGGGATTACTGCTAGAAGCTGCTTCTGGAAAACGTCTTGCGGTTACCACTCGCTGGCGAGATATGTGTTATACCCTTGACATCCTGCCTCACTGCTCTATAATAAATATAAAACAATAGCAAGAGTGAGCAATAGCTCAGCAAGGTAATGAAAGTATGGCATAATTCTGCCTTTAATTCAACCCAGAATATATATAGCGAGTATAAGACAATGATTGTCCAAAATATCTTGATACTGAAATTATTCCCTTAACGGAATATATTCAAAATCAGTACTATCATAGTACTTCAAATATCAATATCATAATATCTTTGCAAACTTTTATTATTCATACTATGAACAAAGTTCTAGTATAATTGATAAGTGGATTTTATATCCACATGGAATGCTTCGTATCGGCTTAAATTGATTACTTGGCCTCAAGTATGTGGTGTGTTTTATGTGTTTTCATTGAGTTTTGCAGAACTAAGAGTTGGAGGTTAAATTGTGTAAAATTCGGATTTTCTGGGTAGGTTGCGCAGTCTTCACTGTTTTGGTCATATCTGGAGTTCTAGAAGTCCGAATTAAGCGATCTTACAGTTCACGCGAAGACAATGAAATTTTCTACAACCTTGTATAGAATTCTGGGCGCAGGCTGCACCTGTGGCACGCAGGCAGCGTGTGGAACAGAGTGCTGGGCGCAGGGTGCGCGTGTGCTGGCAGAATTCCTGATTCACTGTTTGGGCCATATCTTGAGTTCTACAAGTCCGTTTTGGACAATCTTACAGTCCACGTGAAGCTAACGAGATTCTCTATCATTCTAAAGTGGTCTCGATGTCCAATTACAACTGTAACAGTCCAGAAATAATGAAGAAAAGTCAGCTACAAATTTTCCTTCAAAACATAATCAGTTTAGGAAACGTATTCTGCAGAAATTCTATTTTAACTCTATTTTGGGGAATTTCTTGCTGGGCAAGACTTCTAGAGCCTATATAAACACATTCTACCATTGTAATTTGTATCATTAGTTAGCATATTATAACATAGAATTCATATCTTGTTTCATTATCATTGTTTCACTTGATCCCACGATGACGAGAGGTTCAATTACGAACTAATCGTTGTCATGGGATTCTAACGGATTTATTTATGGAGCTTTAGTATTTTGATGTTTTAAAGGTCTGTGTGTGATGTATATTTGATATCCTTGTATGGCTATTCTTAATGCTTTTAGATGCGTAGCTAACATCTAAATTAAATTGTTAATCTCTTGCGAAACGAGAGTGGATCTTGAGATTTAGAACTTGCCATGCTAGCATAGGATAGGTTGATGTTTTAACATCATGATTTGTAGCGTAAATAGAGATATTATGCTGCCCTATGTGATCAATATGGATAACTTGTGCTTAAACCGTTATGTTTTCAAATCGTATAGAGATATAGGGTCTAAACATAATTGGTGTCTATTCATCTTCTATCTCTTTTGTGGATGTATGAGTAGTTTTGTGTTAGTATACCGAGAGGTAGCTTATACTTGTTTCGTGTTGTCCGATCAGATATCATAACCATTGCATATAGTGATTAAAGGCGTCAGATCTAAACAAAGTATTTAATGAAGTTAGGATCCCATGTTTTCTCTTGCATAAGTAATTCGATTCCAATTCTCGTTAGTTAGTTAATTCTTAGTTTTGTTAATTTGTTTCTTAGTTAATTATAGATAATCTAAACCCAATCTTGTTAATTGTCTTAGCAATGAATAAAAACCATACAATGTTGCATAGGTGCATGAACTAAATTGAAACCCAACCAGATATCTGTGGAAACGAACTTGACTTATTCATATATTATTTGTGACCACGTACGCTTGCGTGATTTAGTGCAAACAAGTTTTTGGCGCCGCTACCGGGGATCATCGGTGTTTTATTTTTAGTTCATATGCTTGTCATCAGTGGTTGTTAGAGTTCATTGACTTGGATTATTTCTTACATAGTTGTTTAGTTCTATGTGTTTCAGGTAGCAATGGGAGAACCAGCAGCAGCACCGAAAGCATTGATGTATTATTCTCAACCAAAGATCAATGATGTCCAATTTGGCATTGTCAGGCCAGCTATTGTAGCTAATACTTTTGAAATCAAGCCTAGCATAATTCAGATGGTGCAGAATTCGGTTCAGTTTGGGGGTGCTCCAATTGAAGATCCTAACATGCACATCCGGAATTTCATTGAGATCTGCGACACTTTCAAGATCAACGGGGTGTCGGAAGATGCTATCAAATTGAGACTTTTCCCATTCTCTTTGAGGGGTAAAGCTAAGGGCTGGTTGCACTCTTTACCAGCAGGTTCTATTTTGACATGGGAGGATCTTGCTCAGAGATTTCTCACTAAATTTTTTCCCATGGCAAAGACCGTAGCAATCAGGAACGCTATTACTCAATTTTCACAGAAGTCTGAAGAATCTTTGTGCGAGGCTTGGGAGCGATATAAGGAGATGCTGAGGAAGTGTCCACATCATGGGATGCCAGATTGGATGGTGATTAACTACTTTTATAATGGCTTGGGTGCACAGTCAAGACCCATGCTAGATGCAGCATCAGGTGGAGCTTTATGGGCTAAGAGCTATGCGGAAGCTTATGAGCTAATTGAGATGATGGCTGCGAATGAATACCAGAATCCAACTCAGAGATTATCACAAGGCAAATTAGTAGGAATTCTGGAAGTTAATACAGTCACAACTCTAGCAGCTCAACTAGAGGCACTTAATAAGAAATTGGATTTTATGTCAAAGCATGGGGTGCCTCAAGTTGCTAGTGGTGGTGAGCTATGTGAGGGCGCACATGAGATGAGTCAATGTGCCATATCTTCTGAATCGGCACAGTTTGTGAGCAACTTCCAGCAACCTTCGCAACCAGCTCCAGCCACCTATCATTCCAATTTCGACTGGAGCAACAATCAAGATTTTCAGCAGCAACAGTTTCATGGGGATGATGGTCAATCTTCGAATGAAAAATCTGAATTGGATGAATTGAGGTTGATGGTTAAAAGTCAGGCGGTATCTCTCAAGACATTGGAGAATCAGATTGGGCAAATTGCAAGTGCCTTTCTCAACGGACCGCAGGGAGTTCTTCCTAGTCCCACAGAGGTAAATCCAGGAAAACAAGATGGCATGGAGCAGGTTAATGCCATAACAATCAGATCTGGAAAAGTAACGAACGATCAGAATTCAGCAATTGAGGATGAAGAAGGAATTCATGATCAGGATCCTACAGAAAAAGAAGAAAATTCTATTTTTTCAGAATCTGTGGTGGATAGTGATGAGGAGGAAGAGTGTGAGTCACTAGGCTTGGTTGATCTTTGGGATTCTAAGGTGCTGGTTGATGAGGTTGTTTCATGGTCAAATCTTGAGGATAGTGCAATTAAGTCTTTTCTTGAGGAAGATGTTTTGATTGAGGGTAATGAGGATCTTCATGAGTTGTATAGGAATTTTACTTCTGATGAGATGTTAGAGGAATTGAAGGTCATTTGTTCTAAGCATGAAATCCAACTTGAGGAGAGTTCTTTTGATCCTAAGTCAGTTGTGAAGACTTCTGTTGGTGAACTACCCACTTTCGTTCCTAATCCGTCTATTTCCACTATTGCTCAGTCTTTGGTGGTTAATAATGAAAATCATCATATTGAAGAAACTTCTAGACTCGAGTTTAAACCATCAGATCAGCTAAGGTATGTATATTTGGATCAATCATCTACTTTGCCTATTATTATTGTTGCTAACTTGTCAGGTAGTGAAGAGAACAATGTTACGAACACTTTTGAGGAGCAAAGAAGGCGGAAACTTGTCGTTAAGGATATAGCCCCGGAAAAGATAGTTAAATGGCCATATAGAGATACGGTGTAGAAATTTTCAATAGAAAAGCCATTGCCATGTCTAGCTAAAGACTTTAAACAAAAGCGCTTCGTGGGAGGCAACACATGTGTTTCGATGATTAGGTATGTTTCCTACTATCCCTCCTATTTACTTTCATTCAATGCGAACATTGAAGATTTCAAGTTTGGGGGTGGTTCGAGGGATGAGTAGTACATATGTAGTTGTTTATAGTAGTTATGTGTCATGTAGAATATCATGCTTTGCATTTTAGTTGTAATTCATGCATGTTTTGTTCGTGTTATTATCATGTGAGTCCATAGTAGTTTGCATTTGCACCCATGCTGGATAGGAATTTTGTGTTGTTGACGCTTTTGATTTAGAAGTGATATGCTTTGTTCTTGTGCACACACATACACTAGTAAGTTGAAGCTAGTAGACTTATTGAATGTTGTGAGTAATTAGAAGGACATGAATATGTGCAAGTTGATTTAGTTGCATGCTTTGAATACAAGTAGGTGCATTAGAGAGATTTTTACTTGGGATTGAGTATGTTTTTCCCTGCACCGAGTGAGCTTTTGAGCCTTATTGCATATTTGTTGCAATTTATTCGTTTGCTTGAGTGTCCACGGATTGTTTGCATTGCTAGCAGTTGTTTGAGGTCTTTCTTGAAATGCATGACATTATTTGACGATTAAAATGATAAAGGCATTTTGGAATAATCGCATGTTTTCCCATATTACCACACCATATTTACATGATCAATTAGTTAACCCGATGAGCTTAATCCTATTTTTTCGGTGACATACAACATTACTTGCCTAGACCTTTTTCTTGTATTGGCCTTACATTAATTTGAACCCACATTGTCAAAGGCTAGTAGAGTGCTTAAGGGAGTAATAAGGTGTGCAAGGAGGGGTTTATTGTTGGTCATAATTTTGGGGGAAATATTGAACATTGGGTTTGGTTGTTTACTTGATAGTCGGCATGTGTAATAAAATCGTGGGATCATTGTTATTGTTTATATTATTGCTTTATTTAGCTCTCGGAAAAAGAAAAAAAAAAGAAAAAAAAAGGGGAAAAAAATTTTATGAGAGCATATTTGTGTTTGTTGTGATCCTACTTTAGTCGACTAGTCGAGTGTTTTTGTTGGAAGAAAAATAATAAATTATGTGGGGGGAAATAGGGTGTTGTGTATGATTCATTATAGTTCCTACTAGCTTTTGACACTTCACCTGATTTGCCTTATTTGACATACCTTGTCCCTAGCCCCGTTACAACCCAATTAAAGACCTTTTGATTATCGTCATTGATGTATGTTGTGTTAAGAGTTAGATTGATACCAAATGTCAAGCATGCTTATGATTTTGTTGGAATATAGTGATACACTTATCCTTGTTCTTGAGTGAATATTCTTTTATGAGTGGATTGTGAGTGTGTACTTGTTTTTGCGTATGAGATCCCGAGTTTTGTCTCAAAGATGTACTCTTGTAGGCTTAGCATGGTTACTAACTTATTCTTACACTTGACATGGACTTTTGAGAACTTATGCATGTTCATTGAGTAGACTATGTGAATACTTGCACTTTCGACACCAAGACATCGCATTATTACTTTGATTCTTAAGTTGAAATGACATGAGAGGATTTGAAGGTGTGGTGATGTATTAGTAATAAATCATATGCATTTTCATATTAGTTGCATTCATGCATTGCATTGCATTGGATTTTGTGGGTACATTCGCTATAGGCCCTCACGAGACCTCACTCGTCCACTAGGACTGTCTAGGGGTTTAAAAGGCTTGTTGCATATTCCAAATGCAACCGTGATCACCTACGGATGTGGTACTAGTTAGTTGTATATAGTTATATTTGTTTATGCTTGAGGACAAACATCGGTTTAAGTTTGGGGGTGTAATAAGTGGATTTTATATCCACTTGGAATGCTTCGTATCGGCTTAAATTGATTACTTGGCCTCAAGTATGTGGTGTGTTTAATGTGTTTTCATTGAGTTTTGCAGAACTAAGAGTTGGAGGTTAAATTGTGTAAAATTCGGATTTTCTGGGTAGGTTGTGCAGTCTTCACTTTTTTGGTCATATCTGGAGTTCTAGAAGTCCGAATTCAGCGATCTTACAGCTCACGCGAAGACAACGAAATTTTATACAACCTTGGATAGAATTCTGGGTGCAGGCTGCGCCTGTGGCGCGCAGGTAGCGCGTGGAATAGAGTGCTGGGCGCAGGGTGCGCGTGGTGCTGGCAGAATTCCTGATTCACTGTTTGGACCATATCTTGAGTTCTACAAGTTCGTTTTGGACGATCTTACAGTCCACGCGAAGCTAACGATATTCTCTATCATTATAAAGTGGTACAGATGTCCAATTACAACTTTAACGGTCCAGAAATAATGAAGAAAAGTCAGCTATGAATTTTCCTTCAAAACAGAATCAGTTTAGGAAACGTATTCTGCAGAAATTCTATTTTAACTCTATTTTGGGGAATTTCTTGCTGGGCAAGACTTCTAGAGCCTATATAAACACATTCTACCATTGTAATTTGTATCATTAGTTAGCATATTATAACATAGAATTCATATCTTGTTTCATGATCATGGTTTCACTTGATCCCACGATGACGAGAGGTTCAATTACGAACTAATCGTTGTCATGGGATTCTAACGGATTTATTTATGGAGCTTTAGTATTTTGATGCTTTAAAGATCTGTGTGTGATGTATATTTGATATCCTTGTATGGCTATTCTTAATGCTTTTAGATGCGTAGCTAACATCTAAATTGAATTGTTAATCTCTTGCGAAACGAGAGTGGATCTTGAGATTTAGAACTTGCCATGCTAGCATAGGATAGGTTGATGTTTTAACATCATGATTTGTAGCGTAAATAGAGATATTATGCTACCCTATGTGATCAATATGGATAACTTGTGTTTAAACCGTTATGTTTTCAAATCTTATAGAGATATAGGGTCTAAACATAATTGGTGTCTATTCATCTTCTATCTCTTTTGTGGATGTATGAGTAGTTTGGTGTTAATCTAAACCTAATCTTGTTAATTGTCTTAGCAGTGAATAAAAACCATACATTGTTGCATAGGTGCGTGAATTAAATTGAAACCCTACCAGATCTCTATGGGAACGAACTTAACTTATTCATATATTACTTGTGACCACATACGCTTGCGTGATTTAGTGCAAACAATAATATAAAAGATGAATTCATAAGGTAATTCAATATAAGCTTTCCGTAAAATATCTGCTATATAAATATAAGCAGAATATCAACATATAACTTAAAAGATGAAAGTTATAATGTGATTCAATATCAAAAACCTCCTTATCACAACTCATGTTATGTAAGGTATTAACAGAGTCATAAATATAAGAAAAAAAAGATGAAGTTACAAGGTAAGTAAAGGTACTTTCAGTTCTGAATAGTTTTTAGAACCCTGTCAACAAGAGTGATACTTCATGTTGCTGAAAATAGAAAGATTCTGGATAGCGAACCAATACTGGAGCATGTCGCGCCGGATGACACTCCCTTACGATGATCGGTCGCAGGTTGTGCATCTCAAAATTTGTTTCTCTACATGTAGAAGGAAGAACATATGGACACCACCATACGCCGGATCTCCCTAGCCATCTTTGGGCTTAGACGGGACGGGCGCCACTCGGACCCTATTTCCAGGATGGACTGTCCCACAACCTCTTATACTAGTTTTGAACGATGGACTGTCCCACAACCTCTTACACAAATACTTCTAGTTCGAATAAATCCATGACTCTGAAATGTAGAGTTCGTCCCCCTTTCCCCAAGTATGATACTTGTTGATAAGACTCCACAAAGTAGTCGTATCTAGTTGGAAAGGAAAATTTACCAATATTTCCCAAGCTGATGCTTGTTTATGGATATCGACTTGTTCCCATAATTTTACCCCTCAAATGATGAGGAAGTAATAAATGATTCAATTGATGAATGTCAACCAAGTTGCGAATCAAATAATAGTTTCAAAAGATTTATGACCGGGCAGTCAAACAAAATAAATAACAGCTCTCAAGTAAGGTTCCCTTATATTCTTGGAAGTTTGAGCGAGTATGAAAATAAATTTTTGGGGACCTCCTCTTGATAAAAATAATCATAATAAGGCTCAGAAATATTTTACATAATACTTGGAGGTCAAAAATACTTAATGAATAAGGTAAATCATTTTTAAAACTAAGTAAAACTATTTAATAAATATTCAAGGAATATTTATTAAATAAATAAATATTTAAGGAATATTTTTAAAAACCGAATAATCATTGATAATTGAACTCTTAAATGAATATTTGAAAATAACATTCATCAAATAAATAGTCTTTAAATGAATATTCAAAAATAATATTCTCTTAATAAATAATCCTCAAATGAATATTCCAAAATAATATTCATTAAATAAATAAAACTTAAATGAATATTCCAAAATAATATTCATTAAATAAAACCTTAAATGAATATTCAAAATAATATTCATTTTAATAAATAAACTTTAAATTAATATTCAAAAATAATATTCATTTAATACAGACAATTGAATAACAATTATTCAATAACTTCATCCGAAAATAATAATTACGATATACAGAAATATCTTGACTCCCGGTCTATGAATGAAGAATAAGAATCATACGCCTGATACTAAGGGCATTTGAAAAACCCGACTTATAACTAGTATCCCATCTCTAGTTTATAAGCCAAATATCAAATCATATTTAAATAACAACCTTCGAATGAGGTAATATTCAAATAACATTTCTCGAATCATTTCCAAGTAATTAATACTTTCTGGAAATATAAATAATATTTATAAATAACATTCCTCAATTTAAATGCCGCTGGAATCCCTCCGGGTTTCCACGACTATCTCTATATATCAAAATACCGACTCCCGGTCTAGAGTCGAAAGTCACAGTTACGCTCTTATCTTTAGAGCTACAAGGTATACCGGTTTATAAATACTTTATCTCAAAGTTCGTATAACACCAAAAGTCAAACTTACACAATAAGTATATATCGGAAAACTATGCAACTCTAAGCATGGCAAAAGCAGTATTATAATCAATACTTCAAAGTATAGAAATAGGAAACTTGCTTGATGCTCGAGAAGTGATAAGGGCTCGTGATAATGTTGGACAATCTAGACAAGGTAAAAGAAAACATACGATTAATCCCCTGGATAATCCACTTATAACTCAATGCTTAAACACGTAAGCCAAACACAACCAAGGCATTACTAACACGCTTTAGGTTCGTACTAAGTCCATGTTAATCGACAAATACTTAAGTCGAAAGTTCGTTTTAGAAATCGGATCTCGTTCGCCCGTTTTACTAAGTGGTTCTCAAAGTTATAACCAAGTGCTCCTCTAAGGGGTCCCTTCGCACTTAACCATGATTCAAACATTTTTATAAAATCCAAAAATAATTCTTTCGACATGTGGTCTTCTCTAATATCTTCATTATGACCTCTAGTATTTAATTACCAAGATCCGTAACCGAATTTCTCCTTTTAAGGTGGTTCAATTGAAGTTACGAACTCACACATACCTTTACGAACCGCTTTTACGATTTTTACCGTAACGCCTAAACCGTAAGTCAAAATGCTATGATTCTTTCACCAAAATGATCTATGAATCAAGATCTACAAGTCTATATTTAGAAACTAAACTGGTCAGAAAATTTTTGATTCGGATATGCCATATTTTTAAGACCTAATGAAATTTTGGCATTACAACGGTTATAAATCGGATAATCCAAATTTTCAAGCAACCCAATTAATCATTCAACACTCAAGACTCATATTCACCATTCATCAGCTTCACCACTGCCTATACTGGTCTTGGTGATACAAAAATAATTTTAACATTTAACAAAGCTCATCTCATAGATCAATGCCTTAAATATGCATATAACTCTAAAACTCATTCAAAACTCATGATTTAACAAAGGGGGTTCAAGGGTTATACCTTCTTGGAAGCTCTAGAAACACTACCAAGTGTTTATAATCACTTAACAAGCTTTAGGTACTCCTTACAAAGCTTAAACCTTAAGATCAAACCATGAAAACAAGTTAACAATCTTGGAGTCACTATACACCAGCTGAAAGAACTGGAAAAACGAGGTCCTTACCTTGATTTTCTGGACGAGGCTCCAGAAGAAGAGTTGTAGGGCATTTCAGTACCTTTCCAACAAGATATAGAACACATGATTCCAGTGAGAATTGAAGGGTCTATGGCTGTTTTACTGATCTGCTGTCTTGGTGTGCAGAATGGAGTGTTCTTGCTTTTTGGCTTGGTTACTTTACATAAAGTGAAATAATACTCTAGATATTATCTTGGATGCATCTTATCTTGGCATAAAGTGATGACATCATCTTGATTTAGTCATCAAAGAGACAAGTGTTTAATCCTTGTGGTGAAATGATGTCATCCATGCTAACTAGCTTGGTTAGTTTCTAATGAGGCTTGTTCCTATGTAACCAACTTGGTTCATCTTCTTCCTTTTGTGTTGTCAAGCATCTAATGGTGCAACTTAACACATTCTTATTCATCCAAGTGTTGGCTTAAGAATAAATTACTCCATTCTTGGCAAAAATGCAATTACCTCCTTCCTTTGTTAGTTGACTTCAATGTAAGTCACTTTGATCTTTCCTTTTTCCACCAATTTAATTTCCTTGGTGTCTTTTGAATAAAATTAATACGTTGCATTTTATTACTCCACTGTGGCACAATCCCTTAATCAATATTAATTCCAATAGTCCTCGTTTATTCTCTTTATCTCAGAATTTGTTCTCCCGGTTTCTAAAGCGTTCTTGAACTCGTTTGCATTCTCTTTGCTCTGGGATTATATTCTCAATCTTCTTTCCCCCTCATAATATATCCTTCCTTGGAATCTTATTATCCCATATCCTTAATCCATGATTCGTTCGCTTAATCGCTTAATCTCGATATAAAGTCTCAGCGGTTTCTAGAACGTTCGTTTCACTGCCTTAGTGGTTTTCGTTCTAAATTCTCAAATCAAATATAATAAAATTCCAAAATATTAAATCCTTAATTCCTCAAATTAAATATCTCATTTCTTGATACTACTGATATATAATTCACTGCCCAGTCAAATATTACATAAAAATAGAAATTGGAATTTTTTAATTCCGATCGTCTTTGCATACACTTATTTACTCCGTAGATCACTAATATAACTTCGAAACATCCATACCACATCCCGTACATAGGATGGCGTGAAAAGTTTTCCAACTTACAAAATCACTATTCATCCATACAAATTACTATTCACGTATGAAAAATACTATTCATCAAGAAGTGAAAACTTCTTTCAAATCCAGAAATTAGGGTTATCATACTAACTCACTTCTCATCTCCCCATCTAGGGTACATTGCTCATTTCTTGGATGATAGATTATTCTTATCTATGTCGTCACCTTTGAATTACTCTATTCTGACAATACACATATGAATCAAGATCATCATTCATAGCAATATCCATTTACTACTGCACTTAATCATAATAAGAAAAGTTTTAATTCTACCCAAAATTCGGGTTATTACATGATCTTCAGAACAAGAATGAGGAGACCAGGAGGAGTAGTGGGTGCTCTATTTTGATGGAGCATCAAAAACAAAATCAAGTAATGCAGGCTTAGTCTTGCAAAGTCCCAATGGGTTCAAACTATCTTAGTAGGACTTAGCTTCATATTTATCTAGGAGAAGTAGAAATAAGGTTCGATGAAACCATTGCAGAGCATGTCGCTCCGAGTAGGACAGTAGTACTCCATGTAAGGGTTGAACCCATTTCAAGTTATTAATGCAAGTTTGCTTTTCATTCTATGATTTTATTTATGTACCAAGCACCTGATGTGTGTGAGTCAAAGATGACCAAGTACCGAAAATAAAAGAATACACGAATGGAAACAAACAAAGGCATAAATAAAAACCCTGAAGGGTCGAGAGTTAGGTTACAATACAACCAAATAAGAGTTTAAGTCCTTGAAGGACCCTAGATAAAAGACAAGCTGATTAAAAAGCCACATCTGGCAATCAAAGCCATGCAAGGCTGTGGAGG
This sequence comes from Saposhnikovia divaricata, assembly GCA_036435485.1. Lineage (NCBI taxonomy): Eukaryota > Viridiplantae > Streptophyta > Magnoliopsida > Apiales > Apiaceae > Saposhnikovia > Saposhnikovia divaricata. The sequence continues at coordinate 135,710,589 of CM071598.1, forward strand.
CTAAGGACTAGCTACTCTTCAATATTCAATTTTTAAGCACTTGGGTTGAGAATCCAAGGATGAAGACCAACAGAGAACATTGCATTCCAGTCCTAAGATTAAGGGATATAAGAATATCCTTGAACAATGATTAAGAAGTTTAAGCAAGTTTTCATCTCAGAAGTTTAAAAGGTAAGAAGCCCATGGGATTGTATTTCTCGAAATATAAATCGAGGAATCAACCTTAGATGCTTGACCTAGAATCAAGAAAAACGAGAAGCAAAGATAGGTTTGAAAACCCTAAAATTAGAACAAAGGTTTGAGACAAGCCATGAAAGACATGAAGTCAAATAAGGGATCCTAGAGAACTTTAGTTTGACATCAATCCAAAAGAAAGGTTGTGAATACTTGGTAGTCGACATATGAACACCAACGTTGAACATGTGAACATAAACCTCGAATCCTAGGTGGAAAAACACGAGATATTAGACATGAAGGCCAAGATTAGCTATGAAGATCAAACTTGAGGGGGTCATGAACTTCCAATCAAGATCCAAAGGTTGAAACTTCAAGTCAAAACTTGAAAACCAATATGAAACTTTGGATTCTCGGGAACATCTGAACACCAGCATGGAACACTTGAATATCAACCCTGAAATGGAGATTGAAACCTCCTAGGGAAGGTTGAAGACCTCATGGGGTCGACCAGAAGCCAAGAAGGCCTTCAGCCGACCTTAAGGAGCCGACCAGAGGCTCTGGAGGGGCTTCGTCCGACTAGAAACCTTCTAGCCTTGGACTGGCAGCTCTGATATATGTTTTGGTGGTTTAAAACACCTTCAAGGTTGAAAACCCTTGATTTCAAACATTGACGTTCAACACTCAGGGCCGAGCACATGCCAGCCGAGAGGCCGCCCATGAAGCCCCAAGAACCAAGACAAACAGTGAAGCGATGACGGCCAACCGAGCCGAAAAAGGTTATTTTAAAAACTCTAGGTTAACGTCAACCCAAGATGAGGAGTCTGCATGAGACACTTACCAAAGGCTAATAAGCAAGATTTTTGCACCCTTGATAGGGAAGACCATGGAGGTCTACGTGGATGACATGTTAGTCAAGAGCCTATTCAAGGCAGACCATATTAAGAACCTCAGAGAGGCATTTGAAGTGCTGAGGCACCATAAGATGATGTTGAATCCAGCCAAGTGTGCCTTTGGCATGGGATCTGGAAAATTTTTGGGTCTGATGGTTTCAAAGCGAGGCACAGAAGCCAACCCTAATAAGATCAAAGCAATCCTAGATATGGAATTACCACGTTCCATAAAGGACGTACAGAAATTGACTGAAAGAATTACAGCCTTAGGGAGTTTCGTCTTCAAGTCTGGAAACAAGTGTTTGCATTTCTTTCAAACATCGAAGAGAGTAAAGAATTTTGAGGGGATACCAGAAAGCCGAGAGGCATTTGAGCAGCTGAAGAAATACATGGCTGGAGCTCCGTTGTTGGCCAAATCTAATCCTGGAGAGACCCTTTATTTATACTTGGTAATATCTAAGCAAGCATTGAGCGTTGTGCTCATTAAAGAAAAAACTAAGGTTCAGAAACCCATCTACTATGTTAGCAAGGTGCTCCATGAAGCCCAATTGAACTACTGCGCTATAAAGAAGTTTGCTTTAGCCATGACCATGGCCTCAAGAAAATTAAGACCTTACTTTTAGTCACAAAAAATCGAAGTCTTCACAGACCAACCATTGAGAAACATCATGTACAACCCAAAGGTTAGTGGGAGATTGATTAGATAGGCAATAGAACTTGGATAATTCAATATCGCGTACAATCCTCGAATTGTAATTAAGCCACAGGAACTTGCTGACTTCATGGTTGAATGTACCATTGACAACCAAGAAGTTGGGGGGCAGAAAGGCACAACACCCTAGCAAGGGCAATATGAGACACCCCAAGAGGGAGAGAAAGATGAAGTTTAGAAGGAATATTGGGTGACCTATTTTGATGGGGCATCAAAAACAAAAACAAGTGGAGCTCGTTTAGTTCCACGATTGAATATGCATTGAAGTTGAATTTATCAACGACCAATAACGAGGTAGAGTATGAAGCCTTAATAGCCGGATTAGGCTTGGCTCTAGCAATGAGGGCCAAAAAATCTTAAAGTCTGTGGAGACTCAAGGCTGGTGATAGCCCAAGAGAATGGAGATTTTGAAGCTAAAGATGAAATGATGGTGAAATACCTGAGGATTGTAAAATCACAATGGGTATGAGTCGAGGAATGCCTCCTTGTATGACGGCCGATGCCTTGTCTAAATTTACCTCATTTGAAATCGAGAATTACACTAGAAGTGTCTACTATCAGGTCTTGGAGACCCCCACTATAGAGCGCAAGTTGTTGGCGCCAATAGACGTTGGAAGTTGCTGGATAGATCCCCATCAAAGCTCATCTTGAGACTTTGGCTCCCTGATAATGCCTTGGAGGCACGGAAACTATCAGTGAGAGCATTGAGATATGCATTGATCTAAGCCTTGATAGCTACCACTGTAGGCCTCCACTCAAACTAGTCGATTGAATTCAAGGTCTCGAATCAAGGATTCAGCAAATGGGTCAAAGCCTTGATGGTCTCTCAAACATACGCACGAATGCTAGAATTACCCATGAAAAAACTATTTTGGCTCCAAAAGTGTCTTAAACGACGTTTTTTAGGGCCTAAAAGTGGGGCAAATATGATAAATCTATTTGCAGGACCTAGAGCTCTGAAATACCTTCGATTTGATATATCGTGGGTCTCCATCGGAGTAACGAGTCAAAAGTTACGGATGATTTTGTGCGTACAATACTTTTTCGGCAAAATTCAAACCAAAGCAAGGTTCTATGAACATAAGAAGAAGGTTGGAATCAAAATCAAGGATAAAAAACCAACCAAAATATCCTAGACTTGAAGTCAGGTGTTTAAAATAAGGGAATTCCTTGAATAAGCAACTAAGAAGCAAGACCTCCTTGTTTAAGGATATGGGGGGCAAGGCCAAAGATACTGCATCACAAATGCTACATCCTATTATGAGGATGGATGGGTGTTTGAAAACCAAAGGTCATAGTTGAATCCAAGGTTGTTTGAAACCAAGAGTTCAAGAACAAGTTAAGGCCCGAAATGTCCTGAAAACTAAGAAGTAGGTTGTTTGAGATCAAGGATCACAAAACCAACCAAGGTGTGGCAAAATCCACTCTAGAAACAAAGAGGGGAGTTCAAGACAAGACTTGGTTTTGGTCAAAGTGAAGGTCAAAAATCAAAGTCAAACGGTCAAATTTTGGCCAAAATTCAAAAAAAAAAAAAATTTGTGGAGGGGCCCAGCCGACCAGGGGTGGCCGACCAGGCACCCTTCGCCAAATGGCCGACCAGGGGTAGCCACCAGAAGAGAGGGGAGAAAAAATGGGTCCAGGTGTTTCAAACACCTGGACCCTTGACCGATTTCGTTTGGCTCCAGAACGCTCAAAAATGCTCCATTTGTTCTCAAATTTGAGATTCAAGAACCTTATAAGGTCCTCTACAAGCCTATGTATGTGCCCAAGTGATTCCAAGAAGTTGAAAAAATGACCTTGTTTGAAACAAGGTCTGGTTTGAAAACCAGCTTAAAATGAGGTATTTCTCCTCCAAAACGTTCAAAAATGCATGTTTTCATGTGATTCTTCTTCATACCAGGAGATTATAAGAATCCCTATCATATAAACTCAACTTCAAAATTTGAGTTATGGAATGTCAGTGGCGTTCGAAACCAGGAGGGTGTTGAAAAACCAGGAAGGTGCTTGAAATACCTTGTCCAGAGGGCCGTATTTCTTGCCTAGACAACTCAAAAATGAGAATATTCACGTGATTCTTTCTACAACCAGGAGGTTATAAGAATCTCTACTAGATTTTCTTGACTCCAAAATTTGAGGTTAGGGTTTCGCTAATCGCAATTAGGGGGTGATTAACCTCGATTATCGATGTTTAAGGACTTCCACTCTAAAATTTACCTATCTTGAGGTTATGAATGAATATCCTATTAAAGATTACATCAAAGATTAGTTGGTTAGCCTTGATTAAGGCCTTTATAGCCCCGCTTAGGGTTGTTTAGCCCCGATTATGGCCAAATTAGCGTCTTCTACTCAAAATTTAGTCTTAATTAAGGCTTATGAGCAATGACCACCTAATATTATCCCCAACTTAAATAAGTTGAGGGTAATAAATCACTAATGAGTTTATGATAAAGGATCCTATGCACGAATTGCACTTGGATTAGTGTCCACGAGCTCAAAACGGCACTAATCCTATTCCCGAAAGGCCCATAAATCTTAAGAAAAAGGTTCGAGAGGCCAAGGAACGTTTGACTCTCTTAAGTATTAACTTGGGAGAGAAATTTAGTCATTGTGAATGTGTAGGTCGCTCCACACTTTACTGTAAGACGATACCCTGGTAGGGCCGATGTAACTTAAAAACTTCTACGAAATCATGTTTTCCTAGAAGTTGGGGGGCAAATGATATGGGTGAAAAATATTCCCTTAAGACATAGTTAATACAACATTTAATGGCTCATTAATAAGGCCCGAAAACCTAGTTGGGCATTAATTTCGTAAGTAATGATTAAGCCCAAAGAACAGTCCAAACCGGGGACGCCCGATATAAGCTTGTTTCTAACATGGGCCTGATCCACAAACCGGGAACGTTCTAGAAACAAGGAGCACTCTAGAATAACCTTGGGATAAGAAGTAGCCTCCAAGGCACCTAATTTGACATGGAAACAGACTCCTACAAGGAAGGAGTCTAGAACCTTCCTCAAAGGCGGTGGCTTGCCCACCAAGTCTCTGAATCCTACCATAATTCTAAGGCTCTCACGGCCTATATAAGGGCCTGACCCCTCATTCTTAGAACTACATCTTGGCTTGATTCTCAACTCTGAGATACGTAGGCATCTTGTGAGAACCCGAATTAGGTCACGAAACATAAGCGCAACCATTTTAAAGCACGAAGCTCACGAACCCTAGCCGCAATTTAATAACCCTAGTTTTTATTTCACAACAATTGTTTATAATAAGGAAACATTAGTATAATACGTAAATATGAGCATGATAAATTATATTAAATTAAAATTCAAAAAATTATTAAAATAATAATTATGTAAAAACATAATTGTAATATTAAATAAAATTTAATAAATACCTAAAATATCGTATCTTTCAATCAATTTAAAAGGCGTTTACTTTTAATTTAACATATTACCATTTATACACACCTAAAATATCGTATCTTCCAATCATTAATATTTTCTTTTCTAATTAAACACGTTACCATTTAATTTAAAACATAATTTTGCAATCAAAATCTTCCAATCATTAATATTTTTTTTTCTAACTAAAACATGTTATCTTTTAATTTAAAACATAATCTTACAAATATTAATATATACCCAAAAATATCACACCGTATTTTTCAATCACTAATAAAATATATAATAGAAATCCGTATATAACGAATAATTACCGTTAAATTTTTAGCAAAAAATTAAAACCGTTAGATCTGATGATTAAATATTTTATATGATTAAGTTACTTTACAAAACATTTAAGATTCGAATTTCGTCAACGATGTATTTAATTTAAAATTTCATAATATAAGTTTTAAACCATTCATATCATTAATTAAATGTATTTATATTATTTAAATATAAATTATATATTTATTAGAAATAATAATTATATAAAAATATAATTGAAAAATAAAATAAATTTATTTCATATAAAAAACTCGTGCATCGCACGGGTTATAAGCTAGTAATATAATTAATGGTAATTAGCCGGTTGTCTTTTTCACATTTACCCTTTAGTTGAATATAATAACTTTTATTGTAACGCCCCCAAATCCGGGGTCAGGGATATGGGTCGCTACTGTGGAAAACCTTAATAATCAAGCAATCACCTGCCAATATTTTAACTAACACATGACATCCGACCCCAAACTACCAAGAATCTTTTCAGGTTATAGACTTGGAAACAAGAAAAAACACTTATAATAATAACTTCTTTTATTAACTTACAACTCTTAGTACAACAATCTCTTATACAATCTTATGCTGTTAGTATCACCTTGATATAAGGTATACAACAGCCACAATAATCTAATACACAAATAGTACAACACAAGAATATGAATACCATACAAGTCTAACTAAACATCTAGTAGACTAACTCAAAAGACAGAATCGCTCTGAGCCAAACATCAACTCGATCCATGACTTGCCCTGCTCCGAGATAAACTAAGTCAACCGCATCAACTATCTATCTCTGAAAAATAAGATTTAAAACAAAAGCAAGAATGAGCGAAAGAAATGCTCAGCAAGTATATAATAGAGTATACTAAGATACTTTTAGAAAAACTTTGAAGGTTTCAAAATCCAACTTGCGGATGATACCATTTTTGAAATGTTTATAACGAAGATTTTTCAATAGAAAAGAGATTTACATAATTCAATAAGGAATTCACCTCGACGGCTTTATAAAAGGATTTTTGATATTTTTATAGCGATTTCTGATAAAACTTTGAATAACCGAGCAACAGATGCTTCAGCTACTAAGAGACAACATTTAAGAAATTCACGAAGATACATCAACTCTCAATTAAACAAACATTCAAGAAATTCTCAATTATTCATAATCTCACTCTTGTCGGCTATGTACTTACATACTTAGCTACCAAACCGGCCTGACAATAATGTGTTGAATACATAAGAAGATCTCAATTCATTCTCGATTTTTAACCATCACTGTGCAACAAATGCTCCAGCGACAATCTGGATCTCGAATTAACTTAGAACAATTCAAAAAGATTCTAAACTTGATTCTCAACAATAAAAAAAATATGATTTTTCAGAAGGAATAACCATTGAAGATTGGAACTACGATAAGACGCTACGAGCTAAGCTGGGTGATCAGCCCATGATAGAGCTCCAATCCCGTATACTCAATACTAGTTCTCAAATGTAAGGGGATCCCAGGCACACATTGGCCTTATACATCATCAGGCTTCACTGCTACCGATGACGTAAATATATAAATTGGTGACTGGCGCCTCAGTCAAAAAGGATGTTCCAATATGATAAGGATATTTAAATAAAAGGGATTCACATTCCCAACAGACATAAAAGCGTGTCATAATCATGACAGAATGTAAAACAATTCTTATAGGGGAAAGAGCAATTGTAAACTTTCATAACACAATGGATAAAATCACATGCTTGGATAAGTTGAAAGCAATTATAAAACTGATTAAAAAGACTTAAAGGATTTCTCGCGAATTTATGAGTTTAAAATTAGACGTTTGCAGAACTTTCGTTTTAAAGAAAGCATAATATTATACTTGAGCATTCAACATAGATATTTTAAAATATGCATACTCTAAACGATAGAGTACGGTTAGTAGACTTGCCTTAAATCCTAGCTAATAAGTACGCTTGACGATTTAAAGAGAACATTCCTTCGTCTATCCCGTGTGTCTGATCCTCTGATTTGATCCTCCTTCAATTCGATGCACTTGCGATTACCACGAGTCTGGTTCACCTAGATCGAACTCGCACGTCATTTCTATAGTTAACCGAATACGGTACTTTAGTCTTCGGAATAAACATACGATCTACCGACGATAGTACGCACACTCTAACACGTTTAACTTAATCACAAATATTACTATAAAACACTTCCCGGTGTATACAACACCTTACCAAAATCAACACTTTAACCTACCATTCACATTTAATAACTAATTTATAACATCTCGACAAATCTTAAATCATAAATCAAACTCAAATTCAACAACGACTATCCTTATAGTCGTTAATACATAATCATGTAAACATATATTCATATATTCATTTATCTAGCATGCATACGAGCATCTAATCACATAGCACATACTCAATTAATATTTCCGATTGATAATAATGATTATATACAAGAGATGTGCCGGTTTAAACATCAAAAGAAGTTATTTACGTTTTTATAAATTTCGGCAGCATCTCCTTTGTAATATCACGTTACCAATCAGAATTTAACCGACACAAACACAACCAAGTCACATACTTACAACATAATCAAGCATTCAACTTACTATTATAGTTATTCGACATTACTTACAACCATACTTACAACCACAATTCAGAATACACCAAAATGATCATTATCCTTAACAATCTGTTATAACCAGCCTGGAAAGACATCCAATTTACACTATCAAGATGACCTTAAATTAAAAATTACAGAACATGAAACTTGAAGGAAATCCCGAGACCTTTCCATAATGGTAAGGCTCGTTTAAAACGGATAAGTAATGAATTCTGAAATAAATAAAATGTGAACTGTTAAAACAGAGTCAGCCCTTGTGCACACACATGTTTTGAAATTTGACAACTAAGATCACATAATTTGACAACAGAATGTAAATGAAGAATGCAGAGTTTGAAAAGAGCTTTCGAAAATGATATTACTCAGAATTTTTGAATAAAAACTCAATTTACTACGAATTTTGCAAGAAACATGGTTGTTTTATAAAATTCAGGGGCACTCGACAAAGATTTGAAAATAACAATTAGTAGAGGACTGATTTGCACAAAACTCAAAGAATGAAAGTTTTAGAAAACTCTGATATCTTTTTAACAAAGGTGGATTCACAGATTTCGGATAATCGGTGAATTAACTATGATTGAAAGAGCACAGATTTACCGAAAGTATTGCAGTTTTCGAAATCATTGGGGTCTCGGATGAAAACGGCCATAACTCATTCATTTTAAATCCAATTGACATGATTCAAGAGCCTATTCCATCTATTTTTTCGCAAGGAATCCAAATATGTAATCAGTTTTAAGAACCGAATTAAAACAGGCTCTAACTGACCAGATTTACAGAAGCAGTTTGCATTCTCTATATCAAATATAAACTTAAACATAAACATAAACATCACTTCTCCTTTTTTAACTAACAACCCATTTCTTAAAACCACTTAATAATTTCCACACATGATTACAAAATCTGAAACATAACAAATCATCTTAAAACCAACATGCAACTTGATTCTCTTCATAACAATCATTACAAGTAACAATTAAATACTAACCCATCTCATAAACATGATTTACAAGGCTCAAAAATTCACATCCTTACACTAACATAACATGCAATCCAATCCACCCACTAAAATCATTACTAGTTAACACAATAAACATTTAAACGTCAAAATCAAACCCACCGGATCTCATCAAGATCATCTCCGGTGGTGGTGATGGTTCGGTGGTGGCCTAACTTGGCACCCCAACCTCACTTCACCTCTAAACTTGGTTTTTCTTGTAACCCATCATCCAAGAACATCATCTAAGCCATAAAACTCCATTGCATGTAAGTTTTAAATCATATATAGCATATACACTCACACACCCGAGCCTATACACACATGCAAACAATAAAACTCAAAAAGAATTACAACCCATCCTTATACAACTCATATACTAGCATAATCTAGCAACAAATCTTATAAAAATTTGATTAAAAGGATCAAAATTGATGAACAAAAGGGAGAAAGGAGCTCACGGTTTTGAGAGAGAAAAGGGAAGGGAGAGAAATGGTGGGAGAGTGAAATGTGTTGGTGTGTGAGTTTGTGTGGGTTTTTTTCTTTTTCTTTTTTTTTTTTTTTTATAACGTACAAGTGGCAAGCATGCAAAATGAGAGGGGTGAGTCACCCTTTGATTCTCCCAACTGCTGCCATGTGTCCCCCCCCCCATACACAATACATCACCTATTTAATGCCAAGTGTCCTTCTTTCGTTTTATTCAATTTTTGTATTGTTTTAATACATTTAAACACGATATAGATTTTATTCGAAAAATTCTCCAAATATTATGAAAACTTTGCCTGAGCATTATAATACGGTAAAAATCTTATAAATAAATTTTCAGAATTTTTGAATCATTTTTGAATTTATTACATAATTTAGAAGTAAAAACTGATATTAAATCATTTAAAAATCGAATTTCTACGAAAATAATATTTTTATATTTTTGAAAAGTCCTAAAAATAATTATTATCATTAGGAAGCATTGAAAATAATTTTTCAAAACAATTTTGTATTTTTCATAAATCTTTTTCTAAAATCTCATTTTTACGAAATTCATAAATAATTAAGAAATGGTTATAATAAACAACGACGAACACAACCACACGTTCAGGCATGCACAGATAACACATTTAAGTCACATAACACGTAATTTCATATTTAACCAGTATTCACATATAATTGGCATTTAACACCTAATCATCTACTTGCAGAATGCCCTTTTATACAAGTTTGCACACAATTTGCCACTTTAAATCAATTTCACTTATTAATTAGATTTAAAAATCTTATTTATAAAATATATTGGGTTAAAAATAAAAATCTTCACATATATATTTGAAACACAAAATTACCTTTCTTTGGGTATTTTTAAAATATTTTTGAGATCACTATTTAAGAAGATAATGAATCTACAAGTTTTGATTATTTGAAAGAATAAGTATTGTAAAATCACTATAAAATACTTAGGTTCAAAAATAAATTAATCCTATATTTTTAAAAAGTCTCTAAATATGAGAGGATGATAACATGGAAGTTTCATAATTTTTACTCACTCCAATGATTTTATAAAAAATTTATAGTGAAATATAAATAGGATTTTAATCTTTTAAAATCATAAAAAAAAATTAACAACTCAACTTAACATAGATACACGTAACAATTAACAATATGACATGTATCCAAATTCACATATTCACATAATGACTTAGGCAGTTAAGTCGCATATACATATCAAGCAATTCAAATAACTCACATAGTCATTAGCAATTAAGTCTCGTTGACTTAATTCACAAACTTTAAACGAATCCACTTTCCACTTAATCATACACAACCAGTATTTAACCACATAAATGCTCCACAATCGAATAAATATTATAAAATAATAATTAACTATTCTTTTCTCTCATCAATTCTATCGGTCGACGTAATAATAATAAAAATTTTATTTTGAAAATTCGGGTTGTTATATTTATAATGTTATCCTAATTATTAAAATAGATAATAACATAATATACTTAATGATAATTAGTCGATCTTTAGTTGAAAATATTACCTTTAAAAAAATCTAAAAACATCAATCGCACCTTCCGATCATTAATATTTCCTTTCTAATTAAAACAAGTTACCCTTTTGGTTTAAAACTAATCTTACAATATACCCGAAAATATCACAAATATTTTCCAATTATAAATAAAATATATTAAAAATCTATACACATTATTCATAATAAGAAAACATTAGTATAATTCGTAAACATGAGTATATTAAATTACGTTACATTAAAATTTAAAAAAGTATTAAAAATATATATTATATAAAAACATAGTTTTAATATTAAATAAAATTTATAGCATAATAAAAGAAACTCGTGCATCGCACAGGCATTGAAAGTTTGTGAAAGTCATATGCTTAGCCTATTTTGTAAACATCGAGGATTCAACTCAACTATAACAAGAATATAATAGTAAATAGTATATGTACTGTGTCACAGGGATATCATATGTTTACCCTATTTTGTAAACATCGAGGATTCAACTCAACTATAACAAGAATAAATAGTAAATATCTTTTGATATTATATATTTATTTTTATAATTTCTGGATTAAATTAATTATTTATTAATTAAAGATTAGAATTATTAAGTGGCTGATGGTTTTGTTTTGTTGAATTGAAATGGCAGGTCATGTTTAATTAAATCAACAAGTCTTACCGAATGTCTTGTTAAGGATAAAGCATGTCTTGTTGATTTAATTGATGTCTTACTGAATGTCTTGGAGCATGTCTTGCTAGTACAATTGACATGTCTTCATGCATGTTATATCAGTTGAAAGGAAAAGGAAGCTATTAAGACATAATCTGCTATGTCTTACCGAATGTCTTATTTGAGCAATGCTGATAAGACATGTTTCTTATGTGTTACGGAATGTCTTACCGGATGTCTTATTAGTAAAAAGCGACAGAAGACTATAAAGATCAACACAGGCGGCCAGATCAAAAAATCTTCACATCTTCACTTCTCTCAAAACACACAGACAGAGCCGAGAGAGAAAGAGACCAAGAGAAATAGTTCCTATGATTCAATTTTAATTCTTGTAAATTATTTCTGAGCTCTATTGTCAAATCTAAACCGATAGAAATAGTTTACTTGTAACCTTGGAACTATCTAACGAGTTTTTACTCCTAGAACTTATCTCTCGAATAGCTTTTTAGCATTCGATCTTTTTATTACAAATATAGAAAAGTTCATGTCGAATTTTCTATAGAATTTGTAATAATTAGTTTGGTCATCAAACCTTGTAATATGTACCCGTGTATTTAGACACACCCCATCAAGTTTAATATAATTTTATATTCAACTTCAAATATTGGTATTCATTTTATTCCGCATCAATTTGTTCTTGATTTAATATTTTAAGAAAAGAGCAAATTCGATAAAATGGAATAGTTTGTATTCAACCCCTCTTCTACAAACTATTTTGGACCTAACAATTGGTATCAGAGCCTTTTGATTGACGCACAAATCAAGATCATTATTTTTGTGGTCCTCCAATTGGTTTTCGAGTTTTTTGACCCATACAGAAATTAAATCCGGTATTAGACCAAAAAGTCAACTCCTCTATTTTCAAATTCTTTAACCTTCAAAAATATTCATTTTTGAGATTTTTGATCTTTAAATAATTTGAACTTATATTCGAATTTTTTAATTCTTGAAATGATTAATTCTTGAAAATTTTGATTTTTAAACAACTTGAATTTATTTTCAAATTGTTTAATTCTCAAAATTTTTAATTATTGATAATTTCGAATTTTAATTAACTTGAATTTATTTTCAGATTTTTTAACTCTAAAAATTTTCATTTCTTGAGATTTTTGATTCTTAATTAATTTGACTTTAATTTTGAATTTTTTAATTCTTGAAGTTTTCCATACTTGGAATATTTGATTTTTAAACAACTTGAATTTATTTTCAAATTGTCTAATTCTCAAAATTTTCAATTCTCGAGAATTTCGAATTTTAATTAATTTGAACTTATTTTCAGATTTTTTAAATTCTAAAAAATTATCAAGTTCTTGAAGTTTTTGAATTTTAAATAATTTGAATTTATTCTAAGCCAATGGTTCTCAAAGATTGTTAAACTGAAGATTCCTCCGGGTTGTAAATATGATTTGAATCTTTTGAAGAAAATTCATTTTTCAATGAAATTAATTTCAACTTACTGAAGAAAAATTTATGGAAGCTCCTCAATGTTATATCTATAGAATTCACTGGTTTTTCAGAAGCAGGAATGGAAGAGGTTTTAGTGGATAGAATTTTTCTCGAAGATTTGAATTAACTCTATTGATTCTGTGATATACAAACACTTAGTGGATTGCTCCAATGTAACATTTACTACACTTAGTGGATTGTACCAAGAAATATCTTTCAAGGAATCAACAGAGATTTTAGAAAAGTGGAATCAAGGAGGTTTGAGAATGGACTAGACAGTTAGACATCTCAGTCATGAATTAATGATGGAACCTCAGAACAGACATGAAGAGTTGCTAATTCAGAAAGAGTACTAAAGCTGTATCTAGGGATCAGGCCTATCTACTCCGAAGCAGAAACTCTTCAAGATATAGTTCAACTCAAGAGGTGGTTACAAGACTGAGATGGTGGAAAGAACAAGACATGATAGTTGCAGTTATGAAAAGCTTTATGTAATAAGTAACTATCAAGGTGTGCAACATGGTACAGAATTCTGACAGATAAGGATGAATAGGGATTCATTAAATGAGATGAAACAGAAGCATCAGCGCAGAACTTATCTTGCTGAAGGAAAGAGTTGGGATGGATCAGATGATGATGAGAAGAGCATAATTAATATCTTGCCTTCATAGCAATCTCTGAAGATGATTCACCTCAAATGTCTTAGGTATCAATTCTTCGAACTAATGTAATATGTAATTCTCAGAAATTCAAAGCATGTCAAGATCTTAGTTTTTAATTGTTATATCTTTGGTTAGAAGATCTTAATATGTGTATGAATATTTGTTGAAGTTAATTAATTGCAATAGTGTGTTAGAAGTGTTCCTTAGATAATATCTCTTAATTCTTAAATGCTATGTCAAGCATATAAGACTTCTGCTTAAGCTAGTTTCAGGATCCCTAGTAAAACAAGATTTGCTTATTCATTCTGAATTGTTTGTTAAGGTTAAAAAGTTTAAAAGATGGAATAATTACCTAGGGTGTCAGTTGAACATCAATTCATTTGTAAAACTGACTTAGGTAATAGAGACTATATAATATCATATAACAAGAGGAATAGATTGGATAAAATTAGTGATTAATTGTTAATTCTTCTATTCTATGCATGTTTAGAAAATTATTGAATATCTATAAATCTACTTGCTACCTGTTACACTAGTGTACATAGGTTAAAGTAGATAGTACTGAATTTTCTAAAATGCATAACATGCCTAAATTGCATAATTCTTATCTGCAATGTTTTAATGCTGAATGTATGTCATGTATTCTTATTATCATGCCTGTTTATTTCTAATGTCATAAATGCATCTCCTAGTATTTGCATTGATTAGAAAAAGCATGTTTAAGAATAATAATAAGGTACAGACTGCTAGTCCTCCTTATGTTAGGAAGGAACCATTATTCTCCTTGCTCAGTGACTATTTTGTCAATGACATTAAAAAGGAGAAATGGTCAGTCAAAGATAAGAATGAGCATGTTAAGGTTAAAACTGTTGTTAACTCTGATAAAAGAGAAATCTCTAATCCATCTGGACCCAATTAAACAATTTGTGTACCAAGAACTTTTTATCAATTTGTGAATGTAGGGCTTAACAGGTTAATCGATTATGCATTGTTAATGATTTATTCAAATCATATCATCGAAGAAAGAACCCATCTATCAAATGTGATTGTGAAGACAGGCCAAGTGGTTTTCCCATGGAGATAACAACAAGGGTATGACCCAGGGTCATGGCTATTTAATAGCTAGGAATGTTGTCAGTAATAAAGCATCTTAAGAAGATGAAGAGCCTACTATTCGAGGAGTAAGGAAAGAGAACTTATTTGTAGCTGAAATGGAATCTCAGTAAAAAGTGAAGTCAACAAGGTTTAATCTAAAGCTTCATCAGACAAGAGTTCAGCTATGACATAAGGAGATCTCTCACCTGAATGTCAAATCAAGAGATTCTTTCCTGGAAATCAAATCAGTAAAGGAGACTACCTCATCTGGAATTAAAGCAAAATGAAATTATGAGGCATGTCGTAAAAGGAAGTCAAGAAGCATCACACATAAGTTCTACATCGAAGAAAAATATACTTTATTGGTGATGACTGATGACTTCTCTCAACAAACAATTTGTTGTTTAGACAATCTGAAGACAAGACACCACTGATGGTGATTGATCACATCTAAAAGATTGGCAGGAAGCAAAACTGACTATGACAACTTGGAGAGCAGATTACAGGACCTATCAATTAGTGTTCTAGATGATTTCTGTACTTTCAAGAGTATTAATGCTGAAGCAGTCAATAGTTTGTTACTGACATGATTGAACCCTGATCAGTAAGAAATATAAGAAGACCCCACAAGTTATGAAGGAAATTGTTTTGCAATGATAAATGAAAGTGAGCATCTTGGAAATCAGCTAATGCTCAAGAGGATAATTTCCTTGGTTACTCAATGGAGTCTACAGCCTATAGGTGTTGCCCAGTAATTAACAATTGTAGAAGGGGGGTTGAATACAATTGTATAAGATTTTCGACTTAAATAGAAATAATAACACAAGTATGAATAAATAACAGCTTTATTAATTCTGATATAAAACTGTTACAAACTCTCTCAAGAAATTCGATAATTCGTGTAAGCGATTACTATTAAGTAAAACCTAAACTGTGTTTATATACAGTACACAGCTACACTATCAATTACAAGATATATCAAATCAATTACATACATTTCTTAGTACATATCTTGAATGATAGCTGCGTTCCTATAAATCAGGAACCGACATGTCAATCTTCCAAGATTCCTGGACTGATGTATATATATCCTCATGAAATCCTGATCAGCTTCCAATCCTGATGATAACCCAATCCTGACGGTGCATTACTGATGACGTCAGCATCAGTATCTTATCAGTAGTCTAGATCCTGATCATCACTTGAATCAATATCTAACAATCTCCCCAAATTTGTACTTTGTGAAATAAAGCAAAATTCCTTGATACAGTGATGTCAAAAACTCAAAACAAAATATTACAAGAAATCCTCAGGCTTAGTCTCAAAAATTCTCACAAAGAAATTACTCAACTTCAAGAAAATTGATAATAACTCTTCTTCTTTATCACAAAGAATTTGAATTAGTCTTTTCTTCAGATTTCTAAGTTCTTCATCTCCTTTACCAATCTGATAGATTCCATCTCTGAGATTCTGAATTGAGCTTCTTGATAAATCTAACTCTCCCAATAGTAAATATGCAAGTTCTCTTCCACCAGGATTCAGAGATAATTGTTCTTGATAAAATATCACTTCTTTAACAGCTGAACCCCTTTGTATTTCAACTTCTTGTCCTTCTGTATTCAAGTACATGGGAGTGTAATTACCATCATACCTTGATCCTCCTTCTAAATATCTAGACTTGATTGTTCTGAAAATCATGGTACACCAGTTATTGTAAACACTGGCTTCTTTATCAGGGATTTGTTTATTTTCAAGCAAATAGAGAACATATTTTAGCTCTTTTGTTGATTTGCACAACACCTCATGAATAGACAGCTTCTTGACACTTTTGTCTTTCATGAAATACAGCAATTTCTCTATCTTCTTTGAGTTCACATTGCAATCAACAATAGCAACAGATTCTAGTTCCCAAAGATCATCAACAGTTAGTTCATCACCAATTCTTTTAACAAGAAAATGTTGATCTGTTTGAGATATAAAAACAACTTCTGCATTATGAAATCCAATACCTCCTCTTGTTCCAGGTTCTAAACCCTTCAAACCAGATTGCATACTCGTCCACAGTGGCGGAGATTTAGCAGATTCAACAGATTCAGCTTTAGTAATCAATGAAGATTCATCAGACTCAATCAGTGAAGGTCCAGTAATTAATGCAACAGATTTGAAAACAACTGGTTCTCTATAGTTTCTTACTCTGTTCTTCCATTTCTTGCTTTTCTTTCCTATTACCGGTGTATCATTCTGTTGATGTTCTGGAACAAGTCTATTTCGATCATAACACAATAATCTGTTTGAACCAGCCAGATCTTCCAAGTACTTTCTGGTTTCTTCAACCTCAGTATCTTTTGCTCTTTTTCTGGCCTCCTTTTCTTATTCATCAACTTCCAGATTGTGAATTTCAACCACAACAGTAAGAATCATAACCTCAAGTTCTTTCAAGATTTCAGCTTCATCAGAATCAGGAACAGCAGATTGAGTAGTCCTCACAGTAACTTTACCTCTTCTAGCTAACTATGGTCTTTCATCAGCAGCTTCTTCAGGTACATTAAATTTGTTATCTGGAGTCAGTGTAAGAAGTAATGGAGATTTCTTCTTCTTTACTTTCTGAGAATCTTCAGGTATCTCCTCAATCGTTATTCCACTAGACCTTGTATGTCTTGAACTTGTTTGAATAGGCTTTCTTCCTCTTCCTCTGTTTTTATCTCCTCTGCCTCTTCCTCTTCTTGCAGTAGGAGCTTTTTTTTGTCTAGAAATCTCCTCAAGAATCTTGTTTTGTTCTTCTAAGATCTCATCAGTAGTCATATTTGGATTTTCTTCAGAAGTTAAAGCAAGTGCCTTCTCGGCATGATACTGATGAACCTTAGCACTAGTGTGATATACAATTTCACTATCACCTGTCCCAGTAGTAATCTTCTCAAATAGATGTGGAGCATCTTCTACATCAGTAATTAGCAAATCTTCATCACATTCAAGAATTGTGGGAAGTGTTTGCCTTTGACTTTGACCAGGTGACAAAAATTGTTCTTCTGTCAGGATTTGAGATTGCACCATTGTTCTTACTGTTCTCTTCCCAGATTCAGAAACATGAGTTGACCGCTTGGTTTGAGTTTGTGACTGACTTCTCCTTGTTACCAAAGCAGCATCAGAGGTTCCTGGTTCATATGACTGAGCACCACCATCATTTCCAGAAGTATCATTGTTGATGGAGGATTTTCGTAATCAACGTGATTTTTGGAGGCCCGCTGGAATTTACAAGAATAATTCATGTAAGTGGCTATATTTGGTGATTTGGGTGTGATTTAATGGTGGGGGTGAGCTGAGCTTGAGAGGTTACGAGAATCGTCGCAGGTTCTATTAGCGAGATCTGTGTCCGTTCTCCCAGGGTGCCTGCGTACCCTTGTTTATATAGGGATCAAGCTCACGTAGTTCTAATGCGAAGCTGATTCTGCTTGACCAGCTGTATTCGATTGTCTAGTTCGTGTTGGACTCAGATTCCTTTAGAGTTTACCACGAACTGGTTGGCTAAGTAGAGTAGAACTCGAGTTCGTACCCTACTATAATTCTCTCGTCTATTAGAGGCATTCTAGGATCAACTGCGCCCTAGAAGTACACTCCAATAATAAGTCTATCTCTTTCTGACTGGCAACGTTTAGGAACCTGGTGCTCAGGAACCTATGTCTCAGGAACCTGGTGCTCAGGAACCTATGTCTCAGGAACCCGGTGCTCAGGAACCTATATCTCGGAACCTGTTTCTCAGGAACCTCTGTCTCAGGAACCTGTTTCTCAAGAAACTATACCTGCATAAATAACAAATATATTAGTCTAGGGAGCCTCTCTGTGGTTCCCATATGCTCTTGATGTCTTCACTACTGCTGCTAGGCTGTCTTGTACTCTTCTGCAGGGAGGAACCTGGTCCATTCATAATCTACTCAGCTTCCGGTTCATCAGGAACCTCATGATACTTGTAGCTTCTTGACCCATCTTCTCAGCGAGTACTCATTTCATCATTTCTGGTCTTCATATCTTATACTAGATCTATCTTCTACCTCATATGGATTGGACCCTATAGCTTAATGGGCCTAAATCTAGCCCAGGGAGATTTTGGGCACAACAACTACCCCCCGGTTCCTTGAAGTCATGCAATGCGAGAGGAACCTATTCTACTTTCTGATCAGGAGTCCAATGCTTAATCACTTCTCTTAAAATGTATTACTTCAACAACATGTATCCAAGCTTACATGAGCTAACTCGGCATAAGAAACAGGACACATAATGTTTTAGTGAACATAGTATTGATCAGCTTCTTTCTTGGTGAGGAACATGTTCTCTTCTTCTTCTTCGAAACTCATTCTTCTGACAAATCTTCACTCTTCAACTGCTAGTCATTCTCTGTACATTCTTCTAATAACTTTGCAAAATTTCTCCAAGGACACTTCTGAGGTTTCGGGATGTTATCATACTTCTGCTTACTCTTGTATCTTCTTAGGTGATCTTTGTCTTCAATGTCTTCACATGTCTTTTGTATATCTAGAAGTCTTGAAAAGCGAGTGGCACCTCAACAGCTTCCAGTCAAGAGGTTCAACCTTTATTTACTCCTTTTGGGAAAATGCATAATTTTCACATCGTGCATCCAAGCTTACATGAGCTAACTCGGCGTAAGAAACAGGATACACTACGCTTCTGTATGCAGATTCCAAATTAAATCCTCGAATCAAAAATCAAAAGATCGTGCTGAAAACTAACCTGGAAACTTTTCTGAAGTCATCTTCTCGTAGATCATTATCATCAGACTGCAAAACTCATCATAAATACTCTCTAATTGTTCAAGCAATACTTCTTTCTTCTTCCGAACTGACTTGTATGAACTGATCTCTCATCCAATGCTTTCATAGAATACGTTGGTAGCTTGCTTATAACCCAAGGAATCTCCATTATTCGTAGGATGAAACAACCCTGGAACCTCTTGAACCATCTAAATAGCTCCCTAGAAACCTCGGCTGCTTGCTCTACTTGGAACTTTCAAACCTTTGTAAACTTAGAACCTCTTGTCTTCATACTTCGAGTACTGTTTCCAAAACCATAATCTAAACCATGACCTTTCTTGATAACTTCTTAACTTTTCATTGCTGAATAACTAGACCAGGTTCCTTATGAATAGCTGACTAATCCTGCGAAACAAAATAAAAAACATAGAACAGAAACCAGTTAATGTTAGTAAAATTTCTCTTGCACAATTCGGGTCAATTCTTGGAAAGGTCACCTGCTTGGTTCCCAATCCTAAACTCTAGGTACCAACATGCCAGTCTAGGTTCCATGTTGGTTCCTTTTTTTCTTTTGCCTCGAGGCGATTCTAGGAACCTGTGTGCCGTTCTGGGAGTCCACACAGTTTCCTCTTCTCCAAGTGTCAAGCTAGACATTTCATGAAGGTAAATGCTAAGGGTTTTATCCCTTCTTCTCATGTGCCAAAGGCGGTTCCACATGAGGGAGAGCTTATTAGGCTCCCTTTAAGAACAAGTGTGCCGGTCTAGGCTCCACACAAGTTCCCACTTCCTCTCGTGCCAGGGTCGGCTCCACGGAGGGATGAAACATATAGATTCAGGTTCCTGTATGCCAGTCTCAGCTCCATACAGGTTCCTTTAAGGTGCCTTTTGTCAGGACTTTAGGTGCCTTTTGTCAGGACTTTATGTGCCTTTTGTCAGGACTTTATGTGCCTTTTGTCAGGACTTTATGTGCCTTTTGTCAGGACTTTAGATCATGTGCTCAAGGATCTTGAGGCTTTTATTCGTGCTCAGTCAACTGAGGCTCTTCTCAATGCATGCTCGGGAAGCTACCCAATGCTTAATTCGATGCTCAGGACATTACCTGAGACTTTTCTCGACGCTCAGGAAGCTACCTGAGACTTTTTCTCGTGCCCAGGAAGCTACCTAGGGCTTTTTCTCGTGCCCAGGAAGCTACCTGGGGCTTTTCTCGTGCCCAGGAAGCTACCTGGGGCTTTTTCTCGTGCCCAGGAAGCTACCTGGGGCTTTTTTCGTGTGTCAAATGCTTTGCTCAGTCAGTTGAGGCTTTTCAATCAGATGTGCTCAGGAGGCTACCTGAGACTTTATTCGATACGATCATTCATAGTCTGTGCAATCTGTCAACTCATTCTATCAAAACTACAGGAACTTGTTAGTCAAAGTAACATATTTCACAATACAAGTACTAAAACAAGCACTTAAAAAGTTTCAATTTGGCATATGAAATAGCTAATCAATCATGCACAATACTGTCTAAGTAGGAATACTACCCCCCCAGTTCTTTTGGGTAATTATTGTTACGTAAAAGAACAATAAGGAGGCTATAATCATCATCGTCATTCTATGAATAAGGAAGACTAACCTTATCATAAGCAGAATAGATCTTCTTCTAATATCATCAATGCTTGCATGCTGGCTAATCAGAATACTAATCTGGCGAAGACTTACGTGAATCCAATTGGATATTAAATGATCCTTTATGGATAGAAAGCTCCCGCGGTATGTGCACCAGAATCTCTTCATATGAACCTGTTAGCTACAGGTGAACTTGGAAGCTGTTGCTGTGAGCTTCTGGCAAATATAAATGAACCTGAAATTACAGGTGAACAACATAAGATCTGTTAACTACAGATATATAATAAATCAAATTCAATTGAGCTCTAGATGAGTCCTGAGAAGGGCACTTAGAGAATTCAATTGGGCGCTACGGTAAATCATCTTAAATGCTAGGGGCACCAAGTGAATCTGGGCACAAGGTGAATCCCTAACAATTCTTGTTGTATGTACACTTTTTTCTACTCAAGCGTTGTCTGGCTAAGAACTTCTAGCAGGAAGCTGCTAATCAAAAGCTGTCTACAGCTGGCTTTTAATCAATATCAATGATCCCGGAAGCTGCCACATACAAGCTTCAGGTATATATGAATGAACCGGTAACATGTTAGTGACAAGAAAATAGCAATAATCCACTAGATGCTAGTAAAACAACTAAGCCTGGAAGCTGCAGGTATATATCGAGGAACTTGCGATCTGCAGGTAAACATTAAGGAACCTGGATCTTTCTCTAGACTGATCTGATGTGAAATGGAAGCCTCCGTTAAACTTTGTATTTTTAGATCTGAAAACTCATTGACGTGTTCATGATGCAAGCACGCTGCTCTTCAGGGTACTAGACCAAACCAATCTGTGAAGTTTCTGAACCAAATCTAAGCTACGAGGTTCCCGAACCTAATCGTGAGGTTCCTAGACCTGAATTCTTAAAATTTTGAAATCCTCAATTTTCAAACTACCATGTGCAATAGTAATTATACTACCCCCAGTTCTTCAGGGAAACTTGTCTTCAGTGGAGAACTAGATTCCGGAAGCTCCACAATTCTTCATTAATCTTGAGGTAAAGTGCTCAATTTCTCTCATCATAACAAGTATCAACTTCTCTGGTCTTGCTAATACCACTTCTAATCATCATGTCAAATGCTCTCTAACAAGTCTCTGAATAATCGTCTATGAAGTTGAGTAATGCGTGTTGTCTTCAACTTGATCTTCACTTCTTTTCATTTTCAAGTGGTTCCCTTCTATCTGTTGGGAGACCTGAACTATTCAACATTATCAAATTTACTCTTGTCAGAATCAGATTCTTACATCTACTCTTCATCAAAATCTTCAACTACATCTAGAGCTTTCATAAACCAACATCATCCATGTCCGTCAGGTCACTGAATGAGGTTCCTCTTCTGAGGTTGCTAGTGACCTAATCTCTTCTTCAAATCATATTGATTCTTTTTTAATGCTTCGATCGATGCTGTAACCTCTTCGTGTCATTCCTGCTTATAGCTTCGACTTTTCCTCCAATTTCTTCTTTGTTAGATGACCTCATGAGTGAGGTATATCCTTCTCGAGGCCTCATTTTTCTAGCCTTCTTACTCAAATATCTACTCATCAGCAAAATTCTTGTGTACAGGGGGGAGACCTCTGGTTGCGGGAACCTCCTTCCAGTAGGTCTTTTTTTATTCTTAATTTTACTCTGAATCATCTGCAATGTCATCTTTCTCTCGATCTTTTTCAATCTCTTATGACACACGCTGAGAGTGAACCTCTATATCAAATATCCCAATACAACACCTCTAAGCTTACGCGAGCTAACTCATTGTAAGAAACAAGAAATGTTAAGAAAGACTATTTATAAAGTATTTCCAGCAGCTCACTGAATTGAATGAAGCTTCTCACTTCAGTTTTGTAATGCTTAGCGAGCAATCCTGCACGATATCTCAATTTTGCGCATATATACAATGCAACAATATATATTCATGACATGATTAATGCACATTAATGATATGATAACTAGGACACATACTATGCACATGCATTTTATTATGTATGCCTCATGAAAATATCTAATTTAAGTCATATATGTAGAGTATTAAATCTAATTTCTTTTTAAAGACTTTCTCATTTTTTATGTATTTTTTAATGTTGGTCAAGTGAATTCTCTTACTATGATGCTTCGGGGATCAACTGCTAAACTTATTTCATCACTCCTATTTCTATCTCTCGTGAATGCATGCTATTCATTTTAGTATCACAGCATCTTCTGTTTATCTCCATTCTATAAGCTGTCTAGTATAGATTTCTTGTGTGAATTTTTAAAATATATATGTTGTTCCTAAAATATTTTTATGCATGCATGGCATATATATGATATTTACAAAATAAAGAATAGGATAAGATAGGAGACTTAGCTCTGTTTATTGCGGAGAGTTTGCCTTGCAAGTGACTCCCAGCTGCCAATCTCCTTCCTTATATTGTTACATTGTCATGAACTTCGATCCTTCTGGAAATCGTCTTCTTTGCTCCCTCTGGTAGCTGCGGCTATGCCTTCCCTTTAGATTTAATCGTTGCCATAAGACCATTGCTTCCATTGCTCCATTTAATGTATCTGGCACCACCATCACTGTCAACTTTCTGCTACACACTTTCATTCTGGACATCTTCATTGGCTTCTTGATTACAAAGCTTGTTGTCGTATAAAGTTCCATGGAATCTTCTGTGACCCCCATTGCCACACGTACACCATGGAAAGTCTGATTCTGTAGTTGTCAGCCTTACATACTTGCCACCGTGGGCGTATACATCACTATTGTCGGGCTCTTACCACAACACCAGATAAGCAAACTACACCATGCTTCACACCTCTAACTAATTTGACATCTTAATTACTCTCAGGTTCTTCGATTTCAAACTCCGGGATCGTTTTTGCAGCCTGTACAACCTTTCTTCATTCTTTGTTTTAATCTCCAAGCTAATGTCATATCCCATGCTTTGCACTAACACACGACTCCAGGATTTAGTTTGTTTCATTTGACGTCCTAAAAATCGTTCTTGCAATACATATCTCCACGCCATGTTATGCTAGATGATTGGGGTAGTTATGGGATGCTTGTAGAAAACTATTGCAAGTCATCGAATTGATTCCCAGATCCTTGTTATCTTCAAGCAGCTATTACTGTCATACATAGAATCTTTTGCTTGACAAACCAAATACACCCTGCAGTAGTAGCCGTAGCCATCAACTCCCTGCACTTATCGTTTCTTGTGTTGATGTCTTGGCATATGCAACATACATGTATAGCACTGCCATTGTTTTCGTCTCAATCCATAGTATCCAATGCCCTTAACTTTTATCTCAAACACTATACTTGAAGCTTAACACCATGGTCACTACATTTGTGACCAGACCCTCGAAAGAACAAGCTTACACGCATCACTCTGCTGGTCGTTTGTTTAATTCTATAGTCATGTGTGTAGCTGTTTGGATTCACTTCTAATCTTGTAGCCACCTTCAGTCTTGGAAGTCTCTACGTTCTTTCCAGTGGTATATCGTACTAAACCTACAACCTTCCAGATCAAAGCAGTTAATTTCGTGAAGTTGGCTCAAAAACTGCAGTCTCAGAATTCTGGATAGCTGGACCACCCTTGACTAAATATGGCATAACTTTCTATTGGAAAGGTATTTTTACGAGCCGTAAATTTTGTTGGAAACTAGACTCCGATACCTTTCCAATGGTATATAGTGCTGCTCCTAGAACCTTCCCAGGCAAAGCAGTTTATTCCGTCAATTTTGTTATAAAATTGCAGCCTTTGAATTCTGATTTTCTTCGTCCGATTCTTTTTTCAAGCATCTTTCTCACGCAAATAACCCATCTATAGCTTCTTTGTCTTCATGAATACTAGCCTAAAGATGCATTGAGTGCCTTCAGAGCTTTATATCCAGCCCAATACCACCAGTGATACAGTGAGTACCACCTTGTATCTCCTGATTGTGACACTCTTTTTCTGGTCTCATGATAGTTGCTCAAATTTTGTATGTGCAGAATGGATGAACCATGATAGTGCCGTCTATGTGTCTCTATAAGACTATAACCTCATCTATTATTGATGTTTTGTCCACCTCTGATCCATGTTTTTTGCTTCTACCGTAAGTTGAGACCCAGATGTTTTCGTGTACTCCATTGAATAGATACTCAAAACTCTCTTTGATATGTATTCTTCACCACTGCACCCCTCGTTTGAGATCATTGTTCATGTACCATAATCGTTGTTTCAGACCCCAATGCATGTTGCTAATCCTTTGCTAATACCCTTAGCTTTCCTTCTTCATCCATATGTTTCATGATCAGTTGGATTTTCTGTCTCTAACGAAGCCACTGTATTGTTTTATCATTAACTTGTAACCACGATGCTTACTGCCGCTTCATTACCATTGTCGTCCCCGTTCAACCGAGTCATGATTATGGTCGCTATTCTCCTTGATAATTTCTCAGAAACAACAATAAATTCTAATTGTCCCATCATGGAACCATGTCTAAATGCCTTATCTGCATGAAACTCCACCAGTCTTCTTTAATAATCACGGTCAATGCTTGTATATGTATATCACTTTCTTAATACAAAGAAATCTGAATGCATCATAAGGCTTCATCACTTTCCTGGTTTCTTTTCATGATTATCATCCACGGTACTGAGTCGACACCACCAAACGGGCTTGTTAGTAATTATCTAGTTTAAACTTCTCGCTGAAGTCCGGGGTGTTTGCTGCCTTGTATCAAATCCGGCACCATCCTGCGAACAACACAACACATGCTCCTTTGCAAGTACTCATACCCTCATTCTCTATTCTGGACAAAGCTTGTCATCTTCAATATTAGCATAATTTATGTTAGCATCTCAGGTGTCCCTGAAATATCACCACCGTTTTCCTGTCATGACCTTGGCCTTCACCCAAACAATCCTCAACAACATCTCTGGTTCTTTTTACATATACGCATGACACTTATCCATAACACATGACGCATATAATTAGCATAACCACTATTTGTCACCAACACCACTTTGTTGTAATTGTTATAGTTGTCAAACTCTGTCATAGCATTGGTTTGTCTTCGTCTTGACACACCAGCATCATCTCTTCGCTTCATCATAGCTTGGTAATACAAAACACCACTTACTCTGACTTCCGTGTTCCATCGTTATCAGCATCGTCATGGCTGTATCTACCATTCTTGGTTACTGCTTCTTATATTACCGCTATACACTCCATCATTATCACCGTTTGTGCATGATCACAAAGTTCTTTGGTTATTCACAGCTAAAACTAGTTATAAAAATCGACCGTGTCCTGCATCTTCTTTCTTGTTGAGTCGAGCCTTTAACACCTGACATGATTGCTGTTTTATGTTTCTGAATTACCACCAAGCCTGATTACGTGCATACCCTTGTATGTAACAAAATAATCCATATATCCTGGTTTACTATGCAATAGGTAGCATCATATCTGCTCTTCCGTTATGAGAGTCCAACGTTACTCTGAATTATTAAACCAGCCATGGCCGTGTCCCCACATCAAGCACTAATAAAAAAAATTTATTTGACACCTGATATGATTGTCAATTAAAGAACTCTTTCGTTGAGACACTGCTGCTACTATCTATATTATATCTCCTGGTACATGACAAATCATCCGTATGTCTTGCTCATGCCGTTTTGATGTCCACCATGCCGTTTTGATGCCCTGCCATGAACGTGTCTTTCTCAAACAAACCCTAAACCATGAGTAACCCACCAATATTTGTTTTATATCTCGTTAGTCCTCCACAAACGAGCAAGGCAAAGGGCCCCTCCTTCTAGCACTAATGTTGATGGAGGATTTTCGTAATCAACGTGATTTTCAGAGGACCACTGGAATTTACAAGAATAATTCATGTAAGTGGCTATATTTGGTGATTTGGGTGTGATTTGATGGTGGGGGCGAGCTGAGCTTGAGCGGTTACGAGAATCGTCGCAGGTTCTATTAGCGAGATCTGTGTCCGTTCTCCCAAGGTGCCTACGTACCCTTGTTTATATAGGGATCAAGCTCACGTAGTTCTAATGCGAAGCTGATTCTGCTTGACCAGCTGTATTCGATTGTCTAGTTCGTGTTGGACTCAGATTCCTTTAGAGTTTACCACGAAATGGTTGGCTAAGTAGAGTAGAACTCGAGTTCGTACCCTACTATAATTCTCTCGTCTTTTAGAGGCATTCTAGGATCAACTGCGCCCTAGAAGTACACTCCAATAATAAGTCTATCTCTTTCTAACTGGCAACGTTCAGGAACCTGGTGCTCAGGAACCTATGTCTCAGGAACCTGGTGCTCAGGAACCTATGTCTCAGGAACCTGGTGCTCAGGAACCTATATCTCGGAACCTGTTTCTCAGGAACCTCTGTCTCAGGAACCTGTTTCTCAGGAAACTATACCTGCACAAATAATAAATATATTAGTCTAGGGAGCCTCTCTGTGGTTCGCATATGCTCTTGATGTCTTCACTACTGCTGCTAGGCTGTCTTGTACTCTTCTGCGGGGAGGAACCTGGTCCATTCATAATCTACTCAGCTTCCGGTTCATCAGGAACCTCATGATACTTGTAGCTTCTTGACCCGTCTTCTCAGCGAGTACTCATTTCATCATGTCTAGTCTTCATATCTTATACTAGATCTATCTTCTACCTCATATGGATTGGACCCTATAGCTTAATGGGCCTAAATCTAGCCCATGGAGATTTTGGGCACAACAATCATCATCCTTTCTTACAACTAGATCAGGTGTGCATTTTGTTTTGACTACTTTCTCCCCCTTTTTGACATCAGTAGTATCATCAGGATCAGTCAATAAGGATAAGATAAGTTGTAGAGAATCTTCAATATTTTTCATCCTTGAGGACATAGTGACAACCTTATCTTCCAAGGTATCCATCCTTGTGGTGAAGGCAGTGCTTAAACGTTGGAGCTGTTTAGTAGTGGCAATTTCAGAATAATCCTTAACAAATCGAGCATGAAATTTTTCATTATCACGCTTGACAGAATTAATTTCATCTTTCAGCCCTTTTGCCAGAATAGTTGTTGTCTTCAAATGAGCTTTGAGATTAAGATCAGAAATCTTAGTAGCTATATGACGAGTGAAAAAGTGCATTATTGAAATTTATATCAGCAGAAGGCTGATTCCACTCAGTATACCATTCAGATCTTCTGGCAGCTTGAATATGTTCCGGAAGAAGATTGATGTAATCTCCTATGATCTCAACTTGAGCAGCTGTAGATTTACCCATAGACTCCATAAACATACTAGATGATCCATAAGTAGATCCTAGACTTGCTTTCATGACAGCATTAAGCTGAGCCGCTTCAGGATCATTATCAGCATTATCATTATCACCATCATCATCATCTGAGCTATCTTTAGCCTCAGGTATACTATCATCCTCATTGTCTTCAGGATTCATAACTCCTTTCATTTTTAAATCAACAGCAGATGGTATTGTTGTATCCTGAAAACCTGCATTCAGAGTAGAAACAATTCCTAAATCTCTCTGTTTTTCTAAAGTGATCTCATCACTTCTCACAACATCACCTAAGTTACTTTCAATAGTAACTGCTACCTCACTAGAATTTTGAAACTTCTCACTCTGTTCTACCTCTCCTTTTGCCAGTTCAGGAGACTGCCTCTCTTCACTCTTCTTTTTCTCTAAATGTTCACTCTCTTTCTCAAAAGAAAGGTTCTGGCTCAACAAATTCAAAGAAATAAGAGGTGGCTGAGAAGAGTGGACTGAAGTCATACAAATAGAGGTATCCCTTGTCTCAGGTCTATCTGTAATCATACTATCAGTAAAAGAAGCAGAGATAGAAGTATTACCTGATGAAGTTGAGATAGATTCCATTGGTCTTGAAGAAAGTGGTTCAATGAGCAGTGGAATATTTGGATCAGAAATACTTTCATCAGGATTGACATCTGCAACTGGAGAATGACTTGCATCAGTATTTGCTACCAATGGTTCTTGTGTAGTCTGAGGTTGTGAAGCTGCTTTAACACTTTGAGTCAAAGGTCCTTGTGTGCTTCCCTCAAATGCAGTGTTAGAAATCTCCTGTCCTGATGTGAGCTTTCCCGCATCTTCAGTTTGAGAAGATGGTTCTTGTGGGGCAGGAATGTTCTCGTATTCACCTTCCCTTTGAGAAAGTGGTTCTTGTGGGCTTGATCCTTTCAGAGGTGAAGTTATCCTCTGTTTCTTCTGTCTACTAAAAACCTTTGCTTCAGCTTGTCTCCTTATCTGAAGAGGTGTTGGTTTATGACCAAGCTGAGCAGCAATATCATTTACTTCATCCACAGATATCTCAATTATTCTTCTCTTAGGAGATGTAGGTGCTGGAGAATCAGTAATCTCAACAGTCTTTACAGGTGATGTATCAGGAGTAGAGATATCTGGAAGAACAGTTGTATCAGGAACTGATGATTCATCAAGATCAATATCATCATTAAGATTCTGCATATCTTCAGGAAACCCTTGACTATCATAGCAACCATTTCCATCATATCAGAATCAGTAGAGTCATCAATTAGTATCAGTATCAGGATTTGCACCAGGATCTGATGATGAGTCATTAGTATTGGACTCAACGACTCTACTTCTCCTTTTTGAAACCTCCACGCTTTTTCCTTTTAATTTTGATTCAGCATTCAAAGCAACAGCCTTTGCTTTGTTGGTCTTCTTGTTCTTCCTTAGTTGAACCTCAAGATCATGGGTTCTTAGCATCCCATAGACTTCATCAAGAGATACAGCATTAAGATCATACTGATGCCTAATGATAGATGTTTGAGTATCCCACTCCTCAGGCAAAGCTCTACGAAACTTGGTATTCGAGTCTTCTAGTTCATACTCTTTACCCACTAGAGATAGATTATTCAATAGTGTCAGAAATCTATCATACAGATCAGTGAGGCTCTCATCAGATTTTGCATCAAACTGCTCGTACTCTTGAATCAACAGAGCCCTTCTGTTCCTTTTGATAGATTCTGTACCCTGTCATTGAGTCTCCAAAGTTTCCCAGATCTCCTTAGCAGTTTTACATGCTTGTTTGCACTAAATCACGCAAGCATACGTGGTCACAAGTAATACATATATAAGTCAAGTTCGTTCCCACAGAGATCTTAGGTTTCAATTCAGTTTTGTACCTATGCAACAATGTATGGTTATTATGCACTGCTAAGACAATTAACAATATTAAGTTTTTACTAACTATAATTAACTAGGATACAAATTAACAAACTACAAATTACTAACTAATGAGAATTAAAATTGAATTACTTATATGCAAGAAAACATGGAATCCTAACTTCATTAAATACTTCGCTTAGATCTGACGCCTTTAATCTCTATATGCAATGGTTATGATATCTGATCGGACAACACGAAATAAGTACACGCTACCTCTCAGTATACGTATACCAAACTAAACATACATCCACAAAAGAGATAGAAGATGAATAGACACCAATTATGCTTAGACCCTATATGTCTATAGAATTTGAAAACATAACGGTTGAAGAACAAGTTATCCACAAAGATCACACAGGGCAGTATAAGTATTTTCATCTCACACCACAAATCATATTGATAAACAATTATGAACCTATGCTAGCATGGCAAGTTCTAAATCTCAAGATCCACTTTCACTTCACAAGAGATTAACAAATTACATGTTCATGACGCATCTATCAATTAAGCATAACCATACGAGGATATCAAATATACATCATACACAGATCTTTAAGCAATCAAGATACTAAGTTCCATAAGTAAATCCGTTAGAATCCCATGACAACGATTAGTTCATAATTGAACCGCTCGTCATCATGGGATCTATTGAAACCATGATAGAAGACAAGATATGAAAGAAAGTAATAATATTAATAAAACAAGAGTTGAGAAAACAAATCTATGATACAAAAGATGAAGTAGATCTAGATCCGTTGCTTGTCACGAGCGTTGAATCCTTCTCTCCTTTTCTCCCTTGCAGATCTAAGCTATATTATGTACAAGATATATAATTGTCTAATTCCTAATTGTCTAATTTACAAAGGGTTGGATGTGTTTATATATAGGCACTCCAAGTCTTGCCCAGCAAGAAATTGCCTTCTATTACAATTAGAATTCGATTAAGGTACTAAAAACTGCCCAAAATACAATTAGAACTTGAAAAGGGCAAAACAGTAAATTCCCTGCTCCCATCAGTCTGCTTGTCGCGCAGCTTGCACCCACCACACGCAACCTGCGCGCACGACTCCTGTACTAAGTTGTAGAAAATCTTCCAAGCTTCGCGTGGACAGCTTACGGGCCTCAAACGGACTTACAGAACTCCAGATATGGCCAAAACAGTGTAGACTGCGCAACCTTCCCGGAAAATCCGAATTTTAATCAATTAATCCTCCAAACACGATAGAAGCATCACCCATAATCGACATTCTTGTAAGTCTGCACAACTAAGCAAAACACATCAAAACTACAATAAACTTGAGTCCAAGACAATCAATTTAAGCCGAATTGAAGCGATCCAAGTGGATATAAATCCACTTATCAATGCTATCACTCTATTTGACATAACAGCATCAAGGCTATTATGAAGAATGTTCTTCACCTTTGCATCTCTGAGTACTTCAGCCTTCTCCTCAGGAGTCCATTCAGCCTTTGTCTTTTGAACATAGTGCTCCGGTATAGTATCTGTTCTAGCAGCCAGTCTCTTAGGGATATATGGTCCATCATATATTCGATCGAGATAGTTAGGATCAGTTGCCTCCAGATACATCAACATCTTTACCCTCCATGTGGGGTATTCAGCCTTTTTGAGAACAGGGATTTTAATACTTTCATACTTGCTTGTCGATATATTAAGATCATTTCTGATTATAATTAATCAGTTTGCTCTGATACCAATTGTTGCCCAGTAATTAACAATTATAAAAGGGGGTTGAGTACAATTGTATAAGATTTTCGACTTAAACAGAAATAATAACACAAGTATGAATAAATAACAGCTTTATTAATTCTGATATAAAACTGTTACAAACTCTCTCAAGAAATTCTTATGTTCTTGAGAGCTGCTAGGTTACAAGATAATTCATGTAAGCGATTACTATTAAGTAAAATCTAAACTGTGTTTATATACAGTACACAGCTACACTATCAATTACAAGATATATCAAATCAATTACATACGTTTCTTAGTACATATCTTGAATGATAGCTGCGTTCCTATAAATCAGGAACCGATATATCAATCTTCCTAGATTCCTGGACTGATGTATATCCTCATGAAATCCTGATCAGCTTCCAATCCTGATGATAACCCAATCCTGACGGTGCATTACTGATGACATCAGCATCAGTATCTGATC
Source organism: Saposhnikovia divaricata (assembly GCA_036435485.1). Taxonomy (NCBI): domain Eukaryota; kingdom Viridiplantae; phylum Streptophyta; class Magnoliopsida; order Apiales; family Apiaceae; genus Saposhnikovia; species Saposhnikovia divaricata. Next base: position 135,743,432 of record CM071598.1, read on the forward strand.
AGTAGTCCAGATCCTGATCATCACTTGAATCAATATCTAACAATAGGGTGATTTTTATTAATCAACAGAAGGTGATTGAAAGTCTTAGTGATGTTCAATAACTTCTAGCTCCCAATTGTCAATGGTAATGATTATTCAGATCCAACCATTGTGAAACATGGAGAATCTTCATGTAAACCCAGCAGCAGCTTAGGGGGAGCAGTTGATGGATCAACCAGTCAACTCAACACCACATTGAAAAACAAAGGACACTATAAGAACATGTCTGCCAAGACAAAGAATGTTGACTCAATTAATTCTTTCTCCTAGTTCTTAGTGTTCCTAATGGTGGAAGTAAAAGACTAGCAGAGCTTCAAGTACCAATAATTATTTCTTTAGTTTTCTTTTAGAAGAAACTAAAAAAGCTACAAAGGCTTTGAAAGATCTAGATTGAGTGATTGCAATGCAAGATGATCTCAATCAGTACAAAAGGTAGATTAAAAGGAAGCTGGTATCCAGACTAAACAAAAAGGTTGTAATTGGTACAAGGATAACTAGAAGTCTAACTGGATGTCAAGGCATTATTATGAGGGACAAAGCCAAACTAGATGCAAGTTTATAAGCTGATAAGATAGTATATCTGACAAGAAGCACCAGTGACAAGACTTGAGGATATTAGGCACCTGCTGCACATTCAAAATAATAATGGACATCTGGACCTACTGAATCTGGATGCTAGAGGAATGTGAACAAGTGCACACCTGGTTAGTGAGATAATGGAAGATCTCTACAGGTTAGTATGAACTGGTATCATCACTCAAGCAAGAATGGAAGACATGGTATGACACCCTAACTATAATTTAGCATTTGGTATCAATCTTAATAGTTGATATCTTTTAACAATTGGTGTCATATTTATAGAACTCTCTACATCTTTAGGCACAAACATAAATGATATATATATGTGCAATGATATCTTGATTATATTATATGTTGGTCTACTAACTATAAATTGGTATCAAGATATTTGCTATTTTGATGTTGGTAAAGTTGTAATTCTTTTGATTTACTTTGTTAAGCCAAAAGAATGATGACAATAAAAGTAAGTCAAGGATCTTTTGTTTCTGTTCAGAAGGTTCTAGACCGGTCAAGACTCTCTGCTAACACACCACTATAGCTGCCTTTTGACCTATTAGTTTGGACCTAACAAGTTGGTAATCAAAAATCTTAAGTTGGACCAAATCTGAGGAAATGGTACCCTAGAGATATTTGACCCAACAAGTTCAGGATCTACTAATTAGGACCTAATCAGGCTATAGAAGAATCATCAGCTCATTATCTTATTCAATTGATAATAGATCACTTACACACAAATTATATTCTCAATATGCAAATGTGCAAAGCCCCAAGTGGAACCTAGAGAATCTATTCTTGTAGTTATTACACTTGATTTTTAGATGTCTTAAGTTTGACCCAAATCTGCGGAGATGGTACCCTAGAGACATCAGTTCTGACATGTTTTGCTGCATAGAGACAGATCAAATGAGTTGTACGAAAGCAGGAGAACACAAGGAATCAAATTCATCTCCAACAACTTTGTGGAACACTCAAGGACTAAGCATCTTGCATAAGGTATCAATTATTTCGAGATCATGTCTTTAATTAAGATTAACTTGCAGACATGTAAATCACTTGATGAAATTAATTTTTCAAGATTGGTTTGTATACTTGGGATTTTATTAATGCTATATGATTTGTATATCCCATATGTTAAGTAATTCTTAAATAAGCTCACAAGTATTCAATTGTCTGTATTGAAAGGACTTGTGAACTTATTTACATCCAGACCTCACCCTGAGAATTATCTGTTGAATGATTGTCATGTGTATAATTGCAATATATTTCAGTGGTGATTATTTAAGGATAATTTAAATACTTAAATGCTAAAATCTAACTCATATAGATTTAGTATTTATCTATTTAATTATTTACATTGATTAATATGAGTTATAGAACCTGAAGCAATTCAATTTAGTATTTGCTCTGTACCTCATATATCAAAATAAATCTGTATCATCACTAATTTGGACCTATCAGTCTTGGTCTTCAATTAGTTGTGAGATGTTAATTCTAGTGAATTTATCAATGTTCCATTTTCAGAAATTCACTATAATTAATATCATGGTTCTAACAATTGGTTGTATTGAAGTTTTGACTTATATCAGTTAACGATATTTAGTTAGAATTCTATTTACTGACTAATTGTGAGATGTATTGGTATGAGTGAAATTACTTAGTACTCCTCTAAGTAATCTATGTTGTATCTTTTGAAATTCACTCATACTAATATACAAGGTGTGAAAATTTTCTAAGTGAAAATATACTTGGAATAACTTTTATGCTTATTTGCTAGTTTCTAATCACTTTGATAATAAATGGTATATATAATGGATCAAGGTGTATTAGACTTAGAATATCTTTTCTAATATTGCAGACAAGACAGCTTTGGTAATCGAGTCTTATTTATTGAACCAAGTTTGTCTATAACTAGCAGTTGTTAGGAGTTAACAATTGTTATTATCGAGGAGTTGCCTTGAAGTCATAAGTTTGAAATGTTACATCTAAAGAACTTATACATTTCTTGTCAACCAGTTCCTCATACTTATGAATGTCAGTGAATGATAGTCATAAGTAGTTAGATACTAATATTCATTCTGTCAATTGGTATTCAATGTAACAATTCAATCTTCATTGAATTGAATTTATCTAATAATTGGTATCATTGAATATTTAGTATTTAACAGTGATTATTTTTATCTTAGTTAAATTATTACTTGAAGCAATTCAATGGTTTATTTGCTCATAATTTAATCCTGGTAGAGTAATCACAAACACAATTACTTGCATTTTAAAGTGTTTGACAAATACTAATAGTTGATATCAAATAGTAAAATATTTGTTTACTAACAATTGCTGGTTGCTCTGATACTTTATTGCAAACTAATTGTGATATATATTAGCTCTGATGATATTACTTAGAATTTATTCTAAGTAAACAGTGTCTTTCCTATGAATCGTTAGTGTTAGTATATATTAAGGTGTTCAACTTTCTAAGTAAGTGATACTTAAAGTTACATTCGGTCTCCTATCATATTTTGAAGTGGTGAGAATTTTCAAAATTGAAATCTCTAAATCTGGTTATACACCACTTTATATACATGATAGTTCTTAGAATATTTTTACATCCATCAGACGATTACTTAGTTTATGTTGTGCTAAGTAATGCAGCGCCAAGGGAGAGACATTGGTTATCTGTACTTATGTACATGGTAATCTTTGTTACCTAAACTACATTCAGTGCTTGTATGAGTCTTTTCACTAACTTTTGTGTTAAAGTTCTCTATACATTATAAGCACTTAAGAAAATCTTTCTTTCTAAATTACTGCGAAGTCTAGAGTTTGTGTCTTTTAAAAATAAAATGACCTAGTATTCATTAAAAGACACTATAATACATTGTTTTATACATAAATATAGACTCTTGCACATTAACAGTTTTTAAAAGAAAACTCAAATCATTCAACAGCTGTGATTGCTTATATATTGTAAAACTTTTTGAAATCATAACTGTACATCATTTCTCTCACAAGATATAATGCATATATTTTCACTCAATGTTCTGGTATGTTGTAAATGCATTATATCTCTATATTGCTCTACTGCTATGTGATGCAGTTCAGCTCCTAGTTGAAGTTTTCTCACATGAAAGTCATGAGGTTGTAAACCCAACAACTTTTATCCCATACTATAAATCCAAATCTAAACACATCCTAAATTACTCCTGAAATGGAAGTAACCTATTAGACTAGAGGTCAATAAGGGAGTAACTGCACTTGATGCAGCAAATAAGGATGTGAGGGATAGTAAACCCACAGCTCTACCTCTCAAGTAGAATAGTCATATACAACTTAAGGTATCTATACGCTCGCCTGCATTCTCCCAAAAGGATGCAGAGCTGAAAATGGCACTAAAACAGTCTCTGGATTCATTCTCTTAAAATGATGAGTCTATTAAAATTCGCTTGTCAGCCAGGGCATCTATTGGTAAGTCACTACCTCATACACAAGACTAAAATACTTCCTATGCACAAAGTGAGATTGTACACACTAAGGACGAATTGACGGAAACAACTAATACTCCGACCATATTACGGTTAGGATTATAAGTTGAAGGTTCCTCAAAGAACCAAGAGTCTTCACAAACCTCTAGAGAAGACTTTGATCACAATGCAAAATCTTTCAGGATCACTGTCTAACTCCCTAGAGGGAACATCTCTGGATCCTGCGGGTATCGGATCCGACATAGGTGCAGATTGGCAACTTGTTGACTATGATTCAGATTCACCTGATGAGTTAAACAAGGAGATGTCGTCACAGACATTAGAAGGAAACCTAAACTTAATTCTAAGTTTTGATTTCATTGTTTACCTTCTCAGAATTCAAATCTGAAGCCCACAAAAAGGGAAAATTTTATCAACTTATAGATTATGACTCAGATTTATCTGACGAGTCCAACAAGGATCGGGGATTTGCGAAACCCCATTGCACCACCAGCGACCTCTCTAGAAGGGGCTATGGTGAGTTTTCCTTGCAAGTACACATGGATGTTGGAGCTATTAGAGATAAGAGTGATACACTAGTGAGCATGAGTGTAAACACCTTAGAGATGAGAGAAGAGATCACTGATTTTAAGTGATATGAGTGGAGAGATGAGTTAAACACTTGTGAGGTACACGAAATAGAATCATACACTCACAGTGTGGAAGAAAGATAAACACCAAATCCCATTCCCTATTCCCTAAAACAAAGTTCACTTACAAGAGTTGAGAGAGATAAGGAAATTGTCGGGAGATTTGGTTGTCAGGATGATCAATAGTGAGGCCATTCTATAATATCTAAAGGGCAGTTGATCAGTCCACATACTTCTATTCTGGAAGTCTTCATGAAATATCCTTCAACACAAGCAAAGATTCTTTTCTTTATTGCAACAGACAATGGTATATGTATGAAGAATCTGTTGTACTAAAGGTAAGAGGTGAGTTATAATTGAATATTTGGTATCATCTAATTTAATTGGATGTTTGCTATAATTGAATGCTTGGAGGATTACTCAACTAAGGGGGAGAGATATATTGAAGAAGATATAGATATACTCAAAGCTTACCTTAGTAAGATATACTCAACTAAGGGGGAGATTATAAGCTTACCGGGAGATTATAAGCTTACCTTAGTGAGGGGGAGATTTTCTATCTAAGGGGGAGAGATATAGAAGATAAAGGATATGCCTTAGAAAGGGGGATTATTCACCTTGTCAGGGGGTGATTGATTTATTCGCCTCATCAGGGGGAGATGAAAAGTATTCACCGTTATAAGGAGGAGACATATCACCTTAGGAAGGAGAAAAGTATGAAATGACAAAGAAGAATTCTTCAGTATGTGGTTGAGAAGTCATATTCTTTACCACTGAAGAATTTCCAAGTATCCATTGATAATGTTCAATGTTAGATGTAAAGGGTTATCAGGCAGATATGTCGAGAAATGAAGATGAGTTACTTAATGAAGATCAGTTCAGTGTAAGAGGAACAATCATCTATCATTTCATCTACTGAGATTCTGGAAATGTTATATCTAAACCAGAAATTTCTTAATGTATTATTTACTATAGTTCTTTAATGCTTTTTCTTCTTCTTATTTTTAGTTGAGTTATCCTCTAGGAATTTGTATGTTAATGTTTAACAAACAAATAGGGGGAGATTAAAAGTCATATGTTTACCCTATTTTTTAAACATCGAGGATTCAACTCAACTATAACAAGAATGTAATAGTAAATAGTATATGTACTGTCACAGGGATCTTAAATGCTTAACTGTCAAGAGAAAGAAGACAAAGTCAATCTACCATTTTGAGTTATACTACACTTGAAGAAGTTCATTCAGTTGATCATGCGTCAGTGGAGTAATCAAGACAGTGGGTTCTATTTATAGTGACAAGAGGTTCCTACAGTGACAGAATACAGGTTATAAAGGTTTGAATAAAGAGTGAAGAAAAGGAAGACATGAACCACAGTTTTAAAGTCAATATATGAAGAACAATCATTGCGGTTAGTCACTCATGAACTAGACCGTGCATCGAGTGTCAACAATAAACAGTGGTTGTTCGTCATTAACTTCAGCGGTTCAAGCTATCAAGACTGGTATAAAAGGAGAATCATTGTGCAAGCAACAGAATTGCTAAATTCATTAACCACAATGATTTTACTATCAAGTGGACTGGCTACGAGGAAAAGAATTATCATAAAGAAATTCTAAGTGATATATTCTTAATGCTGAAATCCCGGTTAGAATTGTTGTATTTTTACTAAGCAAAAGGAGTCTGGTTTCAGATCCTCAAGAGACCGTAGCTTACACCTGGACGGGTTATGAGAAAATAGAATTGAAAGTGATATATTCTTAAAGCTGGAATCCCGGTTGGAATTGATATATTTTTTGTTAAGCAAAAGGAGTCCGGTTCCAGACCCTTAGGAGACCGCAACTTCGAGCTTAAGGATTTATTTATATTAATAAATAATTTATTTATTTAGAAAATTATATTTATAAATATCTATTGATATTAGATATTTATTTTTATAATTTCTGGATTAAATTAATTATTTATTAATTAAAGATTAGAAGCAGTGCGAGTTAAAAAGCATTTCTCGGAGCCTAAAACAAAACGTGACCAGGTGACTTGAATTGATTAAGTGGCTGATGGTTTTGTTTTGTTGAATTGAAATGGCAGGTCATGTTTAATTAAATCAACAAGTCTTACCGAATGTCTTGTTAAGGATAAAGCATGTCTTGTTGATTTAATTGATGTCTTACTGAATGTCTTGGAGCATGTCTTGCTAGTACAATTGACATGTCTTGATGCATGTTATATCAGTTGAAAGGAAAAGGAAGCTATTAAGACATAATCTGCTATGTCTTACCGAATGTCTTATTAGAGCAAAGTTGATAAGACATGTTTCTTATGTCTTACCGGATGTCTTATTAGTATGCTGAATTCAGAAAAAGAGACAGAAGACTATAAAGATCAACATAGGCGGCCAGATCAAAAAATCTTCAAATCTTCACTTCTCTCAAAACACACAGACAGAGCCGAGAGAGAAAGAGACCAAGAGAAATAGTTCCTGTGATTCAATTTTAATTCTTGTAAATTATTTCTGAGCTCTATTGTCAAATCTAAACCGATAGAAATAGTTTACTTGTAACCTTGGAACTATCTAGCGAGTTTTTACTCCTAGAACTTATCTCTCGAATAGCTTTTTAGCATTCGATCTTTTTATTACAAATATAGAAAAGTTCATGTCGAATTTTCTATAGAATTTGTAATAATTAGTTTGGTCATCAAACCTTGTAATCTGTGCCCGTGTATTTAGACACACCCCATCAAGTTTAATATAATTTTATATTCAACTTGAAATATTGGTATTCGTTTTATTCCGCATCAACTTGTTCTTGATTTAATATTTTATGAAAAGAGCAAATTCGATAAAACGGAATAATTTGTATTCAACCCCCCCTTTACAAACTATTTTGGACCTAACAGTTTGTGGGTTCGGTTTTCGGCACGATCATCCTGATTATTAAAATAAATAATAAAATTATAGAATTAATGATAATTAGCTGATTTTTTTAATTAGAAGACGTTTACTTTTAACTGATAATGTTAGGAATAATTCATGAGTTGTGTTGTTAAGAATAGAATTTGCATATGCTTCTTGTATATCCTGATCTTATAAAGGATTTAGCACTTTATATAGGATATATGTGTTAGACAGTGACCTGTAGAGTTAAGTCAGGAACAGTGTGTCAAGGACTACATTTCAGGAACTGAGAGAAGATCCTGATATGACAAGTCAAATACTGATTATAAGAACCCTGATTTTTGGTAGGAATTAAAACTTTTATTATAGAATGGTTATGGATTCCAATATTTATATGTCATGAAGAATGCAATGGGTTGACAACTTATGTAAGAATAATCTATCGTCAAGGAAGTAGGATATGGCATATAAACAGAGGAAGTAATCTCATGTCATCCAAATCGATATCTAGTATAAGTCCAGTGGTTCCGTAAAAAGGGTTAAGGAACGCTCGGGAAAGTGCAAGGACATTTTTCTAATTATAAGGAATAAAGAGAGAATAAGTGATGAATAATTTTTGGTGGAAATAGGAATATTATTAGATGACACTATATAGAAGTATCCGGAACGGATTTCTGAGTCCGTATTAATGATCCAAGGGGAAAAAGAGTGTATGTAAAAGTTATCGAATTCTGAAAAATAGCACTTTTATTTTCCCCGAGATTTCCCTGGACACTGAAAGACTTAAGGGATTATTGAAAAGATTTAAGGAATATGGATTCAAGAATTATTAAACAGAATTGAGAATGATAGTATAAATATTAAGACGGTTTCCGGTAAAACCTTAACTAGAAATCTTCGAGGTATTTCTCTGAACGATCAATGAATTGAGCAGTAACCGGACAAAGAAACAAGCAGAGAACCAAGGTGCATGCATGTGCTAGTGGATAAGATCATGTAACCAAGCTAGTTACAAAGAAACTAGCATCATTGGAAGCTAACCAAGCTAGTTAGCAAGGATGACATCCTTCAACCACAAGAATCAAACACATGGCTCAAGATAATGCAATGCATGACCAAATCACTTTATTAAAGTCACTTTAGCTAGATATTATCAAGATAAGGTGTATTATGCAAGATAAGATCAAAGCAACCAAGGCAAAACTCCATTCTCTCCATTTCTTCAAAACTGCCCAGCTTGAACCAAGCACAAAGAAAAATTCATATCTCCACTTCTACCCATTCTAAAATCACCAAATTTTAACCATATCTTCTCCACTCCATGGGTAATATTCGTTCAAAATTTCATTTCCAACAAAGGAGTGTAGCCTAGTCAAACACCTTCCCCAAGTTGAAGAAACCAAACTGCCCTGTTCTTGATAGTTTCTATCCAGCGGAAAAAGGGGGCTCAAAACCCTAGCTAGGAAGCTTAAAATTTGATGAAATAGGACTCAAAACAAAGATTATGAAGAGGCCAAGATGAGGTAAAAATTTGAGAGCCAAACTCTTATTTTTCGATTTTCTATGATTTTTACAAGTTTAGGGTGAATAGTAACTTTCAAGAAACTAACGTTGATTTCTTGTTTTGTTCGGATGATCTAAGCAATCCTAAGGCTATACAAGGACAAACCAAGGCTTAGTAAGGTCTTAGGATACTCCAAGGAAGGTAATCATCTTAAGAAACCCTAGCTCTTAGTTTAAGTTTTGTTGATTATTGGATGATCTTGAGATTAGTTATGTTATTAGTGTTAATTATAAGCACGTTAGCATGATTTTGTAGTTGGTTTAGCATACAATGAATATAATGATGAAGTTTGATATTTCTGGACTTATTGAGGTGTATAACATGTGTATAAGATGTATGGATGCCCGGTGTGGCTTGGTTGTGTTGAAAACAATTTTGAAACGATCGATTTATAGCCGTCGTAATGCCCGATTTTCGTTAACATTAAGAAATCATGTTTGACAGTAGCTATAACTTACTGTACAGCTTCATATTCTGCCATTATAAGATAGATTATGTTATAAGCTTCGTTTTGATATAAAGATCATGTGAAACGGACTTACGGTTTAGGAATTATGGCCGATTTACTAAAAGTGGTTCGAAACCGTAAACGAGGGTTTGTAACTAAAATTGAACCTCGGTAAAATGTGTAAGTTAGTGAAGAATCATGGTAATTAAATATTAGAGATAAAAAGGAAGGTGTGAGAGAAAACCACATGTCAAACGAATCGTTTTCTGATTTTATAAAAATGTTCGAATCGAGGTTAAGCGCGAACGAACCCTAAAAGCACACTTGGTTATAACATTGGTAAAACACTTAGAAAACGAGCGATAAAACTCGAGATATAATCTTGATTGGTAAAAGATCGACCTTAGAACTTATACGACTTAAGTATATACCAAGTGTAAGTGTGATGACATGCCTTAATAACGAGCGGATGTCGGATCCTAACGAAGTTAATAAAAGTTACACTAGAGGGTGCATAACGAGAAAACTCGAAAACGTGTTTCGACTTAAGTTAAGTTTGTACTTAGCCTTTAAAAGTATTAAGTGTTTAACCTCGGATATTGTGACTCTTTATAGATCACCGGATTGACCCGAGGCACACGGCCCCTACAGGATTACCAGGCAAGTTTCCAATACTTGGAACTGTTGTTGTGATAATATATATATGACGGTTGTTATACATATGCCATTGCATGCATGCCTGTTTTCAATTCATATTGTTATACTTGTTCCTTGATTATTGTTGGCTTATAAGCTATATAGTTAATGTATCGATTATAAGCCGGATATTGCTAAGACCCTTAGAGAAGGGCATCTGAATCTCATTCTTTGATTATAGACCGGGAGTCAGTATTTCTTGATATATCGTGATTATTTTCGGAGGGAAATATCTAAGTAAATATTTTCCCATTATTAATTTAATGAATATTAATTTGAATATTCATTCGAGATTATTTACCTATTAAATATTATTTCTAAATTCCTTTTAAACTTTATTCATTTAATAAATATTCATTTGAACTTCATTTATTCAGCGAATATTATTTTCAATATTCATTTAAAGTCGATTCAATTATCGAATATTGTTTCGAATATTCATTTGGTAATTATTCCTTCAATCAGTAATATTAATTGGAATATTCACTATCTATTCAGTGAATATTATTTCGAATATTCGTTCGAGTTTTATTTGATAAGTATTATTAATTTGAATATTTACTATTTGTTCAGTGGATATTATTTTGAATATTCATTCGAGTTTCATTTATTTGATAAGTACTATTCATTTAAATATTCATTAATTATTTAATGAATATTATTTGTGAATATTTATTCGAGGATTATTCCGAGTAATATTTTACATTAGGATTATTCCTTCAATATTTTTGACTTAATAAATATTCTTTGGAATATTTATTTAATTCTTCTGACTCATTTAAAAATGATTTATTTCATTCGAATATTATCTTCGACCCTCGAGTATTATGTGAATTATTCTGAGCCTATTCATTATCATTCTTATCAAGGAAGGTTCTCACCAATCTTATTCTTCATTCAAGCTATCTTCCTAATTGTAAGGGAACCTTACTTGAGAAATGTAATTTATCTTGTTGACTTCCGGGTCATAAATCCTTCGAAATTATTCTTTTCACTCGCAACTCGGTTGCTATTTGCATATGGAATCCTTGTGTACCCTCTCATCAATCGAGGGGTAAGATTGTTGGAACAAGTTGGTATCCATTAACAAGCAGCAGCTTGGGAAATATTGGTGAATTTTCCTTTCCTACTAGATATGACTACTTTGTGGAGTCTTATCAACAAGTATTATACTTGGGGAAAGGGGGACGAACTTTATGTTTTAGAGTTATGGATGTTATACAAATTAGGAGCCGCGTAAGTGGCCGAGTGGTGCCGGTCCAACAATGGCCCAACCGTTGGCCGGGGGTTCCTTTTACATGTAGAGAACAAGAGGTGGGGAGCATAACCTGCGACTGATCATTGTGAATGTTATGTCTCCTGGCACGTCAATGCTCTAGTATTAGTTCACCTTTCAAATGCTAGAAATTTTCTGCAACACTATCGGTGTTGGCAGGTGAAAAAGTGATTGAATCTGGAGTTGCAATATTTTTCTGCAAGTTCCTCTTTTATGATAAGTAATGCTATCTTGGTTATCTTTGACATAGAAGATATTTCCACAGAAGTATATTTTTGAGTTACCTTGTAACTTCATCGTTTACCTTATACTGGTACTATGTTCGTTAATGCATGGCATATGGTTTCAAAGATATTTCAGAACTGTTATATATTATTGTTCAGTTACATATTATTTTTTTGGTGGGCTATTGCTCACCCTTGCTTTATTTATTATATCACAACAACAGCTAGATTTGATGGCCAGCACAAGTCACACTCGGTGAAAGTAAGGACAGCAGTCATAGGGTTGCCCACTGATGTCATGGTCGGCATTGCTGAGGTAAGAGCAACCAGTAGGCTAGACTGTTAGCTTTTGATTCATCATACTTATTATATGTATGACCTATGTAAATGGATGGCAAAGAGTATGTAACAATTAAATTGTAATTCTTTTGGGTTATAAGAACACAAAACTTAGGATTAATAATATTTGTTGATTACTCTGATTTCATCTCTGGGACTATAACGGGTGTGTTTTGTGTTGTTCTTTTGGGTCACAAGGTTGTTAGTTAATTTATGTTGATATTGTGGATGGAAATTGAGACCGTGACGACCAGAACCCCGACCCCGGATCTGGGGCTGTTACAGAAATGGTATCAGAGCGTTACGTTATAAACCCCAGAGATGACGCGACATTAAAACGATAAATTCACTAAGATAATAAGGACTCTTGCCAAGTTCATAGTCGGACTACTTAATGTAGCACTGACATATAAAACCCTTATGGGAACTTTTAAGTATCATAATAGTAACTTAGCTCGATATCGTATCGACGAGCAAGGCGACAGACCTTGAGGCTTACGAGCAGCAGCACGAGGATGCTTTATTATATGTTGACGATCGGCTTGAAGACTCGATAGAGTACCCTACTGAGGACCCGAAGGAGGTTCCAGCTAAGAAGGAGAATCCTGTTAAGGATAAAGAGTTTACCCTTGAGGAAATGAGGGCTGCAACTAGAGAGACTATAAGAGTTAAGGTATAGTGCTCAGAGAAGTGAGTATAAGGAACAGAGATATTATTAAGAGATCTGAAGATGCATATTGAATTCATAGCCGGACTACCGGATGTAGTACCAGCAAGTAAGACGGATTGAAAGGATTACTTGAGAACTCATATGGGGATAGATGAGAATCCTTAGGGACTTTCAGATCAGTGAGAAAAGAGTTAGAATAATGCATGATTGTCAAAGACATCGATATAGGACGGGGAGCAGAGTCTCCAGGAGCAGTTGAGATAGAGGCAGCAAGTGCCATATCCTTTGATAAATGAATTAGTGGGAATATTGTCAAAGGTAATTCGCCATGAGAAGGCAGATCCAATAGGTTATAAATTATGAAGTCAAATTAAGATAGAGGAGGTGATCTTATCCAGGAAATGTTCACATTTTGTTGAATGGATCAGCTTAGAAAGTGAAGATAGTGTGAAATAATGGCATGATTGGACAATATGATAGAAGTAGTAAGCGAGACGATGATCTTAGAACCTACAAGAGGAAAAGACCAGTGAGTCTATGATAAACTCATAATAAGACTACTGTTAGGGATTAAGTATAGGGTTATTTCAACTCAGTGAAATGATAAACCAGAAACACTAGATGCATGTGGTTCAGAGGAATATTAAATTCTTTCTTTTCCTTGAATGGATTATAGTAGTTACATTAAGTTTACTCCGACGCTGAATCATAAATGGATCGAGTAATACGATCAGTGCTTAAGAGATAATGGAGAGTGTTTTGAGATGAAACCGGAAAGAGCAAGTGCATGCCAAGTTCTCGAAGTATGAGTTTTGATAAAATAAAGTTCAGCTATTAGGACATGCGATCAATAGTGAGTAGTGTTGGTTGACCCAGCCGAGTTAAAGGCAGTTTCAATTGAGAAAGGCCAACCACACCAACTAAGGTGAGAAATTTCATAAGATTCACCAGGAAAATATGAGAAAATCTTCCTAGAGCTAAAAGCGAAATTGGTGACGACCCAGCGTTGGCGTTGCCTAATGGAAGAAGGAAGACTTTGTGATATAATATGATGCATCTCACATAGGTTTAGGTGGTATGCATATGCAGCATGATAGAGTAATTGCGGATGCATTCGGACAACACGATTCATCAGGTTCGGATAGCCTTGGTAGTGCTAATTTTGTGGAACGACAAACTTCGACAGTAGTGGGCCTTCTGAGACTAATGGTTAGGTAGACTAACATTTGATAGTATTGACCATTAGGACGTATATGTATCAGGAGGGTGTGGCATGTTTCAGTTTGAAACTTCTGATTTCCCTTCTATGGGATGTATATATTTGATTCCTTTCTAGTGGATAAACTTCCAACTTGGTGTTAAACCTTCCGTATTATAACTGCTTACGATTCTACCTGCTTGGATGTTCATAGAAATGATCTTTAGGTTTCGAAACTGATTTTCTTAATTGTTACTAGTGGGTGGATAGATTAACCAAAATTTCCCTGATTCTGGAAAGAAATTCAACAAACTATGGCAAACCTTGTCTTTCTAATTATTAGAGAACGTCACTAAAAAGAGTGGAGACTGGGGCTAACCCCATGGATTGGGTAAGGTAGCCGCTATATGGGTTGGTGGACCAACCTTGATTATTGTGATTGATTGTAGAAATAAAATGATGAAGTTGAGATTGGACGGTAAAGGGGAAATGTACTTAAGGACCAAAACGGATTGAGGAGTTCCAGGATTCACTTAAATGAAAAGGTTATTATGCCAAAAGTGTAATCTTGTGTGGCACGTGGGATCGATAAGAGAATATGAAAAGATAAAAACAAAGGAGAGGTGCCCGGAGACGGTACCGAGAAGTCGATTGAGATTTATATGGAGTAAAATTTTGGAAAAGATCAGAAACGGTATCAAGGGAAGAAGGATGAACGAGGAGTGACTATGCCACTCTGGCACCCAAGAATTGTTGTGTGAGAAAAGCAGTAAACAAATACAAAAAAAAGCAGTTTAAGAGTACGCGGGAAAAAGCATATTGATAAGCGTAACCTACCCTAGATAAATTATCTTCGCTATCGACGAAGGAGGCACTATGCCAGGCAATTGCTAGAAAAGTAATGCCATTAGCTAACCCTAAACTCACATAGTGTAACACGGCCATTTGGGGCCATGTGGTGAAGAATTATAAAGTGACTAGACCAGTAATGTAAAGACAAAGCGGGGTGCTACTAACCAAGCACCAACCGCGAGAACTTTGGATATAAAGCGAAGTGATTCAGGCATATATGATTGAGTAACTTATGCACTAGAAAGAGAAGTAATAAAGCGAATTGAGATACATGATGATGGGATTTTATAAATACCATGGACGTATTAGGATTGAGGATAGTGACCAATGAAGGTTATGAAGATTGTCAGAGATAGTGCAGTGTGATGCGTAAATGTGATCAGAAACTTAGTGACCTCAAGAAGAGCCATAGGTGCTAAGAGATTCAAGTTAAACATGACCAATATCTTCCAGAACATCCTTGCTGCCATTACCAAATATATGTTGTCTTTTGAAGGCCATGTAGACTGACATCCGTTTGAAAGAGAAGGTTAGCATGAAGCTACCTATAGATTATCAAGATGTGAATGATTGAAAAGAGACCCTTATTAGAGAATTATGAAGTGATTGTTAACTAAAGGATGTAAGTATTTTTGAAAATAGAATTGAGGACAGAATATCCATAAATTAAGATGAACCCTGGGGATGAACAAAGGGTGGCATTACCCATAATAAAAACATTATGAATTCAGATGATATGAGTTGGATTGAATAATGTAACAATAATCTTTAAGGAGTTACTGAAAGGAGTTTCGGAAAGTATATAGACAGAATTGTTATAGAATCGATTAAGGATATTTTGATATACCCTGTACCTAGAAAATACAGGAGGAATGACGAGGATGACCTAAGAAACCTTACAGGAAAAAGGATAATATTCTGAGTTTCAAAATAGAAGTTTGGTAGGGAATGTATGACCCAATAATAATAATGCCAGGCGAGGCATGTGTGAGACCATGAGGAAGTATGAATTGAACCAAATAAAGGTTGAGATTATCCTAAAACAAGAAAGGATTAAGAAAAGAAATATCCTAGGTATGATTGGGAGTAACCGTGATAAAGTTCACACGGAAAGGTGGAAACAATGACTTATGGAAAAAGACTAATAGATAGTTTCTCCTTCAGCAGAGCTTAAGGGAGAATACATTCACCCAATAGTGATGGGAATGAGGTAGAAAAGTTTGAGTTGGAATAGGTTCAGAAAACATTGATTGTGTGAAGCTATTATTATCAGGAAAGGCCAATGAGGTGGCCGACACTTTAAGTATAGAGGAGTAATTATAAATGCTCATACCAAAGAAAATAGAACGATATTTGGAAGGACCTTGAAGGTCATAATGTGGTGGAGGAATTTATATTCCTTCTGATGATTTTGCAAGAATCCATGGTAATAATAGTTTAAGTAAAGATTCGATTCCTGATGGCGTCTTAAGCATATTACATACCTTAGAAGGTCCTATTTTGAGGTAAACCAGGACCATGACATGAAATTGATTAAGTAAACCGCTAAGTTTCCAGTCTTCTACTGAAGATATCTGATTAACAATTTCATCAACCTGGCATAGCTGCGGTGATTGGAGCTCTTCTGCGATTTTATCTGCTTCATTAATACCTACATCAAGTTCAGGAAGTATTCCTTAGGAATAAGAAATAGTGATTAGTTCGTCTTCCTAGAGAATTTTGGATATGATAATTATGAAACCCGTCTGATTAACCATTAAAGCACTACGTAAACAGCAAATGATGGTGATTCAACAATGGACTACAATAATATAGTAGTGATTCTTCTAAGAAATTATATGACAACGCAAAGATAAAGATAGTGCTACTATTGATAAGCTAAATGGAATGTTGATGAATGACAAGCAAGTTTATGTTAGTGTATTTCTGCGCAAAAAAGATAGAGAATGCGAGGTTGGAGATTCATGATGCTAAAGGTATTCTCGTAGAAAGAATTAATGAGAATTGGAGAGAAGGACAGTTGAGCCCGAGATTTATTTGGCCATCTGAGAATTTAAATGTGTTTGGAAGGTGGCATTCGAGCCAGCTTTACCCCCAAAACTTATAGCATAGTCGTAACATGTTTCATGTGGCAAGGCTACACCAGTAAAACGCAGATGCTTGACAAATGATAACGGTACGAGCAGGTAGATAGACGACCTGGTCTGACTTACGAAGAATAACCTGTGGAAAATCACGGATGGAAAAGAACAAGTGATGAGAAACAAGTTTGGCAGAAGTAGATTATATTGGATCTAAGTTAAATAAATTGGCCAGATTCATTTCGGAGGGTTTAAGTTGGAATAATGTGATGATTATAGAGTAAATGTGACGGGATACCAATAAGGAGGTGCCAAGTGCAAAAGATGTCTCAATAAAGGGATGACGGTGGAGGTAAATAACAGAAGTAAATAGAAATCAGATAATAAGAAGGATGTGATTGATAAAGAAAATACTGGGAAAGTAACTATAGAATGTGAAGCAAGGAATGTTATGACTGGATTAATGAATGGGCTTTCTAATGAATTCTCTGGATGACCACCTGATAGTGTTAATATTATAAATATGAAAAAGCCAGTAGCGTGGCATGGAATGTCAGTACCAATGATGTCAAGCGAGAAACCTAAGATTTAACATGAAAGGTTGAGGGAATTTTCTAAAGTGAGCGTTGCTAAGATTAAACAACAGAAAAAGTCCATAGAATGATAGACAGAGCAGTGAGGACATGTTGACAAGTGAGATTACGATAAAGTAGTATTTGATACGAATACGATTATTTTTCTTCTCTGATGAACCTCTATAGTTCAGAGGTCAATTCTAAGTATGATATTTTGCAATCATGAAAATTTTCTATAATTCTTTGAAATTCTTTTCTTTCTTCTCTCTTATTCATCTTTTTTTGAATTGAGAAGAACAACCCTTTAAGGAGGGGAGGTACTGCTACGTGACTATCTGTCTGTGTGATAGAAGTCTAAGTGGAATAACATAACTTGTTTAATTGCTTGTCAAGTACTAAAGGCTGGCCCCTTTCTGTACTAACTATGCAATATAACAAATGTTCATTGATCATAGTGATCTCTCAATAAATCTCTCCACCTATCTATATTGATCGAGATTGCGAAGATTAAAGCGATCAGGAAATGCATAGTGTGAGTGAGGTTAACTCCGAATTTGCAATGCGATAGTGATACCAATATCACTGCATATATCAATAAGGATAATAGTATAGGACTGAGTAAGAGCATAACCCGGATAATGTGTTGTTCGAAAAGTAGCAAAGTTGATGGAAAAAGGATAAAGTATGTATTGTAGCACCAGTAGATGTGCTGAGAAAGGGTAGAACGACTAAGAATTGACCGGGAAACTGAAAGGCGAAACGACAGACAAACGACTCTTTGTTTCCTACCTGATTCCGGGACGGAATCCTTTTAAGGAGGGGAGACTATAAGTGACCCCGATTTTTGGTAGGAATTAAAACTTTTATTATGGAATGGATATGGATTCCAATATTTATATGTCATGAAGAATTCAATGGGTTGACAACTTAGGTAAGAATAATCTATCGTCAAGAAAGTGGGATATGGCATACAAACAGAGGAAGTAGTCTCATGTCATCCAAATCGATATCTAGTATAAGTCCAGTGGTTTCGTAAAAAGGGTTAAGGAACGCTCGGGAAAGCGCAAGGACATTTTTCTAAATATAAGGAATAAAGAGAGAATAAGTGATGAATAGTGTTTTTGGTGGAAATAGGAATATTATTAGACGACACTATATAGAAGTACCCGGAACAGATTTCTGAGTTCGTATTAATGATCCAAGGGGAAAAAGAGTGTATGTAAAAGTTATCGGATTCTGAAAAATAGCACTTTTATTTTCCCCGAGATTTCCCTAAACACTGAAAGACTTAAGAGATTATTGAAAAGATTTAAGGAATATGGATTCAAGAATTATTAAAGAGAATTGAGAATGATAGTATAAATATTAAGACGGTTTCCGGTAAAACCCTAACTAGAAATCTTCGAGGTATTTCTCCGAACGATCAATAAATTGAGCAATAATCGGACAAAGAAACAAGCAAAGAACCAAGGTGCATGCACGTGCTAGTGGATAAGATCATGTAACCAATCTAGTTACAAAGAAACTAGCATCTTTGGAAGCTAACCAAGCTAGTTAGCAAGGATGACATCCTTCCACCACAAGAATCAAACACATGGCTCAAGATAATGCAATGCATGACCGAATCACTTTATTAAAGTCACTTTAGCTAGATATTATCAAGATAAGGTGTATTATGCAAGATAAGATCAAAGCAACCAAGGCAAAACTCCATTCTCTCCATTTCTTCAAAACTGCCCAGCTTGAACCAAGCACAAAGAAAAATTCATATCTCCACTTCTACACATTCTAAAATCACCACATTTTAACCATAGCTTCTCCACTCCATGGGTAAGATTCGTTCAAAAGTTCATGGCCAACAAAGGAGTGTAGCCTAGTCAAATACCTTCCCCAAGTTGAAGAAACCAAACTTCCCTGTTCTTGACAGTTTCTGTCCAGCGGAAAAAGGGGGCTAAAACCCTAGGTAGGAAGCTTCAAATTTGATGAAATAGGACTCAAAACAAATCTTATGAAGAGGCCAAGATGTGGTAAAAATTTGAGAGCCAAACTCTTATTTTTCGATTTTCTATGATTTTTACAAGTTTAGGGTGAATAGTAACTTTCAAGAAACTAACTTTGATTTCTTGTTTTGTTTGGATGATCTAAGCAATCCTAAGGCTATACAAGGACAAACCAAGGCTTAGTAAGGTCTTAGGATACTCCAAGGAAGGTAATCATCTTAAGAAACCCTAGCTCTTAGTTTAAGTTTTGTTGATTATTGGATGATCTTGAGATTAGTTATGTTATTAGTGTTAATTATAAGCACGTTAGCATGATTTTGTAGTTGGTTTAGCATACAATGAACATGAGGATGAAGTATGATATTTCTGGACTTATTGAGGTATATAACATGTGTATAAGATGTATGGATTCCCGGTGTGGCTTGGTTGTGTTGAAAATAATTTTGAAACGATCGATTTATAGCCGTCGTAATGCCCGATTTTTGTTAACATTAAGAAATCATGTTTTACAGTAGCAATAACTTACTGTCCAGCTTCATATTCTGCCATTATAAGATATATTATGTTATAATCTTCGTTTTGATATAAAGATCATGTGAAACGGACTTACAGTTTAGGAATTATGGCCGATTTACTAAAAGTGGTTCGAAACCGTAAACGAGGGTTCGTAACTGAAATTGAACCTCGGTAAAATATGTAAGTTAGTGACGAATCATGGTAATTAAATATTAGAGATAAAAAGGAAGGTGTAAGAGAAAACCACATGTCAAACGGATCGTTTTCCGATTTTATAAAAATGTTCGAATCGAGGTTAAGCGCGAACGAACCCTAAAAGCACACTTTGTTATAACATTGGTAAAACACTTAGAAAACGGGCGATAAAACTCGAGATATAATCTTGGTTCGCAAACGATCGACCTTAGAACTTATATGACTTAATTATATACCAAGTGTAAGTGTGATGACATGCCTTAATAACGAGCGGATGTCGGATCCTAACGAAGTTAATAAAAGTTACACTAGAGGGTGCATAACGGGAAAACTCGAAAACGTGTTTCGACTTAAGTTAAGTTTGTACTTAGCCTTTAAAAGTATTAAGTGTTTAACCTCAGATATTGTGACTCTTTATAGATCACCGGATTGACCCGAGGCACACGGCCCCTACAGGATTACCAGGCAAGTTTCCAATACTTGGAACTGTTGTTGTGATAATATATATATGACGGTTGTTATACATATGCCATTGCGTGCATGCCTGTTTTCAATTCATATTGTTATACTTGTTCCTTGATTATTGTTGGCTTATAAGCTAGATAGTTAACGTATCGATTATAAGCCAGATATTGCTAAGACCCTTAGAGAAGGGCATCTGAATCTCATTCTTTGATTATAGACCGGGAGTTAGTATTTCTTGATATATCGTGATTAATTTCGGAGGAAAATATCTAAGTAAATATTTTCCCATTATTTATTTAATGAATATTAATTTGAATATTCATTCGAGATTATTTACCTATTAAATATTATTTCTAAATTCCTTTTAAACTTTATTCATTTAATAAATATTATTTTGAATATTCATTTGAACTTCATTTATTCAACAAATATTATTTTCAATATTCATTTAAAGTTGATTCAATTTCGAATATTGTTTCGAATATTCATTTGGTAATTATTCCTTCAATCAGTAATATTAATTGGAATATTCACTATCCATTCAGTGAATATTATTTCGAATATTCGTTCGAGTTTTATTTGATAAGTATTATTAATTTGAATATTCACAATTTGTTCAGTGGATATTATTTCGAATATTCATTCGAGTTTCATTTATTTGATAAGTACTATTTATTTAAATATTCATTAATTATTTAATGAATATTATTTGTGAATATTTATTCGAGGATTATTCCGAGTAATATTTTACATTAGGATTATTCCTTTAATATTTTTGACTTGTAAATATTCTTTGGAATATTTATCTTACTTGAGAAATGTTATTTATCTTGTTGACTTCCCGGTCATAAATCCTTCGAAATTATTCTTTTCACTCGCAACTCGGTTGCTATTTGCTTATTGAATCCTTGTGCACCCTCTCATCAATCGAGGGGTAAGATTGTTGGAACAAGTTGGTATCCATTAACAAGCAGCAACTTGGGAAATATTGGTGAATTTTCCTTTCCAACTAGATACGACTACTTTGTGGAGTCTTATCAACAACTATTATACTTGGGGAAAGGGGGACGAACTTTATGTTTCAGAGTTATGGATGTTATACGAACTAGGAGCCGCGTAAGTGGCCGAGTGGCGCCGGTCCAGCAATGGCCCAACTGTTGGCCGGGGGGTTCCTGAGGGCGATAGACAAGTAAATCCGTCGGTGCTTCCTTCTACATGTAGAGAACAAGAGGTGGGGAGCATAACCTGCGACTGATCATCGTGAATGTTATGTCTCCTGGCGCGTCAATGCTCCAGTATTAGTTCACCTTGCAAATGTTGGAAATTTTCTGCAACACTATCGGTGTTGGCAGGTGAAAAAGTGATTGAATCTAGAATTGCAATATTTTTCTGCAAGTTCCTCTTTTATGATAAGTAATGCTATCTTGCTTATCTTTGACATAGCAAATATTTCCACAGAAGTATATTTTTGAGTTACCTTGTAACTTCATCGTTTACCTTATACTGGTACTATGTTCGTTAATGCATGGCATATGGTTTCAAAGATATTTCAGAACTGTCATATATTATTGTTCAGCTACATATTATTTTTTTGGTGGGCTATTGCTCACCCTTGCTTTATTTATTATATCACAACAACAGCTAGATCTGATGGCCAGCACAAGTCACACTCGGTGCAAGCATGGACAGCAGTCATAGGGTTGCCCACTGATGTCATGGTCGGCATTGCTGAGGTAGGAGCAACCAGTAGGCTAGACTTTCAGCTTTTGATTCATCAGACTTATTATATGTATAACCTATGTAAATGGATGGCAAAGAGTATGTAACAGTTAAATTGTAATTCTTTTGAGTTATAAGAACACAAAACTTAGGATTAATAATATTTGTTGATTACTCT
This sequence comes from Saposhnikovia divaricata, assembly GCA_036435485.1. Classification (NCBI taxonomy): domain Eukaryota; kingdom Viridiplantae; phylum Streptophyta; class Magnoliopsida; order Apiales; family Apiaceae; genus Saposhnikovia; species Saposhnikovia divaricata. The sequence goes on from CM071598.1 coordinate 135,766,049, forward strand.
GATTTCATCTCTGGGACTATAACGGGTGTGTTTTGTGTTGTTGTTTTGGGTCACAAGGTTGTAAATGTTGTGGATGGAAATTGAGACCGTGATGACCGGATCCCCGACCCCGGATCTGGGGCTGTTACACTGATGGATGTCGAATCCTGTTGTAAGGTGAAATCCTGATAACAGTCTTCCTACTGATGATGTCATTACTAATGCTACAGAAACTGGCAAGTGCTATAAAACAGGATCGTTGTTTTGAATAACAAGCAAGAAGATATCATGAAAGAAAGAATTTTCTATTGATGGAAACTATCAACTGGACGACAGAACATTATCATGTATAGATCATTACTTTCTGTTATTAGTTGATAGGTAGCATTATAAATACTCTCTCTATATCATTGTAAAAAGTTAGTTCGTAGAGTTCAAGAGCGTGAGCTCAGAATAAGGTTTGTATTCGAGAGTTCGAAATAAACAGAGAGAGATTTGTATTGTTAGCAGCTGCTAAAGGTATTGTACACCATTGGTAGAGTTTGTATTTGATTTTATTAATACAAACAGATTGATTTATTCGTTTGTTCTTGTTAATCTAATCAAGCAAAATCAGACACGATTATATAACTTGTATTCAACCCCCCTTCTACAAGTTATTCGAGTTAACAATTGGTATCAGAGCAGGTTGATTTCGAATAATCATAAAGATCTGCAATCATGTCTGGTTACAAAGATGGTAATACTAAGATTCCTATGCTCAAGAGAAACGAATACACTCTATGGGAAGTGAAGATGTTGCATCACCTGGAAGCGACAGATCCTGATTATATTGACAGAATAAAAGATGGGCCTTTCGTTCCAACAAGGGTTGTTCCTCATGCAACTGTCGAAGGAAAAGTTGTTCCAGAGCACACGGCAGAGAAGCCTAAATCTGAATGGACATATAAGGACAAGGAGAACGTTCTTAAGGATGCTAAAGTGAGAAACATACTACTCAACAGTCTTGATTATGTTCTCACTAACTATGTTCTCTCTTCTAAGACTGCTAAGGAGATTTTGGACAATCTAAAGGTTCACTGTGAAGGAACAAAACCTATCAGGAAGAATATGAGGACACTTCTCATACAACAGTATGAGTACTTTGAATCGAAGTCTGGTGAGTCACTTACTGATACCTTTGATAGGTTTACTAAACTCATCAATGAGATGGCCATGCACGGCAAATATTATGACTTGGAGGATATGAATACTAAGTTCATGAAAGCCTTGCATGATTTCTTCAATGAGAAGATATCTGCAATTGAGGAAGCTAATGATCTGGATGAAATATCATTAGAGGCAGTTTATGGAAAACTTAGGGCTTATGAACTTGACAGGCAGCAGAAAAAGAGTAGGAGTGAAGGAAAGATGAAAACTGTTGCACTCACTGCACAATCTGAATCAAAGAAGCTTCCAGAAGAAAAGTCTGAATCTACTGAAAGAGACTCAAAGAAGAAGAAGAGCAAAGAAAGTTCTGAGTCAGAGACTGCAGATATAGACTCTGACAATAGTGATTCTGAATCAGAGATGCAGGAACTCTTTGCTATGTTTGCTAAAGCTTTCAAGAAAGGAAGATTCAACAGAAGAAGATTTAGCAAAGGATCTTTTCAAAAGAAAGAGGAGAAGAAGAGTGACAAAGGCAAAAGTACAATTATCAAGCTTGATAAGGCCAAGATCAAGTGCTTTAATTGCAGCGAGCTTCGACACTTTGCTATTGAGTGTAAGAAGCCTAGGAATTCAGGAAAAGGTAATGCACTCATGGTCACAAAGAAGGATTGGGCAGATTCCAGTGATTCTGATGATGATTGGATTATAACAACATTTCTTTGATGGCAAGTGCTTCAGATAAGCCTGGATCCCCAAAAAAAACTTCTTCATCTTCTGTTAATGTATCACTTCACTCTCTTGATTCATTTGATATCTTAGATTCTGATGAAATTAGATCTATCCATGCTGAGTTTAAGAATTTTATGACTAATTTTAGAATTCTTACTAGTGAAAGAGGTGATCTTAAGATTAAGAATGATCAATTAGTTGATAGAAATAATTTTCTTGAATTTGAGTTAATTCAAATGGAAGAATATAGGTTAAGTTCTGATAAAGCTAAGCATGATTATAGTGTTATTCTTGAGGCTTATGACTATGTCAGAAAGGAACTAGAGGAAGAGAGAGAAATGATAAAAACCATTAACAATTCTGGTAAAAAGACTCAAGAAATCACTGAAAATAAAATTCTTGGTAAGGTCTATGGCTTAGGTTTTGAAAAGGATAAAAGTGGAACTCCTGTAGCTATTGTCTTGAATGATAGGAAAGAAGAAGCTAGCACATCTAAATCTGATAGTAAGCAGAAAGTCTCTGAACCTAATCATGTTAAGTTTGTTGATTCAAAAGGTACCCCAGTTGTGCACAAAAGAATTAACAATAGTAGTTCAGATGAGAGAGTGTTAGAAAAACCTAAGAATGTCAACATAGGCTTTCTGTCTAAGTCTCAGCTGAAACAGAGACTAGAAGGTATTTCAAAGTCTAACAAGACCAAGAGAAATAGGAATGGAAAAGAAGGTATTAATAAAGAGAATAATTACAAGAATGTACCTGATGCACCTAGGAAGAAATGCTATAAATGTGGAAATCATAATCATTTGGCCCTAGACTATAATCAAAAACCTTTTTGGAAAACTGAGTCCAGATTCCCCAAGACTCAGAAAATTCAATACAACCACAAAAAGCTTGTTATCATTGTGGTAGTTTACTTCATTCCATTTACATGTGTAAAGAATATCATGAACTGTATTATGACTATTATTCCTTGAAATCTGAAACTCCTAGTCAAAAACAGTTTGTGTAATCAGAGTCTAAGGTTGACTCTGCAACAGGTAAATCAAAAGCAAAATCTTCAAAACCTGTTGTTTCCAAATCTAGTAAGAAAGGATCCAATCAAAGTTGGGTCCTAAAAACTTCTAACTAGTTACTTTTTTTTTTGCAGGGCACAGGAAAGAAGCATTCAATTATCTTGGACAGTGGATGCTCTGGACATATGACTGGAAAGAAGTCCCCGCTTACAAATTTTAAGAGGAAAGCTGGCCTAGTAATATCTTTTGGAGATGGCAACAAAGGAGAAACTCTGGGATATGGCTCAATTGTTTTGGGGAATGTCATCATAGAAAATGTAGCACTGGTTGAAGGCTTGAAACACACACTTTTAAGCATAAGTCAACTGGGTGATAAAGGTTACCAATAAATCTTTTGACAGTGAAGGATGCAAAATCTTGAATATGAAAAATGGAGACATTGTTCTAACTGGTCAGAGACATGGTAACATCTATGAAGCCAGCTTTGGTGATACATCTAAAGGAATTGTTAGATGTCTTTACAGCAAGGCATCAAATGAAGAAAGCTGGAATTGGCACAAGAAGCTCTCACATCTTAACTTTAAGAAGCTTAATCAACTTGTGAAACACAATCTAGTGAGAGGCCTACCTCTGGCAAATTATGTGCAAGATGGACTTTGTGATGCTTGTCATCTTGGAAAACAAAGAAGAACCACTTTCAAGAGCAAGACAGAAAATTCAATTACTGAACCATTTCACATGCTGCATTTTGATCTGTTTGTTCCAGTAAACATTATGTCTATCAGCAAGAAAAGTGTAAGAACCCTAATTTTTGGTAATATTTTTTTTTATATAATATCATATGACATTGTGAATTTGGAACCTTTTGAGTCACCCATGTTGTTTAATGGAATTGATTATCTGAGAAATTTATGTTGTTACATTCACTATGTAAGAAAAAGGGAAGATTGCTGAAGGCAAGAGTCTTATTGCTATTAAGATTTATAAAACTTGGGATTTGAGAGCTACTAGAGTGTTGAAAGATTTTAAGAGACTATGACAAGGAGTTATGGATATTTAAGGAATTTATACAATTTAGCACTTAATGAATTACAAAGGAAATTTCTACGCGACAAAATATTATTACGAGGAGTTTTATTATATATACGTCAAGAATTAAGGATTACGTAATGAAAATTGGTTGGGTAATGAGACGAGATAATATTCCATACAAGATGCCATGCAAACCATTAAGTTAGAAATGCTAACTAGAAGTACAAAAAGCAAACTAAGTAGCATGGGTTAGTAGTACATCTAGCCATGCTTTAAGTACAAGGGTGACATGGCCTAACTTAGGGCTAGCTAGTAGGGTGGAGACATGTGATTACTTATCATCTAATACACCACCAATATATCCATACACCACACAATTATTTGACCAAACAAAAACAAAAGAAAAGCTCTTTCCCCCCTTACCAAACTGCTCTAATCTGAGCAGAATAATAAGAGAGGAAGAAAAATCATTTTCTCTACTTCTACTCCTCTATAGTTCGCAAGATTAAAACCGAAGCTTCCCCTAGGTGTTGTGAAGGTATGTACTAAGTTTCATAATTTTATTCAAAGTGTAGCATGGTAAGAAAAATGGTGGAAGTTCGAGATGTATAATGACTAACCATAACTTTTGTTTTAGATCTTGAAGTTTAAGGTTCATCTAAGCTAGCTAAGGTGTTCTTAAGGCTACCCAAGATCGTACAAGGCTTCCCTAGGCTCAAGAAAGGTATAACATCCTCTCACTTTTAGTTTGTGTCAAGATTTGATGGATCTTTTAAGGTTTGAAAGTATTAGTGTAAATCTTGGAGGTTTTGGACTTTTGATGGTTAGATCTTGAGATATTATGCTTGTATCCATGTTGTAATCCATGTTCCTGAGTTATGTAGTCATATATGTGTTAATGGTAAGGATCTTGATGGCTTTGATGGTTATGGTTAAGTGTACAATGAGATTTGAAAGTGATGTAGTTGTAAAGGTGTTGTTTGGAACTTTTGTAAACTGCTCTGTCTTGTGAGACAAATTCGGACCTTGAGTTTTGCCCCCTTGAGACCCACTGACCACGGTTGGAAAGATAATTGAATGTAGTTTCTAGAAATATAAGGTTCATACCCAGGAGATGTGTAGATCTTGAGTTATGGCCGGATTAGTGCAGTGTGGTTCTGGAATTCAGACTGCACTGTGTTGTCCACTTGTGAACTGAGTTAGGACCCCTTAAAATTATGCTAGTGTTATGAAAATTTGAGGGTAGTTAGATTATACAGTTTTGAAGGCTGTCCAAAAAGAATTGGAATAAAATTTGTATTTTTCAATTTTATAAAAATGTTAGAGCGAAGTACGCGCAAGTGAAAAATCACCTAGGAGGTTAGTTTCACGTAGTTTTAAGAGTACTCACTTGTGTTTCAAGTTTGAGGAATGGATTCGAGTCGAATGGGTAACGAATGTGATAAAGTGATGACATGGTCATATGGGAGGGTTAGTGGTCACAAATTGGAGTCTTTAAGTTGGTCTTACATCCTTTAAAACCTTACGATTAAGTAGTGTTGTTAAGGTACTAACGTACGTGTTAGGCCGAATACACACTAATAATCAATATTAGATGAGAGAATAACAATTAAGATGATTATGCACTTTAAATCTTCTGGTATTAAAAACTCTCTTCGTGATGTAAACTATCACAAAGAGCTGCTAGGTTACAATAAAGATAGTTCGATGCACGATACCCTTCTAGGGTTAACCTATCTGTATATATAAGAATACAGCTTCGATACAATCTCTAATTGATATTCCTAATAATCAGCTATACAATGATATCAATTACAGATTGTCACACGTCTCCTAAGTCAACTCGATCTCTTTGATAGCTATCCAGTCTCCAAAGAGCTCGCTTCCATATCAATCTTCAATCGATCTCTAATATCTTCTGTTGACTTCGTACGAGCTGCTTCTAGACAGACTTTACTAAACTCTGTCCAGCTTCCGTCAGTCAGACTTTACTAAACTCTGACTTTCTTCCAGTTAAACTCTGATATTTCACTGTTACACTTAAACACTGAAACATTACATCAATTATATCTAACAATCTCCCTCAACTTGTTCATTAGCAAAAATGCACAAGTTAATAGATAATTGATGATGTCAAAAATAAATAATCATATACAGTGTTTAACAACTAAACAGAGTTTAAACTATTACTTAACAAAATTACAGAAAATATGAAAAACTTACAGAGCATAAATTACTTAATCCTTTCAACATCCCATGTTGTCTTCAAGTACTCTGTTAGCAATCTCTCTTCTGCAACTTCAAGTGCTCTTTCCATCTCTAGCTTGATCTCCCGAAGCTTAGAATCTGTACCATCTGTCTGATAAATGGCTGATCTCAGATCATAGATGCTGTTATTCTTCATTTCATTTCCAAGTCTGATAAAGTATGACTTTGCTGATTCTGAATTAAATTCAAGCACAGTGACACCCAAATCAGTTCTCAGCTTAGCACTGTTTCTCTTCATTTCAACCATTCTTCCATTGTAGTCTATGTACTTTGGTACATATTCAGACTTATCTTTAATTCCACAAATCATCTTTGATCTTTCCATAAGGTATCTGAGCACTTCTGCAGCTTGATAAGTAGGACTGTTATTTACCTTGAAAATATGTAAGACATACTGCAATTCTTCATACATCTTCTAATGAATATCATGCTCTCCAATTTTGTAGACAGTCCCATCCTCCATGAAATACAGCAGAAAGTCTTTATTTAGACTTCTTTGACGGATCAACTGTACTGATTCCAGCTTGTCCAAATTAACTTGAAGGACACCCTTGCCTGGAGCAGCCAGTGATGAATGATCTCTAGGAGTAATATTCAAAGTCCTTTCTCTGTTTGACCCTAAACCAGCCAAATCATGAGGTTGCTTAGCAATCATTGCTCTGCTTTGAAAAATATCACCTCCTTGAACTTTCTCAGTATTATCAGGAATAGTAGGTCTCACAAAACCATGAATTGGAAGAGTAGTTTGTACAACATGTGTAGAAACAGAGGTTGCAACTTGCTTTCACTTCTTTAAACTCTTATCATCTTCAACAACTTTTCCTTTAAGCTTTAATCTAGCCTCATCTGCTGTTGGTTTTCTTGAATGAGACAACCTCTGATCAGCATTGACATTTTCATTGATCTTAATGCCTTTAAGAACAGGCCTTGATTCCTTTTCAACTTTCTTTTTGAATTTCCCAGACTTAAGATTTTTCTCATGTTCAGCTTTAAGTCTTAGCTCTTCAGCCTTTACATCTTCTAGAGTGACATCATTTCCATGTTCTTCAAGAAACATATTTGCAGCTAATTCTGTATCATTCTGTGGACCTTCAGCAGTGCTTGCTTTAGCAGAGTTTTTAGCAGAGTTTACTCTAGACCTTGTAATTGCTCTTTTGGTTCTATCAGATCCACCTCCATCTGCAGCATCATCCTTCCTCTCCAAGGATTGAAGTTGTTTGCAAGCAGTGTTTGCAACTTTCTCACCCTTTTTGACATCATCGGGAATCAGGATGGAGGTTAGCAACTCCAAAGAGTTTGCAATGGAATCTATTTTGGTAGCCATCAGAGTTTGATTTTCTTCCACCTTGGCCAATCTAGCTGAATAAGTTTGATGTCTAAGAGTAGCTTCCTTCTCCCTCTTGAAATCAATTTCAGTAATATCTCTTCGAAGGCCATTAATATCTTCTACAGCGGCATCAAATCGTTTATTAAGTACTTTGACCTGAACAACAGTTGCCTTCGAACAGGAAACAATATCAGGATTTTTAATTTCATCTGTAGCCTTTTTCACAAAGTCTGCTGCCCTGCCAATTGGAAAAATACAATCTGATTGATACCATCTGGCAGCTGATCTTTCAAAGTGTTCTCTTTCAAGATCATGACATGTAGGAACCTCAGGACCAGACACAGGATAGGCTTGCACCTTGGCATTAATTTGTACTGGTGCACTCAGAAAAGAATCAGAGTTTGCACTGCTTTCACCTTGAAGTTCAACACTTGTAGCTTTAGCATGTTCTACATCATCTTCAAGTGAAACACTGAGCTGAGCATTGTCAGCCATAGTTTCTGCAATTTCCTCTGCAGCCTTGTCAAGATTTTCTTCATGTTGCTCAGGCTCAGCAACAGAGTTTGCATTTGTGTCATCAACAGGCATAGGCTGAGAAGTAGCCTTGGTTGCTTGATCAACCTCATCACCTCCTTCAACAGTCTGGTGAGCATCTAAGATTAACTCTGTATGTGATGCTACAGTTTCAGTAATGACAACTGTAGGTTGATCAGCTGCACCAGTTGCTTCAGATTGAGCAAAAATAGGTGAGAAAGGATCAGAGAATGGCATGAATGAATCAAGAGTATCATCCATTGGAGAAAAGCCATCTCTATTATCCTCTTCTGCAGGCATTTTATCCTCTGCAGGCATTTCAACCTCTGCAGGCATATTAACCTCTGCAGGTATATCTTTTTCAGCCTCAACAGTAGGTGTTTGCTGTGAAACCACCTCTGGAGCTTCAACATTTTCACCATCAGAATCAGAGATTACTAGTTTTCTCCTCTTAGCTAGAGGCACTTCATCTGAATCCTCTTTACTAGATTCTGCCACCATAGAGGGTGAAGAAGGTCTTTTTGCTCTTTGAATCTTTCTTCTAGCATAAACAACTCCAGGAGATGTCTGTTTTGCTTTGGTGTGTTTCTCTATTGTCTTCTAGCTCTTGCATGTCTTTCAGTAGTTGCTGCTGTTTGCTTTACTCTGCCTCTTTTTGCTTTAGGCTGTGGTTGTGGTTGAGATTGTGATGGTTCAGTGTTTAGTTGTTGAGTGTGTGAAGATTGTTTTGTGATTGGAGATTGAGGATTTTGGGTTGGAGCAGTGTTTGTGATTGGTGATGGAGTGTTGTGAGTGGATGCAGGTTGTGGTTCAGGGATAGTGGTTTGGTTTGAGGTTGCAGGTTGTTGAGTAGGTACAGTGTGGGTAGGTGATGTAGATGGTTCAGTGTTTAAGGTTTGAGTATGATCAGTGTTTAGTGGTTCAGGGTGTGGTTCTGGTTGTGGTGGGTTTTGAGGTTGGTTGAGAAAATTCTGCAAAGCAAGTGGCAGAACAAAGACAGGTAGGTTTTCTTTACCAGCATCCTTATTAGTCATATCAGAGAATATTCTCTTGTTGACTCTAAAAGGCTGAATCACATCAGCTTCAACAATCTCTAAACCAGATACACAAGCAGTGAATAGCATTTGAGAAAATCGAGCAAAATAAACTGTAGTAGACTCTGACAGTTTATCACCTAGATTCATTAGAACATATCTACCAAAATCAAAATTACTACCATAAAGTAGAGAATACCCGATTTGTAGACTGTCCATTGGAATAGCATCCGAGTTAGTGACCTTCTTCTGGAATGTTCTTGTGATGCAGTCGAAGAAAAAATTCAATTCCTTCCTGAGATTAGGCCTCTTTACACTGCCAAGCCTTTCAAGAGAATCCATGTAGCCTATCTCCTGTAGCATTTGTCTCAATTGAGGTTCACCAACATAAGCATATAAGGTGTGTGTATCAAAACCCATCGTTTCTCTGACAGTTTATGGAGTAATCACAAACTCTTGTTCATCATGAGTGAAGATGATGATTGAAGTCCCATTCTCTCCTCCATCCACATAGACTGAGTTTTGCCAGAAAGTGGCAATTTGAGATGCAGAGAGAGTACTAGGTTCAACCAGAGCTTGTCCAATCTCTGAGTCTCTTAAGAAATTCTGCATAAGATGAAACGCTTCTGGAATACGTTCATTATTGAGTGGGGCTGCATAATTGTTAGGGACAAAACGTAGACCATGAACAGTGAATGATTTAGAAACCATTAAATCAAGAAACGGGCAAGAAATCACAATGAAAAGTGTATGTAGGAAAAGTGTTTGCGAAAATGCGCAAGTGAAAACTGAGAGAACTGTGAGATGTAAAAGTAAGTGGGTGAAAGTAAAAATGAAACGTTGTACACAAAAGTAATTAGAGTTGTAATTAAAAATTAAAACTCAATCGTTTGTGTATTCAAACACTCAACAGTTCCTAGATTAATGTGTGAGTGGGACACAATAATGAGTGAGTGGGACACGTGTCATACATGCAGTGGATCAATTAATCACGCGCAGTAAAAATAGCAATTATCACCGCTGTATTCTCTTTCCTATTTCCAAGAAACTTTAACACAATACACTTATTAACAGTTGTCAAAAGCACTATTTACTCCAAAATTTTCAAATTATCCAAATGAAAATTTACCTTAGAGTACTAACCACAAATCAACAGCGTTTGTCAATTCTCCAACTTTATCACCGAAACCCTTTCAAAAATTGCACAGTTGTGAAAATATGTGTGTGTGTAGCAGAGTTTACCAAATCAATTTTTAGAGCATCTAATTTTTCATAAAATCCATAAAGTAAATCAATAAACACTGGATGCACAAACTCTCATAGTAAACACTGACTGTATGATGAAAGCTAAACTCTGTAGTAATCAATCTATATACAGTAACATTTAATTTATTTTATACCCCCTCTATTGCTAATATATATATATATATATATATATATATATATATATATATATATATATATATTTTCTTTTTTTTTTATTTTTTCGTTTTTTATTCTATTCATTCCAGTAATTAGAGGTTGGAGCCAGTCACCAAAAATTCAAAAATTCTAGCCCTTATCATTTTGATAAGTTCCTGGGTCATCCTAGTCTTTGACTAGTCACCAAAAATCAGAGAATTTTAGCCCATATTATATACCAATAGGTTCCTGGGTCATCCTAGTCACCAACATAATCTCAAAGGAGTATAGCAACCTATATACATTTTCTTTGGGGGTATTGCAGTAAGCATTTTAATCTACCAGAGTATAACTAACAGAGTTTAGAGTTCATCAACATCAGTAGTTATTCATGAGAGGCAATGCACACAGTATTTATAGACTCAGAGTTTAGGACAAAATAAACTAAGAGATGCTATAAATATGAACCAGTATCATGCTGTGTTAACTTTCTGCACAATCTAAGATTAGATCACAATAACTCGGAAAGATTCATGATTAATTACTGAGAATCATGCTTCATACATATTTCTTCATTGGTGTTTCCATTCAGACAATAATCAACTCATAATTCACAGAGTTTATCAAACTTATTAACAGTGTATGACATACAGGCATGCTGACAGAATTTAACAGAGTTTGACAGTGTTTAAAGAAAAACATTTTAACAGAGTATGCATAACAGAGTTTAATCAACAGAGTTCACTTAGCACTTAACAAATCAAGGAAATATGAGCAACACATTTCATAAGTAAAATTTGAATCTAACCAACATTCCTAGTCAAAACCAGAGACCATTCCTAGTTCATTGACCAGTCTTGTAAATGTAGCTTCACTCAATGGTTTGGTGAAGATATCTGCAAGCTGTTGTTCTGTAGACACAAAATGTAGTTCAATATTCCCTTCTTCCACATGTTCTCTGATGAAATGGTACCTTATGGTGATGTGCTTGGTCATTGAATGCTGTACTGGATTACCTGTCATAGCAATAGCACTTTGATTATCACAGTAAATAGGAATCTTACTGAACCTCAATCCATAATCCAGCAATTGATTCTTCATCCACAAGATCTGTGCACAACAGCTACCAGCTGCAATATACTCTACTTCAGCTGTAGATGTAGAAATTGATTTCTGTTTCTTGCTGTACCAAGAGACAAGTCTGTCACCAAGAAATTGACAACTTCCACTAGTGCTCTTTCTGTCTATCTTGCAGCCTGCAAAGTCTGCATCAGAATACCCAAGTAGCTTGAAATCTGATTCTCTGGGGTACCACAGACCTAATGATATGGTGCCCTTGAGATACTTGAAGATTCTTTTCACAGCTTTCAGATGTGGCTCTCTAGGATCTGCCTGAAATCTTGCACAAAGACAAGTTGCATACATGATGTCAGGCCTACTAGCTGTCAAGTAAAGAAGAGATCCTATCATGCCCCTGTAGTTTGTCATATCCACTGAACCTCCTGTGTCTTTGTCCAATTTAGTTGTTGTTGCCATGGGAGTTGATGCAGATGAACAGTCAAGCATACCAAATTTCTTGAGAAGATTTCTGGTATATTTTGCTTGATTAATGAAGATACCATCATCTGTTTGTCTCACCTGTAGGCCTAGAAAATAACTAAGCTCTCCCATCATGCTCATTTGATATCTGGACTGCATGAGCTTGGCAAACTTCTTACAGAGTTTATCATTAGTAGACCCAAAGATAATGTCATCAACATATATCTGAACTAAAAGCAAGTCACTCCCTCATTTGAAATAAAACAGAGTTTTGTCAATAGTACCTCTGTTGAATCCACTTTCTAAGAGAAATTGAGCCAGAGTTTCATACCATGCCCTCGGTGCTTGCTAAAGTCCATAGAGTGCTTTATCCAGCCTGTAGACATGGTCTGGATATTTTGGGTCCACAAATCCTGGTGGTTGTTCAACAAACACTTCTTCTTCAAGCTTCCCATTCATAAAAGCACTTTTCACATCCATCTGGAACACTTTGAATTTCTTGTGAGAGGCATATGCTAGAAAAATTCTGATTGCCTCCAATCTTGCAACTGGAGCAAATGTTTCATCATAGTCTATTCCTTCCTGCTGTGAATAGCCTTTTGCTGCCAGTCTAGCCTTGTTCCTTGTGATAACACCTTCACTGTCAGTCTTGTTTCTGAAAACCCATTTAGTACCAACAATAGATCTGTTCTTTGGCCTTGGTACAAGGGTCCAAACTTCATTCATTTCAAATTCATTCAACTCTTCCTGCATTGCTGTTATCCAGTCAGCATCTTGAAGAGCTTCTTCCACTTTCTTTGGTTCATTCTTAGACAAGAATGCATGAAACAAACATTCACTTGCAGTGGAACTTCTTGTTCTCACTTTTGCATCTGGATCACCAATTATCAAATCAGGTGTATGTGTTTTAGTCCATTTCCTAGCAGAAGGCAAATGACTTCTGTCAGCATGTGATCCTCCCCCTTGATCCATGCTCTCCTGATTTTGTTGTGGGCTTTCTTCATTTTCTGAGACTCCCCCTGAACTTGACCGCCCAGAGTCAGAATTTGAATTTTCAGAGTTCGAATCATCAGAGTTTGATCCAGATTTTTCAGTTGACTCAGTATCAATGTTTGAGTCTTCATCTTGATCATGCTCCCCCTCAACTGGTTCTTCCCTTTGTTGTGGCTGAGAAGTTTCTCCAGTGTTTACCAGTAGAGGTTCAGAGTCTGTTTCAACAGAGTCTGTCAGAATAGTTTGATCAGAGTTTACTTCAACAGAGTTTAAATCTTCATTTTCAAAGTTCAGTTGATCATATTCATCTATGTCTTCAAGTCCAGTTATTTTCTTGTCATCAAAAGACACATGTATAGATTCCATGATCACTTTAGTTCTCAGATTGTAAAACTCTGAATGCCTTTGTTGACAGTGGATAGCTAACAAAAATTCCTTCATCTGCCTTTAGCTCAAACTTGGTCAACTATTCAGGATGAGTCTTCAAAACAAAGCATTTGCACCCGAAAATATGAAAGTATTTCAGGTTAGGCTTCTTTTTCTTCACCATCTCATATGGTGTCTTTCCATGCTTATTGATCAGTGTAGCATTTTGAGTAAAACAAGCAGTTTGAACAGCCTCTGCCCAGAAATAAGTTGGCAATTTTGCTTCATCAAGCATAGTTCTGGCAGCTTCTAACAAGGTTCTATTTTTCCTTTCAACTACACCATTTTGTTGTGGTGTACCAGGTGCTGAAAATTCTTGCTTCACTCCATTGTTCTTGCAGAATTCTTCCATTGTTGCATTCCTGAACTCAGTTCCATTATCACTTCTGATGATTCTGACTTTGTTACTTGATCCTTTGTCCAGAAGCTTCACATGCTCCATCAGAGTTAATGTAGTTTCATCCTTCTTTGCTAGAAAATACACCCAAGTGAATCTAGTGTATTCATCAACAATGACTAAAGCATATTTCTTCCTTGCTATAGACATAACATTTACTGGACCAAAGAGATCAACATGCAGAAGATGATAAGGATCAGTGATAGAAAATTCTGTCTTGCTCTTGAAAGATGACTTCCTTTGCTTGGCCTTTTGACATGAATCACATAGGCCATCAACATTTAACAGAGCTTTTGGGAGTCCTCTTACAAGATCCTTTCTGATCAATTCATTGATGTTGTTCAAGTTCAAATGTGAGAGTTTCTTGTGCCACTTCCAACTCTCTTCACTAGACATTCTTGTAGACAGGCAAACAGCTTTTCCAACAGAGTCTATTAAGAGATTGATTTCATAAATGTTGTTTTGCCTATGACCAACTAGAACAACCTTTCCTGTAGATTTGCTGATAACTTCACAATATTCAGGTTGAAAATCTACAAGATATCCCTTGTCACAGATTTGACTCACAGATAGCAAGTCATGCTTGAGTCCTGGGACATGAGCTACATTGTTGATGATGACACTTCCAAGATTAATATTGCCATATCCCAATGTTCTTCCTACATTGCCATCACCATAGGAAACTTTTGGGCCAGCCTTCTCCTCATAGTCTGATAGCAGGGCTTTATTTCCAGTCATGTGTCCTGAGCATCCACTGTCCACGACTAGGGTTGCCTCCCTGTTGCCCTGCAATCACAAGCAATTACTGAGAGTTAGATTTAAGGATCCAGACTTGCTTGGATCCTTTGACATTCTTAAATTTGTTAGCTTTAGTAGCGGAATTAACATTATCAGAGTTTGAGCTAACAGTATCAGAGTTTACACTTGCAGTATTAACTTTAACCCATTTCAGATTGGGTTTCAGTTCATAGTAATTATGATAGATAGCATGACACTCTCTGCAAGTATAAATGGAATGCCAAGTGCTTCCACAGTGTGTGCATAAAGTCTGTGGCTTAGTTCTAGCAAAATCCTTCTTTACCTCAGACTTGGAAGGTAAAGAATTTATATTTTTGTTTTTCTTGCAGAAATTTGCAAGATGCTTAGTACTACCACAGTTATGACATGTCTTTCTTGGAGCATAATTAGCAAGCATTGGTTTATTTCCTGAAGTGATGCCTACTTTTCCATTTCTGTTCTTATTTGACACTCTCTGTTTCTTAACAGATTTTAACTCCTTCAGTTTATGTTTGAGTTGTTTATCTGTCATCAAACCAATATTAACCTGTTTAGCACAAGTTTTTACTGATTTGACCTTAACAGTTTCTTTTTCATTATCAGACAAAAATTTACTGGCTCCATGTACAAAATGAGGTTTGATTTTAACTTGACTTTGAAATCTTAGTTCATCTCCCTCATTATAACCTAGACCAACAGTGTCTGTTTGAAAAACCTGTTGAGTGTCCTTTCCAGAATTAGTCAAAGTCCTAATTTTCTTATTTGCTTCCTCCAACTCAGATTCTAGTTGTTTATATTTCTGAAGCAAATCCTGTTCTATAGAAACAGCATCATCTCTCTCTTTCTGAACTTGTTGCATATTTTTTAGCTTTTCTTCAACAATTTTATTTCTCTCTTTGAGTTCAGAATTCTCAAATTTAATCCTCTCATTCTCTAAAGTCTGATCCCTATAACTTATATGCAATGACTTAAGATAAATTCTTAATTGGGAAATGTCATCAATATTATAAGCATAGGTAGTTAGAGGTACCTGATTTTCAGAAGTTTCTGATTCAGTAGTAGCCATGAGAGCATAGTTCATTTCTTCATCAGAATCTGAAGTGTCTGTCCAATTTCTGCCTTTAGTGTAGAGTGCTTTTTCAGTTTTACCTTTCTTGCACTCAGGAGCAAAGTGGCCCATCTCCTTACACTTGTAGCATTGGATTTCAGACTTGTCTTTCTGTAACACCCCCAGATCCGGGGTCCGGGATCCGGTGGTTACGGTTTCCAATTCTGTCCACAACACTTGAACTTTCCTTAACATAAAATAAATTACGTCTCTATAACCCAACACAATAATATAAAACACACCCGTTATAGTCCAAGAGATGAAATCAGAGTAACACTCAAATTTTTATTAATCACATTATGAGTTCTTACAATCCAAAAGAATTTCAATATAAATACATACTCTTTGCCATCCATTTACATAAGGCATACTAGACCATATTCTTGGTACTGAAAGAATAAATATACCCTACCAATAGCTTCTTCTTCAGCTCTGGTAGTCTCATCGTCCTCGCCCGCGTCGAGTGCGCCTTGTGCGAGTCATCTGGTCTAGCTGTTGTTGTGATATAATAATAAAGCAAGGGTGAGCAATAGCCCACCAACAATAATATATAACTGAACGATAATGTATAACAGTTCAAAAGTATCTTTCAAACCATATGCCATGCCTTTACGGAAATGATGCCAGTATAATATGAACGATGAAGTTACAAGGTAACTTAAAGTATTTGTTTGTAGAAATATCTGCTACATCAAAGTAAGCGAGATATTCTTATTGTTATTAAGAAGAGGAACTTGCAAGAAAAGGTTGCAATTCCAGTTATGACCCTTTTCCAACTCTGCCAACAGTAATCATGTTGCAGGAAATAAATAAATTTGGATGATGAACCAATGATGGAGTATTCACCGCGCCCGCTGTTCCAATCTTGATGATCAGTCGAGATCGTACAGCTCAATTTAGATTTACTACCGGTAGAAGGAAGAACTGACGGCTTTACTTGTATACCGCCTTACTAGCTCTCCCCGGCCAACGGTTGGGCCAAAGGGGATGGACCGGCGCTACTCGGCCTCTTACACGACTCCTAGTTCAAATAGAATTCATGATTCTGAATGTAACGTTCGTCCCCCTTTCCCCAAGTATAATACTTGTTGATAAGACTCCACAAAGTAGTCGTATCTAGTTGGAAAGGAAAATTTACCAATAACTCCCAAGCTATTGCTTGGTAACGGATATCAACTTGTTCCAGTAATCTTACCCCTCGAAAGATGAGAAGGTAAGCAACGACTTAATAAGTCAACAGCACCCGAGTTGCGAGTGAAGGGAATACTTTATGACCGGGAAGTCGACAAGATAAATAACATTTTTCCAAGTAAGGTTCCCTTATTATTAAGAAGATAGACTCAAAGATGAATGATGTCTGGGAACCTTTCTTGATATAAGATTAATAATAATATGACTTTGAAATATTTTCTGTAATAATCGAAGAAGATAAACCTTATCGAGGTTATTCTAAGTATGGAATAAATATTCAGAGAATATTTATTGAATTAAAATATTTTACAGAATATTTGGGAATATGAAAGAATATCTTTAATCAGAGTATTTCTCAAAATAATCCCTGAAGAGATATCAGGGAATATTTATTGAATAAATAAATATTTAAATGAATATTCAAAACAATATTCATTAATTAATAAGACCTGAAAAGAATATTTAAGGTAATAATCATAATTAATTAGGAAATTTAAATGAATATTCAAAAGTAATATTCATTGAATGAATAATATCTTAAATGAATATCAAGTAATATTCATTTAGTAATCCAAGCCTTAAGGAATATTCGAGATAATATTCGATAATTAAATCAAGCTTCAGATGAATATTAAAATAATATTCATCAAGTATTTAATATCTTAAATGAATATTCGAAAGTAATATTTATTTAATAAAATAATAATCTAAAAGAATATCCAAATAATATTCATCTAACAGTCTCATCTTTAGAAGAATATTCGAAATAATAGTCGATAATCAATTCGACTCTGAATGAATATTGAGAAGTATTATTCGTTGAATAGTTAAAATTCAAATAATTATTTGAAGTAAGGATCGTTAAAATAATTAGTCTCGAACGAATATTCAAATAATATTCGTCGCCCAAATAATAGAAAATATTTACTTAAATATTTTCCTCCGAGGTAATCTCGATATATCAAGGAATATTGACTCCCGGTCTATTTTTGATTAATAAGATGTATACGCCCTTCTATGAGGGTCTTACAATAATCGGCTTATAACTGATATATAACTATCTAGCTTATAAGCCAACAATAAAATTCAGGGAACAAGTATATCACTTCAACTTGAAAGTAGGCATGCATGCAATGGCATATGTATATCCGCATATATATATATATTTATTCAATCACAACAACAGCCTAAAAGAAGGGAATTGAAACTTGCCTGGTAGTCGAGTACGGTAAGGGGTAGTGGTAGCGGGTCCCGGTTCAGCTTGGTGATCTATAAATAGCCAAGGCATTCGGGATTAATCACTTAACATATTAAAAGTTAAGTTATACTTAATTCGAAACACGTTCTTGAGTTATCTCGTTATACCCCTTTTGTGGATTACTTTTATCACTGATCCGACCCGACATCCGTTCGTTAATACGACATGTCATTGTACTTATACTTGGGACATACTTAAGTCATATGAGTTCTAAAGTCGATCGTTACGAGCCAATACTATACTCCGAGTTTTATCGTCCGTTTTCTAAGTGTTTTACCGAAGTTATAAAAGAGTCGTCTTTTAGGGGTTCGTTCGCGTTTAACCTCGACTCGAACATTTTTAATTAATCGAAAAATGATCTTTTTGACATACGGTTTTCTTTCACGCCTTCCTTTTTACCTCTAGTATTTATTTACCAAGATTTGCCATGACGTTACATAGTTTACGAGGGTTCAATTACAGTTACGAACTTTCGTTTACGGATTCGAACTACTTTTAGTAATTTGGTCATAAATCCTAAACCGTAAGTCCGTTTCATGCGATCTTTATATCAAAACGAAGCTTGAAACATAATCTATCCTATCATGGCAGAAAATGAAGCTGTACAGTGAGTTATAGCTATTGTGATGCTCGGTGTTTAATAGTCTAACGAAAATTCGGCATTACGACGGCTATAAATCGAACGTTCTAAAAATCATAACAATCAATCCAAGCCACACCGGGCATACTATACATGGTTTTCATCTTAACCAGTCCAAGAAGGTTTCAATTAACCATCATAATCATCAAAACTCTTAAATCATCACTACTAACTACATAATCATGCTTTTATGCATATAACAACACCATAATCTTAACTAATCTAAAACCATCAAGAACATATATAAAACTCAAAGTAAGATCTTGGGTTCTTAAGAATTATACCTTCCTTGGAGAGTGTACAAGCTATAATAACCCTTATCTAGTCCTTGTATGGCTTTAACAAAGCTTAAATCATCCAAAGAAACCAAGAAATCAAAGTTAGTTTCTTGAAAACACTATTCACCCTCATCTTTGAGGATTTATTTGAAAATGGAAAACATGGAGTTTGAAGCTAAGATTTCTAGGAGATCATTTTTATGAAATATAGGACTCACCATAAAAATTTGGAGATCAAACAATGGTTGGAAGGTGGATTTTGAAATCTTAAAACTCCAAAATTCGAAGTGCCTTGGTTTTGGGGGAAAAACAGTGAACTTCTCGAATTTATTTACCCATCCAAACGATCTTCAAAAATTATGAAATTAAATCCCCAACTTCACCTTGATGTGTAGAAGCTCCATGAATTTTTTCATGATTTTTAGATGAGTAGATCTAGGTGAAAAAAAATGGCAAAGACCCCTGCCCTGGAAAATGCAACAGCTGGAAAAATGGGGGAGAGGTGGTATTTGCTTCTTTTTCTCTCTTTTCCTCTTGCTTGGCTAGTTGTCAAATGATATTTGTGATATGTATAAGTGGGTATAGCTGCTAATACTCCTCTTAATACAAGTGTCAAAGGTTTATGGTGTGTTAGAAAAATTGATGATGTGAAGCCTTGTTGTTTTCTTCTTGTCCATCCACCTCATTACTTCCTTTTTCATTTCTTTTCTTCATTTCATTTCCACCAAATATTCTTATATATAACCCCAGCTGATCAAGTAGGGTTTTTTTTTTCTCGTTACGTATTTAATCCGTAATTTCTTTCGCGTTTGCTTGATCGCTTAATCTTGTTATAAAGTTCTAGCGATTTCTAGAACACTTGTTATTCTAACTCAAAGGTTTTCATTCTAAATCCTCAAATCATACTTAATAAATAAAATCCTTGAATCCTTAACATTATAATACTCTTGTCTTGATCGTATTGATAGGCTCTTTACGGTTCGGTCAAATATTGTACCGAAAAAGAATTTGGAATTTCTGAATTCCGATCGTTTCTGCATTCACTTATTTCCTCCGCGTATTACTAATATGACTTCGAAACATCCATAACACGTCCCGTACATAGGGTGGCGTGAAAAGTTTTCCAACTTACAAAATCACTATTCATCACTTATTTTTATTTAATTCCTATAGTTGGGAAAATGAACCTGGTTCACCCTCGAGTGTTCCTTAACCTTTTTACGGAACCGCTGGGCTTATAATAGATATTGATTTGGATGACATGAGGGTATCTATTTCTCTCTAGGGAATCTTATCTTAACTTTCTAGGAGATAGATTATTCTAACCTTAGTTATCACCCAATAGCATCCTTCAGGCCATATAACCTTGGAATATATATCCTTTCATTATTCATTCATTAAAACCAGTATTACATTCTAGTTGTAACCCCTATTCATTCTTACATCAATACATAATAAAAAGTTTTAATTCTACCCAAAAATCTGGGTTCTTACAGTCTCCCCTCCTTAAAAGGATTCCGTCCCGGAATCAGGTAGAAGACAATTGGGTATTTGTTGGTTATTTCACTTTCCAATTCTCTGGTCGATCCTTACACACTCCAATCTTTCTAAAGCATCTCATACTGGTGTTACAATACCCCCTTATCCGTTCTACCAATTCTTTGATACTTTCGCACAACACATCATCCGGTATACGCTCTTGTCCGTTCTTATACTATTAACCTTATTGGTACGTGCAGTGACTTCGGTATCACTAACGCGCTACGAAGTCCGGAGATAACCTCACTCGTAATTTTGCAATTCCTAATCGCTTTAATCTTCGCAATCTCGATCAATATAGAGAAGTGGAAAGATTTATTGAGAGATCACTATGATCAATTGAACATTTGTTATATTGCATAGTTAGTACAGAAGGGGGCCAGCCTTTAGTACTTGACAAGCAATTAAACAAGTCATGGCATTCCACTTAGACTTCTATCACATAGACAGATAGTCACGTAGCAGTACCTCCCCTCCTAAAAGGGTTGTTCTTCTCAATTCATAAAGAAGATGAATAAGAGAGAAGAAGAGAAAAGAGTTCTAAAGGATTATAGAAAGCTTTCATGATTGTAGAATATCATACTCAGAATTTACCTCTGAACTATAAAGGTTTATCAAAGAAGAAATTAATCATAATTATATCCAACACTATTTGATCGTAATCTCACGTGTCAACATATCTTGCTGCTTTGTCCATTATTCTATGGACAAATACTCTTGTTCAATCTTAGCGATACTCACATTCGGGAAATCCTTCAACCTTTCAGGTTAAATCTTAGATTTCTCTCTTGACATCATTATTACTGACATCCCATATCATGTTACTAGCTTTTTCATAACTATAATATTGACACTATCCTGTTGTCATCCTGAGAATTCATTAGAAAACCCATTCATAACATTCCTTGCTTCTCATTCCATAGTTGCTTTCCCAGTCTTTTCTTTATCAATCACATCCTTCTTATTATTTGATTCTTATTTACTTCGGTTATTTACTTTCACCTTCATCTCTTTATTGAGACATCTTTTGCACTTGGCACCTCTTTATCGGTATTCCGTCACATTATTCTATAATCATCACGTTATTTCAATTTAAACTTTCCGAAATGAATCTGGCCCGATTCCTTTAACTTAGATTCATATAATCTACTTCTGCCAACCGTGTTTCTCATCACTTGTTCTTTTCTAACCGTGGTTTTCCACAGGTTGTCTTTCGTAAGTCAGACCAGGTCGTATATCTACATGCTCGTACTCCTATCATCTGTTGAACATCTGCATTTTACTGACGTAGCCTGGCCACATGAAAACCCGTTATGACCGTGCTATAATTTTGGGGGTAAGGCTGGCTCGAATACCGCCGCCCGAACACTTTAAACTCTCAGGTGGCCCAATAAGTCTCGGGCCCAACCGCCCTTCCCTCCAAGTCTCATTAATTCTTTCTACGGGAATACGTTTAGCATCACGAATTATCAACCTCATATTCTCTATCTTGTTTGTGCAGAAGTACACTAACACAAACTTGCTTGTCATTCATCAACATGCCATTTAGCTTATCAATAGCAGCACTTTCTTTATCTTTACGTTGTCATCTCCTTTCTTAGAAGAATCACCATCGCTTGTTGTTTACGTAGTGCGTTAATAGTTAACCCTACGGGTTTCAAATCCCTTAGGGAGACAAAGTAATCATTATTCCTTATCCATAAGGAACACTTCCTGAACTTGATGTAGATATAACATGAAGCAGATAGAATTGCAGAAGAGTTTCAAGCATCGCAGCTAGGTCCGGTTGATGAAACTATCACTTATGCATCTTCCATAAAAGACTGGAAACTTAACGGTTTACTTCATCAATTTTTGTACCATGGTCCTGGTTTGCCTCAAAACGGAACCTTCTAAGGTACGTAATATGCTTAAGACCCATCAGGAATCGAATCTTTACTTAAACTATTATTACCGTCGATTCTTGCACATTCATCAGAAGGAATGTAAATTCCTCCACTTCGATATGACCTTCAAGGTCCTGTCCAAATATCATTTTGTTTCTTCGGTATGAACATTGTAATTATTCTTCTATGCTTAGACTGTCAGCCACCTCATTGGCCTTTCCTGATAATAATAATTCCTTGTAATCCATGTTTTCTGGATACATTCCAACTCAAACTTTTCTACCCCATTCCCATCACTGTTGGGTGAAAGCATTCTCCCTTAAGCTCTGCTGAAGGAGAAAAATATATCTATCAGTCTTTTTCCATAAGTCATTGCTTCCACCTACCCGTGGGAACTTTATCACGTTTATTCCCAATCCTACTTAGGATACTTCTTTTCTTAGTTCTTTCCTTATCTTAGGATAATCCCAACCTTTATAGGTTCAATCCATACTTCCTCAGGGTTTCATATATGCCTCATCTGGCATTATTGTTACTATGTCATACATTCCTTACCAAACTTCCATTTTGAAGTTCGGAATATTACCTTTTTTCCTTGTAAGGTTTCTTAGGTCATCCTCATCATTCCTCCTGTATTTTCTGGGTACAGGGTATATCAAAACGTCATTGATCAATACTTTAATAATTCTGTCTATGTTCTTTCCAGAACTCTCTTTTTAATGATCCTTACCGGTCATTGTTGCCTTAGCAAGTCCAACCCATATCATCTGAATTCATAATGTCGTTATTAGGGTTAATGCCATCCCTTGTGCATTCCCAAGGGTTTGTCTTAATTTATGGATATCCTATCCTTAATTCAACTGCCAAGGAATTCTTGCATCCTATATTTGGCAATCAGATCATGTATCCCAAATAAGGGTGTCTTTTCAATCATTCTCATTTGATAATCGATTGGTAACTTAATGCCACCCTCTTCTTTCAGATAGTTATCAACCTATTGGGCCTTCCAAAAGGCAATGTATGCCTATCTGCTCTCTTACAGAACTTGGTAATGGTAGCAAGGATGTTTTGGAAGATATTGGTCGAGTTCAACGTGAATCTTTTAGTACTCATCGTTCTTCTCAAAGGTACTTGCCTTAGACAAAATTTCTACAGCATACTGATCGATCTCTGACCATTTCTATACTCTCTTCATAAACCTTCGTTGTTTACTTTCCTTAGTCATAATATATTCATGGTATTCATGACACCCTAACATCATACATCTCCAGTCATTATACTTCCATTTTACTCGTAATCTTGGACAACCATATACACATGAGTCACTTTAGTACGGGTTACCCCATCCCAAAAAGGTCTAGTAAATTCCCCATCAAAACATGGGTTGTAAAGGGTTTAGTAGAAGACTCCTACAATCTCATTAATATTTCCTTTATATTAGAAGCCCTTGCAGTCGGTGCTTACTTAGAAGCAACCCTGCTTTGTCTTTTCATTGCTGGTCTAGTCACTTTATAGTCCGTTGTGACTTGGCCTCATCTGGCCACACTAAAATAAAAATATATGATTTTAGGGGTTGGCTAATAGCATTACTTTTCTAGCAATTACCGGCATAGTGCCTTCTTCTTTGATACCTTTCTACCTTTCCAAAACTTTACTCCATATAAGTCTTAATCGACTACTCGGCACCGTCTCCGGTCACCTTTCCTCCACTTTTATCTTTTCAACTATTCTTATCAATCCTGCGTGCCACACAAGCTTACCATTCCTGGCACAACAGCCTTTTCATTTAAGTCAATCCTGGAATTTCTCAGTCCGGCTAGTTTCTTACTTACATTTCCTATTTTCGTCCAATCTCACTTCATCATTTTATCACTACCGTCGATTGTAATGCTCAGGGTCCGTTTACTAACCCATTTTACAGCATCCTTACCCAAATCACAGGGTTTGCTCCAATTTTTACTCTCTTCCATGACATTCTCTGATAATCAGAAAGACAAGGTTTGCCAAAATTCACCGAATTCCTTTCCAGACTCAGGGAAATTTTGATCAATCTACCCATCGACTGGTAACACTAAGGAGACCAGTTCCGAAACCTGAAGAATAGTTCTATGAACCTCCTAGTAGGTAGAACCGTAAGCAGTCATAATTAACGAAATAATCGTCATCGGGTTGGAAATTTAACCCCTGGAGAGGAACCAATTATATACATCCCTTAGAATGGAATCAACAGTTTTAAACTGAAACTTGTCACAACGTCCTGATATCTATACGTCCTGATATTCAATATTACCAAATGTTAGTCTACCTAACCCTTTATGCGAAGCGTCATTGGAAGCACAAAGTCTCCTTTTTCCATTAAGCAATGCCAGCTCTTGGTCATTACCAATTTCACCTTTTAGCTCCAGGAAGATTTTCTCACATTTTTCTCTTTAACTGCTGATCGTATTACTTGATCTATTATAATTCCGTGTCGGAGTAAACTTAAGGTAACTACTATAATCCATTCAAAGAGAAGAAGGAATTTAATATTCCTCTGAATCACATGCATCTAACGTTTCTGGTTCATCATTTAACTGAGTTGAATTAACTCTATACTCAGTCTCTGGCAGTAGTCTCATTACGAGTTCATCTTGACTCACTGGTCTTATCTTCCGGTAGGTTCTGAGATCATTGTCTTGCTTACTACTTCCTTATATACTTTACCCAATCATGCTATCACTTCCCAATGTCTTTACTTTCTAAATGATTCATTCATAAAATGAACATTTTCCTTAATAAAACCACCTTATTAACCTTAATTTGGTTCCATAATTTACAACCTACGATACCTGCCTTCTCATGGCGAATTATTACTGACCATATTCATACTAATTCATTTATCAAATGATATGGCACTTACTGCCTCCTTCTCAACTATTCCTAGGGACTCTGCTCCTCGCCCTAAATTGATGTCTTTAATAATCATACACCCCTCTAGCTCTTTCTTTGTTAAGATGAAAATCTCTAAGGATTCTCATCTATTTCCGTATAAGATCTCAAGTAATTCTTCCAATCCTTCATTCTTGCTGGTACTACATCTGGTAGCCCGGCTATGAATTCAACATGCATCTTCAGATCTCTTAATAATATCTCGGTTCTTTATACTCACTTTTCTGAGCACCATATCTTAATCATCACAGTCATTCTGGCTGCGACCCTCATTACCCATGGGTAAGCTCCTCATCCTAACAGGATTTTACTTATCTGCTGGAACCTCTTCCGGGTCTCTAGTAGGGTACTCTATGAAATTTACCTGCTGATCTTCAGCATATAATAAATCATCATCGCGCTGCTACTCGTATGCCTCAAGGTCTGTTGCCTTACTTGTCGATGCGATATCGAGCTAAGTTACTATCATGATACTTAATAGTTCCCATAAGGGTTTTATAGGTCATCACTACATTAAGTAGTCCGACTATGAACTTGGCAAGAGTTCTTATTATCTTAGTGAATTTATTGTTTTAACGTCGCCTCATCTCTGGGGTTTATAACGTATGCTCTGATACCACTTCTGTAACACCCCCAGATCCGGGGTCCGGGATCCGGTGGTTACGGTTTCCAATTCTGTCCACAACACTTGAACTTTCCTTAACATAAAATAAATTACGTCTCTATAACCCAACACAATAATATAAAACACACCCGTTATAGTCCAAGAGATGAAATCAGAGTAACACTCAAATTTTTATTAATCACATTATGAGTTCTTACAATCCAAAAGAATTTCAATATAAATACATACTCTTTGCCATCCATTTACATAAGGCATACTAGACCATATTCTTGGTACTGAAAGAATAAATATACCCTACCAATAGCTTCTTCTTCAGCTCTGGTAGTCTCATCGTCCTCGCCCGCGTCGAGTGCGCCTTGTGCGAGTCATCTGGTCTAGCTGTTGTTGTGATATAATAATAAAGCAAGGGTGAGCAATAGCCCACCAACAATAATATATAACTGAACGATAATGTATAACAGTTCAAAAGTATCTTTCAAACCATATGTCATGCCTTTACGGAAATGATGCCAGTATAATATGAACGATGAAGTTACAAGGTAACTTAAAGTATTTGTTTGTAGAAATATCTGCTACATCAAAGTAAGCGAGATATTCTTATTGTTATTAAGAAGAGGAACTTGCAAGAAAAGGTTGCAATTCCAGTTATGACCCTTTTTCCAACTCTGCCAACAGTAATCATGTTGTAGGAAATAAATAAATTTGGATGATGAACCAATGATGGAGTATTCACCGCGCCCGCTGTTCCAATCTTGATGATCAGTCGAGATCGTACAGCTCAATTTAGATTTACTACCGGTAGAAGGAAGAACTGACGGCTTTACTTGTATACCGCCTTACTAGCTCTCCCCGGCCAACGGTTGGGCCAAAGGGGATGGACCGGCGCTACTCAGCCTCTTACACGACTCCTAGTTCAAATAGAATTCATGATTCTGAATGTAACGTTCGTCCCCCTTTCCCCAAGTATAATACTTGTTGATAAGACTCCACAAAGTAGTCGTATCTAGTTGGAAAGGAAAATTTACCAATAACTCCCAAGCTATTGCTTGGTAACGGATATCAACTTGTTCCAGTAATCTTACCCCTCGAAAGATGAGAAGGTAAGCAACGACTTAATAAGTCAACAGCACCCGAGTTGCGAGTGAAGGGAATACTTTATGACCGGGAAGTCGACAAGATAAATAACATTTTTCCAAGTAAGGTTCCCTTATTATTAAGAAGATAGACTCAAAGATGAATGATGTCTGGGAACCTTTCTTGATATAAGATTAATAATAATATGACTTTGAAATATTTTCTGTAATAATCGAAGAAGATAAACCTTATCGAGGTTATTCTAAGTATGGAATAAATATTCAGAGAATATTTATTGAATTAAAATATTTTACAGAATATTTGGGAATATGAAAGAATATCTTTAATCAGAGTATTTCTCAAAATAATCCCTGAAGAGATATCAGGGAATATTTATTGAATAAATAAATATTTAAATGAATATTCAAAACAATATTCATTAATTAATAAGACCTGAAAAGAATATTTAAGGTAATAATCATAATTAATTAGGAAATTTAAATGAATATTCAAAAGTAATATTCATTGAATGAATAATATCTTAAATGAATATCAAGTAATATTCATTTAGTAA
The DNA here is from genome assembly GCA_036435485.1 of Saposhnikovia divaricata. Lineage (NCBI taxonomy): Eukaryota > Viridiplantae > Streptophyta > Magnoliopsida > Apiales > Apiaceae > Saposhnikovia > Saposhnikovia divaricata. Next base: position 135,793,748 of record CM071598.1, read on the forward strand.
TCCAAGCCTTAAGGAATATTCGAGATAATATTCGATAATTAAATCAAGCTTCAGATGAATATTAAAATAATATTCATCAAGTATTTAATATCTTAAATGAATATTCGAAAGTAATATTTATTTAATAAAATAATAATCTAAAAGAATATCCAAATAATATTCATCTAACAGTCTCATCTTTAGAAGAATATTCGAAATAATAGTCGATAATCAATTCGACTCTGAATGAATATTGAGAAGTATTATTCGTTGAATAGTTAAAATTCAAATAATTATTTGAAGTAAGGATCGTTAAAATAATTAGTCTCGAACGAATATTCAAATAATATTCGTCGCCCAAATAATAGAAAATATTTACTTAAATATTTTCCTCCGAGGTAATCTCGATATATCAAGGAATATTGACTCCCGGTCTATTTTTGATTAATAAGATGTATACGCCCTTCTATGAGGGTCTTACAATAATCGGCTTATAACTGATATATAACTATCTAGCTTATAAGCCAACAATAACATTCAGGGAACAAGTATATCACTTCAACTTGAAAGTAGGCATGCATGCAATGGCATATGTATATCCGCATATATATATATACATATTTATTCAATCACAACAACAGCCTAAAAGAAGGGAATTGAAACTTGCCTGGTAGTCGAGTACGGTAAGGGGTAGTGGTAGCGGGTCCCGGTTCAGCTTGGTGATCTATAAATAGCCAAGGCATTCGGGATTAATCACTTAACATATTAAAAGTTAAGTTATACTTAATTCGAAACACGTTCTTGAGTTATCTCGTTATACCCCTTTTGTGGATTACTTTTATCACTGATCCGACCCGACATCCGTTCGTTAATACGACATGTCATTGTACTTATACTTGGGACATACTTAAGTCATATGAGTTCTAAAGTCGATCGTTACGAGCCAATACTATACTCCGAGTTTTATCGTCCGTTTTCTAAGTGTTTTACCGAAGTTATAAAAGAGTCGTCTTTTAGGGGTTCGTTCGCGTTTAACCTCGACTCGAACATTTTTAATTAATCGAAAAATGATCTTTTTGACATACGGTTTTCTTTCACGCCTTCCTTTTTACCTCTAGTATTTATTTACCAAGATTCGCCATGACGTTACATAGTTTACGAGGGTTCAATTACAGTTACGAACTTTCGTTTACGGATTCGAACTACTTTTAGTAATTTGGTCATAAATCCTAAACCGTAAGTCCGTTTCATGCGATCTTTATATCAAAACGAAGCTTGAAACATAATCTATCCTATCATGGCAGAAAATGAAGCTGTACAGTGAGTTATAGCTATTGTGATGCTCGGTGTTTAATAGTCTAACGAAAATTCGGCATTACGACGGCTATAAATCGAACGTTCTAAAAATCATAACAATCAATCCAAGCCACACCGGGCATACTATACATGGTTTTCATCTTAACCAGTCCAAGAAGGTTTCAATTAACCATCATAATCATCAAAACTCTTAAATCATCACTACTAACTACATAATCATGCTTTTATGCATATAACAACACCATAATCTTAACTAATCTAAAACCATCAAGAACATATATAAAACTCAAAGTAAGATCTTGGGTTCTTAAGAATTATACCTTCCTTGGAGAGTGTACAAGCTATAATAACCCTTATCTAGTCCTTGTATGGCTTTAACAAAGCTTAAATCATCCAAAGAAACCAAGAAATCAAAGTTAGTTTCTTGAAAACACTATTCACCCTCATCTTTGAGGATTTATTTGAAAATGGAAAACATGGAGTTTGAAGCTAAGATTTCTAGGAGATCATTTTTATGAAATATAGGACTCACCATAAAAATTTGGAGATCAAACAATGGTTGGAAGGTGGATTTTGAAATCTTAAAACTCCAAAATTCGAAGTGCCTTGGTTTTGGGGGAAAAACAGTGAACTTCTCGAATTTATTTACCCATCCAAACGATCTTCAAAAATTATGAAATTAAATCCCCAACTTCACCTTGATGTGTAGAAGCTCCATGAATTTTTTCATGATTTTTAGATGAGTAGATCTAGGTGAAAAAAAATGGCAAAGACCCCTGCCCTGGAAAATGCAACAGCTGGAAAAATGGGGGAGAGGTGGTATTTGCTTCTTTTTCTCTCTTTTCCTCTTGCTTGGCTAGTTGTCAAATGATATTTGTGATATGTATAAGTGGGTATAGCTGCTAATACTCCTCTTAATACAAGTGTCAAAGGTTTATGGTGTGTTAGAAAAATTGATGATGTGAAGCCTTGTTGTTTTCTTCTTGTCCATCCACCTCATTACTTCCTTTTTCATTTCTTTTCTTCATTTCATTTCCACCAAATATTCTTATATATAACCCCAGCTGATCAAGTAGGGTTTTTTTTTTCTCGTTACGTATTTAATCCGTAATTTCTTTCGCGTTTGCTTGATCGCTTAATCTTGTTATAAAGTTCTAGCGATTTCTAGAACACTTGTTATTCTAACTCAAAGGTTTTCATTCTAAATCCTCAAATCATACTTAATAAATAAAATCCTTGAATCCTTAACATTATAATACTCTTGTCTTGATCGTATTGATAGGCTCTTTACGGTTCGGTCAAATATTGTACCGAAAAAGAATTTGGAATTTCTGAATTCCGATCGTTTCTGCATTCACTTATTTCCTCCGCGTATTACTAATATGACTTCGAAACATCCATAACACGTCCCGTACATAGGGTGGCGTGAAAAGTTTTCCAACTTACAAAATCACTATTCATCACTTATTTTTATTTAATTCCTATAGTTGGGAAAATGAACCTGGTTCACCCTCGAGTGTTCCTTAACCTTTTTACGGAACCGCTGGGCTTATAATAGATATTGATTTGGATGACATGAGGGTATCTATTTCTCTCTAGGGAATCTTATCTTAACTTTCTAGGAGATAGATTATTCTAACCTTAGTTATCACCCAATAGCATCCTTCAGGCCATATAACCTTGGAATATATATCCTTTCATTATTCATTCATTAAAACCAGTATTACATTCTAGTTGTAACCCCTATTCATTCTTACATCAATACATAATAAAAAGTTTTAATTCTACCCAAAAATCTGGGTTCTTACACTTTCTTCCCCCTTGAATCTCTCTTATCAGACTTCTTGAAGCTTTTCTTGTCAGAATTGGAAACATTCCTGGAGAAATTCTTTCCCTTCTTGAAATTCTTGAAGCCCATTTTCTTGAATGTCTTAACCATCAAGGCAGCCATCTACATTATCTCTTCTTCATCATCCTCAGAATCAGATGATTCATCTGAGTTTGAGTCATTGTCAGACATTGGTGACTCACTATCAGACTGTACAGCTAGTGCCTTTCCTTTAGCTTTTCTCCTGGATGATTCTTTCTTCATAGGCTTCTCTTCAACCTTAAGAGCAACAAACTTAGCCTTTTTTTTGAATCTCCTGTTTCTCTGTTCCATTTCCAATTCATGAGTTTTGAGCAACCCATAAATTTCATCAATTTGGGTCTCATCAAGTTCATAATTGTCTCTAATAGTGGTAGTTTTCACATCCCACTTTTCAGGTAGAGATAGAAGAAACTTTAGATTTGAATCTTCCAAATTATATTCTTTGTCAACCAATGACAAATCATTCAACAGTTTACAGAATCTGTCAAATGTTTGTGTCATGGTTTCTTCAGGTTTAGCCTCAAAATGTTCATACTCCTGAGTGAGTATGTTTCTCCTATTCTTCTTGATAGCAGGAGTTCCCTGACATCTAACCTCAAGAGCATCCAAAATTTCTTTTGCAGTAGTCAAGCCAATAACCTTGTTAGACATAACATTATCCAAAGCACTGTGAAGTAAATGCCTCACCTTTGCATCCTTAGCAATGGAAGAAAGATCTTCAGGAGTCATATCCTTCTTTTCCTTAGGAATCATTTTGGCCTCTTGACCAGTAACAGCAGGAGCCAACTTTGTAGGCAGGTATGGCCCTTCATTAATCCTATCAAGATATTCTACATCTATAGCTTCCAGAAACATGGTCATTTTTACCCTCCAGATGGGATATTCTGATGGCCTGAGAATAGGAACCCTAATAGCCTCATATCGACTAACAGTGGGTTTAGCATTTTCATACTCTGATGGAGGTGGAACTTCAGACATGATGATTTCTGTGTGTGTGTGGATCTTAAACTGTAATGTTTAACAGATATGGCTCTGATACCACTTGTTAGGCTGAATACACACTAATAATCAATATTAGATGAGAGAATAACAATTAAGATGATTATGCACTTTAAATCTTCTGGTATTAAAAACCCTCTTCGTGATGTAAACTATCACAAAGAGCTGCTAGGTTACAATAAAGATAGTTCGATGCACGATACCCTTCTAGGGTTAACCTATATGTATATATAAGAATTCAGCTTCGATACAATCTCTAATTGATATTCCTAATAATCAGCTATACAATGATATCAATTACAGATTGTCACACGTCTCCTAAGTCAACTCGATCTCTTTGATAGCTATCCAGTCTCCAAAGATCTCGCTTCCATATCAATCTTCAATTGATCTCTAATATCTTCTGTTGACTTCGTACGCGCTGCTTCTAGACAGACTTTACTAAACTCTGTCCAGCTTCCGTCAGTCAGACTTTACTAAACTCTGACTTCCTTCCAGTTAAACTCTGATATTTCACTGTTACACTTAAACACTGAAACATTACATCAATTATATCTAACAGTACGAATATTGATTATGTATAGATCTTCGTTCCACGTCGCGAGCTCGACCACCCCACCCTACCAAGGCAAGTTTACTTTTCAAAACTTATATATAAGGATTTTCACTGTTGTGTTTGTCGCTTCCAAACTTATTATATGCTTATGCTTTACGAGATTATGTTGAAGTTTGAGATTTATGCATATGTGTTTGTACACCCTTGAACTTAGAATGAAAGTGTTTTCTTCGGACAACGACTCTAGCAATAGAGGTCGTAGCGGTCCAAATATGCTATTGACCGGGGAGCGGTATATTATTGTATCGTGATTAAATTGCGAAAACCCGAAGAGTCATTCGGGAAGTATCGTATACTTAAGTATTTATTATTTTTACGTTGTTAAAAATACTCAAAAATATCTATCTTGGATTAAATGCTTATTTTCATTAAATAATTATTTTATTAATTGTTTATATTAAATCTCAAAATATCATTTATTAATTATTGTTCATTATTTTAAAGATAAAACTAATCCAAGATACCTTTAGCGTTTTCAAACTCGAACTCTTTCGAACCCAAAACATTTTCGAAAACCCCCGGTCAGGTTTTGCTTCTTGTACACTTTTCAAGAATTATCGGTCGACTAATGTCGAACTTCAACTACTCGAATTTTCTATCAAAATGATTTTTGACAAGAAAGAAAAAAAAAAGGGACTCTGGCAGGTGTGGGAATCGTTGACGAACGATTCCCGGGATGTGTAAGCGGCCGTGAGCCAGGCGGTCCATCAATTATTATTCCGGCCCAGGTGTTGCCGAAGGATGATTACGGATGTAGTTTTCCTCGAGGGTGATTACGGATGTAGTTTTCACCCGAGGATAGTTACGGATGTAGTTTCTATCCTTCTACCGGTAGAGAAGACCCGCGGATTATTGGACTTGGATGTGGCGACTCATCATCGTCAATCCCTGTCAGGTTTTATGTTTTCTTCAAGTCCCATCCTCCACTTTGGAAAAATACTCAGACACTGCTTCTTGGGCCTAAGTGCCAAGTTGCCGATAGTGTGGTTTTTTATAAGAAAAATATTGACATCGTGCAGTATCTAGAACTGCAAGATTTTCTATAAAGATTGGCACGTGTTAGTGCACTCTTGCAATTATTTCAAAGAATGAAATGTTTTTGAATGAGAAACCTTCTAAGCTAATGGAAGGAAAGAGGTTTGCAATAATGTATTCCCTGTACAGTATGTTAACCGTAGAGTGTTTTGCCGAAAATGATATACTCATATGTATATATTTTCAAACTTGAGATATATTGAAATGGGAACCTTATAAAGGGTTCATATGTTATTCTTAAAGCTCCTTAGTGAGTATAGATGTTTTATTCAAACTCGGACATATATATTGTCCAATTATGTTTTGAAACCTGAGATATATACCCATATAGTTGGGAATGTTTTCGAAATAAACCACATCATTATTTTTCAAAATGGTGAACTTGCTGAGCATTATGTAGCTCATTCTTGCTTTATAAAAACTTTTCAGAAAGAGAAGAATTTGGTCGATTAACTCCGCACCAGCAGGAGAGGATGTGACGACTTGAATCTTTGACCTCGGATTTGGGGGCGTCACAGAAATGGTATCAGAGCGATAAGTTACAGTACTCAGAAACGAGAGTGTTGAGAGTTAAGTCTAAGTAGGAGAATGACATAAGAAATCGTAGTAAACTTATTATTGGACTCCCGGAAGAGGTACCGGTGAGTAGAATGGACTGGAGTGTTTACTGGAGGTATTATACTAGGGTCGATAGAATCCTTAGAGACCTTCAGAATGATGAATAGAGGTTTTAGAGTCGTACATGACCTATCATAGGTAATGATATAGGAAGCAGAGCGAAATCTCAAGAGCAGCTGAGGTAGAGGCGATATTGCCAATATGATCGGATGACTAGGCTAGCATAAATTTTGTGGCCCATAGTCCTCCACAGTTTAGGAGGCGGCATTTTAAGAATCAAGAAGTTTAGACTTCCCTACATAATTAAGGGTACTTACTACTTGGAATAATGAAAGTCTTTTACTTTGGCTATAAGATCTGATTTTCGATAAGTAACGGGTTTACCTGAAAGTTGGTCACTATGTCGTTGTGGATTTCATTACCCTTGATGGCGAATTTTACATGTGTTATACGAGAATGTTATCATAAGACGAGCGTGCTAGATAATTCCACGCATGATTCGGACGCTAGAGCATGGTAGTTCAACTTAGAGAACAAACAAGTAGAATTAACAAAGGGACTCAAGAGAAGTTGAATATGGTTGCAATGAGCGATACAGTGATCTCAGAGTCTACCAAAAGAAAAGACCAGCGGGTCTAGAGTGGGATCCTTTGATAGAGATGTTATCAGGGACTACGTATATATGTATTGTAGACCTCAATATTTTTGGTATATGTTCACATACACACACCCGCCACTGAACCTATTGACTGCACTGAGATCCCTGAGAGATCTCTTTGATATGTTCCCAGGGGAAACTGGCCACTTGTGATTCATGTCGGAAGGCATGAAGTAGGACCCTATGGACTTAGCAGGTGTCCCCGGAATGATGTGAAGTTTGGTCTTCAAGATAAAGCACGGAAATGACAGATATATTTGTGAAACCCCAACTCGATAAATGACTTTAAGATGATGATTGAGAGACGCACTAGTTGGTGTCTTGTATTACGAAGACGAAGAGATGGAGTTACCCTCATAATGGTGATAATGAGATGCACGAATGATCATTAACTTATTTTGGTAACTACCGGCAGGTGCACTACTTCATTTTAAACTGTTCACTAACCCTGTTACCTCGATTAGTTTATATCAGGTAACCCTTCTAGCTTTCTACTTCAAACTTGTGAAATAACAACCAGTGAGATACTTTCCCTAAAGCAGGACTTATCCGAAGTAATTTTATTTGATCCATGAACATTCTATTCAAAAATTTATGATGATCTTGTTTGGCTCAGGCCTATTTACACTTTCTTTCAATTATCCAAGGAAGGTTCAACAAATATTTCCTTAATTAATCGATGAATATTACTTAACGAATATTGATATTTGATTGCTTCTTTCATACTTGCACTCTTCAGTTGAGCTCATAAATATTTAACAAATTACTGAGGACATGGATGATCTAATGTCCAGACATCCTTCATTAATTCTTTTCTTCTATTCAAGATGATATTGTACATCGTACATTGAAATCATAGTAAGGATATCATTTTGATATTGGTATTCTGAATTTAATTCTATTGTAGGATCTGATAAAGCATGTGTACGGAGGCACCCTTGGGTGGACCGTTTCACTGGTAAGTAATATTTGATGAGAGGTTATCGATTGTTCTGATACCTAGAACATTCTCTTCAGATTTTATAGTTTTCTTTTTCAAACTTAATAACTTCTTATTTCCATTCGTTGTCCGAGTAGCCTAAAGTTTCTTCAGTGGCTACGATGTTGAAATTACGTTCTAGCCAATTGAAACTGGCTAGTCGATATGTCAATATGAATGACTAGTTGATTGTTCTAACTAGTCAAAATTATAATGTTGTGAAGAACACCTAGCTAATTGTCCTAGCTAGTGGTGATGTCTCAAATAGGTGAACTAGCAAATTTTGTCTAGCTAGTTGCTAGTGTTTCTTGAAAAGGACTAGTTATTGTTTCACTGGTCCAACTCCCAATTTAATTCATTCCGCAATGCATTTTGCATGTGGTAAAGTATGATGATGAAAGTTTTGACGAATAACTTGATTGAGACCTAGTGAGGTCGCCCACTCAACTTGAATTCTACCCATCTTCGTATCAGACTTTATGTCACTTGAATATTCTGTTCTTTCATTCATATAATGAAGATTCATTTGAAACCATAGATTCCTTGAATGATAAACTGCTTCATTTTTTTATTGTCATAGAGTAGAATTGCTTTCGATCGATTGACCTTTATCAATGGGACTTTTAGATCCTCTATTTTTGAGGAAAAGTATTCATCAGATGTAAAAATGGTATAAAGATCGTCTTTATGACTTTTGTATCCAACAATCATTGCCCTCGTGCAACACTCTCTATGATATCACATTACAAAATTATCAGGACATGAAGGAATAAACCTTGTTGTATTCTTTCTGTCCATCCTTACATCTCCAAAAATCGAGACTCCTAGTATTTGGAACCATCAACATTCTTGGAACATCCAATGTGGAATTCTTATTGAAATTATCTATTGGACCTTGTTATTTTGAAACCATTCCTTTCAAAAGTGATTACTCTAAGGTGAACATGAGGTACAATTGTGAACCGTTGCACCAATATGAGATAAAAAAAAACCAAATGTTGTAATTGTGTAGCCAGAGCGTTATGCCGAGTAATTATTTAAAGTAGGAATAACATGTCGGGGCATACCACAAGGACCTTTAATATTAGTGTGAGGAAGGTTATAAGAAATGATGAGGTGGTTGGGAGTACGCTCCTACCAACCGTTGTCAGGATGTTATATTAATGAATTCTGGAGTTACCAAGCCTTTTCCTGATTCAAGAAATTCAAATCGATTTTGATGTAAGACATATCCTTAGAGGAAACTAACATGGAAGTGAGATGGACAAGAAAGGAAGAAATATCGTGGCAAGAATGTGAAGCTTTACTTAGCTTAAAGGGATTGATGCACATAGAGAGACATAAAGTTTAAAAGGCCCCTAATAGCAAATAGATGCATGGATATATCCCAATGATCCTTCGAGATTACCACCTAATCAAGTTTATCGGGAATCGCAGCAGCATGCTGGCCTCAGACTGATTGGCGCCAGTTGTGAAAGAGGACGAGCGTATGACATCTTACATATACCATCCAGAATTGATACCCCTAACTGGAGATGTAGGAATTGTTGACCAGTTAAAACGCGTAGTTGTTTTTAAAAGATAAGGTTGAAAAGCGGGTTTCACCAACTCAAGATCGACCTCTGTACTGTGCCAAAGTTGGCATTTCACACTAATATAAACGTTATAAAATTATGGTAGTATCATTTGAGTGGACTAATGAGTCAGAAGCCTTTATGGATTAATGAACAAAGTTTTGGAATGAAATGAGATATTAGCAACAACCTCGTTGTTAGCTATACTTGATGATAAAAAGAGGACTTTGAGAGTCACGATGATGCATCTTTCAAGAGTTTAAGAGGTGTGCTGATGCAGTAGAAAGGGGATGATAGCCTATACTTCTAAACAACATAAAGGTTACGGGATAGGATATACTAACTGTGAGTCTGGGATTAGTCATGATGGCGTTCACGCATAAAACTGAGACGTTAACTTTATGAGAAAAGTGTAAAAAATTTTCCACAAGTGCCACAAGTATATCTTCATATTAGAACTAAACATAAGAAAGAGAAGGTGACGAAAGGGAGCAGGGAGTATAATGGAGAAATCTGTTATTACCCAGGAAAGGCCAGTGTAGTGGTGGCTGATACCTATAGAATGGATTATTCGAAATTGGAATTCAGTCAGTATTGACCAAGAAAATGGAGTATATACAATAAAGAATAATGTTAGAGGAAAATGACTAAATTATGGGGAAGGACAAAGATGTACAGAGAATTAAGAGAATGTTTGGCAGACGGATATGAAGAATGGTATTGGCAAACTATTAAGTACAAACGCAACATGTCAAAAACAAAATGATAGAGATCTAGTGGATTAATTCCGCCTGTAGAAAATCTTGAACGTGGACAGAATTATAATGAACTTCATGAGTAGGTCACCGAAGACCGAGCCAAGAGATGGCCCTAGTTGATTTATAATTGCTGGACAAAGTGATTTACCTACGAGAGACTTTCCATTTAGAAGATTATCGATTTATATACGGAAGAGATGGTGGGGCAATATAAAACTTCTGTAGTGATTACGTCAGATAGAGACTTAAGGGTAAACTTCGAATATTGAAGGTGCTTTCAAGTATAATTAATAAAGAGATTGAGCGTATGTACTAATTTGATCTGTGGCTGACGGACAAGGAAGAAGAATTATCCTGACGATCGAATTTATATTTAGTGTCGTGCCTTAGATTTCACGGGGCAGTCGAGAATAAAAACTTTTCCATGAAATGAATGTTGTTATCACGATCGTCACCATGCGAACGTAAGGACGTCTCTTGTAAAGCGTACTACGAAAGAAGAAGTTTCGCTTTTCTTGTGTTACGAAGAAGTCAATGAACGAGGGATATAGTAGCTAAACTGGTTCGACGTATACCGAAGACTATACAGTATCCATAGCAAGTGGTAACGGCTGACGGGAGGCAACACATGTGTGCTAATCAAGCCAAGGAATATGAGGAATACCGTGCGTATTGACGTTGTCTCAGATTATAAAACAAGACCACAAAGTATTCACGGGCCAACGATACAAGGACTCAACATGGATACTATGAACAAGGTAGAGGAGGAACGTATAAGTAGTGGGATAGAAATTTTCATTCATAGAACAACCGATAAGGAATACAGGTCGAGGAGAGTATGCGTTGAGAAACAACATTAAAGCGTTGGTGAGACCAAGGGAGAGAACAATAGGGTTGAAATGTCAACCTGAGAGTTGGAAAGGGTAAGGTTGGAATTGTATCCACAACTATTATCCTTAGGTTCTTAAGATAGAATCCTTTTAAGGTGAGGAGACTGCATTAACCCTAACTTTCGCGAATATTCGAAACCTGGACGAATAGTAATTTTATGGGTGGATGAGAAATATGTACGAATTATTAAGTGAAGATTTCGAATTGATATTACGTCTTTACGGTACAGACGAGTGTATGTAAAAGTCATTAGTTTTTTTTTACGAAACCCATTATTTCGAATGGTCAAATTTTATGAGATATCAAAGGAGTATGAGGTGGGAGACTTCGTGATGCTAAAGGTATCCCCTGGAAAGGATTGATGAGATTTGGAAAGAAAGGGAAGCTAAGTCCGAGGTTTATAGGACCTTTTGAGATTTTGAGGCGTGTTGGAAAGTTAGCCTATGAACTAGCCTTGCCCCCGAGCTTGCAGCAAGTGCATAATGTGTTTCATGTGTCCATGGATAGACCTACAGCCAGATTTGACTTATGAGGAGAAACCAGTGGAAATCATGGATAGAAAAGAACAAGTGCTGAGGAACAAGGTTGTCAAATTAGTGAGAGTTTTGTGGAGGAACCAGAATGTCGAAGAATCAACATGCTAACTAGAGAGCACGATGCGTGAAAAGTACCCCCAACTGTTTTCAACCTGATTCCGGGATGGAATCCTTTTAAGGAGGGGAGACTGTAAGAATCCTAATTTTTGGTAATATTTTTTTTTATATAATATCATATGACATTGTGAATTTGGAACCTTTTGAGTCACCCATGTTGTTTAATGGAATTGATTATCTGAGAAATTTATGTTGTTACATTCACTATGTAAGAAAAAGGGAAGATTGCTGAAGGCAAGAGTCTTATTGCTATTAAGATTTATAAAACTTGGGATTTGAGAGCTACTAGAGTGTTGAAAGATTTTAAGAGACTATGACAAGGAGTTATGGATATTTAAGGAATTTATACAATTTAGCACTTAATGAATTACAAAGGAAATTTCTACGCGACAAAATATTATTACGAGGAGTTTTATTATATATACGTCAAGAATTAAGGATTACGTACCGAAAATTGGTTGGGTAATGAGACGAGATAATATTCCATGCAAGAAGCCATGCAAACCATTAAGTTAGAAATGCTAACTAGAAGTACAAAAGGCAAACTAAGTAGCATGGGTTAGTAGTACATCTAGCCATGCTTTAAGTACAAGGGAGACATGGCCTAACTTAGGGCTAGCTAGTAGGGTGGAGACATGTGATTACTTATCATCTAATACACCACCAATATATCCATACACCACACAATTATTTGACCAAACAAAAACAAAAGAAAAGCTCTTTCCCCCCCCTTACCAAACTGCTCTAATATGAGCAGAAAAATAAGAGAGGAAGAAAAATCATTTTCTCTACTTCTACTCCTCTATAGTTCGCAAGATTAAAACCCAAGCTTCCCCTAGGTGTTGTGAAGGTATGTACTAAGTTTAATAATTTTATTCTAAGTGTAGCATGGTAAGAAAAATGGTGGAAGTTGGAGATGTATAATGACTAACCATAACTTTTGTTTTAGATCTTGAAGTTTAAGGTTCATCTAAGCTAGCTAATGTGTTCTTAAGGCTACCCAAGCTCGTACAAGGCTTCCCTAGGCTCAAGAAAGGTATAACATCCTCTCACTTTTAGTTTGTGTCAAGATTTGATGGATCTTTTAAGGTTTGAAAGTATTAGTGTAAATCTTGGAGGTTTTGGACTTTTGATGGTTAGATCTTGAGATATTATCCTTGTATCCATGTTGTAAGCCATGTTCTTGAGTTATGTAGTCATATATGTGTTAATGGTAAGGATCTTGATGGCTTTGATGGTTATGGTTAAGTGTACAATGAGATTTGAAAGTGATGTAGTTGTAAAGGTGTTGTTTGGAACTTTTGTAAACTGCTCTGTCTTGTGAGACAAATTCGGACCTTGAGTTTTACCCCCTTGAGACCCACTGACCACGGTTGGAAAGATAATTGAATGTAGTTTCTAGAAATATAAGGTTCATACCCAGGATGTGTAGATCTTGAGTTATGGCCGGATTAGTGCAGTGTGGTTCTGGAATTCAGACTGCACTGTGTTGTCCACTTGTGAACTGAGTTAGGACCCCTTAAAATTATGCTAGTGTTATGAAAATTTGAGGGTAGTTAGATTATACAGTTTTGAAGGCTGTCCAAAAAGAATTTGAATAAAATTTGTATTTTTCAATTTTATAAAAATGTTAGAGCGAAGTACGCGCAAGTGAAAAATCACCTAGGAGGTTAGTTTAACGTAGTTTTAAGAGTACTCACTTGTGTTTCAAGTTTGAGGAATGGATTCGAGTCGAATGGGTAACGAATGTGATAAAGTGATGACATGGTCATATGGGAGGGTTAGTGGTCACAAATTGGAGTCTTTAAGTTGGTCTTACATCCTTTAAAACCTTACGATTAAGTAGTGTTGTTAAGGTACTAACGTACGAATATTGATTATGTATAGATCTTCGTTCCACGTCGCGAGCTCGACCACCCCACCCTACCAAGGCAAGTTTACTTTTCAAAACTTATATATAAGGATTTTCACTGTTGTGCTTGTAGCTTCCAAACGTATTATATGCTTATGCTTTACGAGATTATGTTGAAGTTTGAGATTTATGCATATGTGTTTGTACACCCTTGAACTTAGAATGAAAGTGTTTTCTTCGGACAACGACTCTAGCAATAGAGGTCATAGCGGTCCAAATATGCTATTGACCGGGGAGCGGTATATTATTGTATCGTGATTAAATTGCGAAAACCCGAAGAGTCATTCGGGAAGTATCGTATACTTAAGTATTTATTATTTTTACGTTGTTAAAAATACTCAAAAATATCTATCTTGGATTAAAAGCTTATTTTAATTAAATAATTATTTTATTAATTGTTTATATTAAATCTCAAAATATCATTTATTAATTATTGTTCATTACTTTAAAGACAAAACTAATCCAAGATACCTTTAGCGTTTTCAAACTCGAACTCTTTCGAACCCAAAACATTTTCGAAAACCCCCGGTCAGGTTTTGCTTCTTGTACACTTTTCAAGAATTATCGGTAGACTGAGGTCGAACTTCAACTACTCGAATTTTCTATCAAAATGATTTTTGACAAGAAAGAAAAAAAAAGGGGACTCTGGTAGGTGTGGGAATCGTTGACGAACGATTCCCGGGATGTGTAAGCGGCCGTGAGCCAGGCGGTCCATCAATTATTATTCCGGCCCAGGTGTTGCCAAAGGATGATTACGGATGTAGTTTTCATTGAGGGTGATTACGGATGTAGTTTTCACCCGAGGATAGTTACGGATGTAGTTTCTATCCTTCTACCGGTAGAGAAGACCCGTGGATTATTGGACTTAGATGTGGCGACTGATCATCGTCAATCCGTGTCAGGTTTTATGTTTCCTTCAAGTCCTATCCTCCACTTTGGAAAAATACTCAGACACTGCTTCTTGGGCCTAAGTGCCAAGTTGCCGATAGTGTGGTTTTTTATAAGAAAAATATTGACATCGTGCAGTATCTAGAACTGCAAGATTTTCTATAAAGATTGGCACGTGTTAGTGCACTCTTGCAATTATTTCAAAGAATGAAATGTTTTTGAATGAGAAACCTTCTAAGCTAATGGAAGGAAAGAGGTTTGCAATAATGTATTCCCTGTACAGTATGTTAACCGTAGAGTGTTTTGCCGAAAATGATATACTCATATGTATATATTTTCAAACTTGAGATATATTGAAATGGGAACCTTATAAAGGGTTCATATGTTATTCTTAAAGCTCCTTAGTGAGTATAGATGTTTTATTCAAACTCGGACATATATATTGTCCAATTATGTTTTGAAACCTGAGATATATACCCATATAGTTGGGAATGTTTTCGAAATAAACCACATCATTATTTTTCAAAATAGTGAACTTGCTGAGCATTATGTAGCTCATTCTTGATTTATAAAAACTTTTCAGAAAGAGAAGAATTTGGTCGATTAACTCCGCACCAGCAGGAGAGGAGTAGAAATTTACCCCGGAGATGATTTAGATCCTGATAAATACTATAGAGTAAGTCTGATAGGTTTTCAACGGTAATAGTAAGACTTGTCTTCAAGTGTAGTTGTATAAGTGGAAGTGCGTAAGATTCTGGATTGTACAGATGAATTGTAATATTTAGTGTTACTTTTGATTATCGTTTCTGAGGCTCTAACTTATTTGTGCGTAAGATTGAGGTCTGGATGGATGTATTGTTGAGTTGTAAAGTTAATACAGGTATTATATGGTTGGATGGTGATGTGACGACTTGAATCTTTGACCTCGGATTTGGGGGCGTCACAAAAAGATATGCTCTAGTTATAGTGGATGATTACACAAGGTTCACATGGGTATTCTTTCTACACAAGAAGGATGAAGCTCCTCAGCAAATCATTGAACTTGTCAAGAATATTCAAAATAGCTCTGAGTACAAGGTCAAAGTACTTAGGAGTGACAATGGTACAGAATTCAAGAATTCTACAATGAAGGAGTATTGTGCAGACAATGGAATTACTCAACAGTTTTCTGCACCTGGATCACCTCAGCAAAATGGTGTAGTAGAAAGAAAGAACAGAACTCTCATAGAGGCAGCAAGAACCATGCTTGGAGATGTAAAGCTTCCAACCTATTTCTGGGCAGAATCTATCAACACTGCATGTTTCACTCAAAATTGTACCTTGGTAAATGCTCATGGTCAGACTCCTTATGAGATGATCAAAGGAAAGAAACCAAGTGTGAAATACTTTCACATCTTTGGATGCAAATGCTATGTCTTGAAAGTTCATCCAGAACAACTTGGAAAGTTTGAAGCCAAATCGGATGAAGCAATCTTTCTAGGATATTCAGCATCAAAGGCCTTCAAAGTCTATAATCTCAGAACTCACATTGTTAAGGAATCAATTAGTTTGGAATTTTGCATACTGATGAAAGCCATGACAAATTGGAATTTGAAAATCTTAAGGATTCTGAGATGTGTATCAAGCAGGTAAGATTGTTCTACACTTAGGACAAGACTCATTTGACATTACTGAATCTGTTGTTAATTCAGTACTTCACTTACCTGTTAGTATGAATTTTGAGAATGTACCATCTGATGATAATGTATGAAATATGTTATCTGAGTTAGGTTATAATGGACCTTTAGACAACATAAGCCAGTTAAATAGATCCTTTCTTAGGAAAGAATGGTCTTTCTTCTTTGACCAAATTGCTAAATGTTTTACTGGTAAATGTAGTTCTTTTCAATAAATTACTGTTGTTACATCTCACATTGCATATAGTTTGCTTTATAACAGAGTAATTAACATTTGTCACATTATTTTAAGTCAGATGTGTATCAAACTTGGGTCAAGAGATCATGATAGGAAAATGGTTTATTATCACAGATTCATACAATTGTTTATTAACCATTTTAGTCCTAATGTTGAAGCTAGATTTGGTAGAGAACATTGTGTTTCTTCTTATGTACAGCAAAAGAGAATTTTCTCTGACATTACAAAGAAGGACAGTGAAAAGAATCTAGATGAAATACCGGCAATACACTATCCACAATATGTTCAGGTACTTCTAAGAACTCATCTTCCTACTCTCTACTATTCTTCTTTCTTTTGTGGTGAAATGACTCAGGAATCTTAATTGGAGGAGAACCCCCTTGTGTCTACCCAAGTAACCCAACACATTATAGTCTCTGAATTCTAGAACCAAGTTTTGATCAACAGCCTACTGTTTCAAAGAAACCAACCTCTGGTGTTTCTCAAAAGACATCAGTTGTAAAGAGGAGAAGATTTGTTGTTTCCTGTAGTAGTTCTAGTGAAGATGATGATAATATATCTCTTGCTGAGAGAGCAGAATTGAAGGCTGCCATTCAACTCTCTAAGCTAGGACAAAGAGATGGAACACCTAGTCACAGCCAGGCTGCAGTCTCCCAAAAGTCTGTAGTTCTTAAAAAGGGAAAACAGTTACTGGATACTGTCTCTCAAAAGACTGTGTCTATTGAAAAATGATCTCATCCCAAGATCACTTCTGTGTCTACACCTCTTGAGTCTTCTCAACATAAATTTGTTGTTCACTATACCAGGAGAACAAAGAGAAAGATTCATTTGTCACCTACACACACAGAGTCTAGTCCGACTAACATTATGCAGGTCTCTACAAATAAAGCTGTATCCAAGTTAGCAATTGACAATAGAGATCTTGAAATTGATTCTTCATGGGAAATAACATTGACATACAGACTGGCCATGAAGGTTATTTCTGTAAAAGTAAAGCTTTCCAGGCCTGTTCTACAATTTCTAATTAAAAAAGTTCCAAGACTTTCATTTCCTGAAAAATATGGACTTCTACA
Organism: Saposhnikovia divaricata; assembly: GCA_036435485.1. Classification (NCBI taxonomy): domain Eukaryota; kingdom Viridiplantae; phylum Streptophyta; class Magnoliopsida; order Apiales; family Apiaceae; genus Saposhnikovia; species Saposhnikovia divaricata. The sequence continues at coordinate 135,811,482 of CM071598.1, forward strand.
TCAAAGACTTGATTTAATGAAGATGCCTTTCTATGTATCTGTCAGAAAGGGGTTACACAAGTCATTTGAACTGTCAAAGCATGGTGCACTTCAATCACTTCATACATACATGTTTCACAAGGATTTCATTGTTGAAGATGCTCCAGCTAAAGGTGAACAAAAGGAGGTAGTAGATAGTAGAATGCAGTCAACAGGAGATACTATTGCACCAGTGGTGAATAGTAGAATAGATCAGATCACAGTCATTGCAACACAAGAACCATCTAGTCAGAGGTTGGATGACTCAGGAACTGTGATTACTGATGCTGAAAGGTCTTCTGTGATGACTGAAACTGCAAGTGAGATACCCTATGATATGGAAGGAATGACTTTGATTGATTTTCCAGAAGATCAAAAAAATATTGTTCAGTTAGAGTCTATCCACCTTGAGGGTGTGTCTCAGCAAACAACACTTAAAGACGTTTAAACACAGATTTTGATGTCTAATGAAGTATTACTGAAGGCATCAGTATCTAGCTTAGAACCTGAAAGTGGTATACTGGAGCCTGTAGTCTCTGAAAAGAAAGTAGATGATTGTGAGGGTTCAGACACTATAGCAGCTCACTCCTTGGAGAAAACCTCAACCCCCTTGCTAGATGAGGAACCCTCTCTCCATGTGAGTTCAGGTATAAAAACTTCTTCCAACCCCTATTTTTCTGTAGGTCATGAGAGCACTTATCCAAATTTGATTGATACAATTGAAAAGATGGACATAGATCCACAAACAGAGAGGCTGGCTCCTGACCAGGCAAAAGGAGAGGTAGAAAGAGTATTGACTTTAGATAGTCAAAGTGAGAATGAGGGTATGGATGATCAACTCCATAGTGAGGGAGAGAAAATTAGGAAACCACCATCGTTTGATTTCTGGGATCAGGTTTTTCCTGAATCTTGGTCTGACAATCTTGGTCTGGATGCTGGTACTTATTCTTTTATCAAAATGTATGAGAAGAATGACTTAGCAAAGCACAATGCAAAGCCAGAAGTTAAAGCTCAGAAGGAAAAGGAAAGGCTTGCAGGAATCATTAACAGAAGAGGTGAAAGGCTAAGACAATCTCTTACTCCACTTGTACCAGAAGAAATTCCTAATAATCCTAGTATTCCTTTGTATGTACTTCCAATATCAGCTAGAATTGAGACATCAACAGTATTTGATCACTCTCAGGAGGAGTCAGGTTTTGTAGATGTTAGTACACAGAATACTGATGAAGGACAGTATGATCATATTTTAGTTTCAGATCAGAAAGGTGAAGATGCTCTTAATTCTACTCAAGTATTATTACTTGAATATCAGTCTACTTCAGTAGAGCATACTACACAGGCAACTTCTTCTACAAGGCTTGAAGATAAGGTTATTTCTGCATCTGAGTCTAAAGATACAACAAGCACTTCCAACATTGAAGTTAGTTCTGAAGTTCTAAAGGATATTCAGAAATCTCAAATTGCTATTCAATCGAGACTTCAAATACTTGGAGATAACCAAGTCACTATTATGGAAAATCAAGTAGTTCTGATGAATCTCATTTGTTCTGTTACTGAATCTCTTGGAATTAATGTTGCTGATGTCAAAAAAAGGGAGATAAAAACAATTCAAAGGCAAAAGACTAGGGGAGATACACAGACTGGGGGCGATACAAGAAGAACTAAGGGTGACAGAGGTGAATCTCAATAGGGAAGTGGTAAAGGAAAATAAGCATCAAATAGTTGAATTCTTTCTTCTAAGTACTAGATACTAATTCTACATCTAAAGAAGGAGGTACTTAACTTCATGATCTTAAATTCATAAATTCTATTCTGGTTGTATTGTTATATGTTTTGGCATCTAATACTTAGATTTATGCTTCAGATTCTAAAGCATAAATAAGGGGAGATTGTTAGGAATAATTCATGAGTTGTGTTGTTAAGAATAGAATTTGCATATACTTCTTGTATATCCTGATCTTATAAAGGATTTATCACTTTATATAGGATATATGTGTTAGATAGTGATCTGTAGAGTTAAGTCAGGAATAGTGTGTCAAGGACTACATTTCAAGAACTGAGAGAAGATCCTGATATGACAAGTCAAATACTGATGGATGTCGAATCCTGATGCAAGATGAAATCCTGATATCACTCTTACTACTAATGATGTCATTAAGGATGCTACAGAAACTAGCAAGTGCTATAAAACAGGATCGTTGTTTTGAAAAACAAGCAAGAAGATATCATGAAGGAAAGAATTTTCTATTGATGGAAACTATCAACTGGACGGCATAATATTATCATGTATAGATCATTACTTTCTGTTATTAGTTGATAGGTAGCATTATAAATACTCTCTCTATATCATTATAAAAATTTAGTTCGTAGAGTTCAAGAACGTGAGCTCGGTATAAGGTTTGTATTCGAGAGTTCGAAACAAACAGAGAGAGATTTGTATTGTCAACAGTTGCTAAAGGTATTGTACACCTTTGGTAGAGTTTGTATTTGATTTTATTAATACAAACAGTTTGATTTATTCATTTGTTCTTGTTCATCTAATCAAGCAAAAATCAAACACGATTATATAACTTGTATTCAACCCCCTTCTACAAGTTATTCGAGTTAACAGATAATATTATCTTTTATAAACACCTAAAATATCGATATTCCAATTCATAATATTTCTTTTCTAATTAAAACATGTTAAGTTCTAATTTCAAACATAATCTTGCAATATTTAATATATACCCAAAAATATCACATCATATCTTCTAATTACTAACATAATATAATAGAAATTTTTAGACAACGAATAATGATCGTTAGATTTTTAGTAAAAATTTAGAATCGTTAGATCTAATGATTAGATATATTATATAATTTAATTAATTTACTAAAATTTCAAGGTTCGAATTCCTTTAACGACATATTTATTTTAAAATTTTATAATATAAGTTTTAAACCATGCATATCATTAATTAAATTTATATTAAAATATTAAAATTAAAATTAAAATATCAAAAATAATCATTATATAAAAGTACAATTGTAACATATTAAAAAAAATTCGTGCATCGCACGGGTTATAAGCTAGTACTATACTATTTTATAATAATTGAAACTTGATGATTTAGTTTTCAATACGGTTATTCTAATTAATATCTTATTAAAAGATATTAACTTTAACGAATTACCTTTTCTAATTAACATACATTACCTTTTAAATTATATCTTTTTAAATTAAAACTCTTTCTCATTCAAAAATACCCAAATTATACCTTTTATTCATATTAATTATAATATATATTAAAATATATATATAAGAAAACACCTGTGCATTGCACGGGCTATAAGTTTGTATTATTAAAACCGAAACATTAAAATTTTAGTACCTATTTTGTGATATAATACTTGTCTTATTTTCTTATTTTACTTCATTATTATTGCTTAATTATCCTTGTTCAATTATTTTATTTATAGATATGCATCATAAGGCCAAATACTAAAATTTAATTATCGAAATCCGATTTGTTACTTTGTTTTCGTTACTTAGGCCCAAAATAGAATATAAACACATATTTAGATCTTTATTATTTTAGCAATCTTTTTTAAAGATTTTATTATTTAGAAACGGGTCCAATTATTTTGCAAACTATTCTAATTACAACACATATAACTATTTTATTTAAACAAATCTCTAAACCTATACTTATCTATCTATACTATATTATTAAAGACAAATCATTAAAAATTTAGTTGTTACTATAATTGTTAGGAATTATGTTTTTCTTGATGATAATTTAAAACACCTAAACATATTTTGTATAATTAACTATCTGTTACTTTTCACGGATGGCATGTCCTACAACATCCGTTGAAGAAGTAACTTATCAATGGATAAGTTCTTTTGAAACATGTACTGAAAGATTCAAGTTATCAGTTGAGAGTATAATTGATAGGTTTTATAAGTCATGTTGACTATCAAAAAATATATTGAATAGATTAGCTAATTGTAAATAGTCTATGCTTTGTAATTCTGTATAAGTGAAAATGATATCTCAACGAATAAACAATCTGTATCAACAGATAAGCCTCTTCAATGTATAACAAGACAATCAATCCTCAACGGATATTCAGGCTTCAACGAATATCAGTCTTCAACGAATGACAAGTATGTTACATCAACGGATAACATCTCAATGTTAACATCTCAAAAATTTAAACATCTTTTCAGCTCCGGCCATTACATTATTGCTCCGTTCATTTTCTTAACCACTTCATTTTCTACATGCCCAACGTTACTAAACTCACTATCAAATTTTCTTTCAGATCCACTAAGTCGTGTTCTTGATTTGTTTTCTTTCAAGGGTTCTCAGAATATAGAGCACTCTGATTCAATGAACTCGGATAAATTTTTAACTTTATTGCGCATAATAATGCCAACCAATCACAACAACAACACAATGTGCACCAAGCTTTTATTGAAGATTATGCTCAATTTACAAGCTACAGATGTGATGGTTCGACCATGGTCCCCGGAAACTAGAAATCATATTTTTGAGAAAGCACAAATCTTTATTAATGGAGGCACAATTCATCTCGAACCTGAACCTTTCACAAGACATCTCTCACAATGCTACTACTAAGAGTTCTCATAATGCTGCAAGGGTTAGCTCACCTGAGCTGGTTAACTTCGTTCCCAACTCACCCCCAAACTCAGTACAAAACAATGCTTAACTCAGGTAATACTTCACTAGAGAACCTATAGGGTAACTTTCAGGTTAGCAATGGCATTTTAAGCTTAGTTAATTTCGAACACGAAGAAACTAGTCAACCACATATGAAATTTGTCTCTTGGAGCAATATTGTTTCGATAAATGTAAACTCTCCTCAAACTCAACCTAATATTGAAACAAATGTGTCTTTTAATGCTGATGGGTCTACCTCAATGAAACAACCGTGAAATTTTCTGGTTAATGCACAAAATCAGTGGGAAACTACCGTAATTGGTCATTTTATTGGAGGGGGTTTTATGTTCAGATTTGTTTGTGCACAGGCTTTCAAAATTTGGAAAAATTTGGGGTTGTCTCGAGTGTATTATAGTTCTAAAGGTTTTTATACATTTCGATTTAACTCTCTTGAGGAAACAAAATGTTAGTTTAAACACAAACTCGGTTCAAATGTTGGAAAAATCTTATATTTGAAGCCATGGATGGAAGGGTCACCGTTCAAAAGAAATGTAATAGACCAAATGCCTAGTTAGATTAGATTGGTAGATGTCCCTTACTCTTATTGGTCAGAGGTAGGTCCAAGCTTGATTGCTCAAGTTGTAGGTCGATTTCATAAGTTTGATGAAGCCACTTCTAAATTTGAGCCACTCAAGTACGCTGATGTGCAAGTTGAATTGGCCTATTCTACCCCTAGACCAGACTTTATTTGAGTTTCTGTTTTGAATCATATAGGTGTGAAAGATGAAGTAAATAGATTCAATATCCTCAATTGCCATACTCTTATAGCCTTTGTAAAGCATTTGGTCATTCATTGCCTCGATGCATTAACTATCCTGATGCAATACAGGTGAAGGTTAATATATGCAAGAAAAAAGCAGAGTAATTGCCTCATCAAAAACCACAGGATGCTAAAGTAAATGTGGCTATCGGAGCTACCGGGGATGGTATTGATGGGCCAAGCTTTATGGCACCTCTAAATCAAACAGCTATTAATAATGAGAATTATGCTGCCAACACGGAGATGTTCCTTACAAAATTGATTAGTTTTATGGTTGTGATGTTGTTTTGGATGATGGCCAAATCCTTGAATTAATTCAAAACAATGTTGACGATTGTTTGGAGGATTTTAATCATATTCCAAATACCACAGTCCCATTAGACCATGACGTTTCAGCTGCTTATAAGAACAACTTAGTGGCTCTTCACTTGAATGACACAAATGTTGGTGACCTGGAAAACGTAGAAGCTCAACCTTTTTTGCTTGAAAATGCTTTTGAACCACTAAACAAAGAAGAGGAAGACAATCATGGTGCACAACTTTCACTTTCGAATAGTAAGAAAAGAAAGAGCAAATCCAAGTCTGTAATTCTCAATGCTCTTGTGAAGTTCACTAATGAAGATGATGAAGGTTTCACACCTATTGCATGCAAGAAAAGCCTTAGGTTGGTAGGTTAGTCAACCAATCTAAAGCATTTAAGATGAATGTCGCCTCACGAAATGTTCGAGGTTTGAAAAAGAACCCCATCAAAATGAGCTCATTAATTTTATTGATGCAAAAAGGTTATATCTTCTGGGTATTTTAGAAACTAAAGCTAAAAAATAAATAATGCTAGTAGTGTCTCAAAAATGATTAAAAGGAATTATTCGTGGCTATTTAATTATGATTTCCATGTAAATGGTTGAGTTAGGTTAGGTTGGGATCCAAATATTTGGAAAGTCATTTTGTTCTCTAGTTCGGCTCAACATATTTCTTCTGTGGTTACTTTTCTGGAGAAGGGTATTGCCTTTTTGTCTACTTTTGTGTATGCTTACAATGATGTCGTGAATAGAGTTCCTCTTTGGTCTTATTTATGCAATTTGAGTTCGATTACATTGCCTTGGTGTGTTACAGAGGATTTCAGTAATACGATTAGTCTGTGTGAAGTTAAAGGGGGAAGAGAGTACTGGACACATGATATGCATGTTTTCTGTGATTGTATTCATAATGCTGGTTTGGGTCATATTCGAACAGTAGGGAAGTTGTTTACTTGGACCAATAAACTCCCTAATCATCCAATATTGATGAGGGTTGATCGAATTCTTGGTAATGAGACTTGGTTTACGCAATTTACTAAGGGTCATGTGCTTGCCAAAATAGGGGTTTGATGAATCATAATCCATTAGTTCTTCATGTGCCTTGGAGTTGCAAAAGTTTGGTAAGCCATTTTAGTGTTTTAATTTCATTTTTGAGCTGCCTGATTTTCTTGATGTTGTCTCAAAGACTTGAGATATTTTTTGGGAGACCTTATGTGCTAGAATATTAAAATAATATCCTGGTAAAGGCTTTCTCTAATAATTTAAGGTTTTAGATGAGCTAGTTACTTAATATGGTATCAAAACTCAGTTCGGCGGGAGACCCAGGTTCGACTCACTTCCGCCCCCAATATTCTCAATATTTAATATGGACACGAAGGCAAGTTATGCTCCAAAGATGAGTGCCGTGATTCTCTGTTCGACACAAAAATGGGCTTTCGAATGAGGGGGAGTGTTAGAATATTAATATAGATCCTGTTAAGGCGTTTCTCTAACAACTTAAGGTTTTAGATGAGCTGGTTACTTAACATTATGTATATTTTGTGTTGAAAAATTAAGCTTGCTCGGTCTACTTTGATTGAGCTCAACTCGAAGCATGGTTATCTTCATAAGAATGTGCAAATTGTTTGAAATTATCTCTTAAAAGGTTCAACGTGAAATGATTACTAATGACTCTTTGGAGTTAAAAACTAAGGAGTAAGAATTTATTGTCAAACTTAATGATGTCCTTAATGATAAAGAGGCTTTCAAAAAGCTCGTGTCAAATGGTTGGCACAAGGAGATAAGAATAATCGTTTCTTCTTTAGTAAATGTAAGTCTAATTGAAACCATAATAAACTATCTTCTCTAGGATTGTTTTAACTTGACTATTTAGGTTACTTGTCCATTTTTGTACTCCCTCCGTCCCCCCAGGTTCTTTACATTGTGTTTGGGCACGGAGACCAAGGATAGTGGGTGTAATATTGTTAAAATAAATGGAGTAGTAGGTGTAATAGTGATTTTATTGTTAAAATTGTTGAAGTAGTGGGCGTAATAGTGTAAAGTGTTAAAAAAGTGGAGTAAAGTAGTGGATGTAATAATGTATTTTATTGTTAAAAGTTACTATTTTTAGTAATGTAAAGAATTGGTGGGACGTCCCAAAAAGGAAAGTGTAAAGAAATGAGAGGGAAAGAGGGAGTATGTGTTTTCAAGTGGTTACAGATAGTGCCTGTTTGGTAAACCGTTTAAGTAGCTTAACTGCAGGAGGATACGTCTGATGACCCGTTTGGCACTTTAACTTAACAAACCACTTTACAACTTATATACAGAAAACAAGCAAGTTGGCGAACATGTACTTTTTCCTTATCACATAAGAGCATCTCTAACCATTTAAAGCCCTTAGGTAAAAATAATGATAAATTACCTTAAATAAGAATTATAGAGAATTTGTAAAATTTTGTTCATTTCAACGAGACAAAACCCTTAGATAAAAATTTAGATAATCACAATAGGTTGGTTATATTTGTCGAACCTTTAGCATGAAACTCAACATCATCAATTACCATATTTAAATAATATATTCTAATTTTAAAAACTTAAAATAATAATAAAATACCATTTTTAAAATATAGGCAACCAATATAGCCAATCACATTGGAGCAAAACACGTTACAAGTTCAGCAAATTTTACATCGTTGGAGATGCTCTAACCTATCTTTCACCTACCTTGTTTTAATATCATTTTAATATATAATCTTATTATTTGCTTCATGTTTAACTAAATTATTTCCTTCAAATTAAATATAAAAACATATATATAAATATCATATAAAATATAATGTATAAAATATATATAAATATTTAAGTTCAGAGTGGAATAGTAGTTAAAATCGCATTTAAATTTAATTTTTTGCTAAACAAATCTTAATTCATTTAATTTGTTTCATTTATTTTAGAAAATCAATTTCAACTTTTTTATGGTTCTTAAAGTAAATATTACAATAATTTTTTAATGTAATCCTTTATAATAATACCTGAGTCTACCAATGTATAGTTAACCAATCATAAATTATGAATTATTTTAGAACCAATCAGAGCTAATTCCTAAATTTTAGACCAATCATGTTATATTAAGAATATTTACAATCTCAACCTACCTCTTTAACCATGGTTAGTTAACACTTCTAATTTAAATACAATAATAATTTTATTAAACATATCCATAAATACATATTTTATAAATCAAAAAATATTTACTAGAAAATCAAAATTTTAATTTGGAATCAATCACGATATACTATTATATATTTTAAATTTCTTAATTAATCATTCATTAATCAACCACTCTTTTAATATAAAGTCAATCACAATCATATTATCATACATTATAAATTGATTTTTATAATATACATTGTACAGTTATAATCAATATTACAATTATAATTTAACTTAACTAAAAATCTAAAAAAATCGGATTTGAAATCAGATTTTAAATAACTTGGATAAAATCCATACCTTCAAAATTTTGATTTTTTTATAATCTCAAAAATATATTTATTCATAATTTATTAATAAAATTAATTAATAAATTCATATAAGCCAACACTACAAAATCGGATTTGAACAAATTTTAAATAGCTTGGATAAAATCCATATCTTCAAAAACTTGATTTTTTGAAAGGCTAAAAAATATATTTATTCACAATTTGTTAATGCAATAATTAATAAATTCATATAAACGAACACTACATATATTGTAATTACTTTAATTATTAAATACACGCTATAAGAGTATTATTATTGGTTAGTGAAGAAATTACCAATCAAAAAATTAAAATTATTTTAGAGGCAATCATAATTTACTTCTAAACTTTAAATCAGTCAATCATATACAAAATTTTTATAATTTACCATGCTTATTCTAATTTACTAATCGCGGTTAAATTAAATTTAAATATAAAATATCTTGATTTAATAACTTCGCATATCACATTGTTTTTAATTTTAAAAAATTTCTACTAACCGTAAATATTATTTTCTATAAATCCACATAACAATATATTACATATGGTTATATATCTTTTAGTTATGAATTGTTTTTTAACATCCTTTATTATAATAAAGGATACTCAAATCTAACATGTATTAATTAACCAATCACAAGATTGTGAATTATTTTAACAATCAGAATCTATTTAATTTTAGATCAATTAAACTTAATGTAACATGTTTCTCTATTGGATCTAGATTCTACGTTTCAGCCAAGACTAAACTCAAATCAAGTTACACTCAATAACAGTTAATTCTGATTTTTTCATATCAATTAACTAAACATAATAACTACAAATTTTTATTTTAACGATTAACTAATAAACAATTTATATAGAATAAAATTTTTACAAACTAAAAAATATAATTACTATATCAGTTTAAACATTACAGGAAATCTAAGCCGCTTATTCCGTATTCCCCATCAGACCTAGCCAGCTTTGATAAACTAATTGTATGCATCAATTCTCCTAATGGCTAAATCATATCAATTTCGGTTAAGGTACTACTTTTTATCTTTTTATTATATGACATACTATACTTGGATAGATTATCTTTTTATTTCGATTGTATATTGTATGTTTCGTATTTTAATTGTCCAAAAAATTCAATAGAAAAACATTTCTGACAAAATAAGTAGAAATCGATTTAGGTTATCATCATTCCCAGTCTGGATTCTCCCAGATTACTTCCCATTAAAATATTCAGTAGCAAACTCTAATAATTCTGCGACTTACTAAATTGTAGGCATCAATCCTTATCATATTACATTGATTTGTTTACATTATTAGGTGTGCATATAGATAAATGTTTGTTTACAGTGTTGGTTTGTCAAAGTTATTCAATGATTACTTAACAATTTTATTCTAAATACGATAATTATTTAATTTAAAAATTATATATTAATACGTGAATCTATTATATCTATAATCGATATTTTGATATCTCAAACTCTCAATTCAAAATCATCAGGTACAATTAAAATCATGAATTATAAATTGTTAATAATATAAAACTATTCACCACACTATTCTAAATACACATTCAAAATTAAAGTTATGTAAAGTATTAAATAATTCAATATTAAAAAAAGCTAGGATCGACCAATTAAAATATCAGAATGAATTTAAACCAATCATCTTTTAACATTTTAATTACAAAATTTTTTAACTATGCAATAATTAATGGAAAAAAAATTTAACCTGACAATATATGTGAATTATTCAAAATATTAAATATACTCTTAAATAGTACTATACATTATTTGGTGTATAAATTAACAATCAAAAAATAAAAAATATTACAGAGTCGATAAAAATATTGTTAATGAATATTTCCATATTAATTTAGCACAAATTTTTTTATAAGTCACTATTTATTTATAGATAATTTCTTTTTTTTATATAATTGAACATTAATTCTTCAATAAAAGGACATATGTCATCCACAAAAATAATCAAACTGCAAAAATCATCAATAAAAGGGCATACAACATCTACAAAAACAATTAAAATTGAACAAACATATAGTAAAATTGATCACTAATTTCCTTTATCCAATCATTAAACAGATTTTAAATTATGCTACATCTGCTTATATCACTAAATTATACTGCCATTTCGGCTAGATAATCTAACAATTTTGTGGAATATGTATATCTGTTTTTAGAACGTATTCAAACAATCGACCAGAACTGTGATTCTATACTATCTAAATCAATGAACTAATATAACAAAATCTATTATATGGGTAGACAAAATCGACGAACAGGATGTTAGACTCTCAATAAAGAGAGATATTTATTGAAAGTCAAAGTAAAATCAAGGAAAAAAAACGAGGCTTATCATTTAAAAGGCAAATAGTACAAAATCTAATATTTTGGTAGATAAAATCCACCAACGGGTAACGGGGTACTAGACTCTCAATGATATATTTATTAAAAATGAAGAAAAATAAAGAAAAAAATTCTAAAAAAATTTAGAAAACTTAAAAAGCTGATATAAACACCTAAACTTTAGTTTAGCATTTTTTGGGAAAGGTGGAGAGGGAGAGAGAGCAGCAACTACGGTTTTTGTTATAAAAATTATTAATAATGATAAATAAAAAGGTCGATACACTTAAAATTATATATTGTTTTTAATAAAAGGGTGTCTTTTTGAATTTTGTATTCTTGATTTAAAGTATAGTATCAATTCCCATATCTTAACCTAATAGCATATACTGAATTCGCTTGGTTGGTTGATTATATATTTATTTTAATATCAATAAAGCATAAAATATGGCTAAGAAAACTCAATAACTTGGTAGAAAGATTCTACCCAAAGAGAGATATTTGTTAACGAGAAATAAGAAAAAATAAAAGGGAGGGTTTCATTTTGTTTCGGAGACTTTACATCATGCATACTACTCTTAGTTTTGTTTTGTAACATATCAATGTTGTCCTAAGACATGTAATTATATATTTACATAACTTGGATACATAGTAATATTTCATGTAATTGTCATATTTTTCTATTCGCGTATTTCATTTCATTTCATGTACACGAAAAAATTTGTGTAATTTAGTGTCATTTTGTGTTCTACTTTTGGGTACACAATTTAATATCATGTCATTTTCATTCAAGACCCTAAAGTACATGACATGAATGTACAAAATGATATGTCAGGTTTACATAAGTTATTTCTTCTTATATATGTCAGAAAAATATACTCACTGTTAAAGGAAAATGAATTTTATGTTATTTAACCCAATATCTAAATTACAAGGACACATATATAACAATGTGATTATGTGTTTATATATTACACTTGATTTCAGTTTTATGGACAGTAGCTTATTTTCACAAGTTAGTTAAATTAAAAAAAAAAAAAAAGATAGGTGATACTCATTTTCATATGTCTTACTTTAAGAATAAAAGAAAACTAAAATTTATTATTCCATGTTTTACTAGAAAAGAATAAAAAAACCAAAATACAAACTTCCAAACTGAAAATACACATTTTAAGTTGTCTTTACAAATAAGCTAAGGGCAATAACCATAAAATATAACAATCATACGTTACTCCAAGAGCGCGATATATTGAATTTGTTTGGTTAGTTGATAATATTTATTTTTTTATAGTAAATAAATTCATTAATAAAAGGACATATAATTTGTAAAAATGATATTGAAAAATCACATAGCAAATTAGATTAGATGAAAGTTTCGATTGTTTTAACTACGTTCGTTTCATGTATCTTTTTTTTTTATAATCAAAATATATTAAAATGAACTTGGGCCAAGCCCATTACAACTTAGCAGGCCATGCCTGATTCCTCTCCCTCATGCCAGCTCCAGAACTTCACTTACCAGTCAACTACCCAACTTAACTACTGAAACTTAACTACTGATTTAGTTCATACACTTGAAAATGATGAACAAAACCAGGAATATCATTTAAACTGAATAGATAAAATACTAAAACTTAATTAATAAAAGCATGATAATTTTGCAGATTTAATGCACCCCTTCGAAATCTTGCGGCCTTTTCAAACCTCTTCAGCTTCCTGAACTTGCATCTCCATATCTTGTTGCATGACTCCATTCCCTGACGTTGCCTCCACTCCCATGTTGGGTTGATTTACATCCTGAACCAGCCAGTTTCCCTCGTCTTCATCCGAGTTGTTTATTTCCCAACCATCAGCATTGTTGTCATCTTCATGAGCTTGCATGTCCATGTATTCTTCTTCAGAAACTTCCTCAAACCTAGCATCAACTGCACCCAGCCCCATGTCCCACCTCCATAATTCCTTAACTCTCCCAAAAGGTCTTCTAAACACAACCAACCTGGTACGGTTTCTCGAACCATCCTCAGCCAGATAACGAGCCAAACTGTTCTGGTTTGCAGTGCATTCTAAGATTTCGAGATGGAGATTCTTGTCTTTCTTCTTCTGTTCAAGTTGTTGGATAACCCTTGAGTGATTTGGATCTAAAAACCATCTCCACTCTTCCCATTCTTTGAGTTCTTCAATGTTGTCTGTTTCCAGTTGCACATAGTTGAGCTTTTCATAGAAGGCAGACCTCAAGCTGATCAAAAAACCCCATAATTCATTAGCCCTTACTGTTAGGTCACGAACAGTTCCTGAGATCATCTTGATGATAATACCTTCATCATCCCTCACCACTACTCCGGTACCAGCATCGTTTCCATTAGGCAGCTGCTTATTGAGAGTGAAAGCATGGACATTGATCTTGACGAAGCCAGATTTTGGAAAATCCCAACTTTTTTCCATTGAGAGAAGGAGATATTTAGGGTTTTAGAGGGAGATGTGAGAGAGGATGGTAAAGCAAATGGAAAAGGCAGTGTATGTAAGCTTGTTGGCCTAAAAAATACATCCTACTCTTGAATGCTCTTTTCTTGCCCCAATAAGAATATTATTGCAACTGATACACTTTTCCCCTTTCTTAATATTTTCAAAAAAAAGTAATTATTAGCCCCTCTTCAAATTTCTGCTAATAAATTACATCCAGAATCTTCTTTTAGAGTATCCTTGTTATTGGGTTAATTGGAGGATCAACCCATTATCTATAAAACATAATTGGGCTTTGTAGTGAATTAAACCCATGCATGTAAAAAAAATCCTCTCTGAATACCTTGCTTTGCCAGCTCGTCTGCACTATGAAGTTCATTTCTTGGGATGTAGTATAGCCTTATTTTTAGAGACGTTGCTAGTTGTATCCACTCTAAATCCTCATCTGACTCGTAAAAAATACCTGCTTTCAGTCTTAGAAAATTTGCAACAGCAAGTTGACTATCTGTACAGATCACTGAGTTATTCCCTTCTTTTAAAATACTGATAAGGGCCTTTGCACAAAATTTAATGGCTTCTATTTCCGCCTTCAAAGAAGAAGAAGCATTACCTTTTCCTGAGAATATGAATTTAAGTTCCTCATTAATGTCCAAAATGTAGCCTCCTATCCCACTTTTGTGAAGATTACTATCATCTAGAGAAAAAGCTCCATCCACATAGCCAATGTGTTCAGCATTCCAGCTGCAAAACCTCCCACTGCTCTGGTTCTTCCTTGACAAGGAAACTGCCCCAAGTGGATTTATCAACCATAGATCTTCATATTCATTTCGAATCAAAACTGATGCTTAACACCATTTGAAAGATCTGATTTGTGCTAATTTTTGTAACCGGGATAAATTCTTCCTAATTGAGTTAAAAATCAACTGATTCCTTGCAATCTAGAGAGTCCATAATGTTGAGACAATTATGATTTCCCATGCCTCTTTATGCGGATGACTTTGAAACAATGATAAAGCTTCCCAGAAGTTAAGTACATTGACATTTCTATTATATTCCACCAATTTAAAATGAAATTCCATAGAAGCTTAGCATCTTGACATTCCCAGAATAAATGTTCCATAGTTTTCTGAATGTGCTTTGCATCTACTACAACTAATGTCCTGAATGCTCTGAATCCTTTTTTGAAGAAAGACTTTGCAAGGGATGATTTTATTTTCAAGTTTCCGCAAAAACATCTGCACTTTTGGAGGCACCTTCATTTTCCAAAGATGGATCCATTTTCTATCAATTCTTGATAATTCACCAACAACAATTGAATAGACTTCTTTTGTAATGTATACACTCTCATTTACCATCCAAAACACCCTGTCTTCCTTATTATGTAGAATCAAAGTATCAAGAGTATTTTCTATAATTTCAGGTTGCTCTACCTCCCATGCTCTAAGATTTCTCAGCCATGCATCCTCTTTATTTTCTAATGCTCTCCAGACATCTAGCATCACCTCCACTGATATTTCTTTCCATTTAGGAATATGATATAACCTTGGGAAAGCTTTGCTAAGGGGGTTATCAAAAGATTGTAGCCATTTATCTTCCCAGAACAATATTGATCTTCCATCACCTAATTTCCAACTATAATTATGAAGACTTAGCACTGAAGCCAGTGCTGAATTTGATTGTACTTCTAGATGCTCTTGAGAATGTCAGAGGGTTTCATGTATCTTGCATAGTAGATATCCTTTCTCATATCGCTGAAACATGCAACCTTTTTTTGATAGACAGTCTAATGATTTATTGGAGTCGTGAGGATTAAGTTTCTATACATTTTTAATATGTAATCAAAAAATTAACCACGACCATACAAATATTTTCAATGAATTAATATAATAAATATTTTAAGGATTCGATATTGAATAAATATACCAAATTCTCAGAATATGGGTGAAAAATTTGTTAACATGATACGTAGAAATATTCTCTAACAAATAGAGAAATAAAATGAAAGCTAAATTTTAAAAAAAAAACAATAAAGAGGGATTTTGAACTTTTTAACGGGGGTTGTATTTGTTTTGATGATTGGTTCATAATAATATTAATAATAATTCAATTGGTATGAATTCACGGATAAATAATTTTATACTTAAGTTAATTAACATTCCAATAAAAATATATTTTTTCTAAATAAAAATAAAAATAATATATTTATAATAATTAATTAATATAATTTATCGGTCGGTGCGTAGCATGGGTAGAACGCTAGTTAATACTCCCTCTGTCCCTTTCATTTCTTTACACTTTCCTTTTTGGGATGTCCCACCAATTCTTTACATTAATAAAAATAGTAACTTTTAACAATAAAATACATTATTACATCCACTACTTTATTTCACTTTTTCAACACTTTACACTATTACACCCACTACCATGCCCCAACTTTCAAGCTCACATCTGAAGTGCCCCGAATCTGTTGTGCATCCATGTTTGAAGCTTTGTACTTCTAATAAGTGCATATTTTTGCATATTTTTATTACCTATTTATTGTTTGAATTCGTATTTTAATAAATTATTTTGTTGCATTTCAGGAAATCCAAGAAAAAATGAAGAAATGACAAATAAAGAAAATAAATGTCAAAAGAAGAAGAAGAAGGACCAAAACAGAAAACAAGGAAAGAGAAGGGAGTGTGGTGCAAAGAAAAATGGAAGGCTAAGATTAAACCACACCAAACAAAAATGAATGGTGGGGATTAATCCACACCAACCAAAATCCTACAATTTATTTCCTATAAATAGCCTATCTTCTCTTGTAATAAAAAAGAACAAATAAAGAAAATAAATGTCAAAAGAAGAAGAAGAAGAAGGACCAAAACAGAAAACAAAGAAAGAGAAGGGAGTGTGGTGCAAAGAAAAATGGAAGGCTAGGATTAAACCACACCAAACAAAAATGAATGGTGGGGATTAATCCACACTAACCAAAATCCTACAATTTATTTCCTATAAATAGCCTATCTTCTCTTGTAATAAAAAAGAACCCATTTTTTTAGGATTAGAACACAACCCCTTAGTTTTTAGAACAACCCTTAGTATTAGGACACTCCAAAATTAATAGTCGTAATTTTTATTTTTGTAATTCTTGTAAACATTTTAATTTTTAGTACTCATTTTATGCTCTTTATTTTGTTTTGAGAATTATTCCTCTATTTCTGTTTAATTCCCTAAGCCCAGCTTATCTTTTTGCTATCTCCGTATTATTATTTTTTCACTGCAAATCTCTTACACATCCACACAAACCCACTTGTCTGTTTCTCTTGTCCTGATCTGCACGATTCCAACACCTCCTTCCCCTGTTAATTCCGTTTCTCCCCTGTTCCTCTTTCTCTTTACCAATCGAATCCAACCTCTCTCTCTACTCCTTTCCTCCACTGCAAACACCTACCTCCCTCACTCTCATTTAAATCCTACATATTAACGCCCCTCCTCTTCGTTATGTTCTTCGTTATGTTCTTCAATTTATACACAATTCGAACCCATCTCCCCCAATCTCTCTCTCTCTCTCACTATATCTCTCTCCCGTTTCTTTCCCCTCTTCTTCTTCTTCCATCGAGCTCAAACACGACTCTCCTCTCCCTTGTTTCTTTTGATTCGAATCACAATACCCAGGGTTGTTTTGCGAGTTTTACTTTTCATATGAGTTTTTGATTTCGTAGTGCTCGTAATCGAGGTCTCAATGCTTTTTTTTTTTTCTGGTTTTGATAATTACCGAGTCTGCGAATCCCCTCTCCCCAATTTCATTTTAGAATAGTTGAAGTACTGAGTCGACTCGGTTCTATATTTGACTTTATTGTTCGTTGATTTCAAGTTCTTGGCAAGTTATTTTCTGAGTTCGTTGGTTGTTTAAATATCGAGTTTACTAAGCGTAGAGTTGTAATTGTGAAACAAGTTTTAAGAATTTTTATGGTGCTGAGCTGTTCACGATTCTCCTTTGATTGCTTAGTACCGAGTCAAATCATTATCATTGAATTACTACCAAGTTGTTTGTTACTGTAGTTTGGTTATTAAGTTTTAATGGTCGAATTGTTGATGTTGAATTTGTGTGCTGAATCCTTGCTGCGGTTTCTTTATGTTCTAGCTGTAGTTTTGTTGCCAATTCTCTTCATGATTTTAACGATTCCAGCCCCCATCTCATCCCTCTTCTCCTTCGTTTTAGTTAACTCCGCCCATGCGTGGTTTTGTTTTTGCTGCTTTTGAATTAGTGTGTTCAGAGTCGATGTCTGAATAGATGTCCTGTTTTTGGCTACGTTAATTGCTGAGTTTGGAATGTTTAAATCATTGTTGCTATGAGTCTGTTGATGTCATCGTAGTTTTGTTAGCTATTAGTTTTCAAAGTGGTTGAGTACAGCCGAGTCGTTGCTGTGTGCTGCGAGTTTATTAGTTGATTTCAGTCTACAGTCTATTAATCACTGGTGTCGAGTCTGTTTGTTTCGACTTTTGCTGCAATTTACAAGTATTAACGAGTTGTTTCATTTGTTAAGTGTTCTTAGTAGAGTTGTATTTAATTTTGTCGTTCACAGTTGAGTAGTTGCTGTTGCAAGTTTTGTTATGTCGAATTATTACGAGTTGTTGTTTCGAGTTGTATTGTTTTTGCGGTTTTGAATGTTGGGATCGATTCTTGGCTAGTTAATTTTCCGAACGAATCATACCAAATTTCTTTAAAATTTTCTATAAATAAAATTTATTTTTAAATTCAAAGAGTGAAATTCAACAATTTAGTTTTTAGCTTAATTAGAATAATTTAAATATTTTATTTAAAAATAGATTAATTTTCTTTTAGGAATTAAATAGTATAAAATTGAACTTTTTTCAAAATCAAATTTTAAATTCGATTTTAGAATTTTTTTTAGGGTGATTTATTTTTTCTTCACTTCTAATTTAATTAAGTTAGAAATAGAAAAGTAGATTAATTTTCTTAATTTAGATTTAAAAAAAAATGCAAAATTCAGTTTTTCTAGTTTAAAATAGATTAATTTAATTTTCCTTTAAAAATAGTATAAATTTTCTTTTAGGAATTAAATAGTAAAATAAAAAAATTCTCGAAAACCCAATTGTTCTAATTCGACTAAATTAAAAGTTAAAGATCGCGAAATAAATATTATTCCCTGTGGATCGAATCATAAATACTAAAACGAGATCGTGCGCTTGCGATAATTTAATTGTCATGTTTTCAGCACATCAAGTTTTTGGCGCCGCTGCCGGGGAACGAATTATTTCTCGCTCTTTAATTTTTAATTTTTTGGATTAGTTTTACTTATCTCATTTTTATCTCATTTTGTTTTTCGGAAAGTTGAAATTTCGGGAATCATCGTGGAGGAAAATTGGAATTTTTGGAAGCGTGCTTCGGTAACCCGTATTTCACTCTTTTTGCCTTTTTATTTTTAGAAAATCACAAAAAAATTGAAAAATTGAAAAACAAAATTGAAAATTTAAAATCCAAAAATTAGCCAGTAAATACATAATTGTTGCATCATGCATTTAATCACTTAGGGTACATCATCTAGATTTTTATTTTCTTGTTTTTAATTTTTCGTACCTTATAAATTGTGGTGATTGCTGGAGGACCCAAAGGTACGTTAAATTTCTTCTTTCTTTTAGTTAAAACACGTAGTGTAAGCATCCACAATTGTTTATAGTTTTGTATATATATATCATTGTTTGTTGCATTCATTCATAAATAAATCTTAAGGGCAAAATCTCTCACAAGTTAAGGGAAGGGATTTCATCACTCTTTCCTTGGCCCAAAAACAATTAATCCAACATGTTGCATGCCCTTAGCCTTTGATAAAATTAATTAGACGTTTGCCTCTAGGAATTTCGCGCTCAATTAGGAAGGTACCTAAGAAATGAAGTAATCATTAATTATTCCGACTCGTTGGTGTCTAGGCAAGCAAAAGCTTACCTGGCCAATTAAGATTTGGTGTCTAGGCTGGTGTTTAGCCTCTTGGCAATGCTTGCACCTACCTGGCCAAATCGGTCTGAATAAATTCTGATTTACCGAGTTTTTGGTGGTCCTTAAAGTTAGGAGCAAGGTCTAGTTTATTTTAAGAAACCCTATGTCTAGAATTTTTCTTTTGATTTTTCACCCTTTCTTTTGGTTTGTTTTATCGTACTTATTTGCTACGTGCTACTGTCGTGGTTTATGCGAACTACTTGGATTAGGGATAATTCTGCTAGGCTAGCGAGATCAATCGAGATTGCGACCTCTTCTGAATCCGAGTCTGTAGAAATTCTTGACCCCGTAGTGACCATGGCAGTTTCGTTAAAAGACCATTGTTACCCCACCAGATCATCCCAACCCTCTTGCATCACCCTACCTCCCGTAAATGCTAATAATTTCAAAATAAAAGGTCATCAAATTAGAATGTTACCTAATGTTCGCGGGAGTGACGGTGAAGATCCTTATCTTTTTCTACAAGAATTCGAGGAGGCTTGCGCCTTGCAAAAACTCCAACAACTTTCCGAGGATTCCATACGGCTTAGCTAATAAACTTTGCCCATAAAGATAATGCAAAAAAGTGGTTGTATAGTCTACCCGTCAATACGATTTCCACTTGGGAGGGTTTCGTAGTCATCTTTCTTAAAAAATTCTTTCCAAGCCATAAGACTACAAAACTCACGAATGAGATTAATCAATTTCTTCAAAAACACAATGAACCATTTTTAACGTGTTTTGACCGTTTTAAAAATCTTCTATCTCAATGTCCCCACCACGAAATCGAAAAATGGAGACTCTGTAAGTTTTTTTACGAGGCCCTAGATAGTTCAACAACCGCGTTGTTGGAATCTATGTGCCAAGGAAAATTCATGAAGAAAGACGAGGATGAAGGATGGGCATTTTTTGAAGAGTTCGCATAAAAGACTATGTTGTGGGAATCGACTAGGGAACCCATTCGAGAACCTGAGAGATCGAACGATTCAATAGCTACCATGCATCAAAAGGGGTTACATCAAGTTGGTAACTCTATCGCGACCGAGGCTAAATTAGCCACTCTTACTCGACGTTTAGAAGCCTTAGAAACCAACGGGTCCCTCTCCCAAGTATCCATGTGCTCAAATTTTAACTCAACCAATCAAGGGATGCAAAATCCCCAAGATTTCCAACTAGTCAGTGCAATGTTTCAAAGAAATGACCCTTTCTCTCCTACTTTCAATCCCGGGTGGAAGAACTACCCGAATTTCTCGTGGAACCAAGGCCAAAACTACCAATCTCCGACACCCTCTTTTCAAGGCCCAAATCAACAATATCAAGCTCCACCTTATCAACCTCATTTTCAAAGGCCAAATCAAAACTCTTTCCCGCCTCAAAATCATGGTCCTTATCCGACTTAACCAACTCAAGCTCCCGCCCACCCACCAGGTTTTCAAGAGTCGGATAAGAGAATTAATTCATTGGAAAAGAGTCTTGATGTGCTTCTTAAATCCACCACTACTATGGCTCAATCTGAACAAACCTTCATGCAAACCATGACTCAAGATAGGCAGATTTTGAATGCTAGTACTCAAGCCATATCTAAGTTAGAGGTGCAAGTGAGCCAATTAGCCAACGCCTTGTATGAGCGAGAGAAGAATAAGATCCCGAGTCAACCTGAGGTCAACCCTAAATTCCCTATCAATCAAAGACCTCACGAGAATGTGAATGCCATCATCTCTTTAAGATTGGGAAACCAAGTTGATAATCACATAGGTGTCGAGTCCCCCAAAGAGGAACAAGAAGAATCAAACGTGGCACCGACACCTATTCTCGATCATTCTGATCAAACTCCGATTCCCGTCTCTTCTAGTCAGCCGTCTTCTTCGAGTGGAACAACCTCGGAGACCGTTCCCGAAGAACAAGTCTATAAACCAAAGGCTCCTTACCCACAACGCCTCCTTTCAAATAAACAATCGGCTCAAATGGACCAAATTTTGAAAGTTTTCAAACAAGTCAAGATAAACATTCCTCTTTTAGACGTGATTCAACAAGTTCCCTCATGTGCAAAGTGTCTTAAAGAGTTGTGTACCCATAAACGAACCACAAAAGTCCCTAAGAAATCCTTTTTGACGTCCCAAGTGAGCTCAATTCTTTCTAACCAAATTCCCGTGAAGTACAAGGACCCCGGTTGTCCAACCATTTCATGTGTCATAGGTAATACTTTCATGGACAAGGCTTTACTTGACTTAGGTGCTAGTGTGAACTTGCTTCCATTGTCCATTTATCAAGCCCTAGGTTTAGGCGAGCTCAAAAAGACCAATATGACACTTCAACTTGCCGATCGTTCTATAAAAATTCCCAGGGGATTAATTGAAGATGTCTTGATTAAATTGGTGATTTTAACTTCCCAGTTGACTTTGTTGTCCTCGGGACTCAATCCATCACAAATCCTAAGAACCAAATTCTTGTCATCTTAGGAAGACCTTTTCTTGCTACATCCAATGCCTTGATCAATTGTAGGAATGGTTCGATGAAACTCACTTTCGGTAACATGACCATTGACCTTAATATTTTCAATGTCGGAAAAGAACCCAATGAGCTTTATGAACAATCAACAGGGGTTAATGTTGTCAATAAATTTATCACTTGGTCTAGCTTTGAGGAATGTGAGATTGAGTCCCTTCTCGTTGAGGATTTCAAAGTCAACCAAGTGTCTACTCGAGAGTATGCTGATTCATTGAGAGAAATGACTTCGGAAGAGATGCTGAGAGAGTTAGATGCAATTTGTTCTCCGTGGGAGACCCCATCCGAGATTGTTAGTAGTGAGATTGTCGTTGAGAGTCCCGTCGCACCACATCCACCTGCATTTGACTTAATTGTTTATCATCCCGAGTTTGATCAACAGCCTTTAGGAGGAACCGAACCCTCATCTTTTGTCATTCCTAGTGATTTGACCCCAAACCAGACTTTCATTGTCCCTAATCTGCTTAAACAAAATAAAGAAGCCTCAAGTTGGTTTAGGATAAACACTAGCGATTCTTGTACTAATAGGTTGAATGATCCCATGTTGCTGGAGAAAGTCTGTTCTAATCAAAATTTTCAAAAATGTCTTGAATTTTTCTCACAGCTTCACCCCAATTTTCCCACCGGCATCGGCTAATTCAGTTTTATTCTTTACCTCCCCTCCTGAAGTCCAGGTACGGGGGAGGAATTGTGTGCGTAAGTGGTGTTAATTAGTTGTTTTTAATATCCGTTCAGTCTCCATCATCCCTTGTCAGGTATTATCTCCTCATTCTCTTTCATTAATTTCTCTTGCATTTGCATACATTGAGGACAGTGCATGATTTAGGTATGGGGGAGAGTTTTAGTGTAAATACATAAAATTGAAAAATCCAAAAAAATTAAAAAATTTGAAAAATCCAAAAAATAGAGATATTTTAGCTTAGTTGTTCTTCCCGCTCTTTGAACTTTAGAACTAGTTGGTGTTACTGTTTTTAAAAATTATATGTATAATGCCTTTAGATAATTTGAACGTAGTCAAGTAAGGTTTTCCTCATGAAACTTGTGTCGAACAAATTTTTGCTTAAAAGTCCAAGACGACACATTTGCACAAGACTTTGATGGAAAAATTGTATTGGAATGTTATTCGATACCTGAGAGAGAACCCACATGTTAGAACAATGTTGAATCAAACCTTTACGAAATCTTGCTCTTATAGTGTCATATATAAAAAAAAAGGAAAAAAAGAAGAGTCAATAAAGGTTTGTAATTGTAGATTGCTAATGTAATTTTGTAATAATAAATTCTTAGTAGGGAAATCGGCTAGGTTGGGCTCATTGATAACCCGAGTAAGTAAGTCTGAGGGGACTTTGTGCCTAGCAACCTAAGGTCCTTTGTGATCTGGGATTGTTGATCTAAAACTCGCTAAATGGGTATTGATGAAAAAGTCTTTTGGGACCTCAACCATTGCACGGTCGGTCAAGCTGCTAAGAACGTGAAGTTTGGCTAGATACTTGTTTTGATAGAGATTGGATCAGTTCAATATCGGTTGAAAAAGAGAATGTTCGTATGCACTTATCCATCAAAGGCCTTAAATTCACTACACACCTTGGGATTTTTTGTAAATTTTTAGAGTCTAATCATGTGGATTGTTGGAACCTATAACTTGGCAATTATTAGAATAATCTTTAAGGCATATATTTTCCTACAAAATTGTTTTGTTGAATCCAATGAAAGTTAGGTTGAAAGAGGAAAGTTGGATACTTGCTGACTTATCTCAAAGATTTTATGGGTATATCTTCTGTAAACCCTTAGGAGACAACACTCCTCTTGTAGAGATCGTCTATGAGTTTAACGGGTTGGTAAACCTAAAATTACCCGTGATTCCTACGACAGTGAGTATAGGTTTTTCAATTTTCATTTTTCGTTTTGTTTTACTCGAGGACGAGCAAAAGATAGGTATGGGGGCATTTGATAAGTGCATATTTTTGCATATTTTTATTACCTATCTATTGTTTGAATTCGTATTTTAATAAATTATTTTGTTGCATTTCAGGAAATCCAAGAAAAAATGAAGAAATGACAAATAAAGAAAATAAATGTCAAAAGAAGAAGAAGAAGGACCAAAACAGAAAACAAGGAAAGAGAAGGGAGTGTGGTGCAAAGAAAAATGGAAGGCTAGGATTAAACCACACCAAACAAAAATGAATGGTGGGGATTAATCCACACCAACCAAAATCCTACAATTTATTTCCTATAAATAGCCTATCTTCTCTTGTAATAAAAAAGAACAAATAAAGAAAATAAATGTCAAAAGAAGAAGAAGAAGGACCAAAACAGAAAACAAGGAAAGAGAAGGGAGTGTGGTGCAAAGAAAAATGGAAGGCTAGGATTAAACCACACCAAACAAAAATGAATGGTGGGGATTAATCCACACCAACCAAAATCCTACAATTTGTTTCCTATAAATAGCCTATCTTCTCTTGTAATAAAAAAGAACCCATTTTTTTAGGATTAGAACACAACCCCTTAGTTTTTAGAACAACCCTTAGTATTAGGACACTCCAAAATTAATAGTTGTAATTTTTATTTTTGTAATTCTTGTAAACATTTTAATTTTTATTACTCATTTTCTGCTCTTTATTTTGTTTTGATTCGAATTATTCCTCTGTTTCTGTTTAAGTCCCTAAGCCCAGCTTATCTTTTTGCTATCTTCGTATTATTTTGTTTTCACTGCAAATCTCTTACACATCCACACAAACCCACTTGTCTGTTTCTCTTGTCCTGATCTGTACGATTCCAACACCTCATTCCCATGTTAATTCCGTCTCTCCCCTGTTCTTCTTTCTCTTTACCAATCAAATCCAACCTCTCTCTCTACTCCTTTCCTCCACTGCAAACACCTACCTCCCTCGCTCTAGTTTAAATCCTGCATATTAACGCCCCTCCTCTTCGTTATGTTCTTCAATTTATACACAATTCGAACCCATCTCCCCTAATCTCTCTCTCTCTCACTATATATCTCTCCCGTTTCTTTCCCCTCTTCTTCTTCTTCTTCCATCGAGCTCAAACACGACTCTCCTCTCCCTTGTTTCTTTTGCTTCGAACCATCACAACACACAGGGTTGTTTTGCGAGTTTTACTTTTCATATGAGTTTTTGATTTCGTAGTGTTCGTAATCGAGGTCTCGATGCTTCTTTTTTTTTTCTAGTTTTGATAATTACCGAGTCTGCGAATCCCCTCTCCCCAATTTCATTTTAGAATAGTTGAAGTACTGAGTCGACTCGGTTCTATATTTGAGTTTATTGTTCGTTGATTGCAAGTTCTTAGCAAGTTATTTTCTGAGTTCGTTGGTTGTTTAAATATCGAGTTTACTAAGCGTAGAGTTGTAATTGTGAAACAAGTTTTAAGAATTTTTATGGTGCTAAGTTGTTCACGATTCTCCTTTGATTGCTTAGTACCGAGTCAAATCATTATCATTGAATTACTACCAAGTTATTTGTTACTGCAGTTTGGTTATTAAGCTTTAATGGTCGAATTGTTGATGTTGAATTTGTGTGCCGAATCCTTGCTGCGGTTTCTTTATGTTCCAGCTGTAGTTTTGTTGCCAATTCTCTTCGTGATTTTAACGATTCCAGCCCCCATCTCATCCCTCTTCTCCTTCATTTTAGTTAACTCCGCCCATGCGTGGTTTTCTTTTTGCTGCTTTCGAATTAGTGTGTTCTGAGTCGATGTCTGAATAGATGTCCTATTTTTGGCTACGTTAATTGCTGAGTTTGGAATGTTTAAATCATTGTTGCTATGAGTCTGTTGATGTCATCGTAGTTTTGTTAGCTGTTAGTTTTCAAAGTGGTTGAGTATAGCCGAGTCGTTGCTGTGTGCTGCGAGTTTATTAGTTGATTTTAGTCTACAGTCTGTTAATCACTTGTGTCGAGTCTGTTTGTTTCGACTTTTGCTGCAATTTACAAGTATTAACGAGTTGTTTTATTTGTTAAGTGTTCATAGTAGAGTTGTATTTAATTTTGTCGTTCGCAGTTGAGTAGTTGCTGTTGCAAGTTTTGTTATGTCGAATTACTGTTGGGGTTGTTTCGTGATTACGAGTTGTTGTTTCGAGTTGTATTGTTTTTGCGGTTTTGAATGTTGGGATCGATTCTTGGCTAGTTAATTTTCCGAACGAATCATACCAAATTTCTTTAAAATTTTCTATAAATAAAATCTATTTTTAAATTCAAAGAGGGAAATTCAACAATTTAGTTTTTAGCTTAATTAGAATAATTTAAATATTTTATTTAAAAATAGATTAATTTTCTTTTAGGAATTAAATAGTATAAAATTGAACTTTTTTCAAAATCAAATTTTAAATTCGATTTTAGAATTTTTTTCAGGGTGATTTATTTTTTCTTCACTTTTAATTTAATTAAGTTAGAAATAGAAAAGTAGATTAATTTTCTTAATTTAGATTTAAAAAAAAATGCAAAATTCAGTTTTTCTAGTTTAAAATAGATTAATTTAATTTTCCTTTAAAAATAGTGTAAATTTTCTTTTAGGAATTAAATAGTAAAATAAAAAAATTCTCGAAAACCCAATTGTTCTAATTCGACTAAATTAAAAGTTAAGGATCGCGAAATAAGTATTATTCCCTGTGGATCGAATTATAAATACTAAAACGAGATCGTGCGCTTGCGATAATTTAAATGTCATGTTTTCAGCACATCAACTTCAAATTACTAGTCTTCATCTTTAACCCCAGCAACTCAACACACCTTTCTGCAACAATACAATTTGTGGCACCGGTATCCACCATCGCCATCATCTCATATCCATTCACTTGAACATTCACATACATAAGCCCATCACAAGGCACTGACTTTCCCATCCTTAAAGTCACCAAACGTATAAGACTAACCCTCTCAGCTACATCCTCAGTTTCAGCATCACTAGAACCAGCCTTGCAATTGCCTTATCTGCCTTTGTGCCCACATATAGACATATATAAACATATATCTATCTGTCCCAGCATGCCATGTTGTAGAACCCATGATCTAGAAGCAGTTTCCACATTCTAGTAACCGCCACCAACCACCCATCATAAGCTTTGCACATGCCTTGCTTTTCTGGACCCCCACTTTCTTTTGGATCACATTTGACCCATCTTTAGACAAGCCCAATAAACCTTTCTAAATTCCCAAGTACTTTAGCCACATCCATTTATAAGGCACCAACACTACGCCATAGATGGTCTATTACAACTTTTTGGCATGGGTGTTACTTTCTTGGATGTTAGCATAGCTATGAAATTTTTGAGCTATCGCAACCTTCTAATTGTGGTGTTACCAAATCCAGAAAAGTATGTTATTTTAGTTATAAAAGGTGTTACAGTGGGCAACACCATGAGATGTGTTACCATAGAGTATTATGAACAAAATTTTATTTTATTTAAAATTAATGATTTAATAATTATTTGACTTTAAAAAAAATTAATTTTAACAAAATCATTGAAGTTATCATTGTAAAACGTAAAATTCCATCAAATAATTAAATTATTGATTTTTCATAAAAATTAAATTTTGTTTATAAATTTCGAATAAAAAGGTTTTAAAATAAAGTAATATCAAAAAATTATTAAATTTTAACTAAATTCATTAAAAAAATTTATAGAGAAAATAACAATTTGCATAAATTATGAATTATTTCACAATAATGAAAATAATAAATTTAAAAATATAATTTAATACCAAAAAATTAAAATAAATTTAAAATATTTTTTAAAGAATATAAAAAAGAAATGTACACTGAATTATTGAAATGGGTTGCAAATAAAAATTGAGATGGGCTGAGCGGCAAACAAAAAAGAGAGCGACAACATGAAAATTTAGAATTAGGTTAGTCAAACACAAGTGGGGGAAAATTTGGGGAAAAACACTTCTGTCACTTCTCTCTCTCGCCTCTCTCTCGCCTTTCTTTGTTCTCTCTCGTCTCTCTCTCGCCTTTCTCTATTTCAATTAGTGTTTGAACTGGGTTAATCGAAGCTTGGGTCAAGGATTCAATTAGGGTTCCAGCTGGATTAATTGAAGTTTGTGTTCGAAGGTGTTTGGTTAATTAAAGGTATAAATCTCTCTTTCCCTCTCTTTCCGTCCCTCTCTCTATCTTTCTCTCTGTATCTCTCTCCCCCTATCTCTGTCTCGATCTCTATGTCTCTCTCTCTCTCTCTCTCTCTCCCCCTGTCTCCCACTCCCTATCAATCTCTCCCCTACTCTCTCATGTATGTATGTTTTTTTAATTTACTATTTCGTGTTTCTCAAATTTGTGTACACAAGGGTCGAATTATATATCTCGATTTTTGTATATATGCCTTTTCTGTGGATTACTTGTATTGCTATTTGGTGGATTCATCTCTGTGATATGTATAATTAATTTTAAATTAACTTATTCATCTCTCTCCAGACTATGCATATTCAATAAGATTTCACAAGCTTTTTGTAATGATTAATAGTAAAGAATAAAGAGAATAAATTTAGGAATAGTTTATGTGCCT
This sequence comes from Saposhnikovia divaricata, assembly GCA_036435485.1. Lineage (NCBI taxonomy): Eukaryota > Viridiplantae > Streptophyta > Magnoliopsida > Apiales > Apiaceae > Saposhnikovia > Saposhnikovia divaricata. The sequence goes on from CM071598.1 coordinate 135,840,599, forward strand.
AATGTAAATGGATGTATATATCTTTTCTTTCTTTGAATTTCTGAGCATTCTCCGGACATCGAATTTGTATTTTTTATTTCTTTTAATTTCTAATTTAAAATTGCATAAGCCATTCTCATGTCTCTTCATTTATAAGTTTCTTTTGTTCTTTTATTGAAGCTTGCTTAAACTTTATAGGCACAGAATTTGTATGCTTACCAATTCATCCAATTATCTTTTTATTGTTAGGAAAATCAACACCTATCCTTGCTGTGTTTGGGGGAAATTGGCCGTACAAATACAGGTTCAGGGTATTACACCTAATAACGTTGAACTCTTGGCTCCTTTTTTTAAACCTCGGATATTAATAATTTTTTATTACAATACAAGTTCAGGGATTCAAATTTGATCCAGAGGGTGAATATGTGACGCAATGGCTGCCTGAGCTAGCAAGAATGCCCTTTTCGATAAAGAAGCACAAAACTTGTAGCGGGACTTCCTTTTCGGTTCCACAATCCTGTTCACTATCTTCTGATCTAAAGCAGCTATGCAATGTAGAAATAGATACGGAGGATGGTTCAAGAAATAGATACGTTGTTAGTAATTACTTTTTATTGTAGAAGATGTAACTTGGAGATAAGACTCCAGCGTTGTATAGCATGTTGGTTTATCACTGGATGATGTTAGATTATTTTATTGGTGAATGAAAATAGGATTTCATTGTGGTTGGTTTTATTTTGCTGGGAAATGTAACATTTAAATTGTATATATTTTTTATTTTATTACATAAAGATGTGGGCCCCACATATGAGCCCCACATATGAGCCCCACTTAGATGTTGCTATAGAGGTTTTTTGTAACCACATTTGCTATGTTACCTTAGGCTATTTTTTATGTTACCTTTGGTATCTATAGCAACTGCTGAGAACCTAACACGGCTGAAGTGTTACCATAGCCCTATTTTAGGCTATGGCAACGTTAAACAGGGTCTATGGTAACATACTTTTGGGGTTGCAATAAGCAATCTATGGCGTAGTGCAAAAACCCGCTAATGCTGCTACCATCAAAACAGCCCAGCACCAAGCCCAATGACCTTGGCGCGCATCCAACTAAGTAGACCAGCGTCCCACCGTTTTGTGCCAATATCCAGCCCACGTTTCCTTAGAGTATTCACTATGTGATCAGGTCCTTGCCTTCACAAATTTCCCACAAATGAGACCAATTCGCCAATGACTAGCCCTAACGGCTCCGATTGTCCCGGCTACCAATAAGTGAAGCCACCCAGCTGGGCTCCCAAAATGCTTTCCAACCAAGGTTCCTTACAAACCCTCCCACACTCTGAGTTTGATGTCCTCATCAAAATGTCAACAATGCTGAGAAACCAATTCTCCAAGTAGCAAACCAACGCCTGAAAACCAAGGCTGCAAGTCCCCGTCTGCGGTATGCCACTGCCCCCCAAAAACCAACTATCAAAGCTGATTAATTAACCTCCAGCCTGAGTTATTCTCCCAAACTCAATGTAGTAAGCCCAATGCCATAAAAAAGGCTTCAAACCAATTGCTTGAACTTTACCACCTTCCAATGCCAACTGTACAAAAGCTGACTTCCCACCAAACGTATGCCATACAAAGACACACTTCCGATCATGCTAAAGATGATCAATTGCCACCACTAAAAGTGTAGAACCAGGTTCCATATTTCCCCAAGACAGAATGCCAACAATGCAAACCAACTTCCTTTGTGCAGAAATTATGCAACAATGACTATGCCCAATGCAAAGTATTTATAGACCACATACTAAGCATGACATCTTTCAACGGAAGCCAAAAACATATACAATCTATGTGTGCAGAACCATGAACACAACATTTCGATATTTACATCACTAGGCATTACAACTTGCAAAGGAAATTACAATGGAATTATACACCTAACTTCAACACATCTGCACAACACTTATGCACATCACACAACTAGAATTTATAAACATAATTCTAAGCCACAGACTATAAACTCATCAATTCAAATTCTGGAGTCTTGGGACAACAATGATGCCTTATGCACGCAGGTTGGAGTCTCCATCTATTGGGGACATTGTTGGGAACTGATGGGTATCAAGGCTAGCAGGCGGCCTGGTGCTTGTACTTGTCGCCAAGCTGGTGTACTTGGGCGACTCTGTTGGAATAAACGGTATGGTTTTGATTGTTGGTTCTGCGAGGTGAAGTGGGACTATTGAAGTAGCAAGAAAGCTGATGAGGACATCAGGCTCAAATGGAGTGGGTGGGTTTGTAAGACCTTTTGGTTGCTGGTGACTGTCACATCCCAGCCTATCCATCCAGCCATGTCGCTGAATGTTGGTGCACCCCAATGGCCTACACCTAATATTCTTCACAAAGATCAGCCCACGAAGAAGCCTGCTCTCCAACCTTTGGACACTTTTTCATAAAGTGTGGTCCTTCATTGATGAAGCACAAAATTGCCTTTCCCCTAGGCTGTGCAACGTCGTCAATGGCACCATCATCACCAACATCAGTTTTAGACCCTTCTTCGAAATCACCACCAGCATCTTTACCCACATCCACCGTAGCACGAACCATCTCCCTATAGGGACAGACCCTTGCCAAATGAGGCCCCTCGCAAATAAAACACAACTTCGTTTTAGGCTGTCCAGCGCTCTTGGTTTCAGTTCGGGCAGATTATGCACCATGCACCACCTTCTTTCCACGATTCCCCACAAATTCCATAGGGACAGATACATCAGCATCATTTTTAGGATGACCACCATCCAAAGAGACTTTAGCAACATCCCGTCTAAGGAACATCATTTCATATCTGATTTCCTGCAAACTCTCCAATCATCGATCGGCAAGAGAAGCAACCTGCAAAGACAAGTCATTAAATTTATCTTTCACAGCATCCATCTGATTTCCAATGGTTTTCTTCATCTCATCAAAGTCCTCCTTCATAACTTGGTATTTTTGAATCAACGGTCATAAGTTAGCTTCTAGAGATTCACACATAACTCTTTCTAACCGAGCAACATCACCATATGCATCACTGTCTTGCAGATTCTCCATGAATCCTGACGAAACTCAACCAACAAAATCAACCAATAACTAGCGACGAAGCTCTGATACCAGTTTTCACCCTTGTGCGGCCTGTCCTTGTGTCCCAGGTAACGGTGCTAAAAACTTGTTATCGATTTTACAACTCAGATGCAAGTGCACATATAATTCATTTCCACAAGGACTAAATCTAAGTTGTTAAGTATCACACACTATCGTTTTTCTAATTCAAGTTGAAATTAAAGTTGGTTGAAAACATGAACTAATTATCACTAGATTCTATACTAACACAAATAATATTCCAAGATTAATGAAACTAGGCCTTTAATTTCAACTTGTGTTCTTCAATAAGTTACAATTTTGTTCTCTAGTTTAGTGTTCCAATTGCTAGTCTAAGGCACTTAACTAACCACAAGGACCTTCCGAATCTCAAGTGATTCTAATTCATCAACTAATTCCCATATTCCTATGAAGAATTTAAGTATTAGAACAACATTGACCTCTACCTTATAAAGACTACCTAGGGTGTTTAAGTATATGCCTATCTTAAACACAAATTAGCAATTTGCTAATCCCAAGCTATAGTGATTATGCCTTAAATCAAGTTTTCTTTTCCAAGTCAACCAAATTTGCCAATTCAATTTCAAGATTGACATTCCTTGAAAAGCATTAAACACAAATCAATATAAACAATTGTAATGAACACCATAATTAGAGAATTGGAGAACAAACTTATATTATAACACAAGTATCCATTCAAGGCTTAGAAAGAGTATTAGTTCAACATCACAACCAAGAGTACTATACATAGAAATGAAGACATGGTTTTAAGTTTACAATAAAGAAAAGTAAGGAAAAGAAGATAAAAACTCTAGGATTTGATCTTCTCCCAAGGCTTCTCTTCTAACTTCTTCCCTTGTTCTTCGTCCTCTTATTTTTCCTCTATGTTGTCTGTAACCGTTCTCTCCCCCCCCCCAAAGTCACGTACATGTATTCTACTCCTCTCTAATATATTAATATAACTGACCTCTATGTCAAAATATAAGTATGTTTTAATTATTTTATAACAATACAAATAAGTTTCCTACATAAAATAGGACTCTTAAAAATATAAATTCGAGCTGGCTGCTTCTAGCCTTTTTCTAGACAGTTTGGAACATTAATAAAATCTGAGACCATACTTGAATTAAAGGTCTTCTCGTAAGCTTTCCAACGGTGCCTGAATCACCTCATTCAGCCAAAACAGTGAACACCGCGCAAGCTGATCCGAAAATCCGAATTTTGCTAGAATTACTTCAAATTTTTGCAATTTCAGCCACAATCCTTCTATAATAATAAATCATTATTTCCTGCAATTAAACATGAAAATTAGTTAAATAAAAATCCAAATTCATGCAAAATAAACTAAAAATGTAGAGAAAATATGATCATAAAAATCATATATCAAATATCCCCACACTTAAGTTCTTGCGCGTCCTCGAGCAAGTAAAATAAAAGTAAAAGCTACAACCTAACTTATTAAAACCACTTTCCTAGGTGACACGATTGCATTGAGCATATGCAACAAGCCTTTAAACCCCTAGGCAACCATAGTAGTACGAGTTTTGTCTCGTGAGGGCCTATAGCGAATGTACCCACAAAATCCATCTAGCACATGTAAACTAATAGAGATGATAATAGAAGTAAGTAAGTCTATCTACCAAGTATTCGATGCACACCATTATAACTCCACACAAACAAGATTACTCATATTATCTCAACTTAAGAATCAAGATGCAAATGCTAAGTCTTGGTGTCAAATGTGCAAGTATCCACGTAGTCTACTCGTAGAATGTGCATAAGTACTCAAAAATCCATGTCAAATACAAAATAAAGTTGGTAATCATGCTAAGTATACAAGAGTGCACTATCAAGAAGACTTGGGATTTTCATATTTATATCAAGAAATACCTCACCTTTCACTCAAAAAAAAATTACGCTCAAGAATGGGTTAAGTGTATCACTCAATTCCATCATATACATAAACATGCTTGATACTTGACATCGATCCAACTAAAAACAGAACATACATGAATAATGATAATCAAAAGGACTTTTATTTAGGTTGTAATGGGGCTAGGAACAAGGTATGTAAAGAAAAGTCAAATAGGGTGAAGTGTCACAAGCTAGTGATTCTCCATTTTTACTCGCACAATCTACCCATATGCCTTCCCCACACTTAGACCATTAAGCACAATTAATTTATCTAGCCCGAGATGAAGGATCATAAAGCACAAGAACTATAAATAACAAATGAAAATGCTCTTTTTTTTTTCGTTTTTCTCTCTTTTTTTTCTCAAGGCATATATTTATTTTATGGCCTTGTTTTTCATTTTTTTTTCAATTTTTTTTTCGAGAGCTACAAGAAAAGTGAAACAAACACGTATATACACCACAATGATCCTCTAAAAGTCCCAGAACAAATACTAAGCATTTACAAACTAACCTCAACATTTCCCAAAATGAAAAATATGATCACAAGTAACTCATTTATCACACCTTATTACTCCCTCCTAATCTCACTAGCCTGTGACAAATAGGGATCAAGATTATATAAGGTCATTAAGAAAAAATTAGGTCATTAAGAATAAAACGGTTAAGCTCAAAGGGCTACTAACGGATCACAAATACAAGGCATGTCAAAATGGGAAAATGGAAGGTTGATCCTAGGTACCTTTATCATGTTATCATGTATTCAATGCCATGTATCTCAAGAAAGGTCTAAGACAAGTGATAGCGATGCAAATGCAATGTGGACACACAAGCAAACAAAAATACGATGCAAAAGATATGCATATAGGCTCAAAAGCTCACTTGGTGTCAAAAGATAATAAATCCCACGTCACAAGAATTCTTTCGAATGCACCTACTTGTACTCAAAGCATGAAAACCAAATCATCTTACACATAAATATATCACTTTAATTACTTAAGACGATCAATGAGTCTACTAGTTTCAACTTGCTAGTGAAAGTGTGTGCACAAGATCATAGCATTACACCTCTCAACAAAAGTTTTAACAACACACGATCACTTAGCATGCGTGGATACATTCAGCTCAACTTTAAAACAAGTAATGCATCGACTACTTGATAGACAACTAACAACGTTTCACCATATCATCTCTATTATTTTATAAGGCTAGAATTATATTTTGGTTTTAAAATTTTTCAATTTTTTTATCAAGAACACCTCCTCACACTTAAGTGAGTCATTGTCCTCAAGGACTCGAAAAGAACCACAAAAATCAACACAACGACTCCTACATAGATAAGAAATAAAACTACTAAAGAAAAGAAAACTCCCCTAAGTATCATGATGAATGATGTTGAAAATGCTGCTGCATAAATGCAAACATCTCTTCCATTTGTTCCCTCATACTCTCTTGGTTTAGTAGTATCTTGGCATGACTTTTTTGTCGCTCATCTTGCCCTTAAGTATCTTAGCTTGGCTTTGGCGCACTTCAGCAATTTGTTCCTATACTGTACGTTGAAGCTCCACAACTTGCTCTTCCTGCTCATCCGATAGTGCCCGACGTGGATGATATAATGGTTGTGGTCCATAAATACTTCGATACAACATCCGTATACCAAATAAGTACTCGACATCAATAACAGCTAACCATCCATCTGTCACTTTCAAATTGGTTTAGTTGCGATCAAATACCCCCAAATTCTCAACAATTCTTGTAATGAAACCTCCTAGTACAATAGCACCCTTGGTGCGCTTTGCTTGATACAAGAACCTATTAATGAGCAAGTTTGTCCAATCCACTCTTAGTCCTTCATTAAAATGATACAATAAAGCAAGCTCCCCTATTTGAACCTTGTTTTTGCTCTCTGCTCGACCATAGATAGTGAATGACAAGAGTCTAGCAAAATAACGAAGAGCAAAACATAATATTTCTGAAGACAAAGCCCGTTGAGTGTCATAGCTTTCAGTATTTGGCAACCGTGTGATGTTGAGCCAAAAGGGAGTAGCATAATTCTCTGGCAATGGTGGCTGCTCAATCAATTTCCACCCAAACATGTCCACAAATGCAGCTTTAGTGATATCATGACACACATTAGCAAGCCGGAATGAAAGTGTGTTGTGCTCGGTAACAGTGAAAGAACTCAGAAATTAATAAGTTAGTGGCGCATATGAAGGTTCATCCATGGTCATCAAATCACTCCAACCCATAAAATTCAACGCCTCCACGAAATCCTCTTTAACTGTCAAGAGTTCCAACATAGATGAATCTACATATTTATTGGGTAAAACCTTACGCTTAGATAGTACGGTGTAAAGAGCCTGCTGAGTTTCTCCAGCGGGCTTAATAGTTGGATACTTTTGGATGCTGGAGGCCGCTGGATGTGGTGCGTGCTTTTGTTTCTTGGCAGGAGGTTGCTGATCAACAAAAGATTTAGCACGCTGCTTTTGTGAGGATACCCGAGTCATGATCGGATGACCGGAGAACACGATTGGAGACAATATGAGAAGAACAGAAAAAAATCTCTTGCTGCTGGTGCTGTACGCTACTGTACAGTTGTAACCGCTCACAGATAAACCCTAGGATAATGTAGAACCCCCCGTGTACGTGGCCAGGAACGTGTGTGAGTGATAATATACATACAATTTACAAATAAACACCTGATAGAATTAGAATTATAATTATAATTATGTTTTTTTAAACATTATAGATATCACATGTTTTTTTAATATGTACAAAAAAGATAAAAAGAGAATAGGAAAAAAACAAACAAAAGAAAAGAAAAAGGAAAAAAAATAAAAAAAATAAAAAGTAAATAAAATAATAAAAATAATAATAATAATAATAATAATAATAGTAGTAATAATAATATTATGTGTTTTAAATTTTTAATATGTACAAATCTGGACATTAAAGGAAAAGAGAAAAACAAAACAAATAACTAAAAACAACAAATAACAAAAACAACCAAAAACAAAAAAAATTATAATAAAAATAAAACAAAAAAATAAAATAAAAAGATACTAACGTGACTACTAAAGTAGACAAGTAGTACATGACAAGTAGTACATGTATCCTAGCAAGGAAAATAAAACTACGGGGTGTGGAAATTAAGCCGCCAGCTTTTGAGTGATTTGTAATCACGCGCGATGCCCAGACTCAGTATACCGCTGCTTTGGTTTTTAATACTGCCATTTTGTGTTGCTGGCTTAGCTTCACTTTTTTTTTCTTTTTTTTCGAGTCCCAGAGACAGAGTGCTCTGTTCTGTTCTATTCCTCCAAACAGTACCAAATGCATGCTCAGCACCATTAACATACGGTCCTGTGAATTACTTCACAACAACAAATCATCAAAGCACCTTATGGGAGTAAAAATAATATAATGAAGATAAAAATAATAACTACAACTAACCTATGAACTAAATAGCAATGAAACTAATATACTAGAATAAAAATTTGTACAAACTAACCGAACAACATGCTTGGGTTGCCTCCCAAGAATCGCCTTTTTATAGTCATGGCCTTGACTATTCACTCCCTTCATAGCTCCGAAAGAGTGATGGATGAAACATTACGATCAATGTCACCACCCAAATATGGTTTCAACCTTTGCCCGTTAACTTTGAATGATCTCCCGGTTTGCATATCTTTAACTTCAATAGCACCATATGGATAGACTTGTACAACCTTAAAAGGCCCGGACCAACGTGATTTGAGTTTACCCGAAAATAACTTTAGCCTTGAGTTAAATAGCAAAACCATTTGTCCAGACTCAAGTTCTTTGGGCAGAATTTATGATCATGCCACTTCTTCATTTTCTCCTTGTAAATTCTAGAGCTCTCATACGATTTTAATCGAAATTCCTCAAGCTCGTTTAATTGAAGAAGTCGTCTTTCTCCAGCTACAGCAAAATCAAAGTTAAACTTCTTGATTGCCCAAAAAGCTTTGTGCTCTAACTCCACCGATAGATGACTAGCTTTTCCATACACCAACTGATAAGGTGAAAATGCCAATGGTGTTTTGTAATCGGTCCTGTAAGCCCAAAGACTTTCATCTAACTTCTTAGACCAATCCTTTCTTGTAGAATTCACCGTCTTTTCTAGAATTGTTTGATTTCCCTTTTAGAAACTTCAGCTTGCCCATTGGTTTGAGGATGATAAGCACATGCTACCTTGTGGCAAATTCCATATTTCAACAATAATGTTGAAAATTGTTTGTTACAAAAATGTGTTCCCTCGTCACTTATAATAGCTCTTGGTCTTCCAAACCGAGTGAAAATATTCTTCTTCAGAAATTCAAGTACCACAGATGCATCATTGGCTGGGGTAGCTATGGCTTCAACCCACTTGGAAACATAATCAACAGCCAACAATATATATTGATTCCAGAATGACATCACAAAGGGTCCAATAAAGTCAATACCCCAAACATCAAAAAATTCTACCTCCAAAATATAATTCAAGGGCATTTCATTCCTTCTAGAAATATTACCAGTACGTTGGAAATGATCACGTCTTTTCACAAATTCATGAGCATCTTTAAAAAGAGAAGGCCAATAAAAACCTGAATGTAAGACCTTTGCTGCTGTCCTATAACCTTGAAAATGACCACCATAAGGAGAGTTGTGACAGTGACTCAAGATACTCTCAATCTCATCATCAGGAATACACCTTCTTAGAACGTTGTTTGGCCCAAGCTTGAAAACGAAAGGCTCATCCCATAGAAAAGATTTAACTTGATGCAAAAATCTTTTCTTTTGCTGATAATTAAAGTCAACAGGAATGATGTTGCTTACCAAATAGTTAACAAAATCAGCAAACCAAGGAAGTCCTTTATTGTTGATAGCCATAAGTTTCTTATTAGGAAACGAATCATCAATGACTTGAGAATTATCAGAATTCTCATTGTTCTCCAACCTAGATAGGTGATCGGCAACCTAATTTTCAGAACCCTTCATATCCTTGATCTCCAAGTCAAATTCTTGTAAAAGTAGAACCCACCAAATCAGCCGAGGCTTTGCATCCTTTTTCTCAATCAAATATTTGATAGCAGAATGATCAGTGTACACAATCACCTTGGTACCCACAAGATAAGACCTGAATTTCTCCAAAGCATACATCACAACAAGCAATTCTTTCTCAATATAGTGTAATTAAGTTGAGCACCAGAAAGAGTCTTACTTGCATAGTATATCGAATGAAAAATCTTGTTGCATCATTTTCCCAATACTGCTCCAACTGCAAAGTCACTAGCATCACACATCAACTCAAAAGGAAGACTCCAATTAGGGCAAATGATAATTGGTGCAGAAACCAATTTCTTCTTCAACTCCACATATGCTGCAAGGCAAGAATCATCAAAGACAAACTTTGTATCTTTTTCAAGTAAGTTACATAAAGGCTTTGAAATTTTTGAGAAATCCCTGATGAAGCGCCTATAGAACCCAGCATGGCCAAGAAAACTTCTGACTCCTTTTACAGAACTTGGTGGAGGAAGCTTCTCAATAGTTTCCAACTTAGCTCTATCAACCTCTAAGCCTTTGCTTGACACTTTATGCCCAAGAACAATTCCTTCTTGAACCATAAAATGACATTTCTCCAGTACCAAATTAGTTTCCTCACACCTTTGTAGCATCCTTGTCAAATTCGTCAAACATGCATCAAAATACCCATCCAAGAAACAATATAGCCATCCAAGAAACATATAGCCATGAAAACCTCTATCCCTTGCTCCACCATGTCTGAAAATATAGCCATCATACACCTCTGAAAAGTAGAGGTGCATTACACAACTCAAATGACACCCTTCTAAAAGTAAAAGTACCAAAAAGGCATGTATAAGTAGTCTTCTCTTGATCTTCTGGTGCTATAGAAATTTGATGGTAACCAGAATACCCATCCAAGAAATAATAGAACTCTTTACCTGCTAGTCTGTCAAGAATCTGATCAGTGAAAGGTAATGGAAAATGATCTTTCCTTGTGGCTTTGTTCAGCTTTCTACAATCCATACACACCTTCATCCCGTGACTGTTCTGGTAGGAATGAGCTCTTTCTTTTCATTAGCCACAACTTTAATTCCACCTTTTTTCGGTACACATTGAACGGGACTATCCCAAGAACTATCTGAAATAGGGTATATGATCCCTGCATCTAGCCACTTAATGATCTCCTTCTTCACCACTTCTTTCATGATAGGATTAAGCTTCCTTTGATGTTCAATAGTAGGCTTATGACCCTCCTCAATTGATATTTTATGCATACAAAATGAAGGACTTATACCTCGAATATCAGTAATTTTCCACCCAATAGCTTTTTTATATTCCTTCAAGACTCGCAACAATTTTTCTTCCTGATCAAGTGAAAGAGTGGAAGATATAATCACAGGAAAAGTAGAATTTTCCCCAAGAAATGCATACTTGAGATGTGTTGGTAGTTGTTTAAATTCTAATTCAGGAGGTTCTTCAATGGAAGGCTTAGATGCCTTAGATTTCTCGGGCATCTCAAAAGATTCAAACTTCTGAAATGGTCTTTTATAAGTAGGCAATGCATTGAGCTCCTTGATACATTGAGCAATCACATCACAAGTCTCATCACTTGCTTCTTGTAAAGACAATTCTAAAGCATCCCTAGTGTGATGTGTCATCATGTGCACATCATCATCACCTGTAATAGCACTTAAAGAAAAACAACTCTCTTCATCATTAGAAAACTTCATGGCAGAAAAAACATTAAATGTCACCTGTTCATCTTGCACTCGCATGGTTAACTCTCCTTTTTGAACATCACTGGGAGTTCTTCTTGTAGCTAAAAATGGTCTACCAAGAAGTAAAGGAATGACTGCATCTTCTTCCATATCAAGAACAATAAAATCTGCTGGAAAGATAAACTTATCCACCTTCACAAGAGCATCTTCAACTATGCCCTTTGGATATGCCAAAGATCGGTCTGCCAATTGTAACCTCACTGATGTAGGCATCACTTCTCCAACTCCTAGCTTCATGAAAATTGATAGTGGCATCAAATTCACACTAGCCCCCAAATCACATAAAGCTTTACCAAAGTATTGTATGCCAATAGTGCAAGGAATAGTGAAACTTCATAGATCTTTGAGTTTTGGTGGAAGCTTTTTCTATAGAATAGCACTACACTCCTCAGTTAAAGCCACGATCTCAAATTCTTCCAATATTCTCTTCCTTGACAAAATATCCTTCATAAATTTAACATAACTTGGCATCTGCTCTAATGCTTCAGCAAATGGAATATTAGTGGATAATTTCTTGAAAACATCCATAAAATTCTGAAATTGCTTGTCTTGCTTCTGCTTTTGTAATCGCTGAGGGAATGGAGGTGGAGGATATAATGACTTCTTCGGTGTTGTTGCTACAACTTGAGGATTTGAGAGCACAATAGGTTCTTCATTCACCACTTTTTCAGGATCTTCATTAGAATGACTTTTTATAGCTACCTCATCATCAACTTTCTCTGTATTCCCTTCAATTTTCTTACCACTTCTCAAAGTAATTCCCTTACAATGCCCCCTTTTATCATTTTTTGGATTTGGCTCCGTGTCACTAGGCAATGAACCTTGAGGATGATTATTGATAGCACTAGCCAATTGCCCTACTTGCATCTCCATAGCTCTCATGGAAGCACTCTGACTTTGAATCAAAGCATCAGTTTTCTGCATGTGTTGAAGCAAAAGATCTTCAGTTGTGGGCTTCTTTTCCATCTCATGTGACCTTTGATTCTGTTGAAAACCCGGTGGTGCATTAGGCTTGTATGGAATATTTGGTCTAGCATTGTTATTCCATGAAAAATTGGGATGATTCCTCCAACCCGGATTGTAAGTATTGGAGTATGGAGTGTTTTGTTGATTACTAGAATTCCCCATATAATTCACTGTACTAGACTGTGCTGCATCATGATAAATCAATGGACATTGCTGAGTTGGATGTCCTTCCCCATACATATCACAGAAGATAGGAACATTCTGAACTTGATGAGCTGAATGAATTGGTTGATGCCTATCCACTGACAAAGATTCAAGTTTTTGTTCAACTTCAAACTGAGAAACCATTTGAGCCAAGAAAGATGTCAAAGGATTTACTTCATGTACACCTGCAACTTTCCTTGAGCTTGTTCTATCATAAGCCTTACAATTGTTTGAAGTAATATCCTCTAGAATCTCAAAAGCATCCTTGGGATATTGATTGATCAAAGAACCCCTAGCTGCTCCATCAACTTAAGTGGCACACTGAATTATCAAACCATTATAGAATGTAGGAATCTTCTGTTGATTAGAAAGTCCATGTGGACACTTTCACAAAAGATCTTTAAATCTCTCGTAAGCATCATACAGAGACTCCATGTCAAACTGTTGAAAATTTTGAATTTCCTTAATCAACCTTTTAGTCTTTGTCCGAGAAACGTACTTGTTTAGAAATTTCTCAACAAGCTGATTCCATGTGGTGATGGAATTATTTTGCAAAGAATCTAACCATTCCCTTGCTCTTCCATCCAAAGAACGACTAAACAGCCTCAATCTGATTGCTTCTTTAGAAACACCACTCACCTTAAAGTTGTAAACAATTTCAAGAAAATTCCTCAAGTGAGCATTAGGATCTTCAGCAGAAAGACCATTGAATCAGTTGTCCCTAATAGCCTGCATTGTTGCTGAATCAACATGAAAGTTATTTGCTGCAATAGCTGGCCTTGCAATGCTAGAATGAATGCCATCGAAAGAAGGCATGATGTACTCCTTCACCCGCAATCGCCTTTGAGCATTAGGATCCGGAGGATTATTATTATCACCCATCATGGATGATTGATTCCTAACTTCTTTAGATTTCTTTTTATTCTTTCTTGCAGTTTTCTCAATCTCTAAATCAAGTGGAAGAAGTGAAGATGAACCAAGTCTACGCATACAACGATAAACTCCTACAAAATAGAACAAAAGAACAATAAAAGGCTTGATCTTAAAATACTAAACAATGTAATGATATTAACAAAGAAATACTTAAAAATTAGTCCCCGGCAGCAACGCCAAAAACTTGTTATCGATTTTACAACTCAGATGCAAGTGCACATATCGTAGCAAGTATTATATAATTCGTTCCAACAAGGACTAAATCTAAGTTGTTAAGTGCCTCACACTATCGTTTTCTAATTCAAGTCGAAATAAAAGTTGGTTGAAAACATGAACTAATTATCACTAGATTCTATACTAACAAAAATAATATTCCAAGATTAATGAAACTAGGCCTTTAATATCAACTTGTGTTCTTCAATAAGTTACACTTTTGTTCTCTAGTTTAGTGTTCCAATTGCTAGTCTAGGGCACATAACTAACCACAAGGACCTTCCGAATCTCAAGTGATTCTAATTCATTAACTAATTCCCATATTCCTATGAAGACTTTAAGTATTAGAACTACATTGACCTCTACCTTATAGAGACTACCTAGGGTGTTTAAGTATATTCCTATCTTAAACACAAATTAGCAATTTGCTAATCCCAAGCTATAGTGATTATGCCTTAAATCAAGTTTTCTTTTCCAAGTCAACCTAATTTGCCAATTCAATTTCAAGATTGATCATTCCTTGAAAAGCATTTAACACAAATCAATATAAACAATTGTAATGAACACCATAATTAGAGAATTAGAGAACAAACTTATATTATAACACAAGCATCCATTAAAGGCTTAGAAAGAGTATTAGTTCAACATCACAACCAAGAGTACTATACACAGAGATGAAGACATGGTTTCAAGTTTACAATAAAGAAAAGTAAGGAAAAGAAGATAAAAACTCTAGGATTTGATCTTCTTTCAAGGCTTCTCTTCTAACTTCCTCCCTTGTTCTTCTTCCTCGTGTTTTTCCTCTATGCTGTCTGTTACCGTTCTCTCCCCCCCCCCCAAAGTCACGTACGTGCATTCTAGTCCTCTCTAATATATTAATATAACTGACCTCTATGTCTAAATATAGTCTAAATATAAGTCTATTTTAATTATTTTATAACAATACAAATAAGTTTTCTATATAAAATAGAACTCTTAAAAATAAAAATTCGAGCTGACTGCTTCTGGCCTTTTTCTGGACAATTTGGAACATCAATAAAATCCGAGACCATACTTGAATTAAAGGTCTTCTTGTAAGCTTTCCAACGGCGCCTAAATCACCTTATTCCGACATCCGGAGCTCCCGTAATTGCCAAAACAGTGAACACCGCGCAAGGTGATCCGAAAATCCGAATTTTGCTAGAATTACTTCAAATTTTCGCAATTTCAGCCACAATCCTTCTATTATAAGAAATCATTATTTCCTGCAATTAAACATGAAAATTAGTTAAATAAAAATCCAAATTCATGGAAAATAAACTAAAAATGTAGAGAAAATATGATCATTAAGATCATATATCATTTATTTTAACAATAAAATCACTATTACACCCACTATTTCATTTATTTTAACAATATTACATCCACTATCCTTGGTCTCCGTGTCCAAACCCGTTGTAAAAAAATCAAGGGGACGGAGAGAGTATTCAATTTTAACTAGGGCCGTGAGTCTGTTAATTTGGTTTTAATTCTTATATATGCAGTTTACGAAAAAAAAGATTTATTCTTGAAGGTGAAATACAAAAAAAAAATCTTTAAAAGTAGTAAATTTCTTGAAAATAATTTCAAGGATAAAATTTTTCGAGAAAAATTTCTCTGAAAAAATTTCTCGAGAAAAATTTCTCGAAAATAAATTTTAAGAAAAAATGTTCTTGGAAACATTTCTCAAAAAAAAAATTCTTCAGAATAATTTTCTCAAGAAAGTATTTTCCAAACAAACTTTTTCGGAAAATATTTCCTAGAAAATATTTTTTAGGATCCAAACAAACGCATGAAAATCCAGTAAACTGTTTTCCAACAAATAAATAGAGTCTAAAATTAGCTTGTGTTATCGATTACCTTGAATCAAATCAAACCAAATGTGAAAATTATATTACATAATTTTTTTTTCTTGTACTACATAACTTTTTCTTTAAATCACTATATTCCTTCCGTTCCTTTTTATTAGTCGTTTTAGAAATTTTTGTAAAAAATAAGAAAATGTAACTAATACACTTTTATGTTGTTAATGATATTATAAAATTATTTAAATAGTCTTATGATTCAATGTATCAAGAAAGAAAATAAAAACACATGTATAAACACAGAAATGATCAGTGGAATAATAATCGCTAAATATGCTTTGAAAATTAAAAGTGATAAATAAAAAAAATTTAAAAAAATCTAAAATGATTAATAAAAAGGAATGCAGTGTTCTCGATTTGGAGTAAATTTAGGGCTGGGAAAAAAATCCGAAAAATCCGATATTCATCCGAAATATCTGTGTTCGTATCCGGAAAAAAGCGGATATTATCCGTATTCGGAGTCAATCGGATATTATCCATATCTGAATCCGGGAGTTTAGGATGCGGATATGGATATAGGCGCATCCGTATCCGAAAATATCCGTATCCGAAATGAATTATATATAATATATATTTTTAATATATATTTTAATATATAATTACAAAATATAAGCATTTCTATCATTCTATCAAGATATTATAATAATATAGTTATCATTAATTATTAAGAATACAAATATAAGCATGTTTATACTAAGTTATGATTAATTATTAAGCATTGTAACAACAATCAAGTAGCCTAAGTGATTTGAGTGTTGCATTAGGAATTTAGGAAAGCAAAAGGAGCAGCACTCAGGTTCAATTCCCTCCTCACGCAATAATTTTGGATAACCAAGACTACAAGTGGCGGATCCGGATTCGTTCAGATATTATGTGTATCCGGTTCAATCAGATATTTCCGGATCCGGATCCGAATACGGATTCAGATATCATTATTGATTATCGGATCCAAATACGGATATGACCATATTGGGCTCGGTATTATCCGATTTGCACCCGTAAGTAAATTATCCAAGTAAAAGGGAGGAGATATTTGAAAATAATAGTATTAAAATAATAACAGTGGCCTGGGCAGGCCGAAGGGATTAGACAGGGAAATGGTGGTGGTTACAAATCAAACACGACTTGCTCCAAACCCAATAGCTTATAGTTGAGATTATTTTTGCATTGCATTCTAAACTCCTGCTGCTGCTATTACAACTCTTTTTTTTTTTTTTTCTATTTACACAAGGTTGTTAACTTCTTGGCTTTTCTCTAGCAATGGAGCTTTGTGGGGTCTCTGCTACTACTACTGCCTTCTCCTGGACAAGCTCCATTTCACCCTCCTCTTTTCACATTTCCCGACCCCTTTCAACAGTATGCCTTTTCACTCTATGTGTGATATATATGTAGGCTGTAGCGTAATTCGAGTCGAGTTTGTGCTTATCAAATTCAGAGTTCCGAGTTTCTTTTATCGAGTCAAGTCGAGCCTAAAAATTATAATTATGGAGCGGATATGTCTAATGTCTGTGATATTTATGTTTATTTGAGTGAAAATGAAATGCTATCTCATCATGAATCTAACTAGTGTTTATTTGTGATTTTACAAGTGGGGATTGAAGAAATTCAAGATTTACTGTGTCATTCAAGATGTTGTCTCTGCTCAATCTCATAAGGCAAAACTTCTTTTCCACTTTTAACACTTTCTATCTTTTTATTGCTTTCTTTTTGTTAATAATAAACCCAAATTACAAAGAGTTTACATTTCGAAAATTATCAACAAATTTATAGGTTTTAAACATATGATCATAAGATGATCTTTGAGTTCCCCTAGTTTGTGGATGATTGGAGGAGGTGAACTGCATTACATTTTAATGTCTTCAGTGTCAATGGTATACTCTGTGTCATCAAATGCGTAAAAAACTTATATCTGTAACTTCATCTTAGCCGCAAAATGTTAATGAATCAGTGAATTTGTTGGGGGCTTGGCTTCTCTATCAATTTCAGTAAAAAGCTAGCCATTCTTTTTTAATGATATGTAAATCTAAAACATATGTTTGACACCAAAGTTATGATATGGACTGGTGTATTCTTGGGTTTAGGTATACCTAGACAAAATTTATTAGATGACTACAAATATAGGCCAGAGGGCCTAATAAACGTCTAATAACAGCTGCAAGTGTTGGCCATTGCAACTACTCTGCAGTTCCTTTGCCCTTGTATTTTTTTCCTGCTTATTTGTTCGCGAGAATAGAATGAAGAGCTGTGAAGGTGAAAGTGACTGGAGGTGTAATGGAAAGACGGCTGAGATAAGATGAGAGTGGAAATAAAAATGCAGGGTAGGAAGAGATTCTGAATTTTGTGTAGAAACTGGACAGGATAAATAAAATGGGTAAAACACTTGTGAATAGGAATGACCAACACATAGCCAAATTTGTGGAACGGGATCCGTTTCTACAATGAACATCATTTTTGAATGTCAACCATATGATACAGCCATGGTTATCAAAAGCAACTTGAGAGTACAGGGAATATTATTCAGTTTTAGAGCAGAAATAAATATAATATATTCTTGCTTGGAATTGTAACTCTAGCAAATGTTCCAAATATATCTTCAGTAGGGAGTGGGGTTTGAGGAGGGTGAGATGTAGTAACGCCCAGTCACCTATTTACGCACTCCTAACTGCAAGGTTACGAGACTCCACCGTCTCGTCCCCCTATGTTTATCCTAATAACAGTGCCATCTGTTTGGAGGTCTAAATTGTAGATCTAATTTGGAGATCTACCAATTTCTACTGTAACTTAAAACTATGAAGTATGATGAGGCTTTGGTTGTGGATATAATCTTTCGATCTGTCTTAATAAGCATGCCCATTCCTATAATATGCTATATTAGTATGAACTGACTTTTGGGATTCTTTGTAGGCAACTCAGATGACAGTTTCAGTAACAGGAGCGACAGGCTTTATAGGTAGACGGTTGGTGAAAAGACTGCATGCAGGTTATGATAACTCAACCTTCTTGTAACCCTGCAGAAGAAAAACGAATATCGCGAATGGTGCCTATCATCATTCAGTTATAAGTAGTATTTCTTCGACAAATTCCAGTGATGTTAATGTTTGGGGTTTCTGATAAAATCATATTTGTCCATGTAGGTGTAACTTAGTATGTCATACCATTTTGTTATGTAGTTGTAATCTTTGTTCTTTCCAAGTGAAGTGTTTTAATGCATTACAATATCCCCACCTATCTGGTATAACTTCCAACTGGAAAGACCTCTATGCGAGAATGCAATCTTAGAAAATTGTGTAGTTATAAACTTGATGTTTTGTGAAGAAAGTTTTGTTGACAATAGTGCAAAAATATTATGTTTATGCTTATAATATGACCATATAAAGGTAGGTGTCACAAAATACATGTACTATCAGGGGCAGCACCATGTGGAAATGAGGTTTCGCCTTGGCCCACCCTGAAATTTTTGAATATATGTTTGCAATGTTTGTGCAGCCAGGTTGATCAAGTTGCCATGTTAGGTTAAAAGCACCCTGAAATTTTTGTGTATCCTTTTTATGTGCTATAAATACATGGTCTCTGGAGTCTGGATTATGTACCATGAATTCGTAAATTATTTGATGCCTACTCATTACTTCCATTCTATACTAAACCATAATAAGCAAAACATGGCATAATTTGTATTTTGTAGTTTGGTTAACACCTTCCTTTTTGGTTATCCTTTAATATTAATCAATTTCAAATAAAATAATAATAATAATAAATAAATAAATAAATAATCTATCTATACTAAATTATAAAACCTTTTGATTAAACATTATATAGGCTAATAGTATTGTATTATACTTCAAATTCTCAGCCCTCCACGAACAGTTCTACACCACCATTCTTCTTCCTACCTCAGTTCAGAACTCCATCCACTCAAATTAAACTTGTCGGTACTGGTTTCTATCGCTTAATAAAAAAAGTTATAGATTTGCATATGTTGGTCCCAGTAGTTTCGCATTGTTGATTGCCTTCTCTATTTTTCTTGTTATCCTTTGTTTGCCTTGTGTTTCGTTACAAGCTACTCTTTTGTGTATCTAAATAAACCTTCAAATGCAGATAACCATAGCATTAAGGTCCTGACAAGGTCTAAGTCTCAAGCTCAGTCAATATTTCCGGGTAAGAAGGTAATGTTTACATAGTTAGTTTTTCAGGAAGTGCAATATGTATATAGATGTGTACATCTGCATTTGATTTTTGCTATCTTCTACCTAGACAAATAATTGCTCAATCCTGTAGATTCATCCATTATATATGTCCCTTTAATTCTCTGGGCATCATTACTGTTAGTAGTATATAACAGCATAGAGAGAGAGATTTACAGAAGAATGAGAGATTTTCATATATGTTGTGTTTATTACAATGTAAGGATCCTATATATATAGCAGAAGTAATGCACCAAAGTCTATAGACGGTGCCTAACTATGACTATGCTGATATTAAAGTCTTTGGACGGTGCAGATATGTTGACACTCCCCCTCAAGTTGATGCATATATATCACTCATGCCCAACTTATCAATAAGTGGATGTAACATTTTCTTGACCAACCCCTTAGTCAATACATCGGCAAATTGATCTTCTGATCGTACAAAGTGATTGCTAATGATATCACTATTAATTTTTTCTTTAATAAAATGTCGATCAATCTCGATATGTTTAGTCCGATCATGTTGAACTGGGTTGTGTGCAATATCAATGGCGGCCTTGTTGTCACAATACAA
Organism: Saposhnikovia divaricata; assembly: GCA_036435485.1. Lineage (NCBI taxonomy): Eukaryota > Viridiplantae > Streptophyta > Magnoliopsida > Apiales > Apiaceae > Saposhnikovia > Saposhnikovia divaricata. The sequence goes on from CM071598.1 coordinate 135,861,371, forward strand.
CTTCATTGGATTCCCGGATGAAAGGCCTAATTCCTGTAAGAGAAGTTCTATCCATAACAATTCACGTACTCCTTTAGCCATAGCTCTGTACTCTGCCTCAACACTAGATAACGCAACAACAGGTTGTTTCTTGCTTCGCCAAGTAACTAGGTTACCTCCAACAAATGTACAATATCCTGATGTGGAACGTCTGTCGTCTAGACAACCAGCCCAATCAGAATCTGTATAGCCCTCAATCTCGAGATGATTGTTTTTAGTAAACATCACTCCTTTTCCTGAAGCAGCTTTAAGATACCTTAATATCATATAAACTGCATCCAAATGTGGTTGACGAGGATCATGCATATATCTGCTTACAATTCCCACGGTATATGCTATATCTGGTCGTGTATGTGAAAGATAAATTAATCTTCCAACCAATCTCTGATATTGGGATCTATCGAAAATGTCACCTGTTTCTCCACAAAGTTTATGATTCGCTTCTATAGGAGAATCCGCAGGTCTACATCCCAACATACCTGTTTCTTTTAACAGGTCAAGTGTATACTTCTGTTGTGAAAGGAAGATACCACCTGGACTTCTGGAGACTTCAATACCAAGGAAATACCGTAGTTTTCCCAAATCCTTCATCTCAAATTCGGAGGCAAGTCTCCGTTTAACATCTGCAATCTCACAAGTGTCATTGCCAGTGATCACAATATCATCAACATAAACAATCAAGACTGTGATCTTCTCCCCCTTTCTCTTTACAAACTTTGTGTGATCCGAATTGCTTTGTTTATAGTCAAATTTAACCATTGCCTTTTGAAATTTGCCAAACCAAACTCTTGGAGACTGCTTCAATCCATAAATAGTCTTCTTCAATTTGCATACTTTCCCGATGGTTGCAGCTGTAGAAAATCCAGGTGGGATATCCATGTAGACCTCTTCTTGTAGGTCTCCATGTAAGAATGCATTTTTTACATCCAACTGTTGAGGTTCCCATCCAAGATTTGTTGCACAGGAAATAAGGACTCGAATAGAAGCCATTTTTGCAACTGGAGCAAAAGTTTCCTGATAATCAATCCCATAAGACTGAGTATATCCTTTCGCCACGAGTCTTGCTTTGTACCTATCAATCAACCCATTAGGTTTTTGTTTCACAGTAAACACCCATCTGCATCCTACTACCTTTCTTTCAGCAGGAAGATGAGTTAACTCCCAAGTGCCATTATGTTTCAAGGCATTCATTTCCTCTATCATAGCATCTTTCCATTTAGGATCACATAAAGCATCCTGCCAAGTATGTGGAATAGAAACACTAGACAAGGATGACACAAAAGCAAGTGAAGATGGAGATAATGCATTATAAGATACAAAGTTTGAGATAGGATGATTAGTGCAAGAACGTACACCCTTTCTTATAGCAATAGGAAGATCTAGAGTAGGATCAAGAGTATTACCAGTTTCTGGCTCAAACACAGGAGATGCAGGATCTGTCTCGAGGTCAGAGGTCTCTGGATGCGGTAAAGTGGTGATATCATTTCTTCTCCGCCTGGAATATGTAATTAAATCTGGCATATCCAACCTATTCAGATCATTTGACTCATTACTTGTATGTGGAGGAATAGATGACCTGTTTGAGCTAGTGTTTGGAATGGGTATGTTAATAAATGGAAGTGACCATGACTCATCTGTTGCTTTACTATCAAGAATGTGTCGATTTATCTCCCCCTGAAGCAAAGAGGAGGAACCCGGAGAGAAATAAGAAATGGTTTCCCAGAAAGTAACATCATGACTGACAAATATGCGACGGGAGGAAGGATGATAACATTTATATCCTTTCTGAGTTGGTGAATACCCAATAAAAACGCAGCGGAGTGCCCGAGAATCAAGTTTATCCCGAGAGGGAGCGTGATTATGAACAAAACATACACTCCCAAATACTCGAAGGGGTAGTGGGTGAGAAGAAGGTGCAGGAACACAGGACAACGGTGTTTTGAATTTGAGAACACTAGAAGGAAGACGGTTTATAAGATGTTTATAATATGTGTATGATGTTTAAATGGACCCCAAACATCAGTATGAATAATAGAAAACAAAGTAGAACTTCTTTTATTTCTGGATGGCTAAGATGATCTTGTATGTTTTGCTAGTTCACATGGTTCACAAAAAAAATCTTCCTTCTTACAGTGTTTTATTAAGGCAGGGAATAAATTTATCAAAACACCAAAAGACGGATGACCTAACCGTCTATGCCACTGACACAAAGATTCAAAAGCAGAATTTAACTTGGATGACACCTGATAAGTTGAGGGTGAAATAGAATTCCCTTCCATAACATAAAGTCCATCTACCACTTTACCATTGCCAAGGACCTTGCCTGTCGCCAGATCCTGAAATACATAGTGGGAAGAAAAAAAGGTTACTGAACAATTAAGTTTTTCAGTAATACGCTGAACAGATAATAAGTTTGCTGTTAAGGAGGGAACATGTAACACATCAGATAACGACAATGATGATGAGAGGCAGTGAGAAGTGCCTTGTCCATGAACAGGTACAATAGCTCCATTGGCAACACGAATATTGCCTGTTTCACCATTATATGTTTCTAGGAAACTGGAATTTCCATTATTAGAACTTTTATCGGCGGTAAAGTGACAAGATATACCTGCATGAGCAGAATTAGCAGTGGGTGTTGATGGAGTAGTGTTCAACTGGGACATTAACTGTCGGAAGTTGTTGAGTTCTGAAGGGGTCATTGTTCCTGTGGAAGGAGGAACCTCATATTCTGACACTGCATAATGAACATTAAAAGGATTGCCTCTGCCTGTATTTCTGCTTGTACCTATGGATGATACACCACGATAGCCACCTCGGCTGCGTCCTCCACGTCCTCTGTTTTTAGGTGAGGGTGTAGGATAAAGCAATTCTCACGAGTGTGATTCATCTTGTTGCAATAATCACACTGAAGAGTAGATATTTCACCCATAAGAGCCACTGGTGACTGCTCTTCTTTTTCCATCTCAGGTTGCAGAATTTTTCCAGTTATGAGTGCAGATCTATCAGAGGGAGTTATAGGAGCCATGCTTTGCTTTCGACTTTCCTCTAATTGAACACGGCCATATGCATCCTCAACAGTCGGAAAAGGAATCTGTCCGATAAGTTGGTTCTTGATTGAGTCATATTCATCAGACAGACCATCCAGAAATTTCATTACCCGTTCTTCAGTCAACATTTTTTGATATTTCTCCTGATCTTCAGCATTTTTGCATTCAAAAATAGTGTAATGAGCTAATTCACTCCATAGGGATGTCAGCTCTGAGTAATACTGAGCAAGAGTTCTACCTTCTTGAGCCAATGCCCATATTTTCCGATTTACTTCAAATCGCTTTGCTACATTTCCGGAAAAAGAACACGTCCGGGTAAGAGATTTCCACACTTCTTCGGCCGTGTCAATAAAGATATAGTTTTTGCGAATATGTACCTCCATAGAGTTGAATAACCAAGAGCACACCATGGCACTTTCTGAATCCCAATCATCAAAGTCTGCATCTTTCTCCTGGGGTTGCTTGACTTTCCCATTAATATATTTCATTAATTTATGGGATTTAAGGGCCATCGTGCAGGCCTTCGACCATTCAAGGAAATTTTTTCCCATCGAATTTAGGACTTACAAATGGAGTACTATGGAACCCCATTTTACTGCCACTTATAGCGGTACTTTTGCTTGAAATTGCGGAGTCGCCAGTATCCGTCATTATAAAATATTCAAATAATAATTTCCCCTTTTCCTCCTTAAATCTTAGTAAGTCTTAACTACCCAAGATATATAGATGATAAAGGGAACATTTACTGCACAAGTTAAGAGGTAACGCAAGCACCAAAAAACTGACTCCTACGTATATACCAGTCTGCCTTCGTGATAGCTCAGATATATATATATATATATATATATATATATATATATATATATATATATATATATATATATATATATATATATATATATTTGTTCACCGATTTCTCGGTGAACAGTGGGTGTACTCCAATTGGGAGCTCTTCATTTCTATCCCATGTATTGGAGTATTGGAGTACAATATATAGAGGTGGCTTGGGGGAGGGGAGGCCCTCATTAATATTACTGAGGGCCGACCCGGCCGGCCGAGGACACGTGTCGGTCGCGCAGCGAAAGTTGGGGTCGCCCCCTTGCTTTTTTCGAAATATCGCGAATTAATTTTTAAAAATTATGCCATAATTTTTGTTGGGGCGTCTACATTCGGAAAATGTACTCATTTCGATTTTTCCGGAAAATCGATTATTTTCCCTTTTTTTTCGTGGCACCCGAACGGTTTTTTAAACCCTAAACCCTAAATCCTAAACCCTGGACTGGAAACCCGGAATTTTGAATTGCGGGAGGGAATTATGTGATTTCCAAATGATTTCGAATTTCAGTTCGAAATTCGAATTCATAAACATTTTAATTATGTCGGGGAACATTTAACGAAGGTTAAAGCAGGAAACATTTAACCGGGGTTAAGGAATATATCCACTAAAACATGTTAAAGGACATTTAACATGTTTTAAAGCACAGGTCAACCCTCGCGTCAACTTTACGTCACTTTTGCTTTTGCTTTTGTCCCCCTGTCCCCCCCGTACTCTTCCCAGCCAATCAGAACGCTCCCTCATAGTTAGGTGTAATTGATTTATTTTATTTTTTTCATCGCAATGAAAATTAATTTAATATTCAATTAATTTTAATTGCTTTCGTTTTGCACTGCAGTAAACATCATCCCGATGATGATGGTTAACAGGAATCGCACCAGGAATGCTAGGATATTCAATTTTATTTTTTTTTGCCAAAAAATTAAACTTATTATATCGGAATCTTTCTTCCCGTCATATTTCGTTACATGGACCATCACGATGATGATGCTCCAAACAAACACCACAAGGAATGCAAGGGATTACAATGACCCTATCACTACTGATCTTATTCAGATCGGGGAAGAAATTACACATCACGACTACGTGAATGCTATTAATTAACGGAGCCATGATCGGCTCGTACTTATTGCTGATGATCATCCTATCCTTGAACATCTCGATTAGGCTATATTGCAGGTAATCCCTCTTGTCACGTGGGATGTCGAATACCACGTGTCTTCCTAGGGACGAGACGTACTGATACGCTACGTTGTCAGCCGAGCCTCCTCGAGTATAGAAATAGCCTCTACGGTACAGGTCCCTGGCATACGTGGACTTTCCCTCACCACCGGTGGGGCCGTATACCCAGATGATCGTACGATCATCGGGCTCCATCTGAAGCGTCCGTTCCAAATGCAGTTGCCACGACTTCCAATTTCCGGTGACGATTTCCGGCACCGATTGCCGGAATTCGTCCTCGGCGATCCTCGCCTTCACACGTCGATACAGGGAGGGATTCTCCTCCATCACCCTTTCCGGTGAACGGGCCACGTCGTCCCTTTGTCGTCTCTTGTGGGACCCAGAAGGGCAGTAATCCCCAAATTCAAAAGGGCCCGAAACCCTAGTTTCCAATTTCAGACAATAGTCGCGGGCTTCGTCCGTCTTCCTCGCCCGTTGTTTTTCCAGGTGCGGATTAAGATCGCCGAATACGGCCCGCACCTGGTTCAGGGTTCTATCGCCCTTCAATTGCAGGTACCCCTGTAGATGACGGCGGCGACTCGTCGGAGCTTCCTCCTCCTGCCAACAGGCGTAGGACACGTGGGTAATATATATATATATATATATATATATATATATATATACAACTATATATCAGAAACAAGACGAACAAGAACTCCTTCTGCAACTTCGCCGGAAAAACACCGGAGGACGCCACACGCGCCGGCGCGTGGGCGCGTCTAGCGGCTTCTGACTTCTTCCGGTGGCGCGTGGCGGTGCGTGCGTGGCCGGTTTTCCAATCCGTTTGTTTCTGCAGTCTCCTCTTTCAGTGCTCTTCGCAATGGTATATTTGTTTTCTTGTTTTGATAGTTTTCGAAATATTCGAATTTTCTCAGTTTGATTTGTTCTTCCTGCACTGTCAATTTCTTCTGCAACTCTTGTAACTCTGATATGTATTTCCCTAGGATATAACATGCTCTGATACCATGTTAGTAGTATATAACAGCATAGAGAGAGAGATTTACAGAAGAATGAGAGATTTTCATATATGTTGTGTTTATTACAATGTAAAGATCCTATATATATAGCAGAAGTAATGCACCAAAGTCTATAGACGGTGCGTAACTATGACTATGCTGATATTAAAGTCTATGGACGGTGCAGACATGTTGACAATTACACAACGTATCTTGTAATCCAGTTTTTTTACCCTTTCTAGACAACGAGTTTCTAGGAATTGTAATAGCTGAAGAAGGTGATTGGAAAAAATGTATTCAAGGTTCTTCAGCTGTTGTAAATCTAGCTGGAATGCCTATAAGCACAAGATGGTCACCTGAGGTTTGTTACCAAATTAACAACTGAATCTGTACAATATTAATAGTCAAAATTTCAGGCGCTATACTTGGGTGCCTATTGTATTATTTCAACCATGTACTGATACATATATGAATTGTCTAATTGTTCGATTTATATTGGACTTCTGCTATGACTTTAATGCATAGCTTCTAATTTTTCAATTTTCTATCCAGTCAAACTTACTTAATTCACCTTTTGCTGCAGATCAAGAAAGAGATCAAGCAGAGCAGGATTAAGGTCACCTCAAAGGTTATCTTTGGATTTTGTATCCTCCCTCGTTTAGAAAGAGTCCAAGAAAAGTCTCTCTTTACAATATACTCAAGTTTCTGATACTACAGCTTCCATTCCCTGTTTATGTACGTTCTGAAGGTCGTGGAAGCAATAAATGAATCACAAGAGGCTATACGACCAGCTGTCTTGGTTAGTGCTACTGCAGTTGGTTATTATGGTATGTATCTAGCACCTCTTTATTATACACATTGTATATTGTTAGTGTATAAATTGTCGGTGGATCTCGATTATCCTCCTATATGCTTGTTACATTAACAACAGCTTGAAAATCATTTGCTCAGGGATCTTCTGTTCCACTTATTTCTCATGCACCAAATTTTTTAAGTCAATAAATGTACTGAATATAACTATTATTTATTTTTTGTATTCTTGTCGTTGCTAATTTTGAACATCATTGGAGGGCCATTAACGTCAGCCATGTAATATTGTCTTTTTTAGAGGAAGTAGTTTAGAGGCACTGTGGCATACTTTCTGGCAATGAAGTGCAAAAAAGTGTTACAGCAACCACTAGCCCAATTTTCAATGTGTTTGTTGTAATGCACTGTGCTGTAGTACTTTTCCCTGAAAAAGGGCAAATTTCTCAGTAGATGGAATATATAGTAGTTCTAAAAATAAAAAATTAGTATGGTTGGTGTTTGGTGAGATGAAGTAGCACCTATGATAGATCCATCAACGAAATAATGTGTTTCCCTTATAAATGGTTTAATACATGTCCTTTTTTCATGTAGTTTGGTGGTTTTGCTTTAGATTCTATTATACTTTATTTTGATGCTTGTTAGAACTGAGGACATATGTACTGAAATCAAAAGCTCATTTAGCTTCTCTACCATAATGCTTAAATCCTAATTGTTTTTATGTCTCAGGTACTAGTGAAACTGAAGTGTTTGATGAGCGAAGTCCACCAGGAAGTGACTACTTGGCAGAGGTAATTATACTTGCAACAGAGTTCTTCACGGTCCATGCTCGCTAAAAATATTCTAATCTCAAAACTAATATTATGTATCTAATAATGTATTTTTCCTTGTGGCAAAAAAAATAATAAAAAAAAATAATGTATTTTTCCTCCCTGTGTTCCATGTGATTTAGACCTTATTACTAGTATTGCATTTTATACGTCTTTTTAGGTTTGTAGAGAATGGGAATCAACAGCTCTCAAAGTTGATAGTAAAGTCAGGTTGGTGCGTATACGAATTGGTGTAGCCCTGGGAAGAGACGGTGGTGCTTTAGGTTTGAATTTATCTTCCTAGTTGATTTTGCGCTGACTTTTTACATTTCAATAACCTAAGACTAGCTGTAAATATTCTTCATTAAAGTTTCTTGTACATGGTCATCTTTATTCTGGCAGTTATATGTGGGCATATTTATGTAATTGATTTACTTGTAACCGTCAGACTAGTGCAAATCTTTACCCATTCTTCACAATTTTCTCATCATCGAAGAATGGTGTTTCAGTTGTTTAGCATCAGAAAAGAACTAAGTACGATAAGTTTATCATCAAATTGATCTCATTTCATTAACTTTGTTTTTCTATTAAAATCTTTTGGAACTTTTCAGCTAAAATGATCCCCATTTTCATGATGTTTGCTGGTGGACCTTTGGGCTCTGGAAAGCAATGGTATTACATTTAACTTTGGTTATCCCTTGTAACATCTGCACAACTTTTATCTATTTTTACAGGTTGTGGTCTATGTAAAACATAAACATAGTCATTTAAAGGTTTGGTTATTATTTTGTCAACTCTAGCAAGCACGTAATATTGTACTGTGGAGTTGAGCTTTATGAAGATGCATGTTTAGCCCTGAATTCCCTAATGATTCACTTTCATCATAATGGTGTAGGTTTTCATGGATCCATGTGGATGACTTAGTAAGCCTGATTTATGAAGCTTTATCTAATCCAACTTATGAAGGTGAACATCTCTTTATATTATATTATTGAATATATGGTGGCATATGATTATCTGATTATGAAGCCAGTTACTTCTTGGAAATTACCAGTGTGCACCTAACTTTTATACTAGTTTTATGTATAATAATGTAGCCAATGGCCAGAAGCTTTTTGCTTCTCTACTCCGTCATGTGCAAACACAGAAGCACCCAGAGCACAATTACAACATTAATAAGTTCTTTTGGAATTTTTTTTGTAATTTTTTATCCAGGAAAGTTATAGTTATGTTCCACCACACATTTCGTAGGTGGTACATATGTACTAATCATATGCTCATGAATGCATTCACCATGAACCCATCTTATAATCAGCAACTCCACATCTATCTTTTTCTCGTGTATTAGGTGTCATCAATGCCACTGCACCAAATCCTGTTCGTCTAGGGGAGATGTGTAGTCACTTGGGATCTGTCTTGGGTAGACCATCATGGCTGCCAGTACCAGACTTAGCACTTAAAGCAGTTCTTGGAGAAGGTGCTACTGTGGTAAGAATCAAAAGTTCTTAAAAATGTCTTGGGGTGATTTACCCTTATTTTCTGCAGTTCACTAGTTGAGATCATCACAGGTTCTTGAAGGACAAAGGGTGCTTCCAGCTAAAGCCAAGGAATTAGGTTTTTCTTTCAAATACCCTTACGTGAAAGAAGCCTTGAAAGCAATTTTGTCGTAAGTGGTGAGATAAAGCAATGCTGTATGTTTGCATCTTTTATTTTTTAATTTTGTTGTTTTTATGTGCAATTGGCATTTGTTGACACTGATATTGGTAAAGAAATTTTTGATAGTTAGTATAACCAGAACAAAACTGCAATTTAAAGTACGAACTGTTGTTCAGCAATATGAGATTAGTGTTTCTTCTCTGTGTCTATTTCTTTTCTGTTTCTCTATATCAACTTGCATTATGTATACTTAAATCTTTGATGTTCGGTATCTGTATGAGGAAAGCTCCTTATCCATGTATTTATAGAGTTTATGTCTTCAAGCAGTTATTTCCCTACTATGATTGGTTTAGTATAAGTTTCTTCGAAGAAGCTAGCTGAAGGGAATTCATATGCAACAGGGAGAAAATGAATTTATCATCCATTATGCAATTTTCTTGTTGATCTGGCCTACCAAACATATATCTATATATATAGAAAAAGACTTGAGCTTAAATACAAAATATTTTGGCCAATCTACTCTTTCCTTTTTCTATAAGACCTATGGCTTGTGAGAGGAAGGGTCAGATCTTCCAACCTTCTCACAGTTAAAGTTCTTTGACAAAACATCTCACAACAGGAGCAAGATCTGTTCGCTCTTTTTCTCTAACTCAGAACTTCATCTGGGGTTGAATCTACTGAGAGGTTACTCAAAACAAAAGACGATACTTGCTCAAAGTTTACTTTTGGCTCAAAGCCTATAGAATAGGTTGAGTGGGGGGTTGGCTCGATTGGCTTATGAAGCCAAGCAACTTACCGCAAAATCTCTCTAGTAAACATGAGGAATGGGACCTCCAAACCGCCGCAAACCTACGCCAGAATTGCTATATATGCCTTAAAGCCCCAGAACTATAGGTCTACTTTTACCTAGATCCACAACCTTGACATCATTCTGACGTAGCTGCGTATTGTCATGGAAGTCGTCATCAGCATGGGACCTTTTCATATAATATATACTAATAAAATAGATCAGGTAGGTTTGTCATTGATTTAATGGAAAGGGTCAGACTTGCATATGGTATCACTTGCCTGACACCGATATTAGGAGCAGTTTACGCATTATGCGATCAACAATTGCAATGCCAGGAGCGATGTTGAGATTTCAGTCTCAAAAGAAAGAGAAGAGGTGCCGCGAAGTGTGAGCAGCATGAGTTAAATGGCTCCCGTACTGTTCTAAGGGGATATGCAACAGTGTCCTGTGGGAGGACTTCGGTTTTTGCCATTAATTAGTAATTAATGTAGTTGTGAGACGTCTGTACAGAGTTGCGTCAGCTGTGGTAGGGCTGAACCCGATCCATAGAAAGAAAGAAATCGACTCCGCTCACACTTGAGTGCATAGATCAATCAGGACTATAGCCATCATCACATACTGTCTAAAGAGGTCCAGTGCTTAGTGTGAAATGAATTGGTCAAGAGATCGTAGGATACCCTACTGCCAAAGGAAGAAAAGAACTCAGCTTAGGATGTAAAGCAGTTGTTCGTAATCAGGTAGCTCTTTATCTAACTTGGGTTAATTAGGCCATAGGCAGACCAACATCAAGATTGGCGTATTAATTGAAATGTGAATTTGATTGAGTTAATATGATTGTTTCCTCCAAAAATAAAATAATGACAAGGTATCAACTATCAACCAAACAAGTGAGGTACGGTCTCATAAAACAACCAAGTGTCAAATCTATATTCCTTCCTGTCATAGACAGATCCCACTGTTCCACTTATAAAATCATACGATAACTTAGTTTCATATGCTTCATCTGATTCTTAGCTGGAGAAGGGTTTGACTGAGGGCACAACTTACAATATGATCTTTATAGAAGACAATCACCTTTCGCTGGATATATATTCCAAGTAAAAGCCCGGAAGTTTAGCTCTTCTTTTGCAGGATGCTCTTCTTCTGAAAGAAACGTTTTTCTGCTGGCGTGTAAGGATTGAACTTTGGTTCAGCCTCAGCTGGAGAATGTATCCATCCAGCATACCAAAATAGATTAATTATTCCACCAACAAAAAAACCTAATAACACCTGAACAGAATCGTCCGTAAAGCGGCCGTAAAGGCTGCAACATTGACACTGATATGTCCACGGGGGTGAACCAAACACGAGCATCGATTCATAATATCTTTTTCCTAATTAGGAAATAAAACCAGTTCCTTACTAGCCCTAAGAATCAGACGATTATTGCCAAGGTGAGTTTTGTGTGGTGGACTAAAAGAACCACCACATACCCTTGTTCACCTACACTCTAATCTTATCTTGCCCAGAACGATTGCAACCATAGGCTTAATTCACCTCACAACAGACCTTATCTTGCCAAGAAGGAATGCTCAGCAACATGTCCATTTGAGTAAAAGTGCAGCAGCTTCCTTGTACTGCAGTTTTTTTTTTTTTTTTTTGCACTTGGGTCGCAATAGGGTGACAAAACTTGACGCAACAAAACAACCTGAGGAGAAAACCGTTTATATAACTCACACATACCTGATACCACCACAGGTAATAAAATTCACACAAGTAATAATCAAAGTGATACGTAACTAATCCACAAAAAATATGTTTTTGGGGCATTCCAGTTCAAGTTGATCCTTGAGTCAAACACCCTCGAGAGAGTGATAAATTCCCCTAGCGAGCATTTGATAACTAAGATTTTGGTCACTTTCACACGAGCAAGAGTCGAATTCCCTTGAGTAAGAGTTACCGAAAATTCCCCATTTGCAGACTAGCCCAACGTTTGACCTTCACAACTTTTCACCTCGTCTATTATTTGATAAACCTCAAAATATAGATATAGACATGTACAGGGAAAATTGCAAACACTTTGATATATAAATCCCAATGGCAGCACCATTTTACCATAGCTACGTACGTACCTTCAACGAAATCAAGCCATTGTGGTTCTCATTATTGGGTGAAATCTCCACCTCACCCAAATATTTGGGTGTTTCTCCATACCGGATATAATTAAGCAGGTCCAAATAATTAGTTTCCATATTGTTAGTTCTTTTAGGATAATCATGTATTCAAATTGTATCATAAACTTAGATAAGGCTCATCCCATGTTCTGTATAGTTGATACCCTCAATGAACTTAAACCCTATGTTTCATCAGTGAACTAAAACCCTATTAGAAAGTAGTGTCTTTTGAAACTAGCCTATCAATGTATATTAGAACAATATATAGAAATAATCGTGAAATATTTTCGTCCTCATAAATCTATTCTACTCCAACGAGTAACATTTGCTCAATATCATTATTTCATGCTCACAGCAAAAACCATTTATTTTAAATGCATAGTCTTCACCAAGTGACACTTGATGCGGAAATGAGCAAGTACCAGGGTCAAAATTTAGCTGCCCGGATTATCAGAATTTCATATCACATGTGTAGCAGTGGAAGCTTGACGCTACAAAAAATTCGTAAGTAACATAGCTAGCAAAAGTGAAGTTACAACCACAGGATTTACATACCCAACGAGTTGCGTTGAATGTGCCATTGCAACTTATCAACTACAGTCATCAATCCAATCTTACCATGTATTGTATTTTCTTGATAGAACTTCCCTTATTCCATAGAGAACTAGCTTCTTGGAACCAGCACATACAGAAGAGGGCTAAAGTCTACTTGATAAATTGGGAAGTACCGTCTCCAGCAACTCAACTGATTGAGATCTGCACCCATAAATTTCTGGAAGTAATAGGAGACTCTGTATATAAACCTTCAGATGATGCTCAACAACCTTAGCCTAATTTTTATTTTACCTGAAAATTTGAATTTATCACTCACCGAAGGTCATTGCTCACTCATAATTGTTAATAAGATAGAAGGCAAAATCTATAATAATATCAGTTTCTGTCAGGCCCCGTAGTTGCATTCTTATTAGAATCAAGATCTATACAAGGTATGCAAAGTAAATGGTATCTTGAGTCAAGGTAATTAAGGGTTCATATTTGGTAAACAAAACCCCAGTACGGCATATGTAATCGGTATTTTCTTTCACTCTTTTTCTTTTGGTCACAACGTGAAACACAAAACCAAAGTACTCAAAAGGATCCTACACTGGATCACGAGAGTGAATAAACAAAAAACAAAGGGCCACAATATATAGTGTAAATTTCAAAGTGGTGGCCAGATATTACACTCATTTTCAAAAAAGTCGCCAGACTTTCAGTTTTGCAAAATGGTGGCCAGACATGCCTTTTTCCTTTCAAAAAGGTGGCTGCAGGCGATTTTTAGATTTTTGGCAGGGGTAAAATGGGGAAAAAATGCTAGAAATCCCAAAAATTGTCCACAAAAATCCCTAAATTAATATGTGTCACCATATGATTGGTTATATTCGTAATAATAATAATAATGCCCCCATGTATATACATCAATTCACCAAAAAATCCACAAATATGAGTTGTCAAGATTTAATTAGTCAATTTATGTGCATGCATGAGGGGCATTATTATTATTATTATTACGAATATAACCAATCATATGGTGACACATATTAATTTGGGGATTTTTTTGATAATTTTTGTGAATTTTAGCATTTATTTTTAGTAAAATAACATATTTTCCCATTTTACCCTTGCCAAATAAGCCGAAAATCGTCTCCAACCACTTTTTCGAAAGGAAAAAGGCAAGTCTGGCCACCATTTTGCAAAATTGAAAGTATGACCATTTTTCTGAAAATGAGTGTAAAATCTGGCCACTTTTTTGCAATTAACTCTAATATATATCGTCATTAGAAACCAGTTGCCTTTAATTTGATGAAAGTAACACAGAAGGCAGTAAGGGAAAAAAAAGCAACTGCAACTTACAAACAGGATGAACATACTACAGAAAAGAGGCTTTAGGATGCCAAACATACACTGATCCGGCGAAGTTCGCACTTGCCCATACTGATCCGGCCAAGTTCGCACTTGCCCATATTGCGAATGCAAATGATTCGCTTATTATTACAGTGTATTGTATTATTACACACATTATTGTAAACATAGACTCATTAAAAGAAAAGCACAACATTAAAACACAGACGACCTCACAAGACAAACTACCAAATAGGAAGAGATGCTTCCAGTTTGCAGATTCCAAGACAAATCTCAAGCGCAGCAGTCGGACCACTCCTCATCCTCAGGTGCATCAGAATCCACAAAAGTGCCATAGTTATTAACATCAGAATAATAGTAGCCATTATCATCATCTGAAGCAGTCAAGCTGCAAGAAGATTTAACAAGATAAGGCATGTTATGGAAAGAACTGGCAATCCCTTTTGCTATAGCATCATGGTCCAAACCATGTGCACCTTCATCGAACACATACTCCTCAGCACGGTGCTTGAGCTTCTCAAACATCATTTCAGGCTCATGTTGCATCATCCGGAGAACGTCAGCACAGGAAGGCCCAGGAACAGCTTGTGTCACTGCAAAACTATGAGGACCGTCACTCTGCGAGACACGAACAACACTCGGCCCACCAAACAGATTGTGAATACCCCCAAGCCCCTCCTCATAAGCCCCACCAAGAAACATCCCTAGGTAGTAACTCCCTCCACCACCTCCTTCCAGTTCATGAAGCAGTAGGTTCTCTTCACCCCCGATGAACTTCCCAATCTTCCCATCACTGTCACATGTTATGTCAGATAAAATTCCCTTCACAACTGGCTTTTGCTCAAGGCGATGAATAGGCACAATTGGAAACAGCTGTCCGATACCCCAGAAATCAGGTATGGATGTAAAAACCGACAAGTTAACATTATATGTCCTCACAGGATCAGGCGCCCCGATTGCCTTGTATACCAAGTCACACAACCCATCAACAGCAGCAAGCTGATCAATATCAAAAGCCCCTTCCTTGAACTGTTCTACACATTTTTGCTTCAATTGATCAGAATAAAACAAGCATGTCTCATACTCACCACCCATAGCAGCTGCAGACAACTTCCGGTAATCAACAATAGCATCTTCAGGGAGTTTATCAATTAAATAACTGAGGTCTGCCGAGGACATTTGAGGTACACTATTCTTACTTGCAGATACAGCCTCAAAAACCAACACAGAATGATGAGACACAATCGCTCTACCACTTTCACTACAAATCACTGGATGCTTAACCATTTTACGGTCACAAGCAGACAGAATTTCACCAACCACGGCAGCTGCATATTCTTCAAGAGTATAACCAACTGAAACATCTGAATTAGGTGATTTCGAACCATCATAATCAATTCCCAAACCACCCCCAATATCAAGAACACCCATACGAGCACCAAGGCGTACTAATTCACAGTACACCTGGGCTGCTTCACCTACCCCATCCGCCAACAAAGTGGTAGAAGGAATTTGAGAACCAATATGAAAATGCAGCAATTGCAAACAATCAATCATACCACATTCATCCAATTTCTTAACAACACGCAATATCTGAGTAGTAGAGAGTCCAAACTTACCTTTCTCGCCAGAAGTAGAACCAAAATGACCATCATGCTTCGTCCTCAGCTTCGCTCTCATTCCAATCACAGGTCTAACACCGAGCTTTCGACTCAAATCAATCACCAAATCAACCTCTTCCTCCAATTCAAGCACAATCACAGTATTAAAACCCAACTTCCTCCCAACCAAAGCAAGACTTACAAACTCAGCATCCTTAAATCCATTACAAACAAGAAAAGCCTCGGCATTTCCCTTGCAAAAACAGCTCATAGCTAGTAAAAGCTCGGGTTTGGACCCCGCTTCGAGCCCAAACCGAAACTTATCCCCAAATCTCACAATGTCATCAACAACAAACCTATCCTGATTACATTTCACAGGATAAACACCCTGGTAATGGCTATTATACCCTTGCTCCTCAATCGCAAACTCGAAAGCCGATTGAATCGATTCAACCCTGTGTTTCAACACATCAGGCAATCGAATAATTATTGGAAGCTGCAAACCAAGACCACCCTCATCTTTCGCATCAGAGGCCTTCTTAACAATCTTAAACAAATCAATCTCTTGATGATTCAGCGTTTTCGAACCGTGAGGGTAAATCGAAACATTGCCATTATCATTAACACCAAAATAAGGACCACCCCATTGATCAATCCTGTAGAGAGAAGCCGAAAGAGAAGGAGACCAATGTGAATCGGAGGAGACGCCGGACTTGATTTCCGGCGCCGGAAGAGTTGTCTCCCAGGAGGTAAAAGCATAGCACGGCGGAGGTGGTGGTGGAAGAGTGGCGTCAACACAACAATCTAAAGCAGGCATATTGATTTTTTGGATTGAAATTCAGGGAATGAAATAATGTAAATAGAGATAGAGATAGAGAGGAGGGGGGTGTGTGTATATGGTTGTGTATGTTTGTAAGAAGATGGGGGCTTTAAAACCCGCCGAGGCCGGGGCCCCGGCTACCCCCGTCAAAAGAAGACACGAAAAACACGATATGGAACTGTACTGGGACGCTATATTACTTGATTTCTGATATTCAAGTATCCCCACATCTACTTCAGAGAGAGAGAGAGAGAGATGAGAGAGAGATGGAGAGATATGATATATATATATATATATATATATATATATATGCGAGAGAGAGATTGCCGGAGAGATTAGTCCGGAGAGATTGGAACGGCGTAAGAGAGGAAAGGAGAGCTAGGTTGGCTTGAAGGATTGTGAAATGCATGAGAGTGTGAGGGTGCTTATATAGTGTAGTTGAGGTGTATGTTTAGATAGCACCTACTTTATTGCCCATTCTGAATATCCCTTGCTTTCTTTTCATTTTTGTAGCATCACTACTCCTTCAGGCTTTAACTAGTACATTTTGGATATTACTTCATTTTTATAATATTCGCATTTTGGATTATATTTATTTACTTTATACCGGGGAGGTCGACGACCGAGGCCATCCATCTAGTCAGACGCCTGATAGAGAAGTTCAGGGAGCGCCACAAAGACCTTCATATGGTGTTCATTGATCTCGAGAAAGCTTAAAGCATCCCCCGGGAAGCTATTTGGAAGAGCCTCGTAGAGCGAAGTGTATCATCGTCCTATGTTAGAGTGATTCAAGCCATGTACTCCCAAGCTACTTCATGCGTTCAGACCCCAGTGGGTGACTCCCGTTTCTTCCCTGTTGAGATTGGGCTTCATCAGGGATCGGCCCTAAGTCCTCTTCTGTTCGCACTTATACTTGATGTCTTGACTCGAAGGATACAAGATGCCGTACCGTGGTGCATGCTCTTCGCAGACGATATCGTGCTAGTGGCGGAGTCGAGGGAGGAGGTCAACGAAAAGTTAGAACTTTGGAGATCTACTTTGGAGTCACAAGGCTTGCGGGTGAGTAGAACTAAAACCGAGTATCTCTGGTGCAACTTCAGTGGAGAGGGCAGCGACGAAGGGGTGGAGGTTAAGATCGAGGACCAGATCGTCCAGCGTACGGATAAGTTCCAAGTATTTGGGCTCGATCGTCCAGAAGGAAGGTGAGGTAGTAGAAGATTTCAACCATCGTATCAAAGCTGGGTGGCTAAAGTGGAGGGCAGCGTCAGGGGTGATGTGCGACAAGAAGGTTCCTCTAAAGCTGAAAGGGAGATTCTATAGAGCGGCAATCCGGCCTGCGTTGTTATATGGGTCCGAGTGCTGGGCAGCGAAGAAGGCCCTCGAAACCACGATGGAAGCGGCTGAAATGAGGATGTTGCGGTGGTCGTGTGGCCGCACGATGTTAGATAGAATCCCTAATAGGGTGTTTAGAACCGAGCTCGAAGTAGCGCCTTTTACTGCGAAAGTTAGGGAAAGGAGGTTAAGATGGTTCGGTCATGTGCGTAGGAGGCGGCCGGAAGCACCAGTGAGGAGGGTGGAGAGTATTTCGGTTGTTGGGGTGAGGAGGAAAGGCAGACCGAGGAAGTCATGGGAAGAGCAACTTAGGTTGGATTTGAAGGCTTTAAACCTAAGTGAGACCATGACAGCTGACAGGTGTTCGTGGAGGAGGCAGATCAGAGTGGTGGACTCTCTTCTAGGGGACGGCTTGGTAGTGGAGAACCTCAGAGTTGGGTTGTCTCGGCTAGCAATATCCTAGGAATGCAGGAGTGCAGGGAGCTTAGCTTGGAGGTTTCTAGGAGCATGGAAGGTAAGAATTGTGTGGAGAAAGCCTTAGGCTCAGGTACTATTTTTAACTTTGTTTCATATCTTTTAGATTCCTTTGTATATTTGTCATGCACAGAGCCGAGGGACTTCACGGCATCAGCCGGTATATGTTTGAGTCAGCTTGGTCTCTGGGGCTTTTGTTTGTGGTGTCTTCATGTCAGGGGTTGCGACCAGAGCTACCCTAGCGAGCGGGTGGAGTGGAGCACATCAGGACCCAAGCAATCAAATGATTCAGCGCAGATAGGTAAGCCCCATGTGGAGAATGCCATGGGCTCAGGTATAGCTTCGAACAGATTTTCGATTCCTTTGTTTATAACTACCACTTCATTTGGCGTTCACAGAGCCGAGGGTCTCCACGGAAACAGCCTCCCTACCCTAAAAAGTGGGGGTATGGTCTGCGTACAACCCACCCTCCCCAGACCCTGCTCTGAGCGGGATATACTGGGTATGTTTGGTTTGGTTTGGTTTACTCAGCTCATATTTTGTTATATTGATTACTATCAAACATATTCCAAACATCAAAAATGGAAATCAATACTATAGGAAAATTGTTATCACTGATTTCATGTAAGCATCTGACATGTTATTTGATTTGTTTATCTTTGGCGAACTATTGCCACACAATATAGATTGTAACAAATTTGTGTAACGTTCTTATACAACCACAAAATTGATGTAGTTCTCTTGAATGAACTAGCTACGGCATTTAACACAGCCTTTAACGAAGCTAGTGAACAACCTGTTATCATTATAATATCCTGTTGTAAAATGTTCCTTAACAAGTCCAATGGAGAACCAGCAATCATAAATATACTAGTAACAACATTTTACATTAATGCAAATTGTAGCAGGGTTCAAACACTCAGGAAAAGGTAACTAGTGTTTTTTTTTTGAAAAAATCGAACTTGCATTAACTTTCATCTTTGATCACATTACAAATAAAATCTGGAGCAATATCCAACCACTCCATAGGATCTGGCATAGAATAAGTAGCTTGAGCTAACAATTGTGCTACTTTATTCGCAGATCTTCTAGTAAAAACAATTAACACTTCCTCGAAGTGTTTAAGAATTTCCACACAATCGTCTACAATTGTATGAAATATTGAGTTACCACTGCCTCCATGAATGGCATCAACTACTGCCTTAGCATCCATCTCAAAAATGCATTTTGAATTTATCCAATTCCTGATCCAGATTAAAGCTTCTCTAAGATTTCTAGCTTCTCCCTCATTTGCTTGCATTCTACCACCAATCCGACAAGTACGAGCACGAACGAAACAACCATTCTCATCTCGAATTACACAACCAGCCCCAATGAAATCATAATCAACTCGACAAGAAGCATCAATGTTGATTTTTATCCACCCCGGATGTGGTTTACACCACTGCTGCACCTGGGCTCCTTTATTGCTACCAGACCCATCCTCTTGTGCTTTCTTCCAGTCCTGAAACAAGTTCACAGCCATAGCATTAACCCCAAAAGTCGACATAGCCTTTCTATCCCATATCCATGTATTTCGACGAATCCATAAACTCCAACACAGCAGGCCAATCTGAACGCACTGTTCCGTAGTACTACTATTAAAAGCTTCCTTTAAAACCTGCAAAACAGTTCCTCCTCCATCGACCGGTACTATCCTCTGTAATCCCACTAGATTCCACATCTCTCGCGCAAAACAACATGTAAATAATGCATGAACTGCATCCTCATTGTATACATGGCACCATGAACATGCTTTCACCACATTCACCTTTTTAATAGACAACGCTGTTTTCGTAGGTAATACATTGATACAAGCACGCCATATTAAATTTAGCATTTTAACAGGCAATTTGAGTCCCCACAACTTCGTCCAAAATTTTCTATCCCCACAAGTCTGTTCGCCAAGAATCTGTCTGTATGTACTTCTAACCGTAAAGTCACCATCTCCATCAAAAATCCAGTACCAAGCATCGTTACCAGTATAACGACTAGATAAAGGAATTTGTTGTATCAGACTTCGATCTCTCTCATTAAACAGATCCACCAAAATGTATTCATCCCACCTTCTACTTCCAGTTTCCATCAGTCTATGCACCGTAGTATTCTCCAAAACCTGCGGTATATCCGTAGTAATATACCCATTATCAGGGCACGACATCCAAGGAATATGCCATATACGTGTATCCCTTCCATCAACAATTTTTCTCCTACTTCCCTGCTTCATACTTTCTTGTACAGACATGATACTCCTCCATGTATAACTCGGATTTTGACCCAACTGAGCATTTACAAATTCACCTTTTGCATAGTACTTAGCCTTCATTAACGCAGTCACTAAAGGATTCAAGTTATTCATTAACCTCCATGCTTATTTAGCTAACATGGCCATATTGAATTCCCTCAATATCTTAAAACCCAACCCCCTGCTTCTTTCACTTCACATAGCCCACTCCACGTCATCCATTTAATGCCTCCTCCCCACCAATACGAATTCATTTTTTTCTCAATTGAATCACAGATTTCCAATGGAATTAGAAACAGCTACATCCAAAAATTCGGTACTGTTTGCGCCGTACCTTTAAGCAATGTAACCTTACCTGCTTTAGATATATTCTGCATCCTCTATGTCTGTAGTTTCTGCTCAACACGATCCACCAGAAAACTAAAGGCCGCATTTTTCTTCCTCCCTATAGACATTGGCATTCCGAGATATTTACCTGGGCTCATATTCTCAGCCACCTGCAATTGTGAACAGACCTCCCTACGAGCTTCCTCCCTTGTATTTGAAGAGAATGTAATAGCTGATTTATTAAAATTTATCACCTGCCCTGAGATATCAGCATATCTATCCAAAATCCGCTTCATTACATTAGCTTCAGCCATAGTAGCTCAGAAAAAGAAATAGCAGTCATCCGCAAACAATAAATGCGAGATGACTGGTGCTCCCCTTGCTATACGACACCCATGTAACAAACCACTCATCTCATTCCTCCGAATAATCGCACTTAACCCCTCGGCACACATAATGTAAATGTATGGCGAGATCGGGTCTCCTTGTCTCAACCCCCTCCCTGGTATCACACATCCAAACTCCTTACCATTGTGTAAAAACCTATATGATACAGAACTAATAAAGTACATAATTCTATGAATCCAAATCTGATTAAAACCAAACTTTTCCATCATACTTCGAATAAAGGAACATTCTAGTCTATCATACGCTTTAGATACATCAATCTTGAATCCTGAAACTCCCACATTACCTTGAGTATGCCTCTTCATGTAGTGGTTGATTTCAAAAGCAATTAAAGCATTATCAGTAAGCAAACGTCCCTCTATAAATGCACTTTGATTTTCAGATATGATCGAGCCCAAACAGCGTTTTAATCTATTTGACAGCACCTTCGATAAGATTCGTACTAGTATATTATATAAAGATATTGGGCGTAAATCACCCATGGTTTGAGGAAACTTAATCTTTGGAATCAAACACACTAATGCTTTATTCACTCCATCAGGTAACAATCCTGTTTGCATAAATTCACGACAAAAATTCACCACATATGCCCCAATAACAATCCAAAAAGCTTGATAAAAGGAAGGATTAAACCCATCAATACCCGATGCTTTGTTTGGATGCATAGAAAACACGGCATCCTTCACCTCTTCGGCCGTTATCTCCCCTAACAGCTCCTCATTTTCCAACTCTGACACCGATTTAACCACCTCCCTGTCTGATAAACTGCCTTGCAAATTTGATGCTGTGAACAATCTTGCAAAATAGTCTTCAATAACTCTCTGAATCTCTTCTTCCGTATCCTGCCATACTCCGTGTGCATCTTTAATTCAGTCCACTTTATTATTCTTCCGCCTATTCGATGCATAACGATGAAAAAACCTCGTATTTTTGTTCCCCTCTTGGAGCAAAAATTGCTTGGACCGTTGCTTCCAATAGACCTCCTGTTTATCCAACAAACATAAATACTCCCACCTGGTTGCGTTGTACTGCTGAATACCTTGACAGTCCCTCCGTGACCTCAACTTTTTTAAAATCAAACGACACTGTTGAATCTTTACTTTGTACTCATTGCTCAAGCCACCTCCCCATTGCTGTAACTTTTCAGCACATACTCGAATTTTACCCGTAATATCCATACCTCCTGCTAAATCCCATCCATTTCTCACTACATTCATACACTCCTTCTCCCGAAGCCAAACATTTTTAAATCTAAACCGATGTCCTTTTGGCTCATACACCTTTTTATTTAACGATAAGAACAAAGGTAAATGATCTGATGTGGCCACCTCAATTACCTGCACTTCAGCCAAAGGGAACAATGTTTGCCATCCATGATCAGCGAAACCTCGATCCAAACGTTCCTGAATCCAGTTTGGTAGCCCCCTCGAACGCTCCCACGTATACCTTTCTCCCACAAACCCCAAATCTCTAAGACCACAATCATTAATAGTAGCCGTAAAACCTAGTAACAAATTACTTGGATGATCTCTTCCTCCCCTCTTCTCATCTCTATACATCATATCATTGAAATCCCCTAAAATACACCATGGTAGATTCGATTTGCTGGCCAAATACGATATTAAACCCCATGACTCACGTCTTCTCCTCCGCTCAGGACACCCATAAAATCCCGTATATCTCCATCTCCCCACTTGAATATTTTCCACTTCAAAATCTATAAAATGACGTATGGCTTCTACCACCTTGCAACCTCCCTCATATTTCAAAAGTAAAGCTAAACCCCCACTCTGACCTTGAACATCCACACTACAGTACTCAATGAAATTCAACGTTTTACATAACTCCTTAATTTTATTCCCCTTAACTAAAGTCTCAGATAAAAAAATAATATTAGGCTTTTTTTGTTGGGTAATTTCCTTTAAAAAATGAATTGTACGTGGTTTACCCGGCCCACGACAATTCCAAGCTAAAATACTCATTGGGCTAGGCGAGCCTGGAGTCAGTACCCGCCTCTGGTCCGTTTTTTGATCCGTTGACATTTGAATACTCAATCATGTTTACCCTCTCCTGATTATTAGCAATTTCCTCATCATCTATACGTTTCCTTTTTGACTCCGTAACTACAATATCAGATGATTCAAATTTCCCGCTCTCGTCCATCACATCCACAAAACCAGCATTCTGTTTAGCTCCCTGATCCCCCAGAATTCGCTGTTTGACTGTGACAACGCCCTCTCTCCCTTGAATCTCGGTAATTCTACCATCTTTCTCCTTGAATCTCTCCCTCATCATCCCAGCCTTCCCTTCGCCTGACCTCCATTGTTGACCTCCGTCCTGTCCATTCCTCAGACACCTTGCCCCTATATTCTGAGTTTTACTGTTCTTGCTTGGTGCCCTTAGCCAAATAGCATATGCCCTCTCAATATCCTTACCTGGATTAGCATACACCACAGAGCACTCCCTCTCCGAATGTCCCAAACAGCCACATACAAAATAGAACATACTAAGACGTTCATATTTGAAATTTATCCAGCTAAAACCACCGCCTTCACGTTTGAGCTTCATCCTGCGCTTCAATGGTTTATCAATATTCATTCTCACCCGAACACGTACAAACGGCTTCCATAATCCATTCATATTGTCCGGATCTGCTTTTACAAATTCCCACACAAAATTACCTATACTGTATATAATTCTCTCTGATAACATCCCCATTGGTAGATCATACACCTGAACCCAAATGTCCATCTTCTTTAGCTGTACTGTATTTGGATCCTCATGCGCTTCCAATTTATGATACACTAACAGCTCTTGTTCAAACGTCCATGGACCTCCCTCGATAACTCTCTCCATATCCAATACGTGGTAGAATACGAACGAATATCATTGTCCTCCAAGGTCATGTATCTCTACCCCTTCCTTAGGTCTCCACAGCGCAGCCAAAACATTTTGCATTGCTTGAAAATTCACATTTCTGTCAATAAGAAAACGTCCCACCAGAACAAACTTTTGTTGAAACTGACCCACATCATCATCACCCACCAGAATCCCATCTTCTTCCTCCTGTGTTAACGACATTTTTGCATACATATCTTCCAAATTCACACTTGATGACGCCATATTAATAAAATGAAATACCGTCTTAATGATACAAAAAAGACAAAAGATCAATACCAGACGATTGGATACATATACTATACTTGTCACAAGACAAGACAAAAACTTGCTAATTTGCAAGACTTATATAAAAGTTTAAGTATGTGCAAGACATTGAAATCAATTGCTTCTTTACAAACTTAATATTTCTCCACTTTCATTGTCGTAATCGTTAGGTAACTAGTGTTAATATTTCAATTTCTAGTTGTACAACAAGCTACACATTCTAATATTCTATAAATATTGTATTCAGGTTCTTTCAAATACATGGTATTTGACCATGCAATTTGAACTTCAATTTCATAAGCATTTCAGAAGACTCCTACAATGGCTAAAAGTAAGAAATGCTTTGAAATTACATTTCATAAGCAATGTAATGGCTAAAAGTAAGAAATGCTTCGAAATTATTATCCATTTCTATCATTTCTATGGTTAAAACTCAAAGTTATTTGTGCTTTGTAATATACTTTTAACTTTTATGGATGCATAATGAACTAAATTATGGATGTTTAATGAAAAATGGATGTATAGCGTAAAACTAAAACGACAATTAAGGTTGAAAAAAACAGAATAATATTCTTAAATAACATGGGGAATGCAATGTATCACCAATAACAATCTTAAAAAAACTTCCTTAAATTATTTACGTAATTTGTTTTCACAATAAATTTTCAATAAAAATGTACAATAACTCAACAAAAAAAAGAGACCGCGATAGCGGGCACTATCCAAGTTTTTATAATATTCGCATTTTGGATTATATTTATTTACTAAACTCATATTTTGTTATCTTGATTACTCAAAAATTCGATTTAATATGCTAGCGGTAGAGATTTACAATAAAAATATTCAATTTTACGATTTTTTAAATTTTAAAGATTTGAAGGTATTTAATTTGAATGTTAAAACATCAACTACAATATAGATGTATTAAGAAAAGATTTTAAATTTATTTATGAAATATGAGGGCAATTAATTAAGATTTTGAAAACTTCAAGAATATTTATTTCAAATTTAAATAATCTTTTAAAATATTTTTCGTAATCTATCGATTAGTTCAAAGCAAAATCATAAATATATTTTAACAATTTAATGATAATCCAATCAACAATAATAAGATTAAAATAAAATTCGATGTGAGAATGATAAGAAAAAATTCTCATGTCGTAACAATTAAAAAATTACTGAAGTGTAACAATAACACTCATGTTCGGATAACAATACCATATTAACATCAAATCAACTTATTCGATTCTTTACAAGTCAGTAGCGTAGCCTAAAAATTCACAAAAGAGTAACACGACACTCTCAATATATTGTAAATAAATTTGATTTCATTAACTCTTGAAATAAATTTTGAAATATTTATGGCTCAAAAGTCGGGGTTATAAATAATTTATATACTTGTGAAACATATTTAAACCTGTTAAGATTAAATTTCCATGTCATAATAATTATATGAAATTCTGACAGCGCAACAGTTCGAACAACGCCACAATAGTTCGAACAACACCGTAATAATTTCAACTAATTCATTTGATTCTTATTAAGGAAACATCATATTTTAAAATTTGAGGAAAAAGTAACACAATACTCCCAATATATGGTAAAGGGATTCGATCTTAACAACTTTTGTAATTAGTAGTGACAACAATATTTAAATCAAAGATAACAATTATTAATAAACTATATACTCGTTAAATATATTAATTTTATATAAAATAATATCACAATTTCTTTTAGATAATGTAGTGATATTATTATAAATAATTGAATATTTAAATTAAATTTTCAAATAACACAACATAAATAATTCGTTTAATTTGTTTAGAATTGAAACATTTCATATGGTTAAAATGGAATTAATATGGAAAATGAGACTGTATCGAACAAATAAATTTACACTATATATATATTACCTGCATAGACGCCGATAGCGATATAGATAAGTATTTACCTGCATGTATATATATTATAAATAGCCAATAACTTATAATGAAATATTATTCAAGTTGAAACTCTTCTTTATTTTAACTGTATTTGCATGACGATACACGCATCAAGACTTAAGGCTTATAGTTGTAACATTATTTTTCAAGTTTTCTTCTACTTCCGTTGTGGGTTGTTTATATCTTATTCGTATTTATTACTTTGCATCGTCTTTTTCTTTACTTAGGGGGGCCCTTCTTTTCTTGGAAAAAGAGATTTTTGGCATGGTAATTATGACATATTTATGAGCTTTTTAGTTATATTCTTATAATATTTAAAACTGAGATTAAAACTTTTAAATTAAATAAACATTCATATATAATAACTTAAAAATAACTACTTGATTCTTATTAAGTTAGCAACGTAACCTAAAAGTTCATAAAAAAATGTAACATGATATTTCCAAGCCGTAGATGGATCTCCTATAATCCTCGAATTATTCATTGGTACAATCTATGAATCAAATAAGGATTATAAATGATTATATACTTATTAAACATATATGGATTAATTCTAACGTAACAATAATAAAACTAAATTATGACGGTACAACAATGACACCATAACAACTTAAACTAACTTATTTCATTCTTATCGTGAACACAACTTAACCGAAAAATTCACAAAAGGATAACCCAATACTCCCACTACGTCGTAAACATATTCGATCTGAACAACTCTCGGAATAACTAGTGGTAACAATTATTGAATCTGAGGGCACGATTATTGATAATTTATCTACTCGTTAGACATATATATTAAAATTTACTTAAATTTTATAAAAGATTATCAAGATATTTTGAGCTAATAAGAAATTATTATAAATAAAAGGATATTTGAGTTTGAGTTTTCAATTAAAACATAATAAAGAAATTATATGTTCAAATCTGTTTAGAATGGAACATTTCACATTGTTGAATTGTCACTAAAATGGGAATTGTGACTGTATGAAATATAAAAAGTTACGCTGTATAAATATAAACCAACTATGAAAATTAAAAATTTTGCTCCTACACAATTAAAATTCTAGGTTCATAGATGCGAGTAGCGATCTAGATAAGTATTCCATGCATGTATATATTCTATAAATAGTTAATGACTTATATCGAAATGTTATTCAAATTGAAACTCTAGTTTATTTTAACATTATTTGCATGCCGGTACACGTGTCAAGAGTTAGGACTTATAGCTTTGGCATTCTTTTCAACTTTTCTTCAACTTCTGTTGTGGGCTGTTTACATTCTATTCACATTTACTACTTTGTAACGTCTTTTTCTTTATTTAGGAGGATCCTTCTTTATTGGGAAAAGAGATTTTTGGCATGACATTTATGATGTATTTATGAGTTCTTTTAGTTATATTCTTATTATATCTAAAACTGAGATAAAAACTTGTAAATTAGATAAATATTGATATATAATAACATAAACTAACTACTCAATTCTTATCAAGTCAGCAACGTAATCTAAAGATTCATAAAAAATGTAAAACGATACTTCCAAGATATCGTAGATGGATCCGAATTCTATAATCCTCGAAATATTTGGCTACGAATCAAATGATCATGATCATAAATGATTATTTACTTATTAAATATATTTTGATTAAATTCTAACGTCACAATAATAAAACAAGATTATGACGGTACAATACTAACTTATTTGATTCTTATCGAGAACGCAACTTAACCGAAAAATTCACAAAAGAGAAACACAATACTCCCACTATACTTTAAAGATATTCGATCTTAAATACTCTTGAAATAAATAGTGGTAACAATAATTGGATAAGAGGGCATGATTATTGATAATATATCTACTCGTTAGACATATTAAAATTAATTTAAAATTTATTAAATATTATCAAGATACTTTTAGCTGATAAGAAATTATTACAGATAAAAGAATATTTGTATTTGAGTTTTCAATTAAAACAAAATAAAGAAATTATATGTTCTTATCTATTTGGAATGTAACATTTCACATTGTTAAAATGTCACTAAAATGGGAATTGAGACTGTATGGAATATAAAAATGTAAGCTATGTAAATATAAACCAACTATGGAAATTTAAATTTTTGCTCCTACGCCATTAAAATTCCTAGGTTCATACACGCATTTAGCAATCTAGGTAAGTATTCCATGCATTTATATATTCTATAAATAGTTAATGACTTATATTGAAATGTTATTCAAACTGAAACTCTCCTTTATTTTAACTGTATTTGCATGACGGTACACGCGTCAAGAGTTAAGACTTATAGCTGTAACATTCTTTTCAATTTTTCTTCTACTTCTGTTGTGGGCTATTTGCATTTTATTCGTATTTATTACTTTACAATGTCTTTTTCCTAACTTAGGGGGAACCTTCTTTTCTTGGAAAAAGGGATTTTTGGCTTGATATTTATGACATATTTATGAGTTCTTTTTATTTATATTCTTATAATATATAAACCCGAGATTAAAACTTGATTTTAGCTAAACATTGATATATAATCACATAAACTAACTACTCGATTTTATCAAGTCAGCAACGTAACCTATTAAAATTTATTCAAAGTTTATCAAGATATTTTGAGCTACTATGATATTATTACAAATAAAAGAATATTTGTATTTGAGTTTTCAATTAAAATAAAATAAAGAAATAAAATGTTCTAATCTGTTTAGAATGGAACATTTCACATTGTTAAAATGTCACTAAAATGGGAAATGAGATAGTATGGAATTTAAAATTTTATATATGTAAATATAAAGTAACTACGAAAATTGAAATTTTTGCTTTTGCACCATTAAAGTTCCTAGGTTCATAGACGTAAGTATCAATCTAGATAAGTATTCACTGCATGCATATATTTTGTAAATAGCAAATGAACTATAATGAAATTCTATTCAAATTGAAACTTTCCTTTATTTATGTATTTGTGTAACTATTATTTGCATAATGGGACAAGCGTCAAGAGCCAAGACTTGAAGCTGTAACATTATTTACAAATTTTCTTTTGCTTTTATTCTGGGCTGTTTGCATCATATTCATAAATATTTCTTTGCAAAGTCATCTTCTTTACTTAGGGTCTCCTTCTTTTCTTAGAAAAAGAGAGTTTTTAGCATGATATTTATGACTTATTTATGAGTTCTTAAGTTAAAATATTATAATATTTAAAACTGAGATAAAAACTTATAAACCGCATGTTTTCAGATAAACATTCATATATAATAACATGAGTTAACTTACTCGATTCTTATCAAGTAAACAACGTAACCAAAAAATTCAAAAAAGAGAAAGTAACACAACACTTTCAAGATATCGTATATGGATTTGGTTTCAATAACTCTTGAAATAAATTGTGGTACAATCTATGAATCAAAGATCACTATTATGAATGATTATATACTTATGAAATATATTAAATATTTGGCATAAATACTGATGTCACAATAATAAAACAAAATTCTGACGGTACAGCAGTTCAAATAGCGACACTATAATAACTTGAACTAGCTAATTTGATTCTTAGCGAGAAATCAACTTAATCCAAAAATTCAAAAAAGAATAACACATTACTCCCAATATATCGTAAAGAGATTCAATCTCAATAACTCTTGAAATAAATAATGATAACAATCATTGGATCAAAAGTCACGAGGTTTATGAATAAAACTCGTTAGACATATTATTTTTTTTCTTAAGTTCATTACAGATTATCAAGAATTTTTTAAGCTAAAGTGATATTATTACAAATAAAAAGATTAGTATCTTTGGGTTTTCAACTAAACAAAATAAAGAAATATTCTATTTTAATTTATTTGGAATGGAATATTTTACAATGTTAAAATGAGATTTATATGGAAAACGAGACTATATCGAACATAAATATTTACACTATATATATAACAAGAATTGAAATTATAAAATTTGCCCATATGCCATTAAGAATTCCTAATTTTATCAACGCAAGTAGCGATGTAGATAAGTATTCCATGCATGTATATATTCTATAAATAGTTAATGACTTGTATTGAAATGATATTCAAATTGAAACTCTCTTTTATTTAAATGTATTTGCATGACGGTTCACGCGTCAAGAGTTACCACTTATTTGCATGTGGGTTGTTTACATCTTATTCATATTTATTACTTTGCAATGTCTTCTTCTTTACTTAGGGTCCCTTCTTTTTTTGGAAAACACTACACCATAAACAAGCTATCGCAAACTCCTCCTCACATGTGTTGCTAGATTAAGTTACCTTAGGTATATTACTTTTGACCTAGTATAGCCTAGTATAACACTATTTATTTTGTGTTACCTTAGATGTAATAACCCAAATTTTTGGTAGAATTAAAACTTTCCTTATTATGATGAAGTGCATCAGTGAATAGTGATTTTGGTGGATGAATAGTGATTTTGAGGGTTAAAATTTTTTTTCATGTCACCTATGTACGAGACATGATATGGATGTTCCGAAGTCATATTAGTGATCTACGGAGTAAATAAGTGTATGTAAACACGATCGGAATTCAGAAATTCCAATTTCTATTTTGGTGTGATATTTGACCGGGCAGTGAATTTTATATTATTATATTCAAGAAATGAGATATTAAATTTGAGGAATTGAGGATTTAATAATTTGGAATTTTATTATATTTGATTTGAGAATTTAGAACGAAATCTACTGAGACAGAGAAACGAACGTTCTAGGAACCGCTGAGACTTTATAACGAGATTAAACGATCAAGCGAACGAATCATGGATTAAGGATATTAAGTATTAGAAGTTCAAGGGAGGATATATTATGAGAGGGAAAGAGGATTGAGAATATAATCCTAGGGCAAAGAGAATGCAAACTAGTTTGAGAAAGCTTGAGAAACCGGGAGAGCAAATTCTGAGGTAAAGAGAATATACCAAGGATATTGGATTTAATATTTGTTTGAGGATTAGAACTACACCAACACCTTAAAATACAATGTGGGAGAGGATAGTATATATCCAAGGAATTTACAAAGGAGAAACCACTGAGACGATTACAGAAATCAATCGATGAATCAAATGACGAGAGAACTTTGAACGAAGCCCAAACAAAAAACCCTAGAGCATGGTAAATGCCCAAATCCCGGCCCAACCTACACATGAAGCTGCATTGTAAGTGAATTAGAGTGTAAGGGAAGGAATCCACTTGGTGAAAACATTAGAACCAAAGTGGAAGAGGAGTAAACTTGCCAAACCTTGGTACTAAGTTGCATTTCACCATGGCAAGGTGTTTAGGTGACCAACAATTGGCTCTTTCTCATTGGTGGACTTCAAACACACTTAATTAAGAGATAAGGGAGCTGATGTAAAGGATAGAAACAAGCCTTTCAAGTCATTATCCAAGGCAAAAGCAAGAAGGAAAAGAAAAACTCTCCAAATCTGCCAAACAAGAACACAACTCAAAGAAAAATTCATATCTCAAGATCTAGAGCTTCAAAAATCACCAAATTTTAATTATAGCTCCCCCATAATATGTAGAACACACGTCTAAAGTTTGGTGGCAAATAAAGGAGTGTTGCCTAGTCAAATCTCCTCCCTAAGTTGAAGAACCGAACCTGCCTTGCCTTCATAGTTTCTGTCTAGCAGAAAGATGGGGCTGAAAACCCTAGCTAGGAAGCTTCAAATTTGATGAGCTAGGACTCAAAAGAAATCTTATGAAGAGGACATGATGTGGTAAAAATTTAGATCCAAACTCTTATTTTTTGATTTTCTATGATTTTTACAAAAGTGATGATAAATAGTGTTTTAAGATTGTTTCATGTTTTGTTCATAGCTTTTAGGCTTTGTTGAAACTATCCATGACCATACCAAGGTGTGAAAAGCTCTGCTAGTGTTCCTAGAGTGTCAAGGAAGGTAAAACCCTAACCCACCCTTTGAGTTTATATGAGTTTTTAGTATAGTTTTGATGATATGTAGAGATAAGTGCATGTTAAAGAGTTTTATGATTGTTTGATATGTAAAAGGGTTGGGTATTGGATTTGAATGTTACCACTGCCCTTAGAAGTGTAAAATGAATGTTGGTTGATGTTATGGATGTATGGTATGCCCGGTGTGGCTTGGTTATGTTGTGACAAAATGGTAATGTTCGATTTAGAGCCGTCGTAGTGCCCAAATTTCATGAACCATGTTGACAGTAGCTACCTGAGTCCTTAAACATGTTTAAACTACTACCACTGACCACATTGGGTAGGTTTTGGAGTCTTGTTTATGTGGCCGTAAGAATTGTGTCAAAAGAGTTTACGGTTTGTGAGTAATGACCATTTTAGTGAAAGCGATTCGAGAAACCATGTCACAGAAATGTATCAACTTTGAGGTTAAATTTGAGACCCTTAAAAATGGAATTTGAAAGTGATATTTCGAGGATAAATACTAAGTTCAGTTAGGAAAGTATGAGAATTGGTTTCGAGTCCAAAGGATTATTTTACGATTTTATAAAAATAAAACAGCAGAGGTTGCGCAAGTGAAAACCACTAAGAACGCGACTTCGAAACCAATCTTCCAAATGGTTAAGTATAACTTGAATTCGAGGATTGATTTCGAGCCAAACTTATGACTTAAGTAATTGTTGACTGACATGGACTTAGTACGAGTCTAGATTAAGCCACTAAGTGCTTTGATTGTGATTCGCTTACGTTTTTAAGCATTGAGTTATAAGTGGATCGTCTAGGGAATTAACTGTATGTTTTTGACTTTGTCTAGATTTCCCGACATCGTCACGAGCCTTATCACTTCTCGAACATCTGGCAAGTTTTCTAAACTTGTACTTTTGAAGTATTGTTGTATAATACTACTTTTTGCCATATATAGTATTATACTGTTTTGCGATAAATGTTATATCATGTTGACTTTGAATTTGATTTTGGTTTATATACTAGCTTTGAGATAAGTAGTTATAAACCGGTATACCTTGTAGCTTTAAAGATAAGAGCATATTCATTGTTTTCGACTCTAAACCGGGAGTCGGTATTTTGAGATATAGAGATAGTCGTGGAAACCCGGAGGGATTCCAGCGGCAGATTATTATTTATTTTGAGGACTGTTATTTATATGCGTTAATTATATTTCCATTAAGTACTAATTACTTGGAAATCATTCGAGGATTGTTATTTGAATATGATATCATTCAAGGAATTGTATTTGCTTACTATATCTTTCGAGGAATGTTATTTGAGTATTATCTCAGTTGAGAAATACTATATGAATATTATTTCTGTTAAATATGCTATTGGAAGACATAACTGTTTTCAAGAAAATATATTGTGATACTTGTTTTACGAATTGATATTGGCTTATAAGCTAGATATGAGATATATTAG
The DNA here is from genome assembly GCA_036435485.1 of Saposhnikovia divaricata. Lineage (NCBI taxonomy): Eukaryota > Viridiplantae > Streptophyta > Magnoliopsida > Apiales > Apiaceae > Saposhnikovia > Saposhnikovia divaricata. The sequence goes on from CM071598.1 coordinate 135,895,324, forward strand.
TTATAAGCCAGATGTTTCGCTAAGACCCTTAGTGAAGGGCATATGATTTCATTCTTCAAATATAGACCGGGAGTCAGTATTTCTGTATATGAAAACTTGTAAATTAGATAAACATTCATATATAATAATTTAAACTAACTACTTGATTCTTATTAAGTTAGCAACGTAGCCTAAAAGTTCATAAAAAAATGTAACATGATACTTCCAAGCCGTAGATGGATCTCCTATAATCCTCGAATTATTCAGTGGTACAATCTATGAATCAAATAAGGATTATAAATGATTATATACTTATTAAACATATATGGATTAATTCTAACGTAACAATAATAAAACTAAATTATGACGGTACAACAATGACACCATAACAACTTGAACTAACTTATTTCACTCTTATCGTGAACACAACTTAACGGAAAAATTCACAAAAAAATAACCCAATACTCCCACTACGTCGTAAACATATTCAATCTGAAAAACTCTCGAAATAACTAGTGGTAACAATCATTGAATCTGAGGGCACGATTATTGATAATTTATCTACTCGTTAGACATATATATTAAAATTTACTTAAATTTTATAAAAGATTATCAAGATATTTTGAGCTAATAAGAAATTATTATAAATAAAAGGATATTTGTATTTGAGTTTTCAATTAAAACATAATAAAGAAATTATATGTTCAAATCTGTTTAGAATGGAACATTTCACATTGTTGAATTATCACTAAAATGGGGATTGTGACTGTATGAAATATAAAAAGTTACGCTGTATAAATATAAACCAACTATGAAAATTAAAAATTTTGCTCCTACACAATTAAAATTCTAGGTTCATAGATGCGAGTAGCGATCTAAATAAGTATTCCATGCATGTATATATTCTATAAATAGATAGTTAATGACTTATATCGAAATGTTATTCAAATTGAAACTCTCCTTTATTTTAACATTATTTGCATGCCGGTACACGTGTCAAGAGTTAGGACTTATAGCTTTGACATTCTTTTCAAGTTTTCTTCTACTTCTGTTGTGGGCTGTTTACATTTTATTCACATTTACTACTTTGAAACGTCTTTTTCTTTATTTAGGAGGATCCTTCTTCATTGGGAAAAGAGATTTTTGGCATGACATTTATGATGTATTTATGAGTTCTTTTAGTTATATTCTTATTATATCTAAAACTGAGATAAAAACTTGTAAATTAGATAAACATTGATATATAATAACATAAACTAACTACTCAATTCTTATCAAGTCAGCAACGTAACCTAAAGATTCATAAAAAATGTAAAACGATACTTCTAAGATATCGTAGATGGATCTGAATTCTATAATCCTCGAAATATTTGGCTACGAATGAAATGATCATGATCATAAATGATTATTTACTTATTAAATATATTTTGATTAAATTCTAACGTCACAATAATAAAACCAAATTATGACGGTACAATAGTGATGCCATAATAACTTGAACTAACTTATTTGATTCTTATCGAGTACGCAACTTAACCGAAAAATTCACAAAAGAGAAACACAATACGCCCACTATACTTTAAAGATATTCGATCTTAAATACTCTTGAAATAAATAGTGGTAACAATAATTGGATAAGAGGGCATGATTATTGATAATATATCTACTCGTTAGACATATTAAAATTAATTTAAAATTTATTAGATATTATCAAGATACTTTTAGCTGATAAGAAATTATTACAGATAAAAGAATATTTGTATTCGAGTTTTCAATTAAAACAAAATAAAGAAATTATATGTTCTTATCTATTTGGTATGTAACATTTCAAATTGTTAAAATGTCACTAAAATGGGAATTGAGACTGTATGGAATATAAAAATGTACGCTATGTAAATATAAACCAACTATGGAAATTTAAATTTTTGCTCCTACGCCATTAAAATTCCTATGTTCATACACGCATTTAGCAATCTAGGTAAGTATTCCATGCATTTATATATTCTATAAATAGTTAATGACTTATATTGAAATGTTATTCAAACTGAAACTCTCCTTTATTTTAACTGTATTTGCATGACGGTACACGCGTCAAGAGTTAAGACTTATAGCTGTAACATTCTTTTCAAATTTTCTTCTACTTCTGTTGTGGGCTGTTTGCATTTTATTCTTATTTATTACTTTACAATGTCTTTTTCCTAACTTAGGGGGAACCTTCTTTTCTTGGAAAAAGGGATTTTTGGCTTGATATTTATGACATATTTATGAGTTCTTTTTATTTATATTCTTATAATATATAAACCCGAGATTAAAACCTGATATTAGCTAAACATTGATATATAATCTCATAAACTAACTACTCGATTTTATCAAGTCAGCAACGTAACCTAAAGATTCATAAAAAATGTTACACGATACTTCCAAGGTATCATAGATGGATCTAATTTCTATAATCCTCGAAATAGTTAGTGGTACAATCTATGAATCAAATCATGATTATAAATGATTATATACTTATTAAACATATTTGGATTCATTTCTAACATCACAATAATAAATTATGGTGGTACAATAGTGACACGACACCATAATAACTTGAACTAACTTATTTGATTCTTGTCAAGGACGCAACTTGACCGAAAATTCACAAAAGAGTAACACAATACTCCCACTATACCATAAATATATTCGATCTCAACAACTCCCAGTATTAATAGTGGTAACAATCAGTGGATCGGTGGTCAAGATTATTGGTAATTTATCTACTCGTTAGACATATTAAAATTTATTCAAAGTTTATCAAGATATTTTGAGCTACTATGATATTATTACAAATAAAAGAATATTTGTATTTGAGTTTTCAATTAAAATAAAATAAAGAAATAAAATGTTCTAATCTGTTTAGAATGGAACATTTCACATTGTTAAAATGTCACTAAAATGGGAAATGAGATAGTATGGAATTTAAAAATTTATATATGTAAATATAAAGTAACTACGAAAATTGAAATTTTTGCTCTTGCACCATTGAAGTTCCTAGGTTCATAGACGCAAGTATCAATCTAGATAAGTATTCACTGCATGCATATATTTTGTAAATTGCAAATGAACTATAATGAAATTCTATTCAAATTGAAACTTTCCTTTATTTATGTATTTGTGTAACTGTTATTTGCATAATGGGACAAGCGTCAAGAGCCAAGACTTGAAGCTGTAACATTATTTACAAATTTTCTTTTGCTTTTATTCTGGGATGTTTGCAGCATATTCATAAATATTTCTTTGCAAAGTCATCTTCTTTACATAGGGTCTCCTTCTTTTCTTAGAAAAAGAGAGTTTTTAGCATGATATTTATGACTTATTTATGAGTTCTTAAGTTAAAATATTATAATATTTAAAACTGAGATAAAAACTTATAAACCGCATGTTTTCAGATAAACATTCACATATAATAACATGAGCTAACTTACTCGATTCTTATCAAGTAAACAACGTAACCAAAAAATTCAAAAAAGAGAAAGTAACACAACACTTTCAAGATATCGTATATGGATTTGGTTTCAATAACTCTTGAAATAAATTGTGATACAATCTATGAATCAAAGATCACTATTATGAATGATTATATACTTATGAAATATATTAAATATTTGGCATAAATACTGATGTCACAATAATAAAACAAAATTCTGACGGTACAGCAGTTCAAATAGCGACACTATAATAACTTGAACTAGCTAATTTGATTCTTAGCGAGAAATCAACTTAATCCAAAAATTCAAAAAAGAATAACACATTACTCCCAATATATCGTAAAGAGATTCAATCTCAATAACTCTTGAAATAAATAATGATAACAATCATTGGATCAAAAGTCACGAGGTTTATGAATAAAACTCGTTAGACATATTATTTTTTTTCTTAAGTTCATTACAGATTATCAAGAATTTTTTAAGCTAAAGTGATATTATTACAAATAAAAAGATTAGTATATTTGGGTTTTCAACTAAACAAAATAAAGAAATATTCTATTTTAATTTATTTGGAATGGAATATTTTACATTGTTAAAATGAGATTTATATGGAAAATGAGACTATATCGAACACAAATATTTACACTATATATATAACAAGAATGGAAATTATAAAATTTTCCCATATGCCATTAAGAATTCCTAATTTTATCAACGCAAGTAGCGATGTAGATAAGTATTCCATGCATGTATATATTCTATAAATAGTTAATGACTTGTATTGAAATGATATTCAAATTGAAACTCTATTTTATTTAAATGTATTTGCATGACGGTTCACGCGTCAAGAGTTACCACTTATTTGCATGTGGGTTGTTTACATCTTATTCATATTTATTACTTTGCAATGTCTTCTTCTTTACTTAGGGTCCCTTCTTTTTTTGGAAAACACTACACCATAAACAAGCTATCGCAACCTCCTCCTCACATGTGTTGCTAGATTAAGTTACCTTAGGTATATTACTTTTGACCTAGTATAGCCTAGTATAACACTATTTATTTTGTGTTACCTTAGATGTAATAACCCGAATTTTTAGTAGAATTAAAATTTTCCTTATTATGATGAAGTGCATCAGTGAATAGTGATTTTGGTGGATGAATAGTGATTTTGAGGGTTAAGAAATTTTTTCATGTCATCTATGTACGAGACATGATATGGATATTCCGAAGTCAAATTAGTGATCTATGGAGTAAATAAGTGTATGTAAAGATGATCGAAATTCAGAAATTCCAATTTCTATTTTGGTGTGATATTTGTCCGGGCAGTGAATTTTATATTATTATATTCAAGAAATGAGATATTAAATTTGAGGAATTGAGGATTTAATAATTTGGAATTTTATTATATTTGATTTGAGAATTTAGAACGAAATCTACTTAGACAGTGAAACGAACGTTCTAGGAACCGCTGAGACTTTATAACGAGATTAAGCGATCAAGTGAATGAATCATGGATTAAGGATATTAAGTATTAGAAGTCCAAGGGAGGATATATTATGAGAGGGAAAGAGGATTGAGAATATAATCCTAGGGCAAAGAGAATGCAAACTAGTTTGAGAAAGCTTGAGAAACCGGGAGAGCAAATTCTGAGATAAAGAGAATATACCAAGGATATTGGATTTAATATTTGTTTGAGGATTTTAACTACACCAACACCTTAAAATACAATGTGGGAGAGGATAATATATATCCAATGAATTTAAAAAGGAGAAACCACTGAGACGATTACAGAAATCAATCGATGAATCAAATGACGAGAGAACTTTGAACGAAGCCCAAACAAAAAGCCCTAGAGCATGGTAAAGGCCCAAATCTCGGCCCAACCTACACATGAAGATGCATTGTAAGTGAATTAGAGTGTAAGGGAAGGAATACACTTGGTGAAAACATTAGAACCAAAGGGAAGAGGAGTAAACTTGTCAAACCTTGGTACTAAGTTGCATTACACCATGGCAAGGTGTTTAGGTGACCAACAATTGGCTCCTTCTCATTGGTGGACTTCAAACACACTTAATTAAGAGATAAGGGATCTGATGTAAAGGATAGAAACAAGCCTTTCAAGTCATTATCCAAGGCAAAAGCAAGAAGGAAAAGAAAAACTCTCCAAATCTGCCAAACAAGAACACAACTCAAAGAAAAATTCATATCTCAAGATCTAGAGCTTCAAAAATCACCAAATTTTAATCATAGCTCCCCCATAATAAAGGAGTGTAGCCTAGTCAAATCTCCTCCCTAAGTTGAAGAACCGAACTTGCCTTGCCTTCACAGTTTCTGTCTAGCCGAAAGATGGATCTGAAAACCCTATCTAGGAAGCTTCAAATTTGGTGAGCTAGGACTCAAAAGAAATCTTATGAAGATGACATGATGCGGTAAACGTTTGAGAGCCAAACTCTTATTTTTCGATTTTCTATGATTTTTACAAAAGTGATGGTGAATGGTGTTTTAAGATTGTTTCATGTTTTGTTCATAGCTTTCAGGCTTTGTTGAAACTATCCAAGACCATACCAAGGTGTGACAAGCTCTGTTTGTGTTCCTAGAGTGTCAAGGAAGGTAAAACCCTAACCCACCCTTTGAGTTTATATGAGTTTTTAGTATAGTTTTGATGATATGTAGAGATAAGTGCATGTTAAAGAGTTTTATGATTGTTTGATGTGTAAAAGGGTTGGGTATTGGATTTGAATGTTATCACTGCCATTAGAAGTGTAAAATGATTGTTTCTTGATGTTATGGATGTATGGTATGCCCGGTGTGGCTTGGTTATGTTATGACAAAACGGTAATGTTCGATTTAGAGCCGCCGTAATGCCCAAATTTCTAGAACCATGTTGGCAGTAGCAACCCGAGTCCTTAAGCATATTTAAACTACAACCACTGACCACATTGGGTAGGTTTTGGAGTCTAGTTTATGTGGCCATAAGAATTTTGTCAAAAGAGTTTACGGTTTGTGAGTAATGACCATTTTAGTGAAAGCGATTCGAGAAACCATGTCACAGAAATGTATCAACTTTGAGGTTAGTTTGAGACCCTTAAAAATGGAATTTGAATGTGATATTTTGAGAATAAATACTAAGTTCAGTTAGGAAATTATGAGAAGTGGTTTCGAGTCCAAAGGATTATTTTACGATTTTATAAAAATAAAACAACAGAGGTTGCGCAAGTGAAAACCACTAAGAACACGACTTAGAAACCAATGTTCCAAATGGTTAAGTATAACTTGAATTTGAGGATTGATTTCGAGCCAAACTTATGACTTAAGTAATTGTTGACTAACATGGACTTAGTACGAGTCTAGATTAAGCCACTAAGTGCTTTGATTGTGATTCACTTACGTGTTTAAGCATTGAGTTATAAGTGGATCGTCTAGGGAATTAACCGTATGTTTTTGACTTTGTCTAGATTTCCCGACATCGTCACGAGCCCTATCACTTCTCGATCATCAGGCAAGTTTTCTAAACTTGTATTTTTGAAGTATTGTTGTATAATACTGCTTTTTGCCATATATAGTATTATACTGTTTTGCGATAAATGTTATATCGTGTTGACTTTGAATTTGATTTTGGTTTATATACTAGCTTTGAGATAAGTAGTTATAAACTGGTATACCTTGTAGCTCTAAAGATAAGAGCATATTCATAGTTTTCGACTCTAAACCGGGAGTCGGTATTTTGAGATATAGAGATAGTCATGGAAACCCGTAGGGATTCCAGCTGCAGATTTTTATTTATTTTGAGGAATGTTATTTATAAGCGTTAATTATATTTCCATTAAGTATTAATTACATGGAAATCATTCGAGGATTGTTATTTGAATAAGATATCATTCGAGGAATTGTATTTGCTTACTATATCTTTCGAGGAATGTTATTTCAGTATTATCTCAGTTGAGAAATACTATATGAATATTATTTCTGTTAAATATGCTACTGGAAGACATAACTGTTTTCAAGAAAATATATTGTGATACTTGTTTTACGAATTGATATTGGCTTATAAGCTAGATATGAGATATATTAGTTATAAGCCGGATGTTTCGCTAAGACCCTTAGTGAAGGGAATATGATTTCATTCTTCAAGTATAGACCGGGAGTCGGTATTTCTGTATATATCGTGATTATTTTCTGAGGAAAATATTTAAATAAATATTTTTCCATTATTTCTTTAATGAATATTGTTTTGAATATTCATTTAAGTTTTATTTATTTAATGAATATTATTTTTAATATTTATTTGAGCTTTAATTATTTAACGAATATTATTTTGAATATTCATTTAAAGTTGATTTATTTAATGGATATTATTTTGAATATTTATTCGAGGATTTATTTATTTAGTGAATATTTTTATATATTCATTCGAGGGTTATTTATGAGCAATATTTTATATTAAGAATATTCTTTAAATATTTATAATTTAATAAATATTCTCTGAATATTTATTTAATTCTTTTAACTAGTTTTAAAAATGATTTAGCTTATTCAAATATTATCTTCGACCTTCAAATATTATGTAAAATATTTCTGAGTCTTATTATGATTATTTTTATCAAGGGGAGGTTCCCAAAACTCTATTTTTTTCATTTAAATCTATCTTCCAAATTATAAGGGAATCTTACTTGAGAGCTGTTATTTATTTTGTTTGACTGCCCGGTCATAAATCTTTTGAAACTATTCTTTTCACTCGCAACTTGGTTGCTATTCATCAAAATGAGTCTTTTTGTTACTTCCTCAACACTCGAGGGGTAAAATTGATGGAACAAGTCGATATCCATTAACAAGCAACAGCTTGGGAAATATTGGTGAATTTTCCTTTCCAATTAGATACGACTACTTTGTGGAGTCTTATCAACAAGTATTATACTTGGGGAAAGGAGGATGAGCTTTACATTTCAGAGTCATGGATTCTATTCGAAATAGGAGTCGTGTAAGAGGCCGAGTAGCGCCGGTCCATCCCAAAGGCCCAACCGTTGGCCAGGGAGATCTAAAAGGGCGGTAGACAAGTAAATCCGTCAGTTCTTCCTTCTACCGGTAGTAAAACCAATTTGAGCTGTACAATCGGCGACTGATCATCGCAAGGATTGGAACAGCGGGCGCGGTGAATACTCCAGTATTAGTTCATCATCCAATTTGGATATTTCTGCAACATTATCGAGAGCACCCCGATCGGAAATCTACGGCTGGGTGACCGATAAGTGTTGGCAGGGTTTGAAAAGTGTTCAAAACTAAAGTTGCAATAAATCACCTTGTAACTTCATCTTTTATCTGATTTTTGATGACTCTGTTGATACCTTACATAACATGAGTTATGATAAGGAGGTTGTTTATATTGAATCACATTATAACTTCATCTTTTAAGTTATATTTTGATATTCTGCTTATACTTTATATAGCAGATATTTTACGGAAAGGTTATATCCAATTACCTTGTAACTTCATCTTTTATATTATATTAGAACTTTGTTCATAGTATGAATAACAAAAGTTTGCAGAGATATTATGAAAATAATATTTGAAGTACTATGACATTACTGATTTTGAATATTTTCCATTAAGGGAATAATTTCATTATCAAGATATTTTGGACAATTATTGTCTTGTACCCGCTATATATTCTGGGTTTAAATTAAAGGCAGAATTATGCCATATTTTCATTACCCTGCTGAGCTATCGCTCACTCTTGCTATTGTTTTATATATATTATATAGCAGCGAAGCAGGATGCCAATGGGACGGCACATACCCCGCAAGGCGTTTCCATAAACAGTTTCTAGCAGTGATCCCGGGAGTAGTACGAACCAGTCGAATCAGGCTGCAACTTTTGGTATTCATCTAATGTATAGATATGAATGGTATGAGAGGATTATGAGAATCAGAAGGCTAAGTTGGTAATGTAACATTACTTTGACGTTGTATCACTGACAAATTCAAAAGACATTTTTGTATTGTAATAAAAATTATTTATTCCGCAGTTGTTGTATTGTGTCGTTTCTGAGACTCTAATCTGTGTATGTGTGTGTATTATATATATATTGTGGGGTCCTAAGCAGTTGAGTTGTGTACATTGCAAGTAATACATGTAAAGCAATGAGTAAATGGATCGTAACTACTCCAAATCCTTGACCCCGGATTTGGGGGTGTTACAGAAATGGTATCAGAGCGTCAGGTTACAGTCCTCAGAAATGATAGGAGATCGAGTCTTATAATACCCCTAAGAATGATGACAATAATTAGAGTTCAAATCAAGTTCGTAGTCGGGTTAGAGGACATGACCCTGACTGTTGAGATGAAGCCCGAGAGGGGACTTCTTCTGGGAAACCATACTTAGGACTTCATGGTCAGTCACCTCGATTCGTACGAGTTATAGATAGATAGGATTCTGAGATACCAGACCCCGAGGCCTTCGAGTAAGCATTTGATGATGCGCTCCTTGAGATAGACGGAGCCCGATAAAGGAAGATCCATAAGAGGATCTAGAGGAGAACCCCATGGAGGGTCAAAGAAGAATCTTTAGAGGTTGATTTAGTGATGAGACGAAAGTTTAGAATCGTTTATGATTCATCAAGAGATATGACAAAGAGAATGGAGTGGAGTCTCCAAAGCAGAAGAGGTAGAGGCAGTATAGCCAATACCGGTGGATTGATTCAACTTGAACGAGACCTGTTACTCGTAGTCTGTTGCAGTGCCTAGGGAGGCAGCATGTGTAAGAACTGAGACGTTCGAACTTCGTATATGATTAAGGGTACTTAGTTACCTTAACTAATAGAGGCATTACCTTATTTATGGGGTTTAAATCCCTACGATCAACGATTCCACCAAGGACGGTGTTACTACGGTACTGAGGAATTTTATTACCTCGAGCAAGATTTATATGTACGTACTACGCAAAGTGTTATTGTAGCACGAGTGCGCTAAGAAGAGATATAATTAAAGAACCAAGACGGACTAAGAAAGTCGGGGGAAAGACTTAAGTAAGAAGGCTGTTAGGCCACAAGTGTTAAGCTTATGTAGCACACGAGATTGATACGATAAAAGGAATATTTGGTATGAAGACGGTTATAATAGTAATTGGGTTTAAGCAAGTAGTTTCTAATGATCTTCCGGAGTACCGCCTATTCGACATGGGGGATTCGTCGTTGCTACGGGCGATACCGGCATCGAAGTCTTCTTATATATTAAAATGCTTTCTTAAGATGATTGTGCTTAGTCGAATAGAATTCCCTGCGATTGCAATGTCGATGGGTGAATCCGTAGCGACTATTACGAGTCAACGATGAGGTAAGTATCGAGCACCTTAGGGTGTGTATGGAGAAGAAAAAGCTTTTGAATCAAACGATTATCCATCAGAGGAGCCGACATAAAAAGGCATCCAAAGTGACCTTGGCAATACCCTCCCCATTTGCAAATTTTGTTGCTTACCTCCCCAAGTTATAATCTATCTTGGCATCTCCTTAGAGAGAATTTCGATAAAAGATATACTCCTTCTTTGAAGTTGTTTTATAACACTTGTGTTAAACCATATTCAGTTTCAATTGTGCCAGAGGCTATCACGATATCTACTTTTAGGTTTTCGAAGCCCTGTCAAATGATGTTATTCAAGCTTTCACTTTTCTTCAAATAATGAATGAACCTATGGTGATATCTCACCACTTGCTTGTTGAGTACCAGTATCTTTCTGGCTATCCTTTCTTGTAAATCGCACCTTGGAATCTGTTCAATTTTTTTTTATCCAAGGTGTCCATTTGAGAATTATTTGTCGAAAGACGATAATTAATAATTTGACTTTGAATTGCTTTCATACTTCTCAACTTCCACTGAGACGAACAACCCTATATTTATAGGGGCCACAAGGACTATCTGTCTGTGTGATAGAAGTCTGACGGGACGCCATCACTTGTGGGTTGTGAAATGTAAGAAGGCTAATTACCTTTAGTAATGTCTTAAATGAGACATGCAACATTGAGTTCTTATGATCATATTGATCTCTCAATAAATTCTCTCATCTCAAATAAGGTACCTTAAAACTCATAACCTTATGATCACCAAAGTGCGACGTCCTCCTTGATATGGGAGCTATCTTTTCAAAGCCCCATGAATCTTGTTATTTTCATTGAATTCCAAGAGGAGGCCAACCAGGTCGAATAAGTCAAAATTCGCTGATAGGAATTAGATTCGTAAAAAAATAGCCTATGACAAAAGCGGATCCCTAAGACGAATAAAATATCGGTGACATATCAATGAAATTAGTTTATTCTCTCTCTCTCAAAGATATTATGATAAGTGGAAAGTTGGTCAAACGATATATGTGAAAGGAACAACGAAGGTGTCGTAAAACTCAAATAATAACGGTGTCAAATAGAAACCCCCAGAATTTCATGGAACCACTGACCCAGAGGAGGCCAGAGCTTGGCTTAAAGAGATAAAGAAATCATATGAGATACTCAGTATTTCAGAGAATCAGAAAGCGATGTTCGCCGTCTACCTGAAGGGAGAGGCGAATCACTGGTGGGAATCTAAGAAAAAAAACCTAGAGGGAGATAGTGTTGTGACTTGGGAGAGATTCAGCTTGTTGTTTAGAGAAATATTTTCTAGAAATATATGGAGACACAGATGGAAATAAAACTTTCTAGAGCTAAAACGAGGAACCATGACTGTGACAGAGTGTGAGGCCAAGTTATCCGAGTTGTTGAGGTTTGTCCGGAGTTGTAAACACAGAAGAGAAAAGAGCCCGTAGGCTTTAACTAGGGCTGGGACAATGGATCCAAAATCACGTGGCGATGTTGGAATTAACCAATTATGCTACATTAGTGCAAAAGGATTGATTGTGGAAAGCCTAGACACAAGGCTAAGAAATGTCCATCTACCGGACCAGCTATACCCAGAGTTAATAACACTACCTCCAACCAGCAACCCCTGCCAGGACTTTCAAAATGACCTTGCGAGGTGCTGTGAGAAACGCGGACACGATAGCAGGTACCCTCCTACTTAAAACCAGTTGGTATTAATATTTTATTCCAGAACTGCTAAGTACTTTGCACCTCAAGATTGTGCATGACAATTAGACCTAAATGTTGAACCCTAACGGAGTGATTTCAAGCAAAGATGGTCGATCAAGAGATTTTCCCTTAGAATTGGGACATCCAGGTGGTAAACCAGAAATATGAGGTCGACCCTATTAATAGATTTAATTCCTTTCAAGTTGGGAGGATTTGATATTATAATAAAGATGGATTGGTTGGCACCCAATGGAGCCAATTGATTGTAAAGGAAAAGAGTAATAATTAAGGGATAGAGTCAGATTCGGAAATTCATGAAAATAGTTAAGACTAAGAAATTATTACGCCAGAGATATGAGGCTTAATCAGCTCTTATGGTTAACGCCGAGAAAGGAGACACCAAGTATAAAGGAAATTACAGCGGTTTTGGGAGGCTGTACAAGGTTTTAATGAGCTACCAGATATCGATTTGGATGACATGAGCAACCAAATATCGATTTGGATGACATGAGAATGAATGCGGAGTATTTAGGGTACAGTGCTGTATCTCCTGTTAGCCCCTGTGGGAATGAAAGAGTTATCGACTTAGTTACAAGAGTTGCTGGGCAAGAGTATGATAAAACCTAGTGTACCACCGTGGAGAGCCTCGATGTTGTTGTAAGAGAGAAAGACGTTAGCACGAGATTGTGCATCGAACATCGAGAGTTGAACGAGTTCAACATTGAGAATAGGCATCGTTGCAGATGATAGATGAGTGTTTGATCAACTGAAAGATGCAGTGTATTTTCCAAATTTATTAAGAACTGGATATCACCAGTTGGAAGTTAAACCCGAGGATATACCCAATACTGCGATTCACAATAGGTATAAACACTACGAATTTTTAGAGATGTCAATTGGGTTGACTAATGCACCTGCAACTTTTATGGATTTAATAAATTGGTTTGGAGCTAGCCGCGATAGTTTTCGCCCTAAAAGATTTGGTGACCGTATTAATATGGAGAAAAGTGCGAGATCTATATTGATCGCAAGGACTGGAGATATATATATCCACCCAGAAAGAACTAAACATTAAATAGAGGAATGGCTAGAATTGATATAGGATTATGATGGTGAGATACACTACCATCCAGGGAAGGCCAATGTGGTGGCCGATTCCCTTAGTCAAGAAGAGAGATGGTTTTCGAATGTTCAAGAATTAAAGGATGAGATTTACACAAGACCCATAGTTCGAGATATTCTATGCACCCAGGTGGCACCAAAAGGTATAGAGATAGTACTGTTATTGATAAGCTAGATGGCATGTTGATGAATGTCAAGCAAGTTTATGTTGGTGTATTTTTGTGCAAACAAGATAAAGGATATGAGGTTTGAGATTTGTAATGCTAAAGATATCCCCGTGAAAAGAATTAACGAGATTTGGAAATGAAGGGCGGTTGAGCCCGAGATTCATTGGACCATCTGAGATTTCAAAACGCGTAAGGAAAGTAGCCAACGAGCTCGCCTTATTTCCCCCCAAACCTATAGAATGTTCATAACGTGTTTTATGTGGCAATGCCACGTCAGTATAACGCAGATGCTCGACAGATGATAGAGTATGAGCAGGTAGATATACGACCTGATTCGACTTAGGAAGAACAACCTGTGGAAATCACGAATAGAAAAGAGCAAGTGCTAAGAGACAAGGTTGTCAAGCTAATAAGAGATTTGTGGAAAATCAAGAAGTGGAAGAATCCACCTGGGAATTAGAAAGTGCAATGGGAGAAAAGTACCCCTAGTTATTCCTAAACTGATTCCGGGACGGAATCCTTTTAAGGAGGGGAGACTGTAATAACCCGAATTTTTGGTAGAATTAAAACTTCCCTTATTATGATGAAGTGCATCAGTGAATAGTGATTTTGGTGGATGAATAGTGATTTTGAGGGTTAAGAAATTTTTTCATGTCACCTATGTACGAGACATGATATGGATATTCCGAAGTCATATTAGTGATCTACGGAGTAAATAAATGTATGTAAAGATGATCAGAATTCAGAAATTCCAATTTCTATTTTGGTGTGATATTTGACCGGGCAGTGAATTTTATATTATTATATTCAAGAAATGAGATATTAAATTTGAGGAATTGACGATTTAATATTTTGGAATTTATTATATTTGATTTGAGAATTTAGAATGAAATCTACTGAGACATTGAAACGAACGTTCTAGGAACCGCTGAGACTTTATAACGAGATTAAGCGATCAAGAGAATGAATCATGGATTAAGTTACGTATTAGAAGTACAAGGGAGGATATATTATGAGAGGGAAAGAGGATTGAGAATATAATCCTAGGGCAAAGAGAATGTAAACTAGTTTGAGAAAGCTTGAGAAACCGGGAGAGCAAATTCTGAGGTAAAGAGAATATACCAAGGATATTGGATTTAATATTTGTTTGAGGATTATAACTACACCAACACCTTAAAATACAATGTGGGAGAGGATAATATATATCCAAGGAATTTACAAAGGAGAAACCACTAAGACGATTACAGAAATAAATCGATGAATCAAATGATGAGAGAACTTTGAACGAAGCCCAAACAAAACGTCCTAGAGCATGGTAAAGGCCCAAATCTCGGCCCAAACTACACATGAAGCTGCATTGTAAGTGAATTAGAGTGTAAGGGAAGGAATCCACTTGGTGAAAACATTAGAACCAAAGTGGAAGAGGAGTAAACTTGCCAAACCTTGGTACTAAGTTGCATTTCACCATGGCAAGGTGTTTAGGTGACCAACAATTGGCTCTTTCTCATTGGTGGACTTCAAACACACTTAATTAAGAGATAAGGGAGCTGATGTGAAGGATAAAAACAAGCCTTTCAAGTCATTATCCAAGGCAAAAGCAAGAAGGAAAAGAAAAACTCTCCAAATCTGCCAAACAAGAACACAACTCAAAAAAAAAATTCATATCTCAAGATCTAGAGCTTCAAAAATCACCAAATTTTAATCATAGCTCCCCCATAGTATGTAGAACACACGCCTAAAGTGTGGGGGCAAACAAAGGAGAGTAGCCTAGTCAAATCTCCTCCCTAAGTTGAAGAACCGAACCTGCCTTGCCTTCACAGTTTCTGTCCAGCAGAAAGATGGGGCTGAAAACCCTAGCTAGGAAGCTTCAAATTTGATGATATAGGACTAAAAAGAAAGCTTATGAAGAGGAAATGATGTGGTAAAAATTTGAGAGCCAAACTCTTATTTTTCGATTTTCTATGATTTTTACAAAAGAGATGATGAATAGTGTTTTAAGATTGTTTCATGTTTTATTCATAGCTTTTAGGCTTTGTTGAAACTATCCAAGACCATACCAAGGTGTGAAAAGCTCTTTTAGTGTTCCTAGAGTGTCAAGGAAGGTAAAACCCTAACCCACCCTTTGAGTTTATATGAGTTTTTAGTATAGTTTTCATGATATGTAGAGATAAGTGCATGTTAAGGAGTTTTATGATTGTTTGATGTGTTAATGGGTTGGGTATTGGATTTGAATCTTACCACTGCCCTTAGAAGTGTAAAATGAATGTTGGTTGATGTTATGGATGTATGGTATGCCCGGTGTGGCTTGGTTATGTTGTGACAAAACGGTAATGTTCGATTTAGAGTCGTCGTAATGCCCAAATTTCTTGAACCATGTTGACAGTAGCTACCCGAGTCCTTAAGCATGTTTAAACTACAACCACTGACCACATAGTTTTGGAGTCCAGTTTATGTGGCCACAAGAATCATGTCAAAACAGTTTACGGTTTGTGAGTAATGACCATTTTATTGAAAGCGATTCGAGAAACCATGTCACAGAAATGTATCAACTTTGAGGTTAAGTTTGAGACCCTTAAAAATGGAATTTGAATGTGATATTTTGAGGATAAATACTAAGTTCAGTTAGGAAAGTACAAGAATTGGTTTCGAGTCCAAAGGATTATTTTACGATTTTATAAAAATAAAACAGCAGAGGTTGCGCAATTGAAAACCACTAAGAACGCGACTTAGAAACCAATGTTCCAAATGGTTAAGTATAACTTGAATTCGAGGATTGATTTCGAGCCAAACTTATGACTTAAGTAATTGTTGACTAACATGGACTTAGTATGAGTCTAGATTAAGCCACTAAGTGCTTTGATTGTGATTCGCTTACATGTTTAAGCATTGAGTTATAAGTGGATCGTCTAGGGAATTAGTCGTATGTTTTTGACTTTGTCTAGATTGCCCGACATCGTCACGAGCCCTATCACTTCTCGAACATCAGGCAAATTTTCTAAACTTGTACTTTTGAAGTATTGTTGTATAATACTACTTTTTTCCATGTATAGCATTATACTATTTTGCGATAAATGTTATATCGTGTTGACTTTGAATTTGATTTTGGTTTATATACTAGCTTTGAGATAAGTAGTTATAAACCGGTATACCTTGTAGCTCTAAATATAAGAGCATATTCATTGTTTTAGACTCTAAACCGGGAGTCGGTATTTTGAGATATAGAGATAGTCGTGGAAACCCGGAGGGATTCCAGCGGCAGATTATTATTTATTTTGAGGAATGTTATTTATAAGCGTTAATTATATTTCCCTTAAGTATTAATTACTTGGAAATCATTCGAGGATTGTTATTTGAATATGATATCATTCGAGGAATTGTATTTGCTTACTATATCTTTCGAGGAATGTTTCTCAGTTGAGAAATACTATATGAATATTATTTCTGTTAAATATGCTACTGGAAGACATAACTGTTTTCAAGAAAATATATTGTGATAGTTGTTTTACGAATTGATATTGGCTTATAAGCTAGATATGAGATATATTGGTTATAAGTTGGATGTTTTGCTAAGACCCTTAGTGAAGGGCATATGAGATATATTAGTTATACAGTATTTCTGTATATATCGTGATTATTTTCTGAGGAAAATATTTAAATAAATATTTTTCCATTATTTCTTTAATGAATATTGTTTTGAATATTCATTTGAGTTTTATTTATTTAATGAATATTATTTTGAGTATTTATTTGAGCTTTAATTATTTAACGAATATTATTTTGAATATTCATTTAAGGTTGATTTATTTAATGGATATTATTTTGAATATTTATTCGAGGATTTATTTATTTAGTGAATATTTTTATATATTCATTCGTGGGTTATTTTTGAGCAATATTTTATATTAAGAATATTCTTTAAATATTTATTATTTAATAAATATTCTTTGAATATTTATTTAATTTTTTAACTAGTTCTAAAAATGATTTAGTTTATTCAAATATTATCTTCGACCTTCAAATATTATGTAAAATATTTCTGAGTCTTATTATTATTATTTTTATCAAGGGGAGGTTCCCAAAACTCTATTTTTTTCATTTAAATCTATCTTCCAAATTATAAGGGAACCTTACTTGAGAGCTGTTATTTATTTTGTTTGACTGCCCGGTCATAAATCTTTTGAAACTATTCTTTTCACTCGCAACTTGGTTGCTATTCATCAAAATGAGTCTTTTTGTTACTTCCTCAACACTCGAGGGGTAAAATTGATGGAACAAGTCGATATCCATTAACAAGCAACAGCTTGGGAAATATTGGTGAATTTTCCTATTCTAATTAGATACGACTACTTTGTGGAGTCTTATCAACAAGTATTATACTTGGGGAAAAGAGGATGAGCTTTACGTTTCAGAGTCATGGATTCTATTCGGAATAGGAGTCGTGTAAGAGGCCGAGTAGCGCCGGTCCATCCCAAAGGCCCAACAGTTGGCCAGGGAGATCTAAAAGGGCGGTAGACAAGTAAATCCGTCAGTTCTTCCTTCTACCGGTAGTAAAACCAATTTGAGCTGTACAATCGGTGACTGATCATCGCAAGGATTGGAACTGCGGGCGACGTGAATACTCCAGTATTAGTTCATCATCCAATTTGGATATTTTTGCGACATTATCGAGAGCACCCCGATCGGAAAGCTACGGCTGGGTGACCGATAACTGTTGGCAGGGTTTGAAAAGTGTTCAAAACTAAAGTTGCAATAAATCACCTTGTAACTTCATCTTTTATCTGATTTTTGATGACTCTGTTGATACCTTACATAACATGAGTTATGATAAGGAGGTTGTTTATATTGAATCACCTTATAACTTCATCTTTTAAGTTATATTTTGATATTCTGCTTATACTTTATATCGCAGATATTTTACGGAAAGGTTATATCCAATTACCTTGTAACTTCATCTTTTATATTATACTAGAACTTTGTTCATAGTATGAATAACAAAAGTTTGCCGCGGTATAATGAAAATGATATTTGAAGTACTATGATAGTACTGATTTTGAATATTTTCCGTTAAGGGAATAATTTTAGTATCAAGATATTTTGGACAATTATTGTCTTGTACTCGCTATATATTCTAGGTTTAAATTAAAGGCAGAATTATGCCATATTTTCATTACCCTGCTGAGCTATCGCTCACTCTTGCTATTGTTTTATATATATTATATAGCAGCAAAGCAGGATGCCAATGGGATGGCACATACCCCGCAAAGCGTTTCCATAAACCGTTTCTAGCAATGATCCCTGGAGTAGTACGAACTAGTCGAATTAGGCTGCAACTTTTGGTATTCATCTAATTTATAGATATGAATGGTATGAGAGGATTATTAGCATCTGAAGGCTAAGTTGGTAATGTAACATTACTTAGACGTTGTATTAGTGACAGATTCAAAAGACATTTGGGTATTGTAATAAAAATTATTTATTCCACATTTGTTGTATTGTGTCGTTTCTGAGACTCTAACCTGTGTATGTGTGTGTGATATATATATTTTGGGGTCCAAAGCAGTTGAGTTGTGTACATTGCAAGTAATACATGTAAAGCAAGGAGTAAATGGATCGTGACTACTCCAAATCCTTGACCCCGAATTTGGAGGTGTTACATTGGACAGAAACGTCATGTTACTCTATCTGGAAAGTGTTGGATGCGGGGCAACATACATAATATGTTGCCTTAGATCGTTAATAAACACAAAATTTAATTTATTAATTCAAAATTGAATAATTATTTAATAATTAAATTTAACATGAAATCAATTCATTTTTATGAAAATTAAATTACTAAATTAATGAGTTATTATTTATTGAAATTAATATATTTAATTATTATCATTTTTTCAAATTCTCTTTATTTTAATAAATTTAAAAAAATTACAAAAATTCTTTTAAAAGAAATAGGATTGTAATTAAGGCACAACTCTCGGTGAAAATTAAGGCGGCCAAAATGCGTGCTATCTGTAAATTGCCTTAAAAACAAAAAAAAAAGAAGGAAAGTGTTGGATGCGGGGCAACATACATAATATGTTGTCTTAGGATTGTAAATAAGGCATAGCTTGAAAGTGTTGGATGCGGGGTAACATACATAATATGTTGCCTTAGATCGTTAATAAACACAAATTTAATTTATTAATTCAAATGGATAATTATTTAATAATTACATTTACCTTGAAATCAATTCATTTTTATGAAAATTAAATTACTAAAATAATGAGTTATTATTTATAGAAATTAATATATTTAATTATTATCTTTTATTCAAATTCTCTTTATTTTAATAAATTAAAAAAATAATTTAAAATAATTACAAAAATTCTTTTAAAAGAAATAAGATTGTAAATAAGGCACAGCTCCCGGTGAAAATGCGCGCTGTCTGTAAATTGCCTTAAAAACAAAAAATAGGAAATTCTCTCATTCTCAACTCTATCGCTACCTCTCTCTCTCTCTCTCTTGATACACCTTCGAATACCAGAACAAAAGATGATTCTAATAATATCTTGGCCTACAAGAGGTGGAAGCTGAAAAAGTAACTTCTGAGAATAAGCCTGACTAGAGAAGAGCAATTATGAAGAAAATCACTTAGGTTTACTGATTAACATAAGAAATGAGAAATGTGAAAGAGAATAGTCTTAACATCTAAATAAGATCTACATTACTGGGCCTTAACTATATATACCCTTATATCAAATGAAATGAGTGCTAAATTAAAATGAAATGTAATTACTAGGATGCATAGTATTGATATGCTAGTCGTCCCAAGCTCACTCTCCCCTCTAACGGTTTATAGGAATATTCCGCTGAGGATCCATCTTGTATTTCCCCTCCTTATCATTGGCCTATCATTACTCCTGCTTGCTAGCTCATCTTTGTCCCCACTTCTCTTCTGAGTTGTCATTCCACTTGTGCTCTCTATTGGTCCCATCTTGTAAGAACCCCAAATTTTCGATATAATTAAAACTTTTTATTAAGTAATGATAAAATGAGGAACAATGATTCCGACAACAAGGTCACCAGCTCTAATGAATGGTGGTTTCAAAGAACAATGATTGTAATGAATGGATATTGCTTTGGACAATGATCCTGATGCATTGGTATATTGTCAGAATAGAGTAATTCGATGGTTGAGGACCTAGATAAGAATAATCTACCATCCAGGAAGGAGCTAATGGATCCTTGAAGGGAAATGAGTACGTGCATAGTGTTTCCCATACGTGCATAGTATTTTCCGTACGTGCATAGTGTTTCTCGTACGTGCATAGTGTTTCCTGTACGTGCATAGTAATTTGGTGGATGAATAGTGATTTTGTAAGTTGGAAAACTTTTCACTCCACCCTATGTACGGGACGTGATATGGATGTTTCGAAGTCATATTAGTAATACGCGGAGGAAATAAGTGAATGCAGAGACGATCGGAATTCAGAAATTCCAAATTCTTTTCGGTATAATATTTGACCGGACAGTGGATTAAATATTATTATAATCCAAGAATTGAGATATTAACTTTGAGGATTTGATAGTTTGGGATGTTATTATATTTGATTTAAGAATGAAGGTAGGAAACCACTGAGGAGTGGTTATGGCTGCAATGTAATAATTGATATTTGGAAAGAATGAATGGAATTCGACTTTATTATTTCTATGTCTTGAAGAATGCTAAAGGGTAACAACATAGGTAAGAATAATCTATCTTCTAAGGGAATAAGATATGGCAATTTCAAGCAGGAGAATATTCTCATGTCATCCAGATCGGTAACGATTAATCCAGTAGTTCCGTAAAAAGGATAAGGAACGATCGAAAGAGAATACGGACAATTGTACCACCCTAAGAGAACAAGTAAAGAATACAGAATGAATAGTGTTTTGGTGGGAGTATATAATAATATGAGACGACACTATATAGAAGCATTCGGAACGGATTTCCGAGTTCGTATTAGTGATCCAGGGGGAACATAAGTGTATGTAAAAGCTGTCGGATTCTGAAAAATCGCACTTTTATTTTCTCCGAGAGTTCCCTGGACACTGATAGCCTTAAGTATATAACGAATGGATTTAAGGAATATAAATTGGAAAGTTAGAATGAAAGATGGAGAATGAAAGTATTAATATTAAAAAGGATTCCCGGTAAACCCTAATTAGAAATCCGTGAAATATTCCTACGAACGATCAATCGAAACGGGCAATAACCGGACACAGAAATAAGCAGAGGAAGCAAGAGTCTTGTGCAAGCTACTAGTATAAAATATCTAGTAACCAAACTAGAATCAAGGAACTAGCACCCTAGAGAATGCAACTAAGTACTTAGCAAGGCAACCATGTAGTTAGGCTAAAACCACCACATTTTCAACACTTGTCATGGTATTTCCTCATCCAACACCTCATCACTTTAATAAAGTGAATTTATACAAGATATTATCTTGATAATAGATGAGAATGGATGAGATTAAAACAAAATAAACCAAGCAACTCTTCTCCCCCCTTGAAAATTCCATTCGGCCATACCTTTAATTCCAAAATCAAAACCCCTCTTCCCACCATCTCTTGATCTTGTAAAAATTATGGTGAGTCTTACATTTCCTAAAAGTGATCCCCTAAAAATTTCAAAGCCAAACTCTCTTGTTTCCATTTTCAAAGAAATCATCAAAGACTAGGGTGAATAGTGATTTTCAAGAACAACTCTTGATTTTCTTGATTTCTAGGATGATCTAAGCTTGGTTATGGGTATACAAGGACTATGCAAAGCTTAGCAAGGTCTTTATACACTCCAAGGAAGGTATAAAGCTCTTGAAACCCTAACCCTTGTTTGAGATTTAAGCATGTTTATGATAGTTATAACTTAGTTATGGTTATGTTAAGATTATAAGCATGATTATGTATGGATTTTGGATTAATGATGTAAATAGCTAGATGAACGGAAAGGCATTGCTTGGCCTCAGTTCATGTATATAAGTCATGTATATGTTGTTTGGGTTGGATACTATGTTTATGGGAAGATTCGAAATTGGTAGATATTCGATTTACAGCCGTTATAATGCCCGATTTTGAAATACCATGTTTTGTATGCAATTTTCCATGTCGAAACCCTACTGTCCAGAGACCTTATCTGCCATGATAGGATAGGTAATGTTCTAAGCTTCGTTTTGATATAAAGATCACATGAAACGGACTTACGGTTTAGGATTTATGACCAAATTACTAAAAGTAGTTCGAATCCGTAAACAAAAGTTCGTAACTATAATTGAACCCTCGTAAACTATGTAACGTCATGGCGAATCTTGGTAAATAAATACTAGAGGTAAAAAGGAAGGTGTGAAAGAAAACCGTATGTCAAAAGGATCATTTTTCGATTTATTAAAAATGTTCGAGTCGAGGTTAAACGCGAACGAACCCCTAAAAGACGACTCTTTTATAACTTCGGTAAAACACTTAGAAAACAGGCGATAAAACTCGGAGTATAGTATTGGTTCGTAACGATCGACTTTAGAACTCATATGACTTAAGTATGTCCCAAGTATAAGTACAATGACATGTCGTATTAACGAACGAATGTCGGGTCGGATCAGTGATAAAAGTAATCCACTAAAAGGGGTATAACGAGATAACTCGAGAACGTGTTTCGAATTAAGTATAACTTAACTTTTAATATGTTAAGTGATTAATCCCGAATGCCTTGGCTATTTATAGATCACCAAGCTGAACCGGGACCCGCTACCACTACCCCTTACCGTACTCGACTACCAGGCAAGTTTCAATTCCTTTCTTTTAGGCTGTTGTTGTGATTGAATAAATATATATATATGATTGCTGATATACATATGTCATTGCATGCATGCCTACTTTCAAGTTGAATTGATATACTTGTTCCCTGAATGTTATTGTTGGCTTATAAGCTAGATAGTTATATATAAGTTATAAGCCGGTTATTGTAAGACCCTCATAGAAGGGCGTATACATCTTATTAATCAAAAATAGACCGGGAGTCAATATTCCTTGATATATCGAGATTACCTCGGAGGAAAATATTTAAGTAAATATTTTCTATTATTTGGGCGACGAATATTATTTGAATATTCGTTCGAGACTAATTATTTTAACGATCCTTACTTCAAATAATTATTTGAACTTAACTATTCAACGAATAATATTTCTCAATAGTCATTCAGAGTCGAATTGATTATCGACTATTATTTCGAATATTCTTCTAAAGATGAGACTATTAAATGAATATTATTTGGATATTCTTTTAGAATATTATTTTATTAAATAAATATTACTTTTGAATATTCATTTATGATATTAAATACTTGATGAATATTATTTTAATATTCATCTGAAGCTTGATTTAATTATCGAATATTATCTCGAATATTCCTTAAGGCTTGGATTACTAAATGAATATTACTTGATATTCATTTAGGATATTATTCATTAAATGAATATTACTTTTGAATATTCATTTAAATTCCTAATTAATTATGAATATTACCTTAAATATTCTTTTCAGGTCTTATTAATTAATGAATATTGTTTTGAATATTCATTTAAATATTTATTTATTCAATAAATATTCTCCTGATATTTCTTCAGGGATTATTTTGAGAAATACTCTGATTAAAGATATTCTTTCATATTCCCAAATATTCTTTAAATATTTTAACTCAATAAATATTCTCTGAATAGTTATTCCATACTTAGAATGATCTCGATAAGGTTTATCTTCTTCGATTATTACAGAAAATATCTCGGAGTCATATTATTATTAATCTTATATCAAGAAAGGTTCTCAGACATCATTTTTCTTTGAGTCTATCTCCTTAATAATAAGGGAACCTTACTTGGAAAATGTTATTTATCTTGTCGACTTCCCGGTCATAAAGTATTCCCTTTACCCGCAACTCGGGTGCTGTTGACTTATTAAGTCGTTGCTTACCTTCTCATCTTTCGAGGGGTAAGATTACTGGAACAAGTTGATATTCGTTACCAAGCAATAGCTTGGAAGTTATTGGTGAATTTTCCTTTCCAACTAGATACGACTACTTTGTAGAGTCTTATCAACAAGTATTATACTTGGGGAAAGGGGGACGAACGTTACATTCAGAATCATGAATTCTATTTGAACTAGGAGTCGTGTAAGAGGCCGAGTAGCGCCGGTCCATCCCCTTTGGCCCAACCGTTGGCCGGGGAGAGCTAGTAAGGCGGTATACAAGTAAAGCCGTCAGTTCTTCCTTCTACCGGTAGTAAATCTAAATTGAGCTGTACGATCTCGACTGATCATCAAGATTGGAACAGCGGGCGCGATGAATACTCCATCACTGGTTCATCATCCAAATTTATTTATTTCCTGCAACATGATTACTGTTGGCAGAGTTGGAAAAGGGTCATAACTGGAATTGCAACCTTTTCTTGCAAGTTCCTCTTCTTAATAACAATAAGAATATCTCGCTTACTTTGATGTAGCAGATATTTCTACAAACAAATACTTTAAGTTACCTTGTAACTTCATCGTTCATATTATACTGGCATCATTTCCGTAAATGCATGGCATATGGTTTGAAAGATACTTTTGAACTGTTATACATTATCGTTCAGTTATATATTATTGTTGGTGAGCTATTGCTCACCCTTGCTTTATTATTATATCACAACAACAGCTAGACCAGATGACTCGCACAAGGCGCACTCGACGCGGGCGAGGATGATGAGACTACCAGAGCTGAAGAAGAAGCTATTGGTAGGGTATATTTATTCTTTCAGTACCAAGAATATGGTCTAGTATGACTTATGTAAATGGATGGCAAAGAGTATGTATTTATATTGAAATTCTTTTGGATTGTAAGAACTCATAATGTGATTAATAAAAATTTGATTGTTACTCTGATTTCATCTCTGGGACTATAACGGGTGTGTTTTATATTGTTGTGTTGGGTTATAGAGACGTAATTTATTTTATGATTAAGGAAAGTTCAATTGTTGTGGACAGAATTGGAAACCGTAACCACCGGATCCCGGACCCCGGATCTGGGGGTGTTACAGAAGTGGTATCAGAGCGTACGTTATAAACCCCAGAGATGAGGTGACGTTAAAACAATGAATTCAATAAGATAATAAGAACTCTTGCCAAGTTCATAGTCGGACTACTTAATGTAGTGATGACATATAAAACCCTTATGGGAACTCGTAAGTATAATGATAGTAACTTAGCTCGATATCGTATCAATGAGTAAGGCGACTGACCTTGAGGCATACGAGCAACAGCGCGATGATGCTTTATATGCTGAAGATCAGCGGGTAATTCGATGGAGTACCCTACTGGAGACCCGGACGAGGTTCCAGCAGATAAGGAAAATCCTGTTAGGATAAGGAGCTTACCCATGGGTAATGAGGGTCGCAGCCAGAATGACTGTGATGATTAGGATATGGTGCTCAGAAAAGTGAGTATAAAGAACCGAGATATTATTAAGAGATCTGAAGATGCATGTTGAATTCATAGCCGGACTACCAGATGTAGTACCAGCAAGAAAGAAGGATTGGAAGAATTACTTGAGATCTTATACGGAAATAGATGAGAATCCTTAGAGATTTTCATCTTAACAAAGAAAGAGCTAGAGGGATGTATGATTATCAAAGACATCGATTTAGGGCGAGGAGCAGAGTCCCTAGGAATAGTTGAGAAGGAGGCAGTAAGTGCCATATCATTTGATAAATGAATTAGTATGAATATGGTCAGTAATAATTCGCCATGAGAAGGCAGGTGTCGTAGGTTGTAAATTATGGAACCAAATTGAGGTTAATAAGGTGGTTTTATTAAGGAAAATGTTCATTTTATGAATGAATCATTTAGAAAGTAAAGACATTGGGAAGTGATAGCATGATTGGGTAAAGTTATATAAGGAAGTAGTAAGCAAGACAATGATCTCAGAACCTACCGGAAGATAAGACCAGTGAGTCAAGATGAACTCGTAATGAGACTACTTCCAGAGACCGAGTATAGAGTTAATTCAACTCAGTTAAATGATGAACCAGAAACGTTAGATGCATGTGATTCAGAGGAATATTAAATTCCTTCTTCTCTTTGAATGGATTATAGTAGTTACCTTAAGTTTACTCCGACACGGAATTATAATAGATCAAGTAATACGATCAGCAGTTAAAGAGAAAAATGTGAGAAAATCTTCCTGGAGCTAAAAGGTGAAATTGGTAATGACCAAGAGCTGGCATTGCTTAATGGAAAGAGGAGACTTTGTGCTTCCAATGACGCTTCGCATAAAGGGTTAGGTAGACCGACATTTGGTAGTATTGAATATCAGGACGTTGTGACAGGTTTCAGTTTGAAACTATTGATTCCCTTGTAAGGGATGGATATAATTGATTCCTCTCCAGTGGGTAAACTTCCAATCCGATGATGATTATTTCGTTAACTATGACTGCTTATGATTCCACCTACTTGGAGGTTCATAGAACTATTCTTCAGGTTTCGAAACTGGTCTCCTTAATGTTACCAGTAGGTGGGTAGATTGATCAAAATTTCCCTGAGTCTGGAAAGGAATTCGGTGAATTTTGGCAAACCTTGTCTTTCTGATTATCAGAGAATGTCATGGAAGAGAGTAAAAATTGGAGCAAACCCTGTGATTTGGGTAAGGATGCTGTAAAATGGGTTAGTAAACGGACCCTGAGCATTACAATCGACGGTAGTGATAAAATGATGAAGTGAGATTGGACGAAAATAGGAAATGTAAGTAAGAAACCAGCCGGACTGAGAAATTCCAGGATTGACTTAAATGAAAAGGCTGTTATGCCAGGAATGGTAAGCTTGTGTGGCACGCAGGATTGATAAGAATAGTTGAAAAGATAAAAGTGGAGGAAAGGTGACCGGAGACGGTGCCGAGTAGTCGATTAAGACTTATATGGAGTAAAGTTTTGGAAAGGTAGAAAGGTATCAAAGAAGAAGGCACTATGCCGGCAATTGCTAGAAAAGTAATGCTATTAGCCAACCCCTAAAATCATATATTTTTATGTGTGGCCAGTTGAGGCCAAGTCACAACGGACTATAAAGTGACTAGACCAGCAATGAAAAGACAAAGCAGGGTTGCTTTTAAGAAAGCACCGACTGCAAGGGCTTCTGATATAAAGGAAACATTAATGAGATCGTTTGAATCTTCTGCCGAACAACCCATGTTTTGATTGGGAATTCACTAGACCTTTATGGGATGGGGTCACCCGTACTAAAGTGACTCATGTGTATATGGTTGTCCAAGATTTCGAGTAAAATGGAAGTATAGTGACTTGAGATGTATGATGTTAGGGTATCATGAATACCATGAATATATTATGACGGAGGAAAGTAAACAATGAAGGTATATGAAGAGGGTATAGAAAAGGTCAGAAATTGAACAGTATGCGGTAGGAATTTTGTCTGAGGCAAGTACCTTTGCGAAGAACGATAAGCACTAAGAGATTCACGTTGAACTCGACCAATATCTTCCAGAACATCCTTGATACCATTAACAAGTTCGGTAAGAGAAGAGATTGGCATACGTTGCTTTTTTTGGAAGGCCAAATAGGCTGACAACTATCTGAAAGAAGAGGGTGGCATTAAACCACCGATCGATTATCAAATGAGAATGATTGAAAAGAGACCTTTATTAAGGATACATGATCTGATTGCCAATTATAAGATGCAAGAATTCCTTGGCAGTTGAATTAAGGATAGGATATCCATAAATTAAGACAAACCCTGGGGAATGCACAAGGGGTGGCATTAACCCTAATAACGACATTATGACTTCAGATGATATGAGCTGGACTTGCTAAGGCAACAATGACCGGTAAGGATTATTAAAAAGAGTTCTGGAAAGAACATAGATAGAATTATTAGAGTATTGATCAATGACATTTTGATATACCCGGTACCCAGAAAATACCGGAGGAATGATAAGGATGGCCTACGAAACCTTACAAGGAAAAAGGGTAATATTCCGAACTTCAAAAATGGAAGTTTGGTAAGGAATGTATGACATCGTAACAATAATGCCAGAGGAGGCATGTATGAAACCCTGAGGAAGTATGGGTTGAACCTATAAAGGTTGAGATTATCCTAAGATAAAGAAAGAACTAAGAAAAGAAGTATCCTAAGTAGGATTGGGAATAAACGTGATAAAGTTCCCACGGGTAGGTGGAAGCAATGACTTATGGAAATGACTGATAGTTATATTTTCTCCTTCAGCAGAGCTTAAGGGGGAATGCTTTAACCCAACAGTGATGGGAATGAGGTAGAAAAACTTGAGCTGGAATGTACCCAGAAAACATGGGTTACAAGAAATCATTATCATCAAGAAAGGCCAATGAGGTGGCCGACAATCTAAGTATAAAGGAATAATTACAAATGTTCATACCGAAGAAACAGGATGATATATGGAAGGACCTTGAAGGTCATATCGGAATGGAGGAATTTACATTCCTTCTGATGACTGTGCAAGAATTAACAGTAATAATAGTTTAAGTAAAGATTCGATTCCTGATGGAGTCTTAAGCATATTACGTACCTTAGAAGGTCCCATTTTGAGGCAAACCAGGACCATGGTACAAAATTGATGAAGTAAACCGTTAAGTTTCCAGTCTTTTATGGAAGATGCATAAGTGATAGTTTCAACAACCGGACCTAGCTGCGATGCTTGAAACTCTTCTGCAATTTTATCTGCTTCACGTTATATCTACATCAAGTTCAGGAAGTGTTCCTTATGGATAAGAAATAATGATTACTTTGTCTCCCTAAGGGATTTGAAACCCGTAGGGTTAGCTATTAACGCACTACGTAAACAACAAGCGATGGTGATTCTTCTAAGAAAGGAGATGACAACGTAAAGATAAAGAAAGTGCTGCTATTGATAAGCTAAATGGCATGTTGATGAATGACAAGCAAGTTTGTGTTAGTGTACTTCTGCACAAACAAGATAGAGAATATGAGGTTGATAATTCGTGATGCTAAACGTATTCCCGTAGAAAGAATTAATGAGACTTGGAGGGAAGGGCGGTTGAGCCCAAGACTTATTGGGCCACTTGAGAGTTTAAAGTGTTCGGACGGCGGTATTCGAGCCAGCCTTACCCCCAAAATTATAGCACGATCATAACGGGTTTTCATGTGGCCAGGCTACGCCAGTAAAATGCAGATGTTCAACAGATGATAGGAGTACGAGCATGTAGATATACGACCTGGTCTGACTTACGAAAGACAACCTGTGGAAAACCACGGATAGAAAAGAACAAGTAATGAGAAACAAGGTTGGCAGAAGTAGATTATATGAATCTAAGTTAAAGGAATCGGGCCAGATTCATTTCGGAAAGTTTAAATTGAAATAACGTGATGATTATAGAATAAATGAGACGGAATACCGATAAGGAGGTACCAAGTGCAAAAAGGTGTCTCAATAAAGAGGTGAAGGTGAAAGTAAATAATAGAAATGAGTAAGAATCAGCTAATAAGAAGGATGTGATTGATAAAGAAAAGGCTGGGGAAGCAACTATGGAATGAGAAGCAAGGAATGTTATGAATGGGTTTTCTAATGAATTCTCAGGATGACAACCTGATAGTGTCAATATTATAGTTATGAAAAAGCTAGTAACAAGATATGGGATGTCAGTAATAATGATGTCAAGTGAGAAATCTAAGATTTAACCTGAAAGGTTGAAGGATTTCCCGAATGTGAGTATCGCTAAGATTGAACAAGAGTATTTGTCCATAGAATAATGGACAAAGCAGCAAGATATGTTGACACGTGAGATTGCGATCAAATAGTATTGGATATAATTATGATTAATTTCTTCTTTGATAAACCTCTATAGTTCAGAGGTAAATTCTGGGTATGATATTCTACAATCATGAAAGCTTTCTATAATCCTTTAGAACTCTTTTCTCTTCTTCTCTCTTATTCATCTTCTTTATGAATTGAGAAGAACAACCCTTTTAGGAGGGGAGGTACTGCTACGTGACTATCTGTCTATATGATAGAAGTCTAAGTGGAATGCCATGACTTGTTTAATTGCTTGTCAAGTACTAAAGGCTGGCCCCCTTCTGTACTAACTATGCAATATAACAAATGTTCAATTGATCATAGTGATCTCTCAATAAATCTTTCCACTTCTCTATATTGATCGAGATTGCGAAGATTAAAGCAATCAGGAAATGTACAGTACGAGCGAGGTTACCTCCGAATCGTAGGGTGATAGTGATACCAATGTTACTGCAGGTATCAATAAGGATAAGACTGAGTAAGAGTATAACCCGGATACTGAGTTGTACGAAAAGTAGCAACGTTGATGGAAAAAGGATAAAGTATGAATTGTAGCACTAGAAGATGTGCTGAGGAAGGGTAGAACGACTAAGAATTGACCGGGAAGCTAAAGAGTGAATGGCAGGCAAACGACTCTTTGCTTCCTACCTGATTCCGGGACGGAATCCTTTTAAGGAGGGGAGACTGTAAGAACCCCAAATTTTGGATATAATTAAAACTTTTTATTAAGTAATGATAAAATGAGGAACAATGATTCCGACAACAAGGTCACCAGCTCTAATGAATGGTGGTTTCAAAGAACAATGATTGTAATGAATGGATATTGCTTTGGACAATGATCCTGATGCATTGGTATATTGTTAGAATAGAGTAATTCGATGGTTGAGGACCTAGATAAGAATAATCTACCATCGAGGAAGGAGCTAATGGATCCTTGAAGGGAAATGAGTACGTGCATAGTGTTTCCCATACGTGCATAGTATTTCCCGTACGTGCATAGTGTTTCCCCTACGTGCATAGTGTTTCCTGTACGTGCATAGTAATTTTGTGGATGAATAGTGATTTGGTAAGTTGGAAAACTTTTCACTCCACCCTATGTACGGGACGTGATATGGATGTTTCGAAGTCATATTAGTAATACGCGGAGGAAATAAGTGAATGCAGAGACGATCGGAATTCAGAAATTCCAAATTCTTTTCGGTATAATATTTGATCGGACAGTGGATTAAATATTATTATAATCCAAGAATTGAGATATTAACTTTGAGGATTTGATATTTTGGGATGTTATTATATTTGATTTAAGAATGAAGGTAGGAAACCACTGAGGAGTGGTTATGGCTGCAATGTAATAATTGATATTTGGAAAGAATGAATGGAATTCGACTTTATTATTTCTATGTCTTGAAGAATGCTAATGGGTAACAACATAGGTAAGAATAATCTATCTTCTAAGGGAATAAGATATGGCAATTTCAAGCAGG
Organism: Saposhnikovia divaricata; assembly: GCA_036435485.1. Taxonomy (NCBI): domain Eukaryota; kingdom Viridiplantae; phylum Streptophyta; class Magnoliopsida; order Apiales; family Apiaceae; genus Saposhnikovia; species Saposhnikovia divaricata. The sequence continues at coordinate 135,927,427 of CM071598.1, forward strand.
AGAATATTCTCATGTCATCCAGATCGGTAACGATTAATCCAGTAGTTCCGTAAAAAGGATAAGGAACGATCGAAAGAGAATACGGACAATTGTACCACCCTAAGAGAAGAAGTAAAGAATACAGAATGAATAGTGTTTTGGTGGGAGTATATAATAATATGAGACGACACTATATAGAAGCATTCAGAACGGATTTCCGAGTTCGTATTAGTGATCCAGGGGGAAAATAAGTGTATGTAAAAGCTGTCGGATTCTGAAAAACCGCACTTTTATTTTCTCCGAGAGTTCCCTGGACACTGATAGCCTTAAGTATTTAAAGAATGGATTTAAGGAATATAAATTGGAAAGTTAGAATGAAAGATGGAGAATGAAAGCATTAATATTAAAAAGGATTCCCGGTAAACCCTAATTAGAAATCCGTGAAATATTCCTACGAACGATCAATCGAAACGGGCAATAACCGGACAGAAACAAGCAGAGGAAGCAAGAGTCTTGTGCAAGCTACTAGTATAAAATATCTAGTAACCAAACTAGAATCAAGGAACTAGCACCCTAGAGAATGCAACTAAGTACTTAGCAAGGCAACCATGTAGTTAGGCTAAAACCACCACATTTTCAACACTTGTCATGGTATTTCCTCATCCAACACCTCATCACTTTAATAAAGTGAATTTATACAAGATATTATCTTGATAATTGATGAGAATGGATGAGATTAAAACAAAATAAACCAAGCAACTCTTCTCCCCCCTTGAAAATTCCATTCGGCCATACCTTTAATTCCAAAATCAAAACCCCTCTTCCCACCATCTCTTTATCTTGTAAAAATTATGGTGAGTCTTACATTTCCTAAAAGTGATCCCCTAAAAATTTCAAAGCCAAACTCTCTTGTTTCCATTTTCAAAGAAATCATCAAAGACTAGGGTGAATAGTGATTTTCAAGAACAACTCTTGATTTTCTTGATTTCTAGGATAATCTAAGCTTGGTTATAGGTATACAAGGACTATGCAAAGCTTAGCAAGGTCTTTACACACTCCAAGGAAGGTATAAAGCTCTTGAAACCCTAACCCTTGTTTGAGATTTAAGCATGTTTATGATAGTTATAACTTAGTTATGGTTATGTTAAGATTATAAGCATGATTATGTATGGATTTTGGATTAATGATGTAAATAGCTAGATGAACGGAAAGGCATTGGTTGGCCTCAGTTCATGTATATAAGTCATGTATATGTTGTTTGGGTTGGATACTATGTTTATGGGAAGATTCGAAATTGGTAGATATTCGATTTACAGCCGTTATAATGCCCGATTTTGCAATACCATGTTTTGTATGCCATTTTCCATGTCGAACCCCTACTGTCAAGAGACCTTATCTGCCACGATAGGATAGGTAATGTTCTAAGCTTCGTTTTGATATAAAGATCACGTGAAACGGACTTACGGTTTAGGATTTATGACCAAATTACTAAAAGTAGTTCGAATCCGTAAACGAAAGTTCGTAACTGTAATTGAACCCTCGTAAACTATGTAACGTCATGGCAAATCTTGGTAAATAAATACTAGAGGTAAAAAGGAAGGTGTGAAAGAAAACCATATGTCAAAAGGATCATTTTTCGATTTATTAAAAATGTTCGAGTCGAGGTTAAACGCGAACGAACCCATAAAAGACGACTCTTTTATAACTTCGGTAAAACACTTAGAAAACGGGCGATAAAACTCGGAGTATAGTATTGGTTCGTAACGATCGACTTTAGAACTCATATGACTTAAGTATGTCCCAAGTATAAGTACAATGACATGTTGTATTAACGAACGAATGTCGGGTCGGATCAGTGATAAAAGTAATCCACTAAAAGGGGTATAACGAGATAACTCGAGAACGTGTTTCAAATTAAGTATAACTTAACTTTTAATATGTTAAGTGATTAATCCCGAATGCCTTGGCTATTTATAGATCACCAAGCTGAACCGGGACCCGCTACCACTACCCCTTACCGTACTCGACTACCAGGCAAGTTTCAATTCCTTTCTTTTAGGCTGTTGTTGTGATTGAATAAATATATATATATATGATTGCTGATATACATATGCCATTGCATGCATGCCTACTTTCAAGTTGAATTGATATACTTGTTCCCTGAATGTTATTGTTGACTTATTAGCTAGATAGTTATATATCAGTTATAAGCCGGTTATTGTAAGACCCTCATAGAAGGGCGTATACATCTTATTAATCAAAAATAGACCGGGAGTCAATATTCCTTGATATATGGAGATTACCTCGGAGGAAAATATTTAAGTAAATATTTTCTATTATTTGGGCGACGAATATTATTTGAATATTCGTTTGAGACTAATTATTTTAACGATCCTTACTTCAAATAATTATTTGAACGTAACTATTCAACGAATAATATTTCTCAATAGTCATTCAGAGTCGAATTGATTATCGACTATTATTTCGAATATTCTTCTAAAGATGAGACTATTAAATGAATATTATTTGGATATTCTTTTAGAATATTATTTTATTAAATAAATATTACTTTTGAATATTCATTTAAGATATTAAATACTTGATGAATATTATTTTAATATTCATCTGAAGCTTGATTTAATTATCAAATATTATCTCGAATATTCCTTAAGGCTTTGATTACTAAATGAATATTAATTGATATTCATTTAGGATATTATTCATTAAATGAATATTACTTTTGAATATTCATTTAAATTCCTAATTAATTATGAATATTACCTTAAATATTCTTTTCAGGTCTTATTAATTAATGAATATTGTTTTGAATATTCATTTAAATATTTATTTATTCAATAAATATTCTCCTGATATTTCTTCAGGGATTATTTTGAGAAATACTCTGATTAAAGATATTCTTTCATATTCCCAAATATTCTTTAAATATTTTAACTCAATAAATATTCTCTGAATAGTTATTCCATACTTAGAATGATCTCGATAAGGTTTATCTTCTTCGATTATTACAGAAAATATCTCGGAGTCATATTATTATTAATCTTATATCAAGAAAGGTTCTCAGACATCATTCTTCTTTGAGTCTATCTCCTTAATAATAAGGGAACCTTACTTGGAAAATGTTATTTATCTTGTCGACTTCCCGGTCGTAAAGTATTCCCTTCACCCGCAACTCGGGTGTTGTTGACTTATTAAGTCGTTGCTTACCTTCTCATCTTTCGAGGGGTAAGATTACTGGAACAAGTTGATATTCGTTACCAAGAAATAGCTTGGAAGTTATTGGTGAATTTTCCTTTCCAACTAGATACGACTACTTTGTAGAGTCTTATCAACAAGTATTATACTTGGGGAAAGGGGGACGAACGTTACATTCAGAATCATGAATTCTATTTGAACTAGGAGTCGTGTAAGAGGCCGAGTAGCGCCGGTCCATCCCCTTTGGCCCAACCGTTGGCCGGGGAGAGCTAGTAAGGCGGTATACAAGTAAAGCCGTCAGTTCTTCCTTCTACCGGTAGTAAATCTAAATTAAGCTGTACGATCTCAACTGATCATCAAGATTGGAACAGCGGGCGCGGTGAATACTCCATCACTGGTTCATCATCCAAATTTATTTATTTCCTGCAACATGATTACTGTTGGCAGAGTTGGAAAAGGGTCATAACTGGAATTGCAACCTTTTCTTGCAAGTTCCTCTTCTTAATAACAATAAGAATATCTCGCTTACTTTGATGTAGCAGATATTTCTACAAACAAATACTTTAAGTTACCTTGTAACTTCATCGTTCATATTATACTGGCATCATTTCCGTAAATGCATGGCATATGGTTTGAAAGATACTTTTGAACTGTTATACATTATCGTTCAGTTATATATTATTGTTGGTGGGCTATTGCTCACCCTTGCTTTATTATTATATCACAACAACAGCTAGACCAGATGACTCGCACAAGGCGCACTCGACGCGGGCGAGGACGATGAGACTACCAGAGCTGAAGAAGAAGCTATTGGTAGGGTATATTTATTCTTTCAGTACCAAGAATATGGTCTAGTATGACTTATGTAAATGGATGGCAAAGAGTATGTATTTATATTGAAATTCTTTTGGATTGTAAGAACTCATAATGTGATTAATAAAAATTTGATTGTTACTCTGATTTCATCTCTGGGACTATAACGGGTGTGTTTTATATTGTTGTGTTGGGTTATAGAGACGTAATTTATTTTATGATTAAGGAAAGTTCAATTGTTGTGGACAGAATTGGAAACCGTAACCACCGGATCCCGGACCCCGGATCTGGGGGTGTTACACATCTTGATGATTGTATCAATGCTCCCTCCATCAAGAGATCCTTGACCCCAAGGATCAAATTGAGGATACTTCTTCATAATGAGTTCTGCCACTTCCCATGTTGCTTCCTCAACAGGTGCATTCTTCCAATGGACCAACCACTGAACTTCTGCAACATTTCTCTTTTTAAGACTCCTTATCTCCAACACTTTTTTTGGTATCTTTTAGCTCTAGAGTGCTATTAGTGTCATACACAGTAGGAAGAGTATTATCTACTGTGCTTAGGGGAGGGACATAGTGTGGTTTAAGAAAGGAAACATGAAAGGTTGAGTGTATCTTCGAAGAGGGAGGTAGTTGTAGAGTGTAAGCCACGGCTCCAATTTTTTTTGTGATTAGGTATGGTCCAAAATATTTAGCACAAAACTTCTGAGAAGACCTGGGAGCTACAGAAATTTGTCTATAGGGTTAAAGTTTGAGATACACCCAATCTCCCACCTTGAACTGCCTCTCAGTTATCTTCCTATCAGCCAATTGCTTCATCCTGTTTTGAGCTCTGCACAAGTTATGTTTCAATATAGAGATCACCTTCTCTTTCACCACCATACTTCTTTCCACTGCATCCAATTTGCTGGAACCAGGTACATAGGGTCTGTGAGTTGGGGGTGGCTGATTTTACAGTACCTCGAAAGGTGTTTTCTGAATAGCAGAGTGGAAACTGGTGATATACCAAAATTCTGCTAATGCTAGCTAGTTAGACTAGTCCTGGGGGTGTTAATGGCACATGCACCTGAGATAAGTCTCCATACACCTATTAAGAACCTCTGACTAGCTATCCGTTTGGGGGTGATAAGCCGTAGACAGTTTTTTATTAATTCCTTGTAACTTCAAGAACTCAGCCCATAAATTGCTCAAAAAAATCTTATCTCTGTCCGAGATGATTGTCTTAGGGAACCCATGTAGTTTGTAGATATGATCAAAGTAACACTGAGCTATATTTAAGGCTGTGAAGGGATGAGAAATAGCTATGAAGTGGCCGTATTTACTCAGTCTATCCACCACCACCATGATCACTTCTTTGCCATGGGATTTAGGCAACCCTTCAATAAAATCCATAGTGACCTCTTCCCAAGTAGCACTAGGAATAGGTATAGGTTGTAGAAGCCCAGGGTAAGCATTGTGGTCATACTTGCATTTCTGACAGACCGAGCATTTCTTGATGAAATCAATTACAAAATCCTTGAGGCCAGGCCAAAAAAACAGCTCTTGTATTCTTTTCATTGTGACAGTAATGCATGAGTGTCCCCCTTGTGCAGAATTCCTTGTAACTTCAAGAACTCAGCCCAGAATTGCTTAGAAAAATCTTATCGCTGTCAGAGATGATTGTCTTAGGGAACCCGTGTAGTTTGTAGATATGATCCAAGTAACACTGAGCTATATTTAAGGCTGTGAAGGGATGAGAAATAACTATGAAGTGGCCGTATTTACTCAGTCTATCCACCACCACCATGATCACTTCTTTGCCATGGTATTTAGGCAACCCTTCAATAAAATCCATAGTGCCCTCTTCCCAAGTAGCACTAGGTTGTAGAAGCCCAGGGTAAGCACTGTGGTCATACTTGCATTTTTGACAGACCGAGCATTTCTTGATGAAATCAGTTACAAAATCCTTGAGGCCACTCCCGAAGAACAACTCTTCCAGCTTTCATCATTTGATGCCTTGCTGTAAAGACATCTGACAGTTCCTTTAGATATGTCACTCAAGCTGGCTTCATATATGTTTCCATGTCTCTGACCAGTAAGAACAATGTCTCCATTCTTCATATTCAAGATTATGCATCCTTCACTGTCAAAGATTGATTGGTAACCCTTATCACCCAGTTGACTTATTCTTAAAAGTGTGTGTTTCAAGCCTTCAACCAGTGCTACGTTTTCTATGATGACATTCCCCAAAATAATTGAGCCATATCCCAGATTTTCTCATTTGTTGCCATCTCCAAAGGATATTACTGGGCCAGCTTTCCTTTCAAACTTTGTAAGCAAGGACTTCTTTCCAATCATATGTCCAGAGCATCCACTATCCAAGATAATTGAATGCTTCTTTCCAGTGCCCTGCAGACAAAAAGTAGCTAGTTAGAATTTTTTAGGACCCAACTTTGATTGGATCCTTTTTTACTAACTTTTGAACCAACAGGCTTTGAAGATTTTGCTTTTGATTTACCTGTTGCAGAGTCAACCTTAGACTTTGATTTCACAAACTGTTTGTGACTAGGAGTTTCAGATTTCAAAGAATAAAAGTCATAATACAGTTCATGATATTCCTTACATATATAAATGGAATGAAGTAAACTACCACAATGATAACAGGGTTCTTGTGGTTGGTATTGAATTCTCTGTGTCTTGGGGAATCTAGACTCAATTTTCCGAGAAGGTTTTTGATTGCAGTCTAGGGCCAAATGATTATTATTTCCACATTTATAGCATTTCTTCCTAGGTGCATCAGGTACATTCTTGTAATCATTCTCTTTGTTAATACCTTCTTTTCCATTCCTATTTCTTCTGATCTTGCTATACTCTGAAATACCTTCTAGTCTCTGTTTCAACTGAGACTTAGACAGAAAGCCTATGTTGACATTCTTAGGTTTTTCTAACACTCTCTCATCTGAATTGCTATTGTTAATTCTTTTGTGCACAACTGGGGTACCTTTAGAATCAATAAATTTAACATGTTTAGGTTCAGAAACTATCTTCTTACCATCAGATTTGGATGTGCAAGCTTCTTCTTTCCTATCATCCAAGACAATAGCTACAGAATTTTCACTTTTATTCTTTCCAAAACCTAAGCCATAGACTTTACCAAGAATTTGATTGTCAATGATTTCTTGAGTCTTTTTACCAGAAGTGTTAATGGTTTTCATCATATCTCTCTCTTCCTCTAGTTCTTTTCTGACATAGTCATAAGCCTCAAGGATAACACCATAATCATGCTTAGCTTTATCAGAACTTAACCTATATTCTTCCATTTGAATTAACTCAGATTCAAGAAAATTATTTCTACTAACTAATTCATCACTCTGAGCCTTAAGTTCATCTTTTTCACTAGCAAAATTTTTGAAATTAGTCATAAGATTCTTAAACTCAACATGAATAGATCTAATATCATCAGAATCTAAGCTATCAAATGAATCAAGAGAGTGAAGTGATACCTTAACAGAAGATGAAAAAGTTTTCTTTGGAGATCCAGGCTTGTCTGAAGCACTTGCCATCAATGCAATGTTATCATAATCCAATTCATCTTCAGAATCACTAGAGTCTGCCCAATCCGTCTGTGTGACCATGAGTGCATTACCCTTCCCTGAATTCCTAGGCTTCTTGCACTCACTAGCAAAGTGTCCAAGCTCACTGCAGTTAAAGCACTTGATCTTGGCCTTATCAAGCTTGATAATTGTACTCTTGCCTTTGTCACTCTTCTTCTCCTCTTTCTTCTGAAAAGATCCTTTGCTAAATCTTTTCCTGTTGAATCTTCCTTTCTTGAAAGCTTTAGCAAACACATCAAAGATTTCTTGCATCTCTGATTCAGAATCATTATTTTCAGAGTCTATATCTGCAGTCTCTGACTCAGAACTTTCTTTGCTCTTCTTCTTCCGCAAGTCTCTTTCGGTAGATTCAGACTTTTCTTCTGAAAGCTTCTTTGATTCAGATTGAGCAGTGAGTGCAACAGTTTTCATCTTTCCTTCACTCCTGCTCTTTTTCTACTGCCTGTCTTGTTCATAAGCTCTCAATTTTCCATAAACTGCTTCTAATGATATTTCATCCAGATCATTAGCTTCCTCAATTGCAGATATCTTCTCATTGTAGAAATCAGGAAGAGCTTTCATGAACTTAGTATTCATATCCTCCAAGTCATAATATTTACCATGCATGGCCATCTCATTGATGAGTTTAGTAAACCTATCAAATGTATCAGTAAGTAACTCACCAGACTTGGATTCAAAGTACTCATACTGTTGTATGAGAAGTGTCCTCATATTCTTCCTGACAGGTTTTGTTCCTTCACAGTGAACCTTTAGATTGTCCCATATCTCCTTAGCATTTTTACAAGAGAGAACATAGTTAGTGAGAATAGAATCTAGACTGTTGAATAGTATGTTTCTCACTTTAGCATCCTTAAGAACGTTCTCCTTTTCGTTATCTTTCCATTCAGATTTAGGCTTCTCTGCTGTATGTTCTGGAACAACTTTTCCTTCGACAGTTGCTTGAGGAACAAGCCTTGTTGGAACAAAAGGCCCATCTCTGATTCTGTCAAGATAATCAGGATCTGTTGCTTCCAGGTGATGCAACATCTTCACTTCCCATAGAGTAAATTCGTTTCTCTTGAGCATAGGGATCTTAGTATTACTATCCTTGCAACCAGACATGATTGCAGATCTTTATGAATATTCGAAATCAACCTGCTCTGATACCAATTGTTAACTCGAATAACTTGTAGAAGGGGGGGTTGAATACAAGTTATATAATCGTGTCTGATTTTTGCTTGATTAGATGAACAAGAACAAACGAATGAATCAAACTTTGTTTGTATTAAATAAATCAAATACAAACTCTACCAAAGGTGTACAATACCTTTAGCAACTGCTGACAATACAAATCTCTCTCTCTGTTTGTTTCAAACTCTCGAATACAAACCTTATACAGAGCTTCACACGATATGCACTAAAAAATCCACTCTTTTACAATGATATAGAGAGAGTATTTATAATGCTACCTATCAACTAATAACAGAATTATAATCTATCTATGACAATGTTCTGCCGTCCAGTTGATAGTTTCTATCAATAGAGAATTCGTTTCCTTTACAATATCTTCTTGCTTGTTCTCCAAACAAAGATCCTGTTTTATAGCACTTGCCAGTTTCTGTAGCATCCATAATGACATCATCAGTAACACGACTGATATCAGGATTCCACCTTGCATCAGGATTCGACATCCATCAGTATTTGACTTGGCGTATCAGGATTTGATCTCAGTTCCTGACATGTTGTCCTTGATGCACTGCTGTTCCTGACTAAATTCTACAGATTACTGTCTAACACATATATCCTATAAAAAGTGCTAAATCCTTTATAAGATCAGGATTTACAAGAAGTATAAGCAAAATTCTATTCACAACATCACAACTTATGAATTATTCCTAACAAAAGCAAAGAAAACCACCTCTTCAGTCACTCAAATGGTTGAAGTTGTAAAATCAGGGGCAAACAGCTCACTAGATGTACTCTCTCAACAGGGTGCATCTATAGAATCAAGCATTCTCCCCAATGCACAATCTTGTATGGAGTCTGCACAAAGGAGTGTAAGGATGGCACTACACTGAGTGGAAAGCACATCACACTTGAAACTCTCTCTATTTCTCTGGGGGAGTTGCCAAAATCTACTCTAAAAGACACCTCTCTTCCAGAATCTAATACTGAAATTTCTTTGGAGCCTGCAAATCAAGCAATTGAGGAGCAAGGCATTGATCACCAAGAATCCTTTTCTCTTGGTGAGCCCATGGATTCAAGTGACTTAGTGCATGACGCTTTGCTCACCACCCAGGAACCACATTTAGATGGTGAGGGAATGTAAGCTGGGGCATATCCTAATGACACCATCACAAACACAGAGGATTCAATAGTTTTCACTAGAGACTCTGTAGAGACTCTGTGCCTGTGTGAACTAATGTTGTAATTCATCCCACTTCTGTGGAGACAATAGTAGTAGAGTCAATCCATCCGGTTGCAGAAGTTGCATCTGTAACTGAGGAGTCTAGCTTGCCTAGCTCTAGCTCTAACTTCATGTCCCAATGGCTGAAGCCTGTGCAACATGACAGTACTTTAGGATCAGGGTCTGTTCCACAACAATTGACGGTTGAAGCTCTTCAAAACTTAATTGTGGATCAGATTCTTGAGTTCACCAAAATTTCTCAGAATCTACTCACTGCAGACATGCCAAATCCAGACTATGAAGCCATTCTACTATGTCATAAAGAAGATGTAGAGATACAAAAGGAGAAAATAGCAGATAAGGCTGAAACAGATAGTAATGTAGATGCTTGGATGCAAGGTACTTATGACATTGCTCTCTCAGAAGGTCTTCAATTCATCAGAGAAGAGTACATCACCTCATTAGGGGCCAATGCCAAATCTCTAACCCCTGGTGAGGTGTAGGAAGCTGTCAATGATACCTACAAGGGAACTTTGAAAGCTGCACACTATCTTGGCAAGGGCCTTAAGATAGAAATCAATGAAGTGTGTGCAGCCACAACCAAGGAAGTGAATGACATAAAAAGGGATTTTGCTTCTAAGTTCCCTTCTCTCAACTCAGTCATCAAGGACATTCAAGAATGCAAAACCACCTGCACTAAGATGGATAATTCATTAGTCTTAGTCCAAGGTGCTGTCAATAATATGGCTACTCAAATGGAAAAGCTCTCTAATCAGACAACTGATGCCAATGAAGTACTTAGGACTCTCTTTGCCAACCAATATGGTGATAAATTGGTGACTGAAGTCCCTCTCCAGGACATGTCAAATTTTGAAGTGCAGAGACTCAAGGAACAATCTCTTTCTGGATTTAAAGCCTCTGAGTTGTTCACCAAGGTGGATACTCTTGAAAAGAAAGTGAGCTCACTCAAACAGTCAAATGCTCAGCTTACAGACACAGTTGCAACTCTTACTGACAAGTTGGACACTCAAGCCACCACCACAGCTGAAGTTCTTCTTCACCAACAACTGATGCTATCTGCTATGATGAAGTACATGGGACTCCCTCTGCCTGATGAATATATCAATCCTACCTCTTCCAAACCAAGGGCCCCTACCAAAGTCTCTGTGCCTGACAACAAGCCTAAGGGGGAGAAGAGGACCTTAAGGAACTCAAAACCTAAGGGGGAGAAGCCTAAGGAGGAGAAACCTAAGGAGAAAGGCATTGTCATAACTGAGGGTGGTCAACCAAGAACTTCAAAATCTACAACTCATGTTCAAGGCAAAGGGAAAGCTAAAATTGATGAACCTCCATCTTCTCTGCCAATTGTTACTCTACCACCTGTGCACATCACTACTCCAAGTGGCCAAAAGCAAACTATCACATCCACAGTGGTGGTAGATTCCATGCAAATTGACAAACCTCCATCCTCTAGACATGAAGATGATCAATCAGTTGAAGTTAGTGTGGTTACAGAGGCCAAGCTGATAGAAGTAGCAAATTCAGAGATTTATCATGATGCAGCATTCTTGAAGTTTCTGCAAGCCTCAAAGGCAAAGGTTGGAGGAGATATATTGCTGTACAGAAGGAGCCTTAAAAATCAAATCAAATATCTAATAGTGATACCAAGAAAGCTAAATCAAATCTTTCTCAAGGAGATTATGATGGTGTCAAATGGAAAAATATGGCATCTATCTTATGACACCTTGAAGGTTCTAAAATTCACAAAGATTGATGCTATCTTGGAGTTAATTGAGAAGGTGGGAGAAAACAACAAGAGCCTATATACTGATCTAAGGAATGGCCAACATGCTAGACTTCCTGAATTGTGTACTTATCCAAGAACCATTCTCTATCAGTCTAGTACAAAAATTGAAGATGTCAGACAGCTGGTCATTCCCAAGGATCTCACTCCTCTGAATCACAGACTTATCATTGCTATCATTGATCAACTATAAAAGAAGAATGGACTAAGAACTACTGAAGAGTAGGAGGCATTAAGGATTCTCAGAAATTTCATAGCAACTGGCACTGTCCCAGAAATGGATAAAACAAGGAGAGATAAGGATGATGAGGGTGAAGACAAAAGTGATGGGAGAAGAAGACATCACAGTAGTAATAAGGATGATAAAGAACAGAAAAAGAAAGATGATAAGAGCAAGAAGGGAGATGATGGTAAATATGGAGGGAAAGTCTATGAGAGAAAGAGTGGAAAACATCAAGCCCTAGGCATTACTAACAGTAACCTCATCACAACACAAGACTCTATGTCTAGGGTGAATGCAGTTAGTAATGACCTACCAAAACCTACATTTATGGCTTCTGCAACTGTTTTGCCACCTCAAGGAGAGAAGATTCAAGTCAAGAAACCATCAGTAGTCTCCAAAAGCAAACTGCTAATGGTGTACTACAATGGTCTAAAGTCAAAGGTTTCAGATTACTCTCAAGTGACAAGATGCAAAAGGTGAAATTCAAGTCCAAGGCTAGAAAGGCAAAGAAAGTAAAGGCACCAGACTCCCAAGCCATCACAATAGTCCCAGGGCTGAAATTGCAACCTCTTGATGAAGATTATGATGAAGATCAATTGCTTTTTCTGAGGGCTCAAAGAATCTATCATGTGGCTATTGTTGATGACTGTCTTGAATTCAAATATACTGATGGTAGACAGTTCAAGTTCAATCAAGGAATGTGTCAACACTGGGGTAGATTGTACGACATTGAAAGGATAATTGCAATGCTGAACATTGAAGATGAAGTAGAGAGAGTATGGAAGTTAGAATTAATTGACTTCGTGAAAATGAAGAGAGATCATGAGGAGAAGTTGAGGAAGGAGAGATTGGAAAAGTGGAAAAAGAGAGAGGAGGAGCTTGATGAACTTGAAGCCAAAGTAGAAGAGTTAATGGATAAAGGGTTGTGCAGAGTTTAGTTCAATTCCTATGTTGTGAAATATAGGAGGAGGAATGGAGATAATGTCAACATCATAATGAACCTGGTCAACCATTACCCTGCAAGTGTGTTGAAGCCAGTACTTGAAGATTTTAAGAATTCAATTCTAATTGAAGAACTGGATGCTATGGCAGACATCATAAAGGCTATGGATGAGAATGCAATGAAAGAAGAAGAAAGGAAAAAGAAGGAATATGATGATTTTGAAGCCAAAGCTCAAGGGATGAACTCAATGGAAAAAGGCTAGTAATTCTTCATAGTCTGTAAGAATGCTCTCTTTGTAATTTTATCCATGCTGTTAATCAATTTCATACCTATACTCTTCAAGCTTTATCTTTATGTATGATTAGGCTTGTTATCAGACATGAAATTGTGACTAAGGGTCTTACTCACAATTTGGGGGAGATTGTTAGTCACGGAGGCATGCCTGAATACATCTAATAACAAGCCTAATTGTTTGTAATGCTTTGCATTACTTACATAACCCTTTAACTAGGGGAACCTCTAGCTGTAGAGTTTCTACTTGTTTTAGTACCTGTAATAGGCATCAAAATTCTACCTGTGTAATTGTATAAATTAGTCAAGAAATAATGCTTGAAAGAAGATCAAGAGATCATGCCTCAAGCTTGGAGAACAAGGCTGCAGAAATAAACACAGTTGGATTTTTGAAGATTGAAGATTTGCCCAAGTACTAATTCGAGAAGTATTTTCTTCTATTCGAAAAGTCTAGCATTCGACAAGTCAAGGATTCGATATCTATAAAGACACTGTTCGATATCTCTGGAAATCAACAAGTCAAAGTGTCTAATACTCTATTCGAGAACTCAAGAGTCAACAAGTCAAAGTTGTATTCGATATCTCAAGGACTGAAAATGCTACTCGACATCTTAGGGATTCGACAAGTCAAGTGTTCTATTTGACAACTCAAGGATTCCTGGAGAAAAGACTAATTCGAGAAGTGATTCAATATGATTATTATACAGTATTCGAGAACTTAGAGTTATCTATCAAGTCAATTCTAGTTCTCGAATCAATCACTCAGTTACTTCTCGAATACAGTCTTGGAGATAAAATACTGAAGAATTGTACAAGTCAGAAACCTGCAGCAAACCAAAACGCTTTCAGGACCACAGTACTGTAAAGTGTTTTTGGAAAGACTACAAAGAAGCTTATAAAGATGTTTTAAGAGCAAGCTGCTAAAGAAGTGGATCTGAACAGAGTTAAAAGAAGTTAAATCTCAAGCCGTTTGGATGTTACTCAAAAAGGATAGACATACAAGAAAGTAATTTATCCTGTAACCTTATTTGTAGTAAGTAGGGTGTACTCATGTTCTATAAGAGTATAACCTCACTTCTCTAGTAGTTAAGCTTTGCAAGATACACATTCAGGAAATACATCTCTCTGAGAAAGAAGCTGAGAATACGAACTTGTGTTCTCAGGTTGTAGCAACATTTTGATCTAATAAAATATTAGATTAAAGTGAGTACTGTGTTGTTGTGTCTAGTCTTTCCGCACTCATATTTGTTTAAGCACAAAGCACAAACCACAGTACTGTAAAGTGTTTTTGGAAAGACTACAAAGAAGCTTAGAAAGATGTTTCAAGAGCAAGCTGCTAAAGAAGTGGATCTGAACAGAGTTAAAAGAAGTCAAATCTCAAGCCGTTTGGATGTTACTCAAAAAGGATAGACATACAAGAAAGTAATTTATCCTGTAACCTTATTTGTAGTAAGTAGGGTGTACTCATGTTCTATAAGAGTATAACCTCACTTCTCTAGTAGTTAAGCTTTGCAAGATACACATTCAGGAAATACATCTCTCTGAGAAAGAAGCTGAGAATACGAACTTGTGTTCTCAGGTTGTAGCAACATTTTGATCTAATAAAATATTAGATTAAAGTGAGTACTGTGTTGTTGTGTCTTATATTTCCGCACTCATATTTGTTTAAGCACAAAGCACATACTTTACCACATACACCACTAAGCAGATTCGAAGAAAAGTTAGAGAATCCATTCACCCTCCCCCTCTGTATTCTCTTTGGTATATTCAATAATCAACAAAGGTCCTAAATATCACAACTCAAAAACTTGGCCCCAAATATCACTACAAAACATAGGTTCGTCTAGCGTTATTGATTTTTTTTCCCCAAACCAAAACGCCAATGCGCTTAGCGTTCTGGACACACATTTTTTTTAAAATATGTCAACGCTGTATAGACTAGCGTTGGAAGAGGAAAAGCTCATTTATGTGGCATTTTGGGGGTGGAAACGCCACTTAATATGGTGTTTTGGGGTTTTTTTTTGTCTTTCTCTAAATATATATTTGCAAACAATATTAAAAAACTAATAACTAAATGGTGAATTAAAATTGTGTTTTTGTCTTAAGTCCAGCGGCCTGATTTTTGTATTTCCTTAGGGGTTCAATAATTAACTTTTGGGGTTCAACGTTTCCATTTTGGGTTTTAGAAATATTTTGAACGACGAATAAACCGTATGCGAACTTATGGTTTAGGGTTGTTTACAACCCTAGACCCTAACTTATCCTGATTTTTAAACGCGTTCGCGTTTAAAAATTAGGTCGCCGGATTCAATTTTTTAATTTGAAAAATACAAATTTAATAAAATTTAGGGGTTGAACAATTAACTTTAAGGGTTCAACGTTTCCATTTTGGGTTTTAGAAATATTCAAAAGGACGAATAAACCGTATATAAACTTAGGGTTTAGGGTTTGGGGTTTAGGGTTGTTTACAACCCTAAACCCTAAACCCTAACTTATCCTGATTTTTAAACGCGTTAGCGTTTAAAATCAGGCCGCCGGATTCAATTTTTTTAATTAAAATTTTTAAATTTTATTCAACGGTTAATCTTTGGGGTTCAATAGTTTCATTTTGGGTTTAGAAATATTCGGAACGATTAATAAACCGTATATATTTAGGAGGAAAAAAAACACAAACACCATATGAAGTGGCGTTTCTCCACAAAACACCACTTCATGTGGCGTTTTCAAAGTAGCGCACACTTTCAATTAGCGTTTTGACAAAAAAAAGAGAGAAATGCTACACGAAGTAGCGTTTATAGTAAAAATAAATAAAACGCTACACGACATTGTGTTATAGAGTGATATTTGGGGCCAACTTTCTAGCTTGTGATATTTGGGGCCATTTCATTTCAAATTATGATATAGGGGGCCAACACCCCATATTTTCTCCTCTGCAAATTGCAAGCTCTCATCTATTAGAAGCTCTGTTTCTGACGGATAATTAATTACACATCTTCTTCTCTCCGATTAAACACTCTAGACTCACTTTTAAAATATTTTAATTTTCAGGTAATATGCAGGGCTTTCAATTTTGGGTATTTTTGTTGGTAATATTTAGGGTTTCGTGTTTGATTGAGTTGGGTTTTGCTATGTCGAAGTTAGGTTTTTCTATTTGATTTTGGGTTTTATCTTGTTCTTATTTACATGTTGGTACATGGAATTTTGTGTTGTTCTTATCACTAATTAGTCTTACTATCACTAGAACCTGTTTTGTAGGATTTGTGTCTAAGTACGGAATTTTGTGTTGTTTTTTTGAGATATTAAAATAATTCATAATACAGTACTATAATTTTTGATATTCTGAGACTTATCTGCAGAATTTGTACTTGTTCCTCCACTTTTCTTAATAGAATGTTGAGCTAATCTAGGATATAGATTAGAGGTTGAGGTTTAGTGGTTGTTGAGCTAATTTCTAATAAATTTAAACAGTGGCGGAGTTTTAAAATAGGTTAGTATACTCAGCATAGTTAACATCTTTTGTTTCATGTATATGTAATATGATGCAAGAGGTTGTTCTTTTATTTGCATTCGTTCTTTGCTCGTCTCTGCCTTGATGTAGACACATTATGTTCTGTTGCTTCTTTAATTCAAAGATCAACTACAACAACATGTTCGAGTAGTTGTAATGAAAGCAGTCATGGCTTGTTGGGAACTTGAGTAGTCTTTACAAAGTTTCTTACCCTTTCTTTATGAATATGTACTAAATATATACTTTTGGCACTGATTGACAAGTAACGTAACTTGGAGTGCACAATTTTGTGAAATATTCTCTTAGGATTAATTTTCTTTGAAGTTTTTTTAACACCATGCTTTTGTAATTCTATTTCCGTTCTAGCTCTGAATCATATTTTGAAGAAGTATCTTTTAAAGATTTTAGGGTTAATTTGCTTTAAAGTTCATATTATGACATGATAAATGAGCACAAAGTAATGATGTGCATATGTGGAGATAGATATCAGCACTGACTTGGGGATAATTATTTCAATATCAATTTTACACTTAATTTTACAATAAAAAATTTAAGATAGTCGTTATTATATTCATTTCACATTTTTTGTCGAATAATTATTTTTAGCCTCGTTTTTGGTGGATATCCACTTGAGTTTGCCCTGTCTAGTTGCTTAGAGAGTTCTCATTTCTGTTTTTCACATGAACAGGCGTGGCACCAGGTGAAGGCAATGGTGCAACAATGCCTGATGAGGATGAAGATCACTATGATAGTGAGACTAATTTGTTTGACGGGAGTCTAGATGGACACGATAGCATGGGATTTGGTCATCTAGTCCCTACTGAAAGTGCGAGGTCTTTGATGGAACGGCTGTGGCAATGAAGCATGAGTTAAAATAGGTACGCATGCTTTTAAAAACTTTTACTTAAAAAGTATTTGCCGCAACTGATTTGTTTTCGGCTTTGTAGGGTTACAAGAAGAAGATTGGGGACAACATAGAGGAAATTCTGCGCAAAAGAAGAGCAGGAAAACTTCCTGGTGACACCACTTCTCTCTTAAAAGATTGGTGGCATTCACATTCCAAATGGCCATACCAACACTAAGTTTAGGCTTATCGCTACTTGTAATTATTTTGTTACTAAGTTTTAAGCTCAGTAGTCAAATTGATGTTCTTTAGGAGGAAGATAAAGCAAGATTGGTGCAAGAGACTGGGTTGCAACTAATGCAGATTAACAGTTGGTATATCCCGTGAAGATCCCTTGTGTGTGTTCCCTAGAATGATGAAAGATGTTGGCTAGTATTTACTTGTATGTGTTCCATTTTTTATTTATTAAGTTAGTTGTAGTTTTTTATCTCAGTTATGTCCGGATGTTATTATGTGGTTGATTTTTAGTTGGTCGATGAAAATTGGTTGTAATAGTGGAATTTAGTTCATTGTAATAGCGAATATTAGTTTTTTTTTGTGTGCTTAATGATATATACTATTAATTTGGTATTTTTTTTGTGTGCTGATAGTATTTTTATAATAGTTGAGAGAAACTAAATAATCAAATTGGTAAAAGTTATGAGACCATCGTGAGTTACTAATGCAAACAATGATAAAATAAAGAGAAAGTGTTGTATGATAGTATAACTCACCACAGTTACCTTTAGCGCCACTAGCAGTTCGAAAATGGTAAATAGTTATAAACTATTGTATGAAAGAAAACTCACAACACAATTTTTTTCCAAACCATTGTCATAAAGTGATTACACAACATTTCTATTAAACAAAACTATTACTTTATACATATTGGCAATGGAATAATTATATTACCCATTGTTTCTCAAGCCTTCCCACAAGAGTGTACATAGTGAAAAATAAATGTCTTGACCATTGTCTGAAACATTTTTGCTTATCTATTGTTGCACAAGTCAAATATTTCAGACCACAATTTGCCTTTAAAAGCGTTGTTTGCTAAGAAAAGATAACACTATCTGTATGAGAACAACGATTTTCACAGTTGTCTCTGTTACATAAACTATAGTTTGAAAGTATGTCAAACAACAACTTGTTCCACAAACTGTTGTGTTTTAGAGGTTCAAACAATAGTTCCAACTTTAGAAGGTGTTATGCCATGTTCTTTCTAACATGTTCTCTGATGGCATTGTTGCTTTCCCGTTCCAACAAGAGTCCATTAATGAATAATGAACATTCGAACTTGTATTTGCTGATTTTTCATCAGATATTGCCTCAATTAGTCAACAGAATCATTTGATATCAAACAACGGTGAAAAACTGTTGTATCAATGTGTTTTCGTTGTATTTTTTCCTGAGTCCTCAACCTATCTCTTACTTAATTCAGTCCATTTGTGGCTCTGAATATATGTAGAGTTTTGGTTGTACTCGAATAAATGTTTATATATATTTTTATCTATACCTGGCTAGAAATATTTGCTTAAATTTGGTTGACATTTATGTAACTTTACGACTCAATACAGTTTTCATATATTTGGCGCAAATACATGGCTAAGTAACTACTATTTTATAAAACTTTATTACATAATATTTATGTGCAGAAAACTAAATTCCACACCTAACCATTCAAACCAGCAGAAAAGGCCATATTATTATTGCTTGGCACTACAGAGAGTTCATTCACATCTCCCTTGTGATGTATCGCCTGTAAAAGAGTTCCCATTTGGTTGTCCTAAAACTAAACGCGACCGCCACTATCAGCTCTCTAATAAGGGTACCACTCCTGAGAGATTAGATAATAATCATTGGCGTTAAAGAGGAGAGCAAATATCATATTATAAACACATGACACAAAGAGAGATGATGGAGACTTCTACTCAACAACTAGCTAAAAATTATCAAATTTTACCTTACAGCAAGCAATGACCATATGCAGAGTTCATGTCCACTACCCACTCCTCCGAGTCCAACTGTTATTCTATAAATTTTACTGGCTATTTTAGGATCCTCAAACTCAGTCCCAAGGTGCGAGATATATAACGTTGAGTCATTCAAAATAAATGGAACAATCACTTTGCAACATCGTTACAGTTGGGCTAGTTATATTTTAAATTAATTGTTCAAAAAAGACAGATTGCAACATGTAAACTATACAAAAACATTAGTAAAAGTGCACGCACATATGACATTTTATTCAATAATTGCATGTCTATCATCGCTTCCTGAGAATTTTACTTGCATAAGGGCTCCAAGTCACACTCAAACTGTGTCCTGCAAAAGATATAAATATATAAGAGGTCTTAAATTGAAAATGCAACAATCACCGATATGAGTTTCAAGTGAAGGGCTTCAAAGTTTTCTTACCATTGCATTGACTCTTGGCAATGACTTGGTGTAAATTAGCTTTATAACCCATGCAAGACATGAGCCAGTTCTTAATCTCAATTTGTAAAGAGTTACAAAAACGTTTAAAACTTTGCAATCTTTTAGAATGTATGTATGCTTGTTGTGAATAGGAAGTGACATAATTTCAAAAAATTATGTCATTCTTCTAGTATGTTTTAACAAATCTATATGTAGTTAAGGGTTGTTTGCTAATTTGTGAGCAGAAGCATCTATATCACAAAGACTGTTCAAAGTTGTGCTAGTGTTTCACGAAATCATGGTGTCTTGAGCATATAAACCACAATATCTATTTCAAATTGTGCTAGTGCCATTGAAATTACATTTAATTGAAGAATTTGTTTCATGTATCATATCAAAAGGATAACTTACCAACTTCGTACACGTAAACAACCACTTATTAATATATGAAGTACAAAACCAGCATTATTTCGATAAATTGGTTATCTACCTTTGCATGACATTATAATCAATGTACCATGATGCACCCTTTCTCAGAATGTAGGCTGAAGATGCGACTTTTGCTTCGATATCATATAACAACAAATCAAAATCAGTCTTAGTGAAAAAGGAAAAAAATGTGAATATAATTAATGGTTATTTATACATGTACTACTTTTTGAATCACGAAACAAAAAATTTCGCCAGTGGTTGCACAAAAACTCGTAAATCTATTGTGAACTTTTATTAAGGGTGTCTGCGTGTTGCTGCTTTGCTCTTACCCATCAGTTTTTAATAATAAGAATAGTGGAAAAAGTTAAAATAATTTTAGGCTCACTTTAGTCATGCTAAAACTTTGTAGAGAAAATCTTGAAATCCATACACAGGAAGAGGGTTCTGAATTTAGTTTGTCGAGAACAAAATACTAAAAAGAATATAATACACAAATTGTTACGCTAACTCATCGAGATACGAGATAGAAGTGAAATTTCTAAACTGAATTTCTAAATGAATCCTTATATTCTCGAGGACTACTGTATGTAAAATACAGTAGAACCTTCATAAATGAATATTCGAAAAATGAATAACTTCATCAAATGAATAATTTTTTCCGGTCCCGACATAATAGAGACAATGTATTTTTGACCTCGATAAATGAATAATCTCGATTAATGAATAAAATTTTCCGGTCCCAAACTGTATTCGTTTATCGAGGTTTAACTGTATGGAGATCATGCAAAATAAATAACAATATGCATTACGCAAAATAGGCACAAAAGTATCAAAGAAAAATCATTACATGAAAAATTAATTTATATTTTGACATTTCATCAAGCAGGTAGCACACTCGTTGATTTTGAATTATAATGCTAGCAAAAGCCAAAGGAAAGGACAAGGTTAATTTATCTTTTTAGGTATTTGGTTACACGAATGTCTTGAACAGCAACAACCTTCTCCTACCCCTTTCACTTTCAATTAACCCTAATAAAGCCTGAATCCAAAAAATTAACAAAATCAATTACATTTTCACTAGGAAGATATATCATGTCGAATTCTTCAAAAAACTTGGTATATGTACATATTTAACGGAAGCATTACAGAGTTCTAACATATCTAGGGACTGTTTGGAAAAACTTAAAATAAGTTTTTATGGACTTATTTTCGGGTAAAAATTTCATATTTTGATAATTTTTTTATACAGGTATTTATTGTATGTTTGAGATTTTATAAGTTGCAAAAAAAAAAAGTTAACTTTTTTCAGAAAAAGTTAGGAATCTCTAACTTTATCTTAAAATAAGTTGACATATTCTGAAAATAAGTTACCCAAACACCCCCTAAACTGGTGATTATGTGGAACTTATGTGGAATTAAACGGCTCACAAAATCCCTATATTGCTGTATTAAATATATAATATGATAGATAGATGGGTTAAGAAAACGTTTGAGTTCAGTCCAGCGTCCAGGGAATAGAAAGCATAGCGAAATATGATCAAATTTTTTTTTTTTTGAAACTAAAGAGCATTTCATTCGAAACAAAAGATCATAGGAAAGAGCCTCCAACAAACACGTAGGAGGAGACGTGAACAAATTACGGGAATTTACTAAAGAAGGGATTCTAGCGACTTCATGTGCTACCCTGTTAGCATTTTTCCGAATAAAAACAACCGAACTTCTATGCAAAATGCCAAGAATTTGCTTACTACTCTCAATAATCTCACCAATTTCTAACAAGTTCAAAACATTACTCTGCAAAGCTTTCACAGTGAGTTGAGAATCCGATTCCACTGTCACTACAGCCTCTTTCATTTACATATCTTTAATCCATGACAAAGCCTCATGTACCCCCATAGCTTCGGCTTCAAAAACTAATACTGCCCCAGGAAAACAACATGTTCTACCGCCCATGAACGATCCTTCATGATTTCGTAAAACCATCCCTACTGAATATGTCTGTGCACCTGGAAAGACATATGCATCTACATTAATTTTGAACGCACCAGCTGCAGGAGGTTTCCATCTAACAATTGGTTTCAATCATGCTTTACTGACATTTGAGCTACCTGGAAGAGTAGCTACTTGATGCTTCCTTGCTTCAGTCCATTCTGAGTACAATTGAAATCTGCTATTCATAGCAAAAGCAGGTGTGACCACCTTATCGTCCCAAACCTTTTTATTGTGCCAATGCCAAATACCCTATAGGATGATACATATTTTCACTAGCTCCTCAGTAGTTGCAGTACTGAGCTTATTCAGTACCCATGTCGAGGATAATTCCACTATACTCCAGTCATATGTTAATCCTACATGATTCCAACAATCAACAGCAAAACTGCAATCATAGAAGAGATGTGCCATATGCTCAATATCACGTAAATACATAGGACATATGATGGGAATTCTGATTCCTTTTAAGTTCAGACGATTACGTACTGGAATGGTATTTCGACAAAAACACCAAATGAATACCTTGATTTTATTTGGTAACTTCAGATGCCATACTCGTTTCTAACCCAAACATTGAGGTATAGTGTTAGTGCCAAACTTTGATTCATACCAGAAATGATAGGCCGCTTTAGCAGTATAGAGGCCATTGCTTGAGTTATCCCATACAACCTTGTCATTCACTATACGCTGAGGAACATGTAATGCCAAAATTACGTCTGCATCTTGAGGTATAAATTGACTTCGAATCAGTGATATATTCCATTTCTTCTCATGTGGCAAAAAAAGTGTAGAAACCATTTCACTTCTACCTTCATAGAAAAGACTCTGATTCACTCTAAAATTTTCCTTATTCTTCAACCAGGGATCTTTAGTTTCCACGATATCATTCCCATTCCCCAGGATCCATCTGAAACATGCAGTTAACTCTTCTTTAGTAGTCCATATGCCTAACCAGAGGAAACTTGATCCTTGCCCCTTCTCAGCTTTCAGAATGTGCGAGTTAGGAAAGTATCTGTTGAGTATTGAACACACAAAAGAATACAGAGGGGGGGTGAATGGATTCTTGAACATTTCTTATTCTTGAATCTGGTTGATGTATGTAGCAAGATATGTGTTATGTGTGTGCAGAAATATAGGTGCGGAAAATGAACAACACAAGACACAATATCACTTTAATCTAATATTTTATTAGATAAATATTTGCTACAACCTGTGAATACAAATGGTAGTATTCTCAGCTTTCTCAGAGAGATGTATATCTTGAATATGTATGTGAAAAACTTAACTGCTAGAGAAGTGAGGCTGTATTCTTATATACCATGAATACAACCTACTTACTACAAATAAGGTAGCTAAACAAATTTACTTTCTAGTGTGTCTATCCTTTTTGAGTAAGCATCCAAACGGCTATAGATTTGACTTCTTGAGGTTCTGTTCAGATCCATTTCTTTAGCTCTTTGTCTCTTGTACATCTGTCTAAGCTTCATTGTAGGCTTTCCAAAATACTTTACAGTTTGTGGTTCATAAAGTGCTTTAGCTTATTGCAGGTTTCTGACTTGTACAATTTCTTCAGTAGTTTGTCTCCAACAATGTATTCGAGAAGTTGCTAAGTGATTGGTTCGAGAACTAGGATTAGATAACTCTGAGTTCTCGAATATTGCAAAGTTGACATATCGAATCACTTCTCGAATAGCTCTTTTCTTCAGAAATCCTTAAGTTGCCGAATAGAGCATTTAACTTATCGAATCCCTGAGATATCGAATAGCTTTCTGAGTCTTTGAGATATCGAATGAACCTTGACTTGTTGACTCCTAGGGAACTCGAATGATGCTTTGAATTTTGACTTTCTGAGTTCTCGAATAGAGTAGTAGACATATCGAATCTCTGAGATATCGAATGAGATATCGAACAGTGCATTCAGAGATATCGAATAATGTATTTTGAGATATCGAATCCCTGACTTCTCGAAGGCTAGACTTCTCGAATATAACAAACATACTTCTCGAATTGGTACTTAGGCAAATTCTTCATTTCTTCAAATCCCCACTGTGATTATTTGAAAGTCTCTATCTCTAAGCTTGAGGCATGATCCTTGGATCTTCTTCCAACCATTATTCTTTGACTTTTAAGTACAGTCTCACAGTTACAATTTGATGCCTATTACAAGTACTAAACAAATAGAAACTCTACAACTAGAGGTTCCCTCAGTTAAGAGGTCATGTAGGTAATGCATAGCATTACACATACTTAGGCTTGTTATTATATGAGTACAGGCATGTCTCTGTGACTAACAATCTCCCCCAAATTGTGAGTAAGACCCTTAGTCATAATTTCATGTCTGATAACAAGCCTAACATACATAAAGATAGAACTTTGACAGTACATGTATGAAATTTGATTAAGAACATGAATAGAACTACAAGGTGAGTAATCTTACACAATATGGTGAAATACTAGCTATTTTCATTTAATTCCTTCTCCATAGCTCTGGTTTGTAGATCATCATATGCCTTCTATTTTCTTTCTTTTTCCTTCCTTGTATTCTCATCCATAGCTCTTATGATTTCTGCCATAGCATCTAGTTCTTGAAGCAGAATAGAGTTCTTAAAGTCTTCAAGTACTGGCTTCAGAATGTCAGCAGGATAGTGATTGAGTAGGTTCATTCTTATATTGACCTGATCTCCATTTCTTCTCCTATACTTCACAACATAGGGATTGAATTGAACTCTACACAATCCTTTTGCCCTTAGCTTTTCTGCTTCAACTTCCAGCCTATCAATCTCTTTCTCCCTTTCTAGCCATTTCTCAAAGCACTCCTTTCTTATCTTCTCAGCATAGTCTCTCTTCATCTTCACAAAATCAATCAACTCCAGCATCCATACTCTCTCCACTTTGTCTTCAGAATCCAATAATGCAATAATTCTTTCTATCTCATATAGCTTGCCCCAATTTTGATAACCCTTTTGTTTGAATTTCATCTATTTTCCATCAGTGTATTTGATTTCTTCAAGGCAGTCATTCACAATTGCAGCATAATAGATTCTTTGAGCTCTTAGAAATTGAAGTTGGTCTTCATCAAAATCTTCATCTAGTGGTTGGAGTTTCAGTCCTGGATAGATAGTTAGGGCCCTTGACTTGGGTAACTTCACTCTTCTTACAGCATGCTTGAATTTAACCTTTTCACTCCAATGCTTGGCAGAAACTTATGACCTTTGCTTGTAGACCACTGTAGTATACCATTAGCAGTTTGCTTTTGGAAACATACCGATGGTTTCTTGATTTGTATCTTCTTCTCTTCTTGAGGTGGCAAAGCAGTTGCAGAGGCCATGGGTATTCACCCTAGACTTAGAGTATTGTGTTATGGTAAGATTACAGTTAGCAATGCCTAAGGCTTGTTGTTTTCCACTTTTCCTCTCATAGAGTTTGCCTTGGTCATCATCACCTTTCTTGTCTTTGATATCCTTCTTCTTCTTCTTCTTCTTGTCTTCATCACCCTTATCACTCATGTGATGTCTTCTCCTCCCATCACTCTTGTCTTCATCTTTATCATCCTTATTCCTCCTTGCTTTAGCCATCTCTGAGACAGAGCCAATTGCTATGAAAGATCTGAGAATATTCAATGCTTCCAACTCTTCAGCAGTTCTTATCCCATTCTTCTTTTATAGTTGTTCAATGATGTCAATTATAAGTCTGTGATTTTTGGTAGTGAGATCCTTGGGAATGACAAGTTGATTGACATCTTCTATCTTTGTACCAGACTGATAGAGAATGGTTCTTGGATTAATGCATACTTTAGGAAGTCTAGCTTGTTGACCATTTCTCAATTCAGTATACAGAATCTTGTTGTTCTCCCCTTTATGCTCAATTAGTTCCAAAATAGGATCAATTTCAGTGAATTTTAGGACTTTTAAGGTGTCATAAGATAGATGCCATATTTTTCCATTGGTCATCATCAAAATTTTCTTGAGAAAGATTTGATTTAGCTTTCTTGGAATCACTGTTAGATATTTGATTTGATCTTTGAGGCTCCTTCTATATAGCAGTGTATCTCCTCCAACCTTTGTCTTTGGGGCTTGCAGAAACTTCAAGAATGTAGCATCATGATAAATCTTTGAATTTGCTACTTCTATCAGTTTGGCCTCTGTAACCACATTAACTTCAACTAGATCATCTTCATATCTGGAGGCTTGTGTTTGATCAATTGGCATGGAACCTGCCACCACTGTGGACGTAATTGATTGCTTTAAACCACTTGGGGTAGTGATATGCACAGTTGGTAGGGTGACAGATGGTAGAGAGGTGATAGGTAGAGAGGTGATAGGCTCATTGACCTTGGAATCTCCTTTTCCTTGAACTTGAGGTGTAGATCTTGTTCTTGGATGACCACCCTCAGAAATGGTTATGCCTTTCTCCTTAGGTCTCTCCACTTTAGGTTTCCCCCCCTTAGGTTTTGAGTTCCATAATTTCGTCTTCTCCCCCTTAGGCTTGTTGTCAGGCACAGAGGCTGTAGTAGTGGCCGTTGGGTTGGAAGAGGTGGGATTGGCAGATTCATCAGGAAGAGAGAGCCCCATGTGCTTCATCATAGCAGACAACATTTGTTGTTGGTGAAGAAGAACATAAGTTGTGGTGGTTGCTTGAGTGTCCAACTACTTAGAAAGGGCTGCAACTATGTTTGTAAGATGAGCATTTGACTGTTTGAGAGAGGTCACTTCTTCTTCAGAGCATCCACCTTGTTGAATAACCTAGTGCATTTAAAACCAGATAGTGATTGTTCCTTGAGCCTCAATACCTCAAATTTGGTCATTTCATGAACAGGGACTTCAGTCACCAACTTATCTCCATATTGATTTGCAAACAGAGTCCTCAGCATGGCATTGGCATCAGTTGTCTGACCAGATAGATTTTGAAATTGAGTTACTAGATTACTGACAATTCCATGAAGCAAAGCCAAGCCATTGTCCATCTTGGTGCAAGTAGATTTGCATTCTTGTATAGTCTTGAGAACAGGATCTAGAGTGGGAAATTTGGCAGCAAATTCTCTCTTGATTGTACTTACTTCCTTGGATGTTGCATCACATACTTTATTGACTTCTGTTTTAACTCCCTTCCCAAGATAGTGAGCAGCCTTGAGGAATCCCTTAAAAGAATCATTTATAGCCTCATACACTTCACCAGGAGTCAGAGTTTTGGCATTAGAGCCCAGTGAAGTGATGCATTCCTCTCATAGGTATTGAAGAGCTTCATTGAGAGTAATGTCATATTTTCCTTGCAGCCAGGCATCTACATTGCCATCTCTCTCAGCTTCATCTGCTATTTTCTCCTTTTGCATCTCCACATCATCTCTGTGACACAGCAGAATGGCTTCATAGTCTGATTTGATATGTTGGATGTGACCAGGTTTTGGGCTATTTTAACAAACTCAGGAATCTAATCCACAACTAAGTTTTGAAGTGCTTCAACCGTCAATTGTGGTGGAGCAGACCCTGATCCTGAAGCACTGTCATGTTGCACAGGCTTCAGCCATTGTGACAAAAAGTCAAAGCTAGAGCTAGGCAAGCTAGACTCCTCAGTTACAGATGCAACTTCTGTAACCGGATGGATTGACTCTACTACTGTTGTCTCCACAGGAGTGGGATGAGTTACAACAGTAGTTGACACAGGCACAGAGTCTCTAGTGAAAACTATTGAATCCTCTGTGTTTGTGATGGTGTCATCAGGATATGCCCCAGCTTGCATTCCCTCAACATCTAAATATGGTTCCTGGGTGGTGAACAGAGTGTCATGCACTAAGTAAATTGAGTCCATTGGCTCACTAAGAGAAGAGAATTCTTGGTGATCAATGCCTTGCTCCTCAATTGCTTGAGTTGCAGGCTCCAAAGAAATTTCAGTGTCAGATTCTGGAAGAGAAGTGTCTTTAAGAATTGATTTTGGCAACTCCCCCTAAGAAATAGAGGGAGTTTCAAGTGTGATGTGCTCTCCACTCAGTGTTGTGCCAGCATTATCACCCCCAGGTGCTGACTCATTATAAGTAGGTGCATTGGGGAGGATGCTTGATTCTATAGATGGACCCTGTTGAGAGGATACTGTTGGTCCCTTTGGATCATAGTGATTTGTGTTTAACACGTTTAATGATTACAAAGGGGGTTAGAAGATTTACCTTAATCGCTACGGCGCAAGCGATTCAAATCCACGATCTTCTATTGTATTCCCTTACTCCCTTGAACGAAGTGTGGCCTTCGATCCTCCAAGGTTTAGCCTCCAAGCTCTAGAATTACGAACCCTTATTCTTGGAGGCATAATGAGTATTTATAGGCTACAATAGAGATCAAGGAGTAAATTAGGTTGGGCCTTCTAATGATAACTTGGGCCAAGCCCTTTATCATTAATATTAATTAATTCCATTAAATAATTAATATTGCACCACCCACCTAATTTTGGAAATTTATTTAATTAATTAAATCGGCTCCTTTATTATTTGCTTATTAAATTCCCCATGTTTAAAATATCGCATGTCCATTTATTAAATAAATTACTGATAATTCATTTAATTAATATCTTTTATCCTTGATCATCCACTCAACCTTTATTTAATCATGCTGGAATAAATCCACCTGCAGGGTTTCACATAATTAAATCTTTTTGAGCTTTCAAGGGGACATCATTAACCCGAATATTATCAGGACATGGATTCCTTCTATAAATAATATCCACCATGTATATAATTCCATCACCCAAAATATAATGATATAATTCAAAAGAATTATTTCATATATAAATCAAAGCATGTAAATAATATACACGTGTCAATTACTATATCCGGATTAAGAACCTAAGCATTAATAATAACATAGAATCTTAGTTCTCCTTCTTAATCAGTATAAGGGAACAATTCTAAATTTGATCATGTTCAATATACACAAAGTATACTAGTATTATTTATTAGTCAATATAAACTAATCTAAATAATACTACAGCCATACCAGTGGATTGTCCAACACCACCTGTGCTGTGAACCTTATTATATTATATAAACTGTATTTAACAATCTAATATTCTGTATCCCATTTGATACTAGATTGTCCACTATATATAATATTAGACATCATGTAAAAATTTAAATGATCCTCAATAAAACTGGCCAGAATTAAATATATATACTTCAAATAAATATTTTCAGTAAACACTGACAATCTCCCACTTATACTCAAAATATTCTATGAGTATATCAGTGTTTATTTAATCCACTATTACACAGAAAACTATATGTCCATCCATCTAACTCCTATCGCTTCCACATGCTTGTCAAAAACCTTGGCTGGCAAGCTCTTTGTGAAAGGATCTGCTCGGTTGTCTTCTGATGATATGTGAGCCACAACTATATCTCCTCGCTTTACGATTCCTCGTATGAGATGATACTTACGTTCAATATGTTTAGCTGCTTTATGATCTCACGGTTCCTTCGAATTTGCCACAGCACCAGTGTTATCACAATACACTGTCAAGCTCCTAGGCAAATTAGGTACCACATCCAAGTCCAAAAGGAAGTTCCTGAACCATACAGCCTCCTTTGCAGCCTCAGAGGTCGCCACGTACTCGGCTTCCATGGTAGAGTCTGCAATGCATTTCTGTTTTACACTCCTCCATATAAGAGCTCCACCTCCCAAAGTAAAAACATATCCCGAGGTTGATTTCATCTTATCCCTACCTGATTGAAAATCTGAATCAGTATATCCCAAAGGAAATAGATCTGAGGCCTTGTAAATTAACATATACTCCTTAGTCCTTCTCTGGTACTTGAGTATAGTTTTTACTGCACTCCAATGTTCCTGACATGGGTTCGACTGATATCTAGTAACCATGCCTACATCAAAGCAGATGTCAAGCCTCATACATAACATAGCATACATTAAGCTTCCACATGCCGAAGCATAAGGAACTGCTTTCATGCTCTCAATATCCTTAGGTGCCGAAGGACACTGCTCCTTAGATAGAGCCACTCCATGCTTAAAAGGTAGAAAACCTTTCTTAGAGTTCTGCATGTTAAAACGAGCTAATACTTCATCAATGTAGGGCTCTTGAGATAAAGCCAACATCCTTTTCTTGCGATCCCTTATTACTTTGATCCCAAGGATGTATGTCGCTCCACCTAAGTCTTTCATTTCAAATTGTTTGAACAACCATGCCTTTACTGATGACAACATCTTAACATTGTTTCCAATGAGTAAAATTTCATCTACATACAGTACTAGAAAAACCACTGCATTACCCTCACTTCTCTTATGCACACATGATTCGCTTGGACTTTGATCAAATCCATATGACTGGACTGCCTGATCAAAATGAACAACCGGCGAAAAGGTTTCCTCATAATCGATCCCTTCTTTCTGAGTATACCCTTTCGCAACAAGTCGTGCTTTCCAGGCTTTCACCTTTTTGTCAGATCCTCTTTTCTTCTTGTAGATCCACATACATCCAATGGGTTTTACACCTTTGGGTGGTTCCACGAGCTCCCAAACCTGATTGGAATACATAGATTCCATCTTAGATTCCATTGCCTTTTGCCATAGATCTGCATCTTTATCTAGGATTGCCTTTTCGTATGTCCTGGGATCCTCATCATGTTCACCAGAGACCAAGTCCGAGGACTCTCCCAAAAACATGAATCTATCTGGTTGTTGAACAACCCTCCCACTACGACGAGGTACTGGTGCAGTATTAGTGTTAAGTTGTACATTTTCTCGTGGATGTTCTACTTGTACTATTGGCACTTGGGGATTATCTGTCTGTGACGCCCCCAGATCCGGGGTCGGAGATCTAGGCGCTCACGGTCCATTTTCCATTAGTAACATACCTGTTCTTGCACACAATATATATAACACAGCCATCGACCCCACAATAAACTCACACCACACTCACACACACAGGTTAGAGCCTCAGAAACGTCACACATTGATTAAACAGTAATAAAGTTATCAGAGTTATTACAGACCGAATTAAATAGCATTTATGCTACCAGCGACACTCCGATATGAAGCGAAGCTGGCGGCTTGAAAGTTTGTTACGATACACTGCCTTGCACAGGTCATGCTGATAAATAAAACGTACTAACAAAAGCTGCCAACCAATCCGGCTAATAGGGCCTACCGGTGGAATCTCAAGTGGAGGCTCGGGCCTAGTCACCTGCTTGCGAGCAGTCTGCCTGGGTCTTGCCATAACGCTTAGCTGTTGTGTTTGTAAAGTTTGAAAACAAGCAAGAGTGAGCAACTATAGCTCAGCAAGAAATATATGTAAGATAAGTAATATACATCTCATATGATTGGCAATTGATATATTTGTTTGTATCAATCGATTATAAAATCACTTGTCATAATTGATAAATCTCGAAGGTGCAACGATATGTGCCCTTGTTCTCAAAATAAACTTGCAGTTCTAGATACTGCATTGAATCAACATCTTTCTCATCAAAATAGAACACTATCAGCAACTTGGCACAAAAGCCTAAGAAGCAGTGTCAAAGCATTTTTCCAAAGTGGAGGATGGGACTAAAAGAAAACATAAAACCTGACAAAGATTGACGATGATCAGTCGCCACATCCCAGTCCAACAATCCGCGGGTCTTCTCTACCGGTAGAAGGATAGAAACTACATCCGTAACTATCCCTCGAGTGAAAACTACATCCGTAATCACCCTCGATGAAAACTACATCCGTAATCATCCTTCGGCAACACCTGGGCCGGAATAATAAGTGATGGACCGCCTGGCTCGCGGCCGCTTACACATCCTGGGAATCGCTCGTCAACGGTTCCCACACCGCCAGAGTCCCTTTTTCTTTTCTTTCAAAACTTGATTTTGATTAAAAACAGAGTAATTGAGGTCCGACATCAGTCGTCCGATGATTCTTGAAATCATACAAGAAGCAGAATCTGACCAGGGGTTTTCGAAATGTTTTGAGTTCGAAAGAGTTCGAGTTTGAAGTATTTAAAAAGTATCTTGGATTAGCTTTGTCTTTAAATAATAAACAGTAATTAATAAATAATATTTTAAGATTTAATATTAATAATTAATAAAATAATTATTCGGTAAAATAAACTCTTAATCCAAGATAGGGTTTCGAGTATTTACGAAAATATAACGATAGTTATTTGAATATACGATACCACCCGAATGACCCTTCGGGTTTTCGCAATAAAGATACGATATAACAATATACCGCTCCCCGGTCAATAGTATATACGGACCGCTACGACCTCTATTGCTAGAGTCGTTGTCCGAAGAAAACATTTCAATCTAAGTTCAAGGGGTAAAAGCATACATATACTTGTTCAATCTCAATTGCATCAATACTTCGATAAACATAGCATTTGATATCATTTGAAAACTACAAACACAACAGTAGAAATCCTTGTATATGGATAAGTTTTGAAAAGTAAACTTGCATAGGGTTGGAAAACTTGCCTTGGTTTGGTTGGGGTGGTCGAACGTGCGAATTCGAACGATCTATACATAAACAATAATCGTTCGTTAGTATCTCGACAACTTCTCTCTAATTACGGGGTTTTAAGGGGGTACGAAATTAACTTAACGACTTCGTCTTATGACTCCCTAGCCCCACTATAGGTCCATGACATCACTCGTTTACGCTCGTCACTTACTCGACTTAATTTGGGTACCACGTTCGAACCATAACCATTAACCCTAGAATAATGTTCCACTAATCGACATTTTTCCATTGCGCGAATTTTACTCTAGCATTTTTATAAAATCCAAAAATTCATATTTTAATCCAATTCATTTTGGGTGGTCTTCACCACTGCATTACTTACATTCTCAAATTTACCACGACCCCAAATATATTTTAAGGTGTTTAAACAAGGTTCACAAGGGGGTTACTTAATGCAGTCCATAGTCCAGAAACAAAATTCACTCCTCCGGCCATAACTAAAAATCCACACATCACATGGCTATGAATCTTACTTTTCCAGAAACTACATTCAATTATCTTTCCAACAATATAAGGTAGGACATCAGTGGACATCATTTGGGTATTCAAAATCGTGCTACAACACAGGTCAAAGTTCCTGGACAGATTCAGCAAGCTCAAATCACTTACATCAACCATTTTTCATACTTCCATAACATAAACACCACTTAAAACACTTAGGTCATGATTCATAACACTCATGGAGATATATATCTTAACCATAATCATAAAAATCATAATCTCAACATCAAACTCAAGATCCATGCTATCCAATACATATACATTTAAGATAAGCCCTAAAATACATGGATCTACTAACATACTATATGAACAACACTTATCCAAGGGTGGTTTGAGATTTCATACCTTCTTGAGCTCCTAGAGACCTGGTATAAACTTTACACAACTTAAAAACACCTTAGATGGCCTCCTACAACACTCACAAGGCAAGATCTAAAAGAAAACAAACTTAAGTTAACCACTTTACTCACCTTCAACAATTCATAACTCAAAAACTAATGGATGGAAAGCTTTGAAATTTTTACCATACCTCTAATATGATCCAAGGAAGCCTTAGGAAGGTTGTAGATGAAGAAACTTGGAGAGAAAAATCTCTTCCTCTCCCCTAAGAGCAGTTCGGCAGAATGGTTTTTCCAAGGGGGGGGGGAGTGTTTTTGTGTTTGTTTTATTTTGGAATGAGAAAAATAATTGCAAGCATGCTAGGTATTGTTGTTAACAAGGAGTAGTCACATGCCAAGCCTATAGCCTAGGTTGCATCCATGCCCTAGTGTCCCCCTAGGTGTATCATCCAACATGCTAGTTTTTGTCTTTTTCTAACTAGCTAATTCCATGTCATTTGCATTTAATTTCTTTCGTTGTAATATTATTCTCCCACCGATACTTGTTATTTAATCCTTATTTCGTATCGTAACGTAATTATTCTCTCGTAGTAATATTTCGTCACGTAAGGATTTTCCCCTATAATTCCTCAAGTACTTATTACGTAAATTCCTCGAATGTCCATAATTCCTCGTCATAATTCTTAATAAATCCTTTGATACGCTAACCATTCTCAAATTCCGATTTTCATAAATATTACTAACCGTAAGACTCTTGCCTTTGTAATCTCTCTCTGTATCTTAAATCATACATGCAACAACGCAGTTTCTCAGGAAATCAATTCGATAAATCAACGGGGATGACTAGAAAGGTTCCATAACGACAATGTCACGAGAAATTAAATAAAAGGAAATATTACCAAAAATTAGGGTTCTTACAGCCTCCCCTCCTTAAAAGGATTCTGTCCCGGAATCAGGTTGAAAACAGTTGGGGGTGCTTTTCACGCATTGCGCTCTCTAGTTCCCATGTTGATTCTTCGACATTCTGATTTCTCCATAAGACTCTCACTAGTTTGACAACCTTGTTCCTCAGCACCTGTTCTTTACTATCCATGATCTCTACGGGTTGCTCTACATATGTCAAGTCTGGTTGCAAATCCACTTGATCATGTTCTATCACATGCCGGAAGTCGGTATGGTAGGGTCGTAGCATGGACACATGGAACACGTTATGTACTTGCTGAAAGCTCGGGGGTAAAGCCAATTCATAGGCTAACTTCCCAACTCGTTTCAAGATCTCGAAAGGTCCAATAAATCTCGGGCTTAGTTTTCCCTTCTTACTAAATCTCATCAATCCTTTCCACGGTGATACT
Source organism: Saposhnikovia divaricata (assembly GCA_036435485.1). Lineage (NCBI taxonomy): Eukaryota > Viridiplantae > Streptophyta > Magnoliopsida > Apiales > Apiaceae > Saposhnikovia > Saposhnikovia divaricata. The sequence continues at coordinate 135,962,600 of CM071598.1, forward strand.
TTCAACATCACAAACTCTCCTACTTCATATTCTTTGTCCTTGCGGGTCTGGTCCGCATACTTCTTCTGTCTGTCTTGGGCTGCTACCAGCCGTCCTCTTATGAGCTCGATAGTTGCTCTTGTCTGTTGGACCAGCTCAGGCCCTAAAATTTTCCGCTCTCCTACTTCTTCCCAACACAAGGGAGACCGACATCTTCGTCCGTATAAAGCTTCATATGGGGGCATGCCTATACTCGCATGGTAACTGTTGTTGTAGGAAAATTCGATCAACGGCAAGTGGTCATCCCAACTTCCCTTAAAATCAATGGCACATACCCTCAACATGTCCTCGATGGTCTGGATGGTCCTCTCACTCTGTCCGTCTGTTTGGGGATGGTATGCTGTACTCATGTTTAACTTAGTCCCCACACAATCCTGAAAACTTCTCCAGAACCTGGAGTTGAATCTCGGGTCTCTATCTGATACAATGCTCACAGGATCCCCATGTCTAACTACAATCTCCTTTAGGTAAATATCTGCCAACTTGTCGACAGTATATCTCTCGTTGATTGGAAGAAAATGTGCTGACTTAGTCAACCTATCGATAATTACCCAAATAGCATCATGATTCGTCTTGGTCCTTGGTAATCCGACCACAAAGTCCATCGCAATCTGCTCCCATTTCCACTCGGGTATCTCTAAGGGTTGCAACAATCCACTGGGCCTTTGGTGTTCGGCCTTTACTCTTTGACATGTCAAGCATTTACTTACCCACTCTGCCACGTCCTTCTTCATATTAGGCCACCAATAGTATTCTCTCAGATCTCTATACATCTTAGTGCCTCCAGGGTGAATTGAGTACCTCGAACTATGAGCCTCTTGCAAAATCTCATCTTTTAACTCTTGAACGTTTGGAATCCATATCCTAGATGCGTATCTCATAATTCCGTTCCCGTCCTTCTCACACTTAATTTCTTCGCCAGTCAGGATTTTCTCCATCGAATTCTTTTCTTCTTCCATCTTCTTTTCCTGGCACAACTTAATCTTTTCCAATAATGGTGGTTGGACTTTTATTTCCATCAGACTCTCTTGTCCAATTCCTGGTAGCCTCACTTCAATCTCCAGTTTCTCAAGGTCCTTAATCAATTCGTCCACTGACGTTATCATCTTAAGCTTCTCCTTTCGGCTAAGTGCATCGGCCACCACGTTGGCCTTCCCTGGGTGATAATGAATCTCACACTCATAATCTTTGATTAGCTCTAGCCATCTCCTCTGCCTCATGTTTAACTCTTTCTGAGTGAATATGTACTTTAAGCTCTTGTGATCCGTGTAGATTTCACACTTTTCTCCGTACAGATAATGTCTCCAGATCTTTAAAGCAAAAACTATCGCTGCTAATTCTAAATCATGGGTGGGGTATCTTATCTCATACTCCTTAAGTTGTCTGGACGCATACGCAATCACTCTACCGTGCTGCATAAGCACACACCCTAAACCTTTATGGGATGCGTCGCTATAAATCACAAAATCTCCCTTATCATCAGGTAGGGCTAGTACTGGTGCTGTCACCAATCTCTTTTTCAACTCTTGAAAGCTCTCTTCGCATTTTTCAGTCCACACAAACTTCTCGGTCTTGCGAGTTAGTCGGGTCAAAGGGGCTGCTATCTTTGCAAAGTCTTGGACAAATCTCCTATAGTAGCCAGCCAGTCCTATGAAACTTCTCACCTCTGTCGGAGTGGTTGGTCTCTCCCAGTTTGATACAGCCTCTATTTTGGCTGGGTCCACTAGAATACCTTGTTCGCTGACCACATGCCCTAAAAACTGAACTTCTTTCAACCAAAATTCGCACTTCGAGAACTTAGCGTACAACCTTTCTTCTCTTAATGCTTCCAATACAATCCTTAAGTGCTCTGCATGTTCTTCCCTCGTCTTGGAATAAATCAAGATATCATCGATGAAGACTATAACACACTTGTCCAAGTATTTCTTGAAGACTCGATTCATTAAGTCCATGAAAGCTGCAGGGGCATTCGTTAACCCAAATGACATCACTAGGAACTCATAGTGTCCATACCGGGTGTGAAAGGCCGTCTTTGGTATATCTTCCGGTTTGATCTTTAACTGGTGATACCCGGTCCGCAAGTCAATCTTAGAGAAATAAACTGCATCTTTCAATTGGTCAAACAGGTCATCTATCCTGGGCAAGGGATACTTATTCTTGATAGTCACTTTGTTCAACTCCCGGTAATCTATACATAGTCTCATGCTGCCGTCCTTCTTCTTCACGAATAACACCGGGGCTCCCCACGGTGACACACTAGGTCTTATCATCCCTTTATCCAACAACTCTTGTAGCTGGGTGGCCAGTTCTTTCATTTCCACTGGGGCTAGCCGATACGGGGCTTTCGAAATTGGTGCCGTACCCGGAACTAAGTCTATAGCAAACTCGATGTCCCTATCGGGTGGTAGTCCGGGAAGGTCGTCCGGAAATACATCCGCGAACTCATTGACGACAGGGATTTCCTGTAGGTTTGGTGCCTCCTTCTTGGTATCCTTCACATAGGCTAAATAGGCTTCGCATCCTTTACGTAACAGCTTCTTAGCTCGAATCATAGTCAAGAACTTTCGGTTTTGTCGTTTCCCACTAAACACAACTTCTTCGTCCCCTGGCAGTCTCAAACTTACTTTCTTCTTGACACAATCAATCTGGGCTCCGTGGGTTGTTAACCAATCCATACCTATTATTACGTCAAACTCCCCTAGCTTAAAAGGTATTAAGTCTACCCGAAAGTGTCGCCCTCCTATTTCTAGGTCGCAACCTGGACATACTCGGCTAACGGGAATAATTTCGCGATTAGCTATCTCTATTTGCAATCTGTCTTTCAAGGGTTCAGTCTTAAGGCCTAACCGACATACAAAATCTAGAGATATGAAAGACTTGGTAGCTCCCGAATCAAATAAAACATTTGCTTTAACTGAGTTGAGTAATAGGGTACCTGCAATCACATCCGTGTTCCTCACGGCATCCTGCACCGTCATGTTTAAAGTTCTTGTAGTAGGGGCCTTGTTAGAAGCAGCTCCACTCACTCTCGATGCAGCTGGCCCAGAGGACATACATTCCCTCATTCGGTGCCCTGGCTTCCCACACTTGAAGCAATTCCCTCCGACACTCGGGTTGTTACTAGTTCCGCGACAGGCGTTAGCATAATGCCCTGTCAGCCCACACTTGAAGCAATTTCCTCCGACACTCGGGTTGTTACTAGTTCCGCGACAGGCGTTAGCATGATGCCCTGTCAGCCCACACTTGAAGCACTTCACGTCTTGCAGGTTGCACGCGCCCGCATGTCTCCTTCCACATCTGTTGCATTCTGGGAGTTGGGCTCGGGATGGGGTAGAGTAAGACGATCCCTGAGGTCGGCCGCCCTGGCCCACACTCCAACTTTCCGTTCTCCTAGTTCCAAAGTTCCCGCTGGGTTGGGACATTGCTCCTCGCTTAAATTTGCTCGGAAAGTTCCCACCAGCAGAGTTTCCCTTTCGGTTATCCAACTTCCTCTTCTTTCCTTCTCTCTCCTTCTGCATCTGTTCACTTCCAGCTTCGACAATTGACGCTTTCTGCACCAGGGTGGCATAGTCTATCAGCTCAAGGACCGCCACACGATTCTGAATCCATTGTTTTAGCCCTAATTGAAATCTTCGGGCCCTCTTTGCCTCAGAGTTCACATACTCCGGCACAAACCTTGACAACTCAGTAAATTTGGCCTCATACTCGGCCACTGTCATGTTTCCTTGTTTCAGCTCCAAAAACTTTAGCTCCATTTGGGTCTCCATGTACCTAGGAAAGTACTTCTCCAAGAACAACTCGCTAAATCTCTCCCAGGTTACCACACCTCTTCCTTCCAAATTCTTCTTAGCTTCCCACCAATAGTTCGCCTCACCCTTCAGAAGGTAAGTGGCGAAAATAGTCTTCTGCTCTTCAGCGACACTTAGGATCTCGAAAGATTTTTCCATTTCCCTCAGCCAAGCCCTTGCCTCGACAGGGTCGGCAGTTCCTTTAAATTCCGGGGGTTTCAGGGATTTGAAGTTCCGGAAAGCATTAGCATTAGTATTCTGGGGTGGTTGCTGAACTGGGGGACGGTCCAAGTTCTGCCTAAGTAACTCCATGAACTGTTCCATAGGCCCTCCCCTAGGATGTTCTACCTCTCGGGTATCATCACCAGCTTCTTCTTCTTCGTACTCGGAGTCATCAAACAGGTTATAATCGTTGCCCTCATTATCACTCAGGTTGATATTCTCCCCTTCACGGTTCTGGTGGCCTCCGGCTCCATGGTGGCTACCCTGGCCCTCAGAACTGATCGGGTGAGCTCAGGTGTTCATTCTCCTGGGTGGCATGATTCTGATAATAAAACAAGAAAGGGGGTTTAGGGTTTTCCAACTACCTGACAGCGTTTGCACGGTTCAGGAGCGTATCGTTCCTCCGCATAAGGGTGGAAGTGCAAAAGTTTTTAATAATCCGTTGTTGGAGATAAAATGTCAAACATTTTTGGGGAAAAAGATCCCTTTGGAATGCGAAAACATTTACAAGAGTTTTCAAAATTTCGTAACCTCAAAATATATTTTTCAAAATTCCAAGACACATTTTTTTTTTTTGCAAAAGTTTTATTTTTAAGGATCGTAGGAACATTTTTGGAATTTGTAGAAAACAATTTGAAATTTGCATATCGTAAATTTGAAATGGTATGGTTGTATTTGTGGCTTGTAGCAATTGTATAATCACAGTTGTATATCAAAACAGTAAAGCATGGCATCGGAAAGTAAAGCAGTTGAGGCAATTTTAAAGAAACTGAAGCCAAATAAGTACGGTACAAGGGTTATCCCAAAGTTTGGATGTTAAAGCCAAATACATAGTTTCGATGTCCAAGTCTAGCAAAAGTGGAACAAATGCAAATACATCATCCGAATAGTAAGGCTACACGAAAGTAGGGCTACATCCATACATACTACCTGAAGTCACGCCTACATATCTGTAGGTCCGTCTACTCATCCACTGGTCAGAAAAGGATACCACTGCACAAGGCAACTATCCCGCAAAATCGACACACTAATGTCATCTGAACCTAGGGGACTGAGCTATAAGTAACACATCACGGGGCCACGCCGCGACGGAGCAAGGTCCTCACTCGGGTGAATGCACGACGCACAACACGTCTAGCATCCCTAGCCTGGATCACTCCGCCACCGCGGATCGCTAAACCAAGAATCCTATCGCGACTCCTCATTTCGATCCTGTGGAGTCGAGCCCTAGTCCTCCTAGCAACAGTGGTCCTCATCTCAGCCTGGATCCTCAAGCGCGCCTCGCGCTCCTCCACTAGTGCCCTCCTCGCCTCGTTAAGTCGGGCCTCTGCAGATAGTAAGTCTCGGGTCAGGAACTGTACCACATAAGCATGCTCAGTACCCGACACTGGGGGTAAGTCCGCCGGTGGAGGGGGTATGACTGGAACAGGTGTAGGTGCAGCAGCAGCAGGAGCAGGAACAGGGGTAGAGTCAAGCTCCTCCTCGCTAGAAGTGTCATCCTCAGAGTCATCGTCCGACGAAACAGGGCTAGATGTCTGTGGAGAAGGTGGGGGTGACACAACACGACCCTCGCCGGATCTCACACTCTCCTCCTCAGTAGCTACAGGAGATGGGGTAACAGACTCTGGCTCAGACTCAAAGGGCTCCTCATCGGGATCCTCATCATCAGTACTATCTATCACTGTAATCCAGGGGCCAAGCTCGGGGTCAACACCCATATCCTCCTCAGGGTCCTCGATCTCTCGCATCAGGGCCTCATCATGCTCCCTCTCGAAAGCCTCAGGTTCTGGTATCTCATCCATCTACACAAGGGAAATAAGGTGGGTCACTAACCATAAAAGAAGGGTTTAGGAGTAGTTCCCTCACGGGCCTTAAAGTCAGGGCTATATCCGATAACCCGACCACCAACTCGATGAGAGTTCTAAGTATTATTAAAGTTGTTATTAAGGTTATCGTTATTGTTATTATTATTAGGGTTGCTTTCTTAAATTACTACCGTTTCTGAGAACTGTAACCTCGCTCTGATACCATTTCTGTGACGCCCCCAGATCCGGGGTCGGAGATCTAGGCGCTCACGGTCCATTTTCCATTAGTAACATACCTGTTCTTGCACACAATATATATAACACAGCCATCGACCCCACAATAAACTCACACCACACTCACACACACAGGTTAGAGCCTCAGAAACGTCACACATTGATTAAACAGTAATAAAGTTATCAGAGTTATTACAGACCGAATTAAATAGCATTTATGCTACCAGCGACACTCCGATATGAAGCGAAGCTGGCGGCTTGAAAGTTTGTTACGATACACTGCCTTGCACAGGTCATGCTGATAAATAAAACGTACTAACAAAAGCTGCCAACCAATCCGGCTAATAGGGCCTACCGGTGGAATCTCAAGTGGAGGCTCGGGCCTAGTCACCTGCTTGCGAGCAGTCTGCCTGGGTCTTGCCATAACGCTTAGCTGTTGTGTTTGTAAAGTTTGAAAACAAGCAAGAGTGAGCAACTATAGCTCAGCAAGAAATATATGTAAGATAAGTAATATACATCTCATATGATTGGCAATTGATATATTTGTTTGTATCAATCGATTATAAAATCACTTGTCATAATTGATAAATCTCGAAGGTGCAACGATATGTGCCCTTGTTCTCAAAATAAACTTGCAGTTCTAGATACTGCATTGAATCAACATCTTTCTCATCAAAATAGAACACTATCAGCAACTTGGCACAAAAGCGTAAGAAGCAGTGTCAAAGCATTTTTCCAAAGTGGAGGATGGGACTAAAAGAAAACATAAAACCTGACAAAGATTGACGATGATCAGTCGCCACATCCAAGTCCAACAATCCGCGGGTCTTCTCTACCGGTAGAAGGATAGAAACTACATCCGTAACTATCCCTCGAGTGAAAACTACATCCGTAATCACCCTCGATGAAAACTACATCCGTAATCATCCTTCGGCAACACCTGGGCCGGAATAATAAGTGATGGACCGCCTGGCTCGCGACCGCTTACACATCCTGGGAATCGCTCGTCAACGGTTCCCACACCGCCAGAGTCCCTTTTTCTTTTCTTTCAAAACTTGATTTTGATTGAAAACAGAGTAATTGAGGTCCGACATCAGTCGTCCGATGATTCTTGAAATCATACAAGAAGCAGAATCTGACCAGGGGTTTTCGAAATGTTTTGAGTTCGAAAGAGTTCGAGTTTGAAGTATTTAAAAAGTATCTTGGATTAGCTTTGTCTTTAAATAATAAACAGTAATTAATAAATAATATTTTAAGATTTAATATTAATAATTAATAAAATAATTATTCGGTAAAATAAACTCTTAATCCAAGATAGGGTTTCGAGTATTTACGAAAATATAACGATAGTTATTTGAATATACGATACCACCCGAATGACCCTTCGGGTTTTCGCAATAAAGATACGATATAACAATATACCGCTCCCCGGTCAATAGTATATACGGACCGCTACGACCTCTATTTCTAGAGTCGTTGTCCGAAGAAAACATTTCAATCTAAGTTCAAGGGGTAAAAGCATACATATACTTGTTCAATCTCAATTGCATCAATACTTCGATAAACATAGCATTTGATATCATTTGAAAACTACAAACACAACAGTAGAAATCCTTGTATATGGATAAGTTTTGAAAAGTAAACTTGCATAGGGTTGGAAAACTTGCCTTGGTTTGGTTGGGGTGGTCGAACGTGCGAATTCGAACGATCTATACATAAACAATAATCGTTCGTTAGTATCTCGACAACTTCTCTCTAATTACGGGGTTTTAAGGGGGTACGAAATTAACTTAACGACTTCGTCTTATGACTCCCTAGCCCCACTATAGGTCCATGACATCACTCGTTTACGCTCGTCACTTACTCGACTTAATTTGGGTACCACGTTCGAACCATAACCATTAACCCTAGAATAATGTTCCACTAATCGACATTTTTCCATTGCGCGAATTTTACTCTAGCATTTTTATAAAATCAAAAAATTCATATTTTAATCCAATTCCTTTTGGGTGGTCTTCACCACTGCATTACTTACATTCTCAAATTTTACCACGACCCCAAATATATTTTAAGGTGTTTAAACAAGGTTCACAAGGGGGTTACTTAATGCAGTCCATAGTCCAGAAACAAAATTCACTCCTCCGGCCATAACTAAATATCCACACATCACATGGCTATGAATCTTACTTTTCCAGAAACTACATTCAATTATCTTTCCAACAATATAAGGTAGGACATCAGGGGACATCATTTGGGTATTCAAAATCGTGCTACAACACAGGTCAAAGTTCCTGGACAGATTCAGCAAGCTCAAATCACTTACATCAACCATTTTTCATACTTCCATAACATAAACACCACTTAAAACACTTAGGTCATGATTCATAACACTCATGGAGATATATATCTTAACCATAATCATAAAAATCATAATCTCAACATCAAACTCAAGATCCATGCTATCCAATACATATACATTTAAGATAAGCCCTAAAATACATGGATCTACTAACATACTATATGAACAACACTTATCCAAGTGTGGTTTGAGATTTCATACCTTCTTGAGCTCCTAGAGACCTGGTATAAACTTTACACAACTTAAAAACACCTTAGATGGCCTCCTACAACACTCACAAGGCAAGATCTAAAAGAAAACAAACTTAAGTTAACCACTTTACTCACCTTCAACAATTCATAACTCAAAAACTAATGGATGGAAAGCTTTGAAATTTTTACCATACCTCTAATATGATCCAAGGAAGCCTTAGGAAGGTTGTAGATGAAGAAACTTGGAGAGAAAAATCTCTTCCTCTCCCCTAAGAGCAGTTCGGCAGAATGGTTTTTCCAAGGGGGGGGGGAGTGTTTTTGTGTTTGTTTTATTTTGGAATGAGAAAAATAATTGCAAGCATGCTAGGTATTGTTGTTAACAAGGAGTAGTCACATGCCAAGCCTATAGCCTAGGTTGCATCCATGCCCTAGTGTCCCCCTAGGTGTATCATCCAACATGCTAGTTTTTGTCTTTTTCTAACTAGCTAATTCCATGTCATTTGCATTTAATTTCTTTCGTTGTAATATTATTCTCCCACCGATACTTGTTATTTAATCCTTATTTCGTATCGTAACGTAATTATTCTCTCGTAGTAATATTTCGTCACGTAACGATTTTCCCCTATAATTCCTTAAGTACTTATTACGTAAATTCCTCGAATGTCCATAATTCCTCGTCATAATTCTTAATAAATCCTTTGATACGCTAACCATTCTCAAATTCCGATTTTCATAAATATTACTAACCGTAAGACTCTTGCCTTCATAATCTCTCTCTGTATCTTAAATCATACATGCAACAACGCAGTTTCTCAGGAAATCAATTCGATAAATCAACGGGGATGACTAGAAAGGTTCCATAACGACAATGTCACGAGAAATTAAATAAAAGGAAATATTACCAAAAATTAGGGTTCTTACATTGTCCCTCCCACTAGTTCCTCTAAAACGATACTACTCATGGGTTTATGGTTCATTATATATTCTTCTTCTAAGAATCTAGCATTGGTGCTAACAATGATATCTCGATCCCTAGGACTATAAAATGAATAACCTTTCGTTCCCATGGGATAGCCTGCAAACAGCCTTACTTCTGTACGAGATTCTAACTTGGTCGCGTTCTTGTTCAGCACATGTGCTGGACAACCCCAAATCCGAATATGTCTTAGACTTGGTTTGCTACCAGTCCACAATTCTATTGGAGTCTTGGGAACCGACTTAGAAGGTACCAAGTTTAGAAGGTAAGCCGCTGTTTCTATAGCATATCCCCAGAACGACTTGGGTAAATCTGAATAAATCATCATCGATCTAACACTCTCTAAAAGAGTCTGATTCCTTCTCTCTGTTACACCATTCTGCTGAGGTGTGCCAGGTGCAGACAACTGGGATGTGATCCCATTTTCTGATAAATATTCCCTAAATTCTCCAAGCAAGTATTCGCCACCACGATCTGATCGTAGTGACTTGATACATTTTCCAAGATGTCGCTTCTCTGCACTTGCTTTGTACTCTTTGAATTTTTCAAAGCACTCAGACTTACGGCGCAACAAATAAATGTACCCATATCTAGAATAATCGTCAATGAAAGTGACAAAATACTCATAACCTCCTCTTGCTTGTATACTCATAGGTCCACATAAATCAGTATAAACCAATTCTAACACTTCTTTGGCTCTATTTCCCTTTATTTTAAAAGGCCTATTAGTCATCTTACCTTCCAAGCAGGATTCACAAACTGGAAATGGCTCCACTGCCAACGAGCCTAATGGCCCATCTACTACCAGTCTTTGAATCCTCCTCAAGTTAATATGACATAATCTTAAGTGCCAAAGATATGTTTGGTTCAATTCAGAAGGTTTCTTTCTTTTATTTGAGCTAGAAAGAATGTTATTAGTTTCCTTATGTTGCAATGTTGGTTGACTAGGATTAATTATATATAAATTGTCTTGCAATGTACCAGAACATATAACTCGTTTATTCATCATAATAGAACCATTACGATCCATACGAACATTATAACCATCCAAAGCAAGTTTAGAAACCGAAATCAAATTTCTTCTAAACGAAGGTACATAAAGACAATTGTTCAAAACCAAAATCCTATCATCTCCAAAAGATAAAGTAATGATTCCAACTTCAACTACTGCTACTTTCGTAGCATCTCCCATGAATACATATATCTCGCCATCTCTAAGCAATCTGGATTACTAGAACCCCTGCAATGAGTTACAAACATGGTCAGTGGCTCCTGTATCTACACACCAAGTGCTCGTAGATATAGCCGCTATGTATGTTTTCGTAACTACAGAAAGAGACAGACCAGTATTGTTTGTCTTCTTAGGAAGAGGACAATCCTATTTCCGGTGACCTGACTGCTTGTACCTGAAGCACTTGCCCTTATGCTTTTTCACACCACCTTGAACTCCCACTGCATTAACAATCTTTCCAGCTTTCTGTGTCTGAGTCTTTTTCTTCTTCTTTTGGCCTTTCGGCTTAGAGGAAGAAGCTTTTTCAGCCACATTCAATTGAACATTCTGCTTAAAGAGTCCTTCAGCTGCCTGAAGTTCTGTCAGAAGCTTTGCGAGACTATACATCCTTTTGTTCATGGTGTAATTCAAGCGGAACTGCTCAAAACTTTTGGGCAGACTCATAAGGATGATATCGATCTGGGTTTCCCCATCAATATCAGCACCAAGGATCTCCATCTCATTCAGATGAGACATCATCCTGAGAACATGATCCCTTACAGGTGTTCCTTCAGCCATCTGAGTATTCATTAAAGCCTTCATTGCTACTTGCCTAGCAGCCCTATTCTGTTCCCCAAAAAGTTCCTTGAGATTAAAGAGCATATCCGAAGCAGTGGCCATAGCCTGATGCTGATGCTGCAAAACACACGACATTGCTGCCAGAATGTAACATCGCGACATCTCATCAGCCTTAACCCACCGCTTATAATACTCCTTCTCACTTTCAGGAGCATCTTCAGCAGGCTGATCTGGCTTGGGTTCATAAGTGCAAAATTTGTACTCCTCAGCAGTCAACACTATGTCCAAATTACGTTTCCATTCAATATAGTTTGGTCCAGTAAGTTTGTTATCCTTTTGTATGGTGAATAGTGGATTAAAGCCCACAATGATCTAATCCTGAGAATCATACATGTAACACATAATCAGAGAGTTGCACAAATCTTAAAACCTATTGGTTTCCTCTAACAATTAATTAAAATTAATGCATTAATATTTAAACACCATAAGTATCTGGTACGCCATGATGGGTGACATATATACCACTTATATTCGTTTAAATATTACTTCGGTCCTATTACTAAATAATACGCCACGTTAGGGTGGACTATATATTATTTTTCATAGCTAAGTGTATACCATTATTTAAATTCTTAAATTACTCAAACTAAATACATCCGTTTGATATATTAATGGATAATTCCCAGGTCTCGGAGGAGTCACAACGGCCTCGCTTAATACCCGATTCCTAGACAGAATTCTCCATAGTCAACATCAAAAGAGTATTCAATTTTCGTAACGAATTCTATGAAACTTGGTACGTCACGTTAGGGTGATCTATATACCTTTCAATATTCGTAATTTAATTTAAGAATTTTGTTCTAGTAATTTCTACAACCTTTTAAAATACCGTAAATAGTACGCCACGTTAGGTGATCATATATACCATCTACATTATTTAAAAGGTTATATTACATACAAAATAATGGAGACCATGGGATTTAATTCCTAATTAATTCCCTCACCCACTTAGAATTTTTATTAAAAAAATGAGGAATTTTAAAATTAAATGGGGCCTATGTCGTTAAAATTATGTCTAACATGCATTCAAAATACACACATAATTCAACAACATATAAAATCTAATTAAAGCAATAAATAAAAAATTATGTCCATGTCGTCCTAATTATGTTAAACATGCAATTAAAAAATTACATACGTAATAATTAATTAAAGCAATAATTAAAAAAATTGCGAAATTAAAAATTAAAGCAATAATTAAATCCACTATTATGACCCTAATAATTAATTTGCTTCCAAAATAAGCTGGTCACGTGTTCCCTTGAATTGCTGTTGCTCAAAGTCAGTGCGTCGTACGTCTGGTTGGTTAGTTGCGCAGGCTGCTTCTGCGTTACTGTCGAGCTCCGACATCTGTAAAGCAATCTGCTCCTGTGTGACTGTCCTTCCAGATTCCTACCTTCTGTTGCACAGGAGGATGATGCGCAACACATGCTTCTGTTCTGTTTCTTCTGCTTGCCAGTTTTAATCAGCCGAACTTTACAAAAAAAACAAACAGAACCAGTAGACTGTAATAGCTACGCAGCGGACAAAATTTTCCTCTCGATTTGATTTTCAGCCATATGCAATTGTTACATAATACCCGGATTTTTACAAAATCCATGAAACAATAACATAAAAAATAGATCTAATACAAAACTAATTTTGTAAAATCTATTCTAACACGATCAACCCTCGTGTTTACAACCACGATAAACCACGTGGAAACCAAAAAATAACCACGATTAAACCACGTGGGATCCAATCACATAATTAAAAAACATGGCCATAATAGTGGATAACAACCTGTAAAAAAAACTAATATCCACGCACACCACTATACATACATAACCAATTTTAATTATGACATGGACGTCATCAAACACAAGTCCACTAAACCTCAGGCTCTTGATGCCAATTGTTGGTCCCTTTGGATCATAGTGATTTGTGTTTAACCCGTTTAATGATTACAAAGGGGGTTAGAAGATTTACCTTAATCGTTACGGCGTAAGCGATTCAAATCCACGATCTTCTATTGTATTCCCTTACTCCCTTGAACGAAGTGTGGCCTTCGATCCTCCAAGGTTTAGCCTCCAAGCTCTAGAATTCCGAACCCTTATTCTTGGAGGCATAATGAGTATTTATAGGCTACAGTAGGGATCAAGGAGTAAATTAGGTTGGGCCTTCTAATGATAACTTGGGCCAAGCCCTTTATCATTAATATTAATTAATTCCACTAAATAATTAATATTGCACCACCCACCTAATTCCGGTAATTTATTTAATTAATTAAATCGGCTCCTTTATTATTTACTTATTAAATTCCCCATGTTTAAAATATCGCATGTCCATTAATTAAATAAATTACTGATAATTCATTTAATTCATATCTTTTATCCTTGATCATCCACTCAACCTTTATTTAATTATGCTGGAATAAATCCACCTGCAGGGTTTCACATAATTAAATCTTTTTGAGCTTTCAAGGGGACATCATTAACCCGAATATTATCAGGACATGGATTCCTTCTATAAATAATATCCACCATGTATATAATTCCATTACCCAAAATATAATGATATAATTCAAAAGAATTATTTTATATATAAATCAGAGCATGTAAATAATATACACGTGTCAATTACTATATCCGGATTAAGAACCTAAGCATTAATTATAACATAGAATCTTAGTTCTCCTTCTTAATCAGTATAAGGGTACAATTCTAAATTTGATTCTGTTCAATATACACAAAGTATACTAGTATTATTTATTAGTCAATATAAACTAATCTAAATAATACTACAGCCATACCAGTGGATTGTCCAACACCACCTGTGTTGTGAACCTTATTATATTATATAAACCGTATTTAACAATCTAATATTCTGTATCCCATTTGATACTAGATTGTCCACAATATATAATATTAGACAGCATGTAAATATTTAAATGATTCTCAATAAAACTGGCCAGAAATAAATATATACTTCAAGTAAATATTTTCAGTATACACTAACAGATACATATAGTGAGCTGTGTGCCCCTAATTTTACAACTTCAGCCATTTGTTTGACTGAAGAGGTGGTTTAGATTTCTTCTTTTTTGGTCTCTATAAGGGTGACTCAGGTTCCTCACTTTTTAGACCTAATTCTACAGCCAATGTTGCTTTTGTCAAGATATTCAAGGGTTCAGATTCAATCTGTTTTCTCTTCTTCTTCTCCTTTTTACTAACACCACCATGTTAAGAGGATGATGCAGGTGGCTCTGTGTTTGGTACAGTGTTTGTTTGAGGTGGTTGGTTAGCAAGCCCTGGGTTAGCATTTTGTTCTACTTTCTTGGGCTGTGCTAACTCAGATTTGGAGACAAATATTGGCATGTTGTGGGGGTAAGACTCAAATAGGCTCTGCATATGAGGGGTTATTACAAGTCTCACATCCACATCATTCCTAGTATCCAAATTACCAAAAATAAGTTTGGTCATGGACCTAGGGTAGCCTATTCTAGTTTTATCTAAACCAGGTTAATCAGCCAAATTCTTATCTAAATAATTAAGTATAGACTATATGAATCTGGGAAAGAAGATATCATTACCTCTCTTGGTTGTGTTCTTACCAAGTTTTCCATAGAGCTCCTGCATTATGAGCTTTCCAACATCTATCTTTCTATCATAGGCAAGTGAGTAGCCTATCTGTTGAACAGGTGCACTTAATTGATCATAGCTGGATTTCCTTCCACTGAATACTTGCAGAAGTGTGGCAAACACATAGCTCCACTCTTTTCTCAGATGCTTCCTATTTAGGTTCCCAACCTTGATAGTATCTGAGTACCTTATGAGTTCAAAGAATTCCACCAGTTGATCATCTGTTACTAGTTTGTTGTATTCATTCTGGTGAAGACCTAAGGCTTTACTCATGTCCTTAGAGGTGATGTTAAACCCTTTACCCAGAACTTTGCAGTTTATGACATAACCCAGACTGCCATCTTCAAGAGCAACAGTTTCAGTAATTGCAGTGCTCTAGAACTGTTCTAGAATGTCTAGATACAGAGTTGGATTGGCCGTAAGTGCTCCTTTGATAAATGATTCAGACATCCATTTCACAAAGCACTTGTAGTTAGCATCTAGGGCTTCGACATCACTTGAGAGAGCGATGAAGTTGGTGTTGAATTTCACGGTTGCCATTGATACAGAGAAAAGAGAGAAGAGAATGAAGGTTGAAGAAGAAATTTAGCTTTTGAAGTTAGGGTTTTCAAAGGTTTTGGAACTTAAGATGCTTGAGAAATTGAATGAAATGAAACGAATAGATGTAGAATTGTATAAGTATGAAGTACTTGTATTGTCGATTAGATATATGTTTTGTATCGACAAGTCAGGCATTCGAGAAGTAGAAATCAACTATTCGATAAGTCAAGAAAGGATTAATCGATATCTCAAGCAGTTTGTAATTCATAGCTGGCAGTTATCTAACTTAGAAATCAATAATTAATTTGCTTCCAAAATAAGCTGGTCACGTGTTCCCTTGAATTGCTGTTGCTCAAAGTCAGTGCGTCGTACGTCTGGTTGGTTAGTTGCGCAGGCTGCTTCTGCGTTACTGTCGAGCTCCGACATCTGTAAAGCAATCTGTTCCTGTGTGACTGTCCTTCCAGATTCCTACCTTCTGTTGCACAGGAGGATGATGCGCAACACATGCTTCTGTTCTGTTTCTTCTGCACGCCAGTTTTAATCAGCCGAACTTTACAAAAAAAACAAACAGAACCAGTAGACTGTAATAGCTACGCAGCGGACAAAATTTTCCTCTCGATTTGATTTTCAGCCATATGCAATTGTTACATAATACCCGGATTTTTACAAAATCCATGAAACAATTACATAAAAAATAGATCTAATACAAAACTAATTTTGTAAAATCTATTCTAACACGATCAACCCTCGTGTTTACGACCACGATAAACCACGTGGAAACCAAAAAATAACCACGATTAAACCACGTGGGATCCAATCACATAATTAAAAAACATGGCCATAATAGTGGATAACAACCTGTAAAAAAAATTAATATCCAAGCACACCACTATACATACATAACCAATTTTAATTATGACATGGACGTCATCAAACACAAGTCCACTAAACCTCAGGCTCTTGATGCCAATTGTTGGTCCCTTTGGATCATAGTGATTTGTGTTTAACCCGTTTAATGATTACAAAGGGGGTTAGAAGATTTACCTTAATCGTTACGGCGTAAGCGATTCAAATCCACGATCTTCTATTGTATTCCCTTACTCCCTTGAACGAAGTGTGGCCTTCGATCCTCCAAGGTTTAGCCTCCAAGCTCTAGAATTCCGAACCCTTATTCTTGGAGGCATAATGAGTATTTATAGGCTACAGTAGGGATCAAGGAGTAAATTAGGTTGGGCCTTCTAATGATAACTTGGGCCAAGCCCTTTATCATTAATATTAATTAATTCCACTAAATAATTAATATTGCACCACCCACCTAATTCCGGTAATTTATTTAATTAATTAAATCGGCTCCTTTATTATTTACTTATTAAATTCCCCATGTTTAAAATATCGCATGTCCATTAATTAAATAAATTACTGATAATTCATTTAATTAATATCTTTTATCCTTGATCATCCACTCAACCTTTATTTAATTATGCTGGAATAAATCCACCTGCAGGGTTTCACATAATTAAATCTTTTTGAGCTTTCAAGGGGACATCATTAACCCGAATATTATCAGGACATGGATTCCTTCTATAAATAATATCCACCATGTATATAATTCCATTACCCAAAATATAATGATATAATTCAAAAGAATTATTTCATATATAAATCAGAGCATGTAAATAATATACACGTGTCAATTACTATATTCGGATTAAGAACCTAAGCATTAATTATAACATAGAATCTTAGTTCTCCTTCTTAATCAGTATAAGGGTACAATTCTAAATTTGATTCTGTTCAATATACACAAAGTATACTAGTATTATTTATTAGTCAATATAAACTAATCTAAATAATACTACAGCCATACCAGTGGATTGTCCAACACCACCTGTGTTGTGAACCTTATTATATTATATAAACCGTATTTAACAATCTAATATTCTGTATCCCATTTGATACTAGATTGTCCACAATATATAATATTAGACAGCATGTAAATATTTAAATGATTCTCAATAAAACTGGCCAGAAATAAATATATACTTCAAGTAAATATTTTCAGTATACACTAACAGATACATATAGTGAGCTGTGTGCCCCTAATTTTACAACTTCAGCCATTTGTTTGACTGAAGAGGTGGTTTAGATTTCTTCTTTTTTGGTCTCTATAAGGGTGACTCAGGTTCCTCACTTTTTAGACCTAATTCTACAGCCAATGTTGCTTTTGTCAAGATATTCAAGGGTTCAGATTCAATCTGTTTTCTCTTCTTCTTCTCCTTTTTACTAACACCACCATGTTAAGAGGATGATGCAGGTGGCTCTGTGTTTGGTACAGTGTTTGTTTGAGGTGGTTGGTTAGCAAGCCCTGGGTTAGCATTTTGTTCTACTTTCTTGGGCTGTGCTAACTCAGATTTGGAGACAAATATTGGCATGTTGTGGGGGTAAGACTCAAATAGGCTCTGCATATGAGGGGTTATTACAAGTCTCACATCCACATCATTCCTAGTATCCAAATTACCAAAAATAAGTTTGGTCATGGACCTAGGGTAGCCTATTCTAGTTTTATCTAAACCAGGTTAATCAGCCAAATTCTTATCTAAATAATTAAGTATAGACTATATGAATCTGGGAAAGAAGATATCATTACCTCTCTTGGTTGTGTTCTTACCAAGTTTTCCATAGAGCTCCTGCATTATGAGCTTTCCAACATCTATCTTTCTATCATAGGCAAGTGAGTAGCCTATCTGTTGAACAGGTGCACTTAATTGATCATAGCTGGATTTCCTTCCACTGAATACTTGCAGAAGTGTGGCAAACACATAGCTCCACTCTTTTCTCAGATGCTTCCTATTTAGGTTCCCAACCTTGATAGTATCTGAGTACCTTATGAGTTCAAAGAATTCCACCAGTTGATCATCTGTTACTAGTTTGTTGTATTCATTCTGGTGAAGACCTAAGGCTTTACTCATGTCCTTAGAGGTGATGTTAAACCCTTTACCCAGAACTTTGCAGTTTATGACATAACCTAGACTGCCATCTTCAAGAGCAACAGTTTCAGTAATTGCAGTGCTCTAGAACTGTTCTAGAATGTCTAGATACAGAGTTGGATTGGCCGTAAGTGCTCCTTTGATAAATGATTCAGACATCCATTTCACAAAGCACTTGTAGTTAGCATCTAGGGCTTCGACATCACTTGAGAGAGCGATGAAGTTGGTTTTGAATTTCACGGTTGCCATTGATACAGAGAAAAGAGAGAAGAGAATGAAGGTTGAAGAAGAAATTTAGCTTTTGAAGTTAGGGTTTTCAAAGGTTTTGGAACTTAAGATGCTTGAGAAATCGAATGAAATGAAACGAATAGATGTAGAATTGTATAAGTATGAAGTACTTGAATTGTCGATTAGATATATGTTTTGTATCGACAAGTCAGGCATTCGAGAAGTAGAAATCAACTATTCGATAAGTCAAGAAAGGATTAATCGATATCTCAAGCAGTTTGTAATTCATAGCTGGCAGTTATCTAACTTAGAAATAATTCTAAATTAAATAGAATATGCTTTTATGAGTGAATTAAAATTTTGAATAAAAATCCAAAAACGGTTAAGATTCAGCGAGAATTCAGTCTTTTCAAATTATTCGAGAACTCAAGTACAGTATTCGAGAACTCAGTCATTAGAGAACTCAATTACCATATTCGAGAAGTCAATCATGCCTCTATTCGATATCTCTAACAGGATCTATTCGAGAACTCGAGAGTGCTCCAAAGAGACTTGTTAGAGAAGTCGAGTAGTGAATCATTAGAGAAGTCTGACTTATCAAATTATTCTTTTCACTCATAAAAATTCAATTTTCACTATCTTTTAAAATTTACCAGACATATTCAATGAAGAATATTCTAACAAATTAAATAGTGATTATCTTAAAATTTCATAGAAATTTCAAGCTGAATATGATTTTCAACATATGCAACAAATCTGAAATATTTATAAATCATATTCCAGCTAACACTTACTTCAAAAATATTGAGCATTTAGATAAAGTAAGTGTTTACTGCTATAACAATCTAGTTGATATTTTCACTTAGTCAGATTCTGAAGAATTCAGCATTCCAATCTCACTAACCAACCTTGTGAAGGTGGCTTCATCCATTGGCTTAGTGAATATATCAGCTAATTGTTTATCTGTGGAGACATAATGCAACTAAATAGTTCCATTAGTTGCATGCTCCCTAATAAAATGATATCTGATGTCAATGTGCTTTGTCCTAGAATGATTGACAGGATTGGCAACTATAGATATTGCACTTGTGTTGTCACACATGATTGGAATTCTTTCCAACACAAGTCCATAATCTCTAAGCTGATTTCTAATCCAAAGCACTTGAGCACAGCAACTTCCAGCAGCTATGTATTCAGCCTCAGCAGTGGAAGTTGACATAGATTGTTGTTTCCTGTTGTACCAAGAGACTAACCTTTGTCCAAGAAACTGGCAGCTACCTGAGGTGCTTTTCCTATCCACTCTGCATCCAGCATAATCAGCATCAAAATAACCAACCAGATTGAACCCTGTGTCCTTAGGATACCATAAACCCAAGTTTGGAGTGCCCTTCAGATATGTAAAAATCCTTTATATAGCAATCAAATGTGACTCTCTTGGATTTGATTGAAACCTTGCACACAGACATGTAGCAAACATGATGTCTGGCCTACTTGCAGTGAGATAGAGTAGAGAACCAACCATGCCTCTGTAGACTGAGATATCTACCTTCTTGCCCTTAGCATCTTCATCCAGTTTAGTGGCAGTGGCCATGGGAGTCTTTGCAGGTGAGCAGTCTTCTAAGTCAAACTTCTTCAATAAGTCCTTAATGTACTTGGTTTGACTGATAAAGATACCATCCTTCCTTTGACTAACTTGCAATCCAAGAAAGAATGTCAACTATCCCATCATGCTCATCTTATATCTGCTCTGCATGAGATTAGAGAATTTCTCACACAGTTTCTCATTAGTAGAGCCAAATATGATATCATCCATATAAATCTGAACTAGGATAATATCATCACCATGCTTCTTGTAAAATAGTGTCTTGTCCAATGTGCCTCTAGTGAATTGATTTTCAAGAAAGAATTCTGATAAAGTATCATTCCATGCCCTTGGAGCCTGCTTAAGTCCATACAATGCCTTAAGCAATCTGTAGACAAATTTTGGGAAATGTGGATCCTTAAAGCCACGTGGTTGTTCCACATAAACTTCTTCTTCCAACTCCCCATTCATAAATGCACTCTTGACATCCATTTGA
Organism: Saposhnikovia divaricata; assembly: GCA_036435485.1. Taxonomy (NCBI): domain Eukaryota; kingdom Viridiplantae; phylum Streptophyta; class Magnoliopsida; order Apiales; family Apiaceae; genus Saposhnikovia; species Saposhnikovia divaricata. Next base: position 135,983,516 of record CM071598.1, read on the forward strand.
TAGACTATAAAGTTTGAATGAGCAGCAAATTCCAAGAAGATTCTGATGGCTTCCAATCTAGCAACATGGGCAAATGTCTCATCATAGTCAATGCCATCCTGTTGAGAGTATCCTTTTGCAACCAACCTTGCTTTGTTTCTTACTATTACACCATATTCATCCATCTTATTCTTCAGAACCCATTTAATTCCAACAATGGTTCTGTTCTCTGGTGCAGGCACAAGTTCCCATACTTTGTTTCTTTCAAATTGATTCAGCTCCTCTTGCATAGAAATAATCCAATCTGGATCCAACAGTGCATCATCAAGTTTCTTAGGCTCAATCTGAGATATAAAGCAACCATAGAGACACTCATTTTGAGTTGCTCTCCTAGTTCTCACTCCTGCATTTGGATCTCCAATAATTTGCTTTGCAGTGTATGATCTATCCCATTTCCTTAAATGCTCAGTTTGATTTCTAAACCTTAATGTTGCTTCACCATCCAAGTTATGATCATTTTCATTTCCTCCCCCTGTGAAGTTGCCACTATTCACAGATGTGTCTTGGATGCTTGTCTCTTCACTGTTGATTGGCACAAATACTTCTCATGCTTCATCATTCACTTGAGTTTGTTGAACTACAGTTTCAACTTCAATTTCAATCTCTTCATTAGAATTATCTAGATTTTCAAACTTTAATGGATCTCTATCTTCATCATTGGCTTCTTCTAATCCAAGTAGTTTGCTGTCATCAAATGTCACATCTGTGCTTTCCATAACTTTCTTTTGACTGATGACATAAACTTTGTATGCAATTCTCTCTATAGAATAGCCAAGAAAAATTCCTTCAAATGTCTTTGTATCAAACTTTCCAACATATTCTGAATTATCCTTCAACATAAAGCAGTATGAATATACTTTAGAGTAGGCTTCTTTCAAGTCATCCAATTGCAAGGTGTCTTTCCAGTGTTTTTGTTGATGAGAGTTCTGTTCTGGATATAGCATGCAGTACTCACAACCTCAACCCAAAAACATGTAGGCATCTTTGCATCAAGCAACATTGTTCTAGCAGCCTCAATTAGAGTTCTATTCTTTCTCTCAACTACTCCATTTTGTTGTGGAGTCCTTGGAGCTGAGAATTGTTGTGAAATGCCATTCTCTTTGCAAAATGCTTCAAGTAAGACATTTCTGAACTCTGTTCCATTATCACTTCTCAATGCAATCACACTTGCATTGTTGGCCTTTGCTTCCTTATCAACTTTCTTTATGTGCTCAATGATCACTTGTGGAGCCTCATCCTTTGATTCTAGAAATTCCACCCATGTATACCTTGTGTAGTCATCAACCATCACTAGGGCATACTTCTTTCTTGAGAGTGACATAATATTGACAGGCCCAAACAAGTCCATGTGAATTATTTGCAGGGGCTTGGTTATTGATGTCACTGTCTTTGACTTGTGGCTTGACCTTTTCATCTTTCCTTTTTGACAAGCCTCACACACTCCTTCTTGACAGAACTCAAGTGTGGGCATGCCTCTTACTAACTATCTTTTGACCAGAGAATTAATGGCCTTGAAGTTCAAGTGTGATAACTTCTTGTGCCACAGCCAACAATCTTCATTTGATGCTTTTGAGTAGAAGCAACAAACTTTGTCCTTGCTTGCAGAATCCATATTGGCTACAAACAGGCTTCCTTTCCTTACTCCAGATAGAGCAAAGTCACCAGTCTTCTTGTGGGTGATCAAACATTCATCTTTGTCAAAATTTACCTTGAATCCTCTATCAGTAAACTGACCAACACTTAGCAGATTATGCTTGAGTCCCTTGACTAATGCTACATCTTCAATGATGACATTTCCAACTTTCAACTTGCCATATCCCAATGTGTTACCCATGCTATCATCTCCAAAAGCAACCATTGGGCCAGCCTTCTCCTCATACTGTGATAGCAGGGCCATATCACCAGTCATATGATTTGAGCATCCACTGTCCAAAATCCACATGACTTTCTTTTCTTGTTCTTTGCCCTGCAAACACAAAGGTATTACTTCTCCTTTGGTACCCAAACAATTTTGGGTCCACTTGGCTTAGAAACAGATTTATCAAAAACAACATGCTTATTAGTTTTCTTAGGACTAGTCTTCTTGTCACTGTTAGAAGTCTTAGAAACTGAGGTCTCAGACTTAGGTGACGGAGGTACCTTCCTAGCTCTAGGAGGACTTGAAGACTCTGGCCTTGTGTAGTGTGTGTGAATGTTGTGACTGATGCAACCATCCATAAATTATGTTCTCAAATTAAAACAGCTAGTCATAACATTCATATTGCATGGCATACAGTCAAGTTTATCACAAAAAGGTGAATCTCTATGTCTTAAAGGCATGAGCAATCATAGAATGGTTTAGCTACACTACCAATTGGTTTCTTGCATGCATGAGTTAAGTGATTAGTGCTAAAACAGTTTTGACAAACTTTCCTAGGGGCATTTGGCACATAAGCATAATTGTTATTCTTGTTTATCCCTAGTTTGTCATTCCTGTTATGTTTCTTATTAGCCACTTTCTTCTTAGATTCATTTTTCCCAGCTGAAACAAACTTCACAAACTTCTCAGGTCTAGGTCTACCTCTTACTGGCTCCTTGGCTTGACACTCTCACCCTTAGAGGATGCTGGTTGTTCAGTAGACTATGCCTCATCCTCATCATTCAACATTTGTTTAATGAGTAAGGCATCCTCATCAATCTCAAATGTTGGTTCTTTAAAAATTGGAGACTCAGTCTTTTTCAAAATGTGAGGTACTTCCTCCTGAACAACTATGTCATCTTCAATGACAGCATAGCCTTTCCTCTATTTAAGAGTGTCATAGTTAAGTCCAATGGCAGCCTTGGGTTTAGCTTGGTTTCTCACATGGTAGGACTGCAATAGACTGGATGAGTTCTTTAAAGATTTTAGTTTGAATTCATTTTCAGCTAGCTCATCCCTAAGTGCCTTCTCAACCTGACTAGCACATAGAACCTTATTCTGCAGATATTCAACTTCTTTCTTAAGGTTATTTACTTGCATAGTAGTTAGCTCAAGTTCCTCATTTTTCTTGTTTAACAGTTCATTTCTAGTAGACAATTTAGCAATCTCTTCATTGGCAGTAGTCATACTAGTATGAATATTAAACATTTCAATAGACAGTTGTTCAACCATACATTTATATTCAGAAAGAGACATATCTATGGTAGTGAGAGATGGTACCTGAGAGTCAGATGGAGATTGTTCATCCTTGGAATCAGCCATCAAGGCATAGTTGCAGAATTCTTGCTCTTCTCCATCACTATCAGAGTCATCCCAACACTTCCCTTCAGCTATGTAGGCCTTGCTTTGTGTTTGCTTTTTCAGAAGGGCCTCATACTTAGCTTCAAGCTCTAGAAACTCCTTATCCTTCTTTTTAGACTTCTTGCATTCACTGGCAAAATGCCCTAGGTCATTGCATCTATAACACCTTACATATGACCTATCCACATGGCTGGTTTTGAATTTATTCTTGTTTGCTTTCACAGGTGTCTTGCACTTGTTGAATGAATGGTTTTGGGGTCTAGGTTTGAAGGGTTGGTTTCTCTTGAATCGGATGTTTGGAAATTTTCTGGCCATGAAATCATATGAAGTGTTTTCCATGCCATCTAGCTCTTCAAGAGTATAGAACTCTTCTTCTTCCTTCTCCTCAACAGGTTCAGTCACTTCACCTTCATTTTCTTCATCCTCTACTATCTCCTCTATCCTCAGCTGACTTGTAGATGCTTCTAGGTCTTGAACAGATTTTCTGACAATCAAGGCGCATGATGTGTTTATCATTCTGCCTTGGTTGGCTTGGATAGCACTCTTCTGAAGCAACTCAAGCTCATGAGTCTTTAAAACCCCATAGAGCACATCATATGTGACTTTGTTCAAATCTCTTTCTCTTAGAGAAATGACCCTTTGCTCTAGATGGTTTGGTGAAGACAATAGAAACTTCATGTTCAACTCCTTGGTGCTGTAAACCTTCCCATTCATCTATAGCTCAGTCACCATCTTGTGAAACCTTTCAAACATGTCAGTAATGCTTTCCTTGGTCTGACCCATGAAAGCTTCATACTGTGTGACCAGTATCTATTTCTTGTTTTATCTAACCTCCTCTGTTCCTTCACATAACACCTCAATATGATCCCACATCTCCTTTGCTATTTTGCAAGAGGCTGTGTTAGCAAACATTAACAGTTCCATAGAATCTATGATTAATAACATGAGATGACTGTCAAGAGCAACCATCTCCTTTTCTGTCTCTGTCCATTTGGATGGTTCTTTAGCCACATAGGATCTTGGAATGGTTACAGTTCCAATAGTCTTTTCAGGAATCTCCTGTTGTGGAACAAAGGGACAATTCTTGAGTATTTCAGGATACAGAGGGTTAGCAGCTTTGATGAACAACAGCATTTTAATCTTCTAGAGGTTGTAATTCTCTTTGTCGAACTTAGGGACCTTCACTGTTCCTGTAGTCTTTGGTGTATTCATGATTTTTTTCTGTTTTTAAATAAACAGCCTGCTCTGATACCACTTGTTGAGTATTGAACACACAAAAGAATACAGAGGGGGGTGAATGGATTCTTGAACTTTTCTTATTCTTGAATCTGGTTCATGTATGTAGCAAGATATGTGTTATGTGTGTGCAGAAATATAGGTACAGAAAATGAACAACACAAGACACAATATCACTTTAATCTAATATTTTATTAGATAAAGATTTGCTACAACATGTGAATAAAAATGGTAGTATTCTCAGCTTCGTTTTTCTCAGAGAGACGTATATCTTGAATATGTATGTGAAAAACTTAACTGCTAGAGAAGTGAGGCTGCATTCTTATAGAACATGAATACAGCCTACTTACTACAAATAAGGTAGCTAAACAAATTTACTTTCTAGTGTGTCTATCCTTTTTGAGTAAGCATCCAAACGGCTACAAATTTGACTTCTTGAGGTTCTGTTCAGATCCACTTCCTTAGCTCTTTATCTCTTGTACATCTCTCTAAGCTTCCTTGTAGGCTTTCCAAAGTACTTTACAGTTTGTGGTCCATAAAGTGCTTTAGCTTGTTGCAGGTTTCTGAATTGTACAATTTCTTCAGTAGTTTGTCTCCAAGAATGTATTCGAGAAGTGGCTAAGTGATTGGTTCGAGAACTAGGATTAGATAACTCTTAGTTCTCGAATATTGTAAAGTTGACATATTGAATGTAGAATAACTGCAAGCGCACAGTGTTTAGTTGTAGCAAATACAGATCGATCCTCAGTGACTATGAATTTTCAAAACCCTAACAATTAACTCAGGCGAACTAGACAATAAGATTTGGGATGAGATTTAATTAACCTAATTAGCAAAGATTATCAAATAATATGGAAAACCTAGGAATCCGAATCCATTAATCAATCACAATTAATATCAACTCGCCCTAAAATCATTCCTCTTTTCTTCACAAATAAGTTATATCAATTAACGAGACAAGCATATACTATGAAACTTGTTATCTAACAATAACCTATCAAAACTTCAAAGAGCAAGCATAGGCTATGAAAAATAAATCCGGTAACAATAATATATCAAAATCACTTTGTCAATTGAACAATTAAGCACCAAGAAAAATTATGAGAATCAATTAATAGAAACGAAAAAAAATCAAGAGCAATTAAATTAACTTCATCTTCATCCTAGGATAGGAAAATTAGTTACTCATAATTATATAACAAATGAAACAATTAATATAAATCATATGAATTAAACATGCATGACAACTTAAGCACTTGAAAACTAATTAACTAAGTATTATATAACATGCACCAGATGAAGACGTGATGGAACAAACTTGTATAAACTAATATAACCTGGACAATAAAAGAAGTCAACGGCAATGAAACAAAATCAAGTATTAAAACGTGAACTAACTATATATTAATAACACGAACAAGTATGTCGGATAATAACCACCGGCGAGACTATAAAATAGAAAAATATGTAGTTATAAAATTCTAGGTGTCTAAAAATTGGTGTCCCAAATACAAGAGATAAGGCCATATATATAGGGAAAAATAATAGGTTTGGCCCCTTTGATTACAATCCAATCTTGAATATAATTTCTTCAATTTCCTTTTCTTCTCCGATAAGTAATCGATTTTCCCTCCAGTTTCCTTGACTTCAAGTATTTTCCACCTCCTTTCCCTTTTTGCACCTTTTCCTGCTTGAAATCTGTTTTTATTTATTTTCCTACAAAACAAAATAAAACAATTTATTAATTAATAAAATTACGAAAACGGAAATAAAATAGGTATTAAAAATATGATTAATTATGGACCTATCAAATGCCCCCATACCTATCTTTTGCTCGTCCTCGAGAAAAATATAATAAAATACTACCTAAATAAATAATACCACTTCCGTAGGTGATCACGGTTGCATTTGGCATATGCAACAAGCCCTTTAAACCCCTAGGCAGCCCTAGTGGACGAGTGAGGTCTCGTGAGGGCCTATAGTGAATGTACCCACAAAATCCATCTAGCTCATGTAAAAGATTTCTCAATGCAACACCACACATACAAGTCATCTCATGCTACATCAACTTAAGAAATCAAAGTGAATTTGCAATGTCTTGGTGTGTAAGGTGCAAGTATTCACATAGTCTACTCAAAGAAATATGCATAGGTACTCAAAAGTCCATGCCAAGTGTAAAAATAAGTTGGTAATCATGCTAAGCCCACAAGAGTACACCTTAGAGTCAAAACTTGGGATCTCATATGCAGAAACAAGTAATAACTCACATTTCACTCACAGAAGAATATTCACTCAAGAACAAGGGTAAGTGTATCACTCAATTCCAACAAAATCATAAGCATGCTTGACATTTGGTATCAATCTAACTTTAACACAACATACATTAATGATGATAATCAAAAGGTCTTTTATTTGGGTTGTAAAGGGGCTAGGGACAAGGCTTGTCAAGTAAAGCCAAATAAGGTGGAGTGTCAAAAGCTAGTAGAAACCATTATAAATCATACACAACACCATACATCCTCCCCACACATATTTTCTAAACTTCCAACAAAATGCTTGATTAGTCGAATGAAGAAGGATCTCAAAAACACATAAACAAAAGTATGCTCTCATATGATTTTTTTTCAATTTATTTTTCTCTTTTTTTTCCTTCTTTTTTTTTGGAGAGCTAAGATAAATATATACGCAACCACAATCCTTCTTCAAAAATTTCTTGAACGACTAACAAGTAAGCATCAAAACCCAATATTTCCCCAAAGGTAATGAACAAAAGTAACCCATCTCACACACCTTATTACTCCCTCAACTTCCTACTAGCCTTTGACAATCGAGATCAAATATACGTAAGGCTGCACAACAAAAAGGTCTAGGCAAGTAATGTGGTGTATCAACGAAAAAAATAGGATAAAGCTCAAAGGGGTAACTAATTGATCACATATAAAGGGTGTGGTAATTTGGATAATAATAGGTTATTCCTAAATGCCTTTATCATCTATTCATCAAATAATGTCATGCATTTCAAGAAAGGTCTCAAACAAGTGCTAGCAATGCAAACAACACGTGGACACTCAAGCAAACGAATATAAAATGCAAAAGATATGCATATAGCCTCAAAATCTCACTTGGTGGCAAAACATAATCAATCCCAAGCAAAAATCTCTTTAATGCACCTACTTGTACTCAAAGCATACAAACTAAATCTTCTTGCACATATTCATGTCCTTTTAATTTACTTACAACATTCAATAAGTCTACTAGTCTCAACTTGCTAGTGTATGTGTGTGGACAAGAACTTAGCATATCACTTCTCAATCAAAAGCCTCAGAAACACAAGAGTACTATAGCATGTAAGGGTGCATCAAGCCAACTTTTAACAAGTAATCATTTCACAAGGCTAGAATTATTTTTGTATTTTTTCCATTTTTCATTTTTTTTTTGGGTTTTTTTAATAAAAATAATACTACTAAATCCCTCCCCCATACCTAAATCATGCATTGTCCTCAATGTATGCAAATGAGAGAAAAGTGACAAAGTAAAAGGACGAAAATACCTGATAAGGGATGATGGAGATAAATTATTACCTATAACACACATACACACAAAAACTCACACACATAAAATAAACACACACACACACACATACACACAGTTGCTCCCCCATACCTAAACTTAGTCGTGGGAGACACATTACAAAAATAGATATATTAACCAATACCAGATCGAGGAAAAACAACACATGTAACACAATCAACACACATGTGAACTACACCCACATAAACATCATTATCCACTAGAGAAATATGATCATATACCAGAATAAAACTCATACCACTAACATCATTCATAGACCAATTAGATGCTTCTTTATGTTGTTTAAGCAGATTGATTACTATAAATTCTTGGTTATGAACTAAGTCACTAGAAAGAACATGATGAGTTTCACTATCAACTACCAAAGACTGATCAAGAATGGAAAAAGATGGATTAGGACCGAAAGTGGGTGGCTCACCAACAGAAGTCTTAACAACGGACTTAGGATCAAAAGAAATATCCTCAAGTTGGGTTTCATGCTTAGAACAAATGGCATTCAATTCATCTAACATCTATTTGCATAGTAACTACTATTTGCACAGTAACCACTATTTGCAAAGTAACCTGCATAGTAACTGCGCATAGTAACCTTGCATAGTAATCGTGCATAGTAACTTTGCATACTATTTTTGGCTGCTTCTTTTGGGCTTCTCTCTTCTGTTTCAAATATTCTGCTTGAGATATTTGTCATTGATCGTCAATAGGCTTTGGCAATTCTTTCTGTAAATTAATGTGTTGATCCTTCTCGTATGTGCTGACACTTAGTGCACTGGTCTGGTTCACAAGTGACTAGCACTGATCTTGATCTTCACACCTTCATTACATTCCAATTGATTAGCCTGCAGCAGTATCTTCAATAAATACATGGAATCTTTTGGCCCTTCAACTGAATCATCTGTACATCTTATTCTGTCACTGAGGCTTGATCATGTTAATGAACTTCTTTCAGCGACTTGATCCTTGTCGGTGCCTGTTCTTCAAATTTCACGATCCCTGTATCGAGTTAATATTATTTATCTTTTATCCTAGTTGAGTTATATATGTCCTCTATTACATATTACATTACATTATGCTTTACAATCTCCCCCTATTTGATTGTTAGGGTTTGACAAGCAAATTCCTAGAGGATAACTCAATTGATACAACAAAAAATGAAATACAAAGATAAATAATATTAAAGCGCATTCTGGATCATATATACATTTTCCAGATTTCTAAAATTTGAACATGTGCAAGATAAATTGTTCCTCTAGATTGAACATATCTTCAATTTTGCCTTTCTTTCTTTCCACTAATACTCCCACTAGCTTTTCCTTTCCCAAAATAAAGTTAATTCCATGTCAACAACCTTTTCCTTGCCCTTACGCCTAGTTGATTTTTCTTGATCATCCAACTTCTCCCCCTCAGTTGGGTTATCCTCTAGAGTAGTAGGATGTGCAGTTGGTTAATTAGACGAAGATGGTTTTGCCATGGAATTAATTGCATGACTAAACTGGGATGCCATGGAAGTTAACTGAACCTGGAATGCATCATGTTGAATAAGTTGCAAATTTTTTATTTCTGCAATGGACTTACAGATATTTGACAACTCTTTCTCCATTGTTTGGACCCGTGTAAGGAGTCTGCTGTATTCCTTTCTGGTTACAGGTGCATGTGGTTGAGTAGGTTGCTCACTCATACGTTCTGCAGGTGTTTCACTCAACACTCTATATTCATTCGGTTTAGTGGTTTGGGTTACACTTACATGTTCTGTTCGTGTTTCTCTCCACTCTCCTCCAGAGCTTCCACCGATATGTGTACCTGTAAATGAAATCATCCTAGCCCCTTTTTCAGAGGTCACGGATGGTGCAATGAAAGTTCGTGAGCTTCCGTCCTCGCGTGAAGCGAGTTGCCGACCACTGGTAAAGAGTGGTATATCTCGATAGAGATCCAGAGATTTTCCCTCTGGGAGGTTAAACTTGAATCGATTAAATGGCACAAAACCCAAGTTTCCCTCGTACGTTTGTGAAGACACTTCATTCATAAAAGAACCTCCTACCGATGGATCTTTCCGTAAAATGGAAGATTCACCAGTAGTTATTGAGGTAGGTAATTCCACCTCGGATGCCTGTGAAGGCATTTGATCTTTAGAAAGATCATCAACCACTCTTATGTTCCGTGAAATGGTACTCAAGATAGTTGCTCCCGTCAATTCAGCATTATTTACATTTTCACTCATTGGATAAGAAAGAATTGTTTCACTAACAGTTGCCGTTACCTCAGGTTCATTGGGTTTACTCCGTTTAGAATGAGGTAGAGCGGTTGATGTAACTAACTCCTTATGTGGTGCTGCTGAGGCACTATCTCCCTCAATAATGTGGATGACTGGTCGTTTAAGTGACAATTGAGGTGTAAGAGTTTGTTCTGTTTGTGTTTGTATTTGTAGAATGGGCTCTTCGACCTGTGTTAGAGTCAGTGGGATTTCCTGCTCTTGGTCGGGTAAGATGGCCACTAGGGGCTGTAGGAACTGTATTTCCTGTGATACAATAGGCAATACAGAAGTTGGGATAGCAGGGATTGAAATATTAGCTTGTCGTATACCTTCTCTCACTGGTCTTGGTAACAACGGAAGTGGGACAGTCTTTTGATATTCAGTTAGGACTGTAGGCACATCCGTATAGTTCTTTTTGCTTATGTAATAAATTACATTCGTCTTCATGTAAGAACATTCCATCTTTCGACCATTTTTCGAGTGTACCCTGTCTTCATCATTCAAAAAATCATTTAATATTAGCTGTAGAAACCTTGGATATAGACATTTGACGTTTTGAGTCTGAACATCTCTTGTTCCCAAGTGTTTCATCTTTAAAATGATTTGACCAAGCACTATTTTTCCAAAATTAATCCTCAAATTATTGGCGACCGCATACCCTATTTTTTGAATAAATTCAGGTATCCGATCTAGATTCGTTCTATCTGAGGAAAAAACATGGCCAAGAATGTGAAAGAAGAAATTCCAGTACTGGGTTAGAAATGTTCTAGAGATATTACCAGTATTGAAATTGCCATCTTGGTACCTTATAAAACGAAAGAACATTTCAATATGTTCAGGTGTAGGATTAGAAACGAGATTTTCCATAGGAAAATGAAGAATTCGATTAACATCTCGTTCAGTGACCTTAATCGACCTACCAAACAGTCGATATGTGAATGCACACCCGTCCTGTCCAGAAGTGTTAACCGCACTGCAATATAGTTCACGTAATGCATCATGGTTAAGCTACACTGGTGTAACTAAAGCATAGCGAATTATTGAATGTTCATTCAGAAATTGTGCCCAAGCCCGAAATTGCTCATCATAGATGGTTTCGATTTGCTGAAATGAAGTAGGATTAGCTTTAGCAATTAAAAAACTTCTCTGCAATGCCATTTTCAAAACTTTGAGGAAATTCAAAAAAAAGGGTTAGTTTTTATAAAGGATGATGTATAAAGCAAGAATATGAAATCCGATATAAAAACCACCAGCTAGATTGAGAGATCTTTCCGATCAAAGCTCGAAATATTCAGCAATTGTGTGTATATGCTCTGTATATCTGAAAAATGATGATGTTAAACACAAACAAAAACTCATCATTTATAAGGTTTCAAGGTTCAGTGGGTTAGGTGAAATAGTGACAGGTTTTGTTTAAAGAATTCAAACTCTCTACAACAAGTAGTAAATTGTCAACCATGTTAGGTAGCCACATTTCATGAATTCAACAATGGAGGCTAACATCTTATCACCGAAACCTGTCAGCCGATACACATATACACATATTTAATACTTCTAATTATGGATTTAAATATAATCACGCAGTAAATTAAGAATTAATCCACAATAATAAACCTACAATTAAATAGACATAAAATTAACAAAATATCATTAATTGATATATGTCAATAAAAGATTTATTTAATTATGCTACTATGATATCTCTAGAATAATCATGCAGATAAGCAAATAAAACAAACAAAATCCAGAGAATGAAATTCACTGGCTACAACTAATTGAACAGACATTTTAAAAGATCATGAGAAATTTAACATACCAATCTCACTTACCAACCTTGAAAAGGTTGCTTCATCCAAAGCTTTAGTAAAAATGTCTGCCAGCTGTTTTTCACTAGGAACAAAATGCAGTTCCACGGTGCCTTCCATCACATGCTCCCTGATGAAATGGTATCTGATGTCTATGTGCTTGGTTCTAGAATGCTGCACTGGATTCTATGATATTGCAATTGCACTCGTGTTGTCACAGAAAATTGGGATCTTTTTAACTTTAACTCCACAGTCAAGTAGTTGATTTCTCATCCATAAAATCTGTGCACAACAACTCCCAGCTGCTACGTATTCAGCCTCTGCAGTTGAGGTAGATACTGAGTTCTGCTTCTTACTGAACCATGAGACCAGCTTGTTTCCCAAGAATTGACAGGTTCCTGTGGTACTTTTTCTATCCATTTTACAACCTGCATAATCTGCATCTGAGTAACCAATTAGATCAAAACCAGAATCTCTAGGGTACCAAATGCCAAGGTTTGGTGTTCCCTTGAGATATCTGAAAATCCTCTTAATAGCTACCAAGTGAGATTCCCTGGGATCAGCTTGAAATCTAGCACATAAACATATAGCAAACATAATATCAGGTCTACTAGCTGTTAAGTATAAAAGAGATCCAACCATGCCCCTATAACTTGTCATGTCCTCCTTGTTTTCCTTAGTATTCAGTTCAAGCTTAGTGGCAGTGGCCATGGGTGTTTTTGCAGAAGAGCAATCTGCTAAATCAAACCTTTTTAAAAGATCATAAATGTATTTTGTTTGACTTATAAAAATTCCCTCATTCACTTGTTTAACTTGTAAACCAAGAAAATAAGTTAATTCACCCCTCATACTCATTTCATATCTACTTTGCATGAGTTTGGCAAACCTCTTGCAAAGTTTCTCATCTGTAGACCCAAATATTATATCATCTACATAAATTTGGACAAGTATCATAGAGCCATTGACATTTGTATAAAAGAGAGTTTTATCAATAGTACCTCAAATGAAGTGATTCTCTATAAGGAACTGTGAGAGTGTGTCATACCAAGCTCTAGGTGCTTGCTTCAGGCCATAGAGTGCTTTGAGTAGAAAGAACAGATATTCTGGAAAGTCTGGATCTTCAATACCAGGCGGTTGACTAACATATACCTCCTTCTCCAGAATTCCATTCAGAAATGCACTCTTGACATCCATTTGATAGAATTTGAAATTTGCATGCGCTGCATAGGCCAGGAAGATCCTTATTGCTTCTAACCTTGCCACTGGTGCAAAAGTTTCTTCAAAATCAATTCATTCCTCTTGACAGTAGCCTTTAGCAACTAATCTAGCTTTATTCCTTGTGACTATGCCATTCTCATCCATCTTGTTCTTGAATACCCACTTAGTGCCAATCACTGATTTGTCTTTAGGTTTGGGTACAAGTTTCCATACTTCATTTCTTTCAAAGTGGTTTAACTCTTCTTGCATTGCTAATACCCAGTCTGGATCCAGAAGAGCATGTTCAACTTTCTTAGGTTCCTCTTTGGATAGAAAACTGCTATATAAGCATTCTTCTTGAGTTGCTCTTCTGGTTTGGACCTTTGCATTAGGATCTCCAATGATAAGCTCAAATGGATGATCCCTGGTCCACTTTCTTTGTGGTGGTAAGTTTGACCTTGATGAAGTGGCTTCATTTTCTCTGTGATGATCATTGTGGTTTGTTATTAAGTTTTGACAGTGAGAAACTCCCCCTGAGTGTATGGCCCTCGAGATTGATGGAGTTCTTGCAGATTCATCAACAGATGCTTCAAATTGATTTCCAACTGATGGTGTAAGTTGCTCTTCAACAGGTGGCTCATTCTGCACTTCAACTGATGATCCTTGTCTGTTTCTCACACCATTTGATCTCCATTCTTCATCATCATCTTCACTTTCTTCACCATTTCTCTCATTCTCAAATGAGAGAGACTCATGAAAACCTTCATCTACTAGACCAGATATTTTCTTGTCATCAAAGACAACATGTATGGACTCCATTACAATGTTTAGTCTTAGGTTGTAGACTCTGTAAGATTTTCCAGCTGAGTATCCAACAAAGATAGCGTCATCTGCCTTTGAATCAAATTTTCCAAGATGCTCACCATGATTTTTCAGTACAAAGCATTTGCATCCAAAGACATGCAGAAAGTTGATTATTGGTTTCTTGCCTTTGAAAAGTTGATAAGGTGTCATGCCTTTTGCTTGATTGACCAAAGAAATATTCTGAGTGTAGCATGCAGTGTTTATAGCTTCTGCCCAGAAGTATGTTGGTAGCTTAGACTCTTCAAGCATTGTTCTTGCAGCTTCAATTAGAGTTCTGTTCTTTCTTTCCACTACACCATTTTGTTGAGGAGTTCTTGGTGTAGAGAATTCTTGGATAATTCCTTCTTCTTCACAAAACTCTCTTATTACAGAATTCTTGAACTCAGTTCCGTTGTCACTTCTAATTCTCCTTACTTTGAGTAAAGGATTGTTGTTGACTATCTTGATGTGATTTATAATGACTTCACCCACCTTATCCTTAGAGTGCAGAAAGAATGTCCAAGAGAATTTTGAAAAATCATCAATAATCACAAGACAGTATTTCTTCTTTGAGATTGACAACACATTGACTGGTCCAAAGAGATCCATGTGAAGTAGTTGCAAGGGTTGATCAATTGATGACATTGACTTTGATTTGAAAGAGGCCTTCTTCTGCTTCCCTTTCTGGCATGCATCACACAATCCATCCTTGGAGTAATCCAATTTTGGAATACCTCTAACTAAATCCTTCTTTACCAACTCATTCATTGCTTTAAAACTCAAGTGTGACAGTCTTTTATGCCAAAACCAACCTTCATCTACACTTGCCTTGCTGAGAAGAAATGTAGTCATGTTTGCATTTATTGAATTGAAGTCAGCAATGTACACATTTCCTCTTCTATCTCTTGTCAACACTACCTTGTTGTCATTTTTCTTGAAAATGACACAAGCTTCAGATGTGAACCAGACATTCTGGCCTTTATCACACAGTTGACTGACACTTAGCAAGTTATGCTTAAGTCCATCAACCAGTGCTACTTCTTCAATGACAACATTCCCTTGTGAAATCAAGCCATATCCTCTAGTATATCCTTTGCTATTGTCTCCAAAGGTAATGCTAGGGCCAGCTCTCTCCTCAAACTTAGTGAGCAGGGTAGAATCTCCAGTCATATGCCTAGAACAGCCACTGTCCAGATACCAATGATTCTTTCTGTTTCCCTGCACACATCTAAACAAAATCAAGTTGATTTTGGTTCCCAAGTTTGCTTGGGTCCTGCCTTGTTAGCCTTTTTCTTATTTTTCAAGCCCTTACTACCCAGGGGTTCTGATTGAGTTAAATCAACCTTAACTCTTGGTGTAGGTTTCTGAAAAATAGGTTGTTTCACTTGCTCACATGCATTAAAACTAGATATATAATTTGACATAGTATGTGCAAACATGTTATTCATCATCCATGGCAACTGAGGCATATTAAAAGCATTATAATATGGATTATACATGAATGGCATGTTAGCATAATGACTAGATGCATGAGCAGGCTGGACAAACATGTTTGGCATAACATTCATAGCAGGCATAGGTACTGACTTAGGCATACTAGGCACAGAAGCATTCTTAACAGATTTACAGTTGACAAATAAATGATTAACACTACCACAGTTCACACATTCCTTTCGAGGAGTATATTTATCAGGTGTGTAATTACTATGTTTGTTAATTCCTACCTTGCCATTTCTATTCTTCTTATTAGCCTTAGCCTTAGGTTCAGTCTTTTCTAACTTATCCTTCAATTTCTTGATTGACAAGTTGCCTATGTTTCCTTGTTCAACTGACTTGGTTTTGCTACACTCTCCATTAACAAAGTTCTTATTGACAGGCCCATACTTTTTATTCAATTTTGTTAAAGTTACTTTGCTAACAGGCTTAAGTCTCAAAGAACATTCTTTTTCGACTAAATCATTGTCTGAAGCAACTTCCCTATCAACATCTAACTTAACTTCTGCTAATTTTTGAAAAGAATCAACTCCTTGTATACTATAAATTTCTTCAGTTTTAGCCTTTGATCCCTTCCACTTAGCAATTAAGTTTTGTTCCTCTTTTAACTATTTTATTAAACACTCTTCTCTTTTCAAAGCCTCAAGCAACTCATTCTTAGCATCCGGACAATTTCTTTTCAATGTTTCAAAATCAATTAGTTGAGTTTCTAACAGAGTATTCCTATCACCTATCTTAGCATTAAGATCTTTAATCTTTTTGTTCTCCTTGTTAAGTGATTTTAATGTGACATGCATGTTATACAATTCATTAGACATTTCATTAACAACATTATCACATTCATCTTTGGAAAGTTCAGTTAGGTTTGTAGAGTATACCTGGTTGCTTGATGAACTAGCCTCCTCATCAGTTTCGTTTGCCATGAGTGCAAGATTGACAAACTCCTCTTCTGCATCTGAGTCACCTCCAGCAGCCTAGTCACTATCTTTTGACACGAATACTCTCCCTTGTTGCTTGAGAAGATCAAAATATTTCTTTTTGTAATCAACAGCTTCAAACTGCTTCTTTTCTTTCTCAGCTTGGGATTTCCTGCATTCATTGGCAAAGTGACCAACAATTCCACAGCTATAGCATTTGATCTTTGATCTTTCAACCACATCCTTGTTCGGTTGATAGCTTTTCTTGAATTGCCCGGTTCCTGCTGGATTCTTCCTGAATCTTAGCTTCGAAAATCTCTTTGACAAAAATGCCAAATACTCATCTAGATCTTCAGCTCCATCCTCACTTAATGCATCAGGTTCTTCAATCATCTTGCTTTTACCTTTGCTAGGTTCAGCTTCGCCTTCACAAGTTTTTGAACTTAGTGTGGCTTCTACACTCTTCATTCTTCCACCACCTTGGATTGTTGGAATATTGGCCACCAAGGCAACAGATCCACCTTTCTTCTGGATTTTCCCCACTTCCTCATCTTGCTGCATTTCAAGCTCATAGGTCTTCAGGATGCCATACAGTCTCTCAAGTGTAAAATCTTTGTAGTCTTGAGAGTTCCTCAACGAGATTGTCACTGGCTTCCATTCCTTAGGAAGAGATCTCAGAAACTTTAGGTTGGAGTCCTTGGTTTCATATTTTCTTCCATACAACTTTAGACCATTCAGTAACTTTTGAAATCTACTGAATATGTCTGTTAGATTTTCACCAGAGGAGTAGTGAAAATGCTCATATTGTTGTATTAGGAGCTGCATTTTATTTTCTCTGACTTGCTCAGTTCATTCACAGATTGTTTGAATAGTGTCCCACACTTGCTTGGCAGTAGTGCAGTTTATAACACAATCAAACATGTCTTGGTCGATGACATTGAATAGGATGTTCGTAGCCTTCTTATCTTTGTGAATCTCCTCCAAGTCTTCATTTGTGTACTCAGCTTGATTCTTTGGAATAGGCCTTCCAGCAGCTACAGTGGCAGCATCTTGACCAATCTCAGAGTTGGCCTTCATTGGAACATGAGGTCCTTGCTCTATGCAATCTACATAGCCTTCATCAATGGTTGAGAGATGAAGGTGCATCTTTACTTTCAAGTGAAAGTAATTATCTTTGTCAAGCATTGGAATCTTCACACCTGTATCCTTCCTTCCCATGGTTTTGATCTTTAGACTTCTTGTATGTTAGAGGCTTGCTCTTGATACCAATTGTTAGGTCCAAAAGTATCGTAGAAGGGGGGGTTGAATACGATACTACCAAAATATTTTGATTTTCAAGATTTTTGCGGATAACAATTTTTCGGATCTTGAAATTAAAATAACGAAACACAATTTCAGGAATATATCTTTATTGATAATAAACCCGAAGGGGTGTTACAACTTCGAATCCAATGGATTAGCTTCAAAACCTGAACACTCCTAAGGATAGTTTAGGCACGAGGACCTTCTACCCGACACTTCCTGAAAGCGGGCTAAGCCGGCTTTCCTACTAGATGGACTGTCTAGCAGCTTATACGGAGAAGATATAAGAGAGAGAAGAGAGAGTTGTGTGTTGAGGTGTGTTTTGAAATGAAATACAACAGACCTATTTATAGATTTTAGAAAGTTACTATGATGCACTATGCTGCACTATTCACGTGGGCCCCACCTACATAGTAACTACTATTTCACTAACCAACACCGTGTCTGCTAAAGAAAATTTCTTCCGTGGGCCCCACCCGTGGGCCCCACCTGTATAGTAACCACTATTTACATAGTAACTACTATTTGCATAGTAACTACTATTTGCACAGTAACCACTATTTGCACAGTAACCTGCATAGTAACCGTGCATAGTAACCTTGCATAGTAATCGTGCATAGTAACTTTCCATACTATTTTTGGCTGCTTCTTTTGGGCTTCTCTCTTTTGTTTCAAATATTCTGCTTGAGAAATTTGTCATTGATCGTCAATAGGCTTTGGCAATTCTTTCTGTAAATTAATGTGTTGATCCTTCTCGTATGTGCTGACACTTAGTGCATGTAACCCTTATGTTTTAATGATTATATTTTAGCAAGCTGTAGTACTTGTTGATTATCAATTCAGCAAGCTAAGTTAAGTTGTGCAGGATTATTTCAGTCAGTCTAACAGATGTAATTCAGCAAGCTGTTTTGGAGCATTGTACATATTTCAGCAAGCTGTTTCTAGGCGATAGAAAGTGCAGAAATCAAGATATCATTCGGATTTCAAGGAGCCACTGTGATATATAATTAGGAATATTGTTAGGGATCCTCTGAAATGTTAAATCCCAACTTACCTATAATAATCATATCTCAAGACAAGTGGGAGACAACATCTTTAAATAAGGATACACCTTTCCTTATTTAATTACATACACCAAACACATTCCATATTATACTCTTTGTCTTTCCTTTCATAATTATACACGCTCCTCACCATCATATTGAAAGACAACAGCTCACTTGCCTCCCCACCAATAACGCTCCATTCATACATTTCATAATGCTCTTGAATTATGATCCGAATAATTAAAATCCAAGGAGCCTCTTGAAGACTATATCTCAAATCAATCTTGTTTAACTATAAAAGGAACATTCTTGCTCAGTTCCAACACAACAATTACAAGTGCAAAAACAAGATCATATACATACACAACTTCGAGCCTTCTTTGCTAAATCATTTAAACCTCACAAACTCTCACACACATTCGGTTATACATTTTCAGAGGGTTCTTTAGGTTGAGTTGTAATTTTATTCAAATCCTTGTAATTCAAGTTTTAAAAGATTAGTTGTTGTACAAGTTTTGGCTTAAGGTTTTGGGTGGGTAGAACTAGACTAGAGAAAGATACTTGGGAAGTATTGCTTAGAGAGTTAGTTCAACACAGCAATTCAGCAAGCCAAATTGTAAGCAGCTGGGTGTAAAGGGAGATATATTGGTTGATCTTGTAATCGGTTTATAGTGATCAATAATATATTCTCTTACCAAGTTGGTAAGGGACCAGGACGTAGACCATAGGGGATTAGGGGTCGAACCTGGCTAAAAGATCTTGTGTTCATTTATTTGCTGCACATTTACATTCTGCACTGCATTCATTTTCAAATTCAGCCTGCTGTTTCTAACTGGTCAGGTCATATCAGCAAGCCGTTTCTGGAAATTTTTTTAAAACTCAACAGTTAATCACTAACAGCCATAATACACCTATTCACCCCCCTCTAGGTGTGTTTTCATTTGGTATCAGAGCATTGGTATACTAATCTTTCTGTAACAGGAAAAGTATCGATCGATATGGCTGACACTACGCCATAGATGGGCATATGTAACGCCTCTCTGATGTTACAATAGGCCCGAAAAACGTTACATTAGATCTATTGTAACACCAGGAGGCGTTACGTTTACGAGCATTACAATAGATACCCTAATGTAACGCTTTTCTTCTCTATTGTAACAGTAGCAAAAGTATTACAATAGGCACCTATTGTAACACCAGGGGCCCAATTGTAACACATTTTGAGTGTTACAATAGCTCGGTTCAATTTTTTCAGACGTGGCACCATGTGCATACGTGGCATTACGTGGCACCACGTGGCCACGTGGCAACACATGTGGCACCACGTGGCACACTGTGTACACGTCACCAGCCTCTATTGTAACACTATACTGGGCAATTGTAACACATATTAAGTGTTACATTTGACTTGGTAAATATTTTATAGGGGGCCCACATACCCAAATTCGATAGTAAAAGTAGATAACATAACCAAATAACATAAGCGCACAAAAGTAATAATGTATGATAAACCACAAATTTTATAACAGAACTAAGAAGTGTCTATTCAATACAAAATGTCATTGATCAATACTAATCTCCATCCACAAAATCACAAAAATACAATCTCTACATACCAACAACCAAAATAAAATCCACCATTTCGTCAAAATAAAATCCTAGTACCAAACCACCTTCATATACACCTTGTCCGCAACTGTGACTAATTCTGAACTGATCTCAACCTCTACTATTTCATCACTTCTTTAAGCTGCCAAAACTTTGTTGCTCCAAAAATGGCACTAGCAATCAGACAGTGCTTCAAGACAGGCTGCAAAGGGAAAAAAATTAAGATTCGAGTAAAGAAACAAGTCTGCAAAGGCTGCATTAGGTACCAATAACTCAATTCTGCCAAACAGGAGGCAAGTGTTAAGGTGATTCATGTAAATGTCATAAACAAGGCTCCGACAAGTGTCAGCAAAAATGTAGTGCCTAGGATGTTGGTGGTGGTCTTTGTAGAGCATGATAGATTAAAATGTATGACAGCTGAAAAATAAAAAAACCAGGCTTACCATATTTGCAACAAAGCTTATGTTATCCAACAACATTAGCACTGTAGTATAGATGAAAATGAAATACGCCTTTCTTCGTTCACAGAATAGCTAAAATATGCTTTTTATCCGGGAAATATGAAGAAAATGTGTATTAATAATAGGGTTTTTGGTACTTAAAAAAGACAAAAAGGATGGGCTTATAACCACCTTGTCTAGGATTATGCATGGCCTGCTAACATAGATCTTTCAAAACTTCATTATTTGGTGCCTGAACATATTCAATTGATAATCAGCTACTACTATTAGGAGTAGTAAAAACAAATGAAGACAATACAAAGTCAAAATTCAATTAATGTATCTACTACAATAAAATGAAGGAATAAAGAGACTAGTGTGACCGTAGCAACTAGTAATCAATAACAGAGTCATTAATATTTTAATACAACTATATAGCATTTCCACTTTTCAGTCAAAATTTACATGTGATATTGATACAAACATTATAAAGGAGAGATGCATTATAAAGGAATTTACATTTTCAGTCAAAATTATTGACATGAAATTTTAGGATGAGACCTTAACTTTAATGTCAACCTTTCTCTTCCAAATTTCCAAGGATTGCTTTGCTTCTAAAATTATTTGTAGCTAATACATTATAAAGGAGAGATGCATAGGAAAATTTACCACATTGATGTGTAGGACGCTGTTTGGGGTCTTTGTCAAGAAGGAAGTTTCCTTGAAAGCTGGAACTGCACATAAAAACTGATTGAGACATAACAGGTTTTATTCCTTAATACAGACTTATGAAGTAAGTTATTTCAGAGTAAAATTAAAAATTTACATGTTCAACAGGCTCCATAGCTAGATACTTAGCCATATGTCAACACCCTCCAAAGCAGTGCAGACCTTTAAGTTAAAGCATAGTCAGACCTCGTAAAGTACAAAATTCATCGAACAATGATTGTTAATTGATGCAGTATTTAGATCTGTATTTAATACACAAGTCTCAATAAAATGTTTCCCTTCCCATCCACATAATTCCTGGTAGACTCATTTGACGAGGCTGACGTTGCTGCAAGTCTTTGTACTCTTAAATGGCCAGGAGATTCAGTAGAAGTTTCACCATTTTCCACAACTGAGATTTTAGGAATAGGGTCCACAATAGCCCTTCTTTCTATTGATGGTGCCTGCTTCAATAACAGAAATAAATTAGGAAAAGGTCTCTTATTAACATTTAATTATACATTTAATTATACATATAAAAGCATTTAGAAAAACACACAGTACATCCTTGAATATCAACAACAAACTCCCCAGTACATCCAATTCACAATCCTGATGATCAACAAAAAATTGAATGAAAATCTGAGGTCAGTACCAGAAACACACACACACACACACACACAAATACTTGTATACAATAAAATCAAATCGAATGTGTGATATTTCTACTCACTCTTTATTCAGATGTAAATTTTTAAAAACTATAACCATTTCAATAGAAATTTAACTCTGTTTCGATCAACAATAATGATTTCTAACCTCTTCAAATCATCAAATTGATTCATACAATCGAAGAAATTAAACACAAATTTAACCACAGTTTATTAAGGAAATTGTTTTTGATCAGGTCTTACAATCTCTAACAGCTACAGATCATATGACAGCTTCAATATTTATCATTAATATTTATTTGTTTTTGATTTGGTGAGTTTGTTTTTTCAGGCGTTGTTTATAGATTTTATAAAGATTAGAAGGCTGATCTTCTTGAGATTCTTAAGCAAAGTCATCACAATCAGAGGGTATGATCCTTACAAAGATGAGACAAATAACACAGTCATCAAGATTTATAGGCACTTCAATTTTCCTCATTGCGAGGAAATCCATCAACCAGAAATTTGTCATTACCATTGTCCAGCATTGCTCGTCTAGGAGCTTAATCGTCACCTCTGATGGAACAATCTTTCCCTCCTTAATCATGTTCTAAATCATGTCCCTGGTATCAAGATAACACGGAGTTTAGGAACATCATATGAACATATTACACAAAATCAGTCGGACATGTAAAACACAACATAAACCATATTACACAAAAAATAAATAGTATAATACCTACAAATAAGAAAAATGAAAAATACCTACAAATCCAAGCTATAATTTAAATTAAAAAGGTCGTACTTTTAATCCCAAATCCAAGCCCGAATTCAAATCAAAAGAATCCCTAATTTTGAACTAGAATTAGCTGTGAAACAAAGAAGAGAGCAAAAATTAAAACTAATTAAACACAAGAGTTTCTATTAAACATAATAATTGAAAGCAATTGAACCCAAACCGAAGGAACCCTAATTCGAAGAAGGCCAAAGAAACACTGATTCCCGAAGGCCAAAATCGAAGAGCAATCGAACCAATTTGAAGCCTCAAATCTCTAATTAATAGTTTATTCAGCGTATATAGAAATAGAGAGAGTGAGATAATAGATCTACGAGAGAGAATCAGGGAAAAGGTAAATGTGAGACGGAATGAGGGTTTTGTTAAAAGTGAAGAGAAGAGGGAAGAGAAGATAAGGGTTGAAGAAAAGAGAGAAGAGAAGCAGAAGCGTGTTATTTAATTTGATAAGAGAAGGTCGATTACAAGAGTGAGAGAGGGAAATGAGTTGTGAAATTTTGGTGAAGGGGGTAAACTGGGGTTTAATCTTCGCTTGGGGGGAAAAGTGCCGCCTTTGGGAAAAAAGTGCAGCCTTCTTTTTTTACATTAATTTAAGAAATTTTTTTATTTGTATTTTATATCTTCAATGATTTAATATGTTTAAGGTTTCGATTTTTTAAAAATATTTCTCGATAATATTTTTATATTTGTATTTGTATTTGTATTTTATTTGTTCTCTCACCAAGTGTCTATCTCTCTCGTTTGTTGTCCGATACAATCAAAACCCACGTTCTAATATTTTTATATACATGGATGGGCTTTTTAAAAGTCATACATGGTAACTAAAAATTAATTACAACTAAATAAATAAATCTAAAATAAAAATTTATTATATTACTTTTCATAACATATTTATTTTATTTAGTACTTATTATTATTATATGAATTTCTAAAATTAATATTTAATCCAAATAAGGAGTTCGTTAATTTAAAATCAAAGAGGGTTTTCATTTTCCGGAAATTGGGTTAAAGAGTAATAGATTTATTAATTAAAAGTTATTAAAAAAATAAATATTAGTATTAAAAATTTTAAAAAAATAGTAAAATTCAAAAACTAGTATTACCTATTGTAACACCACGGTGTGGTGTTACGTTTCACGTAACACCGTAATTTCAGAGTAACACTAGATATATGGCTAATGTAACACCAATCGAGCGGTGTTACAATAGGTATGAACTTTACTAGCTATTGTAACACTATTTGTGTAACGCTTACAAAAAAGCATTACAGTAGCCCACTTATGGCGTAGTGTGATGATTATCCTCTCGGTTCATCAAATCACCGTGCACCTTTGCTGCTCGGAACTGAAAACTATAACTGGTGGAAAGATCGCATGAAGATGCACCTATCAAAAGAACCACTAGAATGGAGAGTTGTCAACAAAGGCCCGTATATATTTCTTGACAAAGAAAGCAAGCCGAAAGACATTGATGAGCTTACTGATGCCGAATTGGTCAAGGAAAGCTACAACACCAGGGCAATGAATACTATCATGAATGGTCTTTCTGCAAGTGAAAGTGATAAAGTCTCCTCATGCAAATCCGCCAAAGAGATGTGGGACACGTTGGAACTGTATCATGAAGGTTCGACTACATTGAAGAAAGTTAAACTCAGTACGTTAATGAACGAGTTTGGAAGTTTTATTGTCAAGGAAGATGAGACTATAAGGCAAAGTCAAGCAAGATTTCAGAAAACAATGAATGGTCTCAAACTGCTTGGAAAATCAATACCTCAAGCTGAAATTAACATGAAAATATTAAGTGCCGTACCTTGGTCTTATTCACCTAAGGTAACAGCGTTGGAATCTTCCTCACTAATTGACACTATGGATACATTAGCTGTTTTTGCTGAACTTGAACACTTTGAAGCAAAAATAAATGCAAGTCAATCCAGATCATCACAAGCTCCAGTTGCAAAGATGAAGAATTTGGCTCTTCATTCGCAAAACAGCAAGCTGGAATCTGAAGGAGAGTCAGAATCAGATGAGGACTTAGCCCTCATTTCAAGGAGAATTAAAAGGCTTATTGAAAAGAAGAATCAAATGAAGAAATTTAAAGGAAATCCTTCGGACAACAGAAAAGAATTCAAGGAAGAAACGTGTTTTGAATGTGGCAAAAAGGGTCACTATCGAAGAGATTGCTACAAATTAAAGAACAAGTCAAAACAGCAAGCTGGATTCAAGGACAAAAGAAAATCCAAGGCTTTGATGACTTGGAGTGATGACTCTACCTCTGAAGAAGACTCAAGTGATGATATGGTTAATTTAGCTTTGGTTGGTCTCGATGAAGAGGATAACACCGAAGTGGAAAGCAACGAAATAGACTCAGATGATAACAACAGTGAGGTAAATTCATTTAATTCATTACCTACTACTTATGTTATAGAAAAACTAACTATGCAGGAATCTTCTGAAGAATTTCTCAAAGTAAAGACAGAGAGCAACAAGTTGAAAGAGAAAAATACTCATCTTAAGAAATTAGTCAGAGATTTAATGGAAGAAAAAGCTCTAGATGAACATGAATCTATGATTACAAGGTTGAAGGATAGCATAACTCAATTAGAAGGACTCAACAAAGTAATACTTAGAAGAAATGATGTTATAATCAAGCAACTCAGCGAGCTGAAAGCTGATATAGAAACCAGAGAAATTCAAATCAGCAAGCTGAATGATGAAATAGGATTCAAAGATATTCATATCAGCAAGCTGAAAGAAGAAACAGAAGCTTCACAAGAAGTTATACAACAAGCTGAAAAAATAAAAGAACTCGAGGAGGAGATAAAGAGGCTTAACAAAGGAATGGAAAAAAATTTTCAAGGTGAAGAAACTCTCATATCAATGATGAAGAAAGCTGCAGTTCCTATAGAAAAGGAAGGTGTTGGATTAGCATCAACTTCAAAAGAAATTGCTCTCCAGTATAATGGAACACATGGAATCCCTTATGATTATGCAATGCCTTGGAAGATATGTAGCAAGTGTCATAAGAAGGGACATCTTGCTAAGCACTGCACAACTCAGACAAAATCAGCCTGCCGAAATAGGAAAACAGCCTACTGTTATCAGGCTGACAGAAGCAGAAAAACCAGAAATTATGAACCAAGATGGGTTCAAAAATGGATCAAGAAATCTGAATTACATGATTTATATGTTCTATCTACTAACCATACTGGACCCAACAAGATTTGGGTACCAAAAGGATAAGTTGTTCTTATTTGTGTCATAGGTATGCCTAGCCGCAAAGACAAACTCAAAGGAATGGATTTTGGATAGCGGGTGTACAAGGCACATGTGTGGATATGAGTCTCAGTTTATCACTCTCAAAAAGAAGAAGGGTGGAAAAGTTACAATTGGTGATAGCAAAACTCTTCAAATTCTTGGAAAAGGCAAAATCGGTAACAACATGCTTTCAATTGACAAAGTTTAATTTGTTCAAGGTTTAAAGTATAATTTGCTTAGTATAAGTCAATTATATGATGATGGTCATAATGTTGTTTTTGATAAAGAAAAATGTATTATCTATCTTGGTACTAACAAAATCCCACTAGTCGCTAGAAGGGAAGGAAATATATATATATTGGATTTTAAGTTACAGGAATCAGCCTACTGTTTAGCTACAGTTGACACATCTCCTAATCTATGGCATAGAAAGCTAGGACATGTTCATATGGATCAACTCAGCAAGCTGATTTCAAAGAATTTAGTTCGAGGGTTACCTAAAATGAAATATGTAAAGACAGATACATGTTCAGCTTGCTAATTAGGCAAACAAATTCGAACTCCTCACAAATCAAAGAACATGGTATCATCTGCTAAACCTTTAGAACTTTTGCATCTAGATCTTTTTGGTCCAGAAGCCTATAAAAGCATTGGAGGTAAACAATATGCCTTTGTTATTGTCGATGATTATTCTAGATTCACATGGGTATTGTTTCTTAAAACTAAAGATTGTACTTTTGATGAATTTGAGAATCTAATCAAGTTACTTGAAAATAAGTTGAATACAAGACTTGTAGGGATTCGAAGTGATCATGGAGGTGAATTTCAAAAGGAGTTCATCACCTATTGTAAAGATAGAGGTATCTCTCATGAATTTTCAGCACCCCGAACTCCAAAACAAAATGGGGTAGTAGAAAGGAAGAACAGGTCTTTACAAGAAACAGCAAGGACTATACTTCAAGAAAGCAAGTTGCCAAGGAATTTTTGGGCAGAAGCTGTAAATACAGCTTGCTATGTTCTTAACAGAGTTCTCATCAGACATATTCTCAACAAAACTCCATATGAATTACTGAATAAAAGAAAGCCAAACATCAGTTACTTCAAGATATTTGGATCAAGATGTTTTGTTCTCAAAACAATTGATCGCGACGGTAAATTCGATGCAAAATCTTATGAGGCTATTTTTCTTGGGTACTCTCTAACTAGTAAATCTTATAGAGTATATAATATATCAAAACAAATTGTTGAAGAATCAATTAATGTATCTTTTCAAGAGACTAATAATGATCTTCCAAGAGAAGAGGAAGTTGATGCAGGAACAGATACAAACAGCAAGCTGATTTCATCAGTAAAGCAAAATGAAGAAACACAAACTGCACCAGTTAATGAAGAAAAACAGCAAGCTGATTTCACT
The DNA here is from genome assembly GCA_036435485.1 of Saposhnikovia divaricata. NCBI lineage: Eukaryota > Viridiplantae > Streptophyta > Magnoliopsida > Apiales > Apiaceae > Saposhnikovia > Saposhnikovia divaricata. The sequence continues at coordinate 136,011,363 of CM071598.1, forward strand.
ATTCCTGTTGATGAATCGTCAGAAAAACTTGCAAAATTAACCTTGGAAGAGCAAGAAGCAAATCTAAGTTCAAAAAGGGAACTTCATGCTCAAGGGATTCAACCTCACAAAATGATCAAACTTGCAGAACAGGAAGTTATAGCTCAACACTCTCTTCCTAAAGCCACTAGGACGGTTAAAAATCATCCTCCACAGCTTATTATTGGAGAAAAGACAGATGGCATCAAGACAAGGAAAGCTCAAGCAAATATCTGTGCATTCTCTGCCTTTCTTGCACAAGAGGAACCGAAGAACATAAAAGAAGCTTTAAATGATGAAAATTGGCTCATAGCAATGCAAGAAGAACTTAGTCAATTCGAAAGATGTGACGTTTGGGAACTAGTGGAACCACCTAAAGATGTTTCCATCATTGGTACCAAATGGATTTTTAAGAATAAGGTTGATGAATTTGGGACGGTCACTCGAAATAAGGCTAGACTCGTAGCTCAAGGATATAATCAGCAAGAGGGGATTGATTTTGATCAAACATATGCACCTGTTGCACGTCTAGAATCAATCAGAATGCTTCTCTCCTTTGCATGCTTCAAGAAAATCAAGCTTCATCAAATGGACGTGAAGAGTGCCTTCTTAAATGGTAGGCTGAAAGAAGAAGTATACGTAAAACAGCCTCCTGGATTTGAAAGTGCTCAATTTCCAAACCATGTATTAAAGCTTAAAAAGGCACTATATGGATTAAGACAGGCTCCTAGGTCTTGGTACGAAAGGCTAAGTGAATTTCTGATCAAACATGGATTTCTAAGAGGTAAAATTGATCCTACCTTACTCACAAAGTTGGATGGTAAAGATATCTTAGTTGTGCAAATATATGTTGACGATATTATTTTTGGCTCAACTAATGATTTAATGTGCAAGTGGTTTTCCAAACGAATGCATAGTGAATTTGATATGAGCATGATGGGCGATCTGAATTTCTTTTTGGGACTTCAAATCAAACAGACTCCTGATGGTATTTATGTTTATCAAACTAAATATATCAATAACCTTCTGAAGAAATATGGATATGAAAACATCAAGCCGAAATCTACTCCAATGTGCCAAAACAGCAAGCTGATTTCGGATGAAAATGGAAAAAGTGTTGACATTCGTCAATACAGAGGAATGATTGGTAGCCTCCTATATCTAACAGCCTCACGACCTGATATTATGTATAGTGTTTGTGTATGTGCTCGTTTTCAGGCCAATCCAAAGGAATCTCATCTAAGCGCCATTAAACGAATTTTCAAATATCTTCGTGGCACAACAAATCTTGGGCTATTTTATCCTATCACAAATTCCTTTGATCTTGTTGGATTTAGTGATGCTGACTATGCAGGAAGCCAAACTGATCGTAAAAGCACTAGTGGAGTTTGTGCAATTCTTGGACAAAGTCTAGTTTCTTGGCAAAGTAAGAAACAATCATCTGTTGCTTTGTCTACAGCTGAAGGAGAATACTTGGCAGCTGGGAGTTGTTGCTCGCAAATATTATGGATGATTCAAACTTTACGGGACTTTGGAATCAAATGTGGGCAAATTCCAATAAATTGTGATAATACAAGTACTATCAACATACCTGAAAATCCAGTAAATCATTCACGCACCAAACATATTGATGTACGCCATCATTTTCTACGAGACAACGTTGCTAAAGGGAAGATCAAGATGATTTTTGTTCCTACGGACTATCAGCTTGCTGATATCTTTACAAAGCCTCTTGCAACAGAACGATTCAACTTGATTCGACGAGAACTTGGTATGTGTGAAGTATAAAACAGCAAGCTGTCTTTCATGTATGATAACATCTCCTCTAACTCCTTGTTACAAATCTTTTAGCATTTATATGTGATTTTTTTTGCTTGCTAATTGCCTAAAAATATGCCATGATTTATATGATTAAATGTTTCCTATTTTTATGCCAAGTTGTGACATGTTTTATCTACCAGTGTTTATAATATTTCCTAAATTTATGCTAAGTGGATACGTGGGTAGTTTTATTTAATATTGTCAATATTTTCCCTTATATGGTTAAATTGGGTTAATAAGGCATTACTCCACTCCACTTCTCCCATTTCAATCGACAATCTAGGGTTTCTCTATCAAATCTCAAACATGGCTTCTCGCACTCGCGGCTCAAAGAACAAACTCCAACTTCCGACTGCAACCTCTTCATCGACTGTTCCACTGGTTAATGACGAGTTGATGCCTATGGATGCCCAAACTGAAACCCTCTCCGATTCGACTCCATTGGGTTCTCCAGCTTCAAAGCGTATCAAACCCTTGTTCAACATCATCTCGGAAACTCTCTCTGAAAGGTTCTTTGACAACCATATTGGAACTCGACCCATTGCTTCTGGTAAGTCGATTACTCTTAAACTCTTGACTGCATGTGGTGCTAAAGATATGATAGATGCTATGGGTATGCGCTCTTTCCTACTTGATTTGCCTAAAGTGTATTATCCAGAACTGGTTCGTCAATTTTATGCAAACCTAGAAAAAGATGAGTTTGGAAATTTAACTACACTGGTTAATGAGAAATTAGTGCAATTAAACCCACCATTTCTTGCTTCCATTCTTGATATGACTGTTCAATCATCTGTCGAAGTGTTTACTCATGTGTCTCTTAGCTTTCCTGAGTTTACACATGTTGATCAATTGAATGTGTTGGTAGCCCCTAATCGGTTAATGGAAATAGCCCCTCCCACCACATCTTTGCTTAACCCAATGGCACACTTCATTTTTAAACTTTGCTGGGCAAATATTAGTCCACGGTCAGGAGGTCGTTCGAACTTGACTTGGCAAGATGTATGCGTGTGTGCAAGAATTATGTCCAAGATGCCTTTCAATCTTCCCAAACTGATCTTGGATACAATGCTTGCAGCTGTTGGCAAGCAAAACTCTGCTTTGCCCTATGGTTGTTTGATTACTAGAATTTGTCAATCGTTTAAGGTCAACACGACTGGGTTCGAGGTTATTGCAGTTAGAGATCATATTGATGGCAAAAATTTAACTCAATCCAATTTGAGAGCTGCAAATGGCAAAATTGAACACATTGTCGACCCGTCTCCACCTGATGTTAATGTGAGTTTTGGAACTTCTAATCCTGTATCTCCTAAGTTTGTTCGAATGGTGGAAAATATTGCATCTGACACTGCAACAATTGTAGAGAATCACAATGCTTTAGTTGCAAAAATTTCTGCCCTTGAAAAAGAAATTGAAATTCTGAAAACAATGGTGTCTATGCTCATTGGAAATGAAGTCCCTGTTGCTACTCCACATGCTAATCAAGCTGCTGCAACGGATACTACTTCAACTCTTTAGACTCCTCCTGTTGTTGTTCCTCCTGGTTCAACTGCTCCTGGTAATGGGGATGCCATAAAGGATTCTGAGAATGAAGGGTCCTTGGAGGTGGATGTGGATGCTTAATGCCCTTTTTAATGATTAAGGGGGAGAATATTTTAGTAGTTCTGAACTTGATCTTGCTGGTTTATGTTTAATGTTTAAGCTTTTGTTGAAAACTTAACTTTTTGCTGATGCTTAACTATTTGCTGATACTTGATGAATTTTAGCACTCTGTGCTTTATGTGTTGGTTTAAATCAGATGTGTTGCCTGCTTAAACTAGCTTATATGACTACATGTGCTATTATTGCTTAATCTAGTTTACAGGAATGCAGAAATTTAGGGGGAGAATTTTCTCCTAAAATAATGGGCTAATAATCATCAAAAAGGGGGAGATTGTAACCCTTATGTTTTGATGATTATATTTTAGCAAGCTGTATTACTTGTTGATTATCAATTCAGCAAGCTAAGTTAAGTTGTGCAGGATTATTTCAGTCAGTCTAACAGATGTAATTAGCAAGCTGTTTTGGAGCATTGTACATATTTCAGCAAGCTGTTTCTGGGCGACAGAAAGTGCAGAAATCAAGATATCATTCGGATTTCAAGGAGCCACTGTGATATATAATTAGGAATATTGTTAGGGATCCTCTGAAATATTAAATCCCAACTTACCTATAATAATCATATCTCAAGACAAGTGGGAGACAACATCTTTAAATAAGGATACACCTTTCCTTATTTAATTACATACACCAAACACATTCCATATTATACTCTTTGTCTTTCCTTTCATAATTATACACGCTCCTCACCATCATATTGAAAGACAACAGCTCACTTGCCTCCCCACCAATAACGCTCCATTCATACATTTCATAATGCTCTTGAATTATGATCCGAATAATTAAAATCCAAGGAGCCTCTTGAAGACTATATCTCAAATCAATCTTGTTTACCTATAAAAGGAACATTCTTGCTCAGTTCCAACACAACAATTACAAGTGCAAAAACAAGATCATATACATACACAACTTCGAGCCTTCTTTGCTAAATCATTTAAACCTCATAAACTCTCACACACATTCGGTTATACATTTTCAGAGGGTTCTTTATGTTGAGTTGTAATTTTATTCAAATCCTTGTATTGTTCAAGTTGTAAAAGATTAGTTGCTGTACAAGTTTTGGCTTAAGGTTTTGGGTGGGTAGAACTAGACTAGAGAAGGATACATGGGAAGTATTGCTTAGAGAGTTAGTTCAACACAGCAATTCAGCAAGCCAAATTGTAAGCAGCTGGGTGTAAAGGGAGATATATTGGTTGATCTTGTAATCGGTTTATAGTGATCAATAATATATTCTCTTACCAAGTTGGTAAGGGACCAGGACGTAGACCATAGGGGATTAGGGGTCGAACCTGGTTAAAAGATCTTGTGTTCATTTATTTTTCTGCACATTTACATTCTGCACTGCATTCATTTTCAAATTCAGCCTGCTGTTTCTAACTGGTCAGGTCATATCAGCAAGCCGTTTCTGGAAATTTTTTTAAAACTCAACAGTTAATCAGTAACAGCCATAATACACCTATTTACCCCCCTCTAGGTGTGTTTTCAGTGCACTGGTCTGGTTCACAAGTGACTAGCACTGATCTTGATCTTCACACCTTCGTCACATTCCAATTGATTAGCCTGCAGCAGTATCTTCAATAAATACATGGAACCTTTTGGCCCTTCAACTGAATCATCTGTACAATTTATTCTGTCACTGAGGCTTGATCATGTTAATGAACTTCTTTCAGCGACTTGATCCTTGTCGGTGCCTGTTCTTCAAATTTCACGATCCCTGTATCGAGTTAATATTATTTATTTTTATCCTAGTTGAGTTATATATGTCCTCTATTACATATTAAATTACATTATGCTTTACAATCAAGCAAACTTTTGATACTCCTAGCTTCCTCCGTAGTGCCTTGAAAAAACAGAAAACTATCATCTGCGAATAGCAAATGAGAAATTGTCGGAGCTGTTGGACTGATATGACATCCATGAATCTCACCATTATTTTAAAAAGCTAATTTATGTACTAGTACTAATGGTTGGGGTGAGAAAAACCAGATATCCGATCCGGTTATAAAATTTGGATCGAATATCCGATTTATTCAGATCATAAATAATTTATTTCGGTTTCGATTTAACAGTATATTCGAAATTTAGATATCCGTTTTTAACGATTCAGAAATCGCACAATTCGGAACCAAATTAGTTAGTAAAATTTATTTTCATTTGTAAAAGCAAATGAAACTTTGTTGCATTTTGATAAGTTATAGTGAACTTTACAAATTGTAAATAATTCATAAAATTTTAGATATCAACATATCATATTTTAACATTTGTATATCCATTTTTTCCTAATTTTATTTTGACCCATCATAAACTATCATTTATTTTTTTTAATTAGTTCTTTTGAGTATGTTTTGAGAGATATTAATAACACACTAGCTCTTGAATTTATAATTTTAAGTGAAAAATATAATTAAAAGAGAATACCCTTTCATTCAATTTGTTTTTAATTTTTTTCTAAAATTATAACTTCTTAATAAATCACTTTGGATAAAATGATTATTTAGGAGAAAATGTTCTCGAGATTAATTATGATGTTTTCACGGACAAATATATGGAATTGTATTCATAAATTCACACTTAAGTGCAACATTTACATTTTTACACATAAAATGCTTATAAACTCAAATAATATAGAACAAACTCAATAATTTATTAGTGATAATTGCTTACTTAATTTAATATGTTAGATTATACAATTATTTATCTTTAATATGTTCATTATTTATTAAATATATAAAACAAGATTATACATATAAATCAAATATAAAAAGTTACATACAGCAAAACCTTGTTAAATTAATACTCGATAAATTAATAACCTCTTTAAGTTAATAATTTCCTCCGGTCTCAACTTGGGCCAGTTCAAAAAATGATCAATTTCGATAAGATAATAAGATAATATTTTTTTGGAAAACCCTATATAAATATATGGTTCCAATAATATTATAAATTAATAATTCCTTCATAATCATAAAAATATATGTATTACCATTTTATAAAATATGATTCTAGAGTTCTTAAAATTTGAATCTATATGAAACTCATCATTAACCCTCTTTGTTACATCCAAAAAATTCGAAAGTGATGTTTTCATAAAGCTTTAAAAAGTTGTTAATCAATATTTTTGATGTCTTTAGTGCTTCTTTACGTGCAAAAGGTTCCAAAAATGTTGTTTTATCTTTGATATCTTCTAAATATACAAGAATTTTTACTTTGAATCTCGCAAATACTCTTTGAATTTATAAAACAATTTATATTGAATTAATTGAATTAAGTATAAAACATAAATTGTACAATTCACTATATTTAAATGCATATAATTGAAAATTAATATTTTTTGATATAAAAAATTCTCTATAAATTAATAATTATTAATTTATCTATTAATTAATACATTTCTAAATTAATAGAATTTAGAATTCTCGGAGGATCCCAGCTATCTATACAATACTACACTATTATAAGCAAAATAACCTCTATTTGGTTGATTGGTAGTTTGGTCACTTATTTGGTCACTTATTTGGTACACTCAATATCAACCATTGGATTTTAAGATAGATTAATAAGAACCGTTGGATATAATAATAATAAAAACTCTTTTTATACATCTATATTATATTATAAACTTTCATTGAAAAATTAAAAAAAATGAAAATAAAACACAACACCTTTCCGATTAAAATTCAAAATACAGTTGTACTTCTAACCCACTTCCAACTCTTCTACGGCTTCTAAACTACTCTGAATTCTTCTCTCAACAACAATTTTATATTCTTCATCCGCCTCGACCACTGGCAACAATTCTCCTACCAACATTTTATGACCTTGATCAAGGTTCCGCCTTGATCCTCGCAATTAGCATGTAATTTGTGGCATTCGTGAGAACAAATTAAATTTAACAGTTATTTATCTATTTTCAATATACAAGAAAAAGACCATCAATTAGAATATTATCAAAAACGTATAATCATATTTTATTATCTTTTATAATTTATATTATTACTAACTAATTAGAAAATATTAAAATTATAAATAATCAAATAAAAATATTAAGATAAAAAAATTTAAAATGTACACTTTTTTTGTACGTTCAATAGCAACCGTTGGATTTTGAGATAGATTAGTGAAAATCGTTGGATCTAATAATAGAAAAATATTCTTTTTCTAATATTTAAAATATTCTCATGGGTTAAGTTAAAATTCCACCAACAACATATCTTTATTAAATATATATATTATTTTATAAACTATTTTTAAGAGTTTGAGTTTCTATTCCCGTCAATATCATATTATAATCAAAAGAAATTATTATTTTTTTAATAAAGTATTATTATACATTTATATAATCTTATAAGCTACTCCCAAAAATTCCCGTCAATAACATATCTATAATCTATACTATATTATAATAAGCGAAATGGGGTATAATTTTTAGTTTGGTTAACCCATTTTTTGGTTATCCCTCATTTTTGGTTATCCCTCATTTACAACCGTTAGATCAACAAGTCAAATAGATCATGACCGTTAGATATAATAATACTAAAAGTTGTTATAAACAGAGATTCAAGGTTCGATTCCCGCCAACAACATATTAATTTATATTTAATACTAGAAGTGTTAATATACAAAGATGTAAGATTCGAATTATTCTAATAATATATTAAAATTAATATTTATAATATTATATTACATTATAAACAAATTATAAGAAATTAAAAGTAACCACGGGCTATAAGCTAGTTATAGTTAAAAATTAAAATATTATCGTTTAAAATACTATCAAAAATGTATTATGATATTTTATTAACGTAAATAATTTTTTTCCTACTAATTAATATATATATATATATATATATATATATATATATATGAAAATATGAGTAATAAGATAAAAATTATTAAAAAAAACATCCGTGCATCACACGATTTATAAATTATATAGTTAAAAATTACATAAAATCTGGAAAACACTTATAATATAAAAAATTTTGTATAAAAATTGAAAAAAGGTCTACATGATTAGATAAATTTCACTCCTTCTAATAAATAAAAGTTAAAAAAAAACTACTTTTATGTAATATTTTTATATATACATATTGATATGGGCTAAAAGTAAGCCCTAAAGTCACATTTAATGTGGCATTAATTAGGCCAAGAATGGTCCAAACGTGGGGCCCACCAGCTGGGCCCAAAACCCTAATTATAATATTAATTTCGTAATTAGTATTAAGGGTAATAAACAGCTCAGCAAATAAGAGTCAAACAAGGATATTACTCTTGCCCGACTTATCCTCCAAGATGCACAATTCAATATGGAAACTGATTCCTACAAGGAATAGATCTAGAACCTTCCTCAAAGACTTGCCCACCAAGTCTCCGAATCCTACCATAATTCTAAGGCTTCTCAGCCTATATAAAGGGCCTGACCCCTCATTCTCAGAACTACGTTGGCTTGATTCTCAATACGAGATACGTAGGCACTCTGTGAGGACCGATTACAGTCTCGAACGCAGAAACAGCCATTAAAGCGCGAAGCTCAACCACCCTAGCAATAATAATAAATCGTAATCGAGATTTAGATCCACAACATTTGGCGCCGTCTGTGGGAACACAACATCAACCATGGTTCAAACATGGAGGACAACATCAACTGAGGCCGTGCCTCTTAACTCTGCTCCACCAGCCACTTCTGATCCGCTTATCGTCACTGAAGAAGGACAAATACTCCCATCGACAGGGGCGGTCATTCAACCTCTGCCCACTCAGCCCCCAGGGACGACTTCCCAAGTAGAGGGGACCTACTCTGTGATTGTCCATCAAAGCCAAGAAACCAATCCTCTCCAGATGGTGGTTTCTCCTCTTGGTAACGTTGATCGCACGGGGGTATAGATCCATACTACGGATCTCCCTTTGAACACCAACCCTATGTATGGGTTGCCTAATTATCCCCCTCGACGAAGAGAACCTGGACCAAGCGGTCATGCCTTACAGATCCGGGATCGAGAGTATGATGACTACTCTGGCCCCTATACTGATGATTCGTCATCTGAGGATGATGATCGAGATGAAGCCCCGAGGAGGCGACGTGCCAGCAAAGAACCTCAAAGAAGGACACGAAGAATCCCTGATGGACTCCCCTTGACAACTGCTGAGAAAATCAAGGCTTATGAGGCAGAGATTTTAAAGTTGAAGGACGATATTGCAAGAGAACAAGATAGATTGAATCAAGCTCAGTCACCTCCAACTGCGGAGAGGATTCCAATTATAAATTTGGAGAGGCCTTCAAGAAGGCAAAGGAGGGCCGAGGCCCCAACTGAAAAATCAACAAGGGTGGAGACCCCCAGAAGCAACCCTAAGGATCTAATGCCACTTGGGGATCCTGATGATCCCACACCCCCGTTTACGGAGGAGGTGATGAATGCTCGCATCTCAAAGAAGTTCAAGATGCCGACAATCAAGGCCTATGATGGAACGGGCGATCCCGCAAATCATGTTAGAACGTTCTCGAATGCACTACTGTTGCAGCCTGCGAGCGACGCCTTAAAGTGTAGGGCGTTCCCTCAAACCTTGTCTGGCATGGCTCAAAGATGGTACAGCCGCTTACCTGCAAACTCGATTGGCTCTTTTAAGGAGTTGAGCGCTGCCTTTGTGAGTCAATTCATCAGCGGAAGAGTTCATGAGAAACGTTCTGCATCCCTCATGTATGTGGTGCAGGGGAAGAATGAGAATCTGAGAGATTACCTCAAGCGGTTCACCAAGGAGACGCTGAACATCACTAATCTGGAAAATAAGGTGGCCATGGTAGCCCTAGAACATGGAACCACTAACCTCTTTTTCAAAAGGTCTTTGGCAAAACATCCTCCTGAAAATATGGCCGAGCTTCAACGGAGAGCCGACAAATATATCAAGGCTGAGAACAGCATGAAGAAGGAAACCACAGGAGGCAATGGCAAGGGTTCTACTGATTCGAAGAAACGAAAGCAAGAGCAAGAGTACGATGCTAGGGACAAGTATCCCCGGACTAGCAAGGATTCTGATTCACCACCGAAGAAAGGTTTGGGACCGAGGTTCTCTGATTATGCAAGGTTGAACGCTCCCAGGAGTCAGATCTTGCTAGATATTGAGAAGGATAAAGACTTCCGATGGCCGAAGCCACTTAGGGGTGACCCCGCGAAAAGGAACAAAGATCAATACTGTAGGTACCACCGTGATGTGGGTCATGATACAGATGATTGTAGACAGCTGAAAGATGAGATTGAGTTTTTGATCCAGAAAGGAAAGCTAGGCAGGTTCACGAAGAATGATGATCGCGGTACCCAAAGAAGGGACTATGACAGGAGAGACAATGACAAAAGAGACGGCAATCGTGATCGTGATCGTAATACACAGCCCCGAGGGCCAGTAATCAATATGATTTGGGGAGGACCGACAGCAGCCGGCACTACCCGGAACTCCCGAAAGGCCTATGCTAGAGAAGTGATGCACATAGTAGGAGAAGCCCCGAAGCGTGCCAAGACTGAGATAGTGATTGGTTTTGATGATTCAGACCTTGAAGGGGTGAAATTCCCCCATGACGACCCGTTGGTCATAACTCCTGTAATTGGAAACTCGGAGGTGAAACGAGTCCTGATAGACAATGGAGCTTCTGTTGATATCTTGTTTCACGATGCGTTTTTGAAAATGGGATACACCGATTCCCAGTTGACCCCCACCAACATGCCAATCTACGGATTTAATGGAGTTGAATCCAAGGTTGAAGGCACTATTCAGTTGCCCATGACTATTGGACAGGAACCTAAGGAAGCTACTCAGATGCTGAATTTCCTTGTGATCAAGGCATCCTCGACTTATAATGCAATCCTAGGAAGGACTGGACTCCATGCTTTCAAGGCTGTGGCCTCCACATATCATATGAAGATTAAGTTTCCAACCCGGAATGGTGTTGGAGAACAAAAGGGTGATCAGAAGATGGCGAGAAGTTGTTATGTATCCGTACTAAGGGCTGATGGAATCGGGGGGCAGGAAATGATAACAACCCCTGAGAAGCAAGATAGAGATGGAGAACTTGAACCTGATCAGAAGGAATACTGGGTGCTCTATTTTGATGGAGCATCAAAAACAAAATCTAGTGGCGCAGGCTTAGTACTGCAAAGCCCCGATGGGTTCACAGTCGAATATGCTTTAAAGTTGGATTTCCAGACAACCAACAATGAAGCTGAGTATGAGGCCTTGATAGCTGGTTTAGGCTTGGCCAGAATCATGAGAGTCAAGAACCTCAAAGTGTGTGGAGATTCAAGATTAGTAGTCTCTCAAGTAAATGGTGAATTTGAGGCCAAGGATGAAACTATGGCAAAGTATCTGAGAGTTGTAAAAGCTGTCATGACTCAGTTTGACGAGTGTTATGTAGAACACATCCCGAGAGAAGAGAGCGTTAAGGCCGATGCCCTATCTAAGTTTGCTTCTTCTGAGATAGAAAACTATGAAGGGAGTGTTTACTTCCAGGTCTTGAAGGCCCCGACCATCAACTCAAAATTAGTGGCACCAATTGATGTGGGAAGTTCTTGGATAGATCCCATCAAGGCACACCTTGAGACCGGGTGGCTCCCAGATGATGCCTTGGAGCACGAAAACTTTCAGTAAGAGCATTGAGATACACCTTGATTGAGGGCATTCTGTATAAGAGATCATTTGTCATCCCGTACTTGAAGTGCTTGAGGCCTCAAGAGGCAAGGGAGGCTTTGGAAGAAGTTCATGAAGGAATCTGTGGGCAGCACCTGGGGGGCAGGGCCCTCGCTCACAAGATAACTCGCTTGGGATTCTACTGGCCAGAGATGCTGGCTGATGCACAGGATTATGTCAAGAGGTGTGACAGGTGCCAGAAGCATGCTCCGATTGTCAGGCAACCGCCTGAGATGTTAACATCAGTCAATTCCCCCATTCCATTTGCTATGTGGGGGATGGACATTCTTGGGCCTTTCCCTATGGCATCAGCACAGAGGAAGTTTCTGATTGTCGCCATTGACTACTTCACCAAGTGGATCGAGGCTAAGCCTTTAGCCAAAATAACCACCAAGCAAGTTTCCCAGTTCTTTTGGGAGAACATAATCTGCAGGTATGGCATCCCACGAATCCTTGTGACGGATAATGGGACACAGTTCAATAATGAAGAATTCAAGAAGTATTGCGAGGAGAATGCTATTGAGCTTCGTTTTACCTCGGTAGCACATCCGCAAGCAAATGGACAAGCCGAGGTGGCCAATCGGATCATCCTTGATGGACTTAAGAAAAGGGTTGAACGCTCAAGGAGCACCTGGGTAGACGAGTTACTGCCTATACTCTGGGCTTATCGCACTACTTGCAAGGTGACCACAGGAGCAACCCCGTTTCTGCTAGCTTATGGAGCTGAGTCAGTTGTGCCACTGGAGATTATGCATGCATCACCTCGAGTGGAGGCATTTGAACCTGAGACAAATGAAGAAGGTATGAAGCTCGCCCTGGATCTGATTGATGAAGTCAGAGACGAGGCAAACGCCAGAAATGTGGAGCATCAAAAGAAAGCATCCTTCTATTACAACCACAGGGTTAAGGAGAGGTTCTTTCAACAAGGTGATTTGGTTCTGAGGAAGATCGAGGCTTCTGGAGTTGGCCATAAAGGAAAACTAGCCCCAAATTGGGAAGGGCCGTATCGAGTCAGGAAGACGTTGGGACGAGGATCATACAAGTTGGAGACCTTGGACGGGGTTGAGGTGCCCCGTACTTGGCATGCCTTGAACCTCAAGATTTATTATGTTTAAGTTGCCTCTGCGAGGTTGTAGCTTTTTATTTATCTAGTAGGAGAAGTAGAAATAAGGTTCCATGAAACCTATCTATTATGTGAGCAAGGTGTTGCACGGGGCGGAGCTGAATTACTCTCCCGTCGAGAAATTCGCATTGGCATTGGTAACAGCCTCGAGGAAGTTACGCCCGTACTTCCAGGCACACAAGATTGAGGTCCTGACGGACCAACAGTTGAGAAACATTTTGCATAGCCCAAAGGCTAGTGGAAGGCTAATCAAGTGGGCGATTGAACTTGGAGAATTTGACATCACATATAAGCCTCGAACAGCCATTAAGGCTCAGGCATTGGCTGACTTCGTGGTTGAATGCACCATTAGCAACCAAGAAGTCGGGGGGCAGGAAATGATGATGCCCCGAGTAGGACAATAATGAGTTATGTAAGGGTTTAACCCCTTTTTGAGTTATTAATGCAAACTTGTTTTCCATTCTATGATTCTATGTTTTGTTTATGTACCAAGCACCTGTTGAGTGTGAGTCTAGGAAGACCAAGTACCGAAAATAAATGAACATACGGATAAAACAAACAAGTGCATAAATAAAGACCCCGAAGGGCCAACAGTTAGGGTTACATCATTTAGACCGAATAAAAGTTTAATCACGAAGCACCGTGATTGAAATACTAGAAATAAAAGCCACATACGGCTAAGTTAGGCCATGCAAGGCCCGGAGAAATCCCAGCTACTCATCCGAGGAATCCTCCTCGCCATTCTCCTCCTCGTCATTCTCCTCCTCATCAGTCTCTTCCTCGCTACTCTCCTCATCACTCTCTTCCTCAGAGCTGTCCTCATCCTGGCCCTTACCCGGTTCGGCTACCGCGACTGGTGGAGCTGTCACTTCCATTGCCTCAACCTCTTCCTCTTCGGAAGAGGAGCTATCTCCAACTACCTTCTTCGAGGGGACTGTTGGACGAACCACTCTCCCCTTCTGCACGGTCATAGGCCTTTTCCCTCGAGGATCTGAGGAAACTGAGCCATCCACAGCTGCTCGGACACCCCTCGAACCAGAACCAGAACGACGATGACTTCCCCTAGAGCCGGAGCCCGAAGCCTGAGCTACCGGCATGGCCTCGGCGCCCGAAGCAACTTGACAATACGGACTTGGAAAGTCCCTCGGGAAAACCACAGCAGGATGCCTCTTACTCACAGCATTGATGGCTCGATCCCAGCCAACAGACATGATACCCGGGCGTACTTCATCGTCATGCTTATCTATAAGCTCAAAGAAATCCTCAGACTCCTGGTAAGCTTTCACCACTTGCTTGCAGTCTATTACCCTCTTGTTATACAGGGAGTCATACTGTCTCTGGATAGAATGAGCATCAGCTTCAGCCCGGATGGCCCTGGACTCCAAGTCTTGATATTTCTCATCAAGAGTTGCTTTCTCCTTCTTCAAAGCCACATTCTCATCTCGGTATGCACGGCCTAGCCGAGTGCTAGCTTGGAACTGGGCATTCGCCTGGAACCAAGAACCGATAAGTCAGTTATAATCACAAGTTAAGTAAAAATACTATGTCTAGGAAGGAAGGTGGGAAACCTGATATAGAGCTTGAGCCCCGAGTTTCTCCGCCTCGTCAAATTTGTCCCCGGCTGTTACAGTCAGAAGGTCGGGGGGAGTGATGCTGAACTTGGACCAATCCAAGGCTGACTCTGGGCATCCCAAGACAGAATCTTGCTCACAAATTCCCCAACCAGGGATGAAGGGGGTCTTGACTCTCCCGTCAGCATTCCGTGATCTCTTCGAAGAGCATCCCGACAGGAACTGAGGGATCTTCGGCCCGGGTTGAATGCAAGCCGCCTCGGCTCTCTTGATCATCCTCCTAGTAACTTTCGGCTGGTTTTCGGGCCGATTGTCGATCTCCTCAGCAACTGAAAAGACAACAGAAAAGATATCGGAATAAGAACAAACAGGGTTCATAACATAAAGGTAAAAAATTACCATCAGCAGAAAGTAAGCTAAGTCCAGCTTCTACAAGTCTTTTCTCGGTTAAGAAAACTTTGTAGTGAGTACGGCCATCGTCAGCAAGTAGTCGATCACGATCAAAAAGCTCCTTCTCGTCAAGATCACATACAAAATGTGTAGCATCATGCACTTCCCCAAACTTAGACATAAAGAATTGGCCCCAATCGCCACCACGCCATACCAGAGTCACGAATTCTCTGTCCCAGTAGTGATGGGAATCTGGGAATGAAAAAGCATTCACAATATGTGGAACATTGGATCTATGCTGAATAGTGACCCATCCCTTCTGAGCCTCAGAAGAATTCTTGGCGGCGAATATGCTCCTGAACATGGTAGTAGTAGGCTCGATACCTAGATCTCAACATCTCAGCATAAAGATGATAATCAACCGCCATGCATTGGGATACAATTGGCAGGGATGAACCTGAAGCTCCGCTAAGAGCCTTATTATGAACTGGTCTACCGGGAATCTCAGACCTGCTTCCAGGGCACCTTTGTAGACACATAGCCTCTCTGGGTGCCAATTACAGGTTCTGTCAGCTAAGCTAGGAAGGCAAACCTTGATCACATCCGGAAAGCCATATAACTTCTTAATATTTTCGACATCTTGCTTGTCGAACTTGGACGGACTATGGTACGCAGCTAACTCAGAATTGTTGGGAAATGCATCCCTCATAGTACTTAACAAGTCAATTAAAGAATTAAATCGACGATCAATATATCTAGGGGGATTCAGTCGAAGATTACCTCGCAATGTTTTGGCCAAGGCTCTCTTGGCCATCGCCTCTGACATAGAGAATGACGAAGCTGGAGCGCGGTTGCCATCTGCCATCTTGAGCTTGAACTTGAAGCTAGAGCTTGAGAGCTTTAGAACTTGAGAATTTCAGAGAGAATTTTAGAAGTAAGAAGAAGTGAAGTGAATGAAAATGAAGGCTCCCCCCACTCTTTTATAGAAGAGGGATGACCTTCTATATCAGGTTGAAACACAGCTTGGTTCGTGTTTGCAGGTCATCTATCGTTCATCTACAGAAAGATGGATTTCATCTGCTATATCCGCCAATAATTATACCGGTATATATGATTCCGGGAAAGAAAAGAAGGATTTACGTAAAGATATAGTAATAAGCTGTGCCAATGCACTCATCTGAGCTTAAGGAGCTAATTACGTTTAAGGAAGGTAGAATACAATCAGTTAGTCTTTGCTATTAAAGAGACTAATTATGCTCTGAAAGGAGGTGTACAACATCCGTGATCAAGGACGTGATTCTAGAACGAGACTCCAGGCATTGCGAAAAGCTCCGAGAGGCATGACATAGCAACAATGGAGCACCTGTCGGGCGATCAAGAAGCTCCCGGCAGGCAACTTGGCTCTCCTGGCAGCCGATCAGGTGCCATGGAGAGGGTCTGGCCGACCTGGCTCTCCTGGCAGCCGACCAGGTGCATCAAGGAAGGGTCTGGCCGACCTGGCTCTCCTGGCAGCCGACCAGGTGCATCAAGGAAGGGTCTGGCCGACCTGGATCTCCTGGCAGCCGACCTCATGGATCCCTAAGATCGAGATCGAGGTTCTGGATCCCTAAGATCGAGATTGAGGTTCTGAATCCTTGAAAGTCACGGGTGACCAATATACTAAATTAGAAATCAAGATCGAGATCGAGATTGAGGTTCTGGATCCCTAAGATCGAGATCGAGGTTCTGAATCCTTGAAAGTCACGGGTGACCAATATACTAAATTAGAAATCAAGATCGAGATCGAGATTGAGGTTCTGGATCCCTAAGATCGAGATCGAGGTTCTGAATCCTTGAAAGTCACGGGTGACCAATATACTAAATTAGAAATCAAGATCGAGATCAAGGAAGGGTCTGGCCGACCTGGAACTCCTGGCAGCCGACCTCATGGATCCCTAAGATCGAGATCGAGGTTCTGGATCCCTAAGATCGAGATTGAGGTTCTGAATCCTTGAAAGTCACGAGTGACCAATATACTAAATTAGAAATCAAGATCGAGATCGAGATCGAGGTTCTGGATCCCTAAGATCGAGATTGAGGTTCTGAATCCTTGAAAGTCACGGGTGACCAATATACTAAATTAGAAATCAAGATCGAGATCGAGATTGAGGTTCTGGATCCCTAAGATCGAGATCGAGGTTCTGAATCCTTGAAAGTCACGGGTGACCAATATACTAAATTAGAAATCAAGATCGAGATCGAGATTGAGGTTCTGGATCCCTAAGATCGAGATCGAGGTTCTGAATCCTTGAAAGTCACGGGTGACCAATATACTAAATTAGAAATCAAGATCGAGATCGAGATTGAGGTTCTGGATCCCTAAGATCGAGATCGAGGTTCTGAATCCCTAAGATCGAGATCGAGGTTCTGAATCCTTGAAAGTCACGGGTGACCAATATACTAAATTAGAAATCAAGATCGAGACCGAGATTGAGGTTCTGGATCCCTAAGATCGAGATCGAGGTTCTGAATCCTTGAAAGTCACGGGTGACCAATATACTAAATTAGAAATCAAGATCGAGATTGAGGTTCTGGATCCCTAAGATCGAGATCGAGGTTCTGAATCCTTGAAAGTCACGGGTGACCAATATACTAAATCAAAGATCAAGATCGAGATCGAGACCGAGGTTTTGGATCCTTGAAAGTCATAGGTGACCAAAACACTTCCAAACAACTTGAGGCACCTGTCGGGCGATCAAGAAGCACCCGGCAGGCAACCAAAAGCACCCGGCAGGCAACCAGGATCTCCTGGCAGCCGACCAGGTGCATCAAGGAAGGGTCAGCCGACCAGGATCTCCCGGCAGGCAACCAGGATCTCCTGGCAGCCGACCAGGTGCATCAGGGAAGGGTCAGCCGACCAGGATCTCCTGACAGCCGACCAGGATCTCCTGGCAGCCGACCAGGAGCATCTGGCAGCTGACCGGGAGCCACAAAGAGGCTCAATCTGACTTCCCGATACTCATTTTGGCACCCCCTATCGTTTGATTGAATCGTTTGATGGTTTTGCTGAAGGTTTCTCACTTTCCGTGACAAACATCGACCTTCGAATTAGCACCGTTTAGTGCCGTTTTATGCCATTTAACGTCGTTTACTCAGACATTGAAACGTCGTTTAAGCATCGTGTGACATCATTAATGTCAACATGGATTTCCCGTCAACATGTCAGACGATCGAGAAGCACATGTCGGATGATCGAGAAGCACATGTCAGACGATCGAGAAGCACATGTCAGACGATCGAGAAGCACATGTCAGACGATCGAGAAGCACATGTCAGACGATCGAGAAGCACATGTCAGACGATCGAGAAGCACGTGTCAGACGATCGAGAAGCACGTGTCAGACGATCGAGAAGCACCCGGCAGGCAACCAGGATCTCCTGGCAGCCGACCAGGTGCATCAAGGAAGGGTCAGCCGACCAGGATCTCCTGGCAGCCGACCAGGATCTCCTGGCAGCCGACCAGGATCTCCTGGCAGCCGACCAGGAGCACCTGGCAGCTGACCGGGACCCTTGTCGGCTGCCTCGTTGCCCGGAAGAGGTTAAAATTTTCCCGAATCTCCTCCGTTTAGCTTCGTTTAGCGCTGTTTAGTGCCGATTAACACCGATTAGTGTCGTTTAAGCACTGATTAGTGCCGATTAACACCGATTAGCTTCGTTTAGCGCTGTTTAGTGCCGATTAACACCGATTAGTGTCGTTTAAGCACTGATTAGTGCCGATTAACACCGATTAGTGTCGTTTAAGCACTGATTAGTGCCGATTAACACCGATTAGTATCGTTTAAGCACCGCGAGTGCCAATTTGTCCTTTCAACATTGTTTAACACTGTTTAAGCATTGTTTAAGGCCGTTTAGCGCTGTTTAGTGCCGTTTATGCTGCTTAACGTTGTTTAAACATTATTTAAGCATCGTTAAGACTGATTAGTGCCGGTTAGCATCGAATTAACATTGTCGTGAACGCGTCGGTCGCTCCACGCTTCACATAAAGACAATACTCGTGAAACACTAGTGTACAAAGATAAACCCTGACCCGAGTCTCGAGTTAGACAAGTTAAACTTCAAGGAAAGCCTGATCAGCTTTCCTAGAAGTTGGGGGGCAAATGATATGGGCTAAAAGTAAGCCCTAAAGTCACATTTAATGTGGCATTAATTAGGCCAAGAATGGTCCAAACGTGGGGCCCACCAGCTGGGCCCAAAACCCTAATTATAATATTAATTTCGTAATTAGTATTAAGGGTAATAAACAGCTCAGCAAATAAGAGTCAAACAAGGATATTACTCTTGCCCGACTTATCCTCCAAGATGCACAATTCAATATGGAAACTGATTCCTACAAGGAATAGATCTAGAACCTTCCTCAAAGACTTGCCCACCAAGTCTCCGAATCCTACCATAATTCTAAGGCTTCTCAGCCTATATAAAGGGCCTGACCCTTCATTCTCAGAACTACGTTGGCTTGATTCTCAATACGAGATACGTAGGCACTCTGTGAGGACCGATTACAGTCTCGAACGCAGAAACAGCCATTAAAGCGCGAAGCTCAACCACCCTAGCAATAATAATAAATCGTAATCGAGATTTAGATCCACAACACATATGTATTTGAAAGTAATAATTAAAATGCATAATTAGAATAATATTTATATTCATGAAATTTATAAAATTCAAAAAATATTTTAATAATAAAATCATATATACAAACTTAAAATTTTAACCAAATATAATTAAACAATTTACGACCAATCGTGCGTCGGGTTATAGAATAGTATTAATTTACAGGGGTTTTGCAGTATCCTGTAGTCTTCTACTGCTCACTTGTCACTTGCCCTCTTTCTTGATTCTCTGTCCCTCCTTCCTAATTTGTAAGTATTTATCTCTCTTTACCCCCCTTTCCCTGTATCTATAATCTATACTACTTTATATCTATGCACATATGTTTCTTTCTTACACTCGTGCATTTTGTTGTTTGTTACTTGTTCATTGTCTAAATTATGGTTTTGATTGTTGGGTTTTGTCTGTCTTAATATCTAGCTTCATTTTTAGGTTGTAATATTATATTTTCTTAGTTGCGTTTTTTGTTTAGTATGTTCGATTTGTGTTGTACCTAGTTATATTTCAACTAATCTGTACTCAGGTGGTGATGAATGATGTAGTCTGCTTGTTGTGCCCTGTCAGATTGTTATAACTTTGTCCAACAACTCGATCTAATTATATTATTTTATAATCCTGATTTGGTTTTGATTAACAAGGGTACATTTTGTTTTCCAAATTTTGTACTTGATCAGGTCCTAGTGTTTTTCCACAAGAATATTCCGAAACACCATACTCGTATTTGATGACGGATTAATCTGTTTCTCTGACTGTAGCCTATAGTAGTAGGTGGGATAAGGTATGTGTACGTCTCGGTGTCTCACCCTGCCAGGATCTACTTACGGGGGAGTTACACTGGTTTGCTTACACAGCAAATCACAATTAGGAACCAATATTGTTCAAGTGTTCAGGATTAATTGTTTGATAAATGGAATGCTTTGAATGGAAACAAAATAACATAAAAAGATAATTTCTAATCTCAATAATAACCTCTTTTAACAATGGCAACAGAACTACACAAAATTGCAAAATAATGATCTAATGGTAGAACTTAAGATTTATCTTGTTGTCATTGAGAAGTTGCCTTCTAACTCGATGGAAGAAGTTTTATATAGCCTAAGTTAAAATTTGGTTCCTTTGACTTTCCTGTCAAACTCATTTAGAATTACCTAGGCCAACTATAAGAGAATAAGGACCCTGCAATACAACCATGGCTCACAAACATTGTAAAGGTAGGCCGTCTAGTTGGATGCTTGGAGTTGCCTTTAAAATTAGTGTGAGGTGTTAATTTTATTCTTTCAATGGAAATTAAGGGTAGTTTACCACGAGGTCCATCATAGGGCGAACACGGAACCCTTAAAAAGGAGATAGATTCTGTGAAATTTACCATGTGTTGTACAGCGCTGTTCATACCTGCACTAGCACTAAAATTGTGCAAGGGCCTCCGTTCCTTAATTTCCGAGGACTGACATGACTGTCTTTAAGAATTGGGCTGATAATTTAATATGCACCCAGCACAACTTAAATTGGCAGTTGCCAGTAAGTTATATCATTCTATTTGTCCTGCAGCTAAGTTTTAAAGGTCGGTAAAACCTTGTGGTCGAATCATCCATCTCCAAGGAAAAACACCCTTATCTCCTCCTACAATGATATATTTTGGTTTCATGTTCATGAACAACTGTTTGCTCTGAATTGGAAAATTTAGATTATAGTACATTATATCTTATAGAACAGTTGTCAGAGTGATATGTCACGTTATTCATGAAGCTGTTATGACTTTTATTATGTAACGTCAGTCCTTCACTATTGAGATGCATTTCTTGTTTTGTATAATTGTATGCTCAGTGTTATGGTTATTGTAGTTGGTCAAGGTTGCCACTGAAGTTTGACTTGCTACAAAAAGGTCCTGACTCCATTCTATTTTTTTAGCACATGGTTGGATTCTGGTATTTAGTTGTAGCCTCAGCAGCGTGTTTCTTCATTTGTTGTATATTGTAATGCTAATTAGTTGGAAACATATTTTTAGCTTGATATTAGTCCTAAAACCATTTACTATTTTACTTGAAACTATTTATGGTCATAAATGATTTATTATATACAATTTATGATCTCACATTAATAAACTTATATGTTCTCATTGCTTTTCTTCCTCCTTGAGTTATCTCATTGCTAACTCTAATATATATTTCTACTCTGTCAGTTCTATGCTTATTATTCCTATCTTTTCTAAAACAGGTGAACGTCCTTGTATTTGCTCTATGAACATTTTTCTCATGCTTTCTGATATTTAGACTTGAGCAACAACTTTAGTGAGAGTTTATAGTTATTTCTGATGTAATTGTAACCTGCTCCAATGTTGCATAGTATGGAGTTTTCACTCCTTTTTCAGTTACCAACGCTGTTTAAATATCAAATCTTCTGTCGAAAGTGAATTATTGATATAGTTTACGGCTGCTAACCAAGAGAATATGTCTCATACCCTTTGTGCTACTTGCTAGGTACCCTTGACTCATCTAAATATATGAAATCGGGGGGGGGGGGGGGGGATTACATTTGAAAGCTGATTAGGACAGGAATTAAAACAAGGATTTTATGGAATAATTCAATGAAAAGATAGGCTTGGCTGATTCAATGTTAGTAAAATCACTACCTTGAGGATTTCACAACCGTAGAAGCCAGAAAAGTGTTTGGATAACAACCCATAACAAGTAGAGAATTTCAATTTAAGCAATCAGTAAAATTCTTGGATAAGTTAGTGAGCATTATTAGACTGGCATGAACGTGCTTACGACATTGTACGTATTTACAGTAGCATGATCTGCATTTCATTTTCTTCTAACAAGCAGGCCCGTACATCTGTTCTTCTTTTATATCGTTACAGGTGTGATATTGACAGGACTGCACAGGATTAGTTTAATTTCAAGACTGAGATTCAAGTGTTTTGCAGTGAATTGTAACCGAAAAATAAATAGTCAATTCCTGTACTTTTGTTAAAAGTATGAAAGTAACTGGATAATCGCAATTCGTTTTTTGGGTGTACCTTGGCTAAATTATTGTGAACTTCCTATATTTTTATAAATAAATCACATTATGCTAAAAAGCCAGGTAAATTCACTCAGTTGCTTGGTGATGTTTGTGTTTTCTTGTGGAATCATTGATGCAAGATTAACTTTTTATTTGACGCACTTGGCAAAAAATCTTTTCCACCCTGTTTATAAATAGCGTGGGAGTCTAACTCCTTCCATTTTTGTCAAATGCAGGAAGATTCTGTGGCGTGAAAAGAGTGGATATCATATGTTTTGTTGTTGAGACTTTAAGTTGCTATTTATATCTTCCCTCATTGGCAGCTACGAGGACTGAACATGGATGAAGGTGGTCGTGCTAGACACATGGAATCCTACAAAGGCGCTCAAACTCAGGTGAAAATAAATTTTCAACGCAAAGAAACATGATTCTCAATCCTAGTCATTAGTATCTCAAATTTGATTAAAATAATGCTCATCTTTACTTTCCTGTCATCCCATTGTTTTACAGTGGAATATGGTACCCCAATATCAGATAAAGGATCATAATGCGTTCTTTATGCATGGGAAGATTGCAAACATTATTGCTGAGAGGGATGCTGCTTTTGAAGAACGTGATAGAGCTCTTTCTGAAAGGAAGGCTGCAATAGATGAAAGAAATCTAGTGATCCAGCAACGTGATGCAGCAATCTCTGAGCGTGACAATGCTTCAAGGGAACGAGATATTGCCATTGAAGCCCTTCGGTTCCAGGAGACTACCATGAACACTGCATGGAACAGCACTATCCAACGTGGATCAAAGCGAGTTCACCATGTCGCAAATTACCCTTTGGTAGCTGCTTACAACACAAAGGAAGGGCCTATAACTAACGCGTTCCCTCTACAAGCTGTTTCATCTGAAGCCAGAAAGGCGCCCCAAGAAAAACTTACAAAGCGGAAGAAGGTTGTTCCATCGAAGTCACAACTGAAGGTGAAGAAAATAAATGAGGATTTGAACAGACATGTCACTACTGACTGGTCAAAGGCTGAGTGGGATGCTCAGCATCTTGGCTTGATGAAGGAAATTGTCTATGATGGATCCACAATGCCTATACCCGTTTGCTCGTGCACAGGAGTTCAGCATCAGTGTTACAAATGGGGCAACGGGGGATGGCAGTCGTCTTGTTGCACAACCACCACATCACAGTACCCGTTGCCACAAATGTCAAACAAGCGACACTCAAGGATAGGTGGACGAAAGATGAGCGGGAATGTTTTTTCTAGATTGCTAACTCGTTTAGTAGCCGAAGGTCATGACACTCGCATGCCCTTGGATCTTAAAGAACACTGGGCTAAGCATGGTACTAATCGCTACATTACCATCAGATAGATTATCAAGAAAGCTTGGGTTTAGGTTTTTTCTTTTCTTGATCCCTGCCTGTGGATGAAATTCATCGTTTGTTGCGTTGTTTACCAAAATGGGGAAAAACACATGGAGCTGGAATGTAGTCTTCGTCTTCAAGCTCCAGTTAGGTTCAAAGTATTACATTTGGGGCCAAACTATCTGTTTGTGGATATGTAAATTTATAAATAATGCAGCTTTGGTTACGAATTAAACTGCCTTGAGAAAGAAGGTATCGGTTTGCATTCTCTCTTGCTGATAGTAATACCAAGACTGTTGGTACACATCATCTGATCATCACTATCATTTACTCTCTCCGTCTCTTAAAACATTTCCTGTTTACTATTTCGGGACATTCAAAATACTTTTCTCCTTTCTATTTTAAGCCATATAAAACAATATTCAATATCCACTACTCCACCCACTACTCCTTAAAAACAATATTCAATACCCACTATTCCATCCACTACTTCTTAAAAACAATATTTAATACCCACTACTTCACCCACTATTCTTTAAAAACAATATTCAATACCCACTATTCAACTCACTATTCTTTAAAAACTATATTCAATATTCACTACTCCACCCACTACTCCTTAAAAACAATATTCAATACCCACTACTTCTTAAAAATAATATTCAATACCCACTACTCCATTAAAAAGCAATATTCATTACCCACTATCATAAAACCCGTGTTTTTAGTCAAACGGGAAAGGTTTAAAGAGACGGAGGGAGTAGCACTTAGCAGAATAATATTGTTTTAAATGTTAACAGAAGGATGTGCCAAACTAGGGGCTGTTTGTCTACTCTTAAAGTAGCCGGCTTATGGCTTATAAACGTGTAAGAGTTTATGAGAGTGTTTGCCTACTCAATTTATTAACTCAATTTATAACTTACTTGCTTATAACCCGTGCAACGGCTCTTTTTTTAATATCTAAAATTATATTACTTTTTTTAAATTTTATATGTATTAATTTGTACTTTCTCTTGAATTCTTGAAATTTAATTTGGACGATTACAGCCCACGTGAAATTAACAAAATAATCTATAATTTAGTGATGTTTTAATAATTTTTTTCAAATTTAATATACGCAAAAACAAAATATAGAAGAAACTGACGATTTTTTACGTTGCAAATTCTATTTGATTTATTAATTCTATTTATATTTCGTTTTGATTATCAAAATCCCTTGTAATTATTTGAAGATAGTTCTACTAAAAACCAAATAAACTTTTAATAAGAAGTATAAGAGGGATTTTATCCAAAATTTTGATAATCGGTAGTCTGGTCCTCCGTACGACAAAGATCTTAAAATAAATAGATGAAAACCGTTGGATCTAGCATAAAAAAAAAAATATTTTATATTTTAATATGTTATTAACTAAAAAGTGTATTTTTATATTAAAATACGAAATGTATATGTCAATAATTTAAATCATATATAATTAGTTTTTTTACAATGAATAGCATTACCAATGTAGGACTTCTACATTAAATAGGATTAATATAAAAATTCGTAATTGTATTTTCTCTTGAGATTCTAAATAGTTTCATTTGAATAATAATTATTAAATCATAACTAAATTAAAGATAATTTTATGAGGTTCGCGTGGATTGTAAAATCACCATCTGAATTCTTGATCTCAAGATAAAGCCCAAATAGTAAATATGAATTTTTTTAATACTAACAAATAAATAAATAAAATTCAATTCTAATACAACCATTTTTAATAATATCCTTTTCAGATTATAATTTTATTTTTAAAATTCAATTCTAATACAACCTTTATTAATAAGTGTAAGAGGGATTTGTCCAAAATTTTGATAATCGGTAATCTGGTCCTCCGCACGACAAAGATCTTAAAATAAATAGATCAAAATCGTTGAATCTGGCATAAAAGAATATTTTATATTTTAATATGTTATAAACAAAAAAGTGTATTTATATTGAAATATGAAAATGTATATGTCAATGATTTAAATCATATATAATTAGATTTTTTTATATTGAATAGCATTATCAGT
Source organism: Saposhnikovia divaricata (assembly GCA_036435485.1). Classification (NCBI taxonomy): domain Eukaryota; kingdom Viridiplantae; phylum Streptophyta; class Magnoliopsida; order Apiales; family Apiaceae; genus Saposhnikovia; species Saposhnikovia divaricata. The sequence goes on from CM071598.1 coordinate 136,037,677, forward strand.
GTAGGACTTCTACATTGAATAAGATTAATGTAAAAAGTCATAATTAAATTTTCTATTGAGATTCTGAGTATTTCCTTTTAAATAATAATTATTAAATCATCACTAAATTAAAGATAATTTTATTAGGTTCGCATGGACTGTAGAATCATCCAAATCTGATTTCTAGATCTCAAGATAAAGCACAAATAGTAAATATGAATTTTTTTAATACTAATAATAAATAAATAAAATTAAATTCTAATACAACCTTTTTTAATTATATCCTTTTCAGATTATATTCTATTTATACATATTTTTTGAATTGAAATTCTGATGGTATGATTTGTTTACTTGTTTATTATATATAAATAATGAATTTAGTGACTTATTTTATTTTATCTTTGTTTGTTAATTGTGTGCAAGTTTTGTGCTAGTACAACTCTTTTTCCTATAGCTTGACTCCTTACAACAATTATATATAGGATATTATATAGGAATAATATTTACATTTTAACCGTGACGACCAACCGATGACCACCTAAACGTTCTTCCGCTAATTATATATAGGATATAATATGTTGATAAGTTAATGTTAACAACGACGTACTTTCATGCCAACTTATTTCTTATTTGCTTGATTTCTTTACTTGTTTAATAATTTATATATTTATATCTGTGTTTCTAGATGTATTTTTAATTTACTTGTATTGATATTATTTTGTTAAATAATATTTTTTCTGATTTAATTTTAAAAATATTTCACCAACTTATAAGTAAATTTATCCAAACACGTATATAACTTATAAGTATTCTTGCACTTATACATTTATGCTTTTAAGTCAAAAACTACTTATTTTAAAATATCCCAAATACTCACTAAGATTATGGCCAAAGAAAAGCACACTGTTAAACTAGTTTATCTCAGTTAAGCATCTAAAGCCAGATTTACCATTGTTTATTGCTTGTACTAACTTCGATCCAAATCTGTATGTAATAGCTTGCAAGTCTTGTACTCTAAGCGATATAAATCATCTGTATCCTAAGAAGCGAGTTGTAAGATTGAAACTTGGTATTAAAAATATGACTATTAGCTACTTTGAATTATTCATAAATATTCAGCATTGCTCTTGTTTTACCCTCGTCACTTGTTGAAAATGGTGTTAAAGATAATAGCAACAATAAGGCAATTGTATTCTGTAATATGGTACAAATTCAATAATTCCGTGTATTCGGTTACGCAAGCCCTGCCACCTGCTTCCATCTAGACAAAAAACGTGAATGCCTAGCGCGAAAGGTTGCTTTACTAAGATTTTGATATAAGGCGCGTTAGCACTTTAGAAAGATTGCTCTCGTTAGCTAGACCGTATTCAATAAGGGGCGGAGCTTGAAGAAGCAAGCCTAGAGTAGCAGCGTATTAAATTAAGTTTCATTCAGGTCCCTTTTTGAGATTTTATTAGTAAAAAACATACAATCAAAATCAATTACAATACAATGCAATCTTTTTTTTGTGCATGTCCCCCTCACGTATCTTTTAGCCCCTAATATATGTCACTGCATGTCTTTAAATATATGTACTTGATTAAAAGAGATATATTTAAAGGTAAGACATTGTTGGAGCACATATATAGTTGATCTTCCCCTAATACTTGATTTAACGGATTTATTGAACATCCCTACTCGCATACATACAAAGTTGCATGGATTTTAGGTGAACTGAGGTGTTTGTCGTTGTTAAGCATCATCGTTTTATGAAGAAGTTGTATTGTGTTGTTTTATCCTGGAAAATTCATCGCGCAATAAGTGAGACGATAGTTTCTTCAAGAACATTCGTGTTTTCTCGAATATTCCTCAACTCACCTCTTTGATTTGTTAAAGTGACTATACGTGAAGTTTTTTGTTTCCCTTTCCTCTTTGTATTGTTGTTACTGATTGATGGGTGCACAGTAGTAAACTTTAAGGACTGAAAGGTCACTAAGCCCAATAATAATCAGTAAAACGTACCTTTCAGCCTTGATCTTCTTGCATCACAATGTTTTACAAATAAGTAAACATTGTTGGAGAACAACATTCAGTAAATATGAACTAATCATTATTTTATATTATTTTAAATATATGTTTTAAAAAATTCATGTTTATTTATTTTTCCTAACGTATTTCAAAAAAGTAAAAAGCAAGGCTAAATATAATTTTATTTCTCTATATTTGTTTTTTTTAAAAGTGGAATGATTGTGAGAGAAAGACAAGTTATAATAATAAATATTTTAATTTTTTTAACATATTTTAATTTTTTCTTAAATATTCAGGAACCTAAGAAAATCTATATCAAATTGTTTTTTCCCTGCCAAATTTGGCTCCTTTGTTTCTTTTCTTCTTTAAGAAAGGTCGTGTTATAGCCAAAATTCGGTTCAAGTAATCTGAAATGGATTCGGGTCAAATATGGGTTCAATTTGGGGAATTCTAGGATAAATTAGGGTTTTGACAAGGTGAAGGAGCATCAAGGCGCGCTCTCTCCTCTATTGCAAAGAGGGCGCAAGAGCGCGCCCTCATTGAGGAAAATAAATTGAAAATATTATTGTCGATTTATTATTCAAGATTTGTTGAAGAATTCCTTCCAGTCGTATCTCAGAAGGGGGATGTCCATCGTAGAAAACCTCCAGGGGTTTGCCTGGATTTAAGGACCCTTCTTAGACACATAGGGCGCGCCCTAAGGTGGAAAGATGGGGACTTCTGGTGTGTGCTTTGGAGCTCTGTTCCTGTATTCAATGGGTGCGCTCTCATTGGGGAACTTCGGAGTAAAACTGCACTTTGCACCCAAAAGCTCTGGATCACTTGTCCTGCTATCTGGTCGTTGCTTCTCATTCGGGGGACAAGGATGCCTTCTGCACTTGGGGTAAACCACGGATATACCTGCATCCTTGAAATCAAGAAATAGTTGGTAGCGAAAAGGACTAGTCCTTGACGGGGGAAGTTTCCTTATCCGTGAAGTCTTGAGATCTTGGATGAACCTTGGGCATTTGTGGTTAGGCCTCATAGTAGAACATTCCGGAAGCTGGACCGACAATCCAAGCCCATTTGGGTTTCTTGCTCTCCAAGAACTACGTATGGCTTGATCCCCTATAAATACTGGGGTACGTAGGCCGATTGAGGGGTTAGAAGTTAAGAGCTCAGTAACAGCCACCACTAACCCTATCAATCTCAGCCACCAATTAAAATCAATAACCACAAGCCACCGTGCACCACCGCTTTTTCCGGCAATGAACCACTGTCTCAGATCTTGTTTCCGGCGACGTACCCCGAATTTTGTTGTTCCCAAATTCCTCCGTCAACAAATTTGCGCTAGAGGAGGGGAGCCAATCAAGATCTTCATCTTAGGAGGAAAAGATGTCTCACAATCAAAGTGGAGGTTCTCACGAAAGAGATGATTACGACTCTGAAGGTAGCTTGGGGGGTAACCAAACTCGTCATGAAGCTTATATTCTGGGAGAAATCTCTGCTCCTCCGCACCACCATGGAACTCCAGCCATCGCTGGTGGACAACCATCTATTCTTATCAGTAATTCGGTGTTGATGGAACAACTGTATCGTATGGGAGATGCCATAAATAGCTTTGGGGCAAGATTGAGTTCTGTGGAGGAGGTGCAAGAATCAAGGAAAAAATCTCAGAGTATCCCACGAAATCATCGTCGAACATGGAAAGCCCTCCAACTTGAGGAATATTCTCGAAGAGGTGAAGAAGTGCAGGAGAAGAGATTTCAGCTAATCACTCCTCGAAGGTTAGATTACTCTGATCCTATTATTGAACACCCTAGTGAAAATAATTGTGATCGTAGGTTGTTGGATTCACAAGGGAGGGCGCGCCCTCACCCTCACCGCTCGGGGCGCACCCCTAGTGGAATTCGACAAGATGAGGAACGGATCGCTAGGGAGAAAAAGGATTTTGCAACTCTGAAGGAACGACTTGGAATAAGGCTTGATGATGATGACCTAAAAATGGTACTCCTTGAGCATCAGAAGAAAGAGAAGGAAAAGGAGAAGTATTTGGAATCGAGGTCTCGTGATCCACAGCGCGCGCCCCCTAATTACAGGTTGAGGCCCCTTGGACATGAGCGAGCCCTTCCTCGTGGTGATGGTCACATCGCGCGCCCCCTGATCACAGGTCGAGGCCCCTTGGACACAAGCAAGCTACTCCTCATGATAATATTGGAAGAAGGAATAGCCGTGATAACGGTGATAGGAGAATGGAGATATACAGAGGGGATAGGCCGCCTCGTACAAAAAGGGCGCGCCCTCAGGAGAGGATCCTCTCCAATTTATCAAGTTCATTCAAGCACCTCTAGTGAGTCCAGGTCGAGGACGCGCCCTCACTTAGAGGGACAGCATCAAAGGGGTTCTCAAGGGAATCCACAACCTCAGGGGAATCCACAACCTCAAGGGAATCCTCAGGGCCAGCAAACTCAGGCTCAGGGGGAAGGTGCAACACAAACTCCTGTTGAGAATCCAGGCGATGGTCAAACAGCAGTTCCACCTCCACCCCCGGGAGGTACTCAACCAGGAGCACAGCCAAATGTCCAAAATATTCCGGGAGTTGGAACTTTTAATGTGGATGACCTGAAGAGGTTGCTTGTTCATTTGGATGGAGGAAGGATATCTGCTACGGCCCAAACTTCCTCTCCATTTTCAACAGAGGTCAGAGAATCACAGCTGCCTGCTGGGTATAGGTCTATGACTAATGACCTACGCTTCTATGAAAATGCAGACCCTGTGGAATTTCTGGGACGGTTTGATATTGAGATGGATGTGTACCAGGTAACCAATCTAGCAAGATACCGATTGTTGGCGGTGACTTTCAGAGAGAGTGCTCAACAATGGTTTCAGAAGCTTGGGCCAGGAGTAATCACCTCTGGGGAAGTGATAAGAACTTTATTCCTAACTAAGTTCCAGGCAACAGTGAAATACGCTCCTCCAGTCACAACCTTGGCCAATATCAAGCAAAGAGAAGGAGAAAATTTGCAATCTTATTTCATGAGATTCAACTCGGAGTCTACTTTGGTAAGAGGAGCAACTGATGAAACGCTAAATAGTTTTTTAAATGGTTGGATTGTCAGTAGGGACTAATTTCTGGAAACATCTTCAAGGACGAGATCCACCTACTCTAGCTGATGTGTTTGCATAAGCTAAGTCCTTCAAGATAGTAGAGCAATACTTGGTGGATAATCGAAAGGCTGACACGCAAGGAAATTCCAAAGGGAGAGTTAATAAGAAGAAGGATAGGCCTGTGAGTCCTACACACCGTACTGGGACTGGTGCTAATCGAGTGAATTCAACTGAAGTTGGAAACAACTGGGGACCTCCAGATACATATACTTACGACAGGAGGCCAAATAATTACACTCCTTTGGCAGCCCCTATTGAGCACATTTTCGAGGTGAATAAGAACAAAGGATTCTTCAGAAGACCGGAGCCTCTATCTTCTTGGAAAAGTAAAGATAAGAAGAAGCACTGCGAATTTCATGAGTCTTCGGGGCACAATACTCATGAATGTCGTCAATTGAAGGATCAAATCGAAGACCTGATCGAAGAAGGATACTTAACTGATTAGATCTCAGAGAAGTAAAAAACATAAGGAAAATCCTGATAGAAAGGACGGAGGGCGCACCCTCCGTGGTGATGATAAGCCCGAAGAGAAAAAGTTCGTCGAAGAAGGAAGTATTCACACTTTTTTTGGAGGACATCACATAAGGGGTGATAGCAATTATGCTTTGGAGATGTATGCTAGAGAAGCAAGATACAGACCTCTTACAAATGTGAATAACTTGCAGTTGAGGCCACCTAAATTGTTCAAGGGAGAATGTACGGATATTACTTTTACTGAGGAGGAAGATAAATGGGTACACCATCCACATAATGATGCTCTAGTGGTGGCAATCCAGATTGGATCCGAGAATGTACATCAGGTTTTCGTTGATAATGGAAGTTCGGTGAATATTCTATACTATAGCACTTACAAGAACCTGGGACTTTTAGATAAGGACATGATTCCAGACAATGGATGGATCTATGGTTTTTTGGGCGAATCTTTGAAAGTCATGGGAGCTATTAAGCTACCAGTAACTCTTGGGGAAGGAGCTCTTTCTATGACTCAAATGATGGATTTTATGATTTTTGATGTAGAATCGTCACACAATGCTTTGGTAGGGCACCCCCTGTTGAAGGAAATGAAGGTTGTAACCTCCATCTACCATCTTGCAATGAAATTTCCTACACCCAATGGTGTGGGGACTGCACGAGGATCTCAGCATAATTCAAGAGATTACTATCACAAGGCAGTCAAAGGGTTTAGGGGACAACAAGATGGAGGGCGCGCCCTGAGTGAAAGTAGTTCAGGAGTCATGAGTATCATCCCAGGTGAAGTTAAAGTTCATTATCTTGTTGAAGAACCAGAAGAGGAAACTCCTCCTTGCAGGGCGCGTCCTGAGGAATTGTAGAGGGAAAGTGCTCCAGTACTTGGTGGTTTACAGGAGGGAATTCTGGAAGAGGTGGAGGAAGATTCTGAGGATGTTATCTCCATTAATCTTAGAGGTGAACAAGTTGAAGGTAGACGAATGTTGCTTGAAGGCTTGGTGTATACCCTTGTTGAGGAAGACTTCCCTCTTAGAGAGGACGCGTCCTCCAAGGATGAAGCACCGATTGAAGATCCTCGAAGCTTTGATTTTGATCTTGATCCGAGAATATCGTAACCCGTTGAGAAGATTGGTCCTGCAGAGGACATAATTTCAATAATGGTGGATGAGAGGGATTCGAGTAAAGTTTTAAAAATCGGGTCTCAGTTGAATTCCAGGTTGAGAGGAATGCTCACCAACTTTCTATTGAATAACATTAATGTTTTTTCTTGGAGTCATGCTGACATAGTGGGTATTGATCCAAAGGTTATGTGTCATCATTTGAACATAGATCCTGCGAAGAAGGGAACACGACAAAAGCGTCGGCCAGTGAGTGGAGAAAGAGCAATATTATTGAAAAAAGAGGTTGATAGACTTCTAGATGTTGGTTTGATCAAGGAGTCATATTATCTGGATTGGTTGGCTAATCCGGTTCTTGTTAAAAAGCCTAATGGGAAATGGAGGACTTGTGTGGATTTCACGAATTCGAACAAGGCTTGCCCTAAAGATAGTTTTCCTCTTCCTCAGATTTATCAGTTGGTGGATGCAACGGCTGGCCATGCTCTCTTAAGTTTCATGGATGCTTATTCGGGCTACAATCAAATTCCTATGTATGGACCTGATCAAGAGCATACCTCCTTCATCACGGATAGAGGCTTGTATTGTTATATTGGAATGCCGTTTGGTTTGATCAATGTTGGAGCAACCTATCAAAGACTAGTGAACATGATGTTTAAGGATTTGATTGGGAAGACCATGGAGGTATACGTGGATGACATGCTTGTCAAATCCATGAGAGCATAGGATCATATAAAGCACTTGGAGGAGATGTTCAAGATTTTGAGGAAGTTCAGGATGAAGCTAAACCCTCAAAAATGTGTCTTCGGGGTGGAATCCAGAAAGTTTTTGGGTTTTATTATCAATCATCGTGGAATCGAAGCGAATCCAGCAAAGATTAAGGCTTTACTCGACATGAAATCCCCATCTAGTGTAAAGCAAGTTCAGAGTTTAGCTGGAAGAATAGCAGCGATGAACCATTTTGTGTCTAAGTCTTCAGATAGATGTAAAGAATTCTTCAAGGCAATCAAGGGAGCAGCCAACAATTTTGTATGGACTCCTGAGTGTGAAGAAGCTTTTCAGAAAATCAAGGAATAGTTGGGAAATCCTCCACTCTTGGCCAAACCTGTGTATGGAGAAACTTTGATACTATACTTGGCGGTTTCAGAATATTCTATCAGTGTAGTGTTGGTAAGGGAGGAGATTGATCATAAGTCCCCGGTTTATTATGTGAGCAAACGTTTGCTTGATGCAGATACCCGGTACACAAGCATGGAAAAGTTGGTTTACGCCCTAAACTTGGCAGCAAGGAAGCTTCGTCCTTACTTTCAAGCTCATAAAATCGAGGTTCGTACTGCTTACCCGTTGAGAAGTATTCTTCATAAACCGGAAGCTTCGGGGAGAATGTTGAAATGGGCCATCGAATTGGGACAGTTTGATTTGGAGTACATCCCGAGAACTGCTATTAAGGGTCAAGCTTTAGCTGATTTCATTTTGGAATTCGACTCAGAGATTGAGGGGAAGTCACTTGTATTGGTGGAGCCTAGCCCTTCTACCGAGAGGGTGTACCCTCATGAAGAGGTTCCCCAACCTTGGTGAAAGTTGCATGTGGATGGAGCAGTGAACAGTGAAGGAGCTGGTGCAGGTGTCATCTTGGTCACTCTTGAAGCTAATCAACTTATGAGTGCTATTCAATTTAAGTTTGAGGCCACTAACAATAATGCGGAGTATGAGGCTTTACTTAATGGGTTGAAGATGGCTTTGGAGATGAAAGTTACCAATTTGATAATATCAAGTGATTCCGAGTTAGTGTTCAGACAGATCAAAGGCGGATTTCAGTGTAGAGGACCAAAGACAGAGCTTTACATGAAGTGTGCACATCGGTTAATTCAAAGATTTCGTGAAGTAAGATTGGAATGTATTCCCCTGGATGAAAATTGTAGTGTAGATGTTTTAGCCAAGTTGCGATCCCAGAAAGATGCTATGTTGCTGGGAACGGTTCCTCTGCAAGTTTAAGAGGTGCCAAGCATTCCAGAAGTGGAAGTCTTGGAAGTGGAAGTCATCCCACAAGTTACATGGATAACTCCAATTCAAGAATATATTCGTAGGGGGATTCTCCCAAGTGACAAAGTTGAAGCAAGGCATCTTCGGTACTAAGCAGCAAGGTTTGCAGAGTATGATGTTATTCTGTACAAGAGAGGTTTTAACCAACCACTTCTCAAATACATAAATGGTGATGAATGCAACTACATCCTAAGGGAAGTGCATGAGGGGATCTATGGCAATCACTTGGTGGGTGGTTCGTTGGCAATGAAGGTGTTGAGACAGGGTTACTATTGGCCTACCATGAAGAAGGTTGATTTGGAGTACATCCCGAGAACTGCTATTAAGGGTCAAGCTTTAGCTGATTTCATTTTGGAATTCGACTCAGAGATTGAGGGGAAGTCACTTGTATTGGTGGAGCCTAGCCCTTCTACCGAGAGGGTGTACCCTCATGAAGAGGTTCCCCAACCTTGGTGAAAGTTGCATGTGGATGGAGCAGTGAACAGTGAAGGAGCTGGTGCAGGTGTCATCTTGGTCACTCTTGAAGGTAATCAACTTATGAGTGCTATTCAATTTAAGTTTGAGGCCACTAACAATAATGCGGAGTATGAGGCTTTACTTAATGGGTTGAAGATGGCTTTGGAGATGAAAGTTACCAATTTGATAATATCAAGTGATTCCGAGTTAGTGTTCAGATAGATCAAAGGCGGATTTCAGTGTAGAGGACCAAAGACAGAGCTTTACATGAAGTGTGCACATCGGTTAATTCAAAGATTTCGTGAAGTAAGATTGGAATGTATTCCCCGGGATGAAAATTGTAGTGTAGATGTTTTAGCCAAGTTGCGATCCCAGAAAGATGCTATGTTGCTGGGAACGGTTCCTCTGCAAGTTTAAGAGGTGCCAAGCATTCCAGAAGTGGAAGTCTTGGAAGTGGAAGTCATCCCACAAGTTACATGGATGACTCCAATTCAAGAATATATTCGTAGGGGGATTCTCCCAAGTGACAAAGTTGAAGCAAGGCATCTTCGGTACTAAGCAGCAAGGTTTGCAGAGTATGATGTTATTCTGTACAAGAGAGGTTTTAACCAACCACTTCTCAAATACATAAATGGTGATGAATGCAACTACATCCTAAGGGAAGTGCATGAGGGGATCTATGGCAATCACTAGGTGGGTGGTTCGTTGGCAATGAAGGTGTTGAGACAGGGTTACTATTGGCCTACCATGAAGAAGGATGCCTACGAGTTTGTTAAGGCATGTGATAAATGTCAAAGGTTTGTCAACTATTCAACAAGTCCTGTGACAACCTTGACTTCCATGATGAGTCCGTGGCCATTTGATATGTAGGGAATTGATCTAATTGGAGAACTCCCTAAGGCCGATGGAGGAGTTAAGTATGATATAGTTGTTGTGGATTACTTTACCAAGTGGGCGGAAGCAATGCCCTTGGCCATGATCACTGCAAAGAAAATTAGGGACTTTATGTTCAACTCAATTGTGTGTAGATTCGGGATTCCTTACAAGCTTATTTCGTATAATGGAAAGCAATTTTACAGCAAGGAGTTGCGAAAGCTATGTGATGACTTGGGAATCAAGAAGGAGTTTGCAGCTTTGTATCATCCCCAAAGCAACGGACAGACAGAGGCTATCAACAAGATCATAAAGCATACTTTGAAGACGAAGTTAGAAGAAAGCAAGGGGAATTGGACCGTGGAACTTCCCATGGCCTTATGGTCATACAACACAACTCCAAGGACCACAACTAGGGAATCTCCCTTTATGTTGTCTTATGGATGTGAAGCCATGGTTCCTGTAGAAATTGGAGCAGGATCGTTCCGAAGAGATTTCTATGATGAAGTGGCAAATATAGTAAATCAAAGGTTGAATCTTGACTTCCTGGAAGAGATAAGAGGTAATTCGTAGTTGAGGTTGACAACTTATCAGCAAAGAGTTGCAAGGTATTACAATAGGAAGGTGAAGACCCATCCTTTCAACGTAGGAGATTTGGTTCTTCGGAAGGTCATGCCAAATATAAGGGTGGCAGCTCATGGTGTCTTTGGCCCAAATTGGGAAGGACCTTACAAGATCAAGTCTATCATTTGGGAAGGAACTTATCATCTAGAAGACTTGGATGGCAACACAATCCCAAGAGCGTGGATTGCGGAGCATTTGAAGAAGTACTATCAGTAGGGTGCGGCTTTGGCCCCTTATTTTATGAAGGCTTATATTTAAGTTATAGATAAGTATCAATAATTGTTCTCCTAGTCCAGGGGGTAGTGCATGTCTGCCTTCCTTAGTTCTAGTCGAGACTTGCTTATTTTTTCACACTTTTCAATAATTGTTCTCCTTAGCTGGGGATAGTGTATATACACCTTCCCTTACTTTGTCGAGACTCAAGTTAATGAAGATTTGATTCGAAGTTTAATGAAGATTTGATTTGAAGGTTTTTACAAGTTTTGCTAGTCAATGGATTTTTTAACAAGTTTGAAGATCTCAGGAGGCCGTGCCCGAATATAACAGGACGCGCCCTAATATAACAGGACACACTCTTAACCCATATAGAAGAAAAAGATTTTCAAATCTTTACAGTTAAAGAAAAGTTTTCAAAAGTTTTCCAAGAAGCCTCACCCTCATACCAGGGCACGCCCTATGTTTAAAGAAGAAGTTCAAACTGGAAAGACTAAGGCAATAACGAAATAATATTCAGCAAGAAATATAATTTTAAAGCAACATAAACCAGTTTATAAAAGTCATCAAAAGTATTAAAGTTAAAGAAGACATTCAGATTACACACTGCAAGGTTTTACAGCGGGCCTACACCACAACAAATTCGAAATGATAAACAAAGTTTGATAGATTCAAGATAATTCAAGTTTAAGGCGCGTCCTTAGCAGGAGACGCGACCTTAGCAGGAGATGCATCCCTGCCAGGAGACACGTCTTTGGCAGGAGATGCGTCCTTGGTAGTAGTGGACTTGGTAGGATAACTGTTAGGGTTATCTTCTTTTTCCTTAGCAGGAGTGGGGACTTTATCTTCAGGGGTTGGGGTTCCCTCGAATGACGCGTCCTCATCCACCTCAGGTTGATCAAGACCCAGGGTGACCCTTTTTGCCTTAATATCTTCAGCTTCATCAACTTTAAATTTCTCAATCCAGTCAACGGTTTCTTGCCCAAACTTGGAGAAGTCATATTCAGGATCAACTACTAGGAAGCCGGATGCATAGTTGCGGAAACCTCTAGAGAAGGACGCGTGTAGAGCTTTCTCCTCAGTAGCCTACCCATTTTTCTTATATTCTTCAAGAACATCTTTTTCTAACTAAAGTGAGGAGTTAGCTGCAGAAAGATTCTTGATAGACTCAACCATGGATTTGTATTGATCTTTGGCACAAGACAATTCGCTGTTGAGATTTGCAATTTGGGTATCCTTACCTTCCCTTAGCTTTTTAAACTGATTGCTGAAAGTTGCTTGGAAAGGCTGTTATTTTAAGATTTCAGCTTGGAAAGGCGTGCCCTAATCTTGTTGTTCAACCCTTTGATATGATTAGCATGGAAATGGAGTTGAGCGGAGGAGGTGATTAGAGCATTCTCAACTTGCTCATCAGTTTGAGTTGACCAGCCTTTGACCTCTTCTTCCGTGAAATACTTGGAAGAAGCAGCACCAAAGAATGTTTACACAGTAGGGTCAGTAAGCTCAGTAATCTTTGGGCACTTTGAAGGCGTGTCCTCTTTGGCTTGATCAGTAGCGACTTCAAGGTTGATAATTTTTTGTTTGGGTGACTTGATCACAGGTGGGGTTTTCTTCATCTCTTTTCGAGGAGGACGCGTCCTCACGGGTTTGACAGGTAGAGGCTTATCCAGATTAATACCAAAGCCTTTAGGAAGGTCAGCCATATCTGAAGCGACAAAAGAAACAAATATAAGTAATATAACAAGTATGTAATTGTCAAAGTTTACCAGAAACAAAAACAGAAACTAAAAGACTTCAGCTAGATCTACCAGAATCTAAGGACGCGCCCTCACTTGGGGCCGCATCCTCGTTAAAGGAAAGATTCTGATAATCAGGAACATTCTCTTCTTCCCCTTCTTCTAAATCTTCAACCACAGTGGATTTTATGGGGATGCCATTTCTAAAGCGCTGAAAGGAGATAATCATACCAACTTCTTTAGAGAGAAGTCCAACTCTCTTTAAATTAGCTTCAGTCACAAGTGTAGTCAAGTCAAAACTCCCAGAAGGGAGATCAAGAATAGCTTGGGCACGCTCCGAGGGCGCGTGTGACATCCCTAGATCCGGGGTCAAGGATCCAGGTCATCACGGTCCAATTTCCGATCAATATCAATATCTCTTGAGTCTTTTTTTTTATACTATTCAATACTCATACAAATGACCCCATACTAATACGCACACACACCAGTCATATGCTCATAGAACAACATCCACAATATTAAAAGTTTAAAGTTAACAGTTATTACAAACCCAGAATTCTACTAAGTACATTGTTGAATAATACTTCTACAGGAAGCATTTCAACAACCAAAAGTTTATTACAAACTTAAACACTTAATTTACATAAGTCTACTAAGCCCCTTTCGCTTGTCACTACCTCGGGGATGGTCGCCAGCACTCGCTCAAAAGGTCGCCTTTCCCTTACCCTCTTGCGGGGTGTAGTACGGAGTATTGGCATGGGACCTAGCTGTAGTATAAATAAATAGCAAGAATGAGCTAAAATAGCTCAACAAGATAACTTCTATCTACTACCATAAAAGGGAAAATAAACCTTTACATATATATATATATATAAATGGGAAAATTCATCATAGTCATTAAGAAAAGAAATAATTCTTATCTATCAAATGCACCATCTATTCCTCTTTGTACGAAAAGTAATATATAGTATTATAATATCAGTTTCTCTTCTTAAATAATATAATAATCCATACTTCGTTTCCGTATAATTTTCCAAAAATAATATTCCATTTGAATAAGATCTCGCAATAATATCCTTCTGTTTCTTGTATACGACAACCATATACAAATAATATAAAATCAGTTTCTCTTCATTCCATATAAATAACTCCATCACTTTATCTCATTTTCTTGGTTTTAGCATATAACTCTGAAAACCATTGTCAACCCTTTCTTTTCAAAAACATTGGGGATATCTGCTGTCGCCTGATACATTAGGACGATGATCAGTCGCCTAATCGTACCTGCTCTCTTTTTACTACCGGTAGAAGGAATGAAGATCATCCCTGGAGGAAGGCCACCTGCTAACATCCTCCCTTGGCATCTTCGTGCTGTAATAAAAATAATAAATGCTGGACTGTGTCGCACACAGCCCTGACACAGCCACTTACGCAAGTCTGTTGCAATCCCCCTTTTTGTCAAATCATTTTTCCATTTACATTTATCATTTCCATTTCCATTTCCATTTCCATTTCCATTCACATTTATTCGTCACCTTTAAATCATATGTCATAATACTTTAATTATGACTCATACATCTTTTCTATAATTATTAAAGTCAAATATGCCTTTAGAACATGAAGTATATTCGCTCTATCCATATTCTTATCTATCTTTCTTTAATTCTCAAAATCAGGAAATAAATACTTAGCAATATAGCAACGTAGAAAAACATATATATTCCATGAAATCATTTTACTTTGAAAAAAATAAAATAGTTTTCCAAAGTAAGAGTAGAAGAAATCTTGCTCTCTTATATACACATATATATATATGTTGTTCCATCTACTTTTAAAAAATAGTAGATAATAATCAAATAATACTTATTAAATCACAATATTTAAAAAGAATATCTTTAGCAAAATATTATAAATCATATAACCCTAGATAACACCTGATACCATTCTTTTATTTACTTTAGATAACAACTGATACCATTCTCTCATATTCTCTTAATCATAAGGCATGTTCACTTCATGCATAATCATCTCTATACATATCCATCTCATACTCATATCCATATTCATATCCATATACATCTTCATATACCTTCCTTTTTAATATCCACACTCAAGGAAGACAATTTCTTCACAATATAGTAGTAATAGCATCACACATATATATATATATATTCCAAGAAATCAAGTTTCTTTGAAGATAATAATTTTTCCAAGTAGGGATAGAAAAGATCTTGCCTGGATCTCTAAAGCGAGTAGGTGGAATCCTGAGTTCGTCTCCCGCTTCTATAGGAACGAAAAGGATCACCGTTAGTATATACCCCACTTAATCACTTAATCTCTACACCATAACACCCTTAACTCATATTATACGTTTACTATGGTTTTTATGCACCAAAAGTTTACATGCACTTCACCATTTTTAAACTCGATCTAAGTTTTAGTGTATTCCACAATTTCCCTTAATAACCACACTCGACTGTAAAAATTCTCAGAAAATATAGATTTCGAATTTTACTACAAGGTCAACTGTAAATGGTCCTCTGACCACCCTACTACACTATCCCAAAATTTAATAATTTCTAAAAATGTCTAAGTATGGTAATTATAACCTCAAAGTTGGCACAATTTCAATTTCCCGGTTTCCGAACGACTTTCACTAAAATCCACTTTTCTCCTAAACCGTTCATCAGATTTTGACGTACTTTATATCAAAACGATCTATGAACTAAGCTCTATCATTTAATGGTCCATTGGTACACTGGACAATAAGGTACCGTACTGATACAGGGGTCCAAAACAGAGCAGTTCCTATACTAACAAAAATCGGGCATTATAACTGCTGTACTTTCATACTTTCCATATTTTAATTGCTCCAAAACCATCATTCCACACTCAATCCAAGCCCTACACCATGTGGTCTACATCCCAACCATGGTTACAAGTTCACATCACAATTTCCATATCAAACTTAAAACACATATCAACAACCATATCATCAAGATTTCATGCTTTATACAACTTAACTTCTAAACTAAGCATAATCAACCATAAACTCATAATTCAAGTTAGGGTCTCAAGTAAGATACCTTCCTTGTAGCTTGTATAACACTTAATAATCCTTGGGATATCCTTAAGTAACCATATAACACCTTAAACTAACAAGAAACACCAAGAACATACTTAGAATTTTTACTTTAGAAAGAACATGAAAAACGACAAGAAACACCAAGAACACCTTAGAAAGAACATGAAAAACGACCCCCTTACCTTGCTTTTCTGAGAAAATCTTGTGAAATACGACTTGTAGCTTATCTCATGGGCTTTCTAAAAAGTTAAAGAACGAAAAATTTGGCTGAGAAACGAAGAAGTTATGGCCGTTCTAAGCCGGCTGTTACTGTTTTGCCGAATTGAAGAATGGAAGGGGAGAGATTTTCTCTTGATTTTTGATCTTATCTCACTCTAATCTTGTTGATATTTGTTAATCCTATCTTGTCTTAGAAGCCTTGGAAGATATTTGTGATTAAAGGCTTGCTAATGTACTAATTTACCCTTAAAAGTATTAGTGGAATGTGATGTCATGTTCATGATCTCATAATTCTCTTTTTATTGTTTTTCCTAAGTATTGTACTAACACTTTTGGTAATTAACAATGTGGTATGTATCCTTGTTATATTGCTAATTTTGGTTGCTTGGTTCCCCTAATCGTCTAATTGTGATTCGTCTCGAATATACCTTATTATCTCAGTGGTTCTGAAATCATTTAACAATCCAAATTCCTTTGATATTTCCTTAACTTAATAATCCCTTAATTTATACTAATTCCCTAACTCCTCAATATATAATTCTGTTAATATCTCCATGCTCCTTGACATCCAATAGAAACTCATTCGAAACCAAAATCCTCAAAAATCCATATTCAGGAATTTCTGAAATCTATCGTCATTTCGAGTCACTTATTTTTATAGTATATCCCTAATATGGTTTCTGTTTACTCATTTTCTGTTTCAAGTATTGAGTACTTACATACCATTTCTTTAAATCCTCAAAATTTACTATTCATGGGGTAACTATAGCTTTGCTAAAATTAGGGTTATTACAGCGCGCCCATTAGTTCATCGATTATTCTGCGATCTAAGCATACGTTAGAAAAGAACGATGAGTTAGTATTTAAAAATTAGAAATAATATGAGAAAAGGGGTAAGGGCGCGCCCTTACTTGGCTCATAGTTGAAGGTAACCTTCACCCTGTCTACATCCCAAATGTAGAAAAAAGGCTCTTTCCATCTCTTTACATGGCTGATTTTGCCTTCGGAAAACCCTTTTTTATTGTGCTTCTTATTCACCACGAGGTAAAAGTAACCTTTACCGGTTTTCCGAATGATAAAAAAGTAACTAAATTCTTCCATAGTAGGCATACTGAGCTTAGCATCGTGGTAAAGGATAAAAAGGGCAGCTGCGAGGGTGTAGTTGTTGGGAGATAACTGGATGGGTGCCACATCATACCACTCGACAATTCTTTAGTAATAGGGATGTAAAGGCGCGCCCACTCCAAGGGAAACTAGTTTTGGAGTCAAAACCATTCGAGGGATTTTAAAGTCACCGCCATAATTAATGATATGAGGTCGCATCATGGACGGAGGGCGCCCCCAAACACCATTTATATTAAAATACATCATGCACCATTTGATTTCATCAACAGAGGCAGTGCTGGACATGCCTACACAATCTACCTTTTGTGCTTTCTTCCTTAGTGCATTTTTCTCAGTTACAGACGGCTCCTCATTGTACTTGCTCCAATCTAAGTCTTTCTCACTCTTTTTGATTGGAGGATGAATATAAGGGATTGGAGATGGAGGAGGGGAGTAGGCTTTTCGTGAATCATCTTCATTAGAAGGTGCGTCCTCAGCATTGGACGCGTCCTCATCAGAAGTTTCTTCATCGATTTCATCCTCATCAGAAGATATGATTTTATTTCCTCTTTGCAGAGGGGAAATTTGTTCAACCTCCACATCATCCATCCAATCTTCAGACGGGTTTAAAGGAAGAAAGGGATGAAGGCTTCTTTTTCAATGTGCGGGAATTTATCCTGGTTCAAATAGGGATGTGGTCAATAGAATCGGTTGAGGAGTCAGTCATGATTTCAGAAAGATCACTTAAGAGGCGAGTTTTATCTTCAGGAGATATAGAAGAAAAATTGGGATGCTCATGTGGAAATGAGATGGAAGGAGGTGAATAGATGCCAATTCTTATGTTGAATTCTTTGAAGGGGTGAAATGGCAAGGACGCACCCTCGTTCTCCATCTGAAAAGAAAGTAGTTTGTGAGGGCGCGTCCTGAATAAAAGGTATTTAAAAAAAGCAATGTACAAGTATAGAAACTCCTGAAGGATTATATTCCTACTTTAGTCTTTGGGAAAAGAACGCGCCCCAAAATGAAGGCGCGTCCACTATTTAAAGGGAATTTGTTTAATCAGTCAACGGTCAACTAACAGTTTTTCTATCCTAATTTTGGGGGAAAAATGGATCAACAGACATATACATACAATTATACATACATGTAAAAATGAAGAACATGAAGGATGAAAAAAGTGAAATGCAAAATACAAGCGAAAACAATGGTAAAACTTCGAGATAAAAGCATGGGAATGTACCTTAAGAGTTCTTGATTAGAGATTTATAGAAGAAATCGTTGATTAAACCCGATTTGACGGCCTTTTGCTCGAAAAATGAAGATATCGCCAAAGTAGGTATACAAAAAAAAGTAAAAGTAAAAAAAATAAAGTGAAAATGGTGGAACAGTATTTATAAGAGTAAAAAGGGAGGATGGTGGGAAACAGCTGGCATATGGGAACGGTTAGAATTCACAGGGCGCGTCCCCGCATACAAGGCGCGTCCCGTTTGAATAGAAGGATAATTGGGAATTTTGTGGTTTTATTTAGAAAAATTCCATATTTTATTTCTAATTTCATATGGAATTGGGGGTAGTTATTATAGCCAAAATTCCGTTCGAGTATTCAGAAAGGGATTCGGGTCGAATATGTGTTCAATTTGGGGAATTCTAGGATAAATTATGGTTTTGACAAGGTGAAGGAGCATCAAGGCACGCTCTCTCCTCTCTTGCAAAGAGGGCGCGCCCTCATTGAGGAAAATACATTGAAAATATTATTGTCGATTGATTATTTAAGATTTGGTGAAGAATTCCCTCATGTCGTATTTCAGGAGGGGGATGTCCGTCGTAGAAGACCTCTAGGGGTTTGCCTGGATTTAAGGACCCTTCTTAGACACATAGGACGCACCCTAAGGTGGAAAGATGGGGACTTCTGGTGTGTGCTTTGGAGCTCTGTTCCTGTATTCAATGGGCGCGCTCTCATTGGGGAACTTCGGAGTAATCCTGCACTTTGCACCCAAAAGCTCTAGATCACTTGTCCTACTATCTGGTGGGTGCTTCTCATTCGGGGGACAAGGATGTGTTCTGCACTTGGGGTAAACCACGGCTATACCTGCATCCTTGAAATCAAGAAATAGCTGGTAGCGGAAAGGACTAGTCCTCGACGGGGGAAGTTTCCTTATCCGTGAAGTCTTGAGATCTTGGATGAGCCTTGTGCCTTTTATGGTTAGGCCTCGTAGTTGAACATTCCGGAAGCTGGACCGACAATCCAAGCCCATTTGGGTTTCTTGCTCTGCAAGAACTACGTATGGCTTGATCCCATATAAATACCGGGGTACGTAGGTCGATTGAGGGGTTGGAAATTGAGAGCTTAGTAACAGCCACCACTAACCCTATCAATCTCATCCACCAATTACAATCAACAATCACAAGCCACCGCGCACCACCGCTTTTTTCGGCAAAGAACCACCATTTCAGATCTTGTTTCCGACGATCCCGAATTTTGTTGTTCCCAAATTCCTCCATGAACAGGTCGGATCACAAAGTTATGCAATTTTTCAAAACCAAAATATTCATTAAATTACAATTCCTTCATAATTTTTACAATATTAAAATTTAAAATAAATAATATAATTATAATTTTAGAAGTGAACCAGGCACCACTGCCCTCGACTTATATATTTTGTAAATAATTAAAAACTTTTTTTTTTTAAAAAAAGGATGAAGAAAAAGTTGTTGGTTTTTGGGCTTGGAAAAACCGGGACTAGACTTGATTTTTGATTTTGGGCCTTTCCATAACACAGTCTCTGAACAGATCAAGGGGCTGAATTCAATTGAATTGCTCGAGTCGTTCAGTTTTAGGTCTACAAGGTGAGAGCTTAAATCTCTCTCTCTCTCTCTCTCTCTCTCTCTCTCTCTCTCTCTCTCGCTGACTTGAAAATTCTCACCAATGGCGCCTCCACCAGGACCTTATTCAGGAACTAGCACCCTTGCTTTGGTAATTTTTCACTTTGAATATATATATGATTCTTTGAATGGGTTCGTCTAATCTGGGGGTTTATATATGCTAAATGTGATATTTGTTTGATGGGTTAGTCTAATTTGGGTGCTTTTTTTATTGAAATATATTAGGTGGCTCGTGTATCTGCTTTTTCGTTTGGACTGGTTTACGGAAGCATGAAGCTCAAGTATCTTAAGGTTATTTCCATTCTTTAAATTTTTGGCTTCATCCATTTGATTGATTGGGGTTTATTTATGCTCATTTTCGGATTTAAACTGCTTGATGCTTGTTTTAAAGCTTTATATGCTGCTGTGTTCCCAGTAATTTGCAATTTCGTATTATTGCTGCGTTTTATGTTTTGTAGCCAGATCGATGCATTTTGTTTTTATTTATAAGGGGCTTTTAATGACTTGTTGTATGAAGATGAGATGAGCATCAAATATTTATCTTGGTAGTGGCACACACAAAAAAACTTGTATGTTGAAAAATTATGCCTGGTTTATTGTGTGTGCTCTAGTAGTGCATATTTGAACTGTCCTGAGAAGTATTGGTTAGTCGTTGACATTATTTGCCTGTTTTCATTTTAAGGAGGTACCACACTATGGATTGAACATGTTGTTTAAAAGCTATAGTAAGTTTTGATTATGCTTAAAGGATGAGCATATGTATGTAATAATTAAAAAATCTATTGTTAATTAAATTTGATCAAAGTAAAGAAAAACATTAACATTATCTCAATTTAAGTATTACAACACACTTGACTGAGAAATTAGCCTCTCTTTTGACAACTGTGATTCAGACATTTCTGCCTCTAGGGAATATATTGTCGTCTCAAATGTTGTGAGTCAAACTATGGGGGTCAAATGGTAGCGTACTTCAAACACATACAATTGTGTTTCGATGCTGAATGACTAAATTCCCCTTAAAGTAAAAACAACCAAAATCAAAATCCTCATCAGAACTCTCATCGTGCTGGTCTCACTTTTTTCCAAACTAAAATTCTAACCTCTCGGGTCTCACTTTCTCTCTACTCACTCACCTCCACCGGGATGACAAACATATTGTTTTTGTAGTCGAAGAATGTCTTTACCATACTAGACAACTTATAGAGCTTCTTCTTCAACCTCTGTTGACGAAGATGATGAATTGGTAGAGGCCAGCACTTTGTGACTTGTACTTTAAAATCCATGCTCCCCCCCTTGCAACACTAGTTCTCTTACTTGATCATTTGAATGTCTTCAACTTCTATTTGGCCTTGTACACCAATTACAGTAGACTTAACTGTGTAATTAAACTAATAATAATGATAGCAAGCGTGCTTAAATGTTTTGTGATTAAATTGAAATGCACATCTTTCTGTATTTCTTTATGCGAGTAAAGGCACCATATTTTTACTTGTTATTCTGCTAGATATTTATATTTATGCCACATTAATGCCAAACGTACTATTATGTGTGATTGAGTTGCTGAATAATGTATGGCGTCGTTCCTCTCCCCTCAATGTAGTATATGTACTTTCAAAAATATTCGGTAATCAAACACTTGATGTAAAAAATTAGAATAAGAATTTTATTTTTCTCAGTTATTTTACTTGCGTTGCAGATCTTCATCTACTTTTGTTTGTTTGGAGTAGCAAAATTATATTTTACTTTCACTAGATATTCTATTGCCACTAGTTTAATAGACTATTTTACTTCCAAATCATAGTTGCAGTCTTCTTTTCACAATACATCTAACAAACTTTAGGGCAGGTAATTGTAAGTATCAGTTAAAGTTTTCAGACAAGACTGAGGCTATGTTAGCTACTCATAAAATGAGAATGTAATAGATCTCACATGCAAAGTTTTTCTTGTCTATTGATATGATTTGTTGTTTCCTCCAATAGGCAAAAGCCAAGTCTCAACAGAAAGCTGCGGCCAAGGCAGGCCACTGAAAGATACGGGTCTGTCGTCACAGAGTCTTCTAGAGAAATAACTCGTAATGATAGAAAACTATTATCATTTCGTGCGAACGTTGTACGTTATGAGTCTGTTTGGATCAGTTTAGTTTTGCATCATTTTTGTGGCTTTAACCATTATGTCTAATTGTCTGTGGTTCAGATTCCTCATTTGTGGATATTGAGAAATTGAATGATGGACAATCTGCAAAAAATAATCTGTCATGATCTGTACTTGTTTAAGTACCTGCTTTTAGCTGGGATTTTGTTTCATCGTTTCCCTAAATATGTTTGGCTCACCAAATATACAAGCTTCTTAAGCTTATTATTTGGTTCAAACTTTCAGCGCATGTGTAATCATTCCAAGTTCTGTTAGGAAGATGGAAAACCTCACTTGGTCCGGAAGATAGTTGATTTGATTTGTGGCGGATATAAATCTCATTTTGGCAGTGTTAAAATGAACTGAAATGCCAGATTGTTTCACAGTAAAATGCATTGTGTGCAACTCTATTTTTCCTCTTTGTCCACTGTGTATCACAGCTCCTTAACTGTCACACTTCGTCTCTCAATGCATGCACTCTGCACTTCAATCTAGTAAATACCTTTTTTCTGGTTAACATGAAGTGAAGATTGGAAGCACTTGTATGAATGTTCGAACATATAATTTAATGGTTTTTGAGGTCTTGTAAACGTAACCACATATTGGAATAGCGGTATGGATCAGTGAATACAAAAAATTGGGTAGCGGTAGCACTGTTGCAGTAGGGATTAAGAAGAAAACAAGACTATCTGTACGTGCGCGCAGGTGGGGAGATTTGTTACTAGTTATTAGATCAATAATTGTTATTCTTTATTTTCAGTTTTGTCCATATGACGTGGTAATATGACGTGGCAGTAGTTGGTTAGTAAAGTAGTCATGGTATGTTAACTGGGGACTGGGGTGTACATTCAGTTTCTACGGAATTTATTTTACAGAAATGAAATACACAATTCTACCATGTTAGGCCGAATACACAAATATAATCAAGTTTGTATGAGAGAATAATAATTAAAATACGTTTAAATAATCAAAAACTGTATGTAATTAATAACTCCTCTCTCAGTGATATAAAATATCACAGAGAGCTGATTAGGTTACAATGAAATAATAATGCGTTTTTTGATACCCTTCTAGGGTTAATCTAACTGTATTTATAAAGATATACAGTTACAGTACAATCGATAATTGATACTCCTATAAATCAGCTATACAAATGTTATCAATTATGATTGTTACGCGTCTTCTTAGTCAACATAATGTCTTCGACAGCTATCTAATCTTCAAAGATATCGCTTCCATAATTATCTTCAATTATTCTTCAAAGTCTGATGATGACCAGTAGACGCTTCCTCCTGACAGAGTTTAGCAAACTCTGTCGAGCTTCTATCTGTCAGAGTTTAATTAAACTTTGACCGCTTTCAGCTTTCAGTTAAACTCTGATGAACCTCTGTAACACTTAAACACTGACATATTCACATCAATTATATTTAACAATCTCCCCCAACTTGTTCATTAGCAAAAATGCACAAGTTAATAATAATTGATGATGTCAAAACAATTAGACAAATAGAGTGTTTAATAAATAATCAGAGTTTAAACTTCTACTTAAACAAAATTTACAGAAAACAAGAAATACTTACAGAGCTTTATTTACTTAATTTCCTCAACATTTGGTGTTGATCTGAGATAGTCTATAAGCAATCTTCTTTCTGCATTCTCGAGTTCTATCTGCATGATCTTCTTAATCTCTTTAAGTTCAGGATCATCTTCACCAGTCTGATAGATTGCAGATCTTAGAGAATATATTTTGTTCTTCCTCATGTCATTACCTAATCTGATAAAATGTGCTTTCTTTGACTCCGGATTAAAATCTAAAACAATTATACCCAGATCTGTCTTCAGTCGAGCACTATTTTTCTTCATCTCAACGATCTTCCCATGATAACCTCTGTATTTTGGAACATACTCACTTGTGTACTTTGTACCACTAATTGCCTTAGCTTTCAACATCTTATTCCTTAGCACATTAGTAGCTTGCTGAGTCCTTTGACTTTTCACTTTGAAGAGATATAGAACATATTCCAATTCTTCCCATAACTTCAAATCAATGTCATTCTCACCAACTTTATACACAGTCCCATTAGCCATGAAATACAGCAGAAAATCTTTCTTCAAACTCTTTTGATGAATCAATTGTACTGATTCTAGTTTGTCCAAACTCTCTTGTGGAACACCACGTCCTGGAACAGCCAGTGATGAAGGATATAGAGGACTAGTATTCACTTTAATTTCTCTATGTGAGCCCAAGCCAGATGTATCTCGACTTTGCTTGGACATACAAGCTCTGCCTTGTAGAAAGTTAGTACCTCCAGTCTTCAGAGTTTGATCAGGAATAGTTGGTTTTGCAAAAAACATTTGTATCTTACAACTTGTGTAGCAACAGAGGTTGTATGCACTTTCTTCGAAACCTTTTCTTCTTCAACAATCTTACCTTTCAGCTTCTGTTTAGCATCTTCTGTTGGTTTCCTATACAATAGTAAATTCTGATCAGCACCAACATTTTCTTTAATAACAATGCCTTTTTGAACAGGCCTAGGAGCTTTCTCATTCTTCTTTAACTTTCCAGACTTCAAAGCTTTTTGATGTTCTTCTTGTAAATTCTTCTCTTCAGCTTGAATGTCTTCAATTGTAACTCCTTCTTCATTCTCTTCAAGAAACAGTCTTGCAGCCAATTCTTCATCTGTCTGTGGATTGTCAGTGAATAACAAGCTCTTGGTCTTTGAAGTTCCCTGAACATCAGTATTTATTCCATCAGCCTTTGTAGAAGACTTGCCAGATCTCAGACTCATATCTTTACCAGCCTTTGATTTTAATCTCTTTTCTCGGTCATTTGCTCCTCCATCTTCAGCATCATCCTTCTTAGTCAGAGTTTGAGATTGCCTGCATTTGAACTTAGCAACTCTCTCCCCCTTTTTGACATCATCAGGAATCAATAAAGATGTAATCAATTCCAATGAGGTAGCAGTAGAGTCAATCTTACCAGACAAGGCAGTTTGATTCTCTTCCACTTTACTTAGCCTTTTAAACAGAGTTTCTTGATCTTTAGAAAAAGTCTGAAAGTTCAGTTTATTATCTCTCTGCAGAATCATGTCTCTTTGAACAACTTCAGCTCGCAGATCAGTTATTACTTTTTGAGAATCATCAAACCTGTTATTAAGAGTCTTGACTTGAACAACAATGGCTTTCAGACATGAAAGAATCTCTGGATTTAAAATCTTTGTAGCAGCGCTATGTACAAAAGTAGCTGCTCTTCCAGCAGGAAAAATGCAATCTTCTTTATACCAATTCTCCGAAAATTTGGCAAAATGTTCTTTTTCAATTTCACGTTGATTTGAAGGTCCAGAAAAATCAGTTATCTTTGCATCAGTTTGTACTGGTTGTCTCTGAGAAGAGTTAGACTCAGTACTTCCTTCAGCTTCAACATCTACTTCAACATTTTCATTTTCAACTGGATCAGTCTCAGCAATATTCACTGCAGCTTCAACTTTTTCAGCAGGAGTCTCTGTAACTTCAATATCTTCAGCAAAAGTCTTCTCAGTATTCTCTGCAGTTTGCTCTCCATCTTCAACAAACTTTGCAATTGCAAGAACTTCATCCACAGGCTCAGAAATTACAGCCTTGGTTGGTTGGTTGATCAATTTCTTCACCTTGTTCAGGAACTTGGTGAGCATCAGAGAATAATTCAGTATGTGTTGCTACTGTTTCATCAAGTACCACAGTAGGTTGATCAGCTACACCAGTTTCTTCAGAGTTAGCAACAACAGGCGATGAGATATGAACTTCAATGTCATTAGAGAATGGAATGAATGACTCAACAAAAGTATCCATATCAGCAAAACTATCTCTGTTTTCCACATCCATCTGTGCATCTTCAGTTGTCTTTACAGCTTCTTCTACATTATTTATCTCAACAGTAGGTATCTCCTTAGAAATCACCTCTGGAGTTTCAAAATTTATCTCTTCATCTGACTCATCAACTAACAACCTTCTCCTCTTTAATTTAGGTACCTCAGCTGCCACTTCTTCTTCAGCAGAGTTTGAGAAATCAGACCTTTTTACTCTTACCTTTTTAGCCCTGACAGCTTTGTGCTTTGTTCTACCTCCACTCTTTGGTTTAGCCTGTGTAGGTGGTGGATTTTGTTCAGTGTTTAGCTCAGCATTTTCAGGTTGAGAGGGTTGAGGTTGTGTTTCAGTGTTTGTAGGTTGTAAAGGTTCAGTGTTTGCAGGTTGTGAAAGTGCAGGCTCAGGTTGTTGTGGTGCTTGAGGTTGATTTAAGAAGTTTTGAAGAGCAAGAGGCAAAAACAATTCAGGTACGTGCTCCTTGTTTGCATCCTTGTTGGTCAAATCAGAGAATACTCTCTTATGAACTTTAAAAGCCTTTATAATATCTTCCTCAGAAATTTCAACATCAGGCACACAAGCAGAGAATAGTAATTGACAAAATCTAGAAAAATAAACAGTGGTACTAGACTCTGACAATCTTTCACCAATATTCATCAAGACAAGTCTACCAAAATCAAAATTACTTCCATAAAGAAGAGAATACCCGATTTGAAGACTGTCAGTAGGAATAGCATCCCAATTGGTGACTTTCTTTCCAAACGCCCTTGTGATGCAATCGAAAAAGAAACTCCACTCCTTCCTCAGAAATGGCCTTTTCACTTGACCAAGTCTCTCTAAAGGTCCTGAGTACCCAATTTGCTGCAACATCTCTTTTAGAAATCTTTCACCAACAACGCTGTATGTAGAGTGTGTATCAAAACCCAAAGATTCTCTGACCGTCTTTGGAGTAATAACATACTCTGTTTCCTCATATGTGAAAATAATTGAAGGAGTCCCATTCTCTTCTCCATCGTCATAAGTAGCTCAGCTGTCTGCCAGAAAATAGCAATCTGTGTAGCAGAGAGCTTTGTTGGTTCGACTAAGGCTCTAGCAATCTCCGAATCGAGCAAGAAGTTTTGAATTAGATGAAATGCCGCAGGAACGTTCTCATTATTCAACTGAGCTGCATAGTTGATAGGTACAAACACTAACCCTCGAGCGTTAAAAGCTTTGGTGGCCATGAGATTAGACTCGAGAAGAAAATATCAGAGAAAAAGATGTGTATGAAAGGTGTTTGTGAAAATGTGCAAGTGAAAGAACAAAGTAATTTTGAGTGGTTGTGTGCAAAGAGAATAACCGTTTATGTAAAATGATTAGATTTGTAATTAAAAATTAAAATCCAATCGTTTTAAACATTAACACACGCAACCAGTTTCTTGTTAAATGTGTGAGTGGGACACGTGGCACACATGCAATGGAACAACTTTTTACACTCAGTAATTGTGACAATAATTACTGCTACTCTCTCTCCTATTTCCAATACACTTTAACACTTTAATACTCATTAACAGTTGGCAATTATTTATCTCATTTTTCAAAAACTCTTTTTACCCCAAGTATGTAAATTGTCTGAAATAAAATTTACCTTGGAGTACTAGACAAAATTCGTCAGTGTTTGTCAATTCTCCAACTTTATTATCATAACCCTTTCAAAAACTGCACAGTTGTGAATTTATGTGTGTGTATAGCAGAGTTTACTAATTCAATATTTAGAGCATCTAATTTTTCATAAAATCCATAAAAAAAAATCAGTAAACACTGTTTGCACAAACTCTCATAGTAACCACTTAATGTCTGATGAATGCTAAACTCTGTAGTAAATAATTGATATACAGTACTCTGAACTAACTTATACCCCCCTTCTAACTAATCTAAATTTTTTTTTTCATTTCTCCAGTAATCAGAGGTTGGAACTAGTCACCAAAAATCTTATAATTTTAGCCCTTATCTTTTTGATAAGTTCCTGGGTCTTCCTAGTCTTTGACTAGTCACCAAAAATTAGAGAATTTTAGCCCTTACTTTTTACTAGCAAGTTCCTGGGTCGTCCTAGACACAACATAATCTCAAAGGAGTTCTAACAGTCTATATACATTTGCTTTGGGGGCAGACTAATAACAGAATCTAACTTAACAGAGTTTAACAAACAGAGTTTAGAAGTCATCAACATCAGAAGTTAGTCATGAGAGGCAATGCACACAGCAGTTACAGACTCAGAGTTTAGGATAGATAAACTAAGAGATGCTATGAATATGGAAACAGTATCATGCTGTGTTAATTTTCTACACAGTCTAAGATTAGATCACAAATAACTTAGAAGGATTCATGATTAATTACTGAGAATTATGCTTCATACAGATTTCTTCATCGATGTATATGTTCAGACAATAACATTATCAGAGTTTGTCCAACATTTCAACAGTGTATGACCTACAGAGTATTCTAACAATTGTATTATCACATCAAGGTATCCTAATCACAGAAACATAATCACAGAAACATGAGCAACATATTATATAAGTAAAGCTTGAGTCTAACCAGTATCTCTAGTCGAAACCTGAGATCATTCCTAGTTCATTTACCAGCCTTGTAAATGTAGCTTCACTCAATGGCTTGGTGAAGATGTCTGCAAGCTGTTGTTCTGTAGACACAAAATGAAGCTCAATATTTCCTTCCTCTACATGTTCTCTGATAAAATGGTACCTTATGCTGATGTGCTTGGTCATTGAATGCTGTGCTGGATTACCTGTCATAGCAATAGCACTTTGATTATCACAGAAAATAGGTATTTTACTGTACCTTAATCCATAATCCAGCAATTGATTCTTCATCCACAGAATCTGTGCACAACAGCTACCAGCCGCAATATACTCTGCTTCAGCTGTAGATGTAGAAATTGATTTCTGTTTCTTGCTGTACCAAGAAACAAGTCTGTCCTCCAGAAATTGACAACTTCCACTGGTGCTTTTTATGTCTGTCTTACAGCCTGCAAAGTCTGCATCAGAGTAACCAAGTAGCTTGAAATCTGATTCTTCGGGATACCACAGACCTAAGGTTATGGTGCCCTTGAGATACTTAAAAATTCTCTTCACAGCTGTTAGATGTGGTTCTTTGGGGTCTGTCTGAAACCTTGCACAAAGAGAAGTTGCATACATGATGTCAGGTCTGCTTGCTGTTAGATAAAGAAGAGACCCTATCATGCCTCTGTAGCTTGTCATATCTACTGGAGCTCCTATGTCTTTGTCCAACTTTGTTGATGTTGCCATGGGAGTTGTTGCAAATGAGCAGTCAAGCATACCAAATTTCTTGAGAAGATTTCTGGTATATTTTGCTTGATTTATAAAAATCCCATCATCTGTTTGCTTCACTTGTAGGCCTAGAAAATAACTAAGCTCTCCCATCATGCTCATTTGATACCTGGACTGCATGAGCTTGGCAAACTGATAAGCGTGCGTTTAATCCTAATATTGTCCCTATATTTAAGTTATTTTGCATTGATTTGGATTTTTATTTAATTAATTCTAATGTTTTATTGTAGGAATTAAGGAGTTATAATAAATGAAGGCTTAGAGTTTAAATAGCAAGAGATGAAGATAAATTTGATTAAAATTCGGATTTTCCGGGTAGCTTGCGCAGTCTGCATTGTTTTGGCCATATCTGGAGTTCTACAAGTCCGATTCTGACGATTCAACAGCCCACGGAAAGCTTATGAGAAGGGCTTTATTTCTGAAGTGGTCTTGTATTTAAAATCCAGCCGAATCAGCCCAGAATCTGAGTCAAAAAGTCAACTACGAATTTCTTCTTCTTGGAATTCAATTTTGATTGGGAATTTTCCTTGTATTTGTATTAAATAATTAAAAACACTTTTATTAGAGATAATATAGGATATACATCAGACCTAATTAGAGATACACACGTACGAGAGATAGAGGCACAGGTAAGAGAGAAATAAGAAGCTTTGAAGATAGAGATTCAACCACTGAAGACGTTCAATTGGATTTGTTTTCTTCTTCTTTTTGTTCAGAATTCTCTCCTTAACTTTGTAATCATGTTTATGTGCTATCAATTCTTGGATGTTTTTGAGATCTTTGTTATGAACTAATCTTATAAAGTTGGGATTTTTATGGAACCCTAGCATGGGATTATTGGTGTTTTGTTAAAGAGTATTGTATGTAGTTCTGCAATTTATTCATTCAGGTGTTTTTCATGCTAAAACTTGCTATTGTCTGATCAACCTTAGTGGGTTAATGAGTTAATTATAATACCGAGAGGGTTATGGTTAATTGACATAAGACTTGACTGGTGCATGCTTATATATATTTGGATTATAATATTGTTACGGTATAGACATATATTGTAACTGTGCATAGTTTTATGGATTGGTGCTTAATTACATTCTGAAGAGTAAATTGGCATAGACATATGTTAGTTTATTTGATAGGAATTATACCATAGTGATTTCGAGAGAAACCTATGACCATTGAATTCTAGCTAGTAAGTTGGGAATTTGCTAAGTGCTCTGCAACTTTATTACTGATATTCACATGTTAGGGGGAAGTAATTATCCTGACTTATCTTCTCATATTTGGAACTCATTAAAGTCTCTTCTCTAATTTAAATTAGTTGGTTATTTAGTTCTAATAAATAGTTTATTTATAAAAATCAACAATCAATATTTTTGTTCGATAACTGAATTGTTAGATATAACTTGCGATTGATACGAATTTACAGTCCTTGAGGAACGAAATCTGGTATTTACTACTGTATTACTTGTTTGCGATTGTGTACACTTGCACATCTACATTTTACGCAACAAGTTTTTGGCGCCGCTGCCGGGGATTGTTTTAGTTGTTAATTGCGAAGTTAATTTTCTTACAGTTTGGTTTTTGTTACTTCTGTGCTAACGGGGGTAATATTTGTTCTTATCATGTGTCTTTGTGTATGAACGAAGAACCTTCAGGATTATTTGCCTTTGATCCTGAAATTGAGCGAACTTTCAAAGTAAGAAGAAGAGTGCAACGCGAAGTTAAGGAAGCGAACCTAGTTATGGGTGATGAGACTGCTAATAATCGGAATGTGGCACCTAATGTTCAGAATGGTATGATGGTGTTAGATGATCGAGATAGTGCCATTCGGCAGTATGGGAAACCTCGTGTTGGTGAGTTAAACTCAGGGATTGTCAACCCTGATATCCAAGCAACACAATTTGAGCTGAAGCCAGTCATGTTCCAGATGTTGCAGACTGTAGGTCAATTCAGTGGGATGTCTAATGAGGATCCTAATCTTCATCTTCGATTGTTTGTTGAGGTTTGTGATTCTTTCAAACTTTCTGGGGTCACTAATGATGCTTTGAGATTGAAGTTGTTCCCATATTCTGTGAGAGACATGGCTAGAGATTGGTTGAATTCGTTGCCACCAGGTTCAGTGGCTAATTGGAATGATTTGGCAGAAAAATTCTTGATGAAATATTTTCCTCCTACCAAGAATGCAAAGCTTCGTAGTGAGATTAATTCTTTTCAGCAGCTGGACGATGAATCTTTATATGAGGCATGGGAGAGATTCAAGGCATTACTGAGAAAATGCCCACATCATGGTCTTCTTCATTACATTCAGATGGAGACATTCTATAATGGTCTCAATACTCAGACAAAGTTGGTGGTAGATGCATCTGCAAATGGAGCTTTGTTAGCCAAATCATATAATCAGGCATATGAGATTCTTGAGACAATTGCAACCAATAATCATCAGTGGATAACTAATAGGGCTCAAGCTGGGAAAAAAGTAGCTGGAATTTATGAAATTGATGCTGTAACTTCAATGAAAGCTCAAATATCATCCATTGAAAATATGCTCAAGAACTTGACGACGGGAGGTAATCAATCTATGGGGCAGTTAGTGAGTCCACATGCTAATCAAATCAAGAATGTTTCATGTGTGTATTGTGGTGAAGAGCATACTTATGATAGTTGTCCTTTAAATCCTGAATCTATCTATTACGTGGGAAATCAAAATAAGGGTGGCCCTTATTCAAACACCTACAATAAATCATGGAGGCAACATCCTAACTTTTCTTGGAACAATCAAGGGGCTACTTCTGGAACTTCATCAAATACCTTTAGGCCAAATTATCCACCTGGATTTTCTCAACAAGCTCAACAACAATTCCCTCAACAAGCATCTCAATCTAGTTCTCTTGAAAATGTGCTTAAAGCATACATGGCAAGTAATGATGCTCTCATCCAAAGTCAAGCAGCATCACTGAGAAATTTGGAGAATCAAGTTGGACAACTAGCTAATGAGCTAAGAAATCGACCACATGGCACTCTCCCTAGCGACACTGAAAAGCCTAGGGATGTTGGGAATGAGCACTGCAAAGCTATGACATTGAAGAACGAAAAAGTCTTGGAGAATGCTAAATCTAAGTCCAAAGAAGGTGATTACTCTATGACTGAAAGTGATGATAAGAATTCAGAAAATAATGGTGTCAAGACTTCTAAGGTGGTTCCAACCATGCAACCACAACCACCATTCCCTCAACGGTTTCAAAAGCAGAAGCAAGATGTTCAGTTTAAGAAATTATAGATGTTCTAAAACAGCTTCACATCAATATTCCACTTGTAGAAACTCTTGAGCAAATGCCCAATTACGTGAAATTCATGAAGGACATTCTCACAAAGAAGCGGAGGCTGGGGGAGTTTGAGACTGTAGCTCTAACACAAGAGTGTAGCTCATTTGTGCAGAATAAATTACCACCAAAGATGAAAGATCCAGGGAGTTTCACTATTCCTTGCACTATTGGAAATTCTTATTGTGGTATGGCATTGTGTGATTTGGGAGCTAGTATAAACTTGATGCCTATGTTTGTGTTCAGGAAATTGGGAATTGGAGAAGTCCGGCCTACAACTGTCACTCTTCAACTAGCAGATAGATCTCTTGCTCATCCTGAAGGAAAGATTGAAGATGTTTTGGTCAAGGTGGACAAATTCATCTTTCCTGCTGATTTTATTGTCTTGGATTATGAAGCAGATCGGGAAGTCCCCATTATCTTGGGTAGGCCATTTCTTGCTACTGGAAGAACATTAATTGATGTGCAAAATTGGGAGCTAACGATGAGGGTTCAAGATGAAAAGGTGACTTTCAATGTTTTCAAGGCTATGAAATATTCTGATGATGTAGAATATTGTTCAGCAGTCACTTTGGTTGATGATCTAGTTTCTGAAAAACTAGAGTATAATTCTTCTCATGACCCTTTGGAGCAATTGATTCTCAATGTATCTGAAGATGAAGTTGATGATGTTGATCTTTTAGCTTGGTTGGAAGCTAATTCACATGGTACAAGAACTAGAGGCCGTTTTGAGTCACTGGAGTTATCATCAAGGGAATTCAAGATTCCAAAGCCATCCATTGTCGAACCACCAGAGTTAGAATTGAAAGCTCTTCCTTCTCATTTGAAGTATGCTTATTTGGGACCTTCTTCTACTTTGCAAGTTATTGTCTCTGTTGAATTGTCAAGTGCTCAGGAAGATCAATTGTTGTAAATTCTTAAGAAGCACAAGAAAGCTACTGGGTGGACTATTTCGGATATTCGAGGTATTAGCCCTTCTATTTGTATGCATAAAATTTTGTTGGAAGATGGTTCTAAGGGATCTATTGAAGGCCAACGTAGATTGAATCCCATCATGAAAGAGGTGGTAAAGAAAGAGATTATCAAATGGATTGATGCAGGAATCATTTATCCAATTTCAGATAGCTCATGGGTTAGTCCTGTTCAGTGCGTGCCGAAGAAGGGTGGACTCACAGTGATTAAGAATGAAGATAATGAGTTGATTCCGACCAGAACAGTTACGGGTTGGAGAATTTGCATTGATTATCGAAAGTTGAACAAGGCCACTAGGAAGGATCATTTTCCATTGCCCTTTGTTGATCAAATGCTGGACAGACTTGCTGAAAGAGAGTACTATTGTTTTCTTGATGGGTATTCTGGTTATAATCAGATAACTGTAGCTCCAGAAGATCAGTACAAAACTACATTCACATGTCCTTATGGTACTTTTGCCTTTCGAAGAGTTTCGTTTGGGTTGTGTAATGCGCCTCCAACTTTTCAAAGATGTAAGATGGCTATCTTTTCTGACATGGTTGGTGATTTTCTAGAGGTATTCATGGATGATTTCTCTGTGTTTGGAGATTCTTTTAATGATTGTCTATGTAATTTGGGTAAGGTGTTAAAAAGATGCGAGGAAACTAATCTTGTACTTAACTGGGAAAAATGTCACTTCATGGTGAAGGAGGGCATCGTATTGGGTCATAAAGTTTCAAGGAAGGGACTCGAAGTTGATAGGGCGAAAATTGAAGTCATTGAGAAGCTACCTCCTCCTACTTCCGTCAAAAATTTCTAAGCCACTTTGCAAGTTATTAGAGAATGATACACCCTTTCAGTTTGATGGAGCATGTTTGAAGGCTTTCGAGGAATTAAAGCAGAGGTTGATTTCAGCACCTATCATTATTGCACCAGATTGGAGCTTGCCCTTTGAATTAATGTGTGATGCTAGTGATTATGCGGTGGGTGCGGTAATGGGTCAAAGAAAGAACAAGGTATTTCATCCTATCTACTACGCAAGTCGTACTTTGACCGGAGCTCAATTGAATTACACGGTGACTGAAAAGGAGCTTCTCGCTGTTGTGTTTTCATTTGACAAGTTTCGATCTTATCTTGTGGGCACTAAAGTGGTTGTCTTCACTGATCATTCAGCCATCAAGTACTTGATCACTAAGAAGGATGCAAAGCCACGGTTGATTAGGTGGGTTCTTCTACTTCAAGAGTTTGATATTGAGATACAAGACAGAAAAGGTGTTGAAAATCAAGTAGCTGATCATTTATCAAGAATGGAGTACAATGAGGAATCTAGCACTTTGATTCCTATTAAAGAAACATTTCTAGATGAACAAATGTTTCAGGTACAACTCTCTAATGTTACTCCTTGGTTTGCTGATTTTGCCAATTATTTAGCTACTGGGTTAATGCCGCTGGATTTATCAAGTCAACAAAGAAAGAAATTCTTGCATGATGTGAAATCTTATTTTTGGGATGAGCCCTATTTGTTCAAGCAAGGTGCAGACCAAATTATTAGAAGATGCGTTGCTGAATTTGAGATGCAAGATATTCTTTTCCATTGTCACTCATCTCCCTCTGGTGGACATTTTGGTGGACAACGCACTGCTGAAAAGGTATTGCAATCTGGTTTCTTTTGGCCCTCTCTGTTCAAGGATGCTCATGCATATGTTGTTAGATGTGATCGTTGTTAAAGGGTTGGTAATATATCGAGAAGAAGTGAGATGCCTTTGACTAATATTCTTGAAGTAGAGTTGTTTGATGTGTGGGGCATTGATTTCATGGGTCCATTCCCTCCTTCTTTCAAAAATGAATACATCTTAGTGGCTGTTGATTATGTTTCTAAATGGGTGGAAGCTGCTGCCTATCCCACTAATGATGCAAAAGTTGTCATCAAGTTCTTACACAAACATATCTTTACTCGCTTCGGAACCCCAAGGGCTATAATCAGTGATGAAGGTACACACTTTGTGAATAAATTGTTGGCTAGTACTTTAGCTAAGTATAATGTGAGACACAAGGTAGCTACCGCATATCATCCTCAAACTAATGGGCAAGCTGAGTTGTCTAACAGAGAAATTAAGAATGTTCTTGAGAAAGTGGTGAATCCGAGTCGAAAGGATTGGTCTACAAGGTTAGACGAGGCTCTTTGGGCATATCGTACTGCATATAAAACTCCTTTGGGTATGTCTCCTTATCGTTTGGTTTTTGGAAAGGCGTGTTGATAAGTGCATATTTTTGCATATTTTTATTACCTATTTATTGCTTGAACTCGTATTTTAATAAATTATTTTGTTGCATTTCAGGAAAATTCGAGAAAAATGAAGAAATGACAAAATAAAGAAATAAATGACAAAAGAAGAAGAAGAAGGACCAAAATAGAAGAAAAAGGAAAGAGAATGGAGGGTGGTGCACATTTTGCCAAAACCAAATGGATGGCCAAGATTTAGCCAACACTAAACCAAATCAATGGCTAAGATTAGCCCATACCAACCAAAACCCTAAATTATTGCCTATAAATACCTCCATCTTCTCTTGTTAAAACACACCATTACCTTACATGCTAGAATTAGATTGTATTAGTTCATCTCCAAAAATTATAGTTGTAATTTTCTAATTTTCTTCTAAACACTCTTTATTTTTATGCAAGTTCAAGTTCATTTAATTTCTTGCACTTCTCGTTCATTTCTCTCCTTGTTCTTTATTTCGTTATTTTCGTAAATTCTCGGGTGGACAAAGTAGCAACGCTACCCACACGGGATTGAAAGTATCGATTTGAAGAATTTGTTTTCGTAATTTTAATTCTCGTTTTAATATTAATTACACTCCTTTAAATTTCCATTTTATTGTGGGTTTTATTACTATTAATTGTAGATCTATATTTTCATGTTTTATGTATTAGAATAAAAAATAAAAAAAAAATTATTACATAAATATTAGTTGTATTAATTTCCTGCACTTGTTACCTGCTTTAATTTTTATTCGAAACATTGGTCTAATCTCCCCTGCTTATAATCAGTTTATTCCTCTATTTTTCCTTATACAGGCAAGCACAAGCCCAGCTTCTAAAACTCCCCTGTAACTCCTTCTCTCTATCTCTCTCTCTCTCTCCTTCCCCTTCCTCTCTCCGTTCGCTGCATCCCAAATCAACATCCTTCCCCTCCTTATTTCTTCTTCTTCGTCTTCATCAATTAACACTACCCTTCCCCTCTTTCTCCTCCTCCCACACAAATCAGTCTCTCTCTATCCCCACAAAAGCGCCGAATCTTCCTCTCCCCTCTTTTCTTTTCTTGTTCGATTAAATCAATCTTTCTCTCTCTCTCTCTCTCTCTCTCTCTATATATATATATATATATATATATATATATATATATATATATATATATATATATATATATATATATATATATCTCCCTCTTAGTCGAACCAAGCCCATCTCTCTGTCTCTCCATTTTCGAAGTAAAACCACCGAAACCATTCCTCCTCATTCCTTTTTTACACAAAACCCTTTTCTCTTTAGTTGTAACCCCTTTTATCAGTTTAAATTAGCTATTAGATTAGGATTTTCGTATTTGTTCTTGTTTGAATTCGCTGGTTTGTTCTTCAGAGTTGCGAAATCGCGTGTCCATCGAGTCCGTGTTTCTGTTTTGTTCATACCAATTTGTGCTTCGAGTTTTTCTGTTTTTCCTGTTTTCCGAGTTTTTTTTCTCCTAAGTTTGTGTTAATTGTTTGGTTAAATCGTGAGCTTTTGTTGTTGTTCGTCCTTTAACAGGAATTATTTTCGGATTGTTGCTGTGTAGTCGAGTTTATATGTAGTACTGAGTTGAAATTCATTCGTTAATAAGTAAATTGCGAGTCGGTTCTTGATTAGTTGAGTTGTGTTGGGTATGTCTGTTGCGGAAAAGATTGATTTTTATGTTTATTTAATGGGGTAAGATTGATAGGGGTGGAGCATGTTGTTGGGGAAGTATGGTTTTTGTAGATGAAATGCCGCGGGGATGATGATGTTGCTTTGGGTTTTTGAAGTGGTTTGTGTTCTTTTAAACATTGTCAAGTACATGGGTGCTGAATTTGATCAATTTTACAGGCTTCTTTCCTTTTGCAATCGAACTTGACCAAATTGTCATAGTTTGTATACTTGTGAAACATAAGGATAGAAATTAAGTGGTTTCTAAGTTACATGTTGTTGAACATTGAATCATAATGAAATGTACATTGCATTTTATTCTTTAAAAAAAAAGTTTTAGAAATAAAATTTAGTTTAATTTCGAAATTAGGAATTTCAGAATAATTTTAATTTGATTGTTTTTACTCTTTTAATTAATTAGTTTAGAGTTTGAATAATAATTTAAATTTTATTTTTTTTAAATTAATTTAAAATTTCTTTAAAAAAAACTGAAATAAAAAAATTCAAATTGCCTTAGATCGATTAATTAGAAATTAAAGGTGGCTAATTTTTATGCCCTTTTAATTGATTAAATTTAAAAATTAGATTAAATTAATTTTTTTTAATAGCTTAAATTTTTCTTTAGAATTAAATAGCATAAAATCCAAATTTTACAAAAATCCCAAATTGTTCTAATTCGCCTAAGTTAAAAATTAAGCCATCGCGAAAATATTAGTCCCTGTGGATCGAATCTTAAAATATTAAACGAGATCGTGCGCTTGCGATATTTAATTGTCATATTTTCGGCACATCAAGTTTTTGGCGCCGCTGTAGGGGAGTAATTATTTTTCGCACCTTAATTTTTAATTTTTCGGATTAGTTTTCTTTCGCTTGCCTTAGTTTTATTTCATTTTTTTTAGGAAAGTTTGGAATTTCGGGAATCTTCTCTCGGAGCGTGGAAAAATTGGAATTTCTGAAAGCGTGCTTCGGTAACCCGTATCTCCCTCTTTTCATCTTTTTATTTTAGAAAATCACAAAAAAATAAAAAAATCAAAAATCAAAAAAATTATTTGTAAATACATACTTGTTGCATCATGCATTTAATCACTTAGGGCACATCAAGATTTTTATTTTTTTTAATTTTTCGTATCTTATAAATTGTGGTGATTGCTGGAGGACCCAAAGGTACGTTAAATTTCTTCTTTCTTTTAGTTAAAACACGTAGTGTAAGCATCCATAATTGTTTATAGTTTTGTATATATTTCGTTGTTTGTTGCATCATTTTAATAAACCTTAAGGGCAAAACCACTCACAAGATAAGGGGAGGGATTTCATCACTCTTTCCATGGCCCAAAAACAATTTAATCCATCATTTTGCATACCCTAGCCTTTAATAAAATTGATTAGACGTTTGCCCCTAGGAATTTCGTGCTCAATTAGGAAGGTACCTAAGAAACAAAGTAATCATTAATTATTCCGAATCATTGGTGTCTAGGCTAGCGAAAGCTTACCTGGCCAATTAAGATTTGGTGTCTAGGCTGGTGTTTAGCCTCTTGGCAATGCTTGCACCTACCTGGCCAAATCGGTTTGAATAAATTCTAATTTACCGAGTTTTTGGTGGTCCTTACAGTTAGGAGCAAGGTCTAGTTGACTTTATTAAGAAACCTAGGTCCAAAATCTTTCTTTTGATTTTTCACCCTTTATTTTGTGTGCTTAATTTTTCGCAAATTATTTGCTAAGTGTTTTCTTCCTGTTCATGCACACTACTTGGGTTAGAGATAATTCTGCTAGGTTAGTGAGACCAATTGAGTGTTCATCCTCTTCAGAATTCGAACCCGTAGAAATTCTTAACCCCGTAGTAACCATGGCAGTTTCTGATAGGTCCCGTAAGAGGGCTATATTAAGCTAGAAGGGGGTTGAATAGATTAATTACCAATTTAAAAATTATTATGGCGTTTTAAAATAATTTTCCCTTTTTAAAACTTTACCGAGTCATTATGCAGTTTATAAGTGCAGAAATAAAAGACTAGGGAAGAAAATACCACACAGGAGATTTTATCCTGGTTCGCGATGGCGCAACCCCTAATGGATTCGCTCACCCCTACTCCAGTTCCCGAGCTCCTCTCCGGACTCGAGATTTTCCCTTAAAAGTAACTCGCTCCTTTAGTAGGCGGAGAAGCCTTTACAACCCTATAAATATTGGTCTTGGTACGTATCTCCGAGACACTACCTCATAGTAAATATAAAAACCCACAAGACTCGTCTTGGGTTGTAACTCCCCGTTACACCCTCAAAGTCGTTGTGAAAAACCTACACAACTTATCTTAGACAGCAACTCCCCGCTACTTCTTCAAAGTTGATGTAGAACCCTTGGTGTAGTCTTTGAAATCCTTGTTTTTGCCGGTCTTGGATCTTAGATGCAATGTCTTGGGTCTTTCCTCTTCTTCACGGTGCAAAGGCCACTAACTCCCCGTTAATGCCTAGGACTTGGGTCTTAGAACGAGAATCACCTCACTTCAACTTCACCTCACTGCAAAACTTAGAAAACAATATCTACGAAACAAACCCTAATATAAAGAGAGGTTTGGACTTAATATGTCCTCAGGTGACTATAATATTCTTACTCGAATATTAATTAAAGTAAGTTCAATAAGCTTTATTTGCTAATGACTTTTTAATACAATACTCCGTATAGTGAGATTTAAATATATCTCGGAGTTTGTAAATCTTGATTATTTCCTTTAAGCTCGTAGGCTTATAAGGTTTTATAATCGTATACTTTGGCTCGTCTTTTATAAAGATCGAAGTATACTTACAATTACTTCTTTGTTGAAAATACGTCTATTTTCGAAGTATTGTATAAATCAAGTCCTTGATGAGCTTTATAGCTAAAGGATCTTTGATAAACAACTTCTCGTTCGATATAGTCTTGTTATAAACTATTCGTATTTATATTTAAACGAGAGTGTTACAATATTACTTTAACAATTTGCACTTTAATATTATTTGGCCAATTAAACACAACACACAAATAAACGCACACGTACGTAAAAGTAACTCGGCTTATCTATAGGATAAAACGAGGGCCGCTATTATGCGTTAAAATAGTGCGGAATGTAAAATCACTCACAAGTGTGAGGACGAGAAGAAAAAGTGCGGAAAGTAAAAATCACTCACAAGTGTGAGGACGAGAATAAAAAGCGCGGAAAATATATAAACGGCTTTCGCCACGCTATTATGCGTTTAAAGTAGTATCACTCACAAGTGTGAGGACTAGAAGAAAAGAGTGCGCAAAATATATAAATAGAAGCTTAACAACTTATTTCCCCCGAAACACTAGAGGTGATAGAAGGGAAACAAATCACGCTTTAGCACAATTATATATATCACAATAATAAATATTAATGGCCAAAGTTAGTGCGTTAAATATTTAATTAAGGCTTTTAGATTCTTTTCCCTCGGAACACTAAGGTGATAGAAGGGAATTAAATCAAGCTAGATATAATTATTTGACCGTTGTCAAATATAACCTCTTTTTGTGGTGTTGTAATATTTCGAATCGTTTTGTTCGAAATTTAATCCTTGTACGGATTTTTATGGTCTCGATTTGAGATCCGATATAAGAGCTTTATAAAGAATATGAGATGAAGGTATAGAGCTCTTATATGTATATAAAATATGGTCGGTTAAGACTCGAATAGTGAAGCTAAAAATTACCACTTTTGGATATCGCCGGAAAAAGTTTGCCGGAAAAATTCGCCGGAGGTTCAGCAGGATTTTGACGTGTTGGACGAACTTGGGCAGCCCTTCGGGAGGCCGGATAGTAGTGGTAGAGGAGCTTGCTTGGTGGGAGAGAGCTTGGTTGAAGGAACTAAGCTTGTTGGAACAAAAACCTTGTATATATGTAAGTATATATAAGAAAGAGAAGGTTTTTGAGATGAAGTGGGTGTAGAGAGGGTTTGGATATATTGAGAGAGCTTTCACTTCTAAATTCCCAGCACTTATTTGGCTCTTTAGCTTGAAGAAAATGGTTGGGGGGAGGGGGTTTATTTATACGAAGAGTTGGGTGGAAGGAAGGGTGAGGATTGAAGGTAAAAGGAGTGGTTAGGATTGAAAGCACTTGGATTGATGAGGTGGAAAGTGGTTTTGTGTTTCTTTGGAGTGGTATTGTGTTTCTTTGCAAGTGGGAGTGGTATTCTACACAAATATCCCAGCTGTGTTTTGAGCTCTAATTAATTGTATCGGACTCGTATCAATTAACGAATAAATACGTAACATATTTCGTTAATTAAATACCCGATTAATACGAAAATTCCCAATAACTAATTCTAAAATTATGGAGCATTTAGGAATATCATAAAATGAAATTCTGGAAGTTTTGGTCAAAAATGGTCAACGTTGACTTAGTCAAACGTGGTCAATTGTGAACCCACTGCCTCGATTTTCGTGCCCGGACCAAAATTCTCAGAAAATTACGAAACTTTTACCATGCATAAAAAATAACATTTAAGTGACCCATGTCAAGTTTCAAGTCATTCTAGCAAGTGGAAGTATTTTATTTAGATTTAATACGAATAAATAAGGTTTCGGTTTCGAATAAAATACGATTGGTCTTTCTATGAGATAGATTCAACTTTTGACCAATGTTTTGACTAGAATAAATACTTAGAATATATTTC
The DNA here is from genome assembly GCA_036435485.1 of Saposhnikovia divaricata. Taxonomy (NCBI): domain Eukaryota; kingdom Viridiplantae; phylum Streptophyta; class Magnoliopsida; order Apiales; family Apiaceae; genus Saposhnikovia; species Saposhnikovia divaricata. The sequence goes on from CM071598.1 coordinate 136,079,812, forward strand.
CTAATATATCAAATATATTGAGAGTGTAGGAAATAATTTTGAGTATTTAAAATAATTTTCTCCGAAAATAGAATAAATTGAAGAAGCGGGAGAAAAATTACTTTAAATATTTCTAGCACGAGATAAAAATGAGTATTAATATTCTACCACTGATTATTAATATTCTTGAGGATAAGAATATTTTGAGTGCGAAGGCGGAATATTTTCGAATAAAACTGATCGTTTTAAATATAGCACGAGTTCTTTAAAGAATATTAATCCTCAATTATTCTTTGTTCGAGCCTGTCGCCCTATAAATTTTTGCAACGAAGATCTAAAAAATATCAAATCTCAATATTTCTTTTTCGATCTTATTGCCTTGGTGTAGAGATATATTCCATAAAAATATAATTTGATTTTTTTCGCAATAATGGAATATCTCTTATAATTGAAAATAGATATTGCTAGAATTGACTTTTGACTTTTGACAGAATCAATTAAATTAATGACCTAGTGGAGAGGATAACTAAGTGTAATTAAATTTTATGTTAAATCGTACAAATACCAAAATAAATAATATATCGAAGATATCCTTTCAATCTTCCCCTTTTTGGTATTTGCCAAATAAAACATAAAATTTAAAAAATTACCCGTGTGTGCTTCCCCTTAGTGTATGCATGAGTTAAAAAATATTTTAGACTCGATTCGAAGCACGCGGTCTAATTCTACTAATTGATTCCTGCAAAACACCTCATGAGAAGAATAATTATTGTTAGGCATAATTTATATAAGAAATTTTGAAAATTTTAAATTGGGGGGTCTAATTTTCTCTTCCCCTTTTTGTTTGGCATATAAGCAAAAGGTTGTATGCTCTTCCCCTTTTTGAATTTTGGGGGTTTACTTTTTCTCTTCCCCTTTTTGTAACTTCCCCTTGAAGTATGATTTGATTTGAATCAAAATCATTTCTATTTTCCTCTTTTAGCTCTTTAGTTTTGAGCTTTCAAAGATTGGTGTTTTTACCAATTTATTTTCTTCCTTATTTCTCCATTAATGTCTACCTCTCCCCTTTTCATAGTCACATACAATTTTTGTTTTTGTGACTCTAAAATCTTTCCGTTTTTATTTATACAAGGCTTATGTAAGCTCTTTTAAAAAATGTCATGTATGGTGGAAAGAGTTTCCTTGTTTGTAAATGAATTTCAGACTCGTTTTGGTGTGAAATCAATACAGTTTATATATGTCTAAATCTTTTCGAATCATTTTTATGTTGATCAAAGTTGCTCATATTTTGGCAATCATGATTCATACATAAATATGTTAAACTCAGAGACAAACAATCATAAACCATTCAATCTTTGTCAAGTACTTATTCAGTCTATAACGTTTTTGATGAACGTTTAGTACAGTATCTTGATCAATGTTCAGTAAATAATCGATACAATTAATATCAAAAATCGTTCAGGAATTACAAGTGTATCAACTTTCTTAATAATCATACTAGATACAGATATAGTACGCTTCACTGAACTGTATTTCCATATAAGACTTCTGTGAGCTTATAGTGGTCAGTTCTTTCAATCATAATCTGCAAGTGAACAATACAACCATGCTAGAGTTTATAGTAAGAGAATCAAATGATCGTGCATAGTGTTTATTCAATACTCTTTTAACAGTTTAAATAGCTAACTCAAGTTTTACAGATCATCCTAGGTTGAGAGATCATAAACAGGCAATTCTCCAGAGTAGTAGCAAGATTGTTCACAACTGTAATCTTTTTGTTTATATATGTCACTTATATATCATATATTTTAGTACAGCTAGACTAGAAATTTGATAAGGAAATCACTATATCTCAAGCTTTTACTCAGTCATTAATAGTGCAATATCATAATTTAGATAACTCACTTGGATAAAATGATTATGAATTGTATTCTAAGCATCTGACAGAATAATAGATACATTATGCATAGTACTTTTCATCAATAAACACGACAGTTCATAGTACTCTATTATCTCAGAGATGAAACAGCTTAGAAACAACTTAGATAGATGTAAAGAGCAAATTTTAGTCAATGCAGTTGTATATACATTCAAAAAGTTCCTAACTAATCAGTGTGGTTCACTGATTCATGAGAAACTAACTGCAGAAGTTTTATTCTAACTTAAAGACACATTCTTTAAGTGAAGCAACATCAACATCATAGCAATAACAAGACATATTTATCCAACAAACAGAGTCAAAAGATATGTTGCAAACAAATGGCAACTTGTAGTGTCACAGAAATAGGCAGTCAAGTAACAGAGTTAACCTCAACAGGTTCAGCAGAAACAAAACCAAGATCCTTACCAAGAACAGGCAAGGAGGCATAGACCTTCTCCATTTCATCATCATTAGCAATAGCACAAAGTTCATCAACCAACTTATTTTCAGAATCTTTAGCAGTTTCAACACCAACAATCTCAACCAGTTTACCCTTTCCTTTATTGACTTTTCCCTCTAGGTTTTCAACCCTAGACACAAGCTCTATTTTTGATTCTTTAAGTAAGTCAATTTCCAAACTAAGCCTATTGACCTCTTCTCTAGGAATAGCATACACATCAGTTTTAGGAGCAAGAAAGGGTATAACAATCTTGTTTGGGTGGCTAGTTTGACAGTTTTTAAGAGTAATTTTGGGTTGAACAAGGCTATCAATAGCACAAAATTCCATCTTGTTAAGATGCAATCTAGACAAATGCACATACTGGGTTTCAAATATAGAAGTCAAGAGCAAATCAAATGGCATATAATCAGTGTTGAAAGCATTTATCATGTTGTGTACTATCATATAACTGACATTGAAGTCTATAGTATTTGATACTATCTTAAACATAACCTTTAAATCAACAAAGTCAAAGAAATTGTCATGTTTGGGTTTTGGCAAGATATTTTCCCTAAGGATTATGGCTAGTTGTTGAAATCTAGGCAGAAAATGTCTAAAATGGACAGCAAATTCTCTAGCACACAAGCCTTCAAGCACATCCTCTTCACAAAACAGACCAAGAAACAGTTCAAACTCACTTTGGCTAAAGACAAATTTTTCAAAGATGTTCACACAAGGAAGGTCAGAATGGTGATTTCCTAACCTAAGGGACTTGCAAACTTCTTTATGATCAACATAGATATTTTTACCATTTACAAAAGAACTCAGGTAAAAGATTTCATCAGACCTTTGTTTTACTTCAATGTTGGCATAGAATTCACCAATAAGATGAGTATAGAAATTAGGACCTCTATAAAACACAAAGTTTTCCCATTTAACAGATGTAAACATGCTTTGAATCTCACCACTAGGTTGGACAAACACCATCATTCCGGGCTGATTGTTTTGGAGCATTCTATTGAGTTTCCCAGAATTGGAAAGCCTCACTATGGTAGGGCCTGGGTGTTTGAGATTTGTTCTTGCTTTGTGAGAGTTAACTGATTTTTCAGATTTAGGCAAAGCTTGAAAAATCATGTTAGGGTTAGGGTTTCTAAAAATAGGTAGCTTACTTCCTTGAGTGAAGTAGGCATGTTCATTGAGGTTTTATGGTTCTTGTTTGATTTTCTTATGGTAGTGTTCCTTAGAACTATCAGGATGACAATATGGTGTGAAGGGAGCATAGAGAGAATGATTGAAGTTCTTTCTATTCATGGTTGGAAACAAAGGTAGGAGGGTGAGGTTTTTGGCTTTTGGGTTTGGGTGTAGAGGAGTGAATTCCATAAGATGATGGGGGTAAGAGTAGTGAGTGTGTGTAAATGTAATGCATGCATGATCACATATATATAAGCACTTAGCACAAATGAAGATAGGTTCAAGCATGCACAGGTTTTTATGAAATCCAACTTGAACTGATGCAATTTGAAACTACTATAGTGTTTTCATTTAATGATCTACCAAGCATGCATGGATATGTATGAGTATAAATCTGTATATTTTTGACAGAGAATCTTATAGGACAGATGACAACTATTGTGTGGCTCAATGTATGAAATTTTAAGCCCAAATCCGGATGCAAGCATGCATAAATGACAGACTCATGCAAGGTGTACCTCTATATATGCATACATATCATGACTCAAGTTTGTACATCAAATACTATTTAGATGCTTGACAGCTAAATGGATAGAAGTATTTGTAAGAGACTGTCAGGTATGAGAATTAAAGCAAGTAAGAGATACTCACAGAATATTACATGTAGTGAATAAAAGGAGCATGATAGGTTTGACTTTTTAATGATTACACAAAAGAGAGACAAGTGGCTGACTCTACCAAAAAGGCTATCTCCTAAAGACAAAGTTTGTATCCTCTAAAGTCTAATGAGGTCACCTTTCATTTAATGCCAAGTTACTACTTTTAGTACTATAAGAATATATTAATGATACCAGGCAATATATATGACAAATGATTGATTAATAGAGACTCTGCACACCAGACCACAATCTTACATTCATTTAAGAAGCACATATCATGTATTGACCAAGTCAAGCAACATAGACATAAGATGTATCACAAAACAAGACACATACACCACTTCACAGAACACAGTTTTGGATTAAAACAAGTAATAATCATGCAAAGTATGAATCCTAATTTATCTAAGTGGCCGTTGCACCCCAGTGTCCAGATACTAAGGTTCTCAAAGGCATCCCTAGCCAGGTCTTTGAGTGAGGGCAAGTGTGTGAGTGTATGCATGACTAGATATAGTAACTAGAATTGCAAGCCTAGTTAACACAGTTATAATACTAAACATCCAGGTCACACATAATAATTAGCACATTTCATTTTAGAGGCCACATTTAGTACTGTCAATATTATACAGACCATAGTTAGACCAAGGAGAGAACCAAGATAAGTTACATCAATTTCTCAAGTTACTCAGTTGACCAAGTCAAAGAACACAATCCAGACATATAAAGTACTTAACAATCATATAATATCCCATAACCTGCAAATTTTATTAAATCAGCACAGATAATTGACTTAGTCAAATTTCACACTTTTAGTCTCAAGTAATGACATATTAAATCAGCAAGTATTCTTAACTGTTAAGATCAACATTATTCCACTTTTAATTACTTCGAATATCCAAATCAGTGAATCATCATACTTATATAATAAATTTACACAAGATTCGAGTTATATCAGTTTGTTTTTACCACTTCGAGAATCCAGATGTATCAAAGCCCAATTTGATATACGAATCAAAACGATTCACCCATACATTCATTTAAAAATGAGGACCATATCATCAAGTACGATAGTTCAAGAAAAATAAATCCTGTAATCACATAAATTTCACAGAGAACACGCAAGCTAGTGAGTTTAACCGAAGTTATACCTTTGCTCGAGGCCTCGTTGTCTTCTCGAGTACTTACCAGTCCTAAAACTCTAAACTCGCACGAGTTTGAGTTGAGTCACCGAGTTGACTCACCGAGTTGGCTCACCGAGTCGCGTCGATTCCAAAGATTCAAGTTCTCACGAAGCTCGATCCATGGCTAATCATCACAGTAAAGCCATTTATTTGTGCTATCTTTATCATTCCTGTATAAAATCTTGAAGAACTAATTAGGTTTTTGAATAAAACGCTGATAAATTGAATTATTGCAATCGTATGTGTATACATAGTGTATATATGTATATATCTGTTGGTTTTGAGCCACAGATCAAGATCGATTGATACGAAAATGACTGATTATCAAAACCATGTTTCTCTAACCTAACTCAGCTGTAATTCATATCGATTCTTGGATTAATCGATATAAATGAAGATAGAAAGACTCGATCCAGTGTTTAGAGATGCTAATTTAGAAGAAAATTAGGGTTAAATCAAGAGATTTGAGAAAGCGGCGAGAGATAGAGATTAGGGTTCGAGAGAGAACAGAGACTCAAGCGGCTGAACAGTACTTCACACAAATGAGATTTGTGTAAAATTTTAGTATGTATATTTTACAAACCAAAGGCCAGGATTAAACCATCCTTGTGATGAATGGTCACGATTGTAGGGTTTTTAAGGTGTTGGATCGGGTCAAGCGGAGTTGGGCTGGGCCATTTAACATGGACTTGGTCGAAAATAAACAAAATATTCTAAAAATAATTTATATATATATTTTCGAAAATAAGTTTATAAATAAATAACAATTATTATATAGTAATAATAATATGTTAGATATTAATACTAGTAATTATACTAATATTTTGATTCCTTGTATTTGAGATAAATATCATTTATTTAGTATCACAAAAATATTTTCGAAATCAATTTCGATAAATATCTACTCGAATAGTTTTATCTTTAACCGTGGAAAAATTAAGTTCTCGATAAAACCCGATCGATAAAGTTTCATATGTTATCATTATCGATGAATCTGAGTTTTAGAGATTTAATCATCCGGAAAGATATCTTTTTCGTGAGATGACTATAAATAATGATAAATTTTCTCACAAAAATATATAAATATATATAATATTTATATATCAATATAAACCATTATTTTGGAATTTCCAACATTCCTAAATCCAAACGGAGTTTAGTGAATCTTTCGGAATTCAATGGTTTCGTGAATATGTCTGCGAGATTGTACTCAGTTTCGATATGAGTCATTTTTATATCGCCTTTATTGACATGATCACGTAAGAAATGATGTCTCACATCTATATGCTTAGATCTTGAATGTAACACGGGATTCTTGCTAAGATCAATAGCACTCGTGTTGTCGCATAAGATTGAGATTACATCAAATTTAGTATTATAGTCGGCTAATGTTTGCTTCATCCATAATATTTGAGCACAACATTTTGCGGCTACTATATACTCGGCTTTCGTAGTGGAAATAGATACCGAATTTTGTTTCTTGGAAAACCAAGATACTAGGCATCCACCCAGAAACTGACATGTACCACTTGTACTTTTTCTATCGACTAAATGCCCGGCATAGTCCGAATCAGAAAAACATACTATGTCGAATGGTACTCCTTTTGGATACCAAAGACCTACGTCAGTGGTTCCTTTTAAATATCTCAATATCCGTTTCACCGCGGATAAGTGAGATTCTTTTGGTGCTACTTGAAATCTAGCACACTTACCGACACTATATTGAATATCGGGACGACTTGCGGTAATGTATAGCAAGCTACCAATCATGCCTCGATATTTCTTAGTGTCAACGGGTATTCCGTTGGGATCTTCTGTTAATTTATCAGAAGTCGACATGGGAGTAGAGATGGGTTTTGAATTTTCCATTTCAAATTTCTTTAGCATTTCTTTACAATATTTCGATTGTGAAATATGTATGCCTTCATCAGTTTGCTTAATTTGCAAACCTAGAAAGAAATTTAATTCACCCATCATACTCATTTCGAATTCTTTGCTCATATTATGAGAGAATTCTTTACATAGTGCATCATTGGTTGACCCAAAGATGATGTCATCTACGTATATTTGTACAAGCAAGATATCATCTTTTTCTTGTCTTGTAAATAAGGTTTTATCGGCCGTTCCCATTTTAAAATTGTTTTCTAATAGGAACTTGCTCAACCTTTCATACCAAGCTCTTGGGGCTTATTTTAAGCCGTATAAAGCTTTGTATAATTTGTATACATACTCCGGATGCGTGGCATCTTCAAAACCGGGAGGTTGTTTAACATAAACTTCTTCTTCTAATATCCCGTTTAAGAAGGCCGATTTGACATCCATTTGGTATACCTTGAAATCTTTATGACACGCGTAAGCTAATAGCATTCGAATTGATTCGATTCGTGCTACGGGTGCATAAGTTTCATCAAAGTCTATCCCTTCCATTTGGGTATAGCCTTGAGCGACTAATCTTGCTTTATTTCTAACAACCGTTCCATTTTCATCTAATTTGTTTCTAAATACCCATTTGGTTCCAATTATGGAAGTATCTTTGGGGTTTGGAACAAGTTCCCAAACTTTGCTACGAGTAAATTGTAGTAATTCATCTTGCATAGCCGAAATCCAATCCTCGTCTACTAAAGCTTCTTTAGCGGTCTTAGGTTCTATTTGTGATAGAAAACTAAGATGATTCACAACGTTTTGTACACGTGACCGCGTTTGAACTCCTTTATTTAAGTCTCCAAGAACATTATCTAGTGGATGACTTCTAATAATAGGAATTTCTTTTGGAAGTTCTACTTCCGTTTCGGCTAATTCTAATGGATTTCTAGGGATGGGAGTTCCAAGATCCATATTTTCGAATTGTCGAATAATATTTTCTACATCGTCTTGTTCAACATTATCGTTTTCAACAAGATCTTTGTACTTTGATGGTGGTTTTCTTTCATCAAATGCAACATTCATTGATTCTTCCACCACAAGTGTTTTAAGATTGAATACTCGATAGGCTTTGCTATTTGTAGAGTATCCGAGAAATATACCTTCACTTGATTTAGGATCAAATTTGGTAATATAGTCTTTCGAGTTTAATATGAAGCATTTGCATCCGAATACTCGAAAGTAACTTAGTTTCGGTGTTTTGCCAAAATAAAGCTCGTAAGGAGTCTTTTGAGATATTGGTCGTAGCAAAACCCGATTAAGAATATGGCAAGAAGTAGACATCGCTTCGGCCCAAAAATATTTAGGTCGACGATATTCATTAAGCATAGTGCTTGCCATTTCTTGTAGTGTTCGATTTTTCCTTTCTACAACTCCATTTGATTGAGGAGTGTATGGAGCGGAAAAGTTGTGTGTGATTCCATTTTCATCACAAAAGTTCGTAAAACTGGAATTCTCAAATTCTTTACCATGATCCGTTCATATATAGACTATGGTACTATTTTGTTGATTTTGAATCTTTTTGCATAGAGAAAAGAAAGATTCAAAAGCATCACTTTTAGATTTGAGAAATTCCGTCCACGTGAATCGTGAATAATCATCAACGATTACTAACGTGTATGAACAGCCTCCGAGACTTTGTATTGGAACCGGACCAATAAGATCCATGTGTAAAAGCTCGAGAGGTCTAGAGGTTGATACCATGAATTTAGCTTTGTGAGATGCTCGAATTTGTTTTCCAATTTCGCAAGCTTCACAAGTATGATCTTTTTGATATACCTCGTACATGATCTTTAGTTGATATATTTTTAATCAACTTCATGTTTACATGTCCTAATCTTCGATGCCATAACCAAAGGTCATCGTTTGTTGTGATTAGGCATACATTCTCATTCTTGCTCATGTCACATGTGTAGACATTTTTATTTCGAGGGCAAGTGAGAATTAATTTTCAATCTTTATCCAAAATACAACAATGAGTAGTAAAGAAGATTACCTTGTAATCATTGTCGCAAAGTTGACTTATCGAGAGAAGATTGTATTTTAGTCCCGTGACTAGTTGTACATTTGAAATCTTGAAGTGACTATTTCCGATGTCTCCGATGCCGACAATGATGCCTTTACTACTATCTCCAAATGTGACACTTCCCGCAGTGACATTTTTAATGTTGTTTAATAATGACTCGTTACCCGTCATATGTCTCGAACAACCACTATCAAGGTACCACATGTCTTGTTTCGCGGCAAGACAAACCTACAAAATAAATCAATTAAACTTATAGGTACCCTTTCTTCTTGAGGGTCCTGGGGTTAGTACATCATAATCAACATTAGCATGATAGTATCTAGGCATTGGATAATCATTGTTAGGTACGTATAGATTTCTAGAAGCATAATGTCTAGAATGATATGTAGGTCTAGTATGATCATAAAATCCATAGTTAGTACGATGTCCGTTGTATCTATTATTTGCAAAGTAGGGAGCATTTTGAGGATAGATATTTCGATTAGGGACATAATGATTTCTAGATGCATATCTTCTAGCATTGTTATGATACATTGTGTTTCCATTTTAAAACACTCTAGGTTGTTGAAACCTTTGTTACCTTTGATCATTATGAGCGACTCTATTAAATGGTACTTGTCTTTTAACCGTCTCATGTGGGTTAGATCCTTTACGAATCCAAACATGCTTCCCCTTAATCTCACCACTCTTGTATTTGCAATCAAAGCTAAATGCCCATCTTTGTTACAATATGTGCATTTTAGAGTGTGTGGTTGAGGAGGAGCTACTATAGGTTGCACTCTTGGTTGAACGTCTCGCACAGGGGGAGCGTTCCTATCATATCCCAAACCTTCACGGTTACGGGGTACTTGAGTGTGTACCATTCTATTCAACATCTCATTGCCAATTGTAAATTGTTGAACAATCGTTTCAAGGTTTTCTTTTTCTCTTTCTAAGGCATCAATCTGTTTGTTAAAGAATCTTGCTTGATCCATAACTTGAGATATGAGTTTAAAATTTTCTTCCTTCACTCTTTGAGTTTCTTCTAGGAGTTTCTTTTCTTTTAACTCAAAGATTTGTGAAATGTTTTCATGAGATTGAGATGTTACACTATTTCGAACAATCGATTCGTTTTGAATCTTTAAGTTCAAAAGATCAACATTAAGTGTACTAATGTTGTCGTTGAGTTGTAACTTCTCATTTTCCAACTCTTCAACTTGAGGTACTAAAGCCACATTTTCTACTTCATGGTTGAGAGCATTTTCCTTTAATTGATTGACCTCACTTTTTAAGTGATGATTTTGGTCATTCAAGGACATGATTTCATTTTCATTTTGGATTTTTTAAATCCATCATTCGAGTGAACTCTTTACTTTGCGTATGATGCATTTCTTCGAGTTTCATTTTCTCGGCCCATAATAGATGAAGCCTTTTATCAACGTCTTTATATTTGTTGTTGATACCTACTACAAGCTCAATTAAATCATATTTGCTCATATCAACTAGATTCAAGTTAGATTCATCTAATTGCAATTTATTTAAGATGTAGTTGAGATTAGAACTTACCTCTTGATGAGAAGTGGAGGCTCCCGTTGAAGTGGCTTCATCCCCTATAGCCATTAAGCACAAGTTGACAATTTCTTCGCTAGCTTCCGGAGCTTCTTCATCCTCACTTAGATCCCAACTGTTTTCCGCCACAAGAATTCTTCCTTTAACAAGCTTTGGACATTCTCTTTTGAAGTGACCCGGTTGCTTACACTCGAAACACACTTCTTGTGTTTCCTCCGGAGTTTGTTCTTTATATTTTGGAGGAGTGTAAGGAGGATTATTATTGTTGTTGGTATTATTATAGGCATTTGTATTTTGAGTGCCTTTGCCTTTGTTATAGCTCGTTGTTGGAATATTACTCTTATAGTTAGGACTATAATTTTGAGAGTAATTAGGTCTTCCTTTAGAGTTAAAAACTCTTTGTTGATTGTTTGATTTAAGGAAGCCTTTTACGTATCTTTGAGCCTTGCTTTGTAGCACACGACGAAGTTGTCTCGTTAGTAAAGCAATTTCGCTTTCATCGAGATCTTGGAGTTCTTCGTTTAACTCCTCGTCGTTTTCATTTTCATCGATTAATATAGCTTTTAACGCCACATTTTTCTTTTTGTCTTCCACTTTAGGAATGACCTTATCCGGAATATTGTCTTCTTCGTATGCACGAAGATTCCCGAATAAACTATCAATGTCATAATAATTGAGATTATGCATTTCTTTTGTGGTAGTAACTTTAACCTTCCAACTAGGAGGTAAAGACTTAAGAACTCTTCGGTTCTTCTCATTTCGAGAATAATTCTTTCCAAGTTGAGATAATTCATCGATTATACGAGTAAACCTTGTTTCCATATCGATGATATTTTCTCCTTCTTGGAGTTTAAAGTTCTCGTATTTGTGGATTAAAGTATCCATTCGAGAATCTTTTATATCAATGGTTCCTTCGTAGGTAACCACTAATTTGTTCCACATTTCTTGTGCGGACTTGCAATTGTTTACTCTTTTATATTCTTTTTCTGCAAGTGCACTTGTGAGAACCATTTCCGCTTTTGCGGCTACATTCATCATATTTTCCTCGGCAAGTGTGTATTCACTAACCTTCTTTTCAACAATGACACCGTCAATTGTTTCGGTAGGAATGACAACTCCGTCTTCTATGGCCATCCACACTTTGATGCCATGTATGATCACTTTTTGTTGTGCCTGTAAATCTGCAAATCACTCAACAAACACGTTAAAAAGTACCGCTCTGATACCAATTGATAGGTCCCGTAAGAGGGCTATATTAAGCTAGAAGGGGGGTTGAATAGCTTAATTACCAATTTAAAAATTATTATGGCGTTTTAAAATAATTTTCCCTTTTTAAAACTTTACCGAGTCGTTATGCAGTTTATAAGTGCAGAAATAAAAGACAAGGGAAGAAAATACCACACAGGAGATTTTATTCTGGTTCGCGATGGCACAACCCCTAATGGATTCGCTCACCCCTACTCCAGTCCCCGAGCTCCTCTCCGGACTCGAGATTTTCCATTAAAAGTAACTCGCTCCTTTAGTAGGCGGAGAAGCCTTTACAACCCTATAAATATTGGTCTTGCTACGTATCTCCGAGACACTACCTCATAATAAATATAAAAACCCACAAGACTCGTCTTGGGTTGTAACTCCCCGTTACACCCTCAAAGTCGTTGTGAAAAACCTACACAACTTATCTTAGACAGCAACTCCCCGCTACTTCTTCAAAGTTGATGTAGAACCCTTGGTGTAGTCTTTGAATTCCTCGCTTTTGCCGGTCTTGGATATTAGATGCAAGGTCTTGGGTCTTTCCTCTTCTTCACGGTGCAAAGGCCACTAACTCCCCGTTAATGCCTAGGACTTGGGTCTTAGAACGAGAATCACCTTACTTCAACTTCACCTCACTGCAAAACTTAAAAAACAATATCTACGAAACAAACCCTAATATAAAGAGAGGTTTGGACTTAATATGTCCTAAGGTGACTATAATATTCTTACCCGAATATTAATTAAAGTAAGCTGAATAAGCTTTATTTGCTTATGACTTTTTAATACAATACTCCGTATAGTGAGATTTAAATATATCTCGGAGTTTGTAAATCTTGATTATTTCCTTTAAGCTCGTAGGCTTATAAGGTTTTATAATCGTATACTTTGGCTCGTCTTTTATAAAGATCGAAGTATACTTACAATTACTTCTTTGTTGAAAATACGTCTATTTTCGAAGTATTGTATAAATCAAGTCCTTGATGAGCTTTATAGCTAAAGGATCTTTGATAAACAACTTCTCGTTCGATATAGTCTTGTTATAGACTATTCGTATCTATATTTAAACGAGAGTGTTACAATATTACTTTAACAATTTGCGCTTTAATATTATTTGGCCAATTAAACACAACACACAAATAAACGCACACGTATGTAAAAGTAACTCGGCTTATCTATAGGATAAAACGAGGGCCGCTATTATGCGTTAAAATAGTGCGGAATGTAAAATCAATCACAAGTGTGAGGACGAGAAGAAAAAGTGCAGAAAGTAAAAATCACTCACAAGTGTGAGGACGAGAATAAAAAGTGCGGAAAATATATAAACGGCTTTCGCCACGCTATTATGCGTTTAAAGTAGTATCACTCACAAGTGTGAGGACTAGAAGAAAAGAGTGCGCAAAATATATAAATAGAAGCTTAACAACTTATTTCCCTCGGAACACTAGAGGTGATAGAAGGGAAACAAATCACGCTTTAGCACAATTATATATATCACAATAATAAATATTAATGGCCAAAGTTAGTGCGTTAAATATTTAATTAAGGCTTTTAGATTCTTTTCCCTCGGAACACTAAGGTGATAGAAGGGAATTAAATCAAGCTCGATATAATTATTTGACCGTCGTCAAATATAACCTCTTTTTGGGGTGTTGTAATATTTCGAATCGTTTTGTTCGAAATTTAATCCTTGTACGGATTTTTATGGTCTCGATTTGAGATCCGATATAAGAGCTTTATAAAGAATATGAGATGAAGGTATAGAGCTCTTATATGTATATAAAATATGGTCGGTTAAGACTCGAATAGTGAAGCTAAAAATTACCATTTTTGGATATCGCCGGAAAAATTTGCCGGAGGTTCGGCCGGATTTTGGCGTGTTGGACGAACTTGGGCAGCCCTTCGGGAGGCCAGATAGTAGTGGTAGAGGAGCTTGCTTGGTGGAAGAGAGCTTGGTTGAAGGAACTAAGTTTGTTGGAACAAAAACCTTGTATATATGTAAGTATATATAAGAAAGAGAAGGTTTTTGAGATGAAGTGGGTGTAGAGAGGGTTTGGATATATTGAGAGAGCTTTCACTTCTAAATTCCCAGCACTTATTTGGCTCTTTAGTTTGAAGAAAATGGTTGGGGGAGGGGGTTTATTTATAGGAGGAGTTGGGTGGAAGGAATGGTGAGGATTGAAGGTAAAAGGAGTGGTTAGGATTGAAAGCACTTGGATTGATGAGGTGGAAATTGGTTTTGTGTTCCTTTGGAGTGGTATTGTGTTTCTTTGCAAGTGGGAGTGGTATTCTACACAAAATCCCAGCTGTGTTTTGAGCTCTAATTAATTGTATCGGAGTCGTATCAATTAACGAATAAATACGTAACATATTTCGTTAATTAAATACCCGATTAATACGAAAATTCCCAATAAATAATTCTAAAATTGTGGAGAATTTAGGAATATCATAAAATGAAATTCTGGAAGTTTTGGTCAAAAATGGTCAACGTTGACTTAGTCAAACGTGGTCAATTGTGAACCCACTGCCTCGATTTTCGTGCCCGGACCAAAATTCTCAGAAAATTACGAAACTTTTACCATGCATAAAAAATAACATTTAAGTGACCCATGTCAAGTTTCAAGTCATTCTAGCAAGTGGAAGTATTTTATTTAGATTTAATACGAATAAATAAGGTTTCGGTTTCGAATAAAATACGATTGGTCTTTCTATGAGATAGATTCAACTTTTGACCAATGTTTTGACTAGAATAAATACTTAGAATATATTTCCTAATATATCAAATATATTGAGAGTGTAGGAAATAATTTTGAGTATTTAAAATAATTTTCTCCGAAAATAGAATAAATTGAAGAAGCGGGAGAAAAATTACTTTAAATATTTCTAGCACGAGATAAAAATGAGTATTAATATTCTACCACTGATTATTTATATTCTTGAGGATAAGAATATTTTGAGTGCGAAGGCGGAATATTTTCGAATAAAACTGATCGTTTTAAATATAGCACGAGTTCTCTAAAGAATATTAATCCTCAATTATTCTTTATTCGAGCCTGTCGCCTTATAAATTTTTGCAACGAAGATCTAAAAAATATCAAATCTCAATATTTCTTTTTCGATCTTATTGCCTTGGTGTAGAGATATATTCCATAAAAATATAATTTAATTTTTTTCGCAATAATGGAATATCTCTTATAATTGAAAATAGATATTGCTGGAATTGACTTTTGACTTTTGACAGAATCAATTAAATTAATGACCTAGTGGAGAGGATAACTAAGTGTAATTAAATTTTATGTTAAATCGTACAAATACCAAAATAAATAATATATCGAAATATCCTTTCAGTTTCGTTAAAAGATCATTGTTACCCCACCAGATCAGCCCAACCCTCTTGCATCACCCTACCTCCCGTAAGTGCTAACAATTTCGAAATCAAGGGTCATCAAATTAGCATGTTACCTAATTTTCGCGGGAGTGACGGTGAGGATCCTTATCTTTTTCTACATGAATTCGAGGAGGTTTGCGCTTTGCAAAAACTCCAACAACTTTTCGAGGACTCCATACGTCTTAGACTATTCAACTTCGCTTTAAAAGATAATGCTAAAAAATGGTTGTATAGTCTACCTGTCAATTCGATTTCCACGTGGGAGGGTTTCATAGTCATCTTTCTAAAAAAATTCTTTCCAAGCCATAAGACTACGAAACTCACTAATGAGATTAATCAATTTCGTCAAAAACTCAACGAACCATTTTGGACGTGTTTTGACCGCTTTAAAAATCTTTTATCCCAATGTCCCCACCACGGAATCGAAAAATGGAGGCTCTGTAAGATTGTGTACGAGGCCTTAGATGGTTCAACAACCGCATTGTTGGAATCTATGTGCCAAGGGAAATTCATGGAGAAAGACGAGGACGAGGGATGGGAATTTTTCGAAGAGTTCGCGGAAAAGACTATGCTATGGGAATCAACTAGGGAGCCCACTCGAGAGCCCAAGAAATCAAACGATTCAATAGCTACCATGCATCAAAGAGGGCTACATCAAGTTGGTAACTCTATCGCGACCGAGGCTAAATTAGCCACTCTTACTCGACGTTTAGAAGCCTTAGAAACCAACGGGTCCCCCTCCCAAGTATCCATGTGCTCAAATTTTAACTCAACCAGTCAAGGGATACAAAATCCTCAAGACTTTCAACAAGTCAATGCGATGTTCCAATCGGGTCCTCGAAATGATCCTTATGCTCCTACTTATAACCCCGGTTGGAAAAATCACCCGAACTTTTCTTGGAATCAAGGTCAAGGTCAACAATCTCACCCCGCACAATTCCAAAATCAACCTCCTTCGTTCCAAAACTTCCAATCTCAACCACCTGTTTTTCATAAACCTCACGCGAATTCTTTCTCCCGTCAAAATCATGCTCCTTATCCGACTCAAGCTCCTTCCCACCCTCCTGGTTTTTCTGAGTCGGATAAGCGACTTACATCATTGGAGAAAAGTCTCGATGCGCTTCTCAAAACCACCACTAATTTGGCTCAATCGCAACAAACTTTCATGCAAACCATGACTCAAGATAGGCAAATCTTAAATGCTAGCACCCAATCCATATCTAAGTTAGAGGTTCAAGTAAGCCAATTAGCTAATGCCATCTATGAGCGTGAGAAGAATAAGTTTCCAAGTCAGCCCGAGGTCAACCCTAAGTTTCCTATTAATCAAAGACCTCCTGACAATGTGCATGCTGTCATTTCCCTAAGATCCGGAAAGCATGTTGATAATCGAGTAGGAGTCGAGTTCCCCGAAGAGGAAGAAGAAGAATCAAACGTTGCACCGACACCTATTCCCGATCCTTCTGATCAAACTCCGATTCCTGTCTCTTCACCCCTTTCTAGTCAACCGTCTTCTTCGAGTGGAACAACCTCGGAGCCCGTTCCCGAAGAACAAGTCTATAAACCAAAGGCTCCTTACCCACAACGCCTCGTCTCTAATAAGCAAACTGCTCAATTAGACAAGATCTTAGAGGTTTTTAAGCAAGTTAAAGTCAACATTCCTCTTTTAGACGCGATTCAACAAATTCCCTCTTATGCGAAATGTCTAAAAGATTTGTGCACTCATAAGCGAACCACCCAAGTCCCTAAGAAAGCCTTTTTGACCTCTCAAGTGAGCTCAATTCTTTCTAACCAGATTCCTGTGAAATATAAGGACCCTGGTTGTCCCACAGTTTCATGTGTCATAGGTAATTCTTTTGTGGACAAGGCATTACTCGATTTAGGCGCCAGTATGAACTTGCTCCCATTTTCTGTCTACCAAACCCTAGGGTTAGGAGAACGTCAAAAGACGAATGTTACCCTTCAATTAGCAGATAGATCAATCAAAATTCCTAAGGGGATCATCGAGGACGTGCTAATTAAAGTGGGTGATTTCGTCTTTCCTGTTGACTTTGTGGTACTAGAAACCGAACCGGTTAGGAATCCGACATACCAAATTCCCGTCATTTTAGGGTGTCCTTTTCTATCCACTTCGAATGCTTTGATTAATTGTAGAAATGGATTAATGAAACTAACGTTCGGGAACATGACCATTGACCTCAATATCTTTCATGTTGGGAAACAACCCGATGATTTTCATGGTCAACCTATGGATGTCAATTTAATTGATGAAATAGTTGATCAAAATTTCATGACCCCTAATGATGCTCTTGATTTTTGTTTAAACCACTTTGGTCAAAACTGGGATGTTTCCGAATATACAAATGAGGTCAATGCTATGTTAGATTCTGCCATTCCTACAAATAATCATGATGTTGAACCATCTCCCCTGTCTTTTCTCGAAACTAGTGAACCCGTTGAGTCAACGCCACCCAATTTAGAACTCAAACCTCTTCCCGACACTCTTAAGTACGCCTTTTTAGGTCCTAACGAGTCTCTTCCCGTTATTATCGCCTCTGATTTGACCGAGTCACAAGAGGATGAGCTTGTTATGGTACTTAGAGAACATAAAGAGGCCATAGGTTGGAGTATCTCTGATATTAAAGGAATTAGTCCAGCTATTGTCCAACATCGAATTCACTTAGTTGATGATGCAAAACCCGTTCGAGATCCTCAACGGCGTTTGAACCCCACCATGATGGAAGTCGTTTGAAAAGAAATTCTTAAGTGCCTCGATAATGGGATCATTTATCCCATTTCTGATAGCTCTTGGGTTAGCCCCATTCAAGTAGTTCCGAAGAAGTCTGGCATTACCGTTGTCACCAACGAGAATGACGAGCAAGTGCCCACCTGTGTTCAATCCGGGTGGAGGGTGTGCATAGACTATAGGAAACTCAATTCTGCCACTAGAAAAGACCATTTCCATTTGCCTTTTATCGATAAAATGTTAGAAGGTTAGCCGGTCATTCGTTCAATTGTTTTCTAGATGGTTATTCTGGCTATTTTCAAATTCCCATTGCTCCCAAAGACCAAGAAAAGACCACTTTCACATGTCCCTTTTGGACCTTTTCCTATTGTGATGCCCCCAAATCCGAGGTCAAAGATTCAGGTCGTCACATCACCATCCAACCATATCATACCTGTATTAACTTTACAACTCAACAATACATCCATCCAGACCTCAATCTTACGCACAAACAAGTTAGAGCCTCAGAAACGATAATCAAAAGTAACACTAAATATTACAATTCATCTGTACAATCCAGAATCTTACGCACTTCCACTTATACATCTACACTTGAAGACGAGTCTTACTATTACACTTGAAAACCTATCAGACTTACTCTGTAGTATTTATCAGAAACTAAATTATCTCCGGGGTAAATCTTCTACTCCTCTTTTGCTGGTGCGGAGTTAACCGACCCAATTCTTCTCTTTCTGAAAAGTTTTATAAAGCAAGAATGAGCTACATAATGCTCAGCAAGTTCACCATTTTAAAAAAATAGTAAAGTGGTTTATTTCGAAAACATTCCCAACGGTATGGGTATATATCCCAGATTTCAAAACATAATTGGACAATATATATGTCCGAGTTTGAATAAAACATTTATACTCACTAAGGAGCTTTAAGAATAACATATGAACCCTTTATACGGTTCTCATTTCAATATATCTCAAGTTTGAAAATATATATACATATGAGTATATCATTTTCGGCAAAACACTCTACGGTTAACATACTGTACAGGGAATACATCATTGCAAACCTCTTTCCTTCCATTAGCTTAGAAGGTTCCTCATTCAAAACATTTCATTCGTTGAAATAATTGCAAGAGTGCACTAACACGTGCCAATCTTTATAGAAAATCTTGCAGTTCTAGATACTGCACAATGTCAATATTTTTCTTATCAAAAATCACACTATCGGCAACTTGGCACTTAGACCCAAGAAGCAGTGTTTGAGTATTTTTCCAAAGTGGAGGATGGGACTTAAAGAAAACATAAAACTTGACGGGGATTGACGATGATCAGTCGCCACATCCAAGTCCAATAATCCGCGGGTCTTCTCTACCGGTAGAAGGATAGAAACTACATCTGTAACTATCCCCGGGTGAAAACTACATCCGTAATCACCCTCGATGAAAACTACATCCGTAATCATCCTTCGGCAACACCTGGGCCGGAATAAAAATTGATGGACCACCTGGCTCACGACCGCTTACACATCCCGGGAATCGTTCGTCAACGGTTCCCACACCTGCCAGAGTCCCTTTTTCTTTTTCTTTTTAAAAACTTTATTTTGATTGAAAACTGAGCAGTTGAGGTCCGACATCAGTCGACCGATAATTCTTGAAATCATACAAGAAGCAAAACCTGACCGGGGGTTTTCGAAAATGTTTTGAGTTCGAAAGAGTTCGAGTGTGAAAGTGCTAAAGGTATATTAGATTAGCTTTGTCTTTAAAGTAATGAACAATAATTAATAAATGATATTTTAAGATTTAATATTAATAATTAATAAAATAATTATTTAACTAAAATAAACTTTTGATCCAAGATAGATATTCTTGAGTATTTATAATAACGTAAAAATAATAAATACTTAAGTATACGATACTTCCCGAATGGCTCTTCGGGTTTTCGCAATTTAATCACGATATAATAATATACCGCTCCCCGGTCAATAGTATATTTGGACCGCTACGACCTCTATTGCTAGAGTCGTTGTCCGAAGGAAACACTTTCATTCTAAGTTCAAGGGTGTACAACACATATGCATAAATCTCAAACTTCAACATAATCTCGTAAAGCATAAGCATATAATACCTTTGAAAGCCACAAACAATACAGTGAAAATCCTTATATATAAGTTTTGAAAAGTAAACTTGCCTTGGTACGGTGGGGTTGGTCGAGCTTGCGGAGTCGAATGATGATCTATACATAACCAATAGTCGTTCGTTAGTACCTTAACAATACCCTCTTTAATTACAAGGTTTTAGGGGACACAAAATTAACTTAGTGACTTCGTCTTATGACTCTCTAGCCCCACTATAGGTCCATGTCATCACTCGATTATGCTCGTCACTTATTCGACTTAATTTGGTTACCATATTCGAAGCGTATCAATCCCCCCTTAAATTCATACTCCACTAACTCCTCGTACGACTTTTTCACTTGCGCGAATTTTACTCTAACATTTTTATAAAATTGAAAAATACATATTTTAATCCAATTATTTTTGGGTAGCCTTCACCACTGCAATTACTAGCTCCCCTAATTTTTCCATGATCCTACATAAATTTTTAGGGGTTTAAAGAGGGCTCACAAGTGGACCATTTAGTGCAGTTCGGATTCCAGAACCACTCTTCACTTCTCAGGCCATAACTCAAAATCTACACATCACCTAGTCATGAACCTTATATTTCTGGAAACTACATTCAAATACCTTTCCAACCATATGCATTAGGACCTCAGGGGACAAGATTTAGGGGTTCAAAACCCTCCTACAAAACAGTACATGTTCCCAGAAAATTCACACAGCTTGTTATCATGCTTAACCATTCAAGAATCCTATGTATACATCACAACCATCATCTAAACCACCAAGATCATACTCTATAGCACACATGGAGTTACATACACTAACTACAAGATTAAAAATCACATCAACAACATTTAAACTTAAGATCTTCACCATCCATAACTCTTATAACCAAGATATGCACCAATACTCTTAGATCTAACACTATAAACCATAAACACTTCATGACTAAGAGTGGTTAGAGTTTTATACCTTCCTTGATGTGTATAATAGCTTTCTAAACCTTGTATAATCCTTGTATAGCCTTGGGTAAGCTTGAATGATCAAAAGAAATGAAGAAAACAAAGTTAGTAATTCGGAGTTATTAGAACCCGACTGAAAGATCATGGAAAACGAGGCCCTTATCGAGCTTTTCTGATCGAGGATTCTAAATGAGAGTTGTAGAGCATCTTCACAGATTTTTAACCATACAAAGAACATGAAATTCCATTGAGTAATGAAGGAGATACGTCCGATTGAAAATCGTCCCAGAAACTGTCAAGCACCAGTACAGTTTGCTTCTTCAAATTGGGGAGGAGATTTAACTAGGCTACACTCATTAGAATGCCATGAAATTTTGAACGAATATTTCCCATGGAGTGGAGAGGTTGTGGTTAAAATTTGATGATTTTATCATGTATAGAAATGGAGATATATATTTTTCTTTGAGGGTTGGTTCTGCTGGACAGCTTGTGGAGAAATGGAGAGATGGAGTTTTCTTTATGTTTTGTTATGTGTAATGACTTAATACATGTAATATCTATCTATATTTGGATGCATCTTCTTGTAATGTGTTGTCAACACCTCATTGGCTCACTTGGATTTCCTTATCCACAACAATTGCAACAAAGTCCTCATCTTTGGTTTCTTTCATATTAGTCCCTTGGTTTGTTTCCTTTTCCAAAAATTTGATTTCCTTGTTGTCTCGTGAATAAAATTAATACGTTACAACTTATACTTTGCATATTATTGCTCTAATATGGCACAATACCTCGAATGAATATTAATTCCAACATCCCTTGTTTATTTCTCTTTATCTCAGAAAACGTTCTCCCGATTTCTCAAGCATTCTCTATTTCTCAATTCTAGGAGTTTATTCTAAATCCTCTTTCTTTCTCATAATATATCCTTCCTTGGACTCTTAATATACCATATCCTTAATCCATGCTTCGTTCGCTCAATCGCTTAATCTCATTGTAAAGTTTCAGCGGTTTCTAGAACGTTTGTTTCACTTCCTCAGTGGTTTTCGTTCCAAATTCTCAAATCACTTATAATAAAATTCCAAAATATTAACTCCTCAATTCCTCAAATTAAATATCTCATTTCTTGATATTACTGATATATAATTCACTGCTCGGTCAAATATTACACGAAAATAGAATTTGGAATTTCTGAATTCCGATCGCATTTACATACACTTATTTACTCCGTAGATTACTAGTATAACTTCGGAATATCCACACTACGTCTCGTACATAGGTGGCATGAAAAATTTTCTTAATCCTCAAAATCACTATTCATCCACCAAATCACTATTCATTGATGCACTTCATCATAATAGGAAAAGTTTTAATTCTACCGAAATTTTGGGTTCTTACAGTCTCCCCTCCTTAAAAGGATTCCGTCCCGGAATCAGTTTAGGAATCACTGGGGTTACTCCTTCTTTGTTTCACTCTTTCAACTTCCAGGTGGATTCTTCCACATCTTGATTTTCTCACAATTCCTTATTAGTTTGAAAACCTTGTTCCTCAGCACTTGTTCTTCTCTATCCATGATTTCCACGGGTTGCTCCACATAGGTCAAGACGGGTCATAGGTCCACTTGGTTGTACTCTATCACATGCTGACAGTCGGTGTGGTAGGGTCATAACATAGACATATGAAACACATTATGAATTTGCTGCAAGCTTGGGGCAAGGCTAACTCGTAGGCTAACTTCCCAATACGCCTCAAAATCTAAAAAGGTCCAATAAACCTCAGACTTAGCTTCTCTTTCTTAACAAACCGCATCAATCCTTTTCAGGGGATACCTTTAGCATCACGAAGTCTCCCACCTCATACTCCTTTGACATCTCACATAATTTGACCATTCGAAATAATGTGTTTCGTAAAAACTAATGACTTTTACATACACTCGTCTGCACAGTAAAGACGTAATATGAATTCGAAATCTTCATTTAATAATTCGTACATCTCGTGATCGCGAAAATTTCTCATCCACCCATAAAATTTGGGTTATTGCAGTCTCCTCTCCTTAAAAGGATTCTATCTTAAGAACCTAAGGAAAATAGTTGTGGATACAATTCCAACTTTACCCTTTCCAACTCTCAGGTTGACACTTCAACCCTTTTGTTCTCTCATCTTGATCTCACCAACGCTTTAATGTTGTTTCTCAACGCATACTCTTCTCGACTTGTATTCCTCATCGGTTGTTCTATGAATGAAAATTTCTATCCCAGTACTTATACATTCCTCTACTACCTTGTTCATAGTATCCGTGTTAAGTCCTTGTACTGTTGGCCCGTGAATACTTTGTGGTCGTGTTTTATAATCTGAGACAACGTCAATACGCATGGTATTCCTCATATTCCTTGGCCTGATTAGCACGCATGTGTTGCCTCCCGTCAGCCGTTACCACTTGCTATGGATACTATATAGTCTTCGGTATACATCAAACCAGTTCAGCTACTATGTCCCTCGTTCATTGACTTCTTCGTAACGCAAGAAAAGCGAAACTTCTTCTTTTGCAGTACGCTTTACAAGAGACGTCCTTACGTTCGCATGGTGACGATCGTGATAACAACTTTCATTTCATGGATAAGTTTTTATTCTCGACTGCCCCGTGAAATCTAAGGCACGACACTAAATATAATTTCGATCGTCTGGATAATTCTTCTTCCCTGTCCGTCAGCCACAGATCAAATTAGTACATACGCTCAATCTCTTTATTAATTATACTTGAAAGCACCTTCAATATTTGAAGTTTATCCTTAAGTCTCTATCAGACGTAATCACTGCAGAAGTTTTATATTGCCCCACCATCTCTTCCGTATATAAATCGATAATCTTCTAAATGGAAAGTCTCTCGTAGGTAAATCACTTGGTCCAACATTTATAAATCAACTAGGGCCATCTCTTGGCTCGGTCTTCGGCGACCTACTCATGAAGTTCATTATAATTCTATCCACGTTCAAGATTTTCTACAGGTGGAATTAATCCACTAGATCTCTATTATTTTGTTTTTGACATGTTACGTTCGTACTTAATAGTTCGCCAATACCATTCTTCATATCCGTTTGCCAAACATTCTCTTAATTCTCTGTACATCTTTGTCCTTCCCCATAATTTAGTCATTTTCCTCTAACATTATTCTTTATTGTATATACTCTATTTTCTTGGTCAATACTGACTGAATTCCAATTTCAAATAATCCATTCTATAGGTATCGGCCACCACTACACTGGCCTTTCCTGGGTAATGACAGATTTCTCCATTATACTCCCTGCTCCCTTTCGTCACCTTCTCTTTCTTATGTTTAGTTCTAATACGAAGATATACTTATGGCACTTGTGGAAAAATTTTCACACTTTTCTCATAAAGTTAACGTCTCAGTTTTATGCGTGAACGCCATCATGACTAATCCCAGACTCACGGTTAGTATATCCTATCCCGTAACCTTTATGTTGTTTAGAAGTATAGGCTATCATCCCCTTTCTACTGCATCAGCACACCTCTTAAACTCTTGAAAGACGCATCATCGTGACCCTCAAAGTCCTCTTTTTATCATCAAGTATAGCTAACAACGAGGTTGTTGCTAATATCTCATTTCATTCCAAAACTTTATTCATTAATCCATAAAGGCTTCTGACTCATTAGTCCACTCAAATGATACTACCATAATTTTATAACGTTTATATTAGTGTGAAATGCCAACTTTGGCACAGTACAGAGGTCGATCTTGAGTTGGTGAAACCTTCTCTTCAACCTTATCTTTGAAAAACAACTACGCATTTTAATTAGTCAACAATTCCTCCATTTCCGATAAGGGTATCAGTTCTCGATGGTATATGTAAGATGTCATACGCTCGTCCTCCTTCACAACTGGCGCCAATCAGCCTGAGGCCTGCATGCGGCTGCGATTCCCAATAAACTTGATTAGGTGGTAATCTCGAAGGATCATTGGCATATATCCATGCATCCATTTGCTATTAGGGGCCTGTT
The DNA here is from genome assembly GCA_036435485.1 of Saposhnikovia divaricata. Lineage (NCBI taxonomy): Eukaryota > Viridiplantae > Streptophyta > Magnoliopsida > Apiales > Apiaceae > Saposhnikovia > Saposhnikovia divaricata. The sequence continues at coordinate 136,105,146 of CM071598.1, forward strand.
AAACTATATGTCTCTCTATGTGCATCAATCCCTTTAAGCTAAGTAAAGCTTCACATTCTTGCCACGATATTTCTTCCTTTCTTGTCCATCTCACTTCCATGTTAGTTTCCTCTAAGGATATGTTTTACATCGCAATCGATTTGCATTTCCTGGATCAGGAAAAGGCTTGGTAACTCCTGAATTCGTTAATATAACATCCTGACAACGGTTGGTAGGAGCGTACTCCCAACCACCTCATCATTTCTTATAACTTTCCTCACATTAATATTAAAGGTCTTGTGGTATGCCCCAACATGTTATTTCTACTTTAATAATTACTCCGCATAACGCTCTGGCTGCACAATTACAACATTTGATTTTTGACCTCATATTGGTGTAACGGTTCATAATTGTACCTCCCGTTCACCTTAGAGTAATCACTTTGAAAGGAATGGTTTCAAAATAACAAGGTCCAATAGATAATTTCAATAAGAATTCCATATTGGATGTTCCAAGAATGTTGATGGTTCCAAGTACTAGGAGTCTCGATTTTTGGAGATGTAAGGATGGACAGAAAGAATACAACAAGGTTTATTCCTTCACGTCCTGATAATTCTGTAATATGATACCATAGAGAATGTTGCACAAGGGCAATGATTGTTGGATACAAAAGTCATAAAGACGGTCTTTATACAATGCTTACATCGGGTGGATACTTTTCCTCCTGAATAATAAGAGGAAATCTAAAGTCGCATTGATGAAGGTCAGCCAATAGAAAGCAATTCTACTCCATGACAATTAAAGAATGAAGTAGTTTATCATTCAAGTAATCAGTGGTTTCAAATGAATTCTCATTGTGTGAATGAAAGAATAAAATATTCAAGTGATATAGAGTCTGATACGAGGATGGGTAGAATTCTAGTTGAGTGGGCGACCTCACTAGGTCTCAATCAAGTTATTCGTCAAAACTTTCATCATCATACTTTACCATATGTAAAATGCATTGCAGAATGAATTAAATTGGGAGTTGGACCAGTGAAACAATAACTAGTCCTTTTCAAGAAACACTAGCAACTAGCTAGACAAAATTTGCTAGTTCACCTGTTTGAGACATCACCACCAGCTAGGACAATTAGCTAGGTGTTCTTTACAACATTACAATTTTGAGTAGTTAGAACAATCAACTAGTCATTCATATTGACATAACGACTATCCAGTTTCAATTGGATAGAACGGAATTTCAACATCGTAGCCACTGAAGAAACTTTAGGCTTCTCGGACAACGAATGAAAATAAGAAGTTATTAAGTTTGAAAAAGAAAACTGTAAAATCTAAAAGAATGTTCTAGGTATCGGAACAATCGATAACCTCTCATCAAATATTACTTATCAGTGAAACGGTCCACCCAAGGGTGCCTCCGTACACATGCTTTATCAGATCCGACAATAGAATTAAATTCGGAATACCAATATCAAAATGATATCCTTACTATGATTTCAATGTACGATGTACAATCTCATCTTGAATGGAAGAAAAGAATTCATGAGGGATGTCTGGACATTAGATCATCCATGTCCTCAGTAATTTGTTAAATATTTATGAGCTCAACTGAAGAGTGCAAGTATGAAAGAAGTAGTCAAATATCAATATTCGTTTAGGAATATTCATTGATTAATTAAGGAAACAATTGTTGAACATTCCTTGGATAATTGAAAGGAAGTGTAAATAGTCCTGAGCCGAACAAGATCATCATGAATTTTTGAATAGAATGTTCATGGATCAAATAAAATTACTTCGGATAGGTCCTGCTTTAGGGAAAGTATCTCACTGGTTGTTATTCCACAAGTTTGAAGTAGAAAGCTAGGAGGGTTACCTGATATAAGCTAATCGAGGTAACAGGGTTAGTGAACAGTTTAAAATGAAGTAGTGCACCTGCCGGTAGTTACCAAAATAAGTTAATGATCATTCGTGCATCTCATTATCACCATTATGAGGGTAACTCCATCTCTTCGTCTTCGTAATACAAGGCACCAACTAGTGCGTCTCTCAATCATCATCTTAAAATCATTTATCGAGTTGGGGTTTCACAAATATATCTGTCATTTCCGTGCTTTATCTTGAAGACCAAGCTTCACATCATTCCGGGGACACCTTCTAAGTCCATAGGGTCCTACTTCATGCCTTCCGACATGAATCACAAGTGGCCAGTTCCCCCTGGGAACAGATCAAAGAGATCTCTCAGGGATCTCAGTGCAGTCCATAGGTTCAGTGGCGGGTGTGTGTATGTGAACATATACCAAAAATATTGAGGTCTACAATACATATAAACGTAATCCCTGATAACATCTCTATCAAAGGATCCCACTCTAGACCCACTGGTCTTTCTTTTGGTAGACCCTGAGATCACTGTATCGCTCGTTGCAACCATATTCAACTTCTCTTGAGTCCCTTTGTTAATCCCACTTGTTTGTTCTCTAAGTCGAACTACCATGCTCTAGCGTCCGAATCATGCGTGGAATTATCTAGCACGCTCGTCTTATGATAACATTCTCGTATAACACATGTAAAATTTGCCATCAAGGGTAATGAAATCCACAACGACATAGTGACCAACTTTCAGGTAACCCGTTACTTATCGAAAATCGGATCTTGTAGCCAAAGAAAAAGGCTTTCATTATTCCAAGTACTAAGTACCCTTAATTATGTAGGGAAGTCTAAACTCCTTGATTCTTAAAATGCCGCCTCCTAAACTGTGGAGGACTATGGGCCACAAAATTTATGCCAGCCTAGTTACCCGATCATATTGGCAATATCGCCTCTACCTCAGCTGCTCTTGAGGTTTCGCTCTGCTCCTTATATCATTACCTATCATAGGTCATGTACGACTCTCAAACCTCTATTCATCATTCTGAAGGTCTCTAAGGATTCTATCGACCCTAGTATAATACCTCCAGTAAACACTCCAGTCCCTTCTACTCACCGGTACCTCTTCCGGTAGTCCAATAATAAGTTTACTACGATCTCTTATGTCATTCTCCTACTTAGACTTAACTCTCAACACTCTCGTTTCTGAGTACTGTAACTTATCGCTCTGATACCATTTCTGTGATGCCCCCAAATTCGAGGTCAAAGATTCAGGTCGTCACATCATCATCCAACCATATCATACCTGTATTAACTTTACAACTCAACAATACATCCATCCAAACCTCAATCTTGCGCACAAACAAGTTAGAGCCTCAAAAACGATAATCAAAAGTAACACTAAATATTACAATTCATCTGTACAATCCAAAAATCTTACGCACTTCCACTTATACAACTACACTTGAAGACGAGTCTTACTACTACACTTGAAAACCTATCAGACTTACTCTGTAGTATTTACATGAACTAAATCATCTCCGGGGTAAATCTTCTACTCCTCTTTTGCTGCTGCGGAGTTAACCGACCCAATTCTTCTCTTTCTGAAAAGTTTTATAAAGCAAGAATGAGCTACATAATGCTCAGCAAGTTCACCATTTTAAAAAAATAGTAAAGTGGTTTATTTCGAAAACATTCCCAACGGTATGGGTATATATCTCAGATTTCAAAACATAATTGGACAATATATATGTCCGAGTTTGAATAAAACATTTATACTCATTAAGGAGCTTTAAGAATAACATATGAACCCTTTATACGGTTCTCATTTCAATATATCTCAAGTTTGAAAATATATATACATATGAGTATATCATTTTCGGCAAAACACTCTACGGTTAACATACTGTACAGGGAATGCATCATTGCAAACCTCTTTCCTTCCATTAGCTTAGAAGGTTCCTCATTCAAAACATTTCATTCATTGAAATAATTTCAAGAGTGCACTAACACGTGCCAATCTTTATAGAAAATCTTGCAGTTCTAGATACTTCACGATGTCAATATTTTTCTTATCAAAAATCACACTATCGGCAACTTGGCACTTAGACCCAAGAAGCAGTGTTTGAGTATTTTTCCAAAGTGGAGGATGGGACTTAAAGAAAACATAAAACCTGACAGGGATTGATGATGATCAGTCGCCACATCCAAGTCCAATAATCCGCGGGTCTTCTCTACAGGTAGAAGGATAGAAACTACATTCGTAACTATCCCCGGGTGAAAACTACATCCGTAATCACCCTCGATGAAAACTACATCCGTAATCATCCTTCGGCAACACCTGGGCCGGAATAATAATTGATGGACCGCCTGGCTCGCGGCCGCTTACACATCCCGGGAATCGTTCGTCAACGGTTCCCACACTTGCCAGAGTCCCTTTTTCTTTTTCTTTTTAAAAACTTTATTTTGATTGAAAACTGAGCAGTTGAGATTCGACATCAGTCGACCGATAATTCTTGAAATCATACAAGAAGCAAAACCTGACCGGGGGTTTTCGAAAATGTTTTGAGTTCGAAAGAGTTCGAGTGTGAAAGTGCTAAAGGTATCTTGGATTAGCTTTGTCTTTAAAGTAATGAACAATAATTAATAAATGATATTTTAAGATTTAATATTAATAATTAATAAAATAATTATTTAATTAAAATAAACTTTTGATCCAAGATAGATATTCTTGAGTATTTATAATAACGTAAAAATAATAAATACTTAAGTATACGATACTTCCCGAATGGCTCTTCGGGTTTTCGCAATTTAATCACTATATAATAATATACCGCTCCCCGGTCAATAGTATATTTGGACCGCTACGACCTCTATTGCTAGAGTCGTTGTCCGAAGGAAACACTTTCATTCTAAGTTCAAGGGTGTACAACACATATGCATAAATCTCAAACTTCAACATAATCTCGTAAAGCATAAGCATATAATACCTTTGAAAGCCACAAACAATACAGTGAAAATCCTTATATATATAAGTTTTGAAAAGTAAACTTGCCTTGGTACGGTTGGGGTGGTCGAGCTTGCGGAGTGGAATGATGATCTATACATAACCAATAGTCGTTCGTTAGTACCTTAACAATACCCTCTTTAATTACAAGGTTTTAGGGGACACAAAATTAACTTAGTGACTTCGTCTTATGACTCTCTAGCCCCACTATAGGTCCATGTCATCACTCGATTATGTTCGTCACTTATTCGACTTAATTTGGTTACCATATTCGAAGCATATCAATCCCCCCTTAAATTCATACTCCACTAACTCCTCGTACGACTTTTTCACTTGCGCGAATTTTACTCTAACATTTTTATAAAATTGAAATATACATATTTTAATCCAATTATTTTTGGGTAGCCTTCACCACTGCAATTACTAGCTCCCCTAATTTTTCCATGATCCTACATAAATTTTTAGGGGTTTAAAGAGGGCTCACAAGTGGACCATTTAGTGCAGTTCGGATTCCAGAACCACTCTTCACTTCTCAGGCCATAACTCAAAATCTACACATCACCTAGTCATGAACCTTATATTTCTGGAAACTACATTCAAATACCTTTCCAACCATATGCATTAGGACCTTAGGGGACAAGATTTAGGGGTTCAAAACCCTCCAACAAAACAGTACATGTTCCCAGAAAATTCACACAGCTTGTTATCATGCTTAACCATTCAAGAATCCTATGTATACATCACAACCATCATCTAAACCACCAAGATCATACTCTATAGTACACATGGAGTTACATACACTAACTACAAGCCTAAAAATCACATCAACAACATTTAAACTTAAGATCTTCACCATCCATAACTCTTATAACCAAGATATGCACCAATACTCTTAGATCTAACACTATAAACCATAAACACTTCATGACTAAGAGTGGTTAGAGTTTTATACCTTCCTTGATGTGTATAATAGCTTTCTAAACCTTGTATAATTCTTGTATAGCCTTGGGTAAGCTTGAATGATCAAAAGAAATGAAGAAAACAAAGTTAGTAATTCGGAGTTATTAGAACCCGACTGAAAGATCATGGAAAACGAGGCCCTTACCGAGCTTTTCTGATCGAGGCTTCTAAATGAGAGTTGTAGAGAATCTTCACAGTTTTCTAACCATATAAAGAACATGAAATTCCATTGAGTAATGAAGGAGATACGTCCGATTGAAAATCGTCCCAGAAACTGTCAAGCACCAGGACAGTTTGCTTCTTCAAATTGGGGAGGAGATTTAACTAGGCTACACTCATTAGAATGCCATGAAATTTTGAGCGAATATTGCCCATGGAGTGGAGAGGTTGTGGTTAAAAGTTGATGATTTTATCATGTATAGAAATGGAGATATATATTTTTCTTTGAGGGTTGGTTCTGCTGGACAGCTTGTGGAGAAATGGAGAGATGGAGTTTTCTTTGTGTTTTGTTATGTGTAATGACTTAATACATGTAATATCTATCTATATTTGGATGCATCTTCTTGTAATGTGTTGTCAACACCTCATTGGCTCACTTGGATTTCCTTATCCACAACAATTGCAACAAAGTCCTCATCTTTGGTTTCTTTCATATTAGTCCCTTTGTTTGTTTCCTTTTCCAACAATTTGATTTCCTTGTTGTCTCATGAATAAAATTAATACGTTACAACTTATACTTTGCATATTATTGCTCTAATATGGCACAATACCTCGAATGAATATTAATTCCAACATCCCTTGTTTATTTCTCTTTATCTCAGAAAACGTTCTCCCGATTTCTCAAGCATTCTCTATTTCTCAATTCTAGGATTTTATTCTCAATCCTCTTTCTTTCTCATAATATATCCTTCCTTGGACTCTTAATATACCATATCCTTAATCCATGCTTCGTTCACTCAATCGCTTAATCTCATTGTAAAGTTTCAGCGGTTTCTAGAACGCTTGTTTCACTTCCTCAGTGGTTTTCGTTCCAAATTCTCAAATCACTTATAATAAAATTCCAAAATATTAACTCCTCAATTCCTCAAATTAAATATCTCATTTCTTGATATTACTGATATATAATTCACTACTCGGTCAAATATTACACGAAAATAGAATTTGGAATTTCTGAATTCCGATCGCATTTACATACACTTATTTACTCCGTAGATTACTAGTATAACTTCGGAATATCCACACTACGTCTCGTACATAGGTGGCATGAAAAATTTTCTTAATCCTCAAAATCACTATTCATCCACCAAATCACTATTCATTGATGCACTTCATCATAATAGGAAAAGTTTTAATTCTACCAAAATTTTGGGTTCTTACACCTATCGACGTTTAGCCTTTGGTCTAAGCACTGCTCCAGCCACTTTCCAAAGATGCATGATGAGCATCTTTTCTGACATGGTAGGGGATTTTCTCGAGATCTTTATCGATGACTTTTCCATCTTTGGTTCGTCTTTTCACCATTGCCTAAACCATCTTGAGTTAGTTTTAAAAAGGTGTAAAGAAACCAACCTCGTTCTCAACTAGGAGAAATGTCATTTCATGGTTAAGGAAGGGATCGTTCTTGGTCATAAAATTTCTGAAAAGGGGATAGAAGTCGATAAAGCCAAAGTTGACCTCATTGCAAATCTTCCCCCATCCAAGTCGGTCAAAGCCATTCGTTCTTTCCTAGGCCATGCGGGTTTTTATAGGCGTTTCGTTAAGGATTTTAGCAAGAAGGCTAGACCCTTAACCAATCTTCTCGGGAAAGATGTCAAATTCAATTTCAATAGCGATTGTTTACAATCTTTTGAGCATCTTAAGAAAGAATTTACTTCTGCCCCAATCATTCGATCTCCCGATTGGAATCTCCCCTTCGAGTTGATGTGTGACGCTTCTGATTATGCGGTAGGAGCCGTTTTAGGGCAACGAATCGATAAGATTCCCCATGTCATTTACTATGCTAGCAAGACTTTGAATGATTCCCAACTTAATTATTCTACCACCGAAAAAGAACTTCTAGCCGTAGTCTTTGCTCTCGACAAGTTTCGGTCCTATCTTATCGGTTCGAAAATCATTGTCTACACCGATCATGCCGCTCTTCGTTATCTATTCTCTGAGAAAGACTCTAAAGCCCGATTGATTAGGTGGATTCTCTTGCTTCAAGAGTTTGATAGTAGAGTGCACCATCGACTCTCCTGTAAACAAATCTTTTCCGGACGAACAACTTCTGTCCATCTCTACTCCCCCTTGGTTCGCCGATATTGTCAACTATCTTGCAACCGGCGACATTCCCTCTCATTGTTTCTCTCAAGATAGATCGAAATTTTTCTCCCAGGTCAAACACTTCTTTTGGGATGACCCGTATCTCTTTAAATACTGTCCCGACCAAATCATTTGGAGGTACGTCCCAAATCATGAATTCAAAAATATCCTTTCTTTCTACCATGACCAAGCCTGTGGAGGGCATTTTAGTGCTAAGAAAACAGCCGCTAAAATCCTCCAAAGTGGTTTTTATTGGCCTACTTTGTTCAAAGATGCTGCTGAATACTGTGCCGCGTGTAATAGGTGTCAACACTTAGGAAAGATCACTAGGAGAAACATGATGCCAATGAAGCCCATCTTAATCATTGAGATTTTCGATGTATGGGGTATCGATTTTATGGGCCCCTTTCCTAGTTCCTTTGGAAACCTCTACATTCTGTTAGCGGTCGATTACGTGTCTAAGTGGGTGGAAGCCATTGCTACTAAGTCCAATGATAACAAGGTTGTTCTTAAATTCCTCAAAGAGAATATCTTTTCTCGTTTCGGTACACCTAGGGCTATCATTAATGACCAAGGCAAACACTTCAAGAATCGTCAATTTGAGTCTCTTTTGATAAAGTACTCAATAACTCATCGGCTAGCCATTCCTTACCATCCTCAAACTAGTGGGCAAGTTGAAGTCTCGAATCGTCAAATTAAGCAAATTTTAGAAAAGACTGTCAACTCGAATAGGAAGGATTGGTCAACTAAGTTGATAGATGCCTTGTGGGCCTATCGGACCGCTTTTAAAACCATTTTAGGCATGTCCCCTTATCGGATTGTCTTTGGCAAGGCCTGTCACTTACCCGTGGAGCTTGAGCATAGGGCCATGTGGGCCATTCGTGAGTTAAATTTTGACTTACCAACCGCCGATGGTCATAGGAAGTTGCAATTGTCTGAACTCGAGGAGTTAAGAAATGAAGCCTACGAGAACGCTAAAATCTATAAACAAAGAACTAAGCTTTTTCATGATAAATCTATTTTGAGAAAATCTTTTTCTCCTGGTCAAAAAGTTCTTTTGTACAATTCTAGGCTTCATTTGTTTCCCGGGAAATTGAGATCCCGGTGGGAAGGTCCTTATGTTATTAGGGTCGTTTTTCCTCACGGTGCTGTTGAAATTGAAAATCCTAAAAATGGTGATATATTTAAAGTTAATGGACAAAGACTCAAACCATTTTTAGAGCTGCCAATTGATCCCGAGGAAGAGGTTATCTACCTCATCGATCCATGATTCAAGTAAGTTTCTTCAGTAGGTAATTGTAAACTCTCTTTCATCCTTATCAGGTATTTTCTCACAATTCTCCCTTGTCATTTATCTTGCATTTTGCATACATTGAGGACAATGCATGATTTAGGTATGGGGGAGGGTTTTAGTGTAAATACATAAAATTGAAAAATCCAAAAAAAAATTAAAATTTGAAATATTCAAAAATAGAGATATTTTAGCTTAGTTGTCCTTCCCACTCTTTAAATTCTAGAACTAGTTGGTGTTGACTATTTTTCGAAAATTATATGTATAATGCCTTTAGATAATTTGAAAGTAGTCAAGTAAGGATTCACTCATGAAACTTGTGTCGAACAATTTTTTGCTTAAAAGTCCAAGACGACACATTTGCACAAGACCTTTGATGGAAAAATTGTATAGGAATGTTATTCGATACCTGAGAGAGAACCCACATGTTAGAACAATGTCGAATCAAACCTTTGCGAGATTTTGCTCCTATAGTGTAAAAAAAAATGAAAAAATGAAAAAAAAAAGAAAGAAAAAAAAAAAGAGTCAATAAATGTTTGTAATTGTATAGTGCTAGTGTGATTTTGTAATAATGAATTCTTAGTAGGGAAATCGGCTAGGTTGAGCTCATTGATAACCCGAGTAAGTAAGTCTGAGGGGACTTTGTGCCTAGCAACCTAAGGTCCTTTGTGGTCTGGGATTGTTGACCTAAAACTCGCTAAATGGGTATTGATGCAAAAGTCTTGTGGGACCTCAACCATTGCACAGTCGGTCTAACTGCTAAGAACGAGAAGTTTGGCTAGATACTTGTTTTGAAAGAGATTGGGTCAGTTCAATATTGGTTGAAAAAGAGAAAATGTTCGTATGCACTTTATCCATCATAGGCCTTAAATTCACTACACACCTTGGGATTTTTTGTAAATTTTTAGAGTCTACTCTTGTGAATTGTGGGAACCTATAACTTGGCTATTACTAGAATAATCTTTAAGCTATATATTTTCCTACAAAATTGTTTTGTTGACACCAATGAAAGCTAGATTGAAAGAGGAAAGTTGGATACTTGCTGACTCATCTCAAAGATTTTATGGGTACATCTTCTGTAAACCCTTAGGAGTCAACACTCCTCTTGTAGAGATCGTCTATTAGTTTAACGGGTTGGTAAACCTAAAATTACCCGTGATTCCTACGATAGTGAGTATAGGTTTTTCATTCTGCATTTTTCTTTGTGTTTTACTCGAGGACGAGCAAAAGATAGGTATGGGGGCATTTGATAAGTGCATATTTTTGCATATTTTTATTACCTATTTATTGCTTGAACTCGTATTTTAATAAATTATTTTGTTGCATTTCAGGAAAATTCCAGAAAAATGAAGAAATGACAAAATAAAGAAATAAATGACAAAAGAAGAAGAAGAAGGACCAAAATAGAAGAAAAAGGAAAGAGAATGGAGGGTGGTGCACATTTTGCCAAAACCAAATGGGTGGCCAAGATTTAGCCAACACTAAACCAAATCAATGGCTAAGATTAGCCCATACCAACCAAAACCCTAAATTATTGCCTATAAATACCTTCATCTTCTCTTGTTAAAACACACCATTACCTTACATGCTAGAATTAGATTGTATTAGTTCATCTCCAAAAATTATAGTTGTAATTTTCTATTTTTCTTGTAAACACTCTTTATTTTTATGCAAGTTCAAGTTCATTTAATTTCTTGCACTTCTCGTTCATTTCTCTCCTTGTTCTTTATTTCGTTATTTTCGTAAATTCTCGGGTGGACAAAGTAGCAACGCTAACCACACGGGATTGAAAGTATCGATTTGAAGAATTTGTTTTCGTAATTTTAATTCTCGTTTTAATATTAATTACACCCCTTTAAATTTCCATTTTATTGTGGGTTTTATTACTATTAATTGTAGATCTATATTTTCATGTTTTATGTGTTAGAATAAAAAAAAAATTATTACAGAAATATTAGTTGTATTAATTTCCTGCACTTGTTACCTGCTTTAATTTTTATTCGAAACATTGGTCTAATCTCCCCTGCTTATAATCAGTTTATTCCTCTATTTTTCCTTATACAGGCAAGCACAAGCCCAGCTTCTAAAACTCCCCTGTAACTCCTTCTTCTCTCTATCCCTCTCTCTCCTTCCCCTTCCTCTCTCCGTTCGCTGCATCCCAAATCAACATCCTTCCCCTCCTTATTTCTTCTTCTTCGTCTTCATCAATTAACACTACCCTTCCCCTCTTTCTCCTCCTCCCACACAAATCAGTCTCTCTTTATCCCCACAAAAGCGCTGAATCTTCCTCTCCCCTCTTTTCTTTTCTTGTTCGATTAAATCAATCTCTCTCTCTCTCTCTCTCTCTCTCTCTCTCTCTCTCTCTCTCTCTCTCTCTATCTATCTCCCTCTTAGTCGAACCAAGCCCATCTCTCTGTCTCTCCATTTTCGAAGTAAAACCACCGAAACCATTCCTCCTCATTCCTTTTTTACACAAAACCCTTTTCTCTTTAGTTGTAATCCCTTTTATCAGTTTAAATTAGCTATTAGATTAGGATTTTCGTATTTGTTCTTGTTTGAATTCGCTGGTTTGTTCTTCAGAGTTGCGAAATCGCGTGTCCGTCGAGTCCGTGTTTCTGTTTTGTTCATACCAATTTGTGCTTCGAGTTTTTCTATTTTTCCTGTTTTTCGAGTTTTTGTTCTCCTAAGTTTGTGTTAATTGTTTGGTTAAATCGCGAGCTTTTGTTGTTGTTTTTCCTTTAACACGAATTGTTTTCGGATTGTTGCTGTGTAGTCGAGTTTATATGTAGTACTGAGTTGAAATTCATTCGTTAATAAGTAAATTGCGAGTCGGTTCTTGACTAGTTGATTTGTGTTGGGTATGTCTGTTGCGGAAAAGATTGATTTTTATGTTTATTTAATGGGGTAAGATTGATAGGGGTGGAGCATGTTGTTGGGGAAGTATGGTTTTTGTAGATGAAATGCCGCGGGGATGATGATGTTGCTTTGGGTTTTTGAAGTGGTTTGTGTTCTTTTAAACATTGTCAAGTACATGGGTGTTGAATTTGATCAATTTTACAGGCTTCTTTCCTTTTGCAATCGAACTTGACCAAATTGTCATAGTTTGTATACTTGTGAAACATAAGGATAGAAATTAAGTGGTTTCTAAGTTACATGTTGAACATTGAATCATAATGAAATGTACATTGCATTTTATTCTTTAAAAAAAATGTTTTAGAAATAAAATTTAGTTTAATTTCGAAATTAGGAATTTCAGAATAATTTTAATTTGATTGTTTTTACTCTTTTAATTAATTAGTTTAGAGTTTGAATAATAATTTAAAATTTATTTTTTTAAAATTAATTTAAAATTTCTTTAAAAAAAACTAAAATAAAAAAATCCAAATTGCCTTAGATCGATTAATTAGAAATTAAGGGTGGCCAATTTTTATGCTCTTTTAATTGATTAAATTTAAAAATTAGATTAAATTAAATTTTTTTTAATAGCTTAAATTTTTCTTTAGAATTAAATAGCATAAAATCCAAATTTTACAAAAGTCCCAAATTGTTCTAATTCGCCTAAGTTAAAAATTAAGTCATCGCGAAAATATTAGTCCCTGTGGATCGAATCTTAAAATACTAAAACGAGATCGTGCGCTTGCGATATTTAATTGTCATATTTTCGGCACATCACGTGTCATCTTCCGGTTGAGCTTGAACACAAGGCTTATTGGGCTCTCAAAAATCTAAATTTTGACATGCAACTGGCTGGTGAAAATAGATTGTTGCAACTTGATGAGTTGGATGAACTACGATTCTTCTCTTATGAGAATGCTAAGCTTTACAAGGAGAAGTCGAAAAATGGCATGATGAAAACATTCAATCTCGGGTGTTTGAAGTGGGGCAACAGGTCTTATTATTCAACTCAAGGCTGAAGTTATTTCCAGGCAAGCTGAAATCTAGATGGTCCGGACCTTTCACAATCGTGAGAGTACATCCCTATGGAGCTGTGGTATTACGTGATAATCAGGGGTGAATTTCAGGTGAATGGACAACGATTGAAGCATTATTGGGGAGGTGGGGTTGTACGTGATAAAACCTCGCTTGACTTGATGGAGCCTTGATCGAGAATGATGTCTGGCCAAAGACATTAAAGAAAGGCGCTTCTTGGGAGGCAACCCATGATTTTTGTAAGTTTAGTAAATTTTTGTTTCAATTTTTTTGTAATTTTTTTAGTTTAGTTTAGATAATTTTTTTGGTATATTTTTATTACTCCCACAAGATGCCTTGATGTTTTTTATTTGAAGTGTTTTTGTTACTGAGGAACAGAGATTTTATGACGGGCATTCGGCTTCTCTGACGAGCGTGTGTATATCTCTGTTAATTTCTTCTATTTTTTATCTCGCGCCTCACATCACGCGCGCAACAGCCTTCACTCTTCATTTGCAACTGATGCTTGCATGCATGCGCCCAAGCTTGACTCCGAACCTGCCTCCAAGCCTGTTTTCCGAACCTGCCTCCAAGCCTGCTGATACACATCAGCGCCCAGCTTGCATCCACGTCAGGTCCAGTCATCAGCCACCTTTCGCCTAATCAGCATCCATGTTGGTTGGCCTGCTCTGCTACAAAAATAATATGTAAATGTGAAGGCCAAGGGAATTGAACCCCTTACCTCCTGGGTAACAAAACAAGGTGCCAACCACTGCACCAGTTTGCATTTGTTGTATATATGTACGAGCTGAAATTAAAATACTTACTCGAAGCCCAGCAGTTGGCCCAACAATTGGCACTTGAAGCCCAGTAGTTGGCCTACCTCTTCACAATGCTCACAATTCTTCTTCCAAGGGGCAAGGACAAATACTATTGGGGAGTATTTCTAACTTTTGTAAATTATTATCATTTTTTTTGTATTTTATTTTAGGAACTTTTTAGTTATATATATTTATTTATTTTTCATTGAGGACAATGAACCACTTAAGTGTGGGGAGGGGTTTTCAATATAAAAAATGAAAAAAATTAGGATCATTAATAATTTTATTTTTAGGATAATTTTTATCATTTTTTCCCTTAGTTTTTTAGCACATTAGATATTTTTTTTTTTTAGATTTTATTTTAGGATACTTAAAAAATTAGAAAAATAAAAAAAAATTGAAAATTTAAAAAATTGATTGCCTTGTCAATATAGCATGTTAATAAGGATGAGTACACACCATGTAGACTTATTTTTCGAGTGTAGTATATATGTCTCCTTAGCGTAAAATACCTTATGCATGATGATGTCTTGTATGTGCTTGCGAAAATTCAAAACTTGAATGTACGTCACTGTTAATTTTGATGAGTATGGCATGCTATCACCATGTGGGATCTTGAGCCTTAATTTATGATTGATACATCTTTTATCAATCTATTTTTTTTTGTGGTGAACTATTCGTCATTGTACATGTTGCTCTAGAACTTGCTTTAAACCAGGTCGTGCGCATATTGATATTGTGTATTGTGTAAAAATGATAAAGGCACTAGGATTAACCATATTTTCCCAAACAGTACCCTTAAAAATAATCCTTAGTGAGCCCCCTTGAGCCTATATCCTTTTTCTTTCGTATATCACCATCAAAATCTTGAGCTTACTTATTCTTCTTGTCTTGATTGACTAGTAGAGCATTGTGATGTATACATGAGATTGGTAAAATATTAAGTGTGGGGATATCTTTGTCATTGTGTGAAATTTTGGGTGGGAATTGAATTGGTTTGGTTATTCCTTCTTCGTGACACTTCAATAAAGTTACTCGAATCAATAAAAAATGAGGAAGTAGGAAGTAAAAAAAAATAGAGAAAAAAATTTAAAAAAAAACCAAAAAAAAAAAATTGAAAAAAAGGAAAAAAGAGAAAGAAAGAGAGTGTATGTTCAATGGTTCTTACAATGTGAAATTTATGAGTTTACATTTGTATGTGGGATTATATCTCAAGGTTAGTTTCATGTTGAGTGCTTCAAGTGTATATGAACATTATTCTCTATTAGTTGTCAAGTTAGCCACTTGTTAGCCTATTTCTTTGATATCCTACCTCTGCACCTAAGCTTCGTTACAACCCTTGACAAAGACCTTTTGATTCATACGAACACGAAGTCTAGAGATTTTGGTGGACAAGCAAGCTTATGGTAGCACATGTGCATTTGATTGAACTTGAGTGATACAGTTGCACCTAAACACTTGTGTGATTTGAGTGTTTGTGAGGTTATTTTTTCATCCAAAGCATGTTATCTTCTTGTTGATTGAGACTTTGATGTTATTCTTGATATTTTCGTCTTTTGAGACTATGTGTACGTGCTTGAATAGTTGTGTTGGTGTGTAAAGTTGAGGAATCGCATTATATGACATCTAAGAGCTATTACATGATTAAGTTTGCATGTGTGGAGTGCTATGATATATTTCATGTTTGAGACTTGGCAGTCAGAATAAAAAATTAGGAATTTTGTGGGTAAATTCACTACAAACCCTCACGAGACCTTACTCGTCCACTAGGGCTACCTTGGGGTTTAAAGGGCTTGTTGCATATGCCAAATGTAACCGTGATCACCTACGGAAGTGGTACTAGGTAGTTAGGATTTAGTTTTTTCTTTTTCTTCTTTGCCCGAGGACGTGCAACATGCTAAGTGTGGGGATGTGATAAGCGTGCGTTTAATCCTAATATTGTCCCTAGATTTAAGTTATATTGCAATATTTTGGATTTTTATTTAATTAATTCTAATGTTTTATTGTAGGAATTAAGGAGTTATAATAAAGGAAGGCTTGGAGTTTAAATAGCAAGAGATGGAGATAAATTGGATTAAAATTCGGATTTTCCGGGTAGCTTGCCCAGTCTGCACTGTTTGGGCCATATCTGGAGTTCTACAAGTCCGATTCTGACGATTCAACAGCCCACGGAAAGCTTATGAGAAGGGCTTTATTTCTGAAGTGGTCTTGTATTTAAAATCCAGCCGAATCAGCCCAGAATCTGAGTAAAAAAGTCAACTACAAATTTCTTCTTCTTGGAATTCAATTTTGATTGGGAATTTTCCTTGTATTTGTATTAAATAATTAAAAACACTTTTATTAGAGATAATATAAGATATACATCAGACCTAATTAGAGATACACACGTACGAGAGATAGAGGCACAGGCAAGAGAGAAAGAAGAAGCTTGGAAGATAGAGATTCAACCATTGAAGACGTTCAATTGGATTTGTTTTCTTCTTCTTTTTGTTCAGAATTCTCTCCTTAACTTTGTAATCATGTTTATGTGCTATCAATTCTTGGATGTTTTTGAGATCTTTGTTATGAACTAATCTTATAAAGTTGGGATTTTATGGAACCCTAGCATGGGATTATTGGTGTTCTGTTAAAGGGTATTGTATGCAGTTCTGCAATTTATTCATTCAGGTGTTTTTCATGCTAAAATTTGCTATTGTCTGATCAACCTTAGTGGGTTAATGAGTTAATTATATTACCGAGAGGGTTATGGTTAATTGACATAAGACTTGAGTGGTGCATGCTTACATATCTTTGGATTATAATATTGTTGCGGTATAGACATATATTGTAACCATGCATAGTTTTATGGATTGGTGCTTAATTACATTCTGAAGAGTAAATTGGCATAGACATATGTTAGTTTATTTGATAGGAATTATACCATAGTGATTTCGAGAGAAACCTATGACCATTGAATTCTAGCTAGTAAGTTGTGAATTTGCTAAGTGCTCTGCAACTTTATTACTGATTTTCACATGTTAGGGGGAAGTAATTATCCTGACTTATCTTCTCATATTTGGAACTCATTAATGTCTCTTCTCTAGTTTAAATTAGTTGGTTATTTAGTTCTTATAAATAGTTTAGTTATAAAAATCAACAATCAATATTTTTGTTCGATAACTGAATTGTTAGATATAACTTGCGATTGATACGAATTTACAGTCCTTGAGGAACGAAATCTGGTATTTACTACTGTATTACTTGTTTGCGATTGTGTACACTTGCACATCTACATTTTATGCAACACAAACTTCTTACAGAGTTTATCATTAGTAGACCCAAAAATTATGTCATCAACATATATCTGAACTAAAAGCAAGTCATTGCTAGATTTAAAATAGAACAGGGTTTTATCAATTGTACCTCTGTTGAACCCACTTTCTAAAAGAAATTGAGCCAGAGTTTCATACCATGCTCTTGGTGCATGCTTAAGTCCATAGAGTGCCTTATCCAGCCTGTAGACATAGTCTGGATTTGGGGTCCACAAATCCTGGTGGTTGTTCAACAAACACTTCATCTTCAAGCTTCCCATTCAGAAAAGCACTTTTTACATCCATCTGAAATACCTTGAATTTCTTTTGAGAGGCATATGCTAGAAAAATCCTTATTGCCTCCAATCTTGCAACTGGAGCAAAAGTTTCATCATAGTCTATTCCTTCCTGCTGTGAATAGCATTTTGCCACAAGTCTAGCCTTGTTCCTTGTAACAACTCCCTCACTATCAGTTTTATTTCTGAAAACCCATTTAGTACCAACAACAGATCTATTCTTTGGTCTTGGTACAAGGGTCCATACTTCATTTCTTTCGAATTCATTTAACTCCTCCTGCGTTGCTGTTATCCAGTCAGCATCTTGAAGAGCTTCTTGTACCTTCTTTGGTTCAGATTTAGATAAAAATGCATGAAACAGACATTCATTTGTTGTAGCACTCCTTGTCCTTACTTTCGCATCTGGATCTCCAATAATTAGATCAGGTGTATGAGATTTTGTCAATTTCCTAGCTGAAGGTAAACGACTTCTATCAGTGTTTGATCCTCCCCCTTGATCCATGTTCTCCTGATTTTCTTGTTGCCTTTCTTCAGTCTCTGAGGCTCCCTCTGAATTTGACTACTCAGAGTTTGAACTGTCAGATTTTGCACTTTCAGAGTGTGAGTCATCAGAGATTGATCCAGATTTTTAAGCTTACTCGCTTTCAGTATTTGAGTCATCATTTTGAAGTGATCCTTCATGCTCCCCCTCAACTGGTTCTCCCCTTTGTTCTGGCTGAGAAGTTTCTTCAGTGTTTACAAGTAGAGGTTCAGAGTATGCTTCAACAGAGTTTGTCAACTCAGCTTCATCAGGGTTTACTTCATCAGAGATTAATTATTCATTTTCAAAGCGTAGTTGATCATGTTCATCTACATCTTCAAGTCCAGTTATTTTCTTATCATCAAATGACACATGAATTGACTCCATAATTACCTTGGTTCTCAGATTATAAACTCTGAATGCCTTAGTTGACAGCGGATAGCCAACAAAAATTCCTTCATCAGCTTTTAACTCAAATTTGGTCAACTGTTCAGAATGAGTTTTTAACACAAAGCATTTGCACCCAAAAATATGAAAATATTCCAGGTTAGGCTTCTTTTCATTCACCATCTCATATGGTGTTTTCCCATGCTTGTTGATCAGAGTAGCATTTTGAGTAAAACAAGCAGTTTGAACTGCTTCTGCCCAGAAATAGGTTGGAAATTTTGCTTCATCAAGCATAGTTCTGGCAGCTTCTATCAAGGTTCTGTTTTTCCTCTCAACTACACCATTTTGCTGTGGTGTACCAGGTGCAAAAAACTCTTGCTTCACTCCTTTGTTCTTGCAGAATTCTTCCATTGTTGCATTCCTAAATTCAGTTCCATTATCACTCCTGATTATTTTGACTTTATGTTTTGATCCTTTGTCCAACAGCTTTACATGCTCCATCAGAGTTAATGCAGTTTCATTCTTCTTTGCTAGAAAATACACCCAAGTGCATCTGGTGTGTTCATCAACAATGACTAAAGCATATTTCTTTCTTCCAATAAACAAGACATTCACTGGTCCAAACAGATCAATATGTAGAAGATGATAAGGATCAACAATTGAAGATTCAGACTTGCTTTTGAAAGATGACTTCCTTTGTTTGGTCTTTTGACAGGAATCACACAGGCCATCAACATTTAATAAAGACTTTGGGAGTCCCCTTACAAGATCCTTTCTTATTAACTCATTAATGTTGTTCAGATTCAAATGAGAGAGTTTCTTATGCCACTTTCAACTCTCTTCACTAGACATTCTTATTGACAGGCACACAGCTTTTCCATCAGAGTTTGTCAACAAAATTGCTTCATAGATATTATTGCACCTGTGTCCAACTAGAACAACTTTCCCTATAGATTTACTGATAACTTCACAGTATTCAGGTTGAAAATCTACATGATAACCTCTATCATAGATTTGACTCGCAGATAGCAGATCATGCTTGAGTCCTGGAACCAGAGCTACATTTGTGATGATGACATTTCCAAGATTGATATTGCCATATCCCAGAGTACGTCCTACGTTGCCATCTCCATAGGAAACTTTTGGGCCAGCCTTCTCCTCATACTCTGATAGCAGGGCTTTATTTCTAGTCATGTGTCCTGAACATCCACTGTCCATGACTAGGGTACTCTCCCTGATGCCCTGCAATCACAAACATTCACTGAAGGTCAGATTTAAGGATCTAGACTTTCTTGGATCCTTTGGCTTTCTTAACTTTGTTAGCTTTAGCAGCGGAATTCTTGTTATCAGAGTTTAAGCTAACATTTTCAAAGGTTACACTTGCAGAATTAACCTTAACCCATTTCAAATTGGGCTTCAGTTCATAATAATTATGATAAATAGCATGATAATCCCTGCAAGTATAAATAGAATTCCAAGTACTTCCACAATGTTTGCATAAAGTCTGTGGTATAGTTTTAACATAATCATTCTTTACTCCAGACTTGGAGGGTAAAGAATTAATGTCTTTATTTTTCCTACAGAAACTAGCAAGATGTTTTGTGACGCCCCCAGATCCGGGGTCTGAGATCTAGGCGCTCACGGTCCATTTTCCATTAGTAACATACCTGTTCTTGCACACAATATATATAACACAGCCATCGACCCCACAATAACTCACACCACACTCACACACACAGGTTAGAGCCTCAGAAACGTCACACATTGATTAAACAGTAATAAAGTTATCAGAGTTATTACAGACCGACTTAAATAGTATTTATGCTACCCGCGACACTCCGATATGAAGCGAAGCTGGCGGCTTGAAAGTTTGTTACGATACACTGCCTTGCACAGGTCATGCTGATAAATAAAACGTACTAACAAAAGCTGCCAACCAATCCGGCTAATAGGGCCTACCGGTGGAATCTCAAGTGGAGGCCCGGGCCTAGTCACCTGCTTCCGAGCAGTCTGCCTGGGTCTTGCCATATCGCTTAGCTGTTGTGTTTGTAAAGTTTGAAAACAAGCAAGAGTGAGCAACTATAGCTCAGCAAGAAATATATATATGTAAGATAAGTAATATACATCTCATATGATTGGCAATTGATATATTTGTTTGTATCAATCAGTTATAAAATCACTTGTCATAGTTGATAAATCTCGAAGGTGCAACAATATGTGCCCTTGTTCTCAAAATAAACTTGCAGTTCTAGATACTGCATTAAATCAACATCTTTCTCATCAAAATAGAACACTATCAGCAACTTGGCACAAAAGCCTAAGAAGCCGTGTCAAAGCATTTTTCCAAAGTGGAGGATGGGACTAAAAGAAAACATAAAAACCTGACAAAGATTGACGATGATCAGTCGCCACATCCAAGTCCAACAATCCGCGGGTCTTCTCTACCGGTAGAAGGATAGAAACTACATCTGTAACTATCCCTCGAGTGAAAACTACATCCATAATCACCCTCGATGAAAACTACATCCGTAATCATCCTTCGGCAACACCTGGGCCGGAATAATAAGTGATGGACCGCCTGGCTCGCGGCCGCTTACACATCCTGGGAATCGCTCGTCAACGGTTCCCACACCGCCAGAGTCCCTTTTTCTTTTCTTTCAAAACTTGATTTTGATTGAAAACAGAGTAATTGAGGTCCGACATCAGTCGTCCGATGATTCTTGAAATCATACAAGAAGCAGAATCTGACCGGGGGTTTTCGAAAATGTTTTGAGTTCGAAAGAGTTTGAGTTTGAAGTATTTAAAAAGTATCTTGGATTAGCTTTGTCTTTAAATAATAAACAGTAATTAATAAATAATATTTTAAGATTTAATATTAATAATTAATAAAATAATTATTCGGTAAAATAAACTCTTAATCCAAGATAGGGTTTCGAGTATTTACGAAGATATAACGATAGTTATTTGAATATACGATACCACCCGAATGACCCTTCGGGTTTTCGCAATAAAGATACGATATAACAATATACCGCTCCCCGGTCAATAGTATATACGGACCGCTACGACCTCTATTGCTAGAGTCGTTGTCCGAAGAAAACATTTCAATCTAAGTTCAAGGGGTAAAAGCATACATATACTTGTTCAATCTCAATTGCATCAATACTTCGATAAACATAGCATTTGATATCATTTGAAAACTACAAACACAACAGTAAAAATCCTTGTATATGGATAAGTTTTGAAAAGTAAACTTGCCTTGGTTTGGTTGGGGTGGTCGAGCGTGCGAATTCGAACGATCTATACATAAACAATAATCGTTCGTTAGTATCTCGACAACTTCTCTCTAATTACGGGGTTTTAAGGAGGTACGAAATTAACTTAACGACTTCGTCTTATGACTCCCTAGCCCCACTATAGGTCCATGACATCACTCGTTTACGCTCGTCACTTACTCGACGTAATTTAGTTACCACGTTCGAACCGTAACCACTAACCCTAGAATAATGTTCCACTAATCGACATTTTTCCATTGCGCGAATTTTACTCTAACATTTTTATAAAATCCAAAAATTCATATTTTAATCCAATTCCTTTTGGGTGGTCTTCACCACTGCATTACTTACATTCTCAAATTTTTCCACGACCCCAAATATATCTTAAGGTGTTTAAACAAGGTTCACAAGGGGGTTACTTAATGCAGTCCATAGTCCAGAAACAAAATTCACTCCTCCGGCCATAACTAAAAATCCACACATCACATAGCTATGAATCTTACTTTTCCAGAAACTACATTTAATTATCTTTCCAACAATATAAGGTAGGACATCAGGGGACATAATTTGGGTATTCAAAATCGTGCTACAACACAGGTCAAAGTTCCTGGACAGATTCAGCAAGCTCAAATCACTTACATCAACCATTTCTCAAACTTCCATAACATAAACACCACTTAAAACACTTAGGTCATGACTCATAACACTCATGGAGATATATATCTTAACCATAATCATAAAACTCACAATCTCAACATCAAACTCAAGATCTACATCATCCATAACTTATATGTCCAAGATTCACACTAACATCCATGGATCTAACATTAAACACCATAAATAATTCATGGCCAAGAGGATTTAGAGTTTTATACCTTCCTTGATGTGTGTAATAGCTTTCTAAACCTTGTATAATCCTTGTATAGCCTTGGGTAAGCTTGAATGATCAAAAGAAATGAAGAAAACAAAGTTAGTAATTCGGAGTTATTAGAACCCGACTGAAAGATCATGGAAAACGAGGCCCTTACCGAGCTTTTCTGATCGAGGCTTCTAAATGAGAGTTGTAGAGCATCTTCAGAGCTTTCTAACCATATAAAGAACACGAAATTCCATTGAGTAATGAAGGAGATACGTCCGATTGAAAATCGTCCCAGAAACTGTCAAGCACCAGGACAGTTTGCTTCTTCAAATTGGGGAGGAGATTTAACTAGGCTACACTCATTAGAATGCCATGAAATTTTGAGCGAATATTGCCCATGGAGTGGAGAGGTTGTGGTTAAAATTTTGTGATTTTATCATGGATAAAAATGGAGATATATATTTTTCTTTGAGGGTTGGTTCTGCTGGACAGGTTGTGGAGAAATGGAGAGATGGAGTTTCTTTGTGTTTTGTTTTGTTGGAATGATAAAATGATTTGCTAGCATGCTTGGTATAATTGTTGTTAACAAGGAGTAGTCCCATGTGCCAAGCTATAGCCTAGGTTGCATCCATGCCCTAGTGTCCCCCTAGGTGCATCATCCAACATGCTAGTTCTTGTCTTTTCTAACTAGCTAATTTCATGTCATTTGCATTTAATTTCTTTCGTTGTAATATTATTCTCCCACCGATACTTGTTATTTAATCCTTATTTCGTATCGTAACTTAATTATTCTCTCGTAGTAATATTTCGTTACGTAGAGATTTCCCCTATAATTCCTTAAGTACTTATTGCGTAAATTCCTCGAATGTCCATAATTCCTCGTCATAATTCTTAATAAATCCTTTAATACTCTAACCATTCTCAAATTCCAATTTTCATAAATATTACTAATCGTAAGACTCTTGCCTTCGTAATCTCTCTCTGTATATCTTTCATCATAAATGCAACAACGCAGTTTCTCAGAAAATCAATTCGATAAATCATCGGGGATGACTAGAAAGGTTCCATAACGACAATGTCACGAGATATTTAACTCAAAGGAAATACTACCAAAAATTAGGGTTCTTACATGTTTAGTACTACCACAGTTATGACATGTCTTCCTTGGAGCATAAGTAGCAAGCATTTGATT
Organism: Saposhnikovia divaricata; assembly: GCA_036435485.1. Taxonomy (NCBI): domain Eukaryota; kingdom Viridiplantae; phylum Streptophyta; class Magnoliopsida; order Apiales; family Apiaceae; genus Saposhnikovia; species Saposhnikovia divaricata. The sequence continues at coordinate 136,129,096 of CM071598.1, forward strand.
ATAACCTTTACCGTTTCTTAACAGATTTTACCTCCTTAAGCTTATGTTTGAGTTGTTTATCTGTCATTGAACCAATATTAATCTGTTTAACACAAGTTTTTACTAATTCTTCCTTAACAGCTTCTTTTTCAACTTCAGACTTAGGTTCACTTGTGCCCGTAACAAATTTACTAGTTGGAAGATGTTTTCTAATTTTGACTTCTTTTTGAAACCTAAGTTCATCTTCCTCACAGTAACCTAAACCAACTGTGTCTAACTGAAAAACCTCATGAGTGACTTTTCCAGAATCAGTCCAAGTCTTAATTATGTGATTTGCTTTCTCCAATTCAGATTCTAGTTGCCTATATCTTCCAAGCAACTCATGTTCTAGATAAACAGCATCATCTCTTTCTTTCTGAACTTGTTGCATGTTGACAAGTTTCTCTTCAACAAATTTATTTCTTTCTTTAAGTTCAGAATTCTCAGATTTGATTCTCTCATTCTCTAAAGTCTGATTGATAAGTGGATTTTATATCCACTTATTATGCGCTAAATGGTCCTATATTGTTGGTTTATCCTTAAATATGTTGTGTTTTTTAATTCGTTTTTGTTGTTTATTTATTTGTTGTGCAGAACTCGCAAATTCAGGTATCTAGGCGATAAAAGGCTAAAAACGGTGGATTTCTGGCTCAATTTTATCAAGTGAACTGGTTACGAGGAAAAAAAATTATCATAAAGGAATCCTGAATGATATATTCTTAAATCTGGAACCCCGATTGGAATTGATATATTTTTCGTTAAGGAAAAGAAGTCCGGTTTTTGGCCCTCAATTTACCGCAGCTTGGGACTTGAAAATTTATTTATATTAATAAATACTTTATTTAATTAGAAAATTATATTTATAAATATCTAATAATATTAGATATTTATTTTTATAATTTTGAAATTAAATTAATTATTTATTAATTAAATATATTTTGTTATGAAAGTTGAATTAGCATGAGGAAAAAGAAAAAAAAAGAAAAAGAAAAAAACTACAAAAACAATAAAAGCAAAGCAAGTGGCGGCAATGATTAGCAGACAATCAGCAAAAACAAAAAAAAAAAAAGAAACAGACATGCATCTGTCGGCCAGGAATTCGCAGGAGGTCACGCTCCCACGAGCGCGTGGGAGCCACGCGCCAGGTTTAGTACTGTCCAAGAAGCGCGTGTCCTGCACGCGCCTACCGCGAGTCTGGATTTTGCTTGTCAACGTGTGCAGGTGGTAGTAGTGCAGTGGTTGGGGAGAGTGCTTTCGGTTGTATTATTTGTTGTTTGAATTCTTTTTAATTATTTTGTTTTCTTTTTCTTTTCTTTCTCTTTTTCTTTTTATTTTTTTAATCTCTTGGTGTGCTAGGATTGTACTATAAATAGGACTTAATTCTTGCAGTTGTAAACACATCTCACACCTCTCACCACAATTCCTCTCCTCTCCCCTCCAAATATTCAGTAGAGTTTTTTGTGTATTTTCAGTGTAGTTTTTACACTTTAATTTTTCTGTAAGTAATATAAATTTTATTCGGGTTGAAGATTGTAAGAAGAATTATTTGGAGTGCTATTTCTTTCATTGGAAGCTAATTCAGTTCTACGTTCTAAACTCTTGCAATTTCATATTTAATTTATCGCAATTTTTAATTTAGTTTTTATTATTATTATTATTATTATTATTATTATTATTATTATTATTATTATTATTATTATTATTATTATTATGTTTTCATTTAATCCCATGATGACGATTCGTTCGATTATGAACTAATCGCCGTCATGGGATTCTAATGGATTTATTTACGTAATTTAGTAATTCGATGCCTTAATAAATTGTGTTATGATAAAATTTTCCGATTGCCTAACGTGGTTGTACTTAATTTATTAGATGCGTAGCTATAATCTAAATTATTAATTCTTAATGAATGCGAAAGTGGATTTGAGAATTTAGAATTTGCCATGTTAGCACAGGTTCGTAATTTTCATATATAATTACGATTCGTGGTAGGGTTTTGGATCACATCGCCCTGCGTAGCCAAAAATAAGGAATTTATTCGTAAACCAGTTATGTTTTCAAATCTTATAGACATATAGGGTCTAGACATAAATGGTGTCCACGCAACTTCTATCTTTTTAAGTGGATGTTTGTATGGTTTGATATAAGTTAAGGCTGAAAGGCGCTTATATTAGTTTCGTGTTCCCGGCTAGCTTTCATAATTATCAGAATCACTTTAAATTAAGGCATCAATTCTAAATGAAATAAATAATGAAATTAGAATCCCATGTTTATCTCATATATAAAATCTTTATCATATTAATCTTTAGTCGTTATTTCATTAATTAATTGTGATTTGAACAAACCAACCATTTCGTTGTTCAGGCTTCTATAATTAACCGAACGTTGTTGAATAAACATATTTACTTAAATACACCAAGTCTTCGTGGGAACGATCCTTATTTCCCTATATTGCTTTTGGACTGCGTATACTTGCGTAGAGAAATTAGCGAACAAGTTTTTGGCGCCGCTGCCGGGGACTCGGTGTTATTTTGTTTATGTGTTTTACTACAATAGAAGTTAATTTGTTTGACTTGAACATTTGATCTTATATTTTGAAGTGATTATTTGTGTTCAGATACTTGGATTTTTATGCTAACACGTGCTAAAGCATTAAAAGCCAAGCAAGTACTTAAACTAGCAAATACTCACAAGATGGACGGAGAAGCCGAAGTAGTTGCACCTGCAGCAGCAAGGGCTTTAATGGACTACTCACAACCGAAGATTGATGACATTCAGTCAAGTATCATTCGTCCAGCAATTGCGGCTCCTACATTTGAAATTAAATCCAGCACTATTCAGATGGTGCAAAATCAAGTACAGTACGGAGGAACTGCAACGGAAGATCCTAACTTACACATTAGGAACTTCATAGAAATATGCGACACATTTAGATTCAACAATGTGTCAGATGATGCTGTGAAGTTGAGACTCTTCCCGTTTTCCTTAAGAGACAAGGCCAAAAGTTGGTTACACTCTCTGCCACCGGGATCTATCACCACTTGGGCTGATCTAGCTCAAAAGTTCCTTAGCAAATTCTTCCCCATGGCAAAGACTGCAGCTATAAGGAATGCTATCACGCAATTTTCTCAACAGTCTGGTGAATCTTTATGTGAAGCGTGGGAAAGATACAAGGAAATGCTTCGACAATGCCCTCATCATGGCATGCCAAATTGGATGGTCATAAACTGTTTCTATAATGGACTAGGAATGCAATCAAGGCCAATGGTAGATGCAGCTTCAGGGGGAGCATTATGGGCTAAAAGTTATGAGGAGGCCTACGATCTTATCGAGATGATGGCAGCTAATGAATATCAAAATCCAACTCAGAGGATTCCACAACAGAAGGTAGCAGGAATTCTTAATGTCGACAAGGCCACTTCCTTAGCAGCTCAGATAGAGGCTTTGAACTTGAAAATAGACTCTTTGACAGCACAAGGATTTCATCAAGTTGCTAGTGTGTGTGAGTTGTGTGCGGGCGCACATGAATCAAACCAATGTGCCATCTCAAACGAGTCGGTTCAATTTGTAAGCAATTTCCAAAGACAGCAACAGCCAGCTCCAAATTCCTACCATCCGAACAACCGAAATCATCCAAATTTCAGTTGGAGCAATAATCAAGGAGGAGCACAACAATCAAATCAGCCCTACCAACAATTTCAAAATCAGCAGTTTGGAGCTAGGCCATATAATCCATCTGGATTCCAGCAACAGCAGGGGCACCAATATCAGCAACAATATGCCCCACGACAATTTCAACCCCCAGGATTTCAACAACAATCCTATGGGAATTCTGGGCAATCATCTTCTAGTGAAAAGGCAGAATTGGAGGAGTTGAGGTTGGCGTCCAAAAGCCAAGCGGCTTCTATTAAAAATCTGGAAACTCAATTGGGACAACTCGCTAGTTTCATGATGAGCCGACCACAAGGAACACTCCCAAGTGATACTGAAGCTAATCCGGGGAGAAAGAACAACCAAGAGCACTTTAAAGCCATCACTTTAAGATCGGGAAAAGTCACAGAAGGCACTGAATTGGAAAGCGCAAAAAAAAATTCTACCCGATGAAGAAACGGAAAAAGTGAACTTGGGAGACACCGAGGACAAGAGTAAGGCTCCAATTTCAAGCACGAAGGTAGAAGAAAGTGTACCACCTCCTAAACAATCAGTCCCTGCACAGAAAGAAGCAGAAGAGCATGTCTATCCACCTCCGCCATTTCCTCAACGTTTGCAAAAACAGAAACTGGACAAGCAGTTTGGCAAATTTCTTGAAGTCTTTAAGAAATTACATATCAACATTCCATTTGTTGAAGCCCTGGAACAAATGCCGAGTTACGCCAAGTTCATGAAGGGCATTCTATCGAGAAAGATAAAACTAGAGGAATTAGAAACTGTTGCTTTGACAGAGGAGTGTAGCGCGGTATTGCAACAAAAGTTACCGCCTAAGCTAAAAGATCCTGGAAGTTTCACCATACCATGCACCATTGGGAATCTGTCTTTTGACAAATGTTTATGTTATTTAGGAGCAAGCATCAACCTCATGCCATACTCAGTTTTCTTACAACTTGGCCTTCCTAAGCCAAACCCGACGAACATGTCACTTCAGTTAGCTGATCGCTCTATCACTTATCCTCGGGGAGTTGTTGAAGATGTCCTAGTAAAAGTAGACAAACTTATCTTTCCAGCTGATTTTGTCATACTCGATTTCGAAGAGGACAAGAAGATTCCGATCATTCTTGGTAGACCATTCTTGGCGACAGGACAAACATTGATTGACGTCCAAAAGGGGGAACTTACAATGAGGGTGCATGATCAAAATGTCACTTTCAACGTTTTTAAAGCCATGAAGTTTCCAACAGAAGAAGAACAGTGTCTGAAGGTAGACTTGATTGAGTCTACGGTACAAGAAAAGTTGGATCACATGTTCATGAATGACACTTTGGAAAAGGCCCTTAGTGGAAGGTATTCATTAGATGAAGATGACATAAATGAACAATTGCAATATCTGGATGCTTTGCCGTGGCAAAGAAAATTTGAAAGACCAGTTGAATCATTGGATCTGCCAGAACTAAAAGGGCCGCATCAGCAAATGAAACCTTCTATCGAGGAAGCTTCAACTCTAGAGCTCAAACCACTTCCTAATCACTTAAAGTATGCTTCTCTTGGTGAATCATCTACCTTACCTGTGATTATATCTGCTAACCTTTCAGACTCTGAGGAAGACAAGCTTTTAAGAGTCCTGAGGGAATTCAAAACAGCCATTGGTTGGACCCTAGTGGATATCAAAGGCACCAGCCCAGCTTATTGTCAACATAAAATTCCATTGGAAGAAGGTAGTAAACCAACAGTGGAGCATCAAAGGCAGCTAAATCCTCTTATGAAAGAGGTAGTGAAGAAAGAAATCATCAAGTGGCTGGATGCAGGGATTATCTATCCCATTTCTGACAGTGCATGGGTGAGTCCAGTGCAATGTGTACCGAAGAAAGGAGGCATGACTGTGATTACCAATGAAAAGAATGAACTCATCTCTACTCGCACAGTCACCGGTTGGCGAATCTGCATGGACTACCGGAAGTTGAATAAAGCCACAAGAAAGGATCATTTTCCCCTTCCTTTCATTGATCAGATGCTAGATAGACTAGCCGGCCATGATTATTACTGCCTTCTGGATGGTTATTCTGGATATAACCAAATCTACATTGCTCCTGAGGATCAGGAGAAAACAACATTTACATGCCCGTTCGGCACTTTCACCTTTCGGCGGGTTTCTTTTGGCTTGTGTGGAGCACCTGGTACTTTTCAAAGGTGCATGATGGCCATCTTCTCAGACATGATTGGCAAGACCGTAGAAGTCTTCATGGATGACTTCTCTGTATTCGGTCTATCTTTTGATGAATGCTTGCAAAATCTTGGCTCGGTGTTGAAAAGATGCGTGGAAACTAACCTAGTGCTCAATTGGGAGAAGTGCCACTTTTTGGTACAAGAAGGAACTATTCTCGGGCACAAGGTGTCAAGAAAGGGTCTAGAAGTAGACAGAGCAAAGATAGAAGCTATTGAAAAGCTGTCGCCACCTAATTCAGTGCGAGGGATTCGCAGTTTCCTTGGGCACGCAGGTTTCTACAGGCGTTTTATCAAGGACTTCGCAAAAATTTCCAAACCTTTGTGTCAGCTACCGGAAAAAGATATTCATTTCAAGTTTAACGAAGAATGTCTCACAGCGTTCGAGACTCTGAAGAAGAAATTGATTTCAGCACCCGTGATCATTGCTCCAGATTGGAGTGAGCCTTTCGCTATGATGTGTGATGCTAGCGATTACGCAGTTGGGGCCGTTCTTGGCCAAAAGAAAAATAAAATGTTTCATGTCATCTATTATGCAAGCAAAACCCTCAGTGATGCTCAATTTAACTACACTACCACTGAGAAGGAGTTGTTAGCCATAGTTTATGGTTTTGAAAAATTCCGTTCATACTTGCTTGGTACGAAGGTGACTGTGTACACTGATCACGCGGCTATCAGATATCTGCTCTCTAAAAAGGACTCCAAACCTAGGTTGATTCGATGGATTCTCCTACTGCAAGAATTCGATGTGGAGATCAAGGATAGAAAAGGGACAGAAAACCAAGTAGCCGACCATCTCTCACGATTGGAAGACCTTGGGAAGTCATCCCAGGGCAAAACCGTCATTAATGAATCCTTTCCTGATGAACAGTTGTTTGGGATACAAGAAGAAGAACCTTGGTTTGCAGACAATGTGAACTTTCTGGTGAGTCGAGTAATTCCTCCCGGGCTCTCTTTTGCACAAAGAAAGAAATTCTTGCATGAAGTCAAATGGTATCGTTGGGACGAACCATATCTGTTTAAACAAGAAGCAAATCAGGTGATTAGGAGATGTGTGCCATACAGTGAAACAGAGGCTATTCTAAGGGATTATCATGCCACGACATATGGTGGCCATTATGGAAGTGAGAAGACCGCAGCTCGAATTCTTCAAGCGGGATTTTATTGGCCATCCCTTTTTAAGGATGCCCATCAGTTTGTGCTGAAGTGTGATCGTTGTCAGCATGTTGGTAACATATCTACGAGGGATGAGATGCCCCTCAATATAATGCTAGAAGTGGAAATCTTCGATGTTTGGGGCATCGATTTCATGGGACCATTCATTTCCTCATGTAGCAACCAATATATCTTGCTGGCCGTTGATTATGTTTCCAAATGGGTTGAAGTCAAGGCACTTCTGACCAATAATGCCAATGTCGTGCTCAACTTCCTTCACAAGAACATCTTCACAAGATTCGGCACTCCTCGAGTAATCATAAGCGATGAAGGTACTCACTTTTGCAATCGCAAGTTTACTAATCTCATGGCAAGGTACAACATCAACCACCGGGTAGCTACGGCATACCACCCGCAAACCAATGGCCAAGCCGAGGTATCTAATCGCGAGATTAAGCGCATTCTGGAAAAAGTGGTGAATCCTTCGAGAAAGGATTGGTCTTTAAAACTCGATGAAGCCGCATGGGCTTATCGTACAGCATATAAAACACCCTTGGGTATGTCCCCATATCAGCTTGTCTATGGGAAGGCTTGTCATCTGCCTGCCGAGCTAGAGCACAAAGCTTATTGGGCGCTGAAGAAGTTGAACTTTGACTTATCAGCTGCAGATGAGAAAAGAATGCTTCAGATTAATGAACTGGATGAGTTTCGGCTACAGGCTTATGAAAATCACAAGTTATACAAGGAGAAGGTCAAGAGATGGCATGACAAACGTTTGGTGCAAAAGTCTTTTGTACTGGGACAGTTAGTCTTGCTGTTCAACTCTCGTCTCAGACTTTTCCCAGGGAAACTTAAGTCAAGGTGGTCAGGACCATTCACGGTTAAAACAGTGTTTCCACATGGTGTAGTGGAAATTTTTGATAAAACACCGGAAGCGGCTTTCAAAGTAAATGGACAGAGGTTGAAGCCATATTTTGGTGAACATGTGAATCGCGAAGCGGAAACCACGGTTCTTGGTACTACCAATTGAAGTGCGAAGGTGAAGTCAAGCTAGCGACGATAAACAAGCGCTTCATGGGAGGCAACCCATAGGTTTGGTTTTTATGTGTGGTTTGATTTTGTGTGATTTTTTTTTCAGTTTGCAGGCCATTGGCGAGTTGCAGGATTAACCTCAGGTTGGAGCTCATTTCCACCACTTGATTCACCACCCGAGGAGGGTGACGATGCCGACAGTTAGGGAAGTTCTCTGTTATCCTTTATCTATACCTTCAATGAAGACATTGAATATTTTAAGTTTGGGGGTGATTTAGGATATTTGATTAATTGAGTCATAGTATGCATATAGTTTCGTATAGTATAATTTCATATAATTCATAAAAAAAAATTGCATAATCATGATTATTTCCATATCATATTTTCATTGATCCCGTAGCGCTTGGCGATTCCGTTTAGTAGTCAATGATGAATTTGAGTGTGATAATGATGGATAGAGGGCTGAATTAAAAACTTATGAATTGACGTGCATGTTGCAGAAACAGAATCTTACACAACTCATCGGTTACTTTTGGGCTAGGTTAAGGTCATGCTTGTTTGGTTGTTGAAATTTAATCACCTGATTATATTTGGAATTTTCTTTATTCCCTTGATAGCGTAGAATCACTAAATATAAGTTTGGGGGAAACCAGGGTTCATGCTAGTTTGTGTGTATTTGTTAATAATTGATAAGTGTCAATTGGCTAGTAGCCAGCTCATATTTATATGAGTAGTCTAGGGTTGGAATTGAGAATTCTCATTCCAGATTGCATATATATAAAAAAAAAAAAAAGAGTGTTTGTGAGTGTATGCAAAAATTGATCAGGTTGAGCTCTTTAATACTCGAGCAATTAAGTTCTAGGGGACTCAAGCCTAGTGACCTAAGACTTTTCCGGTCTGGGATCCATTAACCTAACGCTCGCTACATGGGTATTATTGTATAAGCCTTTTGGGGTCTCATCCATTTCACGGTCAAATAAGCATGCGTGTTATGTATAGTATTATGCGTCATAGTTGTTAATAAAGCATGAATTCCTGTCTAACTCAAATGATGATAGAAGTGTTTCTAGGTTATGAAGTGTCTAGCGTCCATTCTATTTATAAACTTGTGATTGTTATGACGAAGAATATGTATGGTTTTGATCTAGTGCTAAGAGTAATTCTGATGAGTATTGCACACACGCACGTTTCTGTACTTGTAAATGTTAATATGCTGATTTTTAGTCGATCTCTATTTGGAATTATCACATTCTCTGAGACACTCTGCTAAATTGGTTTTTGCCTTGCCTATGGGATCCTTGCATCGTTTGCATTCATGCATTTAGAGGTAGTCGAGTCTGTTTTCGCTTGAGGACAAGCGTCAGTTTAAGTTTGGGGGTGTGATAAGTGGATTTTATATCCACTTATTATGCGCTAAATGGTCCTATATTGTTGGTTTATCCTTAAATATGTTGTGTTTTTTAATTCGTTTTTGTTGTTTATTTATTTGTTGTGCAGAACTCGCAAATTCAGGTATCTAGGCGATAAAAGGCTAAAAACGGTGGATTTCTGGCTCAACAAGTGAATTGGTTACGAGGAAAAAAAATTATCATAAAGGAATCCTGAATGATATATTCTTAAATCTGGAACTCCGATTGGAATTGATATATTTTTCGTTAAGGAAAAGAAGTCCGGTTTTTGGCCCTCAATTTACCGCAGCTTGGGACTTGAAAATTTATTTATATTAATAAATACTTTATTTAATTAGAAAATTATATTTATAAATATCTAATAATATTAGATATTTATTTTTATAATTTCGAAATTAAATTAATTATTTATTAATTAAATATATTTTGTTATGAAAGTTGAATTAGCAAGAGGAAAAAGAAAAAAAAAAAAGAAAAAGAAAAAAACTACAAAAACAATAAAAGCAAAGCAAGTGGCGGCAATAAGCAGACAATCAGCAAAAACAAAAAAAAAAAGAAGCAACAGGTTTAGTACTGTCCAAGAAGCGCGTGTCCTGCACGCGCCTACCGCGAGTCTGGATTTTGCTTGTCAACGTGTGCAGGTGGTAGTAGTGCAGTGGTTGGGGAGAGTGCTTTCGGTTGTATTATTTGTTGTTTGAATTCTTTTTAATTCTTTTGTTTTCTTTTTCTTTTCTTTCTCTTTTTCTTTTTATTTTTTTAATCTCTTGGTGTGCTAGGATTGTACTATAAATAGGACTTAATTCTTGCAGTTGTAAACACATCTCACACCTCTCACCACAATTCCTCTCCTCTCCCCTCCAAATATTCAGTAGAGTTTTTTGTGTATTTTCAGTGTAGTTTTTACACTTTAATTTTTCTGTAAGTAATATAAATTTTATTCGGGTTGAAGATTGTAAGAAGAATTATTTGGAGTGCTATTTCTTTCATTGGAAGCTAATTCGATTCTACGTTCTAAACTCTTGCAATTTCATATTTAATTTATCGCAATTTTTAATTTAGTTTTTATTATTATTATTATTATTATTATTAATATTATTATTATTATTATTATTATTATTATTATTATTATTATTATTATTATTATTATTATTATTATTATTATTGTTATTATTATTATGTTTTCATTTAATCCCATGATGACGATTCGTTCGATTATGAACTAATCGCCGTCATGGGATTCTAATGGATTTATTTACGTAATTTAGTAATTCGATGCCTTAATAAATTATGTTATGATAAAAATTTCCGATTGCCTAACGTGGTTGTACTTAATTTATTAGATGCGTAGCTATCATCTAAATTATTAATTCTTAATGAATGCGAAAGTGGATTTGAGAATTTAGAATTTGCCATGTTAGCACAGGTTCGTAATTTTCATATATAATTACGATTCGTGGTAGGGTTTTGGATCACATCGCCCTGTGTAGCCAAAAATAAGGAATTTATTCGTAAACCAGTTATGTTTTCAAATCTTATAGACATATAGGGTCTAGACATAAATGGTGTCCACGCAACTTCTATCTTTTTAAGTGGATGTTTGTATGGTTTGATATAAGTTAAGGTTGAAAGGGCTTATATTAGTTTCGTGTTCCCGGCTAGCTTTCATAATTATCAGAATCACTTTAAATTAAGGCATCAATTCTAAATGAAATAAATAATGAAATTAGAATCCCATGTTTATCTCATATATAAAATCTTTATCATATTAATCTTTAGTCGTTATTTCATTAATTAATTGTGATTTGAACAAACCAACCATTTCGTTGTTCAGGCTTCTATAATTAACCGAACGTTGTTGAATAAACATATTTACTTAAATACACCAAGTCTTCGTGGGAACGATCCTTATTTCCCTATATTGCTTTTGGACTGCGTATACTTGCGTAGAGAAATTAGCGAACACTGATCCCTATAACTGATATGTAAGGCCTTAAGATAAATTCTCAATTCAGATATATTATCAGTATTATAAGCATAGGTAGTTAGGGGTACCTTGTTTTCAGAATCTTCAGATTCATTCTCATTAGAAGCCATGAGAGCATAGTTAACATCCTCATCTGAGTCTGAAGTGTCTGCCCAGTCTCTGCCTTTTGTGAAGAGTGCTTTTTCAGTTTTACCCTTCTTGCACTCAGGAGCATAGTGACCCATCTCCTTACACTTGTAGCATTGAATCTCAGACTTGTCTTTCTTCCCAGATTTGGTATCCTTTCTCTCAGACTTTCTGAAACTCTTTCTATCAGAATTTGAATCTTTCTTAGAGAATCCTTTTCCCTTCTTGAAGTTCTTGAAACCCATCTTCTTGAAGGTCTTCACCATCAGAGCAGCCATTTGCATCATTTCTTCTTCATCATCCTCAGAGTCAGATGATTCATCAGTGTTTGAGTCAACATCTGTATTTGATGACTCACTTTCAGAATATATGACCAAAGCTTTTCCCTTAGCTTTCTTCCTTGATGCCTCCTTCTTCAAGGGTTTTTCTTCAACCTTAAGAGCAACAGACTTTGTCTTCTTGCTTGATCTCCTGTTTCTCTGTTCTATTTCCAGTTCATGAGTTTTGAGCAACCAATAGATTTCATCAATCTCAGTGTCAGCAAGATCATAATTATCTCTTACAGTGGTTGTCTTTACATCCCACTTTTCAGGTAGAGCAAGAAGAAATTTGAGATTTGAATCTTCTAGATCATACTTTTTATTTACCAGTGACAAATCATTGAGTAGCTTACAGAATCTGTCAAATGTTTCTGTCATGGTTTCTTCAGATTCAGCCTCAAAATGTTTATACTCCTGTGTGAGTATGTTTCTTCTGTTCTTCTTGATAGCAATAGTTCCTTGACATCTAACTTCAAGGGCATCCCAGATTTCTTTGGCAGTTGTGCAATTAATCACTTTGTTAGACATAACATTGTCTAAGGCACTATGAAGTAGATGTCTAACCTTTGCATCCTTAGCAATAGATGAAATATCCTCAGTAGTCAGATCTTTCTTCTCCTTTGGAACTGATTTAGCTTCTTGACCAGCAGTAACAACAGATAACTTTGTAGGCTTATGAGAACCTTCATAAATTCTGTCAAGATATTCTGGATCTGTAGTCTCCAGAAACATGGTCATCTTCACCTTCTAGATTGAATATTCTGCCGACCTGAGAATAGGAACCCTAATTGTCTCATAACGACTCACAGTAGTAGGTTGAGCCTTCTCAGTACTAGTACTAGAACACGATGGAGGAGGTATCTCTGCCATTGATTATAGTTGTGTGTGGATCTTAAACTGTATAGAGTAACAGATCTGCTCTGATACCAATTGTTAGGCCGAATACACAAATATAATCAAGTTTGTATGAGAGAATAACAATTAACACACGTTTAAATAATCAAAAACTGTATGGAATTAAAAAATCCTCTCTCAGTGATGTAAAATATCACAGAGAGCTGCTTAGGTTACAATGAAATGATAATGCGTTTTTCGATACCCTTCTAGGGTTAACCTAACTGTATTTATAAAGATATACAGCTACAGTACAATCGATAATTGATACTCCTATAAATCAGCTATACAAATGTTATCAATTATGATTGTTACGCGTCTTCTTAGTCAACATAATGTCTTCGACAGCTATCTAATCTTCAAAGATATCGCTTCCATAATTATCTTCAATTATTCTTCAAAGTCTGATGATGACCAGTAGACGCTTCCTCTTGACAGAGTTTAGCAAACTCTGTCGAGCTTCTATCTGTCAGAGTTTAATTAAACTCTGACCGCTTCCAGCTTTCAGTTAAACTCTGATGAACCTCTATAACACTTAAACACTGACATATTCACATCAATTATATTTAACATACCATATTCTCTCTCTCAAGTTTTTTGCACCTAAGTTTACAGTACATGAAGAAAATGAAATCAACGATGAAGGTTGCTTTAATGCCTAGTTCTGTTCTTTAATGGAAAATTTCTTAATCATATTCAAGTGAAAAAACACCTCAGTTTGATCATCTTCAAGTCATGGGATAGTACCATTGACAAATTACCAGCCCGAGCTAGAAAGTCTATTCTTATTGGTTATCCTTATGCTCAAACAGGATACAAGTTATATGATTTGGATAATCTCGGATATTTTGAAGTCCGAGATGTTATTTTTCGGGAAAATTGTTTTCCTTTTAAATCTATTCCATCATTTAGTGCAATATCTTCTTTACCAATGGTTAATCCTACTGATCTTGATCACATTCTCCAGATCCACCACTTCAAAATATTCCTCTTTTTATATGGCATACTTGTAATTCTAATGCTTATTTTCCTTGGACAACTCATTCAACTCACTCCAATTCTTCTAGTCCTGACCACATGCCTGATCTGTTCGGTAATTCTTCTTTTTTAGTTCCTGAGATACATAATCTTCGAAGATATACTAGAATTTTTAAAATTTCATCGAAATATGATTCTTTCATTTTGCCAATCATGTATCTGATAGTGCTTCTGTCTTCAATGTCTTTGTTGAACCTACTTTGGCACATATTTCTCTCAAGTCTACTTGACAAACTTGAATAATGTTTTGATCGTTCATGAGCTTACTCTATACAACAAAGCGAAATTAGATTACAAATGGGTCGCAAAACATTATTCAAGTTTGTCAAGTAGACTTGAGAGAAATATGTGCAAAAGTAGGTTAAATTTACATAAGATTGTTCTCGGGTGTAAATGGATTTATAAGGTTAAATTTAATCTTGATGGTTCTTTAGAAAGGTGCAAGGCTAGATTGGTGGTCAGAGGTGAAAAACAAATAAAGGCAAGGAATTAAAACTCACATTCAGCCCTGTTGCAAAATTCACCATCGTAAGAAGTATCATTGCTCATGCAACTGCTAAAAATTGGACTTTACAGCAACTTAACATCAATAATGCCTTCATGGCTATACTGATGAAGAAATCTATATACATCATCCACTTGGATATACCAAACCTGTTCCCGGGCAAGTGTGTAAACTGAAAAGATCTTTATATGATCTAATAAAACAAGCCTGGAGAAAATGGAATGTTGAGTTGAGTAATAAAATCAGGATATACTTGGTCCGAGCAGGACTATTCCTTGTTCATTAAGACAATATCTTCTTTCTTTTAACTGCAATTGTGACCTATGTGAATAATTTACTTCTCAACCACAATTTCTTAAATTAAAGCTAATTTTCATCAAGCCTTTACAATCAAAGATATAGGCAATTTAAGTATTTCCTAGGTATTGAAGTCTCCAGAAATGGAAGTGGCATTTTGTGGAATCAGAGGAAATATATCCTTGACCTGGTGAGTCTGACTGATGCCAAGTAGATGGACTCTACTCTAGTTGATTTCTTTTGCCAAAAAGTCTTCAATTAAGGACTGATGAAAAACCTCTTCTTTTTGACCCGGAGATATATCATAGAGTTGGAAAATTGCTCCATCTTAATGTCACTAGGCCTGATATCTCCTATGCAGTTCAATATTTGTCTCAGTTTTTAAATCATCCTGCTCAGTCTCATCTTTATTCTGCATTACATGTTCCGAGATATTTGAAATCAACCATTTATGTTGGTTTGTTTTATGCTTCTAACTCTCCTCTTACTTTGAGTGCCTACTGTTATGCTAATTGGGGGATCTCTGCTAGATCATTTTCAGGTTATGCTGTCTTCCTTGGTACTTATTTTATGTCTTGGAAATAAAGAAGCAAAAGACCTCCTCCAAAAGTACGACCGAGGCATAATATCGCAGTATAAGTTATACAACTAATGAAATAATTTGGCTTGAAGGTCCTTGCAGGATTTAAAAGTAATGTTCCTCTTCCTCTAATCTTTTTTGCGATATAAAGGCTGCTCAATACATTGATGAGAATCATACTTTTCAAGAAAGGACAAAGCATCACAAGAATGATTGTTATTTTATTATAGATTATGTTGATTCTGAGTTTCTAAAAATTCTTCATGTTCATCCAGTCTACAACTTGCTGTCATTTTTACAAAGCCTCTTTTTGTTGTTTAACACAAGCTTCTTAGTCTCAAGCTAGGCCTTATTTATGATCCTCCCAAAATCCAGCTTGAAAAAGGGATATTAGATCAATAATTGTAATTGCTTATTTTACAATTTCCACAACAGGATCTGGTAGTAGTTAGTAAAGTGGTCACAGACTCACAGTATATGTACTGGGATGTACTTTAAACTTGTACAGATTTATTCCATATTCTTTTCTTTTTTGTGTGTGTGTGTTTTGTTGCATCTAAATTTATAGTACAAAATGAAGAAGATGAAATCAATCATGGAGGTTGGTTTCTCACTAGTGCTGCACAAAAGAATAAGACGAGTCTATCTGAAACATGTTCAATTTTGTTGCTGAGATTGTGATGCAGCAAGGATAGAAGGTTGTGATGTACTTCCTATTTGTTCAGCCTTCCTTTTCCTGGTTGAGGAGGTTCCCTAATCTGTTGTTTTGGTTGCATTTTTTGCTACTTTGGTTGCTTTTTTGCAACTTTGGATGCATTTGATAGATCTCCGATTCTTGAATTTTTAAACAACATTGCCTTGGTTGCCTTCATCTCTTTTTCGATCAGTTGACCATCGCTTATAAGTTCTAGATTTATACCCAAAATGGCCACAATTTTTACACTTAGCAGTCTTGCTTTTCTTCCCTTCTGATCTTAACCTTCTTCTCTTCATCTATTCTTACTCGGCCTACCAACTCCCTTCTTCATAATTGGTGGTATTATAGTAGAGAGGTCCTCATATTCTGGCTAATGTTCCTTATCAACAATAGGATTTATATTGAAGATGAATGCCCGTTGTAGGTCCTAATTAAATATCAAGTGCTGACAACTTTTTGAGGATCAATCTTTGTATGGAATATTGCCCTAACAACATGCCTACATGGTATTCCTGATAGGTGCCAAACCCCACAAGAACACAATTTGTTATTCGGAGATAAAGGGAACTAGGATTTACCATCTGGAATTTCATATTCACTAAGTTTTGACATGTAAGCTTTACAGCTTATGGTTCCCTTACTAATCTCTTTAAGTAGCTAACAATATTTGGACTTTTATCTTCATCATTCGAATTCATAGCATTTACAGATATCTTAACCATACAGACTAACCTAGTTCTTGGAAAACAATATGAAATAGAGTATATTTAGTATTGATAATGAATATAATGCAAGTGTACAAGTACACATTTATCTATCTTCAAGTAAAGATAACACTTGATGGCTCATGTAATACCATCTGACAACTTGCTTGCATAAGCCTTCATTTAAAAAAAAGTTGCAGTGTATCTTATGTTATATGCAGCCTGGACACTGATAGCAAATTCCTCTTGGATATAGTAGTTCTTTAATGTATTTTTGAAATGAGACTTATCCATAAAAATCATCTAATGCCTTAAATGTGATCTTGCCAAAGTCCTTGTCTTCGTACAATTCTCCATTTTTGTAGAGAATTTGGTAGTATCATTATCATCTTCATTTTCTACGAAGTCATGCCAATTACCAGCTTTTTAAGACTCTTTGACATTGGGAACTTTTTTAATATCTTCATATTCATCTGTAGGAGCATTTCCTCATGGCAGTACTTCTTCATCCGAATCAACTATTTCATCATTTTCGCATTCAGTTTCTTCCCACTCAGAATTATACAATATATCATCACAAGTAAATAAGACCTTTCTTTTGACATTCCTCTTTTTCTCTGTAACAGTTTTTCCCAGGTCAACCAGTGTGGTTGACACTCTCACATTCTACATTCTGTGAATCTAAATTAAGTCTTTTCTTTTAACTGTGTTTTTTGAGATTTTTCTTGTAAACGATGCTTGATCAGAAATTGAAGTACCCTTGGTAGTAGGCTCACTCACAGTAGTCTTTTGTGGTCGAGAAAATATTGGACTTCTTCCAGCTGTTAAAGACTTAAAGGCAGTTTTAGGAGAGATTGGAGGTGGTGGGTTAAC
The DNA here is from genome assembly GCA_036435485.1 of Saposhnikovia divaricata. Classification (NCBI taxonomy): domain Eukaryota; kingdom Viridiplantae; phylum Streptophyta; class Magnoliopsida; order Apiales; family Apiaceae; genus Saposhnikovia; species Saposhnikovia divaricata. The sequence goes on from CM071598.1 coordinate 136,146,605, forward strand.
ATTGGAAGTTTTTGATTTTGCCTTGGGCTTAGGTTTAGTTTTAGGCTTAGGTTTAGGATTGCTTTGGCTTGACAACATCAACTAAGGTATCCTCAACATCATCAAAGTGCAAGGAGGTTATCATCCACCAAATAATCATCCAACACATTATCATAAACCACATTTTTATCCATGACATGGTTGTGTCCTTTCAGATTTCCTCTTTAAATTTAGGACTAGCTTGTACAAAGAACTTGGTTCTAAGGTTGTCCCAACCCAAATAAAGATTATTTCTTTTCCACCAAACCTTTGAAACATGGTCATAAGATCACCATCTACTACTAAATAATGGTGCTTCATTTCAAACACATAAAAAAATGTTGAAAAAATAGTAATCCATCCTCATACCCCTTTTCTTTAGTATATTTTTAAAATCCACAACATCTCATAATGTACAATTGTTAACCTCCACTCTTATGTCAACTGATTTAACCATCCAATCAATTCTCAAAATTTTATGTTTCTCACCCATTTTGCAAGTATGAAAGCGCTAATTTTTTAAAAAAAAGAGTAAAATTCATGGTGGTGGCTAAACTTTACCCCAATTTTCAAAATGTTGGCCATGTTATCAGATTTTCAAAATGTTGGCCGATGTTTCCCTTCGCATTTCAAAAAGGTGTCTCCCATTAAGTTCCGTTAGGTATGCGCCGTTAATTTTAAATAATCATGAGTAAATTTCATGGTGGTGGCTAAACTTTATCCCAATTTTCAAAATGTTGGCCGTGTTATAGATTTTCAAAATGTTGGCTGATCTTTCCCATCATTCAATTTTCAAAATTTTATTATGTTTACCATCATTTAAGTAAAGCTGTGTCACCTGTCTATTTCTCAACTATTCAGGTTAATTGTTTCTACCATCACTTCTCTTTTGACTCTTTCTAATGCCTCTGCTTCCCTTTCTCTCCAAAAATTGGTATGACCCTTCTTTTCTTTTCTTGTGTATATATGTTTGTATGTTCTCTTGGTTTGTGAATATGAAAATTGTTAGATGGGGAGCTGGGATTTTCAAGATTTTTGATGTAGAATTGAATTTGAAGTGATTGAGAGAAGCCCTTTTTGTTTTTAAGATAAAGATTTAATCTGAAGTTGTAGGCACTTTAAGATCAAGTTTGGTAATTTGATTTGTGATTTGTTGGTAGTTTCTGAATTGGGTTTGTTTTATCTCTGTACAGCATGCATCCCTTCTTTTTGAAATGCGGAGCGAAACATCAGCCAATATTTTGAAAATCTATAATACGGCCAACATATTGAAAATTGGGGTAAAGTTTACCCACCACCATGAAATTTACTCATGATTATATAAAGATAACGGCGGATATTTAACGGGACTTAACGGGAGACATCTTTTTGAAATGCGGAGGGAAACATCAGCTAACATTTTGAAAATCTGATAACACGGCCAACATTTTGAAAATTTGGTTAAAGTTTAGCCACCACCCTGAATTTTACTCTTAAAAAAAATACAAGCATAATACATAAAAATACACAAGTTCAATACATACAACATTTATAATGAAGTCATGCATGTACAACTACACAAGTTTAATACATACAAGATTTGTGATGAAGTCATGCATATTCAACACTTACACACACTCGATCAACACAATACATCAATCATACATCACACACAACACATATACGACTATGATATAAGCACACATTCCAAGTGAGAATGAAAAGATACATGTTAGTAGTTCGAATCTACAAGAGAAAAGATGAGATTCAAGTAAAATTGTTGATTTTTGTTGCCACCTGAACGAAACTTGGTTACAAATCGATTCGTGTTCCCTCCAGTTTCAAAGCCCTTATCCGACTAAATGAATTGGGGGAATGTTTGTATTGGGCTTATATATATATATATATATATATATATATATATATATATATATATATATATATATATATATATATATAGTTGCATTCTATAGCAAACACCTTATATAACAAATAATAAAGAACACCTCATATCTAATATAATTTAAGAGTTCCGTCATAGCACCCAATACAGAAAGTTGTTATTTTTTTACCCTCTAGCAAGCCAGCAAAAAAATAAAAAAAATAAAATTTTTTGAAAATTTACTGTTCATTGATGACGTCATCAATGAACAGTAAGTTCAAATTTTTTTTTTTTTGCACACTTGATAGAGGGTAAAAAAATAACAACTTTTTGTATTGGGTGCCCCTGGCGGGGCCAAAGGATCTAATAGATCTAAGGTGTTCCTTGTTGTTTGTTATATAAGAGTGTTCTGTATGGAGCAAAGGCCTATATATATATATATATATATATATACAAGTGCTTAAATACAAACCACTTTTAAGATACAAACCTACAAACCAACACTAAATTAATTATATTTCATCTATTCTAAGGTTCCCGCCAAGGGTACCTTCACAAAAAATGTTTAAAATAATTGGCTCTATCCAACAAAAAAAAAAAAAAAAAAATTGCCGTGGAAATGCGAAGCATTTAAGTCAGTAAACGGATGAGTTAGGTAGTCATGAAGGCCGAAGGCTCTCGACACACCCGTCAATCGTCTATTGCCTTTACCATTGATTGTCATTCCTTATAACTTTAGAATGATAAAGGCGCGAAGCGCCGTACAAGAAGGTGCGAAGCACCGTTAACAAGTGAAATCCACTGCCACGTCATCACGTGAACAGTGATTATTTTTTTTTGTTGGATAGAGCCAAGTATTTTAAACGTTTTTTGTATTAGGGTACCCCTAGTTTGGTCATTAGATTAGCTTGAAATATTAGATTATGCTTGGTTTGTAGGTTTGTATTTTAAGGAGTTTTGTATTGGAGTAGCCCCCTATATATATATATATATAGAGTTGCACTCCATAACAAATACCTTATATAACAAACAATAAAAAAACCTCATATCTAATTTAATATAAGAGTTCCGTCATGGCACCCAATACAAAAAGTTGTTATTTTTTTACCCTCTATTCATCCAGAAAAAAAATATAAAAAAAATAAAAAAAATATTTACTGTTCATGATGACGCCATTGATGATGCCAGCATGACGTCATCATGAACAGTAAATTTTTTTTTATTTTTTATTTTTTTTGCTGGATGGATAGAGGGTAAAAAAAATAAAAACTTTTTATATTGGGTGCCCCTGGCGGGGCCATTGGATCTATTAGATCTAAGGTGTTCTTTATTGTTTGTTATATAAGGGTGTTCTGTATGGAGCAATGACATATATAGGCCATTGCTCCATACAGAACACCCTTATATAACAAACAATAAAGAACACCTTAGATCTAATAGATCCAATGGCCCCGCCAGGGGCACCCAATATAAAAAGTTTTTATTTTTTTTACCCTCTATCCATCCAGCAAAAAAAATAAAAAAATTTTAAAAAAATTTACTGTTCATGCTGACGTCATAAGTGACGTCATCATGAACAGTAAATTTTTTAAATTTTTTATTATTTTTTTTGCTGGATGGATAGAGGGTAAAAAAATAACAACTTTTTGTATTGGGTGCCATGACGGAACTCTTATATTAAATTAGATATGAGGTGTTCTTTATTGTTTGTTATATAAGGTGTTTGTTATGGAGTGCATATATATATATATATATATATATATATAGGGTCCCCTTTCACAACCACAGCTGGCTGAGTTTTGCTAACCATCCAACAAATCTGATCCGTTAAATTGGAAAATGGACGGTGGAGATTAATTGCTACCGCAATGCTTCATTGCGGTGGCACTCTTTACAGTAATGATTCATGGCGGGTGTTATAAAACTTGAAAAATACTCTTGTACCCTTTTAATTACAAAGCCCACATTACATAAAACACACACTTACAGATACAGAGACACTAACACACCGCCTAAAACTTAAAAACACCGACTAACATACCTTCTTCTTCTTCAACGATTCCAGCTCTCTTCTTCTTTTTTGTTCGATCTACTCTTCAACTCTTCGGTGTTCTGTGCTGCTCGCGAGTCTCCATTAGGCATTAGGTCTTCATCAAATCTCCATTGAGTCTTCACTCTTCATGCACAAATATACAAATATACAATGTAAGTGAATATAAAATCTGAAATTTCTTATATATTATTTGTATATTTTGTGCAATTGGTATTTGGTAGTGCATTAAAGTGTTTGATTTTATTCCTGTGAGAAATTTATTAGTGCATTAAAGGTGTTTGATTTTATTCTTGTGAGAAATTTATATTGTTTAAATGTTTAATGTTTGTAAAATCAATTTCATGTTGAGATATATTGCCTGCAAGGAGGAGAGAACATTGAAAACTATAAGAGATTTTGCTTGCCTTTGGTACTTCTGTTTTATTCATGGTTGTGCTGCTTGAGCAAAGTAACCGTAGAGCTAATTTTAATCATGTAGACTTCTTGATCTACTGCTTTGTGTACATCATTTTTACATTCTGAACTGGTTGTAGTGGTGTTTTTTTTCCTGAAGTTGTTGATTCTTTCGTACAAGCATAACATTGTCGAATATGAAGCTGAAAGAAACAATTTTTGCTGGGATACAATTCTTGTATTTTGGTGCTTGGGACTTTTGTCATTGAAATTATTAATAGTACTATATACTAGTTTGAGACCACTAATATTGGTAGATGGTCAAATGTGTTATACTGTCATACCAAGAATTGCAAATGGTATTATGTTTCATGTTAAAAAAGAGCAACAGACTGCTGGCTTATGAGCAAATGATCGACAAATTAAGTTTTACGGCTAGATTACAGGTTGTTAGGGACCTGGACTGTAACGCCCCCAAATCCCTTACAGGAATCCAGGTCATTACACCTCTTGCGAAAATCAATCACCTGCTCATAATATAATCTACAACAATATTCTTAACAACTCTCTATTTTACTTCACGGGTTATAGTCTTAGAACAAGCACTCAATAATACAGAAGTTATTACAACACAAACTCACCTCCCAGAATCTCTGAAATATTATTACAACATACAAAATACTCGATAATAAAGCAATAAACAACTTCTTTCCATCTTGTACCCTCCTTCGATACTATAAGGCTAATGGGTTGAATTTAATAGCCCTTCCCCTTTCCTTTGCCACGGATCACCATGCTAGAGCCATCTTTAGATGCCGCTGATTAATAATATTTAAATAGCAAGAATGAGCCAAAGAATGCCCAGCAAGTATATACAGATATCATATAATACAACAACAACTCACTCAAAATATGTTTTTACTACTCTATAAGAGTTATCCTCTTATATAAATATAATTACATTTGAAAAGAGATCAACTCAGAAATTCTTATAAATCTCGAAATACTGCTCAAATGAAGGAATAAATGTATCTCAATAACTTCTCAAAGTACTACTCAAAAATAATTCAATAACTCCTCAGAACTACTCAATTGATTTGAAATAATATAATATAACAACTGCTCAGATCAACACCCTAGTTAACAGAACCACAAAGGCATCGGTTAACCGTTAGGATGTCAATGATTGGACTTCTTCTCAGAACGCCTACTCAAGTAATGGATGATCAATCCATTATCACTACTCGTTTACTATCGATAGAAGGATGAGCCGACGTCTCGAACGCACCCTAAATACTACTCAATTGGGCCGGTGCGTTACTGCGGTCACTTTTGTCATCTCTAGTCCAGAATATAAGGTGTCGGAATCTTCGATCACCTTCAACAATAAATTTCTTAGGCGTCACAGTAGAATAACACGTGCACCTTAAATTTTATAACTCTTATTTGTTGATTCGAGCGATGAACCAACTAAAAGATAATCAATAATTGTTGTCGAATTTGTACAATAAATTCAACTGAAAATAATGAATTTAACCAGCTCGAACAAATGAGACTAGTTTTACTAAATCAAATTAAGTAGTCGTCTCAAATTAATGAGATCGACCCGATAGCAAAGAAATTCCTTTTACGCTTATAAGGGATATAATTCACAAGTAAACTACTCTTAACAGTAAAATAGTATTGCAACGAGAAAATAATACTCAAAAGAATTATTGCAGTATAAGAATCAACCAAATAAATCTCAAAACTGATAGCTCGAAAATAAATACGAATGAATTAACAATAATGAAATTTCCAATATTTAGGGTAGAAATGAACTTGCTTTTTGTATATCGAAAAAAAAACATAATCAGCATACTTATGAAAATACTCCGAACGATGGAGTACGGATTAGTAAACTTGCCTGTGCTCTGCGGTACGATACTTCAACTTGCTCCACGTCTTTGGTTTTCTATAATCAAATAAAACTCACTTTATTATGCCCGACATTTCACCTTTTCGAGCCTAGTTCAGCTATTTTTAATAATTCCACAACTCAACATTTATATACGAATCCTTTTCCATTTTTAAATCTCACAAATACAATAATTATAATTCCGATTTTAGTCTTAAAATAATCTGATTCGATCCGATGAATTAAATTAACTCGGGAATACTAAATATCCGTCTTCTTGAAATAAAACCGTAATTAACTCTATTTATTTATAATCATTCCCTCTTTCATTACTAATTATTAAATCTCTAAATAATCACAAAATAACTCTTTTTAAATAATTAATAAATAATCCAATTTATTAACCTCTTTATTTCTCACACTTTTAATAAAATTACAATTTTATAACTGTTTTTTTATTTCTCACCATTTTTATAATAATAACTCAATTTTCTAAAACCAAATTTTTAAAAACATTCAACCTCTTTTTATCGACAAATTATTAAATCTATAAATTATTTCCAAATCACCAATTTATTTCTATTTAATTAATTAAACCATTTTTTATTAAAATCTATTTATTTCTTATAATTTTAATAACATTTCAAATAATTAAATCGGTTTTAAATAGCAATCCAAATAATTAAATCTCTATTTATAACAATCAATTGATATTATTTTATTATTATATTATTTAACAGGAAAATTACGTGGGTCCCACCTCACCCCACCGTAGGTCCCTCCCCCTTCCCCTGCATCTCCTATCTCGACAAACTCTCTCTCCCTCTAATCTCTCTCTCTTTCGGTCGATCTCTCTCTCTCAATCTCTCTCGCAATCTCTCTCCGTTCAACCTCTCTCTCTCTCTCGTCATCTCTCCCTCCCTCTCTACAACAACACAATCAACACTCTTTTCCCCAATCTCTCTCTAACCCCTTCACCTGTCTCTCTCTACTTCTCCGCCTCCCTCCCTCTCGATCTCCCCTTTCTTTCTCGTTCTCCCCCTTCTCGTCGCCTTATCTCTCCACCCTCTCTCTCCGTTCAATCTCTCTATCTCTCTCCCCGCTCTATGTCAAAACCCACCACCACTGACCTCCATCTCTCTCTCTACTCTCCCCGAAACTCTCCTCTCTCTCGCCTCTTTCTCTCTTCCTATCTCTCAATCTCACTCTCTCGTTCTCTCTGCACTCTCTCTACAATCTCTCCCAGATCTCTCTGCAATCTCTCTCTCGAAACCTCCCTCTTATTCGACTCCTCCATACTTCGACAACAACGAAACTCCCAACAAAGAAGAATAACCCAAACTCAATCTCTAAATACCAATCGAATTTTCACCCACCAAATTCAAGAACGAAATCAAAACAAATAATAGTAAGAAAATGGACAGAAAATATAACTACATGTGGCCTGTGGTTTACTCTGTTTTTAGGAATGCAAGGTCCGAATTTTTTTGTTTCTCTGTATTGTAAAATATATGACCCGGTTTTATGTGAAAGAATGATGTATCTACTTGTATTAATAAAACAATGGGTTTATTATTCTGTTTTATAAAAAATAACGAAAGTGGGGAACAATATTATGGAATTTTTTTTAGTGCTCCTAAATCATAATTATGTTTTGTAAGTGGAAAATTAATAAATTAAAATATTAAAAACATGGGAGACAAAATAAATGCTGAAAAATAATGATCATGCTAATGTTAGTGTAAAATGTTAGGTAAAAAGGACTCGTTTTCCCCCTGCTGGTTAATTAAAACGAGACTCTAATTTCATTTCATAAATAACTTCGACCCAAAAATTAAAATTCTATTTCTCTAAAATTTCCTAATTTTAATTAACACTAAACAAATATTAATAATTAAATATAATATGAATATATAAAATTTTAAAATATTTACAAAATGCACTGATTAAAAATATACTAGTGCATCCATCTTAAATAAAATTTAAATATCGAGTAGAAAAAGGAAAAAAAATATATTCGAAAAATTCGCGGATATTACAGTCTTCCCCCCTTAAAGGATTCCGTCCTCGGAATCAACGTAGGCAGTAACTAAGGTCACTTATTTCGTACTCTACTCTCCAAAATATTCTCATCACTTGTTGACAGTTTTCATACTCCCATATCTTGATTGTAAGTTCTCATGCTATACCATTTATTTCGTCTATGATACTCCTTTTCCATTCGTTACTACACCTCTATTTTTATACTAGCTCATCATTTATATACGTACTTATGATATTAAATAAACATGTACCTGCTATCTCGTCCATCTCTCTCATACCATCGGCCACTGTCATATTGAAAATCCTAGCGGTTGGTTGGTTGCTATTAACTCCACTGCTTTGTCGTGATGTTGCGGGTCCCGTTGCTGACACTTTACAATCTCTAGAGATGTGTCCCTCCTTTCCACATTTGTAGCAGACTACTCCCTTCCTGGGACAATTCACCCTTTGATGTCCCTCTTGACCACAGTTATGACACCTACCTTCTGATTTTGCACATGCTCCTGGATGCTTCTTTCCACACACTTCACAGTCTTGCAGTGGTGGTCCTGGTTGCCTAAACTGGCTCTCATTTCCCTGTTGCCCTACTTGTACACTACCCGCACTTTCTGCTCGGTTAGATCCTCCAAATCTTGCAGACTGAAACCCGGGCCTCCTACCATGTTGGTTCTGAAATGTCCCACTAGTCGGATATCCTCCCCAACTCTCTGCTTTTCTTTTCTTCCCTTCATTTTCCTTTGGATCAAAATTACTTCCCGCTTCTATTACCTCCGCCTTATTCACTACTTTAACATACTCCGTAAGCTCAAAAGCGGCCACCCTAGTCTGTATCCATGGTTTCAGTCCATGTTGAAACCTTCTCGCCTTCTTCTTATCAGTATCTACGAAATGTGGCACAAACCTAGATAGTTCAGTAAACTCCTTCTCATACTCAGCAACTGTCCTATTATTCTGCCTTAGCTCCAAGAACTTTATCTCCATCTTACTCTCCATATGCTCAGGAAAATACTTTTCCAAAAACAACTCAGTGAACCTTTCCCAGGTTACTATCCCTGCAGGTTCCAATGCTTCCTTAGCTCCCACCAATAATTCGCCTCCTCCTTCAGCAAATAGGTGGCAAAGATCGTCTTCTGCCCATCTTCTACTCCTATAATCTTAAAGGATTTCTCCATCTCTTTCAGCCACGATCTAGCCTCGACTGGTTCACCAAACCCTTTAAACTCAGGTGGTTGAATTGACTTAAAAGCCTTAAAAGCTGCTGCAGTTTGGTTCACCACATTGGGTATAGGACCCTGTTGGCCACGGTCTAGGGTTTGCCTCAACAAATCTACGAGTTGGTTAAGTCCTTGATTGTTCTGGTTGTTATTCCCCCTGGTAGAAGCCTCACCTTCTATGGAGTTAGCTCCGTTTCTCCTTGGCGGCATTTTCTAAAAAAAATCATTTCGTTCAATAAAACTGCATATCCATGAAATATTTATTATGAAAACAAAACAGTATATATCTGAACATATGCGTATATATACATATATATATGTATGCATCCATATATATATATACCTACGTATACATACCCCTATATACTCATTATAAAAATCCCAATAAATAAATCATGGAAATGCGCTTTTCTTGTCCCAAATGGTTCTACTATCGATATTGGCCGTCACGCCTCCACCCTAACTATTCCTTGAGATCCTACTATATATATACATATCGATTCCTTGGCTTCTAAACTCTCTCTTATATAATCATAGCTCATCATACTCTAATTCTAAGGTTTATAACCTACTGCTCTGATACCATTACTATAACGCCCCCAAATCCCTTATAGGAATCCAGGTCATTACACCTCTTGCGAAAATCAATCACCTGCTCATAATATAATCTACAACAATATTCTTAACAACTCCCTATTTTACTCCACAGGTTATAGTCTTAGAACAAGCACTCAATAATACGAAGTTATTACAACACAAACTCACCTCCCAGAATCTCTAAAATATTATTACAACATACAAAATACTCGATAATAAAGCAATAAACAACTTCTTTCCATCTTGTAACCTCCTTCGATACTATAAGGCTAATGGGTTGAATTTAATAGCCCTTCCCCTTTCCTTTGCCACGGTTCGCCATGTTAGAGCCGTCTTTAGATGCTGCTGATTAATAATATTTAAATAGCAAGAATGAGCCAAAGAATGCCCACCAAGTATATACAGATATCATATAATACAACAACAACTCACTCAAAATATGTTTTTACTACTCTATAAGAGTTATCCTCTTATATAAATATAATTACATTTGAAAAGAGATCAACTCAGAAATTCTTATAAATCTCGAAATACTGCTCAAATGAAGGAATAAATGTATCTCAATAACTTCTCAAAGTACTACTCAAAAATAATTCAATAACTCCTCAGAACTACTCAATTGATTTGAAATAATATAATATAACAACTGCTCAGATCAACACCCTAGTTAACAGAACCACAAAGGCATCGGTTAACCGTTAGGATGTCAATGATTGGACTTCTTCTCAGAACGCCTACTCAAGTAATGGATGATCAATCCATTATCACTACTCGTTTACTATCGATAGAAGGATGAGCCGACGTCTCGAACACACCCTAAATACTACTCAATTGGGTCGGTGCGTTACTCCGGTCACTTTTGTCATCTCTAGTCCAGAATATAAGGTGTCAGAATCTTCGATCACCTTCAACAATAAATTTCTTAGGCGTCACAGTAGAATAACACGTGCACCTTAAATTTTATAACTCTTATTTGTTGATTCGAGCGATGAACCAACTAAAAGATAATCAATAATTGTTGTCGAATTTGAACAATAAATTCAACTGAAAATAATGAATTTAACCAGTTCGAACAAATGAGACTAGTTTCACTAAATCAAATCAAGTAGTCATCTCAAATTAATGAGATCGACCCGATAGCAAAGAAATTCCTTCTACGCTTATAAGGGATATAATTCAAAAGTAAACTACTCTTAACAGTAAAATAATATTGCAACGAGAAAATAATACTCAAAAGAATTATTGCAGTATAAGAATCAACCAAATAAATCTCATAACTGATAGCTCGGAAATAAATACGAATGAATTAACTATAATGAAATTTCCAATATTTAGGGTAGAAATGAACTTGCTTTTTGTATATCGAAAAAAAAAAACTTAATCAGCATACTTATGAAAATACTCCGAACGATGGAGTACGGATTAGTAAACTTGCCTGTGCTCTGCGGTACGATACTTCAACTTGCTCCACGTCTCTGGTTTTCTATAATCAAATAAAACTCACTTTATTATGCCCGACATTTCACCTTTTCGAGCCTAGTTCAGCTATTTTTAATAATTCCACAACTCAACATTTATATACGAATCTTTTTCTATTTTTAAATCTCACAAATACAATAATTATAATTTCGGTTTTAGTCTTAAAATAATCTGATTCGATCCGATGAATTAAACTAACCCGGGAATACTAATATCCGTCTTCTTGAAATAAAACCGTAATTAACTCTATTTATTCATAATCATTCCCTCTTTTATTACTAATTAATAAATCTCTAAATAATCACAAAATAACTCTTTTTAAATAATTAATAAATAATCCAATTTATTAACCTCTTTATTTCTCACACTTTTAATAAAATTACAATTTTATAACTCCTTTTTATTTCTCACCATTTTTATAATAATAACTCAATTTACTAAAACCAAATTTTTAAAAACATTCAACCTCTTTTTATCGACAAATTATTAAATCTATAAATTATGTTCAAATCACCAATTTATTTCTATTTAATTAATTAAACCATTTTTTATTAAAATCTATTTATTTCTCATAATTTTAATAACATTTCAAATAATTAAATCGGTTTTAAATAGCAATCCAAATAATTAAATCTCTATTTATAACAATCAATCGATATTATTTTTTTATTATATTATTTAACAGGAAAATTACGTGGGTCCCACCTCACCCCACCGTAGGTCCCACCCCCTTCCCCTGCATGTCCTATCTCCACAGACTCTCTCTCCCTCTAATCTCTCCGTTCAACCTCTCTCTCTCTCGTCCTCTCTCCCTCCCTCTCTACACCAACACAATCAACACTCTTTTCCCCAATCTCTCCCTAACCCCTTCACCTGTCTCTCTATCCTTCTCCGCCTCCCTCCCTCTCGATCTCCCCTTTCTTTCTCGTTCTCCCCCTTCTCGTCGCCTTATCTCTCCACCCTCTCTCTCCGTTCAATCTCTCTATCTCTCTCCCCGCTCTATGTTGAAACCCACCACCACTGACCTCCATCTCTCTCTCTCTACTCTCCCCGAAACTCTCCTCTCTCTCGCCTCTTTCTCTCTTCCTATCTCTCAATCTCACTCTCTCGTTCTCTCTGCACTCTCTCTACAATCTCTCCCAGATCTCTCTGCAATCTCTCTCTCGAAACCTCCCTCTTATTCGACTCCTCCATACTTCGACAACAACGAAACTCCCAACAAAGAAGAATAACCCAAACTCAATCTCTAAATACCAATCAAATTTTCACCCACCAAATTCAAGAACGAAATCAAAACAAATAATAGTAAGAAAATGGGCAGAAAATATAACTACCTGTGGGCTGTGGTTTACTCTGTTTTTAGGAATGCAAGGTCCGAATTTTTTTGTTTCTCTGTATTGCAAAATATATGACCCGGTTTTATGTGAAAGAATGATGTATTTGCTTGTATTAATAAAACACTGGGTTTATTATTCTGTTTTATAAAAAATAACGAAAGTGGGGAACAATATTATGGAATTTTATTTAGTGCTCCTAAATCATAATTATGTTTTGTAAGTGGAAAATTAATAAATTAAAATATTAAAAACATGGGAGACAAAATAAATGCTGAAAAATAAAATAAAAATAATGATCATGCTAATGTTAGTGTAAAATGTTAGGTAAAAAGGACTCGTTTTCCCCATGCTGGTTAATTAAAACGAGACTCTAATTTCGTTTCATAAATAACTTTGACCCAAAAATTAAAATTCTATTTCTCTAAAATTTCCTAATTTTAATTAACACTAAACAAATATAAATAATTAAATATAATATGAATATATAAAATTTTAAAATATTTACAAAATGCACTGATTAAAAATATACTAGTGCATCGATCTTAAATAAAATTTAAATATCGAGTAGAAAAAGGAAAAAAAATATATTCGAAAAATTCGCGGATATTACATGGACTGAAATTACAAATTCTTATATATTCCACTTCAGAGGTGGAATGTTAATTAGAATATATATAATTTTTATAAAAGGACTTTAAAATCTCTACAAGATTAGAGGTCAGTAATGGTGAACATATGCTTAGGTGGTGGAGTATGCGACTGTTATGATAGCTAGCAGGAGTACTACATAAGTTAGGCTTAATTTAGGCTTAATTTCCCTAATTTAGGCTTAATTTCCCTAACGTAAGCTTAATTTCCCTAATTTAGTTTTAATTTTCCTACTATAGGCTAAATTTCCCATATTTAAAATGAAAATGATTTATTAATTCGAATTTATCATTTATTAATCCAAATTAGGCTTAATTTCCCTAATTTAGGCTAAATTTCTCATAAATAGATTAAAAATGATATACTAATTCGAATTTATCATTTATTAATCCAAGTTAGGCTTAATTTTCATAATTTAATTTAATTTCCCTAATTTAGGCTAAATCTCTCATAAATAGATTAAAAATGATTTGTTAATTCAAATTTATCATTTATAATCCAAATTAAGCTTAATTTATTACTTGGTTTTCTTTTTTAATCTATAATTTGGTAATTGCACGTTAAATTACGTATGTTCAAATGTCCAATGTGCCTAATTTCTTTTTGATTTTGAATCATTGCAGATATTATGGATATGCAATGTGGTCCTCTTGATCGATCGCTCCTGGTTCAGCAGGACGAGCATATCAGCACTTTGATATGGGAGGGAGGTGACAGGGAGAAGCTGGATGTGAGGCAGTATACTACACAGCAGGGTGTGTGGGAGTTACAAGTAGACCAGCGTGCCCTTTTGCGTACTTGGGGATTTGGGGTGTTCGTTAATCCCCGCTCAGTACCTCAGAATGATATTACCCCGATCAAAGCATTGATGGAGCGGTGGAGACCGGAAACTAGTTCATTTCACTTCAGTTTTGGTGAGATGACTATTACACTCGAGGATGTGTACATGATCATGGGTCTGCCGATCAGTGGGCGTGGTTTAACCTATACTGAGCTATCTGATCCGATTGGCTACTGGAAAAATGAATGGGAGGATCTGCGGTTAAGTGCTCAGAAGCGCAAGGACATGTATGGAAGTAAGAGATCGAAGCGTCCAGAATGGGTTGCTCAGGATCCTGTAGTGTATACCAGGGGATATCTATTGTATATTATTGGGGCCATACTATTTCCTACTTCTAACCGGAATATTGTGCATCCCCGATACATACAGTTTTTGCAGCAGCCGGATCAGATTATTGATTATGCTTGGGGCGTTGCAGTTCTGGCACATTTATATAGAGCCCTATCTAAATCAGTGAAGAAGTCTTGCACCTCTTTCAACGGGTGCGCAATGCTTCTTCAGTTGTGGGCGTGGGAGAGATTGAATCCGGGGCGTCCAGAGATTGCACCACGCCTGCAGCTTTGGTGGCCGAGAGCATTAGCTTGGGCTGAGCCGGTGAAGCGGAGGAGGGTTAACCCCCACCACTATACTGGTGGTTATCGGGGATATTTTGACAGCTTTATGCCGCACTGGGTCACATGGCAGCCATACTCCAAGTGAATATTTGATATTTTAGTCTTACTACTTGCATTTTAGTATCAGTGTTTGCATTCCATTCTTTACTTGTTTACCACTTGCATTTTAATTTTAGTATCGTTGATTGCATTCTAATTTTAAATGTAATATTTAAACAGATTTTATGAGAGGGAGGATGCTGATGAGGATGCTGACATGATGGTGGCCCATCATATGGCTCTTGGGCGTATACCCTTGGTGTCATTTGAGTTTATTGAGTACCAGATGCCGGATAGGGTACTCAGGCAGTTCGCTATGTTGCAGCATATACCGCAGGAACCGCTTGACCATACTTTTTTACGGACTGAGAGGCAAAGTCAATACCAACGGGATGCACATATGGTTACTTACCGGAGCTATTTGGATGAGTGGGCTAGTTATGTGGAGAGCGGTATGCCCATCACCATGGAGGGCGAGTATGTACCTATTCAGGATTACTTGGATTGGTATAGGCGTGTTAGTAAACTCAGGATTTCTCCTTGTGTGGTTCGTACGGACAATAAGATTACGCCCCGAGATTGCTTCCCGCAGCAGTCCGCCATTGATGCAGTATGTTCTTAATACAGTTGTTGAATAATTGCATTTTTGCTATAATAATTTCATTTTAGACCTTATAACTGCATTTTAGTCATATAAATAGCATTTTAGTAATAATAAAAGCACTTTGGTATTAGTAATTTTATTTGTCATAACAATAGCATTTTAGACATTATAATAGCATTTTAGTCATAACAACAGCATTTTAGAAATAATAATAGTACTTTGGTATTAGTAATTTTATTTATCATAACAATAGCATTTTAGCCATTATAATAGCATTTTAGTCATAACAATAGCATTTTAGCAATAATAATAGCATTTTTGTCTCGTGTAAGCACCAATCCATTGACCTCTAATAGCGTACATTTCATTTAGCCAAACATGATTTTCATGATCGTACTTCTTGACCAATTCCTCCCACCGACCTTCGAATTCCGTGGGTGTCAACGACTTGTACACACATGCATTAAAATCCGTTTTGAATTCCGGATAGTTGGTGTAAAAGCTAGATAACTTCTCGGGAAACTTACTACTTATATGCCATGTACAATACGTGTGCTTTGTTTCCGGCATAACATCCGCAATAGCATTTCCCAAAGCAATGTCTTGATCGGTAATGATTGTAGTTGGTGCCTTGTTGTCAACGGCTTCCAACCATGTTTTCAAAACCCATTTGTAAGATGTCTCTTTCTCATCCCTCATTAGTGCAAATCCAAACAAATATTTTGGTAGTGGTGGTTTACCCCCGTAATAGGTATGAAAGGCATGCAATATCTATTCGTCTGATAGGTTGAGTCGAACGTAACCACATCACCGAAATTCTTGTAGGCATTCAAGCATCAAGGATCAACCCACACCAAACCCCTAACACGATTCTCTTCATCCACATCCACTCGATAGAAGAAATTTCCAAAAAAATTTCTCTTGTAATTCTCGTAACAATACCAATCTACACTCGGCGTCACCAGAATCAAACACTCGGTGCCGAATGTCACGTATGACATTACGTACATCTTGATGAGAAAAACCTAGATTCTCAACACCACCACACGTCTCACTAAGATATTTCATCACTTTATTCGTCTCGATCCCCGATTTATTAAACAACTCAATCAATGATCGGGTGAGCGGATCTATGTTGCGTGATCTTTGAAAAAATTGTACTTTCTCCGGTGCCACCAAATCATGATTGTGTTCCAAATCGACCAATGTAACTCTCCATTTATTTGTCTTAACATTATGAGAGACACACATCCGAGCATGACAATCCGTCCGTGGAATCGACTCCCTAATTCGTTTCCCTTTACAATGATATTCCGAATTCAATGGTGTGTTTCTTCCACCCTTTAGACAAATATACGTACGAGATGATGGTTCTTTACTTCGTTGATGCCTATGAGTACCGCGGATCATTATTTGGAACCCGACACGTCGACCATAATCTCTATAAAACTTTTCCGCATCATCTAAAGTATCAAAATTCATACCAACACAAGGCACAACATCACTAATATTCGAAAACGCAAATCCATTATTTTCGTTTTCGATATTAATATCATCATCGACATCATTTTTTCCAATCTTAATATTATTTTCTTCATCATCATCACAATCACTATCAGTTTCTATGTTCACCTTCTTTTTACCCATACGAACATCATTCTTTCTCCCACCAACATCATCCATATTCATCTTTTTTTTTATCCATATCATAAGTATCAACATCTATAATATCATCATTAACAAATAACTTTCGAAAAACCGAATTTTTTCTTACGGGTGTAACATTATCGAAATATCATGGTCACTCGATGAAGTAGAAGAACTAAATAAATATTCCACAGTAATTAGAGAGCTAACCTTTTTTTGTTGAATTTTTTATCTTCAAGAACCTTCAAACCTTTAACTTTTGGAAGTGTATATATGACTTTTGGAAGTGTATGTATATGTAAAAAATGGGGAAGAGCTAACCTTCTTTTTTAAATTGATCTTCAAGAACTTCAAGAACCTCCAAACCCTTAATATTTGGAAGTGTGTGTATATGTGAAAAGTGGGGAAAAAGTGTTTGTAAGGATGTTTTAAAAAAATGGCGGATAAAAAATGGGCCACAGGACCACCTCAATGAAACATTGCGATGGCAGCAATGAGCCATTGCGGTGGGAAAAATGATTTTTGTCCAGCTTGCATTTATTATGCCAACCACCAACTACAACTACCACATTTAAAGATGGAGGTAAAAATGACCACCGCAATGAAGCATCGCGGTAGTACAAAGCCCATTTTTTATTTTTTATTTTTTATTTAAATATTAAAATATGAATGTGAAATCATAATAAATTAAATTACAATTTGAAATATCTTTAGTGTTAAGTTAAGAATATTTTTTTCTAGCCTATGTATTTAATTAAAAATATTTAGTCTAAATATAGTGGGAGATATGTGAAACAATCATTTTAAAAATATCTCGAATTTCTATTGAGTAAGATTTGTATACAGTTATTTAGTTGTTTTGATTTTAATAATATTCGGGGATGAATTTTACCTTACTTCCACTAATCAACCTATCAATATTATCAATTATGAGGAGATTCAATAAATTTATTCTTGAACACAATTAATAATGTGAAACGTTCATTCTAAAAACATCTTGAACGACTGTTGAGTAAAATATAATACATTTTTGTATTTATTTTGCTTGTAAAAACATATTTTTATTTATTTTGCTTGTAAAAAATTTTATTTTTTTAAAATTACAAACAATGGTAAAAATAAAAATTTTAAAAAAATGATGGAAGACAAATGATTTTAATATTTTTCAATTTTAAATTTATTTTCAAAATGCAAAAAGTGCTTAATTTTTTTATTATTTGAAATATCTTTTTTAATATTTTGAAATTGCAAACAATGGAAAGAGTAGGAATTTTAAAAAGAATGGAAGGAGAAAAATATTTTTTTTATCTTTTAAAATGCAAAAATAATAAAATAAAGTAATTAGTTTGTAACGTTTTAAAGCTTGTAAGCTTAAAGTTTCGATAACTAGTAGATGTGGCATTCCTGGCCGGGTGGAGTGATATGTATTGAAACTACAAAGTTAAGCGTGCTTGGACTGGAGCAATTTTGGATGGGTGACCTCCTGGGAAGTCCCCTTTTTTCAAAATATTTTCAGGACCACCTCAATGTTTCATTGCGGTGGCAGCAGTGAAACATTGCGGTGGAAAAAGTGATTTTTTGCTTAGCTTGCATTTATTGTGCCAACTACCAACTACAAGTACCACATTTAAAGCTGGTGGAAAAAATGATATTTTCCCTGACCACAGCAATGAAGCATTGCGGTGGTACAATGCTCATTTTCTATTTTTTATTTTAGTAATTTAATTATTAAAATATGCATGTGAAATCATAATAAATTAATTTAAAATTTGAAATATCTTCAATGTTAAGTTATGAATATTTTTTTTTATCCTATGTATATAATTATAAATATTTAATCTAAATATAGTGGGAGACATGTGAAACAATCATTTTTAAAATGTCTCGAATTTCTGTTGAGTAAAATTTGTATACAGTTATTTAGTTGCTTTGATTTAATAATATTCGGTGATGAATTTTACCTTACTTCCACTAATCAACCTATCAATATTATCAATTATGAGGAGATTCAATAAATTTATTCTTGAACACAATTAAAAATGTGAAACGTTCATTCTAAAAACATCTTGAACGACTGTTGAGTAAAATATAATACAGTTTTGTATTTATTTTGCTTGTAAAAACATTATGTGATGTTTAAAATAAAATTGTATGTTTACATTCGTGTCCCGGTTCATTCATTAACTCGTCCATTATGAACAATTTTTAAAATTTAATAAATTTTTATTTTTAAAATTAATAATTAATTCAATGTTAATAAAAAAGTAATAATTTATTCAATTTTTAAAAATATTCATAATAAACAACTTTCGGAATCCGGACATGTAGTAAGGTCTATCGTGAAAATGTAGTAAGGTCTATCGTCTAAATTAGTTGAAATTCTTTCATTAAAATGTGTATTTAATTTAATTACACATTTTTTAATCAAATGTAAATTTCAATATATATAGATTAATTTGGTATATATGATCAAATAAATTTAGTTGGCGTAATGGTTAAGGTGATAACCTCTTTGGCATAAGATCAAGAGTTCGATCCCAATGCTCTTTGGCATAAGATCAGGAGTTCGATCCCAATGCTAACGGTAGTTGTTTTGCTAAGGGTAGTTTTGTATTTAAAAAAAATATATATCTCTTTCTACTGAACTCCAATAAATTATTTCTACTTGGGTGAGAAAGAGTATTGAGCATTCTGATATGTGTTTTAGAATTTTCAAATTTAAAATTAAAAATTATGCTCCTAATCACTTAATTGCTAATCAAATTTTTTAAATTCTTACTTTTTTGCATCTTTCTCAATTTTTATCACCGTTTTAATATTCTGCTCCAAATCACTTAATTGCTAATCAAATTGGAAAAGGGCATTTTCGTATTTTTAAAAAAAAATATAGTAGCAATGTTACATTGCTGCCACCGCAATGAAACATTGAGGTGGCCGCAATGAAACATTGAGGCAGTGTTATTTTTCAACCATTAGATCCTTTTTTAACGGTCCAGATTCGTTGGCTGCATAATATTTTACAACTAGCTGTGGTTGTGGACCAAAATCCATATATATATATATAATAGCATTCTACTTGTGCTACGCACCGACCGATAAATTATATTAATTAATTAATTAATATAAATATATTATTTTAATTATTATTTTAAAAAAAATATAATTTTATTGGAATGTTAATTAACTTAAGTATAAAAATTACTTATCGGTGAATTCATACCAATTGAATTAATATTAATATTATGAACCAATCATCAAAACAAATACAACCCCCGTTGAAAAGTTCAAAACCCCTTTTTATTGTTTTTTAAAAATTTATCTTTCGTTTCATTTCTCTCTTTGTTAGCGAATATTTCTAAGTACCATGTTAACAAATATTTCACCCATATTCTGAGAATTCGGTATATTTATTCAATATCGGATCCTTAAAATATTTATTATATTAATACATTGAAAATATTTGTATGGTCATGGTTAATTTTTTCAATTACATATTAAAAATGTATAGGCACTCAATCCTCACGACTCCAATAAATCATTAGACTATCTATCAAAAAAAGGTTGCAGCGATATGAGAAAGGATATTTACTGTGCAAGATACATGAAACGAACGTAATTATAACAATAGAAACTTTCATCTAATCTAGTTTGTTATGTGATCGTTCAATATCTTTTTTACAAATTATATGTCATTTTATTAATGAAATGATTTACTATTGGAAAATAAATATTATCAACTAACCAAACAAATTCAATATATCGTGTTCTTGGAGTAATGTATGATTGTTAGAGTTTTCGGTGATTGACCTTAGCTTATTTGTAAATACAACTTAAAATGTGCATTTTCAGCTTGGAAGTTTGTATGTTGGATTTTTTATTCTTTTATAGTAAAACATGGTATAATAAATTTTAGTTTAATTTACTCTTAAAATAAGACATATAAAAATGAGTATCACTTATCTTTTTTCTATTTGACTAACTTGTAAAAATAAGCTATTGTCCATAAAATTGAAATCAAGTTTGTAATATATAAACACATAATCGCATTGTTATATATGTGCCCTTGTAATTTAGATATTAGGTTAAATAACATGAAATTCATTTTTCTTTAAGAGTGAGTATATTTTTCTGACATATATAAGAAGAAATAGCTTATGTAGACCTGTAAAATCATTTTGCACATTCATGTTGTGTACTTTAGGGTCTTGAACAAAAATGACATGATATTGAATCGTGTACCAGAAATTAGAACACAAAAATAGCTTATATAGACCTAACAAATCGTTTTGTACATTCATGTCGTGTAACTTGAACGAAAATGACATGATATTGAATCGTGTACAAAATTATAACACAAATTGATACTAAACTACATGAATTTTTTCCTGTACACGAAATGAAATGAAATATGCGAATAAAAAAAGTATGACAATTACATGAAATATCTTTCTGCATTCAAGTTATGTAACTGATAAGTGGATTTTTATCCACTTGGAACGTTCTATTTCGACTTAAATTGATCGCTTGTGTCTCAAGTATTGGTGTGTTTTAATGTGTTTCGTGAGAATTGTGCAGGTTGTATATTTAGGTGCAGGTATCGAGTTTCATTCATTATATGGTGTTTTGAAGGTCAAAGGAATAAGTGCCGGGAATTGCATTTGAAAACGGAGGAAAATCAGCAAAAGGGAAAAATTCAGTGTGCATGAACAGTGGATGAAGAGCGGGCGCGCTCAGAATACACTAGAGCAGCGCGCTGGCGCGCTTGGAATGGCTGCAGACTTGCTACGCGCGTGGGCGCGCTTGAAAACCTTAAGAAACGCGCGCGGGCGCTTCTGAGCCCGACAGAAAGTTCCCAGGACTTCCAGAAATCGATTCTAACATGGAATTCTCTACCAATTCTACTCCTAATCATTATGGTAATTGTTTGGGCGGCTAGAACATTCCAGAATCAGATCTACACATGGAATTTTCAATTCTATTCTCATTCAAGAACGGAAATTTCCATACTCCTATTCCAACTCTAAAACGGCAATTGCTTGATAGAGAGGCAAATTGGGGCTATAAATACATATCTTGGGGGATAGAAAAAAACATACAGCATTACATATCAATTAATTAGGTTTGTTTGTATCTTTTCATACTTTGTTTTTATCATGGTTTCATCAGATCCCATGATGACGAGAGGTTCAATTACGAACTAATCGTTGTCATGGGATTCTAACAGATTTATTTATGGAGCTTTAGTATTTTGATGCTTTAAAGATCTGTGTGATGTATATTTGATATCCTTGTATGGTTATTCTTAATGCTTTTAGATGCGTAGCTAACATCTAAATTGAATTGTTAATCTCTTGCGAAACGAGAGTGGATCTTGAGATTTAGAACTTGCCATGCTAGCATAGGATAGGTTGACGTTTTAACATCATGATTTGTAGCGTAAATAGAGATATTATGCTGCCCTATGTGATCAATATGGATAACTTGTGCTTAAATCGTTATGTTTTCAAATCTTATAGAGATATAGGGTCTAAACATAATTGGTGTCTATTCATCTTCTATCTCTTTTGTGGATGTATGAGTAGTTTGGTGTTAGTATATTGAGAGGTAGCTTATACTTGTTTCGTGTTGTCCGATCAGATATCATAACTATTGCATATAGTGATTAAAGGCATCAGATCTAAGCAAAGTATTTAATGAAGTTAGGATCCCATGTTTTCTCTTGCATAAGTAATTTGATTCCAATTCTCATTAGTTAGTTAATTTTTAGTTTTGTTAATTTGTTTCTTGGTTAATTATAGTTAATCTAAACCCCAATCTTGTTAATTGTCTTAGCAGTGAATAAAAACCATACATTGTTGCATAGGTGCATGAACTGAATTGAAACCCAACCAGATCTCTGTGGGAACGAACTTGACTTATTCATATATTACTTGTGACCACGTACGCTTGCGTGATTTAGTGCAAACAAGTTTTTGGCGCCGCTGCCGGGGATCAACGATGTTTTATTTTTAGTTTATGTGCTTGTCATCAGTGGTCGTTAGAGTTCACTGACTCGGATTGTTTTTTTAAACCAATCTTGTGTAGTTCGTTGGTGTTTCAGGTACGTGTGCAGCTATAGCTGTAGCAGCTCAGTTGAAGGCATTGAATTTGAAGATGGATTTTCTAACTTACTATGGAGTTCAGCAGGTGGCTAGTGTTTGTGAGCTATGTATGGGCGCACCTGAGACGAATCAGTGTGCCATCTATAGTGCATCAATGAGCTGGAGCAACAATCAAGGTGGCATGCTGCAACCACAACAGCCTTATCAGCAGTTTCAAGGTCAATAATATGGAGCACAACCTTACAATCACCAGAATTTTCAGCAACAATATGCCCCGTGGCAATTTCAACCTTCGGGTTTTCAGCAACAACAGTCATATGCTGGTTCTGGGCATTCCACTTATGACAAATCTGAATTAGAAGAATTGAGGTTGATGTTTAAAAGCAACGCTGTATCGTTTAAGACCTTGGAAAATCAGATTGGGCAGATTACTAATGCCTTGTTGAGTAGGCCACAAGGGACTCTTCCTAGCGACACTAATCCATGCAAGAGGGAATTCGAGGAACATGTGAAAGTAGTTACCTTGAGATCTGGAAAGGCTACAAACGATCAGAAATCAGCAGCTACGGAAAACGAAGAGGTTCATATTCAGTAGGTTGAGAAATCTACAGGGCCAGAAATTGAGAAATCTGATTTGGTAGCTGAGCAGTTGGACGGTGAAGTGGAAAAGAGTACGAATCCTGTTGAAAAAGTTTCTCCGGAGCATTCTACAAACAGCAATCAGATCTACCCGCCTCGTCCATATCCAAAGAAATTCTTGGAATTTCCGGCAGAGGAGGAAGAGTGTTTTGGCAAGTCGGATCCAGTTGACGTTGCTTTACAAGGGAAGTCTGATACGAAAGATGAGGAACTAGGCTTGGCTAATCTCTGGGATTCTAAGATGCTGATTGATGAGGTTGTTTCATGGTCAAATCTTGAGGATAGTGCAATTGAGTCTTTTCTTGAGAAAGATGTTTTGTATGAGGGCAATAAAGAACTTCAAGAGTTGTACAAGAATTTTACTTCTAATGAGATGTTAGAGGAATTGAATGCTATTTGTTCTAAGCATGAAATTCAACTTGAGGAGAGTTCTTTTGATCCTAAGTCTGTTGTGAAGACTTCTGTTGGTGAACTACCCACTTTTGTTCCTAATCCGTCTATTTCCACTCTTGCTCAGTCTTCAGTGGTTAATAATGAAAATCATCATGTTGAAGAAACTTCCAGACTCGAGTTTAAACCATCAGATCAGCTAAGGTATGTATATTTTGGTCAATCATCTACTTTGCCTATTATTATTGTTGCTAACTTGTCAGGTAGTGAAGAGAACAATGTTACTGACACTTTAGAGGAGCAAAGAAGGCTGAAACTTGTCATCAAGGATGTAGCCCCAGAAAAGATAATTAAATGGCCATATAGAGATACGGTGCCGCCCGAGGAGGGTGATCCTGCTGACAGTTAGGTATGTTCTCTACTATCCCTCGTATTACCTTCCATTCAATGGGGACATTGAATATTTTAATTTTGGGGGTGGTGTGAGGGATAAGTAGTGTATAGTAGTTGTTTGTAGTAGTTAGTGTGTTCATGTAGGATATCATGCTTTGCATTTTAGTTTTAATTCATGCATGTTTTGTTCGTGTTATTATCATGTGAGTCCATAGTAGTTTACATTTGCACCCATGCTGGATAGGAATTTTGTGTTGTTGATGCTTTTGATTGAGAAGTGATATGCTTTGTTCTTGTGCACACACATACACTAGTAAGTTGAAGCTAATAGACTTATTGAATGTTGTGAGTAATTAGAAGGACATGAATAGGTGCAAGTTGATTTAGTTTGCATGCTTTGAATACAAGTAGGTGCATTAGAGAGATTTTTGTTTGGGATTGAGTATGTTTTTCCCTGCACCGAGTGAGCTTTTGAGCCTTATTGCATATTTGTTGCAATTTATTCGTTTGCTTGAGTGTCCACGGATTGTTTGCATTGTTAGCAGTTGTTTGAGGTCTTTCTTGAAATGCATGACATTATTTGACGATTAAAATGATAAAGGCATTTAGGAATAACCGCATATTTTCCCATATTACCACACCATATTTACATGATCAATTAGTTAACTCGTTGAGCTTAATCCTATTTTTTCGGTGACATACCACATTACTTGCCTAGACCTTTTTCTTGTATTGGCCTTACATTAATTTGAACCCACATTGTCAAAGGCTAGTAGAGTGCTTAAGGGAGTAATAAGGTGTGCAAGGAGGGGTTTATTGCTGGTCATAATGATCAATTAGTTAACCCGTTGAGCTTAATCCTATTTTTTCGGTGACATACCACATTACTTGCCTAGACCTTTTTCTTGTATTGGCCTTACATTAATTTGAACCCACATTGTCAAAGGCTAGTAGAGTGCTTAAGGGAGTAATAAGGTGTGCAAGGAGGGGTTTATTTTTGGTCATAATTTTGGGGGAAATATTGAACATTGGGTTTGGTTGTTTACTTGATAGTCGACATGTGTAATAAAATCGTGGGATCATTGTTATTGTTTATATTACTGCTTTATTTAGCTCTCGGAAAAAGAAAAAAAAAGGAAAAAAAAAAAAGAAAAAAAATATTATGAGAGCATATTTGTGTTTGTTGTGATCCTACTTTAGTCGACTAGTCGAGTGTTTTTGTTGGAAGAAAAACAATAAATTATGTGGGGGGAAATAGGGTGTTGTGTATGATTCATTATAATTCCTACTAGCTTTTGACACTTCACCTGATTTGGCTTATTTGACATACCTTGTCCCTAGCCCCGTTACAACCCAATTAAAGACCTTTTGATTATCGTCATTGATGTATGTTGTGTTAAGAGTTAGATTGATACCAAATGTCAAGCATGCTTATGATTTTGTTGGAATTGAGTGATACACTTACCCTTGTTCTTGAGTGAATATTCTTTTGTGAGTGGATTGTGAGTGTGTACTTGTTTTTACGTATGAGATCCCGAGTTTTGTCTCAAAGATGTACTCTTGTAGGCTTAGCATGGTTACTAACTTATTCTTACACTTGACATGGACTTTTGAGAACTTATGCATGCTCATTGAGTAGACTATGTGAATACTTGCACTTTCGACACCAAGACATCGCATTATTACTTTGATTCTCAAGTTGAAATGACATGAGAGGATTTGAAGGTGTGGTGATGTATTAGTAGTAAATCATATGCATTTTCATATTAGTTTCATTCATGTATTGCATTGTATTGGATTTTGTGGGTACATTCGCTATAGGCCCTCACGAGACCTTACTCGTCCACTAGGGCTGCCTAGGGGTTTAAAGGGCTTGTTGCATATGCCAAATGCAACCGTGATCACCTACGGAAGTGGTACTAGTTATTATAGATAGTTTTGTTTGTTTATGCTTGAGGACAATCATCGGTTTAAGTTTGGGGGTGTGATAAGTGGATTTTTATCCACTTGGAACGTTCTATTTCGACTTAAATTGATCGCTTGTGTCTCAAGTATTGGTGTGTTTTAATGTGTTTTATGAGAATTGTGCAGGTTGTATATTTAGGTGCAGGTATCGAGTTTCATTGATTATATGGTGTTTTGAAGGTCAAAGGAATAAGTGCCGGGAATTGCATTTGAAAACGGAGGAAAATCAGCAAAAGGGAAATTCAGTGTGCATGAACATTGGATGAAGCGCGGGCGCGCTCAGAATACACTAGAGCCGTGCGCGGGCGAGCTTGGAATGGCTGCAGACTTGCTACGCCTGAGCCCGACAGAAAGTTCCCAGGACTTCAAGAAATCGATTCTAACATGGAATTCTCTACCAATTCTACTCTTAATCATTATGGTAATTGTTTGGGCGGCTAGAACATTCCAGAATCAGATCTACACATTGAATTTGCAATTCTATTCTCATTCAAGAACGAAAATTGTCATACTCCTATTCCAACTCTAAAACGGCAATTACTTGATGGAGAGGCAAATTGGGGCTATAAATACACATCCTGGGGGACAGAAAAAAACATACATCATTACATATCAATTACTTAGGTTTATTTGTATCTTTTCATACTTTGTTTTTATCATGGTTTCATCAGATCCCATGATGACGAGAGGTTCGATTACGAACTAATCGTTGTCATGGGATTCTAACGGATTTATTTATGGAGCTTTAGTATTTTGATGCTTTAAAGATCTGTGTGACGTATATTTGATATCCTTGTATGGTTATTCTTAATGCTTTTAGATGCGTAGCTAACATCTAAATTGAATTGTTAATCTCTTGCAAAAGGAGAGTGGATCTTGAGATTTAGAACTTGCCATGCTAGCATAGGATAGGTTGATGTTTTAACATCATGATTTGTAGCGTAAATAGAGATATTATGCTGCCCTATGTGATCAATATGGATAACTTGTGCTTAAATCGTTATGTTTTCAAATCTTATAGAGATATAGGGTCTAAACATAATTGGTGTCTATTCATCTTCTATCTCTTTTGTGGATGTATGAGTAGTTTGGTGTTAGTATACCGAGAGGTAGCTTATACTTGTGTCGTGTTGTCCGATCAGATATCATAACTGTTGCATATAGTGATTAAAGGCGTCAGATCTAAGCAAAGTATTTAATGAAGTTAGGATCCCATGTTTTCTCTTGCATAAGTAATTTGATTCCAATTCTCATTAGTTAGTTAATTTTTAGTTTTGTTAATTTGTTTCTTAGTTAATTATAGTTAATCTAAACCCCAATCTTGTTAATTGCCTTAGCAGTGAATAAAAACCATACATTGTTGCATAGGTGCATGAACTGAATTGAAACCCAACCAGATCTCTGTGGGAACGAACTTGACTTATTCATATATTACTTGTGACCACGTACGCTTGCGTGATTTAGTGCAAACAGTAACTGTATAATTATGTGTCTTAGAAGAACATTGAGATGTTACAAAACTAAACTAAGGGTAGTATGCACGATGTAAAGTCTCCAAAACAAAATGAAACTCTCTTTTTTATTTTTCTTAATATTATTTTTTTTTAACAAATATCTCTCTTTGTATAGAATCTTTCTACCAAGTTATTGTGTTTTCTTACCCATATTTTATGCTTTGTTGATATTAAAAAACAAATTATAATCAACCAACCAAGCAAATTCAATATATGCTCATAGATTAAGATATGGGAATTGATACGATTACTTTAATTCCAGAATACAAAATTCAAAAAGGGACCCTTTTATTAAAAATAATAAATAATTTAAGTGTATCAACCTTTTTATTTATCAATATTAATAATTTTTATAACAAAGACTGTAGTTGCTGCTCTCTCTCTCTCTCTCTCTCTCTCTCTCTTTTCACCTCTCCCAAAATATGCTAAACTAAAGTTTAGGAGCTAATATCATCTTTTTGGTTTTTCATATTTATTATAATTTTTAATCTATTTTTCTTTATTTTTCAATAAATAAATCTCTATAATGAGAGTCTAGTACCTCGTTGCCCATGGGTGGATTTTATCTATCGAAATATTATATTTTGTACTATCTCCTTGTGAATGATAACCTCATTTTCTTTTCCTTTATATTACTTTGGATTTCAATAAATATCTCTCTTTGTTGAGAGCTTACTATCATATTCGTGAATTTTGTATACCCATATATTAGATTTTGTTATGTTAGTTCATTGATTTGGATAGTGTAGAATCACAGTTTCCGTCGGTTGTTTGAATACGTTCTGACAAATCAGATATACATATTCCTCACGTTTATAACAAATTGTTAGATTATCTCACCGAAAACGTTGCATAATTTAGAGATATAGATGATAGATGTACCATAATTGAAGACCTATTCAATGATTAGATAAAGGAAATTAGTGATCTATTTTACTATGTATTCGTTCAATTTTAATTATTTTTCTAGATTGTTGAGTATTGAATACGGTAAAAGAATACAGAGGGGGGGTGAATGGATTCTTGAACTTTTCTTTGTTCTTGAATCTTTGCAGCAAGATATGTGTTGAATGTGTGAGATATGTAAGTACAGATAACAAAGACAAACACAACACAATATCACTTTAATCTAATATTTTATTAGATAAAGATTTTGCTACAATCTGTGAATACAAATGGTAGTATTCTCAGCTTCGTTTTTCTTATAGGGATATTTCTTGAGATGTATATTGAAAAACTTATCACTCACTCTTTTGCTAAGGAAGTGAGGCTGTATCCTTATAGACACGGATACACCTACTTACTACAAATAAGGTAGGTAAACAAAATACTTTCCAGTCTGTCTATCTCATTTGAGTAAGAGTCCAAACGGCTACAGATTTAACTTTGCAAAGCCTGTTCAGATCCACTTCTTTAGCTCCTTGTCCCTTTGTCTTATCTCTCCAAGCTTCTTTGTAGGCTTTCCAATCTGCTTTATAGTACATAGTCAAATAAAGCGTCTTGGCTTGTTGCAGGTTTCTGACTTGTACAATTCTTCAGTATTTTGTCTCCAAGAATGTATTCGAGAAGTGGCTAAGTGATTAATTCGAGAACTCGAATTGAATTAATCGATAACTCTGAGTTCTCGAATAGTGTTACATTGACATATCGAATTACTTCTCGAATAGCTCTTTTCTCTGGGACTCCTTGAGATATCGAATAGAGCATTTTGACATATCGAATCCCTGAGATGTAGAATAGCTTCTTTAGTCCTTGAGATATCGAATAGATCATTGACTTGTTGACTCTTAGAGAACTCGAATGATGCTTTGACTTGTTGACTCCATGAGTTCTCGAATAGAGTAATAGACATATCGAATCTCTGAGATATCGAATGAGATATCGAACAGTGTATTCAGAGATATCGAATAGTGTCTTCTGAGATATCGAATCTCTGACTTCTCGAATGCTAGACTTCTCGAATAGACAAATGTACTTCTCGAATTGGTACTTAGGCAAATTCTTCATTTCTTCAAATCCCAACTGTGATTATTTGGCAGTCTTTATCTCCTTGCTTGAGGCATGAACCTTGGAACTTCTTTCAAGCATTATTCTTGACTTTATAGGTACAGTAACACAACTAGAATTTGATGCCTATTACAAGTACAGAACAAATAGAAACTCTACAACTAGAGGTTCCCTCAGTTAAGAGGTCATGTAGGTAATGCATAGCATTACACATACTTAGGCTTGTTATTAGATGTATTCAGGCATGCCTCTGTGACTAACAATCTCCCCCAAATTGTGAGTAAGACCCTTAGTCACAATTTCATGTTTGATAACAAGCCTAACATACATAAAGATAAAACTTGACAGTACATGTATGAATTTTGATTAGCAATGTGGATAGAATTACAGGGTGAGTAATCTTACAGCCTATAATGAAGTACTAGCCATTGTCATTTGTTTCCCTTTCCATAGCTTTGGCTTGCAAATCATCATATGCTTTCTGTCTTCTTTCTTTCTCCTTCCTTGTATTCTCATCCATAGCTTTTATTATTTCTGCCATAGCATCAAATTCTTCAAGCAAAATTGAGTCTTTGAAATCTTCAAGTACTGAATTCAGAATGCTTGTAGGATAGTGGTTGAGTAGATTCATTCTGATGTGGATCTGATTCCCATTTCTCCTCCTATACTTCACCACATAGGGGTTAAACTGAACTCTACACAATCCCTTTGCCCTTAGCTTTTCTGCTTCAATCTCCAGTCTCTCAATTTCTTTCTCCCTTGCTAACCATTTCT
Source organism: Saposhnikovia divaricata (assembly GCA_036435485.1). Classification (NCBI taxonomy): domain Eukaryota; kingdom Viridiplantae; phylum Streptophyta; class Magnoliopsida; order Apiales; family Apiaceae; genus Saposhnikovia; species Saposhnikovia divaricata. The sequence continues at coordinate 136,177,673 of CM071598.1, forward strand.
CAAGACACTCTTTTCTGATTTTCTCCTTATGATCTCTCTTCATCTTCACAAAATCAATTAGCTCCAGCTTCCATACTCTTTCCACTTTATCTTCTGAGTTCAACAATGCAATAATTCTTTCTATGTCATGTAGTTTGCCCCAGTGTTGACATCCTCCTTGTTTGAATTTCTCCTCCCTTCCATCAGTATATTTGATCTCAAGGCAGTTATCAACAATGGCAACATGATAGATTCTTTGAGCTTGTAAGAATTGCAGTTGGTCTTCATCAAAATCTTCATCTAGTGGTTGGAGTTTTAAGCCTGGATAGATTGTCAGAGTCCTTGACTTGGATAGCTTTGGTTTGCTTGCAGCTTGTTTTAATTTGATCCTTTTGACATGGTTGCCTGGCAGTAGCATGTGACCTTTGTTTGTGGACCATTGTAGTATTCCATTAGCAGTATGCTTTTTGAAGTGTACAGATGGTTTCTTGACTTGAATCTTCTTCTCTTCTTTAGGTGGTAAAACAGTTGCAGAAGCCATGGGATTAGATTTTGGTAGGTTATTACTAACAGCATTCACCCTAGACTTAGAGTCTTGTGTTGTGGTGAGGTTACTGCTAGCAATGCCTAAGGCTTGTTGTTTTCCATTCTTCCTCTCATAGACTTTGCCTTGGTCATCATCCTTCTTATCCTTGCTGTCTTTCTTCTTCTTGTCCTCATCCCCCTTATCACTCCTGTGATGACTTCTCCTCCCATCACTCTTGTCTTCATCTTCATCATCCTTATTCCTCCTTAGCTTGGCCATTTCTCGAATTACACCAGTTGCAATGTATGATCTGAGAATGTGCAGTGCCTCTATCTCTTCAGCAGTACTTGTCCCCTTCTTCTTTTGCAGTAGATCAATGATGGCAATAATGAGTCTGTGATTTCGAGAAGTGAGATCATTAGGAATGACCAATTGTTTAATCTCTTCAATTCTGGTGCCAGACTGATAGATGATGGTCCATGGCTTCTTAATCACTTCTGGCAGCCTTGAAGGTTGGCCATTCCTCAAGTCATCATACAGACTCTTATTGTTTTCATTTACATTCTTCTTCTCTATGAGCTCTATCAGTGCATCTATCTCTGAATGTTTCAAGGCATGTAGAGTTTTGTAGGTTAGATGCCAGATTCTGGATTTTGCTACCATCATTACTTCCTTGAGCCATGAGCTATTAACTTTTCTAGGTACCACAGTGAAGTAATCGATCTGATCCTTCAAGCTCCTTAGATACAATTGAGTGTCACCAGCCTGTTCTCTTGAAACTTTCAGAAACTCCAAGAATGCATCATCATGATAAACATTTGAGTTTGCAATTTCTTGTAGCTTGGCCTCAGTGACCACCTTCACTTCTACAGGCTTGGCACTTTTGGATATGGAGAGTGAAGGTTTATCAGATGGCATACTCCCTGCAACCACTGTGGTTGTGATAGTTTGCTTTTGACCACTGGAAGTAGTGATGTGCACAGTTGGTAGAGTGACAACTGGCAGAGAAGTAAGAGGCTCATCAACTTTGTCTTTTCCTTTGCCAGGCACATGAATTAGAGATTTTGAAGTTCTTTGATGAGCACCTTCAGTGATTTTGATGCCCTTTACTGGTGGTTTCTCCCCCTTTGTATTTGAGTTCCTTGATGTCCTCTTCTCCCCCTTAGGCTTGTTGTCAGGCACAGAGGCTGTAGTATGGACCTTTGGGGTTGAAGATTCTTCAGGTAGAGGGAGACCCATGTGCTTCATCATTGCAGACAACATTGATTGTTGATGCAGAAGAACATCAGCTGTGGTGGTGGCTTGAGTGTTCAACTGCTCAGTTAGAGTTTGTACCTTGTCTGTAAGATGAGCATTGGACTGAGTGAGAGTAGCTACCTCCTTTTCAAGTGCATCTACCTTACTGAATAATGCATTAGATTTGAAGCCAGACAGGGATTGTTCTTTAAGTCTCTGCACTTCAAATCTAGACAGCTCATGCACAGGAACCTCAGTTACCAGCTTGTCTCCATATTGATTTGCAAAGAGTGTCCTAAGCATGGCATTGGCATCTGTAGTTTGATCAGATAGAATTTGAAATTTGCTTCCTAGACCTGTGACTGTATCTTTAAGGAGAGCTAGACTATTATCCATCTTGGTGTAGGTGGTGTTGCAGTGTCTGATATCTTTGACCACACTGTCTAGTTGGGGAAATTTGGCATCAAAGGCCCTCTTGATCTCTTCTACTGAAGTGGCTGTCTTATCACTTACCTTGTTTACTTCAGTTTTGACTCCCTTGCCAAGATAGTGTGCAGCCTTGAGAAAACCCTTGTAGGAATCATTGACAGCTTCAAACACTTCACTAGGGGACAGGGATTTTGCATTTGAACCCAGTGAAGTGATGTATTCCTCTCTAAGATATTGAAGTGCTTCACTGAGAGTTACATCATACTTTCCTTGCATCCAGGCATCTACATTGCCATCTCTCTCAGCATCATCAATAATCTTGGCCTTCTGCATCTCCACATCATCCCTATGGCATAGTAGGATGGCTTCATAATCCGGATTTGAGATGTTGGAGGTGACAAGGTTCTGGGCTATTTTGACAAACTCAAGAATCTGATCCACAACATAGCTTTGGAGAGCTTCAATGGACATTTGTGGTGGAACAGACCCTGATACTGAAGCACTGTCATGTTGCACAGGCTTCAGCCATTGGGACAAAAAGTGAGAGCTAGAGCTAGGCTCCTCAGTTACAGATGCAACTTCTATAACCGGATGAAAAGACTCTGCTACTGTTGTCTCCACAGAAGTGGGATGAGTTACAACAGTAGTTGACACAGGCACAGAGTCTCTAGTTACAACTAGTGAATCCTCTGTGTTTGTGATGGTGTCATTAGGAGATGCCCCAGCATGCATTCCCTGACCATCTAAATGTGGTACCTGGGTGGTGAGCAAGGTGTCATACATCAAGTCACTTGAATCCATTGGCTCATCAAGAGAAACGAATTCTTGATGATCAATGCCTTGCTCCTCAATTGCTTGAGTTGCAGGCTCCAAAGAAATATGAGTGGTAGATTCTGGAAGAGAAGTGTGTTGTAGATTAGATTTTGGCAACTCCCCCTGAGAGATAGAGGGAGTTTCAATTGTGATGTGCTCTCCACTCAGTGTTGTGCCAGCCTTATCACTCCCATGTGCTGACTCTGTACAAGTAGGTGCATTGGGGAGAATGCTTGATTCTATAGATGCACTCTGTTGAGAGGATACACCTAGTGAGCTATTTGCCCCTGATTTTACAACTTCAGCCATTTGGGTGACTGAAGAGGTGGTTTTAGACTTCTTCTTCTTCTTTGGCCTTGGTAAGGGTGACTCAGGTTCCTCACTTGCTATGCCTAATTCTACAGCCAAGGCTGCTTCAGTTAAGATTTTTAGAGGTTCAGAAACAACCTGTTTTCTCTTCTTGTTACTAACATCACCCTTTTGAGAGGATGATGCAGTTGTCTCTGTGTTTGGTAAAGTGTTTGGCTGAGAGGGTTGGTTAGCAGGCCCTGGGTTAGCATTTTGCTCTACTTGCTTGGGCCTAGCTAACTCAGATTTTGAGGCACATATTGGCATGTTGTGGGGGTAAGTCCTAAATAAACTCTCCATAAGGGAAATTATTTTGAGCCTTACATCCACATCATTCCTAGTCTCCAAGCTACCAAAAATGAGTTTGGTCATGGATTTCGGATAGCCTATTCTACTTTTGTCTAACCCAGGCAATTCAATCAATTTGACATCTATGAAATTAAGTACAGATTGAATAAAGCGAGGGAAGAAAATTTCATTACCTCTCTTGGCTGAGTTCTTACCAAGTCTCCCATACAATTCTTGCATTATGATCAAACCAACATCAATCTTTCTCCCATATGCTAGAGCATATCCTATTTGTTGAACAGGTGTGCTGATTTGATCAAAGCTGGACTTCCTTGCTGTGAAGACTTGAAGAAGAGTGCCAAAGACATAGCTCCATTCCTTCCTCAAGTACTTCCTATTCAAATTTCCAAGCTTGATTCTATCTGAGTAGTTGATAAAATCAAAGAAATCTTCCAATTCCTTATCAGTTGCTTGACTGTCATACACTCCTTGTTGTAACCCCAATGCTTGATTCATATTTTCAGTAGTGATGGTGATTTCCTTGTCCTGAATCTTGCAATAGATTACGTATGAAGTTATTGCATTCTCTAGGGCCACGACCTCCACAGTAGCAGTTCTCCAAAATTGTTCTAGTAAATCTAGATACAGAGTTGGGTTGGCTGAGAGTGCATCCTTGATGTATGATTCAGCCATCCATCGAACGAAGCACTTAAAGTTTGCATTGGGTGCTTCAACATCGTTGGTTATTGCTATGAAATTGGTGTGTTTAGGAATTGTGAGTTGGGTATTTGCCATTGTTACACAGAGAGATGAGAATAGAATGAAGGTTGAAGAAGAAATTTAGCTTTTGACGTTAGGGTTTACAGAGGTTTTGGAATTTTAGTTGCCTGAGAAATCGAACGAAATGATTTGAACAGTTGTGGAATTGTATATATGTGAGTGACTTGAGTTGTCGATTAGATATATGTTTTGTATCGACAAGTCAGTCATTCGAGAAGTATAAAACAACTATTCGATAAGTCAAGAAAGGCTTATTCGATATCTCAAGCAGTTTGTAACTCACAGCTGGCAGTTATTTAACTCAGAAAATAATTCTAAGCTAAATAAAATATGTTTTTATGAGCGAAATGAAATTTTGAATATAAATCCAAAAAGTGATTAAGTGTCAGCGAGAAATCAGCCTTTTCAAATGATTCGATAACTCAAATACAGTATTCGAGAACTCCATCATTAGAGAACTAAAATACTCTATTCGAGAACTCAAAGTGTGCTATTCGATTTCTCAAAAGACACTATTCGAGAACTCAGGAGGGTTCTTGATAGGCCTATTCGAGAACTCGAGCCATGACAAAACAATGAACCATTCGAGAAGTCTGACTTATCGAACTATACTTTTCACTCATAAAATTCAATTTTCAATATCTTTTAAAATTTACCAGAAATATTCACTGAAGAATATTCTACTAAATTAAATAGTGATTCTCTCAAAATTTCACAGAAATTTCAAGCTAAAGATGTATGATTTTCAACATATGCAGCATTGTGGAATATTTATAAATCATAATCCAGCCAATACTTACTTTAAAAATATTGAGCATTTGATAAAGTAAGTGTTTACTGCTGCAACAATCTAGTTGATATATTCACTCAGCCAGAATTTGAAGAATTCAGCATTCCAATCTCACTAACCAACCTTGTGAAGGTGGCTTCATCTAATGGCTTAGTGAATATGTCAGCTAGTTGTTTCTCTGTGGGAACATAATGTAACTCAATAGTTCCATTAGTTGCATGCTCCCTTATGAAGTGATATCTGATGTCAATGTGCTTTGTCCTAGAATGATTGACAGGATTGGAAACTATAGAGATTGCACTTGTGTTGTCACACATGATTGGAATTCTTTCCAACACAAGTCCATAATCTCTAAGTTGGTTTCTGATCCAAAGCACTTGAGCACAGCAACTTCCAGTAGCTATGTACTCAGCTTCAGCTGTGGAAGTTGACACAGATTGTTGTTTCTTGCTGTACCAAGAGACTAACCTTTGTCCAAGAAACTGGCAGCTACCTGAGGTGCTTTTCTTATCCACTCTGCATCCAGCATAATCAGCATCAGAATAACCAACCAGATTGAACCCTGTGTCCTTAGGATACCATAACCCCAAGTTTGGTGTGCCCTTCAGATATATGAAAATCCTCTTTATTGCTATCATATGTGATTCCTTTGGATTTGATTGAAACCTTGCACACAAGCATGTTGCAAACATGATGTCTGGCCTACTAGCAGTGAGGTAGAGTAGAGAACCAACCATGCCTCTGTAGATTGAGATATCTACCTTCTTGCCCTTACCATCTTCATCTAACTTGGTGGCAGTGGCCATGGGTGTCTTTGCAGGTGAGCATTCTTCTAAGTCAAATTTCTTCAATAGATCCTTGATGTATTTAGTTTGACTTATAAAGATGCCATCCTTCCTTTGACTCACTTGCAGCCCAAGAAAGAATGTTAATTCTCCCATCATACTCATCTCATATCTGCTCTGCATGAGCTTAGAGAATTTCTCACATAACTTCTCATTTGTAGAGCCAAATATGATATCATCCACATAGATTCGAACTAAGATAATATCATCACCATGTTTCTTGTAAAACAGTGTCTTGTCTAGTGTGCCTCTAGTGAATTGATTCTCAAGTAGAAATTGTGACAATGTGTCATACCATGCCCTAGGAGCTTGCTTAAGTCCATACAATGCTTTAAGCAATCTATAGACAAAGTGAGGGAATTGTGGATCCTCAAAGCCAGGTGGCTGTTGCACATATACTTCTTCTTCCAACTCCCCATTCAGAAATGCACTCTTGACATCCATTTGTAGACCTTGAAATTAGAATGTGCAGCAAATGCCAAGAAAATTCTGATGGCCTCTAGTCTGGCAACAGGGGCAAAAGTCTCATCATAGTCAATGCCCTCCTGTTGAGAGTATCCTTTTGCAACCAACCTTGCTTTGTTTCTTATGACTACACCATTTTCATCCATCTTATTCCTTAGAACCCATTTTGTTCCAACAATGGTTCTATCCTTTGGTGCAGGCACAAGTTCCCATACTTTGCTTCTTTCAAATTGGTTTAGCTCCTCTTGCATAGCAATTACCCAATCAGGATCCAACAATGCATCTTCAAGTTTCTTAGGCTCAACTTGGGATAGAAAGCAACCATAGAGACATTCATTTAGAGTTGCTCTCCTTGTTCTCACTCCTGTATTTGGATCTCCAATTATCTGATCTGCAGTATGTGATCTATCCCATTTCCTTGTATGTTCAGATTGATTTCTCAGCCTTGATGTTGCTTCATCATCCAGATCATGATCATTTACATTTCCTTCCCCTGTGAAGTTTCCACTAATCACAGGTGTGTCTTGGATGCTTGTTTCTTCATTGTTGGTTGACACAGGTTCTTCATTCACTTGAGTATGTTGAATTGTGGGCTCAAATTCAGTTTCAATCTCCTCATCAGAATCATCTAGATTGTCAAACTTCAAAGGATCTTTATCTTCATCATTGGCTTCTTCTAATCCAGGTAGTTTGCTGTCATCAAATGTCACATCTGTGCTTTCCATAACTTTCTTTTGAGTGATGACATAAACTTTGTATGCAATTCTTTCCATAGAGTAGCCAAGAAAAATTCCTTCAAATGCTTTTGCATCAAACTTTCCAACATATTCTGAGTTGTCTTTTAACACAAAGCATTTGCTTCCAAAAGTATAAACATACTTTAGGGTGGGCTTCTTTCCAGTAATCAAGTTGTAAGGTGTCTTTCCAGTGTTTTTGTTGATGAGGGTTCTGTTTTGGATATGGCATGCAGTGCTCAAAGCCTCAGCCCAAAAACATGTAGGCATCTTTGCATCAAGTAACATTGTTCTAGCAGCCTCAATCAGAGTTCTATTCTTTCTTTCAACAACTCCATTTTGTTGTGGAGTCCTTGGAGCTGAGAATTGTTGAGAAATACAATTTTCTTTGCAGAATGCTTCAAGCATGGCATTTCTGAACTCTATTCCATTATCACTCCTTAATGCAATCACACTTGCATTGTTGGCCTTTGCTTCCTTGTCAATTTTCTTTATATGCTCAATGATTACTTGGGGAGCCTCATCTTTTGATGCCAGAAATTCTACCCATGTATACCTTGTGAAATCATCAACCATCACCAGAGCATACTTTTTCCTTCCTAGTGACATAATATTGACAGGCCCAAACAAGTCCATATGAATTAGTTGTAGGGGCTTGGTTATTGATGTCACTGTCTTTGACTTGTGGCTTGATCTTTTCATTTTTCCCTTTTGACAAGCCTCACACACTCCTTCTTGACAGAATTCAAGTGTGGGCATGCCTCTTACTAACTCTCTTTTGACTAGAGAATTAATGCCTTTGAAGTTCAAGTGTGATAGCTTCTTATGCCACAACCAACTATCTTCATTTGATGCTTTTGAGTAAAAGCAACAGATTTTGTCCTTGTTTGCAGAGTTCATATTGGCTACAAACAGGCTTCCTTTCCTTACTCTAGATAGAGCAAAGTCACCAGTCTTTTTGTGGGTGATCAAACATTCATCTTTGTCAAAATTCACTTGAAGCCTCTGTCAGTAAATTGACCAACACTCAATAGATTGTGCTTGAGTCCCTTGACCAGTGCTACATTCTCAATGATGACATTTCCAATTTCCAACTTGCCATATCCCAGTGTGTTGCCAATGCTGTCATCTCCAAAAGCAACCATTGGGCCAGCCTTCTCCTCATACTGTGATAGCAAGGCCATATCACCAGTCATATGGTTTAAGCATCCACTGTCCAAAATCCACATGACCTTTCTTTCACTTTTTTTACCCTGCAAACACAAAGGTATTACTTCTCCTTTGGTACCCAAACAAGTTTGGGTCCATGTGGCTTAGCAACAGTCTTATCATAAACAGCATGCTTATCAATTTTCTTGATGTTAGTCTTCTTGTCACTGTTAGAAGTCTTAGAATCAGGGTTCTTAGACTTAGGTGACAGAGGCACCTTCCTAACTTTAGGAGGACTTGAAGACTTTGTTCTTGTGTAGTGTGTGTGAACATTGTGACTGATGCATCCTTCCATGAATTGTCTTCTCAAATTAAAGCAACTAGTCATTACATTCATGTTACATGGCATACAATCAAATTTATCACAGAAAGGAGAGTCTCTATGTCTTAAAGGCACAGAGCAATCATAGAACGGCTTAGCAACACTACCAGATGGTTTCTTACATGCATGAGTTAAATGATTAGTGCTAAAACAATTTTGACAAACTTTCCTAGGGGCATTGGGCACATAAGCATAGTTGTTGTCCTTGTTAATCCCTAATTTGCCATTCCTGTTTTGTTTCTTTTTAGCCACTTTCTTCTCAAATTCATTATTCCCAGCTGAAACAAACTTCACAAATTTCTCAAGTCTAGGTTTACCTCTTACTGACTCCTTGGCTTTGGTTTTGACATTCTCACTCTTAGAGGATGCTTGTTGTTCATTTGATTGTGCCTTATCTTCATCATCCAGCATTTGCTTAATGAGTAAGGCATCCTCATCAATCTCAAGTGTTGGTGTTTTAAATATTGGGGTCTCAGCCTTTTTCAAAACCTGAGGCACTTCCTCTTGAACAACAATGTCATCTTCAATGACTGCATAGCCTTTCCTCTGCTTGAGAGTGTCATAATCAAGTCCAATAGCAGCCTTAGGTCTAGCTAGATTTTTCTCATGGCAGGACTGCAATAGACTAGAGGAATTCTTGAATGTTTTCAATTTAAATTCATTTTCAGCTAGTTCATCCCTAAGAGCTTTCTCAACTTGACTAGCACATAGAACCTTGTTCTTTAGATATTCGATTTTTTGTTTAAGGTTTTCTATTTGCATAGCAGTTAGTTCTAGTTCCTCATTTCTTTTGTTTAACAGTTCATTCCTAGTGGACAGTTTAGCAATCTCTTCATTAGCAGCAGTCATACTAGTATGAATATTAAACATCTCAACAGATAGTTGTTCAACCATAGATTTGTATTCAGAAACAGACATGTCTATAGTAGTGAGGGATGGTACCTGAGAGTCTGATTCAGATGGTTCTTCATTGGAGTTGGCCATCAAGGCATAGTTGCAGAATTCTTGTTCTTCTCCATCACTATCAGAATCATCCCAACACTTCCCTTCAGCTATGTAGGCCTTACCTGGTGCATGCTTCTTTAGCAGAGCCTCATACTTAGCTTCAAGCTCAAGAAACTCCTTATCCTTCTTCTTAGGCTTCTTGCATTCACTGGAAAAATGCCCTAGGTCATTGCATCTATAACATCTCACAGATGACCTATCCACATAGCTGGTTTTGAATTTGTTTTTGTTTGCTTTCACAGGTGCCTTGCTCTTGTTGAATGAATGATTTTGAGATCTAGACTTGAAGGGCTGATTCCTCTTAAATCTGATGTTTGGGAATTTTCTAGCCATAAAAGCATATGAAGTGTTTTCCATGGTATCCAACTCTTCAAGAGTATAGAACTCATCTTCTTCCTTTTCATCAACAGGTTCAGTCACTTCTTCTTCAGTCTCTTCATCATCTACTATCTCTTCTATTCTCAGTTGGCTTGTAGATGCCTCCAGGTCTTGAACGGATTTGTTGACAATCAAGGCACAGGATGTGTTTATCATTCTGCCTTCGTTGGCTTGGATAGCCCTCTTCTGAAGCAACTCAAGCTCATGAGTCTTTAGAACCCCATAGAGCACATCATATGTGACTTTGTTCAAATATCTTTCTCTTAGAGATATGACCCTTTGCTCCAGATGGTTTGGTGCAGATAGTAGAAACTTCATGTTTAATTCCTTAGTGTTGTAAACCTTCCCATTCATTTGAAGCTCGGTCACCAGCTTGTGAAATCTCTCAAACATGTCAGTAATACTTTCTTTGGACTGTGCCATGAAAGCTTCATACTGTGTGACCAGTATCTATTTCCTATTTTCTCTTACCTCCTCTGTCCCTTCACATAACACCTCGATGTGGTTCCACATGTCCTTGGCTGATGTGCATGATGCTATATTAGCAAACATCGACATATCCATGGAGTCTATGATCAGCAACATGAGATGACTGTCTAGGGCAACCTTTTCCTTCTCTGAGTCCGTCCATTTGGATGGCTCTTTTGCAACATATGATCTAGGAATGACTATTGTGCCCACTGTAGATTCAGCAATTTCTTGTTGTGGTACAAATGGACCATTCTTGAGGATGTCAGGGTAGAGAGGATTGGCAGCTTTGATGAACAACAGCATTTTTATTTTCCAGAGGTTGTAATTCTCTTTGTCGAACTTAGGGACCTTCACCGTACCTGTAGTCTTTGGTGTATTCGAACTCATGATCGTTTTCTGTTTAGATTAAACAGCCCGCTTTGATACCACTTGTTGAGTATTGAATACGGTAAAAGAATACAGGGGGGGTGAATGGATTCTTGAACTTTTCTTTGTTCTTGAATCTTTGCAGCAAGATATGTGCTGAATGTGTGAGATATGTAAGTACAGATAACAAAGACAAACACAACACAATATCACTTTAATCTAATATTTTATTAGATAAAGATTTTGCTACAATCTGTGAATACAAATGGTAGTATTCTCAGCTTCGTTTTTCTTAGAGGGATATTTCTTGAGATGTATATTGAAAAACTTATCACTCACTCTTTTGCTAAGGACGTGAGGCTGTATCCTTATAGACACGGATACACCTACTTACTACAAATAAGGTAGGTAAACAAAATACTTTCCAGTCTGTCTATCTCATTTGAGTAAGAGTCCAAACGGCTACAGATTTGACTTTGCAAAGCCTGTTCAGATCCACTTCTTTAGCTCCTTGTCCCTTTGTCTTATCTCTCCAAGCTTCTTTGTAGGCTTTCCAATCTGCTTTATAGTACATAGTCAAATAAAGCGTCTTGGCTTGTTGCAAGTTTCTGACTTGTACAATTCTTCAGTATTTTGTCTCCAAGAATGTATTCGAGAAGTGGCTAAGTGATTAATTCGAGAACTCGAATTGAATTAATCGATAACTCTGAGTTCTCGAATAGTGTTACATTGACATATCGAATTACTTCTCGAATAGCTCTTTTCTCTGGGACTCCTTGAGATATCGAATAGAGCATTTTGACATATCGAATCCCTGAGATGTAGAATAACTTCTTTAGTCCTTGAGATATCGAATAGATCATTGACTTGTTGACTCTTAGAGAACTCGAATGATGCTTTGACTTGTTGACTCCATGAGTTCTCGAATAGAGTAATAGATATATCGAATCTCTGAGATATCGAATGAGATATCGAACAGTGTATTCAGAGATATCGAATAGTGTCTTCTGTGGAACGAACTTGACTTATTCATATATTACTTGTGACCACGTACGCTTGCGTGATTTAGTGCAAACAAGTTTTTGGCGCCGCTGCCGGGGATCAACGATGTTTTATTTTTAGTTTATGTGCTTGTCATCAGTGGTCGTTAGAGTTCACTGACTCGGATTGTTTTTCTAAACCTATCTTGTGTAGTTCGTTGGTGTTTCAGGTACGTGTGCAGCTATAGCTATAGCAGCTCAGTTGAAGGCATTAAATTTGAAGATGGATTTTCTAACTTACTATGGAGTTCAGCAGGTGGCTAGTGTTTGTGAGCTATGTATGGGCGCACCTGAGACGAATCAGTGTGCCATCTATAGTGCATCAGTGAGCTGGAGCAACAATCAAGGTGGCATGCTGCAACCACAACAGCCTTATCAGCAGTTTCAAGGTCAATAATATGGAGCACAACCTTACAATCACCAGAATTTTCAGCAACAATATGCCCCGTGGCAATTTCAACCTTCGGGTTTTCAGCAACAACAGTCATATGCTGGTTCTGGGCATTCCACTTATGACAAATCTGAATTAGAAGAATTGAGGTTGATGTTTAAAAGCAACGCTGTATCGTTTAAGACCTTGGAAAATCAGATTGGGCAGATTACTAATGCCTTGTTGAGTAGGCCACAAGGGACTCTTCCTAGCGACACTAATCCATGCAAGAGGGAAGTCGAGGAACATGTGAAAGTAGTTACCTTGAGATCTGGAAAGGCTACAAACGATCAGAAATCAGCAGCTACGGAAAACGAAGAGGTTCATATTCAGTAGGTTGAGAAATCTACAGGGCCAGAAATTGAGAAATCTGATTTGGTAGCTGAGCAGTTGGACGGTGAAGTGGAAAAGAGTACGAATCCTGTTGAAAAAGTTTCTCCGGAGCATTCTACAAACAGCAATCAGATCTACCCGCCTCGTCCATATCCAAAGAAATTCTTGGAATTTCCGGCAGAGGAGGAAGAGTGTTTTGGCAAGTCGGATCCAGTTGACGTTGCTTTACAAGGGAAGTCTGATACGAAAGATGAGGAACTAGGCTTGGCTAATCTCTGGGATTCTAAGGTGCTGATTGATGAGGTTGTTTCATGGTCAAATCTTGAGGATAGTGCAATTGAGTCTTTTCTTGAGAAAGATGTTTTGTATGAGGGCAATAAAGAACTTCAAGAGTTGTACAAGAATTTTACTTCTAATGAGATGTTAGAGGAATTGAATGCTATTTGTTCTAAGCATGAAATTCAACTTGAGGAGAGTTCTTTTGATCCTAAGTCTGTTGTGAAGACTTCTGTTGGTGAACTACCCACTTTTGTTCCTAATCCGTCTATTTCCACTCTTGCTCAGTCTTCGGTGGTTAATAATGAAAATCATCATGTTGAAGAAACTTCCAGACTCGAGTTTAAACCATCAGATCAGCTAAGGTATGTATATTTGGGTCAATCATCTACTTTGCCTATTATTATTGTTGCTAACTTGTCAGGTAGTGAAGAGAACAATGTTACTGACACTTTAGAGGAGCAAAGAAGGCTGAAACTTGTCATCAAGGATGTAGCCCCAGAAAAGATAATTAAATGGCCATATAGAGATACGGTGCCGCCCGAGGAGGGTGATCCTGCCGACAGTTAGGTATGTTCTCTACTATCCCTCGTATTACCTTCCATTCAATGGGGACATTGAATATTTTAATTTTGGGGGTGGTGTGAGCGATAAGTAGTGTATAGTAGTTGTTTGTAGTAGTTAGTGTGTTCATGTAGGATATCATGCTTTGCATTTTAGTTGTAATTCATGCATGTTTTGTTCGTGTTATTATCATGTGAGTCCATAGTAGTTTACATTTGCACCCATGCTGGATAGGAATTTTGTGTTGTTGATGCTTTTGATTGAGAAGTGATATGCTTTGTTCTTGTGCACACACATACACTAGTAAGTTGAAGCTAATAGACTTATTTAATGTTATGAGTAATTAGAAGGACATGAATAGGTGCAAGTTGATTTAGTTTGCATGCTTTGAATACAAGTAGGTGCATTAGAGAGATTTTTGTTTGGGATTGAGTATGTTTTTCCCTGCACCGAGTGAGCTTTTGAGCCTTATTGCATATTTGTTGCAATTTATTCGTTTGCTTGAGTGTCCACGGATTGTTTGCATTGTTAGCAGTTGTTTGAGGTCTTTCTTGAAATGCATGACATTATTTGACGATTAAAATGATAAAGGCATTTAGGAATAACTGCATATTTTCCCATATTACCACACCATATTTACATGATCAATTAGTTAACTCGTTGAGCTTAATCCTATTTTTTTGGTGACATACCACATTACTTGCCTAGACCTTTTTCTTGTATTGGCCTTACATTAATTTGAACCCACATTGTCAAAGGCTAGTAGAGTGCTTAAGGGAGTAATAAGGTGTGCAAGGAGGGGTTTATTGTTGGTCATAATGATCAATTAGTTAACCCGTTGAGCTTAATCCTATTTTTTCGGTGACATACCACATTACTTGCCTAGACCTTTTTCTTGTATTGGCCTTACATTAATTTGAACCCACATTGTCAAAGGCTAGTAGAGTGCTTAAGGGAGTAATAAGGTGTGCAAGGAGGGGTTTATTGTTGGTCATAATTTTGGGGGAAATATTGAACATTGGGTTTGGTTGTTTACTTGATAGTCGACATGTGTAATAAAATCGTGGGATCATTGTTATTGTTTATATTATTGCTTTATTTAGATCTCGGAAAAAGAAAAAAAAAGGAAAAAAAAAGGAGAAAAAAAATATTATGAGAGCATATTTGTGTTTGTTGTGATCCTACTTTAGTCGACTAGTCGAGTGTTTTTGTTGGAAGAAAAATAATAAATTATGTGGGGGGAAATAGGGTGTTGTGTATGATTCATTATAATTCCTACTAGCTTTTGACACTTCACCTGATTTGGCTTATTTGACATACCTTGTCCCTAGCCCCGTTACAACCCAATTAAAGACCTTTTGATTATCGTCATTGATGTATGTTGTGTTAAGAGTTAGATTGATACCAAATGTCAAGCATGCTTATGATTTTATTGGAATTGAGTGATACACTTACCATTGTTCTTGAGTGAATATTCTTTTGTGAGTGGATTGTGAGTGTGTACTTGTTTTTGCGTATGAGATCCCGAGTTTTGTCTCAAAGATGTACTCTTGTAGGCTTAGCATGGTTACTAACTTATTCTTACACTTGACATGGACTTTTGAGAACTTATGCATGCTCATTGAGTAGACTATGTGAATACTTGCACTTTCGACACCAAGACATCGCATTATTACTTTGATTCTCAAGTTGAAATGACATGAGAGGATTTGAAGGTGTGGTGATGTATTAGTAGTAAATCATATGCATTTTCATATTAGTTTCATTCATGCATTGCATTGTATTGGATTTTGTGGGTACATTCGCTATAGGCCCTCACGAGACCTTACTCGTCCACTAGGGCTGCCTAGGGGTTTAAAGGGCTTGTTGCATATGCCAAATGCAACCGTGATCACCTACGGAAGTGGTACTAGTTAGTATAGATAGTTTTGTTTGTTTATGCTTGAGGACAATCATCGGTTTAAGTTTGGGGGTGTGATAAGTGGATTTTTATCCACTTGGAACGTTCTATTTCGACTTAAATTGATCGCTTGTGTCTCAAGTATTGGTGTGTTTTAATGTGTTTTATGAGAATTGTGCAGGTTGTATATTTAGGTGCAGGTATCGAGTTTCATTGATTATATGGTGTTTTGAAGGTCAAAGGAATAAGTGCCGGGAATTGCATTTGAAAACGGAGGAAAATCAGCAAAAGGGAAATTCAGTGTGCATGAACAGTGGATGAAGCGCGGGCGCGCTCAGAATACACTAGAGCCGTGCGCGGGCGCGCTTGGAATGGCTGCAGACTTGCTACGCCTGAGCCCGACAGAAAGTTCCCAGGACTTCAAGAAATCGATTCTAACATGGAATTCTCTACCAATTCTACTCCTAATCATTATGGTAATTGTTTAGGCGGCTAGAACATTCCAGAATCAGATCTACACATTGAATTTGCAATTCTATTCTCATTCAAGAACGAAAATTGTCATACTCCTATTCCAACTCTAAAACGGCAATTACTTGATAGAAAGGCAAATTGGGGCTATAAATACACATCCTGGGGGACAGAAAAAAACATACATCATTACATATCAATTACTTAGGTTTATTTGTATCTTTTCATACTTTGTTTTTATCATGGTTTCATCAGATCCCATGATGACGAGAGGTTCGATTACGAACTAATCGTTGTCATGGGATTCTAACGGATTTATTTATGGAGCTTTAGTATTTTGATGCTTTAAAGATCTGTGTGATGTATATTTGATATCCTTGTATGGTTATTCTTAATGCTTTTAGATGCGTAGCTAACATCTAAATTGAATTGTTAATCTCTTGCAAAAGGAGAGTGGATCTTGAGATTTAGAACTTGCCATGCTAGCATAGGATAGGTTGATGTTTTAACATCATGATTTGTAGCGTAAATAGAGATATTATGCTGCCCTATGTGATCAATATGGATAACTTGTGCTTAAATCGTTATGTTTTCAAATCTTATAGAGATATAGGGTCTAAACATAATTGGTGTCTATTCATCTTCTATCTCTTTTGTGGATGTATGAGTAGTTTGGTGTTAGTATACCGAGAGGTAGCTTATACTTGTGTCGTGTTGTCCGATCAGATATCATAACTGTTGCATATAGTGATTAAAGGCGTCAGATCTAAGCAAAGTATTTAATGAAGTTAGGATCCCATGTTTTCTCTTGCATAAGTAATTTGATTCCAATTCTCATTAGTTAGTTAATTTTTAGTTTTGTTAATTTGTTTCTTAGTTAATTATAGTTAATCTAAACCCCAATCTTGTTAATTGCCTTAGCAGTAAATAAAAACCATACATTGTTGCATAGGTGCATGAACTGAATTGAAACCCAACCAGATCTCTGTGGGAACGAACTTGACTTATTCATATATTACTTGTGACCACGTACGCTTGCGTGATTTAGTGCAAACAGTAACTGTATAATTATGTGTCTTAGAAGAACATTGAGATGTTACAAAACTAAACTAAGGGTAGTATGCACGATGTAAAGTCTCCAAAACAAAATGAAACTCTCTTTTTTATTTTTCTTAATATTATTTTTTGTTAACAAATATCTCTCTTTGTATAGAATCTTTCTACCAAGTTATTGTGTTTTCTTACCCATATTTTATGCTTTGTTGATATTAAAAAACAAATTATAATCAACCAACCAAGCAAATTCAATATATGCTCATAGATTAAGATATGGGAATTGATACGATTACTTTAATTCCAGAATACAAAATTCAAAAAGGCACCCTTTTATTAAAAATAATAAATAATTTAAGTGTATCAACCTTTTTATTTATCAATATTAATAATTTTTATAACAAAGACTGTAGTTGCTGCTCTCTCTCTCTCTCTCTCTCTCTCTCTCTTTTCACCTCTCCCAAAATATGCTAAACTAAAGTTTAGGAGCTAATATCATCTTTTTGGTTTTTCATATTTATTATAATTTTTAATCTATTTTTCTTTATTTTTCAATAAATAAATCTCTATAATGAGAGTCTAGTACCTCGTTGCCCATGGGTGGATTTTATCTATCGAAATATTATATTTTGTACTATCTCCTTGTGAATGATAACCTCATTTTCTTTTCCTTTATATTACTTTGGATTTCAATAAATATCTCTCTTTGTTGAGAGCTTACTATCATATTCGTGAATTTTGTATACCCATATATTAGATTTTGTTATGTTAGTTCATTGATTTGGATAGTGTAGAATCACAGTTTCCGTCGGTTGTTTGAATACGTTCTGACAAATCAGATATACATATTCCTCACGTTTATAACAAATTGTTAGATTATCTCACCGAAAACGTTGCATAATTTAGAGATATAGATGATAGATGTACCATAATTGAAGACCTATTCAATGATTAGATAAAGGAAATTAGTGATCTATTTTACTATGTATTTGTTCAATTTTAATTATTTTTCTAGATTGTTGAGTATTGAATACGGTAAAAGAATACAGAGGGGGGGTGAATGGATTCTTGAACTTTTCTTTGTTCTTGAATCTTTGCAGCAAGATATGTGTTGAATGTGTGAGATATGTAAGTACAGATAACAAAGACAAACACAACACAATATCACTTTAATCTAATATTTTATTAGATAAAGATTTTGCTACAATCTGTGAATACAAATGGTAGTATTCTCAGCTTCGTTTTTCTTAGAGGGATATTTCTTGAGATGTATATTGAAAAACTTATCACTCACTCTTTTGCTAAGGAAGTGAGGCTGTATCCTTATAGACACGGATACACCTACTTACTACAAATAAGGTAGGTAAACAAAATACTTTCCAGTCTGTCTATCTCATTTGAGTAAGAGTCCAAACGGCTACATATTTGACTTTGCAAAGCCTGTTCAGATCCACTTCTTTAGCTCCTTGTCCCTTTGTCTTATCTCTCCAAGCTTCTTTGTAGGCTTTCCAATCTGCTTTATAGTACATAGTCAAATAAAGCGTCTTGGCTTGTTGCAAGTTTCTGACTTGTACAATTCTTCAGTATTTTGTCTCCAAGAATGTATTCGAGAAGTGGCTAAGTGATTAATTCGAGAACTCGAATTGAATTAATCGATAACTCTGAGTTCTCGAATAGTGTTACATTGACATATCGAATTACTTCTCGAATAGCTCTTTTCTCTGGGACTCCTTGAGATATCGAATAGAGCATTTTGACATATCGAATCCCTGAGATGTAGAATAACTTCTTTAGTCCTTGAGATATCGAATAGATCATTGACTTGTTGACTCTTAGAGAACTCGAATGATGCTTTGACTTGTTGACTCCATGAGTTCTCGAATAGAGTAATAGACATATCGAATCTCTGAGATATCGAATGAGATATCGAACAGTGTATTCAGAGATATCGAATAGTGTCTTCTGAGATATCGAATCTCTGACTTTTCGAATGCTAGACTTCTCGAATAGACAAATGTACTTCTCGAATTGGTACTTAGGCAAATTCTTCATTTCTTCAAATCCCAACTGTGATTATTTGGCAGTCTTTATCTCCTTGCTTGAGGCATGAACCTTGGAACTTCTTTCAAGCATTATTCTTGACTTTATAAGTACAGTAACACAACTAGAATTTGATGCCTATTACAAGTACAGAACAAATAGAAACTCTACAACTAGAGGTTCCCTCAGTTAAGAGGTCATATAGGTAATGCATAGCATTACACATACTTAGGCTTGTTATTAGATGTATTCAGGCATGCCTCTGTGACTAACAATCTTCCCCAAATTGTGAGTAAGACCCTTAGTCACAATTTCATGTTTGATAACAAGCCTAACATACATAAAGATAAAACTTGACAGTACATGTATGAATTTTGATTAGCAATGTGGATAGAATTACAGGGTGAGTAATCTTACAGCCTATAATGAAGTACTAGCCATTGTCATTTGTTTCCCTTTCCATAGCTTTGGCTTGCAAATCATCATATGCTTTCTGTCTTCTTTCTTTCTCCTTCCTTGTATTCTCATCCATAGCTTTTATTATTTCTGCCATAGCATCAAATTCTTCAAGCAAAATTGAGTCTTTGAAATCTTCAAGTACTGAATTCAGAATGCTTGTAGGATAGTGGTTGAGTAGATTCATTCTGATGTGGATCTGATTCCCATTTCTCCTCCTATACTTCACCACATAGGGGTTAAACTGAACTCTACACAATCCCTTTGCCCTTAGCTTTTCTGCTTCAATCTCCAGTCTCTCAATTTCTTTCTCCCTTGCTAACCATTTCTCAAGACACTCTTTTCTGATTTTCTCCTTATGATCTCTCTTCATCTTCACAAAATCAATTAGCTCCGGCTTCCATACTCTTTCCACTTTATCTTCTGAGTTCAACAATGCAATAATTCTTTCTATGTCATGTAGTTTGCCCCAGTGTTGACATCCTCCTTGTTTGAATTTCTCCTCCCTTCCATCAGTATATTTGATCTCAAGGCAGTTATCAACAATGGCAACATGATAGATTCTTTGAGCTTGTAAGAATTGCAGTTGGTCTTCATCAAAATCTTCATCTAGTGGTTGGAGTTTTAAGCCTGGATAGATTGTCAGAGTCCTTGACTTGGATAGCTTTGGTTTGCTTGCAGCTTGTTTTAATTTGATCCTTTTGACATGGTTGTCTGGCAGTAGCATGTGACCTTTGTTTGTGGACCATTGTAGTATTCCATTAGCAGTATGCTTTTTGAAGTGTACAGATGTTTTCTTGACTTGAATCTTCTTCTCTTCTTTAGGTGGTAAAACAGTTGCAGAAGCCATGGGATTAGATTTTGGTAGGTTATTACTAACAGCATTCACCCTAGACTTAGAGTCTTGTGTTGTGGTGAGGTTACTACTAGCAATGCCTAAGGCTTGCTGTTTTCCATTCTTCCTCTCATAGACTTTGCCTTGGTCATCATCCTTCTTATCCTTGCTGTCTTTCTTCTTCTTGTCCTCATCCCCCTTATCACTCATGTGATGACTTCTCCTCCCATCACTCTTGTCTTCATCTTCATCATCCTTATTCCTCCTTAGCTTGGCCATTTCTCGAATTACACCAGTTGCAATGTATGATCTGAGAATGTGCAGTGCCTCTATCTCTTCAGCAGTACTTGTCCCCTTCTTCTTTTGCAGTAGATCAATGATGGCAATAATGAGTCTGTGATTTCGAGAAGTGAGATCATTGGGAATGACCAATTGTTTAATCTCTTCAATTCTGGTGCCAGACTGATAGATGATGGTCCATGGCTTCTTAATCACTTCTGGCAGCCTTGAAGGTTGGCCATTCCTCAAGTCATCATACAGACTCTTATTGTTTTCATTTACATTCTTCTTCTCTATGAGCTCTATCAGTGCATCTATCTCTGAATGTTTCAAGGCATGTAGAGTTTTGTAGGTTAGATGCCAGATTCTGGATTTTGCTACCATCATTACTTCCTTGAGCCATGAGCTATTAACTTTTCTAGGTACCACAGTGAAGTAATCGATCTGATCCTTCAAGCTCCTTAGATACAATTGAGTGTCACCAGCCTGTTCTCTTGAGGCTTTCAGAAACTCCAAGAATGCATCATCATGATAAACATTTGAGTTTGCAATTTCTTGTAGCTTGGCCTCAGTGACCACCTTCACTTCTACAGGCTTGGCACTTTTGGATATGGAGAGTGAAGGTTTATCAGATGGCATACTCCCTGCAACCACTGTGGTTGTGATAGTTTGCTTTTGACCACTGGAAGTAGTGATGTGCACAGTTGGTAGAGTGACAACTGGCAGAGAAGTAGGAGGCTCATCAACTTTGTCTTTTCCTTTGCCAGGCACATGAATTAGAGATTTTGAAGTTCTTTGATGAGCACCTTCAGTGATTTTGATGCCCTTTACTGGTGGTTTCTCCCCCTTTGTATTTGAGTTCCTTGATGTCCTCTTCTCCCCCTTAGGCTTGTTGTCAGGCACAGAGGCTGTAGTATGGACCTTTGGGGTTGAAGATTCTTCAGGTAGAGGGAGACCCATGTGCTTCATCATTGCAGACAACATTGATTTTTGATGCAGAAGAACATCAGCTGTGGTGGTGGCTTGAGTGTTCAACTGCTCAGTTAGAGTTTGTACCTTGTCTGTAAGATGAGCATTGGACTGAGTGAGAGTAGCTACCTCCTTTTCAAGTGCATCTACCTTACTGAATAATGCATTAGATTTGAAGCCAGACAGGGATTGTTCTTTAAGTCTCTGCACTTCAAATCTAGACAGCTCATGCACAGGAACCTCAGTTACCAGCTTGTCTCCATATTGATTTGCAAAGAGTGTCCTAAGCATGGCATTGGCATCTGTAGTTTGATCAGATAGAATTTGAAATTTGCTTCCTAGACCTGTGACTGTATCTTTAAGGAGAGCTAGACTATTATCCATCTTGGTGCAGGTGGTGTTGCAGTGTCTGATATCTTTGACCACACTGTCTAGTTGGGGAAATTTGGCATCAAAGGCCCTCTTGATCTCTTCTACTGTCTAGTTGTGTAGTTTTGATTATTTTTGTGGATAACATATGTCCTTTTATAGATGAATTAATTATATATAAATACATAGTGATTTATAAGAAAATTTGTGCTAAATTGACCAATTTATTATGGAAATATTCACTAACAATATTTTCATTAACTCTGTAAAAAAAAAAATTTTTAATTGATAATTTAAACACCAAGTAATGTATAGTACTATTTAGAGCATATATATTTAATATTTTGAATAATTCAAATATATTGGATGATCAAATTGTTTTTCCATTAATTATAGCATAGTTAAAAAAATCCGTAATTAAAATGTGAAAGATGATTGGTTTAAAATTCATTTTAATGTTTCAATTGGTTGATGCTAGCTTTTTTTTTTAACCAACTTATTTAATACTTTACATAACTTAAACTTTGAATATGTATTTAGAATATTGTGCTAAATAGTTTTATATTGTTAACAATTTTTAATTCATAATTTTGATTATACCTTATGATTGTGAATTGAGAGTTTGAGATATAAAAATATCTATTATAGATTTATAGACTCATATATTAGTGTATTATTTTTAATTTAAATAATTATCGTATTTAGAATGAAATTGTTAAGTTTTAACTGAATAACATCGACAACCCAACATTGTAAAAAATATTTTTCTATAGGGACGCCTAATAATGTAAACAAATCCATGTAATATGGTAAGGATTGAGGCCTAGAATTCAGTAAGTCGCAGAATTATTGGAGTTCGCCACTGAATATTTTAATGGGAATTAACTCTGGGATAATCTGGACGGGGGATGATGATAACCTAAATCGTTTTCTTTTTTCTTTGTTCGAATTTTTTGTTGTTGATTTTATTGGAAAATTAAAACACGAAACATACAATACATATATATAATCAAAATAAAAAGATAATCTATCCAAGTATAGTATGTCATATAATAAAAAGATATAAAGTAGTACCTTAACCGAAATTGATATGATTTAGGCATGAGGAAAATTGATGCATACACTTAGTTTATCAAAGTTGGCTAGGTCTGATAGAGAATGGGGAATAAGCGACTTAAATTTCCCTTAATGTTTAAATTGATATAATAATTGTATTTTTTAGTTTGTAAGAATTTGATTTTATAAAAATTGTTTATTAGTTAATTGTTAAAATAAAAATTAGTAGTTATTATTTTTAGTTAATTGATATAAAAAAAATAAAAATCAATTGTCACTGAGTGTAACTTGAGTTTAATCTTGGCTGAAACGTAGAATCTAGATCCAATAGAGAAACATGTTACATTAAGTTTAAGGTCTAAAATTTAGTAGATTTTGATTGATGTTAAAATAATTCACAATTCTGTGGTTGGTTATCTAATATATGGTAGATTCGGGTATCCTTTATTATAATAAAGGATGTTCAAAAACCATTCATAGCTAAAAGATGTATAAACATATGTAATATATTGTTATGTAAATTTATAGAAAATAATATTTACGATTAGTAGAAATTTTTTAAAATTAAAAATCATGTGATATATAAAGTTATTAAATCAAGATATTATTAAATTTAAATTTATTTTAACCGCGATTAGTAAATTAGAATAAGTATGGTAAATAATAAAAAATTTGTACATGATTGATTGATTTAAAGTTTAGAAGTAAATTCTGATTGTCACTAAAATAATTTTAATTTTTTGATTGGTAATTTATTCACCAACCAATAATAATACTCTTTTAGCATATATTTAATAATTAAAGTGATTAAAATGTATGTAGTATTCGTTTATGTGAATTTATTAATTTTTTTAAAAAAAATTTTTGAATAAATATATTTTTGAGTCTTTAAAAAAATCGAGTCTTTGAAGATATGGATTTTATCCAAGCTATTTAAAATCTACGCACCGAACGATAAAATTTATTAATTGATTAATATTAATATGTTATTTTAATCATTATTTAGAAAAAAATTGATAATTTAATTAGAATATAATTAATTTAAGTACAAAATTTCATATTCATCAATTTATACCAATTGCATTAATATTAATATTATCGAACAATTATCATAAGTATTCATAACATTCACATCCCCGCTGAAACGTTCTAAACCCCTCTTTATTGTTTTTCTTAATTTTGTTTTTTATTTGATTTCTCTAATTTTTTGAATCTTTCTACGAATTTCATAAGTTTTTTTACCATATTTTTAAGTTTTATTCTTTTGAAAATTTGGTATATTTAAATGTGCAGTATTGTGGGTTTCCATAATTATTATAATACTTATTCATTCAAAAAAATTGCATGGATCGCGATCAATTTTTCGAATACATATTAAAAATTTATAAACACTTATTTGTTATGACCGTTAAAATCATTAGATTGTCTCTTTGCATGTTTCAACGATATGAGAAAGAATTTTTATTGTACAATATCCATTAAATGAACGTATATGATATATCTAATCATTAGATCTAAAGGTCCTGATCATTTACTAAAAATCTAACGACATTATTCGTTGTATACGGAATTCTATTATATTTTGTTGGTGATTAGAAGATATATGCATTTATTAATTAATTTTATTAACAAATTATTAATAAAAAAATTTTTGAACTTTTAAAAATTAAAAATTTTGAAGGTATGGATTTTATCAAAATTATTTAAAATCTGATTTCAAATCCGATTTTTTCATATTTCTAGTTGAGTTAGATTATAATTTCTTAAAATCGATTACAATTGTACAATATATATTATGAAAACCAATTTATAATGTATGTTAATATGATTGTGATTGACTTTATATTAAAAGAATGGTTGATTAATGAATGATTAATTATGAAATTTAATTTGAAATATATAATAGTATATCTTGATTGATTTCAAATTAAAATTTTGATTTTCTTGTAAATATTTTTTGATTTTAAAAATATGTATTTATGGATATATTTAATAAAACCAATATTGTATTTAAATTAAAAGTGTTAACTAACCATGGTTAAAGAGCTAGGTTGATATTGTAAATAAGGAAAACTTTTGATATAACATGATTGGTCTAAAATTTAGGAATTAGCTCTGATTGGTTCTAAAATAATTCCTAATTTCTAATTGGTTAATTGTACATTGGTAGACTCAGGTATTATAATAAAGGATATATATATATATATATATGGCATTGCTCCAAAAAGAACACCCTTATATAAAGACAATAAAGAACACCCTTATATCAATCTAAACCATTGATTCTATTATGATCTAATGGCTCCGCCAGAGGCACCCACACAATTAAAATGCACCCTCACACCAGATATATAAAAAAATATTAAATTCTGATGAAGAGTACCTGCCACGTCAGCACTGCCACGTGGCACCACGTGGCAGATGGCCAATATTTGATGAAGTGGCAGCTCCACATCAGTATCTGCCACGTGGCAGTGCTGACATGGCAGGTACTGTTCATCAGAATTTAATTATTTTTTTTAAAAGATGTTCTTTATATAAGGTGTTCTTCATGGAGTGCAACTAATATATATATATTAGAAAGAGCATATTATATAAAGAACACCATTACAATACTTTATTTTTCATATAAAATGATTTGTTATAATAAGAATCATAAATTTTAACAACAACTAAACTTAACATATCGAATCTAACGTAGAATCTTATCTAAATTTAAGAATCAAATGTTATATACATTTTTGTAATAATAAAATTATGTGTAATCATGTTATATTTGATCCTAATTTCTTATTCGATTCTATTTTTATTAATAAAAAATCATTTTTGATGTGAAAATTAGAATCTAAAAGCAATTTTAAGTAAGATTTTATCGTGTGCTTTATTGTTCTTTATATAAGGGTGTTCTTCATGGCGCAATGACCTATATATATATATATATTGTAGTGTTTAATAATTGATTAACGAGTAATTAACATTTGGATGATATAACTGTGTCGTTGATACTTAACGAGGCTCAAGGGTACCATGAATATAAGTAAAAAAATGTAATGTTACCATTGGTAAAATCCAATTCTATAGTGATACAATTAAGAATTTTCCTATTTTAAAAATAGTGTTTTATTATTATTTTAACATTTTATTAATATTAAAGAAATGACGTGAATTGTACTATAATTTTTGTAAGTTTATCATTTATAACCAAAATTATGGGAATAGCGATAAAATTTTAAAAAGAACAAATAGCTGAAAAGTTGTAACCAATTAATTTTCTATTTTAACATATCACTTATTAGATTTAGCTCGTTGAAAATGCTTTGAGTGTGAATCAGCTTTCTCTTATAAAACAAAATACAGGGACTCTTTCGTTCCCTTTTAAGTGAGTTTGTCAACATTACATGCATTTCAAGTATTTTGTTGTTGACTACTTTCGATTCATTTACAACCATATGAAATGAAGTTGGTGAGAATGATTAGGTATATTATATGAACATTTGGTTATAAGAGTAACTCCAATCTAACACTATTGTTAGAATACATGTTTATCTGTACATTCGTAGTCAGTATCGTTGTAGTTAAAGCATATGTTCTTCTCCCTTAATTATAGCCTAATAATGATAATGTAAACTTGTATATATTAATATGGCAATGAATGAGATAGGACACGAAAAATATTCTTTCATGGTGTAGAGCTTTAGGGCAATAATCTTTCTTCTTTTCTCTGAGTTTGTTATGAAGGACATGGGTCCTTTGCGTTATTTTCTTGGAATTGCTGTCACTCGTCACAAGGGTGGATTACTTCTTTCACAAAGAAAATATACTACTAAAATTATTGATCGTTCTGGCATGACAAATTTTAAGCCAGCTTCAACTCCAGTTGATACAAAACCAAAGACTAGTGTTGAATCAGGTAAATCTTTTGAGGATCCAAACTATTATCGTAGCCTCGCGAGTGCTCTACAATATCGTACTTTCACGTGGACATTTATATCTATGTTGTTCAACAGATTTATTTACATATGCATGCTCCAAAAGATGAACAAATGCATACTTTGAAGCGAATTACACGATGTATTTGTTGTAGTTTTAATCTCAAACGGGGTTTATTTCAGTCTTTGTTTTCTGTTCTGGTATGTCCGAATAAAGCTCTAGTCCAGGTCGTGTCTGAAGTTGACTAGGTGCCTTGTTTCCTATTTGAATTGGTCGTGCAGTTATAGGAAGTATTGGAGTTTGTTTAGGAATTAATCGTTTAGTGGTTCCTTGTTTGTAGGGTGTTAGTTTCTCATTGTACGTTGTTATTTATTTCCTGTTCAAGTGATGAATAAAACTATCCAACGTCCTTGAAAACTTGTGATTATCTCTATCATATATTAAACACTGTCTATATATATAATCTATATCCAGGTCAATTTTAACATTGTGGTATCAGAGCAGGTTAAGGACACGAAGGCAATCGTGGTGATTCAATGGCGTCAGGTGTGGATGCGAGTCAGGCAAAAGGTGGCTCGTTTGGATTGAGTTATCCGATGTTGGTAAAGAGTAATTATACTGCGTGGTCGCTGAAGATGAAGGCTGTCATGCAAGCCCATGGAGTATGGACTGCAATCGAACCAACCAGTGAGAAAGCTGTGGTTGAGGAGAAGATTGACAAGGTTGCAGTAGCCATGATTTATCAAGGAATAGCTGAAGACATGTTGCTCTCAGTTGCTGATAAGAAGACGGCCAAGGAAACTTGGGAGGCGATCAAAACTCTCTGTCAGGGTGCAGATAAGGTGAAGAAGGCACGAATTCAAACTTTGAAGGCTGAGTTTGAAGCTTTGAGCATGAGGGAATCGGAACCCCTGGATGATTTCTATATGAAATTGAATGGACTTGTGACAAATATACGAGCATTAGGAGAAACGATGCAAGAATCATATGTGGTGAAAAAGATGTTGAGAGCGGTGCCAGATAGATTTTTACAGATCACGTCGACTATTGAACAGTTTAGTGATTTGGAAACCATGTCAGTGGAGGAAGCCATGGGTGCGTTGAAAGCCCATGATGAAAGAACTAAGGGTAAAAATGAAGGGCGTGAAGGCCAACTTTTGTTAACTGATGAGGAGTGGCGGAAAAGAGATGGCAAAGAGGAGAAGCTGTTGTTTACACGAGAAGAATGGTTAAAGCGTAATCAAGGTAATGGAGAGGGAAATTACTCAGCCTCTAAAGGTCGAGTGCCATATGATAAGAGCAGGGTTAAGTGTTTTAATTGTCACTTATATGGACATTATGCGTCTGAGTGTCGCAAACCCAAACGGAATCAAGGTCGAAGACAGGAGGCTAACATTGCAGAAATGGTGGATGATGAACCAGCTTTGTTAATGGCTAAGTGTGAAGGAGATGGTCAGAATCTGATGCTCCTGGATGAGAAAGATGTGAGGCCTCGTCTGTGGGATGAAAATAAGGGTGTACAACCTGACTCTAACGTCTGGTATCTCGACAATGGCGCTAGCAATCACATGACAGGTCAGAAATCGAAGTTTAGTACGCTTGATGAAGGAATCACGGGTCGTGTCAGATTTAGAGATGGGTCAACTGTGGAAATCAAGGGAAGGGGCTCAGTTGTGCTGAATTGCAAAGATGGGAAGGAACGCATGCTAAATGAGGTATACTTTTCCCCAATCTTCGCAGTAACATAATTAGTATTGGACAACTATGTGAAGCTGGAAATGAAGTTGTAATTAGAGGTGACTATATGTGGGTGTTTGAAAAAGAAGGGAAATTGTTGATGAAAATTAAGAAATCTCTAAATCGTCTTTACAAAGTGATAATAGAAACTGGAAATTCTGAATGTCTGTTGTCAAAGTCGGAGTGTGTTTCAAAGCTGTGGCATGCACGCTTGGGTCATGTTAACTATCAGGCATTGTCACTTATGTTTAAAGAAAATATGGTAACGGGATTGCGTCGAGTGGTGCAACCAAGAGAAGTGTGCACAGGCTGCCTCATGTCCAAACAAACCCGCAAGTCTGTTCCAACTCGTGCCAATTTCAGTGCAAGTAAACGACTGGATATTGTGCATGGAGATCTTTGTGGGCCAATCAATCCTGAGACAGCTTCTGGGAATAAGTATGTGTTTTTGTTGGTGGATGACTTCAGTCGAGTCATGTGGGCGTATCTGTTGAAATCAAAAGGAGAGGCTTTGTCTGCTTTCAAAAAATTTCTAATCTTAGTGGAAGATGGAGATAAAAGAAGAATAAAAACTTTCAGGACTGATCGAGGAGGTGAGTTCATGTCTAAAGAGTTCAAAGAATACTGTGAACAA
This sequence comes from Saposhnikovia divaricata, assembly GCA_036435485.1. Taxonomy (NCBI): domain Eukaryota; kingdom Viridiplantae; phylum Streptophyta; class Magnoliopsida; order Apiales; family Apiaceae; genus Saposhnikovia; species Saposhnikovia divaricata. The sequence goes on from CM071598.1 coordinate 136,207,029, forward strand.
ACGGGAATTGCTCGACAATTCACAGCACCTTACACTCCGCAGCAGAACGGTGTGGTAGAACGAAGAAATCGAACAATGATGGAGATGGCTAGGAGTTACTTGAAGGAAATGAATTTGCCAGCGATGCTATGGGGAGAGGCAGTGAGACACACTATTTACGTCTTGAATCGACTTCCAACTAGAGCTTTGACTGGATTGACTCCATACGAAGCTTGGTGTGGAATCAAACCGGATATAAGTCACATTAGAGTGTTCGGTTGCAAAGCTCACATGAAGGTACCAAGTCAGAAAGTTAAGAAGTTGGATGACAGAAGTATTTGTGTGGTTAACTTGGGAAAGGAGCCGGGATCTACGGCGTATAGGCTGTACAACCTGGTTGAACGACAAGTTTGTGTTAGTAAAGATGTAGTGTTTGAAGAGGACAAGTCATGGCCATGGGAAAGTCTGGATGAAAACTGCACTAGTTGTGAAATATTCTTTGATGACACAGAAACCTCATTGTATCGAGAAGAAAGTGAAGCTGGTGTTGATGACTCTACAGTAGCTGAAAATGAAGAACGTGTGCCAGATACACCTCAGTCACGCACCACGGAGTCAACTTAAATCCTGATGATTATGATGACAGTGGAGAGCCTAAGAAGATCAGATCTATACGTGATATCTATAATGACACAGAAGAGGTGATCACTGAAGAAGAGTTGTATTTGATGGGGGTTGAAGAGCCAGCCAACTATCGTGAAGCTTCGAAAGATTGAAATTGGAAGAAAGCAATGACTGCAGAGTTAGAGTCTATTGAGCAAAATGACACCTGGAGTCTTACTGAATTGCCACCAGGGGAGAAAGTGATTGGACTAAAGTGGATATTTAAGTTAAAGAAGGATGCTGAAGGGAAAATAATCAAGTACAAGGCTCGTCTAGTGGCGAAGGGATATACGCAAGAACATGGAATAGATTTTGATGAAGTGTATGCACCTGTTACACGACTTGAGACGGTGAGATTGTTGCTGGCTTTGGCAGCAAAAAGCAAATGGCAAGTACATCACATGGATGTTAAAACGGCGTTTCTAAATGGTGAGGTGAAAGAAAATGTTTTTGTTACTCAACCAGATGGATATGTGAAAGAAGGCAGAGAACACTTGGTGTACAAATTAAAGAAGGCATTGTACGGTTTACGCCAGGCTCCACGGGCGTGGTACACCAAGCTGAATCAGTGCTTAATGGATCTTGGCTTCAAGAGATGTGCTTATGAAAATGCTGTATACACTAAGGGTGAAGAAGATTGATGTTTAATAATTGCTGTCTACGTGGATGACATTTTGATCACAGGTGCAAGAGTCGAGTCAATTGGAGAGTTCAAGAAACAGATGGGGGAAAAATTCGATATGACAGACCTTGGTACTCTGAGTTACTATCTTGGAATAGAGGTAGAACAAGGTGAGGATTATATTAAGCTGAAGCAGTCAGGTTATGCTACAAAGATCCTTGAAAAGGCTGGTATGGGAGGTTGTAATCCTACTAAATTTCCCATGGACCCTAAGGAGCATATATCCATAGATGAGCAAGGAAAGGTAGTGGATGCAACTGTATTTAAAGGCTTGGTTGGAGGGCTTCATTATCTGGTGAATACTCGTCCAGATATTGCCTATCCGGTGGGAATTATAAGTCGTTATATGGAACGTCCAACTATGATTCATATGAATGCAGCTAAAAGGATTATGTGATACATTAAAGGAACTGTGCAGTTTGGTCTGGTGTACACAAGTAGCAGTGGCAACAACTTCATCACTGGCTTCTCGGACAGTGATATGGGAGGAAGCATTGATGACAGAAGAAGTACTGGTGGGATGGCGTATTATCTCAATGAAAGTCTGATATCGTGGGTGTCACAAAAGCAAAGATGTGTGGCCTTATCTTCGTGCGAAGCTGAGTTCATGGCGGCAATAGCGGCGGCTTGTCAAGGTATTTGGTTACGAAATGTTTTGATCCAAATCACTGCTAGAGACATTGGTCCGATTACATTATACATTGACAACAAATCTGCTATCGACTTGGCCAAGAATCCGGTTTTTCACGGAAGAAGAAGGCATATAGACGTTCGATATCATATCATTCGAGAATGTGTTGAACGTGGTGAAATAGTTATAAAGCATGTGAGTAGTGATAAACAACGAGCTGATTGTTTGACAAAGGCATTGGCAACTATCAAGTTCGAGCGGATGCGTGATCTCCTGGGTGTTAAAAGGTTGTCTGGAAACGTTTGAGATTAGGGGGGGACTTGTTGTAGTTTTAATCTCAAACGGGGTTTATTTCAGTCTTTCTTTTCTGTTCTGGTATGTCCGAATAAAGCTCTAGTCCAGGTCGTGTCTGAAGTTGACTAGGTGCCTTGTTTCCTATTTGAATTGGTCGTGCAGTTATAGCAAGTAGTGGAGTTTGTTTAGGAGTTAATCGTTTAGTGGTTCCTTATTTGTAGGGTGTTAGTTTCTCATTGTACGTTGTTATTTATTTCCTGTTCAAGTGATGAATAAAACTATCCAACGTCCTTGAAAACTTGTGATTCTCTCTATTATATATTAAACACTGTCTATATATATAATCTATATCCAGGTCAGTTTTAACAGTATTCGGTGTACACTTGATCATGGCCTTCATCTCTATTCATCTTCAGCCATCAATCTTGTGACATACACTGATGTTGATTGTAGCGGGTATCCTGACACTGGACGCTCTACATCTGGTTACTGTGTATTTTTGGGAGACAATCTAATATCTTGGTCATCAAAGCGACAGCCTACTCTATCTCGATGTAATGCAGAAGCCGAATACAGGGGAGTAGCTAATGTTGTCTCTAAGTCTTGTTTGAGTCTTGTTGGATTAAAAACCTACTTCTAGAGCTACATTGTCTGTTCACCATAGTTACACTGGTTTACTGTGACAATGTGAATGCGACATACCTTTCTGGAAATCTAGTTCAACACCAACGCACCATACACATTAAACTGGATATTCATTTCATTTGAGAAAAGGTAGCACGTGGTCAAGTGCGAGTCTTATATGTACCTTCACGTTATTAGATTGCAGATATCTTTACAAAAGGTCTTCCACTTATATTGTTTAAAGATTTTTGTGACAGTCTACGTAAACCTCCCGCGCTACTACTGCGGGGTGTGTTAGAATATTTGTATATCTGTACATTAGTTATCAGTATCATTATAGTTAAAACATATATTCTTTACCCTTAATTATAGTCTAATTATCAGATTGTGAACTTGTAGATATTGATACGATAGTGAATGAGATAGGACACGAAAAACATTCTTTCAATTATAATACTGAAACAGTGTAAGTTCTAGTGTAAAACCAATTCCAACACAACTCTATAATAGTATAAAAGTTACACTAAATGAATTATATGATACCAAATTTAATGTTAAAATTGTGCTTGGTGTAATTTTTACATCATTTTAATGTTTTTCATAATTTCCATGATGTCCGTGTATTTGTCAACAAAAACAAATTTATTCCTTTCAATGTTTCATTTATATCTTATTATATCTCATTAAAATACTTATTTTTGAAAAAGTGAGAATGTCATATTTTGTATGAAGATTTTTTTTAATATAAAATATATTATACATGGACTGGATTTGATTTTATGGATGATAAATTTTTAGATTAAAATAATTAATGTAAAATTCACAATAAAATTGATTGGCCTAAACTTTTCTTTTTTTAGACATCAAAAAAGGTAAAGATCGTGATGTGAATGGGAAGAGGGAGTATTTAATATTAGGAAAATGCTAGACACCCCAAAAAATATTCCAAAATTTTCCCTAAATGCTTATGTGTCATGTGAGTAATTGGTAAGTTTACTAAAAATAATATGTGGCCCGGCGTGCATAAATACGCGTCCACAAATTAAAACATGCCAAGTGTCATGCCACCTCATTTGGGAAAAGTTTTGGGAAAAATTTTGGGATACATAGTATTACTATTAATATTAATATATTATGGGAGAATGTAATGGGATTGTAAATATATTATCATATTCCATAATAGCACTGTTGTCCTTTAATGGTTCCATCTCATTTCGTCTATAAAAGTACACTCTCTTTTACATGTACTCGCAGTCTATGACTAATCTCACACTCTCTCTCTCCCTCTGGACATACATTCATTCATATATTACTTTTGTACTTTTCGCCGGCGGACAATGGAAAAGTGTAACCAAATCCGGCAAATAGTGAGAATCAGAGAAATGCTCCGGCGCTGGCGCAACACTTCCACTTCATCTCCTCCTCATTTCGTACCGTCCGACGTACCAGCAGGACACGTGGCCATCAGTGTAGGCAGCGGACACACTAGATTTATCGTGCGCGCAACGTACCTGAACCACCCCGTGTTTAGGAAGCTACTGGCCCAAGCTGAAGAAGAGTATGGGTTCAGTAATCAAGGCCCATTGGCTGTACCGTGTGATGAGTCTGTTTTCTTGGAGATTCTACGAGTTGTGACTCGCTCACAGTCCAGTAACTCAGCTCGAGTTGATGATTTTCAGATGTGTTGTCAGCTTGGGATTAAGAAGAGTCGTAGGGGTTTTCGGGGTGATCAATCTCGTCCATTGCTGTTGAGTTTACTCGGACGAGATTTGTAGTTTGCAACTAGTATTAACTATATAGTATATGATATGATACTCCCTCCGTCCCCCTTTACATTGGATTTTTTCACGAAGACCAAAAATTATAATTAAAATAAGTGAAATAGTGGGTGTAATAGTAATTTTATTATTAAAATAAGTGAAATAGTAGGTGTAATAGTGATTTTATTGTTAAAATAAGTGAAGTATTGAGTGTAATAATGTAAAGTGTTGAAAAAGTGGAATGAAGTAGTGGATGTAATAATATATTTTATTGTTAAAAGTTATTATTTATAGTATGTAAAGAAATGAGAGGGACATCCCAAAATAGAAATTGTAAAGAAATGAGAGGGACGGAGGGAGTATTGTTTAAGAAAAAATAAAACTATTGTATAAGATTTGTTATTGACATGTATCCTCACCTTTTACTTGCGTAAATAAATGGGAGACCGGGACTTAAAGGGGCTTAAGAGCATCTTCAATAGGTTATGTATATTGGTTGGCTAAAATAATATGAAATAATGATTGGCTAAAATTTGTTGAATTTGTAAGATTTTGTGCTCCAATGATGTTGGTTATAGTGGTTGACTATATTTTTGAAAATAATATTTTTTATTTTGAATAAAACTTTTTCAATGAAATCTAAATTTTAATAAATTAATATTAACATTAATTGATCTAAAACTGTATTCCTATATCTAGAATATTTTATTAAAAATTGGATAAATTTTAATAAATGAATGTACTTGTGTTATCAAAAATAGATAATAACTAAAATATAATTTTAAATTATAAAAACATTGGAAAAACATTTACACAACTGTTTTAAGAATAAATAAAATTAAGAATAAATATACACTTTTTATTATGAGAGATTGTCTATATATAGCCAACAGATCGTCGATGGCTATAATTTTGAACCAAGGGTATTGCTGGTTGGAGTGACAAATATTATGAGAGATTAGCTATATTAAATACTGTTCATCTGCCAGCAACACTTTTTAGCTAAGGGTTCATTGCGCTTGGAGATGCTCTAACATCCTAAAGTTTCAAAGTTGGATTTCAATATGATGCTCGAATTTAAATGAAGAATTATGACATTGAATATTGCGCTAGTCCTCTAATCAAAATTAGTTAAGCATGATACCCAAATGGAAAATGTTAGATACCCTGAATTGGTTCCAAAAACTTTCCCAAATGTCAAGTGTATGAATTTAATTGATTTAAATAGAGGATTATATGATATTTGGATGTTGGGTTAATCCTCTATCAAAATTAGTCAAGATACATGCAAACTTGGAAACATGGAGTTGTACGTTCTCAAATAAATCCCGAGTTACTTAAGAACCGGATGTCATGCAGTGTAAAAAACAACCCATTGTTTTGAAGTCGTATGTGAGGCGTAAGAAAGCAGACAAATTATCCAAGGGTAAAACAATCAATTCAGGTGCTGGGAAAAGTAATTAATAAAAATAAGAAAATAGAAAATAGAAGGGGGAAATATAAGAGGGGAAAGGGGGATCGAATTAGGGTTATGCTTGGTTTAAGTTAAACAGAAAACTTGGGAGAGAAGCTGGGCCTCTCGAATTGTCTATGCGAGCTTGTATTCTGTTTATTGTTATTATCATTTGCAGTGACGAATTCAATAGTCTGAATCAGTTTAATCGTTCTTTTTCTCGTAATCGAGTTGTATTGTGTTTTCCAGTTTTAGATCTGTTATTTCATTGAGTAAAAGCATTACAAATGGTATTAGAGCACCGATCGATGGCGCCCACACAACCACCACAACCCACCGTGAGTCAGAGGGTGGAGGAATTAGAAGATGCGGTAGGAAATATGGAGACGAAGGTTACGGAACTGGTGTCGAAGGCGATTGAAAAGGTTATGGTGGTGATGGAAGGATGAGTGTCGAGGGCAAGAGAACAACAGGAGGGGAAGATTTATGCCATGAAGAAGGACCAGGACAAATTTCAAGAGGAGTTGAGGTCGACGCTGACCGCGTTTCAGTCAATTCACATGGCTACTGTGGAGCGTGTAAATGGGGTCGAACCTAATGGGGAATCGTCGGTTAAAGGGGGCTTGTATACACCAAAAGGGGCATCATCTGGGGCAGTATTTTGGAGTCCTAGGATGGAGAATGGTCAGTTTGGAGGAGGAGGTTTTGGGGGAAATAACTCTAGTGGAGTTCAGGGTAATTGGCGTTACCGTAAGTTGGATATGCCTTGTTTGATGGGGGAGATACTGACGGATGGATTCTGAGGGTTGAGAGATACTTTAACTTCTAAAAACTGACAGAAGAAGATAGATTGGAGGCGGTAGTGGTGGCCCTTGAAGGGGATGCACTGGAATGGTACCAATGGGAGAATAATAGACGACCCATTAGGCGATGGGCAGATTTGAAGATGTATATTCTGAGACGATTCTGGTGAATAGCTGGGGGCTCCTGGTGTGAACAATGGCTAGCTTCGGTTCAAACTACTACGGTGATGGAATATCAAAGAAAGTTCATCGAGACAGCGGCTCCTTTAGATAAATTACCGGAGGAAATTTTGTTTGGACAGTTCTTGAATGGCCTGAAGGATGAAATCAAAACGGAGGTGCGTATCCTAAATCCAATTAGTCTTGAGCATGCCATGGAGTTATCTGTGAGAGTGGAGGAGCGGAATCAGGTGAATGGGCTTAAGAAATCTGGTGGTAGTAATTTTCGATTAGGGCAGTATTCATCTCAATCAAAAAATCATGTTTCCCCTTCAGTATTTTCGTACGGGACACAGACTAGTCCAACCTCTATTCGTAGTTGGGCATCAGAGGGAACCGAGTCACAAGCATCGGTGAATATGTCTAAGTACTCGGGCTCGAGCCCAAACAAAGGAGAGGTGCGTAGACTCACAGATAAGGAGTTGCAGGAGAAAAGGACAAAGGGCCTGTGTTACCATTGTGATGATAAATGGAGTATAGGCCATAGGTGCAGAAAAAGGGAGCTTAGTGTGATATTAATGGAAGGAGAAGACGACTACGGGTCTAATGAGACAGGAAGTGAGCCTCCTGCATCTCCCATAGAGGAACGGCCAGTTGAGGTACCTCTCCACTCCGAAGTTTCTTTAAATTCTGTTGTTGGGTTGTCCAGTCCTAAAACTATGAAGATGAGCGGGATGATTGGGGAAAGTGAGGTGATTGTGCTTATTGATCCTGGCGCTACACATAATTTTATGTCGCTAGAAAAGGTCGTAGAGTTGAACCTACCTGTCACGGAATCTGGAGGTTTCGATGTATCATTAGGCAACGGAGACGCCATAAAAGATAGTGGGCTTTTTGAAAATGTGATGTTTCAAATTGATGGAGGAATGAAAATTTAAGAGGATTTTTTACCTTTAAAACTGGGCACGACGGATGTAATTCTCGGGGTGAAATGGTTAGAAAAATTGGGGGCAGTGGTCACAAATTGGAAATCCCAGATAATGCAGTTCAACGTGGGCAATAACACAGTAACATTGGTGGGCGATCCTTCCCTAGTACGATCAAAGATATCTTTAAAGGCGATGATGAGAACTATACGAAAGGAAAAGCAAGGAATTCTGGTGGAAATGAACAGGTTGGAGGAAAAAATGAGGTGGACTTGGAGAGTGCCAAAGAAACTTTGTGGTTCAACAATATAAGGGAGTTTTTGCAGCACCAGTGGGGCTGCCACCTGAAAGGGGGCATGAACATACAATTTGGCTTAAAGAAGGGGCAAATCCAGTAGGAGTACGACCTTACCGTTATCCACAATGCCAAAAAGATGAAATTGAGAGGATGATCGAGGAAATGTTGGAGGCAGGTATCATTAAACCTTCTACTAGTCCGTTTTCTAGCCCCGTCTTACTTGTGCGCAAGAAAGACATGTCTTGGCATTTTTGTGTCAATTACCGGGATTTGAACAAAGAAACAGTACAGGATAAATATCCAATACCGGTAATCAATGAACTCTTGGATGAGCTTTATGGTGCAAGAGTGTTTTCAAAGTTAGACTTGAAGGCGGGGTATCATCAAATTCGGGTTCGACCAGAAGACACCCATAAGACGGCTTTTCGTACCCATGATGGCCATTACGAGTTCCTAGTTATGCCGTTCGGATTAACGAACGCGCCAGCCACCTTATAATCATTAACGAACAATGTATTCCGGCTGTTCTTGAGGAAGTTCGTTCTTGTGTTTTTCGGCAACATCCTAGTTTATATTCAGACAGAAGAGGCTCATAGATCACACCTGCAGTCAGTTTTGCAAACTCTGGCAGCAAATCAGTTGGTGGCAAATTTCATGAAGTGTACATTTGGTAGGGATAAGGTGGCCTATTTGGGGCACGTCATATCAGGTCAAGGGGTGGCGACAGACAGTGAAAAAATTCAGGATATCATGGACTAGGAAGTACCCAAAACGCTGAAGCAATTGAGGGGCTTCTTGGGCCTTACGGGGTATTACCGAAAATATGTGGCTGGCTACGCGCGTATAGCAAATCCCCTAACTGAACAGTTGCGAAAAGACAGTTTCAAATGGATGGAGGCTGCCACCACTTCTTTTAATGAGTTAAAACAGGCCATGGTTAACCCCCCATTCTGGCAATGCCAGATTTTTCACATGAATTCGTGATAGAAACGGATGTGTCGGGTTTTGGATTGGGAGCTGTGTTGATGCAACGTAATCGACCCATTGCCTTCTATAGCAAAATGTTGGGAGTTCGTGCGCAGCAAAAGTCAATATACGAAAAAGAATTAATGGCAATATGTTTAGCGGTATAGAAATAGAAACACTACCTGTTGGGGCGGCACTTTGTGGTGAGAACAGATCAACAATCTCTTCGGTACATCACTCAGTAGAGGGAGGTTGGCAGTGATTACCAGAAATGGTTAAGTAAGTTGATGGGGTACTCCTTTGACATGCGATATAAACTAGGCCGGGTCAACCAAGTGGCTGATGCATTATCTCGCAAAACGTTAAACAATGTGGAGTTGTTCGCTTTGGTATCGACAACGACATTAGATTGGGGGGACTTACAAAAAGAAGTGCAACAAGATCCTATGTTAAGCCAAATAATCCAGGAGTTACAAGCCAACAGCAAGGAACATAAGGGGTTTCAATTGGTGGAGGGTAAACTACTCTATAAGGGCAGGTGGGTGGTGCCCAAGGATTCGAAATTCAACTCAATCCTCTTGTAGTCCTACCATAGTTCACCAGTAGGTGGGCACAATGGCGGGGTAAAAACTTATTTACGAATGCATTCAGAATGGTTCTGGGTGGGAATGCAGAAAGATGTGGTGGAATTTGTACGTCCATGTGAAATATGCCAGCAACAGAAGCTATCCCAACAGTGCCCTGCTGGCCTACTCCAGCCTCTGCAAATTCCCAACCAGGTGTGGGATGACATATCAATGGATTTCATCGAGAGTTTGCCCTGTTCTAAGGGATTTGACACTGTCTTGGTCATCGTCGACCGGTTGTCGAAATACGCGCATTTTGTAGGCTTAAAGCACCCGTTTACTGCAGTGAAAGTGGCTGAGTTTTTTATCAGTGAAGTGGTACGACTACATGGTTTTCCCGTGTCTATTGTATCTGACCGAGACTAGATATTTACGAATAAATTCTGGCAAGAACTGTTCAAATTACATGGCACTGAGTTGAAGAGAAGTACATCCTACCATCCGCAAACGGATGGACAGACAGAAATTGTCAATAAGACACTCGAGACGTATCTACGATGTTTTGTTGGAGGGCATCCCAAATCCTGGGCAAAATGGATGCCTTGGGCAGAATATTCCTACAATACCTCACCTCATTTGTCTACTGGATACACTCCCTTTAAGATTTTATACGGTCGTGACCCCCCATCGATTAGCAGGCCTGGGTATGGTCAAATTGTTGTCCATAGTATCGAAGAAATGTTGCAGGAGCGGAATGCCATTTTGGATGATTTGCAGTTTAATTAAACTCGAGCCCAGCAGAAAATGAAGATTAAGGCTGATTTGAAGAGGAGAGATGAGCAATTTGAAGTGGGAGAGGCCGTCTACTTCAGGTTACAACCGTACAGGCAGAGTTCTTTAGCAAGGCGTAGGTATGAGAAGTTGGCTCCAAAATTTTACGGTCCTTTTGAAATTACTGCCAAAGTGGGATCGGTGGCATACAAACTACACTTGCTTCCTGATAGTAAATTGCACCCAGTGTTTCATGTCTCTCAACTGAAACGGGCTGTGGGCAACCTTCCAATGTCCCCATGTATTCCTCCACAACTGAATGCAGACTTAGAGTTGGTAGTGCAGCTAGAAAAACTGCTCTCTGTGCGTTGAAAAGGCGATGATACATCGAACGTACTGGAAGTATTAATGTAGTGGAAGGACCTACCTGAATATGAGGCTACCTGGGAAAATATGGAGAACATTAAGATTCATTTTCCTGACTCCTTGAGGACAAGGTGTTGCTTTGGGAGAGGGGTAATGTCATGCAGTGTACTAAACGACCCATTGTTTTGAAGTCGTATGTGAGGCGTAAGAAAGCAGACAAATTATCCAAGGGTAAAACAGTCAATTCAGGTGCTGGGAAAAGTAATTAATAAAAATAAGAAAATAGAAAATAGAAGGGGAAATATAAGAGGGGAAAGGGGGATCGAATTAGGGTTATGCTTGGTGTAAGTTAAACAGAAAACTTGGGAGAGAAGTTGGGCCTCTCGAATTGCCTATGCGAGCTTGTATTATGTTTATTGTTATTATCATTTGGAGTGACGAATTCAATAGTCTGAATCAGTTTAATCGTTCTTTTTCTCATAATCGAGTTATATTGTGTTTTCTAGTTTTAAATCTGTTATTTCATTGAGTAAAAGCATACACCGAATTAGTATATTTATTTGTTTTAATCGACGAGGAAGAGGTTATTGATCAGGCCTTTAGTACTACAATTACGAACAATGATTATCTTAACTATAAGAGCATCTCCAATGGAAAAGACTTTTTTGGTAAAATTTGAAATCAATTACCATAAATAAGAATTATAAAGAATGTGTAAAAAAATTTCACTCCATTGGGACAAAAGTATTGTCGATAATTATATAATTTCTTAATGTTAGCTATATTTGTCGAACCTCTAGAGACCTGTAGTGAATTGTCACATCACTTATTTCTATATTAAAATTATATATTCCATTAATAACAACTTGAAATATTAATAACATACCATTTTAAAAATATAGTCAATCATTATAGCCAATACTCTCGGAACATAATGTCTTACAGGTTCAACAAATTTTACAAAATCAATGTTTTATGTAATTTAGCTAATCATTTTTAGCTAACGCCATTGGAGATGTTCTAAGCATTGATAATTTCAGTAATATGAATTTTGAGAATCATGTACCCAATGTAAGCCTGGTAGTAGCTTGAGACTATAAGAAATACTCATATAAATATACGAGGGTGAATTTGTAAATTTAAAAATAAATTTTTACATTTATCAAATTATCATTAAAATTGTATAGAAATATGTTATAATCTTAGGAAAGTTAACTGAGAACATCCTTAAACCCATTTTCTCTTTGAATTTTCTTTATAGATAATTAGAATGAATCGTCCAAATTTGATGACGGCACAAAGCAAAAAATATTAAACATTATAATGTAGACTTAAAAATGGTCACGGCATAAAACAAAAAATATTATGCTAATGTGGACTTAAACTGTGCGGCGTCCTATACTTGATATATTTATTGTACATACAGTATAAGTTTATGGTCAAGGCAAACGGTCTGGTGCAAACGTATGCACCAGACTGGTTATGGAACATACGGTTCCAGAACCGTTGGATCGTTGATCCAACGGCTCTGATTTAGAAAAAAATTCATCGTACCGCAAAAAGTTTCCGCGATACGGGGCAATTACCAAAATGCTCCCTGTTTTCACATCAAAAAACTACTGTTCACCGTACCGCAGAAAGTTTCTGCGGTACGTGAACAGTAGGGATATTTTTGTAATTTCTCCGTACCGCGGAAACTTGTTGCGGTACGGTGAATTTTTTTATTTAAATCAGAGCCGTTGGATCAACGATCCAACGGCTCTGGAACCGTATGTTCCATAACTAGTCTGGTGCATACGTTTGCACCAGACCGGACCCCTATGGTCAAATGTTTAATCTTGCAGTAAAATGAAATGGATATATTATTAGTTTGTTGTCGAACGATGGCAGAGTTATTATTTTAACTAGTTTGAAGTTGAACGGTGTCAAGTAAATTATTTTTAAAGATTAAACTAGGAAAATTGGTCAATGTATTCAGATTTGTGCATGTCTGTTGACGCACATGGGAAGTGCTAGTCCGTGATAATAATTTTTGTAAAGCTAGTGGAGTGAATTATTGAATCATCTTGTTTTTGCGTACGTTTTTACTGTAAATTGGTACGAATACCTTGTTTAAAATACCGAAACCTTTTTGAGATTCACATGATCTTGGGTAAATCTGAATCCGGCTTTGGGTATTGACTGGAAACTTGGGAGATTCAAAACCAGCAATTTTGAAAGCCCGGTGCTATTTAAAGAGTGTGTAGATTTTTGTATGCAATAGCAATACGATACAACATCACGATAATATATTTTATATACCTGTCAGTGGGTGTAAAAATTTAGATTTATTAATTTAGAATTAATTTGATAGAAAAATGTATCAAAAGGAAACGTACAAAGGAGTAGAAGAAAGTAAAATAAAGACAAGAATAATTTGTATAGCTAAGATATTCATTCCATCGATTATATAGAGTACATGTACAGCTGTACTATAATTTGTACGAGTGTCCCCTATTCTCTTGCACACCTAGGGCTGTAATTCGAGTCGAGCTGCTCGCGAGCAGCTCGAGCTCAAACTTGTAAGCAGCTCGAGCACAAACTTGTAAGCAGCTCGAGCTCGTTTATTACAACTCGACTCGACCCGAAAATGTATACGAGCCTAGCTCGAACAAGAATTTTTATCCGTTTATATACTCGAGCCGAGCCGAGTATACTCGAAACTCGATTAGACTCGACCGAAAACTCGAAATCTCAGCTCGACTCGAACCCGAACTCGAACTCGTATAAATACAAGACATATTTAAATATTTAATAGATAAATATCATGTACAAAAAAGATTGCACTTGCATTAAGTATTGTCTCCAGTAGAATACTCCATACAATTTACATACTTCATACAATGAAAATTTCAAAAATTTAAAGTAGTTCCAGACTTCCAGTAGCATCCTGCTTTCATCATCCATCATCCATCATCCATCAGACCATCAGTACCAACTACCAATACCATCAACAAAATGAAGCTTCTGAAAGAAATTACGCAAGTAGCAATCTGCACAAAAATTGAACAATTTCAAAAGATTTTAAACTAAATCTGACTAGTGACTGGTGACTAGTGACTACTAATCAACTAAACCTATAATATATTAGTAGTTGTAACTCTAATTGAAAAATAGTGATTATGTACATAAACATACCTTATAGATGACAAACTGACAATATAATACTTAGCCAGGTAAAGATATCTCCACAGGTTTCAAATCCTTCTTCTAAGAAAGACAATCAGAAGATAAATTAAAGAAAAAAACAGGTCTTAGGTGAATAAAAAAACTAAGCATTGAATCTCAGGGATTGGATGAGTAAATTACATGACTTGATTTTTTGAGTCCATAGATTTCGCGTGCCCAGTCAGCTCCACATAGCAGCATCTCCACAGTCTCAGTTTTTAAGCATGATCGATGAGGTTCAATAACCCGACCACCGGCACTAAAAGTAGCCTCTGATGCAACAGTGCTAAGAGGGACAGCCAAAATATCACGGGCCATTCTTGATAGAATAGGATACTTGGCACTATTTCTCTTCCACCAGGACAAAGCATCAAAAGTTTTTGTTGAAGCCTCGTTAATTATGAAAATGCTCTCTGATAAATAATCATCTAGCTCTGATTTAACCGGTTCAAGAGCAGCCCCGCTCTCACGAATAAAAGCCTCATATTCTCTCATACCAATAGGAGTTTCTTCATCCACACAACGATTTTTATCAGAGGAAATGTGACTTGATTCAAGTGTCATCCCTTTAATTTTTGAATCTTTAACAACATATTCTTGATATAGATCATGTAAGACAGCATTTAAAGAAGCTAAATTTCTTTCACTTTGACCTTCTAAAGGGTAAATAACTGGGAAACAATAACTCAGAAGCTTTAGTTTGAATCTCGGATCCATCACAGCCCTAATAGACATCATCAAGTTACTCTCCCCCCAGTATTTATCAAATTTTTCCTTCATTGCATTGGCCATTTCCCTCATGTACAAATTGGAGTCCACCACTTTTTTATCAATTAGTTGTTTAACCATTCTAATCTCCGAAAGAAACAAATTAGAGGTTGGGTACTGACTACCTGAAACTATCTTAGTCGCACCATCAAATATATGCAATAATGAGCAAACTTGTCTAACTTTCTCCCAATCTTCATCATTTGGAACATATTCACTAAATGCTCTATCCCAAACGGCAAATCTAGGAAATACATCCTTAAATTGAAGAGCAGAATTCAACATGTAATAAGTATAATTCCATCTAGTTGAAACATCCAAAATCAATTTTTTTGACTTTAATTGCAATGATCTAGCTATTTCAGCAAACTTGATTAGACGACCTTCTGAAGCACTAACATATTTGACCCCATCTCTGATTCTACTAATAATCCGATTAATGGGCTTGAGTCCATCTTGAACACAAAGATTTAAAATATGTGCGCAACATCGAACATGAAATAACTTGCCACCAACAGGTAATGATTTTGAATTTCTAATGCTAAAGGAATCTTTTAAAGTTCGAACAGCCACATCATTAGCCTTAGCATTATCAACCGTTATTGTTCCAATTTTATCTTCAATTCCCCAATCAACTAAAGACTTATACAAAGAATCAGCAATTACATATCCAGAATGAGGAGGGGGAACATTACAAAAGTTAAGAACTCTTGAATTTAATTTCCAATCTACATCTATCCAATGACCAGTGATTACCATATACCCAACCTTTTGACACGAGGAAGTCCACATATCAGTGGTTATATTAATCTTCTGGACAGATTTGAACTCCTCCTTTAGTTTCTTTTTTTCAATTTCATATGTAGTGTGACAATCACCTTTAAGTGTTCCCCTAGTTATTTTCTGGTAATGAGGTGTTGCTGTCCTCATTATCTCATTCCACATGAAACTTTCAACTTGCATGAAAGGTAACTCATTAATCATGATATAATGCGATACCTTTTCTCTCATTAACTTGTGATCATATTTAAAGGACGCAAGCTTTACCTCATCATTAGAACCTCGTTGAAATTGAAGCTGTGTTTGTAAAGTGCCACCGTGCTCTTTCACACATTTTTCCAAATGTCTTTTCATTGCAGAAGTTGAAGCACTGTCGCTTTTCACAAAATCTTTACCACATAACTTGCATCTTGAAATTTCCTTGTTACCAACCTTTAATTCATCCATATACTGCCAAACTTTAGATGTCTTTTTTCGAGGTCTTTTCTGGTAAGGTTTGTTACTTTCACCTTCAGGTTGTGTTTCACCATTTTCTAATTCTTTTTCAGGCCCTTGTGAAGATGTAATAGTCTCTTTATCACTTGTGATTTGCTTCCTGGACAATCGCGAAAGATCTTCTTGTTCACAATCATCATCAGACAATGATTCATCAGCAACACTTCTAGTTTCCATACGACTTTCATCAATAAAAGGTGCACTTGGTGGGAAAATCTCAATATGTTGAGTTTTCTTTTTCTTTGCATCTCTCATCTCATCCATAATTTTAATAGCCCAACCTGCATCCATCATAGAATGCAGCATAGTTCAAATACAGAACTACTACAGAAGAATGTTGTTATATAATGCAAAGAAGCTTGTTCTTCTAAATTCTCAAATAAAACACCAATTGAGTAGCAAGAAGTAATACACTAATGCTATATCAAGATAAATTACTTTGAAACTTAAAACAAACAACAAATAACACAATTGCTGATATTTATAATAAAGTTGCAAGCAGTCAAGTGTGCAGTCAATTATGCAGCTAATGGGTAGCTCGAAGATCTTTACCAGTATGAAAGTACTAGAAGCAGCCAATCAATTGCTATCATCCTAACTAGTATCTATAGCCTAGCACAAAATAATTGTGTAAACCAATTATACAAACTATCTACAAATAACTAGTAGGAGTACTACAAATCGCCAGTCACAATTATACAAATCGTCATCTTGTACTTTGTTATAAATTAGTAATATGCATTTATAAACATATATTCGGTTGGACAATCAATCAAATTACACAACCACCAACATTCTATCCTCATTTGATATTAACTTACACTCACACAAATAGAATCATTAATCATAGATCTGAAGTAATATTCAAATGACAGTAAAGTCAATGATAAGAACGGCTCTGAAGCCCCTGAAACTATGAAAACATTCCAAGAAAACAAATCTAAATATTTTTAATCACATTCATTCCTTTGAAAAGTCAAAAATTTGGCACTTAAATTTAAAGCTTTTGGGCAAATGAATATATAGGACCAAGTTCCTGGTCAACTATCCTATACTCTTCCATGTCTACATAGCTAGAAATGGACAATGCTTATCAAATCTGGAATCAACCAAAGCTTTGCAGCTACAACTTCTTTTCTTTTAATGTATTGACTCGCTCACACATTTCATGATTCGACAGACACCCCCTGCCTCGCCCACACATTTCATCTTTCGACAAATGGGTCGGTGGAACTTGTTCAACTCAATTTACAAAATCAAAAATTCATTGCTGAGTTCGGGAACATGGATTCATTAGACAGCTTCCTTAATTCTACTACAGAAACTGAAATCTCCACTTATTACATATATTATAAGAACTATTAATTTTAGAAAATCGAGCACGAGAGTCGTAGCAATTCTTGATGAGGGATGGATCGAGTCAATGAAACCAAGTGGTTTTGTTAAATCAAGTGGTTTTGTTAAATCACAGAACAGCACATATCAAGTGGAAAAACAAACATAAAGAACAAACAAGTAATAGAAGGAAAGGGAACAAACAAGTAAATAATCCGATATATTATATATACAACTATACATACATATAAAAAATATATTACTAATACAAATCTAGGAAAGGGAACAGAATTAATAGAAGAAGAAGAAGATTATTACCAGATAAATAAATTGAACCCTGCTCGTTCGTGGAATGATCGTAATTGCAAAAGACCTAATTTTGATCTTAGTCAAAGAGGACTAGAATTTAGAGGAATAATGTGATAATGTGAGTGAGACTGTGAGTGGAGTGTGGACGTGGCCTTATCTCTTTACTTTAGGCTTGACCTGGATCGGGTTGCCTTGCAAACGGGTCGGGTTGAACAAATAATACAATTTCTGAATATATATATATATATATATATATATATATTATTTATCAAAAATTTATTTCTTGTAAATTAGGAAAAAAATGCTTAGAGTATTCAATAATTTAATAAAATTTTCTATAGGATCGTAAAAATAATATACCATACGGGTGATAATAAATAATGATTTTAGTAATGTACAAAATAAATTAGAAAATTTCATAATAATTTAAAAATATGGCCAAGTTTTCAAAAAATTGAAAATTAATTTAAAAAAATACTTGTCGGCGATCCAACTGTACGGATGTTAAAATATATCTAATATAATGATATTTTCAAATTTTCAAAAAATAAAAAATTAATTTGGTTGGAGATTTTAGTATATCATTACTAATCTCAATTGTACTCGTAACTAGTGCTTTGTCCCATATTATCGTATCTATTTTTTAAAAAATATATTTTGACGTTCCAACCATAAGAATGTCAAGATATATATAATATAATGATATTCCCAAATTTTCAAAAAATAAAAAATTAATTTGGTTGGAGATCATAGTATATCACTACTAATCTCAGTTGTACTCGTAACTAGTGTTTTGTCCAATATTATTATATCTATTTTTAAAAAAATATTTTTTGACGTTCCAATCGTATGGATGTCAAGATATATATAATATAATGATATTCCCAAATTTTCAAAAAATTAAAAATTAATTTGGTCGGAGATCTTAGTATATTACTACTAATCTCAATTGTACTCGTAACTAGTGCTTTGTCTCATATTATTGTATCTATTTTTTAAAAAATATTTTTTGACGTTCCAATCGCACAGATTTCAAGATATATATAATATAATGATATTCCCAAGTTTTCAAAAAATAAAAAATTAATTTGGTTGACATATTTAAATAGATCATTTATTTTGAAATAATTTTGAAAAACAAAACAGAAAGTGAATATGATTAATTTAGTTCTAATATTTACACAATTATCAAGTAGGCTAGCTGGTTGTGACTGGGCATTAAAAATTCTAAGGTGCTGGGCGTCCTGGGTTCAACTCCCTCCTCATACAAATATTTTTCAACAGCTCGATAAGCTACTCGACTCGAATTCTCTCGACTCGTTTAGGCTCGCGAGCCGTTTCGGCCCGACTCATCTAATTCTCGAGTCGAGTTCGGGAAGGGTTTCTGGCTCGAATAACTTAAACGAGCCGGCTCGCCCGACTCGATTAACTGTGGCTCGAATTACGCCCGACTCGAAACTCGACTCGCTCGTCCCGAATTACAGCCCTATGCACACCATGAAACTTGCATGCATCTGTTCATCATTGTGTTGCACTACGCTTGTCCTACTCCTTTGATATTGTAAAAAAAAAAAAATTAGAAGGTAGCGAAAATTAAAATTTTGGAATAACAAGAGATAAATTCTAAAAATTGGAGTTAACTCAACGTGCCCGATATTTTTTCTTATTAAGACGTGGTTGTGAAAAATAAGCCTTTTGAATTTAAAATTATTTATTTCATCGATTTTCAATCCAGTTTGTTATAGATTACAATCTGTTTCGACAATTGTAATTTGGATTTGAAATTTAAACTGCCAAAGATTACTAACTAAACCCAAAATCAATGTGTATATATACATATATATATATATATATATATATATTGTTCTTTGACAACGTAAATTCATGTTATTGTATATATTTTTTTTGAAAATTTATATTATTTATTATTGTCTATTTTAGTTTCCTGATATCATGTATTTAGCTTGATAACATTTTATCTGTAATTTTAAAAAGAATCTCAATGTTAAGTTTAAGCTTTTGTTTTAGCACACGCTAAGCATTATTTTTATCCAACAAAATTAAACTATTGTTGTCTCATCTCAACTCATGAAACTTCCACTCAACAATATTTACAACCCTATAATTGCATTCCATTCTTGTTGTGAAGCTGAAAGCGTACATAATAAAGACAACGACGTACATAATATTGGTTAATACACTACCAACTCAACTCGCTCCAGCTCAGCTTCCAACTCGTGTGCTTCTTGCCACGTAGGATAACAAACTCCCCATTCTGACGAATCAATACAATAGCTAGCATTGTGTATAAATAAATAGTTAGACTAGAGAGTCTGGTTAACAATAACAATGTATTAGACAGTTTGTATGTATAGTCTTCTCTCATCTTTGAGCAATGTATATACAGAGTTTTCTTGTTCATTAATGGTGAATTAGTGTAAAGATTGAAGCGATTTAGTAAATGTAATATGGTATCAGAGCAGCCGGTAACGATTCTCCGTCAATTGTTCGTTTATTCCGCATTTTTGATTGTTCGTTACTCTTCGTCTTCAATCTTCGTTTGTCTCCGCCATTAGAGCTCCATTCAAGCTTTGTTAGCTAATCTCGTAATCTCAGGTGTTTTCGATCTCTGTTTATTCACAATTATGTCATTTATTTACGCGATTGTGATCTTCTTGCTTCCGATCTGATTGTTTTTGTTATTATATGAAGATGATGAACATTTCTATTGAGATTCTTGAAGATTTCTTTGATTCCTGCTTGTTTTCACATTATCAATCTTTTCATCTGAATCTCTGAAACGAATTGTGTACTATTTGATTCGTTTATTCTCTACTCAAATCTGTCTAAGCTTCTTTGTTCATAAATCATTTCTCTTTCGTTCTTGATTTTGTCATAACTGACTTGATCCATGGCGAATCGAAATAATCAAAATCAAACTCAGAATGTTCAAGATTTCAATAGTGTTTACTATATTCATCCCTTAGATTCTTCTGCTAATCAAATAGTCTCTGTAAAATTTAATGGAGAAGGCTTTAATAATTGGAAAAGAAGCATGATGCTTACTTTATCAGCTAAAAACAAATTAGGTTTTGCCAATGGCACAATTTGTGCACCTGAACCTACTTCTGCTCAGTACAAAGCCTTGGAACGTTGTAATGACTTAGTAATCTCATGGATTCTTTACAATTTAGATGAGAATATTGCTAGAAGCGTTTTGTTCTTGAAAACTGCACGCACTATATGGCAAGACTTAGAGGATAGGTTTGGTTATGCATCAATGCCCCAAATCTCTTCATTGGAACATAAGTTGGCTGAAATACATCAAGGAAATATGACTGTTTCTGAATTCTACACAAAATTGAAGACTATTTGGGACAGTCTTGATGATACTTATCCACTACCAGTCTGCACTTGTGCTAATTGTACTTGTAATCTCACAGGGAGGATACAGAAAATGCAGCAAGAACAACGTGTGCTTCAATTCTTGTTGAAACTGAATGATAATTTTTCTGCAGTTAGAGGGAATATCTTAATGATGACACCCCTGTTGAATGTCACTCAAGCTTATAGACTGGCTGCACAGGAAGAGAATCACAAGGACATGGCTCAAGTTTCACAAAATGATAATTCACAAGGGAATAGATTTTAGACTCAAGGAAGCAGGTTTCAAACTCAGAGATCACAGATTCAGTTCAATGCTAATGCTACTACAAATGGTGTCTACAAGAAACCTAAGAACAATTATTACTGTACTCATTGTAAAATGAATGGACATAGCATTGAGAGGTGTTTCAGAATTCATGGATTCCCACCTGGTTTCAAAAGCAACAAAAAACCCAGAGTTGCAGCTTTATCTCAGAGTTCTAATACTTTTGATATTGACAATGCTGGTGATGATAATGATCAAACAACTTCTATGACATCACTCTCAAATGATCAGTTTAATCAACTGATTGATCTGCTGGCTAAACAGAAATTGACTGAATCTAATCACAACCAGGATCAATCTTCTTCTTCTGGACATGCTTTGCTTGCAGATAAAGTATGTCTCATGTCATCTTTTAATCAGGAATGGTTTTTGGATAGTGGTGCTACTGACCACATCAGTCCACATTTGACTGATTTTATATCTTTTCAAAAGGTCCTAGATGCTAGTAACTCTATTACTATACCAGATGGAAGCAAAATTTCAGTCTTACATATTGGAACAGTACTATTAAATGATACCATTACTTTGACAAATGTGTTACATGTACCTGCTTTCCAGTACAGGTTATTGTCCCACAAACTTTGTCAAGATATGAGATCTAATATAATCTTTTCTGCTACTCAATGTCAACTTCGAGACCTCTCTCAGAAGTTGCCTCCACTTCTACTTGGTGAATTACACAATGGACTTTACACTGTTCCTCACAAAGGTTTAATTCGTGGTACTAGTTTCTTTCAATCTCAAGCTGTTCATCTCAGGATTTCTTCTGAATCTAAACTCTGGCATTTACGAATGGGACACTTACCTTTCACTCAATTGAAGCTATGTTAGGCCGAATACACAATTAATAATCAACTTTGTATGAGAGTTTAACAAGAAACACGTTTATGCACTTAAAAACTTCTTGTATTAAGAACCCTCTTCGTGATGTAAAATATCACAAAGAGCTGCTAGGTTACAATAAAGATAATTCGTTGTACGATACCCTTCTAGGGTTAACCTAACTGTATTTATAAAACATACAGCTTCGATACAATCTCTAATTGATATTCCTAATAATCAGCTATACAATGATATCAATTACAGATTGTCACACGTCTCCTAAGTCAACTCGATCTCTTTGATAGCTATCCAATCTTCAAAGATATCGCTTCCATAATAAATCTTCAATCACTGTTGACCAGTTGACGCTTCCTCTAGACATAGTTTGACAAACTCTGTCGAGCTTCCATCTGTCAGAGTTTACACTAAACTCTGACTGCTTCCAGCTAAACTCTGATAATTCACTGTAACACTTAAACACTGATTAAAACACATCAATTATATTTAACAATCTCCCCCAACTTGTTTATTAGCAAAAATGCACAAGTTAATGACAATAATTGATGATGTCAAAACAAATAGACAAATACAGTGTTTATACAAATTCAGAGTTTAAGCTTCTACTTAACAAAAACTACAGAGAATAAGAAAATTCTTACAGACCTTAATCTCTTATCACTTCAAGATCTGGCATAGCTCTGAGATAATCTATGAGCAATCTTCTTTCTGCATTTTCAAGCTCAATCTTCATAGCTTCTTTAATTTCTCTGAGCTGAGGATCACTCTCATCTGTCTGGTAGATAGCAGCCCTAAGATCATAGATTTTGTTCCTTCTCATCTCATTTTCCAGTCTGATAAATTTGACTTCTTCTGACTGTGAATTGAAGTCAAGTACTGTGATTCCCAAATCAGTCTTTAACTTTGCAGTACCTTTCTTCATTTCAATGAGATTTCCTTTGTAATCCCTGTACTTAGGAACATATCTGCTATTATACTTCTCTCCTCTGATTGCCAAATTCTGAAGCATTCTCTGTCTGAGCACATTAGCAACTGATTGAGTCCTTTGACTATTCACCTTGAAAAGATAGAGAACATACTCTAGTTCTTCCTAACATTTCAAGCCAATATCATTCTCACCAATTTTAAATACTGTCCCATCAGCCATGAAGTACAAGAGAAAATCCTTGTTTAAACTCTTCTGATGAACTAACTGTACTGATTCCAGTCTGTCCAAACTTTCTTGAGGAACACCACGACCTGGAACAGCCAGTGAAGAAAGATCTCTAGGACCAGTATATTGCCTTTTGTCTCTGTGTGAACCTAGTCCACCCTTATTATTTCCAACTTTGCCAGACAAAGCTCTTCCATCAGAAATATTCATAGAAACTTCAGATAATATATTTGGATCTTAAATTGTTCCTTTCCCAAAAACAGATTTCAACTGAGAAGAGTGTAAAGGTGTGATCATTACTTGTGATGCAACAGAAGTTGTAACTTTCTTCAGTGAACTTTCTCCTTCAATGCCTTTTAGCTTGAGTTGAGCTTCTGCTGCCATTGTTTCCTTTGAAAACCGAGATCTTTGACTAACATCAGCCCTTTCCTTGATCACAACACCTTTAACAACAGGTCTAGGAGCTTTTCCTCTTTGTAACTTACCAGACATTAAAGCCTTGAGATGTTCTTCTTGTAAACTCTTTTCTTCAGCTTCAATGTCCTCAATTGTAACTCCTTCCTCATTCTCTTCAATAAACAGCTTAGCAGCCAATTCTTCATCAGTTTGTGGATTAGAAGGTAACATCAAACTCTTGGTCTTTGAATTACCTTGAGTATCAGTATTTATCCCAACATACTGTGATTTAGATGACTTGCTAGTTCTCAAAGTTTGAACTTCTTCAGTTTTGTTCTTTCCTTTACTACTTGCCCCTCCATCTCCAGCAGTATTCCTTCTGACAACTCTCTCCCCCTTTTTGACATCATCAGGCATAAGAATAGATGTAATTAACTCCAAGGAGGTAGCAATAGAATCAATTTTAACAGATAAGTCAGACTGATTCTCTTCAACTTTACTCAGCCTGGCAAGGAGATTGTCTTGAGCTGTAGAAAATTTTGTAGTCACGAGTTTTGAGTCTCTTTCCATTTTCATTTCTCTAGCTACAACCTCATTCCGCAAAGAAGTGATTGCCTGTGTAGTGTCATCAAATCTTCTATCCAGAGTTTTGACTTGAACGATAGTTGCTTTTAAGCAAGAAAGAATCTCTGGATTGGAGATAGTATCAGCAGTTTGCTTAACAAAATTAGCTGCTCTTCCTCGTGGAAAAATACAATCCTCTTTGTACCATTCAGCAGAAAACTTTGCAAATTGTGCTCTCTCAACTTCATGAGACGTACAAGGTTGAGTGAAAGGTGTATGTTTATTGTTTGTTTGTACTGGTGCACTCAGAGAAGAATCAGAGTTTGCACTGCTTTCACCTTCAGGTTCAACACTTGTAGCTTTAGCATGTTCATCTTCAGCCACAGTTTTAGCAATTTCTTCTGCAGCCTTGTCAAGATTTTCTCCATGTTGCTCAGGCTCAGCAACAGGCAAAGACTGAGAAGTAGCCTTGGTTGCTTGATCAATTTCATCTCCTCCTTCAACAGTTTGGTGAGCATCAGATAATAACTCAGTATGGGATGCTACAGTTTCAGAAAGAACAACTGTAGGTTGATCAGCTGCACCAGTATCAGAGATAGGATCAGAGAATGACATAAAGGAATCAAGAATATCATTTATTGGAGAAAGGCCATCTCTAGTATCCTCTTCTACAAGCATTTTGTCCTCTGCAGGCATTTCAACCTCAGCAGGTTTTTCAACCTCTGCAGGTATTGTATCTTTCTCAACCTCAACAGTAGGTATTTGCTGTGAAACTACCTCTGGAGCTTCAATATCTTCATCCACAGAATCAGAGAATACCAGTTTTCTTCGCTTTGCTAGAGGTACGTTATCTGAATCCTCTTCACTAGATTGTAGAGATTGTTCTACAACTGAGAGTGACTTAGGTATGTTTGCCGTTTGTATTATTCTGTTCACTCTTCTAGTATAAACAGCTCCAGGAGATGTCTGTTTTGCTTTCATTTTTGTCTCGATGGACGTCTTAACTCTTGCATGTCGTTCAGTGTTTAGTGCTGCCTTGACTCTGCCTCTTGTTGTTTTAGGCTGTGGTTTTGGTGGAGATAGTGATGATGCAGAGTTTGTTTGTGGAGTGTGTGAAGGTTGTTTTGTAGGTGCTGAGTGAGTAGATGATTCAGTGTTTGGTTTTTGAGTACGATCAATGTTTAGCGGTTCAGGTTGAGGTTCAGGGTGTGGTTCAGGTTGTTGTTGTGGTTGTGGTTGTCGTTCAGGTTGTTGTTGTGGTTGTGGTTCAGGTTGTTGTTCTTGAGATTGATTGAGAAAATTTTGCAGAGCAAGTGGCATGACAAAAGCAGGGAGATTTTCCTTACCAACATCCTTATTAGTCATATCAGAGAATATTCTCTTGTTGACTCTAAAAGGATCAATTTCATCTGTATCAGCAATTTCTAGACCAGGTACACAAGCATTGAACAGCATTTGACAAAAACGAGCATAATAAACAGTAGTAGATTCTGACAGTTTATCACCTAAGTTCATCAGAACATATCTACCAAAATCAAAATTACTACCATAGAGTAGAGAATACCCGATTTGGAGACTGTCTATTGGAATGGCATCCCAGTTGGTGACTTTCTTCTGGAATGTCCTTGTAATGCAATCAAAGAAAAAGTTCCATTCCTTCCTGAGATTAGGTCTCTTTATACCGCCAAGCTTGTCAAGAGATTCCATGTAACCTATCTCTTGTAGCATCTCTCTCAAATGAGTTTCATTAACCAGAGTATAAGAAGTATGTGTGTCAACCCCCATTGTATCTCTTACAGTTTGTGGAGTAATCACATAATCTTGTTCTTCATAAGTGAAGATGATGTTAGGAGTCCCATTCTCTCCTCCATCCACATAAACTGAATTCTGCCAAAATGTAGCACTTTGAGATGTAGAGAGAGTATCAGGTCCAACCAGAGCTTGTCCAATCTCTGAATCTCTCAAGAAATTCTGCATTAGATGAAACGGTTCTGGAACACGTTCATGATAGAGTGGAGCTTCATAGTTGTTAGGAACAAACCGAAAACCAAGAGCAGTGAATGGTTTAGAAGCCATTGAGTTAAGAGATTTGCAAGAATTCCCAAAAGAAATGTATGTAGGAAAGGTGTTTGCGAGAATGCCCAAGTGAAAAATGAGAGAACTGTGAGATGTAAAAATTAAGGCACAACCGTTTGGACACAAAAGTAATTAGAGTAATTAAAAACCCAATCTCTTATGTAAGCAAACACTCAATCAGTTCCTAGATTAATGTGTAGTGGGACACGATAATGGGTGAGTGGGACACATTAATGGGTGAGTGGGTCACGTGCGCGTATTTTTAAGAAGAGTATTTTGCAAATTAAAACAATAAAATATTTGATTTAAAAAAAATCAAATAATACTCTCTTAAAATATCTGGACCCAATTAAAACCAGAATATGAAGCGGTTACCTGTAGCCATTAATAACCAGAATACGAAGCGTTTTAGGACTTCGTTGCTTACCCATCTCTATTTAAGGCCTAGAGACTTGCTCAGATTAGTTCATTAATTCTTTAACCTTTCATTCTCCCCTGTAAAATCACAAACCCTTCAAACAAAACACTCTGAAAAACAATGGCCAACCTTACCATCAAAGAAAAGAACCTCCAACTTGTCGAGAATAGGGATATCTTCAGCTATACGCGTGAAGAGTTTGAAGCGTTTGACTGGGAAAGACAGCTTGAGACGCTGTGGCTGCAAATGGATGCCGGTCTGGAAGAGATCGAGAGAGAGAAACCTGCAAGGGTGATCGACATCGATGCTGCTCTCCAAGCAACATTTGCATGGCTCTCCTCGAAGGCATCCTCATCCAACACCACCAACCATTGTTAATGAATATGTCAGCAAAAATAACCTTATCCCTTCAACTTCCACCCAAATAAAGTGGCAAAGATGGGATCTGGGATTTTTTGCTAACAATGGAGTGGTTTGGACTGACCTTTTATTTTCCTGTTGAATAGATTAGCAGATAGAGAGAACAAAAAGATGTAATACTTGTTTGTAATCTCTTTCTTATTATCAATGAAAAATTATGTTTCTCTAATCTTATTCAGTGTGTTCTGCAATTTTTATTTATGTTTTATGAACTGTTCTTAAGGAAATAAATCAAAGAAAAGAATATGAAAACTAATTAAAGTAATCATATAAAGAACAAATTCATCAACAATACACTGATTAACAGTTGTCAACATCCCTATTTACTCCAAAATTTTCAAATTGTCCAAGTGAAAATTTACCTTAGAGTACAAATCACGAATCAACAGCGTTTGTCAATTCTCCAACTTTATCACCGAAACCCTTTCATAAATTGCACAGTTGTGAATATATTTGTGTGTGAAGCAGAGTTTACCAAATCAATTTTTAGAGCATCTAATTTTTCATAAAATCCATAAAGTAAATCAATAAACACTGGATGCACAACCTGTCATAGTAAACACTGACTGTATGATGAAAGCTAAACTCTGAAGTAATCAATCTATATACAGTAACTTTTATTTTATACCCCCTATATATATATATATATATATATATATATACATATATTTTAATTTTTATTCATTCCAGTAATTAGAGGTTGGAACCAGTCACCAAAAATTCAAAAATTTTATCCCTTATCATTTTGATAAGTTCCTGGGTCATCCTAGTATTTAACTAGTCACCAAAAATCAGAGAATTTTAGCACATATTATATACCAATAAGTTCCTGGGTCATCCTAGTATCCAACATAATCTCAAAGGAGTATAACAACCTATATACATTTTCTTTGGGGTATTTCAGTAAGCATTTTATTCTACCAGAGTATAACTAACAGAGTTTAGAGTTCATCAACATCAGTAGTTTTTCATGTAAGGTAATGCAAACAGTATTTATAGATTCAGAGTTTAGGACAAAATAAACTAGGAGATGCTATAAATATGAGCCAGTATCATGCTGTGTTAACTTTCTGTACAATCTAAGATTAGATCACAATAACTCAGAAAGATTCATGATTAATTGCTGAGAATCATGCTTCATACATATTTCTTCATTGGTGTTTTCATTCAGACAAAAATCAACTCAGAGTTCGCAGAGTTTATCAAACTGATTATCAGTGAATGACATACAGGCATGCTGACAGAGTTTAACAGAGTATGCATAACAGAGTTTAATCAACAGAGTTCACTTAGCATTTAACCAATCAGGAAATATGAGTAATACACTACATAAGTAAAATTTGAATCTAACCAACATTCCTAGTCAGAACCAGAGACCATTCCTAGTTCATTGACCAGTCTTGTAAATGTAGCTTCACTCAATGGTTTAGTGAAGATATCTGCAAGCTGTTGTTCTGTAGGCACAAAGTGTAGTTCAATATTCCCTTCTTCCACATGTTCTCTGATGAAGTGGTACCTTATGCTGATGTGCTTGGTCATTGAATGTTGTACTGGATTACCTGTCATTGCAATAGCACTTTGATTATCACAGTAAATATGAATTTTACTGTACCTTAAACCATAATCCAGCAATTGATTCTTCATCCACAAGATCTGTGCACAACAGCTACCAGCTGCAATATACTCTGCTTCTGCTGTAGATGTGGAGATTGATTTCTGTTTCTTGCTGTACCAGGAAACAAGTCTGTCACCAAGAAATTGACAACTTCCACTAGTGCTCTTTCTGTCTATCTTGCAGCCTGCAAAGTCTGCATCAGAATACCCAAGTAGCTTGAAATCTGATTCTCTGGGGTACCACAGACCTAATGATATGGTGCCCTTGAGATACTTGAAGATTCTTTTCACAGCTGTCAGATGTGGCTCTCTAGGATCTGCCTGAAACCTTGCACAAAGACAGGTTGCATACATGATGTCAGGCCTACTAGCTGTCAAGTATAGAAGAGATCCTATCATGCCCCTGTAGTTTGTCATATCCACTGAAACTCCTGTGTCTTTGTCCAATTTAGTTGCTGTTGCCATGGGAGTTGATGCAGATGAACAGTCAAGCATACCAAATTTCTTGAGAAGATTTCTGGTATATTTTTCTTGATTAATGAAAATACCATCATCTGTTTGTCTCACCTGTAGGCCTAGAAAGTAACTAAGCTCTCCCATCATGCTCATTTGATACCTGGACTGCATGAGCTTGGCAAACTTCTTACAAAGTTTATCATTAGTAGACCCAAAGATAATGTCATCAACATAAATCTGTACTAAAAGAAGGTCACTTCCTTGATTGAAATAAAACAGAGTTTTGTCAATTGTTCCTCTGTTGAATCCACTTTCTAGAAGAAATTGAGCAAGTGTCTCATACCATGCTCTTGGTGCCTGCTTAAGTCCATAAAGTGCCTTATCTAGCCTGTAGACATAATCTGGATATTTGGGGTCCACAAATCCTGGTGGTTGTTCAACAAACACTTCTTCTTCAAGCTTTCCATTCAGAAAAGCACTTTTCACATCCATCTGGAACACTTTGAATTTCTTGTGAGAGGCATTTGCTAGAAAAATTCTGATTGCCTCCAATCTTGCAACTGGAGCAAATGTTTCATCATAGTCTATTCCTTCCTGTTGTGAATAGCCTTTTGCTACCAGTCTAGCCTTGTTCCTTGTGATAACACCTTCACTGTCAGTCTTGTTTCTGAAAACCCATTTAGTACCAACAATAGATCTGTTCTTTGGCCTTGGTACAAGGGTCCAAACTTCATTTCTTTCAAATTCATTCAACTCTTCCTGCATTGCTGTTATCTAGTCAGCATCTTGAAGAGCTTCTTCCACTTTCTTTGGTTCATTTTTAGACAAGAATGCATGAAACAGACATTCACTTGCAGTAGCACTTCTTGTTTTCACTTTTGCATCTGGATCACCAATTATCAAATCAGGTGTATGTGATTTAGTCCATTTCCTAGCAGACGGCAAATGACTTCTATCATCATGTGATCCTCCCCCTTGATCCATGCTCTCCTGATTTTGTTGTGATCTATCTTCGTTTTCTGAGACTCCCCCTGAACTTGACTGCCCAGAGTCAGAATTTGAATTTTCAGAGTTTGAAGCATCAGAGTTTGATCCAGATTTTTCAGTTGACTCAGTATCAGTGTTTGAGTCTTCATCTTGATCATGCTCCCCCTCAACTGGTTCTCCCCTTTGTTGTGGCTGAGAAGTTTTTCCAGTGTTTACCAGTAGAGGTTCAGAGTTTGTTTCAACAGAGTCTGTCAGGATTGTTTCATAAGAGTTTCCTTCATCAGAGTTTAAATCTTCATTTTCAAAGTTCAGTTGATCATATTCATCTTTGTCTTCAAGTCCAGTTATCTTCTTATCATCAAAAGAAACATGTATAGATTCCATGATCACTTTAGTTCTCAGATTGTAAACTCTGAATGCCTTTGTTGACAGTGGATAGCCAACAAAAATTCCTTCATCTGCCTTTAGCTCAAACTTGGTCAACTGTTCTGGATGAGTCTTCAAAACAAAACATTTGCACCCGAAAATATGAAAGTATTTCAGGTTAGGCTTCTTTTTCTTCACCATCTCATATGGTGTCTTTCCATGCTTATTGATCAGTGTTGCATTTTGAGTAAAACAAGCAGTTTGAACAGCTTCTGCCCAGAAATAAGTTGGCAATTTTGCTTCATCAAGCATAGTTCTGGCAGCTTCAATCAAGGTTCTATTTTTCCTTTCAACTACACCATTTTGTTGTGGTGTACCAGGTGCTGAAAATTCTTGCTTCACTCCATTGTCCTTGCAGAATTCTTCCATTGTTGCATTTCTGAACTCAGTTCCATTATCACTTCTGATGATTCTGACTTTGTTACTTGATCCTTTGTCCAGAAGCTTCACATGCTCCATCAGAGTTAATGCAGTTTCATCATTCTTTGCTAGAAAATACACCCAAGTGAATCTAGTGTATTCATCAACAATGACTAAAGCATATTTCTTCCTTGCAATAGACATAACATTTACTGGACCAAAGAGATCAACATGCAGAAGATGGTAGGGATCAGTGATAGAAAATTCTGTCTTGCTCTTGAAAAATGACTTCCTTTGTTTAGCCTTCTGACATGAATCACATAGGCCATCAACATTTAACAGAGCCTTTGGGAGTCCTCTTACAAGATCCTTTCTGATCAATTCATTGATGTTGTTCAAGTTCAAATGTGAGAGTTTCTTGTGCCACTTCCAACTCTCTTCACTAGACATTCTTGTTGACAGGCAAACAGCTTTTCCAACAGAGTCTATCAAAAGCTTGATTTTATAAATGTTGTTTTGCCTGTGACCAACTAGAACAACCTTTCCTGTAGATTTGCTGATAACTTCACAATATTCAGGTTGAAAATCTACATGATATCCCTTGTCACAGATTTGACTCACAGATAACAAGTCATGCTTGAGTCCTGGGACATGAGCTACATTGTTGATGATGACATTTCCAAGATTAATATTGCCATATCCCAATGTTCTTCCTACATTGCCATCACCATAGGAAACTTTTGGGCCAGCCTTCTCCTCATAGTCTTATAGCAGGGCTTTATTTCCAGTCATGTGTCCTGAACATCCACTGTCCACGACTAGGGTTGCCTCCCTGTTGCCCTGCAATCACAAGCAATTACTGAGGATTAGTTTTAAGGATCCAGACTTGCTTGGATCCTTTGGCATTCTTAACTTTGTTAGCTTTTGCAGCGGAATTAACATTATCAGAGTTTGAGCTAACAGTATCAGTGTTTACACTTGCAGTATCAACTTTAACCCATTTCAGATTTGGTTTCAGTTCATAGTAATTATGATAGATAGCATGATATTTTCTGCAAGTATAAATGGAATGCCAAGTGCTTCCACAGTGTGTGCATAAAGTCTGTGGCTTAGTTCTAGCAAAATCCTTCTTTACCTCAGACTTGGTAGGTAAAGAATTTATATTTTTATTTTTCTTGCAGAAATTTGCAAGATGCTTAGTACTACCACAGTTATGACATGTCTTTCTTAGAGCATAACTAGCAAGCATTGGTTTATTTCCTGAAGTGATGCCTACTTTTCCATTTCTGTTTTTATTTGACACTCTCTGTTTCTTAACAGATTTTAACTCCTTCAGTTTATATTTGAGTTGTTTATCTGTCATTGAACCAATATTAACCTGTTTAACACTAGTTTTTACTGGTTTACTTTTAACATCTTCTTTTTCATTTTCAGACAAAAATTTACTGGTTCCATGTACAAAATGAGTTCTGATTTTAACTTGATTTTGAAATCTAAGTTCATCTCCCTCATTATAACCTAGACCAACAGTGTCTGTTTGAAAAATCTGTTGAGTGTCCTTTCCAGAATTAGTCCAAGTCCTAATTTTCTTATTTGCTTCCTCCAACTCAGATTCTAGTTGTTTATATTTCTGAAGCAAATTCTGTTCTATACAAACAGCATCATCTCTCTCTTTCTGAACTTGTTGCATGTTTTCAAGTTTTTCTTCAACAAGTTTATTTCTAACCTTAAGTTCAGAATTTTCAGCTTTTATCCTCTCATTTTCTAAAGTCTGATCCCTATAACTTATATGCAATGACTTAAGATAAATTCTTAATTGAGCAATGTCACCAATATTATAAGCATAGGTAGTTAGAGGTACCTGATTCTCAGAAGTTTCTGATTCAGTAGTAGCCATGAGAGCATAGTTCACTTCTTCATCAGAATCTGAAGTATCTGCCCAATCTCTGCCTTTAGTGTAGAGTACCTTTCCAGTTTTACCCTTCTTGCACTCAGGAGCATAGTGACCCATCTCCTTACACTTGTAGCATTGAATTTCAGATTTATCTTTCTTCCCTTTAGAATCTCTCTTATCAGACTTCCTGAAGCTTTTCCTGTCTTCATTTGAATCTCTAGAAAACCTTTTTCCTTTCTTGAAATTCTTGAAGCCCATTTTCTTGAAGGTCTTCACCATCAACACAGCCATTTTCCTCATTTGTTCTTCATCATCCTCAGAGTCAGATGATTCAGAAGAGTGTGAATCACAATCAGAGTTTGATGATTCACTTTCTGAATGTATGACCAAAGCTTTTCCCTTCATTTTCCTTCTTGATGCCTCTTTCTTCTGAGGCTTCTCTTCAACATTAAGAGCAACAGACTTTCCTTTCCTGCTTGATCTCCTGTTTCTCTGCTCCATTTCCAATTCATAAGTTTTGAGCAGCCCATAGATTTCATCAATCTCTGTTTCAGCAAGATCATAGTTGTCTCTAATAGTGGTTGTTTTCACATCCCACTTTTCAGGTAGAGAAAGAAGAAACTTGAGATTTGAGTCTTCTAGATCATACTCTTTGTTGACCAATGACAGATCATTGAGCAGTTTACAGAATCTATCAAATGTTTCTGTCATGGTCTCTTCGGGTTTAGCCTCAAAATGCTCATACTCTTGTGTGAGTATGTTTCTCCCATTCTTCTTAATAGCCGCAGTTCCTTGACACCTGACTTCAAGAGCATCCCATATCTCTTTTGCAGTGGTGCAGTTAATGACTTTGTTAGACATAACATTGTCTAAAGCACTATGCAGTAAATGCCTAACCTTTGCATCCTTAGCAATTGATGATAGATCCTCAGGAGTCATATCCTTCTTTTCCTTTGGAACTATTTTAGCTTCTTCACCAGCAGCTGCAACA
Source organism: Saposhnikovia divaricata (assembly GCA_036435485.1). Taxonomy (NCBI): domain Eukaryota; kingdom Viridiplantae; phylum Streptophyta; class Magnoliopsida; order Apiales; family Apiaceae; genus Saposhnikovia; species Saposhnikovia divaricata. The sequence goes on from CM071598.1 coordinate 136,241,171, forward strand.
GATACCTTTGTAGGATTGTGAGGGCCTTCATAAATCCTGTCAAGATATTCTGGATCTGTAGCCTCCAGAAACATAGTCATCTTGACCTTCCACATAGCATACTCTAATGGCCTTAGAATTGGAACCCTGATTGGTTCATAACGACTCACAGTAGTAGGAGCCTTTTCAGAAACAGTAGGTGTTGGTGGAGGAATTGCTGACATGATTATTGTTGTGTTTGGATCTTTAACCTGTAATAAAGTAACAGATTGGCTCTGATACCACTTGTTAGGCCGAATACACAATTAATAATCAACTTTGTATGAGAGTTTAACAAGAAACACGTTTATGCACTTAAAAACTTCTTGTATTAAGAACCCTCTTCGTGATGTAAAATATCACAAAGAGCTGCTAGGTTACAATAAAGATAATTCGTTGTACGATACCCTTCTAGGGTTAACCTAACTGTATTTATAAAACATACAGCTTCGATACAATCTCTAATTGATATTCCTAATAATCAGCTATACAATGATATCAATTACAGATTGTCACACGTCTCCTAAGTCAACTCGATCTCTTTGATAGCTATCCAATCTTCAAAGATATCGCTTCCATAATAAATCTTCAATCACTGCTGACCAGTAGACGCTTCCTCCAGACAGAGTTTGACAAACTCTGTCGAGCTTCCACTTGTCAGAGTTTACACTAAACTCTGACTGCTTCCAGCTAAACTCTGATAATTCACTGTAACACTTAAACACTGATTAAAACACATCAATTATATTTAACAAGCTACTCAAGCCATCTTGTGTTGTTAAAGAAGATGTTGCAGAATCAATTTTTCAAATCTGTCCTATGGCTAAGAAAACTCGAAATGTATTTCCTACAAGTAGTATTAAGACTACTTTTGTTTTACAGCTTTTACATGTTGATGTATGGGGACCGTATAAGGTTTTGAATCATAAAAATGTAATTAATTTGTTACCATTGTGGACGACTTCAGTCGATATACCTGGGTTCGTTTAATCAAATATAAATCTGAAGTTCCTACAGTTGTATCTTCATTTATTACTTATGCTGAAAATCAACTGTCTACCAAAGTTTTAAGCATACGTTCAGACAATGCTAACGAAATTATAGATGGATTTCTAAAAAAATTTTTTCAATCTAATGGCATTACTCATCAGACAAGTTGTAGTTACACTCCTCAGCAAAATGGAGTTGTGGAACGTAAACATCGTCATCTCTTGGAAACAACTCGAGCTCTTCATTTTCAATCAAAATTACCTGATCATTTCTGGAGCGAGCTGAGTTGGTAGTGTATTAACCAATACATAAGTCACATCTGCTGTTTCAATATCATTTTCGATAAAACCAAAAATATATCTACTAAAAGATTAGTGAATATTAAAAGTATTTTTTTGGCTTAAATTCTGTATAATCAAGTTGCGTACCGCCATGCATTAACCTTTAATCATTTGTTATTAGGAATAGGAAATCGTCGATTTAAGTTTATTAGCTGTAATTAGCATATAGAGTAATGCTAGGGAACCAAAAATTTGTTCCCAAAAACGGGTCCAAATTCTCTACACCATAATTAGTGTGCCACTCCCTCTTCCACTTTTATGATTGGTTGTTCATGCTGACTTAGATTCCACTAACACTAGTTTATATCAATACATTTACTGGTTTATATCAATACAATTAAATCATTGATAGAAATATTTCTCCTCTTTTTGCCTTTTTCTTAATACCAAAATTGGGGCATATTATTCCTCCTTGTTTTATTTATTTAATTGCTAAATAGCACTCGATATCTGGTGCTTAAATAACTATTTTGATGTACACAATTGTGGAATCAACACATAATCTCGAAAAGTTTAGCATATATGCCTACATGATATGTACCGAGTTTTTCTTTTTAAAATATCATCACATACAAATATAATTACCATTACAGTTATTCATTATCAAATTAAAAGAGCATCACCAGGTGCATCATTTTTGAAGTTCGGATATTAAGTTATCTTACATGTTAATGAAATTATCGCTTGCTTGATATACTTGCTACGAGATTATACTGTATAGATATTTGAATCAAAATATTTCACATTTCAGATCATGTCAAGTATTAACGGTAACGATAATTTTGTCAAATTATAAAGAAACTGGAGAAAAACGAAACATAGAGTTGCAGAAAGGTAGGAGAATGGAAGGAGAGAGAAGTGTTTAGGATAAAACACTTGAAATGTATTGATATAAACTAGTGTTAGTGGAATCCAAGTCAACATGAACAACCAATCATAAAAGTGGAAGAGAGAGTGGCACACCAACTATGGTGTAGAGGATTTGGACCCCCCAAAAACATCTCCAAAATGACGTGGCAAACACTTGTAAAATTTTAATTGGATTATTGGTGTGAATGCAGGAGGGCCCATTTACATTATTATTTACATAACCAATAATAGAAAAGTGTAATTTTGGGAATTTTTTTGGTAAAATTTTTTGGTTCCCTAACATTTTTCTAGCATATAATATACTTCTCTCAGGAGATTTGCGAGAAGCTAGGGATAGTACTGCAGATTCTCTTTATTGTGGCTAGTTAGTTGCATGCACGCCGTAATCTTAGAAAATAATTAGTGCGAAGCTTTAATCAAGTTGGTCTTAATCTGAATTTTTGACTTTTGAGATATAAAAGCTGGACGTAATAGTTGCAGAAAGCACTTGATCCACTTTATTTCCAAAGAAAATATATGAGAAAGTGATATGGGATTGGCTCTGTTGGATTGTATAATTGAGTTTTGTCATGCACAATTAAAGTAAACAAATTGCTTGATTTAAGCGCTTGTTTGAACAAGGACTTAAACTGTCCCAGGCTCCCAATTTTGCAACAATGATTACCACCATATAAAAGCATCTTCTATGGGCCAAACTTCTTTGCTAAAATTTTTAATAACTTATCAAAATTGAAAATTATATATAATATGTTAAAAATTCATCATTTCAATGGGACATTTTTTTGTCTAAAATTTTAGCCAGTTCTTTATATATTTTCAATATTGGCCATATTTGTTGAAACCCTACAGATCTGTTGTAAATGCCTATGTCATTTACTGCCCATTTTCTTCCCATAATTTAACATAATAATAATTATAATAATAATAATAATAATAATTATTATTATTATTATTATTATTATAATAATAATACCTTTTTTAAAATATAACAAACCATTACAGTCAATTCTCATTGGAGCAAAACACCTTACAGGGTTAGTAAATTTTAGCCAAATACCACTTCTTTTAAATTTAGCCAATCAATTTAGCAAATCCCGTCAATTCTCATTTAAGCAAAATACCCTACAGGTTTAGTAAATTTTACCCAACTACTACTTTTAAATTTAGCCAATCAACTTAGCGAATACCGTTGAGGATGCCCTAAAATAATACTCCATCCGTCCCTCCTAATTCTTTACATTTTCTATTTTGGGATGTCCCTCCCAATTCTTTACATTTCCAACTTTCCAAAAATAGTAAAGTTTTAACATTTAAACAAATCAAAAGGGTCCACCACTTTCCACTATTTTCCTCCATCTTTCTAATCTATTACTTAAATATTAATAGTTCCCACAATTTTACCCACTTTCCACTCACTTTCTTTCTCTCCCCACTTACTTTTTTCTCCTTTCGTAAACTCCGTGCCCAACCCAAATGTTAAGAATTGGGAGGGACGGAGGGAGTATCATCAACAGATAGACAGTCTATGAGGCTGAGAAACTGGCTAGTAGAATTTTTTCTTCTCCTATCTTATTTTTTTAGCTTAGTTTTAATTTTTGCAGATGTTGTGTATATTATAAAGAAAAATGCAAAATCATAAATCCCATGTTTCTGATCAACCGAGAATGATCAGAAAAGATAACTTACAATTGATCGAAATTATCGACCACAAAATTTGGTCATTAATAATATCATAATCGACCAGCGATAATAGCTTCTTAATTCCGAGAAGGTTTTTTGTGAGACATCTTTGTTTTATGTGAGCTATAAATACTGATAACTCCCACGACTAACTATCGGCTCCGATCAGTGTTCCGGCGGTGCCTCCACCTAGGTTGGGCGCCTGCAAAATGATGCTTGGCCGGAAGTGGTGGCCGTCAAGTAAATCCGGTGTGAGAATAAGAAATCGGAATAATGATAATCAGGTAAATGGCAGTTTCTCGAGAGTGTTTATGTGAGTAGTAATTTGTGCATTATTTTCTGTGTGAGTTTTTTTTGTGTCTGGAAAAGTGACCAAGAAGCAGTATTTATAGGCCAACTCCTCTATCCCTATAGCACACGTGGCGGCCACTATGGCTATAGTGTAAGGGATGGCCTTTACCTCAACAGTTGTTCCTTTATTCTTTTTGCAGGTCTATAGTTGAGCAGTTAGTACTTGTGCTACAGTTGCCTGTCCTTGCAGCATGGTGTTAGGTGTCCTTAGGCTGTCTTACTTTTGCTTTGCTTCACCTGCTAATTAGTAGTACAACCTCTTGTGCATGCACATATATGTGTATATTGTGCCAGTAGAATATTTACGAGATAATTATATTTAAAACATGTATGTCCCCAGGATGGGGTGTAAATAAAGCTAAGTAATTTAGCCAGAACCCGTGGTGGCGGCCACGATCGCTCCGGGCAGGATGGTCGTGGCCTGCGGACACGTGTCAAGCCTGGCGGTGGCGGTGATACCGTATACTATCATTGCCCCCACTCCTCCTATCTACTTTAGTGGGTAGGAGGAGGAAAGAAAGAAGAGAAATACCTATCTCCTGTGCTTTGTTCCTTGATTGTTGCACAGATGGTTGTGGCCGGTAGTTTATAGGCCGGAGCTGAGGGTTGTGATTGCCCTCCTAAAGTGCTGGCGGCCAATACTTAGGAGAAATTTTGATTGTAGTTCTGTTTGTTGGCGGTTGCGTATGGTGCTTGACGGTCGAGTGGCGGTTTGCATTGAGTGTGAAAAAATACGAGTGGAAAATGGAAAAAATAAAAAATAAAAATTGTATTGATTTGAACGAGAAATAGAGATATTAATTTGTACAAATATCTTTAGAGATATTTGTATACGTTTTTTATTTTTCAATGGCTTTTGGAAAAAGGGAGGGAAGAGTTTGGAAAACAAAAATAATATATAGTGCTGTTATTAAATGTTACTATGAATAACGAGGGGTAATTAAAAGCTGACCTTTGAATTTACCTCGGATTTTGAAGGGGTTGTGGTTGAACGAGGCTGACCAGCGTTAGGACTGGGCGGTAATTAATGACGCCTCTCCGCTGCCCTGGTTATTTTGGCTATAAAAGGCCTGTGTTGGCTGCGAGAATAGTCACATATTGCTTGCTCTTTGCTTGCAGCTCTGCTTTTACGGCTTCATACTTTTGCAACTCAAGGTTACTGATGGTGTCCTATTTTTAGGGCTGTAAATGAACCGATACACTCGCGAATGGTTCGGCGTTCGATTCGAAAAAAGCTCGGTTCGGGTTCGGTTCGATTCATAAACGAGTCGATCTTAAACATGATTTTAAGGATCGATTTATAAACGAGCTGAACTTGATCACGGTAAAGTTCGACTCGATAACTCGCGAACAAGATCGATTAACGAGTTCGTGAACTTAGTTCGCGAACAGGCTTGTGAACATAGCTCATGAACATGTTCGTGAATAAGTTCGATAATTGAGCTCGTTAACATGCTCGGTATGCTAGTTCAGCAGTTCATAAACAAATTTGATAGATAATCTCATATGTATATAATATATGTTTGATTTCGAAACTCTTATATTTTATGCTAGATATTATAATTGTTTATTTTAAACTAATAATAATAATAATAATAATAATAATAATAATAATAATAATAATAACAACCAACTAAATCTTACAATTAGTATATGTAGTATAAAAGTATATATTTGTCAAAATACGTATCAAATTAAATATTACATAATTTTAAGTGCTAAATTTTAGTATTAAATATTACAGTTGTATAAATATATTTATACTACTTAAATATAGAAAAAGATATTAAAATATGTTTATGATTGTGTAAAATTTGAAACTATAATAACTTGAGATACTTGCAAATATAAAATATAAAGACCAAAAAGAGTTAATTAAACACTACAAATATAATAATATTTTTTTAATACTTTAAATTTATAAAATGTAATGAGATAATACTATAAACATATAATCTATGCAAAAATTTACAAATAAGATTGTAAATTTACGTAAGGAGACCGATACTTTTGTATATGACTGATATTCTATAGATTTTACGTAAGAAAATTAGTATTTTGTATGACCAATGATATTTTTTGTAAGGAGATGTGAGAATTTTATTGGTTGATGATTTATTATTATTATTTTTAGTGCTGAGACATAAATTTAATTATTTAATTTTGGACTTTTTAGTTTTTTTTAATGTTAGATTTTTGTATACAAATATAAGAAAACAAGTTTATGAGTTGTTCGTAAGTGAGCTCGTGAGCATAAATTCGCGAGCTTCATGAACAAGCTCGTGAACAAGCTTAATGAGTTGTTCGAAAGCAAAAGTTCGTGAGTAAGCTCATGAGACATGTTCGTGAGTTGTTCGTGAACGGTTCACGAACAACATTTTATCTTAACGAACCGAGCTCAAACATATTTTTTGGCTCGATTCAAGTTCGAGCTCGAGTTCGAGTTCGATAATTTCTTAACAAACGATACATGAACATTTTAGAGTTCGGCTCGGCTCAGCTCATTTACACCCCTACCTATTTTGATGATATTTTTTGATGATTTCGTGTCTGTTTATTTCTCTGACGGGTTGTTGCTTTCCCTTTTTCGTTTCAGATGTCGCTTGATAAGATAAACTATACCTTCAATGGAAAACTTGTGTGTGACCTAAGCAGGGAGGAGCTGGGAGAGGTCAACGACCATGATCCTGGACTTTTCTTGGAGATCTGCTTTTGCATCATGGATGTAGTTTTGTATGGTGCCGGAGGTGGTTATCCCGGCGAAGATGTGGATGGTGGCGATGATGGTGGATGGAGCCCTATGGAGTTTGTTGGATTCAACTAGGGTTTTTAGATAGAATTTGTTGTTTTATGTAATTTTTTTTGAAGAAAGTTTTAATTGGCTGGTGAACTCTACCCTTTTTTAGGGTTTTAATTTTTAATGGAAATGGAATGGTATTCTGGTAATATATTTCTTTGAAATGTGTTTTTGTTTGATCTTGTGCGGGGTGTATTTGCTATATGTATATGTGTTTGTGTATGTATAGTTGACTGCTGATGTAACTTTAAAAACTGTGTGGGTTATGTTGGCTGGCTACAGCGCGTTAAATCTCAAGTAGTAATAGTTGTAGTTGGAGTTAGGAAAACTCGAGGGAATTTTGGTTGTCATCCAAGTGCTAGCGGCAGCACCTGGAGTTAGGAAAAATTTGAAAGAATTTTGGTTGCCCCCAAGTGCTAGCGGCTGCACTTGGAGTTGGAAAAAATTCGAAAGAATTTTGGTTGCCCCCCAAATGCTAGCGGTTGCACTTGGAGTTAGAAAAATTCAAAAGAATTTTGGTTGCCCCCAGGTGCTAGCGATTGCACTTGGAGTTAGAAAATTTTGAAAGAATTTTGGTTGTCCCCCAAGTGTTAGCGGTTGCACTTGAGTTAGAAAAATTTGAAAGAATATAGGTTGCCCCCCAAGTGCTAGCGGTTGCACTTGGAGTTAGAAAAATTTGAAAGAATTTTGGTTGTCCCCCAAGTGCTAGCGGTTGCACTTGGAGTTAGAAAATTTTGAAAGAATTTTGGTTGCCCCCCAAGTGCTAGCAGTTGCACTTGGAGTTAGAAACACTACGCCACAAATGGGTTTCAACAACGCTTTTTTCAGTGCTATGAGCAAAAGTGTTGGCATAAATGCCTGAAAATTGGTCTACGATAACACTTTTTTTTATGTTACAATTGATAGTAACCGGTGTTACCATAGCCAAAATCGGTGTTACCGGTATCTGTGGTAACACCAAAATCGGTGTTACCGTTGATCTTTAAAAAAAGTGTTACCAAAAGTGGAAAAAAATAGGCGAACTTGTATTTGGGCGGCATCTTAATTTTTTGTCCAAAAAATTGAACGGTTAATTCCAAATAATTCACTAACCCGCCTCTGCAATAACCCACCACTCTCAAAGTAACCCGATTCTCTCACTCAATTAATTAGGTCAGGCGAGTCATACATGATATGTTATCTTAGATCATTAATAAACTCAATTTTTATTTTTTTAACAATATTTTTAATTATTTAAAAATCATATTTACCTTCAAAATATTTCATTTTTATAAAAAGTAAGAGTTTATCTATCGAATGAGTTTTTATTTTTAAATATCAAGGTATTTAATTGTTACTATTTTTTAAGTTCTATATATTTATTAAATGTAAAATGGATATTTGAAAAAACAAAATCGGAACATCTTTTTCATGGATGTTGCTAGATTATATTTAAGAATATTTATTTATTATTTTTTTGAAGTTCTATTTATTTATTAAATTTAAAATGAAAAATTCTAAAAAAATCAAAAATTAATAAATGTATTTATAATAATATTGAATGCATGCTTTTGTCAAAAAAATAAAAAAAATTGAATGCACGCAGTTTGGTGAAATTTGTAAGCGGCAAAAACCAGTCGCCTTAACTAAAAATAAAATTTCAGTCTTAACATTCTTACACCACTACTAGAAAAACTAGATTAGACATCACACCTTTTATATCGGTTTAAAAAACCACTGATGTTAAAAACATTTTTAACATCAGTTATTTTAAAAGCGATGTTAAACAGCTTTCTGGACATCGGTTGCTAAAATAACCGATGTCTTAATGATTATTTAAAAAATAAAAAAACACGTAGATCATTTTTCCCCCCATTTCTCATAAAACATTTCCCCCCTTACAAAAATTTCATTCCCCCGCCTATACTAACATTTCCCCCTTAGAAAAATTTCATTCCCCCGCCTATACTAACATTTCCCCTAATTTGTTTTCCCCCAAATTACTCTCATCTCTCTCTGGCCTTATCTCCCTCGACCCTCATCTCTCTCTCTCTCTCACTCATCTCTCTCTCTCTCTCTCTCATATCTCTTTCTCTCTCTCACTCATCTCTCTCGCTCACTCTCATCACTACTCGACCCTCTCTCTCTGTCTCTCTCAATCTCTCAATGGAGTTGTCCACTCCACTCCGTTGGTACTCTATCTCTGTCTTTGAAGGGGTTAATTAACTCATATTTTGAAGGGCTTAATGAATCTATGGTTTGATTTGCTGCTGGGTTTGTATGGCTCGATTTTTGTCATAATCAATCGGGGATTTGCTGCTGGGTTTCTAGGGATTTGTAGGGCGATTGTGTGATTTGAAGAATTACAACTCCTTGTTAGATTGAGGGATTTGTAGGGCTCGATTGATTCAGTCCTCCGTTGGTACTCTATCTCTCTCTTTCTATATATTATATATGTAGATACTTTTTCCCAAATCTTCTGTTTATAATGTTACATATATCAGATTTTGGACTTGCCAAATTGTTAGGATCTGAAATAAGCCATGTGACTTCACGAGTGATGGGTACATTCGGGTATGTTCATTTCATATGCTCATAATACAATGATGTAGTGAAAAATTTGTTCCTGCATCCTGCTTACCGATGCCTATGATGTTTGTCACACTGTATTAATTGCCACATTGCAGATGAACTTGTTTGATTGGTTTAAAGGGATGGTTGCAAGTCATCGTGTAGAAGAGTTAGTACATAGTCTTATTGAAGTGCATCCACTTCCTAGAGCACTGAAGTGCGCATTGCTTGTGTGCCTTCGCTGCTTAGACTTGGATCCCTTGAAACGGCCAAGGATGTGGCAGGTTGTACTCGATTTTTTTCTTTAATTTTATTTTTCTATTACATTGCATTGTGATAAGAGTGCATTGGTTACTGGAATTTGTATAGTTCAGCTTGGAAACCTAGAATTACTTTGTTATGTATTGCATTCAACACTTGATTCTGTTTCGCCTTTCGCGGTTATTCCTGATATGTTGTTGCATATTGTTTATTTCCTCGACTTTTATGACTAATGCACAGATTTAATAAGAGACAAGATGATTTTCCTTCGTTGAGAGACTATAATGATTACTTGGAGGAGGTAGAGGACATGAGTAAGTTTTTTCCAATGTTCAACTTCACTTTTGTAATTTTATGTTGGTCTATTGGAATAATTAATATAAAGTTGTCGACCATTGACATAACTCTTTTAGACTGCTACTTCACTTGTAATTGATAAGTGAAGTCTTTCTAAGGAAAACTTCAATTAGTCTTATTCAACCAAATGTGATGCTTTCGCATGTATAACATTTCATTTGCAGTTGTAAATATGGTTGAAGGAATAGATGTTCCTGCCATTGAAGCAAGGCTTGCTCAGTACCAGAAAGAAAATTCTGAGCAGATAATGAATGCCTAAGCTCGGAAGGTTTCTTCCATATTAATGTGTCTCTAGACTCTAGTTTTCTGTGTGAAATTTTGAACCGTTCTTGCTAAAATTTTTGATCTACTTCGGACGTGCTCATGAGTCATGACTGGAATTTTTGTTCTTGTGTCAAGTAGGCAGAAGAATATGCAGCAGCATTGGCAGCAAGCAAGGGGCAGCCTGTTCATACTAACTTCAATGTGGTGAATCATGTGATTCTAGTTGGCTCTGTTTTTGGCTATCATTTGATTTAAGCTGTTAAGCATGTTTTAGTATTTGTATTTGTGGGTTTACTTACTGATCTAGATCCTAGGTTTCTAATACTACATTATCTATGCGAACGAGATTGCATTTATGATGGTTTGTAGGTTCACATGTAGATTTAGTCTGATATCCAGTCTTATATAATAAAGGGCCAGGAAACACTTTTGGATTTGTATTTCATAATAATCTGGCAAGTAAATACATGGCAAATGTTGTAGATAGCAGCCTACATTATGCTTATGATCTTCTGATAAGTAAATGCAACTTGGTTATATTTCCTAACATGGTTTATATGTACATAATCAGGTTAAACCTCCGTGCTCTTTTACAACATTAAAGTGTGAATACCTTAAAAAACTTATACAAGATGGCGGAACTGAAGTTGTTGAGGTAACTCCACTTGGACTTGGACTCATAAAGTAGTTTTTAGTATCATTGTACATAACTACATGTTCCTCATCCATGAATTGATATCAGTTTCTTCCTTGTAGAATTGATTCACTTAAATGCAATTAAAACATAATATGGACCTTAGATTGATTTGTATATGACCATTTTCGATTATGTAAAAATATTATACTTACTACTTGTTTGATCCTGGATAAGAAATCCAATTCTAAGTTAGAGCTAATCCTTTTTATATATATAATTTAAAGAGCATTGGAACTAATCTTAATTATTCGCATTATGTGCAGGCAAAAGCTGGAGCTGGCTCTGCAACCCTTTCCATGGTTGGTCACATTTATTTCTTTAAATATGATCTTCAACTTGTTTAGTTAGAGGTTAGAAATGAGATTCAGCGAAGATTCAAATGTAGATCCTTGAGTTTAATTACCATCTCATGAACTTAGCTATCTATTTTTGAATTAGCATATAAAATGCTAGTATTAAAACTTCTTTAACATGTCTACATTATCCTTATATGTATTCAGTACCCAATTCTAGTTAACATTCAAAATCCAATTTTTTTAATCCCCTGCTTAAAAGATGAAATCATAATATTGTCTGCCAATGTTAAATTTAGTCATATTATCAAACAATTATATTTTGATGTATGTTATATAATTCTATGTAAGAACCGATAAATCTTTGTCCATTATGTTATTACAATGGCATCTTATCGTACATGGATATAATGAATTCATTATTTTGGAGTGATATTTATCATCTGCACTTGTTATGTTTCTGTAGAAATTGGAAGCCACTATACAGTGGAAAGGGGAATTTATTTGTCATCATTTGCTGTTGCAATCTTTGTTGCGTCACTTGCAACAGTTGGGGTTACAAGACTGTCAAAGTAAGAGTGCTGGGATTGTTGAATTATGGAAATATAGTGACGATTAATATCAATGTAAGATGTCTATTCTGCATGCGGAGCTCAACAGCTTGGATTGGATTTTATGAATTGTAATGCCTTTTGGACAACCTTTATGTTTTGGAATATTTGATAATATTTTGAATGAGAATCTTTATTTTTAAATTTAATATGTTGCCTTTCTTTATTTAAAATGTTGGTATAGAACCTGCAAAAATGTAGCCATTGGCTCTAAAGTATTAATCATTATATGTTGGCAAAAGAATATCAAAATGTTGGAAAAAAGTATAAAGAGGTGTTGGCATAGGTCTACACCAACACTTTTAATAGTGTTACTACAAAGATAATTGTGTAGCCATAGATCTATAGCAACATCTTATAAGGTGTAGCCACAGATCAGAAACGTGTTAGCATAGGGGTCTAAGCCTACACTTTTCTCCGGTGTTACCAAAAATCGAAAAAGTGTTAGCATAGGGGTCTATGGTAGCGGCCAATTTTGTAACACTGCCATTTTTCGTCAAAGTGTAGCCATAGCTGGTTTTAGGCTCTTTTAGCAACACTTTTTGCCCTATAAGCACACTTTTTTGTGCATAGCTGTAGGCCATTTGTGGCGTAGTGAAAATTTCGAAAGAATTTTGGTTGCCCCCCAAGTGCTAGTGGTTGCACTTGGAGTTAGAAAATTTGAAAGAATTTTGGTTGCCCCCAAGTGCTAGCGGTTGCACTTGGAGTTAGAAAAATTTTAGGGGAAAATTGGTTGCCCCCAATTGCTGGCGGTTGTACTTGGAGTTAGAAAATTTGAAAGAATTTTGGATGCCCCCAAGTGCTAGCGGGTGCACTTGGAGTTAGAAAAATTTAAGGGAAAATTGGCTGCCCCCAAGTGCTAGCGGCAGCCCTTGGAGTTGGAATAATTTTAGGAGAGGCTTGGTACTATTTGGTGAGCCTTTGGTGGCCTTGTATGTTTGTAAATAAATATGAAAAGGTGTTTATGAATAAATGAAGGAATTTGAATTAATTGTATAAATGGCAGGGAATAAACAAGCCTACATAAATGATGGGATTTGAAATAAATTGTGTAGCATTTAATGTGTTGAAGAGAGATAAGCGGTTTGGCTTGTAGGTATGTAGGGTTGAGGCGTGATGTGAAAAGAGGCATGCCTTTTCGTAATTTTTGAAATGATTTGAATTTTTTGGGGTAAAGTAGTACAACATAGGGTGTATGCGTGCAGTTTACACTGTGACGGTTGGTGTGCCCGGGCCAATGAGGGCGTGCCACATAGACGGGGAGTTAATTCTCCTCAGTAACCGCACCCGGCTATAAAAGGAGAGAGAGCAGTTTATTTTCTTTTTATTGGGTTTTTGCACTCTTTTCTCTTACTCTTTTCTCCTTTTTCTCTCTTTTTGCTATCGAAATGTCACCATTTTTTGTGCTTTGGCTGTCTAAAATACTATAGGAAGCTTTACTATTCTGCCGGTTCGCTATCTCTTCTTCAAATTATTGGTCAATGGCGGTAAGTATCCCTACCGTCACGTTTGCATGCGTCTTTTGTGTTTCCCTTTTGCTATGGCCTTTCTTGCTCTCGTTTCCATCATTGATAGTAAGGTTTTGCTTGTTTTTTGTTGTTTTCGTGGCTATATCGTTTGGGGGTAAGTTATTTGTGGTTGTCTGCGGGATATGCCTGTCTGATTTATGTTTTTTGGTTGTGTTGCATTTCGGAAATAGGGTTTTTTGGTGTGATTTCTGGGCAAGTTGGGTTTGGACAAAGGTATGTTCTTGATGTTTATGAGTGTATATGTATAACTATATATGATAAATGGGTTTTTGATTCTAGGGTTTTTCTGTACTTGTGTTTTTGGAATATGTATCGTTAGTCAACGATATTTGGTAAAGTCAGTACCGTTACCATTATCTATAGCGGTATTTGGCCGCGTGGGCATGTTGTAGTTTCACCTTGAATTTTATCTTGCAGTGTCACAGAGCAGTTCACCCGTATACCAATGAGGCCGGGGATATCGAATTGTTGGTAACGGACGAAGGGAGGTGGGATGACTGGCCGCATCTTACTTTTCCCGCTGTTCCAAAGAGGGAGAAGCACAAATATTTCTTGACTTAAGAAAGTCTGTATAGGAGTTTGGAGGTGCCGCTTCCTGAATTCGACAAGGCGGGTATGGACTCCAAGCTTGGTGGGTTCAAGCACTTAAAGCAGGACAGTACCTTCAAAGATAATGAATGGGGGGACTATCTGAGCCGAATGTTCCGTATTGAAGATGGTTACACCTAGCGGCCTGCCGCCGCTGGGGAGAGGTTGCATGACCGCCCTGAGGATGGTTATACCTTCATTCTTGTGTCGTATTTAAAAGCGGGTCTCCGTTTCCCTGTTCATAAGTTCTTGGCTGACTTGTTTCGATACTACTTTTGACAAGGCTGTCGCGTGCCTATCAAATAATAATATCTAACAAATCCTTCTAACTATGTAGTAGGGTAAGTCAGAGTCGATCCCACAGAGACAAACGTGTCAATAACCAGTTGTTCTCGATTCAATTCAGCCAAGCAAGTAACACAATAAAATATCAAAGATTATTAAACTAATTTTATACTAATGCAATTAATCAATTAACTAAAACTTCCAGAATTAAGTATCCCCACTAGCATGAGTTAATGCAATCGTGAATTCCCTCCCCAATCAATCGTATAATACTCAACAGGAAAGGTGCGCCCTATAAATTACCAATAACCTCTCTGGAGTATTAATGGCTTCTCTAAAATACAATCAAGTCTATTCTCATGGTATCATGCAATTTAGAGACATTAATCACAGCACCCTAACTTCCTAACAATCCGTTCTACCTATTCTCATGGAGAAGTTCATGTCCTCATTGGATAAATCACAACCATCTAAATCCAACTCTCGTTGATAAATAGACAATGGTTCAAACAATAAACATAATCACGTCTGATTTGTAATTGATAATTAAAACAACTCAATAACACTACAAGAAAAACGGGCTTTTCCCACCGTTTATTTCCTACCGACGCATTTCCTACCGACCAATTCCTACCGATTTTCGAGTCAAACGGCTATTTCCTACCGGACCACTAGTCGGTAGAAAATGCTGAAGTATTTCCTACCGAAGTTAGTAGGAAATGAGTAATGGGCCCCAAGTGACATGTGGCAGTGTTGTTTTACGTTTATCATTTCCTACCGCGCGACATCGGTAGGAAATGTCTCTAGTATTCACCAGCAAATGTTTACTTGGCGGCTTTTGATTGGTTGACGGGTCGGTGGACATTTCCTACTGAAAACGGTGGACATTTCCTACCAATTTTCGGTAGGAAATGAGCTGTAACGAAAATTAAAATCTTATCAACATTTTTACTTTTGTTTTTGGTTGGTTGAGGAAAAAAGTTGTAGAAGAAGAAGAAGAAGAAGAAGAAGAAGAAGAAGAAGTTGTAGGTATACATTTTCAAGTTTTTAACTTGACTTGTTAATATTCAATGTTTATATATTTGAAATGTTGGATAATAGAAATATTCTTTATGCTTAAAATATTTGTGTATAAATGTTAAATACAAATTTATGCTTGAATGATTTGTGTATAAATGTTAAATACAAATACATTTTATGTATGTTAAATACAAATGTTTATGTGGAAATGTTAAATATTTATGGTGAAGAGATTGTGTTAAAGAGAGAGTTTAAAGAAATGTAATGAAATGTGTGTTTATAACATTGTAGATGTCAACCGGAAGTAATCGTGAATGGATTAGACGTCGTTTACAAAATGATCGTATTACATTGACAACGGAATACAAGAATGGTGTTGCCGAGTTTATAGATGTTGCAACTAAGTTTGGGTTGATTGGAGGTAAGACCAAATGTCCTTGTGTTAAATGTAAAACTTCAAAGTGGCAAACTATAGATGATGTTACATTTCATTTGTATGCCGATGGATTTTTACCACATTATATCGTATGGACTTTTCACGGTGAGAGTGAACCAAGAACGGAATCCCAACCACCACGCCGTCGTCGTCGACCCACACCAATTAATGTAGAACTGCCGATTGATATGGATGGGATGTTACGAGATGCTGCTGGGCAAGATTATTATAGTTTCAATGATACGGCGGGTCCTAGTACTCAAATGTCCAACAACCCCCAAATAGTGATACTTCAACATTTTTTACCGATGTTAATACTTGTGGAGCTCCCATTTATCCCGGAAACAAAGACTACACAAGACCCACCTTTAGTACGAGATTGTTACATTTCAAAGATGTATCCAAGTGTAGCGAGAAAGCATTCAACTTGTTGCTTGAAATCATTGGTGATGTACTTCCCAAAAATCATACACTACCAAATACCCATTATGATATAAAGAAGATGGTGAAGAAATTGAAGTTGGGTTATGACAAGATTGATGTGTGTGAGAATGATTGTATGTTATTTTACGGTAACGACTCTAAGAAAATTGTGTGTGACATTTGCAATACGAGTCGTTATAAAGATGCAAGGGGAAAAAATGGGAATAACATACCTAGAAAGGTTCTAAGACACTTTCCACTTATTCCTCGTCTACAACGGTTATTCATGTTGGATTGTACGGCCAAATATATGACGTGGTACAAGAATAGGGAAGTAAAAGATGGTGAACTAAGTCACCCCGCGGATGGAGGTGAATGGAAAAACTTTGACTTAAAATACCCATCGTTTGCTAAGGAGTTTCGTAATGTTCGACTCGGATTGTCAAGTGATGGTTTCAATCCATTTGGAAATTCGGGAAATAATGTGTATACGGTATGGCCGGTTGTAGTGGTTGTATATAACCTTCCTCCTTCTATGTGTATGAAAAGACCCTTCATGTACATGACTCTTCTAATTCTGGGTCCTAACTCTCCAACAAAAAATCTCAATGTATTTTTAAGGCCACTCATGGATGAATTATTTATTTTGTGGCAAAGTGGAGTTGAAACCTATGATCAATCGCTAAAGCAAAATTTCAATATGAAAGCGGCACTATTATGGACAATTAGTGATTTTCTCACTTTAGGTAGGCTTAGTGGATGGTCAACAAAAGGAAATATGGGTTGTAATGTTTGTGTGGGAGATGTAAAAGGTTTCCAACTCAAACATTCTAAAAAATGTTGTTTCTATGGTACATACCGTACTTTTTTGGAAGAAAATGACCCTTTGCGGAAGAAAAGTGTGAAGTTTCCCACGGTAGAGAAAAAAGTGTTCAAAGGTCGGTCTACGGGCGAGTCATTGTTGTCTTCCATATTACAACTAGAATTCTCCCCCCCGGGAAAAGCTTTTAGGATAACAATGCCTAATGGGTACGGGGAACAACACCATTGGACTTACTTTTCTATGTTTTGGGAATTACCATATTGGTCATCTCATAAGTTAAGACATTGTATTGATGTCATGCATACGGAAAAAAATGTGTTTGAAAATATTTTTTACACAGTTGTGGATGATAGGAAGAAGAGTAAAGATCACTCAAATGGTAGAAAAGATTGCAAGCTCCTAGGGATAAGGCCCGAATTGTGGCTCGATGAAAATGGAGTGAAACCGAAAGCACCATACACACTTACTAGGCCTCAACTTCGGCTTTTATGCAATTGGATTTCATCACTAAAACTTCCGGACGGATGTGCTTCAAACATAGCTCGTTGCATAAAATGGGATACTTTAAGAATCACGGGTTTCAAGTCACATGATTGTCACATTTTCATGCAAAAACTAATGCCTATTGCGTTTCGTGAGTTTTTGCCATCTTATATTATGGATGCTCTCGCGGCCCTTTCAAATTTTTTCCTTGATCTTTGCTCATCGGTTTTACTACGCAACGATTTGGATTCTTTAGAAAAATCCATAATTAGGACAATGTGTGTGCTTGAGACTATATTCCCGGCTAGTTTTTTTGATATTATGGAGCACTTGCTTTTACACTTGATTGAAGAATGTAGACTTGGAGGACCGGTGTACTATCGATGGATGTATCATTTTGAGAGGTTGTTGAAATTCATGAAAGATAAAGTAAAACAAAAGGGACGAGTGGAAGATAAATTCATGGTCAATTTTTTCTCAATCTACTTTCGTTCAACCGTAGAGACGGTTCATAATGTCGTGCATCGTAATGAAATTGTAATTGATGAACGAGAGGAATCTATTTTAGAAGTTTTTAGATATCCTATCAAAACGAGTAAGAAACAAGTCATTGAGTACTTGAAAGATAATGATTTGAAGATTGCTGAATATTACGTCCTTTTAAACATGCCGGAAGTTCAACCATATATTCGGTATGTGAACTTTACTCCTTATGTAAATTTGTGATATGATATACCACTCTAGTTTATATTTATTTATTTCAGGGAATATGATGCCCATATACGTGAAACTTTTCCGGCCGTGTCAAGTGAGCAATTAGAATCACTTCAGAAATCCGAATTTAAACATTGGTTTCGTCAAAAGGTATATTTTGGAGCAATTTTAATATTTGTGTTTGATATAGTCAATAATATTATATAGGTATTTTGATATATTCTCATGATTTATTATATTGAGAATGATGATGCCAAACGTTTGCTCTTCAAGAACTTGATTGATGGACCTATTCGTAATATCTTCTCATTTCGTAGTTGCACGATCAATGGATATAAGTTTCAAACTA
Organism: Saposhnikovia divaricata; assembly: GCA_036435485.1. Classification (NCBI taxonomy): domain Eukaryota; kingdom Viridiplantae; phylum Streptophyta; class Magnoliopsida; order Apiales; family Apiaceae; genus Saposhnikovia; species Saposhnikovia divaricata. The sequence goes on from CM071598.1 coordinate 136,259,901, forward strand.
ATGATGGTGTTCTTGTCAAAGGTACTTCTCACAATGATGCACTTACTAATTATTATGGTCAATTAGAAGACATAATAAAACTTGTATATGGGGGTGGGAATTTTGTATATTTGTTCAAATGTCGTTGGTTTGATAGTTTTGGAAACGGTGTTCGAGTTGATCAAAATCGAGTTGTGACCGTGGATATCAAATCAAGATTGAGGTCCAACGAGGTTTTTGTTTTGGAAAGCCAAGCGATTCAAATGTACTATGTGCCTAGTGTAATGAATCCTCGGAGTAATATTTATACGGTGATTAATTCTAAAAATCGTCCGATTGATGAAACTACTAATGAACCAAATGACGATGCATTTCAAGAGAATGTATCAAATGCATCTTCCTCATTATTTTTTATTGATTTTGCACAATACGACCCAATTCAAATTGTAAGAGATTCAAATGATGAAGAGGAAGAAGAAGAAGAAGAAGAAGAAGAAGAAGAAGAAGAAGAAGAAGAAGAAGAAGAAGAAGAAGGGGAAGGTGAAGAAAATGATGAAGAGGAAGATGACGAGACCGATGGTTACGAAGATATTGATTAGTTTATATTGTAATAGATATTGTATTATAAAAAATTTAATTGCATTGCTTTAAATCTTAAGTAAATGTTATTTTCTGTTTTTGGTTGAAAATTTTATCAAATGTCTTTCCTAGCAAAACATTTGTTTCTAACAAAATTTATTGAAAAACAATATGTTAAAACCCACTATTTCCTACTGCAAAGAGACATTTCCTACCATTCGAAACCTAGTAATTCCTACCGCACACAACCATTTCCTACTGCAAAAATTTATGATGTATTATTTAAGGATAAGGTTTTTAGAAAGAAGAGCTGCTAGAGAGAAAAGAAGAGAAAGAAGAGTGGCTAGGGTTAAGGTTTTTACATATTCTCTTTCTCCAAATCATCCCCCTTATACATGGATCCATGGTTTTGGATTTCGAATTTTTGTATCCTTATCATTGTTATCGTTGTGTTTTACTACATCGAAATCCTACAATGGTATCCTAACTACTTGCATCAAATGATGATTTGGTTATATCTCTGGTGTATTTTGATGATAATGACTGTTTAAGAAGAAGAAAATGAAGAAGAAGAAGAAGAAGAAGAAGAAGAAGAAGAAGAAGAAGAAGATGAAGAAAATGAAGAAAATGAAGAAAATGAAGAAGAAGAAGAAGAAGATGGTGATGATTTGGTTATTGTAATGCTAATAATTGTTATGTAATAGATATTGTATTACAAAACATTTAATTGCAATGCTTCTAGCAAAAATTTTTAATCTAGATATGGATAAACTAAGTGAAAAAATAATATGTTAAAACCCAGTAATTCCTACCGCCTTCATCGAAACGCGGTAGGAAATGGCCAGTGGCGGTAGGAAACCGGTAGGAAATGGCTTAAAATGAAAAATGAGCCTATTGGGAATCGAACCCCCATCTCCAACCACATTTGTATCACTTCAAACCACTATGCCAAGGTGTTTCTTGTGTTTTATTTTACTCTTAAATTATATAACCACAACACATTATTTCTCACTTTTTCATTAAAAAGTCTTTACAAATGAACTTTAAAAATCACAATTTTTTGTAAATGTCACTAATTCATAGTGATCTTGAAATCCTCAGAGTTGGATCGTGAAAATTGTTTTTTTAAAACTGAATTAATACAAATTATTGTTGAAATTGGGGTTTTAGCTTATAAAATCACGTCAAATGAATTTTAAAAATCACTATTTTTTTCACACATGACTAATTTGCAGTGATATTGAGATCCGGTAGGAAAAATCGTTTAAAAAAAAATTAAAAATTAGAAAGTCCAACCCTAATAACCCCTAAATGTAACCCCTAAACTACAATAACATCATAACTTAGTGTATATATATACCCGCGCACTTACAAATTGTAAATCAAATGATCCATGGTGTCGATTATGTGATTCTGTGTTTAGCCTTAGTTACACGACACGAAACTAAATTACACGAAATAAATAATTAAATAAATATTATAAATTATGTAAATACGTATTATAAATATCACGCTCTAGTGAGAACACAGGTTACTATGAGAATAGTGAGAACAATGTGTTCACCACATTTCAAGCTATTTTAAAAGGACTCCGCTGGGATACCTTCACAAGAAAGTCTTATAATTCTACCCTCTATCCATTCATTAAAAAAATTAAAAAAAAGTTAACAAAAAAATTAAAAAAAAACTGCTGCCACATCATCATTTTTAAATTTTTTTTTTGATAAATGGATAGAGGGTAGAATTATAAGACTTTTTCGTATTAGGTGCTCGTAGCGGGGCCCTTTAGAATAGTTTGAAATGTGTTGTTCTCATTGTTCTCCAACATATACATGTTCTCACCTGAATCAGTCCCATTGTATATATAGTATTTATAAAGAAAAAAAATAGTTTCAAATATTAGTTTAAGAAAGTTTCACCACGCTTAACTCGTTATGACTTATTAACTTAAGACTCAACTAGTATATATTTAATTAAAAAATTTAATATTTAAATATTTTTATTTATTTATATTATTATTTTCATTTAAAATTACAAAAAATACGACATAAAAAATACATAATACGAAGGTACACAAACACAAAAATCTTAACAAATCATGTTTGGATTTAATTTCATATACACAAAACAAGAAAATATACAATACAAAATATATAAAACGAACTAATGGCCAGTCCTGTCCATGTGTGTACATGAGTATTGCAGGAACTAGGAAGAATAAAAGAAAAGAATAAACACCAGCTTTGGTACTCGAATATATTGATTCCTCCATTTCTAATGTTTTCTTAAAAGAAATAAAGCAAGCCAACTCAACTGTCAACACATGACATTGATCATGAAATCTAATTTGCCTTTTAGAAAAAATATAAAATTAGTGTTGAGATTAAACAAATATAACAACAATAATAAATGTTGCATCAGAAATGTATTTCTTTATTCCATTTTAATATTAAAATAAAAATATCAAATTGCAGCTTCAGCAAAATATTTACACATACATATTTAGGAGGTCATATAAAAAAATACATATTTTAAGGAGGCGTTTGGTTACGGATTTGTTTTGAAAAAATTATTACATATTTTAACTCTTTTTAATTTTAAATTACCCAATATCTCTTCTATCTCATTTCCCATCCTCTACTTTACTTGGTATTTCGTTTTCCTTTCTTTACTTTTTTCATTTTCAACTATAATTTTTATTTTAAATCATTAAAACATAGATTAACATGTGAATTATTTTTAATTTTTTTAAAATTATTATTTAATTTATTTTTTATAAATTAAAAATAATTTTAATACTATAAATTTTGATGGATCAAATAGGTTCAAATCATTCATTTTCGAACTCCTTATTCCGTCAGAACGAAACAAACGACCCCTTGGTTGGAAAAATCTAGGTAAATGAATGTATAGCATATGCATGAAAAAAATTAAAAAATGCACCGAAAGTGTAGGTAATAATAATCCTATCACTTTACACTACCTTTCCTTATCACTTCTCTCACTCTTTCCCTTACACTGCGTCGATTCCTTTTCATCAGATCTCTCCTTTTTCATCGCAGTATCAAGCCGAGTCATCTCCTTTTCTTGCCGAGCCCTGGTAAACCCTTGTTTTATGTTCATCTCTTTGTCTCTCTTTATCTCTTAATTGGTATTTGTTTCTCTTTATCTCTTAATTGGTATCTGTTTTTTATCTCTTAATTGGTATTTGGTTTTGTTATTCTCTGATCAAGAGTGTACGAAAAGCTACTAAATATTCTTCAGTTCCACTATAATTTCCAGTTTAATCTTTGTATGGTTGTACGTATACATTGATTGCACCTCCACTGGGCATGGTACATTTGGTATTTTGATATCATGTCAGTATATTCAACGCCAGAATCTGATTTATTTTCCAATGAGATGAAACCAGAACAGCTAGCTGGGTATTACTTACAAATTAATTGATTTGTATTTACTAATGCCGAAACACTGATGTCGTCGTAAAGTATTCACACAACTACACAAACTAGCTAACATCTCTGCCTACCAGGTGGCACTAGAATAGATTTAGCAATTAAATTGTTGGTTTTGGAACTTGTAAGAAGTGTTTTGGCCTAATCTATTCTTAATTCTAAACAGATGATATTTTTAGCAGTGAAGGAATTTGAGCATGTGCTCTCTAACTAATTTAGGTTACCTACTGCTGTTTGTATTACTATATCAGTGCTTCTTCACCAGCTCTCACTCTTCCAACTCTGCTTTTACTTTTGAATAATAAGAATGGTACCTCAATTTTCTACTGTAAGTTGCAGTGTGGTTATGTAAACTAAAATGGTAACAGTAAAACTCGCGTACTTAACAGTAAAATTCCTTATTTAAATTTTGACTTCCCATATTTTAATGTGAAAATGTGTTTATTTACTCGCGTACTTAACATAAAGTTTTTATCTTGATTGTTCTTTTGCTCCTGTTTTCCTTCTGATATTGTCCTGCCTACAGCTTGGATCGACCTATATTAACCTTGTGATTTGCGGGGTGTGAATTGTTTGCTGGAGTCTGAATGTATTTGATGATGGTTAGTCACTTGTAAATCATTTTTTGATACAAGTAAAATTGGTCAATTATCTAGTTTGCATATCAGAACAAAATTATTTATGCACATCCTTGTATGCATAAACATAAGAGCATAACGCAGAAGCATATTTTCATTTTATGGCGAGGTGATGCAGTTGAAATCAGATTGTGCAGGGCCATAAACGCAGATAATCTAAATTTGAAACCAATCTGAGGCCTTATTTTAAAATGAGGCCATAATGTTTGCCAAACATAAGTCATCCTATTTTTGACAAGCACTTCATACTTCTGCATAAAACAAGGAACTTTGCTTGTGTTTTGCAAATTTTAATTTGTGGAAATGCCTATAAATGTGTACTGCTTTTCACCAAAATTTCGCAATGACCTGTATAGTGTATGTATGTTGATTTTTTTTCCTTTTGGTTGAAGAGAATACATTATACATCATTGATCCTAGTTTTGAGTTGAGATCACCTGCTGACAGAGACGGGTATGTATTGCAAACTTTAAAAGAATTCACAACATGTATTGGCTTTATCACACTAGATACTTGGTGCAGGTATGATTGTACACTATTATGTTAGAATTAAGGAAAATGCTAGAGTTCCGAATTTATGGGTAATTGTCTAATATATATACTTGTAGTACTATTCATATACACATAGATGAATATGATGATTAAATTTAAATAGTTTTGTAAAGATAATTAACATGCTTGACATATGTTACATGTATTCACATTTAGTCCAATAAATTGTTTCCGTGCATTTCTAGTGTATTGACAATTTTTTTATGTGATTGTGATCATAGTTATCATGGCAAGAACTAAGGGTAACAAGGCACTGCAAAAGGGCAGTGTTAAGGACAACGGGAAGACAATTTCAGAAAAACAGGACATGGGCCCAAGTGTTTTGAACAAACAGAACAAGACGAAGAAACTTTCAAAGATGACACAGGACAAGGGAAAAGCCAAGGCCAAAGTTAGTTTGGCTTCGAGGAAAAAGATTGACAAGCGTAAGGGTAAGGGGAAGAAAATCATGACAAGGAGGCAACAGATTCAAGCTTTTAAGGAAAGTTATGGTGGTATGACAAGGACGGAAGTGATCAAGTGGAGGGGCCCAAAGCCAAGATCAAACTCTCAAGGATTGTTTGCCGCTGCTTTTCCAACCCATCCGACTCGCATAGACATTTCAAATGGGATGTAAGTTATTTCATTTCTTAGCAATATGCAATCATTATACTCTTAAATTGTTACTAGTGACATTAATTTAATTTTATGACACTTATAAATAAGCATAGAAATATAGAATAATAGCATTGATTCGTTGGGACTAATTTTTAAACTCATAAAATATGCATTTATTACGAGAACTTACCTTTAGTTCTTTACCTTTGTTTGAGTCTGTCAATCATGATACTAATGATTGTGCTTAATTATAATACATATGTAGTATAAAGAATAATTGTGCGAAGAAGACAATTTTGGGTGCCATACGTGCATTTTGGCCATACGTGCATTTTGGCCAGTGGGGTCCTACACTTGGACAGATTTAGAGGACAAGCATCCTGATTTCCCAGAAAAGGTTTGGGAAAACTTTAAGGTATGTCATATACACATACTTAAAATTATTTTACGTATTTTCCCGTGATGACTCTTTATGGTAAACTTGAATCATTATTTGACGCATAATTATGTTTATTGCAGTTGTATTTTAAGCACTTGAAGGGTCAAAGCCGGTCACAATCCAAAGCTATTGTAATCGAATACATCCAGGCAGTTTGCAAGCGGACATTGTATGAAGAAAAAGTGAGAGTTCGTGAGAAGGCAAGGACAACCGGAAAGTCTTTCTTGGAGCTCTGTCCATCCTACTATGATATTGAATTTTGGAAAGGATTGATAGAGTTTTGGAGATCAGAAGAGCATCAAGAAAGATCGAAAGTGGGGATTGATAACAGGAATAAAGTTACCAATTTGCATAGCTCAGGTTCAAGACCTTTCCAAGAAGTTGCTGAGGTGGTCCTTTAATTAATTTCTCATAATTCTTTTGATCGTTTAACTAGTATTTGATTTTTATGTTTTGTCAATCTTCGACCACTAATCTACTCTTGCTTAATTTTTTTTGCAGATAATGAAGGTGGAGAAAGCTGGAAAGATGCCAACGCATCTTCAACTTTGGAACCGAACTCATACTCGAGCTGGTACAGAACTTGACGAGAACGGAAACCCGAAACAGTACACCACTGTTGCTGCCATGGAAATCGCTGTAAGAATGTCGATTATAAATATATTTGCACTTTTAATTTAAGCACATCATCCATATGTCTTCAGAGCATGTCGTATATAATAACATATAACATGGTGTGATATGTTTCAGACTCGGTATGCGTCGATCTTGAATGATAAAGGGGTTGATCAGACCCAACTTGATGAGAGTTTGGAGCCCTTTGACTGGTGGCTGCAGGCCACGACACCAGGGCTGAGCAAGCCAAAAAAGGGTAAGCTGATTGGTTATGCCCGTGTTCCGGCTCGAAAACTCTTGGCAGACTTGGCAAATAACCACTAGAAGCGTATTGCGAAAAATTCATGCTCATCGCTCGAAGGCTCCTCTAGCTCTACTGCTGGGCATAAGATGCCGAATGACACTTTTATGAAGGTGGTCTCTGGGGTGTTGGATTATTTGAAAACCAATCCAGAATCTTACCAGAGAGATCTCAATGATGAGCAAATTGAGAGCCTAACTGAGGCGGCTTTGAGTCTTGGCGATCCAGCTGCTAGAAGTCAGTTCTCGCAATTAATTTCCCAGGAAGTTGTGCATGTTGTGAAGGAAATTGTTACTGACATGTTCGAAAAATATAAAACGGTAGTTTCATTTTATAAACATTTTTCCAATTTTAGCATTCAGTTATTCATGGACTGTCATGCAACTCTATTAACTCTTTTTACTTCAACTGTAGGCTGTTGCTGAGGAGGGAGGTAGCGAGGCTACTTTGGATGAATCCGACTACACGGATGAAAGTGATCAAGACAACGATGTTGACTGCAATGGTGGTGAAAAGACAACGATGCTGACTGCAATGGCAAATGGCAGTGAAGAAATTGTCGAAGAAGACATTGGTGAAGATGGAGAGAGCGTGGCTAGTGGCTAGGATGCTCATGCCTCTGAAATGGATTAACCGTATGGTTTGTGGTAATTTAGTACTTGGTTGATTATGCTTTGTTTGGTTTGGTTTTAATTATGGTTTGTGTAGAACTTGCTTAATTATGGTTGGATATTTTGCGTTGTGATGATATTCGGATCTTTTTGGTTTGTGGTATATTTGAATTATTGGTGTGATAAGGTAGAAATGTTTATTGGTGTGATAAGGTGGAAATGTTTATTGGTGTGTTTAGGTGGATGTTTAAGTATGTAATGATGAATGGTTTGATTTTGCGAGTGAATTGGTTTGTAGATGTTTAAGTATATTTGAATTATTCGTTGGTTTTTTGGTTTGTATGATTGGTACTATTTGCGGAACAGGGTAAACTAAAAACAAACATTTCTTACCACCTTCAAAAAAAGATGGTAGGAAATGAGCGGTAGGAAATGCTATCTTACAATCCTCCTGAAACAATTCCTACCGATGGGTGCAAAAGGAGACGGTAGGAAATAACTGTTTAGTTTCCACAATTTCCATGTCAGCAGCTGACGTGGCTGGTGACGTGTGCGGGCCCGCCCACGTGTCATATGACATGGCATCTGACGTGTTGCCACTTCATCGTCCAAGTTGGCATGTGGGTCCATGCCATGTGGCACGACACGTCATTATGTGGGCCCCACGTTGACCAGGTCAGTATCATTTCCTACCAAAGTCATTTCCCAATTAAGCATTTCCTACCGGAGGGGGACGGTAGGAAATGCCACATTTCCTACCAATTTTGGGTCTTTTCCTACCGATTTGACGGTAGGAAAAGCCCGTTTTTCTTATAGTGTAAGCAAGAGCAATTAAACAATCAAATTGGGGGAATTGGGAAAATCACACATCAATCATAACTAGGGTTCTACTTAACCCTAGATTAATTATCTACTCAAACATAATTAAACTAATAAAACAAGAGATATAATATGAACACATAATATTATAAAGAATAGAGAAAAACCTTCAATCTTCAAAGAAAAGTGAAAAGCTATCTCCAATCTCTCTCTGTATATGTCTATACGTACGTATGTATGTATACGTAACTATCTATCCCCCCTAATAATAATCATCTCTGATATTATATATGTCTCTAATAAAAAAGGTATTTTAATCCTTGAGGAAATTACAAGTACGTTTCCTAAACTGAATAGATTTTCAAGGAAAATTCGTGGTTGACTTTTCTCCTGTAGTTCTGGGCCGCTCCAGTTGTAATATGACATCTGTACCATCTTAGAATGATAGATAATTTAATTATCTTCGCGTGGGCTGTTGAATCGCCCAATTCTGACTTCTAGAACTCGAGATATGACCCAAATAGTGAATTGCGCGCGTGCTGCCCGATAAATCCGAATTTCCCTCTAATAAATCTCCAATTAAGCTCTTTATTCTCAAATCCTTCCAAGTTTAGAATTTCCTTGTTTCCTACAATAAAACATTAAAATCTATTAAATAAAAATCCAATTAAATGCAAAATATAATAAATATGAGGAATATAATCATATAAAATATATATAAATATACACTCTATCAAACATCCCCACACTTAGCATTTGCACGTCCTCGGGCAAATAAAGAAATAAAAACTATCCTAACTAACTAACAAACATCACTTTCGTAGATGACACAATTGCATTGAGCGTATGCAACAAGCCGTTAAATCCCTAGGCAGCCCTAGTAGGACGAGTTTTGTCTCGTGAGGGTTTATAGAAGATATACCCACAAAATCAAATATTTTCAATCACCAAGTCTTAAACATGCAACAATTCATAGTACTCCACATATGCAAACCTCAATCACACAACAATCTGAGACGATCTGAAAGTACACCACTTGCACAAAACAATCCAAGTATGCACACGTTGTCTTGACAGACAAAAATATCATGAAATAAACATCAAAGTCTCCTTCAATAAGTAAGCATGCCATGGATAGAAAATCTCACATTGCTCTCAACTCACAAAAGTGTATAGGTGTTTGCGTTTCACTCAAGTTCAATCAAAATAGACATGTGCTACCATATGCTTGGTTGTCCACCAAATCTCCACTACTTCGTATATGTGCATGCACAAATCAAAAGGTCTTCATTAAAGGTTGTAATGGGGCTTAGGTATGGGGTGGGATATCAAAGAAATAGGCTTACAAGTGGCTAAGCTTGATAAACTAATAGAGCATAATGTTCACTTCTAATTAAAGCACCCAACATGAATAGTAGATCATGTAAAAGATAATTAAACTTTCACAAGCATTAAACCCATAAGCACATCATTATGTACTTTCCACTTTCACATTGCAATAAGCAATGAACAATAACTATCATTCGATCTTCTTCAAATTTTTTCTTTTTTTTTTCTTTTTTTTGTTTTGAAGATCAAGCAACCACATTATATAATTCCCACCAAAATATCAAACCTTAACGAAGAAATCCCCACACTTGAACATTCACCCACCCTTAAGTTGAATCACAATGCTCTACCAGTAAATCAATATAAGAATAAATAAGTTGGCTCAAAAGTTATAGAGTGGTGATAATTGAAAGAAACAGACATAAGCTCAAGGGGGTTTACTAAGGATATAACTCATAAGGATAGTGTTTAGGTCAATGAGGTTAATCCTAGTGCCCTTATCATCTTCATGCACACACACAACATGTAGTCTCAACAAAGTATCAAAACAAGTTCTAGAGCAATGCTACTTGACGAACAACACACAACAAAGAAATTCGATTGATATAAAATGTATCAATCATTAATTAGGCTCAAAATCTCACAAGGTGAAAGCATGCTCGACTCACTAAATTTGACTAAGAAGCATCTCAAGTTTTTAAATTTTCGAAAACACACACAAGGAATTATCAAGCAACAAATGATTTTTATTCTATGATACAACACTCAAAATTAATCATGCAAAATTAGTCCACAAAATGTGTACTTATCCTCGCTAACATGCTTTTGACATGACAATTATATAGAAAAAGTTTTCTATTCTCTAATTTTTTTTTTTGATTTTTATCATATATATTTTTTTTTGGATTTTTTATACATTAAGAACGTATCCCCACACTTAAATGGTTCATTGTCCTCAATGAATAAATATAATATATACATAACTAAAAGATCCTAAAAACAAATACAAAAATAAAATAAAAATAATATACAAAGAAAGGTTAAAATACTCCCCTAGTGCATATGCACGAAGTGCCGTTGAAAAATTAATTGCAAAATGTTATTTGCAATGCTTCACTCCAAGCTATCATTCCATTATATATTCAAATGAGTCCATAATACAACACAAGAAGTCGTCCAGCTCAAGTGGTGGGAAGGGGCAAATAGAAGTTATTCACAAAGAACCCAAGGTCAGGGGTTCAACTCCCTTGGCCTTCCAATATTTTCAAAACATTTTTGCAAAGGGCTGCCACCAAGTAGATGACGTGGCTGACGACTCAGAGCTGACTGGATGCTGAGGTGGCAACTAAGATCCTGCTGGACAGATGACGTGGATGTTGACTGTGGTGACATGTGGCGAATGACATGGCGGTGAGGTGGCGAATGACATGGAAGACTGATGCAGACTTGGCGCCATGTAGATCCCAACCAGATTGGGCCAGAATTAAAGATTGGGCCAGAATTCAATTGCAGGCCCGAATGCATTACTTGAATGGATTGAACGCAAGTGAAATTCCCAAAAAATTATTAAGCTGACAGAGAGATGCACACCGTGGGTTGAGGGTAGCGCACCGCAGGTCCACAGATTTAATACTGACCATAGATTTTCGCCCCGCGGGTGTACATGCGCGCGCCGTGGTTTTTTTTTTTCGACAGGAATACATGCACTACAGTTAGTGATCCTTGCACCACAGCTACCTTTCAATTTTTATTTTTTTTTTCTAACAGAGGATTTTTGCACCACAGGTAGAGATTTTTGCACCGTAGTGAATTCGCACTCTTCGCCTTTTTTTTCCTAACGTTTTGCGAAACTATTTTTATCCTAAAACACTTCACACAAAACTCATCAAGGCACCTTGCGGGAATAAAGAAATAAAAATAAAAATATCTAAGCTTAAAAAAAAACTCATGGGTTGCCTCCCAAGAAGCGCATTTGTTTAACGTCGTTAGCCCGACGCCTGTTGACAATTATCCTAGCGAAAAAGCATATAGATGTACATATCTCCTAATTTGAATTAATCTAATGATGTGAGCACCAATTAGATAACCAAGAAGATACATAAATTGACATGTGAGACTCATGTGATGCTCACGAAATTTCGGGTTGTGAAAATATTTAGCAAAATCCGCATCAAAGCATTTATGACTACTTTTCACAAATACCTCCCAAATCGGGTCTACAGCAGGCATATACCCATTCTCAATCTTAGCATTCTTCAAGTCAAGCGTATCCAAATTCGGTTCTATCTCATCTACTACAATGGGAATCACAATATCCTTATTCGAATTTATATCTTCCACAACCATACTATCATCCTCGTCAAATAGCATGCAAAGAGAGTCATCTAAGAAATCAACATCATTTCTATCAAACGAGTTTTCACACAAATTAATTTCTTGAGAAACGTATGGGTCAATAAGAGTAAGACTATCAAAATAACCATCTTCATCATCAAACTCATCAAAAATTAGCTTACTATTACTAACCTCATTTTGCGACTCTTTGAACTCCGTACCACTCCACAAAGTTGCATCATCAAATTGACTCAATGGTATTTCCTCCGTTTGAGAGCGCCTCTCAACGAATTTAGTTACCTCTTGAGCTAGTTGAGCAATTGAGTTTTCAATCAACTTACCTTGAGTTTTCAACTCATTAAGACTTGTCTCAACCTCTTTATTCTTGTTCAGCTGTGCAACAACAACTCCTTCCAAAAGATTTTCCAAGTTGGATTTCTGTGGTGGCTGAGGTGGATTGTCTTGGTAGGAAAAATTAGTGTAATCTTCCCAACCAGAAGTGTAAGTATCAGCATAAGGATTATATTGTGGTGGCTGGTGAGGGTGGTCATGGGTATTGTAATAAAAATTACCATCCCAAAATTGTGTTTGATTTGGGTAGTAAGGGATATTAAATTGGCAATTATTTTGAGTATGTCCCTGTATACCGCAAACATCACAAGTGGCAAACAAAGAAGAATTTCTTGACTCAATATCATCGATCTTTTGAGAAAATGCCCGCATAGTCTCAACCAATGCCTCCATGCTTTCTTCTTGCTCATCTCTTTACTCGCTTAATTTCTTGTTATAGGAATCTGAAAATCAATTTTACAAGAAACAAGAAAAACCACAAGCAAAGATCAAACAGAACAAGAATATAGCCGAAGCAACACAACTAAACAACTTGGCCAAACTAACTCAAAAATTAACTAATCTAACACTGCTTTGTCCCCGGTAGCGGCGCCAAAAATTGGACAAGGCTGTCGCGTGCCTATCAAATAATAATATCTAACAAATCCTTCTAACTATGTAGTAGGGTAAGTCAGAGTCGATCCCACAGAGACAAACGTGTCAATAACCAGTTGTTCTCGATTCAATTCAGCCAAGCAAGTAACACAATAAAATATCAAAGATTATTAAACTAATTTTATACTAATGCAATTAATCAATTAACTAAAACTTCCAGAATTAAGTATCCCCACTAGCATGAATTAATGCAATCGTGAATTCCCTCCTCAATCAATCGTATAATACTCAACAGGAAAGGTGCGCCCTATAAATTACCAATAACCTCTCTCGAGTATTAATGGCTTCTCTAAAATACAATCAAGCCTATTCTCATGGTATCATGCAATTTAGAGACATTAATCACAGCACCCTAACTTCCTAACAATCCGTTCTACCTATTCTCATGGAGAAGTTCATGTCCTCATTGGATAAATCACAACCATCTAAATCCAACTCTCGTTGATAAATAGACAATGGTTCAAACAATAAACATAATCACGTCTGATTTGGAATTGCTAATTAAAACAACTCAATAAGCAAGAGCAATTAAACAATCAAATTGGGGGAATTGGGAAAATCACACATCAATCATAACTAGGGTTCTACTTAACCCTAGATTAATTATCTACTCAAATATAATTAAACTAATAAAACAAGAGATAAAATATGAACACATAATATTATAAAGAATAGAGAAAAACCTTCAATCTTCAAAGAAAAGTGAAAAGCTATCTCCAATCTCTCTCTGTATATGTCTATACGTACGTATGTATGTATACGTAACTATCTATCCCCCTAATAATAATCATCTCTGATATTATATATGTCTCTAATAAAAAAGGTATTTTAATCCTTGAGGAAATTACAAGTACGTTTCCTAAACTGAATAGATTTTCAAGGAAAATTCGTGGTTGACTTTTCTCCTGTAGTTCTGGGCCGCTCCAGTTGTAATATGACATCTGTACCATCTTAGAATGATAGATAATTTAATTATCTTCGCGTGGGCTGTTGAATCGCCCAATTCTGACTTCTAGAACTCGAGATATGACCCAAATAGTGAATTGCGCGCGTGCTGCCCGATAAATCCGAATTTCCTTCTAATAAATCTCCAATTAAGCTCTTTATTCTCAAATCCTTCCAAGTTTAAAATTTCCTTGCTTCCTACAATAAAACATTAAAATCTATTAAATAAAAATCCAATTAAATGCAAAATACAATAAATATGAGGAATATAATCATATAAAATATATATAAATATACACTCTATCAACTTCTGTTGCCCGTTTTCTCAATTTACTACGAACTCCATCAGGAACATTTTGTGGTTTATTGCTAGTTACAATGCCCGGGGGAAACAGCCGACCTTCAAGGCTTTCTTCAATTTGTCCAACGTAAAGGCTAGCGGTGCCAAGCCCTTTTATGAGTTGGTATTTTGCACAAGTCAAAGCCGTGTTGGGAAAGCGTTGGGGGACTATCGGCCTTTTGAGTTCCCTGATAGCATTCCTTGTTGGCAAGAAGAGTTTATTGGAGTGAAGGGGGGGGGGTAATCTTGCATACATTCCTAGCTTCCAAGTGAAAGTTGAGTGCTCGTACAAGGTGGATCGCATCTCGCTGAGTGAGAACACAATTGGAGTCTTGGTTGGGCTGGTAAAAGCCCTTGGAAGGAAATAGGATGAAACGGATTTCTTTGTTCCGACCGACCTGCAGCGACATTGTTGTAAGCGATTTATTTTTTGGACCTTAGCTTATTTTTTGCTTCTTTAAACTTTTGTCCGCTTATTATTGTGATTATGTGTGCACGCAGTGTTGGACCCTGAAAAGAGAGAACTGCCACCACATCCTCAATTAGGTCTCAAGGAACAGGAATTTTATTTGAATTTCTTGAGGGCCAAACCTAACCGCCCTGCGAGTGCCCAGGCTGCTGTTACCGGGGGTGATAGGATAGCCTCGCGGAGCAGTGGTCGTAGATGGCAAGCATTTGGGTCCCGAAAAATAAAGTAGTTGAGGCCGCTGTTGACACTGATGATTTTGGTGATCCCGTGGAGGAGGAAACGGAAGAGTTGGCGTCTGAACGAGGTGAGGATGAGGATCCCGGAATGGCCGAAGATGTTGGTGGGAATATTAGCTTAAATGCCTCAGAGGACGAAACGGGCGAGGTGGATGTGAAGGGAAGTGGGCTACCAGGAATCGGGTTTATGCCTGGCTCGGCTACGGTACGCAGAGCTGTTGCTCGGGCTGAAGCTAGTACAACCAATATAGGGTTCGCCAGCTGGAAGTAGGTGCTAGTGGAAGATGATGATGGTGACATTCGGACTCGTGAAGTGAGAGAACAAATTCAAAGGGTGGAGCGTGGAGGAGTTAGCCAAGTGTCTAAGCAGGCGGCTGGTAAGTCTCCTGTGATTGTACTCGACAGCCCAGAGAAAGTGGACGCCGGACACGCGGATGTGTTGGGTGTGAGGAGGAGAATGTTGAGAGCTATTCTGAAGCTGAGGATATTGGGTAGGGGACAGGAAATCACCCGGATGGGGATGAATTTGGCTTTGGGAGCGTTGTTCCTCCTCCGGTTTCTCCTTTGAAGAGGTTGAAAAGGAAGTTGGAGTTTGGAGAGAGCTCTAGGAGGAAGCCGGCTAAGGATGCCACTCCTGTTATGAGGAAGTTGATGGTTGCTACTGTTGGTGAAGCGGGGAGCTCTATATTGGGGGAGAAGGTTCCCGGACAGCATGTCGATTCTTCGGAGTCTGAATCCGAAGAAGTGGTGGTTTTTTCTGACAGTGATGACATGGTGGAAGATGATTGTGTCGGCCGTAGGTCGGGGTATGGCTATTTGTTCAAATATGCTCCCAATACCTTCATCGCGGCGTCGATGACAGACGATGATTATGCCAAGTTAAACACCATGGATTTTGATAAGATGTGCCGTCTTGGTCAAAAATATGCTGCACGGGTAAGCTTCCATTTGCTTGTTTACATATTATGGCTTTATTGCAGTAAATAATTGCTGTTTCTTGTATTTGCAGAGTCAGTGTGTTTATACTGGAATCATGGCCATAAGACATCATTACCACCAGCAAAATGATGTTTTGCATGGTGACTTGGAGCGTGTGAATGGTGAGCTAAAGTACGAGAAAATCACGAAGGAGAATGTTGTTAAAGCTTTGCAGGTAGTGGAGATGGAGAAATGTGAAGTTTCCAATGATTATGAGGCCTTGCTTGTCCTGTATAAGAGTGAATGTAGGATTGCTGCTAGGTTGGAAGAGGAGAAGGATGTGTTGCAGGGTGCTTTGAATGCAGCTAATGAAGAGGTAGAAAAATTGAAGGTTCGCTTGAAGCATGAGACCGATTGTGTTGTGGACGCTGAGAGGCACCTATCCTCCCCGCCAACTGAAGAGGCAGCAATTAATAAGTTTGTGAGAGTGATGCTTACCAGAAGGCAGTGGATGATGCGGTTGCAGCCAAGACTCAAGAAATCGCCAAAGAACTATCCGAAGCAAAATCTAAGGCAAAGCAAAGTAAGAAGAGGATCCGGTCTCTGAAATCGAAGTTGAAAGGGGCTCTGAAAAGCCATCCCGAGGATGTCCCTGTTGAGGGCGTTGAGGCCCAAGATGGAGAAAAATCAGAACCTATCGAAGTGCCAATTGCGGCCGTGCCACTAACTGCGGTTGTGTCGACCGGTACTGAGATGGTTGTAAATGTGTTGTTGGCGCTTGGTGCTGCCCCTCAGATTAATGAAGGCCGCGAAGGAGGTGTCAACATTGTCGTGGAGAGCTTTGGAGAACATGTCCCCGAGGCTGCGGTTGAAGAAAGGTTGAACACTCCTGTCCACCAAGGCAATGAGGTTCCTGGCATTGAAGGTGTTGGTGACCCGATTGCTTCGAAAGATGAGATGGATGCGGAAGTTTCCACTATGTTTTTCTTTTGAGTTTGTTTTTGGGTCCTCAACGGGCCTGTCCGTGTGATGACCTGAAAACATGAATATTTGTAATAGTTTTTGCAATTACTATCACGAAATATGCAAGGAAGGTGGACTGCATTATTTATTTAATCTTTTGTAATGAACTTGGGTAGTATGAATGTGATCTTTGATGCTATGGGCATTTGGTTGATTAGATTTCCTGCATTTTTCGTGTTTGTTTCATAATGCAAGTTTTCGTTTGTTTTTCCTTGTAAAATTTCTTTGAGCTGGTTTCATTGTTTGCTTTTTGTCGCTGTGTGCTTTGAACGTAGTTTTTCATTTTCTACCTTGGTTGCTTTATCTGACTTTTTGGTTGCTCGACCATTCGGCCGTTTGATTCATTGGTTGCTTGACCATACGGTCGTTTGGTCGCTTTGCTTGTTTTGTTAGTTGCTCGGCCGAACGGTCGTTTGGTTGCTCGACCAAACGGTCGTTTGGTTGCTTTATTCATTTTGTTGGTTGCTCAACCGAACGGTCATTTGGTTGCTCGACCAACCGGTCGTTTGGTTGCTTTATTCATTTTGTTGGTTGCTCGACCAAACGGTCGTTTATTTGCTTTTTGCTTTGTTGGTTGCTCGACCAAATGGTCGTTTGTTTGCTTTTTGCTTTGTTGGTTGCTCGAGCAAACGGTCGTTTGTTTGCTTTTTGCTTTGTTGGTTGCTCGACCAAACGGTCGTTTGTTTGCTTTTTGCTTTGTTGGTTGCTCGACCAAAAGGTCGTTTGTTTGCGTTTTGCTTTATTGGTTGCTCGACCAAACGGTCATTTGTTTGCTTTTTGTTTGGTTTATTTTTGAGGGGTTATCCGTCCCCTTTAGACGTGAAATGCCACTTCATTTACCTTGATGATATATGAAACTTCATTCCTCGGAAATAGAAAGGAACCAGCACTTTTTCATTGAAATTTGATATCAATACAACAAAAGAGGTTTGCTGCTCTATTGGGCCTAATACATGATTGTGGCTAATGGTCTACTGGTAATACTTCCTTAGATTTTCTGCATGCCAAGTTTTTTTAACTTCAGTACCGTCTAGCTTCGCGAGTTTGTAGGAGCCCGATCGTATGACTTGGATGACCTTATAAGGGCCTTCCCATTTGGGCTTTAGTTTGCCAGTGTATCTGGGATCTGAAGCTTCTGTTACTCTGTTAACTAGGTCGCCGACCTCAAAGTTTCTGATACGCACAACCTCAAAGTTTCTGATGCGTGTCCGTTTGCTGAAAAAATCCTTTGTTTTCTGTTTGTAAATTGCCATGCGGTCGACTGCATCCTCCCGCACTTCATCAAGTATGTCAAGATTTGTCCTTAGGCCTTGGGTGTTGGCCTCTTCTTCAAAGTTTTCAGCCCGGTATGATGGTGAGCCAATTTCAACGGGTGCCAAAGCCTCCGTCCTATATGCAAGTTTAAAGGGAGATTCACCCGTGCTTGTGCGTGCTGTCGTTCTATAGCTCCATAGGACGTTAGGTAGCTCTTATGGCCATTTCTTCTTGGATGGCGTTAGCCATTTTTCTAGGCCTCTTACTATGATTTTGTTCGTGACTTCGACTTGTCCGTTGGTTTGTGGATGGCAAACGGATGCTTTCTTGTGCTTGATTCCATGCTCGGAAAGAAATTTTGTGAACTTCAAGCCAACAAATTGTGTGCCGTTATCGGATATTATCACTTTTTAAATACCAAAGTGGGTGATAACATGCTCCCGGACAAAGCTAATAGCGTCCTCTTGGGTGATGTTTCTTAATGCCTTTGCCTCTGCCCACTTTTTCATGTAATCAATTGCCACCATAACATACTGCAGTTCTCCCTTAGCTTTTGGGAGATGGCCCATGATGTCGATACCCCAAACAACAAAGGAATCGGGGAGAGGATCGCGAATGGGAGAGCTGGCACCTTTTTGGCCATGTTACTGAATAATTGGCATTGGTGGCATCTTTTTTCGAAGCTTTTATAGTCTTTATGCATCTTTGGCCAGTAGTATCCTTGTCGTAGGATTTTATGAGCTAAAGCCTTTCCGGCCATATGGTCGCCACAGATGCCCTCGTGGACTTCTCTCATGCAGTAGTTTGCTTCCTTTTCATCAGCACACTTTAGGATTGGGGAGTCGAAACTCCGCTTGTACAGGACTCCATCCTTCATAAAATATTTGGTCGCTTGTGCTCTGATCTATTTAGCTTTTATCTTGTCTTCTGGGAGAGTGCCATTTTCCAAGTATTGGACTTAGGCAGTCATCCATGTCTTGGTTGGCGGGTCAATTTCCATGACTACTTTTTCTTGGATACTTATGGTACTGAGTTCCTCGAAGTAAACAGTGTCTGGGCTTGTTGCCTCTCCTCGCACCAGCTTAGATAGCATGTCCGCTTTGGAATTATCTGAGCGGTTGATTTGTTCCAGTTTAAAATCTTCAAACTTTCTTAAGGCGTCTTGAGCCCGGGCTTGATATTTGAGCAAAGTCTCGTCTTTGTTGTGTAGTCCCCCAAGGTTTGTCTAATGACCAGATGAGAGTCACTATATACAGATATTTTCTTGACTTACAAATTTTTTGCCAATGCGAGTCCTGCCAGAAGGGCCTCATACTCTGCTTGATTTTTCATGGCTTTGAAGTTGAGCTGAATGGCCTGTTTGACTTGAAAGCCGTCCGGGCTTTTGAGAATTAGTCCGGCTCCACACCGGCCGTTTGTGGAAGATCCGTCGACATATAGATCCCAGTAGGCATCTTCTTGTGGTTCTATGGCAATTGGATATTTTTCAGGATGAGGAGTTGCCTCAGAAAATGTACATTCTATGACAAAGTCCGCCAAGGCTTAAGCCTTGATCGCGGTCCTTGGGACATAAGTCAAGTGATACTGACTTAGTTCTATAGACCAATTGATGAGCCGGCCAGATAAGTCGAGCTTGTGTAGAATCTTCCTTAATGGTTGGTTTGTGACCACCCGAATTTCTCTTCCTTGAAAGTAGTGCTGTAGTTTTCTGCTAGCCATGACCAGTGCCAAGGCAAATTTTTGCACATTTGGGTAGCGGGTTTCTACATCCTTCAATGTTTGGCTCACATAGTATACTAGCTTTTTCTGGTCTTTTTCTTCTCTCACAAGGACTGCTCCAACCGCCTTGTCTGTGACGGACAAATATAATGATAGTGGTTCCATTGGCGGAGCCACTGCTAGCAATGGCGGTGATGAAAGATATCGCTTCAGGTCTTCAAATGCTTTCTGGCATTCTTCATTCCAGGTTATTGCCTTAGACTTGGTTGCTCCTTTTAAGGTGTCGAAGAAAGGTAAGCATCTGTCTGCTAACTTCGCTATGAACCAGCGCAGTGCGACTAGAGGACCGGTTAGCTTCTTCACATCTTTGATTGTCTTGGGTGGCTGCATGTCCATTATTGCCGTTATTTTCTCGTGGTTTGCTTCAATTCCTCTGTTTGACATAAGAAAACCAAGGAATTTTCCCGCGTCCAAAGCGAAAGTGCACTTGTCTGGATTGAGCTTCATATTGTATTTTCTCAAGGTGGTAAAGTGTAATAACCCTAACTTTAGCAATGCTACAGTGATCACATGAATTGTAAAATTTGAGGATTTAGGGAAATGGTATGTAGGTACACTATAATTGAAACAGAAAATGAGTAAACAGAAACCATATTCGTGTTGAACTAAGAAAATAAGTGACTCGAAATGACGATAGATTTCAGAAATTCCTGAATATGGATTCTGGAGAATTTTGATTTCGAATAAGCTTCTACTGGATATTAAGGAGCATGGAGATATTAAAGGAATTATATTTTGAGGAATTAGTGAATTAGGGTAAAATAAGGGATTATTAAGTTAAGGAAATACCAAAGGAATTTGGATTGTTAAACCACTGAGATAACGAGATATATTCGAAACGAACCACAACTAGACGAGTATGGAAACCAAACAACCAAGATTATAATATAACAAGGACATATACCACATTATTAATTACCAAAATTATTAACCTTTTACTTAGAAAATCAAGAAAAGGATTAAAGGATGCATCCAATGACATCACTAGTGACATCACACTCCACTAACACTTATTTAAGGGGCAAATTAGTCTTTTAAAAATGGGATTTTCCACAAAACTCTAGAACTCTCAAGAGATTAAGACAAGATGAGATAAGATTAAACAAAAACACAAAAGAACTCTCCCCATCCTCTTCATTCCATTCGGCCACTTTAGAAAAAAAAACAAAAATCAAAACCGTAGTTCGAAGCCATCTAAAATCAAGGGAAAATTCAAGGAGCTTGCTTGGGTATAGGTTAAGGAATGCTATGAATCCTAGATTCTAAATCCATTCCATCTTTGAGATATAAAATCATGAAGGTGATGATGAATAGTAACTTATATGGATTTTATGTTTTGTTTTGAAAGATTAAGGTGTGTTAAGGTTGTTTAAAGGTGTACCAAGGACAAAAAGCATATATTAAGAGTATTAAAGCTTCAAAGAAGGTATAATGTCTTCACCCCTCTTGAGTTTTATGATGAATATTAATGGTATTAGTAGTTAAGTGGTTATAAGTGATGAAATCATGATTATATATGTGTTTAAAAGTGCTTTTATGGTATATGAAAGGAGTATGTGCTTGTAACCATGGTTGGTAAGATGACCACATGGTGTAGGTGATGGTGTATAAGGTAGATGATGGATTTGGAGGAGTTGAATTTTGGAAAGTATGAAAATATAGTTGTTATATATAATGCCCGATTTTCGTTAAACAAAATATATACCCTGTTTTTGGTCCCCATATTCGTACGGTAGGTTTCTGTCCAGAGCACCCACTGATCATGAGAGGGTAGAGCTTGGTTCATAGATCGTTTTAATATAAAGTATGTTAAAATCTGATGAACGGTTTAGGAGAAAAGTCAGTTTTAGTGAAAGACGTTCGAGAACCGAGAAAACGTAATTGTATCAATTTTGAGGCTATAATTACCATACTTAAACATTTTTAAAAGTTATAAATTTTGGGATATTGTAGTGGGGTGGACAGAGGACCATTACCAGTTGACCTTGCATTAAAATTCGGAATCGATATTTTATGAGGATTTTTACAGTCGAGAGTGGTTGTTAAGGAAAGAATGTAAATCGTTAAGAACTTTAATCGGGAATAAGAATGGTTAAGTCCTCAAGGCCTTTTAAGATAGTAATGGGATATTATAAGGGTGTTATTATATGAGCGTAGGTGGTTAAGTGGAATATGTTCTGATAATGATCCTTTTTGTGTTTATAGAGACTTCGGGAGAGCCACGAGCTATACTTCCGACTTACAGAGATCGAGGCAAGATCCATCTATCCCTACTTTGAAAATTATTTATCTTCGGAATAAAAATGATATCATGGAATATATATATATGTATGTTATGTTATTGTTGCTATGTTGCAAAGAATATATATTTCCTTGATTTTGGGAAATTAAAGAGAGATGGATATGATTTATGAAATATGGATATAAAGATGATTACGAATGGAGCGAATATGCTCTATGGTAAAAGAGATATGAAAGGGAATGGTATCAGTTGTTATCTAGGGTTATATGGTTTATAATACTATACTAAAAATATTCTCTTTGAGTATCAGTGGTTTAATAAATATTATTTGATTATTATTCACTACTTTTAAAATAGACGGAATATTTTATGAATATAAAAGTATATTTGATTCCTTGAATATGAACGAGATGTCTGGATCATAATCAAAGCATTATGTTATATATATATATATATATATATATATATATATATATATATTTTACAGAAGTAATGTGTGAGAATGGAAATGATATGAGTGAATGATATGTGGAAATGAAAGCGAGAAAATGGAAATGTGGAATGATATTTTATAAAGGGAATAATGATTTGACGAAAAGGGGGATTGCAACAGACTTGCGTAAGTGGCTGTGTCAGGGTTGTGTGCGACACAGTCCAGCATTTATTATTTTTATTACGGCACGAAGATGCCAAGGGAGGATGTTAGCAGGTGGCCTTCCTCCAGGGATGATCTTCATTCCTTCTACCGGTAGTAAAAAGAGAGCAGGTACGATTAGGCGACTGATCATCGTCCTAACGTATCAGGCGACAGCAGATATCCCCAATGTTTTTGAAAAGAAAGTGTTGATAATGGTTTTCAGATTTCTATACTGAAAACAGAATAATGATATGAGACGATGGAATTATGGTTACAGATGAAGAAAAACTGATATTATATTATTTTAGATTTCTTTCTTATAATAGTAAGTGGATGATGTATTATTAAATAAGAGCTTTATTCTTCCTTAAGGATTATAATTGATTTCTGCTTATATATGTATACCTATTTACATTTTAAATTCTAGTTACAATATTATCTTGCTGAGCTATTATAGCTCACTCTTGCCACTTATGTATATAGCAGCTAGGTCCCATGCCAATTCTACGCACTACACCCCGCAAGAGGGTAAGGGAAAGGCGACCGTTTGAGCGAGTGCTGGCGACCATCCCCGAGGTAGTGACAAGCGAAAGGGACTTAGTAGACTTATGTAAATTAAGTGTGTAAGTTTGTAATAAACTTCTGGTTGTTGAAATGCTTCCTGTAGAGGTAATATTCAACAATGTACTTAGTAGAATTCTGGGTTTGTAATAACTGTTTAACTCTAAACTTTTAATATTGTGGAGGTTGTTCTATGAGCATATGACTGGTGTGTGTGTATTAGTGGGGGGGGGGGGTCAATTGCATAAGTATTAAATTTTTTTTAAAAAAAAGACTCAAGAGATATAGATATTGATCGAAAATTGGACCGTGATGACCTGGATCCTTGACCCCGGATCTAGGGGCGTCACATATGGTATCAGAGCTAAGAGTCATAATGCTCAAGAACAAGAGTAATAATAATAATTGTATCAGTAATAATATAAATTGTGAACTCCCATCGAGTTCAAGGGTGGTATATCGCAGATAGTTTTATTTTAAGCATTGATTATAATTTTATAGATTATTACTAATAGAATTTTATTTTTTTTATTATAGGGATCAGAGATGGGAGAGCCGAGTCGAGACCCTCAGTGGATAGGATTGTCAGAGCAGGAGCTTGTAGATCTACAGCTAGCCGGGGTAGAAGTTCCCGAGTATGCGGTCGATGACCTCAGCTAGCCGGAATAGTGATGAATAGTAACTTATATGGATTTTATGTTTTGTTTTGAAAGATTAAGGTGTGTTAAGGTTGTTTAAAGATGTACCAAGGACTACAATCATATATTAAGAGTATTAAAGCTTCAAAGAAGGTATAATCTCTTCACCCCTCTTGAGTTTTATGATGAATATTAATGGTATTAGTAGTTAAGTGGTTATAAGTGATGAAATCATGATTATATATGTGTTTAAAAGTGCTTTTATGGTATATGAAAGGAGTATGTGCTTGTAACCATGGTTGGTAAGATGACCACATGGTGTAGGTGATGGTGTATAAGGTGGATGATGGATTTGGAGGAGTTGAATTTTGGAAAGCATGAAAATATAGCCGTTATAATGCCCGATTTTCGTTAAACCAAATAGATACCCTGTTTTTGGTCCCCATATTCGTACGGTAGGTTTCTGTCCAGAGCACCCACTGATCATGAGAGGGTAGAGCTTGGTTCATAGATCGTTTTGATATAAAGTACGTTAAAATCTGATGAATGGTTTAGGAGAAAAGTCAGTTTTAGTGAAAGACGTTCGAGAACCGAGAAAACGTAATTGTATCAATTTTGAGGCTATAATTACCATACTTAAACATTTTTAAAAGTTATAAAATTTTGGGATATTGTAGTGGGGTGGACAGAGGACCATTACCAGTTGACCTTGCATTAAAATTCGGAATCGATATTTTATGAGGATTTTTACAGTCGAGAGTGGTTGTTAAGGAAAGAATGTAAATCGTTAAGAACTTTAATCGGGAATAAGAATGGTTAAGTCCTCAAGGCCTTTTAAGATAGTAATGGGATATTATAAGGGTGTTATTATATGAGCGTGGGTGGTTAAGTGGAATATGTTCTGATAATGATCCTTTTCGTGTTTACAGAGACTTCGGGAGAGCCACGAGCTATACTTCCGACTTACAGAGATCGAGGCAAGATCCTTCTATCCCTACTTTGAAAATTATTTATCTTCGGAATAAAAATGATATCATGGAATATATATATATATATATGTGATATTATTGTTGCTATGTTGCAAAGAATATATATTTCCTTGATTTTGGGAAATTAAAGAGAGATGGATATGATTTATGAAATATGGATATATAGATGATTACGAATGGAGCGAATATGCTCTATGGTAAAAGAGATTTGAAAGGGAATGGTATCAGTTGTTATCTAGGGTTATATGGTTTATAATACTATACTAAAAATATTCTCTTTGAGTATCAGTGGTTTAATAAATATTATTTGATTATTATTCACTACTTTTAAAATGGACGGAATATTTTATGAATATAAAAGTATATTTGATTTCTTGAATATGAACGAGATGTCTGGATCATAATCAAAGCATTATGTTATATATATATATATATATATATTATAGAAGTAATGTGCGAGAATGGAAATGATATGAGTGAATGATATGTGGAAATGAAAGCGAGAAAATGGAAATGTGGAATGATATTTTATAAAGGGAATAATGATTTGACGAAAAGGGGGATTGCAACAGACTTGCGTAAGTGGCTGTGTCAGGACTGTGTGCGAGCGACACAGTCCAACATTTATTATTTTTATTACGACACGAAGATGCCAAGGGAGGATGTTAGTAGGTGGCCTTCCTTCAGGGATGATCTTCATTCCTTCTACCGGTAGTAAAAAGAGAGCAGGTACGATTAGGCGATTGATCATCGTCCTAACGTATCAGGCGACAGCAGATATCCCCAATGTTTTTGAAAAGAAAGTGTTGACAATGGTTTTCAGATTTCTATACTGAAAACAGAATAATGATATGAGACGATGGAATTATGGTTACAGATGAAGAAAAACTGATATTATATTATTTTAGATTTCTTTCTTATAATAGTAAGTGGATGATGTATTATTAAATAAGAGCTTTATTCTTCCTTAAGGATTATAATTGATTTCTGTTTATATATGTATATATATGTATACCTATTTACATTTTAAATTCTAGTTACAATATTATCTTGTTGAGCTATTATAGCTCACTCTTGCCCCTTATGTATATAGCAGCTAGGTCCCATGCCGATTCTACGCACTACACCCCGCAAGAGGGTAAGGGAATGGCGACCTTTTGAGCGAGTGCTGGCGACCATCCCCGAGGTAGTGATAAGCGAAATGGGCTTAGTAGACTTATGTAAATTAAGTGTGTAAGTTTGTAATAAACTTCTGGTTGTTGAAATGTTTCCTGTAGAGGTAATATTCAACAATGTACTTTGTAGAATTCTGGGTTTGTAATAACTGTTTAACTCTAAACTTTTAATATTGTGCATGTTGTTCTATGAGCATATGACTGGTGTGTGTGTGTGTATTATTGGGGGGTCAATTGCATAAGTATTAAATTTTAAAAAAAAAGACTCAAGAGATATGGATATTGATCGGAAATTGGACCGTGATGACCTGGATCCTTGACCCCGGATCTAGGGGCGTCACATAAAGCATTCTTCTCGGTCTTTGAGATGAGATTCTCTGAGGAGAGATTTAACAATTAGATCGTCCACATATGCCTCCATATTCCAGCCTAGTTGACCTTTGAAGATTTTGTTCATAACCCGCTGAAAGGTTGCTCCGGCATTGATCAAGCCGAAAGGAATGACTTTGTACCAATACACGCCACGGTGAATGATGAAAGCTTTTTTTTCTCTATCTTCAGGGGCCATTTTAATTTTATTGTAGCCCGAGAAAGCGTCCATAAAGCTCAAAATTAGATGACCCGCCGTTGCGTCTATGAGTTGATCGATGGTGGGAAGCGGGTAGGGGTCTTTTGGGTAGGCGGCATTAAGATCCATGTAATCTACGCACATTCACCACTTGTCGTTTGCTTTCTTTAGTAACACCATGTTTGCAACCCATTTTGGGTAAGTTACTTCACAAATCAAGTCTGCATCTAGCAGTTTATCAATTTCCACATCTATTACTTTTTGTCACTCTAGGGCAAAGTTTCTTCTTTTCTGAACTTTTGGATCTCTTTTCGGATCCACATTGAGTTTATGGATTGCCACGGACTCATCCATCCCGGGCATGTCTTTGGGACTCCATGCAAACACATCAGCATACTTTCTTAGGACTTCCATTAGCTCCTTCTTGAACACTGATTCTAGGCCGGCCGCGATGCTAACGGACTTTGTTGGGTTGCCCGGGATAATCTCTATCTTTTCTGTATCAGTCGCCTGGACAAGAGGTGGGTTTTCATCCCGCTTGAGACATTTCTTCAAGGTCGCATCTATTCTTGGGGGATCTTCTAGCAGAGGTTCATGACCATCAATGCATTGTACCTCCTTTTTCCTTTTATAGCTTTTGAGTTGTTGCTCTGCATGGCGCTTTCGTTTCTCTCGCTTTTTCTTGTTTGCTTTTTCCCTGCAGACGTTGCTGGGCTCGGTGGCCGCTGGGGTGAGGGCTATGCCATAGCACCATTTTGAGGTTTCTGAATTTCCTTTAATCTCCCCTACTCCATTCGAGGTCGGAAATTTAATTTTAAAATGAGAGGTAGATGTGACCGCTTTGATCATGCTGAGTGTGGGTCTGCCTAGTATAATTTTGTAGGAAGAGGCAGTGTTGATTACGTAGAACTTGACTATGCGACAAACTTGCCTTGGTGAATGGCCAAAGTAAACGGGCAAGCGGGCGATGCCCATGATTGGAACTGCGTTGTGGCCAAAACCGTAAAGAGGAGCCTCATCGGGGCATGGCTCTAATTCGGAGTTTTGAAGTTTGAGATGGTCCCATGTGTATTTGAAGCATATGTCTACAGATGAACCGTTGTCAACCAAGATTTGCTTAACTTCATTATTTGCCACATCCAAAGTTATCACTAGCGCCTCCGTGTGGTTAGGATTAGTTCCTTTGTAATACGCGTCCGTCAAAGTAATTGGGATGGTTGCTCCTTGTGATACTGTGTAGACAGGATTGCCTTCCCTGGTCGGGGAGACTTGTCCGCCAAAGACCGTGTTCACCACATTCTTGTTGCGATTCTGTGAAGTAGGGGTTGCGTTGGTCTGGCGGGGCAAATATTGGTTTAGGTTCCCTTTCTTGAGCTATTTCTCGAGGAAATATTTGAAGGCTAGGCAACTCTCTGTGTGATGCCCATGCGTCTCATGGTATTCGCAATGCTTATCTTTGGGTCTACTTTCTGGTGGGGTGAACATTGGAGGTGGTGGCAGGTAGAATGGTTTTCCCTTTATTTCTTTGAGTATCGTTGCTCTTGGCAAAGTAAAATTGGTCCATTCTGGCTCCGGGTTCCTTGGTGGCCTTGGCGGGTTTGTGGGTCCAAATCGATCTTTTACGGAAATAGTAGGTGGTGGTCTCGAATCCGGCGACATGCCATGAGTTGTTTGGACTTGATTCTGCTCTTGTGCTGGCTTAGTATAGGACGCATTTCTCTCCCTCTAGAAATAGGGGGTTCTTTGAGAGGATGGTGGGGCCCTAGATTGTTTGAGCATTTTGAGTGACTCCATTTCGTTGATTGCTTGGGATGCTAAGTCATATGCTTTGGCCGGCGTAGTGGGTTTGGCTTCTATCAGTTTGCAAACATATTTCTCGTATTCATACGGGTTGAGTCCCCACCTCAGATGTACCAATGCTTCTGTCTCATTTACGCAGACTATCTTGTTTACCGCCTCCTTGAAGTGGTTAATGCAACTTTGGAGTGATTCTCCATTTTTCTGGGCAATTGTTTCTAGGAAGACGGTGTGTACTTCATGTTGTTGATTAGCCTTAAATTTATTCAGAAAGAGTTTTTTGAATTCCGCCCATGTATCAATTGATCTCGGTGGTACACGGAAAAACCACCTTTGGGCACCCCCCGAAAGGTAGCGGCAAAGAAACGACTGCGGGTCAGGTCGTTATATTCGTAATGTAGCGCTAGCTGATCGAAGAAACTAAGGTTCTCTTCGGGATCCCCCAACCCGTCAAATGAGTTGAAGCTGTAGTGTTTAATACTTTTCTGTTTGGATTCGGCCTCTAGACGGTGGGTGAAAGGTGACTCACCCATTTTGGTATTGCTTTCGCCTTCTATCTTCTTCTTGAGTTCCAGTGGTGTATTGAGCATATCCGCGTTGGTGGGTTGCGTACTTCCTATGATTACCACGGGTGGTGATTTGTCACGGCGGTCATTTCTTCGCTGGACTCTCTCATAATCGGCCTTAGCTTTCTCATACTCTGCCTTCTTGTCTATGAGGAATTTGCGTAGGTCTCTGCATTTTCTGTTGCGTTCCCATGTTTCCGGATGGTGATCAGGACCGCCATGTATTTGGGATTGGTTTCTATATAAGTGTTTAATTAATTAAAAAAGTATATAATTTTAATATTGGTAAGTGAGGGTGTTACAAGTTGGTATCAGAGCTACAGGTCACAGTCACTGAAACAATTAGGTGGGGAGCTGGGTTAGAGTAATAGGAAGGATTAGGATCGTTATACGAGAGTTAGTATATCTAATTATAAGGTAATTATGTTATTACAGGCCCCAAGCTCTAGCTCAGACTCCGATCCAGATGAGGGCTCAGTAGGAGTGGCTCCAGTGTCACGGCAGGCACCACCTAGGGTTATGCAGCCATATATAGGACCTCAGAGCTCGGTTAACGGGCCAGCTTATCGTTATACCCCATTGCCAGTTCCGTACTTTGAGCATGAGCGATTGGGCAGAGAGAGGGATTATCTCTTGGGTCAGGTGGCAGAGTGCAGGCCATGAGGGCGGCTGATACAGATGTGGTGAGACAGCGAGACAGAGCATTGGTGGAGCTGGAGGAGCTGGAGGAGATCCGGAGACGCTTGCAGGCGATCAAGAATGTTATTTCGATTCGCACGCAGAATATGCCTAGAGATGAGCCGGCAGTTGTTACACATCAGATGACTCTAGCCTTGGTGATGGCGGACCTGGATAATATTCTTGGACCAGCTCAGTGGGGAGGATCAGGCGGGGACCAGTGATGGTTAGGATAGCACGATGACACACCTTGTATATAGAGGCATAGTATGATGGTAGTAGCATATCGGAACTTGCAGTACAACCAGTTTTGTTGTAGATATCTGTTGTACTGTGACTAGATGCTAGCAGTTTCTCTTTTAGTGTTATGTTGTACCTCTATCGAAGCGTTGTTTTTACGCTTGTACCAGATATATATGATGATCCCTTTCTGCAAAACTGCGTTAAATTCCTTTCATATTGTCATTTATTTTAAGCATCATATTTACCTATCAGCATTGAATTTATTTTCAGCACTGCTTCTTTTTCTAGTACTGCATTTACCTTCAGTACCGTATTTAATTTCAGCATTATGTTTACTGTTCCGTTAATGCATTTACCAGATATTCATGAATACCTTGTATAACTCTGATTTTTGCATCCTGTTACACCTTGTAAACCAATTGTTGACCCGATTAATGGCTGGGAACCTTGAATTATATTTCAATAGTATATTCACTGTCTGCTTAAATTAGATTCTTTTGATTTATTGATTCTTGAATCTGAACCTAATGATTGTCCGTTGATTTCAGAAATATGCCTCCAAGAAAGAAGAAACAAAATACTCGAACCCCCAATCAGGATGAACAAGCCAACCCACCTCCTGTAGGTCAGATAGACCCTGCTTTGGCTCAAATATTGCAGATTCTTGTTCAGCAAACTGCTACTCTAGCACAGCAACAGCAACAGTTACAGAAGCAGCTGTTGGCTCAGCAACAACAGCAACAACAGCAAAAGCAGCAGCAGCAACAACAACCCGTTCCTCCGGTAGTCACCTTTAATTCTTTTCAGGTAGTTAAACCTCCAGATTTCAAAGGGGCAGCAGATCCCATAGAAGCGAGATCATGGTTAAAGGAGATGAAGAAAGCTATTGAGTTAGTAGGGGTTCCAGCAGATAAGCAAACCTAATATGTGAGCTATTTTCTGAAAAATGAGGCTATGTACTGGTGGGAGTCAGTGAAGGCTCTGGAAGCTACAAAGGTAATTCCTTGGGCAAGATTTAAAGAGTTGTTCCTAGAGAAGTATTTTCTAGATTTCATGAAGGATCAGATGGAGATGAAATTCCTAGAACTGAAACAAGGTAATATGAGTGTGTTGGAATATGAAGCTAAGTTTACCGAGTTAGCGAGGTTTGTCCCGACATATGTGGATACAGACAGAAAGAAAGAAAAAAGGTTTCAACAAGGGTTAAAGCCATGGATTCGCAGTAAGTTGGCGGTTTTGGAGTTGGATACCTATGCAGCGGTGGTGCAGAAGGCAATGATTGCAGAAGGAGAAAGTGAGTTATATTTTAAGGAAAAAGAGGGAAGGAAAAGGAAGGCGGGCGCAATAGAAGGACGACAGTTGCAGAGCAGTTCTCAGAATGTTCCGAATAAGAAACCGGGGTTCCAACCAGGGAAGAATGGAATTTCTAAGAAACCAGGAACGGGAAATGGAGGACAAGGAAGTCGACCACAAGATTCAAATCAACAGAAGCTTCTTAGGCCACCTTTGGCAGAATGTAAGACTTGTGGGAAAAGGCATTCGGGAGTGTGTGCTAAGTTGGAGGTGACATGTTATAAGTGTAATCAAAAGGGACACTATGCTCGGGAATGTAAAGTAGGGATTGTTTGTCATCGCTGTGGAAAGCCAGGGCACGTGATGAAAGATTGTAAGGTACCTTTAGTCAAGCCTCCAGTTCCGGCTAATCCTATGATTCATACAATAGAGGCACCTCCACGAGTGAATGTTCGACCATTGGCTAGGACCTTTAATATGACCATGAACGAAGCTGTTAAGGATTCTGATGTGGTGGCAGGTAAGCTTCCTATAAATTCTGTACATGCCAAAGTATTGATTGATTCAGGGGCTACGAAATCTTTTATATCTATAGAATTTGCTCGAAAGTTGAATTGTGAAATGTGTATGTTACATGAAGCTATAGTTATAGAAATCGCTAATTCAGAGCGAATCCCAGTTACTCAAGTGTGTCCTCGTTGTGAAGTAGACATTTCAGGGCATCATTTTTATGATGATTTAATACCTTTCCAGTTAGGCGAATTTGATGTAATTTTAGGAATGGATTGGTTAACAAAGAACAATGCGCAAATTGACTGTAAGAATAAGAAGGTGATACTCAGATCCCCTGATGATGTAGAAGTTACCTTTAGAGGTCAGAGACAGACTAAGAGATTTTTAACGATCATGCAAACTAAGAGGCTGTTGAGACAGGGATGCGAGGGCTATATGGCTTATGTCATGGATACCAAGAAAGAGGTACCTAAAATAGAGGAAATACCAGTGGTGAATGAGTTTCTCGATGTTTTCCCAGATGAACTTCCCGGGTTACCTCCGGATAGAGAAATAGAATTTACCATCGACTTAGCACCAGGAACCGAACCCGTGTCAAAGGATCCTTATCGAATGGCACCTGTAGAGATGAAAGAATTGTCTATTCAGTTACAAGACCTCTTAAAAAAAGGTATTATCAGGCCTAGTGTGTCTCCGTGGGGAGCTCCGGTATTGTTTGTGAAGAAGAAGGACGGGAGTATGAGATTATGTATCAATTATCGAGAGTTAAATAAGTTGACCATTAAGAATAAGTATCCTTAACCGAGAATTGACTATTTGTTTGACCAGTTGAAGGGAGCGACTTGTTTTTCAAAGATTGATCTACGGTCAGGGTATTTCCAGTTGAAGATTAAACCGGAAGACGTTCCAAAGACCGCGTTTCGGACTAGGTATGGGCATTATGAATTTTTAGTAATGGCGTTTGGGCTAACCAATGCACCGGCAGCGTTCATGGATTTAATGAATAGGGTTTTTAAAAAATATCTGGATAAGTTTGTGATTGTGTTTATAGATGATATTTTGATATACTCAAAAACCGAAGAAGAACATGCAGGGCATTTGAGGATAGCTCTAGAAACGTTGAGAAAAGAGAAATTGTATGTAAAGTTTTCTAAGTGTGAGTTTTGGTTGAAAGAAGTGCAGTTTTTAGGGCATGTCATCAGCAGCGAAGGGATTAAAGTGGATCCTGCTAAGATTGAAGCTGTGATGAACTGGGAGAGACCTAAAACACCTACAGAAGTTTGAAGTTTCTTAGGATTGGCGGGATATTATCGAAGATTTGTTCAAGACTTTGCGAAGATAGCCACCCCACTAACAAAGTTGACAAGGAAGAATGAAAAGTTTGTGTGGAATGAGAGGTGTGAAGAAAGTTTCCAGGAATTGAAGAAGAGATTGGTGACTGCACCTGTGTTGACACTTCCAGACGAAAAAGGAAATTTTGTGATCTACAGTGATGCATCTCACAAGAGTTTAGGATGTGTATTAATGCAGCACGGTAAGGTAATTGCTTACGCTTCGAGGCAATTGAAACCTCACGAACAGAAATATCCTACACACGATTTGGAATTGGCCGCGATTGTTTTCGCCTCGAAGATTTGGAGACATTATTTGTATGGGGAAAGGTGCGAAATTTATACGGACCACAAGAGTTTAAAGTATATTTTCACCCAAAAAGACTTAAACATGAAGCAAAGGAGATGGTTAGAATTGCTCAAGGATTATGATTGTACAATTAACTATCATCCCGGGAAAGCGAATGTGGTGGCTGACGCTCTAAGTAGAAAGGAGAAAATTAACATGTTTACACTACCTGAGGAGTTATATAGAGAATTTGAGAAATTAGAGATAGAAGTCTACGTGCCTACAAGCAGTACAGATAAGGGTTACACCATGACGTTTCAGCCCGAGTTGTTAGAAAAGATTCGCAGATGCTAGAAGGAAGTCATGAGCGGAGATGTTAACAAGTTAACAGGTGAGGAAATATGCACTCAAGTAGACGACGGTGGAATATTGAGATTTTCTTCACGCATTTGGATACCGAATGTGACGGAATTAAAGAATGAAATTCTACAGGAAGCCCACAGTTCGAAATATTCGATTCATCCTGGAAGTACAAAGATGTATCGAGACTTGAAAAGAAACTTCTGGTGGCCGGATATGAAGAGAGATATTGCCGAATGGGTGAGTAAGTGTTTAACCTGTCAAAAAGTAAAAGCTGAACATCAGAGACCATGTGGGATGCTACAACCATTAGAAATTCCCGAGTGGAAATGGGAGCATATTGCGATGGATTTTGTGGTAGGTTTGCCAAGGACGAGAGCTAATCATGATGCTATCTGGGTAATTGTTGATCGATTAACGAAATCTGCACATTTCCTTCCGATAAATGAGAGGTTTTCATTAGACAAATTGGTTCATCTATACATAAAAGAGATTGTGGTGCGACATGGAGTTCTAGTATCAATAGTCTCAGATCGAGATCCAAGATTTAATTCGAGATTTTGGAGAAGTTTTCAAGAATGTTTGGGCACTGAATTAAAAATGAGTACTGCTTATCATCCTCAGACTGACGATCAGAGTGAAAGAACAATTCAAACAATTGAAGACATGCTCCGAGTTTGTGCACTGGATTTCGCAGGAAGTTGGGATGAACACTTGCCATTAGTGGAATTTTCATACAACAACAGTTTTCATGCTAGCATTGGTATGCCACCGTATGAAGCATTATATGGGAGGAAGTGTCGATCTCCAGTATACT
Source organism: Saposhnikovia divaricata (assembly GCA_036435485.1). Taxonomy (NCBI): domain Eukaryota; kingdom Viridiplantae; phylum Streptophyta; class Magnoliopsida; order Apiales; family Apiaceae; genus Saposhnikovia; species Saposhnikovia divaricata. The sequence continues at coordinate 136,294,815 of CM071598.1, forward strand.
GGGAGGAAGTTGGTGAGCGAAAGATACTCGGACCAGAATTAGTATAGCAAACCAAGGAAGTAATTCAACTTATTCAGAAACGGTTAGTGACAGCTCAGAACCGACAGAAGAAGTATGTTGATTTGGCCAGAAAGAATATGGAGTTCGAAGAAGGAGAACAAGTTTTGTTGAAAGTATCTCCGTGGAAGGGGTTAGTAAGATTTGGTAAGAAGGGAAAATTAAGTCCAAGATTTGTCGGGCCTTTTGAGGTATTAAAGAAGGTTGGAAAAGTTGCCTACGAGTTAGCCTTACCGCCTCACATGCAACATATTCACAACGTGTTCCATGTATCAATGCTTAAGAAATACCACCCGGACTCTAAACATATCATTGAATATGGGCCGATAGAGATACAGCCAGATTTATCCTATGTGGAACAACCCATCAAGATATTAGATCATAAAGAGAAAGTCCTACGAAATAAGACAATACCTATAGTAAAAGTTTTATGGAGAAACCCCAGAGTGGAAGAATCAACTTGGGAGCTTGAAAGCGACATGCTTGAGAATTATCCTCATTTATTCACTTAGGTGAGATTCTGGGGACAGAATCCTTTTAAGGGGGAAGGGTATAACGCCTTAGAAATTTTTAGTAATAATAATTATTTATTTAATATTAAATGTGAATTATGTGGTGTATAAAATTTGTTGAGGAGGTGAAGTATCTGTGGAATAATATTTGTGGGCATATTTGATGATTTGTATGTGATGTGTAAGCCTGGGGATTTTTAATTATATTTTTGGGAAATTATTCCTATTTAATTGTGTTATATTTACCTTCTGTGAATTTTATAAAATCCTCGGGATTAGCGGAAATCCTGAAATCTTTTTGATTATTAACTTTATTAGTTTATATGACTTTTAAAAATATTTGGTGAATTATTTTCGGTTTCAAGGATTTTAAAATAATTTTATCAATTATTTTTCCAATTTATGGATTCAATCTTGTAAAATCCATATTTAATTCGTTTTTAATCCTAAAAATATTTTAAAAATATGTGGGTGATCGTAATTTTACATTGTTCATTTTAAAATTTAATACCCCACCCATTTTTCTATTTAATTATGATTTTTTTAAATGATTTTTTTATGAATTTCAACGAAAAGAAATTACGAAAATGTTTCTTTTAAATTTCCCCCCAAATTCATTATAACCTCAATCACTAATTAGACTTTCCAAAACAAAAATAACATCAATCTCTCGACCTGCTCTCTCTGGAATTCTCTCGAAGACTCTATCCCCCTTATCTCTCTCCCTCGACCAATCTCTCTTTCTCTCGCATCTTTCAATCTCTCCCGCGAAAAATCTCCCTCGAGCTCTACTCTCTCAATTCTGTGCTCTCGCTGCTGTAAATCTCTCACCCATCCCCTTTGTTTTGCTCGGCAGCTGTGTATTGTGTGTGTCAAAATTGTGAACGTGTGCTGCAGTGTGTTCGTGTATGTGGGTAATTAACTGCGTGCTGTGTGTGTGTGTGTGAGAGTTTTGGAGTGAGTTGTGTAAGTGTGTGTATGGTTTTGGCCATGTGTTTTAGGCCGTGTAAATCGGCTGTACAGATGGGCTATGGTCCTTGTGGATTCTATTATGCTTCGAATTAGTGCCCTGTTAAACTTTCTGTGACTTGTGTTAAATAATTGTGGTGCTTCGACTTTGCTGTTACAACATGGTGTCTCGTTGATTTATTTCGAGATTTCATTTGATTACGAACCGATATTTTGTATGATAAATTTTAAGGAATAAATTGATAATTATTCGTATAATTATTTGTGTAGAGTTTCGTGATTGGAAACCCGAAAACGGGTACCTCCGGGACTTTGCCCCATCGACAATGATATTAAAAATAAATTGAGTCGATGGTAATTGGCAATGATGATTTTTTGAGCCAAATATTATTTTATAAATTATACAATATTCGTTAGTTCTCTTAATTTATAAGATTTCATATTTTGTTGATACAAATTGATTAATTTAAGGGTTATTCGGATTGGAATAATATGAGTCTGAATGGTTGGATAACTTCTGAAATATGATGATTGTGTTGGTTGTGTCGGTTGTATTCCGACTGGCAGTCACCCGTATAAAGGGGATGCCGTCAAAATTTTCTAAAATCCTAAATTACCTTTCGAAATTATATATGTATATGATTATACTACTAGTATAAGTATTAATTGCTATATGTAATTATTTGTTGATGCTTTGATAAGTGTTTGTTGGTTATGGATAAGGCTTATATCAGGGGTTATAAATTGATGTTATATGATTAAATAAATGAATTTAGGGGATTATTCGCAAGGGTAGGTTAAGGTTAACTAGTGGTAACGATCAGCGAGCGTCGAATAGAATTCTAATATAGTGTTTATATTATGTGTAGATCCCAAGGACAAAGGAAAGGCAAAAGTTGAGGACGTAGGGAATCAGCGACTTCAGTGAATACCTGGTTAAGGCAAGTACATTATTTCACTTATCTTTCAAGTGAAACATGCTTATTATAACTTGTTCAGTATATTAGTCTGAATTACTGTCGGTACTATTGTTCAGTTATTTTTCAACGAATATGCATACCTAATTGTCCTGTTCCCAAACAATAAAATTGAACTTGTTGATTCTTTTCCCAGTGATATATTCCAAAACAATACCCCTCTTTATATCGAACTTGTCGATATCTAGGTCAGATGTTATTAGACCTCATTTATTCCTGGGATTTGAGCTGTTGACCTGGAACGTGAGATTCCAGTATGTTTGGCTGGTCGAGGTGATCGATTGTTCCGACACCTAGCATTCAAATTATAGGATTGGACTGTTGTTTTTTTTAAAAAAATTGAGGCCCTTCGGGGTGGACCAGATTCGTGGTCAAATGTTAAGGCCAATGTGTGCCATGGATCCATAAAAGGACATTGCTGTGTGCGTTTGTCCGGGGTTAGTGCGTGACTGATCAGCAGCCTAACCTTATTATTGTTTTATTTATAAAATACTTAATAGTCCAATTCTACTCCATTTCTTGACTTAAATAAGTTGTTATATTTCCAGATTCCCTGAGCACCTGAAATTGTTGGTAATCATTTATCTTTATCAGACTTGCAGATTTAATTCTAGTTTATGCTTCCATTTATATATTTATTATTATTATACTTGCTGAGCACCATTGGCTCACTTTTGTGTTAACCCTGTTTTCTTCAGTTAAATTCGAAGATGTCTAGGAGGAGCGGACAGTCTCGTAGAAGCAGCCAGCGAGTTGAGGTCCTAGGACGGGTAGTCTGTTGTCAGCTCTATTTTATATTATATTGTTGTAATATCAGTTTAGACAGTTCACTTGGCTTTTGGGTTGTAAAATATTAATATGTAGTTTGGATTTGGTTTGTAATAGCTAGTTGGATGTTGTTTCATACTGTGACCTATGAGCAGTCTTGGATAGCAGTAGTTATATGTATTTATTTGGTTTGGACTTTATTATGCATGTGGACAAGACAATTAGAAGTAGTGATGGTTTGGTTGGATTACAGGTGGTTAGTTCGATTTACGAACACATCATGCCGAATTTTCTAAAATTTCTTCTATATAAGTGTTTAATTAATTATAAAAGTATATAATTTTAATATTGGTAAGTGAGGGTGTTACAGCTTTCGCCTTCTATCTTCTTCTTTAGTTCCAGTAGTGTATTGAGCATATACGCGTTGGTGGGTTGCGTACTGCCTATGATTACCACGGGTGGTGATTTGTCACGGCGGTCATTTCTTCGCTGGACTCTCTCATAATCGGCCTTAGCTTTCTCGTACTCTGCCTTCTTGTCTATGAGGAATTTGCGTAGGTCTCTACATTTTCTGTTGCGTTCCCATGTTTCCGGATGGTGATCAGGACCGCCATGTATTTGGGATTGGTTTCTTGGGATGATCCCAGGCGCGAAAAGACTGAGCGCGCTCTTCTAGGATGGCTATGGGCTTCGCTGTGTTCGTTGGCTACGTCGTGTGTTGGGACCCCCTTCTTTCTGAGCGGTCTGCCAAGGGAACCTTATTTTGAGGGCTTGTTTGGTTCTGCGGGAAGGCGGTCATTATCTGCATCAGAGCATCAATTTGCTGTTGGGAGTAGCCTGTTAGATCCAATTGCAGGGGGTTTTCCGGAGCCGGGTTGGCCCCAGGCGATGGTTCTTGGTTAACTGGCGGCCTTTACGCGGAAGATGTGGGGTTTGTGAGTTGTCCATCAACTCGATCTATAGGGGGCAGATCTCTAGCACGAGTGTTTTGGGATCTCGTTTGTGGGGCCATGTGACTTGATTTCGGTTTTTCCAGAACAGCAACTCCGGTGACTGGGGGCTGCTATAGTGGTTGAGCAGGTGAGGGGTTTTCTTCAAGAAAACTACCCCTCCTTCTAGCGCCAAACGATAACTCCCACGGCTAACTATCGGCTCCGATCACTATTCCGGCGGTGCCTCCACCTAGGTTGGGCGCCTGCAAAACGATGATTGGCCGTGGGTGGTGGCTGTCAAGCACCTCCAGTATGAGAATAAGAAATCGAAATAATGATAATTAGGTAAGTGGCAGTTTCTCGAGAGTGTTTATGTGAGTAGTAATTTGTGCATTATTTTCTGTGTGAGTTTTTTTGTGTGTGTCTGGAAAAGTGACCAAGAAGCAGTATTTATAGGCCAACTCCCCTACCCCTATAGCACACGTGGCGGCCACTATGGCTATAGTATGAGGGATGACATTTACCTCAACAGTTGTTCCTTTATTCTTTTTGCAGGTCTACAGTTGAGGAGTTAGTACTTGTGCTACAGTTGCCTGTCCTTGCAGCATGGTGTTAGGTGTCCTTAGGCTGTCTTACTTTTGCTTTGCTTCACCTGCTAATTAGTAGTACAACCTTTTGTGGATGCACATATATGTGTATATTGTGTCAGTAGAATATTTACGAGATAATTATATTTAAAACATGTATGTCCCCAGGATGGGGGTGTAAATAAAGCTAAGTAATTTGGCCAGAACCCGTGGTGACGATCACGACCGCTCCGGGCAGGATGGTCACGGCTTGCGGACACGTGTCAAAGCCTGGCGGTGGCGGTGATATCGTATACTATCAAATACAAACCTCAATTTAAAAATAAATAGAATTAATTCATTTTCATTTTAACTTTAATTTTAATTTTAAAAGATAGTTTTTCAATTTTCTTATATCAAATAATTAATTTTGCAGAAAAACTGCACTGATGTGTGGGATTAGATTGTCCTTTCTTGAATTAAAGATAAGTCTTATCATTCAGTTGTCTGTATATATATACTCCCTCTGTCCCATAAAACTCTTTCCATTTTTCTTTTCGGGATATTCAAAATACTTTTCCTCTTTCTATTTTAGGCAATAAAATAATTATATTTAATACCCACTACTCCTCCCACTACACCTTAAAATAATATTAAGTACCCACAATTCCATCCACTACTCTTTAAAAAACCTTTTTTCTTAAAATCCGTGTTTTTTTTTAATTGAGCAAACTTTTTAGATACGGAGAAAGTATTATGTGAATGAGATGAGCTCAACTAATAATTGGGATTTCGGATACGTTACAAAGACTTTAAAATAGTGGCCATGAAGATTTTTCAATTGAATAACAGTCTGCTAAATCTTTGTGGGGACGCGGGCTACAGAAATTATATGTGAATGTTTAGACAGAACAGCAGATTTACTTTCTGGGAAGCGACTGGAAAACAGAGGAAGCAGACAAATTCTTCGCACAGGGATCTGTTTGTCCCAACTCCTAACTAGTTTTGCATGACAGTGAAAAATATAATATTAGTGAAAAATTATAAAATGTAAGTGAAAAATAATAGATTTTAGTTAGTATACTAAAATGTAAGTGAAAAATGTCTTATTTAGGATAGTTACATGAGTAGATAACATATTTTAATGACATATTAGTATTTATTTGGTTTAAGTGTTGTAATTACAAATATACCACTCATACATTAACATTAAAAATACTACCTAATTTAGGTGAATACCTACCTAAGAACATCAAACCCGAAATATAATAAACAACATGTGTATAATTTGGTTCAACTTCATTCAACCATAATTATGTTTGAATCACATTAAAGATACTTAAGATCAAAGTTTGAATCACATTTATATAAGTTCGAATGATATTGACAACATATTTAAATTAAAATTCTTATAATACATTAGTAATATTATAATATCATTAATATAATATTTTATATAATATAAATTATTTATATTAATTTTAATAAAAAATCTAATTAACATATAACAAAAAAAAGCTAATTAACATCATTATATATATTAAGTAAATTGTTGAAATCTAAAATTAATTATATGAAAAATGATTATAATATATTAAATAGAATTCGTACATCGCGCACATTATAACTTATAAGCTAGTAATACTAAGGGCCGTTTGGGAAATCCTATTTTTCAGAAATAAGTTATTTATTCTAGAAAAAAGTTAGGAGATATGTACTTTTTTCTAAAATAAATAATTTATTTTTGTAAGATAACAAATATTAAACTCCCCATACACATTTTTCTCTAAAAGTGTATGTAAATACGAAATTTTTTCCGAAATAAGTAACTTATAAATTCATCTTAAGATTTGCCAAATGAACACTAAATATTCAATTAAAGAATGAGAAGTTGAGTTGATGGGATGGAAATTAGAGAGAAATTCTGAATTAAATTGATAATTAGATAAAGACGAATAAGAAATAAGTTTGATGGAATGTATGTGTTTCTTCACATTATATTTATTAATAATACTAGCTTATAACCCGTGCAATGCACGGATTTTTTTTAATATTTATACTAATATTAACTAATAAATTGTTTTTAATATTTATATTTATTAATATGACTAGCTTATAGCCCGTGCAAAGCATGGGTTACTTTTAATTTTTTATGATTTAATATAATATTTTAAATATTAGTTTTAATATGTTATTGGAAGAGTTCAAACCTTAAATATTTGTATATAATAATTTTTAGTACTAAATATAAATTAATATGTTGTTGGTGGGAATTGAACCTTAGACCTCTATATACAACAACTTTTAGTATTATTGTATCTAACGATCATGATCTATTTGAGTTGAAAATCTAACGGTTGTGAATGTGGGATCACCAAAAATGGGGGATAACCAGAAATAGGGGTTAACCAAACTACAAATTATATCGCATTTCGCTTATTATAATATAGTATAGAAGTAGTAAATAAGCTCAATTTACTTATTACCCAAACACAATGCATCAGTTGAAACATGGTTTTAACACCCATAAGTTAACTTATAACGGTTTCCAAACACCCACTAAAATTCATAGTTAGGAATTTGCAAACACCACAATTTATAATGAAGATTTTACTAATTTTAGGTTTATTACGGCACTTGAAAATTCTTTTTACTTATTTTACGGTAATTAATTGTGTAAAATATTATTACAACGAACTTCATGTTTCTCAATATATGCTCAACTACGTTATGTGAGCTACTCAAAATTTTATACAGGAATGTGTAGAGTGGGTGTCAACTCAAGTCCCATATCGATAAGATAAAGAAGGATTATCTTAAATATAAGCAGCCAAACAACTCCATTAGTATGAGACCTTTTAAGAGGAGCCCAAAAACAAATCTGTTCGGGCGTAGCCGTGGCCCGGAGCGGACAATATCATATTAATGTGGAGTTAATGGGTGTTGCGCGGCCCAACAAGTGATATCAGAGCTGATGGTTAAGAAGTTGGGGTTGCGGGCTGTAACTTGTGTAGTATGGGAGGCTCTCCAGAATTACGATTGGAGATATTGGACGGCTTATGTCGAAAGTCTTCCTGACACTGAGGTGGTAGGGCGGCGTGTCCCGCAAGATAAGGAGGCACAGATGAATAGCGGCGGTATAAGGGTCACAAGATTGGTGGTTCTTGGATTGAAGGGAGATTGTAGAGTGGGTGTCAACCCAAGTCCCATATTGATAAGATAAAGAAGAATTATCTTAAATATAAGCAGCCAAATAACTCCATTAATATGAGGCCTTTTGGGAGGAGCCCAAAAGTAAATCCGTGCGGGCGTGGCCATAACCCAGAGCGGACAATATCATACTAATGTGGAGTTAATGGGTGTTGCGCTGCTCAACAGAATGTTCATGAATTTGAATAGAATTGATGATTCTTATTCTATTAATCAAATTAGTATAGATGATTTGTTAAAAATCAAAAGCATACCACACCAATGACATAAATGTCAAGACCAAACTAAAACAAGTTGCAGAAAAACAAATTGGTTTGATTTCGAGTCCCGATTTGTTCTTCATAATATATATATATATATATATATATATATATATATATATATATATATATATATATATATATATATATATTGTTCTTTTTATTTTTTTACAAATTTAAGATGAATTATTATTTAAATAAATGTAATGTAAAATTGAGAAAAATTACCAAAAATATCACTTTTTCAATTTTTTTTTTACGATTTTACCATTTTTTGAAAATATTTGTAAAAATACCTTCTGCAACCAAATCAACCAAACACTACTTATTTTTACATTTTTATGAAAAATAATTTGAAGTTGATTTTGGTTTAAACGATGCAATTTTTTAAGCAAACTATTATGCAATCAAAAATGATTTCACTTATTAAGTTTTTGAATTTGCATTTATGGTTGATTCTGGTTAATGTCGTTTGCAAACATTTGCAAAAATTACAAAACATATTTTTGCAAATATTTATAAAAATTGATATTTTTGAAAAATAGGTTTTCAAAAAGGTTATTTTGCAAAATTGTTTCTAAATTCGAATATTTATGAAAAATGTAACGCCCCCAAATCCGGGGTTAGAAAATTCTCAAAATAAAATCACCTGTTTAATAACACAATATTCCTTGTAATTGTCCAAAATTAAAATATCATATCTGTGACCCCAACTTCCAAGGATCTTTTAGGTTACAGTGCTAGAAACAAGAATCCAAATTCCATTAAATAAAAACTTTCTTCTTTACAGTATTCTTTTTGATCAAATCATAAACCACTGGTATAACTTCGACAAGAAGTATACCAGGCCAACTAATCTGATACATAATAATAATTATTAGATTTCAACTATATAAAATAGTTCTTACACTAAATCCAGACCTCCCGAGTCAAGTCATCTTCAAAATAGCGTCTGTATCTTCTCTTTCCGAACTATATGGGTAAATCTCGCCAAATTACCTTACTGAAAAGTTAGAATTTCGAAACAAACAAGTATGAGCGGAAGAAATGCTCAGCAAGCATATAGTAAAACAGGAATTTTAATAAATCATTGCTAATAAAACAGATATCTTTTGTCAAAAGCTCAAATCACAAGATAAGTATTTTAAATCTAAAATCTTTCATCACAGAAATAGATTTAAAAGAAAGTATGAAATGAGTATTCAGACATGATAGGTTCAATGTTCTACTAGTGGGGATCCCGACTAGCTAAACAATTGGTTTAGCTTTACTTCCAACAAGGAAGCATCATTAAGGAATAATAATCTCAAAGGGTATCGACGAGTTCGATACAGTAAATGGGGTGTAAATTGAATAATGTCGATGAGATCGACAATAAATGGCGTGATACCATAATCAGAATAATTAAAATAATTTCACTTGAACAAGAAGTGAAGGGAAAACACTTGCCTCAATATTTGGAGTTTCCAATTCCGACACATCAACTCATTATTCACTTTACGTCTTTATCCGTCTCCATTATAATTAAAAATATAATAATTATTTATTTAACATGCTTATATATTATATATACTTTTAATCAAAAAATATTCGATAATAAATTTTCCATATAATTTATTTTCACTTTTATTAAATAACAACTATATATTTACGGAATTACGCTAATTATGGTAATAACTTATCCAACATGGAAACATTAGCATAGAAAGTAGCAAAGTACCAATATTTAAATAGCAAATCATGTTCTAATAGACGGGAAAAAAATCACGCTTCCCTCCCTATTAATATTTATGGGATTAAATAACAATTCAATCTCATAATCCAGTTATAAAATTGAAGATTAGCAATCTGATTTCATCAAAATTATTTTTAAATATCAAGTCACATGTCGTGCCCTCTAGCCATTATCTAATTCTCTAATAATAAATTAGCTTAAATATACACTAATTTGTTACCCATACTCCATAATATAAAAATATAAATGCTACAAAGATTACTAATATAACAAAGATTCTCTTATTTCAGGTACACAGTTAGATGCAGTTAGCCAATCAGAAAATTATGAATTATTTTAGGACCAATCAGAGGTGATTCCTAAATTTTAGACCATTCATATTATATTAAATGTTTTCCTTATTTACCATTCTCATCCTATTATATTAATTGTGGTTATTTAACAATTCTAATTTAAATATAGTAGTTACTTGATTTAACATATCCATATATTACATATTTTTTAATGAAAAAAATTATTATAATAAATTAATATTTAAATTAAAATCAATCAGGATTATACAAATATATAATATTCAGCGATTTTTGCAATATAATTTCCACTCTTTTGATTTACAATTAATCATAATTACATTATTATGAATTACGGATTAATTTTCATATATATATATAAGAGCCAATCAGAATTTACCACTAAATGAAATTAATCATATCATTCTCATCCTAATTTAATTATCGTGATTATTTAACAATTGTTTTTTGAAATACAAAATTTATATTATTTAGAACATGCATGAATTACATATTTTTTAAAGTGATTATATGTTTACTAACTTGATCAACTTTTAATTTGAAGTCAATCAAAATTGGACTATTATATATCACTAACTAATTTTCATAAATATCAACTACAATCATACTATAATATATAAATATATATTACAGATTAAATTTCATAAATACTTATTAACTAATTAATCACAATTTTTAATTTAAAATCAATCACAATTATATTATTATTTACTGGCACATCCATTCTTTGCGTCACTCTCTATGTATAGAGTCATTTTCCAAAATTGTGTATTTATCAATTGATTTAAATATGAATATATTATTTTAATACTTGAGTCTATTTTAAATTTGAATATATTATATTAACTGGACAAACAAATTTGAAAGGATATCTTCGATATAATATTTGTTTTGGTATTTGTACGATTTAACATAAAATTTAAATACACTTAGAATCCTCTCCACTAGGTCATTTATTTAATTGATTCGGTCAAAAGTCAATTGGTCAAACTCTAGCAAAATTTATCATCCTATTCTATTTTAAAAGATAAGAGATATTCCATTTTGCTGAAAAAAAATCAAATTATATATTTTCTGGAATATATCTCTACACCAAGGCAATAAGATCGAAAAAGAAATATCGTGATCTGATATTTTTAAAAGATCTTAGTTGCAACATTGACAAGGCGACAAGTTTAAACAAGGAATATTAGATATTTGATATTCTTTAGAGAACTCGTGCTACATTTAAAAACGATCAGTTTTTATTCGAAAAATATTCTGTCTTCTTACTAAAAATGTTTTTACATCCTAGAAAAGACTTCTTATACTCAAGAATATTAATATTCACTGATAGAATATTAATACTTATTTTTATCTCGTGCTAAAAATTTTCAAAGTAATTTTTCTCTCGGTTCTTAATTATATCATTTTCCGGAGAAAATTATTTTAATCATCAAAAAATATTTCCGACACTCTCAAAATGTTTTATATTTTAGGAAATATATTGTAAGTATTTATTCTTGTCAAAACATTGGTCAAAAGATTTATTTATTTCAATAAAAGACCAATCGTATCTTATTCGGAACCGAAAGCTGATTTAATCATTTTAAATCCAAATAAAATACTTCCACTTGCTAAAATGACTTGAAAACTTTAGATTGATCATTTAAATACTATTTTCTATGCATGGTAAAAGTTTCGAAATTTTTCGAGAATTTTGATCTGGCACGAAAACCGAGGTAGTCGGTCCCACGTTTGACCACGTTTGACCAAGTCAACGTTGACCAAATTGACCAAACTTTCCAGAACTTCATTTTATAATATTCCCAATTGTTCTATAATTTTAGATTTATTTATTGGGTATTTATGAATATTATTGATTATTTAATTAACGATACGTGTTACGTATTTAATTGAATATTGGTACGTTAATTAAACCTTGAATAGTTGCTGAGATTCTTTTACCACAAACCACTCCAAAGAAACACAAACCACTCCCAACTAACACAATACCACTTGCCATGTCATCAATCCACACCCTTTCAATCTCAACCACTCCTTTTAACTCAATCCTCACCATTTCTTCCACCCAACTCTCTCTATAAATAAACCCTCTCATACACCCATTTCAAAAAAAAAAAAGGTAAGAGCCAAATACATGCTGGGATTTTAGAACTATAACACACTTTCAAATTTATAATATCTCTCTTCATCTACTTCATCTCAAAAACCTTCTCTCTCTTAAATATATATCCATATATACAAGGTTTTTGATTCAACAAACTTAGTTCCACCAAACCAACCTTATTTCTACCAAGCTAACTCATCTACCACCACTTTCCGGCCTCCCGAAGGGCTGCCCAAAGTTCGACCACATTCAAAACCCGGCTGAACCTCCGGCGAACTTTTCCGATCGACTTTTTAAAAGTGGTAATTCTTAGCTTCGTCTTTGTGTGTTTATATTTGAGATTTGTGCTTAATTTCTATACTTCATCTCAATCTCTATTCTTGGATCTATATAAGATACTAAAAGTCTCTTTATAAAAGAGAACGACAATATAAACATAGTTCAACTCATATCTCTATTGCAATATATATATATACGCAAAGAGTTGAACAAAGTACTTGATCTTTGAAAAGAAATGTTATATTACAAGAAAGATCTAAAGAAAGTACTTAATCTAAAAAATTGTGAGATTATATTTGACATATGAAAGGCATTTGACATAGCCTATTTGTATTTCGAGGATACAACTCATCTCAAACAAGAATGTAATAGTAAATAGTATATGTACTGTCACAGGGATCTCAATTGTATTATCTGTCAGAAAAGAAAGAAGACAAAGTCAATCTACCGTTTTGAGGTATACTACACTTGAAGAAGTTCATTCAGTTGATCAAGCATCAGTGGAGTAATCAAGACAGTGGGTTCTATTTATAGTGACAAGAGGTTCCTACAGTGACAGAATACAGATTATAAAGGTTTGAAAAAGAGTGAAGAAAAGGAAGACATGAACCAAATCATAGAGTCAAAAATAAAGAAAAGCCGTTGGAGTTAGTCGCTCATGAACCAGACCGTGCATCGAGCGTCAACAAAAATTCGGTGGTAATTCTTTATTACTTTCAGTGGTTCAAGCTATCAAGACTGTTATATGGAAGAAATCATTGTGCAAGCAACAAATGTGCTAAATTAATTAACCACAATGGTTTTGCAATCAAGACTTGCTAAGGAATAATCTTTGTGGAGGATCAAATTTATCAAGACATAGAAGACCACAAGGGTTATGCTATCAAGGAGGTATATTAATTTTATCTTAATTAATTAAGTCATTTGATTTATTTATTTGAAAATTAATATACCTCCTTGTTTGATAATTATATTAATTCTAACTTAATTAATTAAGTCATTTGATTTATTTATGTGATAAATTAATTCTATTCGAATTAATTTATTCTATAGATTAATTAAAAGATTAATTAAGTTGGAATTAATATAATTATCAAAAGACTTCATATTAATTCTCTTTTAATTAAATTAAATTAGTTGGCTAATTTATTTTATAAATTAATTCAATCAGAATTAATTTATTCTTTAAATTAATCAATTAATTAATTAAATCAGAATTAATATAAGTGTTTAAAGACTTAAAACAATTCTGCTCAGCGAATATGACTTACTGGAGGTCGGTATGACTTATCCTTAAGTCATACTGAAGCTACACTGACTGATTAAGTCATTCTGATCTACTCAGACTGATTAAGTCATACCGAAGCTACTCAGACTGATTAAGTCATACTGATCTAAGTCATTCTGATCTAAGTCATTCTGATCTACTCAGACTGATTAAGTCATAACGAAGCTACTCAGACTGATTAAGTCATACCGAGCAGATTAAGTCTTACCGACTTGAAGATATTTCTGAAAAGTAAATTAAGTCATACCGACAAAGTGCTTTATGTCATACCCAAAGGCTGCTCAGGATTAAGTCATACCGACAGATTTATTAAGTCATACCGACCAAGATTTAAGTCATACCGAAGGAAAATTATGTCTTGGAGCAAGTTTAAGTCATGTTGATAGCTGATTTATTATGTCTTGAAGCAGTTTAAGTCATACCAGATCAATAAAATATCCTACAGAAAGCCAGCAAGACTTAAATGACTATATAAATACAGACAGAAGCAGCAGACACAGGAGAACAGCTCAGATGCTTCACCTCTCCAGAAAAATCACAGCAGAGAGAGACCAAGAGAGAAAATGGTTCCTTGAACATCAAATAAATTCTTGTAAATTATTTCTAGCTTGTATTGTTAAATCTAAACCACTAGAAATTTTTTACTTGTACTTGTGGAACTATCTAGCGGAGTAAGTTCCCTAGAACCTCTCGCTATTTTTATTACAAATATAGAAAAGTTCATGTCGAATTTTCTATAGAATTTGTAATAATTAATTTCGATATTTTTACTTACAAATATAGAAAAATTCATGTCGAATTTTCTATAGAATTTGTAATAATTAGTTTGGTCATCAAACCTTGTAATTTGTACCCGTGTATTTAGACACACCCCATCAAGTTAATATAAATTTTATATTTAACTTGAATATCGGTATTCGTTTTATTCCGCATCAATTTGTTCTTGATTTAATATTTTAAGAAAAGAGCAAATTCGATTAAACGACATAGTTTGTATTGAACCCCCCCTTCTACAAACTATTTTGGACCTAACAACATACGTCAAAATTGTAAACAAGAAAGTATTTATTTGAAGTCCTTACTAACATCTTTAGTGTTTTGTGGGATATTCGATAAAGAAATACTTAATACAACATATACTTCTTAAAAGCACAAGCTTAGCCACTTGTATTATCGCACTTAATTTATTTATCGTGGCTATAAACTCAATTAGCGTAAGAAGTTAAAAGATAAGTATACTTTGACAACGGAAGTATACATCTTAAAAGCCTTAAGCCTATTAGCTTAAAGGACTTTATATATCAACAAACTTCGAGTTATATTTATTTAATCTCATCTTAACGGAGTATTGTGATAAAAGTATTCTTAGATTTAAACGATCTATCAAAAGAAAGAATACTACTTCTAAAGAGCACAAGTTAGCCACTTGTTTTTATTTGCACTTACTTTTATTGTTTCGTGTGGCTAAAAAGTTTGTTTCGTGCTAGAAGTTATAATTATACCTTGACATTGTATTAGTCAAACAAAGGTATACAATTTGAAGCCTTAAAGCACTATAGCTTTTAAACAACGTCTTCTAATATTACTCCATTAATATTCATATCTATCGGGAGTAATTAGAAGTATACTTTGATCGTAATTTAATATCAAAGGAAGTATACTTACAATATAACTTAATATTCCTATACGAATATTAAAGTTACCCTTTGGCCTAGTACCATAACATACTATGTAAAGCATAATGTAATGTAATATGTAATAGAGGATATATATAACTTAACTAGGATAAAAGATAAATAATATTAAATCTATACAGGGATCGTGAAATTTGAAGAATAGGCACCAACAAGGATCAAGTCGCTGAAAGAAGTTCATTAACATGTTCAAGCCTCAGCGACAGAATAAGATGTACAGATGATTCAGTTGAAGAGCCAAAAAGATTCCATGTATTTACATAATTTGAAGATACTGCTACAGGCTAATCAATTGGAATGTAACGAAGGTGTGAAGATCAAGATCAGTGCTAGTCACATGTGAACCAGACCAGTGCACTAAGTGTCAGCATATACGAGGAAAATCATAGCAGAGAGAGACCAAGAGAGCAAATGGTTCCTTGAACATCAAATAAATTCTTGTAAATTATTTCTAGCTTGTATTGTTAAATCTAAACCACTAGAAATTGTTTACTTGTACTTGTGGAACTATCTAGCGGATTAAGTTCCCTACAACCTCTCGATATTTTTATTACAAATATAGAAAAGTTCATGTCGAATTTTCTATAGAATTTGTAATAATTAATTTCGATCTTTTTACTTACAAATATAAAAAAATTCATTTCGAATTTTCTATAGAATTTGTAATAATTAGTTTGGTCATCAAACCTTGTAATTTGTACCCGTGTATTTAGACACACCCCATCAAGTTAATATAAATTTTATATTTAACTTGAATATCGGTATTCGTTTTATTCCGCATCAATTTGTTCTTGATTTAATATTTTAAGAAAAGGGCAAATTTGATTAAACGACATAGTTTGTATTCAACCCCCCCTTCTACAAACTATTTTGGACCTAACAATTGGTATCAGAGCCTTTTGATTGACGCACAAATCAAGATCCTTATTTTTGTGGTCCTCCAATTGGTTTTCGAGTTTGTTGACCCATACAGAAATTAAATCCGGTATTAGACCAAAAAGTCAACTCCTCTATTTTCGATTTGTTAACCTTCAAAAAATTCAATACTTGAGATTTTTGAACTTTAAATAATTTGAACTTATTTTTGGATTCGTTAACTTTCAAAATTTTCAATTTTGAGATTTTTGAATTTTAAATAATCTAAATTTATTTTCGGATTCTTTAACCTTTAAAAATTCTCAATTTATGATATTTTTGATTTTTAAACAATATGAGTTTATTTTCAATTGTTAATTAAATTGAATTTATTCTCAAATTATTTAATCTTCAAAAATTTTCATTTTATAATATTTTTTATTGTTAAGTAATCTTAACTTATATTCGAATTTTTTAATTCTTGAAATGATTAATTCTTGGAAATTTTAATTTTTAAACAACTTGAGTTTATTTTCAAATTGTTTAATTTTCAAAATTTTTAATTCTTGATAATTTCGAATTTTAATTAACTTGAATTTATTTTCGGATTCTTTAACTCTAAAAAATTTCATTTCTTGAGATTTTTTGATTCTTAATTAATTTTACTCTAATTTCGAATTTTAATTAATTTGAACTTACTTTCAGATTTTTTATTTCTCAACAAATTTTCGAGTCCTTGAAGTTTTTGAATTTTAAATATTTTGAATTTATTCTAAGCCAATAGTTCTAAGAAGGTTGTTAGTTGAAGATTCCTACGAATTGTCAAAGATGATTTGAATCTTTTGAAGAAAATGAATTTTTCAATGAAATTAATTTCTACCTACTGAAGAAAAATTTGTGGATGCTCTTCAAAGTTATATCCATAGAATTCACTGGTTTTTCAGAAGCAGTAATGGAAGAGATTAAGTAGATGGAATTTTTCTCGAAGATTTGAATTAAGTCTGTTGATTCTGTGATATACAAACACTAAGTGAATTTCTCCAATATAACATCTACTACACTAAGTGGATTGTACCAAGAAATATCTTTCAAGGAATCAACAGAGATTTTAGAAAAGTGGAATCAAGGAGGTTTGAGAATGAACTAGACAGTTAGACATCTCAGTCAAGAATTAATGATGGAACCTCAGAACATACATGAAGAGTTACTAATTTAGAAAGAGTACAATGTTTAATCCAGGAATTAGGCCTATCTATTCCGAAGCAGAAACTCTTCAGGATACAGTTCAAGAGGTGGCTACAAGACTGAGTTAGTGGAAAGAACAAAACATGATAGTTGCAGTTATGAAAAGTTTTATGTGATAAGTAACTATCAAGGTGTGGAACATGGTACAGAATTCTTACAGACAAGGATGAATAGGGATTCATTAAATGAGATGAAACAGAAGCATCAGTGCAGAACTTATCTTGCTGAAGAAAAGAGTTGGGATGGATCAGATGTTGATGAGAAGAGCATAATTAATATCTTGCCTTCATAGCAATCTCTGAAGATGATTCACCTCACATGTCTCAGGTATCAATTCTTCGAACTAGTGTAATATGTAATTCTCAGAAATTCAAAGCATGTTAAGATCTTAGTTTTTAATTATTATATCTTTGGTTAGAAGATCTTATTATGTGTATGAATATTTGTTGAATTTAATTAATTGCAATAGTGAGTTAGAAGTGTTCCTTAGACAATATCTCTCAATTATTAAATGATATATGTCAAGCATATATGACATCTGCTTAAGCTAGTTTCAGGATCCCCAGTAGAACAAGATTTGTTTATTCATTCTGAATTGTTTGTTAAGGTTTAAAAAGTTTAAAAGATGGGATAATTACCTAGGGTGTCAGTAGAACATCAAGTCATTTGTAAAACTGACTTAGGTAATAGAGATTATATAATATAATATAACAATAGGAATGGATTGGATAGAATTAGTTATTAATTGTTAATTCTTCTATTCCATGCATGTTTAGAAAATTATTGAATATCTGTAAATCTACTTGCTACCTGTTACACAAGTGTACATAGGTTAAAGTAGATAGTACTGAATTTTCTAAAATGCATAACATGCCTAATTTGCATAATTCTTATCTGCAATGTTTTAATGCTGAATGTATACAATGTATTCTTATTATCATGCCTGCTTATTTCAAATGTCATAAATGCATTTCCTAGTATTTGCATCGATCATAGAAAAAGCATGTTTAAGAATAACAATAAGGTACAGACTGCTAGTCCTCCTTATGTTAGGAAGGAACCATTATTCTCCTTGCTCAGTGAATATTTTGTCAATGACATTAAAAAAGGAGAAATGGTCAGTCAAAGATAAGAATGAGCATGTTAAGGTTAAAACTATTGTTAACTCTGATAAAAGAGAAATCTCTAATCCATCTGGACCCAATTAAACAATTTGGGTACCAAGAACTTTTTATCCATTTGCGAATGTAGGGCTTATCAGGTTAATCGATTATGCATTGCCAATGATTTATTCAAAGCATATTATCGAAGAAAGAACCCTACTATCAAATGTGAATGTGAAGACAAACCAAGTGGTTATCCCTTGGAGACAACAACAAGGGTATGACCTAGGGTCAAGCCTATTCAATAGCTAAGGAATGTTGTTAGTAATAAAGCATCTTTTATAAGATGAAGAGCCTACTGTTCGAGGATTAAGGAAAGAGAACTTATCTATAGCTGACATGGAATCTCAGTCAAAGGTGAAATCAACAAGGTTTAATTTAAAGCTTCATCAGACAAGAGATCGGCTATTACATAAGGAGCTCTCTTACCTGAATGTCAAATCAAGAGATTCTTTCCTGAAAATCGAATCAGCAAAGGAGACTGCCTTATCTGGAATTAAAGTAAAATAAAATTATGAGGCATGTCATAAAGGGAAGTCAAAGAAGCATCACACAGAAGTTCTACATCAAAGTAAAATATATTTTAGTAGTGATGACTGATGACTTCTCTCAACAAACAAGTTGTTGTTCAGACAATCTGAAGACAAGACACCACTGATGGTGATTGATCGCATCTTAAACCCTGATCCGTAAGAATTTTAGGAAGACCCCATAAGTATGAAGGAAATTGTTTTGCAATATTAAATCGAAAGTGAGCATCCTAGCAATCAGCTAATGCTCAAGAGGATAATTTCCTTTGTTACTCAATGGAGTCAACAGCCTACAGGGTGATTGTTATTAATCAATAGAAGGTGATTGAAAGTCTTAGTGATGTTCAATAACCTCTAGCTCCTAGCTGTCAATGGTGATGGTGATTCAGATCCAAGCAATGTCAAACATGGAGAATCTTCATATAAACCCAGCAGCAGCTTAGGGGGAGCAACAGAAGGATCAACTAGTCAACTCAACACCACACTGAAAGTCAAAGGATACTATGAGAACATGTCTGCCAAGACAAAGAATGTTGACTCAATTAATTCTTTGTCCTAGTTCTTAGTGTTTCTAATGGTGGAAGTAAAAGACTAGCAGAGCTTCAAGTACTAATGATTATTTCTTTAGTTTTCTTTTAGAAGAAACTAAGAAAGCTACAAAAGCTCTGAAAGATTCAGATTGAGTGATTGCAATGCAAGATGATCTCAATTACTACAAAAGGCAGATTGAAGGGAAGCTGGTATCCAGACCAAACAACAAAGCTGTATTTGGTATAAGGATAACCAGAAGTTTAACTGGATGTCAAGGCATTGTTTTGAGGGACAAAGCCAAACTGGGTGCAAGGTTACAAGCTGATAAGATAGTATATCTAACAAGAAGCACCAGTGACAAGACTTGAGGATATCAGGCACCTGTTGTACATTCATGATCATAATTGACATCTGGACCTACTGAATCTGGATGCTAGAGGAATGTGAACAAGTGCACTCCTAGTTGGTGAGATAATTGAAAATCTCTACAGGTTAGTATGAACTGGTATCATCACTCAAGCAAGCATGGAAGACATGGTATGACACCCTACCTATAATTTAATATTTGGTATCAATCTTTAACAGTTGGTATCTTTTAACAATTGGTGTCACATTTATAGAACTCTCTACATCTTTAGGCACAAACATAAATGATATATATGTGCAATGATATCTTGATTATATTATATGTTGGTCTACTAACTATAAACTGCGATCAAGATATTTGCTGTTTTGATATTGGTAAAGTTGCAATTCTTTTGAATTACTTCATGCAAGCCAATAGAAGAATCCTTTTAGGAGCTCAGGCAAGCCAAAAGAATAATTCTATTTGGAGCACAAGTAAGCCAAAAGAATGATGACAATAAAAGTAAGTCCAGGATCTTTTATTTCTGTTCAGAAGATTCTAGACCTGTCAAGACTACATACCAACACATCACTATAGCTGGCTTTTGACCTATTAGTTTGGACCTAACAAGTTGGTAATCAAAAATCTTTAGATGGACCCGGATCTGAGGAAATGGTACCCTAGAGATATTTGACCCAATAAGTTTAGGATCTACTAATTAGGACCTAATCAGGCTATAGAGGAATCATCAACTCATTATCTTATTCAATTGCTATTAGATCACTTACACACATATTTTATTCTCAATTATGCAATTGTGCATAGTTCCAAGTGGATTCTTGAGAATCTATTCTTGTAGTTATTACAATTGATTTTCAGATGTCTTAAGTTGGACCAAAATCTGCAGAGTTGGTACCCTAGAGACATCAGTTCTGACATGTTTTGCTACATAGAGACATATCAAATGAGTTGTATGAAAGCAAGAGAACACAAGGAATCAAATTCATCTTTAACAACTCTGTGGAACAACCAAGGACTAAGCAACTTGCATAAGGTATCAATTATTTCGAGAGCATGTCTTTATTTAAGATTAACTTGCAGACATGTTTTCTAAATCACTTGATGAAATTAATTTTTCAAGATTGGTTTGTAAACTTTGGATTTTATTAATGCTATATGATTTGTAAATCCCATATGTTAAGTAATTCTTAAGTAAGCTCACAAGTATTCAATTGTCTGTATCGAAAGGACTTGTGAACTTATTTACATCCAGACCTCACGCTGAGAATTATCTGTTGAATGATTGCCATGTGTATAATTGTAATATATTTCAGTGGTGATTATTTAAGGATAATTTAAATACTTAAATGCTAAAATCTAACTCATAGAGATTTAGTATTTATTTATTTAATTATTTACTTTGATTAATATGAGTTATAGAATCTAAAGTTATTCAATTTAGTATTTGCTCTGTACCTCATATTTATTAAAATAAATAAACATCATAACTAATTTGGACCTAATCTGTATTGGTCTTCAATCAGTTATGAGATGTTAATTCTAGTGAACTTTAATATCCCATTCTCAGAAATTCAATATAATTAATATCATGGTTCTAACAATTGGTTGTATTGAAGTTTTGACTTATATCAGTTGATGATATTTAGTTAGAATTCTATTTACTAGCTAACTGTGAGATGTATTGGTATGTGTGAAATTACTTAGAACTCCTCTAAGTAATCATTGTTATATCTTTTACAATTCACTCATATTACTATGCATAGTATGAAAATTCTCTAAGTAGAACTATGGATATTGAAAAAGTGACCATTGTTCAGTTACTTGGAATAATTTTTATGTTTATTTGCAAGCTTCTAATCACTTTGATAATAAATGTTATATACTATGGATCAAGGTGTATAGGACTTAGAATATCATTTCTAAGATTGCAGACAAGACAGCTTTGGTAATCGAGTCTTATTTATAGAACCAAGGTTGTCTACCAGTAAACAGTTGTTAGGAGTTAACAATTGTTATTATCGAGGAGTTGCCTTGAAGTCATAAGTTTGAAATGTTATATCTTAAGAGCTTGTGTATTTCTTGTCAACTAGTTCCTCGTACTTATGAATATCAGTGAATGATGTTCTTAAGTAGTTAGATACTAATATTCATTCTGTCAATTGGTACTCAATGTAACAATTCAATCTTCACTAAATTGAATTTATCTTACAATAGATTGAATTTATCAAACGATTGGTATCATTGAATATTTAGTATTTAGCAGTGATTATTTATATCCTAGTTAAATTATGACGTGAAGCAATTCAATGGTTTATTTGCTCATAATTTAATTTTGCTAAAGTAATCATAAACACAATTACTTGCATTTTAAAGTATTTGATAAATACTAGCAGTTGGTATCAAATAGTAAAATATTTGTTTACTGACAATTGCTAGTTGTTCTGATACTTTATTGCAAACTAATTGTGATGTATATATTATCTCTGATGATATTACTTTGGTTTTATTCTGAGTAAATGTGTCTTATCTATAAATCATTAGTGTTAGTATATATTAAGGTGTTCAACTTTCTAAGTAAGTGAGACTTAAAGTTACATTCGGTCTCCTATCATATTTTGAAGTGGTGAGATTTTTCAAAATTAAATTCTCTAATTCTGGTTATACACCACGTTATACATATGATAGTTCTTAGAATATTTTACATCCATCAGACGATTACTTAGTTTATGTTGTACTAAGTAATGAAGCGCCAAAGGAGAGACATTGGTTATGCTCCTAGTGGAAGTTTTCTCACATTGTAAGTCATGAGGTTGTAAACCCAACAACTTCTATTCCGGACAATAAATCCAAATCTAAACACATCCTAACTTACCCCTTAAGTGGAAGTAACTTATTTGACTAGAGGTCATTAAGGGAGTAACTGCACTTGATGCAGCAAATAAGGATGTGAGGGATAGTAAACCCACAGCTCTACCTCTCAAGGAGAATAGATGTATATAACTTGAGGTATCTGTAAGCTCGCCTACATTCTCCCAAAAGGATGCAGAGCTGAAAATGGCACTAAAACATTCTCTGGATTCATTCTCTTAAAATGATGAGTCTATTGAAATTCGCCTGTCGGCCAGGGCATCTGTTGGTAAGTCACTACTTCATACACAAGACTAAAATACTTCCTATGCACAAAGTGAGATTGCACACACTAAGGATGAGTTGAAGGAAACAACTCATACTCCGACCATATTACGGTTAGGATTATAAGTTGAAGGTTCCTCAAAGAACCAAGAGTCTTCACAGACCTCGAGAGAAGGTATTGATCTCAATGCAAAATTCAACAAGATCATTATCTAACTCCGAAGAGGGAACATCTCTGGATCCTGCGGGTATCGGATCCGACATAGGTGCGGATCGGCAACTTGTTAACTATGATTCAGATTTACTTGATGAGTTTAACAAGGTGATGTTTTCATAGACATTAGATGGAAACATGATTTTAATTCTAAGTTGATTTCATTGTTTACCTTCTCAGAATTCAAATCTGAAACCCACAAAAAGGGAAATTTTTTATTAACTTGTAGATTATGACTCAGATTCGTCTGACGAGTCTAACGAGGATTGGGGATTTGCGAAACCCCATTGCACCACCAGTGACCTCTCTAGAAGGGGCTAGGGTGATTTTCCTTGCAGGTACACATGGATGTTGGAGCTATGAGAGATAAAGAGTGATACACTAGTGAGCATGAGTGTAAAAACTTGAGAGATGAGAGATGAGATCACTCATTTTAAGTGATATGAGTGGAGAGATGAGTTAAACACTTGTGAGGTACACGAAACAGAATCACACACTCACAGTGAGGAAGAAAGATAAATACCAAATCCCATTCCCTATTCCCCAAACAAAGTTTACTTACAAGATTTTGGAGATATAAGGAAATTTTCGGGAGATTTGGTTGTCAGGATGATCAATAGTGAGGCCATTCTATAATATCTAAAGGGCAAAGTTGATCAGTCTACATACTTCTATTCTGGAAGTCTTCATAAAAATCCTTCAATACAAGCAAAGCTTCTTTACTTTATTCCAGCAGTCAATGTTAAATGTATGAAGAATCTGTTGTACTAAAGGTAAGTGGTGAGTTATAATTGAAAATATAGTATCATCTAATTTAATTGGATGTTTGCTATAATTGAATGCTTGGAGGATGGCTCAACTAAGGGGGAGAGATATTTTGAAGAAGATATACTCAAAGATTGCCTTAGTAAGAGATACTCAACTAAAGGGGTGATTATAAGCTTACCTTAGTTAGTGAGGGGGAGATTTTCCATCTAAGGGGGAGATTATAAGCTTACCTTAGTTAGTGAGGGGGAGATTTTCTATCTAAGGGGAGAGATATGAAAAAGGACATACCTTAGAATGGGGGAGTATTCACCTTGTCAGGGGGAGATAGATTTATTTGCCTTATCAGGGGAGATAAGGAGTATTCACCGTTATAAGGAAGAGACATATCACCTTAGGTGAGGAGACATAAGGAAGGAGAGAAGTATGAAACGACAAAGAAGAATTCTTCAGTATGTGGTTGACAAGTCATATTCTTTACCACTGAAGAATTCCCAAGTATCTGCTGATAATGTTCAATATTAGATGTAAAGGGTTATCAGGCAGATATGTCAAGAAATGAAGATGAGTTACTTAATTCATTGTCAGAGGAACAATCATCTATCATTTCATCTACTGAGATTCTGGAATTGTAATATCTAAACCAGAAATTTTTTTTTTATGTATTATTTACTATAGCTCTTTAAAGCTTTATCTTCTTCTTGTTTGTAGTTGAGTTATCCTCTAGGAATTTGTATGTTAATGTTTAACAAACAAATAGGGGGAGATTGAAAGGCATATGACATAGCCTATTTGTATTTCGAGGATACAACTCAACTCAAACAAGAATGTAATAGTAAATAGTATATGTACTGTCACAGGGATCTCAATTGTATTATCTGTCAGAAAAGAAAGAAGACAAAGTCAATCTACCGTTTGGAGGTATACTACACTTGAAGAAATTCATTCAGTTGATCAAGCATCAGTGGAGTAATCAAGACAGTGGGTTCTATTTATAGTGACAAGAGGTTCCTACAGTGACAGAATACAGATTATAAAGGTTTGAAAAAGAGTGAAGAAAAGGAAGACATGTACCAAATCATAGAGTCAAAAATAAAGAAAAGCCGTTGGAGTTAGTCGCTCATGAACCAGACCGTGCATCGAGCGTCAACAAAAATTCGGTGGTAATTCTTTATTACTTTCAGTGGTTCAAGCTATCAAGACTGGTATATGGAAGAAATCATTGTGCAAGCAACAGATGTGCTAAATTAATTAACCACAATGGTTTTGCAATCAAGACTTGCTAAGGAATAATCTTTGTGGAGGATCAAATTTATCAAGACATAGAAGACCACAAGGGTTATGCTATCAAGGAGGTATATTAATTTTATCTTAATTAATTAAGTCATTTGATTTATTTATTTGATAAATTAATTCTATCCGAATTAATTTATTCAGTAAATTATTTAAAAGATTAATTAAGTTAGAATTAATATAATTATCAAACAAGGAGGTATATTAATTTTCTCTTAATTAATTAAGTCATTTGATTTATTTATGTGATAAATTAATTCTATTCGAACTAATTTATTCTATAGATTAATTAAAAGATTAATTAAGTTGGAATTAATATAATTATCAAAAGACTTCATATTAATTCTCTTTTAATTAAATTAAATTAGTTGGCTAATTTATTTTATAAATTAATTCAATCAGAATTAATTTATTCTTTAAATTAATCAATTAATTAATTAAATCAGAATTAATATAAGTGTTTAAAGACTTAAAACAATTCTGCTCAGCGAATATGACTTACTGGAGGTCGGTATGACTTATCCTTAAGTCATACCGAAGCTACACTGACTGATTAAGTCATTCTGATCTACTCAGACTGATTAAGTCATACCGAAGCTACTTAGAGTGATTAAGTCATACTGATCTAAGTCTGATCTACTCAGACTGATTAAGTCATACCGAAGTTACTCAGACTGATTAAGTCATACCGAGCAGATTAAGTCTTACCGACTTGAAGATATTTCTGAAAAGTAAATTAAGTCATACCGACAAAGTGCTTTATGTCATACCCAAAGGCTGCTCAGGATTAAGTCATACTGACAGATTTATTTAGTCATACCGACCAAGATTTAAGTCATACCGAAGGAAAATTATGTCTTGGAGCAAGTTTAAGTCATGTTGACAGCTGATTTATTATGTCTTGAAGCAGTTTAAGTCATACCAGATCAATAAAATATCCTACAGAAAGCCAGCAAGACTTAAATGACTATATAAATACAGACAGAAGCAGCAGACACAGGAGAACAGCTTAGAACCTTCACCTCTCCAGAAAAATCACAGCAGAGAGAGACCAAGAGAGAAAATGGTTCCTTGAACATCAAATAAATTCTTGTAAATTATTTCTAGCTTGTATTGTTAAATCTAAACCACTAGAAATTGTTTACTTGTACTTGTGGAACTATCTAGCGGATTAAGTTCCCTAGAACCTCTCGATATTTTTATTACAAATATAGAAAAGTTCATGTCAAATTTTCTATAGAATTTGTAATAATTAATTTCGATCTTTTTACTTACAAATATAGAAAAATTCATGTCGAATTTTCTATAGAATTTGTAATAATTAGTTTGGTCATCAAACCTTGTAATTTGTACCCGTGTATTTAGACACACCCCATCAAGTTAATATAAATTTTATATTTAACTTGAATATCGGTATTCGTTTTATTCCGCATCAATTTGTTCTTGATTTAATATTTTAAGAAAAGAGCAAATTCGATTAAACGACATAGTTTGTATTCAACCCCCCTTCTACAAACTATTTTGGACCTAACAACATACGTCAAAATTGTAAACAAGAAAGTATTTATTCGAAGTCCTTACTAACATCTTTAGTGTTCCGTGGGATATTCGATAAAGAAATACTTAATACAACATATACTTCTTAAAAGCACAAGCTGAGCCACTTGTATTATCGCACTTAATTTATTTATCGTGGCTATAAACTCAATTAGCGTAAGAAGTTAAAAGATAAGTATACTTTGACAACGGAAGTATACATCTTAAAAGCCTTAAGCCTATTAGCTTAAAGGACTTTATATATCAACAAACTTCGAGTTATATTTATTTAATCTCATCTTAACGGAGTATTGTGATAAAAGTATTCTTAGATTTAAACGATCTATCAAAAGAAAGAATACTACTTCTAAAGAGCACAAGTTAGCCACTTGTTTTTATTTGCACTTACTTTTATTGTTTCGTGTGGTTAAAAAGTTTGTTTCGTGCTAGAAGTTATAATTATACCTTGACATTGTATTAGTGAAACAAAGGTATACAATTTGAAGCCTTAAAGCACTATAGCTTTTAAACAACGTCTTCTAATATTACTCCATTAATATTCATATTTATCGGGAGTAATTAAAAGTATACCTTGATCGTAATTTAATATCAAAGGAAGTATACTTACAATATAACTTAATATTCCTATACGAATATTAAAGTTACCCTTTGGCCTAGTACCATAACATACTATGTAAAGCATAATGTAATGTAATATGTAATAGAGGATATATATAACTCAACTAGGATAAAAGATAAATAATATTAAATCTATACAGGGATCGTGAAATTTGAAGAATAGGCACCAACAAAGATCAAGTCGCTGAAAGAAGTTCATTAACATGTTCAAGCCTCAGCGACAGAATAAGATGTACAGATGATTCAGTTGAAGAGCCAAAAAGATTCCATGTATTTACATAATTTAAAGATACTGCTACAGGCTAATCAATTGGAATGTAACGAAGGTGTGAAGATCAAGATCAGTGCTAGTCACATGTGAACCAGACCAGCGCACTAAGTGTCAGCATATACGAGAAGGATCAACACATTAATTTACAGAAAGAATTGCCAAAGCCTATTGACGATTAAGGACAGACATAATATTTCAAGGTATTGTCAAAAATAATTTACTCTCTGAAAATTAAATAAGTAACAGATTAATTAATTATTTATAACAAATAATTAAATTAATCTAGTACTTGAATTATTTTCAGAGATGAATTAAAACAGCAGAATGAAACAGAAGAAAGAAGCCCAAGAGATACAAAAATAGTATTACTATGCACAATTACTATGCAAAGTTACTATGCACAGTTACTATGCACAGTTACTATTTGGGGTTGGTGTAATAGTGCCCGGTTACTATTTGGAGGTTGTTGGAATAGTGTCAAATAGTGACTTTCTATAATCTATAAATAGCCTGTTGTATTTCATTTCAAAACACACCTCACACACAACTCTCTCTTCTCTCTCTTATATATCTTCTCTGGGTAAGCTGCTAGACAGTCCTTCTAGTAGGAAAGCCGGCTTAGTCCGCTTTCAGGAAGTGTCGGGTAGAAGTCCTCGTGCCTAAACTATCCTTAGGAGTGTTTGATTTTGTAGCAGATCCATAGGATTAGATTGTGTAACAAACCTCTGGGTTTTATCTATTTTAAGATATTTCCCAAACAGTTATGTTATTTCGATTCAGTATTTTTGATTTCTTATCCACATCAAAAATCGAAACATTTTTAGAATAACGCATTCAACCCCCGTTCTACGTTATTCCGGACCTAACAATTGGCATCAGAGCCACTCTGTTATTATACAACAGTTTAGATCCAAAAAGCTATACAATCATGACAGAGAAAACACAAACTCCAACAACAAGCAGATATGAATCAATCAGAGTTCCAATACTCAAGGCATCAGAATATCCCATATGGAAGGTGAAGATGGAAATGTTTCTGGAGGCTACAGATCCAGAGTACTTAGACAGAATCCATGATGGTCCACATAAGCCTACCAAATTGTCTGTTGCAGTTGATAAAGAGGAACAGAAAACGATTCCAAAGGAGAAGAAAGACTACACTCTTGAAGATATCTCCTCTATTAGCAAGGATGCCAAGGTAAGGCATTTATTACATAGCGCTCTTGACAATGTTATATCTAACAGGGTCATTGGATGCAAAACTGCTAAGGAGATTTGGGATGCTTTGGAAGTCAGATGTCAAGGAACCAAAGCCATCAAGAAGAACAGGAGAACAATACTCACACAGGAGTACGAGCACTTTGACTCGAAGTTTGATGAGTCATTAAAAGATCCATATGACAGATTCCTGAAATTGCTGAATGATTTGTCACTGGTAGATAAGAAGTATAATCTTGAAGACTATAATATGAAATTCTTGTTGGCTCTTCGTGAGAAGTGGGATTTAAAGGCCACTACCATCAGAGACAATTATAATCTGGAAGACATGTCTCTTGATGAAATCTATGGAATGCTCAAGACTCATGAGCTTGAGATGGAACAAAGAAGCAAGAGGCATGGAGGCAAGCCCAAGTCAATTGCTCATAAAGATGAGGAGAAAGCTTCTAAAGAAGTTACTGTGAAAAAGAGTCAACCCAATGAAAAGGCTCTTATTACAAAGTCTGATACTGAGTCATCAAACTCTGACTCTAACAATCACACAGACTCTGATGATGATGGCAGTGATGCTGAGATGATACAACTTGCAGCCCTGATGGTAAAAAGCTTCAAGAAGAAGGCTTACAAGAACTTTAGGAAAGGAAAGAAGTTCACACGAAGAGATTCAAATTCCGAAAAGAAGAATTTCAGAAAAGCTGAGGGAAAGGAAGGCAGGTCTGGGAAAGTGGACAAGTCCAAGATCAAATGCTATAATTGTGGTGAGACAGGACATTTTGCACCTGAGTGCAAGAAAGCCAAAGCTGATAAAGGTCAAGCTTACATCACTAAGAAGAAGGACTGGGCTAACACTTCAGACTCTGAAGATGAGGTGAACTATGCCTTAATGGAAAATGCCGATAGTATCTCTGAAGCTACTGAGACCAAGGTACCTCACTCTACTCTAGCTTTTGATACTACTGATATATCTGAGTTAAGACTCTTTCTTAAAAACTTGCATGTTAGCTACAGAGATCAGACTTTAGAAAATGAAAGAATAAAATCTGAAAGTCTAGACCTTAGAAAGAGAAATGACTATCTAGAATTAGAATTAGTCCAGATGTTAAAAATTCAGAAAGAGAGAGATGATGCTATTATTGTTAAAACTGAATTATTCAAAAAGCATGCTTATCTTGAATCTGAACTTGCTAAAGAAAGAAACATTATTAAAACTTGGACTAACTCTGGTAAAACTACTTAGAGTATCTTAGAGAATGGTTGTTGGAAACAAGGTCTAGGTTACAATAATAAAAAGAAAACTGCCAACTTAGAAGCTGAGACCTCTAAACCTGTATTTAGTGAAAGGGCTGCAAAGCCCAAAATTAATCTTGTGAGGTTTGTACCAAAATTTGACAAACCAAAACAAGATGAAGTCAAATCAGTAAATATTGACTTAATGTCTCAGGAACAGCTTAAACACAAGCTGAAGGAGATAAAAGGAGTAAACAATGTAAAAGAACCTAGGAAAAACAGAAATGGAAAGGTAGGCATCAATAAAAGCAATAACTATATGCCTATTCCCAATGCTCCTAGGAAGAAATGTCACAATTGTGGAAATCCTAACCATCTTGCTACTTTTTGCAGGAAGAATAAAAATATAAACTCTATACCTCCTAAGTCAGGAGCTAAGAGTGGTCCAGTTAGGTTTAAGCCATAGAATCCTTGTTTTCACTGTGTCAGTATTTGGCATTCTATTTATACATGCAAAGAGTATCATAATTTGTATTATGATTATTATGAGCTTAAACCCTCTTTGAATAAATTCAAGATTGATTCTACATGTATAAATTCAGATAAAAAGTATGTTAGCACAAACTCTGATAAGACTTCTGCAGCAAAAGCTAACAGACTTAATAAGACCAAAGGATCCAAGCAAGTCTGGGTCCTTAAAACTAATCATTATTGGTTTTTGTGATTGCAGGGTAACAGGAAAAATATCCTTGTTCTGGACAGTGGATGATTAGGACACATGATTGGAAATAAAGCCCTGCTATCAGAATTTGTGAAGAAAGCTGGCCCAAGTGTTTCTTATGGAGATGGCAACATAGGAAGGACTCTGGGATATGGCAATATCAATCTTGGGAATGTCATCATTGAAGCTGTAGCTCTAGTCTCAGGACTCAAACATAATCTGCTAAGTGTGAGTCAAATCTGTGACAGAGGTTATCATATGGATTTCTTTGAAGAACACTGTGAAGTTATAAGCAAATCTATAGGCAAAATTGTTCTGGAGGGATACATGCATGGTAACATTTATGAAGCCAAGCTTTCAACAAACTCTGAAGGCTCTGCAATCTGTCTACTGAGTAGAGCATCAATTAAAGAAAGCTGGGACTGGCACAAGAGACTTTCTCATCTAAATTTCAACAGCATTAATGAGCTAGTGAAGAAAGATCTTGTGAGAGGATTGCCCAAATCAGTTTTTACTCCAGATGGCCTATGTGACTCATGTTAGAAGGCAAAACAAAGGAAAAATTCATTCAAAAGTAATACTGAATCCTCAATTCTTGAGCCATATCACTTATTGCATTTTGATTTATTTGGTCCAGGTAATATAATGTCTATTGGAAAGAAAAGATATGCGTTGGTTATTATTGATGAATACACCAGATATACATGGGTGTATTTCATGCACAAGAAAGAAGAAACTGCATCAATCTTAACAGAGCATGTCAGACAACTGGACAAAGGATCTAAGCATACAGTGAAAATCATAAAAAGTGATAATGGCACTGAGTTCAAGAATGCAGCCATGGAAGAATATTGTAAAGAAAAGGGAATAAAACAAGAATTCTCTGCACCTGGAACTCCACAACAAAATGGAGTAGTAGAGAAAAAGAACAGGACTCTCATAGCAGCTGCAAGGACCATGCTTGATGAAGCAAAGCTGCCAACTTACTTCTGGGCTGAAGCTGTGCAAGCTACTTGTTTCACACAGAATGCTACACTCATAAACAAGCATGGTAAAACACCATATGAGATGGTGGAAAATAAGAAGCCGAACCTGAAGTACTTTCATGTGTTTGGATGTAAGTGTTTTGTTCTTAAGACTCATCCAGAACAGCTTTCCAAATTTGGTTTAAAAGTTGATGAAGGAATCTTTGTTGGATACCCACTATCCACAAAAGCATTCAGAGTCTACAATCTGAGAACAAAAGTGGTCATGGAATCTATCCATGTGTCTTTTGATGATAAGAAGATAACAAGACTTGAAGATATTGATGAACATGACCAGCTGAGATTTGAGAATGAAGAAATAAATGTTGATCTACAAAATTTTGATACTCTTTCAGACTATATTGTTCAATCTATACAAGTAGATCAGACTGCAGCACATGTTGAGGGGGAGCAAGTGAACGATGAAAATGAACCCCAATCAAGTGAAGAAACATCAAAGAATGCATCTACTACTAATGATTCATTAAACTCTGATTCATCAAACTCTGAAAGCAACAGCTCAGGGGGAGCAAACAATGATTTTGGATCTACTAGTCATCACACTCAACATAATTATGAAATTGGGGAATCATCAAGATCAAATCTGTCGAGACAAAGGGTATGGAGTAGAGCGCATCCCTTTGAACAGATCATTGGTGAACCGGACACGGGTGTACAGACTAGAAGAGCAACAAAGAATGAATGCAATTTTGCAGGATTTCTATCTCAAATTGAACCTAAAAAGGTTAATGAAGCTCTTAATGATCCAGATTGGGTAACTACAATGCAAGAATAACTCAATCAGTTCAAAAGGCAGAAAGTTTGGAAGCTGGTGCCAAGATCAAAGGATAAATCTGTAATTGGCACTAGATGGGTGTTTAGGAATAAACTGGATGAAAATGGTATTGTTGTGAGGAATAAGGCTCGATTGGTAGCAAAGGGTTACTCTCAAGAAAAGGGAATTGAATATGATGAAACCTATGCTCCAGTTGCAAGGCTTGAAGCAATCTGGAAGTTCTTAGCATTTGCTGCACACTCCAACTTTAAGGTTTTTCAGATGGATGTGAAGATTGCATTTTTGAACGGAGATCTAGAAGAAGAAGTCTATGTTGAACAACCCCCTGGGTTCGAAGACAAGGAATTTAAAGGTTTTGTATACTTTCTCTTCAAAGCTCTCTATGGTCTCAAGCAAGCTCCTCGAACATGGTATGATACTCTCTCCAAGTTCTTACTTGAAAATGGTTTTACAAGAGGTATCATCGACAAAACTCTCTTTCATAAAAAGCATAAAAATGATATAATTCTGGTGCAAGTATATATGGATGATATAATATTTGGTTCTACTAATGACTTGCTATGCAAGAGATTTGCTAAGCTAATTCAGAGTAAGTACGAGATGAGCATGATGGGTGAGTTGTCCTTCTTCCTTGGACTTCAAGTTGTTCAGAAGCTTGATGGTATTTTCATCTGCCAGTCAAAATACATAAAGGATCTTCTAAAGAAGTATGGGATGGAAGAAGCAGCTACTGCCAAGACCCCGATGCCAACTGCTGTCAAGCTTGATCAAGACAAATCTGGTAAGTCAGTTGACATCACGAAGTATCGAGGTATGATCGGCTCTCTCTTATACTTAACTGCGCAACTTGTTTATGTGCTAGATTCCAGGTTGACCATAAAGAGTCACATCTTATAGCTGTTAAACGTATTTTTAGATACCTTAAGGGAACCCCCAATCTTGGGATTTGGTACCCTAAAGGAACAGGTTCTGACCTAGTTGGCTATACAGATTCTGATTTCGCAGGTTGTAAGATTGATCGGAAAAGTACTTCTGGAAGCTGTCAGTTTCTAGGAAGAAGGTTGGTATCTTGGTACAGCAAGAAGCAACACTCAGTATCTACCTCGATAGCCAAAGCAGAATACATTGTGGCAGGTAGTTGTTGTGCTCAGATCCTGTGAATGAGGAATCAACTTCAGGACTATGGACTCATGTTGGACAAAATTCCAATTCTATGCGACAACACGAGTGCCATTGCCATTGCCAACAATCCAGTTCAATATACCAGGACTAAGCACATTGATATCAGGTATCATTTCTTACGAGAGCATGTCATGAATGGAACTGTGGTATTATATTTTGTTCCCACAGATCAACAAATTGCAGACATCTTTAATAAACCTCTGGGTGAATCCACTTTCTCCAGGTTAGTTGGTGAACTTGGGATGTTAAATCTGTCTAATTAATTTTGGATAATCAATAACTGCAATTTGTTATTAGTTCACATGTATTTTAAATGTCCATATGTTTAGGACTTGTGAATTTATTTGCATCCAGTACTCATATTACAGTTATCTCTATATTAATTACCATGCTTATAAATGCTATATTTTATGGTAATTAGTTAGTAAATAATTGTGTCAATTGTAGCATAATTAAATAAATATTTTATTGACATATATCAATTAATGATACTTTGTTAATTTTATGTTTATTTAATTATGAGTTTGTCTGATTATTGTGGAATAATTCTTGAATTATTGATTGGTTATTTTAAATCCACAATAATTAGAAATAATAAATGTGTATGTGTGTGTGCACATAGGCTGATAGGTTTCGATGATAAGATGTTTTTTCGGCTGACAGGTTTCGGTGATAAGATGTTTTTCGGCTAAGTAGGTTGTTAGGTGAGAAATTATTGAGCGGTGTAATTTTTCAAACATAACCTGTCACGCTCTCACCTAACCCAATAGTCCTTGAAACCTTATAAATGATGAGTTTTTGTTTGTGTTTAACATCATCATTTTTCAGATATACAGAGCATATACACATAATTGCTGAATATTTCGAGCTTTGATCGGAAAGATCTCTTAATCTAGCTGGTGGTTTTTAGATCGGATTTCATATTCTTGCTTTATACATCATCCTTTATAAAAACTAACCCTTGTTTTTGAATTTCCTCAAAGTTTTGAAAATGGCAATGCAGGGAAGCTTTTTAATTGCTAAAGTTAATCCTATTTCCATTCAGCAAATCGAAACCATTCTTGATGAGTAATTTCGGGCTTGGACAAAATTTCTGAATGAACATTCATTAATTCGCTATGCTTTAGTTACACCAGTGCAGCTTAACCATGATGCATTGCGTGAACTATATTGTAATGCGGTTAACACTTCTGGACAGGACGGGTGTGCAATCACATATCGACTGTTTGGTAGGTCGATTAGGGTCACTGAACGAGATGTTAGTCGAATTCTTCGTTTTCCTATGAAAAATCTTGTTTTTGATCCTACACCTGAACAGATTGAAATGTTCTTTCCTTTTATAAGGTACCAAGATGGCAATTTCAATACTGGTAATCTTTCTAGAACGTTTCTAACCCAGTATTGTAATTTCTTCTTTCACACTCTTAACCATGTTTTTTCCTCAGATAGAACAAATCAAGATCGAATACCTGAATTTATTCAAAAAATAGGGTATGCGGTCGCCAATAATTTGAGGATTAATTTTGGAAAAATAGTGCTTGGTCAGATCATTTTAAAGATGAAACACTTGGGAACAAGAGATGTTCGGACTCAAAATGTCAAATGTCTGTATCCAAGGTTTCTACAGCTAATATTAAATGAATTTTTGAATGATGAAGATAGGGTACGCTTGGAAAATGGTCAAAAGGTGGAATGTTCTTACATGAAGACGAATGTAATTAATTACATAAGCAAAAAGAACTATACGGATGTGCCTACAGTCCTAACTAAATATCTAAAGACTGTCCCACTTCCGTTGTTACCAAGACCAGTGAGAGCAGGTATACGACAAGGTAATATTTCAATCCCTGCTATTCCAACCTCTGTATTCCCTGTTGTGTCACAGGAAATACAGTTCCTACAGCCCCTAGTGGCCATCTTACCCGACCAAGAGCAGGAAATCCCACCGACTCTAACACAGCTTGAAGAGCCCATTCTACAAATGCAAACACAAACACAACAAACTCCTACACCTCAATTGTCACTTAAACGACCAGCCATCAACACTTTTGAGGGAGATAGTGCCTCAGCAGCACCACATAAGGAGTTAGTTACATCAGCAACTCTACCTCATTCTAAAAGAAGTAAACCAAATGAACCTGAGGTAACTGCAACTGTTAGTGAAACAATTCTTCCTTGTCAAATTATTGAAAATGTAAATAAGGTTGAATTGAAGGGAGCAACTATCTTGAGTTCCATTTCACGGAACATAAGAGTGGTTGATGATCTTTCTAAAGATCAAATGCCTTCACAGGCATCCGAGGTGGAATTACCTACCTCAATAACTGCTGGTGTATCTTCCATTTTACGAAAAGATCCATCGGTAGGTGGTTCTTTTATGAACCAAATGTCTTCACAGACGTACGAGGGAAACTTGGGTTTTGTGCCATTTAATCGATTCAAGTTTAATCTCCCAGAGGGAAAATCTCTGGATCTCTTTCGAGATTTACCACTCTTTACCAATGGTCGGCAACTCGCTTCACGCGAGGAGGAAAGCTCACGAACTTTCATTGCACCATCCATGACCTCTGAAAAAGGGGCTAGGATGATTTCATTTGCAGGTACACATATCGGTGGAAGCTCTGGAGGAGAGTTGAGGGAAACATGAACAGAACATGAAAGTGTAACCCAAACCACTAAATCGAGTGAATATAGAGTGTTGAGTGAAACACCTGCAGAATGTATGAGTGAGCAACCTACTCAACCACATGCACCTGTAACCAGAAAGGAATACAACAGACTCCTTACACGGGTCCAAACAATGGAGAAAGAGTTGTCAAATATCTGTAAGCCCATTGTGGAAATCAAAAATTTGCAATTTATTCAACATAATGCATTCCAGGTTCAATTAAGTTCTATGGCAGCCCAGTTTAGTCATGCAATTAATTCCTTAGTGAAGACAGCTTCGTCCAATTTACCAACTCCACATCCTACTATTCTGGAGGATAACCCAACTGAGGGGGAGAAGGTGGATGGGCAAGAAGCTACTAGGCGTAATAAGGGCAAGGAAAAGGTTGTTGACACGGAATTAACTTTATTTTGGGAAAGGAAAATCTAATGGGAGTATTAGTGCTATGTGGAAAGAAAGCAAAGGCAAACTTGAAGATATGTTCAGTCTAAAGGAACAATTGTCTTAAACTTGGTTAATTTTAGAAATCTAGAAAATGTATATATATGATCCAGAATTCGCTTTAATATTATTTATCTTTGTATTTTATTTTTGTTGTATCAGTTGAGTTATCCTTTAGGGATTTGCTTGTCAAACCCTAACAATCAAATAGGGGGAGATTGTAAAGCATAATGTAATGTAATATGTAATAGAGGATGTATATAACTCAACTAGGATAAAAGATAAATAATATTAAATCTATACAGGGATCGTGAAATTTGAAGAACAGGCACCAACAAGGATCAAGTCACTGAAAGAAGTTCATTAACATGTCCAAGCCTCAGTGACAGAATAAGATGTACAGATGATTCAGTTGAAGAGCCAAAAAGATTCCATGTATTTAAATAATTTGAAGATACTGCTACAGGCTAATCAATTGGAATGTAACGAAGGTGTGAAGATCAAGATCAGTGCTAGTCACTTGTGAACCAGACCAGCGCACTTAGTGTCAGCACATACGAGAAGGATCAACACATTAATTTACATAAATAATTGCCAAAGCCTATTGACGATCAAGGACAGACATAATATTTCAAGGTATTGTCAAAAATTAATTTACTCTCTGAAAATTAAATAAGTAACAGATTATTTAATTATTTATAACAAATAATTAAATTAATCTGCTACTTGAATTATTTTCAGAGATGAATTAAAACAGCAGAATGAAACAGAAGAAAGAAGCCCAAGAGATACAAAAATAGTATTACTATGCGCAGTTACTATGCAAAGTTACTATGCATGGTTACTATTTGGGGTTGGTGTAATAGTGCCCGGTTACTATTTGGGGTTGGTGAATAGTGTCTGGTTACTATTTTGGGGGTTGTTGGAATAGTGCTCGGTTACTATTTGGTGGTTTTTGGAATAGTGTCAAATAGTGACTTTCTATAATCTATAAATAGGCCTGTTTTTCATTTCAAAACACACCTCAACACACAACTCTCTCTTCTCTCTCTTATATATCTTCTTTGTGTAAGCTGCTAGACAGTCCATCTAATAGGAAAGCCGGCTTAGCCCGCTTTCAGGAAGTGTTGGGTAGGAGGTCCTCGTGCCTAAACTATCCTTAGGAGTGTTTGATTTTGTAGCTGATCCATAGGATTAGATTGTGTAACAAACCTCCGGGTTTTATCTATTCAAAGATATTTCCCAAACAGTTGTGTTATTTCGATTCAGTATTTTTGATCTCATATCCACATCAAAAATTGAAATATTTTTAGAATAAAGCATTCAACCCCCCTTCTACGTTATTCCGGACTTAACATACTAGTCCAACTTATATTCTTTAACCATATTTGTTTCGTAGATATTGTTGTCTAACTTTTGTAGTGAGGTGAAGTTGAAGTGAGGTGATTCTCGTTCTAAGACCCATGTCCTAGACGTACTAGTGGGGAGTTAGTAGTCTTTGCACCGTGAAGAAGAGGAAAGACCCAAGACCTATCATCTAAGACCCAAGACCGACAATAGCCAAGGATCAATAGTCTACACCAAGGTTCTACATCAACTTTGAAGAAGTAGCCGGGAGTTTCTGTCTAAGATAAGTTGTGTAGATTTTTACAACAACTTTGAGGTGGTGACGGGTAGTTACGCACCAAGACGAGTCTTGTATTTGTTGCATTTATTTTGAGGTTGAAAGGCATATGACTCAGCCTATTTGTAGTTCGAGGATCCTAATCCAATTAAACTAGATTGTAATAAGTAAATAATATCAACTGTCACAGGAATCTCAAAAGATGATAACCGTCAGAAGAAAAATCAACAAGTCAATCTATAGTTTTGATGTTTTACACTGGAAGAAGATTCAGATATCTGATCAGGCCTCAAGGTAGCATTGAAACAAGTGGATTCATTTAAGAAGACAGAGATTTCTATTAGTGACAAGAAACAATTTCAGTACCGAATGATTGATGAGAGTGAAGAGTATAAAAAGACCACAGTCTTAAAAGTCACGATGAAGAACAGAGATTGGAGTTAGTCGTTCATGAACCAGACAGTACATCGAACGTCAACATCATGCCAATGTATGTTCCTTATCATAATTACGTGGTTTTCAGCAGAGTATCGACTATTAAAGAATTTATATTAATTCTATTTTAATTGATTAAGTCAAGTAATTAAGTTAATAAATAAATTAATTCTATCAGAATTAATATATTTGTTAAAGTGATTATTAGATTAATTAAATAAGAATTAATATGAAAAAGGAATAATTAGTTAAATGATTTTTAGTAAGTCATTTAATTAATTATAAACTGAAAAATATGATGATATAACTATCAAACTGATAGTTATACCGATAGTCATATTCAGTTTATAAAGGAGATAGTCATATTCAGTTCAAAGGAGATAGTCATATACAGTTCAAAGGAGATAGTCATATTTCATTCAAATGGAAAGTTATACCGAATGTTATATTGACATGGTAAGTTATACCGACTGTCATATTGAGCTGTATTGTTATACCGAAAGTCATATTTAAACTGGACAGTCATATTACATTGATTTGATAGTCATACCGATTGTCATATTAAGGTAAAATGATTGTCATATCAGTTTAAGCTATGTAATATGCCTATGGCTGTGTATTTAAGGAATCAGAATGCAGAAGAAGAAAAAACAGTCGAGCTAAACACAAGAAAAATACACAACAGCCATTCTTTCTCTCTCTCAAGCTCAAGAACACCTCCAAATTTAATTCTGTAAATTCAAGTTCAGCTCAGTTGTAATATCTTATCCATTGGAACTTGTTTACTTGTGATTCTTGTACTACTAGCGAATTAAGTTTCCTAGTTCACAAATTGATATCTTGATTTTATTAACTAAATTAGCAAAGTTCATGTTGAATTTTCTAATTAGTTATTAATTACTTGATAATCATTTGGACTGATTTTGTAACACCCATCAAGTTAATATATTGTTATATTCAACTTGAAATTTGTGTTATATTATTCCGCACAAAATATTCGTTTAAGTGAAAATTATTTAACGAATAAATTTCGAGAAAATGATATAGATTGTATTCAACCCCCCTTCTACAATCTTATCAGACCTAACAATTGGTATCAGAGCCTATTGATTGATACACAAATCAAGATCCTATTTTTACTCAATCAAAAATTAAGCTCGAATTTTTAACTCTCTTAAAAATTCATCATGTCAGCCAAAGGCAATGTTAAAATTCCTATCTTTAATAAATATAACTATGATATGTGGGAAAACAAAATGGAGTTATTTCTTGATGTAGCAAACCCAAGATTTTTGTGGGTTTTGGAAAATGGACCAGTAACTCCCATGCAACATGATACTGAAACAGTTGTAAATGGAACTGTAACAGTCCCTGCCAAATCCTATCCAAAGGACCCTGAGAACTATACCTCTGAAGATAAGGAGGAAGCTGGATTGGATAAAAATTTGAGACTCATTCTATTGGATTCCCTAGATGCTGTAATGTATAGCCATGTGAGGAATTGTAAAACTGCTAAGCACATCTGGGAAACTATTGAGGTTATTAATGAAGGGACTGATGAAGTCAAGGAAAATAGACTTCAAATTCTAACTTCTGAATATGAACACTTTAGAGCTGGCCCTAATGAAGGCATTCAGGAAGTGTTCGAAAGGTATAACAAGATAATCAACAACTTGCAAGTTCATGGCAAGAAATATACTCAGAAGGAGATCAACATGAAGTTTTTACTAACTATGCCTACTCACTTAGAGCATAGAATCACTGCCATCAGAGAATCTAGAGATCTAACTCAAGTTGCTCTTGAAAGGCTGTTTGGTGTTCTAAAAACATATGAATTAGAACAAGTACAGCAAAAGGAATTCTATGGCAAAGGCAGAATGGCAAATTCTTCTACAGCTCTAGTGGTTGAGGTTCCTAAGGAAGTGGAAACTAAAGTTGTTCAACCTAACAGTTTCAACAAGGAACAAACTGAAGTAGAACTTGGCCAAACACCAGCTACTCAGGATGGTGGAGAATTTTATTCACTTGAAGAGCTGGATCAATTGGAAGATGAATCTATGGCAATGATGGTGAGACAATTCAGTAACTTCAGATTCAGAAGAAATCCAAAGTTCAGGTTTAAGTCAAATAACAGATTTCAGAGAGGAGGTTCTTCATCCTCTAGTAACAGGGGAGGTTATAAAACTGGAACTGTTGACAGAAGCAAAATCCGTTGTTTCAATTGTAATGAGTTGGGACATTTTGCTACTGAGTGTCAGAAACCCAAGCAAGCACAGAAGAAAGATTATGCTTCTGAAAAGAAGAAAAGTGGAAGAGCTTATGTAGCTGCTGGTAAAAGCTGGGATGACACAGATAGCGAAGATGAAGAATATGGAAACTTTGCGTTGGTGGCAAATGCTGAATCTTCAACTTATTATACCACACCGGTAATTCTTACTGATGCTCAGTTAATTGATAGTTTACGTAGCTCCTTGAATAATGCACAAAGAGGGTACGAGAGAATAAGTCTTGTTAATACTAACCTTGAAAATCAAATGTTAGATTTAAAAAAGGTGCAGGTTAATCAAGATAATAATATAGAAGAAATAGCTCGACTTAACTACAGAGAAAAGGGTCTAGGAGAATACATGGTAAAACAAGTTGATAGGATTGCTGAACAAGAAACCAAGATTAGAGAACTTGAAACACAGGTTAGAGCTTGTTATAATACTGTTAAAGTTTCTAAAGATTTCTTCAACAAACAAGCAGTAGAACGAACTATAGGAATAGGATTTGATTACAGTCAAGCTGTTGGTTCTTTGAGTAATCATTCTCCTAATTCTATCCCAGCTAAAGAAAGAGGTATACCACATATTCTCAAGAATGTTGAAAAACCAATGTTTACAAAATCTGATGCTGGTCCACCAGATATTCGTTCTATGGTTATACAAGAAGAAATGAGAAATGAGGATAGTGCAAATGGCACAGTCCTTGTTAAGAATAAATGTGTTAAGGATAAAACTGTTAAGAACTCTAATACAAAGAATGTGTCATCCAAGAAAAATGTCACAGTCTTTGTTAAGGCTAAATCAGTTGAGGACGTTAACACAATAAATGTTTCATCCAAGAAAGATGTACCTAAAGTACCAGTCAAAGTTGTTGAATCAGCTAGTTCTTCTAAGACTGGATTAGGTAGTAATAAGTTAAAACAGAAAAATACCATGTCTACTATTGATTCTAATCATAAAGCATGTGGTATTATCAATTGTATGGCTTGTGCTTTTAACAATATGCGTGCTTATTTTAATGGTAATTATGCATGTGTTAAAGAGAATGCTCCTCGACAGCACATGAACAGGAACAATAATGTTCGATCTAAGACTGCTTTTCCTCCTCAAGTTAGGAGAGAGACATTTGCACCTAAGACTAAACAAAAGATTACCAAGAATGTCTACCAGGTCAAATGTCCAGTCAATGACACAAGTGTTACTGCTGCGAGAGAAACATGGATACCCAAGATTAAACAAAAGATTTTCAAATCTGTTTATAAGGTTAAATGTTTATTGACTAAAGAGGTTAAACTTAAAAATGTTGTTTTGCCTGATAAAGGTCAATACTTTAAATACGCAGGACCCAATCAAATTTGGGTCCCGAAAAAGGTTTAACTCATTTGTCATTGCAGGGTATTGAACAGGTTGATCGAGTAACCTGGATCTTGGACAGTGGATGTTCAAGGCATATGACTGGAGATAGAACCCTACTGACAAATGTGGTGGAGAAGGCCGGCCCAGTAGTTACCTTTGGAGATAACAGCAAAGGTAGAACTGATGGATATGGCAGACTTGAAGCTGGAAATGTTATCATTGATGAAGTTTCTTTTGTGAAAGGACTTGAGCACAATTTGCTCAGTGTCAGTCAATTCTGTGATAAAGGTTATGAAGTTCATTTCAACAAGAAGAATTGTCTAATTTCACACAAGAGACATGAAAAGCCACAACTGACAGGAGTTAGAAAAGGCAATCTGTACGTAGCCAATATGAACTCAGGAAGCACTGAAGAAGTCACTTGCTTCTACACTAAAGCATCTAATGATAAGAGTTGGCTATGGCACAAGAAACTTTCTCATCTTAATTTTAAGACAATGAATTCTCTGGTCAAAAGAGAATTGGTGAGAGGTTTGCCTTCAATGGAATTCACTCAAGAAGGACTGTGTGATGCTTGTCAAAAAGGCAAGCTAAAAAGGGCAAGTCACAGGAGCACTGATACATCTTCAATAACTGAACCATTACAATTACTTCATATGGATTTGTTTGGTCCAGTTAATGCGATGTCTATGTCAAGGAAGAGATATGCTCTAGTGATTGTGGATGATTTTTCAAAATACACATGGGTTCTGTTTTTGAATTCTAAATATGAGACTCCACAACTGGTGATTGATCACATTAAATTAATTGAGCGAGATTCTACGTATCCAGTGAGAGCTATAAGATCAGACAATGGAACTGAATTCAAGAATGCAGTTCTAAATGACTTTTGCACTGAGAAGGGTATAACCAGACAATATTCAGCTCCAAGAACTCCTCAGCAAAATGGGGTAGTGGAAAGAAAGAATAGAACCTTGATTGAAGCTGCACGTACTATGCTAAGTGAATCAAGGCTTCCATTGTACTTTTGGGCTGAAGCCATCAATACTGCGTGCTATACCCAGAATCGAACTCTAATCAATAAAGATCAAATGAAGACACCCTATGAAATTATGGCTGATAAAAAACCTTCACTCAAATACTTTCATGTATTTGGAGCAAAGTGCTTTGTGCTTAAAGAAGGTGATGATCAAGGTGGTAAATTCGATACCAAAGCATTTGAAGCAATTTTTATTGGTTATTCAATAAGAGCATACAGGGTGTATGTGATTGATGAACAGAAGATGATGGAAAGTGTCAATGTAACATTCGATGACACTAAACTCCCTAGTATCCAAACTGAGAATCCATCTGAGAAGCTATCTTTCGATGACATGACAGATACAGATTCAGATGATGACAATGCACCTGAGATTTTTGCTGATGCTAATGACAACAATGATGATCAGGGTAATGGTGATGAAATCAATGATAGTAGTCAAAATTCCC
Organism: Saposhnikovia divaricata; assembly: GCA_036435485.1. Taxonomy (NCBI): domain Eukaryota; kingdom Viridiplantae; phylum Streptophyta; class Magnoliopsida; order Apiales; family Apiaceae; genus Saposhnikovia; species Saposhnikovia divaricata. The sequence continues at coordinate 136,339,472 of CM071598.1, forward strand.
CTGACTCTAATAATCAATCATCATCTAGTCAACCTAGCAACAACTCAGGGGGAGAAAATGAAGGGTCAACTGGTCACACACAACATCCCAATGAAGGTCAAGGCGAATCATCAAGATCTAATCTTCCCAGATAGACTGTCTGGAATAGAGCTCATCCTTTTGAGCTAATTATTGGTGATCCAGTTGTTGGTGTAAAGACTAGAAGAGCTTTTCAGAATCAATGCAATTATTCAGGGTTTCTATCTGAAATGGAACCTAAGAAAACTGAAGAAGCTCTTTCTGATCCTGATTGGGTGATTGCTATGCAAGATGAACTCAATCAATTTAAACAACAAGAAGTTTGGAAGCTGGTACCCAGACCTACAGACAGACCAGTAGTTGGCACAAGGTGGGTATTCAGAAACAAACTTGATGAAGATGGCACAGTGACGAGAAATAAAGCAAGACTGGTAGCAAAGGGTTACTCCCAATCTGAAGGCATTGACTATGATGAGACCTATGCTCCAGTGGCTAGACTTGAGGCCATAAGAATATTCTTGGCATTCGCAGCATTTTCAAACTTTAAAGTTTATCAAATGGATGTCAAGAGTGCTTTCTTGAACGGCAAGCTAGATGAAGAGGTTTATGTAGAACAGCCCCCTGGCTTTGAAGATCCAGATTTAATTGACTATGTCTACTTCCTTTTCAAGGCTGTCTATGGTCTTAAGCAAGCACCAAGGAAATGGTATGACACTCTCTCTGAATTTTTACTTGAAAATGATTTTGTTAGAGGTGTCATAGACAAAACTCTCTTCACAAAGAAACATAAGAATGATACAATTATAGTCCAAGTCTATGTGGACGATATAATATTCGGGTCTACTAATGATCTTTTTTGCAAGAAATTTGCGAAGTTAATGCAGGGTAGATTTGAAATGAGCATGATGGGTGAGCTGAAGTTCTTTCTTGGTTTGCAAATAAGTCAAAGGACAGATGGAATATTTATCTGTCAATCCAAGTATGCCAAAGAACTTCTCAAGAAGTATCAAATGGAGGACTCTTCTTCAGCAAAGACACCGTCATCCACAGCTGTCAAATTTGGAGCATGTGAAAATTCTGCCAAGGTAGATATCACAAGCTACAGAGGTATGATAGGCTCATTACTTTATCTTACTACGAGTAGACCTGATATTATGCATGCTACGTGTTTGTGTGCAAGGTTCCAATCGGATCCTAGAGATGTTCATCTCATTGCTGTTAAACGAATTCTGAGATATCTTAAGGGTACGCCTAATCTAGGCATCTGGTACCCTAAAGATTCTGGTTTTAATCTTGTTGGATATACAGATTCTGACTATGCAGGAAGTGTTGTGGATAGAAAAAGCACATCTGGGAGTTGTCAATTCCTAGGTGGTAGACTAGTTTCCTGGTACAGCAAGAAACAACAAACAGTTTCTAACTCAACGGCTGAAGCTGAATATATAGCTGCTGGAAGCTGTTGCGCACAGATTTTGTGGATCAGGAATCAACTGAGAGACTATGGCTTTGTGCTTGATAAAATTCCAATTTTATGTGATAATACAAGTGCCATAGCAATCTCTAACAATCCTGTGCAGCACACAAGAACAAAGCATATTGACATCAGGTATCATTTTATTCGAGAGCATGTCATGAATGGTACCGTGGAGTTATTTTTTGTACCCACGGAATAACAAACAACAGATATTTTTACTAAGTCTCTTGACGAATCCACATTTACCAGAATTGTTGGTGAATTGGGTATGTTAAATAGTCCTAGTAATTAAACTGGTTAATATCCGAGGTTTGATCTTTAATAATTTACAAGTGATTGATGTGTTAATATTTGTTATTAAATCACTTGTATAATTATTTTATCAACTTATACTATTGCTTGTTTCATCTTAAATCATTGTTATTATCTTCTGTACATATGTTAGGCCGATTACACAAATAATAATCAACTTTGTATGAGAAATTAACAAGTAAAAGCGTTTATGCACTTAAAAAACTTCTTGTATTTCAAACCCTCTTCGTGATGTAAAATATCACAAAGAGCTGCTAGGTTACAATGATGATAATTCGTTATCGATACCCTTCTAGGGTTAACCTATCTGTATTTATATAACATACAGCTACGATACAATCTCTAATTGATATTCCTAATAATCAGCTATACAATGATATCAATTACAGATTGTCACACGTCTCCTATGTCAACTCGATCTCTTTGATAGCTATCCAATCTTCAAAGATATCGCTTCCATAATTAATCTTTAATCACTGTTGAACAGTAGACGCGCTTCCTTCAAACAGAGTTTAACAAACTCTGTTGAGCTTCCAACTGTCAGAGTTTACGCAAACTCTGACTGCTTCCAGCTAAACTCTGATAACTCCCTGTAACACTTAAACACTGATCAAAACACATCAATTATATTTAACAATCTCCCCCAACTTGTTCATTATCAAAAATGTACAAGTTAATGACAGTAATTGATGATGTCAAAACAAATAGATAAATACAGTGTTTATACAGATTCAGAGTTTAAGCTTAAAAACTATAGTGAATAAGAAAATTCTTACAGAACTTTAATCTCTAATCATTTCAAGATCTGGCATGGTTCTGAGATAATCAATCAGCAATCTTCTTTCTGCATTTTCAAGTTCAATCTTCATTGCTTCTTTGATTTCTCTGAGTTGAGGATCACTTTCATCTGTTTGGTAAATAGCAGCCCTAAGATCATAAATCTTGTTTCTTCTCATTTCATTACCCAGTCTGATAAATCTGTCTTTTTCTGCCTGAGTATTGAAGTCAAGTACTGTGATTCCCAAATCAGTTTTTAACTTTGCAGTACCTTTCTTCATTTCAATGAGATTGCCTTGGTAATCCCTGTACTTAGGAATGTATCTGCTGTTGTATTTCTGTCCTCTAATAGCCAGATTCTGAGTCATCTTCTGTCTGAGTACATTAGCAACAGATTGAGTCCTTCGACTATTCACCTTGAGAAGATATAGAACATACTCTAGTTCTTCCCAATATTTCAAGCCAATATCATCCTCACCAACTTTGAATACTGTCCCATCAGCCATGAAGTAAAGAAGAAAATCTTTGTCTAAACTCTTCTGATGAACCAACTGCACTGATTCCAGTCTATCCAGACTCTCTTGAGGAACACCGCGACCTGGAACAGCCAGTGAAGAAGGATCTCTAGGACCAGTATATTGCCTTCTGTCTCTATGTGAGCCTAGTCCAGCCTTATTATTTCCAATCTTACCAGATAAAGCTTTTCCATCAGAAATATTCACTGAGACTCCAGATAACACATTTGGATCAGAAATTGTTCCTTTACCAAAAACAGATTTCAACTGTGAAGAGTGTAAAGGTGTGATCATTGCTTGAGATGCAACAGAAGTTATAACTTTCTTCTGTGAGCTTTCACCTTCAATGCCTTTTAGCTTGAGTTTAGCCTCTGCTGCAATTGCTTCCTTTGAAAACCAAGAACTTTGACTAACATCAGTCCTCTCTCTGATCACAACACCTTTAACAACAGGTCTAGGAGCTTTTCCTTTTTGTACCTTATCAGACTTAAAAGCTTTAAGATGTTCTTCTTGTAAACTCTTTTCCTCAGCTTCAATGTCCTCAATCGTTACTCCTTCCTCATTCTCTTCAATGAATAGCTTAGCAGCCAATTCTTCATCAGTTTGTGGATTTGAAGATAACAGTAAACTCCTGGTCCTTGAAGTTCCTTGAGTATCAGTACTTCTCCCAACAGACTATGATTTGGATGACTTACTAGTTCTCAGAGTTTGAACCTCCTCAGCCTTTTTCTTTCCTTTGTCTTTGTTACTTGCCCCTCCATCTCCAGCACTATCCCTTCTGACAACTCTCTCCCCCTTTTTGACATCATCAGGCATAAGAATAGAAGTAATTAACTCCAGGGAGGTAGCAATAGAATCAATTTTAGCAGATAAATCAGACTGGTTTTCTTCAACTTTACTCAGTCTGGCAAATATATTGTCTTGAGCTTTAGAGAATTTTGTAGTCACTAGTTTTGAATGTGTTTCCATCTTCATCTCTCTAGCTACAACCTCATTTCGCAAAGAAGTGATTGCCAAATTAGTATCATCAAATCGTCTATCCAGAGTTTTAACTTGAACTATAGTTGCTTTCAAGCACGAAAGAATCTCTGGATTAGAGATAGTATCAGCACTCTGCTTAACAAACTTAGCTGCTCTTCCTGTTGGAAAAATACAATCTTCTTTGTACCATTCAGCAGCATTCTTGGCAAATTGTACTCTTTCAACTTCATGAGAAGTACAAGGTTGAGGAAAAGGTGTATTTTTATCATCAGTTTGTACTGGTATACTCAGAGAATCATCAGAGTTTGCACTACTATCACCTTCAGCTTCAACACTTGTAGCTTTAATTGGTTCATCTTCAGCCATAGGTTTAGCAATATCTTCTGTAGGCTTTTCAGAATTGTCTTCATGTTGCTCAGGCTCAGCAACAGGCATTGACTGAGAAGTTACTTTGGTTGCCTGATCAATTTCTTCACCTTCTTCAACAGTGTGGTGAGCATCAGATATTACCTCAGTATGAGATGCCACAGCTTCAGAAGGAACAGAAGTAGGTTGATCAGCTACACCAATATTAGAGATAGGATCAGAGAATGGCATAAATGAATCAGGAATATCATTTATCGGAGAAATACCATCTCTTGCATCCTCTTCTGCAGGCATTTTGTCCTCTGCAGGCACTTCATCCTCTGCAGGCATTACATCCTCTGCAGGTTTGTCATCTTTCTCAACCTCAACAGGAGGTATTTGCTGTGAAGCAATCTCTGGAGCTTCAATATCTTCATCCACAGAATCAGAGAATATCATTTTTCTTCGTTTTGCTAGAGGTACATTATCTGAATCCTCGTCACAAGGTGGTGACTTAGGCATGTTTGCTCGAGCTTTCAGTCTTTTCCCTTTTCTAGTGTAAACAGCTTCAGGAGATTTCCGTTTTGATTTCCTCTTTGTCTCTTCCGCCTGCCTTAGACTTGCATGTCGTTCAGCAAGTGCTTTCTTAACTCCTTGAGATTTAGACTTTGATTTTGATGGAGAATCAGAGTTTGCTGACGGCGTATCAGAGTTTGTGTTTGAAGTGGGTGAAGGTTGCTTTGCAGGTGATTCAGTGTTTGGTGATAGTTGAGGTTCAGGGTGTGGTTCAGATTGTTGTTCAGGTTCATCTTGTTGTGGTGCATCTTGTTGTGGTTCAGGTTGATGTGGTTCTTGTGGTTGATTAAGAAAATTCCGTAGAGCAAGAGGCATGACAAAAGCTGGGAGATTTTCTTTACCAACATCCTTGTTAGTCATATCAGAGAATATGCGCTTATTGACTCTAAACGAATCAATTTCATCAGTTTCATCAATTTCAAGACCAGGTACACATGCATTGAACAACATTTGACAGAAACGAGCATAATAGACAGTGGTAGACTCTGACAATTTATCACCTAAGCTCATAGAGCCAAAATCAAAATTAGAACCATAGAGCAGAGAATACCCGATTTGAAGACTATCAATTGGAATGGCATCCCAGTTTGTGACTTTCTTCTGGAATGTCCTTGTTATGCAATCAAAGAAGAAATTCCATTCCTTTCTGAGATTTGGTCGCTTTATACTGCCAAGCTTGTCAAGAGATTCCATGTAACCTATCTCTTGTAGCATGTCTCTCAGATAAGTTTCATTAACGAGAGTATAAGAAGTATGTGTCTCAAACCCCATTGTATCTCGTACAGTCTGTGGAGTAATCACATGGTCTTGGTCTTCATAAGTGAAGATAATGGTAGGAGTTCCACTTTCTCCTCCATCCACATAAACTGAGTTCTGCCAGAATGAAGCAATTTGAGACGCAGAAAGAGTAGCAGGTCCAGTCAGAGCTTGTCCAATCTCTGAATCCCTCAAAAAGTTCTGCATAAGATGAAACGATTCTGGAACGCGTTCATGATAGAGTGGAGCCTCATAGTTATTAGGAACAAACCTTAAGCCAAGAGCAGTGAATGCTTTAGATGCCATTGAGTTAAGAATTCCCAAGAATTTCCAAAAGATGTGTATGTAGAAAAGGTGTTTGCGTAAGTGCCCAAGAGAAAACTAAGAAAACTGTGAGAGTAAGAGTAAAGCAAACTCGTTTGGACACAAAAGTGATTAAATTAAAGAAAAACTCAATCTCTTATGTAACAGATACTCAATCAGTTCCTTGATTAATGTGTAGTGGGACACGATAATAGGTAAGTGGGACACATTAAAGGCGAGTGGGTCATGTGCGCCTATTTTTAAAAAAAAGTATATTAAAATTAAAGCATTAAAATATTTGATTTTAACAAAAAATCAAATAATACTCTTTTAAAAATATCTTGACCCAAGTAAAATCAGAATTTGAAACGTTTACCTGTTGCCTTTAAAAACCAGAATACAAAGCGATTAAGGGCTTCGTTCTTACCCATCTCTATTTAAGGCCTAGAGACTTGCTCAGATTATTCATTAAACCTTTAACCTTTCAGTCTCCCCTGTAAAATCACAAACCTTTCAAACCAAATACTCTTGAAAAACAATGGCCAACCTTACCATCAAAGAGAAAAACCTTCATCTTGTCGAGAATAGGGACATCTTCAGCTATACTCGTGAAGAGTTTGAAGCGTTTGAGTGGGAAAGGCAGCTTGAGACGCTGTGGCTGCAAATGGATGCTGGTCTGGAAGAGCTCGAGAGAGAGAAACCTGCAAGGGTGATTGACATCGATGCTGCCCTCCAAGCAACATTGACATGGCTCTCCTCGAAGGCATCCTCATCCACCACCACCAACCATTGTTAATGAATATGTCAGCAAAAATAACCTTATCCCTTCAACTTCCACCTAAATAAAGTGGCAAAGATGGGATCTGGGAATTTTTGCTAACAATGGAGTGGTGTGGACGGACCTTTTACTTTCCTGTTGAATAGATTAGCAGATAGAGAGAACAAAAAGATGTAATATTTACTTGTAATCTCTTTCTTATTAGCAATAAAAATTTTGTTTTTCTAATCATATTCATTGTGTTCTGCAACTGTTATTTGTGTTATATGAACTGTTCTTCAAGTAAATGAATCAAGAAGAGAATATGAAAACTAATTAAAGTAATCATATAAAGAACACATTCATCAACTATCCACTGATTAACAGTTGTCAAAAACCCTACTTACTCCAAGACTTTCAAATTGTCCAAGTGAAAATTTACCTTAGAGTACAAATCACGAATCAACAGCGTTTGTCAATTCTCCAACTTTATCATCGAAACCCTTTCATAAATTGCACGGTTGTGAGTATTTGTGTGTGTGAAGCAGAGTTTACTAAGTCAATTTTTAGAGCATCTAATTTTTCATAAAATCCATAAAGTAAATCAATAAACACTGGATGCACAAACTGTCATAGTAAACACTGACTGTATGATGAAAGCTAAACTCTGAAGTAATCAAACTATATACAGTAACTTTTATTTTATACCCCCTTTATATACATTTTTTTTTATCATTTTTTTTTTCATTTTTTTTCATTCATTTTTTTTATTTTTCATTCCAGTAATCAGAGGTTGGAACCAGTCACCAAAAATTCAAAAATTTTAGCCCTTATCATTTTGATAAGTTCCTGGGTCATCCTGATATTTAACTAGTCACCAAAAATCAGAGAATTTTAGCACCTATTATATACCAATAGGTTCCTGGGTCATCCTAGTATCCAACATAATCTCAAAGGAGTATAATAACCTATATACATTTTCTTTGGGGTATTGCAGTAAACATTTTATTTTATCAGAGTATAACTAACAGAGTTTAGAGTTCATCAACATCAGTAGTTCTTCATGAAAGGTAATGCATACAGTATTTATAGACTCAGAGTTTAGGACAAAATAAACTAAGAGATGCTATAAATATGATCAAGTATCATGCTGTGTTAACTTTCTGCACAATCTAAGATTAGATCTCAATAACTCAGAAAGATTCATGATTAATTGCTGAGAATCATGCTTCATACATATTTCTTCATTGGTGTTTTCATTCAGACAAAAATCAACTCAAAGTTCACAGAGTTTATCAAACTTATTAACAGTGTATGATATACAGACATGCTGACAGAGTTTAGAGACTGCATAACACAACCATCGACGGATAAGACCGTACAACCATCAACGGATAAGACTGTACAACCATCAACGGATAAGACTGTACAACCATCAACGGATAGGACCATATAATATCAATGGATACAGTTCAGTTAGTCATCAACTGATGCAACCTACAATCAACGGATGACAAGTTGTCTGACAGAGTTTAACAGAGTATGCATAACAGAGTTTAATCAACAGAGTACACTTAGCATTTAACCAATCAGGAAATATGATTAATACATCACATAAGTAAAGTTTGAATCTAACCAACATTTCTAGTCAGAACCAGAGACCATTCCTAGTTCATTTACCAGTCTTGTAAATGTAGCTTCACTCAATGGTTTAGTGAAGATATCTGCAAGCTGTTGTTCTGTAGATACAAAATGTAGTTCAATATTTCCTTCTTCCACATGTTCTCTGATGAAGTGGTACCTTATGCTGATGTGCTTGGTCATTGAATGCTGTACTGGATTACCTGTCATAGCAATAGAACTTTGATTATCACAGTAAATAGGGATATTACTGTACCTCAATCCATAATCCAGCAATTGATTCTTCATCCATAAGATCTGTGCACAACAGCTACCAGCTGCAATATACTCTGCTTCAGCTGTAGATGTGGAGATTGATTTCTGTTTCTTGCTGTACCAGGAAACAAGTCTATCACCAAGAAATTGACAACTTCCACTAGTGCTTTTTCTGTCTACCTTACAGCCTGCAAAGTCTGCATCAGAATACCCAAGTAGCTTAAAATCTGATTCTCTGGGGTACCACAGACCTAATGATATGGTGCCCTTGAGATACTTGAAGATTCTTTTCACAGCTGTCAGATGAGGCTCTTTAGGATCTGCCTGAAACCTTGCACAAAGACAGGTTGCATACATGATGTCAGGCCTACTAGCTGTCAAGTATAGAAGAGATCCTATCATGCCCCTGTAGTTTGTCATATCCACTGAAACTCCTGTGTCTTTGTCCAATTTAGTTGTTGTTGCCATGGGAGTTGATGCAGATGAACAGTCAAGCATACCAAATTTCTTGAGAAGATTTCTGGTATATTTTTCTTGATTAATGAAAATTCCATCTCCTGTTTGTTTCACCTGTAGGCCTAGAAAGTAACTAAGCTCTCCCATCATGCTCATTTGATATCTGGACTGCATGAGCTTGGCAAACTTCTTACAGAGTTTATCATTAGTAGACCCAAAGATGATGTCATCAACATAAATTTGAAGTAAAAGAAGGTCACTTCCTTGATTGAAATAAAACAGAGTTTTGTCAATTGTTCCTCTGTTGAATCCACTTTCTAGAAGAAACTGAGCAAGTGTCTCATACCATGCTCTTGGTGCCTGCTTAAGTCCATATAATGCCGTATCTAGCCTGTAGACATAATCTGGATATTTGGGGTCCACAAATCCTGGTGGTTGTTCAACAAACACTTCTTCTTCAAGTTTTCCATTCAGAAAAGCACTTTTCACATCCATCTGGAACACTTTGAATTTCTTGTGAGAGGCATATGCTAGAAAAATTCTGATTGCCTCCAATCTTGCAACTGGAGCAAATGTTTCATCATAGTCTATTCCTTCCTGCTGTGAATAGCCTTTTGCTACCAGTCTAGCCTTGTTCCTTGTGATAACACCTTCACTGTCAGTCTTGTTTCTGAAAACCCATTTAGTACCCACAATAGATCTGTTCTTTGGTCTTGGTACAAGGGTCCAAACTTCATTCCTTTCAAATTCATTTAACTCTTCCTGCATTGCTGTTATCCAGTCTGCATCTTAAAGAGCTTCTTCCACTTTCTTTGGTTCATTTTTAGACAAGAATGCATGAAACAGACATTCACTTGCAGTAGCACTTCTTGTCTTTACTTTTGCATCTGGATCACCAATTATCAAATCAGGTGTATGTGATTTAGTCCATTTCCTAGCAGAAGGCAAATGACTTCTATCAGCATGTGATCCTCCCCCTTGATCCATGCTCTCCTGATTCTGTTGTGATCTATTTTCGTTTTCTGAGACTCCCCCTGAACTTGACTGTCCAGAGTCAGAATTTGAATTTTCAGAGTTTGAAGCATCAGAGTTTGATCCAGATTTTTCAGTTGACTCAGTATCAGTGTTTGAGTCTTCATCTTGATCATGCTCCCCCTCAACTGGTTCTCCTCTTTGTTGTGACTGAGAAGTTTCTCCAGAATTTACCAGTAGAGGTTCAGAGTTTGTTTCAACAGAGTCTGTCAGAATTGTTTCTTCAGAGTTTCCTTCATCAGAGTTTAAAACTTCATTTTCAAAGTTCAGTTGATCATATTCGTCTTTGTCTTCAAGTCCAGTTATCTTCTTATCATCAAAAGAAACATGTATAGATTCCATGATCACTTTAGTTCTCAGATTGTAAACTCTGAATGCCTTTGTTGACAGCGGATAGCCAACAAAAATTCCTTCATCTGCCTTTAGCTCAAACTTGGTCAACTGTTCTGGATGAGTCTTCAAAACGAAACATTTGCACCCGAAAATATGAAAGTATTTCAGGTTAGGCTTCTTTTTCTTCACCATCTCATATGGTGTCTTTCCATGCTTATTGATCAGTGTTGCATTTTGAGTAAAACAAGCAGTTTGAACAGCTTCTGCCCAGAAATAAGTTGGCAATTTTGCTTCATCAAGCATAGTTCTGGCAGCTTCAATTAAGGTTCTATTTTTCCTTTCAACTACACCATTTTGTTGTGGTGTACCAGGTGCTGAAAATTCTTGTTTCACTCCATTGTCCTTGCAGAATTCTTCCATTGTTGCATTTCTGAACTCAGTTCCATTATCACTTCTGATGATTCTGACTTTATTGCTTGATCCTTTGTCCAGAAGCTTCACATGCTCCATCAGAGTCAATGTAGTTTCATCCTTCTTTGCTAGAAAATACACCCAGGTGAATCTAGTGTATTCATCAACAATGACTAAAGCATATTTCTTCCTTGCAATAGACATAACATTTACTGGACCAAATAGATCAACATGAAGAAGATGATGGGGATCAGTGATAGAAGATTCTGTTTTGCTCTTGAAAGATGACTTCCTTTGTTTAGCCTTCTGACATGAGTCACATAGGCCATCAACATTTAACAGGGTCTTTGGGAGTCCTCTTACAAGATCCTTTCTGATCAATTCATTGATGTTGTTCAAGTTCAAATGTGAGAGTTTCTTGTGCCACTTCCAACTCTCTTCACTAGACATTCTTGTAGACAGGCAAACAGCTTTTCCAACAGAATCTATCAAAAGCTTGATTTCATAAATGTTGTTTTGCCTGTGACCAACTAGAACAACCTTTCCTGTAGATTTGCTGATAACTTCACAATATTCAGGTTGGAAATCTACATGATATCCCTTGTCACAGATTTGACTCACAGATAGCAAGTCATGCTTGAGTCCTGGGACATGAGCTACATTGTTGATGATGACATTTCCAAGATTGATATTGCCATATCCCAATGTTCTTCCTATATTGCCATCACCATAGGAAACTTTTGGGCCAGCCTTCTCCTCAAATTCTTATAGCAGGGCTTTATTTCCTGTCATGTGTCCTGAACATCCACTGTCCACGACTAGGGTTGCCTCCCTGTTACCCTGCAATCACAAACAATTACTGAGGATTAGTTTTAAGGATCCAGACTTGCTTGGATCCTTTGGCATTCTTAACTTTGTTAGCTTTTGCAGCGGAATTAACATTATCAGAGTTTGAGCTAACAGTATCAGTGTTTACACTTGCAGTATCAACTTTAACCCATTTCAGATTGGGTTTCAGTTCATAGTAATTATGATAGATAGCATGATATTTTCTGCAAGTATAGATGGAATGCCAAGTGCTTCCACAGTGTGTGCATAAAGTCTGTGGCTTAGTTCTAGCAAAATCCTTCTTTACCTCAGACTTTGTAGGTAAAGAATTTATATTTTTATTTTTCTTGCAGAAATTTGCAAGATGCTTAGTACTACCACAGTTATGACATGTCTTTCTTGGAGCATAACTAGCAAGCATTGGTTTATTTCCTGAAGTAATGCCTACTTTTCCATTTCTGTTCTTGTTTGACACTTTCTTTTTCTCAACAGATTTTAACTCCTTCAATTTATGTTTGAGTTGTTTATCTGTCATTGAACCAATATTAACCTGTTTAACACTAGTTTTTACTGGTTTTCTTTTGACAGCTTCCTTTTCATTCTCAGACAAAAATTTACTGGTTCCATGAACAAATTTAGTTCTGACTTTAACTTGATTTTGAAATCTAAGTTCATCTCCCTCATTATAACCTAGACCAACAGTGTCTGTTTGAAAAATCTGTTGAGTGTCCTTTCCAGAATTAGTCCAAGTCCTAATTTTCTTATTTGCTTCCTCCAACTCAGATTCTAGTTGTTTATATTTCTGAAGCAAATCCTGTTCTATAGAAACAGCATTATCTCTCTCTTTCTGAACTTGTTGCATGTTTTCAAGTTTCTCTTCAACAAGTTTATTTCTCTCTTTAAGTTCAGAGTTTTCAGCTTTTATCCTCTCATTTTCTAAAGTCTGATCCCTATAACTTATATGCAATGACTTAAGAAAAATTCTTAATTGAGCAATGTCATCAATATTATAAGCATAGGTAGTTGGAGGTACCTGATTTTCAGAGGATTCTGATTCAGTAGTAGCCATGAGAGCATAGTTCACTTCTTCATCAGAATCTGAAGTATCTGCCCAATCTCTGCCTTTAGTGTAGAGTACCTTTCCAGTTTTACCCTTCTTGCACTTAGGAGCATAGTGACCCATCTCCTTACACTTGTAGCATTGAATTTCAGACTTATCCTTCTTCCCTTTAGAATCTCTCTTATCAGACTTCCTGTAGCTTTTCCTCTCTTCAATTGAATCCCTAGAAAACCTTTTTCCTTTCTTGAAATTCTTGAAGCCCATTTTCTTGAAAGTCTTCACCATCAGCACAGCCATTTTTCTCATTTCTTCTTCATCATCCTCAGAGTCAGATGATTCAGAAGAATTTGAATCATAATCAGAGTTTGGTGAATCACTTTCTGAATGTATGACCAAAGCTTTTCCTTTCATTTTCCTTCTTGTTGCCTCTTTCTTCTGAGGCTTCTCTTCAATATTAAGAGCAACAGACTTTCCTTTTCTTTGATCTCCTGTTTCTCTGCTCCATTTCCAATTCATAAGTTTTGAGCAGTCCATAAATTTCATCAATCTCTGTTTCAGCAAGATCATAGTTGTCTCTAATAGTGGTTGTTTTCACATCCCACTTTTCAGGTAGAGAAAGAAGAAACTTGAGATTCGAGTCTTCTAGATCATACTCTTTGTTGACCAATGACAGATCATTAATCAGTTTACAGAATCTATCAAATGTTTCTGTCATGGTCTCTTCAGGTTTAGCCTCAAAATGCTCATACTCTTGTGTGAGTATGTTTCTCCTATTCTTCTTAATAGCTGCAGTTCCTTGACACCTGACTTCAAGTGCATCCCATATTTCTTTTGCAGTGGTGCAGTTAATGACTTTGTTAGACATAACATTGTCTAAGGCACTATGTAGTAAATGCCTAACTTTTGCATCCTTAGCAATTGATGATAGATCTTCAAGAGTCATGTCCTTCTTTTCCTTTGGAACCATTTTTGCTGCTTCACCAGCAACTGCAACAGATAGTTTTGTAGGATTGTGAGGGCCTTCATAAATCCTGTCAAGATATTCTGGATCTGTAGCCTCCAGAAACATAGTCATCTTGACCTTCCACATTGCACACTCTAATGGCCTCAGAATAGGAACCCTGATTGGTTCATAACGACTCACAGTAGTAGGAGCCTTTTCAGAAACAGTAGGTGTTGGTGAAGGAATTTCTGACATGATTATTGTTGTGTTTAGATCTTAACCTGTAATAAAGTAACAGATTGGCTCTGATACCACTTGTTAGGCCGATTACACAAATAATAATCAACTTTGTATGAGAAATTAACAAGTAAAAGCGTTTATGCACTTAAAAAACTTCTTGTATTTCAAACCCTCTTCGTGATGTAAAATATCACAAAGAGCTGCTAGGTTACAATGATGATAATTCGTTATCGATACCCTTCTAGGGTTAACTTATCTGTATTTATATAACATACAGCTACGATACAATCTCTAATTGATATTCCTAATAATGAGCTATACAATGATATCAATTACAGATTGTCACACGTCTCCTATGTCAACTCGATCTCTTTGATAGCTATCCAATCTTCAAAGATATCGCTTCCATAATTAATCTTTAATCACTGTTGAACAGTAGACGCGCTTCCTTCAAACAGAGTTTAACAAACTCTGTTGAGCTTCCAACTGTCAGAGTTTACGCAAACTCTGACTGCTTCCAACTAAACTCTGATAACTCCCTGTAACACTTAAACACTGATCAAAACACATCAATTATATTTAACAACATATTTTTAATTACTTATTGTATTTTTAGATTAACTCATTTTCTTTAAAAATATTTTTCTCAAATTTTACAAGCTGTAATTTATGAGAAATCTATTTTTCTTGAAAATGTTATTGTTTTAAATTTAGTTTAATTATTTTTGTTGTTTAAATAAATCATAGTTTCTTTTTGAATAATTTTCTATATGGAAATTGTTTTATTAGAAAATTTATAGATTTATTAACTCATCAGAAATAATTATATAAATATTTAGTATGTTAATTGATTTTATTTTATTTGATTTGTAGTGTTTGTCCTTTTGTTATTAATGTTTGATTTCGTAAAAGGGACTACATATGATCGTTTTTATAATTTTTATTAGGTTTTATAATTCTAGTATAAATTAATTTGCTATTTTTTTGTTTATGTAAATTATTAATGTGATTTTCTTGTTAAAAATTCTGTTAATATTCTGTTTTTGGTTAGTTATATTAATTGTTTTGTTAGAATATAACTATCGGTATAACAATCTACTTGATTGTTATATTCGAATTTGTGTTAGTTATATTAGTGATAAGTAGTGTAATATAACTTAGTAATAAAATAGATATAATTTTGTTTTTGTTTAAATATAACTGTTAATTAGTTTATAGTTATATTGTGTGTTTTTCTAGTAATATAACTATCGGTATAACTATTGAATCAATTGTCATATTCTGTGTTATTTAATAGTTATATTAAGGCTTAATTTAAATATAACTATCTAAGAAGGATAGTTATATTACGTTTAAAACGTAATATAACTATCGGTATGACTATCACCCAATACTCATATCTAGCTGTTTTAGTATATAAATCGATAGTCATATCTCAGCTAAAGTTATATTCTATAGTTATATTTCTTTGTTTCTCATCCTCGCGTGTTAAGTCACCGAGATCGAATATATACATACAAATACACACATTCTTAAGTCGAATTGCTGCCCAATTTTCATCTCAAAACACGATTCTAAGGATATTAATCGATTACCCAGTCAATAATCTTCAAAACCACGGTTAAAATGTAAGATTTGGTCGAGGTTTTGGATTTTGAGTGTGAAAAGTTCGAATTTTTGATCTAAAAATCTGAACAAATGGTGATGATTTTGTAAAATCAAAAAATATATGTGTGTTTGTACTGCAATCAAGATCTTTGCCTAAATTTTTCAGAATTTTTGATAAAGATTTTGATTATTCGAATTTTTATTTATTTATTAATTCGAATTTGGTAATTTAATTGGGTTAAATTGTTGAATTTTGCAGATTTATTAATTTTAATCCCTGATTTGCAATGGCTGGTGCTTATAATAATTTTGAGCTTGTGAATCACAATTATATTGGATATTTTAATCCCGAGGATTGCCCAGTGGATCGGTTCAAGTCCTGGATAAAATTCCTAAATGAACAAAATCTCTGTAGTCATTCTATAACTGCAAATGTTCCAATGAAATTTGGTCCACTCAAATTAATGTGTACTACAGCTGTCTCAGATGAAAGATCATTTTCATTCGACTTTAATGACAAGACATATACAGTGGATGAATCTGTCTTCAATGCTGCTCTGGGGCTTCCTACTGAACGATTTGCTGAAGTGCCTTCAAATGATGAGTTGACTCAATTTTTCACAAATATCAACTATCATGGTCAACTGAATCTTAAACGACCACTCAAAAGCAATTTTGTTCAAGAATTGAATATCTTCTTCGAGATCATAGCAAAGGTGTTTGCTAATTCTACAAAGAGTAACAATACTGTCATCACAGGTATGTTACAGTCAATTGGTTTCTCGATTGCTCACAATAGAAGAATCAATTTTGGCAGCTTGATATGGCCTATTCTGCTAAATCGATTGAAGAAGGCTACAAAGAACTTTGGAAAAGATAAACTGGTTAAGTGTCATTATCCTCGATTTTTGACACTAATTTTTAATCATCTTATGCCTAAGGATCAACCTGCTCCGTTTCCAAATGATCGAATTCAATGGTCTGGTAAACCAAACAAGAAGTTCTACACCAGGCTGGATACTTCTAAGGTCTTGTTGCATGTTCCTGTAGTCATAACACCATATATGTCTACATACATAAATTTGCCAAATGTCATGCCACAGCCAGATGCTGAGATTCCTTTAATTCAACAAGCTCCACAGCCTGAAGCAGAACAAGTTCCAGTACCTCAACCTGATTCTGAACCCTTGAATACTCTTGAACATCAACTTCCAGTGGATCAACCCACTCAGAATGAAGATGATGTACATGTCAATGATCAGGTATTTGACTCAACTACTTTCCAATCTCAATATCTTTCTGATAGTCAAATAATTGTGAGAAGTGACCAAGGGATTGTAGATCCACAACCTTTATCCCAGGTAAATGCACCAAACACTGATCCTAAATTCTCCAAACACTATCGTAGAAAGAAATTGTCATTCAAAAGAGCTATCCCTAGTATTGATATCTTGAGTGAAAGAGATTTGCCATCACAAAAGAAAAGTAAAACCATGTTAAAGGCAATCTTAAACCCATTCATTCCTTCAAGCTCACCCCTGTTACTCAC
This sequence comes from Saposhnikovia divaricata, assembly GCA_036435485.1. Lineage (NCBI taxonomy): Eukaryota > Viridiplantae > Streptophyta > Magnoliopsida > Apiales > Apiaceae > Saposhnikovia > Saposhnikovia divaricata. The sequence goes on from CM071598.1 coordinate 136,356,642, forward strand.
AATGGGGGAAGATATTTTCTCACATGAAGCTCAAAACATTATTATGCAAGAGGAGCAAGTTACAGTGCCTACCATTGTTACGGCAGAAGAACCTTCACAGGTTGATCGGGATTTGCGAACTCCCATTGCACCACCACTGACCTTCCAAGAGGAGGCTAGGGTGATCTCTAGTGCAGGTACAATGGATGCAGCACAGGATTATGAGAGGAGTGATGTGAGAATTACTTCAAATATGAGTGAAACACTAGCACGTGAGGTGAGTGATACTCAGAGAGCTATTGAGGTGAGAGCACACAATGACACATACACTTTATCTCTCATCGCACAACTCAATCAAATGAAAGAAAGTCTTTCTCAAGCTGAAGAAGACAACAAAAACTTGAGGTTTGATATGGATAACATGAGAACTATCTTCAACAACAAAATCAATGCACTTAAGCTTTCTCAACAACAGGCAATCGAAGACTCTGGAGATGTCACAGTGGCTCAAGATCTTATTATATCATCTATGTCTAATCAGATTGAAGATCTTCAGAAAAACATAAATGAGAATCACTTAACCACTGAACATCGTCTCAGTCAGATTGAAAAGCAAAGTGATCATCAAGCAAAGGGGTTGAGACACTTATATAATATCATTAGCAGAACTCACTCACTTACAGCAGAAGAGAAGAAATTCTTTGGAGGTAGTGATGGAAGTGACCCTGGAGCTGGTACAAGTCACAAAACTGTAGAGGATTCCTCAACTAAGGGGGAGAAATCTAGAGGGGGAGGAAGTGCAAGTAAAGAGAAAATTGAAGATAGGAGTGAAGGGAAGAAGAAGACAACTCATCAAGCAGCAGAACAGGAAGATGATGATGTAGAAGGTTTTTACTATACAGGTGAACCTGATATTGATCTGTTTGCTGACTTACAGTTTCCTGATGTTGGTGAAGAATTCGATGAACCAGATCTAAGTTTTTGGGATGATTAAGAGCCAATAATTCCTGATTCTGTTGAAACACAACAAATGAATTTTGAAGCAAATAAAGAACTCGAACAGAATGAAGCTAATCTGGCTATGAGAGAAGAAAGACTCAAGAAGACACTCGAACAGTTAGCTCATAATGAAAGACTTCAAAAGGCAGAACAGGAAGCACTTCAAAAGCAACATGCTCAAAAGCTGGAAGCTAGGAAGATGTACATCAAGTACAAAAATGGTGATAAGTGGGAACGTGCTCAAAAGGTAATTGACTCACCACAAACTTTTGACTATGATGATCGTCGGATGATTGCTATTTTTGAAAGCTTTAAAAAGAAGAAACCTATACATGATATGTATTTGAAAGCTTTAAAGACAGAAATTGTGAGAATAACCACTGCATCTGATCCTAAGAATGGTGAGCTACTTATCTTTGTTGAATGTCATAAGCTCGGATCTCACAAAGTATCGCTTCAGTTCTTCTATGATAGATCTCTGTCAGAGCTTTGGGTGTTGAGACCAAAAGTAAGAACATCTTCTGAACTAGGCATATTGCTTCATGAAAAATTTCAAGAGTTTGCTGAAAGAGCTGGTCCTGAAGTTATAAATGACCCTCCACAAGTTAAAATTCTTAAGGGAGAACTTATTCATACTGTTAATCTTCAGACAGACGAATTGTATACACACCTTGCCAGACATTTGGTATATGTTGAATATGCTCTTCGAAATCATGGTTTTGCATCACAAGAAAAGTTTGAAGCTGCATATCATATTCGATCCTATGCTCAGACCAACATGAAGAAGTACAAGCAGTATCAAGGTGAGTTGAGAAAGAAACTTGGAATACCACTGATTTATCCTACAGATGTGTCATCCAGAAGGGAATTACTTGTTGACTCCGAATTGATCAAGAATCTACCTGATATGGATGAACAAGAAGAAGGAGAAATCAACGAGGAAGAAGGTGGTAAATGAAGATTAGCTCTACAAGTTATATCATTAGAGCTTTGATAGAACAAGATAGGATAATTGTCTTATATGATCAGTCTAGAGGATCATCTATCTTGTATTTATCTTTTATGTTTGAATCTGGATAATGTTAATATAAACCAGAACTTTTACATTATTTACTTAGCATTTAAAGTGTTTTCTTTTACTTGTTTAATTGGGATTAGTTGAAGAATCCTCTAGGTATTTGCTTGTTATTGTATAACAAACAAATAGGGGGAGATTGAAAGGCATATGACTCAGCCTATTTGTAGTTCGAGGATCCTAATCCAATTAAACTAGATTGTAATAAGTAAATAATATCAACTGTCACAGGAATCTCAAAAGATGATAACCGTCAGAAGAAAAATCAACAAGTCAATCTATAGTTTTGATGTTTTACACTGGAAGAAGATTCAGATATCTGATCAGGCCTCAAGGTAGCATTGAAACAAGTGGATTCATTTAAGAAGACAGAGATTTCTATTAGTGATAAGAAACAATTTCAGTATCGAATGATTGATGAGAGTGAAGAGTATAAAAAGACCACAGTGTTAAAAGTCACGATGAAGAACAGAGATTGGAGTTAGTCGTTCATGAACCAGACAGTACATCGAACGTCAACATCATGCCAATGTATGTTCCTTATCATAATTACGTGGTTTTCAGCAGAGTATCGACTATTAAAGAATTTATATTAATTCTATTTTAATTGATTAAGTCAAGTAATTAAGTTAATAAATAAATTAATTCTATCAGAATTAATATATTTGTTAAATTGATTATTAGATTAATTAAATAAGAATTAATATGAAAAAGGAATAATTAGTTAAATGATTTTTAATAAGTCATTTAATTAATTATAAACTGAAAAATATGATGATATAACTATCAAACTGATATTTATACCGATAGTCATATTCAGTTCAAAGGAGATAGTCATATACAGTTCAAAGGAGATAGTCATATTTCATTCAAATGGAAAGTTATACCGAATGTTATATTGACATGGTAAGTTATACCGAATGTCATATTGAGCTGGATTGTTATACCGAAAGTCATATTTAAACTGGACAGTCATATTACATTGATTTGATAGTCATACCGATTGTCATATTAAGGTAAAATGATTGTCATATCAGTTTAAACTATGTAATATGACTATGGCTGTGTATTTAAGGAAGCAGAATGCAGAAGAAGAAAAAACAGTCGAGCTAAACACAAGAAAAATACACAGCAGCCATTCTCTCTCTCTCTCAAGCTCAAGAACACCTCCAAATTTTATTCTGTAAATTTACGTTCATCTCAGTTGTAATATCCTATCCATTGGAACTTGTTTACTTGTGATTCTTGTACTACTAGCGAATTAAGTTTCCTAGTTCACAAATTGATATCTTGATTTTATTAACTAAATTAGCAAAGTTCATGTTGAATTTTCTAATTAGTTTTTAATTACTTGATAATCATTTGGACTGATTTTGTAACACCCATCAAGTTAATATATTGTTATATTCAACTTGAAATTTGTGTTATATTATTCTGCACAAAAATATTCGTTTAAGTGAAAATTATTTAACGAATAAATTTCGAGAAAATGATATAGATTGTATTCAACCCCCCCTTCTACAATCTTATCGGACCTAACAGAGGTGGTAACGGGTAGTTACTCACCAAGACAAATATTTGTAAGGTTGTAAAGGCTTCTCCGCCTACTAAAGGAGCGAGTTTATTTTTAAGGGAAATCTCGAGTCCGGAGAGGAGCTCGGGGACTGGAGTAGGGGTGAGCGAATCTATTAGAGGTTGCGCTATCGCGAACCAGGATAAAAACTCCTGTGTGGTATTTTCTTACCTTGTCTTTTATTTCCGCACTTATAAACTGCTAACGACTCGGTAAAATATTTAAAAATGGATAAATTTTTTAAAACGCCATAAATTTTTAAATTGGAAATTAAGCTATTCAACCCCCCTTCTATCTTAATATAGCCCTCATACGGGACCTAACAATTGGTATCAAAGCCAGGTTTTTTTAACATGTTTGTTGAGTGATTTGCAGATCTACAGGCACAACAAAAAGTGATCCTACATGGAGTATCTAAATACCATCGGTTGTGGTGAAGGCCTATCTAGCTCTCGCCCTCCTCTATTTGATGGCACCAACTTTGCAACATGGAAAACGAGGTTTTGCATCTATGCTAGATCTCAAGGAGTCAAAGTTTGGATGGCCATAGAAGATGGAGTTGTTATTCCTATCGAAACTGTTGACGGTGTCGTCGTGGAAAAGAAAGTAAGTGAATACACTCTTGTCGAAGAAAATATGATGAATACTGTCGCGAAGGCGGAAATGCTTCTCACAAGTGCACTTGCCGAAAAATAATATAAACGAGTAAACAAATGCAAGTCGGCACAAGAAATGTGGAACAAATTAGTGGTTACCTATGAAGGTACCATTGATATAAAAGATTCTCGGATGGATACTTTGATTCAAGAATACGAGAACTTTAAACTCCAAGAAGGAGAAAATATCATCGATATGGAAACAAGATTTACTCGTATAATCGATGAATTATCTCAACTCGGGAAAAGTTATACCCGTAATTAGAAGAACCGAAGAGTTCTTAAATCTTTACCTCTTGTTAAAAGGTTAAAGTTACTACAATTAAAGAAATGCATAATCTAAATGATTATGACATCGATAATTTATTCGGGAACCTTTGTGCATACGAAGAGGACAATATTCCGGATAAAGTCGTTCCTAAAGTGGAAGACAAAAAGAAAAATATGGCTTTAAAGGCTATACTAATCGATTAAAATGAAAACGACGAAGATTTAAACGAAGAACTCCAAGATCTCGATGAAACGAAATTGCTTTACTAACGAGACAACTTCGTCGTGTGCTTCAAAGCAAAGCTCAAATATATTGTAAAGGCTCCCTAAAATCAGAAAACCAACAAAGAGTTTTTAACTCTAAAGGAAGGCCAAATTACTCTCAAAATTATACTCCTAACTACAAGAGTAATTTTCCAACACCGAGCTATAATAAAGGCAAAGGCACTCAAAATACAAATGCCTATATCAATGCCAATAACACTAACAATCCCCCTTACACTCCTCCTAAACATAAAGAACAAAATCTGGAGGAAACTCAAGAAGTGTGTTTCGAGTGTAAACAACCGGGTCACTTTAAAAGAGAATGCCCCATGCTTTCTAAAGGAAGGATTCTCTTGGCCAAAAATGGTTGGGATTTAAATGAAGATGAAGAAGCTCCGGAAGCTAGTGAAGAAATTGTCAATCTTTGCTTAATGGCTATCGGAGACGAAGCAACATCTATACAAGGCTCCATTTCAAATCAAGAGGTAAACGCTAATCTCAACTATATTTCAAATAAATTGTAATTAGATGAATCTAACTTGAATTTAGTTGATATGAGTAAGTATGATTTGATTGAACTTGTAGTAGGTATCAACAATAAAAATAAAGATGTTGATAAAAGACTTCACTCCTTGTGGTCCGAGAAAATGAAACTCGAAGAAATGCATCACACGCAAAGTAAAGAGTTTACTCGGATGATGGATTCAAAAATCCAAAACGAAAGTGAAATAATGTTCTTGAGTGATCAAAATAATCTCTTGAAAAGTGAAGTCACCACATTCAAGGATATTGCTCTCAATCTTCAAGTAGAAAATATGGCTTTAGTACTTCAAGTGGAAGAGATGGAAAATTAAAAATTACAACTCAACAACAATATTAATGAACTTCATGTTGAGTTATTGAAATTAAAGATTCTTAACGAATCGTTGGTTCAAAACAATGTAACATCTCAATCTCAAGTAAACAATCTTGAAAAGAAGAATGAGCTATCACAAATCTTTGAGTCAAAAGAAAAAGAACTACAATTAGAAACTCAAAGAGTAAAAGAAGAAAATTTTAAGCTCATATCTCAAGTTATGGATCAAGCAAGATTCTTTAACAACAAAATTGATGCCTTAGAAAAAGAAAAAGAAAATCTTGAAGGTGTTGTTCAAGATGAGATGTTGGATAAAATGGTACACTCTAAAACCTCCTATAACCGTGAAGGTTTGGGATATGATAAGAACAATGCACCTAAGCAAGTTGTTCAACCAAGAGTGCAACCTACAATGGCTCCTCCTAAACCACAATCGTTAAAATGTTCATATTGCAACAATGAAGGACATTTTGTTCTTGAGTGCAAATACAAGAGTGGTGAAATTAAGGGGAATCATGTATGGGTTCGTAAAGGAACAAAACCATACAAGAAGGTTGAAAAACAAGTACCATTTAACAAAGTTGCTTACAATGGCCAAGGCAATAAAGGTTTCAACAACCTAGGGTGTCTCAAAATAGAAACACAATATATCATAACAATGCTAGTAGGAATGCACCTAGAAATCAATATGTTCCTAATCGGAATTTCTATCCTCAAAATGCTCCATACTTTGCAAATGATATATATAATGTGCATCGTGTTAATTCTAGATTTTACGATAATGCTAGATACACACATCATCATGTTAGATATAATGCACCTAGAAATGTTTACATGCCTAACAATGATTATCTTATGCCTAGATTCTACCATGCTAATTCAAGTGTTAACTATGATGGACTAACTCGAGGACCCTCAATATAAAAGGGTACCTATAAATTTTATTGATTGCTTTTGTAGGTTTGTCTTGCCACTAAGCAAGACATGTGGTACCTTGATAGTGGATGTTCAAGACACATGACCCATAACAAGTCACTTTTGGACAACATTAAAAAGGTAACCACGGGAAGTGTTACATTTGGAGATAGTAGTAAAGGCATCATTATCGGAATAGGAGATATCGGGAATATTCATGTCAAGATATCAAACGTACAACTAGTCTCGGGACTAAGGTATAATCTACTCTCGATTAGTCAACTTTGCGACAATGATTACAAGGTAATTTTCTATACTACTCATTGTTGTATTTTAGATAAGAATTTGAAATTGATTCTCACTTGCCCTCGAAACAAAAATGTTTATACATGTGACATGAGCAAGCATGAGAATGTATGTCTAATTACTACAAACGATGATCCGTGGCTTTGGCATCGAAGATTAGGACATGCAAACATGAAGTTGATTAGAAATATATCAACAAAAGATCATGTACGAGGTATACCAAAATTGAATTATCAAAAAGACCATACTTGTGAAGCTTGCAAAATCAGAAAACAAATTAGAGCCTCTCACAAAGCAAAATTTATGGTATCTACCTCTAGACCTCTCGAGTTATTACATATGGATCTTATTGGTCCGGTTCCTATACAAAATCTCGGAGGTTGTTCCTTCACATTAGTAATCATTGATGATTATTCACGATTTACTTGGACGAAATTTCTCAAATCAAAAAGCGATGCTTTCGAATCTTTCTCTTCTTTATGTAAAAAGATTCAAAATCAACAAAATAGTACTATTGTCTACATACGGACCGACCATGGTAAAGAATTTGAGAATTCTAGTTTTACAAACTTTTAAGATGAAAATGGAACGGTAGTTCGAAATAAAGTGCGATTAGTCGCTCAAGGCTATACTCAAATGGAAGGTATAGATTTTGATGAAACTTATGCACCCGTAGCTCGAATTGAATCAATTCATATGCTATTAGCTTACACGTGTCATAAAGACTTAAAAGTATGTCAAATGGATGTAAAATCGGCCTTCTTAAATGGGATATTAGAAGAAGAAGAAGTTTATGTAAAACAACCTCCCGGTTTCGAAGATGCCACACATCCGGAATATGTATATAAACTATATAAAGCCCTATATGGCTTAAAACAAGCTCCACGATCTTGGTATGAAAGGTTGAGCAAGTTCCTACTAGAAAACAATTTTAAAATGGGAACTGCCAAAAAAACCTTATTTACGAGACAAGAAAAAGATGATATCTTACTTGTACAAATATATGTGGACGACATCATTTTGGGTTCAACCAATGATACACTATGTAAAGTATTCTCTGACAATATGAGCAAAGAATTCGAAATGAGTATGATGGGAGAATTAAATTTCTTTTTGGGGTTGCAAATTAGGCAATCGGACCAAGGCATCCATATCTCTCAATCCAAGTATTGTAAAGAGATGTTAAAGAAATTCGAAATGGATAATGCCACACCTATCTCCACTCCTATGTCTACCTCTGAAAAATTGACAGAAGATCCTAACGGTATTCCCGTGGACACTAAGAAATATCGGGGTATGATTGGTAGCTTGCTCTACATTACCGCAAGTCATCCCGATATACAATATATTGTTTGTAACTGTGCTAGATTTCAAGTTGCACCTAAAGAGTCTCATTTATCCGCGGTAAAAAGGATATTGAGATATCTAAAAGGAACCACTGATGTAGGTCTTTGGTATCCAAAAGGAGTACCATTCGACTTATTATGTTTTTCTGATTTGGACTATGCCGGGCATTTAGTCGACAGAAAAAGTACAAGTGGTACATGTCAGTTTCTGGGAGGTTCCTTAGTCTCTTGGTTTTCCAAGAAACAAAATTCGGAATCAATCTCCACAACGGAAGCTGAATATATAACGGCTGCAAAATGTTGTGCTCAAATCTTGTGGATGAAGCAAACACTAGCCGACTACAATATTAAATTTGATGTTATATCCGTCTTATGCGATAACACGAGCGCTATTGATCTTAGCAAAAATCCCGTGTTACATTCAAGATCTAAGCATATAGATGTGAGACATCACTTTTTGCGTGATCATGTCAATAAAGGCGATATTAAAATGACTCATATTGAAACTGAGTACAATCTCGCTGACATATTCACAAAACCATTAAATTACGAAAGATTCGCTGAACTCCGTTTGGATTTAGGAATGTTGGAATTTCCAAAATAAATGGTTTATATATTTATAAATATTATTTATATTTATATTTATTTTATGAAAATATTTGTTACAATTCTAAGTCATCTCACGAAAAAGAGATCCTTTTGATCGGATTATAAGGCACTCTAAAACTCAAATTTGTGATAACGATAACATATGAAACTTTATCGATCGGGTTTTATCGAGAATCTTATTTTTCTATCAAGAAGATAAAACTATTCGAATAAATATTTTTGGAATTAATTTCGAAAGATATTTTTGAGATACCAAGAATTATGACATTTATGCTCACATAAAAAGTATCAAAATGCCTAAATATTTTCTCATATTTATTGAATATTATTGTATATTATTATATAATAATTATGATTTTACAAAATTATTTTCAATAATAAAATATCGTTATTTTTGATTATTTTCGGGCAATTGACCCAACTATCCAGCCCAACCCAGTTAGACACTCAGCTGACCCGGTCCATTAACAAAACCCTAATATCCTGACCATTCATTATAATGATGGTTTAATCTCAGCCGTTGATACAAAAAATATATATATATATTAACATTACCATTTTTAAGTCATACTATTTACACAGCTCTAACACCTCGCCTCATTTCTCTCAAATCTCTCTATTCTCTCTCGCGAGCTCTCTCGCCGGTTTTTCTAAATCTCCATTTAAAACACTATTTCTAAACCAATTCAAAGTTCATAAACACTAAATCAAGTCTCTCTTCTTCGTTTATATCAATTAAATCAATTGATTGATATAAAGGCATACTGGGTGGGTCAAATAACTGAATACGAAGCTCATAACCTCAATTTTTCTTCATAAATTGATGGTTAAAACTTGAATTCGACAATTATATATATACATATATATTCATATTCTTCCTTAATTTAAATTGCATGTCAAACCCTAACCCTAACCAGTTGAATTTGAGTGTTTACTTGCAGGATTTGAGCGATTTGGGAACGATTCGGTGCCTTGGAGTTAATATAATTCGTCAACACGGTGGTTATTTGGATTTTTTCGGCTAACTCGGAAGTTAACCCGGTCTGCGACCGAGTTAACCAGGTAAGACCATGGAACTAGGTTTGGTTCTTTGGATCTAGTAAGACTATAACTTAAGTTGAGTAAATATACGTGGTTAACTGATGAAATGCTAATTGACGAATCTATCTATGGTGATTTATTGAACCTGATTACTCAAGTTCCATGTGTTCCAGTCAATTAATGTTTATACGAATTGTATATGATCTATTAATAGTAATAATCGAGTTAAAATCTCTGAGATTTGATGTGTCAAACTCTCTTGCTTTGAATTGTATTTTGTTAAAATCTGACATGTGTAGTTTAATCTGATCTGGTTGTTCAGCATGACTATCTTAATTGATAAAATGGTATAATTTCTTGCCTTTATAATTACTCATATAAACTTAATAACACTTGAAGTGCTTGTGAAAATGTGATTTGAGTTTGTATAAGATTAACTTAATTGTCACTATGTGTTTAGTAAGTTGAAATGAATGAAGAGTTGATTAAGAAATTTTTTGAGTCATGTATAGGTTGATTAATAGGTGATAATAAACGTTATAGTTTCATGTCTTGACTGTTTCTATATCTTTGGAACTCGATATTTTCTAATATGTCTTGCCATGTCTCTGTATACTATCTCTGATTGTTCAATTATGAATTAAGTGATCCTTGATAGCTGGTAAATTGAGTCTGATTCTAATGTGATTAATTAAATATGGATGAATTCTATTCTGTGATAACTATGAAGTCTTCAGTGGTCTAACTACTAAATGTCTTGGTTCAAAGTTTGTGAGGACTGAATATTAACAGTAATATTTAGAAATTAGATATACTTGTTAATTGTATTATTATTTAAACTTTATGTACTACATTACTGTAATTCTTGGTCTATGAAAATCTGGAATGGTGATAGGTGCTGAGTAACTTACATTGTGTGAATTACACTGTGTGACTTAGTGTGTCTATGTTATCTGTGATAAAACCGTAGATCTTATATAATCATATATCTTGGGGTAGATCATGAATATGTAGTAAGTTAATCTCACTACACACAGAACCCCCCACATTAAGACCTGGCTAGGAATTCCTTTGAGATTCCTAGTATCTGGATCACTGGTGTGGTTGGTCACTTAGTTTCTAGGAAGTCATGTGTACATTTTATTAAATTTCTTGGTGCATAATGATTACGTAACAATTTGTGTGTTACATGACTTATGTGTGATCATATTTGATGATGTACAGTGTGATTATATGTTATATGAACTGATTATTAAGACTTAGTCCATTCCGTGCATTCTTTATGAAAAGGTCACATGTTTAATAACTACAAAGGTTTTTGTTGACTTTCAAAGATCTGACAAAACTTTTCCAAGTTGTCACAGTCATATCAATCATGAGTACGTTCATTTATGGTATTGCACCTTATCACATAAAACCTGCATTCAGTTTTCAAACTTCATGACATCATTGTGGGTCATTAGTCCTTTCTGGTTACCATTCTGCACAGCCCCTTATTCTTTTGTCCCCTCTTTATGGCTTCCATACAGTAAATGTACTATCCTTCTAAGCATCTTCACATATAATTAATACATTCTATATTCCTTATGCTTCTAAAAATAGCTGTATACATGCATTATCCAAACTGTACATACCTGCATGTGTGTCCTTGTTTTGGATTTCTGAAATCTTTTTGAAAATTTCATTTTTCAAAATCTGCATGCATTTCATAGTCACTGTTCATTCAACAGTAAAACTGGTTATTTTTAAAAAAATTGAAACTTGTTTGTGTGTCTATAAATAGCATTGTCTTATTCACTTTACACATACACACAACTGCTATACACTACTTCAGCTCACATCATCATGGACTTCACAAAACTACCCTTTAACCCTAACTCCAAACACAGACATGAAAACCCCTCTTTACTTTCAAACATGGAACAAGGCCAGTTTGTCCATTCCAAACACTCATCCTTTAGAGTGATACCACCAAAACTATAAAATCTTAGACCCAACAGAAAGCCAAAGAGAAGTTTCAAAAGCCCTTCTATACCATTTATCCAAAGTTCTAAGTTTCAAGCCCCAAACACAAACAACCCTAGACCAAGAAAGCCTTATTGGCCAAGAACCTATGTCAGAAAACTTACTCAACAACCTATACCCATACCAGAGTCAGAAAAACCTTCACACCCTAACCTCTTAAACCCTTCTGACTCAAATAAATACCTTGAAATGATAAAGAACATACAACCTGGTATTAATACCCAAGTCCATGGGGAAGTGGCTGATATTGTGAAGGCAACTAGGTGGAAGGGTTGGTTTGTCATCTAGGAAGGAGATATTGTGTTAATAAAATGGGTGAGTTTTACCTAAATATGAGGCTTACTAAAGGGTTAAATGGTATTCTGTATTTCACCACTGTAGTTGATAAGAAAGCCATCATGATAGTTCATAAGACCATCAACAAAGCATTTCATCTACCTACTGTCTTAACTGAAGAACCTTGTTTAGATATCTACTCTTATTTTCTGTTTAATAAGGGTGAATTTAACTCCATGCTCAGTGTATTATGTGATTCAGATGTCCCATTAGGACTATGTGATAAAAACTGTACTATCCATTATAAACATTTCTCACCCAAGTTTCAACTTCTTGCTTTGATCTTAAGAGCTAACATAATCCCAAAACCTAATCAAAGTAAGTACTTTGATTTCTTTGATATTAAAGTGCTTTATCTACTTAGCTTCAATAAGATCAAGTTTAGCATATCCTATGTCATTTTGTTAAACATGATTAATGTAAATCTCACTGACTACATGCCTTATGGTTTGTTGATTGCTTCTATATTTGACATCTTTCATATCAACATGCCTAGCAATTCCACCTTCAGTGCTGATTCTCATATAAACCCCACACACATTAGGGCACAAGTCCCTTTTATGTACTGTGAACCTCAAACTCTCACTTTGCTTCCTAAGGTAATTCCTGAAGAGAATGTGTACTTAGCTGATTTAAATTGTGTCAAGTTGATGATTCAGGAACATAACTTAGAAATTAGGAGACTAAAAATTGAGAATGAGGAAATTAAGGTTAGATTGGGTTACATTGAGAATTTGGCTGCATCTACTATAGGACATGATGGGATTTTAGACATGGAAATGTTAATTCTTATCAAGTCCAAATGGTAGAAGATGAGGTTTTGGTCAATGAATTGGGAACTGCTAATGTTGGTTTAGGAGGTTTAGATGAAAATGGTTTGCCTGATCTTGTTGGTGAATTGGGTTTTGTGGCTGCTATGGAAAATGCTGTTGGTTAATCTGCTTCTTGTGATATGTAGTGACTACTTCTGGCTACAATCTTGTAATTTCTTTTCTGTTGAACTTTTGATAAGCTTGTATGGTACCTGTAACCTTGACTTTGATGCTATTTTGTTTACCTTGTTGTTGTTTAATTTGGTGATTCGGTGAAACTCACATGTAATGTCAGCTTGTAATAGTTGGTACTTTATGTAAGGTCCCGTAAGAGGGCTATTTTTAGCTAGAAGGGGGGTTGAATAGCTTAATATCCAATTTAAAAATTATTATGGCGTTTTAAAATATTTTTCCCGTTTTAAATTATTTTACCGAGTCGTTAGCAGTTTTATAAGTGCGGAAAATAAATGACAAGTAAAGTAAATACCACGGAGGAGATTTTATCCTGGTTCGCGATGGCGCAAGCCCTAGTGGATTCGCTAACCACTACTCCAGTCCCCGAGCTCCTCTCCGGACTCGAGATTTCCCTTAAAATAAACTCGCTCCTTTAGTAGGCGGAGAAGCCTTTACAACCCTACAAATATTTGTCTTGGTGTGTAACTACCCATTACCACCTCAAAATAAATGTAAATACCTACACAACTTATCTTAGACAATAACTCTCCGCTATTTCTTCAAAGTTGATGTAGAACCCTTGGTGTAGACTATTGCTTCTTGGCTTTTGTCGGTCTTGGGTCTTAGATGAAAGGTCTCGGGTCTTTCCTCTTCCTCACGGTGCGAAGACTACTAACTCCCCGTTAGTACGTCTAGGACTTGGGTCTTAGAACGAGAATCACCTCACTTAATCTTCACCTCACTACAAAAGTTAGACAAACAATATCTACGAAACAAATATGATGAATGATGAATAAGGTTTGGATTAGTATGTTACGGTACTAGATCCAAAGTTAACTTTAATATTCGTAAATGAATATTAAGTTATATTGTTATTGTTTAAGTATACTTTCTTTGATATTAAGTTATAATCAAAGTATACTTTTAATTACTCCAAATAAATATAAAGATGGATGGAGTAATATTAGAAGACCTTATTAAAAGCTATATTGCTTGAAGGCTTCGATATGTATACCTTTCTTAGACGAATATAATGTCAGGGTATACGGATAACTTCTTGCACGAACCACTACAATTACTAAACGTAATTGTAATAAAGACAAGTGGCTATGATTGTGCTTTAGTATAAGTTTATGTTGTACGAAGTATTTCTTAAAGAATATCCCACGGAGAGCACTGTAGATGCTAGTTAGGAATTCGTATAAATACTTTTCGTTACAACTTGACTTATGTCAAATATCAATACTCCGGTAAGATGAGATAAAATATAGATCTCGAAGTATGTTGATATATATAAAGTCCTTTAAGCTTAATATGCTTAAGGCTTTTAAGATGTATACTTTCTTTGATATTAAATTACAAGTGTCAAAGTATACTCTTCTTTTACTTCTTGCACTAGATTAGTTATAGCCACTAACGAATAAAAAGTAAGATCGATAAACAAGTGGCCAAACTTGTGCTATTTGAAGTATTTGTTGAACGAAGTATTTCTTTAAAGAATATCTCACGGAGCACTAAAGATGCTAGTTGAGAATCCGTAAAAATACTTAATCGTTACAACCTCGACGTATGTCGGATAATTTCTTTCTCTTTTAATAAAGAGACTTTTGGAATCGTATAGATCCAAGAATAGAGATTGAGACGTAGTATAGCAGTTAAGCACAAATATCAAATATAAATATGGTCGGTTAAGACACAAAGACGAAGCTAAAACTTACCACCTTTGGAAAACGATCGGAAAAGTTCGCCGGAAAAATTCGCCGGAGGTTCGACCGGATTTTGCCGCGGTGGTCGAACCTTGGGGCAGCCCTTCGGGAGGCCGGAAAGTGGTAGTAGATGAGCTTGCCTGGGAGAACTAAGCTTGGTTGAGTGGAACTAAGCTTGTTGAACGAATATATGGATATGTATTTAAGAGAGAGAAGGTTTTTGAGATGAAGTAGATGAAGATATTACTTGTAAGTATTTGGAGAGTGTTTACTTCAAAAATCTCAGCAATTCTATGGCTCTTAGCTTATCTTGAAATGGGTGTGTGGAGGGGGGTATTTATAGATAAGGTTGGGTGAAAGGAATGGTGTAGATTGAATGAAAATGAGTGGATGGGATTAAAATCACTTGGATTGCCAACATGGAAAGTGGTTTGTGTTTCTTTGCAAGTGGATGCTAGCAAACAAAATAATATCCCAGCACTTTGAATCTATAATATAATATTCCATTGAGTAAATTGCATTTTAGTGGCTTGTATTTTAATTGTTTTGCACTTAGATGGCCAACTTTTAAAATTGAACACTTTGATGACTGTAGTTTAATTTTTTTGCATTTATATGGCCAACTTTTAAAAGTGAACACTTTGATGACTTAACATTTTTTATTTAGCACTTTGGTGGCCAAGTTTTTTTTAATTTTGACGCTATTTTGGTGACCAAAGTTCTAAACAAAAAAAAAATTGGCCACCAAAGTGCTAAACAAAAAAAATGTAAGTCATCAAAGTGGTCACTTTGAAAAGTTGGCTATCTAAGTACAAAAAAATTAAACTACAATCATCAAAGTGTTCAATTTTAAAATTTGGCCATCTAAGTGCAAAAAAATTAAAGTACAAGCCATTAAAATGCAATTTACTCTATTCCATTTGTTCTAATTAACGAATAAATACGAACCAAGTATCGTTAATTAAATACCCGATAAATACGAAAACACCCAATAAATAAATCTAAAATTATGGAGCACTTCCAAATATTATAAAATAATATTCTGGAAGGTTTGGTCAATTTTGGTCAAGGTTGACTTGGTCAAACGTGGTCAACGGTTGACTAATCGTCTCGATTTTCGTGCCCGGATGAAAATACTCGAAAAATTTCGAAACTTTAACCATGCATATAAAATAGCATTTAAATGATAAATCTTAAGTTTCAAGTCATTCTAGCCAGTGAAAGTACTTTATTTGGATTTAAAACGATTAAATCAGCTTTTCGTTCCGAATAAAATACGATTGGTCTTTTCTCGAAAAAGATAAATCTTTTGACCACTGTTTTGACTAGAATAAATACTTAGAATATATTTCCTAATATATAAAATATTTTGAGAGTGAAGGAAATATTTTTGAATGAATAAAGTAATTTTTTCCGAAATATAATATATTTGTAAAGCGGGAGAAAATTTACTTTAATTATTTCTGGCATGAGAGGAAAATATTCCTGATAGTAGAAAGTCCTTTCTAGGATGATAAAAATATTTTGAGTGTAAAGGCAGAATATTTTTGAATAAAACTGATCCTTTTTTTTTTGATTTAGCACGAGTTCTCTAAAGAATGTTAAATCTCGAATATTCTTTGTTCGAGCTTGTTGCCTTATTAATTTTGCAACGGAGATCTAAAAAATATCAAACCTTGATATTTCTTCTTCGATCTTATTGCCTTGGTGTAGAGATATATTCCGTAAAATTTAATTTGATTTTTCAGCGGATCGGAATATCTCTTATATTTTAAATAAATATAGGATGATAAATTTTGCTAGAATTGACCATTTGACTTTTGACCGAATCAATTAAATATATGACCTAGTGGAGAGGATTCTACGTGTACTTAAATTTTATGTTAAATCGTACAAATACCAAAATAAATATTATATCGAAGATATCATTTCAATCTTCCCCTTTTTGGTATTTGCCAAACAAACATAAAATTTAAATTTTAAAGTTGTGTGCTTCCCCTTAGTGTATGCATGATATTTGAAAAATATTTTTGCGTATAACGAGTAAGGAGAATACTACTTAACATTCCTCTCTAAAGACAATAATGGATTCCTGCAAAATAAAACAGTAGTCAGATGGTGTAAAGAGATAGAATATAGCAAAATTTAACATTTTCGAAATAGTATATACTATGCTCTCTTCCCCTTTTGTTTGGTATAGACCAAAAATCTATTAATGAACCTTCCCTTTTTGTTCGAACAAATAAAATTCTCTTCCCCTTTTGTTTGGAACATGTGCTTCCCCTTAGTGTAATCAAGATTTTCCCTTTCCCTTTGTAAACAAGGATATCTAATACTATGATTTAGACAAGCATGGATCATACATTCTTTCGTCTTCTGTTTGATAAGTGTTCAGTAAAATATGGCATGCAAGTGAATAACACAAGGTGCATGTTTTAATGGTTTGATGTATCAGTATGCGTTTGACATGCTTTTCAAGAATTCTATTATTTAAGCACATATGTTTATCATGCAAATATGATCATCGTTTTGCCATTTAATTTAGGAACTTCCTTAGTGTATGCTTTGTATTAAAACGTAACAAAGTAAATTATGGCATGGCATGCTAACTAATAGGCAGGTGAGAGCACTCTGTGTACATGTATTTAGTCAATTTGTAAGGATTTTTTTGTATTCGGGAGATTACAATTTTTCATCTTACACACCAAATGTAGTGAAATAGTACCCTTGCAGGTTTTACAAAGCATTCAGTTCGAATCAGACTGTTACAAACGTTTCTAATTATTACAAACTGTGATAATACAAACTAAACATTTCATTCATAGCAGAAGGTAACATTACAGGTTTAGAAAATTTTACACAGGGAGATGCTAATACAATCTACAAAACCATGTAATTTTCCTTACATCAAGATAAGTATTTTCATATAGCAAATATTGCATTACAACAAACTTATACAATCTAAAATCTATTACATGGACTGCAACTTATATCAATACATGAACTTATACAATCTAATCATATTACAACCTTCAAAGATATTTAGGCCACAATTGTAAGTTTCAGGAATCTAAAGTAATGACTACATTAGATGAGGTTTATCAAGACAAATCAGTAATTACCTTATGAGTGTTGTTCCAGCTCTGCAGAACTTACCAGATTGCATGAGGAACAGAGATAATCAATCGAAGAGAATTGCAGTGTAAGGAGGATATCTATACATCATTTTGATACATCAGATATTCAACACACAGTTCATAGAAACATAATATCAAGAGTAATGACACCATGAAATAGGACAACTGCAGAACATATATTACAATTCAAAATTGTTCATATCAATCAATGTGTGTCACTGATTAATTAGAACAAATTCCTACAGCAGCCAAGGTTGCATACTACTGACATGACTCAAAACAAGTCATCCACCAACGATTACAAGTTAACAGTTCAAGACTACAGTGAACCAAATTACAGATAAGTCTTTAATAGACTTCCAAAAGCAACCAACATTACAAGCATAAATTACAACAAAGATGGATCCAAGACAGCAAAACTGGATCAATCATCAGATTACATAAGAGCCGTAACACAAGCAAGTAACCACATGAGTACATACTCCCTTGTAAAGTATAATTATCACAGCCAAAAACAACCAAGACAGATAGATGGCAACATCACAACCATAACAGCAGCCAATCACACATGTAAGCAATTACCCTCAGGCAATTGCATCTGTGACTAACATCTTCCATAGCATCCACAAACCCATATTCACCAACCAAATCGGGTAACCCATTAGCATCAAGATTTTCAGCATTAGCACCTATGGTGTTCATTTCATTTACCATCTCATCATTATTAACCAACTGAACCTGAAATGAATTGATGATTTCCATGTCCCTTACCCCATTTTGACCTATTGTAAATGCAGCTAAGCTTTCAATGAAACCTAGTCTCCTTTTCATATCCTCATTTTCCTCTCTAAGCCTTCTAATCTCTAGATTCTGTTCTTCAAACATTATTCTAGCAGACTGAGTCTTATTAAGGTATATGTCTTCTTCCCTAATGGTCCTAAGGAGGTAAGTGTTAAAGACTTCTTGAGGTTGACACATAATCAAAGGTACTTGAGGTCTAATATGATCAGTTGTGATATGAGAATCAGCAAGTAAGGAGTAATCAGTGTGTGTGTGGATATGGCAAATGTTAAAGAGAGAGGAGATTATAAGTCCATAGGGCATATAACCGACAAGATTAGTATTGATCAGATTAAGCAAGATCACATAGGAAATGTTGAAATCAATCTTGTTAAGAAGCAACACAAACATGATCTTCATGTCAAAGAAATCAAAGAACTTACTTTGATTTCGTTTAGGCAAAACATTAGCACGAATAAACAAGGCCAAATTTTGAAAAACAGGAGTGAAGTGTTTGTAATTAATACCACAGTGTTTGTTACACAAGCCAAGTGGAACATCAGAATCACAAAAGGTTGAAATCATGAGTCTAAATTCATCTTGGTTACAGATGGAGTAAGCGTAAGTATCAATGCATGGATGACTATTATCAATCAAATGAGCAGGAAGATGCAATGCAATATTAATGGTCTTATGGTCCACTAATATGGTTTTCTTATTGACTGTTGTAGGGAAATGCATGACTCTATCTAAGCCTTTAACTATTCTCATGTTACAATAAAATTCTCCCATTAGATGTGGAAAATACCTTTTTCCTAGGTGTGCAGCTAACCCTTCCTACTTAGCAGACTTAATGACGGTTTCTACCTCACCCTTAAACTGAGTATTAATACCTGGTTGGACATTCTTAAGCATATCCATAAACTTCTTAGTGTGTGAAATGTCTATGAGGTTAGGAGGGGGAAAGGTTTTTGGTTCAGTTGTGTGTTGAGGTTTGTGAGACAAGTTTCTTGTGTAGACCTTAGGCCAATAAGGCTTTCTAGGTCGAGGGCTGGTTATGTTTGGTACTTGGAATTTGGAACTTTGGTAAAAGGGGATAGAAGGGCTTTTAAAGCTTTTCTTAAACTTCTTGTCTTTGAGTTTTTGAATTCTTGGTGGTATGACCCTAAAGTAAGAAGAGTTGGAGTGAATGAACTGATTCTTTTCCATATCTTCAAGAAGAAATGGACTAGAGGAATTAGGTTTAGGGTTAGGGTTGGATGGGAGTTTGTGAAACTCCATGTTTTTGGATAAGTGTTTGGGTTAAGCGAATGTAGATGAGTAAGGGTGCAGGTTGGAGTGTGTGTGTGAATGAATGAATGACATGCTTTATATAGATAAATTCAGAAATTTGAATTATCAATTAGGTACTATTCATGCACACATATAGATGTCAAAACAGTTGAATTCAAACTAAAATCCAGTGGATAAGAGTTTGAAATCCGGATATATCTTCTCATATTAGTATAAGGCCAAGATGCAGATTTTGAAAACCAATGCAGTAGATATAGATATAAATGGACAGATAGTATAATGCATGCATATAGTTATAATAAGGGAATAAGGAATATATTTAAGAATGTATAGAACCAAAAGTCTTCTTAAAAACAGAACATAGTACATTGAAGACATTGTTTTGTAAAGCACAACAGACAAAGGCTGTTGAAAAAGGACATAAAAAGGACAAGGACCCCACTGTGATGTCATGTATGTTTTTAAAACAAATGCAGGTCTTTTGTAAATGTGTACTAAGCATTTAATGTTGTACAAATGATTGATATGAGGTTGACACTCTTTAAAAGTTGTAAGATGCTTTGATAGGTCAAAATATGATTTTATAATGTAGATGCCAACTATATATCATTCACAAATACCAACACAGGTCTTATTCAAGGAAGACTGGATAAAGTAACACATAGAGATAGTGTAGTGCACCAATTAAAGACTTAATCAGCAGAGACAAGAAATGTGACACACAAATTGTACAAAAAAAATGTAAGAATTCATTATGAATGTCTTAAGAAACTATGTGGCCGTTTATCACATCAATGTCCAGATACCAAGAATCTCAATAAATTCTTAGCCAAGTCTTTATGTGAGGGCAGTGTGTGTAGTGAACAAGATATAGTACTGAATTTAACTGAGGATACTCAAGTATAGATACAACTAACACAAGAATACCATCCACTATGTGTTCCATATTGCAATTAATCATATACACATAATACAGTCTATATATTAAAAATACCACTTAGTCAGCAAGGAACACAAATTCACAAACTTGATCCAAAGTATATCTAATTTCAAAAGTATCAACTTCAACAGTCAATAATGGATAGTTATCTAGACATGTATACAATACAATTAGCAAGATGTCTCATTTTGTCACATTCTCAATCAGACAGGTGAATTTATATAAAGCAAATGAAGAAAACTCTGTAAGTTATTGACAATAACATTTCAAGTTAATAACAGATATAATTCACAAGAGGGACACCATTTAATCAGGAAAAAAAATTATACACTCATGAGACACAATTAGTAATTTTCATCACATATCATTGTTCCTCATCTAATACAAAAAGTCATTCCCATTACTCTGCTAAGAGAGTCAGTCACAAGGATACACAATCACTTTAAGTAAGCACTTTGAATCACAGTCTCATAATAAATCAAATCAACAATTTAAACACACCATACACCTCGAGTATGATTCAGGTTAAAACCATCAGGATTTACACATAATACGAACATGCAAGACTCGACTAATCAAAATTTTCAACTCGAATCACCATATAGCATCACAAGCATGAGTTCAGACAGTTAGTGACTCAGTTAATTTTGAGATATGGGAGAATACCTGAGCCCGAGGACTTAACCAAGTCTCAAGGGACTTACCTGGTTAACTCAGTCGCTGACTGAGTTAACTTCCAAGTCAACTCACTGAGTTGATGCGAAGCGCTCGAGTCGACTCACTAAGTCGAAGTAGATCGGCCGGTTTTCAACCGATTTTGAAGCGATCTATGAAGGATGACAACCTAAAACGATCTTCAGCCTCCTGCAATAACTTTCTTAACAAAAATAGTTAGGGTTTTGAAAACTAATTATGATAGACAACGGTGAGTGTGTGTTCGTGTGTGTGTATATATATATGTCGAATTTAGAGTTTTATCAACCGATTCATAAGGAGAATCGTTGATTTGATCTCTGAATTCCTTTGATTTTACCAATCTTAGCTTGAATGTATCGATCAAATCGATTAAAGGACACATAAATGTGTATATATACTGTATAAGTGAGTACTCGCCAGAGATATCAAGAAACCTAGGGTTTTGAGGTGAGAAATGAGAGAGTCGCAGCGAGAGAGAACAAAGAGAGATTTAGGGTTTGAGAAAAGAGGCGTAAATAGTATATACTAGACTGTAGTGCTCGTGTAAAATATGTATATGTATTTTTATAAATGGACGGCCAGGATAGATATCTCGTTATAGCAACTGTCCAGATTGTAGGGTTTCAAGAGAGTTGGGCCGGGTTAAGTGTAACAAAAGCTGGATTGGGCTTTGATTTAATCGGACTGGGTCGTTTTTGACCACAAAATAATCAGAAAATTATATATATTTTTATGAAAATTATTTTGTAAAATCAAAATATATATATATATATATATATATATAATAATATATAGTTATTTGGAAGTATTCTAATGTTTAAATATCACAATTAATATCTCATAAGTATTTTCGAAATTAATTCAAAAATATTTATTCAAATAGTTTTATCTAATTGATAAAATAATAAGAATCTCAATAAAACCTGATCGATAAAGTTTCATATGTTATCGTTATCGACGAATCTGAGTTTTAGAGTCCCTTAGAATTCGATCAAGAAGATCTCTTTTTCTTGAGATAATTATGATAAATATTTTCACGAAATATATATAAATATTGATAATATTTATATAAATGTATAAACCATTATTTTGGTAATTCCAACATTCCTAAATCCAAACGGAGTTTAGCGAATCTTTCAGAATTTAATGGTTTGGTGAAGATGTCAGCGAGATTGTACTCAGTTTCGATATGAGTCAATTTTATATCGTCTTTATTGACATGATCACGTAAAAAATGATGTCTCACATCTATATGCTTAGATCTTGAATGTAACACGGGATTTTTTGCTAAGATCAATAGCACTCATGTTATCGCATAAGATGGATATTACATCAAATTTCATATTATAGTCGGCTAATGTTTGCTTCATCCACAATATTTGAGCACAACACTTTGCAGCCGCTATATATTCAGCTTCTGTTGTGGAGATAGATACAGAATTTTGTTTCTTGGAAAACCAAGAGGCCAAACATCCTCCCAGAAACTGACATGTACTACTTGTACTTTTTCTGTCGACTAAATGTCCGGCATAGTCCGTATCAGAAAAACATACTAATTCAAATGGTACTCCTTTTCGATACCAAAGCCCTACATCAATGGTTCCTTTAAGATATCTCAAGATCCTTTTTACCGCGGATAAATTAGATTCTTTAGGTGATACTTGAAATCTAGCACATTTACAAACACTATATTGTATATCGGGATGACTTGTAGTTATGTAAAGCAAGCTACCGATCATACCACGATATTTCTTAGTGTCTATGGGAATCCCGTTGGGATCTTCTGTTAATTTCTCAGAAGTAGACATAGGAGTGGATATGGGTTTGGCATTATCCATTTCAAATTTCTTTAACATCTCTTTACAATACTTAGATTGAGAGATATGGATGCCTTCACCAGATTGCCTAATTTACAATCCGAGAAAGAAATTTAATTCTCCCATCATACTCATTTCGAATTCTTTGCTCATATTATCAGAGAATTCTTTACATAGTGCATCATTGGTTGAACCAAAAATGATGTCATCCACGTATATTTGTACGAGTAGGATATCATCCTTTTCTTGTCTCGTAAATAAGGTTTTATCGACAGTTCCTATTTTAAAATTATTCTCTAATAGGAACTTGCTTAACCTTTCGTACCAAGCTCTTGGAGCTTGTTTTAGACCATATAGAGCTTTGTATAATTTATATACATACTCCGGATGTGTGGCATCTTCGAAACCGGGAGGTTGTTTTACATAAACTTCTTCTTCTAAAATCCCATTTAAGAAGGCCGATTTGACATCCATTTGGTATACTTTGAAATCTTTATGACGCGTAAGATAACAACATTCAAATCGATTCAATTCGAGCTACGGGTGCATAAGTTTCATCGAAGTCTATACATTCCATTTGGTATAGCCTTGAGCGACTGATCTCGCTTCATTTCGAACAACAATTCCATTTTCATCTAACTTGTTTCTAAAAACCCACTTAGTTCTAATTATGGAAGTATCTTTGGGTTTTGGAACAAGTTCCCAAACTTTGCTACGAGTGAATTGTAATAATTCATCTTGCATAGCTGAGATCCAATCCTCATCTAGCTAAGCTTCTTTTGCGGTCTTAGGTTCTATTTGAGATAGAAAGCTAAGATGATTCATAACGTTTTGTACTTTTGAACGCGTTTGAACTCCTTTATTTAAGTCTCCAAGAACATTATCCAAGGGGTGACTTTTAATTATAGGAATTTCTTTTGGGAGTTCAACTTCTGTTTCGACAAATTCTAATGGGTTTCTTGGAACAGGGGTCCCGAGATCCATATTTTCGAATTGTCGAATCATATTTTCTACATCATCTTGTTTGACATCGTCTTTTTCAACAAGATCTTTGTATTTTGGTGGTGGTTTACTTTCATCAAATACTACATTCATTGATTCTTCCACCACGAGAGTTTTGAGATTGAATACTCGATAGGCTCTACTATTTGTAGAATAACCAAGAAATATACCTTCACTTGACTTAGGGTCAAATTTAGTAAGGTAATCTTTCGAGTTTAATATAGCTTAGTTTCGTTGTTTTGCCAAAGTAAAGCTCGTATGGTGTCTTTTGCTTTATTGGCCTTAACAAAACCCGATTAAGAATATGGCAAGCCGTAGACATAGGTTCGGCCCAGAAATACTTAGGTCGACGATATTCATTTAGCATCGTGCTAGCCATTTCTTGTAAAGTTCTATTTTTCCTTTCAACAACCCCGTTTGATTGTGGACTGTACGGAGCGGAAAAGTTATGTGTAATACCATTTTCATCACAAAAATTGGTAAAACTGGAATTCTCAAATTCTTTACCATGATCAGTCTGTATATAGACTATGGTAGTGTTTTGTTGATTTTGAATCTTTTTACATAGGGAAGAGAAAGATTCAAAAGCATCACTTTTATTTTTGAGAAATTCCGTCCACGTGTATCGTGAATAATCATCAACGATTACTAATGTGTATGAGCATCCTCCGAGGCTTTGTATTGGAACCGGACCAATAAGATCCATATGTAAAAGCTCGAGAGGTCTAGAGGTAGATATCATAAACTTTGCTTTGTGAGAGGCTCGAATTTGTTTTCCAATTTCGCAAGCCTCGCAAGTATGATCTTTTTGATAATTCAATTTTGGTGTACCTCAAAGATGATCTTTGGTTGATATATTTTTAATCAACTTCATATTTACATGTCCTAATCTTCGATGCCAAAGCCATGGGTCATCGTTTGTAGTGATTAGGCATACATTCTCATGTTTGCTAATGTCACATGTATAGACATTTTTGTTTCGGGGACAAGTGAGAAGTATTTTCCAATTTTTATTTAAAATACAA
This sequence comes from Saposhnikovia divaricata, assembly GCA_036435485.1. Taxonomy (NCBI): domain Eukaryota; kingdom Viridiplantae; phylum Streptophyta; class Magnoliopsida; order Apiales; family Apiaceae; genus Saposhnikovia; species Saposhnikovia divaricata. The sequence continues at coordinate 136,382,274 of CM071598.1, forward strand.
CAATGAGTAGTATAGAATATTACCTTGTACCTTAGTCCCGAGACTAGTTGTATGTTTGAAATCTTGCATCGACTATTCCCGATGTCTCCTATTCCGATAATGATTCCTTTACTACTGTCTCCGAATGTAACACTTCCCGCGGTGACCTTTTTAATGTTTCTCAAAAGTGACTTGTTACCGGTCATGTGTCTTGAACATCCACTATCAAGGTACCACATGTCTTGTTTCGTGGCAAGACAAACCTCTTGATTTGAAGTGGAGGCTTATGTTGATGTAGCTTCATCTCCGATAGCCATTAAGCATAGATTGACAATTTCTTCACTAGCTTCCGGAGCTTCTTCATCTTCACTTAGATCCCAACCGTTTTCGGCCACGAGAATTCGTCCTTTAGAAAGCTTAGGACATTCTCTTTTAAAATGACCCGGTTGCTTACACTCGAAGCACACATCTTGTGTTTCCTCCGGTGTTTGTTCCTTATGCTTTGGAGGAGTGTAAGTAGGATTATTGTTAACATTGGCATTGTTATAGGCATTAGAATTTTGAGTGCCTTTGCCTTTGTTATAGCTCGTTGTTGGAAAATTACTCTTATACTTAGGAGTATAATTTTGAGAGTAGTTTGGCCTTCCGTTAGAGTTAAAAACTCTTTGTTGGTTATTGGATTTTAGGAAGCCTTTTCCATATCTTTGAGCTTTGCTTTGAAGCACACGACGAAGTTGTCTCGTTAGTAGAGAAATTTCGCTTTCATCGAGATTTTGGAGTTCTTCGTTCAACTCCTCGTCGTTTTCATTTTCATCGATTAATTTAGCTTTTAGTGCCATATTTTTCTTTTTGTCTTCCACTTTGGGAATGACCATATCCGGTATATTATCTTCTTCATATGCACGAAGATTACCGAATAAACTATCAATGTCATAATCATTTAGATTATGCATTTCTTTAATAGTCGTAACTTTAACCTTCCAACTAGGAGGTAAAGATTTAAGAACTCATCGGTTCTTTTCATTTCGGGAATACTTCTTCCCGAGTTGAGATAATTCACCGATGATTCGAGTGAATCTTGTTTCCATATCGATGATATTTTCTTCTTCTTGGAGTTTAAAGTTCTCGTATTCATGGATTAAAGTTTCCATCCGAGAATCTTTTATATCAATGGTTCCTTCGTAGGTTACCAATAATTTTTCCACATTTCTTGTGCCGACTTGCAAGTTTTTACTCGCTTATATTCTTTTTCAGCAAGTGCACTTGTGAGAACCATTTCCGCCTTTGCGGCAGTATTCATCATGGTTTCTTCGGCAAGAGTGTATTCACTAACTTTCTTTTCGACAACAGCATCTCCAACCATTTTGGTAGGAATAACAACTCCATCTTCTATGGCCATCCAAACTTTGACTCCTTGAGATCTAGCATAGATGCGAAACCTCGTTTTCCATGTGGCAAAGTTGGTACCGTCAAATAGAGGAGGGCGAGAGCTAGATAGGCCTTCACCACAACCGATGGTATTTAGATACGCCATGTAGGATCACTTTTTGTTGTGCCTGTAGATCTGCAAATCACTCAACAAACACGTTAAAAAGCACTGCTTTGATACCAATTGTAAGGTCCCGTAAGAGGGCTATTTTAAGTTAGAAGGGGGGTAAGAACCCAAATTTTTGGTAGAATTAAAACTTTTTATTAAGTATTGAGAAAAGGAGGAACAATGATTCCGACTACAAGGTATGAACAGTTCTAATGAATGAATATCGAATGGATATAGATTCCAATATTTATATGTCATGAAGAATGAAATGGGTTGACAACTTAGATTAGAATGATCTATCTCCTAGAAAGTTGAGATAGGGTTTCTTAGAAAGGAATGGACACTCTCATGTCATCCAGATCGATATCTGTTAAGTCCGGAGGTTCCGTAAAAGAGTTAAGAAACGCTCGAGGAAGCACAAGGATATCTTCTGAATACCAGGATTAAAAAGAGAATAAATTGTGAATAGTGTTTTTGATGGAAAATGAGAATATTATCAGACGATGCTACATAGGAGTACCCGGAACGGATTTCTGAGTTCGTACTAATGATCCAAAGGGAAAAAGAGTGTATGTAAAAGTTATCGGATTCTGAAAAATAGCACTTTTATTTTCTCCGAGATTTCCCTGGACACTGAAAGACTTAAGGGATTATTTAAAAGATTTAAGGGATTTAAATTCAAAGATTATAAAGGAAGAATGAGAATGGTAGTATAAATATTAAGAAGGTTTCCGGTAAAACCCTAACTAGAAATCCTTGAGATATTACTTCGAACGATCAATCAAATTGAGCAATAACCGGAAAAAGAAACAAGCAGGGAATCAAGGAAATCAAATTGGTGGGAGGATAAGGAACTAAGGTGACCAAAGAGTAAGTCAACTATAAGCTTGGTGGTGTGTTTGCACTTGTACAAAAAAGAGAATGCATAATGTAGTGCCAACAAGTGGTCAAGTAGATGGGTGATAATTGGTCTAATGGATGGCTAACAACACAAAAGCAAGAGATCCATCCAAGTATAGATAGACATTACATGTATTAAGTCATTTAGAAAACAAAACAAAGAATAAAAACCAAGAACAACCAATCTCTCCCAAAACTTCCTAGCAAAACCAAGCTCAAAGAAAAATTCAGATCTCCATTTCTATCCATGATAAAATCACCAAATTGTAACAAAAGCCTCTCCACTCCATGGGCAATATTCGCTCCAAATTTCATAGCAATCCAAGTAGTATAGCCTAGGCAAATCACCTCCCCAAGTGAAGAAACCAAACTGCCAGAATTCGTAACACCTTCTGTATTGATTTTCAAACGGCCATATCTCCTTCGTTTCTCAATGGAATTTGGTGTTCTTTAGCTTGTTGGAAAGCTGGTTAGATGGTCTACAACTCTCCTTTAGAAGCCTTGTCCAGAAAACCTCGGTAAGGCCCTCGTTTTCTGCGTTCTTTCAACTAAGGTATAGCAGTTCGTAAAATTCTAAGAGTGTTCTTGATGTGTCTTGCTAATTTAAGGTTGTCAAAGAGTTCTAAGGACTAGATCAAGGCTTTTTAGGCTAATTTACACACCAAGGAAGGTATAACTCTCTTGAAACCCTAGCTCTTAGTTTAAGTTTTGATGATTGTTGAATGGTTTTAGATTAGTTAAAAGTATGATGTTAATACAAGCATGAAAGCATGATTATGTAGTAGATTTAATTGATTTAAGAGATATGATGTATATGGTGGTGAGATCAGTTGTATTATGGACTGGTTATGATGTATGAATGCCCGGTGTGGCTTGGTTAATGTTTGATCGTGAATTAAAGATTTGGAAACGTCCGATTTATAGCCGTCGTAATGCCGAAATTTCGTTAAACCTTGAAATTCGTGCATCACAGTAGCTCTAAATGTCTAAACAGGTTAAGAATGTAACATACCCCCGTAGATCTCGAGTCGTAGATCATTTTGGAAAAAAAAATCGAAACAAATGGACTTACGGTTTAGGAGATATGGTCAAATTACTAAAAGTGGTTCGAAACCGTAGTGCGAGTTCGTAACTGAAATTGAAACACCTTTAAATTTTAGAGATCATAAGGAAGGTGTGAGAGAAGACCTCAGGTTAAAAGGATCGTTTTTCGATTTATTAAAAATGTTCGAATCAAGGTTAAATGCGAATGAACCCCTTTAAGATACACTTGGTTATAACTTTGAGAAACCACTTAGAAAACGATCGATAAATCTCGAGGTATAATCTTTCGACCTTAGAGCTTACATGGCCTAAGTACCTACCAAGTGTAAGATTAAGGACATGCCTCGATAGCAAAAATGTGTCAGATCATAGCGGTGTTAATGAGAGATAAACTGGAAAACGTGCGTTAGCTTAAGTAAAGTATTTACTTGGCATTTCAAAGTGATAGATGATTAACCCAGGATAATTTTGGTTATAGATTGCCACCACCCCGAGTCTTTCCATTAGCATAGCGGGAGTACCTGGCAAGTTTCCAATACTTTGGAACTGTTGTTGTGGATATATATATAAATTGATTTTGTTATACATATGCCACAGCATGCATGCCTATTGCCAAATTATATTGTGATACTTGTTCCCTGAATTGATATTGGCTTATAGACTAGATATGAATTATCAGTTATAAGCCAGATTGTTTTGTTAAGACCATTAGAGAAAGGGGCATAAGATATCCATTGTTTCAATATAGACCGGGAGTCGGTATTTTGAGTTATAGAGATAGTCGTGGAAACCCGGAGGGATTCCAGCGACAGATTATGATTCATTTTGAGGAATGTTATTATTAAAAGTTATTGATATTTCCATAAAGTATCGATTACTTAAAATCTTTCGAGGAATGTTATTTGAGTATTATCTCAGTCGAGAAATATTAGTCGAATATTATTTCAAATATTCCTTTCCATTTTTAATTATCAAATGAATATTATTTTGAATATTCATTTAAGTATTTATTTCTTCAATGAATATTTTCTTTATATTCATTCTAGAATTATTTTGAGAAATACTTCGATTAAAAATATTCTTCATATTTATAAATATTCTTTAAATATTTCTGATTCAATAAATATTCTCAGAATATTTATTCAATACTTTAAAATAACTTCAATATTGTTATATCTTCTTCAAAAAAATCATCTTCAACCTTCAGATATTACGTAAATTATTTCTGAGTCTTATTCTTATTATTTTTATCAAGGAAGGTTCTCAAAACTCTATTCTTCATCCGAATCTATCATTCAATATATAAGGGAACCTTACTTGAGAGATGTTATTTCTTTGACTGCCCGGTCATATACTTGTTAAAAAAAACTATCTTTTCACTCGCAACTTGATTTCTATTATGCATTGAATCTTTGTGTACCCACTCATCATTAGAGGGGTAAGAGTGTTGGAACAAGTTGATATTCATTAACAAGCAGCAGCTTGGGAAATATTGGTGAATCTTCCTTTCCAACTAGATACGACTACTTTGTGGAGTCTTATCAACAAGTATTACACTTGGGGAAAGGGGGAAGATCTTTACCTTTCAGAGTTATGGATGTTATTCGAACTAGGAGTCGTGTAAGAGGCCGAGTAGCGCCGGTCCATCCCATTGGCCCAACCTTTGGCCGGGGAGATCTAGCAGGGCGGTAGACAAGTAAATCCGTCAGTTCTTCCTTCTACCGGTAGTAAAACTAATTTGAGCTGTACAATCTGCGACTGATCATCGTAAGGATTGGAATAGTGGGCGCGGTGAATACTCCAGTATTAGTTCATCATTCAAAGTTGGGATTTTCTGCAACATTATTATTGTTGGCAGGATTGGAAAAAGTGTTCATAATTGGAATTGCCATATTTTTCGGCAAGTTCCACTTTCGTAATAAATGATGATATTTTGCTCATCTTTTGCATAGCAAATATTTCACGGAATAAATATTTTGAGTTGCCTTGTAACTTCATCTTATACCTTATACTGATATTATCTTCGTTAATGCATGACATATGGTTTTCAAAGATATTTTGAACTGTTATATATTTTATCACTGTTCAGTTATATTCTTTTGGTGGGCTATTGCTCACCCTTGCTTTATTTATTTATATCACAACAACAGCTAGATATGATGGCCGCATGAGGTGCAATCGGTGCGAGCAAGTGATAGCCGTCAGAGGATTAACCGCTGAGATCATAGCTGCCATTGTTGAGTAAGAAGCTATTGGTAGACTAGATGTTAGCTTTAGAGTATCAATATATTTATATAACATGTAAATGGATGGCAAAGAATATATAGTTATTAAATTAAAATTCTTTGGGTTGTAAGAACTCAAGCTTGTGATTAATAATATTGATGGTTACTCTGATTTCATCTCTGGGACTATAACGAGTGTGTTTTATGTTGTTGTTAGGTTGCAAGGTTGTAATTTAATTTATGATGGTTTTGTGGATGGAAATTGAGACCGTAACGACCGGATCCCTGACCCCGGATCTGGAGCTATTACAGAAATGGTATCAGAGCGTACGTTATAAACCCTAGAGATGAGGCGACGTTAAAACAATAAATTCAATAATATAATAAGAACTCTTGCCAAGTTTATAGTCGGATTACTTAATGTAGTACTGACATATAAAACCCTTATGGGAACTCTTAAGTATCATGATAGTAACTTAGCTCATTCTTGTATCGACTGGAAAGGCGACAGACCTTGAGGCGTGCGAGTAGCAGCACGATGATGCTTGATTATATGCTGACGATCAGACAACGAATTCGATAGAGTACCCTACTGAGGACCCGGAAGAGGTTCCAGCAGAGGAGGAGAATCCTGTTAAGGATAAGGATTTTACCCTTGAAAATGAGGGCTTAAGCCAGAGAGACTGTAAGAATTAAGGTACAGTGCTCAGAGATGTGAGCGTAAAGAACTGAGATATTACTAAGAGAATTGAAATTTTATATTGGATTTATAGCCGGACTACCAGAGGTAGTACCAGCAATTAAGACAGATTGGAAGGATCACTTGCGGTCTTATATTGGGATAGATAAAAATCCTTAGAGACTTTCAGATTAATGAGAAAATAGTAGAATGATGTATGATTATCAAAGACATCGATATAGAACGGGGAGCAGAGCCCACAGGAGCAGTTGAGATAAAGGAAGCAAGCGCCATATCATGTGATAAATGGATTATCGTGAATATTGTCAATGGTAATTCGCCATGAGAAGGCAGATTCCATAGGTTATAATTTATGAAGTCAAATTGAGATTGATGAGGTTGTTTTATTCAGAGAATTATCCACTTTATGAATGGATCAACTTAGGAAGTAAAGACATTGGGAAGGGATGGCATGATTGGATAAAGTTGTGTAAGGGAGTAATAAGCGAGACGATGATCTCAGAACCTACAAGAGGAAATGATCAGTGAGTCAATGATAAACCCGTAAAAAGACTATTGTCAGAGACTAAGTATAAGGTTATTATAACTCAATGGAATGATGAACCAGAAACATTGAATGCATATGATTCAGTGGAAGATTAAATTCTTTCTTTTCCTTGAATGATTATGGTAGTTACATTAGTTTACTCCGACGCGGAATCATAAATGGATCGAGTAACACGATCAATGGTTAGGAGGTAAAGTAGAATGTTTTAAAAATGTGAGAAGATCCTCCTGGAGATAAAGATGAAGTTGGTGACGACCCAGCATCGGCGTTGCCTAATGGAAGAAGGAAACTTTGGGACATATTATGATGCATCTCATACAGGTATAGGTTCTGTGCTTATGTAGCACGGTAGCGCAATTTCGAATACATTTGGACATCACGGCTCACCAGATTCGGATGGCCTTGGTAGTGCAAATTTTGGGGAATGACTAACTCCGACGGTGGTGTTCCTTCTGAGACTAGTTGTTAGGTAGACTGGTATTCGGTAGTATCGTCTATTAGGACGAATATGTACCGGGGAGAAGATGTGGCATGTTCAGTTTGGAACTTTTGATTTCCCTTCTATAGAATATATATTTGGTTTCTTTCCAATGGTTAAACTCCCAACTTTATGTCAATCATTTTGTTACTATAACTGTTTACGGTTCGACCTGCTTGGATGTTCCTAGAACTATTCTTCAGGTTTCGAAATAAATCTTCCTAGTGTTACCAATGGGCGGATAGATTGACCAAAATTTCCCTGATTCTGGAAGGAAATTCGACGAATTTTGGCAAACCTTGTCTTTTTGATTATCATAAGATATCATTAAAGAGAGTGGAACTGGAGCGAACCCTATGGATTGGGTAAGGTAGCCGCTATACGGGCTGGTAGACAGACCCTGAGTATTACGATTGGTTATAGAGATAAAATTATGAAGTTGAGATTGGACGGAAAAAGGGAAATGTAATTAAGAAACAAGCCGGACTGGGAAATTCCGGGATTGACTTAAATGAAAAGGCTTTTATGACAGAAGTGTTACGCTTTTATGGCACGTGGAATTAATAAGAATAGTTGAAAAGATAAAAGTAAATGAAAGGTGAACGGAGACGGTACCGAGAAGTCGATTGAGACTTATATGGAGTAAAATGTTGAAAAGATCAAAAGGTATCAGAGAAGAAGGAACTATGTCGACAATTGCTAAAAAAGTAACGCTATTAGTTAACCCCTAAATTCAAATATTTTAGTATGGCCAGTTGGGGCCAAGTCACAAAGGATTATCAAGTGACTAAACCAGCAATGTAAAGACAAAGCGGGGTGCTTCTAACCAAGCACCAACCGCAAGGACTTGTGATATAAAATGAATTGAGATACATGATGATGGATTTTATATATACAATGGATGTATTAGGATTGAGGATAATGACCAATGAAGAGTTACGAAGATTATCAAAGATGGTGCAGTATGATGCATAAATGTTATCTGAAACTTATTGTCCTCAAGAGGAGCAATAGGTACTAAGAGATTCATGTTGAACATGACCAATATCTTCCAGAACATCCTTGCTACCATTACCAAGTTCTGTAAGAAAGAGCAAATAAGACATATGTTGTCTTTTGGAAGGTCATGTAGACCGACATTCATTTGAAAGAAAATGTTAGCATTAAGCTACCTATAGATTATTAAGATGAGAATGATTGAAAAGAGACCTTTATTAAGGATACATGATTTGGTTGCCAATTTCAGGATAATGTAAGTATTCCTTGAAAATAGAATTGAGGATGGAATATCTATAAATTAAGACGAACCTTGGGGATGCACAAAGGATAGCATCACCCCTAATAAAGCCAGTGTAAAATTCAGATAATTTAAGTTGAATCGACCAAGGTAACAATAACCTGTAAGGAATTGTTGAAAGGAGTCTAGAAGAGTACATAGACAGAATTGTCATAAGATTGATTACTGATATTTTGATGTACCCTGTACCCAGGAAATACAGGAGAATTGATGAGGATGACCTAAGGAAAACCTTATAAGAAAAAGGTAATATATTCTGAACTTCAAAATGGAAGTTTGGTAAGGAATGTAGATAAATAATAATGCCAGATGAAGCATGTGTGAAGCCATGAGAAAGTATGGATTGAACCAATCAAGGTTGAGATGATCCTAAAACAAGAAAGAACTAAGAATAGAAATATCCTAGGTATGATTAGGAGTAACTGTAGTAAAGTTCACACTAAAAAGCTGGAAGCAATGACTTATGGAGAAAGATTGGTATATGTTTTCTACCCTTCAGTAGAGTTCAAGGGAGAATGCTTTCACCCTAAGTTGGAATAGATCCATAAAACATTGATTGCAAGAAATTGTTATAATCAGGAAAGGTCAATGAGGTGGCCGGCACTTTAAGTATAGAGGAGTACCATAAATGCTCATACCAAAGGAAACGGAATGATAATAAAAAGGTCCTTGAAGGTCAAAATGTGATGGAGGAATTTACGTTCCCACTGATGATTGTATGAGGATCAACTATAAGAATAGTTTAAGTAAACATTCGATTCCTGATATTGTCTGAAGCACATTACCGACATTAGGAGGCTCTGCGACAGGCTAGACCAAATTCCCCTAGAGACTCTCCTTTATTTTAAGAAAGAGAGCGGAGAGATTAGGTAATAAGGGATGACTGAATACAGAAGGTAGATTGGTACTGATATTGGTAAGCTAATTGGCATGATGATGAATAACAAGCATGTTTATGATGGTGTATTTCTGTGCAAACAAGATGGAGAATATGTGGTTGGAGATTCGGGATATGGAAAGATATCCCTGTGAAAGGATTAACGAGGTTCGAAAAGTGATTAAGTAAACCGTTAAGCTTCTAGTCTTCTACTGGAGACATAAGATTAATAACCTCCTCAACCATCATAGCTGCGATGCTTGAAGCTCTTATGCAATTGTATCTACTTCATGTAAAATCTACATCAAGTTTAGGAAGTATTCCTTATGGATAAGGAATAATGATGATTTTGTCTTCCTAGAGTATTTTGATCTGACAATTATGAAACCCGTAAGGTTAGTTATTAAAGCACAACATAAACGACAAACGATGGTGATTCAACCCTGAACTACATTAATGTAGTGGTGATTCTTCTGAGAAATTTAGGTGATCACGACTGTGGAAGTGTCGGGACTGAATCTAAGTTAGAGAAATCATCCAGGTTTATCTCGGATGGTTTAAATTTTGGAATAAAGTGATATGGTGATAAATGATTAGGCTATGATGGTTCATAAAGTGATTATAGTAGAAATGGAAACAAGTGACTGATAGAGGTGAATATAGAGTTGGGGATCAATAATGGAGTAGATATGCGGACTCCTGAGAAGCCCCAGTAATGAAGCAAGAAAGGTGTGGAATTCTCATGGCAAAACTATTGGCCAAAATGGAAAGTTGGAATTAGAAGCATAAATGACATACAAATTGACCCCTTTAAGTTGGGGAAAGTCGAGAAAATTTGGAATAGATTAATCAAGTAACAAAGAGACTCATGGAATGAGAAAGTGAAAATCTAGATGGTTGAACAAAGGAAAGTTTGACCCCAATCATGTGATGCGTATTGAATAAAGGTGACGAGTGTCTCAACACTGAGATGACGGTGGAGTTAAACAACAAAAGTGAATAAGAATTAGATAATAAGAAGGATGTGATTGATAAAGAAAATATTGGGAGATAATTATGAAATATGAAGTAAGGAATGTTATGAATGGGTTTTCTAACAAACTCATGGGTTGACCACCTGATAGCGTTATTATTATGAAAGAGCTAGTAACGAAATATGAATGTCAGTAACAGTAATGTCAAGTGAGAAATCTAAGATTCAACCTGAGAGGTGGAAGGACTTCCAAAAGTGAGTATTACTAAGATTGAACAAAAACATAGGTCCATAGAATGATGGACCGAGCAGCGAGGATATGTTGACACGTGAGATTACGATAGAGTAGTATTTGATACAATTACGATTATTTTTCTTCTCGGATAAACCTCTATAGTTCAGAGGTAAATCCTAAGTATGATATTTTGCAATCATGAAAATTCTATAATTCTTCGGAATTCTTTTCTTTTCTTCTCTATTATTCATACTCTTTTTGAATTGAGAAGAACAACCCTTTAAGGAGGGGAGGTACTGCTATGTGACTATCTGTCTGTGTGATAGAAGTCTAAGTGGAATGCCATTAATTGTTTAATTGCTTGTCAAGTACTAAAGGCTAGCCCCCTTCTGTACTAACTACACAATATAACAAATGTTCATTGATCATAGTGATCTCTCAATAAATTTTTCCACTTAAATATATATATACATCGAGATTGCGAAGATAAAAGCAATTGGGGAATGCATAGTACGAGTGAGGTTATCTCCGAATTCGTAGCGTGATAGTGATACCGAAGTCACTACAGATACCAATAAGAGTAATAGTATATGACTGGGTAAGAGCATAACCTGGACAGAGCGTTGTACGAAAAGTGACAAAGATTGATAGAAAGGATAAAGGGTATATTGTAACAATAGTGAGAGGTGCTGTAAAAGACTGGGATTGATTAAGGATTGATCGGGGAACCGGAAAATGAAATAACCGACAAGTACCCAATTGTCTTCTACCTGATTCCGGGACGGAATCTTTTTAAGGAGGGGAGACTGTAAAAACCCAAATTTTTGGTAGAATTAAAACTTTTTATTAAGTATTGATAAAAGGAGGAACAATGATTCCGACTACAAGGTATGAACAGTTTTAATGAATGAATATCGAATGGATATAGATTCCAATATTTATATGTCATGAAGAATGCAATGGGTTGACAACTTAGATTAGAATGATCTATCTCCTAGAAAGTTGAGATAGGGATTCTTAGAAAGGAATGGACACTCTCATATCATCCAGATCGATATCTGTTATAAGTCCGGAGGTTCCGTAAAAGATAAGAAACGCTCGAGGAAGCACAAGGATATCTTCTGAATACCAGGATTAAAAAGAGAATAAATTATGAATAGTGTTTTTGATGGAAAATGAGAATATTATCAGACGACGCTACATAGGAGTACCCGGAACGGATTTCTGAGTTCGTACTAATGATCCAAACGGGAAAAAGAGTGTATGTAAAAGTTATCGGATTCTAAAAAATAGCACTTTTATTTTCTTCGATATTTCCCTGGACACTGAAAGACTTAAGGGATTATTAAAAAGATTTAAGGGATTTAAATTCAAAGATTATAAAGGAGGAATGAGAATGGTAGTATAAATATTAAGAAGATTTCCGGTAAAACCCTAACTAGAAATCCTCTCCACTCCATGGGCAATATTCGCTCCAAATTTCATAGCAATCCAAGTAGTATAGCCTAGGCAAATCACCTCCCCAAGTGAAGAAACCAAACTGCCAGAATTCGTAATAGCTTCTGTACTGATTTTCAAACGGCCATATCTCCTTCGTTTCTCAATGCAATTTGGTGTTCTTTAGCTTGTTGGAAAGCTGGTTAAATGCTCTACAACTCTCATTTAGAAGCCTTGTCCAGAAAACCTCGGTATGACCCTCGTTTTTTGTGTTCTTTCAACTGAGGTATAGCAGTTCCGAAAATTCTAAGAATGTTCATGATGTGTCTTGCTAGTTTAAGGTTGTCAAAGAGTTCTAAGGACTAGATCAAGGCTTGTTAGGCTCATCTACACACCAAGGAAGGTATAACTCTCTTGAAACCCTAGCTCTTAGTTTAAGTTTTGATGATTGTTGAATGGTTTTAGATTATTTAAAAGTATGATGTTAATACAAGCATGAAAGCATGATTATGTAGTAGATTTAATTGATTTAAGAGATATGATGTATATGGTGGTGAGATCAGTTGTATTATGGACTGGTTATGATGTATGAATGCCCGGTGTGGCTTGGTTAATGTTTGATCGTGAATTAAAGATTTGGAAACGTCCGATTTATAGCCGTCGTAATGCCGAAATTTCGTTAAACCTTGAAATCCGTGCATCACAGTAGCTCTAAATGTCTAAACTGGTTAAGAATGTAACATACCCCCGTAGATCTCGAGTCGTAGATCATTTTGGAAAAAGAATCACAAATGGACTTACGGTTTAGGAGATATGGTAAAATTACTAAAAGTGGTTCGAAACCTTAAGTGCGAGTTCGTAACTGAAATTGAAACACCTTAACTTGATTAATTCAGTGGCGAATTTGATAATTAAATTTTAGGGATCATAAGGAAGGTGTGAGAGAAGACCTCAGGTTAAAATGATCGTGTTTCGATTTATTAAAAATGTTTGAATCAAGGTTAAATGCGAATGAACCCCTTTAAGATACACTTGATTATAACTTTGAGAAACCACTTAGAAAACGATCGATAAATCACGATGTATAATCTTTCGACCTTAGAGCTTACATGGCCTAAGTACCTACCAAATGTAAGATTAAGGACATGCCTCGATAGAAAGCAAGTGTCAGATCATAACGGTGTGAATGAGAGATAAACTGGAAAACGTGCGTTAGCTTAAGTAAAGTATTTACTTGGCATTTCAAAGTGATAGATGATTAACCCGGGATAATTTTGGTTATAGATCGCCGGACCACCCCGAGTCATGCCATTAGCATAGAGGGAGTACCAGGAAAGTTTCCAATACTTTGGAACTGTTGTTGTGAATATATATATATATATATATATATATATGAATTGATTTTGTTATACATATGCCATAGCATGCATGCCTATTGCCAAATTATATTGTGATACTTGTTCCCTGAATTGATATTGGCTTATAGTCTAGATATGAATTATCAGTTATAAGCCGGATTGTTTTGTTAAGACCCTTAGTGAAAGGGGCATAAGATATCCATTCTTTCAATATAGACCGGGAGTCGGTATTTTGAGTTATAGAGATAGTCGTGGAAACCCGGAGGGATTCCAACGACAGATTATGATTCATTTTGAGGAATGTTATTATTAAACGTTATTGATATTTCCATAAAGTATCGATTACTTAAAATCTTTCGAGGAATGTTATTTGAGTATTATCTCAGTCGAGAAATATTAGTCGAATATTATTTCAAATATTCCTTTCTAGTTTTAATTATTAAATGTATATTATTTTGAATATTCATTTAAGTATTTATTTATTCAATGAATATTTTCTTTATATTCATTCGAGAATTATTTTGAGAAATACTTCGATTAAAAATATTCTTCATATTTATAAATATTCTTTAAATATTTCTGATTCAATAAATATTCTCAGAATATTTATTCAATACTTTAAAATAACTTCAATATTGTTATATCTTCTTCAAAAAAATCATCTTCAACCTTCAGATATTACGTAAATTATTTCTGAGTCTTATTCTTATTATTTTTATCAAGGAAGGTTCTCAAAACTCTATTCTTCATCCGAATCTATCTTTCAATATATAAGGGAACCTTGCTTGAGAGATGTTATTTCTTTGACTGCCCGGTCATATACTTGTTAAAAAAACTATCTTTTCACTCGCAACTTGATTGCTATTATGCATTAAATCTTTGTGTACCCACTCATCATTCGAGGGGTAAGAGTGTTGGAACAAGTTGATATCCATTAACAAGCAGCAGCTTGGGAAATATTGGTGAATCTTCCATTCCAACTAGATACGACTACTTTGTGGAGTCTTATCAACAAGTATTACACTTGGGGAAAGGGGGAAGATCTTTACGTTTCGGAGTTATGGATGTTATTCGAACTAGGAGTCGTGTAAGAGGCCGAGTAGTGCCGGTCCATCTCATTGGCCCAACCATTGGCCGGGGAGATCTAGAAGGGCGGTAGACAAGTAAATTCGTCAGTTTTTCCTTCTACCGGTAGTAAAACTAATTTGAGCTGTACAATCTGCGACTGATCATCGCAAGGATTGGAATAGCGGGTAGTTCATCATTCAAGGTTGGAATTTTCTGCAACATTATTATTGTTGGCAGGATTGGAAAAAGTGTTCATAATTGGAATTGCCATATTTTTCGGCAAGTTCCTCTTTCATAATAAATAATGATATTTTGCTCATCTTTTGCATAGCAAATATTTCACGGAATATATATTTTGAGTTACCTTGTAACTTCATCTTATACCTTATACTGATATTATCTTCGTTAATGCATGGCATATGGTTTTCAAAGATATTTTGAACTGTTATATATTTTATCACTGTTCAGTTATATTCTTTTTGTGGGCTATTGCTCACCCTTGCTTTATTTATTTATATCATAACAACAGCTAGATATGATGGCCGCATGAGGTGCAATCGGTGAGAGCAAGTGATAGCTGTCAGAGGATTAACCGCTGAGATCATAGCTGCCATTGCTGAGTAAGAAGCTATTGGTAGACTAGATGTTAGCTTTCGAGTATCAATATATTTATATGACATGTAAATGGATGGCAAAGAATATATAGTTATTAAATTAAAATTCTTTGGGTTGTAAAAACTCAAGCTTGTGATTAATAATATTGATGGTTACTCTGATTTCGTCTCTGGGACTATAACGGTGTGTTTGATGTTGTTGTTGGGTCGCAAGGTTGTAATTTAATTTATGATGGTTTTGTGGATGAAAATTGAGACCGTAACGACCGGATCCCTGACCCCGGATCTGGGGCTGTTACAAGGGGGGTTGAATAGCTTAATATCCAATTTAAAAATTATTATGGCGTTTTAAAATATTTTTCCCGTTTTAAAATATTTTACCGAGTCGTTAGCAGTTTTATAAGTGCGGAAAATAAACGACAAGTAAAGTAAATACCACGCAGGAGATTTTATCCTGGTTTGCGATGGCGCAATCCCTAGTGGATTCGCTCACCCCTACTCCAGTGCCCGAGCTCCTCTCCGGACTCGAGATTTCCCTTAAAATAAACTCGCTCCTTTACTAGGCGGAGAAGCCTTTACAACCCTACAAATATTTGTCTTGGTGCGTAACTACCCGTTACCACCTCAAAATAAATGTAAATACCTACACAACTTATCTTAGACAATAAATGTCCGCTATTTCTTCAAAGTTGATGTAGAACCCTTGGTGTAAACTATTGCTTATTGGCTTTTGTCGGTCTTGGGTCTTAGATGAAAGGTCTCGGGTCTTTCCTCTTCCTCACGGTGCGAAGACTACTAACTCCCCGTTAGTACGTCTAGGACTTGGGTCTTAGAACGAGAATCACCTCACTTAATCTTCACCTCACTACAAAAGTTAGACAAACAATATCTACGAAACAAATATGATGAATGATGAATAAGGTTTGGATTAGTATGTTACGGTACTAGATCCAAAGTTAACTTTAATATTCGTAAATGAATATTAAGTTATATTGTTATTGTTTAAGTATACTTTCTTTGATATTAAGTTATAATCAAAGTATACTTTTAATTACTCCAAATAAATATAAAGATGGATGGAGTAATATTAGAAGACCTTATTAAAAGCTATATTGCTTGAAGGCTTCGATATGTATACCTTTCTTAGACGAATATAATGTCAAGGTATACGGATAACTTCTTGCACGAACCACTACAATTACTAAACGTAATTGTAATAAAGACAAGTGGCTATGATTGTGCTTTAGTAGAAGTTTATGTTGTACGAAGTATTTCTTAAAGAATATCCCACGGAGAGCACTGTAGATGCTAGTTAGGAATTCGTATAAATACTTTTCGTTACAACTTGACTTATGTCAAATATCAATACTCCGGTAAGATGAGATAAAATATAGATCTCGGAGTATGTTGATATATATAAAGTCCTTTAAGCTTAATATGCTTAAGGCTTTTAAGATGTATACTTTCTTTGATATTAAATTACAAGTGTCAAAGTATACTCTTCTTTTACTTCTTGCACTAGATTAGTTATAGCCACTAACGAATAAAAAGTAAGATCGATAAACAAGTGACTAAACTTGTGCTATTTGAAGTATTTGTTGAACGAAGTATTTCTTTAAAGAATATCTCACGGAGCACTAAAGATGCTAGTTGAGAATCCGTAAAAATACTTAATCGTTACAACCTCGACGTATGTCGAATAATTTCTTTCTCTTTTAATAAAGAGACTTTTGGAATCGTATGGATCCAAGAATAGAGATTGAGATGGAGTATAGAAGTTAAGCACAAATCTCAAATATAAATATGGTCGGTTAAGACACAAAGACGAAGCTAAAACTCACTACCTTTGGAAAACAATCGGAAAAGTTCGCCGAAAAAATTCGTCGGAGGTTCGATCGGATTTTGGCGCGGTGGTCGAACTTTGGGCAGCCCTTCGGGAGGCCGGAAAGTGGTAGTAGATGAGCTTGCTTGGGAGAACTAAGCTTGGTTGGGTGAAACTAAGCTTGTTGAACAAAAACCTTGAATATATGGATATGTATTTAAGAGAGAGAAGGTTTTTGAGATGAAGTAGATGAAGATATAACTTGTAAGTATTTGGAGAGTGTTTACTTCAAAAATCCCAGCAATTCTATGGCTCTTAGCTTATCTTGAAATGGGTGTGTGGAGGGGGGTATTTATAGATAAGGTTGGGTGGAAAGAATGGTGTAGATTGAATGAAAATGAGTGGATGGGAATAAAATCACTTGGATTGCCAACATGGAAAGTGGTTTGTGTTTCTTTGCAAGTGGATGCTAGCAAATAAAATAATATCCCAGCACTTTGAATCTATAATATAATATTCCATTCGTTCTAATTAACGAATAAATACGAACCAAGTATCGTTAATTAAATACCCGATAAATACGAAAACACCCAATAAATAAATCTAAAATTATGGAGCACTTCCAAATATTATAAAATAATATTCTGGAAGATTTGGTCAATTTTGGTCAAGGTTGACTTGGTCAAACGTGGTCAACGGTTGACTAATCGTCTCGATTTTCGTGCCCGGATGAAAATACTCGAAAAATTACGAAACTTTAACCATGCATATAAAATAGCATTTAAATGATCAATCTTAAGTTTCAAGTCATTCTAGCAAGTGGACCGTTCCGAATAAAATACGATTGATCTTTTCTCGAAAAAGATAAATCTTTTGACCAATGTTTTGACTAGAATAAATACTTAGCATATATTTCCTAATATATAAAATATTTTGAGAGTGAAGGAAATATTTTTGAATGAATAAAGTAATTTTCTCCGAAATATAATAGATTTGTAAAGCGGGAGAAAATTTACTTTAATTATTTCTGGCATGAGAGGAAAATATTCCTGATAGTAGAAAGTTCATTCTAGGATGATAAAAATATTTTGAGTGTAAAGGCAGAATCTTTTTGAATAAAACTGATCCTTTTTTTTGATTTAGCACGAGTTCTCTAAAGAACGTTAAATCTCGAATATTCTTTGTTCGAGCTTGTTGCCTTATTAATTTTGCAACGGAGATCTAAAAAATATCAAACCTCGATATTTTTTGTTCGATCTTATTGCCTTGGTGTAGAGATATATTCCGTAAAATGTATTTTGATTTTTCAGCGAATCGGAATATCTCTTATATTTTAAATAAATATAGGATGATAAATTTTGCTAGAATTGACCATTTGACTTTTGACCGAATCAATTAAATATATGACTTAGTGGAGAGGATTCTACGTGTATTTAAATTTTATGTTAAATCGTACAAATACCAAAATAAATATAATATCGAATATATCCTTTCACTTTATTGGTTATTGGAAATCAGAAGTATGTGAACTTCTGAGAGTTTGTAATCTGTAATCAAGTGCCGGGATATGTTCTAATTAATCATTGAACCACAGTGATTAATATGAAAAAATTTTCATTTGTAATATAATCCTATCCTGTTAGCTAAGCAACTTATGAAATTTTTTATTCATATATGCTATGACTAACCTATACAGCCAGTTCATGAGTTAGTACTTTCTAAATTCACAACTCATAAAGATTCATTCCTCTTAAGAATGGTAAGCATTACTCCTGTTGGACTGCAAAGGTATAATTATTCTTATCCTTAGTCTTCAAACTTAATTGTTGATTCTGAGTTAACATTTTCGTTATTGGTTGTGTTCTGATAGAACTTCGTAAAAACTGTATTAAGAATCTTCTGCATTGTACTAGAATTTACTGATGTAAAAAGCTGTTTACTAAAATGTATTGGATTTTATTACTATAATCGGTTTATACCTTCAGAAATGAGACTGTAATTAGAATGTATTAGAGTTAGCTGATGTAATTCTTCTCAAGAAACTGGATTGTTTTAAATTAGATTGTATCAGGAATCTTTGATGTAAGTTATACTTAGTCTAGTTTATATACAGAATGTTTAATTGCATTAGAATGTATTAGGATTATTAATTGTGGTATGTCCTAAATACCGTGCTCAAAATTGTATAAAGCATATTGGTTGTATCATGAGACAAAGCCAAATTATGATGAGATTCTAGTTTGTACTCATTTCTGTAAAAGGTTAGCATGAAAACTATATAAACAGAAATTCGATTGTATGATTAGCTTCTGTAAACCTGTTAGGTGATTTTATTACTCTAGATTGTACTAGAGGTTACTAATGTAAAAGGTTCATACCAACTAGAATGTACTAGCGTTGTTCTGTGTAAAATCTGTGGATTGTAAAATTTAGAAATATAGCGAAGACTGAACAGATTCTCTAGACGACATAAGTACAGCTGATGTATTTAATTTGTGTTTGAACGTACTGAAATCGTTTCTTGTAATAATAACTCTGAATTGTTTCATACTGAGTTAAAGACACCATGTATGCATGGCTGGTTAACTTTGTTTAGTTGTCATCACAGAGTCTGTAGGCAATCGGTTAAAATTCTCATAAACTCTATGTCAAATGAACATTGTATGCTTGCTCAGACTAATTAACTCGAAAAACAGTGTAATAAGGAATTATGTTATCACTAGTTATCAATATTCGAATAAAAACGAACATGCATCACTTGACACATTTGTTAATCAGGTATGCGTCTTTAATTCGCTTCATAAGAAATTATTTTCTACACAGAAAGGAAGAAATTATTGTTCTAACAAAAGGGGAAGTTTTATGAGTAGATAATATGAAATCCTTTTTTTTTTTGTTAACAAAAGGGGAAGATAGAATCTATTAAGAGGAAGAAATAAATTTAGGAAATATTTTATACCAAACAAAAGGGGAAGGAAAACAAAAGAGGAAGACAAAAGTTTGAATTAGTAGATTTTTGGTACTTTACCAAACAAAAGGGGAAGACAGAATACTCATTCTAAATTTAAATTTTTTGCGATTTTCTATAACTGACAAGTGATTTGATTTTTGCAGGAATCAATTATTGGAGGATTGATAAGTACTCTCCCTTAGTTAAATATCTTTATGTGCGAAATATTTTTCAAATATCATGCATACACCAAGGGGAAGCACACACTCAAAATTTAAATTTTATGTTTGTTTGGCAAATACCAAGAAGGGGAAGATTGAAAGGATATCTTCGATGTAATATTTGTTTTGGTATTTGTACGATTTAGCATAAAATTTAAATACACGTAGAATCCTCTCCACGAGGTCATTTATTTAATTGATTCGGTCAAAAGTCAATTGGTCAAACTCTAGCAAAATTTATCATCCTATTCTATTTTAAAAGATAAGAGATATTACATTTTGCTAAAAAAAAAATCGAATTATATATTTTCTGGAATATATCTCTACACCAAGGCAATAAGATCGAAAAAGAAATATCGTGATCTGATATTTTTAAAAGATCTTAGTTGAAACATTGATAAGGCGACAAGCTCAAACAAGGAATATTAGAGATTTGATATTCTTTAGAGAACTCGTGCTACATTTAAAAATGATAAGTTTTTATTCAAAAAATATTCTGTCTTCGTACTAAAAATGTTTTTACATCCTAGAAAAGACTTCTTATACTCAAGCATATTAATATTCATTGATAGAGTATTAATACTTATTTTTATCTCGTGCTAAAAATTTTCAAAGTAATTTTTCTCCCGGTTCTTAATTATATAATTTTTCGGAGAAAATTATTTTAATCATCCAAAAATATTTTCTACACTCTCAAAATGTTTTATATTTTAGGAAATATATTCTAAGTATTTATTCTAGTCAAAACATTGGTCAAAAGATTTATTTATTTCAAGAAAAGACCAATCGTATCTAATTCGGAACCGAAAGCTGATTTAATCATTTTAAATCCAAATAAAATACATCCACTTTCTAGAATGACTTGAAAACTTGAGATTGATCATTTAAATATTATTTTCTATGCATGGTAAAAGTTTTGAAATTTTTCGAGAATTTTGGTCCGGCACGAAAACCGAGGAAGTCGGTCCCACGTTTGACCACGTTTGACCACGTTTGACCAAGTCAACATTGACCAAAATTGACCAAACTTTCAAGAACTTCATTTTATAATATTCTCAAGTGTTCTATGATTTAAGATTTATTTATTGGGTATTTACGAATATTATTGATTATTTGATTAACGATACGTGTTACGTATTTAGTTAAATATTGGTACGTTAATTAAATCTTGAATATTTGCTGGGATTATTTTACCACAAACCACTCCAAAGAAACACAAACCACTCCCAACTAACACAATACCACTTGACATGTCATCAATCCACACCTTTTCAATCTCAACCACTCCTTTTGACTCAATCCTCACCATTCCTTCCACCCAACTCTCTCTATAAATAAACCCTCTCATCCACCCATTTCAAAAAAAAAAGCTAAGAGCCAAATACATGCTGGGATTTTAGAAGTAGAACACACTTTCAAATTTATAATATCTCTCTTCATCTACTTCATCTCAAAAACCTTCTCTGTCTCTTAAATATATATCCATATATACAAGGTTTTTGATTCAACAAGCTTAGTTCCACCCAACCAAGCTTATTTCTCCCAAGCTAGCTCATCTACCACCACTTTTCGGCCTCCCGAAGGGCTGCCCAAAGTTCGACCACGTCCAAAACCCGGCCGAACCTCCGGTAAATTTTTCCGGTGAACTTTTCCGATCGACTTTTTAAAAGTGGTAATTCTTAACTTCGTCTTTGTGTGTTTATATTTGAGATTTGTGCTTAACTTCTATACTTCATCTTAATCTCTATTCTTGGATCTATATAAGATACCAAAAGTCTCTTTATAAAAGAGAACGACAATATAAACATAGTTCAACTCATATCTCTATTGAAATATATATATACGCAAAGAGTTGAACAAAGTACTTGATCTTTGAAAAGAAACGTTATATTACAAGAAAGATCTAAAGAAAGTACTTAATCTAAAAAATTGTGAGATTGTATTTGACATACGTCAAAGTTGTAAACAAGAAAGTATTTATTCGAAGTCCTTACTAACATCTTTAGTATTCTGTGGGATATTCGATAAAGAAATACTTAATACAACATATACTTCTTAAAAGTACAAGTTTAGCCACTTGTATTATCGCACTTAATTTATTTATTGTGGCTATAAACTCAATAAGTGCAAGAAGTTAAAAGATAAGTATACTTTAACATTGTATTTAGTCAAACGGAAGTATACATCTTAAAAGCTTTAAACCTATTAGCTTAAAGGACTTTATATATCAACAAACTCCGAGTTATATTTATTTAATCTCATCTTATCGAAGTATTGTGATAAAAGTATTCTTAGAAACGATCTATCAAAAGAAAGAATACTACTTCTAAAGAGCACAAGTTAGCCACTTGTTTTTATTTGCACTTACTTTTACTGTTTCGGTTGGTTAAAAAGTTTGTTTCGTGCTAGAAGTTATAATTATACCTTGACATTGTATTAGTCAAACAAAGGTATACAATTTTGAAGCCTTAAATAACTATAGCTTTTAAACAAGGTCTTCTAATATTACTCTACTAATATTCATATCTATCGGGAGTAATTAAAAGTATACTTTGATCGTAATTTAATATCAAAGTATACTTACAATATAACTTAATATTTCTATACGAATATTAAAGTTACCCTTTGGCCTAGTACCATAACATACTAGTCCAACTTATATTCTTTAACCATATTTGTTTCGTAGATATTGTTGTCTAACTTTTGTAGTGAGGTGATGTTGAAGTGGGGTGATTCTCGTTCTAAGACCCAAGTCCTAGACATACTAGCGGGGAGTTAGTAGTATTTGCACCGTGAAGAAGAGGAAAGACCCAAGACCTATCATCTAAGACCCAAGACCGACAAAAGCCAAGGATCAATAGTCTACACCAAGGTTCTACATCAACTTTGAAGAAGTAACGGGGAGTTGCTGTCTAAGACAAGTTGTGTAAGTTTTTACAACGACTTTGAGGTGGTGACGAGTAGTTACGCACCAAGACGAGTGTTTTATTTGTTGCATTTATTTTGAGGTGGTAACGGGTAGTTACGCACCAAGACAAATATTTGTAAGGTTGTAAAGTCTTCTCCGCCTACTAAAGGAGCGAGTTTATTTTTAAGGGAAATCTCGAGTCCGGAGAGGAGCTCGGGGATTGGAGTAGGGGTGAGCGAATCTATTAGAGGTTGCTCCATCGCGAACCAGGATAAAAACTCCTGTGTGGTATTTTCTTACCTTGTCTTTTATTTCCGTACTTATAAACTGCTAAAGACTCGATAAAATATTTAAAAAGGGATAAATTTTTTAAAACGCCAAAAAAATTTTAAATTGGTAATTAAGCTATTCAACCCCCCCTTCTATCTTAATATAGCCCTCATACGGGACCTAACAAAATTGACCTGACAACATATTTGAATTATTCAAAATACTAAATATACTCTCAAATATTATTAGACATTATTTGGTGTATAAATTAACAATTAAAAAAATAAAATTCATTACAGAGTCAATGAAAATATTATTAGTTAATGTTTTCATAGCAAATTGGCGAAAAAATTCTTAAAATTTACTATTTTCTTGATAAATAATTAATTTATCAATAAAAGGGCATATTGTAACAACCCGAAATTTTATTAATAATTATTAGTATTATTTAAATACTTTATTGGTTTTTCCATAAAGGGGATATAAGATTGTAGATATTTTTTTCCAAATTGATGAGTCGTCTAGTAAATGTATACTGAGTTACATATTTATATGATGATTTTGAAGTGCCGGTGCGAGCCTGCATATTTTAATTTCATTTATCTGTGATTATATTTATTAAAACATGCTTTATTTATCTTCTAGAAATTTTTATAAGATCATCAGAGTTAGTAAAAATTGTGAAATCTTTTGCAATATCCTCTTTACATATTTAAATGATTTCTTAAAAATATTGGAGGATTATTTTTTAACCTCTAAGGATTTTAAAATGATTTTATGTGTTATATTGCATTTAAATGATATTTATTTGTAAAATTCATATTTAATTCACTTTTTATCCTAATATTTTAATAATATGTGAGTGTTTATAATTTAATACTCTTTATTTTAAAATTTTAAAGTTTAATGTTTCAACCATTTTCTATTTAATTTCAATTTTTTTTAAAGTGATTTAAATGATTTTTAAATGGTTTTCAGGAATATAAAATTTCCAAAAGGCATTGTCTTCTTTTACACGCACAACTCAGTTTTTTCCCCATTTCTTGATGGGTCTCGATTCTTCTAGAGAATTCTTGAGAGTTCTTGATTTCCTCTCTTTTACTCTCTAATCCCCCTTCAATATCTCTCTCGATGTTCATATCCCACCCTTCCCTATTTTTTTTTCTTATCCTCTGCAACCGCGTGTGTGTCTGTGATGAGCTGCTTTTGTTTGTCTGAACTCCGAGTTGAGTTTGCGGAGCTTTGCTGGTCATGGGTTCGATTACCTGTGTTGTTAAGAGTTTTGGGTGGGTTCTGGTGTGCGTAAATGGTGTGCGTACGTGTGTATATAGTGTAGGTATGTGTTCTTCCGAGTGTGGTTGTGTGTGGGTGACATGGGTTTTGATCCTAATCACTCTATTTTTACTGTATTGGTTTCGGATTAGTGATGCCTGTGTGATTTAAGTGGTTAATCGAGTGTTATATTGTTTTAATATGAAAGAATCGAGTTTTGATTTTTTTTGTTAGATAATTAAGTTATATGCTGATTGCTTATGAATTCTGGGTCGATTATTGTGTATGACCTTCGCATATGGTTCAATTGATGATTTTTTGCTAATTTAACTATAAGGTTTTGAGACTAGCCGGAATTCGGGTCATTGCCGGATTCTGCAGAGTCTTGAATCGAATTATTGTCGATTGTATTGTTGCATATGGTGTGTTATTGCTAACTTGGTTTTTTAGTTTATAGGTTTGATAATGTTCGAGTTTAGAAAAAAAATTATTTTAGAGTCAAAAATTATTTATCCGGTTTAAATTGTTAGCCGGTTATTTTTTTGATAAGGTTTTGGGGATTAATTATTGAAATTGTTGGGGTTAATTGGCATTGAATTGTTTCAGTTTGGTTGAGGGACTGTGACCCCGGGATAGTCCGTTTTATAAAAAGTATATTTCCAAAAATTTTCCTGCAATAAGAAATTTATTTTAAGGTTGTAAATGTGAGTAGTTTTGAAAATGATGAATATTGAGGATATAAATGTTTTGGTTAAATAGAAGTTTTAAGTGCTATTCTTGTTAGCATGTATGTTTAAAAAAAATGTTTTAATGATTAATTTATTTGAAATATTAACTGATTAATTATTTTGATTAATTGATTAATCATTTGAATTAATTGATTAATTATTTAATGAATTGATTAAAATATTTTTAATGAATTGTTTTAAGTATTTTTTTAAAAAAGGGAATTGATTGATCAATTTTAATCAGTGTTGGTTGTGTTATTAAGGTAATTTTTTTAAAGCATATATTGAGTGTTTATAGGTAACGAAATATTTTGCCAAAAGATATTTGAATTCAATTATGTGCTTAACTGTTAATTTGTTTGACTGGTGTACCGAAACCATGTTCTATCTAATATAATTATGTGACTCATGTTTACGTGATTAGTATATGATATCGAGTCATTATTATGTGTAATATATTGTATTTTATTTAATTATATGTTTAATTCTGTTAATTCTAGGAAAGTGATTGATCTTCGATCTAAAAGTGTTTTGTTTTCAAAATATTTTGTAAAATGAAGATCAAATATTTTTCGAAAAGAGCTTTTGGCTTTATTACGTGCTGTGTGATTATGTGATCTTACTTATCGAGTCTTTATACGCGTAATGTGAATTATCTAGGTGTTATATATCGAGATTTAGGTTATAAATCGAGTTCTAACCGATATATTTTTAATGTATGCTTAATTGTTTATATGGTTTATATTATAAGATATCGTTCGGGGTAGGCGCTGTTTTATTTGAGTTACTGACTTGGATTGTCAGATTACCTTATTTTTCACGGGGTTTGATCAATGAGTATTGAATTAGGTTTGTCGGTGGAGATAAGTAGACGTTAAATGAAGAAGGATAAATATGGATGGAGTATTGGCTGCGGTTGTTGAATTCATTGGGAGTTGTTTTAACAACGAGGGAAATGTCTATGTTCAGAGGGGACGTTTCCGATTATTTTCTTCCAATGGAGAAATTGTTAAGCATGGTTAGTACATTCGATTTGAGTTATTAGCGTTTATAGAATGCCAGAATTGTCGTCTAAAGACTGAATTACCGTACTATGTTTGACTATTAAAGTTGATGCACAGGCTCGATATCGGCGAATCAGACTCGTTGTAACCGCAGGAGCGTTAAACCAAAGAATGATCGAATTAGAAGATTGTGATACCGTAAGATAGAAGAAGAAGGTAGTATCACTGCAACGTTACGTAATAAATAAGGACCACAGGCAAGTGACTATATCCCTTCTCTGATTGTTCAAGTGAAATATTTTGTGCAACTACTATCTTGATGATTTGATTATTCCCCAAATTTTTATTGCAAGTGTTACCATCCCTCGCTAATTATTCAAGTGAGTTGTTTCTTTAATTGTGATACAAATATTGATGAGTAACTATATACCGTACTTGCCATACTGTTGGAAATTTGATTAAATTATTTTTGAAATATCAATGGTTTGTGGATGATTTATTGATGAAAATTGACTATTTTTACAATGATATTATGAATCAATGATACTTCCTTGTTGGAAGTAAAACTAACCCAATTGTTTAGCTAGTCGGGATCTCACTAGTAGAACACTGAACCTATCATGTCTGAATACTCATTTCATACTTTCTCTTAATCCATTATGTGTTGAAAGATTTTAGATTCAAAATACTTATCTTGTGATTTGAGCTTTTGACAAAAGATATCTGTTTTATTAGCAATGGTTTATTAATATTCCTATTTTACTATACGCTTGCTGAGCATTTTCTCCGCTCATACTTGTTTGTTTCGAAATTCTAACTTTTCAGTAAGGTAGTTTGGCGAGACTTACCCGCATAGTTCGGAAAGAGAAGAGACAGATGACATTCTGAAGATGACTTGACTCGGGAGGTCTGGATCTAGTGTAAGATCTATTTTATATAGTTGGACTCTAATAATTATTATTATATATAAGATTAGTTGGCCGGGTATACTTCTTGTTGAAGCAATACCAGTGGTTTAAATTTGATCAAAGAGAATGTTGTAAAGAAGGAAATTTTTATTTAATGTAATTTGGATTTTTGTTTCTAGCACTATAACCTAAAAGATCTTGGATAGTTGGAATCAAAGATGTTATATTTCAATTTTGGACAATTACAAGGAATACTGTGTTATTAAACAAGTAATTTTGTTTTGAGGATTTTTGGGTAACGACCAAATCTCCTGACCCCGAATTTGGGGGCGTTACAGAATGGTATCAGAGCAAGGTTATAGTAAATTAGAAACGAGAGTGTGTATAGCTAAGTAAGGAACGCCAAAGCTCATATAGAGTTCGTGTTGGACTATTCGATATAGTACCAATTAGTAAGTTAAGATTTGAGTGCTCGCGTGAGATGGTTGCACTAAACTGGATAAAATACCTTGTGACTGTAGATGTTTACTACGGAATTTCATAGAGTAAGTCTTAAGCGGGTGTAAGCAAGCACAAAGACTGAGGCAAGTTCATTCTCTCCCTTATCTTCTAAAGAATTTATGAGATTCCTGTGAACATTTTTATTCTCAAGGATTTTATTGTTGTGGTGAAAATTTTTGGTGAATTTGTTGGGTACTCAAATATTTGTTTCAAATGTTGGATTGATTATATCTATCGAAGCATTAAATTAATTATAAATCTTTTTGCCAGGAAGATGACATTAAAAAATTATTAGTCGATCTCATTGATCGGGACGACTCTTTAATATTATTCAATTAAAACTTGTCTTATTGTTTCGAGATAGCTAAATATTTATTACTACCAGTTGAATTTATTTCTCAAATTCAACTACTCTTCTTGACATCGGATAATGGTTCATTGTTCGAACCATTTATTAAAATGGTAACAATTTATTTTATTTTATTTTATTTTATTTTAGCTCTTGATAATCAAGTTATACTTCTTGAAGTGTCTACTTGGCTAAAATTGTTGAAGATTATTCGGTTGCTAACCATTGATCATTTCGCTCATTTTGTATACCTTAAATTGTATTTCCTTGATAAATATAGTTATTCTCATTAATTCGAAATAGCTACCTCCTTTGTCAAAGCGGATGATGAATTATTCGCATCATCGAATAAATTTTATTCTAATCTTTAAGGTTAATCCATTTTTCGGATTGGCAGTGGAGTTTGAGGAAGCACTGACTATATGTTAGGGTTGATATTTAATTGCGAAATTTGGCTGCTATATTGATTTTAATAAGTTTTTATTCGGGAAATTCTAGTGTGAACTGGTCAACTTGGGTAATAACCCTGGTTTCGGCGAGATATTTTTATCCGAAAATACAGATAATTATTTTAGCACTAATGTTGCCAGGGTTGAAAATGATAACCCATATGATGATAGCAAAGAGAAAATTTTGGTGGTACCACATCATAGCCCTGATCAGGCTAGGTGGGGTATCACAGGAGGACGGTACTTGCGGCATGGTAGTTGATCGCACCATGGGGGTACCGAGCGGATGGAAGACCAGTAATCATTTCTTAAATTCTGAGCTGCCAAATAAGTTGATGATTTTCTTGAAATTCTTGAAATTGTTGAGAAGTTCGTTTATGATGTTCTTGTGGTTGAGATGATTTGAATCTCTTGAGTTGTCAGAGATTTTGATAGATTTTTATATTCTCACAAATTTTGAGAATTTGCTTATACGGCTTTCATGATTGAATATTATATGAGTGTCCTATTTATTCAAGCATTATCTTTTGTCATCTTCGTGTTATAAAATTTTCTTGTATAAGATTTGGGATAGTGAACTTGCCGAACATTTTATGTGCTCACCCTTGGTTATTATTATAATGTTTCTAACAGTCAAAGGCGAGAACAATGAGTCTTTCGGATAGAAGCATAAGGACAAGAGAAAGATCCAGAGTCATTCTAACGTAATTTAGTTTCATTATGCTATAGTGTATACCTTAGGGTCCTGACTGTAGCGCTTAACTTTGCAAAGTGTTAGCAGGAATGTGAGTTAAGATCTTTTGTTGTAATAACACTGATCATAGAGAGGCATTGCATAATCAAGTCGGATCCTTTGATCTAAGGGCGGAGCAAGAAGAATTTTGTATTTGTTTTTGTTATGATGGTATAATACAGCTTTATGTGAATGGAGACGTGATGACCAAGAAAGTTTCTTGGAATTAAAGAAGAGACTATTATGAGTCGAGATGACGTGATCACTTGAGATGATTAGGCTGAATTGGACAGAATTTCTTACGACTGGAGATGTCTACTGGGAATTTTAGAGATTATTACGAGTTGACGATGACGTTGGGTATCGATAATCGTAGGACGTGGAGAAAAAAAAAGATTTTAGGTCGGATGACGAGCCAGTGAAGGAGCCAATAAAGAAGGCATAAGTGGAAACATTGGCAATACCTTCCCTTCCGAATGAATTATTTGACATTCCTTTAAGCGAGACTTTTATCTGTGCTTATATTCCATTTTTGAGTTTGTATTTGATACTTCCGTTCGATCATATTTGGGCTCAATGGTATCAGAAGTTGTTATGATGCCTACCTTCAAATTTTCGAAATTTTCAACTTTTGTTTTCTCCAGTGATGGATAATTTTGTTTTGCAATATAGTACCATTTGTTCGGTACCTTCTTTTCTGGTTCTTCTTTTTAGAAATGACACCTTTGTAATTTGTTCAGTTTGAATCCAAGGTGTTTTTCAAATAATATTTGTCAAAAGACATTAGTTATTAATTTGATTTTAAATTCCTTTCATATTTCTTTACTCCAACGGAGACGAACAACCCTATTTATAGGGGACACCAAGTACATCTGTCTGTGTGATAGAAGTTAGAGGGGACGTCATTGTTGGTGTGTTGTGTATTACAATAAGGCTGGCCACCTTTATTTGTAAATGTCGGAGCTAAGACGCACAATGTCGGGTTCATATGATCATGTTGATCTCTCAGTTATTCTCTTATTTCAAATCAAGATGCTTTAAAAATCTGTAAATTGATAACCCCAATTGTGGGGCAATTGCTGTGATATGAAATCTTTTCTTTTCAAAGTTTCATAATTCTTGTTACCTCTAAAAATCTTGAAGGTATGTCAATCAGGTTATAATAACTTAACCTCGACACGATAAAACAAGGCGTTGCGATGGGATTACCACGAGCAAAAGCGGATCAAGATGCGAATACAATACTAGCGACGTATAACGATGTCAGTTCACTTTCTCTCCATCGATTAAGGTTATGCTATCGAAAAGTTAATTCAATTTCATTCGAAAGAAAGGTAGTGTGTTGTGGGACTCTAGTAAAAATTGTGTCAGATTGGAAATCCAAGATTTGATTCGGAATTTGGAGAAGTTGCATATGAATAGACGCTATAACCGAATTTGTAATCGTGCAGAATATGTTTCTTGTGTCTAAGGGGGAATGTTTAATCTCAAAGGATGGGCTCATAAGAGAGCATGAATATGTCGTGATACAATCAGGTTGGTCTTATATTGGGAACCGGTAGAAATTCCAGATAAGAAAGAACGAGTATCAAAGTTTAGGAATTGAATTGTTGTGGATATTATCAGAATTGAGAAGTTGATAAAAGGAACCCTATGGGATTTCTCTTAGTATATTCCGAGGACGGAATCCTTTTAAGGGGGTAGACTGTAACAACCCGGAATTTTATTAATTATTATTAGTATTATTTAAATACTTTATTGGTTTTTCCATAAAGGGGATATAAGATTGTGGATATTTTGTTCCAATTTGATGTTTCGTCTGGTAAATGTATAGTGAGTTACATATTTATATGATGATTTAGGAGTGCCAGGGCGAGCCTGCATATTTTAATTTCATTTTTCTGTGATTATATTTATTAAAACATGCTTTATTTATCTTCTGGAAATTTTATAAAATCAACGAAGTTAGTAAAAATTGTGAAATATTTTGCAATATCCTCTTTAAATATTTAAATGATTTCTAAAAAATATTAGAGGAATTATTTTTTAACCTCTAAGGATTTTAAAATGATTTTATGAGTTATATTGAATTTAAAGGATCTTTATTTGTAAAATTCATATTTAATTCATTTTTGATCCTAAAAATATTTTAAAAATATGTGGGTGTTTGTCATTTAATACTCTTTATTTTAAAATTTTAAAGTTTAATGTTCCAACCATTTTCCATTTAATTTCAATTTTTTTTAAAGTGATTTAATTAATTTTTAAGTGGTTTTCAAGAATATAAAATTTTCAAAAGGACTTGTCTTCTTTTATACGCACAACTCAGTTTTTTCCCCATTTCTTGATGGGCCTCGATTCTTCTAGAGAATTCTTGAGAGTTCTTTATTTTCTCTCTTTTACCTCTAATCCCCCTTCAATCTCTCTCTCGATGTTCATCTCCCACCCTTCCTTCTTTTTTTTTTTCTTATCCTCTGCAACCGCGTGTGTGTCTGCGATGAGCTGCATGTGTTTGTCTGAAATGCGAGTTGAGTTTTCGAAGGTTTGCTGGTCATGAAGTTCGATTACCTGTGTTGTTAAAAGTTTTGGGTGGGTTCTGGTGTGCGTACGTGTGTATATAGAGCGGGTATGTGTTCTTCCGAGTGTGGTTGTGTGTGGGTGACATGGGTATTGATCCTAATCACTCTATTTTACTGTATTGATTTCAGATTAGTGATGCCTGTGTGATTTAAGTGGTTAATCGAGTGTTACATTGTTTTAATATGAAAGAATCTAGTTTTGATTTTTTTTTAGATAAATAAGTTATATGCTTATTGCTTATGAATTCTGGGTCGATTATTGTGTATGACCTTCGTATATGGTTCAATTGATGATTTTGTGCTAATTTAAGTATAAGGTTTTGAGACTGGCCGGAATTCGGGTCATTGCCGGATTCTGTAGAGTTTTGAATCGAATTATTAGCATTATTGTCGATTGTATTGCTGCATATGGTTTGTTATTATTGACTTGTTTGTTTAGTTTGTAGGTTCGATAATGTTCGAGTTTAGAAAAAAATTATTTTAGAGTCAAAAATTATTTATCCGGTTTAAATTGTTAGCCGGTTATTTTTTTGATAAGGTTTTGGGGATTAATTATTGAAATTGTTATGGTTGATTGGCATTGTTTTGTTTTGGTTTGGTTGAGAGGCTGTGACCCCGGGATAGTCCGTTTTATAAAATGTATATTTCGAAAAAAATTCCTGTAATAGGATATTTATTTTAAGGTTGTAAATGTGAGTAGTTTTGAAAATGATGAACATTGATGATATAAATGTTGGTTAAATCGCTGTTTTAAGTGCTATTCTTATTAGCGTGACTGTTTCAAAAAAAATAATGTTTTAATGATTATTTGATTAGAAATATTAATTGATTAATTATTTTGATTAATTGATTAATATTTTGAATAAATCGATTAATAAATTAATTAATTGATTAAAATATTTTTATTGAATTGTTTTAAGTATTTTTTTAAAAAAAAGGGGATTGATCGATCAATTTTAATCAGTGTTGGTTTTGTTATGGGGATACTGAGTGTTTATAGGTAACGAAATATTTTGCCAAAAGATATTTGAATTCAATTATGTGCTTAACTGTTAATTTGTTTGACTGGTGTATCGAAACCATGTTCTATCTGATATAATTATGTGACTCATGTTTACGTGATTAGTATATGATATCGAGTCATGATTATGTGTAATATATTTTATTTTATTTAATTATATGTTTAATTCTGTTAATTCTAGGAAAGTGATTGATCTTCGATCTAAAAGTATTTTGTTTTCAAAATATTTTGTAAAATGAAGATCAAATATTTTTCGAAAAGAGCTTTTGGCTTTATTACGTGCTTTGTGATTATGTGATCTTACTTATCGAGTCTTTTTACGCGTAATGTGAATTATCTAGATGTTATATATCGAGGTTTAGATTATAAATCGAGTTCTAACCGATATATATTTAATGTGTGCTTAATTGTTTATATGGTTTGTTATGACCAAAATCTTGCATGGATCAGATTTAGGCCTATGATGAGTCTTCGGTCCAATCCACAAGGAAAGAGGATGTTTTAGAGGGCTTCCAGGGTACCCGTGGTAACCCATAAAAACTGATAACAGGGCTTCCTGATAATAGGGCTCCCGGATAGCAAGGCTCCCGGATGACAAGGCTCCCTGATAGCAGGCTTCCAAGATAGCCTGCCAGCAGGGCTACCGGAGCCACGCTACCGTGTGGTATCCCCAGCTTCCCCCGGAAGCCTGACAGAAACACAGATTCAGACTAGGATAGCCATCAGATAGGGCTTCCAGTATGGCTTCCATGCTTGGGTTACCGGAGGGGCTACTGGAGCCAGGCTGTAACACCCCCAGATCCGGGGTCAGCGATCTGGTGGTTACGGTCTTACATCCATTCATAATACTAAACTTGAGTCCACAATAAATAAATCACATGCTGTGACCCCACAATAATATCCACTCACACACACAACAATTATAGTCCCAGAGATGAAATTGAAACAAGTCCATAATATCAGAGTTTACGAATAAAATTTATTACAAGCCAAATGATATGTTTAAAGGTTTTGCCGTTGATTAACGTTAATGTTACATATAAATAGACTGATAAATAAAAGCTGCCTATCTATGCTACCTCAGCAATGGCAGCAAGGACATCAGCGGGTAGTCCTCGAACGGCGGTAACCTGCTTGCGCCGAGTGCGCCTGACGCGGGCCATCTGTCCTAGCTGTTGTTGTGATAATATGAACAAAGCAAGGGTTAGCGAAAGCCCACCAACAATAATATAACTGAACAGTGATGCATATATACAGCAGTTCAAAATATCCTTTGAAATCATATGCCATGCATTAATGAAGTTATTGCCAGTATAATATAAAGGATGAAGTTACTAGGTAACTCAAAGTATTTGTTTGTAGAAATATCTGCTACATCAAAAGTAAGCGAGATATTCTCATTGTCATTAAAAGGAGGAACTTGCATGAAAAGATTGCAATTCCAGTTATGAACACTTTTCCAACTCTGCCAACAGTAATCATGTTGCAGGAAATAAATAAGTTTGGATGATGAACCAATGATGGAGTATTCACCGCGCCCGCTGTTCCAATCTTGATGATCAGTCGAGATCGTACAGCTCAAATTAGATTTACTACCGGTAGAAGGAAGAACTGACGGCTTTACTTGTCTACCGCCTTACTAGCTCTCCCCGGCCAACGGTTGGGCCAAAGGGGATGGACCGGCGCTACTCGGCCTCTTACACGACTCCTAGTTCAAATAGAATTCATGATCTTGAATGTAACGTTCGTCCCCCTTTCCCCAAGTATAATACTTGTTGATAAGACTCTACAAAGTAGTCGTATCTAGTTGGAAAGAAAAATTCACCAATCACTTCCAAGCTATTGCTTGATAACGAATATCAACTTGTTCCAACAATCTTACCCCTCGAAAGATGAGAAGGTAAACAACGACTTAATAAGTCAATAGCACCCGAGTTGCGAGTGAAGAGAATACTTTATGACCGGGAAGTCGACAAGATAATTAACATTTTCCAAGTAAGGTTCCCTTATTATTAGGGAGATAGACTCAAAGAAGAATGATGTCTGAGAACCTTTCTTGATATATGATTAATAATAATATGACTCCGAAATATTTTCCGTAATAATCGAAGAAGATAAACCATATCGAGGTTATTCTAAGTATGGAATAAATATTCAGAGAATATTTATTTAATTAAAATATTTTACAGAATATTTAGGAATATGAAAGAATATCTTTAATCAGAGTATTTCTCAAATAATCCTTGAAGAAATATCGAGAGAATATTTATTGCAAAATTAAATATTCAAATGAATATTCAAAATAATATTCATTAATTAATAAGACCTGAAAGGAATATTTAAAATATTTAAAATAATATTCGATGATTAAATAGAACCCTGGATGAATATTCATAATAATATTCATAATTAATTAGGAATTTAAATGTTTATTGAAAAAGTAATATTCATTTAATGAATAATATTCTAAATGAATATCAAGTAATATTCATTTAGTAATCTAAGCTTTAAAGGAATATTCGAGATAAGACTCGATAAATAAATCAAGCTTCAGATGAACATTAAAATAATATTCATCAGGTAATTACTATCTTAAATGAATATTCAAAAGTAATATTCATTTAACGAATAATATTCTAAATGAATATCCAAATAATATTCATTTAGTAGTCCAACCTTTAGAAGAATATTCGAAATAATAATCGATAAATAATTCGACTCTGAATGAATATAAAAAAAATATTATTCGTCGAACAGTTACGTTCAAATAATTATTTGAAGTAGGGATCGTTAAATAAATAATCTCGAACGAATATTCAAATAATATTCGTCGCCCGAATAATGGAAAATATTTACTTAGATATTTTCCTTCGAGGTAACCTTGATATATCAAGAAATATTGACTCCCGGTCTATATTTGATGAATAAGATATATACACCCTTCTCTGAGGGTCTTACAATAACCGGCTTATAATTGATACATTAGCTATCTAATTTGTAAGCCAATAAACAATCAGGGAACAAGCATAACGATATAACTTGAAAGTAGGCATGCATGCTATGGCATATGTATAACAGAAAACACACACACACACACACACACACATATATATATATATATATATATATATATATATATATATATATATATATATATATTCAATCACAACAACAGCCTAAAAGAAGGGAATTGAAACTTGCCTGGTAGTCGAGTACGGTAAGGGGTAGTGGTAGCGGGTCCCGGGTCAGCTTGGTGATCTATAAATAGCCAAGACATTCGGGATTAATCACTTAACATCTTAATAGTTAAGTTATAGTTAAATCGAAACACGTTCTCGAGTTATCTCGTTATACCCCTTTCTGTGGATTCCTTTTATCATCGATCCGACCCGACATTCGTTCGTTAATATGACATGTCACTGTACTTATACTTGGGACATACTTAAGTCATACAAGTTCTAAGGTTTATCATTACGAACCAATATTATACTCCGAGTTTTATCGCCCGTTTTTTAAGTGTTTTACCGAAGTTATAATAGAGTCGTCTTTTAGGGGTTCGTTCGCGTTTAACCTCGAATCGAATATTTATAATAAATCGAAAAACGATCCTTTTGACATACGGTTTTTTTTCACACCTTACTTTTTACCTCTAGTATTTATTTACCAAGATTCTTCATGACTTTATATATTTTATCGGGGTTCAATTTAAGTTACGAACTTTCGTTTACGGATTCGAACTACTTTTAGTATACCGGCCATAACTCCTAAACCGTAAGTCTGTTTCACACGTTCTTTATATCAAAACGAAGCTTGGAACATTATCTATCTTATCATGGTAGATTTTAAAGCTAGGCAGTGATTTAAATCTACTGTCCAAGTCGTTTTACTTAAGGTTAACGAAATTTCGGTATTACGACGGCTATAAATCGAATATTTACCAATTCCAAATCTTCCCATAAACATAGTATCCACTCCAAACAACATATACATGATTTATAACTATGAACTGAGGCCAAGCAATGCCTTTCCGTTCATCTAACTATTTTTTTAACATTTAACCAAAACCCAATCATAATCATGCTTATAATCTTTCTTATATCTTAGTAACAACATAACTAACTTATATAACTCAAGAACATGCATAAAAACTCAAAGTAGATCTAGGGTTTCAAGGGCTTTATACCTTCTTGAGAATGTGTACTAGCCTCAAAAAGCCTTGTATGGTCCTTAGGAGTGCTTAAGCTTGCTAGAACAATCAAAAGATTCAAAGAAAACAAGGTTAATACATGAAGAACACTATTCATCATCATCTTTAGTGATTTTTTTTGAAAATGGAAACAAAGGAATTTGGGCTTGAAATTTCTAGGAGATTAGTTTCTTGAATTATAGGACTCACCTTAAAAATTACAAGATCAAATGATGGTTGGAAGTTGGATTTTGGTTTTGAATTTAGAGCATAGGTCGAATGGATGTAATGGAGAGAGAGGTTTGATATTTTTGTGTTCTT
Source organism: Saposhnikovia divaricata (assembly GCA_036435485.1). Lineage (NCBI taxonomy): Eukaryota > Viridiplantae > Streptophyta > Magnoliopsida > Apiales > Apiaceae > Saposhnikovia > Saposhnikovia divaricata. The sequence continues at coordinate 136,419,765 of CM071598.1, forward strand.
TGCTTGGTTAATGTGATAATAATGCATCAAGTGGATGAGGTTTAGATAATATCTCATCTAAAAGCCACTTTAATAAAGTGATGATGTATAGGATGATGAAAATGGATGGACAAGTGTTGAGATTTTGATGGTTCTCATGTAACTAGTGGTTTGATTTTGCTAAGTGCTATTTAATCTCCAAACATGCTAGTTACTTATGTAACTAAGTAGTTACTAGATATTTATTCTAGTAGCTTGCACAAGACTCTTGCTTCCTCTGCTTGTTTCTGTGTCCGGTTATTGCCCGTTTCGATTGATCGTTCGTAGGAATATTTCACAAATTTCTAATTAGGGTTTACTGGGAATCTTTCTAATATTAATACTATCATTCTCCATCTTACTTTCTAACTTTCCAATTTATATTCCTTAAATCCATTCGTTAAATACTTAGGGCTATCAGTGTCCAGGGAACTCTCGGAGAAAATTAAAGTGCGGTTTTTCAGAATCCGACAGCTTTTACATACACTCTTTTTCCCTCCGGATCAATAATACGAACTCAGAATTTCGTTCCGGGTACTTCTATATAGCGTCGTCTAATAATATTCTCAATTACACCAAAATCACTATTCATCCTTATTCTTTACTTATTCATCTAGGGTTGTACAATTGTCCGTATTCTCTTTCGATCGTTCCTTAACCTTTTTCCGGAACCACTGAATTAATCGCTATCTATCTGGATGACATGAGAATATTTTCCTGCTTGGAATTGCCATATCTTATTCCCTTAGGAGATAGATTATTCTTACCTATGTTGTCACCCTTTAGCATTCTTCAAGACATAGAAATAATAAAGTCGAATTCCATTCATTCTTTTAAAACATCAACTGTTACATTGTAGCCGTAGCCACTATTCATTCTTACATCATTAAATAAATAAAAGTTTTAATTCTACCCAAAATTTGGGTTCTTACACAGGCTACCGGGCGGTACCCCCAGATTCCACCGGAAGCATGATTAGGCGGCCAATTTGGATAAGGCAGACCTCCTACTTTTTAGGAACACGTCTCTACAGCTGAAATACACTTCTTAACATATAATTACACGATTATTCATAGATGTACATCATTATACATGATAATTCATTCATTCTTGAGATAAACATCAGTGGATGGGCTTCCAACAGTCCGAATACAGCTTGGAAACCTGATAAATTGTTGAGTATTGAATACAGTAAAAGAATACAGAGGGGGGGGTGAATGGATTCTTGAATTTTTCTTCGGTCTTGAATCTTTGCAGCAAGATAAGTGATGAGTGTGTGAGATATGAAGATGCGGAAAATTAAACACAAACACAACACAATATCACTTTAATCTAATATTTTATTAGATAAAGATCTTGCTACAATCTGTGAATACAAATGATAGTATTCTCAGCTTCGTTTTTCTCAGAGAGATATTTTCTGGATATTTTTGAGAAACTTCAAAACCCTTAACAGCTAAGGAAGTGAGGCTGTATCCTTATAGACATGGATACACCCACTTACTACAAATGAGGTAGGTAAAACAAAAGCACTTTCCAGTCTGTCTATCTCATTTTAGTAAGAGTCCAAACGGCTACAGATTTGACTTTGAAAAGCCTGTTTAGATCCACTTCTTCAGCTCCTTGTCCCTTGTCTTATCTCTCCAAGCTTCTTTGTAGGCTTTCCAGCATGCTTTATAGGACAGAGTCAAATAAAGTGTGCTGGCTTGTTGCAGGTTTCTGACTTGTACAATTCTTCAGTATTTTGTCCTCAAGAATGTATTCGAGAAGTGACTAAGTGAGTGATTCGAGAACTGGAGTTGACTTGATCGATAACTCTGAGTTCTCGAATAGTGTTATCTTGACATATCGAATCACTTCTCGAATAGCTCTTTTCTCTGGGACTCCTTGAGATATCGAATAGAGCATTTTGACATATCGAATCCCTGAGATATCGAACAGAGCATTTTGACATATCGAATCCCTGAGATATCGAATAGAGCATTTTGACATATCGAATCCCTGAGATATCGAATAGCATATTGAGAGATATCGAATAGTGTCTTCTGAGATATCGAATCTCTGACTTCTCGAATGCTAGACTTCTCGAATAGACAAATGTACTTCTCGAATTGGTACTTAGGCAAATTCTTCATTTCTTCAAATCCCAACTGTGATTATTTGGCAGTCTTTATCTCCTTGCTTGAGGCATGAACCTTGGAACTTCTTTCAAGCATTATTCTTGACTTTATAATTACAGTAACACAACTAGAATTTGATGCCTATTACAAGTACAGAACAAATAGAAACTCTACAACTAGAGGTTCCCTCAGTTAAGAGGTCATGTAGGTAATGCATAGCATTACACATACTTAGGCTTGTTATTAGATGTATTCAGGCATGCCTCTGTGACTAACAATCTCCCCCAAATTGTGAGTAAGACCCTTAGTCACAATTTCATGTCTGATAACAAGCCTATCATACATAAAGATAAAACTTGACAGTACAGGTATGAATTTCCATTAGCAATTTGGATAGAACTACAGAGTGAGTAATCTTACAGCCTATGATGAAGAACTAGCCATTGTCTTTTGATTCCCTTTCCATAGCTTTGGCTTGAAATTCATCATATTCTTTCTCTCTTCTTTCTTTCTCCTTCCTTGTATTCTCATCCATAGCTTTTATTATTTCTGCCATAGCATCCAATTCTTCAAGCAAAATTGAGTCTTTGAAATCTTCAAGTACTGGTTCCAGAATATTTGCAGGATAGTGGTTGAGTAGATTCATTCTGATGTTGACTTGATTTCCATTCCTCCTCCTATACTTTACCATGTAGGGGTTGAACTGAACTCTACACAAACCCTTTTTCCTCAGCTTTTCTGCTTCACTTTCCAGTCTCTCAATTTCTTTCTCCCTTGCCAGCCATTTCTCAAAACACTCTTTTCTGACTTTTTCTTCATGATCTCTCTTCATTTTCACAAAATCAATTAGCTCCAGTTTCCATACTCTCTCCACTTTATCTTCTGAGCTCAACAGTGCAATGATTCTCTCTATGTCATATAGCTTGCCCCAGTGTTGACATCCTCCTTGTTTGAATTTCTCCTCCCTTCCATCAGAATATTTAATCTCAAGGCAATTATCAACAATGGCAACATGATAGATTCTTTGAGCTTGCAAAAATTGCAGTTGGTCTACATCATAATCTTCATCTAGTGGTTGGAGTTTTAGGCCTGGATAGATTGTCAGGGTTTTTGATATGGTTGGCTTTGATTTCCTTGCAGCTTGCTTGAACTTGATTCTTTTTACATGATTACTTGGCAGCAGTATGTGACCTTTGTTTGTAGACCATTGTAGTATTCCATTAGCAGTTTGCTTTTTGAAACATACAGATGGTTTCTTGACTTGAATCTTCTTCTCTTCTTGAGGTGGCAAGACAGTTGCAGAAGCCATAGATGCAAATTTTGAAAGGTCACTACTGGCAGCATTCACCCTAGACTTAGAGTCTTGTGTTGTGGTGAGGTTACTGTCAGCAATGCCTGAGGCTTGCTGTCTTCCACTTTTCCTCTCAGAGCCTTTACCTTGATCATCATCATTCTTCCTCTTCTCATCATCCTTCTTCTTCTTCTTGTCTTCATCACCCTTATTACTCCTGTGATGTCTTCTCCTTCCATCACTTTTATCTTCATCCTTGTCTTGATCTTTGCTTGGGTTAAACTTAGCAGTCTCAGATACAATGCCAGTTGCAATATATGACCTGAGATAAGATATAGCTTCTAATTCTTCTGCTGTTCTTGATCCCTTCTTCTTGATCAGTTTCTCAATGATGGCTATGATGAGATTTTTATTTTGAGGAGTTAGATGCTTAGGAATGACCAGCTGCTTGATATCTTCAATTCTTGTTCCAGCCTGGTAGATAATAGTTCTAGGATCTGTGAAAACTTCAGGTAGCCTTGAAGGTTGACCATTCCTCAATTCATCATGAAGACTCTTGTTGTTCTCATTTCCCTTCTCAATTAGTCCAAGGAGCACATTCACTTCTGAGTGCTTTAGACTCTGTAGAGTATTGATGGTTAAGTGCCATATCTTGTTCTTTCCTACCATCAATATCTCCTTGAGCCATAGATCATTAAGCCTCCTTGGTACTACAGTGAGACAGTCAATCTGGCTCTTCAAACTCTCATGATATAGCAGAGCATCACCAGCCTGTTCTCTAGAGATTTTCAGAAGCTCCAAGAATGCATCATCATGATAGACATTTGAGTTTGCAATTTCTTGTAGCTTGGCCTCAGTGACCACCTTCACTTCTACTGGCTTGGCACTCTTGGATATTGAGATTCGAGGCTTGTCAGATGGCATACTCCCTGCAACCACTGTGGTTGTGATAGACTGCCTTTGACCATCAGGGGTAGTGATGTGCACAGTTGGTAGAGTGACAACTGGCAGAGAAGTGGGAGGCTCATCAACTTTGTCCTTTCCTTTTCCAGGCACATGAGTAGTAGATTTCAAAGTTCTCTGATGGCCACCCTCAGTGATCTTGATGCCCTTTTCTAGTGGTCTCTCCCCCTTTGGATTTGAGTTCTTTGATATCCTCTTCTCCCCCTTAGGCTTGTTGACAGACACAGGGACTGTAGGAGGCATCTTTGGAGTTGAAGATTCATCAGGTAGGGGAAGACCCATGTGCTTCATCATTGCAGACAACATTGATTGTTGATGCAGAAGAACATCAGCTGTGGTGGTGGCTTGAGTGTTCAACTGCTCAGTCAGAGTTGTCACAGTGTCTGTAAGATGAGCATTGGACTTGTGGAGAGAGACTACCTCCTTTTCAAGAGTATCCACTTTAGTGAAGAGTTCATTGGCCTTAAAACCAGATAGGGATTGATCCTTCAGTCTCTGCATTTCGAACCTTGACATCTCATGCACAGGAACCTCAGTGACCAGCTTGTCTCCATATTGATTTGCAAAGAGGGTCCTGAGCATGGCATTGGCATCAGTTGTCTGATCTGATAAGGATTGAAATTTGTGCCCCAGATTTGTGACAGCATCCTTGAGAATAGCCAAACCATTGTCCATCCTGGTGCAAGTAGCATTGCAGGTTCGAATGTCCTTGAGAACAGTCTCCAATTGAGGGAATTTAGCATCAAAAGTCCTCTTGATCTCATGCACCTCCTTGGTTGTAGCTGAACACACTTCATTAATTTCTGTCTTTAAGCCTTTACCAAGATAGTGTGCAGCCTTGAGAGTGCCTTTATAGCTGTCATTCACTGCTTCAAACACATCAGTAGGGTTGAGAGATTTGGCATTGGACCCTAGTGATGTGATGTACTCTTCTCTGAGATACTGGAGACCTTCTGAGAGAGGGATTGAATTGGTTCCTTGCAGCCAAGCATCGATATTCCCATCTCTCTCAGTTTCATCTATGATCTTCTCCTTTTGTAGCTCTACATCCTCTTTGTGACATAGGAGAATAGCTTCATAGTCTGGATTGGGCATGTTTGCAGTGAGAAGGTGCTGAGCAATTTTTGTGAACTCAGGGATCTGATCCACAACTAAGCTTTGAAGTGCTTCAACCGTCAATTGTGGTGGAACAGACCCTGATCCTGAAGCACTGTCATGTTGCACAGGCTTCAGCCATTGAGACAAAAAGTTAGAGCTAGAGCTAGGCTTGCTAGGCTCCTCAGTTACAGATGCAACTTCTGCAACCGGATGAACAGACTCTACTACTGCTGTCTCCACAGAAGTGGGATGAGTTACAACAGTAGTTGACACAGGCACAGAGTCTCTAGTAAGAACTAGTGAATCCTCTGTGTTTGCGATGGTGTCATTAGGATATGCCCCAGCATGCATTCCCTGACCATCCAAATGTGGTACCTGGGTGGTGAGCAAGGTGTCATGCACCAAGTCACTTGAATTCATTGGCTCATCAAAGGAAAAGAATTCTTGATGATCAATGCCTTGCTCCTCAATTGCTTGAGTTGCAGGCTTCAAAGAAATATGAGTGGTAGATTCTGAAAGAGAAGTGTGTTGTAGACAAGATTTTGGCAACTCCCCCTGAGAAATAGAGGGAGTTTCAGTTATGATGTGCTCTCCACTCAGTGTTGTGCCAGCCTTATCACTCCCTTGTGCTGACTCTTTACAGATAGGTGCATTGGGGAGGATGCTTGATTCTATAGATGCATCCTGTTGAGAGGATACATCTAGTGAGCTGTGTGCCCCTGATTTTACAACTTCAGCCATTTGAGTGACTGAAGAGGTGGTTTTAGACTTCTTCTTCTTCTTTAGGCTTATGATAGGTAACTCAGGTGTCTCACTTTCTAGCCCTAGTTCTACAGCCAAGGCTGCTTCAGTTAAGATTTCTAAGGGTTCAGAAGCAACCTGTTTTCTCTTCTTTTTACTAACATCACCCTTTTGAGAGGATGATGCAGTTGGGTCTTTGCTGGATAGAGTGTTTGGCTGAGGGGGTTGGTTAGCAGGCCTTGGGTTAGCACTTTGTTCTCCTTGCTTAGGCTGTGCTAACTGAGATTTTGAATCAAATATTGGCATGTTGTGGGGGTAAGACCTAAACAAACCCTCCATGTGGGGAGTTATGCTAAGTCTTACATCCACATCATTCCTAGTCTCCAAATTACCAAAAATGAGTTTGGTCATGGACCTAGGATAGCCTATTTTACTCTTATCTGCTCCAGGCAATTCAATCAATGAATCATTTTTAAAGTTAAGTACTGATTGAATAAAGCGAGGAAAGAAAATTTCATTACCTCTCTTGGCTGTGGTCTGACCAAGTCTCCCATAGAGTTCCTGTAGGATGAGAAGTCCAACATCTATCTTTCTCCCATGAGCCAAGGCATAGGCAAGCTGCTGCACGGGTGTACTAATCTGATCAAAGCTTGATTTCCGTGCAGTGAATACATGAAGGAGTGTAGCAAATACAAAGCTCCATTCTTTCCTTAAGAACTTCCTATTCAACTTTCCCAGCTTGATAGTATCAGAGTAGTTGATGAAGTCAAAGAATTCTTCCAACTCATCATTTGAGGCCAGAGCATCATACGTCTCTTGCTGCATATCCAAGGCTTGATTCATGTCTGCAGTGGTGATAGTGATATCCTCTCCTTGAATCTTGCAGTGAACAATATAAGAAGTGATAGCATTCTCAAGAGCGATGACCTCCACAGTAGCAGTCCTCCAGAATTGTTCCAATAGATCTATGTACAGAGTTGGGTTGGCTGAGAGCGCACTCTTGATGTATGATTCAGACAACCACCGAACAAAGCACTTGAAATTGGCATTCGGTGCTTCCACATCACTGGTGATTGCGATGAAATTAGTTTGGGATGGTATGGTGAGTTTAGGGTTTGCCATTTGGGTAGAGAAGAAAAGAGGATTAGGATTGAAGAAGAAATTCGCAGTTAGGGTTTTTCAGAGGTTTCAGGAGTTGAGATGCTTGAGAAATCGAACGAAAAGAATTGAATAGTTGTGAAGTTGTATATGTATATATGAATGTCTTGAGTTGTCGATAGATAAGTGTTCTGTAGCGACAAGTCATTCGAGAAGTATGAAACAACTATTCGAGAAGTCAAGAAAGGCTTATTCGATATCTCAGGCAGTTTTTTAACTCACAGCTGGCAGTGTTTTAACTCAGAAAATAATTCAAAGTTAAGAATATATTTTTATGAGTGAAATGAAGGTTTGAATATAAATCCAAAAAGCGATTAAGTGTCAGCGAAAAATCAGCCTTTTCAAATGATTCGATAACTCAAATGCAGTATTCGAGAACTTTATTATTAGAGAACTAAAATACTCTATTCGAGAACTCAAAGTGTGCTATTCGATTTCTCTAAAAGACACTATTCGAGAACTCAGGAGGGTTCTTGATAGGCCTATTCGAGAACTCGAGCCATGACAAAACAATGAACCATTCGAGAAGTCTGACTTATCGAACAATACTTTTCACTCATAAAATTCAATTTTCACTATCTTTTAAAATTTACCAGAAATATTCACTGAAGAATATTCTACTAAATTAAATAGTGATTTTCTCAAAATTTCACAGAAATTTCAAGCTAAAGATGTATGATTTTCAACATATGCAGCATTGTGGAATATTTATAAATCATAATCCAGCCAATACTTACTTTAAAAATATTGAGCATTTGATAAGGTAAGTATTTACTGCTGCAACAATCTAGTTGATATATTCACTTAGCCAGAATTCGAAGAATTCAGCATTCCAATCTCACTGACCAGCCTAGTGAAGGTGGCTTCATCTAATGGCTTAGTGAATATGTCAGCTAGTTGTTTTTCTGTGGGAACATAATGTAACTCAACGGTTCCATTAGTTGCATGCTCCCTTATGAAATGATATCTGATGTCAATGTGCTTTGTCCTAGAATGATTGACAGGATTGGCAACTATAGAGATTGCACTTGTGTTGTCACACATGATAGGAATTCTTTCCAACACAAGTCCATAATCTCTAAGTTGGTTTCTAATCCAAAGCACTTGAGCACAGCAACTTCCAGCAGCTATGTATTCAGCTTCAGCTGTGGAAGTTGACACAGATTGTTGTTTCTTGCTGTACCAAGAGACTAACCTTTGTCCAAGAAACTGGCAGCTACCTGATGTGCTTTTCCTATCCACTCTGCATCCAGCATAATCAGCATCAGAATAACCAACCAGATTGAACCCTGTGTCCTTAGGATACCATAACCCCAAGTTTGGTGTGCCTTTCAGATATTTGAAGATCCTTTTTATTGCTATCATGTGTGATTCCTTTGGGTTTGATTGAAACCTTGCACATAAGCATGTAGCAAACATGATATCTGGCCTACTAGCAGTGAGGTAGAGTAGAGAACCAACCATGCCTCTGTAGATTGAGATATCTACCTTTTTGCCCTTAGCATCATCATCTAACTTGGTGGCAGTGGCCATGGGTGTCTTCGCAGGTGAACATTCTTCCAAATCAAATTTCTTCAGTAAATCTTTAATGTATTTGGTTTGGCTTATAAAAATGCCATCCTTCCTTTGACTAACTTGCAGTCCAAGAAAGAATGTTAATTCTCCCATCATACTCATCTCATATCTGCTTTGCATGAGCTTAGAGAATTTTTCACACAGCTTCTCATTTGTAGAGCCAAATATGATATCATCCACATAGATTTGAACTAGGATAATATCATCATCATGTTTCTTGTAGAACAGTGTCTTGTCCAGTGTGCCTCTAGTGAATTGATTCTCCAGTAGAAATTGTGATAGTGTGTCATACCATGCCCTAGGAGCTTGCTTGAGTCCATACAATGCTTTAAGTAATCTGTAGACAAAGTGGGGAAACTGTGGATCCTCAAAGCCAGGTGGTTGTTGCACATATACTTCTTCTTCCAACTCCCCATTCAGGAATGCACTCTTGACATCCATTTGATAGACCTTGAAATTAGAATGTGCAGCAAATGCCAAGAAAATTCTGATGGCTTCTAGTCTAGCAACAGGGGCAAAGGTCTCATCATAGTCAATACCTTCCTGTTGAGAGTATCCTTTTGCAACCAACCTTGCTTTGTTTCTTATGACTACACCATTTTCATCCATCTTATTCCTTAGAACCCATTTAGTTCCAACAACGGTTCTATCCTTTGGTGCAGGCACTAGTTCCCATACTTTGCTCCTTTCAAATTGATTTAGCTCCTCTTGCATAGCAATTATCCAGTCAGGGTCCAACAATGCATCATCAAGTTTCTTAGGCTCAACTTGGGATAGAAAGCAGCCATAGAGACATTCATTTATAGTTGCTCTCCTTGTCCTTACTCCTGCATTTGGATTTCCAATTATCTGATCTGCAGTGTGTGATCTATCCCATTTCCTTGTATGTTCAGATTGATTTCTCATCCTTGATGTTGCTTCATCATTTAGATCATGATCATCTACATTTCCTCCCCCTGTGAAGTTGTCACTCCTCACAGGTGTATCTTGGATGCTTGTTTCTTCATTGTTGGTTGACACAGGTTCTTCATTCACTTGAGTTTGTTGGATTATGAGTTCAGATTCACTTTCAATCTCCTCATCAGAATCATCTAGATTGTCAAACTTCAAGGGATCTTTATCTTCATCATTGGCTTCTTCTAATCCAGGTAGTTTGCTGTCATCAAATGTTACATCTGTGCTCTCCATTACTTTCTTTTGACAAATGACATAAACTTTGTATGCAATTCTTTCCATAGAATAGCCAAGAAAGATTCCTTCAAATGCTTTTGCATCAAACTTTCCAACATATTCTGAATTATCTTTTAGCACAAAGCACTTGCTTCCAAAAGTATGAACATACTTTAGAGTAGGCTTCTTTCCAGTCATCAAGTTGTAAGGTGTCTTTCCAGTGTTTTTGTTGATGAGGGTTCTGTTTTGGATGTAGCATGCAGTGCTCACAGCCTCAGCCAAAAACATGTAGGCATCTTTGCATCAAGTAGCATTGTTCTAGCAGCCTCTATCAGAGTCCTATTCTTTCTCTCAACAACTCCATTTTGTTGTGGAGTCCTTGGAGCTGAGAATTGTTGAGAAATACCATTTTCTTTGCAGAATGCTCCAAGCATGGCATTTCTGAATTCTGTCCCATTATCGCTTCTTAATGCAATCACACTTGCATTTATGGCCTTTGCTTCTTTGTCAACTTTCTTTATGTGCTCAATGATTACTTGTGGAGCCTCATCCTTTGATGCCAGAAATTCTACCCATGTATACCTTGTAAAATCATCAACCATCACTACAGCATACTTCTTCCTTCCTAGTGACATAATATTGACAGGCCCAAACAAATCCATATGAATCAGTTGCAGGGGCTTGGTTATAGATGTCATTGTTTTTGACTTGTGGCTTGATCTTTTCATTTTTCCCTTTTGACACGCCTCACACACTCCTTCTTGACAGAATTCAAGTGTGGGCATGCCTCTCACTAACTCCCTTTTGACTAGGGAATTAATGGCTTTGAAGTTCAGGTGTGATAGCTTCTTGTGCCACAGCCAACTGTCTTCATTTGATGCTTTTGAGTAGAAGCAACAAATTGTGTCCTTGCTTGCAGAGTCCATATTGGCTACAAACAGGCTTCCTTTCCTTACTCCAGACAGAGCAAAATCACCAGTCTTCTTGTGGGTGATCAAACATTCATCTTTGTCAAAGTTCACTTTGAAGCCTCTGTCAGTGAATTGACCAACACTCAGTAGATTATGCTTGAGCCCCTTGACCAGTGCTACATTCTCAATGATGACATTTCCAATTTCCAACTTGCCATATCCCAGTGTGTTGCCAATGCTGTCATCTCCAAAAGCAACCATTGGGCCAGCCTTTTCCTCATACTGTGATAGCAGGGCCATATCACCAGTCATATGATTTGAGCATCCACTGTCCAAAATCCACATGACCTTCTTTTTACTTTCTTTGCCCTGCAAACACAAAAGTATTACTTCTTCTTTGGTACCCAAACGAGTTTGGGTCCATGTGACTTAGTGACAGTTTTATCAAAATCAGCATGCTTATCAGTTTTCTTGATGTTGGTCTTCTTGTCACTGTTGGGAGTCTTAGAATCAGGGTTCTTAGACTTAGGTGACAGAGGTACCTTCCTAACTTTAGGAGGACTTGAAGACTTTGTCCTTGTGTAGTGTGTGTGAACATTATGATTGATACAGCCCTCCATGAATTGTCTTCTCAAATTAAGACAACTAGTCATCACATTCATGTTACATGGCATACAATCAAGTTTATCACAGAAAGGAGAGTCTCTATGTCTTAAAGGCACAGAGCAATCATAGAATGGTTTAGCAACACTACCAGATGGTTTCTTGCAAGCATGAGTCAAATGATTAGAGCTAAAACAGTTTTGACAAACTTTCCTAGGGGCATTTGGCACATAAGCATAGTTGTTATCTTTGTTAATCCCTAATTTGCCATTCCTGTTTGGTCTCTTATTAGTCACTTTCTTCTTAGTCTCATAATTTCCAGCTGAAACAAACTTTACAGGTTTCTCAAGTCTAGGTCTACCTCCTACTGGCTCCTTGGCTTTGGTTTTGACATTCTTACTCTCAGAGGATGCTTGTTGTTCATTTGATTGTGCCTCATCTTCATCCTCCAACATTTGCTTGATGAGTAAGGCATCCTCATCAATCTCAAGTGTTGGTGTTTTAAATATTGGATTCTCAGTCTTTTTCAAAACCTGAGGCACCTCCTCTTGAACAACAATGTCATCTTCAATGACTGCATAGCCTTTCCTCTGTTTAAGAGTGTCATAATCAAGTCCAATGGCAGCCTTAGGTCTAGCTAGATTTTTCTCATGATAAGACTGCAATAGACTAGAGGAATTCTTAAATGTTTTCAACTTAAATTCATTTTCAGCTAATTCATCCCTAAGAGCTTTCTCAACTTGACTAGCACATAGAACTTTGTTCTTTAGATACTCAATCTCTTGTTTAAGATTTTCTATTTGCACAGTAGTTAGCTCTAGTTCCTCATTTCTTTTATTTAACAGTTCATTCCTAGTAGACAGTTTAGCAATCTCTTCATTAGCAGCAGTCATACTAGTATGAATGTTAAACATTTCAACGGATAGTTGTTCAACCAAAGATTTATATTCAGAAACAGACATGTCTATGGTAGTGAGAGATGGTACCTGTGAGTCTGATGTAGATGGTTCTTCCTTGGAATTGGCCATCAAGGCATAGTTGCAGAATTCTTGTTCTTCCCCATCACTGTCAGAATCATCCCAACACTTCCCTTCAGCTATGTAAGCCTTACCTGGTGTCTGCTTCTTTAGAAGGGCCTCATACTTAGCTTCAAGCTCAAGAAACTCCTTATCCTTCTTTTTAGGCTTCTTGCATTCACTGGCAAAATGCCCTAGGTCATTGCATCTATAACATCTTACAGATGACCTATCCACATAGCTGGTTTTGAATCTGTTCTTGTTTGTTTTCATAGGTGCCTTGCTCTTGTTGAATGAATGATTTTGAGGTCTAGGCTTGAAGGGCTGATTCCTCTTGAATCTGATGTTTGGGAATTTTCTAGCCATAAAAGCATATGATGTATTTTCCATGCCATCCAGCTCTTCAAGAGTGTAGAACTCATCTTCTTCCTTGTCATCAGCAGGTTCAGTCACTACTTCCTCAGTTTCTTCATCATCTACTACCTCTTCTATTCTCAGCTGACTTGCAGATGCTTCCAGGTCTTGAATAGATTTGTTGACAATCAAGGCACAGGATGTGTTTATCATTCTGCCTTGGTTAGCTTGGATAGCCCTCTTTTGAAGCAACTCAAGCTCGTGTGTCTTTAAAACCCCATAGAGCACATCATACGTGACTTTGTTCAAATCTCTTTCTCTTAGAGATATGACCCTTTGCTCTAGATGGTTTGGTGACGATAGTAGAAACTTCATATTTAATTCCTTAGTGCTGTAAACCTTCCCATTCATTTGAAGCTCAGTCACCAGCTTGTGAAATCTTTCAAACATATCAGTGATACTTTCCTTGGGCTGTGCCATGAACGCCTCATACTGTGTGACCAGTATCTGTTTCTTATTTTCTCTTACCTCCTCTGTCCCTTCACATAACACCTCGATGTGATTCCACATGTCCTTGGCTGATCTGCATGATGCTACGTTGGCAAACATCGACATATCCAAGGAGTCTATGATTAACAACATGAGGTGGCTGTCTAGGGTAATCTTTTCCTTCTCTGAGTCCGTCCATTTGGATGGCTCTTTTGGAACGTATGATCTAGGAATGACTACTGCGCCCACTGTGGATTCAGCAACTTCTTGTTGTGGTATGAATGGACCATTCTTGAGAATGTCAGGGTAGAGAGGATTGGCAGCTTTGATGAACAACAGCATTTTTATTTTCCAGAGGTTGTAATTCTCTTTGTCGAACTTAGGGACCTTTACCGTACCTGTAGTCTTTGGTGTATTCGAACTCATGATCGTTTTCTGTTTAGATTAAACAGCCTGCTCTGATACCACTTGTTGAGTATTGAATACAGTAAAAGAATACAGAGGGGGGGGGTGAATGGATTCTTGAATTTTTCTTCGGTCTTGAATCTTTGCAGCAAGATAAGTGATGAGTGTGTGAGATATGAAGATGCGGAAAATTAAACACAAACACAACACAATATCACTTTAATCTAATATTTTATTAGATAAAGATCTTGCTACAATATGTGAATACAAATGATAGTATTCTCAGCTTCGTTTTTCTCAGAGAGATATTTTCTGGATATTTTTGAGAAACTTCAAAACCCTTAACAGCTAAGGAAGTGAGGCTGTATCCTTATAGACATGGATACACCCACTTACTACAAATGAGGTAGGTAAAACAAAAGCACTTTCCAGTCTGTCTATCTCATTTTAGTAAGAGTCCAAACGGCTACAGATTTGACTTTGAAAAGCCTGTTTAGATCCACTTCTTCAGCTCCTTGTCCCTTGTCTTATCTCTCCAAGCTTCTTTGTAGGCTTTCCAGCATGCTTTATAGGACAGAGTCAAATAAAGTGTGCTGGCTTGTTGCAGGTTTCTGACTTGTACAATTCTTCAGTATTTTGTCCTCAAGAATGTATTCGAGAAGTGACTAAGTGAGTGATTCGAGAACTGGAGTTGACTTGATCGATAACTCTGAGTTCTCGAATAGTGTTATCTTGACATATCGAATCACTTCTCGAATAGCTCTTTTCTCTGGGACTCCTTGAGATATCGAATAGAGCATTTTGACATATCGAATCCCTGAGATATCGAACAGAGCATTTTGACATATCGAATCCCTGAGATATCGAATAGAGCATTTTGACATATCGAATCCCTGAGATATCGAATAGCATATTGAGAGATATCGAATAGTGTCTTCTGAGATATCGAATCTCTGACTTCTCGAATGCTAGACTTCTCGAATAGACAAATGTACTTCTCGAATTGGTACTTAGGCAAATTCTTCATTTCTTCAAATCCCAACTGTGATTATTTGGCAGTCTTTATCTCCTTGCTTGAGGCATGAACCTTGGAACTTCTTTCAAGCATTATTCTTGACTTTATAATTACAGTAACACAACTAGAATTTGATGCCTATTACAAGTACAGAACAAATAGAAACTCTACAACTAGAGGTTCCCTCAGTTAAGAGGTCATGTAGGTAATGCATAGCATTACACATACTTAAGCTTGTTATTAGATGTATTCAGGCATGCCTCTGTGACTAACATAAATACATCACAATCAGTTGATACACATAAATATTGGTCATTATCTCATGAGAAATGAGATAACTCATCACGAACAATCGATCATATCAATCAAGAACTACATACGGGCTTGATCCACTATAAATAATTGTATGTAGGCAGTTTACGGGGACTCTTCTCGAAACGCACGTTGATACTAAGAGCAAGTATTCTCCGGTGCACGTTCACTATCATTATTAGGGTTCTTGGCAGGCCAACACATCAATATTTTACGGCCCTTGAGCTCTAATTCCTTAGATTCAGTCCAATCATCACCAAAACACCTTCCCGTGTTCTTTGGAAGCCTAGCTGTGAGCCTTTCTGGGCACCTAGTCAACACCATATTTTACGATGCTATTCCAGCAACGACATCCATGTAGTTGTGCTAAAATCCTCCCACAACAATTGCCGCTAGAAGGAGGGGCATGAAATAATCATCTTTTGGAGGAAAAGGTGTCCAACAGCTCTTATAGCGATTGCGAGACGTTAAAGCTTATGAAAAAGAAGACAATGATGATGGTCAAAATGTCACTAACAATGACATAATCAAACACATTAAGTTGGGGCGGAAGATGTTGAGATCCCTCAAAAAAGAAAACCAAAATAGTCGATAATTGCATTTGGGTTCTGATGAATATGAAATAGTCGACCATGAACCATCAGTTGAGGATATGGACTCTGAGGAGTTTTAGGAAGAGGAAGCCCTGGAACCGGTAGCACCAGGATCTGGTAGCCCCAAGCTGGAAGCCCTGGATCTGGTACCCTGAAATTCGGAATCCCTGTATCTGGTAGCCCTGAAATTCAGAATCCCTGGATCCGGTAGAACTCGATCCGGAACCCTGGATCCGGTAGCCCTAGATTCGGAACCCTGGATTCGGAACCTTAGATCCGAAACCTTGGATCCGGTAGCCCTAAAATTTGGAATCCCTGGATCCGGCAGCCATAGATCCGGAAGCCCTGAATCCGGAAGCCAGGACCCGGAAGCCCTAGATGCGGAAGCCTAACCTGCCAGAGATCATATTGTTTTCTGATAAATTAGGCAGAAAGCTCAGTAACGAAGATTTCCCGCTACAAATTAGATAAATCTGTTTAAAGAAGCTTCCAGAATAGAGCTTCCCAGAAAGGGTCTCCCAGTAAAGGCTTTCCGAAACTGATTTTTGGAATTGCAAGGAAGGAATAGGAAACCCTAACTGACTTCTATTCCAAGGCGAAACCCCCAAAAAGTTATGGAAGAATCAATAACGAAGTTGTCTAAGGCTTCCAATCATGAAGGATAAGGGATCCGGACTAAAAATAAGAGGAATCAGTCATATAGCCCAAAGGTTCGAGGTTCTAGCTAGAGGGCTTCCGGAAGTGATGCTACAGGTGTGAGAGCCCATAACTATAATGATAAGACTGCCCCAATCACAGTTAGTGTGAGTAAGGACAAGGCTTCCACCATGGAGAGAAGCTCCTAGAGGATAAGGTTCCAATAGCATATTGAGTATACCCCCCATCCATACCATCTTTGGTGGTAACCAAGAAAAAGCCTCTGAAAATCAGGAGAGGAGTACCAGGGCCGGTAACATCCGTACCGTATTTGGCGGCCCTTACTTGGGAGGTTCCAACCGGAATTCCAGGGATAGATATGCCCGGGAGGCCAAAGGGAAGCCCCTTACAAATGTCTTCCACCTTGCAGAAATTCCCCCCAAGATGTTCAAAGAGGAAACTGCAGATATCTCCTTTACCTAAGAGGATGCCAAATGGTTCACCACCCCCACAATGATGCCTTGGTGGTAACCATGAGTATTGGTGGAATGAATGTGCACAGAGTGCTGATTGGTAATGGAAACTCCGTAAATATCTTGGCATGCACCACATTCCAGAAACTTGGGCTTCTTGATAAGAAGTTACTTCCCACTAATAATGCGCTATACGGGTTTATTGGTAACCCAGCCCAAATTATAGGAAAGAACAATCTACCGCTAACACTGGTATGCATCCTTGTAAGGCCACCTAAATGACTGAGTTTATGGTAGTAAATGAGGACCTCTCTCATAATAAACTCCTTGGAAAGCCGATGTTGAAAGATATGAGGGTGGTAACCTCAATCTATAACTTCTCAATGCAGTTCCCCACCCCGAATGGCATTGGGTTTGTGAAGGGATGCCAGTATGGATCGAGAGAATGCTATAACAAAGCTGTACAAGATCTTGGGAAAGTAGATAAATCTATTCAGGCTGAGGAGAAGGCTGATTAGGAAGCCCAGATGCCTTAGATAATGACCAAGATGAAAAGATGCAAGAAAGTAAAAATAGAATACTGTCCGGCATGCCCTATATGTTATTGAACGCTGGAGGTACCTACTGTCTAGATGATGGTGAATGGAAGGTTACCTCGAAAGAATGGACAGGAAAGTCCATAAATCAGAATGAGAGCCGGGAAGCCACAAAGGGGCTCCTAGTCGAAAATGATATCGATCATAGGGTGCCGGATACCCTGGAAAAGGCCAGAGCTGCCAAAGATACCATCCCTATACTAGTGGATACCGCGAATCCCAATAAGATTCTAAAAATTGGGAAGTTACTGGATGAAGAAATGAGAGAAAGGCTAACCTCTTTTCTCAAAGGCAACATAATGTATTTGCATGGTTCCACTCGGATATGTTTGGCGTTGATCCAAGAATAATGTGTCACCACCTGAATATTGCTCCTGAAAGAAGAGGCATCCGGTAGAACAGGAGGCCAATCAGTATAGAGAGGGCTACCACCCTCCAAGAAGTGGTAAATGGGCAACTGAATGCTGGCTTAATTAAAGAATCCTTCTATCGAACATGGCTGGCAAACTTGATGCTGGTCCGGAAGCCCAATGGAAAATGGAGGATATGTGGACTTTATTGACTTAATAAGGCATGTCCTAAAAATAGCTTCCCGCTACCCAGAATTGATCAACTGGTGGATGTTATGGCAGGCCATGCATTGCTTAGTTTTATGGGTGCCGACTCTGTGTATAACCAAATTCCAATGTATGAGCCGGACAAGGAATATACTAAGCTTCATAATCGAAAGTGTGGCAGTTCAAGGGGAGTTTCCGGAATAGAAGACCCGAACTGAACTCCGTATGAGGTATGACCAAAAACTGATTAGCAAGTTCAAAATATTAAATTTGAACCAGGTCCAAAGGACATAGAATGCCAATGCTGATGCACTTGTCAAGTTGGGATCCCAAAAAGTGGTTATCCTATATTGAGAGTAATTGCCCTTAAATTATAACTCCATCCCAGCATCCCCGGGGATATTGCCATGGTAATCGAGCTTCTAGTTAAGAACCAGCGGACTACCCCAATACGGGAATATGTTACCAAGGGGTTGCTTTCGGAAGATAAGGATGAGGCCCGAAAACTCAAATACAAGGCTATCAGGTACATGATCTATGATGGCATCCTACATAAAAGGGATTTCAATCAACCCCTACTAAGGTGTATGTTAGATATAATTGATGTAATATTTCAGTGTTTAAGTGTAACAGTGAAATATCAGAGTTTAATTGGAAGGAAGTCAGAGTTTAGTAAAGTCTGACTGATGGAAGCTGGACAGAGTTTAGTAAAGTCTGTCTAGAAGCACCGCGTTCGGAGTCAACAGAAGATATTAGAGATCAATTGAAGATTGATATGGAAGCGAGATCTTTGGAGACTGGATAGCTATCAAAGAGATCGAGTTGACTTAGGAGACGTGTGACAATCTGTAATTGATATCATTGTATAGCTGATTATTAGGAATATCAATTAGAGATTGTATCGAAGCTGTATGTTTTATAAATACAGTTAGGTTAACCCTAAAAGGGTATCGTGCATCGAACAATTCTTATTGTAACCTAGCAGCTCTTTGTGATAGTTTACATCACGAAGAGGGTTTTTAATATCAGAAGATTTAAAGTGCATAATCATCTTACTTGTTAAACTCTCATACGAATTTGATTATTAATTGTGTATTCGACCTAACAAGTGGTATCAGAGCCAATCTGTTACTTTATTACAGGTTAAGATCCAAACATAACAATAATCATGTCAGCAATTCCTCCACCAACATCTACTAGTTCTGAAAAGGCTCCTACTACTGTGAGTCGTTATGAACCAATCAGGGTTCCTATTCTCAGGCCATCAGAGTATGCCATGTGGAAGGTCAAGATGACTATGTTTCTGGAGGCTACAGATCCAGAATATCTTGACAGGATTAATGAAGGCCCCCACAATCCTACAAAGCTATCTGCTGCAACTGCTGGTGAAGATGCTAAAATAGTTCCAAAGGAAAAGAAGGACATGACTCCTGAAGATCTATCATCAATTGCTAAGGATGCGAAGGTTAGGCATTTACTGCATAGTGCTTTAGACAATGTTATGTCTAACAAAGTGATTAACTGCACCACTGCAAAAGAGATCTGGGATGCTCTTGAAGTCAGATGTCAAGGAACTGCTGCTATTAAGAAGAATAGGAGAAACATACTCACACAAGAGTATGAGCACTTTGAGGCTAAACCTGAAGAGACCATGACAGAAACATTTGATAGATTCTGTAAACTGCTCAATGATCTGTCATTGGTCAACAAAGAGTATGATCTAGAAGACTCAAATCTCAAGTTTCTTCTTTCTCTACCTGAAAAGTGGGATGTGAAAACAACCACTATTAGAGACAACTATGAACTTCCTGAAACAGAGATTGATGAAATCTATGGGCTGCTCAAAACTCATGAATTAGAAATGGAGAAGAGAAACAGGAGATCAAGCAGGAAGGCAAAGTCTGTTGCTCTTAAGGTTGAAGAGAAGCCTCAGAAGAAAGAGGCATCAACAAGGAAAATGAAGGGAAAAGCTTTGGTCATACACTCAGAAAGTGAATCATCAAACTCTGATTGTGATTCAAACTCTTCTGAATCATCTGACTCCGAGGACGATGAAGAAGAAATGAGAAAAATGGCTGTGTTGATGGTGAAGACCTTCAAGAAAATGGGTTTCAAGAATTTCAAGAAAGGGAAAAGGTTTTCTAGAGATTCAAATGAAGACAGAAAAAGTTTCAGGAGGTTTGAAAGAAAAGAGACCAAGTCTGGGAAAAATGATAAGTCTGAAATTCAATGCTACAAGTGCAAGGAGATGGGTCACTATGCTCCTGAGTGCAAGAAGGGTAAAACTGGAAAAGTACTCATCACAAAAGGCAGAGATTGGGCAGACACTTCAGATTATGATGAAGAAATTAACTATGCTCTCATGGCTACTACTGAATTAGAAACTTCTGAAAATCAGGTACCTCTAACTACCTATTCTTATAATATTGATGACATTTCTCAATTAATAATTTATCTTAAGTCATTGCATATAAGTTATAGGGATCAGACTTTAGAGAATGAGAGGATAAAATCTGAAAATTCTGAACTTAAGGTTAGAAATAAACTTGTTCAAGAAAAACTTGAAAACATGCAACAAGTTCAGAAAGAGAGAGATGATGTTGTTTCTATAGAACAGGATTTGTTTCAGAAATATAAACAACTAGAATCTGAGTTGGAGGAAGCAAATAAGAAAATTAGGACTTGGACTAATTCTGGAAAGGACACTCAACAGATTTTTCAAACAGACACTGTTGGTCTAGGATATAATGAGGGAGATGAACTAAGATTTCAAAGTCAAGTTAAAATCAGACCTCATTTTGTACATGGAGCCAGTAAATTTTTGTCTGATAATGAACAAGAAACTGTTGAGGTCAAATCAGTAAAAACTTGTGCTAAACAGGTTAATATTGGTTTAATGACAGATAAACAACTCAAACATAAACTGAAGGAGTTAAAATCTGTTAAGAGACAGGGAGTGTCAAATAAGAACAGAAATGGAAAAGTAGGCATCACTTCACGAAATAAACCAATGCTTGCTAGTTATGCTCCAAGAAAGACATGTCATAACTGTGGTAGTACTAAGCATCTTGCAAATTTCTGCAAGAAAAACAAAAATATAAATTCTTTACCTTCCAAGTTTGAGGTAAAGAAGGATTTTGCTAGAACTAAGCCACAGACTTTATGCACACACTGTGGAAGCACTTGGCATTCCATTTATACTTGCAGACAGTATCATGCTATCTATCATAACTACTATGAACTTAAACCCAATCTGAAATGGGTTAAAGTTAATACTGCAAGTGTAAACTCTGATACTGTTAGCTCAAACTCTGATAATGTAAATTCCGCTGCTAAAGCTAACAAAGTTAAGAATGTCAAAGGATCCAAGCAAGTCTGGATCCTTAAATCTAATCCTCGGTAATTGCTTGTGATTGCAGGGCAACAGGGAGGCAACCCTAGTTGTGGACAGTGGATGTTCAGGACACATGACTAGAAATAAAGCCCTGCTATCAGACTATGAGGAGAAGGCTAGCCCAAAAGTTTCCTATGGTGATGGCAATGTAGGAAGAACATTGAGATATGGCAATATTAATCTTGGAAATGTCATCATCAACTATGTAGCTCATGTCCCAGGACTCAAGCATGACTTGTTATCTGTGAGTCAAATCTGTGACAAGGGATATCATGTAGATTTTCAACCTGAATATTGTGAAGTTATCAGCAAATCTACAGGAAAGGTTGTTCTAATTGGTAATAGGCAAAACAACATTTATGAAATCAAGCTTTTAATAGACTCTATTGGAAAAGCTGTTTGCCTGTCTACAAGAATGTCTAGTGAAGAGAGTTGGAAGTGGCACAAGAAACTCTCACATTTGAACTTGAACAACATCAATGAATTGATCAGAAAGGATCTTGTAAGAGGACTCCCAAAGGCTCTGTTAAATGTTGATGGCCTATGTGATTCATGTCAAAAGGCCAAGCAAAGGAAGTCATCTTTCAAGAGCAAGATAGAATCTTCAATCATTGATCCTTATCATCTTCTGCATGTTGATCTCTTTGGTCCAGTAAATGTTATGTCTATAGCAAGAAAGAAATATGCTTTAGTCATTGTTGATGAATACACTAGATTCACTTGGGTGTATTTTCTAGCAAAGAAGGATGAAACTACATTAACTCTGATGGAGCATGTGAAGCTTCTGGACAAAGGATCAAGTAACAAAGTCAGAATCATCAGAAGTGATAATGGAACTGAGTTCAGAAATGCAACAATGGAAAAATTCTGCAAGGACAATGGAGTGAAGCAAAAATTTTCAGCACCTGGTACACCACAACAAAATGGTGTAGTTGAAAGGAAAAATAGAACCTTGGTTGAAGCTGCCAGAACTATGCTTGATGAAGCAAAATTGCCAACTTATTTCTGGGCAGAAGCTGTTCAAACTGCTTGTTTTACTCAAAATGCTACACTGATCAATAAGCATGGAAAAACACCATATGAGATGGTGAAGAAAAAGAAGCCTAACCTGAAATACTTTCACATTTTCGGGTGCAAATGCTTTGTTTTGAAGACTCATCCTGAACAGTTGACCAAGTTTGAGCTAAAGGCAGATGAAGGAATTTTTGTTGGCTATCCACTGTCAACAAAGGCATTTAGAGTTTACAATCTGAGAACTAAAGTGATCATGGAATCTATACATGTGTCTTTTGATGACAAGAAGATAACTGGACTTGAAGACATAGATGAATATAATCAACTGAACTTTGAAAATGAAGATTTAAACTCTGTTGAAGTAAACTCTGATCAAACTATTCTGACAGACTCTGTTGAAACAAACTCTGAACCTCTACTGGTAAACACTGGAGAAACTTCTCAGCCACAACAAAGGGAAGAACCAGTTGAGGGGGAGCATGATCAAGATGAAGACTCAAACATTGATACTGGGTCAACTGAAAAATCTGGATCAAACTCTGATGATTCAAACTCTGAAAATTCAAATTCTGACTCTGAGCAGTCAAGTTCAGGGGGAGTCTCAGAAAATGAAGAAATCCCATAACAAAATCAGGAGAGCATGGATCAAGGGGGAGGATCACATGCTGACAGAAGTCATTTGCCTTCTACTAGGAAATGGACTAAATCACATACACCTGATTTGATAATTGGTGATCCAGATGCAAAAGTGAAAACAAGAAGTGCCACTGCAAGTGAATGTTTGTTTCATGCATTCTTGTCTAAAAATGAACCAAAGAAAGTGGAAAAAGCTCTTCAAGATGCTGACTGGATAACAGCAATGTAGGAAGAGTTGAATGAATTTGAAAGAAATGAAGTTTGGACCCTTGTACCAAGGCCAAAGAACAGATCTATTGTGGGTACTAAATGGGTTTTCAGAAACAAGACTGACAGTGAAGGTGTTATCACAAGGAACAAGGCTAGACTGGTAGCAAAAGGCTATTCACAGCAGGAGGGAATATACTATGATGAAACATTTGCTCCAGTTGCAAGATTGGAGGCAATCAGAATTTTTCTAGCATATGCCTCTCACAAGAAATTCAAAGTGTTCCAGATGGATGTGAAAAGTGCTTTTCTGAATGGGAATCTTGAAGAAGAAGTGTTTGTTGAACAACCACCAGGATTTGTGGACCCAAAATATCCAGACCATGTCTACAGGCTGGATAAAGCACTCTATGGACTTAAGCAAGCACCAAGGGCATGGTATGAAACTCTGGCTCAATTTCTCTTAGAAAGTGGATTCAACAGAGGTACTATTGACAAAACTCTGATTTATTTTAAATCTGGGAGTGACTTGCTTTTAGTTCAGATATATGTTGATGACATTATCTTTGGGTCTACTAATGATAAACTCTGTAAGAAGTTTGCCAAGCTCATGCAATCCAGATATCAAATGAGCATGATGGGAGAGCTTAGTTATTTTCTAGGCCTACAGGTGAGACAAACAGATGATGGTATCTTCATTAATCAAGCAAAATATACCAGAAATCTTCTCAAGAAATTTGGTATGCTTGACTGTTCATCTGCATCAACTCCCATGGCAACAGCAACTAAATTGGACAAAGATACAGGAGTTTCAGTGGATATGACAAACTACAGGGGCATGATATGATCTCTTCTTTACTTGACAGCTAGTAGGCCTGACATCATGTATGCAACCTGTCTTTGTGCCAGGTTTCAGGCAGATCCTAGAGAGCCACATCTGACAGCTGTGAATAGAATCTTCAAGTATCTCAAGGGCACCATGTCATTAGGTCCGTGGTACCCCAGAGAATCAGATTTCAAGCTACTTTGGTATTCTGATGCAGACTTTGCAGGCTGCAAGATAGACAGAAAGAGCACTAGTGGAAGTTGTCAATTTCTTGGTGACAGACTTGTCTCTTGGTACAGCAAGAAACAGAAATCAATTTCTACATCTACAGCTGAAGCAGAGTATATTGCAGCTGGTAGCTGTTGTGCACAGATCTTGTGGATGAAGAATCAATTGCTGGATTATGGATTGAGGTACAGTAAGATTCCTATTTACTGTGATAATCAAAGTGCTATTGCTATGACAGGTAATTCAGTACAGCATTCAATGACCAAGCACATCAGCATAAGGTATCATTTCATCAGAGAACATATGGAAGAAGGGAATATTGAACTACATTTTGTGTCTACAGAACAACAGCTTGCAGATATTTCCACCAAACCATTGAGTGAAGCTACATTTACAAGACTGGTCAATGAACTAAGAATGGTCTCTGGTTCTGACTAGGAATGTTGGTTAGATTCAAATTTTACTTATGTAATGTGTTGCTCATATTTCCTTGATTTGTTAAGTGCTAGGTGATCTCTGTTGATTAAACTCTGTTATGCATACTCTGTTAACATGTTTTTTTAAACACTGTCAAACTCTGTTAAATTCTGTCAGCATGCCTGTATGTCATACACTGTTAATAAGTTTGATAAACTCTGTGAACTCTGAGTTGATTTTTGTCTGAATGAAAACACCAATGAAGAAATATGTATGAAGCATGATTCTCAGCAATTAATCATGAATCTTTCTGAGTTATTGTGATCTAATCTTAGATTGTGCAGAAAGTTAACACAGCATGATACTGATTCATATTTATAGCATCTCTTAGTTTATTTTATCCTAAACTCTGAGTCTATAAATACTGTGTGCATTGCCTTTCATGAATAACTACTGATGTTGATGAACTCTAAACTCTGTTAGTTATACTCTGGTAGATTAAAATACTTACTGCAATACCCCCAAAGAAAATGTATATAGGTTGCTATACTCCTTTGAGATTATGTTGGTGACTAGGATGACCCAGGAACCTATTGGTATATAATATGGGCTAATATTCTCTGATTTTTGGTGACTAGTCAAAGACTAGGATGACCCAGGAACTTATCAAAATGATAAGGGCTAAAATTTTTGAATTTTTGGTGACTAGCTCCAACCTCTAATTACTGGAATGAATAGAATAAAAAAAAATTCGCAATAGAAGGGGTATAAAATAAATGTTACTGTATATAGATTGATTACTACAGAGTTTAGCTTTCATCATACAGTCAGTGTTTACTATGAGAGTTTGTGCATCCAGTGTTTATTGATTTACTTTATGGATTTTATGAAAAATTAGATGCTCTAAAAATTGATTTGGTAAACTCTGCTACACACACACATATTTTCACAACTGTGCAATTTTTGAAAGGGTTTCAGTGATAAAGTTGGAGAATTGACAAACGGTGTTGATTTGTGGTTAGTACTCTAAGGTAAATTTTCATTTGGATAATTTGAAACTTTTGGAGTAAATAGTGCTTTTGACAACTGTTAATATGTGTATTGTGTTAAAGTGTCTTGGAAATAGGAAAGAGAATACAGCGGTGATAATTGCTATTTTTACTGCGCATGATTAATTGATCCACTGCATGAATGACAAGTGTCCCACTCACTCATTATTGTGTCCCACTCACACATTAATCTAGGAACTGTTAAGTGTTTGAATACATAAACGATTGAGTTTTAATTTTTAATTACAACTCTAATTACTTTTGTGTGCAAACGATTGAGTTTTACTTTCACCCACTCACTTTTACATCTCAAAGTTCTCTCAGTTTTCACTTGCGCATTTTCACAAACACTTTTCCTACATACACTTTTCTTTGTGATTTCTTGCCCAATTCTTGATTCAATGGCTTCTAAACCATTCACTGTTCTTGGTCTACGTTTTGTCCCTAACAATTATGCACCCCCACTCAATCATGAACGTGTTCCAGAAGCGTTTCATCTTATGCAGAATTTCTTGAGAGACTCAGAGATTGGACAAGCTCTGGTTGAACCTAGTACTCTCTCTGCATCTCAAATTGCCACTTTTTGGCAAAACTCAGTCTATGTGGATGGAGGAGAGAATGGGACTCCAAACATCATCTTCACTCATGAAGAACAAGAGTTTGTGATTACTCCACAAACTGTCAGAGATACGATGGGGTTTGATACACACACCTCTTATACTTACGTTGCTGAACCTCAATTGAGACAGATGCTACAGGAGATAGGCTACATGGATTCTCTTGACAAGCTTGGCAGTGTAAAGAGGCCTAATCTCAGGAAGGAATGGAATTTTTTCTTCGACTGCATTACAAGGACATTCCAGAAGAAGGTCACTAACTTGGATGCTATTCCAATGGACAGTCTACAAATCGGGTATTCTCTACTTTATGGCAGTAATTTTGATTTTGGTAGATATGTTCTAATGAATCTAGGTGATAAACTGTCAGAGTCTACTATAGTTTATTTTGCTCGATTTTGTCAAGTGCTATTCACTGCTTGTGTATCTGGTTTAGAGATTGCTGAAGCTGATGTGATTCAGCCTTTTAGAGTCAACAAGAGAATATTCTCTGATATGACTAATAAAGATGCTGGTAAAGAAAGCCTACCTGTCTTTGTTCTGCCACTTGCTTTGCAGAATTTTCTCAACCAACCTCAAGACCAACCACAACCAGAACCACAACCTGAACCACTAAACACTGATCATACTCAAACCTTAAACACTAAACCACCTACATCACCTACTCACACTATACCTACTCAACAACCTGCAACCTCAAACCAAACCACTATCCCTGAACCACAACCTGCATCCACTCACAACACTCCATCACCAATCACAAACACAGCTCCAACCCAAAACCCTCAATCTCCAATCACAAAACAATCTTCACACACTCAACAACTAAACACTGAACCATCACAATCTCCACCACAACCACAACCTAAAGCAAAAAGAGGCAGAGTAAAGCAATCAGCAGCAACTACTGAAAGACATGCAAGAACTAAGAAGTCAGTAGAGACACACATCAAAGCAAAACAGACATCTCCTGGAGCTGTTTATGCTAGAAGAAAGATTCAAAGAGCAAAAAGACCTAAATCACCCTCTGTGGTAGCAGAATCTAGTAAAGAGGATTCATATGAAGTGCCTCTAGCTAAGGGAAGAAAACTAGTAATCTCTGATTCTGATGATGAAAATGTTGAAGCTCCAGAGGTGGTTTCACAGCAAACACCTACTGTTGAGGCTGAAAAAGATAAAATGCCTGCAGAGGTTGAAATACCTGCAGAGGACAAAATGCCTGCAGAAGAGGATACTAGAGATGGCTTTTCTCCAATGGATGATATTCTTGATTCATTCATGCCATTCTCTGATCCTATCTCATCTATTTTTGCTCAATCTGAAGCAACTGGTGTAGCTGATCAACCTACAGTTGTCATTTCTGAAACTGTAGCATCACATACAGAGTTACTCTCAGATGCTCACCAAATTGTTGAAGGAGGTGATGAGGTTGATCAAGCAACCAAGGTTACTTCTCAGTCTATGCTTGTTGATGACAAAAATGTAAACTCTGTTGCTGAGCCTGAGCAACATGGAGAAAATCTTGACAAGGCTGCAGAAGAAATTGCAGAAACTGTGGTTGACAATGCTCAGCACAGTGTTTTACTTGAAGATGAACATGCTAAAGCTGCAAGTGTTGAACTTGAAGGTGAAAGCAGTGCAAACTCTGATTCTTTTCTGAGTGCACCAGTGCAAACAGACAATAAACATACCTCTTTTGCTCAACCTTGTAAGTCTCATGAAATTGAAAAAGCACAACTTGCAAAATTTGCTGCTGACTGGCACAAAGAGGATTGCATTTTTCCAAGAGGGAGAGCAGCTAATTTTGTTAAGCAAATTGCCGATACTATCTCCAATCCAGAGATTCTCTCTTGCTTAAAAGCAACTGTAGTTCAAGTCAAAACTCTGGATAGTAGATTTGATGAAACTACAAAGGCAATCACTGACTTGAGGACTGAGATCGTAACTAGAGAAATGAAAATGGAAAGAGAGTCTAAACTCATGAATACAAAATTTTCTAAAGCTCAAGATAATCTCTTTGCCAGGCTGGGTAAAGTTGAAGAGAATCAGTCTGCCTTTTCTGTTAAAATAGATTTCATTGCAAACTCTTTGGAGTTGCTAACCTCCATCCTGATTCCTGATGATGTCAAAAAGGGGGAGAAAGTTTCAAAAACTGCTTGCAAACAACTTCAATCCTTTGAGAGGAAGGATGATGCTGCAGATGGAGGTGGATCTGATAGAACCAAAAGAACAATTACAAGGTCTAAAGTAAACTCTGCTAGAGTAAACTCTGTAAACTCTGCTAAAGTAAACATTGCTGAAGGTCCACAGAATGATAAAGAGTTAGCTGCAAACATGTTTCTTGAAGAACATGGAAATGATGTCACTCTAGAAGATGTAAAGGCTGAAGAGCTAAGACTTAAAGCTGAACATGAGAAAAAGCTTAAGTCTGGGAAATTCAAGAAGAAAGTTGAAAAGGAATCAAGGCCTGTTCTTAAAGGTATTAAGATCAATGAAAATGTCAATGCTGATCAGAGATTGTCTCATTCAAGAAAGCCAACAGCAGATGAGGCTAGATTAAAGCTTAAAGAAAAAGTTGTTGAAGTTGATAAGAGTTCAAAGAAGTTAAAGCAAGTTACAACCTCTGTTTCTACAGATGTTGTACAAACTATTCTTCCAATTCATGGTTTTGTGAGACCTACTATTCCTGATAATACTGAGAATGTTCAAGGAGGTGATATTTTTCAAAACAGAGCAATGATTGCTAAGCAACCTCATGATTTGGCTGGTTTAGGGTCAAACAGAGAAAGGACTTTGAATATTACTCCTAGAGATCATTCATCACTGGCTGCTCCAGGCAAGGGTGTCCTTCAAGTTAATTTGGACAAGCTGGAATAAGTACAGTTGATTCATCAAAGAAGTCTAAATAAAGACTTTCTGCTGTATTTCATGGAGGATGGGACTGTTTTCAAAGTTGGAGAGCATGATATTCATTTGAAAATGTATGAAGAACTGCAGTATGTCTTACATATTTTCAAGGTGAATAACAGTCGTACTTACCGAGCTGCAGAAGTGCTTAGATACCAGATGGAAAGATCAAAGATGATTTGTGGAATTAAAGACAAGTCTGAGTATGTACCAAAGTACTTAGATTACAAAGGAAGAATGGTTGAAATGAAGAGAAACAGTGCTAAGCTGAGAACTGATTTGGGTATCACTGTGCTTGAATTCAATTCAGAATCAGAAAAGTCATACTTTATCAGACTTGGAAATGAAATGAAGAAGAACAAAATATATGATTTGAGATCAGCTATTTATCAGACAGATGGTACAGATTCTAAGCTTCGAGAGATCAAGCTAGAGATGGAAAGAGCACTTGAAGTTGTAGAAGAGAGATTGCTAACAGAGTACTTGAGGACAGCATGGGATGTTGAAAGGATTAAGTAATTTATGCTCTGTAAGTTTTTCATATTTTCTGTAATTTTGTTAAGTATCAGTTTAAACTCTGTTTAGTTGTTAAACACTGTTATGATTATTTGTTTTTGACATCATCAATTATATCTATTAACTTGTGCATTTTTGCTAATGAACAAGTTGGGGGAGATTGTTAGATATAATTGATGTAATATTTCAGTGTTTAAGTGTAACAGTGAAATATCAGAGTTTAACTGGAAGGAAGTCAGAGTTTAGTAAAGTCTGACTGATGGAAGCTGGACAGAGTTTAGTAAAGTCTGTCTAGAAGCAGCGCGTTCGGAGTCAACAGAAGATTTTAGAGATCAATTGAAGATTGATATGGAAGCGAGATCTTTGGAGACTGGATAGCTATCAAAGAGATCGAGTTGACTTAGGAGACGTGTGACAATCTGTAATTGATATCATTGTATAGCTGATTATTAGGAATATCAATTAGAGATTGTATCGAAGCTGTATGTTTTATAAATACAGTTAGGTTAACCCTAGAAGGGTATCGTGCATCGAACAATTCTTATTGTAACCTAGCAGCTCTTTGTGATAGTTTACATCACGAAGAGGGTTTTTAATATCAGAAGATTTAAAGTGCATAATCATCTTACTTGTTAAACTCTCATACGAATTTGATTATTAATCGTGTATTCGACCTAACAGTGTATATCTGGGAATGAATGTGAGTACATTTTAAGAGAAGTTCACGAAGGCATCTACGACAACCACTCGGGGGGTAGCTCCCTTGATGACCCATAATGAAAGCTGATGCTCATGAATTTACTAAGGCCAGTGAGCAATGCCAAAGGTTTTCTAACTTTAATAGCAACCCCGCTGTGGAGTTAAAGCCTATCATGAGCACCTGGGCCTTTGCAATCTGGGGAATTGATCTTATTTGGGAGTGCCCAAAGGGTAAAGGCGGTGTGAAGTTTTTTTTGGTAGCTATTAATTAAAGTGGAACCCCTGGCTACCATAACCGCAAGCAAGCTGAAAGAGTAGATGCCCGGGGGGTAATGGATTCCCTCGATGTAGTTTGATGTAATCGTGCTCCTTGATTTTCAGAAAAAGTAGAAGTCGACTGTTTCGTTATACATATGTTGACTTATGATTAATTGGAAAAGAAAGGCATGGAAGCCCCACAAACGTAGTTCTACATGGCATCCAGGCTACCATCGAGAACTAGGGGGTAGTGGACATCCCTCCGTGGCTTGCTGAAATTGTCAAAATTTTAAACTTTATTGAACTCTAAGGGTATGTGTGGAACCTTACTTGGCATACGTAGCTTCCCTTCATTACTTTAAGGGTATGTGTGGAATCTTGATTGGCACACATGGATCCCTTCATGTTTATTCGAGCATATGTGGAACCCCGATTGGCACACATGGATCCCTTCATGTGTATTCGGGCATGTGTGGAACCCTGATTGGCACACATGGATCCCTTCATGTTTATTTTGGCGTGTGTGGAACCCTGATTGGCATACATGGACCCCTTCATTATTAGTCATGTGTAGAACCCTGATTGCCACACATGGCTCTCTTAAATATTTGGGTATGTGTGGAACCCTAATTGGCACACATGGCTCTCTTGAATAATTGGGCATGTGTGGAACCCTGATTGGCACACATGGATCCCTTCATGTGTATTCGGTTATGTACGGAACCCTGATCGGCACACATAGCTTTCATGATTATTATGGCATGTATGGAACCCTGATCGGCATACATGGATCCCTTTATTATTAGTCATGTGTGGAACCTTGACTGGCTCACATGGCTTCCTTGACAACTAAGGCTTGTGTGGAACCCTGATCGGCACACATGGATCCCTTTATTATTAGTTATGTGTGGAACCCTGATCGGGACACATAGCTTTCATGATTATTAGGGCATGTATGGAACCCTGATCGGCATACATGGATCCCTTCATTGTTAGGGCAGGTGTGGAACCCTGATCGGTACACCTAGATCCCTTTATTTTTAGTCATGTGTGGAATCTTGACTAGCTCACATGACTTTTTTGATTATTAGGGTATGTATGGAACCCTGATCGGCATACATGGATCCCTTCATTGTTAGGGCAGGTGTGGAACCCTGATCGGCACACCTGGATCCCATTATTTTTAGTCATGTGCGGAACCTTGACTGGCTCACATGACTTCTTTGATTATTAGGGCATGTATGGAACCCTGATCGGCATACATGGATCCCTTCATTGTCAGGGCGGGTGTGGAACCCTGATCGGCACACCTGGATCCCTTTGTTTTTAGTCATGTGTGGAACCTTGACTGGCTCACTTGGCTTCTTTTATTATTAGGGCATGTATGGAACCCTGATCGACATTCATGGATCCCATCATTATTAGGGCAGGTATGGAACCTTGATCGGCACACCTGGATCCCTTTATTTTTAGTCATGTGGGGAACCCTGGCCAGTACACATGGCTTCCTTGGTCACTTATCGTGTATGGAACTCTGATTGGCATACATAGATCCTTTAACTCATTACCTACGAGGTTCCGAGAGACGGCTCGTGTGGTTTCCCAAATATATTACTAATACAGCCTTGCAGGAACGGCTCATGTGATACAGTCTACCTACCTTTTGAAATCTCTCATGAAAATAAAATTTTACAGGACAGGGCTCCCGGAACAGACGCTTCCAGGTTGAGCTACCGGAATTAGGCTTCCATAACCATGGCTCCCAGGTTAGGGCTCCCAGAATCAGGCTTCCGGGTGACAGGCTCCCGCAACGGAAGCCCCTAAGATGGAAGTTGCGACCTCAAAGGAAAAGGTACATGCAACCCCATATGCTTTTAAGCAACTTATACGGGTATGTAAAAACTAAACTTACCCCTTTGAATTTTGGTAATGCTCATACGCTCTATTACTCCTTCAAGCTTTCACTTAAAAGTTGTAGCTTGTTCAGTAATGTTTAGTTAAAGAATTTATATACATACTTTATGGCTAGAAAAGGGGAATGATTACGTATTTATAGATAGGCCTAGGATGGCCCCTTAATAGTTCTGCAAAGGCTACCTCCCTTGTGTGGAAGCCTAACTCAATTTATGCTTGAGCTTAAAGAATATCGTTTTCCTAATAACCAGTCAGAAGATTAATACTTATAATACCTCGTTTACCTATAGAACCATTCACCACGATACTAAGTAGATGGCTAGTCCTTGGTAATCAGATTCAGGCCTAACTAGAATGCCTTAGTGTGAATAAAACTGCCTAGGGATGCTAAAATTTAGATTCGGACCTTATGACTAAATAGATTTTACTACTACTAATACGCTAGGTAGTAACCCCCATACCTTAAACGTTAAGTGATATAAGGGAATTGCCTAAAGCCAAGTACATATAAGATTAACATGTACCTAAACAAATAATAGGATAATCCTACTAAAGACATGCATAAGATACGATTAAGATATGCATTCATAAAACTAGATGATAATTAGTTCATAAACCAATGAACCAGATGATGAAATTTTAAGGTTCCTATTGGTAGAGTTCACAAAGTTTTGCAGGATCAGCTTTCGAAGCTAAAAGAGGTTGCACAAATCCTACAAATTCTGGAAGATGAGCAGATTCCTACTCCGAAAATGGTTCCTTAATATTGTGGTTCCAAGATGGAAGCTCTAATACTTTCTACACTAGACAAGGTTTCAGAATCAATGGAGCTCCCACTACGAAGCTTCAACGATGGTGATCCCAAGATGGGGCTGCCAGGATGAAACATACAGGATTGGGGATCCATAATGGGGATCCCAGGATGGGGCTTCCAAGATGTGAATCCTAAGATGGGACTACCAAGAGACGAGATGTCACTGTGGAAGCTCTTAGATGAATACTGTAGCTTCAAAGAGCTGTGTTCCAGTCACCCACAATGCATGTGAACAATCATTACGGGTTACCGTTGAAATAGTTGAAGGTTCCAAAGTTGGAAGCTCCTTCGCTACTCCTATGATGAAGATGAGGTAATATTTATGATGCATCTGAATACAGAAATCATAACCAAATTACACAGGTGTGTAAGAAACTAAACCCTCTTTAATTGCATGAAATTGCACTCTATGACAAGTATGTGAAATGATTATCCCTTAGACTTAAGATTATTACTTATTGATATGCCAAATTTAGTGAAATCCTTGCATGAATAAGAGAAGTTGATATGCTAGAGGTATTAAGTCAAGATGATTAACAAGATCAACAAGATATCTTTCATTATGCATCCTATGTGACTCTACCACATAAATATCTGCATGATGCTAAATGACTTTTGCCTGCTGAAATTCAAATATGCTATTATCATGTCTAGATACTGCCTAAGTAACACATATGATGTCACTCACTTAGGATACATGAGGTGAACATGAGGCATGCACTAGAAAGTATATCGTGAGATAATAATGCTTGGGGTTTTATAGATTCCTTGAATGTTTACATGTAGCTATTGGCTAGCCTATATCTTTATTGCTCACTTGCAATGGATAGCATGCAATGTTAATGCTATTTGCCTGTAATTAACAGCTTGCAGGTTCCTTGAGGTTTACCTGCTGCTTACAAGTTTCATGCTATATACCTATTGCTGACTGTTTACATATTATTTATATGCAATTAATAGTTTGCTGGATGATTGCTATTCACCTGAAGCAAATAGCTTCCGGGTTCCATGATGATTACATGTGGCTAACAGGTTCCTTGCTATTTACTTGTAGCTAAAGACTAATGATTCCATGATATTCAACTGCAACTAATGTTATGCAGGTTCCTTGATACTTACTTGAAGCTTGTAGCTAACAGCTTCCAACTAATAGCTTCCAGCATGTAGCTTCCATTTTGCATCTTCTTTCTAACAGCTTGCAGGTTCACTGATGATTGGCTACAGCCAACAGCTTCCAAACCTCTCAAGAAAAATAAGATTAAAGTTGGAAGGGTTTGACATATTACATGAGAAAGAGACCTAAGGGCTCGGGGGGTAACTCAGTTCCCCAACACCCTACCATAGAGAAGAAAAAGGGTTTCCCATCGGAAGTTCACATGAAACAAAGGGCTTCCACCCTCTACGTTTGGCAACGGAAACCAGAACCCGGATTGGAACGATAAGAACAAAGATAAGTTCTACTCTACTGCCTTTGCATATTCACTATCATGCATTTTTCCACACTTTTAAAGAAGATTTTTCAACATTCGTCAGAAAACTTTGTTGAGATGCATTTTCTTTCAAAAAGATCATTATTTTGCCTTGCATAATTTCACAAACATATGAATATGCCTACATGATCTAAATTTTACCTGAGCCGGTACATGAAAATCATCATGATTTACACAATGCATGTGTTTTATAAACATTTTTTCGAAATTGCTAGCTGAAACTGTCGAGTAGGTACCTAGGCATGCTATATGCCCCACATGTTACCACTTAGAAAGACATGGCAGTAATTGAGGGTGTCTCCACGACCTTCCATTGGTTCCCCTTGAGACACGCATACGAGATTATTAATGACATTGTCACACATATGAGATTATGTGTTGCCTCCTGAAAATTCATGCGAGTACAAATCGCTTGCAACAATGGTAAGTCCTGGGCACCATCTAACTAGGTCCTAGGTGCCATTTTCTAAATCCCTCCTGTGTGAGGCTACCGTGGTCAAAGTCTCCTAAATGTGACTTCCATGGTAGAGTCCTATGATAGCTGGGTAGCACCTGAGACGTCCGGATAACTAAGAAAAAGTCTTAAGGGATCCGATGCGTTGGAATAATGGAAACATCTGAAAATTGTGGCACAATGCCTGAAAAAGTGTGTTCGCCAAGGTCCTACTTGATTGGAGAAGCGGCAACATACATTTTTTACAAAATCAATTGCATTGGCATATTCATACTTTCATGTATGCATCAAATGTGTGTGATCTTGTGCATTATCTTTAAGGGCTACTTAGCCCTCGTTACTTATCTCTTTTTCTAGTTGTCTTGGTACCCCAGGTTTTGGACGCTTGAGGCATCCTTACAACTGCAGGAGCTTCAGGACATCAAGGAATTCTTACATGAAGGCCAACTTGGTAGAGAAGGAAAGCATCTTAAAGTGTAAAGTCATGATTCTTGAAAGGAAATGCCAGAAGTCGGTAGCCCCATGATATGAAGCCAACCGGAATACCATGAATGATATGAATTGAATATAAGATATCCTTGATTTGAGAACTCACATTGAAATATGCATGCAGAAGTAGAGTGTTTTCTGTTTCTTATGCCAAGTTAGCTCATGTAAGCTTGGGAATACGATGCGAAAGCTGTGTACTTCTATGAGAGAATAATAAGAAAGAATTAGACCTTAACATGTTCTAGTTCCTCTTGCACTTATGCTTCAAGGAACCGGGGGGTAGTTGTTGTGACCAAAATCTTGCATGGATCAGATTTAGGCCCATGATGAGTCTTGGGTCTAACCCACATGAAAAGAGGATGTTTTAGAGGGCTTCCAGGGTACCTGTGGTAACCCATAAAAACTGATAACATGGCTTCCTGATAATAGGGCTCCCGAATAGTAGGGCTCCCGGATGACAAGGCTCCCAGATAGCAGGCTTCCAAGACAGCCTCCCAGCAGGGCTACCGGAGCCAGGCTACCGGGTGGTATCCCAAGCTTCCCCTGGAAGCCTGACAGAAACACAGATTCAGACTAGGATAGCCATCAGATATGGCTTCCAATATGGCTTCCATACTTGGGTTACCGGAGGGGCTACCGGAGCCAGGCTACCGGGCGGTACCCCCAGCTTCCGTCGGAAGCCTGATTAGGCCACCAATTTGGATAAGGAAGACCTTCTACTTTTTAGGAACACGTCTCTACAACTGAAATACACTTCTTTACAGATAATTACACGATTTTTCAAAGATATACATCATTATACATGATAATTCATTCATTTTTGAGATAAACATCAGTGGATGGGCTTCCAACAGTCCTAATACAGCTTGGAAACCTGATAAATACATCACAATCAGTTGATACATGTAAATATCAGTCATTATCTCATGAGAAACGAGATAACTCATCACGAACAATCGATCATATCAATCAAGAACTACATACGGGCTTGATCAACTATAAATAGTGGTATTTAGGCAGTTTACGGGGACTCTTCTCGAAACGCACGTTGATACTAAGAGCAAGTATACTCCGATGCACGTTCACTATCATTATTACGGTTATTGGCAGGCCAACACATCAATATTGTACGGCCCTTGAGCTCTAATCCCGTAGATTCAGTCCAATAATCACCAAAACACCTTCCCGTGTTCTTTAGAAGCTTAGTTGTGAGCCTTTCTGGGCAGCAAGTCAACACCATATTTTACGACACTATTCCACGTAGTTGTGCTAAAATCCTCCCACAACATGGTTTATATTATAAGATATCGTTAGGGGTAAACAGTGTTATATTTGAGTTACTGACTAGGATTGTCAGATTACCTTATTTTTCACGGGGGTTGATGGGTGAGTATTGACTTAGGTTTGTCGGTGAAGATAAGTAGACGTTAAATGAAGAAGGATGCAAATGGTTGGAGTATTGGCTGCGGTTGTTGAATTCATTGGGAGGTGTTTTAACACCGGGGGAAACGTCTATGTTCAAAGAGGGCATTCCCGATTATTTTCTTCCAACGGAGAAATTGGTACGCATGGTTAATACATTCGATTTGAGTTATTAGCATTTATAGAATGCCAGAATTGTCGTCTAAAGACTGAATTACCATACTATGTTTGACTATTAAAGTTGATGCACGGGCTCGATATCGGCGAATCAGACTCGTTGTAACAGCAGGAGCGTTAAACCAAAGGATGATCGAATTAGAAGATTGTGATGCCATAAGATAGAAGAAGAAGGTAGTATCAATGCAACGTTACTGTTAGGCCGAATACACAGATTATAATCAACTAAGTATGAGAGAATAACAATAAGTTCTTAAATAACTTTAAAAACTGTTTGGAATTAACTTCTCTCTCAGTGATGTAAAATATCACAGAGAGCTGCTTAGGTTACAATGAAAGATATTGTATTACACAATCGATACCCTTCTAGGGTTAACCTAACTGTATTTATAAAGATATACAGCTACGTACAATCGATAATTGATTCTCCTATAAATCAGCTAGAAAAATATTATCAATTATGATTTCTACACATCTTTCTAGTCAGCACGACTTCCTTTGACAGCTATCCAATCTTCAAAGATATTGCTTCCATAATTATCTCCAATAATTCTGTTACTGACCAGCAAACGCTTCTGTTCAACAGAGTTTAGCTGCTTCCTCTCGTCAGCGTATAGCAAACTCTGTCTAGCTTCCAACTGTTAGAGTTTAACTAAACTCTAACTGCTTCCTGTTTCAAGTTAAACTCTGTTTTTTCCTGTAAAACTTAAACACTGATATTAACCATATCAATTATATTTAATAATCTCCCCCAACTTGTTCAATAGTAAAAATGCACAAGTTAACAGTAATTGATGATGTCAAAACAATTTTATACAAACACAGTGTTTATTCAAATAAGCAGAGTTTAAACTTGACTTAACAAAAATCTACAGAAAACAAGAAAATTCTTACAGACTTCAATCTCTAATCTCCTCAAGATCTGGTGTTGTTCTGAGATAATCTATAAGCAATCTTCTCTCTGCATTTTCAAGTTCAATCTTCATAGCTTCCTTGATCTCTCTCAACTGAGGATCACTCTCACCAGTCTGATAAATAGCAGATCTTAGATCGTAGATTTTGTTCCTCCTCATATCATTTCCCAGTCTGATAAATTTTACTTCCTCTGACTGTGAGTTGAAATCAAGAACTGTGATTCCCAGATCAGTCTTCAACTTTGTAGTACCCTTCTTCATTTCAATGATATTTCCATTCCAGTCTCTGTACTTAGGAACATATCTGCTGTTAC
The DNA here is from genome assembly GCA_036435485.1 of Saposhnikovia divaricata. NCBI lineage: Eukaryota > Viridiplantae > Streptophyta > Magnoliopsida > Apiales > Apiaceae > Saposhnikovia > Saposhnikovia divaricata. Next base: position 136,458,615 of record CM071598.1, read on the forward strand.
ACTTCATTCCTCTAATTGCCAAATTTTGAAGCATTTTCTGTCTGAGCACATTTGTAACTGATTGAGTTCTTCGATTATTCACCTTGAAAAGATACAGAACATGTTCTAGTTCTTCCCAATATTTCAAACCAATATCATGCTCACCAATTTTAAATACTGTCCCATCAGCCATAAAGTATAAGAGAAAATCTTTCTTTAAACTCTTCTGATAAACTAACTGTACTGATTCCAGTCTGTCCAAACTCTCTTGAGTGACACCACGACCTGGAACAGCCAGTGAAGAAGGATCTCTAGGACCAGTATGTTGCCTTTTATCTCTGTGTGAGCCTAGACCAGCTTTATTATTTCCAATCTTACCAGATAATGCTCTTCCATCAGTAAAATCCATAGGAGCTCCAGATACTAGATTTGGATCATGAAGTGTTCCTTTACCAAAGATTGAGTTCAATTGAGAAGATAGAGGTCTAGACACAACTTTTGTAGCAACAGAGGTCGTGTTTTCTTTCATCTGTACAACTTGTGTAGAAACAGAGGTTGTATTTGCCTTCTTTGAAATTCTTTCTTCTTCAGCAATGCCTTTCAGCTTTTGCTTAGAATCTGCATCTGTTGGTTTTCTGGATACCTGCATCCTTTGATCAGCACCAACTTGTTCTTTGATTTCAATGCCTTTAAGAACAGGCTTAGCACCTTTCTCACTTTTCTTAGACTTCCCAGATTTCAAAGCTTTCTGATGTTCTGCTAGAAACATTTGCCCTTGATCTTGAACATTTGCAAGTGTAACTCCCTTTTCATTCTCATCAAAAAATATCTTAGCATCCAACTCTTCATCAGTTTGTGGATTGTTAGAGAATAACAAATCCCTTTGCCTTGAAGTACTTTGTACATTTGTATCCACTGCTAAACTTGATTTTGTAGACTTGCCAGCTTTTAAGTGAACATCAGACCTTGATCTTAACCTTCTCTCTGGATTAGTTCCTTCATCATCAAGATCATCTCTTTTTGACTGAGTTTGAGACTGCTGCTTACACTTGGATTTAGTAACTCTAGCAACTCTCTCCCCCTTTTTGACATCATCAGGGATCAAGATGGAAGTAATTAACTCAAGAGAGTTGACAATGGATTCAATCTTGTCAGCCATTAAAGTCTGATTCTCTTCAACTTTACCCAATCTCTGAAGTACATTCTCTTGAGCTTTTGAGAAAGTTTGAAACATTTTATTGTTGTCTCTCTGTAGAGTCATCTCTCTACTGACAACTTCATTTCTCAGAGATATAATTGACTCCTGATTTTCATTAAATCTGTTTTTCAAGGCCTTAACCTGAATCACTGTTCATTGCAAGCATGTCAATATGTCTGGATTTGAAATCTTTTTAGAATTATCCCTGAGAAACTCAGCTGCTCTTCCAGTAGGAAATATACAATCTTCCTTGTACCATTCTGCAGATTGTTTTGCCATGTATTCATTTTCAATTTCCTCTGCAGAAGGTCCAGCAAAGTCTGGCTTCTCCCCTATTTTCAATCCATCAGTCTGAACTTCAACATTTGGAGTAAGTCCAGCTTCTACACTCTCTTCTTTAGAGGGATCATGTTCAGAATCATCAGCATCTGCAACTGAGGCAGTTTCTTCATTAAATTATGGAATAGATTCTTCTTGAGCAATCTGTTTTTCTGGATTAGCAGAGTTTGTCTTGACAATGTCCGAGGAAACATTTTGAGCAGGCTGATCAATTTCCTCACCATGATCTGAGATTTGATGTGCATCAGAGAATAACCCTGTGTGAGATGCAACCTCTGTTTCTTCTGGCACCACAGTAAGTTGATCTGCAACACCAGTTTCAGTAGAGTTTGCAGCCATGGGTGTTGGATCTTCAATTTCAACAGAGAATGACATGTAATTGTCATCAAACTCTTCCCTTGCAGGGAACTCAGTTCTCTCATCATTTTCAGCTGGAACCTCAGCAAGTACTGGTTCATCAACTCTGAGTTCATGTTCTGCTATAGTAGATTCTGTCTTAACAGCAGGAGTCTCCTTAGAGATATCCTCTGGAGCTTCAAGATTCACATCTTCATCAGACTCAACAATAATCAGTCTCCTCCTTTTAACTTGAGGATTCACTTCTGTTCTCTCTTCTTCTGAGATAGAATCATCTAGAGTAGATGGAGATTGAGGTCTATTTGCTCTTTCCTTCCTAGCTCTCTTTGGCCTAGAAGCTTCAGCAGTCCTGTGCTTTCTTGGTGGTCTTATAGCCTTGATTTTCTTTGGCTTTCTTGGTTTGGATTGTGGTTGAGGTTGAGGTTGTGGTTGAGGTTGAGAAGGAGTAGCAACAGTGGATGAAGATGTGGGTTTAGAGGTAGGTTCAGTGTTTATGGTTATGTGAGGTTCAGTGTTTGTGGGTTGAAGATTTGACTGTGGAGGTTCAAGTACAGGTTCAGGTTCTGGTGCTTGTGGTTCCTGTGGTTGATTGAGAAAGTTTCTGAGGGCAAGTGGATAGATAAACTCTGGAACTTGATCCTTGTTGGCATCTTTGTTTGTCAAGTCAGAGAACAATCTCTTATGGACTTGAAAAGGTTGGATGACATCCTCATCAGAAATTACCAAATTAGGCAAACAAGCAGAGAATAAACATTGACAAAAACGTGAGAAATAGACAGTTGTATTAGACTCTGCTAGTTTTTCACCTAGCTTCATAAGAACTAATCTACCAAAATCAAAGTTACTCCCATTGAGAATAGAATACCCGATTTGAAGACTATCAGTGGGAATTGCATCCCAGTTGGTGACTTTCTTTCCAAATGCTCTTGTGATGCAGTCAAAGAAAAAACTCCACTCTTTCCTGAGCCCTGGCCTTTTAACATTCCCGAGCTTATCCAAAGGGCCAGAAAACCGCAGTTGTTGTAACATTTCCTTCAGTTCATTCTCACCAGCCACAGTGTATGAGGTGTGAGTGTCAAAATCCATAACATCTCGAATAGTTACCGGAGTGATTACAAACTCTTGATCTTCATAAGTAAACACAATAGATGGAGTCCCATTCTCTCCACCATCATCATAAACAGAGTTTCGCCAGAAAATAAAGATTTGTGTGGCATAGAGTTTTATAGGTTGAACAAGAGCTTAACCTATTTCAGAATCCCTTAGGAAGTTCTGAATCAAGTGAAATGATTCTGGAGCTTTGTCAGTGTTTAATGATGCTGCATAGTTGTTAGGAACAAAAGAAAATCCCTGAGCAACAAAAGTCTTGGATTCCATTAGAACAGTTTAGTAATTGTAAGAAAAGAGAGTATGTAGAAAAGTGTTTGTGAAAATGCTTAAGTGAAAATAACAGAGAAATTGTGTGTAATGTTGTGTGTTCGTGGGTGTAAAAGTGAATAATGAATCGAGTGTGATTAGATCTGTAATTGAAAATTAAAAACCCAATCATTTTAGACATTAAACACGCAACCAATTTCTTGTTAAGTGTGTGAGTGGGACACGTGTCACGTAAATAGTGGAACAGTTATTTACACGCGCAGTAATAATGCCTATTACTACTGCTATTCTCTCTCCTATTACCAATACGCTTTAACTGTCTGACACCATTAAACAGTTAGCACGTATCACATGCAAATTTCAAAAACTCTTTTTGTACTCCAAGTATATGCTTTGTCTGAAATAAAATATTACCTTAGAGTACTCAACAGAATCCAATAGTGTTTATCAATTCTCCAACTTTATTACTGTTATCCTTTCAAACACTGCACAGTTGTGAATATTAGTGTGTGTAGAGCAGAGTTTACTAAATCAGTATTTAGAGCATCTAGAATTTCATAAAATCCATAAAATAAATCAGTAAACACTGGATGCACAAACTCTCATAGTAAACACTGAATGTATGATAAATGCTAAACTCTGTAGTAAACGATTTATATACAGTAATATTTAATTAATTTATAATCCTTTTTTTTTAAATTTCTCCAGTAATCAGAGGTTGGAACTAGTCACCAAAAATCCTATAATTTTAGCCCTTATCAGTTTGATAAGTTCTTGGATCTTCCTAGTTTTTGACTAGTCACCAAAAATTAGAGAATTTTAGCCCTTACTATATACCAGTAAGTTCCTGGGTTGTCCTAGTTACAAACATGATCTCAAAAGAGTTCTAACAGTCTATATATATAAGCTTTGGGGTTATTCTAATAACAGAATCTAATTTAACAGTGTATAACTAACAGAGTTTAGAGCTCATCAACATCAGAAATTATTCATGAGAGGCAAGGCACACAGCATTTACAGACTTAGAGTTTAGGACAAATAAACTAAGAGATGCTATAAATATGAAACAGTATCATGCTGTGTTAATTTTTTGCACAATCTAAGATTAGATCACAAATAACTTAGAAGGATTCATGATTAATTACTGAGAATCATGCTTCATACAGATTTCTTCATTGGTATTAACATTCAGACAAAAACATTATCAGAGTAGAGTTTATCCAACATGTCAACAGTGTATTACTTACAGAACATGCTAACAGAGTTTGCATAGCAGAGTTTAACATATCACAGAAATATGAGCAACACAGTACATAAGTAGAATTTTGAGTCTAACCAATATCTCTAGTCAAAGCCAGAGACCATTCCTAGTTCATTTACCAGCCTTGTAAATACAGCTTCACTCAATGGCTTGGTGAAGATATCTGCAAGCTGTTGTTCTGTAGACACAAAATGAAGCTCAATATTTCCTTCCTCTACATGTTCTCTGATAAAATGGTACCTTATGCTGATGTGCTTGGTCATTGAATGCTGTACTGGATTACCTGTCATAGCAATAGCACTTTGATTATCACAGTAAATAGGTATTTTACTGTACCTCAATCCATAATCCAGTAATTGATTCTTCATCCACAGAATCTGTGCACAACAGCTACCAGCAGCAATATACTCTGCTTCAGCTGTAGATGTAGAGATTGATTTCTGTTTCTTGCTGTACCATGAAACAAGTCTATCACCAAGAAATTGACAACTTCCACTGGTACTTTTTCTGTCTATCTTACAGCCTGCAAAGTCTGCATTAGAGTAACCAAGTAGCTTGAAGTCTGATTCTCTTGGATACCACAAACCTAAAGTTATGGTTCCCTTAAGATATTTGAAAATTCTCTTCACAGTTGTTAGATGTGGTTCTCTTGGATCTGCCTGAAATCTTGCACAAAGACATGTTGCATACATGATGTCAGGTCTGCTTGCTGTTAGATAAAGAAGAGACCCAATCATCCCTCTATAGCTTGTCATATCCACTGGTGATCCTGTGTCTTTATCCAATTTTGTTGCTGTTGCCATGGGAGTTGTTGCAGATGAGCAGTCAAGCATGCCAAATTTCTTGAGAAGATTTCTGGTATATTTTTCTTGATTGATAAAGATTTCATCATCTGTTTGCTTCACCTGTAGCCCTAGAAAATAACTAAGCTCTCCCATCATGCTCATTTGATACCTGGACTGCATGAGCTTGGCAAACTTCTTACAGAGTTTATCATTAGTAGATCCAAAAATTATGCCATCTACATAAATTTGAACTAATAACAGATCACTACCAAGATTGAAGTAGAACAAGGTTTTATCAATTGTACCTCTGTTGAACCCACTTTCTAACAGAAATTGAGCCAGAGTTTCATACCATGCTCTTGGTGCCATCTTAAGTCCATAGAGTGCCTTGTCAAGCTTGTAGACATAATCTGGGTACTTGGAATCTACAAATCCTGGTAGTTGTTCAACAAACACTTCTTCTTCAAGTTTTCCATTCAGAAAAGCACTTTTCACATCCATCTGAAAAACCTTGAATTTCTTGTGAGAAGCATATGCTAGAAAGATTCTCATTGCCTCCAACCTTGCAACTGGAGCAAAAGTTTCATCATAGTCTATGCCTTCTTGCTGTGAATAGCCTTTGGCCACAAGTCTAGCCTTGTTTCTTGTAACAGCCCCATCACTGTCAGTTTTGTTTCTGAAAACCCATCTAGTACCAACAACAGATCTATTCTTTGGTCTAGGTACAAGGGTCCATACTTCATTTCACTCAAATTCATTTAACTCCTCCTGCATTGCTGTTATCTAGTCAGCATCTTGAAGAGCTTCTTCTACTTTCTTTGGTTCAGATTTGGACAGAAATGCATGAAACAGACATTCATTTGTTGTAGCACTTCTTGTCCTGACTTTTGCATCTGGATCTCCAATTCTTAGATCAGGTGTATGAGATTTTGTCCATTTCCTAGCTGAAGGTAAATGACTTCTGTCAACAGTTGATCCTCCCCATTGATCAATGTTCTCCTGATCATATTGTTGCCTTTCTTCATTCTCTGAGGCTCCCCCTGAATTTGATCGCTCAGCGTTTGAACTGTCAGACTTTGAAGTTTCAGAGTTTGAGTCATCAGAGTTTGAGTTTGATCCAGATTTTTCAGTTGACTCACTATCAGAATTTAAGTCATCACTATGATCATGCTCCCCCTCAACTGGTTCTCCTCTTTGTTCTGACTGTACTATTTCTTCTGTGTGCACCAGTAGAGGTTCAGAGTTTGCATCAACAGAGTTTGTTGGACTAGTGTCATCAGAGTTTATTTCATCAGAGATTAGATCTTCATTTTCGAAATGCAACTGATCATGTTCATCAACATCTTCAAGTCCAGTGATTTTCTTGTCATCATATGACACATGAATAGATTCCATAATCACCTTTGTTCTCAGATTATAAACTCTGAATGCCTTGGTTGACACTGGATAGCCAACAAAAATTCCTTCATCTGCTTTCAACTCAAATTTGGTCAACTGTTCAGGCTGATTTTTTAACACAAAGCATTTGCACCCAAAAATATGAAAATATTTCAGGTTTGGCTTCTTTTCCCTCACCATCTGCTTGTTGATCAGTGTGGCATTTTGAGTAAAACAGGCAGTTTGAACTGCTTCTGCCCAGAAATAAGTTGGCAATTTTGCTTCATCAAGCATAGTTCTGGCAGCTTCTATCAAGGTTCTGTTCTTCCTCTCAACTACACCATTTTGCTGTGGTGTACCAGGTGCAGAAAAATCTTGCTTCAAACCTCTTTTCTTGCAGAATTCTTCCATTGTTGCATTTCTGAATTCAGATCCATTATCACTTTTGATTATTTTGACTTTGTGTTTTGATCCTTTGTCCAGCAGCTTTACATGGTCCATCAGAGTTAATGCAGTTTCATCCTTCTTTGCTAGAAAATATACCCAAGTGTATCTGGTATATTCATCAACAATGACTAGAGCATATTTCTTCCTTCCAATTGACAAGACATTCACTGGTCCAAAGAGATCAACATGAAGAAGATGATATGGATCAACAATTAAAGATTCAGACTTGCTCTTGAAAGAAGTCTTCCTTTGTTTGGCCTTTTGACATGAATCACACAGACCATCAACATTTAACAAAGACTTTGGAAGTCCTCTAACAAGATCCTTTCTTATCAGCTCATTGATGTTGTTCAGATTCAAATCAGAGAGTTTCTTATGCCACTTCTAACTCTCTTCATTGGACATTCTTGTTGACAGGCACATAGTTTTTCATCAGAGTTTGTTAACAAGCTTGCTTCATAGATATTGTTGCGCCTTTGTCCAACTAAAACAACTTTCCCTGTGGTTTTGCTGATAACCTCACAATATTCAGGTTGAAAATCTACATGAAAACCTCTGTCACAAATTTGACTCACAGATAGCAGATCATGCTTGAGTCCTGAAACCAGAGCTACATTTGTGATGATGACACTTCCAAGATTAATATTGCCATATCCCAGAGTATGTCCTATGTTGCCATCTCCATAGGTAACTTTTGGGCCAGCCTTCTCCACATACTCTTATAGCAGGGCTTTATTTCCAGTCATGTGTCCTGAACATCCACTATCCACGACTAGGATACTTTCCTTGATGCCCTGCAATCACAAACAATTACTGAGGATTAGATTTAAGGATCCAGACTTGCTTGGATCCTTTGGCTTTCTTAATTTTGTTAGCTTTAGCAGTGGAATTTACACTATCAGATTTTAAGCTAACTTTATCAGAGTTTACACTTGCAGAATTAACCCTAACCCATTTCAGATTAGGTTTCAGTTCATAGTAATTATGATAAATAGCATGATAATTTCTGCAAGTATAAATAGAATGCCAAGTGCTTCCACAGTGTTTGCATAAAGTCTGTGGTCTAGTTCTAACATTATCTTTCTTTACTTCAGACTTGGAAGGAAAAGAATTAATGTTTTTGTTCTTTCTGCAAAAACTAGCAAGATGGTTAGTGCTACCACAGTTATGACATGTCTTTCTTGGAGCTAAAGTAGCAAGCATTGGATAATTACCTTGAGTGATGCCTACTTTACCATTTCTGTTCTTTCTAGACACTTTCTGTTTCTTAACAGATTTTAACTCCTTAAGCTTATGCTTAAGTTGTTTATCTGTCAATAAACCAGTATTAACCTGTTTAACACTAGTTTTTACTGGTTCATTAACAGCTTCTTTTCCACCTTCAAACCTAGGTTCACTTATTCCATTAACAAATGTTCCAAATTTCTTAGGTGGAAGAGGTGGTCTAATCTTGACTGCATTCTGAAACATAAGTTCATCTTCCTCAGAATAACCTAGACCTACAGTGACAGATTGAAAAACTTCTTGAGTGACTTTTCCAGAGTGAGTCCAAGTTTTAATAATGTGATTTGCCTTCTCCAATTCAGATTCTAGTTGTTTATACTTACTTAACAACTCTTGTTCAAGATAGACAGCATCATCTCTCTCATTTTGAACTTGCTGCATGTTAGCAAGTTTCTCTTCTACAACCTTATTTCTCTCTTTGAGTTCAGAATTCTCAGTTTTGATTCTCTCATTCTCTAAAGTCTGATCCCTATAACTGATATGCAAAGCCTTAAGATATATTTTTAATTCAGTTATATCATCAGTATTATAAGCATAGGTAGTTAGAGGTACCTTGTTTTCAGAATCTTCAGCTTCATCAACAATAGTAGCCATGAGAGCATAGTTCACATCCTCATCTGAGTCAGAGGTGTCTGCCCAATCTCTACCTTTAGTGAAGAGTGCCTTCTCAGTTTTACCCTTCTTGCATTCAGGAGCATAATGACCCATCTCCTTACACTTGTAGCATTGAATCTCAGACTTGTCTCTTTTCCCAGATTTGGTATCCTTTCTCTCAGATTTGCTAAAATTCTTCCTGTCAAACTTTGAATCATTCTTGGAGAATCTCTTCCCTTTCTTGAAGTTCTTGAATCCCATCTTCTTGAAGGTCTTTACCATCAAAGCAGCCATTTGCATCATTTCCTCATCATCTTCAGAATCAGATGATCCATCTGTATTTGAGTCAACATCAGAGTTTGATGACTCACTTTCAGAATGAATGACCAAAGCTTTTGCTTTTGCTTTCTTCCTTGATGCTTCCTTCTTTGAGGGTCTTTCTTCAACTCTTAGATCAACAGACTTTGACTTTCTGCCTGATCTTCTGCTTCTCTATTCCATTTTCAGTTCATGAGTCTTGAGCAACCCATAGATCTCATCAATATCAGTATCAGCCAGATCATAGTTGTCTCTAATAGTGGTTGTCTTGACAATTCACTTTTCAGGTAGAGAAAGAAGAAACTTGAGATTTGAATCTTCTAGATCATATTCTTTATTAACCAGTGACAGATCATTAAGTAGCTTACAGAATCTGTCAAAGGTTTCTGTCATTGATTCTTCAGATTTAGCCTCAAAATGTTCATACTCCTGTGTGAGTATGTTCCTTCTATTCTTCTTGATTGCAGCAGTTCCCTGACATCTAACCTCTAGAGCATCCCAGATCTCTTTTGCAGTTTTACAATTGATCACTTTGTTAGACATAACATTATCCAGTGAACTATGAAGCAGATGTCTAACCTTTGCATCCTTACCAATGGATGAAATGTCCTCAGGAGTCAAATCTTTCTTCTCCTTTGGAATAGATTTAGCTTCCTGTCCAGCAGTAACAACAGATAATTTTGTAGGCTTATGAGGGCCTTCATAAATTCTGTCAAGATATTCTGGATCTGTAGCCTCCAGAAACATAGCCATTTTCACCTTCCAGGTTGATTATTCTGCTGGCTTGAGAATAGGAACCCTGATTGTCTCATATCGGCTCACAGTTGCAGGTTGAGCCTTCTCAGAACTAGAGCATGTTGTTGGAGGAGGAATTTCTGCCATTGATTATAGTTGTGTGTGTGTGTGGATCTTAAACTGTATTAAATTAACAGAATAAGCTCTGATACCAATTGTTAGGCCGAATACACAGATTATAATCAACTAAGTATGAGAGAATAACAATAAGTTCTTAAATAACTTTAAAAACTGTTTGGAATTAACTTCTCTCTCAGTGATGTAAAATATCACAGAGAGCTGCTTAGGTTACAATGAAAGATATTGTATTACACAATCGATACCCTTCTAGGGTTAACCTAACTGTATTTATAAAGATATACAGCTACGTACAATCGATAATTGATTCTCCTATAAATCAGCTATACAAATATTATCAATTATGATTGCTACACGTCTTTCTAGTCAGCACGACTTCCTTTGACAGCTATCCAATCTTCAAAGATATCCCTTCCATAATTATCTCCAATAATTCTGTTACTGACCAGCAAACGCTTCTGTTCAACAGAGTTTAGCTGCTTCCTCTCGTCAGCGTATAGCAAACTCTGTCTAGCTTCCAACTGTCAGAGTTTAACTAAACTCTGACTGCTTCCTGTTTCAAGTTAAACTCTATTTTTCCCTGTAAAACTTAAATACTGATATTAACCATATCAATTATATTTAACAGTTACATAATAAATAAGGACCAGAGGCAAGTGACTATATCCCTTCACTTATTGTTCAAATGAAATTTTTTGTGCAACTACTATCTTAATGATTTGATTATTCCCCAAATTTTTATTGCAATTGTTACTATCCCTCACTTATTGTTCAAGTGAGTTGTTTCTTTAATTGTGATACAAATATTGATGAGTAAGTATATACCGTACTTGCCTTATTGTGGGGAATTTGATTAAAATATTTTTGAAATGTTGATGGTTTATGGATGATTTACTGATGAAAATTGACTATTTCTACAATGATATTATGAATCAATTATATTTCCTTGTTGGAAGTAAAACTAAACCTATTGTTTTGCTAGTCGGGATCCCACTAGTAGAACACTGAACGTATCATGTATGAATACTCATTTCATACTTTCTCTTAATCCATTCTGTGTTAAAAGATTTTAGATTCAAAATACTTATTTTGGGATTTGAGCTTTTGACAAAAGATATCTATTTTTTTTAACAATGATTTATTAATATTCCTATTTTACTATACGCTTGCTGAGCATTTTTCCAGCTCATACTTGTTTGTTTCGAAATTCTAACTTTTCAGTAAGGTAGTTTGGCGAGACTTACCCGCGTAGTACGGAAAGAGAAGAGACAGACGCCATTCTGAAGATGACTTGACTCGGGAGGTCTGGATCCAGTGTAAGACCTATTTTATATAGTTGGACTCTAATAATAATTTTTATATATAAGATTAGTTGGCCGGGTATACTTCTTGTCGAAGCTATACCAGTGGTTTAAGATTTTATCAAAGAAAATGTTGTAAAGAAGGAAATTTTTATTTAATGGAATTTGGATTTTTGTTTCTAGCACTATAACCTAAAAGATCTTGGATAGTTGGGGTCACAGATGTTATATTTCAATTTTGGACAATTACAAGGAATATTGTGTTATTAAACAAGTAATTTTATTTTGAGGATTTTCGGGTAACGACCAAATCTCCTGACCCCAGATTTTGGGGTGTTACACATATGACATCTACAAAAATAATCAAAATTTCGATTTTTCTTATAAATCACAATTTTTTGTAGGTAATTAAATAATCAATAAAAGGTTATATAACATCTACAAAAATAATCAAGATCGGACAAACACATATTAAAATAGATCATATCAAGATTTCCTTCATCCAAACTACGATCATTGATCAAATCTTAAATTGTGGTACATCCCTCGCTTATATCACTAAAATATATAGCCTTTTTGGCGAGATAATCCAACAATTTATTGTAGTTTTAAGGAAAATATATATCTGATTTGTCAGAACGTATTCGAACAACCAACCATGACTGCGATTCTATACTATCCCTCGAACAACCAACCATGATTGCGATTCTATACTATCCAAATCAATGAACCAATATAATAGAATCGTGTAAATCGAAGATCCTGGATGCTAGAATAAAAGAAACTAGAAATAATAGAACCCAAAATGGGTAGTCAAAATCCACTAACGGGTACTAGACTCTCAATAAAGAGAACATTCCTAAATTTTAGACCAATCATATCATATTAAAAGTTTTCCTTATTTATCTTTCTATATCCACTTTACTAATTGTAGTTAGTTAACAATTCTAATTAAAATATAATAATTATATAATTTAACATGCTTATATATTAGATATACTTTTAATCAAAAAATATTCGATAATAAATTTCTCATATAATTTATTTTTACTTTTATTAAATAACAACTATATATATTTACGGAATTACGCTAATTATGGTAATAACTCAATCAACATGGAAACATTAGCATAGCAAGTAACAAGGTACCAATATCCTTTATTATGAGTAGGGATCCTCTATCCCCTTCTCCATGTCCCCTTCTGTGTCCCCTGCTCTTTTAGTATTAAAAGAGTGCCCCTGGCGGGGCACATTTTAACGAAAATAATATTTTTATTTTTATTTTCCTTAAAATGGGCCCCGCCAGGGGCACTCCTTTAATACTAAAAGAGCAGGGGACACAGAAGGGGGCATGGAGAAGGGGACAGAGGATCCATGCTCCTTTATTATAATAACTGAGTCTACCAAGATATATAGTTAAATGCAGTTAACCAATTAGAAAATTATGAATTATTTTAGGGTCAATTAGAGGTCATTCCTAAATTTCAGACTAATCATGTTATAATAAAAGTTTTCCTTTTTTACCATTCTTATCATGTTATACTAACCAAGGTTAGTTAACAATTCTAATTTAAATATAATAATAACTCAATTTAACATATCCATATATTACAAATTTTTTTAATGTGAAGAAATATTTGTAATAAATTAATGTTTTAAATTAAAATCAGTCAGGATTATACAAATATATAATATTAAGCGATTTTCGCAATATGAATTTTCCACTCTTTTGATTTAAAATTAATCATAATTGCATTATTATATATTACGAATTAATTTTCATAAATATATATAAGAACGAGTTAGAATTTACCACTAAAATTAAATTAATTATATCATTCTCATCTTAATTTACTTATCGTGATTAATTAACAATTTTTTTGAAATACGAAATTCATTTTATTTAGTACATGCATAAATTACATTTTTTTAAAGTGATAAAATATTTACTAACTTATCAATGTTTTAATTTAACAATCACAATTATTCTATTCTATATTACGAGATAATTTCATAAATATCAACTACATTCATACTATAATATATAGTCATGTATTACTCATTACTTTTCATAAATACTTACTCCCTCCGTTCCATTATATAAGGTATTTGACTTTTCTGCACGTAATTTTAGGTGTTTTGACTACATAGCTAGAATTATTATTTTTTAAAATTTCTTTTTCTAAAAAATTTAAATATTATATTTTTATTCAAAAAAGAAAAAATTGAAAAATAATAATTTTTAATACATAGTCAAAGCACCTAAAGTTACGTGGAGAAAAGTCAAATGCCTTATATAATGGACCGGAGGGAGTATTAACTAATCAATCACAATTTTTAATTTCAAATCAATCAAATTTAATTATTATATACTAGCACATCGGTTCTTTGCGCCCCTTTCTATGTATAGAGCCATTTTCCAAAATTGCATATATATAATTGATGTTAATAGAAATATATTATTTTTATGCATGGTTCTATTTTATCTATATTATAAAATATAATATTTAAATATCTTAAACACTCGATCTACAATCATAAGGTGCAAACAAATTTGAATAAATCTATTCTTATTAAATTAAATATTTTAAAATTTAAAAAAAAATTAATACACTATTCCAAATACACAATCAAAATTTAAGTTATATAAACTTTTAAATTAATCAATTATCAAAAAAACTAAATTCAACCAATTAAAATATTAGAAAATGAATTTTAAACCAATTTTCATTGACATTTACTTATATTAGTTATGCAAGAATTAATGGGACAAACAAATTGACTTGACTATTATTCAAGATACTAAATAGACTTTCAAATACTATTCGACATTATTTGATGTATAAATTATCAATTCGAAAAATGAAATTCATTATAGAGTCAATAAAAGTATTGTTAGCTGATATTTTCATAGCAAATTGGTCAATTCAGCGCAAAAATTCTAATAAATCACTATTTTTTGATAGATAATTAATTTATCAAAAAAAAAGGGCATACGCCATCTAAATAACTAATCTTTAAAATTTTCTTTTAAATCACTATTTTTTATAGGTAAATAATACATCTGCAAAAATAATCAAGATTGGACATATAAATATTCAAATAGATCATATCAAGGTAACAAGTTTCCTTAATCCAAACTAAAATCGTTGATCAGATCTTAAATTGTGGTAAATCCCTCGCTTATATCATTGAAATATATTGCCTTTCCGGCGAGATAATCCAACAATTTATTATAATCGTGAGGGAAATACATATGTGATTTGTGAGAACGTATTCGAACAACAGAGCATAACTGCGATTCTATACTATCCAAATCAATAAACCATCTTTAACAAAATCCTGTAGATCTAAGATCCCGGATGCCAAAATAAAGGAACCTACTCTCACAAAGAGAAAGAACAAAACCCAATATATGGATAGACAAAACCCACTAACGGGGTACTAGACCCTCAAGAAAGAGATATATTTATTGAAAAACAAAGTCAAATCAGGGAAAAGAAACGAGAATTATCATTCACAAGGAGATAGTGCAAAATCCAATATATCAAAAGATTAAACCCACTAACGTGGTATTAGAATCTCAATAAAGAGAGATAATTATTGAAAAACAAAGTAAAATCAAGAAAAAAAATAAAAATGGGCTTACCATCAACCAAAGTGCAGATGTTAGCCCCTAAACTTTAGTTTAGTATTTTTGGGAGAGGAGGAGAGAAAGAAACGGCTATAGCAATCGTTTAAAAATGAATATTATTGATAATTAGAGAGGTCGATACATGTAAATTATATATAGTTTCCAATAAAAGGTGCCAATTTCAATTTTGTATTCTTGAATTCAAGTAATAATATTCAATTCTCATATCCTAATCTAAGAGTAGACATATATAATTTGCTTAGTTGATAAATAATATTTATTTTTAATATCAATAAAATCTTAAACATAGGTAAAAAATTTAATAAGTTGGTAGATAGATTCTAAACAAATAGAGATATATATTAACAACAAACAAAATTTAAAAAAATAACAGAAGTGCTTCATTTTTATGTACTCTACTCTTTTTTTTATTTTGTAGCATCTCAATGTTGTTTTCAATTACATAGTAAAATACTTAGATAACTTTGGCAAAGAGTGACATTAGATGTAATTGTCATATTTTTTATTTTCGCATATTATTTTCGTTTCGTGTACCAAAAAAAATTGTGTAATTTAGTAGCATTTTGTGTTCGAATTTTGGGTACACAAAATAATTTCATGTCATTTTCATGCAAGATTCCAAAGACAAATGACATGAATGTATACAACATAAACGATTTTCCAGATCTACGTAAGCACTTTCTTTTAATATATGTCGAAAAAATACACTCACTGTTAAACGTTTCATGTTTTTTAAACCGATAATTAAATTACAAGGACATATGTATAATAATGTGATTGATATATTACAAATTTGATTTTAGTTTCATGTAAAGTTTTCTATTTTAACATGTTATTCAAATAGAAAAAAGACAGCTGATACTCATTTTCAAATATCTTATTTTACGCATAGGGATGACAATGGGTTGGGTTTGATCCGAATTTTGTAAAGTCCAAACCCATTCCAAATATTTTTGGGTTTTAAAAATATATCCAAATCCAAAACTCAATATCCAAAACCAAATTCGTCGGATTTCAGATTAGATCTTGTTTTTTTTGGTATCCAAAATTAGTAATAATGTAGCCAAAATTAAAATAATTGCTACAAGCAAACAATATTAATTATATTTATACAATAATTAAAAAATTGAAATGATTAAATTAAGTAGTCAAATATAACATATTATACGATTTAACAAACAAAGTAAAATTTAATATATGTTAAAAAAATATTTCTTTATATACAACATAAATGAAAAATCTATGTAAAGTAAAAAAAAAAATCATATCTTAAATATATCAATAAAATTTGAGATTGAGAAATAAAAGTTCTAATTACTAAATTAGTATTGATTATTTCTAATGAAATATTTGAATAAAAATAAATAAATTATATGTATTATATCTAAAATATTACATAAAATAATTTCAGATTATAACGATAAACTCTAATAGTTATATCCGTTATTATAATACCTGAGTTTACCACACCATGCAGTTAACCAATAAAAAACGATGAATTATTTTAGGACCAATTAGATTCCATTCCTAAATTTTAGACCAATCATATCATATTAAAAGTTTTCCTTATTTATCTTTCTATACCCACTTTACTAACTGTAGTTAGTTAATAATTCTAATTAAAATATAATAACAATTTAATTTAACATGCTTAATTATTATATATACTTTTAATCAAAAAATATTCGATAATAAATTTCTCATATAATTTATTTTCACTTTTATTAAATAAAACTATATGCTTACGAAATTATGTTAATTATGGTAATAACTCAACCAACATGAAAACATTAGCATAGAAAGTAGCAAGATACCAATATTTAAATAGCAAATCATGTCCTAATAAACGGGAAAAAATTATTTAAAATAAAAAATATCAAAATTATTTAAATAGCAATCCATTTTCATCAAAATTATTTTTAAATATCAAGCCACATGTCGTGTCCTCTAGCCATTATCTAATTGTCTACTAATAAATTAGCTTGAATATACACTAATTTGTTATCCATAATTCATAATATAAAAATATAAATGCTACAATGATTACTAATGATATGGGCTGAAAATAAGCCCTAAAAATACATTTAATGATGCATCAAATGAACCTAGGATGGCCCAAGGTCAAAGCCCAGTTGTGAGGCCCATAACCCTAATTATAATAATAAATTCGTAATTAAATAAATCAGCCAATAAGGGAATCCGTTAATGAGTCCAATGAGGACCCAAATCTTTTGAGGAGTAGTCCCCAAGTCATAAGAGTCCAATACGAATCAACCTTCCTCATGGAAGGATCTATAAACGGGCTTAGAGTGGGTGTCTTGTCCACCAAGACACCAAACCTTACTCTAACTCCAAGGCACCAAATGCCTATATAAGGATCTGGTTCCACACAAACAGAACTACGTTTTATTGGCTTGATTCTTGATATTTGCAAGATACGTAGGCATCTTGTGAGGACCCGAGTTAAGTCACGAAACACTTGATCAGTCATAAAAGCTCGAAGCTTCCATAAACCCTAGCATTAAATACGCAGTAAATACACCCTATTTTTTGTTCCACAACATTTGGCGCTGTCTGTGGGAAACGGATATCAACCATGGTTACCACCCGGAGAACACCTACACTTTCTGAAACTACTACCAGCACCACCGCACCCCTGATTGGGGAACAGGTACCCCCAGGGATGGATTCCCAAACACTAACCACTCAACCTCAAGGAACTGAAACGTAAACTCACGGATCGTTACCCTTAGTGACGAATCCCTCTACCCAAGGGACGAATTCCCTTCAGATGGTGGTCTCCCCTATCGGAGGACAATCTGCTCCCCCCATCGCTCAGATCTCTACTACCTTGATCCCCGGAAGCACGAACCCGATGTATGGCTTGCCCAATTATCCCCCGTATCAGGCCGGACCAAGTGGTTATGCCCTCCAGATACGCGAGCCGTACCATCCACCTTACATCAGAAGTTTAGGACCCAATCAAGGCCAACAATACCACGACTACTCAGGCTCTTATTCTGATGACTCATCCTCAGAGGAAGATAGGAATGAAGCCCCAAGGAGGCGACGTCCGAGCAAGGAGCCTATAGGACAGGCTCGCTGAAGAATCCATGATGGACCCCCTCAGACAGTTGCTAAGAGAATCAAGGCACACGAGGCCAAGATCCTAAGGCTTTTAGACGACATGGCAAGAGAGCAAGCCATGCAAAATCAGAATCGACCCCCTCTGGCTTCAAGGGAGATTCCCCTAATCGACTTAGAGAGGTCTTCAAGGAGACAAAGAATGGTGGATACCCCAAGATCAACAAGGGTGGAAACTCCAAGGGGAGACCCTAAGGATTTGATGCCGCTGGGAGACCCTGACGATCCCACACCCCCATTCACTGAGGAGGTGATGAATGCTGATGTTTCTAGGAAGTTTAAGATGCCCACTATTAAGGCTTACGATGGAACGGGCGATCCCGCCAATCACGTTAGGACATTCTCAAAGGCGCTGTTGCTGCAGCCAGCTAGTGACCCTCTCAATTGTAGGGCGTTCCCTCAAACCCTGTCGGGCATGGCACAATGTTGGTATAGCCGTCTTCCCCCGAATTCAATTGGCTCTTTTAAGGAGCTGAGTGCCGCTTTTGTCAGCCAATTCATTAGTGGAAGAGTTCATGAGAAAAGTTCTGCATCTCTTATGTATGTGGTGCAAGGAAAGAATGAAAATTTGAGAGATTACCTCAAGTGATTCACCAAATAGACATTGAATATCACAGACTTGGAGAATAAGGTGGCCATGGTAGCCCTGGAGCATGGAACCACTGACCTCTTCTTTAAGAGGTCGCTGGCAAAACATCCCCTGAGAACATGGCTGAGCTCCAACGAAGGGCTGATAAGTATATTAAAGCTGAGGATAGTTTAAAGAAGGAGTTAGGAACGGGAAACACCGTGAGCGGTGACAATTCTAAGAAGCGGAAGCCGGAGCAAGAATATGATGGGAGAGATAAATACCCGTGCACGGGCAGGGATTCTAATTCAGCTCCTAAAAAGGGGAGTCCAGGGCAAAGGTTTACGGAGTATGTGATAAGTGCATATTTTTATTACCTATTTACTGCTTGAACTCGTGTTTTAATAATTTATTTTGTTGCATTTCAGGAAAATCGTAAATAAATAAAGAAATGACAAAATAAATAAATAAAGTGCAAGGAAGGGAAAAAGGAGGAAGAAAAAGGACCAAAAATGAAAGAAGGAAAAGAATTAGGAGCTTGGAGCAAAAGGAATATTTCAAGACAAGTGGAAGGTGGAGATCATCTCAACACATTAGAAAAGTGTATGGCCAAGATCAACTCTTCAAAGCTTAAGGGGGAAGGAAACAAATAGATGGCTAGGATTTCACCACCACACAACCCAAATGTATGGTGGGGATTTACCCAACACCCCCCTTAACCCTAATTCCTATCCTATAAATACCCCCTCACCCCCTTGTATTTAGTAACTTAGATTTTAGGGTAGTTTTATTTTCTTGTATTTCTTTTCTTAGTTTCAAATCTTGTAAACACTCTTTTTACTTTTAATGCAATTTCATTTTCTATAATTTCTTGTCTTGCTCTTTCATTATTGTTGCCTTGTTTCGTTATTTTCATAAACCCGTTGCTAATCACTTGGGGTTGAAAATAACGAAACTTTAGTTTCGTGTTCCTAGTTTTAATTCGTAATTTTGCCCCTTTAAAAATCCATTTTATTGTGGGCCATTTAAATCTCATTCCAATTTCCTTAAAATAATTTTTTTTCTTTATTTCGTAATTGATTTCTTAAATTTTCGTAGTTAATTTTCAAAAAAAAAAATTAGTTTTATAAAAATTTCATTACGAATTTTCTGTTTTTTAAACCACTTTTATTTGAGTACATTCGAAACCATTACTTTGAAAACCCCCTGTTTTTTTTCCTTTGCTCAAACAAAACCCAGAAAAAAAAATCTCTCTACCTCTCTCTCTCTCTCTCTCTCTCTCTCTCTCTCTCTCTCTCTCTCTCTCTCTTCTTTCCCCCCCCCCACAAATCCTCCAACACGCCTCAATTCTTCTTTGTTTCTATTTTCCTGTTCTTCGATTCATACACAAATCTGCAAACCCCTTTTGTTTACACTAATATCAGTTTGGGTGTTCGAATTTAAATGTAGAATTGGGTTCTGTGGTTAGTTTGTTTTCGCTGAATTCTTTGGAATGATGAACTGTTTGCCGCGAGTTGTAGTAGTGTTGTTGTTCGAATTATAGTGTTTTTGTATAAATTATATTGTTTTTGTCGCGAGTTGTGATTTTCTGCGTGTAATGATCTGCTGTTCGAGTTCTTAGTTTGCTCCGTTCTGTTTTCTGGAAATTGTTTATATCTTTTGTTGCCCAAATCAGTCCCAGGAATGTGTTCGTTGTATTGTATGTGTTGTATTGAATTGTTGGTTTCTACTGCTGTTAGCTGTCGATTCATGTGCTGTGTTCTGAGCTCGATTTGAATTCGCTGTGTTGTTTTTTTTATTGAGTTGTATTGCTTGCTGAGTCTCAGTGAGATGTTGAAGTTCAGAGTCGACTGGGTTTACTAAGAAGTTTTCTAATGACTGTGTTTGGTTTAATGAGTTGGTAGAATGTTGGCTTTTGTTTTTTTTAGTAGTTTTCGAATTGATGCGTTTGTGCGGATAATTTCTGTGTTTATTTGTGTCAAGTTTTCTGAGCTACTACTGAGTTGACTCGGGCGAGAAAAATGCTATTGGTGGGTTATGGCTAATTAAATTTATAAACGCATCATGTCTAATTTTCTTAAAAATTATTTGTAAATAAATTTTCATTTAAAAAAAAGGATTTGTTTAAATAAAAATGTTTTAGAAAAAAAAAGGTTTTTAGTTTAAATCTTGGAATAATTTAGTTTATTTTTGTTCTTTTCAATTTTTAATTAGCTAGTTTAAAATTAGAATAAATTTAATTTTCTTTAGAAAATAGTTTAATTTTCTTTTAGGAATTAAATAGTAAAAATCGAATTTTCCAAAATCCAAAATTGTTCTAATTCGATTAAATTAAAATTTAAGGAATGCGAAAACATTAGTCCCTGTGGAACGAATCATAAATTTTACAACGAAACGAATTGTGCACTTCCGATTCAAATGTCTTAATTAATTTTTAGCACAACAAGTTTTTGGCGCCGCTGCCGGGACTAATTATTTTTCGCGCTTTAATTTTTAATTTTTCGAGTTAGTTTTATTTCTTGTCTTAATTTTTTTTTTATTTCGTTCTTTTTAGGAAAGCTTTAGATTTCGGAACTCTTCTCAACGAACCGTGGAAAAATTGGAATTTATGGAAAGCAAGCTTCGGTAACCGTATCTCACTCTTTTCGCCCTTTGTTATTTTTTTTAGAAAAATACAAAAAAAAATCGAAAAAAAATTCAAAAATCACAAAAAAATTGAGAAATCGAAAATCCAAAAAAATTAGTTGTAAATACATAATTGTTGCATCATGCATTTAATCACTTAGGGCACATCATCTAGATTTTTTATTTTTCTTGTTTTTAATTTTTCGTACCTATAATTGTGGTGATCGCTGGAGGACCCCAAGGTACGTTAAATTCTTTTTTTTCTTTAGTTAGAACACGTAGTTTAAAGCATCCATAAATGTTTATAGTTTTTTTTATACCTCCTTGTTTGTTGCATCATTTTGTAAATAAACTTTAAGGGCAAAACCTCTCAAAAGATAAGGGAAGGGATTTCATCAATCTTTCCTTAGCCCAAAAACAATTTAATCCCTCATTTTGCATACCTTGCCTTTAATAAAATTAATTAGACGTTTGCCCCTAGGAATCTCACGCTCAATTAGGAAGGTGCTTAAGAAACGAAGTAATCTTTAATTATTCTTACTTTTTGGTGTCTAGGAAAGCGAAAGCTGACCTGGCCAATTAAGGTTTGGTGTCTAGGCTGGTGTTTAGCCTCTTGGCAATGCTTGCACCTACCTGGCCAAGCCGGTTCGAATAATTATTGATTTACCTAGTTTTTGGTAGCCCTTACGGTTAGGAGCAAGGCCTAGTTATTTTATTAGGGTACCCTAGGTTTAGGATTTTTCTTTTAATTTTACACCCTTTCTTTTTGTGTGTTTTAATTTATCGCACTTACTTGCTACGTGTTTCCTTTTGTGGTTTATGCGAACTACGTGGATTAGGGATAATTCTTCTAGACTAGTGAGATCATTTGAGATTTCTTCATCGTCTAATTCCGAGTCTTTTGATTATTCCGAACCTGTAGTAAACATGGCCATGTCTCTAAGGGACCATTGCTATCCTACTCGTTCCGCCCAACCTTCGTGTATCACCCTTCCTCCCGTTAATGGTAATAATTTCGAAATAAAAGCTCACCACATCAATATGTTACCTAAATTTAACGGGAGCGAGGGTGAGGACCCGTATCTCTTTCTTCATGAATTTGAGGAAGTTTGTGCCTTACAAAAGCTCCAACAATTAACCGAGGACTCGATTAGGCTTAGACTCATTAATTTTGCGCTTAAAGAAAATGCTAAGAAATGGTTGTATAGCCTACCGGTTAATTCTATTTCCACGTGGGAGGGATTTGTGGTAATTTTTCTTAAAAAATATTTTCCAAACCATAAGACTACAAGAATTACAAACGAGATAAATCAATTTCATCAAAAGGAAAATGAGTCTTTTTGGAAATATTTTGATCGTTTCAAAAATCTTTTATCACAATGCCCCCACCATGGAATAGAAAAATGGAGGCTTTGTAAGATCGTTTATGAGGCCTTAGATGGACCAACAACCGCATTGTTGGAATCTATGTGCCAAGGAAAATTCATGGAGAAAGATGAAGACGAGGGTTGGAAATTTTTCGAAGAATTAGCCGAGAAGACCATGTTGTGGGAGTCTACTAGGGAACCATAAGACTACAAGAATTACAAACGAGATAAATCAATTTCATCAAAAGGAAAATGAGTCTTTTTGGAAATATTTTGATCGTTTCAAAAATCTTTTATCACAATGCCCCCACCATGGAATAGAAAAATGGAGGCTTTGTAAGATCGTTTATGAGGCCTTAGATAGACCAACAACCGCATTGTTGGAATCTATGTGCCAAGGAAAATTCATGGAGAAAGATGAAGACGAGGGTTGGAAATTTTTCGAAGAATTAGCCGAGAAGACCATGTTGTGGGAGTCTACTAGGGAACCATAAGACTACAAGAATTACAAACGAGATAAATCAATTTCATCAAAAGGAAAATGAGTCTTTTTGAAAATATTTTGATCGTTTCAAAAATCTTTTATCACAATGCCCCCACCACGGAATAGAAAAATGGAGGCTTTGTAAGATCGTTTATGAGGCCTTAGATGGACCAACAACCGCATTGTTGGAATCTATGTGCCAAGGAAAATTCATGGAGAAAGATGAAGACGAGGGTTGGAAATTTTTCGAAGAATTAGCCGGGAAGACCATGTTGTGGGAGTCTACTAGGGAACCTAACAAGTCTAATGAGTCGTCTAGTTCATCTAAGGGTTTGCATTCGATTGGGAGTTCGATTGCAACCGATGCCAAATTAGCCACTCTAACTAGGAGACTCGAAGCCCTAGAAACTAGTAAGGCCCCCTCAAATGTGTCTATGTGCCCTAATTTTAATCAAGGTTTTTCGGACTATCCCGCTTTTGATCAAGTTAATGCGGTGTCTCAACCACCCACTAGGAACGACCCGTTTGCAATCCCGGGTGGAGGAATCACCCGAATTTCTCGTGGAACCAAAGCCAAAATTACCAAAATCAACCTTCTTTTCAACCTTCTTTTCAAAATACTCCATCTTTTCAAAGGCCTATTCAAAATTCTTTCTCGACTCCAAATCAAGGTCCCTTTCCAAACCCTACTCAAAATCTCAGTCCTTATCCAACTCAACTTTCTTATTCAAATCAAGCACCCGCCCACCCACCCGGCTTTAATGAGTCAGATAAGAGACTTAATTCTTTGGAAAAGACTCTTGATGCGCTTTTGAAATCAACGATTAATTTGGCTCAATCTCAACAGACCTTCATGCAAACCATGACTCAAGATAGGCAAATTTTGAATGCTAGTACTCAAGCCTTATCTAAGTTTGAGGTTCAAGTGAGTCAATTAGCCAACGCCATGTGTGAGCGAGAAATGAATAAGTTCCCGAGTCAACCGGAGGTCAACCCTAAATTCCCTATAAACCAAAGACCTCACGAAAATGTTAATGCTATCATCTCTCTTAGGTCGGGAAACCAAGTTAATAATCAAGTAGGTGTCGAGTCTTCCAAGGAAGAAGAAGAAGAAGAGTCAAATGTTGAACCGAACCCTACACTTGATCATCCAAACCTTACTCCATCTATTCCCACACCTTCACCACTCGAACCTTCATCATCGAAATCCACTCTCGAGTCATCAAATTCTTCTCTTAAATGATCATCCTCACCACCAAACAAATCTTCGAATATCGTTCCACTTTCCACTTCTCTTCCCGATGTGTCTAACGAACGAGTCTTTAAGCCTAAAGCTCCTTATCCTCAACGACTCATCCCTCGCAAACAATCACCTCAAGTAGAGAAGATTATGGAAGTTTTCAAACAAGTCGAGATTAACATTCCTCTTTTAGATGCCATTCAACAAATTCCTTCGTATGCCAAGTGTCTAAAAGATTTATGTACTAACAAGCGATCCACCCACGTTCCTAAGAAAGCCTTTTTGACGTCTCATGTCAGTTCAATTCTTTCAAATCAAATTCCTGTGAAATATAAGGACCCCGGTTGTCCTACTATTTCATGTGTCATATGCAATACTTTCGTGGATAAAGCTTTACTCGACTTAGGTGCTAGTGTCAATCTCCTTCCATTTTCTGTCTACCAAGCCCTAGGGTTAGGTGAGCTGAAGCAAACGAATATGACCCTTCAATTAGCTGATCGTTCTATTAAAATACCTAAGGGAATAATTGAGGATGTGCTAATTAAGGTTGATGAATTCATCTTTCCGGTTGACTTTGTTGTCCTCGAGACCCAACCCGTAACGAATCCTAAGAACCAAATCCCGATTATTCTAGGACGACCTTTTCTTGCTACATCCAATGCCTTGATTAATTGTAGGGATGGTTCGATGAAACTCACCTTTGGTAATATGACAATTAACCTTAACATATTTAATGTCGAAAAAGAACCCAATGAGCTTTACGAGCAACCAATAGCGGTTAATCTTGTTGATGACATTGTTAATTGGTCTAGCTTTGAGGATAGTGAGATTGAGTCTCTTCTCAACGAGGATTTCAAAGTCAACTATGAGTCTAATCGAGAGTATGCTGATTCTTTAAGGGATATGACTTCGGAAGAGATGTTGAGAGAGTTGGATGCCATTTGTTCCCCGTGGGAGACCAAACCCGAGGATGCTATTGTTGAACCCATTGTTAAAACTTCTGTTGGTGAACCACCTACATTCGGTGAGTTCTTAGGGGATTTGTTAGAAAATTGTTCCAAGTATGAGACCCCACCCGAGGTTGTTTGTAGTGAGCCCGTTCTTCACACTTCCGTTCTTAAGAGTCTCGTGGGTACACCACCCGCATTTGCCTTAACTCTTTATCATCCCGAATTTGATCAACAGCCGTTAGGGAAAGAGGAACCCTTGTCTCATGTTATTCCTAGTGATTCTAACCCTAACCAGACTTTCATTATCTCTAATTTGCTTAAACAAAATAAAGAAGTCTTAAGTTGGTTTAGGGAGAACACTAATGATTCTTGTACTAATAGGTTGAATGATCCCATATTGCTGGAGAAAATTTGTTCTAATCCAAATTTTCAAAAATGTCTTGAATTTTTCTCTCAGCTTCATCCCACTTTTCCCACCGGCATCGGCTAATTCAGTTTTATTCCTTTACCTCCCCTCGTGAAATTCAGGTATGGGGGAGGATTTGTGTGCGTGTGTGTGTTGTTTTCTTTCGTAATTTTTAGAAGTTTTCAGTCTCCGTCATCCCTTATCAGGTATTTCCTCACCTTTCTCATTTCTCTTTTCTTTTGCATTTGCATACATTGAGGACAATGCATGATTTAGGTATGGGGGAGGGTTTTTTGTGTAAATAGTAAAAATTGAAAAATCCAAAAAAAATCAAAAAATCAAAAAAATCAAAAAGAGTTCTTTTCGTTTTCTAGTCTTGTTAATTGATTGCTAGTTGCTTGATGCACCCTTGCATGCTATGATAATTTTATGATCCATTAGCTTTTGTTGAGAAGTGATTTGCTAAAGTTCTTGTTCACACACTTACACTAGCAAGGTGAAGCTAGTAGACTTATTTGAATTGTGCATGAAATTAGAAGTACATGATTAGGTGTAAGATGATTTGGTCTTCATGCTTTGAGTACAAGTAGGTGCATTGAGGATACCATTTCTTGAGATTGATTATGTTTTACCACACCAAGTGAGTTTTGAGCCTATATGCACATCTTTTGCATTTATATTCGTTTGCTTGAGTGTCCACTTGTCATTTGCATCGCTAGCACTTGTTTGAGTTCCTTCTTGAAATACATGACATTAATTGATGATAAAAGGATAAAGGCACTTAGGAATAACCTATATTTCCAAATTATCCACACCATTCTTATATGATCAATTAGTTAACCCTTTGAGCCTAATTATTTTCTTTCGGTGACACACCATATTACTCGCCTAAGACCTTTTTCTTGTTTAGCCTTACGTATTCTTGATCCCATTTTGTCAAAGGCTAGTAGGAACTTGAGGGAGCAATAAGGTGTATGAAATAGGGTTTACTATTGTTCATAACTTTTGAGGAAATATTTGTTGTTACCTTGATAGTCGATTTTCAAAGTTAAATCTAAGTGAGGATTATTGTTACATTTATCTTAGCTCTCATAAAAAAAATAATAATAAATAAAGAAAAATGAAAAAAAAATGAAAATGAAAAAAAAATGAAAAAAAAAGAATAAAGAAAAAAAAAAGAAAAAAAAAAGAATATATATACATGAGAGCATACTTATGTTTTTTGTAATCCTCCTTCATTGCGACTATTCAAGGCTTTTTGTTGAAAATAAAAATAAATTGTGTGGGGAGGAAGTTTGGTGTTGTGCATGATATTCATGGTTACTACTAGCTTTTGACACTTCACCTTGCTTTGGCCTTTCTTGACATACCTTGTCCCTAGCCCCATTACAACCCTAATAAAGACCTTTTGATTGTCATTATTAATGTATGTTGTGATTTAAGTTGGGATGATACCAAGTGTCAAGCATGCATTTGATTTTGTTGGAATTGAATGATACACTTACCCTTGTTCTTGAGTGAATATTCTTTTGTGAGTGAAAGGTGAGGTATTGCTTATTTGTTTTTTTCATATGAGATCTCAAGTTTTGACTCTGATTTGTGCTCTTGTAGACTTAACATGGTTACCAATAATTTTTGCATTTGACATGAACTTATAATCACTCTTGCATGGTTCTTTGAGTAGACTATGTGAATCCTTGCACTTTCCACACCAAGACTTTGCAACTTCATTTTGATTCTTAAGTTGATGTATCATGAGAGGACATGTATGTGTGGTGTGCATTGCCATGTGATCTTTTATACAAGCTAGATGGATTTTGTGGGTACATTCACTATAGGCCCTCACGAGACCTCACTCGTCCACTAGGGCTGCCTAGGGGTTTAAAGGGCTTGTTGCATATGCCAAATGCAACCGTCACACCTACGAAAAGGAGTATAGGACTTTGCATTTAGATTTTCATTTTGTTTTTATTTTCCTCGAGGACGAGCAAAAGATAGGTATGGGGACATTTGATAAGTGCATATTTTTGCATATTTTTATTACCTATTTATTGCTTGAACTCGTGTTTTAATAATTTATTTTGTTGCATTTCAGGAAAATTGTAAATAAATAAAGAAATGACAAAATAAATAAATAAAGTGCAAGGAAGGGAAAAAGGAGGAAGAAAAAGGACCAAAAATGAAAGAAGGAAAAGAATTAGGAGCTTGGAGCAAAAGGAATATTTCAAGACAAGTGGAAGGTGGAGATCATCCCAACACATTAGAAAAGTGTATGGCCAAGATCAACTCTTCAAAGCTTTAGGGGGAAGGAAACAAATAGATGGCTAGGATTTCACCACCACACAACCCAAATGTATGGTGGGGATTTACCCAACACCCCCCTTAACCCCAATTCCTATCCTATAAATACCCCCTCACCCCCCTTGTATTTAGTAACTTAGATTTTAGGGTAGTTTTATTTTATTGTATTTCTTTTCTTAGTTTCAAATCTTGTAAACACTCTTTTTACTTTTAATGCAGTTTCATTTTCTATAATTTCTTGTCTTGCTCTTTCATTATTGTTGCCTTGTTTCGTTATTTTCATAAACCCGTTGCTAATCACTTGGGGTTGAAAATAACGAAACATTAATTTCGTGTTCCTGGTTTTAATTCGTAATTTTGCCCCTTTAAAAATCCATTTTATTGCGGGCCATTTAATTCTCATTCCAATTTCCTTAAAATAATTTTTTTTTCTTTATTTCGTAATTGATTTCTTAAATTTTCGTAGTTAATTTTCAAAAAAAAAAATTAGTTTTATAAAAATTTCATTACGAATTTTCTGTTTTTTAAACCACTTTTATTTGAGTACATTCGAAACCATTACTTTGAAAACCCCTGTTTTTTTTTCCTTTGCTCAAACAAAACCCAGAAAAAAAAATCTCTCTACCTCTCTCTCTCTCTCTCTCTCTCTCTCTCTCTCTCTCTCTCTCTCTCTTCTTTCCCCCCCCACAAATCCTCCAACACGCCTCAATTCTTCTCTGTTTCTATTTTCCTGTTCTTCGATTCATACACAAATCTGCAAACCCCTTTTGTTTACACTAATATCAGTTTGGGTGTTCGAATTAAATGTAGAATTGGGTTCTGTGGTTAGTTTGTTTTCGCTGAATTCTTTGGAATGATGAACTGTTTGCCGCGAGTTGTAGTATTGTTGTTGTTCGAATTATAGTGTTTTTTTATAAATTATAGTGTTTTTGCCGTGAGTTGTGATTTTCTGCGTGTAATGATCTGCTGTTCGAGTTCTTAGTTTGCTCCGTTCTGTTTTCTGGAAATTGTTTATATCTTTTGTTGCCCAAATCAGTCCCAGGAATGTGTTCGTTGTATTGTATGCGTTGTATTGAATTGTTGATTTCTACTGTTGTTAGCTGTCGATTCATGTGCTGTGTTCTGAGCTCGATTTGAATTCGCTGTGTTGTTTTTTTTATTGAGTTGTATTGCTTGCTGATTCGCAGTGAGATGTTGAAGTTCAGAGTCGACTGGGTTTACTAAGAAGTTTTCTAATGACTGTGTTTGGTTTAATGAGTTGGTAGAATGTTGGCTTTTGTTTTTTTTAGTAGTTTTCGAATTGATGCGTTTGTGCGGATAATTTCTGTGTTTATTTGTGTCAAGTTTTCTGAGCTACTACTCAGTTGACTCGGGCGAGAAAAATGCTATTGGTGGGTTATGGCTAATTAAATTTATAAACGCATCATGTCTAATTTTTTTAAAAATTATTTGTAAATAAATTTTCATTTAAAAAAAAGGATTTGTTTAAATAAAAATGTTTTAGAAAAAAAAAGGTTTTTAGTTTAAATCTTGGAATAATTTAGTTTATTTTTGTTCTTTTCAATTTTTAATTAGCTAGTTTAAAATTAGAATAAATTTAATTTTCTTTAGAAAATAGTTTAATTTTCTTTTAGGAATTAAATAGTAAAAATTGAATTTTCCAAAATCCAAAATTGTTCTAATTCGATTAAATTAAAATTTAAGGAATGCGAAAACATTCGTCCCTGTGGAACGTATCATAAATTTTACAACGAAACGAATTGTGCACTTGCGATTCAAATGTCTTAATTAATTTTTAGCACAACAGTATGCGAGGTTGAATGCCCCAAGAAGCCAAATCCTGATGGAGATAGAAAAGGACAGGGACGTGAGATGGCCGAAGCCACTAAGGACTGATCCTGAGAAAAGAAACAAGAATCAGTACTGCCGGTTCCACAAAGATGTGGGACACGATACCGATGATTGTAGACAATTGAAAGATGAGATTGTGTTCTTGATCCGTAGGGGAAAATTGAATAAATTCTGCAAAGATGGGGATCGGGGAAACCCAAGGCGGGATTATGATAGGAAAGAATAGGATCTTAATCGCAATCTGTAACCCCGGGGGCCGGTGATAAACATGATCTTTGGTGGCCCAACAGCGGCCGGGACAAGTAGAAATTCCAGAAAGGCGTATGCACGAGAAGTGATGCACATCACCGAAGTGTGCAAAGACGGAAGTCTCAATTGGATTCGATGATTCGGACTTCGAAGGGGTGAAGTTTCCCCGTGATGATCCACTGGTTATCTCGCCTGTGATAGGCAACTCCCAAGTGAAGAGAGTCTTGATTGATAATGGGGCATCAGTGGACATTCTATTCCATGATGCCTTCTTGAAGATGGGATATACTGAGTCTCAGTTGACACCATCAAACATGCCCATATATGGGTTCAACGGAGTGGAGTCGAAAGTTGAGGGGGAAATTCAGCTACCCATGACTATAGGGCAAGAGCCACGGGAGGCTACTCAGATGTTAAATTTCTTGGTTATCAAAGCCACGTCCACATAAAATGCTATCCTAGGTAGGACGGGACTTCATGCTTTTAAAGCGGTTGCCTTTACCTATAATTTAAAGATTAAGTTCCCAACCAGAAATAGAGTAGGAGAAGAGAAAGGAGATCAAAAGATGGCAAGGAGTTGTTATGTGGCCGCACTGAGGCCGGATGGAACTGGGGGGCAGGTGATAAGTGGACTTTATATCCACTTGGAATACTTCATATCGGCTTAAATTGATTTCTTGACCTCGAGTGTGTGGTATTTGTGTCGTGTTTTAGTGAAGCTTGTGCAGGACTACTAGTACATGCAGGAAAGTACTTTTCCATGAGTAACTGGTGTTTTTAATGAATTATGGAAAAAACAAGGTGCTAGAGAGAAGAATGCATGATGAAAGAAGCAATTAAAGGAAACTCAGGACCTTAGCTGGTAGGTTCAGGGTCTGAATTGGACAGGGATATTTCAAGCAGTAAACTCAAGTCCTGAGCTGGTAGGCTCAGGGCCTGAGGGAATCAAGGATGTTTTTAAAGTAAACTCAGGACCTGAGGTCTGAGGCTCAGGGCCTGAGCCTGACGGGAATTAAATATTAAATTGGTCTCGAATTCGATTTTTAATAAGATTTTTGGACGTTTTCTTGTTGGGCAAGACTCTAGGGCCTATATAAACACATTGTATCATTGTAATTTGTATCGTTACATATCATAGCATAGATTTGCAAGGAAGAAAAGGGGAGAAAGATTCAACGCTCGTGACAAGCAACGGATCTAGATCTACTTCATCTTTTGTATTCTTTTCTTAGGCGCTATTCTGGATTCTAGATTTGTTTTCTCAACTCTTTGTTTTATTAATATTATTATTTTCATTCATACCTTGTTTCATATCATGTTTTTATCAAATCCCATGATGACGAGCGGTTCGATTATGAACTAATCGTTGTCATGGGATCCTAATGGATTTATTTATGGATCTCTAGTATCTTGATGCTTTAAAAGATCTTTGTGTGATGTATAATTGATATCCTCATGTGGTTATGCTTAATTGATAGATGCGTCGTGAAAATCTAACCTGTTAATCTCTTGTGAAGTGAAAGTGGATCTTGAGATTTAGAACTTGCCATGCTAGCATAGGTTTATGATAGTTTATCATTATAATTCGTAGTGTAAGATGAAAATACTTATACTGCCCTGTGTGATCTTTATGGATAACTTGATCTTCATCCCTTATGTTTTCAAATTCTATAGACATATAGGGTCTAAGCATAATTGGTGTCTATTCATCTTCTATCTATTTTATGGATGTATGGATAGTTTGGTATACGGATGCTGACAGGTAGCGTGTACTTGTTTCGTGTTATTGATCAGATATCAACCCATTGCATATAGAGATTAAAGGCATCAGATCTAAGTGAAGTAATTAATGAAGTTAGGATCCCATGTTTATTCTCATATAAGTAATTCAGTTTTAAAATCTCAGTAGATAATTGATTCTTAGTTTGATAATTTGCCTCTTAGTTTAATTTAGATAATCAAAATCCTCAGTTTGTTATTTGTCTTAGCAGTGAGTTATAACCATACATTGTTGAATAGGTGCATTAACTGAAAAGAACTTAACCAGATCTCTGTGGAACGAACTTGAATTATATTACTTATGACCACGTATACTTGCGTGATATTGTGTAAACAAGTTTTTGGCGCCCCTGCCGGGGATCATCAGTGTTTTATTTTTTAGTTTATGTGCTTGTCATCAGTGGTCGTTAGAGTTCACTGACTTGGATTGTTTTACTTATAGAGTTGTTAGGTCGGTGTGTTTCAGGTACTTGAATGTTTGAAAATGGCAGGCGAGGAGTTGCCATGGTGGGCATATTCGAGGACATCCATCCTCAACAGTACCAGCAAGATGTTCCAAATATGTCATATTTCTTTGGTAGTGAAGAGTTTCAACATCAGCAACCTACTCCTATTTTTCAGTCAGATGAGGTTGATGTAATGGAGGAGATTAGGATGCTTGCAAAGAGTAATGAGGAGTCTATCAAATCTTTGGAGACACTAGCTGCTCAAGTTTTGAGAGCCTTGGAACAAGAGAAACAACAATTCATACTAGAGGCAATTCCAGAAAATAACGGTGACTTGGAGCAAGGTACTACATGTATAATTGAGGAAGACAAATTCCAAGGTGAGGTGAGCGTTCACAAGCCATGTGAGGAATTTGATCATGCCAGTATGGTGGATGATTTGGAAAGGGCACTATTTGGGATAGACACTGGTGAGTTACAAAAATTTCAAGAATTGGTATGTGCGTACCAAGAGGCTGATGACCATGGGAAAGATGCAGGTCTTCTACTTGTCTCAGATTATAAAGATGGAGGTAACGCATTAGAGCCAATGGAGGAAGTTCTCTTTGAGGAACCAAAGGCTTCAGCAACTTACATTTACCATCCTCCTTTATATTCAAGCGAAGCCCGCGAATGTGTGTTATTCTACAAATTGACAGATTTTGGGTCAACCGATGAAGGCATTGGAATAGGTCATAGTTGTTATACGAATAGGCCAAGCGAGGAGAAGGGGCAGAAAGTGTGCCGCCGTGATGACGATGAAGTCTCACGAAGAGATGACCAGGCCAACTATTATCATCCTTAATGGAGGCTTGGACGTAGTCAAGCTAATTGACTCTAAACAAGCGCTTCATGCAAGGCAACCCATGTGGTCCCGACGATTAGGTATGTGTTCTACTTTCTCTTGTATTACCTTCCACTCAATGCGAACATTGAATATTTCAAGTTTTTGTGGTTTGGGGGATAAGTAGTGTATATGTAGTTATTTGTGATTATGTGTTAGTGTGCTCATATAGATATCACATTTTGCATATTAGTAGTAATTCATGCATGTATGTGCGTATTATTTATGTTTGTTTCATATAGGACATTCTGTTATTTTATTTTTATACCATGTGAGTCCAATTTAGTTGCATTTTCATGCATGCATGGTTCATGATCCCTTAGGATGAGCCAATTCTGATTGGTAGGTAGATGTTTTATTGAGTTTGGTAATGATGAATAGATGGTTGATTTATAGTTCTTATGAAATTGACTTGCATGCTTCAGAAACACAATCTTTACACAGTCTCATTAGGTTGCTTTTGGTCTAGATTGAGGTCATGCTTGTTTGGTTGTTTTAGGTTTAATCACTTGATTATATTTAGAATTTTCGTTATTCCCTTGATGGCCTAGAACACTAAAGTCTAAGTTTGGGGGAAACTAGGGATTTCTTGCTAATTGTTAATACTTGTCAATAATGGTTAGGCGTCAAATGGCTAGTAGCCGGCTCATATTCATATGAGTAGTCTAGGGTTGGAGATGAGAATTCTCACTCCAGATTGCATTTTGAAAAAAAAAAGAAAAAAAGAAAAGAGTCATATAAATAGTTCAATTATTAAATGTAGAATTAACCAGGGTAAGCTCTTTAATACTCGAGCAATTAAGTTCGCGGGGACTTTGTGCTTAGTGACCTAAGGCTTTTTATAGTCTGGGATCCACTAACCCAACGCTCGCTACATGGGTATTATTGTATAAGCCTTTTGAGGTCTCATCCATTGCACGGTTAAATAGGCATGCTTGTATATTATGTGTCGTAGTTGTTGTTAGTAATAAATCATGGATTTCTGGCTAACTCAGATGAGTATGGAGGTGTCTTTATGTTATGAAGTGTTTACCGTCTATTTTAGTTATAACCCTGTGATTATCTTGGCGAAGAATAGGTATGATCTTTGATCTAGTTTTGGGAGTATTTCTGATGAGCATCGCACACACGCACATTTTTGTCCATGTATTGTGAGTATACGGGAACTTAGTCGAGCTCTATTCGGAGTTAGTTGCATTCTTTGAGATATTTACTTGCTAGTTGGTTTTGGTTAGTCAAAAGGGGATCTTTCCATTTTCATATTAGTTGCATTCATGCATTGCATTGTTTTCGCATTGTTTAGTTAGATGGATTTTGTGGGTACATTCACTATACGCCCTCACGAGACCTCACTCATCCACTAGGGGTACCTAGGGGTTTAAAAGGCTTGTTGCATATGCCAAATACAATCGTGATCACCTACGGAAGTGGTACTAGTTAGTTGTATATAGTTTTATTTGTTTATGCTTGAGGACAAGCATCGGTTTAAGTTTGGGGGTGTGATAAGTGGATTTTATATCCACTTGGAATGCTTTATATCGGCTTAAATTGATTTCTTGACCTCGAGTGTGTGGTATTTGTGACGTGTTTTAGTGAAGTTTGTGCAGGACTACTAGTACAGGCAGGAAAGTACTTTTCCATGAGTAATTGGTGTTTTTAATGAATTATGGAAAAGACAAGGTGCTAGAGAGAAGAATGCATGATGAAAGAAACAATTAAAGGAAACTCAGGACCTTAGCTGGTAGGTTCAGGGTCTGAATTGGACAGGGATATTTCAAGTAGTAAACTCAGGACCTGAGCTGGTAGGCTCAGGGCCTGAGGGAATCAGGGATGTTTTTAAAGTAAGCTCAGGAGCTGAGGTCTGAGGCTCAGGGCCTGAGCCTGACGGGAATTAAACATTAAATTGGTCCAGAATTCGATTTTTAATCAGATTTTTGGACGTTTTCTTGTTGGGCAAGACTCTAGGGCTTATATAAACACATTGTATCATTGTAATTTGTATCGTTACATATCATAGCATAGATTTGCAAGGGAGAAAAGGGGAGAAAGATTCAACGCTCGTGACAAGCAACGGATCTAGATCTACTTCATCTTTTGTATTCTTTTCTTAGGCGCTATTCTGGATTCTAGATTTGTTTTCTCAACTCTTTGTTTTATTAATATTATTATATTCATTCATACCTTGTTTCATATCATGTTTTCATCAAATCCCATGATGACGAGCAGTTCGATTATGAACTAATCGTTGTCATGGGATTCTAACGGATTTATTTATGGATCTCTAGTATCTTGATGCTTTAACAGATCTTTGTGTGATGTATAATTGATATCCTCGTGTGGTTATGATTAATTGATAGATGCGTCGCGAACATCTAACCTGTTAATCTCTTGTGAAGTGAAAGTGGATCTTAAGATTTAGAACTTGCCATGCTAGCATAGGTTCATGATAGTTTATCATTATGATTCGTAGTGTAAGATGAAAATACTTATACTGCCCTGTGTGATCTTTATGGATAACTTGATCTTCAACCGTTATGTTTTCAAATTCTATAGACATATAGGGTCTTAGCATAATTGGTGTCTATTCATCTTCTATCTATTTTGTGGATGTATGGATAGTTTGGTATACGTATGCTTATAGGTAGCATGTACTTGTTTCGTGTTATTGATCAGATATCAACCCATTGCATATAGAGATTAAAGGCATCAGATCTAAGTGAAGTAATTAATGAAGTTAGGATCCCATGTTTATTCTCATATAAGTAATTCAGTTTTAAAATCTCAGTAGATAATTAATTCTTAGTTTGATAATTCGCCTCTTAGTTTAATTTAGATAATCAAAATCCTCAGTTTGTTATTTGTCTTAGCAGTGAGTTATAACCATACATTGTTGAATAGGTGCATTAACTGAAAAGAACTTAACCAGATCTCTATGGAACGAACTTGAATTATATTACTTGTGACCACGTATACTTGCATGATATTGTGTAAACAGCAGGTCCTCCCGATCGAGGATATGGATGTCCGTGAGAATGAGGAACATAGGGGAAAACCAGCAGGGGACTTGGTTCCCATACCTTTGGAATTGGGAGATTCTGAGAAGGTTACTCACATCGGGGCATCTTTGAAAGACCCCTTGAAAAGCAGGTTGATTGCTTTCTTGTAAGACAATAATGATGTTTTTGCGTGGACAGCAGCTGATATGCCAGGGATAGATCCCCAATTGATAACACACAGCTTGAATGTGGATCCAAACCGGAAGACGGTGAAACAAAAGAAGAGGAATTTTTCACTCGAGAGACAAGAAGACATAAAACAAGAGGTTGACAAGCTACTAGAGGCAGGGTTCATCGAGGAAATACAGTTCCCGAAATGGCTGGCCAATCCCGTAATGGTCAAAAAGACCAATGGAAAATGTTGGATGTGTATAGACTTCACTGATCTGAACGATGCATGCCCAAAAGACTATTTTCCCTTGCCAAGGATTGATACACTGATAGATGCCACGGCTGGGCACGAAATGTTAAGCTTCATGGATGGCTTCAGCGGCTACAACCAAATCAAGATGCATAAGGATGACATTCCTAAGGTATCCTTCATCACTGATTTTGGTGTCTATTGTTATCTAGTCATGGCTTTTGGGTTGAAAAATGCAGATCGCTCATCTCATTGGAAAGACTATGGAGGTTTATGTGGATGATATGTTGGTGAAAAGCCTACACAAGGCAGATCTCATTGAGCACCTACGAGAGGCGTTTGAACTGTTGAGACACCATAAAATGATGTTGAACCTAGCCAAGTGTGCTTTTGGTGTTGGGTCAGGGAAGTTCTTGGGTCTTATGGTGTCAAAGCGGGGAATCGAGGCTAACCCCAACAAAATCAAGGATATTTTGGACATGGAACCACCACATTCTATAAGGGACGTACAGAAGTTAACCGGGAGGATTGCTGCGCTGGGGAGGTTCGTCTCCAAATCCAGGGACAAGTGTTTGCCATTCTTTAAAACTCTGAAGAAGGTAAAAAACTTTGAATGGACAGAGGAAAGCCAGGAGGCCTTTGAGCAGGTGAAGAAGTATATGGCTGAAGCCCTGCTGTTGGCCAAGCCAAGCATGTGGGAAATCCTCTTTCTCTACTTGGCAATTTCGGATCAAGCTGTGAGTGCGGTGTTGGTAAAAGAGGAAGACAAGATTCAGAAACCTGTATACTATGTGAGAAAAGTTTTACACGGAGCGGACTACTCCACTATTGAGAAGTTTGCCTTAGCATTGGTAAATGCCTCTAGGAAATTACGACCCTATTTTCAGGCACACAAAATCGAGGTCCTTACAGGACAGCCACTGAGGAATATTTTGCACAGCCCTAAAGCCAGTGGTAGGATCATCAAGTGGACAATCGAGTTGGGAGAATTCGATATTAAGTATAAGCCAAGGACGGCCATCAAAGCTCAAGCACTCGCTGACTTCGTGGTTGAATGCACCATTGACAACCAAGAAGACGGGGGGCAGGAGATACCTCAGGAAGGCAATAAGGAGGACAAGGAACCTGTGATGGAGGAGAAAGAATTCTGGATGGTATATTTTGATGGGGCATCAAAAACAAAAACAAGTGGTGCAGGTCTTGTCCTGCAAAGTCCCGATGGATTTATGATTGAATACGCCCTAAAGTTGGACTTCCCAACAACAAATAATGAGGCAGAGTATGAAGCTTTGATAGCTGGACTTGGTTTGGCAGGAGCACTAAGGGTCAAAAATCTTAAAGTTTACGGAGATTCAAGGCTAGTTGTGGCCCAAGTCAATGGAGAGTTTTAGGCAAGGGATGAAACCATGGCCAAGTACTTAAGGTTAGTGAAAGCAGTGATGACTCAATTTGATGAGTGTTACATAGAGCATATTCCGAGGGAAGAGAACACCAAGGCTGATGCCTTATCTAAGTTTGCTTCCTCCGAGATAGAGAATTACTCTGGTAGTGTCTACTTCCAAGTTCTGAGAACCCCTACTATCGATGCGAAGTTGGTTGCACCTATCGGGGTAAGGGAATGTTGGATAGATCCCATAAAAGCACACCTTGAGACCGGTTGGCTCCCGACCAATGCCATGGAGGCACGAAAATTATCTGTGAGGGCGTTGAGGTATGCTTTGATTGAAGGGATACTCTACAAGAAGTCTTTTGTGATTCCGTACCTAAAGTGTTTGAGGCCCGAAGAGGCCAAATCAGCTATTGAGGAGGTCCATGAGGGAATTTATGGACAACACTTGGGGGGCAGGGCCCTAGCTCACATGATAGTCAGACTCGGATTCTATTGGCCTGAGATGATGGCTGATGCTAAGGAATACGTGAAAAGGTGTGATCGGTGCCAGAAACATGCACCAGTGGTTAGGCAGCCACCCGAGATGTTGACATCCGTCAACTCCCCCATTCCTTTCGCTATGTGGGGGATGGATATACTTGGGCCCTTTCCAATGGCCACTGCTCAAAGGAAGTTCCTGGTTGTAGCTATTGATTACTTCACGAAGTGGATTGAGGCCAAACCTTTGGATAAAATTACAACCAAGCAAATCATGCAATTCTTCTGGGATAATGTCATATGCAGGTATGGAATACCACAAATCCTCGTTACGGACAATGGGTTACAATTTAACAACAAAGAGTTCAGGGACTATTGTTATAAGAATGGGATTGAGCTTCGGTTTACCTCAGTCACCCACCCTCAAGCTAATGGGCTAGCTGAGGTTGCTAATCGAATAATCCTTGATGGACTTAAGAAAAGGGTGGAACGCTCTAGGAACACTTGGGTGGATGAGTTACTACCCATACTCTGGGCATACCGCACCATATGCAAAGTGACTACTGGGGCAACTCCATTTATGTTAGCTTACGGAGCTGACGCTGTGGTACCCGTGGAAATTATGCATGCATCTCCACGGGTGGAAGCCTTCAAACCAGACACTAATGAAGAAGGAATGAGGTTGGCCCTTGACCTGATAGATGAGGTGAGGGATGAAGCCCATGCTAGGAATGTTGAACATCAGAAGAAAGCTTCTTTCTACTATAACCTAAGGGTGAAAGAAAGGTTCTCCCGTCAGGGGGACTTAGTACTTCGAAAGGTTGAAGCATCCGGAGTTGGACGGAAGGGGAAGCTAGCCCCAAATTGGGAAGGCCCATACCGAGTCAAAGGAACACTGGGACGTGGATCGTACAGGTTGGAGACTTTGGAAGGGAACGAGGTGCCTCGCACTTGGCATGCCTCTAACCTCAAGGTCTATTATGTTTAATTATCCTAATAAGGATGCTGATTAAAGTTATTAGGAGAGTAGAAATAAGGTCGACGAAACCATTTCAGAGTTTTTAAACTCCGAGTAGGAAGTAGGGTATTTTTGTAAGGCCTGGACCCATTTCAGGATTTATTTATATGATTATGCAGTTTGATTTTCAATATTCCTCTTGTTTACATTCTATGTCTGGTATGTATCAATGCATAAATAAATTGCAAGCTTGTAAAAAGCCAAATACAAATGACAAAATCAATAAAGGAAAGTTAAAAAATGCATAAATAAATAAGCCCGAAAGCTATAAGTTAAGTTTTACAAAACGAGATAATAAATCAAATGCCACGCAGGGCAGGAATAAAAAGCTAAGTATCAACCCCCTTAGAAGAAGCCGACCCCTCCGCGCTTCCTTGAGTCTTTGAAACCTCTGCAGACCTAGTGGGAGATGTCTTGGTAGTATTTGAGGCTCTCCGGAGAGGGGAAGCTTCGGGATCAAGAATCCTATCACCGTCTCCCATATGCTCATCCCCACCTTCTTCCTCCTCAACGGGAGGAGGAAGAGGATGTGGACTCGGAAAATCCTCAGGATAAAACAATCCAGGATACTTTTTAAGCACCGCCGCCAAAGCCTCATCCGAACCATCTGTATACTGGACTGGATAGAGAACCTCATCATGTCTCTCCATCAAGGTCTGAAAATCCTCAGAGTCCATGTACTCATCGATGAGCTCTTCCTTCTTCGCCCGTAGGTACACCAACTCAGCTTGGGTAGCCTCCAACTCATCCACCTTCCCCTTCAACTTGTCCTCGATCTCTCCACATCTCAATTTCTCTTTCTAAAACTTAGTCTCGAAAGACTTGGCTTTGTTTCTCCTGGCCTTGGCCTGGTGAGTCATGCTCTGGAAATGAACATTTTCCTGCAAGAATGTTAGTCTAATAAAAAATACTGCAACATCAACATTAGGAAATGGAAAGAGTGGTGAAGAGTAGCATACGGATGCCAGGGCTTGGGCTCCCAGGTGCTCAGCCTCCTCCATGTTTCCTCCCGATATAAAATCTTTGTAATCACAAGGAGTTATGGAATTTAGGGACCAATCCATCGAATGTTTTGTGGAGCCTACCACAGAGTCCTGCTTCCTGAAGCCCCACGGAGGCCTATACACCGTAGATTGAACATTGACCTGTACAGGCCCGTCTTCTTCATCTACAGCCACCAAGTCTTGCTTCTGCACCATATGAGGGCATAAAAAAGAAGGCTCTGTCGGCTTGCCCTTGTGTTAAGGGCTCGTTTTGCCCTCCTCATACGGGCAGTCTCCTCCTCACCAGGATCAGTAGCTCGCATTATTTTCATGGCAGCTGCATAAACAAGAAATAAAATGTTGATATAAGTTTATCTAAAAACGAAATAAATTCACAAAAGAATGGAAGTTACCCAAGTCTGAAACAGCAGAAAGGCCCACGGCCCTTAAAGATTCTTCGTTAATGAGATCCCAACACAAAGTTTCCCCGTTATCTTTGATAAGAGTTTCGTAGGCCGCTTGCTCTTCCGTGTTGAGGACAATTTTGTTAGGGTTGCCATCGGCCACCTTACCAAAAGTGCTTCGGAAAAGGGTGCCCCAATCGCCCCCTTTCCAAACCAAATACATAAACTCTTCTTTCCATTTAGGGTTGTTGTCAACAACCGAATGGCCGTTAATAATATATGGAATTTTAGGGCGCTGTCTAACATAGACCCACCCCGGTTGGACAGAAGAGCTATTACAAAACTGAAATATTTTCCTAAATAAAGGCACGGAAAGAGGGAAGTTGTTTCTTAAACATAAAACCATGAAACATAAAATAGATCGCCATGCATTTGGAGGAAGTTGACATGGACTTATTTGGACATCAGCTAAAAGTTTGGGAATGAAATCATGAAAAGGGAACCTAAGCTCGGCTATGAGGGCATCTCTAAAAGCACAAAGCCCATTAGGCCTCCAATGGCAAGGCCTGTCACCAGGCCCAGCCTTGACTAGTCTGTAAGGGGTTTTAATTTTATAAGTTTTGTTATAGCCCTTAATTATATCATCATCATGAAACTTGTTACAGCAGTTATAAGCATCTAAATCAGCTAAAGAGGGATAATCATCTCCGCGAAGGTTGATCATTTCAGTTAAACTCATATAACAGGAACGAATTTCGATATCGTTACCTCTTTTTGAAGCCGAGTTCATCTTTGCTAGATGCTGTGCTGATTTATCCGCCATTGATCTTCAAAGGTTGAGTGCTCTAGTCCCGAAGTCTTAATGTAGAAGATGAAGATGCAACAAAAACCCAGAAAATCTTTAAAGAAACCCAGAAACCGACGAGGAACTCGCCGGAAATTGAGGGAGGTGCTGGAAAAACCGCCGAAAATCGCTTTAACTTGAGGGAAATGTTTAAGAAAAATTTTAGAGGAAAGTAGAGTATATTAGAGTGAAATGAGAAATGAATCTCACTCCACTCTTTTATGGAAATTTTCTAACTGGCTGGTAGCCGGTTAAAATTCTAAGTGACCGGTGATAGCCGATTTGGGCCCATTGAAAGGCCCATAGTGTAACGCCCCAACTTCCCAATAATATAAATATAGTTTTAAAATAAATTATTGGATTTAATTAGATAAAAATGAATTTTTAATACAGGGAAATTTTGGAAAAAATTCGGCATGTAGTATTCGTAATACGGACTATCCACCTGTAATTTGAATCCAAACCAATTCATTCCAACACCAACAACAATTTCAACTACTAAAGAAATAATACAAACACATGTTCAACCTGTCCTAACTGATCAGGTGAACCATACCAAAATGCCCTTCCGATCAGAGCAAAGATCGGGGCATCACAATACCAACTAAAAACATAAACCTTGATAACAAAATAATAAGAAATAAATACAACCCCACTACTAACCCGGATCTCTAAACAGGTAGTGGTATGAAACAAGCAACTACTAACTAAATTATTACATTACAATACTAAATCCTTAATTAAAAGATACATACACTCCACAAATATAAATACAACCAACTAGAACTATTACACAAATTTTTTTTTACTGATACCTAAAAGTCCAACCTTCTAGCAGAGTGCAACTAGGCTGCCTAAGGTCCACAACAAGTTCTTCTCGGATATAGCTCCTACTTCATATCTTTTTCTTCTTTAACTGAAAAAAGGTTAGAAACAATAGCAAGGAGTGAGCCAAATGTTCAGCAAGTGATAAAAATAGAAATAAAGAATCCACAACTGTATGCTGACTACAACAATATAAGGGTACCAAAGAATATTCAGGATGTTCAGATTTTAATTCACAATCTCAAGATAAAACTGTCTGGCAATACTGTACTCTGTTTATGACATTTCAAAACCATCCTTTGAAAATTTCTAAAATCTTTCGTTTAAAGCAGAGATTCATCAATTCTTTTTTTTTTAAATAAACTTTCATTTTTAATACATTTAAATTTTATTGGAGGTTTTTCCCGACTCCGGACAATACGGGTGATCAGCCACGTAAATTCCCCAGCCCGGACACTCGGTCCGTCTGAACATAAAATTGGGTTCCCAATTAGGTAACACAGTGGCCTATAAGATGCTGGAATGGTCCCACCAGAACTACAGCATAAAATAAAACATGCTGGACCGGCGTCACCCGGCCTCTTACGCTCTCCAATCTGAAGGAATCCGTAGAAAACATTTTTGACGGAATCCCTCACAATAAATCTTCTAACTTTTAAAACCATTCATTTTCAAGTCCTTTATACTCACTGATAACAGATCAGCCCAGTATAAGGAATTTTTTTTAAAAAAATCTTTAATAAATAAGACATTTTGATTTTGCAATTATAAATGATTAAGGGTCAGGGAAGCAGTTAAGAGTAATTTCATAATATACACAAGGTAGAGGATTCAAGTATGATTATTTAGGATAAATGTTTGCCAAGCACCTGGTATTAAAAGGGTTGATGTAAAATAAATATTTAATTAAATCTGGTAGGTTTCAGTAAACAGGATTATATCAGCAAAAAAAAAGGGGTCATTAGCTAATAAGGAAATTAGGTAAGGGTTAGGGTTTTAGTCATAAGTTTCCAGGGAATTATAAGTAGGATTTTATTTTGGGTAATTTAGGAATTAAGTGAAAAGAAAAGGTTTATGACAGAGCAAGGCATGAATTATAATTTAAGGTTTATAGTTTAACAAGAATTAGAGTGATTTAGTGTGACAATAGGGTTCAAGAGTTTAAACAATCATTCATGGCATCAACAATAAGGTACGAGGGTTTAAACAATTAATTCACAAAGATAAATAACAGCGTACAAGAGTTAAGCAATGATTCATAGAGATAAGCAAGGTACAAGAGTTTCAACAATAATTTATAAAGAATAATTAACAAGGTACGAGAAATTCAACATTAATTTAGAAGGAACAACAATAAGTTATAAAAGTTTGAACAGAAATTCACAAGCAGTTGATGGAATCTGAACTTCAATATAAGGTTCGAGTCACTTGCCTTGACACAGTACTTTTACTCTAATCACTTAGTTCCACAAGTTCTCAGCCTTAGCCTTTCCTTTACTCCTTGAGTCTACGTCCTTCGGATCTACACATAAAACACTACTTCAGAATTCTATATAATGCTCAAACATCTAATCTTAATCTACCCTTGCGATAATCCACTAAATTTACTTACCTTAGTCATTTTATCTCTACTACATACCCCTGACATAAACATATAATTATAACCGATAAATATTTAACAAATAATCACGTAAATAAAGCATAATCTAAATACCACTCCACACTAGTAGTACATACATATATACATATACTCGGGAAAATACAATTAAGATTTTTAGAAAAATTTTGACGGCATCCCCTTTATACGGGTACATTACCAGTCGGAACATAACCGACACCAATAAGCAACAATTATCACATTCGACCCATAATTACAACTTAACAATTTATTTACACCAATCTCACATAATTTACATTAATTCGAATACATAATACAAAAATTAAATACACGATTTCAAAATGTCTCATAATTGATAAAATAATTATTTTCGGACTCAGGGTACCATCATCGTCCCCGTCGACTCACCGAAGTTCATCGTCGATGGCGGCAAAATTCGGAGGTACCCGA
Organism: Saposhnikovia divaricata; assembly: GCA_036435485.1. Taxonomy (NCBI): domain Eukaryota; kingdom Viridiplantae; phylum Streptophyta; class Magnoliopsida; order Apiales; family Apiaceae; genus Saposhnikovia; species Saposhnikovia divaricata. Next base: position 136,503,479 of record CM071598.1, read on the forward strand.
AAGTTCGGGTTTCCAATCACGAATTCCACCAATTAATTCACACATCGTACGAGAACCAAATTTCATCATATAACCACAATCAGGCAAATCAAAATCGGAACCTAGCAAGCATTATGAAGTTCATTTTCGGTTTCAACAATAACCGAAGCAAAACAACTCACAATACCAACAACTCAGTGATATACCAGATGCAGTACTAGGATTAAACCCGAATTAACTTCCACCGAGAAGGAATTAAGAACCATGAAAAACTTATGAACACCCACTCGGTAGAGACACACACACCCATCACTACATATACACACGCACTCACAGTAATTCACGAACACACTCACCACATCACTAAGACACACAACTCGCAGCGACTTAGTCATACACACCAGCTGCAATGCAGCCACGGCATCACACAAACGCAGGTCCCACAAGCACAGAGTTACACGCACACACAGTGTAAGGATGGAGAAGGAAGGACGAGGGAGAGAGAATTCGTGAGAGAGAGATTAGGGGAAGAGGTTCGAGATTTTCAAAGAGATTTGAGAGGAGAATAGTCGAGAGATTTCTAGAGAGGTGGAAGAACAGGGAACTAAATTGGGGAATTGGGTATTTAGGGATTTAAAGAATTGGGGGAAAAGGGATTAGTAATTATACTTTGCTGAAATAAATAAATAAAATCACTCTTAAATATCGAGATTAAATAGAAAAATGGGTGGAACACTAAATTTTAAAATTTTAAAATGAAGAGTATAAAATTACGATCACCCATATATTTTTAAAATATTTTTAGGATCAAAAATGAATTAAATATGAATTTTACAAGTTTTGATGCTTTAAATGCACTAAAACTCTCAAAATCATTTTAAAATACTTAGATACCCAAATTAATTCACCCCATACTTTTAAAAACTAAATAATTATACAAAAATAATATTACAAAAGATATCATGATTTTTAATAACTCCGATGATTTTATAAAATTCCTAGAAGATCAATAATGCATGATTTTAATAGATTTTAATAATCAAAAATACAAATAAAATTACACGGACTCACATTTCACATATAAACATGTAAACACGATACCACATATAATTGACCTTCTCAAAAATATTCACATAATATAATTCACATTTAATATTAAATAAATATTTATAAATACGAAATTTTCTAGGGCGTTATATCCTTCCCCCCTTAAAAGGATTATGTCCTCAGAATCAATCTTAATAAAACATATGACAATATTTCTCAAATATTTCTCTTTTAATATCCAAGTTGTTTCTTCCACTCTTGGATTCCTTTATATCAATTCGTATTTATAGGGCCACATCCCATAAGCCCTAGCACTCCATCAAAACTAAAATCTCTTTCTTATAAATCTCATCACTTCTAAATGTTTACCACTCGTAGGTGAATGTCTATTCTACCGAAAATCGAACATGACCTATTCGTATAATGGACTATGCCCTGTACATAACGCCTCAAGTACTAATCCCAATCATCCATGAGCAATCCATTCATATACAATACTAAAACAAAACCCGCCTTGACTTGCAGCAAACATATAGATAATTAAATTTTTAAAACAAAATCTATGCGACTAAAACAATTGATACCACTTCCACGCTCCCACTCATAATTCAGGTTGCCCCAGATAATACTTTGAGAAAAAGAATATCAAGAAATCCCCCAATCATTCTTACTTCACTTTCAACGTACAATGTTACTCGCGAAGGGAATAACTGGGAAACTTCTATCCATCCTTAATCCCATTGTTTTACTGAGTAACCTTTTCAAAACTAATAACCATTTACCTTGAAACGTGTATATCTTATTCGTAATACAAACTATCACGGGGTCACTACCCCTTAATACCATTCAAAATCAAATTTTCAATCCAATTAAGCTCTAACAACTCTAATATCCACTTCTCGATCTGGAGGTAAATCGGGTAATCCTTCGAGAAAACGTCAGGGAACTCGTTAACTATGGGTATGTCATCTATCTTTGGTGCTTGTTTCTCTACATCTACCACATGTACTAAATACGCTTCACAACCTTGTTTAAGTAACCTCTTAGCTTGCATAATACTCAGAAATTTCTTCACCTGCCTTTGTCCTTGAAATATTACTTCCATATCATCCTCAGTCCTTAATCTTACCTGCTTCTTTCTAAACTCAATTTGTGCATCATAATCAGCCAACCAATCCATTCCTAAGATTACATCGAATTCTCCCATTTCGAACGGTATCAAACTGGCATAGAAAAGGTAACCACCTATCTCTATATTACACTAAGGACACACCTGATTAACGGAAATTCTATCTTGATTTGCCACCTCTATCACTAAAGCTTTCTCTAAAGGTCGAATTTCACATTACAATTTACTAACAAACTTGTTGGAAATGAAAGACATGGTAGCTCCAGAATCAATTAAAACTTTAGCCTCTACTGAGTTCACAGGGAGTGTACCTGCGACAACATCCGTTTCCTGAACGTCATCCTGCATTGTCATGTTGAAAGTTCTGGCCCTAGGTGAAGACATCTGGGTCTGGGCTGGGGCTCCAACTATCCTCAAAGCATTTTCCGATAGGGGTCCGACTATCCTCAAAGCATGTGCTGTTTGCACTGGTTCTTCACAATCTTTAGCAATATGACCAATTTTCCCGCAATTGTAGCATGTTATCCCTGGTTTTGAAGTCGGGCACTCTCTCGCGTAATGTCCCTTCTTGTTTCACTTAAAACAGGTAATACTTAGTCTGTGACAAACTCCCGAGTGCTTCTTCCCACAACTTGTACATTCAGGTAGAGCTGGTCTGATTGCCAATTGCTGATTAGTATTCTGCAAACGTTTACCTTGACCACCATTTCCATTCTTCGGCTTCTGGAAACCTTGACTCTTATCAAACTGGCCCTCACTCCTTGGCTTGAACTTGTTATTGTTATGACTTCCCTCACTACTTTCTATCTTCCTTTTCTTTCCCGCCTTCTCCTTCTGATACAATTCGCTCTCACCTTTAACAATCATAGCTTTCTTCACCACCGTTGCATAATTCTCTAACTGCAATACTGCCACCTTACTACGTATCCATGGCTTTAGATCTTGTTGAAATCTTTTAGCTTTCTTCGCCTCAGTATTGACATATTCAGGAACAAACCTTGCTAACTCTGTGAATTTTGCTTCATATTCCGCCACACTCATGTTATCCTGCTTTAACTCTAGAAACTGAATCTCCAGCTGATCTTGCATATACCTTGGAAGATACTTCTCGAGAAATAACTCTGTGAATCTCTGCCATGTGATCACTCCTTCATCTTCCAACAACTTCGTTGACTCCCACCAATGGTTTGCTTCAGCTTTCAAGAAGTAACTCGCATATTCAGTCTTTTGATCTTCTCCTACCCTTACCAAAGCAAAAGCTTTCTCCATCTCAATTAGCCATCCCCTAGCTTCTATTGGGTTAACAGTACCTTTAAACTCTGGAGGGTGCACAGCTTGAAAAGCTTTAAATGTTGATGTGCCAAAAATAAGACAATTTAATTATCGCAAGCGCACGATCATCGTTTTAGTATTTAAGATTCGATCCACAGGGACTAAATTTATTCGCAATCCTTAAACTTTAATTTAATCGAACTAGAACAATTTGGTTTTGGAAAATTTGATTTTAAACTAATTAATTTCTAAAAGAAATTATTCCATTATTTAAAAGAAAATTTTATGATTATTCTATTTTTAAACTAATTAATTAAAAGCTAAAAAAAATTATTAATTTTACTAAGTAATCCTTAAAAGGAAATTAAACTTTAATCTATTTCTAAATTTATTAATGAAAAGAAAAAAAACTAAATTATTTGTAAAAATTCTAAATTCAAATTAAAATTAAATTTTCTTCTAAATTTTTTTTTAAGGAAATTGGACATGGATTCGTTTGTAAATTACAACTAGCCAAAAACCATAATACAAATTCAATCTTTCACCATCTCTTCGACATAAACAAGAAAATCTGCAAACTGAAATTAATGGCAAACTCGAACAAACCGGCAATCTAACTACAGAAAACGTTCAAACATTCTAATGAAGCACAACTCTCGACTCAATAGAAACTCACAAAATTCGAACTTAGAACTAAACAGGAAACTCAGTAAATGAAAGCAAACGAGTCTAAACGACAGCAACCATTCAAAATAACTACAACGTTCAACTTTCAATTAAAACAAAAACTATAAAATGCATACTTAATCAATAACTACATAGCAACATGACAACAACAGCAACTACGACTACAACACACTACTAACTCGACTTAGACAGTAATGCACTCGGCACAGCAAACAAACCCAGTACAGAAACAACTTAGAACTCGCAGGAACTCAGAGATTACGATTCTTTAAATCCACAAACTCAGCACAAAGTAAAATGGCTAGACCGAATAAAACCAAAACAACTCTAACAAAACAATCAAACAAAACTCTAAGCTAAAATGCAGGAACAAATCACGACTAAGAAACAAACCAGTAAAAGAAACTGACAGACACAAACGCAAAGAAAGAAAACCCAGGGGACTCGCGAACTTTAACCAGAAGTTGCAGCAATTTACAAAATCTAACAAAAAATGAACTAGTTAACATTTGACAACCAACGAAACCAATTTTTCATTCGATAACAAAACTAACAATCAACCTGCAATGAACTCAATGAAAGAGATATGGACTCTCAAACACAGAAATTAACTTAGCTACAAACTCAAGCTCGGTATCATCCTAATCCAAACAACACGCATAAAACAAATTTCAGTAACACGAACACTACTCGGCAACAATACAGCGACTCAAAACGCAGAACAGCAGAAACCAAAACCCAGAACTCGAAATTAACATAGCAATTTTACAAAATCTAACAAACAGCTCAGCCCAGCTCATTACAAAACCCAAAAGCTTGACTCGGTAATTGATAAAAAAAACGAAAAGGAGGGGAAAGGGGGTAATCGCAGCTGGGTTTTTGTACGAATTAGGGGAGAATTAAAAGGAGGGAGTTGCGTTTGTGAGTATGTATCGGAGAGAGGGAGATTCGTGTGATCAGCTCGAGGAATCAATAAACAACAGGGTGTGTTGTAGTTTTGTGGAGCGAGAGAGAGAGATAGGAAGGGAGAGAGATGTGATTGTTTGTGATTTAAATTGAAAGAAGAAGCAAGAACAGGGGATGGCTTGTGTTTTGCGGTGAAGAAAATGAGATATGAGCAAGCTGGATTTTTGTTCTTGTTTTTTTTTCCGACTAAAAACAAAGAAACAGGGGAAAACACGAGACAGAAAAAAAAATAACGAGACAGAAAGTAAATAACGAAATTAAAACTAAATTTTTTTTTTATATTTTATTATTACACTAATACAACAAACATAAAATTTAATTCTGCAATTAATAATAACCAAACCCACAATAAAATTAAGATTTAAAGGGGCGTAATTAATATTAAAACAGAAATTAAAACTACGAAACCAATTTTTCAAATCGATACTTTCAATCCCGTGTGGTTAGCGTTGCTACTTTATCCACCCGAGAATTTACGAAAATAACGAAATAAAGAACAAGGAGAGAAATGAAAGAGAAGTGCATGAAATTAAATGAAACTTGAAATTGCATAAAAATAAAGAGTGTTTACAAGAAAAATAGAAAATTACAACTACAATTTTTGGAGATGAACTACTACAATCTAATTCTAGTATGTAAGGTAATGGTGTGTTTTAACAAGAGAAGATGAAGGTATTTATAGGCAATAATTTAGGGTTTTGGTTGGTATGGGCTAATCTTAGCCATTGATTTAGTTTTGGGTTGGCTAAATCTTGGCCATCCATTTGGTTTTGGCAAAATGTGCACAACCCTCCATTCTCTTTCCTTTTTCTTCTATTTTGGTCCTTCTTCTTCTTTTGTCATTTATTTCTTTATTTTGTCATTTCTTCATTTTTTCTCGAATTTTCCTGAAATGCAACAAAATAATTTATTAAAATACGAGTTCAAGCAATAAATAGGTAATAAAAATATGCAAAAATATGCACTTATCAAATGTCATAGTTGGTTGAGCGGGTCGTTGTTGAGTTAGTCCGGCTGTTTGTTGTTGAAGGAGTTGAATAATTTGAGTCATAGTCGGGTCAACTGGATTTTGAATGCCAGTGTTCTGGTTTTCGGGATTTGCAATAGGTGTTTTCTTCTTTGGAGGCATGAATCTGATAAGAAAACAAGTAGCTTATTAAACAACAGGCTAATATGTACAGAAATAGGGTTTACAAATCATGAAATTTGGAGTTGTCTGTGATCACAAAAGTTATAACGGTGTAAAGGAACAGGGAAACATAGGTATTATCTTAAACAAGTAATTTTAACAGGAGATATTCAGACAACTCAAAAATATAATGAAAAATGAGTAATTCATAGTAAAAAAAGGTCATGGTACCAACAGAGTGAATAAAATACACAACAGTTTTAGAGTTTAAGGTACACTGTTAACAATCCAACTACAAAAAGTAAATGCTGAAATTAATCCCTATCATCAACAACATATAAGAACGTCTCTACGTGGACTGGTACAAATACTGGTAAAACGCAATAAACCGGATAGTGTCGCTCACTAACTCCTCGGGTCTTACTCTAGGTCGAACTCAAGTAATTACGCATCGGGAAATGGGTGAGTCTACAGAAACATCCACCACCTGTGCTAACGATATAGCGCAAAAGAAAGTACTAAAGCGATAAAAGAATATCCTAAACCTATCACCTACTATCCTAATGATAACCTACACCTATCGCTCCTATCCTATGTCTATAAAAGTTCTAATCCTATCCTACACCTATCCTATACCTAATCCTGGCTTGTTTCAGTGACCAAAACCTGACAGCTCTGATACCAACCTGTAACGCCCCGACTTCCCAATACTATAAATATGCTTTTAAAATAAATTATTGGATTTAATTAGATAAAAATGGATTTTTAATACAGGGAAATTTTGGAAAAAATTCGGCATGTAGTATTCGTAATATAGACTATCCACCTGTAATTTGAATCCAAACCAATTCATTCCAACACCAACAACAATTTCAACTACTAAAGAAATAATACAAACACATGTTCAACCTGTCCTAACTGATCAGGTGAACCATACCAAAATGCCCTTCCGATCAGAGCAAAGATCGGGGCATCACAATACCAACTAAAAATATAAACCTTGATAACAAAATAATAAGAAATAAATACAACCCCACTACTAACCCGGATCTCTAACAGGTAGTGGTATGAAACAAGCAACTACTAACTAAATTATTACATTACAATACTAAATCCTTAATTAAAAGATACATACACTCCACAAATATAAATACAACCAACTAAAACTATTACACAAATTTTTTTTTTACTGATACCCAAAAGTCCAACCTTCTAGCAGAGTGCAACTAGGCTGCCTAAGGTCCACAACAAGTTCTTCTCGGATATAGCTCCTACTTCGTATCTTTTTCTTCTTTAACTGAAAAAGGGTTAGAAACAATAGCAAGGAGTGAGCCAAATGCTCAGCAAGTGATCAAAATAGAAATAAAGAATCCACAACTGTATGCTGACTACAACAATATAAGGGTACCAAAGAATATTCAGGATGTTCAGATTTTAATTCACAATCTCAAGATAAAACTGTCTGGCAATACTGTACTCTGTTTATGACATTTCAAAACCATTCTTTGAAAATTTCTAAAATCTTTCGTTTAAAGCAGAGATTCATCAATTCTTTTTTTTTTAAAATAAACTTTCATTTTTAAAACATTTAAATTTGATGGGAGGTTTTTCCCGACTCCAGACAATACGGGTGATCAGCCACGTAAAGTCCCCAGATCGGACACTCGGTCCATCTGGACATAAAATTGGGTTCCCAATTAGGCAACACATTGGCCTATAAGATGCTGCACTGGTCCCACCAGAACTACAACATAAAATAAAACATGCTGGACCGGCGTCACCCAGCCTCTTACGCTCTCCAATCTGAAGGAATCCGTAGAAAACATTTTTGACGGAATCCCTTACAATAAATCTTCAAACTTTTAAAACCATTCATTTTCAAGTTCTTTATACTCACTGATAACAGATCAGCCCAGTATAAGGAATTTTTTTTAAAAAAATCTTTAATAAATAAGCCATTTTGCTTTTGCAATTATAAATGATTAAGGGTCAGGGAAGCAGTTAAGAGTAATTTCATAACATACACAAAGTAGGGGATTCAAGTATGATTATTTAGGATAAATATTTTCCAAGCACCTGGTATTAAAAGGGTTGATGTAAAATAAATATTTAATTAAATCTGGTAGGTTTCAGTAAACAGGATTATATCAGCAAAAAAAAAGGGTCATTAGCTAATAAGGAAATTAGGTAAGGGTTAGGGTTTTGGTAATAAGGTTCCAGGGAATTATAAGTAGGATTTTATTTTGGGTAATTTAGGAATTAAGTGAAAAGAAAAGGTTTATGACAGAGCAAGGCATGAATTATAATTTAAGGTTTATAGTTCAACAAGAATTAGAGTGATTTAGTGTGACAGTAGGGTTCAAGAGTTTAAACAATCATTCATGGCATCAACAATAAGGTACGAGGGTTTAAACAATTAATTCACAAAGATAAATAACAAGGTACAGGAGTTAAGCAATGATTCATAGAGATAAGCAAGGTACAAGAGTTTCAACAATAATTTATAAAGAAAAATTAACAAGGTACGAGAAATTCAACATTAATTTAGAAGGAACAACAATAAGTTATAAAAGTTTGAACAGAAATTCACAAGCAGTTGATGGAATCTGAACTTCAATATAAGGTTCGAGTCACTTGCCTTGACACAGTACTTTTACTCTAATCACTTCGTTCCACAAGTTCTCAGCCTTAGCCTTTCCTTTACTCCTTGAATCTACGTCCTTCGGATCTACACATAAAAACACTACTTCAGAATTCTATATAATGCTCGAACGTCTAATCTTAATCCACCCTTGCGATAATCCATTAAATTTACTTACCTTAGCCATTTTATCTCTACTACATACCCCTGACATAAACATATAATTATAACCGATAAATATTTAACAAATAATCACGTAAATAAAGCATAATCTAACCACTCCACACTAGTAGTACATACATATATACATATACTCGAGAAAATACAATTAAGATTTTTAGAAAAATTTTGACGGCATCCCCTTTATACGGGTACATTACCAGTCGGAACATAACCGACACCAATAAGCAACAATTATCACATTCGACCCATAATTACAACTTAACAATTTATTTACACCAGTCTCACATAATTTACATTAATTTGAATACATAATACAAAAATTAAATACACGATTTTAAAATGTCTCATAATTGATAAAATAATTATTTTCGGACTCAGGGTACCATCATCGTCCCCGTCGACTCACCGAAGTTCATCGTCGACGACGGCAAAATTCGGAGGTACCTGAAAGTTCGGGTTTCCAATCACGAATTCCACCAATTAATTCACACATCGTACGAGAACCAAATTTCATCATATAACCACAATCAGGCAAATCAAAATCGGAACCCAGCAAGCATTATGAAGTTCATTTTCGGTTTCAACAATAACCGAAGCAAAACAACTCACAATACCAACAACTCAGTGATATACCAGATGCAGTACTAGGATTGAACGCGAATTAACTTCCACCAGGAAGGAATTAAGAACCATGAAGAACTTATGAACACCCACTCGGTAGAGACACACACACCCATCACTGCATATACACACGCACTCACAGTAATTCACGAACACACTCACCACATCACACAAACGCAGGTCCCACAAGCACAGAGTTACACGCACACACAGTGTAAGGATGGAGAAGGAAGGACGAGGGAGAGAGAATTCGTGAGAGAGATTAGGGGAAGAGGTTCGAGATTTTCAAAGAGATTTGAGAGGAGAACAGTCGAGAGATTTCTAGAGAGGTGGAAGAACAGGGAACTGAATTGGGGAATTGGGTATTTAGGGATTTAAAGAATTGGGGGAAAAGGGATTAGTAATTATACTTTGCTTTAAAAAATAAATAAAATCACTCTTAAAAATCGAGATTAAATAGAAAAATGAGTGGAACATTAAATTTTAAAACTTTAAAATGAAGAGTATAAAATTACGGTCACTCACATATTTTTAAAATATTTTTAGGATCAAAAATGAATTAAATATGAATTTTACAAGTTTTGATGCTTTAAATGCACTAAAACTCTCAAAATCATTTTAAAATACTTAGATACCCAAATTAATTCACCCCATACTTTTAAAAACTAAATAATTATACAAAAATAATATTACAAAAGATATCATGATTTTTAATAACTCCGATGATTTTATAAAATTCCCAGAAGATCAATAATGCATGATTTAAATAGATTTTAATCATCAAAAATACAATAAAAGTACACGGACTCACATTTCACATATAAATCATCATATAAACATGTAAACACGATACCACATATAATTGACCTTCTCAACAATATTCACATAATATAATTCACATTTAATATTAAATAAATATTTATAAATACGAAATTTTCTAGGGCGTTACACATAGGACCAAAGAAAAGAAGGATCTAGAAGATCCTAGAAGGTCCCAAAGTAAAATGAAAAGGGGATTAATTAATCCAATAACACAATTTAGAGAAAACAGGTTAAGACCCAATAGGCCTATCAGGCCCAGTAAAATAGACAAAATTCTAGATCGACCTAACCCAAAATCTATAATTGAAGGCCCAAAATGTAGGCCCATAAAAAAATCATGTTAGAAAATAAATAAAAGTATTTGTTAAAATCGAGTGTCGTTGACTAGGATCCTGATCGATATGTCGACCAGGAATCCATGTCGAAGTACCTTCGAGCAGGCTGTCAAATTGCCATTTATTCGACCACGATCCTGATCGATATGTCGACCAGGAATCCATGTCGAAGTACCTTCGAGTAGACTATCAAATTGCCATTTATTCGACCAGGATCCTAATAAACATGTCGACCAAGAATCCATGTCGAAGTACCTTCGAGCAGGCTGTCAACTTGCCATTTATTCGACCAAGATCCTGATCGATATGTCGACCAGGAATCCATGTCAAAGTACCTTTGAGCAGGATATCAAATTGCCATTTATTCGACCAGGATCCTGATCGATATGTCGACCAGGAATCCATGTCGAAGTACCTTCGAGCAGGCTGTCAAATTGCAATTTATTCGACCAGGATCCTGATCGATATGTTGACCAGGAATCCATGTCGAAGTACTTTCGAGCAGGTTATCAAATTGCCATCTATTCGACCAGGAATCCATGTCGAAGTACCTTCGAGAAGGCTGTCAAATTGCCATTTATTCGACCAAGATCCTGATCGATATGTCGACCAGGAATCCATGTCGAAGTACCTTCGAGCAGGCTGTCAAATTGCCATTTATTCGACAAGGATCCTGATCGATATGTCGACCAGGAATCCATGTCGAAGTACCTTCGAGCAGGCTGTCCAATTGCCATTTATTCGACCAGGATCCTGATCGATATGTCGACCAGGAATCCATGCCGAAGTACCTTCGAGCAGACTGTCAAATTACCATTTATTCGACCAGGATCCTGATCGATATGTCGACCAGGAATCCATGTCGAAGTACCTTAGAGCAGGCTGTCAAATTGCCATTTATTCGACCAGGATCATGATCGATATGTCGACCAGGAATCCATGTCGAAGTACCTTCGAGCAGGCTGTCAAATTGCCATTTATTCGACCAGGATCCTGATCGATATGTCGACCAGGAATCCATGTCGAAGTACTTTCAACCAGGCTGTCAAAATGATATTTAGTCGACCAGGACCCTGATCGAAATGTCGACCAGGAATCCTGGTCGAAGTGCCATTAACCAGAGTGTCGAAATGAAGTTTATTCAGCCAGGAACCTGATCGAAATGTCGACCAGGAATCCTGGCCAAAGTGCCATCGACCAGAGTGTCGAAATGAAGTTTAGTCGACCAGGATCCTGATCAAAATGTCGACTAGGAATCCTGGTCGAAGTGCCATCGACCAGAGTGTCAAAAGCAAGTTAAGTCGACCAGGATCCTGGTCGAAAATTTGATCAGGAAGAGTGTCGAAATGAAGTTTAGTGGACCAGGATCCTGATCGAAATTTCGACCATGAATCCTGGTCGAAGTGCCATCGACCAGAGTATCAAAAGTAAGTTAAGTCGACCAGGATCCTGGTCGAAAATTCGATCAGGAATCCTGATCAAAATTTCCTGGTAAATTTGGCTGAAAATGGCATTTTTTGGAAAAATTTTAGAAATTTGGCACAGTTGTGGTATGACCAATAATGGAAAATATCTGTAGGTATGAGAAAAGTATAAGGGTGTTACTCACAATTTTCTTGTAAAAATAATGGCTTAGCCTCGAACAAGGCGAATCGCCGTAAATGTGTAGGTCGCTCCAAACTTTACACTCAAGACGACACCTGTGAAACACTAGTGTACATGAACCTTTTAACTTCAATGAAAACCTGATCAGTTTTCTTAGAAGCTGGGGGCAAATGATATGGGCTGAAAATAAGCCCTAAAAATACATTTAATGATGCATCAAATGAACCTAGGATGGTCCAAGGTCAAAGCCCAGTTGTGAGGCCAAAAACCCTTATTTTAATAATAAATTCATAATTGAATAAATCAGCCAATAAGGGAATCCGTTAATGAGTCCAATGAGGACCCAAATCTTTTGAGGAGTAGTCCCCAAGTCATAAGAGTACAATACGAATCAACCTTCCTCATGGAAGGATCTAGAAACGGGCTTAGAGTGGGTGTTTTGTCCACCAAGATACCAAACCCTAATCTAACTCCAAGGCACCAAATGCCTATATAAGGATCTGGTTCCACACAAACAGAACTACGTTATATTGGCTTGATTCTTGATATTTGCAAGATACGTAGGCATCTTGTGAGGACCCGAGTTAAGTCACGAAACACTTGATCAGCCATAAAAGCTCGAAGCTTCCATAAACCCTAGCATTAAATACGCAGTAAATACACCCTATTTTTTGTTCCACAACAACTAATATAACAAATATTCTTTTATTCCAGGTATACAGTTAGCTGCAGTTAGCCAATCAAAACATTATGAACTATTTTAGAAACAATCAGATATGATTCCTAAATTTTAGATTATTCATATTATATTGATAGTTTTCCTTATTTATCATTGTCATTTATTATACTAAATGTGGTTATTTAACTGTTCTAATTTAAATATAGTAGTTATTTGATTTAACATATCCATATATTTTTATTTCAAAAAAAACATATTAATATATTACATATTTTTAATGAAAAAAAATATTTTAATAAATTAATATTTAAAATAAAATCAATCAAAATTATGTAAATATATAATATTCAGCGATTTTCGCAATATAATTTCCGCTCTTTCGATTTACAATTATTCATAATTATATTATTATAAATTATGGATTAATTTTCATAAATATATATAAGAATCCATTAGAATTTAGGGATAAGTTCAAAACTACCCATGTCAACTATTGGGCTTTTAAAAATATACTGCCCAACTTTCTAAAATTCTAAAATTACCATCCATACTTTTCTTAATTTTAAAAATACGTTTTGCAACCTTTACAACCTCATTTGCAACTTCAGGACGGCGCCAGCCGTGTGAGTTGCAAATGAGGTTGCAACTAAAAACTGAAAGTTTCAAATGAGATTGCAACTGAAAACTGGAAGTTGCAAATGAGGTTGCAAATGAGATTGCAACTGAAAAGTGGAAGTTGCAAATGAGGTTGCAAAAGTTGCAACTGAAAACTGGAAGTTGCAAATGAGGTTGCAAATGAAAATTGGAAGTTGCAAATGAGGTTGCAACTGAAAACTGGAAGTTGCAAATGAGGTTGCAAAAGTTGCAACTGAAAACTGGAACTACAATCAGAAATTCGTCTGATTGCAACCTTATATAGCATATAAGTTTGCATATGAGGTTGCGTAGAAACCTCATATGCAACCTTATATGCAACCGAAAACTGAAAACTGAAAACTTGAAGTTCAAGTTCCAGTTTTCAGTTGTCATTTTGACCAGTTTTTTGACAACTGAAAATTAGAACTTACAATTAGAAATTCCTTTGCATCGAAGTTGCAACTTCCAGTTTCAGTTGCAACCTCATTTGTAACCTCATTTGCAACTTCCAGTTTTCAGTTGCAACCTCATTTGCAACTTCCAGTTTTCAGTTGCAACCTCATTTGCAACTTTCAGTTTTCAGTTGCAACCTTATTTGCAACTCACACGGCTGGCACCGCCCTGAAGTTGCAAATGAGGTTGCAAAACGTATTTTTAGAAAAATAAAAAGTTAAAAACAAAGTTGGTAGTATTTTTGTAAAAGTAAAAGTATAGAATTGAAAGAAGAAGTTAATGATAGTAAAAACGTAAAAGAAAGTTAAAAACATATATATTTTTGTAAATATCCCTAGAATTTACCACTAAAATTAAATTAATCATGTCATTCTCATTCAAATTTACTTATCGTGGTTATTTAACAATTTTTTTTTGAAAAACAAAATTTATATTATTTAGAACATGCATAAATTACATATTTTTTAAAATGATTAAATATTTACTAACTTGATCAATCTTTTAATTTGAAGTCAATCATAATTGGACTATTATATATTACGAACTAATTTTCATAAATATCAACTACAATCATACTATAGTATATAATTATATATTACAGATTAATTTTCATCAATACTTATTAAGTAATTAATCGCAATTTTTAATTTAAAATCAATCCAATTATATTATTATATACAGGCACATCCATTCTTTGCGCCAGTCTCTATGTATAGAGCCATTTTCCAAAATTGTGTATTTATCAATTGATTTAAATATGAATGTATTATTTTAATACTTGAGTCTATTTTATCTATATTATATAATATAATATTTAAATATCACAAACTCTCGATCTACAATCATAAGGTGTAATCAAATTTGAATACATCAATTATCCATGAATTAAAAAATTTAAAATAAAAAATAATTACCACAATATTCTAAATACACGTTCCAAATTTAAGTAATATAAACTTTTAAATTACTCAATTATAAAAAAAATTAGATTCAACCAATTAAAATACTAAAATGAATTTTAAACCAATTATCTTTAACATTTTACTTATACGTATTTTTTAGTTATAAAATAATTAACTGGACAAACAAATTGACTTGACAATATATTTGAATTATTCAAAATACTAAATATACTCTCAAATAGAATTAGACATTATTTGGTGCCAATCAAAAAATAAAATTCATTATGTAGTCAATGAAAATATTCTTAGTTAATGTTTTCATAGCAAATTGGTCAACTCAGCGAAAAATTTCTTATAATTCACTATTTTTTGATAAATAATTAATTTATCAATAAAAGGGCATATGACATCTACAAAAATAATCAAAATTTCGAATTTACTTATAAATCACAATTTTTTGTAGGTTATTAATTTATCAATAAAAGGTCATACAACATCTACAAAAATAATCAAGATCGGACAAACACATATTAACCCACTTTACTAATTATAGTTATTTAATAATTCTAATAAAAATATAATAACTATTTAATTTAACATACTTATATATTATATATACTTTTAATAAAAAAATATTCGATAATAAATTTCTCATATAATTTATTTTCACTTTTATCAAATAACAACTATATATTTACGGAATTACGTAATTATGGTAATAACTCAACCAACATGGAAATATTAGCATAGAAAGTAGCATGGTACCTGATATGGGTGAAAAATAATCCCTAAAGACATAATTAATATAGTATTTATTGGCTCGTAAATGAGGCCCAAAAGCTGGGCATTAAATTCGTGATTAGTGGTTAAGCCCAAAAGAACAGCCAAAACCGGGGACGCCCGGTACAAGCTTGTTTATAACACGGGCCTGATCCACAAAACAGGAACGTTCTAGAAACCAGGAACGTTCCCGAATATTCCAGGGATATTGTGTAGCCTCCAAGGCACCTAATTCAACAAGGAAACTAATTCCTATAAGGAAGGAGTCAGAACCTTCCTCAATAACGGTGACTTGTCCACCAAGTCTCCAAACCCTACTACGATTCTGAGGCTCCTACAGCCTATATAAAGGGCCAGACCCCTCATCTCAGAACTACGTTTTTTGGCTTGATTCTCGACTTTGAGATACGTAGGCATCTTGTGAAGACCCGAATTAGGTCACGGTAACACAAGTGCAGCCATTAAAGCACGAAGCTCACGAACCCTAGCCGCAATTTGATAACCTTACTTTTTGTTCCACAACATTTGGCGCTGTCTGTGGGAAGACAACATCAACCATGGTTAACACACGAAGAACGACATCCGAGAACGTTCCTGTTACTTCTGATCCACCAACTATCTCCACCGCTCCACCCGTTGTTACGGAGCAAGGGTATGTACCCCCATTAACAGAGACAACCACTCAGCCTCAAGTTTCTCAACCCATAGGGACGAATCCCCATGTTGAGAGAACCTTAGCAGTGGACGTCCATCCGGGACGTGAGACCAATCAGCTTCAGATGGTGGTCTCACCATTAAATAGCTGTCCCCCACTCTCAGGAGTTCAGATCTCCACCACTTCACTCCCCGTGAACACTGATCCGTTATACGGATTGCCTAACTACCCTCCAAATCGTAGGGATCCTGGACTAAGTGGTCACGCTCTACAAATACCTGAGTCGTATCAGCCTCCCTATGCTAGGGGTTTAGCCCCTCCTGAGCAAGGGTATTATGATTACTCCGGATCTTACACTGATGATTCCTCGTCTGAGGACGATGATCGTGATGAAGCCCCGAGGAGGCGACGTGAAAGCAAGGAACCTATGGGAAGGACTCGAAGAATCCATGATGGACCTCCTCAAACAGCCGCTGAGAGAATCAAGGCCCATGAGGCTGAGATCCAAAGGCTGAAGGACGATATAGCCAGGGAGCAAGCAAGGCAAAATCAGAATAGGCCCCCTCCAACTCCAAGGGAGATTCCCTTTATTGATTTGGAAAGATCTTCAAGGAGACAAAGAAGGGCTGATGCCCCAACTGGAGGAGTTACAAGGGTGGAAACCCCCAGGGGTGATCCCAAAGACCTGATGCCACTCGGAGACCCTGACGATCCCACACCCCCATTCACTGAGGAGGTGATGAATGCTCGTGTGTCCCAAAAATTTAAGATGCCCACGATAAAACCATACGATGGAACGGGTGATCCCTCGAATCATGTTAGGACGTTCTCAAACGCGCTGTTGTTACAACCCGCCAGCGAAGCTCTTAAGTGTAGGGCGTTCCCTCAAACCCTGGCAGGCATGGCTCAAAGATGGTATAGCCGGTTGCCCGCAAACTCAATTGGCTCCTTCAAGGAGTTGAGCACTGCTTTCATCAATCAGTTTGTTAGTGGAAAAGTCCATGAAAAAAGCTCTGCATCTCTCATGCAAGTGAAACAAGGGAAGAATGAGAACCTGAGGGATTATCTCAAGCGTTTCACCAAGGAGACATTGAATGTCCCAGACCTGGAGAACAAGGTAGCTATGATAGCCATGGAGAATGGAACAACGAACACCTACTTTCAGATGTCGTTGGCAAAACATCCCCCTGAGAGCATGACTGAGCTCCAAAGAAGGGCAAGTAAATACATAAAATCAGAAGAGAGCATGAGGAAGGCAGAAGCCCCTACAATGAATGGAGGAAACGGAAATTACCGAAAGCGGAAGCAAGAGCAAGAGTACGATACTAAGGACAAATATCCCCGGACTAGCAAGGACTCCGACTCTGCCCCTAAGAAAAATTTGGGACCAAGGTTCTCTGAATACGTGAGATTGAATGCCCCTATGAGTCAAATCTTGATGGATATTGAGAAAGACAAGGATTTCCGATGGCCGAAGCCACTCAGGGGTGATCCCGCAAAGAGAAACAAGGATCAATACTGTTGGTTCCATAAGGATATAGGACAAGACACCGATGATTGCAGGCAACTCAAGGACGAGATCGAATTCTTGATCCGAAAAGGAAAATTGAGCAGGTTCACGAAAGGCGAAGATCGTGGAAACCAAAGGAGAGACTATGATAGAAGAGATAATGATAGAAAGGATAACGATCGTGATCGTAACACCCAGCCATGAGGGCCAGTTATTAACATGATTTGGGGAGGCCCGACTGCGGCTGGCACGACAAGGAACTCTCGAAAGGCATATGCCAGGGAGGTGATGCACATCGTGGGAGAGGCCCCAAAACGTGCAAAGACTGAAGTAGTGATTGGTTTTGACGATTCAGACTTGGAAGGGGTGAACTCTCGATATTTTGTTTCATGATGCATTTGTGAAGATGGGATACAACGACTCACAGTTGACTCCTAACAATATGCCTCTATATGGGTTCAATGGAGTCGAATCCAATGTCGAAGGGACCATTCAGCTACCGGTTACTATTGGACAGGAGCCCAAGGAAGCTACTCAAATGTTAAATTTCTTGGTAATCAAAGAAGCTTCCACATATAATGCGATCCTCGGAAGGATTGGACTTCACGCGTTTAAGGCTGTTGCCTTAAGCTACCATATGAAAGTTAAGTTTCCAACCAGGAATGGCGTTGGAGAGCAGAAGGGTGATCAAAAGATGGCCAGCAGTTGTTATGTGGCCGCATTAAGAGCTGATGGAGTAGGGGGCAGGTCCTCCCGATAGAAGACATAGATGTCCGAGGGGATGAAGAATACCACGGGAAACCAGCAGAAGATTTGGTTCCTATACCTCTGGATTCTCGAGACCCTGATAAAGTTACGTATGTTGGAGCGTCTTTAAAAGAACCCTTGAAGGGCAAGTTGGTAGAATTCTTACAAGAAAACAGAGATGTGTTCGCTTGGACGGCAGCTGATATGCCAGGGATAGACCCCCAACTCATATCTCACAGGTTGAATGTCGACCCCAAGCGGAAGGCAATAAAACAGAAGAAGAGGAACTTTGCTCCGGAAAGGCAAGAGGCCATTAAGCAAGAGGTGGACAACCTCTTGGAAGCTGGTTTTATTGAGGAGATTCAGTTCCCTGAATGGTTGGCTAACCCTGTAATGGTCAAGAAAGCCAACGAAAAGTGGAGGATGTGTATAGACTTCACCGATTTGAATGACGCATGCCCTAAGGATTGCTTCCCCTTACCAAGGATTGACACACTAATAGATGCCACGACAGGGCATGGAATGCTGAGTTTCATGGATGGTTTCAGCGGCTACAACCAGATTAGGATGCACAAAGACGACATCCCTAAGGTATCTTTCATAACTGACTTTGGTGTTTTTTGTTACCTTGTCATGGCTTTTGGACTAAAGAATGCAGGAGCTACTTATCAACGACTCGTAAATATGATATTTGCCCATCTGATTGGGAAAACCATGGAGGTCTACGTTGATGATATGTTGGTCAAAAGCTTATTTACAGCAGACCATGTTGAACACCTCAGAGAGGCTTTTGAAGTGCTGAGGCACCATAAGATGATGTTAAATCCAGCCAAGTGTGCTTTTGGTGTTGGATCAGGGAAGTTTTTGGGCTTGATGGTTTCAAAACGTGGTATTGAAGCCAACCCGGATAAGATTAAGGCAATCCTCGATATGGAACCACCCCGTTCTGTGAGGGACGTGTAGAACTTGACTGGTAGAATAGCTGCATTGGGAAGATTCATCTCAAGGTCTGGCGACAAGTGTTTGCCTTTCTTTCAGGCTTTGAAGAAAGTGAAGAATTTCGAATGGACTTCAGAAAGCCAAGAGGCTTTTGAACAGCTAAAAAAGTACATGGCTGAGGCCCCGTTGTTGGCCAAACCTAGTCCTGGAGAGACCCTATATTTATACCTAGCGATATCCGAACAAGCATTGAGTGCCGTTCTCATTCGAGAGTAAAACAAGATTCAGAAGCCTATCTACTACGTGAGCAAGGTATTGCACGGAGCTGAGTTGAATTACTCACCAATTGAGAAGTTTGCTTTGGCGCTAGTAACAGCTTCAAGGAAGCTACGACCTTACTTTCAGGCACACAAGATTGAAGTCCTGACGGATCAGCAGTTGAGAAGTATATTTCATAGCCCCAAGGCCAGTGGAAGGCTGATTAAATGGTCAATCGAACTCGGGGAGTTTGATATCGCATATAAGCCTCGGACAGCCATCAAGGCTCAGGCATTAGCTGACTTCGTGGTTGAATGTACCATCGACAACCAAGAAGTCGGGGGGCAGGAGATAGTGTCAGGCCAAGAAGGCGAAGGTAAAGTTGAGGAGCTTACACCTGATCAGAAGGAATATTGGGTGCTCTATTCTGATGGGGCATCAAAAACAAAATCTAGTGGTGCAGGCCTGGTCTTGCAAAGCCCCGATGGGTTTTTAGTAGAATATGCTTTGAAGTTGGACTTTCCAACAACCAACAATGAAGCTGAATATGAAGCCTTGATAGCCGGATTAGGCTTGGCCAGAATATTGAGAGTCAAGAACCTTAAAGTTTGTGGAGATTCGAGGCTCGTAGTATCGCAGCTGAATGGTGAGTTCGAAGCCAAGGATGAAACTATGGCAAAATACCTAAGGGTTGTGAAAGCCGTTATGACTCAGTTTGATGAATGCTATATGGAGCACATTCTGAGGGAGGAGAACGTCAAGGCCGATGCCCTATCAAAGTTCGCCTCCTCTGAGATAGAGAATTATGCAGGGAGTGTTTACTTCCAGGTCTTGAAGGCCCCTTCCATCAATTCGAAATTGGTGGCACCCATTGATATAGGAAGTTGTTGGATAGATCCTATTAGGGCACATTTGGAAACGGGATGGCTTCCCGAAGATGCCTCGGAGGCACGGAAACTATTAGTGAGAGCATTGAGATATGTCTTGATTGAAGGCATCCTTTACAAGAGGTCTTTTGTTATCCCGTACTTGAAGTGTTTGAGGCCCCAAGAGGCAGAAGAAGCATTAAAGGAAGTTCATGAAGGGATCTGTGGGCAACACTTGGGGGGCAGAGCCCTAGCCCATAAGATCACCCGTCTGGTGTTTTATTAGCCACAGATGTTGGCAGATGCGCAAAGTTATGTAAAGAAGTGTGACAGGTGTCAGAAACACGTTCTGATTGTTAGGCAGCCACCAGAGATGTTAACGTCGATTAACTCTCCTATTCCGTTTGCCATGTGGGGGATGGACATTCTAGGTCCTTTCCCTGTAGCTTCAGCACAAAGGAAGTTCTTGATAGTGGCCATCGACTATTTTACCAAGTGGATTGAAGCTAAGCCATTAGTTAAGATAACCACCCAGCAAGTTACCCAATTCTTCTGGGAGAACGTAATTTGCAGATACGGTATCCCACGAATCCTTGTGACGGATAATGGGCGCCAATTCAACAATGAGGAGTTTAAGAAGTATTGTGAGGAGAACGCCATCGAACTTCGCTTCACTTCAGTAGCTCACCCTCAGGCTAATGGGCAAGCTGAGGTAGCGAATCGGATTATCCTTGATGGACTTAAGAAAAGGGTCGAACGTTCAAGAAACACATGGGTGGATGAGCTGCTGCCTATTCTATGGGCATATCGTACCACCTGTAAAGTGACAACAGGAGCTACCCCGTTTTTGCTAGCTTATGGAGCAGAGGCAGTAGTGCCCGTGGAGATCTCTCATACGTCTCCAAGGGTAGAAGCATATGAGCAAGAAACCAATGAGGAAGGCATGAGGTTTACCCTTGATTTAATTGATGAAGTTAGGGACGAAGCGAATGCCCGCAATGTAGAGCACCAGAAGAGGGCATCTTTTTATTATAACCATAGGGTTAAAGAAAGGTTCTTCAAACAAGGTGACTTGGTTTTAAGGAAGATAGAAGCATTTGGAGTTGGACAGACAGGCAAGTTAGCCCCTAATTGGGAAGGGCCTTATAGAGTCAGCAAAACGTTGGGAAGAGGTTCTTACAAGTTGGAAACCTTGGATGGAAGCGAGGTGCCTCGTACTTGGCACGCCTAGAATCTCAAGATTTATTATGTTTAAGCTCTCCTAGTAAGGACTTAGCTTTTGGCCTATCTAATAGAAATAGAAATAAGATTTATGTAAAACCATTACAGAGCATGTTGCTCATAGTAGAACTTATCATTTTATGTAAGGGCAGAGCCCATTTCACGTTATTAATACAAGTTTGTTTTCTATTCTACGTTTCTGTGATTTTAATGATGTACCAAACACCTGATGTGTGTAAGTCTAGGATGACCAAGTACCGTAAAAAAAGGAACGTATGAATTAAAGGAAACAAGCATGTAGATAATATATCCCTAGGGGACAGAGTTATAAGTTACAAACAACATCGAATAAAATATAAGTCCATGAAGGACCATGAGTAAAGTTAGGATAAAATGAGAACTGAATAAGAGCCACACGAGGCAAACATAAGCCATGCAAGGCTTAAAAGATAATCACTTCTTGATAGAAGCAGTCTTCACCAATCGTTTCTTGGCTTTAGGAGGAGCAACCTGAACAGGGGCTTCTTCTTCGCTGGAGGACCCCATCTCACCTTCTTCCCTACTCTTGGAAGTCGAAGTCGAGGAACTGGTAACACTCACCAATTTGGGCTCGCGAATTCGGCCGGCTAACTGGCATCTTGAACTGTCATTTCGGTCCTTCCCACGGGATCTCGAAGGGTGCCTCCCAGAACTAGATCCTGAATGTTGAGGAGTGGCCTTAGCCTCGAAGCCTGAAGCACGCCTGTTTGCCTGGGAGGAAGTTCCAGCACCTTCAACAAGGTCATCAGCATCAGTCACCTTCCAAGGACTTGGATAGAAGGAAGGAAAAACAACCCCTTTGTGGTCATGGCTAATCTTATTCACAGCTTTTTCCCAACCTATGGACATGCTGTCCGGTTGGACCTCCCTGTCATGTTCGTCAATGAAGGCAAGGAACGTATCCGAGCCCAGGTAGTTCTGGATGATAGAATCCTCGTTGTTCTGAGTCCTGTTCTCTAAGGCTGCGTACTTTCCCCTAAGAGATGAGAGTTGGTCTTCGGAGGTGAAGTACTTCGCCTCCCATTCTTGAGATTCTTTCTGATGCTTTTCCGCAGCCTTGAGGGCAGTTCTTTCCTTATCCTTATATGATCTCCCCAGCTGGATAGCGTTCTGGAAATGAGCATTCAACTACAAGAATAAAACACCATAAAAAAAAGTTATGTTAAACCATGATGGTCAATATTTAGTAAGAGTAACAAAAGATAAGGGGAGATAAGCTTACGTTATAGGCGTGAAATGCCCCCAAGCTTTCATTTTCCTCAAGGTCCGTTGCTGTTGCGAAGTGAACCTTGTCAACCGGGGCTATAGCATTCCGAGACCATTCCTGAGCAAGAAGATGGCTATCTCGAATAGCGTCCTGCTCGTATATCCCCCACTCTGGCATAAATGCAGTCTTCAGACTCCCGTCCGAACTCCTGATCCTTTTCCCAGCCTTTGAGCAATGCTGGAGGAATTCAGGAACTGGAATATCATCAAGGTTGGCTTATTAAGGCCTTTACACGCTCCAAGGAAGGTATATCTATTAATAAACCTAGATCTTACTTTGAGTTTATGGATGTTCTTGGTGGTTTTTAGCTTAGTTATGATTATGGTGTTATATTAAGCATGTAGGCATGATTACGTAGTTGATCTAGTTGATTTAAGAGATATGATGATGAAGTGAGATGTTCTTTGACTTGTTAAGATGAATATTATGTGTACAAGATGTATGGTATGCCCGGTGTGGCTTGGTTGTGATGTTATAAATTTAGAAACGTTCGATTTATAGCCGTCGTAATGCCGAAATTTCGTTAAATCCTTAAAATTTGAGCATAACAGTAGATATAAAGGTCTGATCATGATGAATATATGACCTACCCTTGTAGATCTCGAGCCATAGATCGTTTTGGCATGAGAATCGAAGCAAACAGACTTACGGTTTAGGAGTTATGGCCAAAATCGTAAAAATGGTTGGAAACCGTAAGTGCGAGTTCGTAACTGAAATTAAACCCCTTAATATTACTAATTCAGTGGCGAATCTTAGTAATTAAATATTAGAGACCATAAGGGAGGTGTGGGAGAAAACCTCATGTCAAACGAATCGTTTTTCGATTTTATAAAAATGTTCGAATCTAAGTTAAGTGCGAAGAACCCCTTAAAAGAGCACTTGGTTATAACTTTGGAAAGTCACTTAGGAAACGATCAATAAATCTCGCGGTATAATCTCTTGTAGTAAGCGACCGACCTTAGGACTTATATGACTTAAGTACCCACCAAGTGTAAGTGTAATGACATGCCTTTATAACGCACAAGTGTCGGATCACACCGGTGTTAATAAGAGTTACACTAGCGGGTATATAACGAGATAACTTGAAAATGTGTTTTAACCTAAGTTAAATATATACTTAGCCTTTCAAAAGCGTTAAGTGATTAATCTCAAAAATTTTAATTGTTTATAGATCACCGGACTGACCCAGGACACGTCTACCCCTACCCGAGTACCAGGCAAGTTTCCAATACTTTGGAACTGTTGTTGTGATAATATATATGATTGATTGTTGTTATACATATGCCATAGCGTGCATGTCTGCTTTCAAATTATATTGTGATACTTGTTCCATGATTTGATGTTGACTTATAAGTTAGATACGAGATATACTAGTTATAAGCCGGATATTGCTAAGACCCTTAGTGAAGGTCATATGATCTCATTCTTCTAATATAGACCGGGAGTCAGTATTTCTCGATATATTGTGATTATTTTCTGAGGA
The DNA here is from genome assembly GCA_036435485.1 of Saposhnikovia divaricata. NCBI lineage: Eukaryota > Viridiplantae > Streptophyta > Magnoliopsida > Apiales > Apiaceae > Saposhnikovia > Saposhnikovia divaricata. The sequence goes on from CM071598.1 coordinate 136,528,330, forward strand.
AAATATTGAAGTAAATATTTTTCCATTACTTATTAATTGAATATTATTTGAATGTTCATTCGAGTTTATTTATTTAATGAATATTATTTTGAATATTCATTTGAGGTTATTGATTTAGATGAATATTATTTTGGAATATTCATTTGAGTTTATTTATTTAATGAATATTATTTTGGAATATTCATTTGAGTTTATTTATTTAGTGAATATTATTTGGAATATTCATTTGAGCTTTATTTATGTAAGGTATATTATTCTAAAAACCCATTTAAGGTCTTACTTATTTGATATGGGCTAAAAGTAAAGCCTTAAAGACATATTTAATGTTGCATTAATTAGACCCAACATGGTCAAAATGTGGGGCCCATTAGTGGGGCCAAAATCCCTATTACAATATTAAATTCGTAATTAATATTGGAGGAGATAAATAGCTCAGCAATAAGAGTCAAACAAGGAAACAATATCGCTAAGAGTAGCCTCCAAGGCACCCAATTCAACATGGAAATTGATTCCTACAAGGAAGGAGTCTAGAACCTTCCTCAAGGAGGTGGCTTGCCCACCAAGTCTCCGAATCCTACCATAATTCTAAAGCTCCCGCAGCCTATATAAGGGCCTGACCCCTCATTCTCAGAACTACGTTGGCTTGATTCTCTAGCAATACAGAGATACGTAGGCATCTTATGAAGACCGTTTAGTCTCGAACGCAAGAACAACCATTAAATACATATAGACCGTCGTTTTTATTCCACAACATTTGGCGCCGTCTGTGGGAATAAAACATCAACCTTGGTTCAAACACGAAGAACAGTACCGACCTCTACCGTGGCCATACCCCTCAGCTCTGCTCCACCCGTCACTGAATAAGTGCCCCCAGCAACAGGGGCGATCACCCAATCTCAAGTTTCTCAACCTATAGGGACGATTCCCCATGCTGAGAGTACGTTACCTGTGGTCATCCATCAAGAAACCAATCATCTTCAGATGGTAGTCTCTCCTCTGTTAATCCTACTGATCCGCTACCACCGGGACTACAGATCCACACTACGGATCTCCCGGTGAATACCAACCCGATGTATGGGCTGCCTAATTATCCCCCTCGACAAAGGGAACCTGGACCAAGCGGTCATACCTTACAGATCCGAGATCGAGAGTATGATGACTACTCTGGTCCTTATACTGACGATTCATCATCATCAGAGGATGACGATCGTGATGAGCCCCCAAGGAGGCGACGTGCTAGCAGAGAACCTCGAAGGATGACTCAAACTATCCATGATGGACCCCCTTGACCACTACTGAGAGGATCAAGGCTCATGAGGCCGAGATCTTAAAGTTGAAGGACGATATAGCGAGAGAATAAGCTAGATTGAATCAAACTCAGCCTCCTCCAATCACAGGGAGGATTTCCATTATCGACTAGGAAAGGTCTTCAAGGAGACAGAAAAGGGCTGATGCCCCAACTGGAAGAAAAACAAGGGTGGAAACCCCCAGGGGTAACCCCAAAGATCTGATACCACTTGGAGATCCTGATGATCCCACACCCCCGTTTACTGAGGAGGTGATGAATGGTCGTATTTCAAAGAAGTTCAAGATGCCAACAATCAAGGCTTATGATGGAACGGGAGATCCCGCAAATCACGTCACGACGTTCTCAAACGCACTGCTGCTGCAGCCTGCAAGTGATGCTTTAAAGTGTAGGGCGTTCCCTCAAACCTTGTCGGGCATGGCTCAAAGATGGTACAACCGCTTGCCCGCGAATTCAATTGGCTCCTTTAAGGTGTTGAGTGCTGCTTTTGTTAGCCAGTTCATTAGCGGAAGAGTTCACGAAACAAGCTCTGCATCTCTCATCTATGTGGTACAAGGAAAGAACAAAAATTTGAGGGATTACCTCAAGAGATTCACTAAGGAGACATTGAATATCACTGATTTGGAGAACAAGGTGGCCATGGTAGCCCTGGAACACGAAACTACAGATCTCTTCTTTAAAAGGTCATTGGCGAAACACCCCCCTGAGAATATGGCTGAGCTCCAACGAAGGGCTGATAAGTACATTAAAGCTAAGGATATCATGAAGAAAGAGGCCGCAGTAGGTAATGGAAAAGATAATAATGATTCAAAGAAGCGAAAGCAAGAGCAAGAGTATGATGCTAGTGTTGGTGTATACTGAAAATATTTATTTGAAGTATATACATTTATTTCTGGCCAGTTTTAATTGAGAATCATTTAAATGTTTACATCTTGTCTTAATATTATATATTGTGAATAATCTAGTATCAAATGGGATACAGAATATTAGATTATTAAATACGGTTTATATAATATAATATGGTTCACAGCACAGGTGGTGTTAGACAATCCACTGGTATGGCTTTAGTATTATTTAGATTAGTTTATATTGACTAATAAATAATACTAGTATACTTTGTGTATATTGAACAGGATCAAATCTAGAATTGTTCCCTAATACTGATTAAGAAGGAGAACTAAGATTCTATGTTATTATTAATGCTTAGGTTCTTAATCCAGATATAGTAATTGACACGTGTATATTATTTACATGCTTTGATTTATATATGAAATAATTCTTTTGATTTATTTCATTATATTTTGGGTGGTGAAATAATATATATGGTGGATATTATTTATTGAAGGAATCCATGTCCTGATAATATTCGGGTTAATGATGTCCCCTTGAAAGCTCAAAAAGATTTAATTATGTGAAACCCTGCAGGTGGATTTATTCCGGCATAATTAAATAAAGGTTGAGTGGATGATCAAGGATAAAAGATATTAATTAAATGAATTATCAGTAATTTATTTAATTAATGGACATGCGATATTTAAACATGGGGAATTTAATAAGCAAATAATATTGGAACCGAATTAATTAATTAAATTACGGTATTAGGAAAGGTAATGCAAATATTAATTCTTTAGTGGATTGAATTAATATTTAATTACATTGGGCTAGGCTCAAGTTGTAATTAGAAGGCCCAACCTAATTATCCATGATCCCTATTGTAGCCTATATATATTCCTATTCTCTTCTTGCTGGGGGCTGGTCGAATAAATTTTGAAGCCACCCAGGAGCAAGAAGAGAGGTTAACTTGAGAAGACGAAGGCCACACTTCGCTCAAGGGAATTTGGGAATACAATAGAAGAGCGTGGAATCAACCGTTAACAAGGTGACTTTTCTATTCATACTCGTTAATTTATTGTATCAAAAATCGCAGTGCCAAGATCTGATTGTCCTAACAATTGGTATCAAGAGCCTGGTTCAATGGTTCTGCGATTTTTGATACGATGTCCATGTCGTAATTATATATGCATGTATATAGTGGTAGGCTTGTATAATTCTGTTTTGCAGGTTGTTATCCACTATTATGGCCATGTAATTTTAATTATGTGTTTGGATCCCACGTGGTTTAATCGTGGTTATTTTGTTTGGTTTCCACGTGGTTTATCGTGGTTGTAAAACACGAGGGTTGATCGTGTTAGAATAGATTTAAAAAATTAGTTTTGTATTAGATCTATTTTTTTGTAATTGTTTGTTGGATTTTATTAAGATCCGGATATTTTGTAACAATTACGTGCGATCGGAAATCAAAACGGAGAAAAATAATTGTCCGTTGCGTAGCTGTTATGGGCTAGTTCGATTTATTTTTAATTAAGTCGACAGAAGCTGCTGTTGTTCGAATAAGGAGGAAAAGAAGTCTGGCGACAAAGAAGACAAGTGCGGCGCGTGAAAAACCTGATAAAAGGTGGTAACGCAGGAGCAGCCTGCGTTACTAGGTAAAACAGGTATTGCGCATTTTCTGCCTGCGCAACAGGGCAGTAACGCAACTGCAAGCTGCGCAACAGAAGGTTTTTACGGAAAAAACATTTTTTCAGCAGAACACAGGGCTGGAAATTTATTTTTTCAATGGGCCATAATAGTGGATTTAAATTATGTTTTTTAATTTTAATTCCGCTATTTAATTTTTTAATTATTGCTTTAAATAATTATTATGTGTGTTGTTAATTATGTGTGTAATTTTAATTGCATGTTTAACATAATTAGGACGACATGGACATTAATTTTTATTTATTGCTTTAATTTTATGATGCATGCTGCTATGTTATGTGTTCTTTGTATTGTTATTTTTATAACATGTAGACCTCGAAAAAATAACATAGGGCGATGCATCTAGATAAAATTCCTCAATTTTAAATAAAAATTCTAAGTGGGTGAGGGAATTAAATCCCATGGTCTCCATTATTGTTTGTATGTAATTTAACACCGAGACGAATATAAATTATATACATGCCACCCATCGTGGCGTATGATTTATGGTGTCAGGTAGTGTTATGGATATTACTAGAACAAACTTCCTAAATTAATTGCGAATATTGAAAGGTATATATGCCACCCAACGTGGGGTACCAAGTTTCATAGAATTCGATTAATTAGAAGGGTGCCAATGATTGAATATAGATTTTCAATATAGAGAGAAAGGATGATTCTGTCTAGAAAGGGGTCTTAAGTGATGCCTCTTGACAATGCTCCCCCCGATCTGGGAATTATCCTATTATCGATTATTGATTTGAAATATTTAATGGTGGTATCCAGTCTTTTTAGTAATTTAAGATTAAATAATGGTATACACTTAGCTATGAAAAATAATATATAGTCCACCCTAACGTGGCGTATTATTTAGTAATAGGACCGAAGTAATATTTAAACGAATTTAAGTGGTATATATGTCACCCATCGTGGCGTACCAGATACTTATGGTGTTTAAATATTAGTGCATTAATTTTAATTAATTGTTAGAGGAAACCAATAGGTTTTAAGATTTATGCAACTATCTGATTATGTGCTACATGAATGATTCTCAGGATTAGATCATTATGGGCTTTAATCCACTATTCACCATACTTAAGGATAACAAACTTACTGGACCAAACTATATTGAATGGAAACGTAATTTGGACATAGTGTTGACTGCTGAGGAGTACAAATTTTGTACTTATGAACCCAAGCCAGATCAGCCTGCTGAAGATGCTCCTGAAAGTGATAAGGAGTATTATAAGCGGTGGGTTAAGGCTGATGAGATGTCGCGATGTTACATTCTGGCAGCAATGTCGGGTGTTTTGCAGCATCAGCATCAGGCTATGCCCACTGCTTCAGATATGCTCTTTAATCTCAAGGAACTTTTTGGAGAACAGAATAGGGCTGCTAGGCAAGTAGCAATGAAGGCTTTAATGAACACTCAGATGGTTGAAGGAACACCTGTAAGGGATCATGTTCTCAGAATGATGTCTCATCTGAATGAGATGGAGATCCTTGGTGCTGATATTGATGGGGAAACCCAGATCGATATCATCCTTATGAGCTTGCCCAAAAGTTTTGAGCAGTTCCGCTTGAATTACACCATGAACAAAAGGATGTATAGTCTCGCGAAATTTCTGACAGAACTTCAGGCAGCTGAAGGACTCTTTAAGCAGAATGTTCAAGTGAATGTGGCCGAGAAAGCTTCTTCATCTAAGCCGAAAGGTAAGAAGAAGAAAAAGACTCAGACACAGAAAGCTGGAAAGATTGCTAATGCAGTGGGAGTTCAAGGTGGTGTGAAAAAGCCTAAGGGCAAGTGCTTCAGGTGCAAGCAGTCAGGTCACTGGAAACAGGATTGTCCTCTTCCTAAGAAGACAAACAATACTGGTATGTCTCTTTCTCTAGTTACAGAAACATATATAGCGGCTATATCTACGAGCACTTGGTGTGTAGATACAGGAGCCACTGACCAAGTTTGTAACTCTATGCAGGGGTTCCAGCAATCCAGAATGCTTAGAGATGGCGAGATATATGTGTTCATGGGAGATGCTACAAAAGTAGCAGTAGTTGCAGTTGGAATAATTACATTATCTTTTGGCGATGATAGGATTTTGGTTTTGAACAATTGTCTTTATGTACCTTCGTTTAGAAGGAATTTAATTTCGGTTTCTAAACTTGCCATGGATGGTTATAATGTTTGTTTGGATCGTAATGTTTCTATTATGATGAATAAACGAGTTATATGTTCTGGTACATTGCAAGACAATTTATATATTATTAATCCTATCCAACCAATGCTGCAACATAAGGAAACTAATAACATTCTTTCTAGCTCAAATAAAAGAAAGAAACCTTCTGAATTGAACCAAACATATCTTTGGCACTTAAGATTAGGTCATATTAACTTGAGGAGGATTCAAAGATTGGTAGTAGATGGGCCATTAGGCTCGTTGGCAGTGGAGCCATTTCCAGTTTGCGAATCCTGCTTGGAAGGTAAGATGACTAATAGGCCTTTTAAAGCAAAGGGGAATAGAGCTAAAGAAGTGTTAGAATTGGTTCATACTGATTTATGTGGACCTATGAGTATCCAAGCAAGAGGAGGTTATAAGTATTTTGTCACTTTCATTGATGATTATTCTAGATATGGGTACATTTATTTGTTGCGCCGTAAGTCTGAGTGCTTTGAAAAATTCAAAGAGTACAAAGCAAGTGCGGAGAAGCGACATCTTGGAAAATGTATCAAGTCACTACGATCAGATCGTGGTGGCGAATACTTGCTTGGAGAATTTAGGGAATATTTATCAGAAAATGGGATTGCATCCCAGTTGTCTGCACCTGGCACACCTCAGCAGAATGGTGTAGCAGAGAGAAGGAATCGGACTCTTTTAGAGAGTGTTAGATCGATGATGAGTTATTCAGATTTACCCAAGTCGTTCTGGGGATATGCTATAGAAACAACGGCTTACCTTCTAAACTTGGTACCTTCTAAGTCGGGTCCCAAGACTCCAATAGAATTGTGGACTGGTAGCAAACCAAGTCTAAGACATATTCGGATTTGGGGTTGTCCGGTACATGTGCTGAACAAGAACGCGACTAAGTTTGAATCTCGTACAGAAGTAAGGCTGTTTGTAGGCTATCCCATGGGAACGAAAGGTTATTCATTTTATAGTCCTAGGGATCGAGATATCATTGTTAGCACCAATGCTAGATTCTTAGAAGAAGACTATATAATGAAACACAAACCAATGAGTAGTATCGTTTTAGAGGAACTAGTGGGAGGGATAGATAATCCCCAATTGCCAATAGTACAAGTAGATCAACCACAAGAAAATGCACAACCTGTCACTAATACCACACCGGTGCTTCGTCGTAGTGGGAGGGTTATTCAACAACCTGATAGATTCATGTTTTTGGGAGAGTCCTCAGACTTGGTCTCTGGTGAACATGATGAGGATCCCAGGACATACGAAGAAGCAATTCTAGATAAAGATGCAGATCTTTGGCAAAAGGCAATGGAATCTGAGATGGAATCTATGTATTCTAATCAAGTTTGGGAGCTCGTGGAACCACCCAAAGGTGTAAAACCCATTGGATGTATGTGGATCAACAAGAAGAAAAGAGGATCTGACAAAAAGGTGAAAGCCTGGAAAGCACCACTTGTTGCGAAAGGGTATACTCAGAAAGAATGGATCGATTATGAGGAAACCTTTTCTCCAGTTGTTATGCATAAGTCGATCCGGATTCTTTTATCTATAGCAGCTCATCTCGATTATGAGATTTGGCAAATGGATGTCAAGACAGCTTTCCTTAATGGAAGTCTTGAGGAAACCATCTATATGCAACAACCAAAAGGATTCATTAAGGAAGGCCAAGAGCATCTTGTTTGTAAGCTTAAGAGGTCTATTTATGGACTAAAACAAGCTTCTAGGGACTGGAATATTCGTTTTGATCAGGCAGTCCAGTCATATGGATTTGATCAAAGTCCAAGCGAATCATGTGTGTATTAGAGAAGTGAGGGTAACGCAGTGGTTTTTCTAGTACTGTATGTAGATGACATTTTACTCACTGGAAACAATGTTAAGATGTTGTCATCAGTAAAGGCATGGTTGTTCAAACAATTTGAAATGAAGGACTTAGGTGAAGCGGCATACATCCTTGGGATCAATGTAATAAGGGATCGCAAGAAAAGGATGTTGGCTTTATCTCAAGAGCCCTACATTGATGAAGTATTAGCTCGTTTTAACATGCAGAACTCTAAGAAAGGTTTTCTACCTTTTAAGCATGGAGTGGCTCTATCCAAGGAGCAGTGTCCTTCGACACCTAAGGATATAGAGAGCATGAAAGCAGTTCCTTATGCTTCGGCATGTGGAAGCTTAATGTATGTTATGTTATGTACGAGGCCTGACATCTGCTTTGCTGTAGGCATGGTTAGTAGATATCAGTCGAACCCAGGTCAGGAACATTGGAGTGCAGTAAAAACTGTACTCAAGTACCTGAGAAGGACTAAGGAGTATATATTAATTTACAAGGCCTCAGATCTATTTCCTTTAGGATATACTGATTCAGATTTCCAATCAGATAGGGATAAAAGGAAATCGACCTCGGGATATGTTTTTACTTTGGGAGGTGGAGCCGTTATATTGAGGAGTGTAAAGCAGAAATGCATTGCAGACTCTACCATGGAAGCCGAGTACGTGGCGGCCTCTGAGGCTGCAAAGGAGGCTGTATGGTTCAGGAACTTCCTTTTGGACTGGGATGTGGTACCTAATTTGCCTAGGAGCTTGACAGTGTATTGTGATAACACTGGTGCTGTGGCAAATTCGAAGGAACCGCGAGATCACAAAGCAGCTAAACATATTGAACGTAAGTATCATCTCATACGAGGAATCGTAAAGCGAGGAGATATAGTTGTGGCTCACATATCATCAGAAGACAACCGGGCAGATCCTTTCACAAAGAGTTTGCCAGCCAAGGTTTTTGACAGGCATATGGAAGCGATAGGAGTCAGATGGATGGACACATAGTTTTCTGTGTAATAGTGGATTAAATAAACACTGATATACTCATAGAATATTTTGAGTATAAGTAGGAGATTGTTGGTGTATACTGAAAATATTTATTTGAAGTATATACATTTATTTCTGGCCAGTTTTAATTGAGAATCATTTAAATGTTTACATGTTGTCTTAATATTATATATTGTGAATAATCTAGTATCAAATGGGATGGGATACAGAATATTAGATTATTAAATACAGTTTATATAATATAATATGGTTCACAGCACAGGTGGTGTTAGACAATCCACTGGTATGGCTGTAGTATTATTTAGATTAGTTTATATTGACTAATAAATAATACTAGTATACTTTGTGTATATTGAACAGGATCAAATTTAGAATTGTTCCCTTATACTGATTAAGAAGGAGAACTAAGATTCTATGTTATTATTAATGCTTAGGTTCTTAATCCAGATATAGTAATTGACACGTGTATATTATTTACATGCTTTGATTTATATATGAAATAATTCTTTTGATTTATTTCATTATATTTTGGGTGATGAAATAATATATATGGTGGATATTATTTATTGAAGGAATCCATGTCCTGATAATATTCGGGTTAATGATGTCCCCTTGAAAGCTCAAAAAGATTTAATTATGTGAAACCCTGCAGGTGGATTTATTCCGGCATAATTAAATAAATGTTGAGTGGATGATCAAGGATAAAAGATATTAATTAAATGAATTATCAGTAATTTATTTAATTAATGGACATGCGATATTTTAAACATGGGGAATTTAATAAGCAAATAATATTGGAACCGAATTAATTTATTAAATTACGGTATTAGGAAAGGTAATGCAAATATTAATTCTTTAGTGGATTGAATTAATATTTAATTACATTGGGCTAGGCTCAAGATGTAATTAGAAGGCCCAACCTAATTATCCATGATCCCTATTGTAGCCTATATATATTCCTATTCTCTTCTTGCTGGGGGCTGGTCGAATAAATTTTGAAGCCACCCAGGAGCAAGAAGAGAGGTTAACTTGAGAAGACGAAGGCCACACTTCGCTTAAGGGAATTTGGGAATACAATAGAAGAGCGTGGAATCAACCGTTAACAAGGTGACTTTTCTATTCATACTCGTAAATTAATTGTATCAAAAATCGCAGTGCCAAGATCTGATTGTCCTAACAGCTAGGGACAAGTATCCCCGAACTAGCAAGGACTCTGAGTCACCACCGAACACTAGTACAGAATATGCTTTTAGCGTCGCACTTTAGGCGTCGGTTATATAGAGAGCCGTGGCCTATACATATTTTAGGCGTCGGTTTCTAGCTTAACCGACGCTTAAAGTCATTTGTGTTGGACTTTTTGCGTCGGTCATAAAATAACCGACGCCTAAAACTATACCTTTAGCGTCGGTTTTTACTCAACTGACGCATAAAACCAACCTTTAGCATCGGTCATAAACAACCGATGCCAAAAAACTCACCCTTTAGCGTCGGTCTTTACTTAACCGACGCCTAAAACTAACCCTTTAGCGTCGGTGATTACCTAACCGATGCTTATACTCATTTTAGGCGTCGGTTGTTAGCTTTGCCGACGCCATTAATCATTTATACTGGACTTATAGCATCGGGCCTAGGAATGCCGACACTTAAACCTGCTTTTATGCGTCGGGTTTATAAATGCCGATGCCTAAAGCTTTAATAAAAAATTAAAAAAAGTAAAAATATACTTGCTTTAATTAAAAATTAAAAACAGTAAAAATATACATAGTAATAAAACACTCTGGTCATATTATCAGACACTTAACATCTACATCTGGGTTATACATGCGTACATCCACTCCAGCCCTCTCTACTCCAACCCACTCCACTCGTCGATTTCACTTGCATTCTGATAATCATACACGGGCTCGATTAGGTTTCAATTTGATGGTGTTGGGTTCGATTTCTACCAATCTATCAATCTAATTTGTTGCTGGGTTTCTAGGGCTTTAATTTTTGTCATAATCAATCGGGCTTTGCTTCTTGGTTTCTAAGGATTTGTAGGACGATTGTGAGATTTAAAGAGTTACAACCCCGTCTGTCATCTCGATTAATTCAGTCCCTCGTGTTGGTACTCTCTCTCTCTCTCTCTCTCTCTCAAACACACAGTGCAAGTGCTGCCACAAGAAAGGGGCTTGTTTATGTTTGATTGTTGTCCCGTCCTTAAACTTAGGTTTTGTGTCTAATGTCTTATATCAATGTACAAAATTTTATCAAGTCTAGGCTATAAATAATTCAGTTCTCTGTGGTATTCAAAGATCAGATGTCTATTTTATTCTTTAATACTTTTCGGTGTATTAAGCTTTAGTGTGTTAGCTCGTTGTTTTGGAGGTTTTATTATCTGTTTGCTAATTTGTAATTTGTTGCAGCAGAGGCAGTCGAAGGAGCAATAAAGCAGAAGAACGTGGCAGCTGATGAAGGGAGGAATTGACGAGCACTTGGAAATATCAGAAATCTTATTGTTATCCATGGAATTGAGGAAAAGCAGCAACAAATCCCTTAAGTCTCCCACCCCGTCACAAGGTACAAGAGACACAGAAGGATATACCTGCACATTTTATCAATTTTATAAACTTCTTGAATGATATTTATCAATTTCTGGTTTTATTCTGTTTCAGGCGAAACGGCTCGAATACTGGTTGAATTCATGGAGGTTGCTATCACTTCCATTGTGTTTCTCAAAGGCGTTTATTCTCCCGGTGCGTATCATCCTACTACTGTAATTTGTTTTTTGTTTACTAAATATTCACTCGATTTTGAGATAGTTATTGAAACGAAATTTATCTGTATTTTAAAGCGTAAACAATTAAAGTAAGTCAGTTATCATAATTACAGATTGTTATTGGTTTTACTATCATATCGGTGGAAATGCGCTTGCCTGTGTGTGAGTTTGTTGTGTGTTTAAGATTTGATGATAATGTTGTGTAGGTGCGTTTGAGAGGAGGCGGTATATGAATGTAGTGGCTCATAAGGCTCGACATCCTCAACTTAGAGCTTACATTCATGATTCTCTTACTGGCTTACTTCCTTCTATTGAAAAGGTCTCTCTTATATCTGCCTCGTAAATTCTAGTCTGATTTTCATTTGACAGAATAATAGAATTCGTTCGAGTATAAGTTATGAGCTCTAAATTTTTATGATGAATATTACTGCTGAACTGCATATACAATAGTGTTTGGGATAACTCGATTTATAGCAAAATATATACTAGATTCTCAGATTGGACTCTTGATGGATCAGCTAGAGTAGAACAATGTTTTAAAACTGATTCTGAATTGTCTAATTATACTTTATAAATGTATTTTTGAAAACATGACATTTATACGCTAACCAATTGCTGATGTCTGTATCTTAAACATCTGCGTGTAATGGACACAATTTTATTCCGGAATACACTCAGGCTAATTTTTTAACTCTTGTACCACTGTAATACTCATGGCATATTAACCACCTTTATTATGAATATTTTACCAGTGAGTTTTATTGAAACTTACATGTTCCTTCGACTTGGTTAGGGACTGGTGGAGAGGGTTGTAGTTGTTTTCTTCAACAAAGAGAACATCCCATTGGAGAGATTTGTTTTCAAGCTTACTGTAAATCAGTCCTATGACTCGGAGGTGGAACAAACCGACCTGGAGTTCTCTTTAAAGTCATTTCTTACCAAGCTGTCAGTGTCAGAATCTCTGACAAAAGTTCTGCCCAGGGGTAGGTGCTTAACACCAACAGCTTGGTTGTAACAATCGTAATGTTTCAAATATATGTTATATTTGTAGATTTTGCTCTAGGGTGTTCTTGACTTAATGGAAAATACCGGTCAATAATCGTTTGGGAATGAAGTTCTTAGCATGTTTTGTTGTGAAATGGAACTTAGATTCTACTGTCTTTTGTTTAATAGAATGTAGGTGGCAGATAATTCTACTGTCTGGTTTTATTCTGTTTCAGGAGTTTATGTTAACATTTGTTTGTCTATGAAAAGAGAACATTAGTTTTTGTTATCGGTAAGTGGTGATTAATAGATGATATTATCAAAATAATTATCTCTTTAGAATTTTGTTTTGTATTCCTTTTTATCCAACTGATATTCCCTCGCTTTTTCTTTCTCTCTTAATATATTCCTAAGCTACTCCTTAAACAATGGTAAATTATATTACATCATTTTTCTATCACCCCTCCCCCGTCTTACACACAGAAATTTATCTCAGAGATTATTTTTCATTGATTAAAAATTTGATCAATCCCCTATCTCCTTTGTGATATATCTGATGTTTTTCCCTAAACTGTTTTGGATTGTTAGTGTAGACGATGGAAGATAAATCAGAGGACATGTATGGTTAGGTTCCATTTGTCGTTGGGGTTGTAGCGTGCAATAGATGGTCGAACTGAAAAGAGTTTGTAGTCTGGCACTGCACAAACATGATATATTAATCACTACTATTGGAATTATGGTCAATTGAGTTAAAATTGCTGCCATTTAATTTTGTAAGTGATGGTGCTTGAAGTTAAATTTTTCTTGCATTTTGTGTACATTTGATTCGTTGTCTTTATTAAACGTCAAAACCAGTTCTGTGATTGCATTGGAAGTCGAACTTCATTGCTATGATCTTAGAATCTCACCTTTCTGCCTTCTTACATAACTTGGGAATGATGCAGATTAACAGTGCTGGTTCAAATGCATACAGCTACAAACCACTGGACGAAGCTTCAGACGAGGATCTTCTGTATGTATCTAGTGTGGTACAAGCTCTTGATTAATTTCCATTAAACTTGTGTAAAGTTAATTATCCATTTAATCGTTGGCAGATAGTAGATGTAATTATCCTTGGTCCAAGTCAGTATTTGTTGTTAAAACACCATGATCGCTTTCCTTGGTATGTTTCTAATGCAGAGGTGCAGTGAGATCTGGCAAAGCACCAATTTGTCGTAAGTCTCAGGTAGATAGATACTCAGGATAAATGCATGATGCTCTATATTTACATTTCGCCTAGAATTTGTTTAGTTCATATATATGTTTTAATCCTTTTTGCTTGAATTAGGTTTATTAATATGCACTGAGTCCGCCATTTGAAGGAGAAAGACAGAAATTATATTTTAATGAGGGGGAAATTGAAAAGCTACCAGCTCTAGAGGTAATTAGGAGGAAGGAGATATTGCCCGTCACTTACCATTTCCACAGATCCATCCTGAATGGGCTGAGAGAAGGTAAAGATGCATACACAAATGCTCACATCTTAAGATTATTTACCGAGTTGATAGCTTTCCATGAAATAAACTTTTGAGCCCACATTTGAAGTAGTGGGATATTCCTCAAAATTACAATGAGTATAGGGATATGTAGACTGAGATACTTCTGTATACGGGTCCTCTCTAAATAAACAGTAGCATTAGTAGTTGTAACTTCTATACCTTTTAGGGAAGATTGAAGTTAACAAAAGTTAGCAATTAAATTTCTTACAGGTAACTGTTATGAAGTATTAAGTAATAAAATCTTCAATTATAATTCAATTATAGAACTTGAAAACTATATAGAATATGTAGGCCAAAATGGTAAAATTTAGTGTGGAAGGATCATGTATATATATAAATGGTTTTCCAAAATTTAGTGTGAAAACTTTTTTTTAATTCTCTATTAAATAATTGATTTCCTACATACCAAAGAGCACCAATGTCTATAAGCTTAATGTACTAATCTTTAGCTACTTATTCTAGTGACTTGTTCAATCCTTGTTGCTGTCAACTGAAGCCCAAATAATAGTTCCATCTCAGTTTCTACTACTAACCTTTGGCTTGATGTACTTATGTGTCAGAAACTGAATATTCCGTATAAGGTTATTATTAATGAAAGAAATCAAGATGCTATTTTTTCACCGCAATAATTGCCCTTTTTTATTGTCACATTGTAAGTAGGCACATAATTTATTTAAGGTTTTCTTATATTCACTGCTTTGAAGAAAGAAGTTGCAACCCTTCAGAAGAGTTTCAAGATGCACTGAAATATGTATGTTAGCTCTGATAATGTACATTTGATCTTCTTCTTCTTTTATTTTTTTAATTAAATATTGTTGCATCTGGTTTCTCTCTGTTTCACTAATTGTTCTACTCCATTTTCGTCACAGGCAATTCATCAGAAGGAACACCAAAGTTCGGCCAGAAAATTGATTGCTCCTGCAAAAAGTCAACAAATTCAAGCAAAACAGAACATGTCTGCTTGGTAAAAGGAATGAGTAAAAGACAAAGAAATCCAAAGAACATGCCTGCTTGGTAAAAGGAATGAGTAAAAGACAAAGAAAGCCGAAAGTTCAATTTGATGTAAGTTATACTAAACACATAAATTTAATCTGGCAAAAATTTTGTTGTGTAGTAAACCTTTCTTTATTTGTTCTTTAGGAGTTGAATGTTCCCACACTAGTACAGAAATGCTTTTCTACGTCGCACTTTAGGCGTAGGTTTATTAAATATGCTTTTCTGCCTGCTTGGTATTTCAATATGCTTGTAATATAATGAATTTGTATTATCAAAAACGTCAAATTATTTTAAGATTGAATCTTATAAATCCCATACAGAAACACTAAAAGATTCTGGTTCTATTATGTCTTTCTGAAAATCACTTCTAGTTGTGTCTTTTATCTTTTATATTTTTGTCCTCTAGATAGTATAATGTGGTCTTTTAGGTGTGACACTCAAATCAGACACTTTGCTCTCACATTCCTTTCACCTCTTTTGCCCTTTCAATCCTGTCCGTGACTTTCTTAATCGAAATAAGTTGATATTTTTGACAGCGAATTGCTTTATCATGGATGGTACAAAAGGAGACGAATAGTGAACACTGCTCTGGAGGAATTTTAGCAGACGATCGATCAGGTTGGGTTTCTTTCACTTTGTCATACTCCGTTCCTTGTTTTTATTTTTGCCAATTTTTTTTTTCTCCTTCCAATTGTTTAGGCTAGAATACCCAAGGAAATGATTGAAGAATACGATATTCTATACATCTTGTTAAATATTGAACACAAGTACTTCGCTAAATAGCTATAACAAGAAGTTTTTTATGGTCGACAACATAAAAAGTACATGAGTATTTCTTAGTATCTTCAATACACTGAAAAACTAGCTCTTCATGTTTTATGTTTCTAACATACAGTATTCACCATGGCAGGGGTTGGGAAAAACAATATCAACCATTGCACTTATATTGAAGGAAAGATCTCCATCTTCGAAAATTTGTTCAGTTGATAAACAGAATATGGATATGATTAATCTAGTTGATGATGATGAGGATGGCACTTCTGGGCTTAGCTTGGCAAATCAGGGCAATGTTTCCTGTCCTGTAATTGAAGACCTATCTGTGCAGCAGAAGGTTTGGCCAGCTGCTGGAACATTGATTGTTTGTCCAACAAGTGTTCCTCTCCTTATACTAATGTTGACAACATTTATGCAGGCACACTCCAGGGCTATGGAAACCACACGATCAATTTCTCAGATTACTAGTGGCAGCAGCGCATATATGAATGAGGTTTAGTTGTGAATTACTTGTAACTAAACAAGGCTTATGGTCGCAATATCGTTGATGCACATTATCAATTTGGTTCTTTCCTTCAATACATTTGCTCGTCATCTGTATGAAGAAATTGTTCTCCATAAAATTAGAGAAATTAGATCAGATTGTCTACTTTGTTATCGGTATTGACTTGTAGAATGTAGAGTAGTCTTATATATTGTTTATTAATTAGATCTTATTCTTGATTATGTATCATATATGTATAGATTGATTTTGTATATAATTTGGTGTTCTGGCATTGGCTAAACTGTTTCTGAAAATGTATTGTTTCATAACAGAATTGCATTTTTTATTTTTATTTTTAAAAGTTGACTTTTAGTGTCGGTTGTTTAAATGACCGACGCCTATAATCAGACTTTAAGCGTCGGTTATTTAAATGACCGACGCCTATAACAGACTTTAAGCATCTGTTGTTTATATGACCGATGCCTATAACCAGACTTTAAGCGTCGGTTGTTTAAATGACCGATGCCTATAACCAGACTTTAAGCGTCGGTTGTTTAAATGGCCGACGCTTATAACAGACTTTAAGCGTCGGTTGTTTAAATGACCGACGTCTAAAACAAACTTTAAGCGTAGATTATTTAAATAACCGACGCTATTAGTACATTATATGCGTCGCCCAATTAACCGACGCTATAGACCTATACCTATAGCGTCGCCTTCATGTACTACGCCAAATAACCGACGCCTAAAGCCTATTTTGACCGACGCTAAAAGCCTATTCTGTACTAGTGGAAGAAGAGTTTGGGACCAAGATTTTCTGATTATGCAAGATTGAATGCTCCAACGAGCCAAATCTTATTAGATATCGAGAAGGATAAGGACTTTCGATGGCCGAAGCCACTCAGGGGTGACCCCGCAAAGAGAAAAAAGGATCAGTACTGTAGGTTTCACAGAGATGTGGGACATGATATAGATGATTGTAGGCAGTTGAAGGATGAGATTGAATTCTTGATCTAGAAAGGAAAGATAAGCAAGTTCACGAAGGGTGAAGATCGTGGAGTCCAGAGAAGTGATTATGACAGGAGAGACAATGACATAAAGGACAATGATCATGATCATAACCCGCAGCCCCGAGGGCCAGTTACAAACATGATTTGGGGAGGCCCGACAGCGGCCGGTACAACTCGAAACTCTTGAAAGGCATATGCCAGAGAAGTGATGCACATCGTGGGAGAAGCCCCGAAACGTGCTAGGACTGAAATAGCGATTGGTTTTGATGACTCAGACCTCGAAGGGATGAAGTTCCCTCATGACGACCCGTTGGTCATAACTGTTAATGTGGGTGCCCTAGAGGCAATACATTGTTTCTTTGAATAAACCTTTATGTCATTTGATCATTCAATAAATGTATTTATTATGACTTTAATTACTGCGATATATATATTAGCATAATAAATGTCCTTAGAATCATGATACACATTGTATAGTTTAAGTACATGACTTGAACTTGAGATTATATAATATATCATATTCTTAAAAGGTCCCTAGTCGAGTATTATTATTATAGGACAATAATAATACATAAATAGACTAGTATGTTGTTTGACAGATAACCACATCTCATTGGTTATTAGTGTAATAACCCGAATTTCGGGTAGAATTAAAACTTTTCTTATTGTGGTTAAAGAGCACTAATGAATGGTGGTTTCAAAGAACAATGATTGCAATGAATGGATATTGCTTTGGACAATAATCCTGATGCATTGGTATATTGTCAGAATAGAGTAATTCGATGGTTGAGGACCTAGATAAGAATAATCTACTGTCCAGGAAGGAGCTAATGGATCCTTGAAGGGAAATGAGTACGTGCATAATGTTTCCCATACGTGCATAGTGTTTCCCGTACGTGCATAGTATTTCCCGTACGTGCATAGTGTTTCCTGTACTTGCATAGTAATTTGGTGGATGAATAGTGATTTTGTAAGTTGGAAAACTTTTCACGCCACGCTATGTACGGGACGTGATATGGATGTTTCGAAGTCATATTAGTAATACGCGGAGGAAATAAGTGAATGCAGAGACGATCGGAATTCAGAAATTCCAAATTCTTTTTAGGTATAATATTTTACCGGACAGTGGATTATATATTATTAGAATCCAAGAATTGAGATATTAACTTTGAGGATTTGATATTTTGGGATGTTATTATATTTGATTTAAGAATGAAGGTAGGAAACCACTGAGGCAGTGAAACAAGCGTTCTAGAAACCGCTAAAACGTTATAACGAGATTAAGCGATAAAGCGAATGAATCGTGTCAAAAAGATATGAGAGAAGATCTCGTGTCAAAAAGATTATTTTTAGATTTTATAAAAATATTTGAATCAAGGTTAAGTGCGAAGGAACCCCTTAAAGGAGCACTCGATTATAACTTTGTAAACCGCTTAGTGAAACGGGCGAATGAGATCCGAATTCTAAAACAAATCTTCGACTTACGTATTTGTCGATTGACATGGACATAGTACGAGCCTAAAGCGAGCTAGTAACGCCTTCTTTGTGTATTGCTTACGTGTTTAAGCATTGAATTATAAGTGAATCATCTAGGGGATTAATCGTACGTTTTCTTTTGACTTTGTCTAGATTGTTTGACTTTGTCACGAGCCCCTACCACTTCTCGAGCATCAGGCAAGTTTCAATTCCCTTCTTTTAGGCTGTTGTTGTGATTGAATATATATATATATATATATATATAT
The DNA here is from genome assembly GCA_036435485.1 of Saposhnikovia divaricata. Taxonomy (NCBI): domain Eukaryota; kingdom Viridiplantae; phylum Streptophyta; class Magnoliopsida; order Apiales; family Apiaceae; genus Saposhnikovia; species Saposhnikovia divaricata. Next base: position 136,547,454 of record CM071598.1, read on the forward strand.
ATATATATATATATATATATATATATATATATATATATATATGTTTTCTGTTATACATATGCCATAGCATGCATGCCTACTTTCAAGTTATATCGTTATGCTTGTTCCCTGATTGTTTATTGGCTTATAAATTAGATAACTAACGTATCAATTATAAGCCGGTTATTGTAAGACCCTCATAGAAGGGCGTATACATCTTATTCGTCAAATATAGACCGGGAGTCAATTTTTCTTGATATATCGAGATTACCTCGGAGGAAAATATTTAAGTAAATATTTTCCATTATTTGGGCGACGAATATTATTTGAATATTCGTTCGAGATTATTTATTTAACGATCCTTCCTTCAAATAATTATTTGAACGTAACCATTCGACGAATAATATTTTTCAATATTCATTTAAAGTTGAATAGATTATCGATTATTATTCCGAATATTCTTCTAAAGATTGGACTACTAAATGAATATTATTTGAATATCCATTTAGAATATTATTTTATTAAATGAATATTACTTTTGAATATTCATTTAAGATATTAATTACTTGATGAATATTATTCTAATATTCATCTGAAGCTTGATTTATTTATCGAATATTATCTCGAATATTCCTTTAAATCTTGGATTACTAAATGAATATTACTTGATATTCATTTAGAATATTATTCATTAAATGAATATTACTTTTTGAATATTCATTTAAATTCCTTATTAATTAATGAATATTATTTTGAATATTCATTTAAATATTTATTTATTCAATAAATATTCTCTTGATGTTTCTTCCAGGATTATTTGGAGAAATACTCTGATTAATGATATTCTTTCATATTCCTAAATATTCTTTAAATATTTTAATTCAATAAATATTCTCTAAATATTTATTCCATACTTAGAATAACCTCAATAAGGTTTATCTTCTTCGATTATTGCGGAAAATATCTCGGAGTCATATTATTATTAATCTTATATCAAGAAAGGTTCTCAGACATCATTCTTCTTTGAGTCCACCTCCCTAATAATAAGGGAACCTTACTTGGAAAATGTTATTTATCTTGTCGACTTCCCGGTCATAAAATATTCTCTTCACTCGCAATGCGGGTGCTATTGACTTATTAAGTCGTTATGTACCTTCTCATCTTTCGAGGGGTAAGATTGTTGGAACAAGTTGATATTCGTTACCAAGCAATAGCTTGGAAGTTATTGGTGAATTTTCCTTTCCAACTAGATACGACTACTTTGTGGAGTCTTATCAACAAGTATTATACTTGGGGAAAGGGAGACGAGCGTTACATTCAGAATCGTGAATTCTATTTGAACTAGGAGTCGTGTAAGAGGCCGAGTAGCGCCGGTCCATCCCCTTTGGCCCAAACGTTGGCCGGGGAGAGCTAGTAGGGCGGTAGACAAGTAAAGCCGTCAGTTCTTCCTTCTACCGTTAGTAAATCTAATTTGAGTTGTACGATCTCGACTGATCATCAAGATTGGAACAGCGGGCACGGTGAATACTCCATCATTGGTTCATCATCCAAAATTATTTATTTCCTGCAACATGATTACTGTTGGCAGAGCTGGAAAAGTGTTCATAACTGGAATTGCAATCTTTTCATGCAAGTTCCTTTTTTTAATGACAATGAGAATATCTCGCTTACTTTTGATGTAGCAGATATTTCTACAAACAAATACTTTAAGTTACCTTATAACTTCATCGTTCATATTATACTGGCATCATTTCCGTAAATGCATGGCATATGGTTTGAAAGATACTTTTGAACTGTTATATATTATCGTTCAGTTATATATTATTGTTGGTGGGCTATTGCTCACCCTTGATTTATTATTATATCACAACAACAGCTAGACCAGATGACTCGCACAAGGTGCACTCGACGCGGGCGAGGACGATGAGACTACCAGAGCTGAAGAAGAAGCTATTGGTAGGATAGATTTATTCTTTCAGTACCAAGTATATGGTCTAGTATGACTTATGTAAATGGATGGCAAAGAGTATGTATTTATATTGAAATTCTTTTGGATTGTAAGAACTCATAATGTGATTAATAAAAATTTGATTGTTACTCTGATTTCATCTCTGGGACTATAACGGGTGTGTTTTACATTGTTGTGTTGGGTCATAGAGATGTAATTTATTTTATGTTAAGGAAAGTTCAAGTGTTGTGGACAGAATTGGAAACCGGATCTGGGGTGTTACAGAAGTGGTATCAGAGCGTACGTTATAAACCCTAGAGATGATGCGATGTTAAAACAATAAACTCACTAAGATAATAAGAACTCTTGCCAAGTTCATAGTCGGACTACTTCAAGTAGTACTGACATATAAAACCCTTATGGGAACTCTTAAGTATCATGATAGTAACTTAGCTCGTTCTCGTATCGACTAGTAAGGCGACAAACCTTGAGGCGTACGAGCAGCAGCATGATGATATTTTATTATATGCTGACGATCGGATTGTGAATTCGATAGAGTACCCTATTGAGGACTCGAAAGAGGTTCCAGCAGAGGAGAATCCTATTAAGGATGAGGAGTTTACTCCAAGGAAATGAGGGCTGTAGCCAGAGGGATAGCGAGTGTTAAGATTATAGTGCTCAGAGAAGTGAGCACAAAGAACTGAGATATTATTAAGAGAATTGAAATTTTATGTTGGATTTATAGCCGGACTACGAGAGGTAGTACCAACAATTAAGACAGATTGGAAGGATTACTTGAGGTCTTATATGGGGATAGATAAAGATCCTTAGAGACTTTCAGATTAATGAGAAAGGAGTTAGAATGATGCACGATTATCAAAGATGTCGATGTAGGACGGGGAGCACCCAAGAGCAGTTGAGATAGAGGCAACAAGTGCCATATTATCGGATAAATGGATTAGAGTGAATATTGTCAATGGTAATTCACCATGAGAAGGCGGATTTCATGGGTTATATTTTATGAAACCAAATTGAGATTGTTGAGGTGGTTTTATTCAGCGAAATGTCCATATTATGAATGAACCAGCTTCGAAAGTAAAGATAGTGGAAAGTGATGGCCTGATTGAATAAAGTTATATAAAGTAGTAAGCGAGACGATGATCTCAGAAACTACCAGAGGAAAAGACCAGTGGGTCTACGATAAACTCGTAATATGACTACTATCACGTACTAAGTATAAGTTTATTTTAACTCAGTAAAATGGTGAATCAGGTACGTTAGATGCATGTGATTTAGAAGAATATTAAATTCTTTCTTTTCCCCGAATAGATTATAGTAGTTACCTTAAGTTTATTCTGACACTGAATTGTAAATGGATCAAGTAATGCGATTAGTGGTTAAGAGGTAATAGAGAATGTTTTAAGATGAAATTGGTAACGACCCGGCGTTGGTGTTGCCTAACGAGAGAAGGAAGACTTTATGATACACTATGATGCATCTCATACAGGTTTAGGTGGTGTGCTTATGCAGCACGGCAGAGTAATTGCGGATGCATTCGAACAGCACGGTACACCAGACTAGGATGACCCTAGTAGTGCCAATTTTTATTAAACGACTAACTCTGACGGTAGTGTTCCTTCTGAAACCTGTGGTTAGGAAGACTGACATTTGATATTATCGACAACTAAGATGTATATGTATTAGGAAGAGGTGGCATGTTTCAGTTTGAAACTTTTGATTTCCCTTCTATGGGATATATATATTTGGTTCCTTTCTAGTGGTTAAACTTCCAACTTTGTGTCAATAATTCCGTTATTATAACTGGTTATGATTCTACCTGCTTGGATGCTCATAGAACTATTCTCTAGGTTTCGAAATTGATCTTCATAGTGTTACCGGTGGTTGGATAGATTGACCAAAATTTCCTTGATTCTGGAAAGAAATTCAACGAATTTTGGCAAACCTTGTCTTTTTGATTATCAGAGAACATCATGGAAGAGAGTAGAAACTGGGGCGAACCCCGTGAATTGGGTAAAGTAGCCGCTATATGGGTTGGTGGATAGACCCCGGTTATCGCGATTGATTGTAGAAATACAATGATGAAGTGAGATTGGACGAAAACAGGAAATGTAAGTAAGAAACCAGCCGGACTGAGAAACTCCGGGATTGACTTAAGTGAAAAGTCTGTTATACCATGAATGGTAAGCTTGCGTGGCACGTGGGATTGATAAGAATAGTTGAAAAGATAAAAGTGGAGGAAAGGTGACCGGAGACGGTGCCGAGAAGTCGATTAAGACCTATATGGAGTAAAGTTTTGGAAAGGTAGAAAGGTATCAAAGTAGAAGGCACTATGCCAGCAATTGCTAGAAAAGTAATGCTAATTAGCCAACCCCTAAAACCATATATTTTTATTTTAGTGTGGTCAGTTGAGGCCAAGTCACAAAGGATTATCAAGTGACTAGACCAGCAATGAAAGGACAAAGCAGGGTTGCTTCTAAGTAAGCTCCGACTGCAAGGGCTTTTGATATAAAGGAAATATTAATGAGATCGTAGGAATCTTCTACTGAACCCTTTGCAACCCATGTTTGGATTGGGAATTTACTAGACTTTTTGGAATGGGGTCACCCGTACTAAAGTGATTCATGTGTATATGATTACCCAAGATTATGAGTAAAAATGGAAGTATAATGACTTGAGATGTATGATGTTAGGGTATTATAAATACCATGAATATATTATGACCAAGGGAAGTAAACAATGAAGGTTTATGAAGAGAGTATAGAAATGGTCAGAGATGGATCAGTATGCTGTAGAAATTTTGTCTAAGGCAAGTACCTTTGAGAAAAATGATAAGTACTAAGAGATTCACGTTGAACTCGATCAATATCTTCCAGAACATCCTTGCTACCATAACCAAGTTCTGTAAGAGAGCGGATAGACATACGTTGTCTTTTGGAAGGTCAAATAGGCTGACAACTATATGAAAGAAGAGGTTAGCATTAAGCCACCGATCGATTATCAAATGAGAATGATTGAAAAGAGACCCTTATTAAGGATACATGATTTGATTGCCAAGTATAGGATGCAAGAATTCCTTGGCAGTTGAATTAAGGATAGGATATCCATAAATTAAGACAAACCCTGGGGAATGCACAGGCGATGGCATTAACCCTAATAACGACATTATGAATTCAGATGATATGAGTTGGACTTGCTAAGGCAACAATGACCGGTAAGGATTATTAAAAAGAGTTCTGGAAAGAACATAGATAGAATTATTAGAGTATTGATCAATGACATTTTGATATACCCTGTACCCAAAAAATACAGGAGGAATGATGAGGATGACCTATGTAACCTTACAAGGAAAAAAAGTAATATTCCGAACTTAAAAATGGAAGTTTGGTAAGGAATGTATGACATAGTAACAATAATGCCAGATGAGGCATGTATGAAACCCTGAGGAAGTGTGGATTGAACCTATAAAGGCTGAGATTATCCTAAGATAAGGAAAGAACTTAGAAAAGACGTATCCTAAGTAGGATTGGGAATAAACGTGATAAAGTTCCCACGGGTAGGTGGAAGCAATGACTTATGGAAAAAGACTGATAAATATATTTTTCTCCATCAGCAGAGCTTAAGGGAGAATGCTTTCACCCATCAGTGATGGGAATGAGGTAGGAAAGTTTGAATTGGAATATATCCAGAGAACAAGGATTACCAGAAATTATTATTATCAGGAAAGGCCAATGAGGTGGTCGACAGTCTAAGTATAAAGGAATAATTACAAATGTTCATACCGAAGAAACAAAATGATATTTGGAAAGACCTTGAAGGTCATATCGGAGTGGAGGAAGTTACATTCCTTTTGATGATTGTGCAAGAATCGAAGGTAATAATAGTTAAAGTAAAGATTCGATTCGTGATGGAGTCTTAAGCATATTACGTACCTTAGAAGGTCCCATTTTGTGGCAAACCAGGACCATGATACAAAATTGACGAAGTAAACCGTTAAGTTTCCAGTCTTTTATGGAAGCTGCATGAGTGATAGTTTCATCAACCTGACATAGCTGCGATGCTTGAAACTCTTCTGCAATTTTATCTACTTCATGTAATATCTACATCAAGTTCAGGAAATGTTCCTTATGGTTAAGGAATAGTGATTTCCAGAGAACCTACCCAGAGTACCACTCGATCGAGAGATTTGATTCCTTTCGAATTAGGGAGAAATTGATATTATAATAATGATAGATTAGTTGATACCCAATGGAGCCAAATTGATTATGAGGGAAATAATTTAAGGATAAAGACGGAGTCAGAGATTTTGGAATCTAGTTCAGACTAAGAGATTATGATGCCAGAGATATGAGGCTTGATTAGCTCATATGGTTGACCCCGAGGAAAGAGACACCAAGTATAATTATAATGATTTTGGGAGGTTGTACAAGGTTTTAATAAGCTACCAGATATCGATTTGGATGACATAATAATGAATATCCAGTGTTCAGAGCCTAGTGCTGCATCTCCCGTTAGCCCAGTAGGAATAAAAGAATTATCAACTCAGATACGAGGATTGTTGAATAAGAGTGCGATGAGACTCAGTGTGCCACCGTGAGGAACCGGTGTGTTGTAAGAAAGAAATATGTTAGCACAAGATTGTGCATCGAACCTCGAGAGCTGAATGAGTCAACATTGAGTATAGGTACTGTTGTAGAAGATTGTCTGAGCAGCACAGGGACGCTGTGTATTTTCCAAACTTATTAGGAAATGGGACATCACCGGTTGGAAGTTAAAAATCGAGGATATACCCAAGATTGTGAATCGCACTAGGTATAGACACTATGAAATTGTAAGTGATGTCATTTTGGGTTGACTATTACACCCACAACTTTTTGGAATTTAATGAATTGGCTGTGAGTTATCTGAGATAGTTTTCGCCCTAAGTATATCGAAACATCGTATATATGAAGGAAAGGTGCGAAATCAAAAAGGATCAAACATGATAAACTTTCAGACCTATCAGATCTGAAAATATGTGTGCTTGTGTGTATATGAAGATTATGATTTGTGATAAAAGGATTAAGAGTCCTCGAACCAGACAACATTCTCGGCAAACAAATTCCCCAAGATATTCGCCTTTCTTTCAGAAAGGAGAAGAGATGAGATAATAGAGAATGACTGAATGAACACATGAGGTAGATTGGCATTCTGTGAGATGATTAAAGAAGAGGTTGGAACACCGGGGGTGATAGTAGTTAACAATGAGATAGCGAGGCCAAAACAGTGATGGCCGACGAGCTCGTTGCTAGACATCAAGAGTTACTCGAATCGGTTGTTAGAATACTCGAACTAGTTTCAATACGGAGTACCCCGTCGACAACAGAGTTGACATTTATACAATGGAATTGGGAAATATCTGGAATTAATAGAGGATTCTGACAAGCAAGTTTTTGTTGATGTATTTCTGTGCAAACAAGATAGAGAATATGAGGTTCGAGATTTGTAATAAGAAAAGGTATCCTCGTGGAAGGAATTAACAAGATTAGAATGAAAGGAAGTTTAGCCCAAGATTCATTGGGCCATCTGAGAGTTTAAACGCATCAGGAAGTTGGCCTATGAGCCAGCCTCACCCAAACCGGTAAAATGGTCATAACATGGTTCATGCGTATGTGCCTCATCAGTATACTATAGATGCCCGGCATATGACAGAGTACGAGCAGATAGATATACATAATCGAATCTGAACTACGAAGGACAACCTGTGGAAATTATGAATAGAAAAGAGCAAGCGCTAAGAGATAAGGTTGTCAAGCTAGTGAGAGATTTGAAGAAAATCAAGAAGTGGAAGAATCCACCTGAGAAATAGAAAGTGCAATGGGATAGAAGTAACCCCAGTTATTTCTAAACTGATTCCGAGGACGGAATCCTTTTAAGGGGGAGACTGTAATAACCCGAATTTTGGGTAGAATTAAAACTTTTCTTATTGTGGTTAAAGAGCACTAATGAATGGTGGTTTCAAAGAACAATGATTGTAATGAATGGATATTGCTTTGGACAATAATCCTGATGCATTGGTATATTGTCAGAATAGAGTAATTCGATGGTTGAGGACCTAGATAAGAATAATCTACCGTCCAGGAAGGAGCTAATGGATCCTTGAAGGGAAATGAGTACGTGCATAGTGTTTCCCATACGTGCATAGTGTTTCCCGTACGTGCATAGTGTTTCCCGTACATGCATAGTGTTTCATGTACGTGCATAGTAATTTGGTGGATGAATAGTGATTTTGTAAGTTGGAAAACTTTTCACGACACCCTATGTACGGGACGTGATATGGATGTTTCGAAATCATATTAGTAATACGCGGAGGAAATAAGTGAATGCAGAGACGATCGGAATTCAGAAATTCCAAATTCTATTTCGGTATAATATTTGACCGGACAGTGGATTATATATTATTATAATCCAAGAATTGAGATATTAACTTTGAGGATTTGATATTTTGGGATGTTATCATATTTGATTTAAGAATGAAGGTAGGAAACCACTGAGGCAGTGAAACAAGCGTTCTAGAAACCGCTAAAACGTTATAACGAGATTAAACGATAAAGCGAATGAATCATGGATTATGGATTGAATTCATATCAAGATTAAATATCTTATATGATCATCAAGAGTATTATATCAAGTGGATGGAATGATTTAATCAAAGATTAAATCAAGAGTAATTAGGATTTAAGTGATTAAAACACTTAAATCATTTCCAAAAAAAAAAAACAAAACAATTAACCAACCTTGTCCAAGACTCTTGGCTCTTGCCCCAATGCATCCAACTCAGCCCACCCAACTGATAATATCAAGATATTAGATCAAAGCTAGTTGAATTAGTCAAAGGAAGAAAGGAGAAAGCAAGAAACACCATATCTCTCCAAACTGCTCAGCAGGAGCAAGGTTCAAAGAAAAATTCATATCTTCATTTCTATCCATGATAAAATCACCAAATTTTAACCATAGCTTCTCCACTCCATGGGCAAGATTCGTTCCAAATTTCATGGAAATCAAAATAGTATAGCCTAGTCAAATCCATGCTTAAAGTTGGAGGATCAAAACTGTCCAGGTTCTTATCAGTAGAAAGATGGGGCTCAAAACCCTATCTCCCTTGGTTGGATTCTTGTGTTCTATAGCTTAAAAGAAAGCCCTTGAAGAGTAGAAGGTGTGGTAAAAAGTTTAGAACCAAACTCTTAGTTTTTGATTTTATATGATTTTTACAAGATTGACGATGAATAGTGGATCTTAGAAACTAACTTTGTTTTCTTGAATCTTTGGTTGATCTAGAGTTTGGTTAAGGTATTACAAGGATCAAGCAAGGCTTGTTAAGTGTTTGCATACTTCAAAGGAAGGTATAAAGTTCATAAACCCTAGAGCTACTTTGAGTATTATATGTTTTATGGATGATTTTAGTGTTAGTAGGTTATGTATGTTAAGATCTATGATTTTAGTTGATGGTTGTTGATTAGTTGGATGATGATCCATGATATGGTGATTATGTGATGTTGTTAGACTTGTAATGATGTGTTCATATGTAAGAACCAAGGTTTTTGTAATATTTCTAAAATGATCGTAAACTGTGATTGGTGGAGGTTATGTAAAGTTTTAAGATCATATTATATGAATGAAGAAGTATTATACTTTTATGGATAAAGTATCGTTGTACCAAGAAGAAAGGGAATGTAGAAACTGTCAAATTACGTAGATTTTCACTTTTATTAAATATTGGTATAAATATGGGATATTGAGGTTAAGAAAATCTTTAAGCTAAGTTAAATACCAAGGCAAGGAATTATGTAATTTATTAGAAGAATTTCAAAGTCAAATGTTCAAGAACGAGGAAAGAAATTTCTACGCGACGAAACGCTTTTACAAGAAAATCTCTAAACTTGCATATGGAATTAAATGGTAAGCATTGGTTGATTAATAGGTGAGTAATATACCTGCAATTTACCATGTAATAGCCATGCAAGCCATGCAAGGCAAGGAGCATTGGATGCTAATCAAATAAGTCAAGTAGTGATTATTTAAACCAAGCATTGTATACCACTTTTGGGACAAATTGCCAATTACCTTTCTTTGGCAAAATTACTTTGGAGATTACCTTGGGTAATTGATAAGTGCTGAAGTATGATTGATATACATCAATTATACATATCATTTTATCAATTACATAAGAAAAGATAGCAAAAGCTCTCCCCCTCCATTTTCTCTATTTTCGGCCAAAAACAGAGCAGCCACTTCAAACTGCCATAACTCCCTCATTTCTTAATGAAATTTTGTGTTCTATAACTTTTTGGAAAGGTATTAAGATGCTCTACAACTCCTCTTTAGAATCCTCGTCCAGAAAATCAATGTAAGACCCTCGTTTTTCCAGTTCTTTCAAGAGTGGTAATGCTGACTACGAAAATTTTTAAACTTGGTTGTTTAGGTTTTGAAGATTAAAGGTTGTTAAAGCTATCTAAGGTGTTTCTAAGGAAAGTCAATCTTGGTTAAGGTTGTTAAGACTCCAAGGAAGGTAAAACACTCACACCCACCTTAAAACTTTATGAGCTATAAGTTGATTTGAAAGGTTGATGCAAGTATGTACATGTTTAAGGGGATTGTGATGTTTTAAGCTTTATAAGTATGGGTAAAGTTTTGGATAGTGATAAATGGATGTTACCACTGGTCTTATAGATTCTTGATGATGTTTATATGATCTTGATGGTGTATGGTTGAATTAAGTGGTTAGATGGAGTTCATGGAATTTAGAAATGTTCAGTTTGTAGTCGTTATAATGTCGAAATTTCATTAGATCATTTGAGCAGTTAATACCGAATTCAACAAATGTTTTCTTGGTAAGTTTTTGGCCATAAACCAGTAGGACTTGTTTTGTAGTTTGTTTTGACACCAAGATCATGTGATTATGATTTACGGTTTATGAGATATGCTCGTTTTATTGAAACCGGTTAAAACGGACGAATCGTTAAGATGGACTGATTTTACCAAGTCAAACGAGCCCTTTAAAAATGGTCTGTGATTATGAAATTTTTACAGGGGGTAACTTAGTCAGTTGTTAAATCTCTGTAAAAATTTGAAGACAAAAGGCTTAATTTTCGATTTTATAGAAATGTTTAAGTCAAGAATGCGCATGAGAAACCACTGCAGAAAGAAGCTATATTTAGAGCAATAATTGAGCTAGCAAAAAGATGTTCTTAATTATGAAATTTGGATGAAAAATCCTCTGGACAGTTAAGAAGAAGTGAGAAAAAGAATTTCATGAAAAAGTTTATTTTTCAATTTTATAGAATTTTTCGAATCATAGTTGCGCAAGTGAAAAACCCTTTTAGGGGACGAATTAAGACGAACTTTAGTTTCGTTGAAAATGACCTTTAACGAAAGTCGTTATGAGACCAATAATTATCCAAAAGTGGTTAAAGGATATCATGGACTTATAATAAGCCAAACGTGTAATAAGGATGTATCATTACGAAGTTGTGTCTTTACGTGAATAGTCGATTTGACGGGATCGTTTAACGAACTAACCGAACCGTATTGATTATTAAAGATCATCACACTAGAGACAGGGCCCAGACTATTCCGACATTATCAGGCAAGTTTTCGAAACTTGTACTTCAGGTATTTTCAAACTGTTGTTGTTGTGGTATAACTGTTATGAACTGTTTTAAAATTATTTTTGCGAATCAGCATGAAATATATGGTTTATTTATGTTGATTTATAAACCTGTTTAGCAAGTACGAATGCGTGAATACATATATACATGTATGCGATGATGTGTTAAAAGTTCCAAGTAGGGTATGATAACACCCTTTCTTAGTAGGGGAGTCGGAGATATTTCGTCCGGATAAGGACATAAAAACCCGGAAGTCTCCGGAGATGATATATGACTTATATTTAGTTTTAAAAATAATCCAATAAATATAAATTGGATATTTTCGGATTAAAAATTCCTTTGATGATATTAATAAATATTATTTGAATATTTATTAATAAGTTGAAAATGATTTTCAATTAAGGATTGTGAGTAAATATTTATTTAATAAATATTATTTAAATATTTATTGAATATTCTAAGATGATTATTTATTTAATAAATATTATTTGAATATTTATTAAATATTCCAGGATGTTTTGCAAATCATATTATTTATTTCAAAATTATTTAAAACTTTAAAAAAATTATTTTAAATATTTTCTGATCGTCGAAAAAGTATTTAAAAATGGATCGGGTTCCCATTTCTTCACTGACTGTATCTTCATTCATCGAAAAGTATCGCTACCTCGCTCAAACTTATCAAAACTCGGGAACCCAAGGTTTTGCGAGCTAGTATTAATTATTTTCTCCCTTCGCTACAAATAAGAAATGCACCCTACCTAGTAAGGAGGGGCTCAGGTTTGACTAAACACTCAAAAACTCCGACCAACTCCCAAATTATGTTTGATGATGCGATTCTTAGTAATCAAAATCCGTTGACTAAAGTCAACCCACACATCAGATTTACTTCCTCAATTACTCATGGAAGTAAAGTTGTAATGATTATCAAACCAGTTGTCAAGCTTTGTGCTTGGGGGAAACTGAATTAAATTCTGTTCCTACGATGCATAGAATTCTCTCAGGGATTGGAGGAAGAGGGGACATCGCCTTCGGGCGTAGTCCAAATATTAAGGTCCATATGCGGTCAGGATGCGACCCGATAAGGGAACGTCGTCCTTCTACTAGTAGAGAAGCAGAGGCACGATATATTGGCTGATCACCAGATATCGTGGAAGAGGCTCCAGCATAATCCCATTCTTCCAATTGGAATTGTACTGTAACACTGTAATGAAAGCCTAGATGCTCAATTACCGATAGTGTTAACAGAATGATGAACTATTCAAAGTACCTCAGAAATTCTTCGTTATATTTCTGGATAAAGAATGAAAAATGTTTAATGATGGTACAATATCAGTATACAATATGGCATATGGTTTATGTTAACAAAAGTACTTTGAAAACTATTATTATATGGCTGAGCTGTATTGCTCACTCTTGCTTTTCTTTCATATATACCACCACACAACAACAGATACTCATGGCAAGAACAAGGCAGACCCTCCGCAAAAGCGTGCTAACCGGTCAGCAGTTTAGGAGACTGTTTACGAGGCAGGTACTAGGGCAGCACCCAGTAGCATTACCACAAGTGAGCAGACTAAGTTGGATAGGTTTACAGCTTAGGTTGGTTAGATTTATTTACAAGCATGACTTGTGTAAGTTTCTGAAAACCAAACCTCCTTTTGGACGCAAGTGCCACCTTAGATGGTAATTCCTTTTTTAAGTTGAACTTTTGAGATTATGACAATTTGGGTTTGTAATAACTATTTCAAGATGGTTGTAATAACTTAGTAATATTTTACTTTCGTCTCTGAGCCTATAATCTGTAAATGTTGAGTGTGATTGAGGGATCACAACATACTAAAATGAAGATTAAGAATAATGAATATTAAAATGGGAATTAAGGATAGAGTGACAGCTTGGATCTCCAACCCCGGATCTAGGGGTGTTACATCATATGATAGAAGGGATGGGGTGTAGTACTTGATTGAATCGCGGTGATGCGAAAACTTTGGAAAACGTGTAAACATAGTCGTTATAATGCCCGATTTTACAATACCATGATTTGTATGCCATTTTCGTGCTAAGTGACCAACTGACCAGTAGCATCTCCTGCCATGAATAGTTGACTCATGTTACGAGGATCTTTTTGACACGAGAATCGTAGCATTCGGACTTACAATTTAGGAGAAATCGTAAAATTCGTAAAAGCAGTTCGTAAACGTACGTATGAATTCGTAACTGCAATTGAACCCCTTTAAAGTGATAAATTCGGTTACAAATCTTGGTAATTAAATACTAGAGGTCATAATAAAGATATGAGAGAAGATCTCGTGTCAAAAAGATTATTTTTGGATTTTATAAAAATATTTGAATCAAGGTTAAGTGCGAAGGAACCCCTTAAAGGAGCACTCGATTATAACTTTGTAAACCGCTTAGTGAAACGGGCGAATGAGATCTGAATTCTAAAACAAATCTTCGACTTAAGTATTTGTCGATTGACATGGACATAGTACGAGCCTAAAGCGAGCTAGTAACGCCTTCGTTGTGTATTGCTTACGTGTTTAAGCATTGAATTATAAGTGAATCATCTAGGGGATTAATCGTACGTTTTCTTTTGACTTTGTCTAGATTGTTTGACATTGTCACGAGCCCCTACCACTTCTCGAGCATCAGGCAAGTTTTAATTCCCGAGGAGGATCCCAGAGCTGATGACCCTATTCCTGTAGAGGACCCAGTGGATTCAGATGAGCCAGATAGTGACCCAGAGGAGGACCCCATGGACGATGTTCCAGCTGACCCCACACCCGGAGAGGAGCCTGAGGATGAGGAGGTGGTTTATACTGATATCCCTATGCACTCCCCTCTCCTCAGAGAGGATTCATCCCCTAGTGGATTTCATTGTGATACTCATATGGATGGTGAATTAGAGGAGCCTATTTCAGAGGATGGAGAGACTGAGGTTGCCCCGGAGAGCGAACCGGTTAGTCCTCCCATACAGGTTGTTAGAGCCACTGAGTACGATTGGATGGTGACCCGTATGACCACCGACCTGGTGGTAGCGGAGGCCCGAGTAGCTGAGCTGAGGTTCCAGCTAGCTGAGGAGAGACGAGCGAGACTATACTCCCAGGGGAAAGCCTCTAGAGCTAGACAGATGTGGCGGGCAGTCCTGGGGATTGAGAGGAGGGCTCTCACCCGACTTAGAGCACTTCCACGTTCCCACCGCAGGAGGAGGATCCGCAAAAGTGATGCAGAGAGAGTCCTTTCGAGGACTATGCGCCGAGTTAGGGAGGCGATACGCTTTCACACAGATTGATGGATGGTTGACCAGTTCAGTCTTCTAGTATAGAGGGATGTTGTAGTAGTTTTACTTTTGATAGCGATGTCAGTTCCGTAGTATATTTCCTCTGGATAGAAAGACATGTTAACTTGCTTTTGATGTACTTTTATATATTTCATTCTTATGTTGTACTTGAAACCGTGACCCTGAGAAGTCACTAGCATTAATATGATGTAATTTTCGTTTGATTTAGCAACTGTTTCCATTTAAGTTGTCATATACATATGATGCCATGATCGTTTGATAGCTATTTATGAGGTGCATATATGCCTGTAAAAGATTTCACCTTCGAGGTGCAAATCACAGAAAACCAGACTAAGAAAAATGAGGAAACCCTAACAGAATTTTTATAAATTTATACTTTCAGAAAAATGCCACCAAGGAGAAACACAAGAACTCACCCTACCGAGTCCGCCACTCATGGTAGTAACCGACACAGGGAAGAAGAACGCCGTCACCCAGAACCGGAGGATGAGGGAGATGAGTATAATGAGTTTGAAGATGAGGATTATGAGGAAGAAGAAGAGGACCCTATGGAACAGTTTATGTGCCTGATGAGGCAAAATCTGGAACGCCAGCCGCGACCCCAGCCACCACCCCGCGGCCCCAACAATGCAATAGCCAATGCCTTTAAGGCATTTAAATCAATTAAACCCCCAGAATTCCAGGGGACAGCAGACCCCGTTGAGGCCAGGGCTTGGTTGAAGGAGATGGAAAAGACCTTTGAGATTATGGGCACTGAGGAAGCCCAGAAAACTATTTTTGCTACATACCTGCTTAAGGGAGAGGCCAACTATTGGTGGGAGGCCAAGAAAAATGTGGAACCAGCTGGAGTGGTTACATGGGACAGATTCACAGAGTTATTCTTGGAAAAGTACTTTCCAAGGTTTATGGAGACCCAGATGGAACTCAAGTTCCTAGAGATTAAACAAGACAATATGACTGTAGCTGAATATGAGGCTAGGTTCACTGAGCTATCAAGGTTCGTTCCAGATTATGTGAACACTGAAATTAAGAGGACAATGAGGTTTCAACAAGGATTGAAACAGTGGATCCAGAACCGTGTCGCGGTGTTAGAAATTACAGATTACGCCACTCTAGTACAAAAGGCGTCAATTGTGGAGGCAGGAAGTGAGCAGTCTCAGAAGGACAAGATCATGAAGAAAAGAAAGTTTGAAAGTCGAAGTAGTGGTGCTGCAAGTGGGAGTTTCTCCAACAAGTTTGTTAGAGGAACAGTGACCCAGCCAGCCAAAAGCACAGGGTTTAACAGAGCAGAAAGCAAGAGTGTTGGCCAAGGAGGTGGGTCAACCAGGGCACCCATATCAGGACAGTCGCGCCCTCCCCTACCTAATTGTAAGACTTGTGGGAAGAAACATTCAGGAGTATGTCTCCAGGGTACGACAACGTGTTTCAAGTGTGGACAGACCAGACACTATTCCAACAATTGCCCCCAGAGGAACTCAATCATGAAATGTTTCCAGTGTGGAGGTACGGACCACTGGAAGAAAGACTGCCCTAAACTGAAACCGACAGGATCAAGGATGAACGGTACTGCATCCAATCGACCACCCACCGCTAGAACTTTCAACATGACAGTGCAAGATGCAGTGAGGGATGAGGATGTCATCGCAGGTACCCTCTCCCTTAACACCTTGAGTGCAAATACTTTGTTTGATTCTGGAGCTACTAAGTCTTTTATATCACAAGATTTTGCATGCAAACTAAACTTGAAACCAGAAATGTTAAAGGAACGACTAATGGTAGAAATAGCTAACCATGAAGTGGTTCCTGTGAGCCAGATATACCCTAACTGCGATATAGTAATAGGAGGTCACCACTTTCAGGCAGACCTAATTCCGTTTAAGTTAGGTGGATTCGATGTCATTTTAGGGATGGATTGGTTGGCAAGTAATGGTGCCCAGATTGATTGCAAGAGCAAGAAAGTTAGGATAAAGGTGTCAGGAAAGAAAAAGGTCATATTCAAAGGACAGCGACAGACTCAAAAATTCTTGACTGTTGCTCAAGCGAAAAAGTTAGTACGAAAGGGCAGCGAGGCCTACTTAGCTTATCTATTAGACACGAAGCAAAGAAACCCTGAACTGAAGGATATTCCAGTTGTCAGGGAATTTGAAGATGTGTTTCCAGAAGACCTTCCTGGGTTACCACCCGATAGGGAAATCGAGTTTGCGATAGAATTAGCACCAGGAACCACACCAGTTTCTAAAGCCCCCTATCGATTGGCCCCCGTTGAGATGAAAGAACTGGCCACTCAGTTGCAAGAACTGTTGGATAAGGGCATGATAAGACCAAGTGTGTCCCCATGGGGTGCCCCAGTGTTGTTTGTAAAGAAAAAGGATGGTAGTATGAGGCTATGTATAGACTACAGAGAGTTGAATAAGTTAACCATTAAGAACAAGTACCCTTTGCCTAGGATTGACGACCTTTTTGACCAACTCAAGGGAGCAGTTCACTTTTCGAAGATAGACCTGAGAACGGGGTACCATCAGTTAAAGATCAAACCGGAAGATATACCCAAGACTGCTTTTCGCACTAGGTACGGCCATTATGAGTTTCTAGTGATGTCCTTTGGACTGACTAACGCCCCCGCGGCATTCATGGACTTGATGAACCGAGTATTCAAACAATACCTAGACAAGTGTGTCATAGTTTTCATTGACGATATTTTGATTTATTCAAAGACTGAGGAAGAACATGCGGAACACTTGAGGATAGTCCTAGGAATCCTGAGGGAAGAAAAGTTGTATGCCAAATTCTCTAAATGCGAATTTTGGTTGAGGGAGGTACAATTCTTAGGTCATGTGGTTAGTAATGAAGGAGTACTAGTTGACCCTGCCAAAATAGAGGCAATATCAAAATGGGAAAGACCGACCACCCCGACCGAAGTAAGAAGTTTCGTGGGACTAGCCGGGTATTATAGGAGGTTTGTGCAAGACTTTGCCAAACTGGCAGCCCCATTGACCCGACTGACCAGAAAGACTGAAAAGTTTGTATTGAATGAGAAATGTGACGAGAGCTTTCAAGAGCTAAAGAAAATATTAATGACCGCCCCAGTGCTAGCACTGCCAGATGATAAGGGGGACTTTGTGATCTATAGTGATGCATCGCATAAAGGACTAGGTTGCGTGCTCATGCAGCACGGTAAGGTGATTGCATATGCTTCCCGACAGTTAAAGGAGTATGAAGTAAGATACCCTACCCATGATTTAGAGCTAGCCGTGATAGTCTTCGCATTAAAGATATGGAGGCATTACCTATATGGAGAAAAGTGTGAAATTTACACAGATCATAAAAGCCTCAAGTACATCTTTACTTTGAAAGAATTGAATATGAGACAGAGAAGATGGCTAGAGTTAATCAAGGATTACGATTGTGAGATTCGTTATCATCCAGGAAAGGCCAATGTGGTGGCCGATGCCCTTAGCAGGAAGGAAAGGCTCAAGATGATGACTTCAGCAGAAGAATTGATAAAGGAAATGGAGAAGCTAGAAATCGAAGTTAAGACATTGAGAAGTAGCCAAGAAGTGTTAATGGGAATTCAGATCCAGCCTCCATTATTGGAAAAGATTCGAATATGCCAAGAGCAAAAGATGGAAGAGGAAAAGAACTCGGAGGAAGAGATATTGACCGGGGAGGAAATTAAGTGCGAAAGAGATGCAGGAGGAATCATGAGATATGCAACGAGAATTTGGGTCCCAAATGTTCAGGAACTAAAGGATGAAATCCTATATGAAGGACATAAGTCAAGGTACTCTGTGCACCCAGGTACCACGAAGATGTATAGAGATTTGAAAGAATACTATTGGTGGCCCATCATGAAGAAGGATGTGACAGAATGGGTCAATAGATGTTTGACCTGCCAACGGGTAAAGGCAGAACACCAACGACCTAGTGGACTACTGCAACCCCTAGAGATTCCAGAATGGAAGTGGGAGCACCTAGCCATGGATTTTGTAGTAGGACTCCCAAGGACCAAGACTAACCACGATGCGATATGGGTAATCGTCGATAGGTTGACTAAGTCCGCCCACTTTCTCCCAATTAATGAGAGGTACACGGTCGATAGATTAGTAGACATCTATATAAGGGAAATTGTGGTACGACATGGAGTTCCCGTGACCATTGTATCCGACAGAGACCGGAGGTTTAACTCCAGGTTCTGGAGGAGCTTTCAAGACTGTGTGGGAACCAAGCTAAATATGAGTACTGCATACCACCCCCAGACTGACGGACAAAGTGAAAGAACAATTCAGACCTTAGAGGACATGCTGAGGGTGTGTGTTATGGATTTCAAGGGAAGTTGGGAAGAGCACTTACCATTGATTGAGTTTGCTTATAACAATAGTTATCACTCGTGTATCGGAATGCCCCCATATGAAGCCCTCTGTGGCCGGAAATGTCGTTCTCCCTTATGTTGGGAAGAAGTTGGTGAGAGGAAGATATTAGGACCTGAACTGGTACAACAGACAAGAGATGTGATAGTTCTAATCAGGGGAAGATTGGTAGCAGCCCAAGACAGACAACGTAAGTATGCCGACTTAGCTCGGAATGATAGAGAATATGAAGTAGGAGATATGGTGCTGCTAAAGGTATCTCCCTGGAAAGGACTGATGAGGTTTGGGAAGAAAGGGAAGTTGAGTCCGAGATACATCGGACCTTTCGAGATATTAAGGCGGATTGGACAAGTGGCTTACGAGCTAGCCTTACCTCCAAGTCTACAACAAGTACATAACGTTTTCCATGTGTCTATGCTGAGGAAGTACAATCGCAATGCGAAACATATAGTGGAACATGAGCATGTAGATTTACAGCCAGATTTGTCCTACGTCGAGCGACCGGTGGAAATCATAGACCGGAAAGAGCAAGTACTCAGAAACAAGACCACCAGCCTGGTAAGAGTTTTGTGGACTAATCACAATGTCGAGGAATCAACCTGGGAATTGGAAAGCGCCATGCAAGAGAAGTACCCCCATCTGTTCTAGAAATGATTCCGGGATGGAATCCTTTTAAGGAGGGAAGGTTGTAAGAACCCAGGTTTTTGTAATATTTCTAAAATGATCATAAACGGTGATTGGTGGAGGTTATGTAAAGTTTTAAGATCATATTATATGAATGAAGAAGTATTATACTTTTATGGATAAAGTATCGTTGTACCAAGAAGAAAGGGAATGTAGAAACTGTCAAATTACGTAGATTTTCACTTTTATTAAATATTGGTATAAATATGGGATATTGAGGTTAAGAAAATCTTTAAGCTAAGTTAAATACCAAGGCAAGGAATTATGTAATTTATTAGAAGAATTTCAAAGTCAAATGTTCAAGAACGAGGAAAGAAATTTCTACGCGACGAAACGCTTTTACAAGAAAATCTCTAAACTTGCATATGGAATTAAATGGTAAGCATTGGTTGATTAATAGGTGAGTAATATACCTGCAATTTACCATGTAATAGCCATGCAAGCCATGCAAGGCAAGGAGCATTGGATGCTAATCAAATAAGTCAAGTAGTGATTATTTAAACCAAGCATTGTATACCACTTTTGGGACAAATTGCCAATTACCTTTCTTTGGCAAAATTACTTTGGAGATTACCTTGGGTAATTGATAAGTGCTGAAGTATGATTGATATACATCAATTATACATATCATTTTATCAATTACATAAGAAAAGATAGCAAAAGCTCTCCCCCTCCATTTTCTCTATTTTCGGCCAAAAACAGAGCAGCCACTTCAAACTGCCATAACTCCCTCATTTCTTAATGAAATTTTGTGTTCTATAACTTTTTGGAAAGGTATTGAGATGCTATACAACTCCTCTTTAGAATACTCGTCCAGAAAATCAAGGTAAGACCCTCGTTTTTCCAGTTCTTTCAAGAGTGGTAATGCTGACTACGAAAATTTTTAAACTTGGTTGTTTAGGTTTTGAAGATTAAAGGTTGTTAAAGCTATCTAAGGTGTTTTTAAGGAAAGTCAAGCTTGGTTAAGGTTGTTAAGACTCCAAGGAAGGTAAAACACTCACACCCACCTTAAAACTTTATGAGCTATAAGTTGATTTGAAAGGTTGATGCAACTATGTACATGTTTAAGGGGATTGTGATGTTTTAAGCTTTATAAGTATGGGTAAAGTTTTGGATAGTGATAAATGGATGTTACCACTGGTCTTATAGATTCTTGATGATTTTTATATGATCTTGATGGTGTATGGTTGAATTAAGTGGTTAGATGGAGTTCATGGAATTTGGAAATGTTCGGTTTATAGTCGTTATAATGTCGAAATTTCATTAGATCATTTGAGCAGTTAATACCGAATTCAACAAATGTTTTCTTGGTAAGTTTTTGGCCATAAACCAGTAGGACTTGTTTTGTAGTTTGTTTTGACACCAAGATCATGTGATTACGATTTACGGTTTATGAGATATGCTCGTTTTATTGAAACCGGTTAAAACGGACGAATCGTTAAGATGGACTGACTTTACCAAGTCAAACGAGCCCTTTAAAAATGGTCTGTGATTATGAAATTTTTACAGGGAGTAACTGAGTCAGTTGTTAAATCTCTGTAAAAATTTGAAGACAAATGGCTTAATTTTCGATTTTATAGAAATGTTTAAGTCAAGAATGCGCATGAGAAACCACTGCAGAAAGAAGCTATATTTAGAGCAATAATTGAGCTAGCAAAAAGATGTTCTTAATTATGAAATTTGGATGAAAAATCCTCTGGACAGTTAAGAAGAAGTGAGAAAACGAATTTCATGAAAAATTTTATTTTTCAATTTTATAGAATTTTTCGAATCATAGTTGCGCAAGTGAAAAGCCCTTTTAGGGGACGAATTAAGACGAACTTTAGTTTCGTTGAAAATGACCTTTAACGAAAGTCGTTATGAGACCAATAATTATCCAAAAGTGGTTAAAGGATATCATGGACTTATAATAAGCCAAAGTGTAATAAGGATGTATCATTACGAAGTTGTGTCTTTACGTGAATAGTCGATTTGACGGGATCGTTTAACGAACTAACCGAACCGTATTGATTATTATAGATCATCACACTAGAGACAGGGCCCAGACTATTCCGACATTATCAGGAAAGTTTTCGAAACTTGTACTTCAGGTATTTTCAAACTGTTGTTGTTGTGGTATAACTGTTATGAACTGTTTTAAAATTATTTTTGCGAATCAGCATGAAATATATGGTTTATTTATGTTGATTATAAACCTGTTTAGCAAGTACGTATGCATGAATACATATATACATGTATGCGATGATGTGTTAAAAGTTCCAAGTAGGGTATGATAACACCCTTTCTTAGTAAGGGAGTCGGAGATATTTCGTCCGGATAAGGACATAAAAACCCGGAAGTCTCCGGAGATGATATATGACTTATATTTAGTTTTAAAAATAATCCAATAAATATAAATTGGATATTTTCGGATTAAAAATTCCTTTGATGATATTAATAATATTATTTGAATATTTATTAATAAGTTGAATATGATTTTCAATTGAGGATTGTGAGTAAATATTTATTTAATAAATATTATTTAAATATTTATTGAATATTCTAAGCTGATTATTTATTTAATAAATATTATTTGAATATTTATTAAATATTCCAGGATGATTTACAAATCATATTATTTATTTCAAAATTATTTAAAACTTTAAAAAAAATTATTTTAAATATTTTCTGATCGTCGAAAAAGTATTTAAAAATGGATCGGGTTCCCATTTCTTCACTGACTATAGCTTCATTCATCGAAAAGTATCGCTACCTCGCTCAAACTTATCAAAACTCGGGAACCCAAGGTTTTGCGAGCTAGTATTAATTATTTTCTCCCTTCGCTACCAATAAGAAATGCACCCTACCTAGTAAGGAGGGGCTCAGGTTTGACTAAACACTCAAAAACTCCGACCAACTCCCAAATTATGTTTGATGATGCGATTCTTAGTAATCAAAATCCGTTGACTAAAGTCAACCCACACATCAGAGTTACTTCCTCAATTACTCATGGAAGTAAAGTTGTAATGATTATCAAACCAGTTGTCAAGCTTTGTGCTTGGGGGAAACTGAATTAAATTCTGTTCCTACGATGCATAGAATTCTCTCAGGGATTGGAGGAAGAGGGGACATCGCCTTCGGGCGTAGTCCAAATATTAAGGCCCATATGCGGTCAGGATGCGACCCGATAAGGGAACGTCGTCCTTCTACTAGTAGAGAAGCAGAGGCACGATATATTGGCTGATCACCAGATATCGTGGAAGAGGCTCCAGCATAATCCCATTCTTCCAATTGGAATTGTACTGTAACACTGTAATGAAAGCCTAGATGCTCAATTACCGATAGTGTTAATAGAATGATGAACTATTCAAAGTACCTCAGAAATTCTTCGTTATATTTCTGGATAAAGAATGAAAAATGTTTAATGATGGTACAATATCAGTATACAATATGGCATATGGTTTATGTTAACAAAAGTACTTTGAAAACTATTATTATATGGCTGAGCTGTATTGCTCACTCTTGCTTTTCTTTCATATATATACCACCACACAACAACAGATACTCATGGCAAGAACAAGGCAGACCCTCCGCAAAAGCGTGCTAACCGGTCAGCAGTTTAGGAGACTGTTTACGAGGCAGGTACCAGGGCAGCACCCAGTAGCATTACCACAGGTGAGCAGACTAAGTTGGATAGGTTTACAGCTTAGGTTGGTTAGATTTATTTACAAGCATGACTTGTGTATGTTTCTGAAAACCAAACCTCCTTTTGGACGCAAGTGCCACCTTAGATGGTAATTCCTTTTTTAAGTTGAACTTTTGAGATTATGACAATTTGGGTTTGTAATAACTATTTCAAGATGGTTGTAATAACTTAGTAATATTTTAATTTCGTCTCTGAGCCTATAATCTGTAAATGTTGAGTGTGATTGAGGGATCACAACTTACTAAAATGAAGATTAAGAATAATGAATATTAAAATGGGAATTAAGGATAGAGTGACAGCCTGGATCTCCGACCCCGGATCTAGGGGTGTTACATCATATGATAGAAGGGATGGGGTGTAGTGCTTGATTGAATCGCGGTGATGCGAAAACTTTGGAAAACGTGTAAACATAGTCATTATAATGCCCGATTTTACAATACCATGATTTGTATGCCATTTTCGTGCTAAGTGACCAATTGACCAGTAGCATCTCCTGCCATGAATAGTTGAATCATGTTACGAGGATCTTTTTGACACGAGAATCGTAGCATTCGGACTTACGGTTTAGGAGAAATCGTAAAATTCGTAAAAGCAGTT
Source organism: Saposhnikovia divaricata (assembly GCA_036435485.1). NCBI lineage: Eukaryota > Viridiplantae > Streptophyta > Magnoliopsida > Apiales > Apiaceae > Saposhnikovia > Saposhnikovia divaricata. The sequence continues at coordinate 136,571,683 of CM071598.1, forward strand.
CGTAAACGTACGTATGAATTCGTAACTGCAATTGAACCCCTTTAAAGTGATAAATTCGGTTGTGAATCTTGGTAATTAAATACTAAAGGTCATAATAAAGATATGAGAGAAGGTCTCGTGTCAAAAAGATTATTTTTGGATTTTATAAAAATATTTGAATCAAGGTTAAGTGCGAAGGAACCCCTTAAAGGAGCACTCGATTATAACTTTGTAAACCGCTTAGTGAAACGGGCGAATGAGATCTGAATTCTAAAACAAATCTTCGACTTAAGTATTTGTCGATTGACATGGACATAGTACGAGCCTAAAGCGAGCTAGTAACGCCTTCGTTGTGTATTGCTTACGTGTTTTAGCATTGAATTATAAGTGAATCATCTAGGGGATTAATCGTACGTTTTCTTTTGACTTTGTCTAGATTGTTTGACATTGTCACGAGCCCCTACCACTTCTCGAGCATCAGGCAAGTTTTAATTCCCTTCTTTTAGGCTGTTGTTGTGATTGAATATATATATATATGTTTTCTGTTATACATATGCCATAGCATGCATGCCTACTTTCAAGTTATATCGTTATGCTTGTTCCCTGATTGTTTATTGGCTTATAAATTAGATAATTAACGTATCAATTATAAGCCGGTTATTGTAAGACCCTCATAGAAGGGCGTATACATCTTATTCGTCAAATATAGACCGGGAGTCAATTTTTCTTGATATATCGAGATTACCTCGGAGGAAAATATTTAAGTAAATATTTTCCATTATTTGGGTGACGAATATTATTTGAATATTCGTTCGAGATTATTTATTTAACGATCCTTACTTCAAATAATTATTTGAACTTAACCATTCGACGAATAATATTTTTCAATATTCATTCAATGTCGAATAGATTATCGATTATTATTCCGAATATTCTTCTAATGATTGGACTACTAAATGAATATTATTTGAATATCCATTTAGAATATTATTTTATTAAATGAATATTACTTTTGAATATTCATTTAAGATATTAATTACTTGATGAATATTATTCTAATATTCATCTGAAGCTTGATTTATTTATCGTATATTATCTCGAATATTCCTTTAAAGCTTGGATTACTAAATGAATATTACTTGATATTCATTTAGAATATTATTCATTAAATGAATATTACTTTTTGAATATTCATTTAAATTCCTTATCAATTAATGAATATTATTTTGAATATTCATTTAAATATTTATTTATTCAATAAATATTCTCTTGATGTTTCTTCAAGGATTATTTGGAGAAATACTCTGATTAATGATATTCTTTCATATTCCTAAATATTCTTTAAATATTTTAATTCAATAAATATTCTCTGAATATTTATTCCATACTTAGAATAACATCAATAAGGTTTATCTTCTTCGATTATTGGGGAAAATATCTCGGAGTCATATTATTATTAATCTTATATCAAGAAAGGTTCTCAGACATCATTCTTCTTTGAGTCCACCTCCCTAATAATAAGGGAACCTTACTTGGAAAATTTTATTTATCTTTTCGACTTCCCGGTCATAAAATATTCTCTTCACTCGCAATGCGGGTGCTATTGACTTATTAAGTCATTGTGTACCTTCTCATCTTTCGAGGGGTAAGATTGTTGGAACAAGTTGATATTCGTTACCAAGCAATAGCTTGGAAGTTATTGGTGAATTTTCCTTTCCAACTAGATACGACTACTTTGTGGAGTCTTATCAACAAGTATTATACTTGGGGAAAGGGAGACGAGCGTTACATTCAGAATCGTGAATTCTATTTGAACTAGGAGTCGTGTAAGAGGCCGAGTAGCGCCGGTCCATCCCCTTTGGCCCAAACATTGGCTGGGGAGAGCTAGTAGGGCGGTAGACAAGTAAAGCCGTCAGTTCTTCCTTCTACCGGTAGTAAATTTAATTTGAGTTGTACGATCTCGACTGATCATCAAGATTGGAACAATGGGCGCGGTGAATACTCCATCATTGGTTCATCATCCAAACTTATTTATTTCCTGCAACATGATTACTGTTGGCAGAGCTGGAAAAGTGTTCATAACTGGCATATTATACTGGCATCATTTCCGTAAATGCATGGCATATGGTTTGAAAGATACTATTGAACTGTTATATATTATCGTTCAGTTATATATTATTGTTGGTGGGCTATTGCTCACCCTTGCTTTATTATTATATCACAACAACAGCTAGACCAGATGACTCGCACAAGGCGCACTCGACGCGGGCGAGGAGGATGAGACTACCAGAGCTGAAGAAGAAGCTATTGGTAGGATAGATTTATTCTTTCAGTACCAAGTATATGGTCTAGTATGACTTATGTAAATGGATGGCAAAGAGTATGTATTTATATTAGAATTCTTTTGGATTGTAAGAACTCATAATGTGATTAATAAAAATTTGATTGTTACTCTGATTTCATCTCTGGGACTATAACGGGTGTGTTTTACATTGTTGTGTTGGATCATAGAGATGTAATTTATTTTATGTTAAGGAAAGTTCAAGTGTTGTGGACAGAATTGGAAACCGTAACGACCGAATACCGGACCCCGGATCTGGGGTGTTACAATTAGTATGGAGATACTAAAGTCAATGCATAGGTACATGTAGGAGTACATGGTACTGGACAGACCCACAGTCAGATTCTTCATGTTTAATAAAGTCATAAGAAAGACTCACAGTGATAATGGTGTAATGATCCTTTGACTTGAGATCATTATATTTCTATACGAGGATTAATATACTTTGACTACATTAAAAGTTACCTTTGATCGGGTGATGATAAAAGTGGACATCGGGTATATCATGAGTCGCATGAGAAATATGAATGATAGATAAAGGATTTAACCCTCCTATAATTAGGAGAGATATTATCGGCCTCTTGATTGAGTGAGACTATAAAATGCATGGTCGTGCTCAAATAATGATTTGTTTTTAATAGTCTACTCATGGATCAAGTAAACCCGGATTAAATGTTGAAGAGGATGACTAAATACATGCCTCGAGTTTAATGTATAATATATATGGTTAAAGGGATTATATTACACCGAAACATTAATCACGAAAGGTTTTATCAATTCACGATTTAATTATTGTTTAATTGGGTAGCAATGATATATTACTAGATACCGCTCATTGTTTATAATTTTATTGGAGAATAAAATTATTGCTAATTAAATAATAGCCTATTGGGTCACATACATAGAGCACGTAAAGGAATAGTTAATTTAAATTATGGATTTAAATTAATTGATGATTATTTGAATTTTATTATATTAATTAAGTGAGACTTAATTAATTGAGATAATATAAATTCGAATTATAGGAGTAATATCTGTCCATAATAATTAAGTATGACTTAATTATTAATTAAATAATAGAAATTCATTTTATTATTTAATCCTACACCTACATGGGTTGGGTTTTGCTGTTATGGGCCTGTTAACAAATCATTATAAATAGATAATGATAGGTTAATAGGGTTATACATTTTTGGTGAAAACCCTAGAAGAGGGAGCAGCAAAAGAGGCAGATCTCGAATCATCAAGAGGGAGGCTAGTACGTCTATTCCGCAGTGTTCGTGTGGATACCGTAGAGGTGTTTTCCGAGAGGTAGACACAAGTCGTGAAAGCTAGGATCTCCGTTGAGTTCGTGAAAGTCAAGATCTTAATAGGTATGATTCTGTTTCACCATAATCTGTCCAATATTATACACGGATCCTGAGTTTGGGTTTCGAATTTTTTTGTTATATTTACGTTTTTCCGCTTCGTTTTATGCCTCGGAACCCCAACAATGGCATCAGAGCTACGTGTATAAGGGGCTGATTTGGTTACGTGTTTACTGTATTTTTACGAGTATGCATGTTTGATGAATCTGCCATGATACAGTTATATTATATCAATGATATAATGAATCTGTTAATATTATGATATGATGATACCATGCCTGCCATGTTTATAATCTGCTTAGATTAAATCGGAATTGGAGGAACAGTGGCTTAATGATGTTGTATAAACAGAATCTGAATCTGAATTGGATTTGGATTGATTATATAACTGTTATATGATCAGTTTATATGTATATGTGATGTTTGTTTGTATATGATATGATAGGCAGTAACAATAGTTTGATCGGAATCGTTGTGTGAAAGCTAGAAAAGAAATTGCAGCATAAAGTGTTTCTGGTGTCCGTTTTCGACCCATAATATGTTTTCGGAGAGGGTTTTTGATTAGTTGAATTGAAATTTTTTTTCGCATTCTGACATCGTTTAAGCCTTAAAAAATGCGATTTACTGTTTTCCTATAATTTTTTGATTTTTCAGATTTTTCTGATTTTGCCATATACGATGTTTTATGATTGGATCATGAGATATATGATATGGCATACTCTTATATATGATCTTACATATTCTTTAATGGTTACTTGAGCATGGTGCATGGTTATGGCCCTTAGACCCTAGTTGTAATGGTTTATTCTTTTGGTTTGTAATAAATACGACTTGCATGTCGTTTTCTATTATAATGGTTTATCTCGAATGTAACTCGAGTTCTTTTGTAAGTTCATTAGTATAGATGTTATTGTAACATCCAAGAAGGACAAGGGGAACAAGGAGGCATTCCATGGAGGCTAAGGAGTCAATGGAAGCAATAGAGAAGACATGTGTAATAGTTATTTTTACCCCATAGATTGACCTTGATCTTTTCATTAGCTTGAAAAGATCACATAGGATTGGGCCATAACCATTGCACGTTTACTTTACGCACTTTACATATGATGTATGGAATGTATGAGTAGAGTAGAAGATGCATGCTTTAATTAGATTAATGATGTATGCATGTATTAGATATGTCACCCATGCCATGCTTGCCATGCTAAAAAAGATAAAATCTGTAACGATTCAAGATTTTAAAATTAACAAACGATCATGAGATTCATGTGTTTATGAAATATGGATTTTTTATACACAAAATTAAATATGGATTTTTGATATCGAAAATTGGGATTTTCTGACAAAAGCGGATATGCGTATTCGTAAGGTTAATGGGTATTAAGTGTGACCATTGGGATCCTCCATCTACCTGGGAAATGAACAATTTAAGATGTCAATTTGAAATATTTAGTTCAAGGAAAATTTGATGTGATCATGATCGTTATAAATTTTCTAAACCCCTTAACAAAATATTAAGTTTTAATCAGATGCTTTCCAATGAATGAACACTCATCGAATACTAGATCGATAAGGGGAAGGGCTGTCAGTGGCAGGGGACTCTTGTCTATCGTGGTGAGATGTGACGAATATAAACGGTTATATTCGGCCGTTGTATCATTGGGTCTAACTTAACTGAGTCGTCATAATATGGTGGAAATAAACGGTTATATTCAACTATTATGAACTTAGAAGCATAGAGTTGGTTGAAAATCTATTTGATAGATAAGATCAATCGTTGATCACCAAACTATCCAAGAATTATATATGATATAATTGACAACTGTTGTCTACCTAAATAATCATGTTTTAAGGACTACCAGTGGTTGACTTAGGACATGACGAAATATGGATCTTGGCTCACTAGAAAGATTTATGGGATATAATTTCTGAATTAATAGTAAGGGCTATTGATTTGATAAAAATAGTGGGAGATATATTATGAATATATATCATAATCATTTGAACAAAATAATTTATAAATTCAGAAAATCTAATGTTTATTTTGTGCTTTTATCATTGTAGATACTAAGTAATGGCAAACAACACAAACACACTATCCGTACGATCAGTCCTTCAGAAGGACAAGCTGACAGGAGGAAACAACTTCCTAGACTGGCAGAGGAATTTGAGGATTGTCCTCAGGCAGGAGCGTAAGCTTTATTGCATTGATATCCCTCCGCCAGGTCCCCTTCCCGAGGGCGCTACTGCTGAGGAAATAGCGGCCCACGCAAGGGATGAGAATGAAGCAATTGATGTTGCATGTCTGATGTTGGCAACAATGAGTGCTGAGCTTCAAAGATAGCATGTGCATATGGATGAATATACTATCAATGAGCACTTGTAAAGCATGTTTGCAAGCCAAACTCGTCAAGAAAGGTTCAACACGAGTAAGTCACTCTTTAATTGCAAACAAGGGGCAAGTGAACCAGTTGGCCCACATGTTCTGAAGATGATTGGTTACATTGAGTACCTTGCTACTTTGGGTTTCCCGATTGCTGCGGAAACTGGTATTGACCTAATCATGAATTCTTTGAATAACAAATTCACTTAGTTTGTTGTGAAATACAATATGAATGAATTTGACAAAACACCTACTGAATTGTTGCATATGTTGAGAACATATGAGACCAACATGAAGATAGCTGAACCCGCTCCCATACTGATGGTGGGCAATAAAGGTAAGGCCAAAGGGAAAGGAAAGTGGAAGGGTAAGAAGAAGACTGGATCTGATTCTACACCCAAGCCAAAGTCAGGTCCCAAACAGGCTTTAAAGCCTAAAGGTGGGGTTGCTAAGGGTGAATGTCACTACTGTAAGAAAACTGGTCACTGGAAGAGAAACTGTCCTGTTTACTTGGAGGATCTGAAGAAAATAAAGGCTGTTCAGATTTCTGGATCAGGTATTTATGTTATAGAAGTCAATCTGTCTGCTTCTACATCTTGGGTATTGGATACTGGATGTGATTCTCACATTTGTATAAATATGCAGGAACTGAAGAGAAGTAGGACTTTGGCTAAGGGAGAAGTGGACCTACGAGTAGGCAATGGAGCAAGAGTTGCTGCTTTAGCTGTAGGAACTTATTATTTATCTTTGCCCTCTGGGCTTGTTTTAGAACTTGAAGATTGTTTTTACGTGCCTGCGATTCGCAGAAACATTATTTTTGTTTCTTGTTTGGACAAGAAAGGTTTTTCATTTACAATAAAGAACAATAGTTGCTCTTTTGCTTTGAATGATTTAACCTATGGTGTTGCGCGTTTGTTTAATGGTTTATATGTTCTTGATTTAGATAATCCTGTCTGTAATATAGAAAACAAACAACTTAAAGTTAATGACTCAAATCAAACATACCTCTGGCATTGTCGTCTAGGCCATATAAATGAGAAACGCATATCCAAATTACATAAGGATGGATATTTGGATAAGTTTGATTTTGAATCATACCAAGAATGCGAATCTTGTTTGCTTGGTAAGATGACTAAAGCCCCTTTCACTGGTAAAGGTCAAAGGGCCACTCAACGTCTGGAGCTAATACATAGTGATGTTTGTGGCCCAATACGTGTGATGACTAGAGGAGGATACTACTACTTCATAACATTTACTGATGATTTTAGTAGATATGGATATGTATATCTTATGAAGAAGAAATCCGATTCTTTTGAAAAGTTCAAAGAATACAAGGCTGAAGTAGAGAAGCAAATTGGCGGTGGTGCAAGTATTAAGATCTTACGATCCGATCGTGGGGGTGAATACTTAAGCACCGAATTTAAAGAGTATTTAATGGAGTGTGGTATTGTATCACAACTCACTCTGCCAGGTACACCTCAATGGAATGGAGTTTCAGAGAGGAGAAATCGCACCTTGTTGGACATGGTGCGATCGATGATGAGTCATGCAGATCTTCCAACAAGTTTCTGGGGTTATGCTCTAGAAACAACGGCTTTCACACTTAACTGTGTTCCTACTAAGAAGGTTCAAAAGACTCTATATGAGATATGGGAGGAGAAACGGTCAGGCATGTGCTTTATGAAAGTTTGGGGATGCAAGGCGTTTATGAAACGTCAAGTATCTGACAAGCTTGGACCTAAATCCGAAGAGTGCAATTTTGTGGGATACCCTAAAGAAACAAAGGGGTATTATTTTTATAGTCCTTCTGAGTAGAAAGTGTTTATTGCTAGAGATGCTATCTTCATGGAAAGAGATTTTGTTTCCAAAAGAAACAGTGGGAGAACTATAGATCTCGATGAAGATCGAGAATCACAAAACAACATTGAACCTGAAGTGGAACAAGAGCAGGATGATGATAATGCTCAACAAACACAGGTTGTTCGTAGATCTGGTAGAATTCGCCATGAGCCAGAGAGATATGGATTTCTCTTGACTCAATGTGGTGATTTGATGCTCATAGATGAAGATGAGCCTCTCACATACCAAGATGCTATGAACAGTCCAGACTCTAAGAGATGGCTTGAAGCCATGAAATCCGAGATGGATTCCATGTACGAAAACCAAGTATGGAATTTGGTTGATCCACTTGAAGGGGTAAAACCCGTAGGGTGCAAATGGGTTTTAAAAAAGAAAACTGACATGGATGGAAATGTTCAGACCTATAAAGCAAGACTGGTTGCAAAAGGTTTCAAACAAATTCATGGTATTGACTATGATGAAACTTTCTCACTAGTGGCTATGGTCAAGTCCATAAGGATTTTCCTTCCAATTGCAGCATTCCATAATTATGAAATCTGGCAAATGGATGTCAAAACAGCCTTCCTTAATGGAAGCCTTGAAGAGGATGTGTACATGACACAACCTAAAGGTTTTGTCGATCCAAGGAATGTTGGCAAGGTATGTAAATTACGTCGATCCATTTATGGATTGAAGCAAGCCTCTAGGAGATGGAATATCCGTTTTGATGAAATAGTCAAAGAGTATGGCTTTGTTCAAAATGAAGATGAACCTTGTGTTTACAAGAAGGTTAGTGGGAGCCATGTGGCATTCATAGTACTATATGTTGATGATATACTACTAATGGGGAATGACATACCTTCTCTAAAGGCTGTTAAGACTTGGTTAGGGAGCAATTTCTCTATGAAAGACTTAGGAGAGGCAACCTACATTCTAGCAATGAGGATCTATAGAGATAGATCTAGAAGGATGATCGGTCTAAGTCAGAGTACATACATTGATAATGTTTTGCATCATTTTGGTATGCAAAATGCAAAAAGGGGATTTGTCCCTGTGTCTCAAGGGATAACGATCTCTAAAGACCAGTGTCCAAAATCATTGGATGATAAGGACCACATGAGTAAGGTTCTATATGCATCAGCAATTGGATCTATCATGTATGCAATGGTATGTACTCGCCTAGATGTTTCGTATGCTTTGGGCATGACGAGCAGATACCAGTCTAATCCAGGTGAAGGTCATTGGACGGCAGTCAAGAATATTCTAAAGTACCTGAAAAGGACTAAAGATTCATTCTTGGTGTATGGAGGAGAGGAGAAACTGGTTGTAAAATGTTACACCGATGCAAGCTTCCAAACAGACAGGGATGATACTGTATCACAGTCTGGTTTTTTGTTTTGTCTAAACGGAGGTGCTGTAAGCTGGAAGAGTTCAAAGCAAGAAACAGTAGCTGATTCTACAATGGAGGCAGAGTACATTGCAGCTTATGAAGCAGCTAAGGAGGCTGTTTGGATTCGAAAATTCATTACTAATTTGGGAGTGGTTCCATCGATCGCAGATCCCATTGATCTATACTGCGATAATAATGGAGCCATTGCATAGGCTAAAGAACCTAGATCACACTCCCGATCCAAACATATACTCAGGAGATTTCATCTTATTCGAGAGATTAATGAAAGGGGTGACATACACATATGTAACGTGCACACAAATGATAACATTGCAGACCCACTGACCAAAGGCTTGTCGCAGCAGAAGCACGATGGTCATACTAGTTCCATGGGTATTAGATACATGGGTGATTGGCTCTAGTGCAAGTGGGAGATTGTTAGTGTAGGTGCCCTAGAGGCAATACATTGTTTCTTTGAATAAACCTTTATGTCATTTGATCATTCAATAAATATATTTAGCGATATATTTTTTAGCATAATAAATGTCCTTAGAATCATGATACACATTGTATAGTTTAAGTACATGACTTGAACTTGAGATTATATAATATATCATATTCTTAAAAGGTCCCTTGTCGAGTATTATTATTATTGGACAATAATAATACATAAATAGACTAGTATGTTGTTTGATAGATAACCACATCTCTTTGGTTATTAGTATGGAAATACTAAAGTCAATACATAGGTACATGTAGGAGTACATGGTGCTGAACAGACCCACAGTGAGATTCTTCATGTTTAATAAAGTCATAAGAAAGACTCACAGTGATAATGGTGTAATGATCCTTTGACTTGAGATCATTATATTTCTATACGAGGATTAATATACTTTGACTACATTAAAAGTTACCTTTGACCGGGTGATGATAAAAGTGGACATCGGGTATATCATGAGTCGCATGAGAAATATGAATGATAGATAAAGGATTTAACCCTCCTATAATTAGGAGAGATATTATTGGCCTCTTGATTGAGTGAGACTATAAAATGCATGGCCGTGCTCAAATAATGATTTGTTTTTAATAGTCTACTCATGGATCAAGTAAACCCGGATTAAATGTCGAAGAGGATGACTAAATACATGCCTCGAGTTTAATCTATAATATATATGGTTAAAGGGATTATATTACACGGAAACATTAATCACGAAAGGTTTTATCAATTCACGATTTAATTATTGTTTAATTAGGTAGCAATGATGTATTACTAGATACCGCTCATTGTTTATAATTTTATTGGAGAATAAAATTATTGCTAATTAAATAATAACGTATTGGGTCACACACACAAAGCACGTAAAGGAATAGTTAATTTAAATTATGGATTTAAATTAATTGATGATTATTTGAATTTTATTATATTAATTAAGTGAGACTTAATTAATTGAGATAATATAAATTCGAATTATAGGAGTAATATCTGTCCATAATAATTAAGTATGACTTAATTATTAATTAAATAATAGAAATTCGTTTTATTATTTAATCCTACACCTACATCGGTTGGGTTTTGTTGTTATGGGTCTGTTAACAAATCATTATAAATAGATAATGATAGGTTAGTAGGGTTATACGTTTTTGGTGAAAACCCTAGAAGAGGGAGCAACAAAAGAGGCAGATCTCGAATCATCAAGAGGGAGGCTAGTACGTCCATTCCGTAGTGTTCGTGTGGATACCGTAGAGGTGTTTTCCGAGAGGTAGACACAAGTCGTGAACGCTAGGATCTCCGTTGAGTTCGTGAAAGTCAAGATCTTAATAGGTATGATTCTGTTTCACCATAATCTGTCCAATATTATACACGGATCCTGAGTTTGGGTTTCGAATTTTTTTGTTATATTTACGTTTTTCCGCTGTGTTTTATGCCTCGGAACCCAACAATAACCCCTGTGATTGGAAACTTGGAGGTGAAGCGAATCTTGATAGACAATGGAGCTTCTGTTGATATTCTATTTCATGACGCGTTCGTCAAGATGGGTTAGATTGATTCTCAATTGACCCCGACCAACATGCCTATCTACGTATTTAATGGAGTTGAGTCCAAATTTGAAGGAATCATTCAGCTGCCTGTAACTATTGGGCAGGAACCTAAGGAGGCTACTCAGATGCTGAATTTCTTAGTAATCAAGGTAGCCTTGACATATAATGCGATCCTGGGATGGACTGGGCTTCATGCGTTTAAGGTTGTGGCCTCTACTTATCACATGAAGATTAAGTTTCCAACTCGCAATGGTGTTGGAGAACAGAGTGAAGGTCATAAAATGGCTAGAAGTTGCTATGTAGCTGCTTTAAGAGCCGACGGAGTCGGGGGGCAGGTCCTTCCGATTGAAGACATGGATGTCCGAGGAGATGATGAACACTGAGGAAGGCCAGCAGAGGATTTAGTCCCCATACCTCTAGAGCTGGGTGACCCTTATAAAATTACTTATATAGGAGCTTCTCTGAAGGAACCATTGAAGGGTAAGTTGACAACATTCTAACAAGAGAACATTGATGTGTTTGCTTGGACTGCAGCTGATATGCCAGGGATTGATCACCAACTCATAACTCACAAGTTGAATGTTGATCCTGAACAGAAGACAATAAAACAGAATAAGAGGACTTTCGCTCCTGAAAGGCAAGAGGCCATTAAGCAAGAAGTTGACAAGCTCTTAGAGGCTGGGTTTATTAAAGAGATTCAGTTTCCCGAATGGTTGGCTAACCCTGTGATGGTCAAGAAGGCAAAAAGGGAAGTGGATGATGTGTATAGACTTCACTGATTTGAATGATGCATGTCCTAAAGATGCCATTGCTGGGCATGAGATGTTGAGTTTCATGGATGGTTTCAGCGGCTACAATCAGATTAAGATGCATAAGGATGACATCCCAAAGGTATTTTTCATAACTGACTTTGGTTTTTTCTATTATCTTGTTATAGCTTTTGATATAAAGAATGCAGGAGCCACTTATCAGCGATTGGTAAATAAGATATTCGCCCATCTGATTGGAAAAACCATGGAAGTCTATGTTGACGACATGTTGGTCAAAAGCCTAATCAAGGCAGACCATATTAAGCACCTCAGAGAGGCATTTGAAGTGCTGAGGCACCATAAGATGATGTTGAATCCAGCCAAGTGTGCCTTTGGTGTTGGATCAGGAAAATTTTTGGGTTTGATGGTTTCAAAGTGAGGAATAGAATCCAAGCCTGATAAGATCAAATCGATTTTTGATATGGAACCCCTCCGCTCTATACGAGATGTACAGAAGCTAACGGGTCGAGTTGAAGCCCTAGGGAGATTTATCTCCAAGTCTGGTGACAAGTGCCTGCCTTTCTTTCAAGCATTGAAGAAGGTGAAAAATTTCGAGTGGACTCCTAAAAGCCAAGAGGCCTTTGAACAGTTGAAGAAGTATATGACTGAAGCCCCGTTGTTGGCCAAAACTAGTCCCGGGGAGACCTTATATCTGTACCTGGCTGTGTCCGAACAACCCCTGAGTGCTGTACTCATCCGAGAAGAGAACAAGGTCCAGAAACCTATCTACTACGGGAGCAAGGTGTTGCACGGAGCCGAATTGAATTACTCTCCTATTGAGAAGTTTGTTTTAGCATTAATAACAGCTTCGAGGAAGCTACGACCATACTTCCAGTCCCACAAGATCGAAGTCCTGACGGACCAACAATTGAGAAATATTCTGCATAGCCCGAATGCCAGTGGAAGGCTAATCAAGTGGGCAATCGAACTTGGAGAATTTGACATCACATACAAGCCTCGGACAACGATTAAGGCTCAGGCATTGGCTGACTTCGTGGTTGAATGTACCACTGACAACCAAGAAGTCGGGGGGCAGGAGATAGTACCCAGCCCTGAAGGTAAGGATAAAGATGAAGAGCTGTTACCTGATCAGAAGGAATATTGGATGCTCTATTTTGATGGGGCATCAAAAACAAAATCTAGTGGTGCATGAATGGTTTTGCAAAGCCCCGATGGGTTCACAGTTGAGTATGCTTTAAAGTTGGACTTCCCAAACACCAACAACGAAGCTGAGTATGAAGCCTTGATAGCCGGATTGGGCTTGACCAAAATCATGAGGGTCAAGAACCTTAAAATTTGTGGAGACTCAAGACTGGTAGTCTCGCAAGTGAATGGTGAGTTTGAAGCCAATGATGAAACTATAACAAAATATTTGAGAGTTGTGAAAGCTATCATGACTCAGTTTGACGAGTGCTATGTGGAGCACATTTCGAGAGAAGAGAACATTAAGGCTGATGCCCTGTCCAAATTTGCTTCTTCAGAAATAGAGAATTACGCAGGGAGTGTTTACTTCTAGGTGTTAAAGGCCTCGTCCATCAACTAGAAGTTGGTGGCACCAATTGATGTAGGGAGCTGCTGGATAGATCCAATCGAAGCTCACCTGGAAACTGGATGGCTCCCTGACGATGCCTAAGAGCATTAAGGTATGCCTTGATTGAGGGCATCCTTTACAAGAGGTCTTTCGTCATCCCGTATCTGAGATGTTTGAGGCCCCAGGAGGCAAAGGAAACATTAGAAGAAGTTCATGAAGGGATCTGTGGGCAACACTTGGGGGGCAGAGCCCTAGCTCATAAGATCACTCGTCTGGGATTCTATTGGCCTGAGATGTTGGCCGATGCACAAAATTATGTCAAGAGGTGTGACAAATGCCAGAAGCACGCTCCGATTGTAAGACAGCCACCTGATATGTTAACCTCGATTAACTCTCCTATACCGTACGCAATGTAGGGAATGGACATACTCAGACCTTTCCCCGTAGCCTCAGCACAAAGAAAGTTTCTGATAGTAGCTATTGACTAGTTCAATAAATGGATTGAGGCTAAACCTCTAGCCAAGATAACCACCAAGAAAGTCGCTCAGTTCTTTTGGGAAAGCATAATTTGCAGATACGGAATCCCGCGAATCCTTGTGACAGACAATGGGACACAGTTCAACAATGAAGAATTTAAGAAGTACTGTGAGGAGAATGCTATTGAGCTTCGCTTTACTTCAGTGGCTCACCCTCAAGCTAATGGACAGGCAGAGGTAGCAAACCGGATTATCCTTGATGGACAGAAAAAGAGGGTCGAACGCTCAAGAAACACTTGGGTGGATGAGTTGTTGCCTATACTTTGGGCGTATCCCACCACTTGTAAGGTGTCAACTGGAGCAACCCCGTTCTTGCTGGCTTACGGAGCTGAGGAAGTTGTGCCCTTGGAGATTATGCATGCTTCACCGCGAGTTGAGGCATATGAACCAGAGACTAATGAAGAAGGCATGAGGCTCGCCCTCGATCTAATTGATGAGGTCAGGGATGAAGCAAATGCCAGGAATGCGGAGCATCAGAAGAGGGCGTCTTTCCATTACAACGAAAGGGTTAAGGAGAGGTTCTTTCGACAAGGCGACCTGGTTCTAAGGAAGATAGAGGCCTCCGGAGTTGGCTAGAAAGGGAAGCTAGCCCCCAGCTGGGAAGGGCCTTATCGAATCATGAAGACACTAGGACGAGGATTCTACAAGTTAGAGACATTGGATGGGAACGAGGTGCCTTGCACTTGGCATGCCTTGAACCTAAAGATTTATTACGTTTAAGCTATCCTAGTAAGGACTTAGCTTTTTATCTATTTATTAGGACAAGTAGAAATAAGGTTCAATGAAACCATTCCAGGGCTTACCCCGAGTAGGACAGTAGTTATTGTTGTACAAAATAAATGACAATTTTAAATCGCAAGCGCACGATTCAATCGTTGAAATATTTTAGGTATCGATCCACGGAGACTAACATTTTCGCAAACTTAAAATTTAATTTAATCGGACTAGAACAATTGGGGTTTTGGAAAAGTTTGATTTTAACCAATTAATTCCTAATTTTAAATTCTAATTTATTCTAATTAATCTAAAAATTTTAAATTAATATAAAACTAAATTAATCTAAAAATTGGTCTAAACTATTTTAAATTCAAATTAAACTAGATTTTATTTTAAGAAATTATTTACAGAAAACAAAATTTTGAATTATCACAATTTAAATATTAAACAGAATTTTTATGAACAGAAAATTTTAATAAAATTTTGGCATGGATCCTTCGTAAGATCAACTAGCCAAATAAAAAAATAATAATTCAAACTTGACAAATCTCAGTAACCAGCAAATCAAAACTTAGTGAACTAAACAATGAAAACGCAGCTGACTTATTTTACACAAAACTTCGGCAAACAACAGAAACAAACCACACTTAGCTACAATACGAATACTACAATCGATACAACTCTATTACAACTCGGCAGCTCAATTTAAACTAAACCAAAGAAGCAAAACCAAAAACTAGCAAAAACGAACGAAAACAAAAACTCAGAATTAAATAAACAACCAGAATTGAAACTAAACAAAATCATAACAGTAAAATTCGCACAGCAAAACAGTAAACTCAGTAAAACAACAAAATCAACTCAGCCAACAAAGACTACAACAATCGCAACTCAGTAAAGAACTCAGAACTCGACCAATAGCAACAGTAAAAACGAAACATCAACAGGACCGAGTGAGTCAGTAACAAGGAAGAAACTCGGGTAAACTAAGTATAACTCATAACAATTCCAGCACAACACACTGAGTCAACTCACAAATTACACGACTTAGTACTCGGGGAACTCAGAAATCGTCTACTCTACGGAAAACAACAGCAAGAACTAAATGAACACGATGAAAATTCCACAGAACATAGTAATAAGCAACTCAGAACTCAGCATAATTAAACTTTAGTGATGAAAACGGAATTAAAAAATGAAGAAAATAAAGAAGGGGTTAATGATTTGAAATAAAAAGAGAAGGGGTAGTGTTTGTACTTAGAAATGAAGGAAGAAAAGAAGAAGAGAAGCTGGGTGTTGTGAATATGGTTCGACTAAAACTAAAGAAAAGGGAAGGAGATGCTGAGAGTAAAACAGAGGAATAATTTACTGGTGTTCGAATAAAAGGCTATAATAAAGCTTCGAATAAAATAAATAGAAACAGGTAATCAAATACTAAAAACTGATCAAATTATTATTTTTGTGTTTTTTTTTGAAATTTAACTACGATTAAAGAAAAGAAAATAAATTAACTACGAAATGAAATTAAGCTAGAACGAGGATGGAATTAAATGGCCCATAATAAAATGGAGATTTAAAGGGGCAAAATTATGAATTAAAACTAAAATTAAAACTACGAGCAAGAAAATAAAAATCGTTATTTTTAACCCATAGTGGTTATCATTTCGCTACTTTATCCACTAAACGGATTTACGAAAATAACGAAAGCTATGCAACAAATACGAAAGAACAAGACGGGAAATTAAAGGAAACGGAATTTTTGCATTAAAATAAAAAGTGTTTACAAGATTTGAAACTAAAAAAAAAAAGAAATTAAAGCTACCCTAAAATCTAAGTTGATAAATACAAGGGGGGTGGGGGGTATTTATAGGATAAAAATTAGGGTTTAGGGGTGTGTTGGGTTAATCTTGGCCCTACACCTTCTAAATGTGGTAGACAAATCCTAGCCATCTATTTGTTTCCTTCCCCCTTAGGCTTTGATGAGTGGATCTTGGCCATACACTTATTTAGTGTGTTGGGATGATCTCCACCTTCCACATGTCTTCAAAGATTCCTTTTCCACCAAGCTCATAATTCTTTTTCCTTTTTTCATTTAAGTCCTTTTTCTTCCTCTTTTTTCCTTCCTTGCTCTTTATTTCTTTATTTTGGTATTTCTTTATTTATTCACGAATTTCCTGAAATGCAACAAAATAAATTATTAAAATACGAGTTCAAGCAATAAATAGGTAATAAAAATATGCAAAAATATGCACTTATCAAATGCCCCCATACCTATCTTTTGCTCGTCCTCGAGTAAAACAAAAACAAAAAGAAAATCTAGATAAAAAATCCTATGCTTCTTTTCGTAGGTGTGATGGTTGCATTTGGCATATGCAACAAGCCCTTTAAACCCCTAGACAGCCCTAGTGGACAAGTGACGTCTCGTGAGGGCCTAAAGTGAATGTACCCACAAAATCCATCTAGTTCGTATAAAAGATTACATGGCAATGCAACACCACACATACATGTCCTCTCATGATACATCAACTTAAGAATCAAAATGAATTTGCAAAGTCTTGGTGTGGAAAGTACAAGGATTCACATAGTCTACTTAAATAAGCATGCAAGAATGATTACAAGTTCATGTCAAGTGCAAACATTATTGGAAACCATGCTAATTCTATAAGAGCACACCTTAGAGTCAAAACTTGATATCTAATATGTAAAAGAAACAAGCAATACCTCACATTTCACTCACAAAAGAACATTCACTCAAGAACCAGGGTAAGTGTATCACTCAATTCCAACAAAATCAAAAGCATGCTTGACATTTGGTATCATTCTAACTTAAACACAACATACATCAATGATGACAATCAAAAGGTCTTTATTTGGGTTGTAATGGGGCTAGGGACAGGGTATGTCAAGTAAGGCCAAAACAAGGTGAAGTGTCAAAAGCTAGTAGTCACCATGGAAATCATGCACAACACCAAACTTCCTCCCAACACAATTATTTTCTACTTTCAACAAAAAGACTTGACTAGTCGAATGAAGGAGAATTAAAAACATAAGTATGCTCTCATATATATAATTTTTTTTATTCTTTTTTTATTCTTTATTCTTTTTTTCTTATAAGAGCTATAAGAAACCATAATCCTCCTTTAGATTTAACTTGAAAATCGACTATCAAGGTAACCAACTAAACATATATTTCCTCAAAAGTTATGAACAAAAGTAAACCCATTTCACACACCTTATTACTCCCTCAAGTTCCTACTATCCTTTGACAAATTGGGATCAAGTATACGTAAGGCTGTACAAGAAAAAGGTCTTATGCGAGTAATGTGGTGTGTCACCGAAATAATTTGATTAAGCTCAAAGGTGTAACTAATTGATCACATAAGAATGGTGTGGATATTTTGGAAATATGGGTTATTCCTAAATGCCTTTATCATCTTATCATCAATCAATGTCATGTGTTTCAAGAAAGAACTCAAACAAGTGCTAGCAATGCAAATGACAAGTGGACACTCAAGCAAAAGAATATAAATGCAAAAGATGTGCATATAGGCTCAAAACTCACTTGGTGTGGTAGAACATAATCAATCTCAAGTAAAGGTATCCTCAATGCACCTACTTGTACTCAAAGCATGAAAACCAAATCATCTTACACCTAATCATGATCTTCTAATTTCTTGCACAAATCAAATAAGTCTACTAGTTTCACCTTGCTAGTGTAAGTGTGTGGACAAGAACTTAGCAAATCACTTCTCAATCAAAAGCTAAAGGAACATAAGATTATCATAGCATGTAAGGGTGCATCAAGAAACTAGCAATCAATTAACAAGACTAGAATAAGATTAGAACTCTACTATTTAAAATCTACAACTCTTTTTGTGATTTTTTTTATTTTTTTATTTTTTTTGGATTTTTTCAATTTTTATGTATTTACACTAAAAACCCTCCCCCATACCTAAATCATGCATTGTCCTCAATGTATGCAAATGCAAGAGAAATGAGTAAAGGAGAATGAGGAGATAATACCTGACAAGGGATGACGGAGAGGAACGAAAATGAAAAACACTAATTAAGACTACTCACACAGACTTATACTCCCTCATACCTTAATTTCATGAGGGGAGGAAAAGGAATAAAATCGAATTAGCCGATGCCGGTAGGAAAATTGGAGTGAATTTCTGAGAAGAGCTCAAGATGTCGTTGAAGCTCTAACACCTTATTGACTTTTGCAATAAGACAAGAATATTCTTTCAAAGAAAAAGCATTGTAACCACTAGTGTTTTCCACAGACTAAAGTAAGGCTTCTTTATGTTGTTTAAGCAAATTAATTAATTGGATTTCTTGGTCGGGATTTAAATCACTATTGATAACAGCAGAGAGAAGTTTGTCTTTTTGCAAGAAAATGTGATCGAAAGTGGAGGGGTGTGTTATAAAATCAAGTGGAGGTGGTTCACCAACGGGAGTTGTAACAATGGTACTAGGGTTGACATGGTAAGTATTAGATTCAGCTTCCCATTTAGAACAAATGTGATTTAAAGCTCCAAACAACTCATCAAAAGTAGGTGGTTCACCAACGGGAGTTGTGACAACAGGCTCAACATTAACATCTTCGGGTGGGGTCTCCCACTTGGAACAAATATCGTCCAACTCTCTCAACATTTCTTCCGATGTCATATCCCTTAACGACTCAATATACTCTTGATTAGACGCATAGTTGACGTTGAAATCCTCATTGAGAAGAGACTCAATCTCACTATCTTCAAGGTTTGACCAATTAACAATGTCATCAACAAGATTAACCCCTATTTTTTGTTCATAAAGCTCATTGGGTTCTTTTCCGACATTAAAGATGTTAAGGATAATTGTCATATTACCAAAAGTAAGTTTCATCGAACCATCCCTACAATTAATCAAGGCATTAGATGTAGCAAAAAATGGTCTTCCTAGAATGATCAGGATTTGGTTCTTAGGATTCGTGACGGGTTGAGTCTCGAGGACAACAAAATCAACCAGAAAGATAAATTCACCAACCTTAATTAGCACATCCTCAACTATTCCCTTAGGCATTTTGATAGAAAGATCGTCTAATTGAATTATCATGTTCGTCTTTTGAAGTTCGCCTAAACCTAGGGCTTGATAGACTAAAAATGGAAGGAGATTCACACTAGCACCTAAGTCAAGTAACGCCTTGTCCACAAATGTATTACCTATGACACATGAAATTGTAGGACAACCGGGGTCCTTATATTTCACGGGAATTTGGTTCGAAAGAATTGAACTAACATGAGAAGTCAAAAAGGTTTTCTTAGGAACGTGGGTGGAATGTTTATGAGAACATAAATCTTTTAGACACTTGGCATAAGAGGGAATTTGTTGAATGGCATCTAAAAGAGGAATGTTGATCTCGACTTGTTTGAAAACTTCCAAAATCTTTTCTATTTGAGGCGATTGTTTATTTGAAAGGAGTCTTTGAGGATAAGGAGCTTTAGGCTTAAAGACTCGTTCACTAGACACATCGGGAATGGAATTGAAAAGTGGAACAACAATCGAAGATTCGTTAGGTGAAGGTGGTGTTTGAGTCGATAAAGGCTCGCTAGAAGATGATGATTTATGAGAAGATTCTGATGACTCGGGAGTGGATTTTGAAGATGAAGGTTCAAGTGGTGAAGGTGTGGGACTAAATGACTCGAAATGCTCGGGATTTGGAAGATGGTTTGAAGGATTGAGTAGGGTTTGGTTCAACATTTGACTCTTCTTCGTCTTCGAGAGACTCGACTCGTACTTGATTATCAACTTGTTTTCCCGACCTTAAAGAAATGATAGCATTAACATTTTCGGGAGGTCTTTGGTTGAGAGGAAATTTAGGGTTGACCTCGGGTTGACTCGGGAACTTATTCTTCTCTCGCTCACACATGGCGTTGGATAATTGACTCACTTGAACCTCTAACTTAGATATGGCTTGAGTACTAGCATTCAAAATTTGCCTATCTTGAGTCATGGTTTGCATGAAGGTTTTTTGAGATTGAGCCAAATTAGTTGTCGATTTCAAAAGCGCATCAAGAGTCTTTTCCAAGGAATTAATTCTCTTATCTGACTCATGAAAGCCGGGAGGGAGGGTGGGTGGGTGCTTGGGTCGGGGCTTGAATCGAGTTTGGATAAGGAACTTGATTTTGAATTAGGTACGAGTTTTGATTGGGCTTTACAAAACAAGGAGGTTGAAAAGAAGGTGGCGGAGATTGGTAGTTTTGGCCTTTGTTCCACAAGAAATTCGGGTGATTCCTCCAACCGGGATTATAAGTAGGTGCAACCGGATCATTCCTAGGGATTGGTTGAAACACCGCATTAATTTGATCATAGCCGGGAAAGTCCGAAAAACCTTGATTAAAATTAGAGCACATAGACACATTTGAGGGGGCCTTACTAGTTTCTAGGGCTTCGAGTCTTCTAGTAAGGGTGGCTAACTTGGCATCAGTAGCAATATTGTTTCCAATTGAATGCATACCCCTAAAAGAACTGGACGACTCTTTGGACTTATGAGGCTCCCTAGTAGACTCCCACAACATAGTTTTCTCTGCTAATTCCTCGAAAAACGCCCACCCTTCGTCCTCATCCTTCTCCATAAATTTACCTTGGCACATAGACTCTAACAACACGGTTGTTGGACTACCTATGGCCTCGTAAACAATCTTACAAAGTCTCCATTTTTCTATTCTGTGGTGGGGGCATTGTGATAAAAGATTTTTAAAACGATCAAAATATTTCCAAAAAGACTCGTTTTCCTTTTGGTGAAATTGGTTTATCTCGTTTGTAATTCTCATAGTCTTATGGTTTGGAAAATATTTCTTAAGAAAAATTACCACAAATCCCTCCCACGTGGAAATAGAATTAACCGGTAGGCTATACAACCATTTTTTAGCATTTTCTTTAAGTGCAAAATTAATGAGTCTAAGCCTAATCGAGTCCTCGGTTAATTGTTGGAGTTTTTTATGGCACAAACCTCCTCGAATTCATGGATGAAAAGATACGGGCCCTCACCTTCACTTCAGGTAAATTTGGGTAACATGCTAATGTGTTGAGCTTTAATTTCAAAATTATTACCATTTACGGGAGGAAGAGTGATACACGAGGGTTGGGCAGAACGGGTGGGATAGCAACGGTCCTTAAGAGACATGGCCATGTTTACTATTAGTTCAGAATTATCTAAAGACTCGGAATCAGAAGAGGAAAAAATCTCAAACGATCTCACTAGTCTAGAAGAATTATCCCTAATCCAAATAGTTCGCATAAACCATGAAAGGGAACACGTAGCAAATAAGTGCGATAAAATAAACACACAAAAAGAAAGGGTGAAAAATCAAAAGAAAAATTCTACCCTAGGGTCCTTAAATAAAATAAGCTAGACCTTGCTCCTAACTGTAAGGACCACCAAAAACTCGGTAAATCAGAATTTATTCGGACCGATATGGCCAGGTAGGTGCAAGCATTGCCAAGAGGCTAAACACCACCCTAAACACCAAATCTTAATTGGCCAGGTAAGCTTTCGCTTGCCTAGACACCAAAGAGTCGAAATAATTAATGATTAATTTGTTTCTTAGGTACCTTCCTAATTGAGCGCGAAATTCCTAGGGACAAACGTCTAATTAATTTTAGTAAAGGCTAGGGTATGTAAAATGAGGGATTTATTGTTTTTGGGCTAAGAAAAGAGTGATGAAATCCCTTCCCTTATCTTGTGAGTGGTTTTGCCCTTAAAAATTTATTTACAAATGAATGCAACAAACAACGATATAAAAAAAACTATAAACATTTATGGATGCTTACACTACGTGTTCTAAACTAAAGAAATGAAGAATTTAACGTACCTTTGGGTCCTCCAGCGATCACCACAATTTATAAGGTACGAAAAATTGAAAACAAGAAAATAAAAATCTAGATGATGTGCCCTAAGTGATTAAATGCATGATGCAACAATTATGTATTTACTAACTAATTTTTTTAGATTTTTCAATTTTCAATTTTTTGTGATTTTTGATTTTTTTGTGATTTTCTAAAAATGAAAAGGCGAAAAGAAAGAAATATGGGTTACCGAAGCATGCTTCCAAAAATTCCGATTCGTTCCAAGCTCCGTGAGAAGATTCCCGTAATTTCCAACTTTCCTAAAAAAATGAAACAAAAGATAAGACAAGTAAAAACTAATCCGAGAAATTAAAAATCAAGGCGCGAAAAATAATTACTCCCCGGCAGCGACGCCAAAAACTTGTTGTACTAAAATAAATGACAAACGATTCAATCGTTGAAATATATTAGGTATCGATCCACGGTAACATTTTCGCAAATTTAAAACTTAATTTAATCGGACTAGAACAATTGGGGTTTTGGAAAAGTTTGATTTTTACCAGTTAATTCCTAATTTTAAATTCTAATTTATTCTAATTAATCTAAAAATTCTAAATTAATGTAAAACTAAATTAATCTAAAAATTGGACTAAACAATTCTAAATTCAAATTAAACTAGATTTTATTTTAAGAAATTATTTACAGAAAACTAAATTTTGAATTATCACTATTTAAAAATAAAACACAATTTTTATGAACAGAAAATTTTAATACAATTTTGGCATGGATCCTTCGTAAAAAAAACTAGCCAAATAAAAAAAACATAATTCAAACTCGACATAGCTCAGTAACCAGCAAATCAAAACTCAAAGAAGTAAACAATGAAAAGGCAGCTGACTTATTTTACACAAAACTTCGGCAATCAACAGAAACAAACCACACTTAGCTACAATACGAATACTGCAATCCTTTAGTGATGAAAACGGAATTAAAAAATGAAGAAAATAAAGAAGGGGTTAATGATTTGAAATAAAAAGAGAAGGGGTAGTGTTTGTGCTTAGAAATGAAAGAAGAAAAGAAGAAAAGAAGAAGAGAAGCTGGGTGTTGTGAATATAGTTCGACTAAAACTAAAGAAAAGGGAAGGAGATGCTGAGATTAAAACAGGGGAATAATTTACTGGTGTTCGAATAAAAGGCTATAATAAAACTTCGAATAAAATAAATAGAAACAGGTAATCAAATACTAAAAACTAACCAAATTAATATTTTTATGTTTTTTTTGAAAATTAACTACGATTAAAGAAAAGAAAATAAATTAACTATGAAACGAAATTAAGCTAGAACGAGGATGGAATTAAATGGCCCACAATAAAATGGAGATTTAAATGGGGCAAAATTACGAATTAAAACTTAAATTAAAACTACGAGCAAGAAAATAAAAATCGTTATTTTCAACCCATAGTGGTTAGCATTTCGCTACTTTGTCCACTAAACGGATTTAAGAAAATAACGAAAGCTATGCAACAAGTACGAAAGAACAAGACGGGAAATTAAAGGAAATGTAATTTTTGCATTAAAATAAAAAGTGTCTACAAGATTTGAAACTAAAAAAACCAAGAAATTAAAGCTACCCTAAAATCTAAGTTGATAAATACAAGGTGGGTGAGGGGGTATTTATAGGATAAGAATTAGGGTTTAGGGGTGTGTTTGGTTAATCTTGGCCCTACACCTTCTAAATGTGGTGGACAAATCCTACCCATCTATTTGTTTCCTTCTCCTTAAGCTTTGATGAGTGGATCTTGGCCATACACTTATTTAGTGTGTTGGGATGATCTCCACCTTCCACATGTCTTCAAAGATTCCTTTTCCACCAAGCTCCTAATTCTTTTTCCTTTTTCATTTAAGTCCTTTTTCTTCCTCTTTTTCCCTTCCTTGCTCTTTATTTCTTTATTTTTTGCCATTCCTTTATTTATTCACGAATTTCCTGAAATGCAACAAAATAAATTATTAAAATACGAGTTCAAGCAATAAATATGGAATAAAAATATGTAAAAATATGCAATTATCAGTTATCTATGTAAGGGTTTAACCCATCCCAACTATTAATGCAAGTTTGCTTTCCATTCTATGATTCTGTGATTTTAATTATGTACCAAGCACCTGTTGAGTGTAAGTCTAGAATGACCAAGTACCGAAAGTAAAAGAACATACGAATGAAGGGAAACAAATGCATAAATAAAAGTGTCCCGAAGGTCTAAGGTTAAAGTTTAAGTTACAGACCCAAATAAAAGATAAGTCCCGAAGGACCTTAACGAAAGATAAAGCCACAAGCGGCTAACAAGGCCATGCAAGGCCACCTACTCCTGTGGAGCATCTTCAGAGCTCTCTTCCTCGGTAGAACCCTCCTCGTCCGAATCATCATCAGAGCCGCTATCATCTTCGGCTGCCACTACTGTCGGCTGTGCCCCAGTTCTCTCGACCTCGTCCCCTCCTTCTTCTTCTTCTTCTTCTTCTTCTTCTTCTTCTTCTTCTTCTTCTTCTTCTTCTTCTTCTTCTTCTTCTTCAAAGGAGATAGAATAAGGGCTTGCTTCATTTTGAAGCCTCCTTCTGCCCGGGATTGGCTGACGAATCATCCCATCTCTCCTCGTTGGCATGGGCTTCTTCCCGCGAGAGCTCGAGGAAGACGAATCCTGGCTAACAACCTGAGTAGCTCTCTTAGAGTGTCGAGGGCCTCCTCGAGAACCAGAGCCCAATGTTTGAGGAACGGCCTTGGTTCCTGAACCAGAAGCATGGTCAACCCGATTTCCACCACCAGCAGCCCAGTCAGGGCAAGGAAAGTTTGTAGGGATAACAACAGAAGGATGCCTATAGCTCACAGCATTGATAGCCTTGTCCCAACCAACGGACATATTAAAGGGTCGTACCTCGTCATCATGGTCATCCATGAACTTGAGAAAATCTTTTGACCTATGATAGGCATCGATCACCTTATCAGTATCAGATGCTTCTTCCTTAAACCTTGCCTGGTCACTATTCAAAGTTACATTCTCATCTCTAAAGGCCCGACCTTGACGAGAAACATCCTAAAAATAAGCATTGGCCTGTAATGGGGAAGCTGATAATACGCAAGGCATTTATAAAGCCAAGATTAGGAGGAGTGATTGAAAGCTTGGACCAATCCAAGGCTAGATGAGGATCTCCTAGGACAGAGTCTTGTTCGCAGATCCCCCAGGATGGAATGAAGGGGGTCCTGACATCCCCGTCAGCATTTCGGGACCTTTTCCCACCATAAGAGCAGCTCTCCAAGAAGTGAGGAACACGAGGTCTGGTAGGTTTCAGCAATGCCTCAACCTTCTTCTTCATTCTCTTAGTCACGGTTGGCTGATTCTCGGGATGGTTGTCCAATTCCTCAGCAGCTGAAATGCAAAGGGGAAAAATATCGAAATAAGAATAAAACAGAGTTCAAAATAGCTAATAAAGAAAATTACCCTCAAAAGTGAAAGAAAGCTGAGGCCAGCTTCATTAAGTTTCTTTTCGTTTAGGAAAGTCTTGTAATGGGTGCGACCATCATCTGCGAGGAGCATATCTCGGTTTATTAATTCTGAATCACTAAGTTCACACACGAAGTGTGAACTATCTTCCACAAATCCAAACCTCTTCACAAAGAAGTTACCCCAATCGCCACCTTCCCACTCAAGGATTACAAACTCCCTCTCCCACGAGTGGTGAGAATCTGGAAAAGAAAAAGAGTTCACCATATGTGGAAGCTTGGATCGATGCTGAAGACTAATCCACCCTTTCTTGCAATCAGAAGAGTTCTTGTTCAAGAAAATACTCCGGAACATTGTAGTACTTAATGGGATGCCCAACTCCCGGCATCTTATTATGAAGATATTGACAAACCTCCATGCGTTGGGGTACAGCTGACAAGGATGGAATTGAAGCTCAGCCAGCAATCTGATAATAAAAGGATCGACCGGGAATCTGAACCCAGCTTCAAGGGCGTTCCGGTTGACACTGATAAGTGGATTTTATATCCACTTGGAGCATTCCATATCGGCTTAAATTGATTGTCTTGGACTCAAGTTTGTTATAGTTTTGATGTGTTTTGCTTAGTTGTGCAGATTTACAAGAATGTCGATTATGGGTGATGCTTCTATCGTCTTTGGAGGATTAATTGATTAAAATTCGGATTTTCCGGGGAGGTTGCGCAGTCTACACTTTTTTGGCCATATCTGGAGTTCTAGAAGTCCGTTTTCAGCGATCTTACAGCTCACGCGAAGCTTGGGAGATTTTCTACAACCTGGGATAGAAAGCAGGTGTAGGGAGCGTGTAGTTAAAATTCGCGCACGTGTTCTTTGTGAAGAAATGCTAGAAAATTACTGTTTTGCCCTTTTCAAGTTCTAATTATATTTTGGGCAGTTTTTAGTACCTTAATCGAATTCTAATTGTAATAAAAGGTAATTTCTTGCTGGGCAAGAAATCTAGAGCCTATATAAACACATCTTAGCATTGTAATTAGATATATATATCTTGTACATATCATAGTTTAGATTTGCAAGGGAGAAAAGGGGAGAAAGATTCAACGCTCGTGACAAGCAACGGATCTAGATCTACTTCATCTTTTGTATCATAGATTTGTTTTCTCAACTCTTTGTTTTATTACTATTATTATTATTATTATTATTATTATTATTATTATTATTATTATTATTATTATTATTATTATTATTATTATTATTATTATTATTATTATTATTTATACTTTGTTTATTATCATGGTTTCATCAGATCCCATGATGACGAGCGGTTCGATTATGAGCTAATCGTTGTCATGGGATTCTAACGGATTTACTTATGTAGCTTAGTAGTTTGATTGCTTTAAAGATTTATGTGTAGTGAATTCTTGATATCCTCGTATAGTTGTGTTTCATGTGTTTAGATGCGTCATGAACATCTAATTTGTTAATCTCTTGCGAAACGAGAGTGGATCTTGAGATTTAGAACTTGTCATGCTAGCATAGGATAGGTTGATGTTATAACATCATGATTTGTAGCGTAAATAGAGATATTATGCTGCCCTATGTGATCAATATGGATAACTTGTTTTTCAACCGTTATGTTTTCAAATTCTATAGAGATATAGGGTCTAATCATGATTGGTGTCTATTCATCTTCTATCTCTTTTGTAAATGTATGTTTAGTTTGGTATTCGTATACTGAGAAGTAGCGTATACTTGTTCCGTGTTGTCTGATCAGATATCAAAACCATCACATGCATTGATTAAAGCCATTAACTCTAAGTGAAGTAGATGATGAAGTTAGGATTCCATGTTTTCTCGCATATAAGTAATTCAATTTTAATTCTCATTAGTTAGTAATTTTTAGTTTTTTAATTTGTATCTTAGTTAATTATAGTTAGTAAAAACTTAATCTTGATATTTGTCTTAGCAGTGAATAATAATCATACATTGTTGCATAGGTGCATGAACTGAATTGAACCCTAACCAGATCTCTGTGGGAACGAACTTGACTTCTATCTATATTACTTGTGACCACGTACGCTTGCGTGTTTTAGTGTTAACAAGTTTTTGGCACCGCTGCCGGGGATCATCGGTGTTTTATTTTTGGTTTATGTGCTTGTCAATAGTGGTCGTTAGAGTTCACTGACTCGGATTAGTTACTTATCTACTCTTGTGTAGTTCGTTTGTGTTTCAGGTACTTGTCAGAGAGCGTTGACTTTGAAGATGGATTTTCTAAATTACTATGGAGTTCAGCAGGTGGTTAGTGTTTGTGAGCTATGTGCGGGCACACATGAGACGAATCAGTGCTGGAGCAACCAAGGTGGTATTCAACAACCTCAGCAGCCTTATCAGCAGTATCAAGGTCAACAATATGGAGCACAGCCTTACTATCCTTAGAATTTTCTGCAGCAGCAGAACCAGGATTTTCAGCAGCAGCTAGGGCAGAATTTTCTGCAGAAGTATGACTCGTGGCAATCTGAACCTCTGAGTTATGAGGAACAACCATATTTTCAATACCATCCTCAACAGTACCAGCAAGATGTTCCAAATACATCAAATTTTTTTGGTAATGAAGAGTTTCAACATCAGCAACCTACTCCTACTTTTCAAATAGATGAGGTTGATGCTATGAAGGAGCTTTGGAGGCTTGTAAAGAGTAACGAGGAGCATATCAAATCTTTGGAGACACTAGTTGCTCAAGCTGTGAGATCATTGGAACAAGAGAAACATCAATTCATACCAGAGGCAATTCCAAAGAATAACGATGACTTGGAGCAAGGTACTGCATGCATAATTGAGGAAGAAAAATTCCAAGGTGAGGTGAGCGTTCACAAGCCATGTGAGGAATTTGATCATGCTGGTATGGTGGATGATTTGGAAAGGGCACCATTTGGGACA
The DNA here is from genome assembly GCA_036435485.1 of Saposhnikovia divaricata. Taxonomy (NCBI): domain Eukaryota; kingdom Viridiplantae; phylum Streptophyta; class Magnoliopsida; order Apiales; family Apiaceae; genus Saposhnikovia; species Saposhnikovia divaricata. The sequence continues at coordinate 136,600,866 of CM071598.1, forward strand.
GACACTGTTGAGCTGCACAAATTTCAAGAATTGGTATGTGCGTACCAAGAGGCTGATGAACATGGGAAAGACGCAGGTCTTCTACTTGTCTCAGAGTATAAAGATGGAGGTAGCGCATTAGAGCCAATGGAGGAAGTTCTCTTTGAGCAACCAAAGGCTTCAGCAATTTACATTCACCATCCTCCATTATATTCAACTGAAGGCCGCGAATGTGTGTTATTCTACAAATTGACAGATTTTGGGTTAATAGAAGAAGGCATTGGAATAGGACATAGTTGTTATACGAATAGGCCAAGCGAAGAGAAGGGGCAGAAAGTGTGCCGCCGTGATGACGATGAAGTCTCACGAAGAAATGACCAGGTAAACTATTATCATCCTTAATGGAGGTTTGGAAGTAACGTCAAGCTATTGACGTTAAAGAAGCGCTTCGTGGGAGGCAACCCATGCCTTAGAAAAAAATGAGTGTTGTGAAAAAAAAAAAAGAGTGTTGTGAAAAAAAAATTGTGTTGTATTCATAAAAAAAAATAGTGTACTATACGCAGGCTGCGCCTGTGTAACGCAGGCTGCGCCTGCGTTTCTGCTTCTCAGGCAGGCTGCGCCTGTGTAACGCATGCTGCGCCTGCGTTTCTGTATTCCGCGCAGTCTGCGCACCTGTAACGCAGGCTGCGCCTGCGTTACTGACCCTCCAGAATTTTTTTTTCCTTCCCGAAATTCCTTCTTTTTATCATAAATTCAACCCCAAATTCTATCCTAACTCAAATTCCCTTAATCCTTAATTCCTATGTCTATTCTAGAGCAATTCCATACCATCCTAAATCTCTCCTACACTCTAAATTTTTTTTACCAAACCTATCCATCATCTTATATATATACACACCCATACATACAAATCCAATTCCTCTTCTACTTCTTTAAATCTCTAAAAATTCAATTCTAAAGAGGAATTCATCACAAGTTCACCTCTTTGATTCGTAATTGGTTTATCTCTTCTCTAATCTTATTTTTATTACGAATTTGTGTTCTTGTAAATTGGGGATTTTGTATTATTCTTGGTATTTGGCCAATTTTTGGTGTGATATTGCTTGGTGATTATTGGTGGAGCTTCTTGTGAGTTGGGTATTGATTCTTATGGCTCCTAAGCGTGGGAGAGGTGGTGCTAGTGTTCTAAAGAAAGGGAATTTTTGCCAAACAAGTATGTTGAGTTGCGATGGGGAAGGATTTGTAAGGCGCCTTGTAGGTATGTTTTCTGCTATCCCTCGTATTTACTTCCATTCAATGCGGACATTGAATATTTTAAGTTTGGGGGTGGTTTGAGGGATTAGTAGTTGTTGTTGTATTATGTGTTCATATAGGATATCATGCTTTGCATATTAGTAGTAGTAAATCATGCATGTATGTTCGTAATATTTACGTTTGTTTCATATAGGTCATTCTATTTTTATTTTTCGTATACCATGTGAGTTCATATTAGTTGCATTTCATGGCATGCATATTTCATGATCCCTTAGAACGAGCTAATTCTGATTGGTAGGTAGGTGTCTAATTGAGTGTGGTAATGATGAATAGAGGGTTGACTTATAGTTTCTATGAAATTGACTTATGTGTTTCGGAAACAAAACTAATTTCACAGTCTCATTGGGTGCTTTTGGGCTAGGTTAGGGTCATGCTTGTTTGGATGTTTAGAGATTTAATCACTTGTTTATATTTAGAATTTTCGTTATTTTCTTTATGGCGCAGGAGCACTTAAGTCTAAGTTTGGGGAAAAACAGGGATTTCATGCTAGTTGTGTATAATTGTCAATAATTGCTAGATGTCATATTGCTAGTAGCTGGCTCATATTTATATGAGTAGTCTAGGGTTGGAATTGAGAATTCTCATTCCAGATTGCATAGAAAAAAAAACGAAAAACAAGAAAAAAAAAGAGAAAAGAAAAAAAAAGAGTCAAAAGTGTCAATTGTTTATATGCAAAATTAACCAGGGTGAGCTCTTTAATACTCGAGCTATTAAGTTCGCGGGGACTTTGTGCCTAGTGACCTAAGGTTTTTATAGTCTGGGATCCACTAACCTAACGCTCGCTATATGGGTATTATTGTATAAGCCTTTTGGGGTCTCATCCATTGCATGGTTAAATAAGCATGCTTGTATATATGTGTCGTAGTTGTTAGTAATAAAGCATGAATTTCTGTCTACCTTGGATAAGGATGGAGGTGTTTCTAGGTTATGAAGTGTCTACAGTCTATTCTATTTATAAACCTGTGATTGTCTTGACGAAGAGCATGTATGATTTTGATCTAGTGTTGGGAGTATTTCTAATGAGCATTGCACACACGCACGTTTCTGTTCATGTATTGTTAGTATACGGGAACTTAGTCGAGCTCTGCTTGGATTTATTCGCATTTTCTAAGATATTTGCTTGCTAGTTGGTTTTGGTTAGTTTGAAGGGGATCGTTGCATTTTCATTTTAGTTGCATTCACGCATTGCATTGTTATTGCACTGTTTAGTTGATGGATTTTGTGGGTACATTCGCTATAGGCCCTCACGAGACCTTACTCGTCCACTAGGGCTGCCTAGGGGTTTAAAGGGCTTGTTGCATATGCCAAATGCAACCATGATCACCTACGGAAGTGGTACTAGTTAGTTAGTTGTAATTGTTTATGCTTGAGGACAAGCATCGGTTTAAGTTTGGGGGTGTGATAAGTGGATTTTATATCCACTTGGAGCATTCCATATCGGCTTAAATTGATTGTCTTGGACTCAAGTTTGTTGTAGTTTTGATGTGTTTTGCTTAGTTGTGCAGATTTACAAGAATGTCGATTATGGGTGATGCTTCTATCGTGTTTGGAGGATTAATTGATTAAAATTCGGATTTTCCTGGAAGGTTGCGCAGTCTACACTGTTTTGGCCATATCTGGAGTTCTAGAAGTCCGTTTTCAGCGATCTTGCAGCTCACGCGAAGCTTGGGAGATTTTCTACAACCTGGGATAGAAAGCAGGTGTAGGGAGCGTGTAGTTAAAATTCGCGCACGTGTTCTTTGTGAAGAAAGGCTAGAAAATTATTGTTTTGCCCTTTTCAAGTTCTAATTATATTTTGGGCAGTTTTTAGTACCTTAATCGAATTCTAATTGTAATAAAAGGTAATTTCTTGCTGGGCAAGAAATCTAGAGCCTATATAAACACATCTTAGCATTGTAATTAGATATATATATCTTGTACATATCATAGTTTAGATTTGCAAGGGAGAAAAGGGGAGAAAGATTCAACGCTCGTGACAAGCAACGGATCTAGATCTACTTCATCTTTTGTATCATAGATTTGTTTTCTCAACTCTTTGTTTTATTACTATTATTATTATTATTATTATTATTATTATTATTATTATTATTATTATTATTATTATTATTTATACTTTGTTTATTATCATGGTTTCATCAGATCCCATGATGACGAGCGGTTCGATTATGAGCTAATCGTTGTCATGGGATTCTAACAGATTTACTTATGTAGCTTAGTAGTTTGATTGCTTTAAAGATTTATGTGTGGTGAATTCTTGATATCCTCGTATAGTTGTGTTTCATGTGTTTAGATGCGTCATGAACATCTAATTTGTTAATCTCTTGCGAAACGAGAGTGGATCTTGAGATTTAGAACTTGTCATGCTAGCATAGGATAGGTTGATGTTATAACATCATGATTTGTAGCGTAAATAGAGATATTATGCTGCCCTATGTGATCAATATGGATAACTTGTTTTTCAACCGTTATGTTTTCAAATTCTATAGAGATATAGGGTCTAAGCATGATTGGTGTCTATTCATCTTCTATCTCTTTTGTAAATGTATGTTTAGTTTGGTATTCGTATACTGAGAAGTAGCGTATACTTGTTCCGTGTTATCTGATCAGATATCAAAACCATCACATGCATTAATTAAAGCCATTAACTCTAAGTGAAGTAGATGATGAAGTTAGGATTCCATGTTTTCTCGCATATAAGTAATTCAATTTTAATTCTCATTAGTTAGTAATTTTTAGTTTTTTAATTTGTATCTTAGTTAATTATAGTTAGTAAAAACTTAATCTTGATATTTGTCTTAGCAGTGAATAATAATCATACATTGTTGCATAGGTGCATGAACTGAATTGAACCCTAACCAGATCTCTGTGGGAACGAACTTGACTTCTATCTATATCACTTGTGACCACGTACGCTTGCGTGTTTTAGTGTTAACAAGTTTTTGGCACCGCTGCCGGGGATCATCGGTGTTTTATTTTTGGTTTATGTGCTTATCAATAGTGGTCGTTAAAGTTCACTTACTCGGATTAGTTACTTATCTACTCTTGTGTAGTTCGTTTGTGTTTCAGGTACTTGTCAGAGAGCGTTGACTTTGAAGATGGATTTTCTAAATTACAATGGAGTTCAGCAGGTGGTTAGTGTTTGTGAGCTATGTGCGGGCACACATGAGACGAATCAGTGCTGGAGCAACCAAGGTGGTATTCAACAACCCCAGCAGCCTTATCAGCAGTATCAAGGTCAACAATATGGAGCACAGCCTTACTATTCTTAGAATTTTCTGCAGCAGCAGAACCAGGATTTTCAGCAGCAGCTAGGGCAGAATTTTTTGCAGCAGTATGACCCGTGGCAATCTGAACCTCTGAACCATATTTTCAATACCATCCTCAACAGTACCGGCAAGATGTTCCAAATACATCAAATTTTTTTGGTAATGAAGAGTTTCAACATCAGCAACCTACTCCTACTTTTCAAATAGATGAGGTTGATGCTATGGAGGAGCTTTGGAGGCTTGTAAAGAGGAACGAGGAGCCTATCAAATCTTTGGAGACACTAGTTGCTCAAGCTGTGAGATCATTGGAACAAGAGAAACATCAATTCATACCAGAGGCAATTCCAAAGAATAACGGTGACTTGGAGCAAGGTATTGCATGCATAATTGAGGAAGAAAAATTCCAAGGTGAGGTGAGCGTTCACAAGCCATGTGAGGAATTTAATCATGCTGGTATGGTGGATGATTTGGAAAGGGTACCATTTGGGACAGACACTGTTGAGCTGCACAAATTTCAAGAATTGGTATGTGCGTACCAAGAGGCTGATGAACATGGGAAAGACGCAGGTCTTCTACTTGTCTCAGAGTATAAAGATGGAGGTAGCGCATTAGAGCCAATGGAGGAAGTTCTCTTTGAGCAACCAAAGGCTTCAGCAATTTACATTCACCATCCTCCATTATATTCAACTGAAGGCCGCGAATGTGTGTTATTCTACAAATTGACAGATTTTGGGTCAATAGAAGAAGGCATTGGAATAGGACATAGTTGTTATACGAATAGGCCAAGCGAAGAGAAGGGGCAGAAAGTGTGCCGCCGTGATGACGATGAAGTCTCACGAAGAAATGACCAGGCAAACTATTATCATCCTTAATGGAGGTTTGAAAGTAACGTCAAGCTATTGACGTTAAAGAAGCGCTTCGTGGGAGGCAACCCATGCCTTAGAAAAAAAATGAGTGTTGTGAAAAAAAAAAGAGTGTTGTGAAAAAAAAAATTGTGTTGTATTCATAAAAAAAAATAGTGTACTATACGCAGGCTGCGCCTGTGTAATGCAGGCTGCGCCTGCGTTTCTGCTTCTCAGGCAGGCTGCGCCTGTGTAACGCATGCTGCGCCTGCGTTTCTGTATTCCGCGCAGTCTGCGCACCTGTAACGCAGGTTGCGCCTGCGTTACTGACCCTCCAGAATTTTTTTTTCCTTCCCGAAATTCCTTCTTTTTATCATAAATTCAACCCCAAATTCTATCCTAACTCAAATTCCCTTAATCCTTAATTCCTATGTCTATTATAGAGCAATTCCATACCATCCTAAATCTCTCCTACACTCTAATTTTTTTTTACCAAACCTATCCATCATCTTATATATATACAAACCCATACATACAAATCCAATTCCTCTTCTACTTCTTTAAATCTCTAAAAATTCAATTCTAAAGAGGAATTCATCATAAGTTCACCTCTTTGATTCGTAATTGGTTTATCTCTTCTCTAATCTTATTTTTATTACGAATTTGTGTTCTTGTAAATTGGGGATTTTGTATTATTCTTGGTATTTGGCCAATTTTTGGTGTGATATTGCTTGGTGATTATTGGTGGAGCTTCTTGTGAGTTGGGTATTGATTCTTATGGCTCCTAAGCGTGGGAGAGGTGGTGCTAGTGTTCTAAAGAAAGGGAATTTTTGCCAAACAAGTATGTTGAGTTGCGATGGGGAAGGATTTGTAAGGCGCCTTGTAGGTATGTTTTCTGCTATCCCTCGTATTTACTTCCATTCAATGCGGACATTGAATATTTTAAGTTTGGGGGTGGTTTGAGGGATTAGTAGTTGTTGTTGTATTATGTGTTCATATAGGATATCATGCTTTGCATATTAGTAGTAGTAAATCATGCATGTATGTTCGTAATATTTACGTTTGTTTCATATAGGACATTCTATTTTTATTTTTCGTATACCATGTGAGTTCATATTAGTTGCATTTCATGGCATGCATATTTCATGATCCCTTAGAACGAGCTAATTCTGATTGGTAGGTAGGTGTCTAATTTAGTGTGGTAATGATGAATAGAGGGTTGACTTATAGTTTCTATGAAATTGACTTATGTGTTTCGGAAACAAAACTAATTTCACAGTCTCATTGGGTGCTTTTGGGCTAGGTTAGGGTCATGCTTGTTTGGATGTTTAGAGATTTAATCATTTGTTTATATTTAGAATTTTCGTTATTTTCTTTATGGCGCAGGAGCACTTAAGTCTAAGTTTGGGGAAAAACAGGGATTTCATGCTAGTTGTGTATAATTGTCAATAATTGCTAGATGTCATATGGCTAGTAGCTGGCTCATATTTATATGAGTAGTCTAGGGTTGGAATTGAGAATTCTCATTCCAGATTGCATAGAAAAAAAAAACGAAAAACAAGAAAAAAAAAGAGAAAAGAAAAAAAAAAGAGTCAAAAGTGTCAATTGTTTATATGCAAAATTAACCAGGGTGAGCTCTTTAATACTCGAGCTATTAAGTTCGCGGGGACTTTGTGCCTAGTGACCTAAGGTTTTTATAGTCTGGGATCCACTAACCTAACGCTCGCTATATGGGTATTATTGTATAAGCCTTTTGGGGTCTCATCCATTGCATGGTTAAATAAGCATGCTTGTATATATGTGTCGTAGTTGTTAGTAATAATGCATGAATTTCTGTCTACCTTGGATAAGGATGGAGGTGTTTCTAGGTTATGAAGTGTCTACAGTCTATTCTATTTATAAACCTGTGATTGTCTTGACGAAGAGCATGTATGATTTTGATCTAGTGTTGGGAGTATTTCTAATGAGCATTGCACACACGCACGTTTCTGTTCATGTATTGTTAGTATACGGGAACTTAGTCGAGCTCTGCTTGGATTTATTCGCATTTTCTAAGATATTTGCTTGCTAGTTGGTTTTGGTTAGTTTGAAGGGGATCGTTGCATTTTCATTTTAGTTGCATTCACGCATTGCATTGTTATTGCACTGTTTAGTTAGATGGATTTTGTGGGTACATTCGCTATAGGCCCTCACGAGACCTTACTCGTCCACTAGGGCTGCCTAGGGGTTTAAAGGGCTTGTTGCATATGCCAAATGCAACTGTGATCACCTACGGAAGTGGTACTAGTTAGTTAGTTATAATTGTTTATGCTTGAGGACAAGCATCGGTTTAAGTTTGGGGGTGTGATAAGTGGATTTTATATCCACTTGGAGCATTCCATATCGGCTTAAATTGATTGTCTTGGACTCAAGTTTGTTGTAGTTTTGATGTGTTTTGCTTAGTTGTGCAGATTTACAAGAATGTCGATTATGGGTGATGCTTCTATCGTGTTTGGAGGATTAATTGATTAAAATTCGGATTTTCCGGGAAGGTTGCGCATTCTACACTGTTTTGGCCATATCTGGAGTTCTAGAAGTCCGTTTTCAGCGATCTTACAGCTCACGCGAAGCTTGGGAGATTTTCTACAACCTGGGATAGAAAGTAGGTGCAGGTAGCGTGTAGTTAAAATTCGCGCACTTGTTCTTTGTGAAGCAAGGCTAGAAAATTACTGTTTTGCCCTTTTCAAGTTCTAATTGTATTTTGGGCAGTTTTTAGTACCTTAATCGAATTCTAATTGTAATAAAAGGTAATTTCTTGCTGGGGAAGAAATCTAGAGCCTATGTAAACACATCTTAGCATTGTAATTAGATATATATATCTTGTACATATCATAGTTTAGATTTGCAAGGGAAAAAAGGGGAGAAAGATTCAACGCTCGTGACAAGCAACTGATCTAGATCTACATCATCTTTTGTATCATAGATTTGTTTTCTCAACTCTTTGTTTTATTATTATTATTATTATTATTATTATTATTATTATTATTATTATTATTATTATTATTATTATTATTCATACTTCGTTTATTATCGTGCTTTCATCAGATCCCATGATGACGAGCGGTTCGATTATGAGCTAATCGTTGTCATGGGATTCTAACGAATTTATCTACGTAGCTTAGTAGTTTGATTGCTTTAAAGATTTATGTGTGGTGAATTCTTGATATCCTCGTATGGTTGTGTTTCATGTGTTTAGATGCGTCATGAACATCTAATTTGTTAATCTCTTGCGAAACGAGAGTGGATCTTGAGATTTAGAACTTGTCATGCTAGCATAGGATAGGTTGATGTTATAACATCATGATTTGTAGCGTAAATAGAGATATTATGCTGCCCTATGTGATCAATATGGATAACTTGTTCTTCAACCGTTATGTTTTCAAATTCTATAAAGATATAGGGTCTAAGCATGATTGGTGTCTATTCATCTTCTATCTCTTTTGTAAATGTATGTTTTGTTTGGTATTCGTATACTAAGAAGTAGCGTATACTTGTTCCGTGTTGTCTGATCAGATATCAAAACCATCACATGCATTGATTAAAGGCATTAACTCTAAGTGAAGTAGATGATGAAGTTAGGATTCCATGTTTTCTCGCATATAAGTAATTCAATTTTAATTCTCATTAGTTAGTAATTTTTAGTTTGTTAATTTGTATCTTAGTTAATTATAGTTAGTAAAAACTTAATCTTGTTATTTGTCTTAGCAGTGAATAATAATCATACATTGTTGCATAGGTGCATGAACTGAATTGAACCCTAACCAGATCTCTGTGGGAACGAACTTGAATTCTATCTATATTACTTGTGACCACGTACGCTTGCGTGTTTTATTGTTAACAGACACAGATCCTCTCGGGATGCCAGTTACAGGTTCTGTCGGTTGGGCTTGGAAGACGAACCTTGATGGCACTTGGGAAACTGTATGTCTTTCTGATCTTCTTGACATCATACTCCTTCAACTTACAAGGACTATGAAAAGCATCTAAACTCGAGTTTCTAGAGAATGTTTCCCCCATAATGTTTAATAGATATAGACAGGATTCAAACCGATGTTCAGCATATAAAGGAGGTTTTATTTGTTCCATACCTTTGGCCGTCCTCATCTTGCTCCTTTTAGCCATTGCTTCCATCATGGAGACAGGGGGAGCAGTTGCACGGTTGCCTTCTGACATCTTGATCTTGAACTTGAAACTTGATCTTGAACTTGAAACTTGATCTCAAACTTCAACTGGAGTTAGAAAACTACAAAGCTAAAGAACTTAAAAACTTTGAGAAGTGAAGAAGTAAAATGAAGTGAAAGCTACTTCCCCTCTTTTATAGAAGAGTCATGACCTGCTACATCAGGTTGAAACACAGCCTGATTCACGTTTACAGGTCATCAATCGTTTATAGATGAAAAGGGACAGAAACTACCCACTTTATACGAAAGAATTGTTATAATTCATACGAGTCAGGGAAGAAATGGCAAATATATCTGGAGAAGTTACAAGTAAATGATTTTCATAAGCTGATTACACTTAGTGAAGGAATTAAACTTAAGCAAGGGATTAGTTATGCTAATCTAAGTTTAGGAGTAATCTCACTAAAAGTCATGAATGACCAAATTAATAAGTTATGATTCAGTGTTCAACATTAAGGTTTCAATATCAACGTTCTAAGACTGATTTTCAATACTTGACCAACTAAAAACGGCCGATCGTCGTTAACCGACTGACGTCAGCCGACTGGGCTCCGGGAGAGGCTCCAGCTGACCGCGAACGGCCGACCAAGGCGCGCGCAAAGCATCAGCCGACCCCCGTTGGCCGACCGAGCTCCACGGGAGCCCCCGCCGACCGCGAACGGCCGAACGAGTAACACGAGGAGCCCCAGCCGACTGCGAACGGATGACCGAGCTACACGAGGAGCGCCAGCCGACCACGATTGGCCGACCGACATACGGACGGTGCTCTGGCCGATCGCGAGCAGCCGATCGTGGCTTCCTCTGCTGTCCCCGCCGACCGAGATTGATTCTCAGTACAAATCCTCGAGTTTTTCAGCAGTCTAAGATTCATTTTCAGTCCGGGTCCTCGATTTGGTGCTTAACTTCAACCATAACGTGTTGAACATGAAAATCAGTACGAGGCCGAAATTAAAGATTAGCGCCGTTTAGTGCCGATTAGCACCGATTAGCGCAGTTTAGTGCCGATTAGCATCGATTACCGCCGTCTAGTGCCGATTACCACTGATTAGCGCCTTTTAATGCCGATTATCGCCATTTAGTGCCGATTAGCACCGATTAGCGCCGTTTAATGCCGATTAGCACTGTTTAGTGCCGATTAGCACCGATTAGCGCTGTTTAGTGCCGATTAGCACTGATTAGCGCCTTTTAATGCCAATTAGCGCCGTTTAGTGCCGATTAGCACTGATTAGCACCGATTAGCATTGATTAGCGCCTTTTAATGCCGATTAGCGTTGTTTATTGCCGTTTTATGTCGTTTAACATCGTTTAACGCTGTTTAAACGTTGTTTAAGGCTGATTAGCGCCGTGTAGCGTCTTTTAAATGACGTTTAGTGTCGTTGAACATCATCGTGAACGCGTCCGTCGCTCCACGCTTCACACAAAAGAAAATACTCGTGAAACACTAGTGTATAAATGATAAACCCTGACCCAAGTCTCGAAAAAGATAGTTAAAACTTCAAGGAAAACCTGATCAGTTTTCCTAGAAGTTGGAGGGCAAATGATATGGGCTAAAAGTAAAGCCTTAAAGACATATTTAAAGTTACATTAATTAGACCCAGCATGGTCCAAACGTGGGGCCCATTAGTGGGGCCCAAACCCCTAATTACAATATTAAATTCGTAATTAGTATTAGAGGAGATAAATAGCTCAGCAATAAGAGTCAAACAAGGAAACAATGTCGCTAGGAATAGCCTCCAAGGCACCCAATTCAACATGGAAATTGATTCCTACAAGGAAAGAGTCTAGAACCTTCCTCAAGGAGGTGGCTTGCCCACCAAGTCCCCGAATCCTACCATAATTTTAAGGCTCCCGCAGCCTATAAAAGGGCCTGACCCCTCATTCTCAGAACTACATTGGCATGATTCTCTAGCAATACAGAGATACGTAGGCATCTTGTGAAGACCGTTTAGTCTCGAATGCAAGAACAACCATTAAAGCACGAAGCTCACGAACCCTAGCATTAAATAAATACAGACCCTCATTTTTATTCCACAACATTATTTATTGAACATTACTTAGAACATTCATTCGAGGAATTATTTATTTAATGAATATTTTTTTATATTAGGAATATTCTGAAAATATTTATGATGTAATAAATATTCCTTGAATATTTATTTAATTCTTTTAACTAGTTCTAAAAATAATTCACCTTATTCAAAAATTATTCTTGAACTTCAAATACTATGTAAATTATTTCTGAGTATTATTATTATTTTTATCAAGGAAGATTCTCAAAAACTCTATTCTTCATTCGAATCTATCTTCCAAATTATGAGGGAACCTTACTTGAGAGCTGTTATTTATTTGTTTGACTTCCCGGTCATAAATCTTTTAAAACTATTCTTTTCACTCGCAACTTGGTTGCTATTTATCAAAACGAGTCTCTGTGTTACTTCCTCATCGTTCGAGGGGTAAGATTGTTGGAACAAGTCGATATCCATTAACAAGCAACTGCTTGGGAAATATTGGTGAATTTTCCTTTCCAACTAGATACGACTACTTTGTGGAGTCCTATCAACAAGTATTACACTTGGGGAAAGGGGGACGAGCTTTACGTTTCAGAGTCATGGATTTATTCGAACTAGGAGTATTTGTATAATGTGTAAGAGGCTGTGGGACAGTCCATCATTGAAACTGTTATAAGAGGCCGTGGGACAGTCCATCATGGAAATAGGGTCCGAGCGGCGCCGGCCCCGACTAAGCCCAAAGATGGCTAGGGAGATTCGGAGTATGGTGGTGTCCATATGTTCCTTCCTTCTACATGTAGAGAAACAAATTTTGAGATGCACGACCTGCGACTGATCATCGTAAGGTGGTGTCATTCGGCACGACATACTCCAGCATTGGTTCATCATCCAAATCTATTTATTTTCTGCAACATGAAGTATTACTCGTGTTAATAGGGTTTGAAAACTGTTCAGAACTAAAAGTACCCTGAAATACCTCGTAACTTCATCCTTTACATTATATTGGCACTATGTTCGTTAATGCATGGCATATGGTTTTTAAAGATATTTTTGAACTGTTATATATTATTGTTCAGTTATAGTCTATTGTTTGTGGGCTATTACTCACCCTTGCTTTATTTATTATATCACAACAACAGCTAGGTTTGATGGCCCGCGTAAGGCGCACTCGGTGCAAGCAGGTGACTCCAGTCGTAGGACTACCCGATAATATTGTTGTTGCCATTGCTGAGGTAGACCGGCAGCTTTTGTTTTCAGCCTTAATTATATGTATAATTAATGTTAATCAACGGCAAGAAACCTTTAAACTTATGTTGTAATCATTTTGGGTTGTAATAATTATATTCATGGATCCTATTAGTAGAGACTTATTTCAATTTCATCTCTGGGACTATAACTGATTGTGTGTGATGTGATATTATTGCAGGGTCATAGCATGTTATTTATTTATTTTGGACTCAAGTGCAAGTGCTGTTTATGGAATATGAGACCGTAACGACCAGGTCCCCGACCCCGGATCTGGGGCTGTTACACGAAGCCTTGCTCATATCTTCAGATGTGATAGTGAACTCTTTACCCAGAATGGTGCAGTTGATGATGTAGTCTAAACCACCGTTTTTAAGGGCGATTGACTCAGTAACAGCAGAGCCCCAAAACGGTTCTAGAACATCTAGATACGGAGTTGGATTGGCTGAAAGTGCGCCCTTGATGTAGGACTCAGACATCCATCGTATAAAGCATTTGTAATTGGGGTTTGTGGCCTTTATATCACTAGTGATAGCGATGTAGTTGGTAGTAGCAGGTAGGTTGAATTGTCTGTTTACCATTGATGCAGATAAGAGAGAAGAGACTAGAGGTTGAAGAAGAAATTTGGCTATTGCAATTAGGGTTTTCAGAGGTTTAGCTTGAGAAATCGAATTAAATGAAAGAAGTAGTTGTGGAATTATATAAGTATAAAGTACTTGAACTGTAGATTAGATATATGTTTTGTATCGACAAGTTAGGCATTCGAGAAGTGTAAAACAACTATTCGATATGTCAAGAAAGGCTTATTCGATAACTCAAGCAGGTAGTAACTCAAAGCTGGCAGTTTATCCAATTTAAAATTGAATAAAATATGTTTTTATGAGCGAATTAAGATTTTAGACAAAAATCAAAAAATGATTGGAATTTAGCGATAATTCAGCCTTTCAAAACGATTCGAGAACTCAAAGTATGATATTCGAGAACTCAGACAATTAGAGAACTCAAGTACCATATTCGAGGAGTCAAGTATATCTCCATTTGATATCTCTAAAAGACTATATTCGAGAACTCAAAAGTACTCTAAGGAGACTTGTTAGAGAAGTCGAACAATAACACAGAATTCAGCATTTCAATCTCAATAACCAACCTTGTGAAGGTGGCTTCATCCAATGGCTTAGTGAATATATCAGCTAATTGTTTATCTGTGGAAACATAGTGCAACTCAATAGTTCCATTAGTTGCATGTTCCCTTATAAAATGATATCTGATGTCAATGTGCTTTGTTCTAGAATGATTGACAGGATTGGCAACTATAGAGATTGCACTTGTGTTTCTAATCCAAAGAAGTTGAGCACAACAACTCCCAACAACTATGTATTCAGCCTCAGCTGTGGAAGTTGACACATATTGTTGTTTCTTGCTGTACCAAGAGACTAACCTTTGTCAAAGAAACTGGCAGCTTCTTGAGGTGCTTTTCTTATCTACTCTGCATCCAGCATAATCAGCATCAGAATAACCAACCAGATTGAACCTTGTATCCTTAGGATACCATAAACCCAAGTTTGGAGTGCCCTTCAGATATCTAAAGATCCTTTTAATAGCAATCATGTGTGATACCTTTGGATTTGATTGAAACCTTGCACATAGACATGTTGCAAACATGATGTCTAGCCTACTAGCAGTGAGATAGAGTAGAGAACCAACCATGCCTCTGTAGACTATGATATCTACCTTCTTGCCTTTAGCATCTTCATCCAATTTAGTGGAAGTGGCCATGGGTGTCTTTGCAGGTGAGCTTTCTTCAAAGTCAAACTTCTTCAATAGGTCTTTGATGTACTTGGTTTGACTAATAAAGATACCATCCTTCCTTTGACTAAATTGCAGTCCAAGAAAGAATGTCAAATCTCTCATCATGCTCATCTCATATCTGCTCTGCATGAGCTTAGAGAACTTTTTACACAGTTTCTCACTAATAGAGCCAAATATGATATCATCCACATAGATTTGAACTAGGATAATATCATTACCATGCTTTTTGTACAACAGTGTCTTGTCCAATATGCCTCTAGTGAACTGATTTTTAAGAAGAAATTGTGACAGAGTGTCTTACCATGCTCTTGGAGCCTGCTTAAGTCCATACAATGCCTTAAGCAATCTGTAGACAAAGTTTGGGAAATGTGGATCTTCAAATCCAGGTGGTTGTTGCACATATACTTCTTCTTCCAACTCTCCATTCAGAAATGCACTCTTGACATCCATTTGATAAACTTTGAAATTTGAATGTGCAGCAAATGCTAAGAAGATTTCGGTGGCTTCCAGTCCGGCAATAGGGGCAAATGTCTCATCATAGTCAATGCCTTCCTGTTGAGAGTATCCTTTTGCAACCAACCTTGCTTTGTTCCTTATAATCACACCATCTTCATCCATATTATTTTTCAGAACCCATTTTGTTCCAACAATGGTTCTGTTCTTTAGTGCAGGCACAAGCTCCCATACTTCATTTCTTTCAAATTGATTTAGCTCCACTTGCATGGCAATAATCCAGTCTGGATCCAACAATGCATCATCAAGTTTCTTAGGCTTAACTTGAGACAGAAAGCAACCATAGAGACACTCATTTTGAGTTGCTCTCCTTGTTCTCAGTCCTACATTTGGATTTCCAATAATTTGCTTTGCAGTATGTGATCTATTCCATTTTCTTGTATGCTCAAGTTGATTTCCCAAATGTGATGTTACTTCATCGTCCAAGTTATAATCAAAGTCATTTCCTCCCCCTGTGAAGGTGCTCTCATTCACAGGCGTGTCTTGGATGCTTGTATCTTCACTATTGATTGGCATAAACTCTTCTCTTGCTTCATCATTCACTGGAGTTTATTGAGCTATAGTCTCAACTTCAACTTCAATCTCTTCATCAGAATCATCCATATCTTCAAACCTTAATGGATCTCTATCTTCATCATTGGCTTATTCTAGTCTAGGTAGTTTGCTGTCATCAAATGTCACATCTGTGCTTTCCATAACTTTCTTTTGACCGATGACATAAACCTTGTAAGCTGTTCTCTCCAATGAATAGCCAAGAAATATTCCTTCAAATGCCTTTGCATCAAATTTTTCAATATATTCTGAATTATCCTTCAACACAAAGCATTTACTTCCAAAAGCATGAACATGCTTAAGAGTGGGCTTCTTTCTAGTCATCAAATTGTAAGGTGTCTTTCTAGTGTTTTTGTTGATGAGGGTTCTGTTTTGAATATAGAATGCAATGCTCACAGCCTCAGCCCAAAAACCTGTAGGCATCTTTGCATCAAGTAGCATTATTCTTGCAGCCTCATTTAGAGTTCTAGTCTTTCTCTCAACAACTCCATTTTGTTGTGGAGTCCATGGAGCTGAGAATTGTTGTTAAATACCATTCTCTTTACAGAATGCTTCAAGCATGGCATTTCTGAACTCTGTTCCATTGTCACTTCTCAATACAGTCACACTTGCATTGTTGGCCTTTGTTTCTTTATCAACTTTCTTTATGTGCACAATGATTACTTGTGGAGCCTCATCCTTTGATGATAGAAATTCCACCCATGTATACCTTGTAAAGTCATCAACCATCACCAGGGCATACTTCTTTCTTGCTAAAGACATAATATTGATAGGCCCAAACATATCCATGTGAATTAGTTGTAAGGGCTTGGTGATTAATGTCACTGTTTTTGACTTGTTGCTTGACCTTTTCATCTTTCCTTTCTAGCAAGCCTCACACACTCCTTCTTGAGAAAATTCAAGTGTGGGCATGCCTCTCACTAACTCTCTTTCGACTAAAGAGTTAATGGCCTTGAAGTTCAAGTGTGATGACTTCTTATGCCACAGCCAACAATCTTCATTTGATGCCTTTGTGTAAAAGCAACAAATTTTGTCCTTGTTTACAGAGTCAATATTGGGTACAAACAGGCTTCCTTTCCTGACTCCAGTTAGAGCAAGATCACCAGTCTTCTTCTGAGTAATCAAACATTCATCTTTGTAAAAATCAACTTTAAAACCCCTGTTACTAAATTGACCAACACTCAGAAGATTATGCTTGAGTCCTTTAACCAGTGCTACATCTTCAATGATGACATTACCAACTTTCAGTTTGCCATATCCCAATGTGTTACCAATGCTGTCATCTCCAAAAGTAACCATAGGGCCAACCTTCTCTTCATACTGTGATAGCAAGGCCATATCACCAGTCATATGATTTGAGCATTCACTGTCCAAAATCCACATGACTTTCTTTTCCTTTTCTTTGCCCTGCAAACACAAGTGAATTATTTCTTCTTTGGTACCAAAATGAGTTTGGGTCCACTTGGGTTAGAAACAATTTTATCATAAACAACATGCTTATAAACTTTTTTAGGGCTAGTCTTCTTATTACAACTAGGAGTCTTAGAGCTTGAGTTCTCAGATTTAGATGACAGAGGTACCTTCCTAGCCTTAGGAGGACTTGAAGACTTTGACCTTGTGTAGTGTGTGTGTGAATTGTGACTTATACAACCATCAATGAATTGCCTTCTTAAATTGAAATAGCTAGTCATAACATTCATATTGCATGGCATACAGTCAAATTTATCACAAAATGGAGAATCTCTATGTCTTAAAGGCACAGAGCAATCATAGAAAGGTTTAGGCACACTACTAACAGGTTTCTTTCAAGCATGAATTAAGTGATTATTACTAAAACAGTTTTGACATGTTTTCCTAGGGGCATTTGGCACATAAGCATAATTGTTATCTTTGGTATTCCCTAGTTTACCATTTCTGTTTTGTTTCTTCTTAGCCACATTCTTTACAGATTCATTCTTCTTAGCTGGTTCAAACTTAACAAATTTTCCAGGTTTGGTTTCAACTCCAGCTTGCGTTTTGGTTTTCAATTTTGCACTCTTACTCTCAGAGGATGCTGGTTGTTCACTTGATTGTGCTTCATCCTCATCAACCAACATTTGCTTAATGAGTAAGACTTCCACATCAATTTCAAGTGTTGATTGTTTAAAGATAGGTGTCTTAACACTTTTCAAAACATGAGGCACTTTTTCATGAACAACCTCATCATCTTCAATGACAGCATAGCCTTTCCTCTTCTTGAGAGTGTCATAGTCAAAACCAATGGCAGTCCTAGCACTCTCTTGATGTTTCTCATGATAGGATTGTAATAGGCTAGAGGAGTTCTTAAAGGTCTTCAGTTTAAACTAATTTTCAGCTAATTCATCCCTAAGAGCTTTTTCAATCTGACTAGTACATAGAACCTTATTCTTTACATATTAAACCTCTTTCTTAAGATTTTCTACTTGCATAGCAGTTAGCTCTAGTTCCTCATTATTTTTGTTTAACACTTCATTTCTAGCAGACAGTTTCACAATTTCTTCATTAGCAGCAGTCATACTAGTATGAATATTAAACATCTCAACAGATAGCTGTTCAATCATATCTTTATATTCAGAAACAAACATGTCTATGGTAGTGAGAGATGGTACCTGAGAGTCTGATGGAGATGACTCTTCCTTGGAATTGGCCATCAAGGCATAGTTGCAAAACTCTTGCTCTTCTCTATCACTGTCAGTATCATCCCAACACTTCCCTTCAGCTATGTAGGCCTTGCCTGGTGTTTGCTTTCTGAGAAGGGCCTCATATTTAGCTTCAAGCTCTAGAAACTCTTTATCCTTCTTTTTAGGATTTTTGCATTCACTAGCAAAATGCCCTAGGTCGTTGCATCTATAACATCTCATAGATAACCTATCCACACAGCCAGTTTTGAGTTTATTTTTGTTTGGCTTCACAGGTGCTTTGCTCTTGTTGAATGAATGGTTCTGAGGTCTAGGTTTGAAGGGTTGCTTTCTCTTGAATCTGATATTTGGAAATTTTCTGGCCATGAAAGCATATAATGTGTTTTCCATGCCATCTAGCTCCTCAATAGTGTAGGACTCATCTTCTTCTTCCTGTTCCTCAGCAACAGCCTCAGGCAGCTCCACTACTGGTTCCTCATCCAATATCTCTTCAATTCTCAGCTGGCTTGTAGAGGCTTCAAGGTCTTGTATAAATTTGTTTACAATCAAGGCACATGATGTGTTGATCATTTTTCCTTGGTTGGCTTGGATAGCCCTCTTCTGCAACAGCTCCAGCTCATGAGTCTTTAACACACCATAAAGCACATCGTATGTAACTCTTTCCCTTAGAAAAATGACCCTTTGCTCCAGGTGGTTGGGTGAAGAGAGTAGAAATTTCATATTCAGCTCCTTGGTGCTGTAGACTTTTCCATTCATCTGTAGCTCAGTCACCAGCTTGTGAAATCTCTCAAACATGTCAGTAATGCTTTCTTTGGGCTGTGCCATGAAAGCCTCATACTGTGTGACCAGTATTTGATTCCTGTTTTCTCTAAACTCATCTGTCCCTTCACATAGAATTCCAATGTGATCCCACATCTCTTTTTAGCTGTTGTGCAATAGGCAATATTAGCAAACATTGACATCTCCATTGAATCTATGATTAACAACATTAGATGACTGTCAAGGGTAACCTTCTCCTTCTCTGTGTCTATCCATTTTGATGGATCTTTAGCAACATAAAATATTGGGATGGTTATGGTTCCAACAGTTGACTCAGAAATCTCTTGTTGTGGGACAAATGGACCATTCTTGAGAATCTTAGGGTATAGAGGGTTAGCAGCTTTGATTAACACCATCATCTTGATTTTCCAGAGGTTGTAGTTATCCTAATCAAACTTAGGGACTTTCACCGTTCCAGTTGTCTTTGGTGTATTCATAATGATCTTTTTCTGTTTTGATGAACAACCTGCTTTGATACCACTTGTTGAGTATGAAATACACACACAAGAAAATACAGAGGGGAGTGAATGTATTTCAAACTTTTCTTTGAATATGAATTTCAAGAACGTTTTTTTGATGGTTTGAATCTGTTTGATGTTTGTGTAGCTCAGTGTGTTTGTGTTTATCAGAATATGAATGCGAAAATAAGAAACACACGAACACAATACTTACTTTAATCTAATATTTTATTAGATCAAGATTTTCTACAAACTATGAATACAGAAGTTAGTATTCTCAACTTCTTTTTGTTAGAGAGACACTTTCTAATTCTTTCTCTATTTAAATCTCCTCTTCAGCTAATAGTGGTGAGGTTGTACACTTATAGAACATGCGTACAACCCACTTTCTACAAATGATGGAACAAATAAAAATTACTTTCTAAGGTATCTATCCTTTTTGAGAAAGGGTCTGAACGACATGCAATTTGACCATCTTCTTAGCCTATTCAGTACCACCACTTTAGCAGCTGTCTCTGAAATATCTCTCCAAGCTTCCTTGTAGGCTTTCCATGTACACTTACAGTTAAGGTGGTCCTGTAATTGTACTGGCTTTTTGCAGGTTTCTGACTTGTACAATTTCCAGTAATTTGTCTCCAAGAATCCATTCGAGAAGTAATTAATTGATCGATTCAAGAACTAGAATTGACTTAATAGATAACTCCGAGTTCTCGAATACTGAATCCTTGAGTTATCAAACTACTTCTCGAAATGACTATTTCTTCAGGTGTCCTTGAGTTGTCGAATAGAACAATTGACTTATCGAATCCTGGAGATGTCGAATAGCTTCTTAAGTCCTTGATATATCGAATGCAACTTTGACTTGTTGACTCTTTGAGAACTCGAATGATGCTTTGACTTGTTGACTTCTTGAGTTCTCGAATAGAGTGATAGACATGTCGAATCCCTGAGTTATCGAATGATACTTTGACTAACTGACTCCTTGAGATATCGAACAGTGTCTTTTGAGATATCGAATCCCTGACTTCTCGAAATCTTGACTTCTCTAATAGACAAAAGTACTTCTCGAATTAGTACTTAGGCAAATCTTCAATCTTCAAAATCCAACTGTGTTTATTTTGACAGCCTTTTTATTCAAGCTTGAGGCATGATCTCTGGATCTTTTTTCAAGCATTATTTCATGACTTAATTTACAGTTTACACAGATAGAGTTTTGATACCTATTACAAGTACTAAATACAAGTAGAAACTCTACAACTAGAGGTTCCTCCAGTTAAGGGATCATGTAAGTAATGCAAAGCATTACAAACAATTAGGCTTGTTATTAGATGTGTACAGGCATACCTCTATGCCTAACACGGCTTAGTATGTTTGAGCGGGGATGTGAATGTTATGATGATTGCTTGATAATATTGATATAATGCAATTCGTATAAATTGAAGATTATTTTATACTTAAATTTTAATAAAATTATTTTTTTTTCTAAATTATGACCAAAATAATATGTTTATATTAATTAATTAATTAATATTATCATTCGGTACGTAGCACGGGTAGAACGCTAGTTGTTTATTAATTTGAAAAATATGAAGGATGATGATGTGGAAGGTGGGGTCCTACTCGGTCCAAAATGCTGTCAAAACCTACCAACATTGGTAGGTTTTGGTTTCCTACCAAATTTGGTGGGAAATAATTAAAGGGGAAACGACGCCACGAGGATAGTGACGTGGAAGTGGGGTACCATTACAGATAAAACCTACCAAATTTGGTAGGTTTTAATATCCTACCAAAATTTGGTAGGTTTTGATTTCCTATCAAAATTTGGTAGGAAATGACCCTCGCAAAGTGAAATTTATTTTTATTTTAAGAAATTGTTTATTAATTTTATAAATGTGAGGGATGACGAGGCGGATGATGGGGTCCTATTATGATCAAAATGATGTCAAAACCTACCAAAGTTGGTAGGTTTTATTTTCCTACCGATATTTGGTAGGAATTGGTGTTTGTTTGTAAAAATTTTGGGCCCCACAAGCACCATTTACTACCAACTTGAATTGGTGTTTGTTTGTACAAATTTTGGGCCCCACAAGCACCATTTCCTACCAACATCGGAGTTGGTAGTAAATGGTGTCTCATTTTCAACCAATTGTTTTTTAGTATATTTTATATGGTAAATTTTAGCAGTTTTTGTTGTAGCGAAATCTCATCTCACTTTTTCTAACCTGTTTTTGTAACCGAAAGTATAATTTTGTTAAAACAATTCTCTACTTTGACTGAAACATTTTTCGTTAAACTTGTTGTAAAGAACTTTTGAGATACGGTCAAATTTTTTGCGAAGGTGGGTTCTAAATTTACGCTGAAAATATCAGTATAATATTCAAAACAATTGACTAGCAAAAAAAAATCGAAAAGACCCGAAACAATGGAAGCTAATTGATTATTGCGCATATTATTTTGTTAAAATAGATTGCGTTTGTCAAATACAAGCCCCTATTCTAGTACTAGCGGGCTTGCAAAGAAATGCTTCGAATATTGAGCAAATGTAAGAAAATAGTTGGTTCACAAAATAAAATATGAATTGGAAACATATAATAATTTATTACAGTAATACCTTTTTAGAGTTGTATCTATTAAAATTTACAAATTCACTGATTTATTTGAAAATTTTGTGATCCTTATAAAAATAGCTAAATAACCCTTTTTTTGTAGGCGTAGAAAGTGCTCTTTCGATGGGAATAATTAGTTTACGAATTTCAATAAATTTTCATATAATGATGCATTGATGTTACAAATTAGATAATTCAATAAAATGAGCGCGAATATATTAGAAGTTTCAACATGTTCAAAAAATTTATCCATTATTTTTAAAAACAAGTACGCAATAAAATGAACCTGAATATATTAAAGTTTGGACACCTTCAAAAATTTTATCCATTTTTTCTGAAAATACACGAACACTTAAAACTTAAAAGTTTTAGAAGTCTAAAACTTGTTTTAGAGTACTCGATAATGAGTTTATTCTACGTATTTTATTAGAAATTGTAAGTTATGTATGTATTATATATTATATATAAAAAATGTATATATGTAATATTCTACAAATTAGCATATTTTTTTAAAAAAACTGATCCAATATTCCTAATTTTTTAAGTTTATTTTGAACTAATTCGAATTCGAATATATAAAAACAAGTAATTCGATACTCAATCGAATCGAATCGAATCAAATACGAATATTCATATTCGAATTCGAGTTGAATTTGAGCAAAATATAAACCTATTAATTTGAATCCAATCAAATCCAAATGAATAATTATAAATTCGAACCGAATCTAATCATATTACTATTCACATATATTTGATTAGTTTTCAATCCTATATTTAAATATAGCACTAGCCAGTGTATTGTCTATAGACTAAATTATTCTTCCGTTCCTTTTTTTCTTTGACCCCATCGTTGAAATCGTGATTCCAACATTTTTAGATTCTGGTTAATAAATTCTCCGTAAAATAAAAAACATTTATAATGCGTGGTGATAAACAAAAGTTGGTTTAGTCTAATTAGTGAGAGAGAGCTTTCACGCCTTCGGTTAGAAGCTGATGAAGGATATATGTGATAATTCCAAGACTCGATCTAGCGCCTCCTTCGCCGTTCCCACGCCTGGTGAGAGGTAATGCTAGTGGTTGGGTTTCTGCAAAACAACACCGGAGAGGGGTTTGAGCCCCGCGGCACCTCCGGCGTGAGAATAAGTGTCGGCTTCGGAAGGTAAAAGATAAGGACTAGAGTATCTAAATGTGGAGGGTGTGTGTATATGAGTGTGTAAAAGAACGTAACGTCTACACCTTTTTCTCCTGGCCTACTTATAGGCCAAGGATTAGGGTTTAGGGGTTGGGTACCTGCAATCATGAGCGTTGGATCCTAGGTATGCGGGATACTTATATGCTGCTGATAGTCCCCACCTGTCCAGGTGATAACTGTGGTGGCGTGTCAGCACGTGGATTGATAGGGACATGATTGTGCCAATCCTAGGATTCCCTTATCTGTCGCTATCATGTGGGTCCACAGTCATGATTTGTGTCTGCCAATCCCATGGTATTATCTCCCGTGTCCTGGGCCTGGGCTGCGGGTCCACTTGCTTAGGCCCAATCCGGACTAGGTGTACGGTGAACCTGGACTGGGCCCAATCGGGATTGGTTATAGCCTATCATTTGCCCCCCACTCCCTTATGCGGATTTTCCGGATAGGGGAGTAGAAGTTAAAGAATAATCCTGAAGATAGCTTTTTATAAACAATTCGGTTCGAGGCTACAAAATTTCGGATTCGATTTGAATAAAAGTTTTGGTTGAATATTGCCCCCTAATCCGAATTGTTGATCTGTGGAGACAATTCGGATTGAGGTTAGAAGGAGGAAAATTTTTGGTTGAATATTGCCCCCTAATCCGAATTGTTGATCTGTGGAGGCAATTCGGATTGAGGTCATAAGAAGGAAATTGTTTGGTTGAATATTGCCTCCTAGTTGACCAAGGGAAGCAATCTGGGCTCGATCGAGACCTGGCTGTGTTGGAATTCCAAGCGATTTTGGGGATTTTCCCTCTATTAATTTCAAAAATATGTTACTCCACTTCTCCTAAAAAGACGTGTCACAGCTGTCCATCATTATGGCTTTTGTCTCTTCACATTTCTGATCATTTTCCAGCCAATGAACGCATGCCATGTGGCCCTTCAATCCGTTTCTTTTTTAGAAGCTATAAATATAACTTGCTTCCTATTCCAATTGTACTTTTATTCACCCTTTTTCCCAAAAGAGGAAACCAAAACCCTTCATCTCTTCTTTTTCTCTCGTAATTTGCACCGTCACCGGGGTTCATATTTCTGGGCTTTGGATCTCCTACTGTCATCCTTTGGAGAGCTCATCTTTGTAAGTCTCTTATCTTCTTTCTCTTCCTCTCTTTCTTTAACCCCTTTTGCATGCCATTTGAGAAAGGGTTTTCTCAACTGTTCATCTTCTCGAATTTTGTTTAGAACTATACGTATTGTTTTTGTGTTTTGGAGTAGGATTGTAGTTTGTTTATGTGTTTATGTGTAATTCGAGTTTTTGTGTTTAAAGTTTTGAAATAGGGGGTTTTGACTGTTTGTGGGTCTGGGTTTTTGTTTGATGTTCTTCGTGTTTATGAATTTTTGGGTTTAATTTGTATGTATATGTGTATGTATGTGTCTAGATCATGTTTTGGTGTTTTAGATTTGTTGGATCGTGTTTTTTGGTTTCATGTTGGTACCTATCCCGAATTAGGTGCCCCGGGAAAGAGGTGGGACACCTAATCCGGATTATATGTGCACTGGGATTGGGCCTTTAGAAAAGATCACGCTAGCCCTGAGTAGGTTAACTAGTTAGGAGAAATCCTTGCCCGGATTAGGTTTAATAAGTTATTGTAAAACGAAAAATTTGCAGATAAATGTGGGTTAGGGGTAAAGGAAAAAGACTTATCTTTGGTGATTTCCTCAGGTTTTATGGTTCGCCTCAAAAGCCGGGCAAGGAAATCGAAGCCTCCTTCCAATATCTTGATTATTAGCTCTGACAGTAGCACCGGTAGTACTAGTTCCGTAAATCAACCCTCCTCAGTATTAGACCTAGAGTGGTGCTTGATGGGAAAGAAGAAGAAAAGTGGCAAGAAGATATTGACCCAGCCTGCACTAAGGACCGGGGTCCCGGACAGGTCTGCATGACTCCGGATGGGTTCTGGGTAGATAGAAAATACTTTTTCGTCCGAAAATATGAGGTCGAAGAGACTCTTTTCTATAGTGACCTTAGCTTCTAATATAAGCATAGGCAGCCGCATGGGGTACCCGGTCCCTATAATAAGGCCCGTTTGGATGCAATCTTTTCTGGGACTGTGCTGAGTGAGGCCCCCTATCCCCTGTCTCCAACGTATGCTGCATACTCTGAGTCCGATATGGATGATGCAATCTGGACTGTATTCCACCTCGGGCCCAAAATTCAGTGGAGGTGGCCCCGGCATGGTGAGAGAATCTACCACAGACCGGCAGACGGGTATGTAGGAGTCTGGCTAGAGCATCTCCTATCTGATTGGAATCTAGAGTGCCACATCTTTATCAAACAACTCTGCAAGTATGAATATGGGATATCAGTGATGCAACTAACCCCCAACGCCATGAAGTTGATATCTTTGTTCCTGGCCGCCTGTAACCAGAGTGGCATTTTTCCTAGTTTCAAGTTATTTCACAATCTTTTCACCCTTATTCACTCAAGTAAGGATCCTTTCTACGAGCTCAGGTTCCGAGATGATGAGTGCAGTTATTCGTCCGGGTCCACTAAATCGGTCATCCACCAATCCTCTCTCAAGGGCTGGAACCGGGAATGGATCTATATAAAAGGGGTAGATCTTGAATTTATGCCCCTCTTTGCCAAGCGTATGAAAGATATCCCTGAGAAGGAGACGTTTGAATTTGAGGGGGCTGCAATTGACCAGATGCACAAGTTCTGTGAGAGTGTCGGATATCAAATGAACCGGGACACTTTCATGGATCATGAGAAAATGTACCAACTTGGATGTAAGCTGTTTCCAATCCTTGCCTTTTACTATTTTTATTTTTGTGTGCTAACTGTCTTCTCGTTTGCTTCTTTCAGGTTTGCCTTTCTATGATCCGGCATTAGTTGAGAAGATGTCTAAGAGTGCTGCTACCCAGGCTCTTTCTTCCAAATTGAAGAAGTTAACTAGGATCCATCAAACTAAAGTTCCTAGCAACCGGGTTCTCACTGACTCTGAAACCGGTACTGGCGGAGGTTCTTGCATCCCAAAGGAAGGGGGTGGCGAGTCCCAGGTTCAGGGAGCAGTTGATGATCAAAACCCGATTAATCAAACTCAAACTGACTCGCCTCCCGCCAAGAGGCAAAGATTATTCGGAACGGATAATAACTTTGAACCGGAATCGCTCAGAGGTGTCAATATTGCGACCATCCCATCTGTAGGAACTAGTAAGAAGAAGGGTTTTCGAGTTAGGAATTTCAGTATTAAGGAGATCGCTGAGCTGGCTGGTTCCATTCCTGAGGAAAAAGAGTGGAAGGTCATGGAGTGGCTTCCCAAGTCCGAGATTATCGAGCAGAACTTTGTTACATGGGCCCAGGTAAATTATTCTCCTCCTTCGATCACCTCCATTCTTTGCTAGAACTTTTTATAGAGTTTTGATATTTTCTGCAGTCCGGGATTATTCTTGTCAGGGCTGCAGCTAATGCCCACCTTGAAGAGGAGATGATCCAGAAATTGTCCGAA
This sequence comes from Saposhnikovia divaricata, assembly GCA_036435485.1. Taxonomy (NCBI): domain Eukaryota; kingdom Viridiplantae; phylum Streptophyta; class Magnoliopsida; order Apiales; family Apiaceae; genus Saposhnikovia; species Saposhnikovia divaricata. Next base: position 136,627,838 of record CM071598.1, read on the forward strand.
CAATTGGTTGCTGTGAAAAGGGGGAGCGCCGAAAAAGACTTAAGAATTGCTGATCTGGAGCAGTCTTTGGCCGAAAACTTCGGGAAAGATTTGAAGATCAGTGAACTGGAGAAAAAGGTTTCTGAGTTAGAGGAATGGATGAAGTCGGCCATGGACCGGGCTGTTGTTGTGGAGTTTGAGTCCGGGGACTTTAAGAAGCGGGTAGGCGAGCTTGAGGCTGAACGTGGCGTGCGCAAACCAGCGGAGGATATCATTACTGAATATAAGAATTCTGAGAAGTATACCGATGTTGTTGATGAGTCTTTTGCAGAGAAATTGCACCGATGCTGGTTTGTCGCAGAAAGGCTCATAAAAACTGATCCCAAGTCTTCTTGGGACAAGTTTACCGACCTTTATGTCGCCGCTGAAGAGGCTCATGACCGGGATGGCTCAGAACCGGAACCTTACAGTGGCCCCAATCCGATCCTTCCTGATATCCCTCCTACCGTCGAGAATCCGGATGACACCACTGCTTATATTTTCAGTCTTTTGAACTCATGTTTTGTAACCTAACTATTGGCTTTTGTGAATTTATGCTTTGTAACCCTGGAATTTGCGCCTTATATACGCTCTGAACTTGCGAATTTTTTATTTCCAATTATCTCTGCTTTTGTTCGCATATATTGTGTATACCTATTGTCCCCCAATCCGGATTGCTTCCAAAGGTTGGAATCCGAATTGTGGAAGGTTGTATATTGGCGAAGCTTTGAGTAACTTAGAGAAATTTTTGTAAAATTTGCCCCTAATCCGGATTGTTTCCAAAAGATGGAATCCGGATTACGGTAATTGTTTTTGAAAGTTTTTCTCCTAAGTCCAAAGTTGAAAGCTTTGAGTAACTTAGAGAATTTTTTGTAAAATTTGCCCCCAATCCGGATTATTTCCAAAAGATGGGATCCGGATTACGGTAGTTGTTTTTGAAATTTTGGCTAAGTCCAAAGTCTAAAAACTTTGGGTTACTTAGAAGATTTTTAGTATGTTTGCCCCCAATCCGGATTATTTTTTGTAAAGAAAAATAATCCGGATTAGAGTAGTTATTTTCAAAATTTTGGCTAAGTCCAAAGTTTGAAAACTTTGGGTTACTTAGAAAATTTTTAGCGTTTTTGCCCCCAATCCGGATACTTTTCTTAAAAATAATCCGGATTAGAGTAGTTGATTTTGAAATTTTGGCTAAGTCCAAAGTTTGAAAACTTTGGGTTACTTAGAATATTTTTAGCGTTTTTACCCCTAATCCGGATATTTTTCGTAAAAGATAATCCGGATTAGAGTAGTTGTTTTCGGAATTTTGGCTAAGTCCAAAGTTTGAAAACTTTGGGTTACTTAGAAGATTTTTAGTGTTTTTGCCCCCAATCCGGATTATTTTTTGTAAAAAAAAAATAATCCGGATTAGGGTAGTTATTTTCAAAATTTTAGCTAAGTCCAAAGTTTGAAAACTTTGGGCTACTTAGAAGATTTTTAGCGTTTTTACCCCCAATCCAGATACTTTTCATAAAAATAATCCGGGTTAGAGTAGTTGTTTTTGAAATTTTGGCTGTGTCCAAAGTCTGAAAACTTTGGGTTACTTAGAAGATTTTTAGTGTTTTTGCCCCCAATTCGGATATTTTTCGTAAAAGATAATCCGGATTAGAGTAGTTGTTTTTGGAATTTTGGCTAAGTCCAAAGTTTTAAAACTTTGGGTTACTTAGAAGATTTTTAGCGTTTTTACCCCCAATCCGGATATTTTTCGTAAAAATAATCCAGATTAGAGTAGTTGTTTTTGTTTTGATCCCTATGCTGCCTACGGCTCCGGATCAGGGTGATGTGTGTGCAAATGGCAAAGTAACTTTTACAACAAATGAAGAAAAATACAAGGCAGGCCCGATTTCATTAAACATATCCTTCAAATTACATAAGATTTTATTCTCGCTTCATTACAGAGACTAATCTATCTGCTGAAGACTTTTGGGCTCTGAAAGCTTCTTGATTATTTCTTCGGGCCTTGGCCTCCTTCTTACTGTTAAAACTTCCTGAGCCTGAGGCCATGCCAAGTGTTGGGGACCTCAAAATCGTCCATATTACTGAGCTTATAAGTTCCGGGATGAAGAATTTCTTTGACCTTGTATGGTCCTTCCCATTTAGGCATCAGCTTCCCACTGTTGGTCGGGTCCGAAGCTTGTATGTCTCGAAGGACTAGGTCTCCAACTTGGAAGTTCTTCACTCTAGCCTTCTTACCAAAATATTCTCTAGTTTTCTCCTTATACTTTTCCATTCTCTTCACAGCTTCATCCCGGACTTCATCAACTAGGTCTAGGTTAACCCGTAGACCTTCTTCATTTGCCACTTCTTCGAAATTTATAGCTCGGTATGACGGAGACCCCACTTTTATAGGTAACATGGCTTCAGTTCCGTAGGCCAGTTTGAATGGCGTTTCCCCGGTACTAATCCTTGGGCTAGTTCTGTATGCCCATAACACATTTGGCAATTCCTCCGGCCATTTGTTTTTGCTTTCCTGGAGTCTTTTCACAATTCCTCTGAGCAGAATCCTGTTAGTAACTTCCACTTGGCCATTTCCCATCGGATAAGCCACTGACGATTTCTTATGCTTAATCCCCCTCTCCTTTAGATAATTTTCAAAGTCTGATCCAACGAACTGTGGGCCATTGACGGAGACCAGTACTCGAGGGAGTCCGAACCGCATTAGTATATTGTCCATAAACCGGATGCAATCTTGCTGATTGATGGTCCTCATTGCCTTAGCCTCTGCCCATTTTGTCATATAATCGATTGCTACAAGTAGATACCTCATATCACCCTTGGCCCGAGGAAAAGGACCCATGATGTCTATTCCCCAAACAGCAAAGGGTATGGGAGACAGGACTGAGGAAGGCAAGACTGGACTTTTTCTTTGCACATTGCTGAATAACTGGCAATTCTTACATTTCTTGACAAACTCTACCGCATCATTGTGAATCGTTGGCCAGTAATAGCCCTATCTTATTATCTTGTATGCTAGAGCCTTTGCGGATAGATGATCTCCACAAATCCCTTCATGAACTTTTTGTAAACAGTACTCGGCTTCGGCGGGTCCAACACATTTCAAGACCGGACTAGAGAATGTCCTACGGTAGAGTTTTCCTTCTTTTAGGAAAAACTTGGCAGCCTTGGCCTTAAGTCTCTGAGCTTTATTTTTGTCTTCAGGCAACTCTCCCTTATCCAGGTATAAAATCAAAGAGGTCATCCAGTTGGGTTGATCTTCTATCTCCATAACCTCGTCTTTTTCAATCGCGGGCTTCTCAATTTCTTCAAAGTAGACCGAACTGTCCAGCTCCACAGCATTCTGGGCCAGCCTGGATATTGAATCGGCCTCCGCATTTTCTTCTCTATTGATCTCGCTTATTTCAAACTTTGGGATCGTAGCCAGGTGGCTTTTAACTAGGGCCAGATATTGAGCTAGTCTTGGATCTTTCATAATATACTCCCCTTTAGTTTGTTTTACCACAATCTGGGAATCATTATAGATGTTCAAGCTCTGGACTTTCAATGATCGGGATAATCGAAGTCCGGCCAAAAGTGCTTCATATTCTGCTTGGTTGTTGGTGGCAAAGAAATTGAAGGTTATAGCTTGTTGAATCTGGAAACCGTGGGGACTTTTCAAGACTAGTCCCGCTCCGGATCTTTCAGTTGTTGAAGATCCATCGACATACAGAGACCATGCCTCCGAATCAATGTTATCATCTTCCCCTGCATCCACAATCATGGGACTAGATTGGGGCCCGGGAAAGGAGAATTCCACAATGAAATCAGCTAGAACTTGGGCCTTGATGGCTGTCCGAGGTATAAAGGTGAGTTGGAGTTGGCTTAATTCGACAGCCCAGTTGATGAGTCTTCCGGACACATCTGGCTTATGAATTATCCTTCTCAAAGGTTGATCAGTTATGACCTTGATCTCCTGCCCTTGGAAGTAGGGCCTTAGTTTCCTGGAAGCAATTACTAGAGCAAAAGCAAATTTTTACAAGTTGGGGTATCAGGTTTCAGCATCTTTCAACACCTGACTGACATAGTAGACCAATTTTTGTTGGCCGTCTTGTTCCCGGATTAAGATTACTCCAACGGCTAACGGTCCCGCGGACAAGTAAAGAGACAGTGCTTCCCCGGGCTCGGCTTTAGACAGGACTGGTGGAGACGACAAAATTTTTTTTATTGACTCGAAAGACTTTTGGCGCTCCGGACTCCAGTCTATCTCTTTCTTGTTTTTAGCGCCCTTAAGCAGATCGAAGAAAGGTAAACAACATTCAGCTAGCTTAGGAATAAATCTCCTTAATGCGGCTAGTGAGCCTGCCAATTTTTGTATCTCTTTCCGAGTCCGGGGTGGTTCCATTTCCATTATTGCTTTAATCTTCTCCGGGTTGGCCTCAATTGCTCTTTGACTAATCATAAATCCTATAAACTTTCCAGCTCCTACACCGAAGGTGCACTTCTCAGGGTTCAGTTTCATTTCATGCTTCTAAAGGTTTTCGAAGCATTCCCGTAGATCCGGAACATGTTCCTCGACTGTTTTTGACTTGGTTATCATTTCATCCACATAGGACTCCAGGTTCTTGCCCAACTGATCTTTGAACACTTCGACCATTGCTCTTTGATATGTTGACCCAGCGTTCATTAATCCGAAGGGCATGTATTTGTAAGCATAAACAGCTCTGTGGATTATGAAGGCAGTTTTGGCTATGTCAGTCGGGTTTATCTTGATTTGGTTGTAACCAGAGAATACATCAATGAAGCAGAACATCACATGACCGGCAATGGCATCAATGAGCTGATCAATACTCGGTAGGGGATACGGATCTTTGGGGCATGCAACGTTTAGGTCAGTGTAGTCGACACACATTCTCCACTTTCCATTGGGTTTTTGACTAGGACCACATTGGCCAGCCAATCAGGGTACTTTATCTCGCAAATTATTCCAGCTTTGAGAAGCTTTTCAACTTACTCATCAATTGCCTTTTGTCTTTCCAGAGCGAAGTTTCTCCTCTTCTGCTTTACAGGCTTTCTGTTGGGATTAACGTCAAGGTTGTGCATAGCAAAAAACTCTCTGAGTCCGGGCATGTCATCAGGGCTCCAAGCGAAAACATCTGCATAATTTCTGAGCAAGTGAATGAGATCTTTCTTTAACACAGGATCCAGTCCGGACCCTATCTTTATTCTCCTATCTGGATTGCCTTCTTCAAGTTCGATGGCTTCTGTCTATGGTGGGTTCCACCTTACCCAGATCCTTTTTCGAGGCAAATTGCTAAATCCGGGCTTGTGTGTTTGATTCCAAGTAGTTTCGAGCTTTAGTGATCAGTTCTTCCTTAGTTTGGGCTTCAGTGCTTTCGATGTTTTGGACTTCATGTCCGGGATCCTTCTTGAAATATGCTCTATGCTTCTTTCGACTTAATCTCTTTTGATATAGAGAGGCTTTCCTTTTGTTTTCTGGATCGGTTTCTGTTAGGTCCGTTGAGATTGTAGAAGGGGGGTTGAATACAATCTTTACCTTTTTCTCGAAATTTGTCCGTTAAATAAAATTTAGTTTTAGATAAATTTGTGCGGAATTAATTGAAACAAAATTCAAGTTAAATATAAACGATATATTAAACTTGATGGTTGTTACAAAATCAGTACAGAGTGTTATCACGTTAATAAAAACTAATTAGAAAATTCGACATGAACTTTTCTAATTTAGTTAATAAAAATCGAGATAAAAACTAGGAAACTTAATTCGCTAGTAGCAAGAGAATCACAAATAATTAAGTTCTAACAGATACAATTTTTGAAACAAAGAACTTAAGAATTTATAGAAATTTAATTCTTCTTGGTTGAGCTTTAAAGATGAGAGAGATGAGAGGTTTTTGTCTTCTGAGTCTTTAAGTCTGTACGTCCTGTGCGTGTATAAAATGAGTCGGCCTGCCTTGATATTTATAAGAAAATATGAAGCTTCTGCCTATTCTGTTGACACATAACACTGGAAAGAATCAAGGTGACTCTTTCTAGTGTTAATCAGAATTTCGGGAAGAGTCAGAACAGGCTTGGCAAGAGTCAGCTTCTTCATTCAGCAAGAGTCAGCACTTGAACTGCAAAGAGTCAGGATGAATCTTCCTAGTAGTAATCAGCTTTGTACTGCAAGGAGTCAGGATGACTCTTCCTAGTAGTAATCAGCTTTGTACTACAAGGAGTCAGCTTTAAATTACTCTAGAATTAATCAGAATTAACTCTAGCAAGAGTCAGACTTACTAAGAGTTATATGTGACTCTTTTTAGCTTGTATTTTAATACTTTGACTTAATCAATAATTCTAATGTTAATTAACTTAATATAACTAATTTATTGAATAAATTAATTCTTAGTAGAATTAATTTATTAAATAAATCAATCATTAATTTTAGTTAATTAATAAAAGAAATATTATTAATTCTAGATAGCCAAAAACTCTTCTGAACCACTGTAAAATATAAGGAGCAACCACTGAATAATTTGATGAAGCTTGATGCACTGTCTGGTTCATAAGCAACTATCTTCAATGATTGTTCTTTATTCTTGACTTTAAATATGTGGTTCTTTTTCTCTTCTCATCTCTATTCAAATCTTCTGTACTGATACTGTCTTCACAGAATTCTTTGTCACTTTACATAAATCCACTTGCTTCAATACCACACTGAGGCTTGATCAGTAAACTGAATCTTCTTCCAGAGTAAAACATCAAAACTATAGATTGACTTGTTGATTTTTCTTCTGACAGATAGCATCTTCTGAGATTCCTGTGACAGTTAATATTATTTACTTATTACAATCTAATCTAAGTTGAGTTTAATCCTCGAACTACAAATAGGCTATGTTATATGCCTTTCAATCTCCCCCTATTTGTTTGTTAGAAAATAACAAGCAATTGCCTAGAGGATAACTCAACTAACTCAACTTAAACTAGTAAATTATAAAACATTAATAGCAAGTAAATAATGAAAAAGTTCTGGTATTTATAACAATTTCTAGATTCAAACATAAAGATAAATACAAGATAGATGATCCTCTAGCCTGATCATATTAAACATTATCCTATCTTGATCTATCTAGCTCTAAAGATATTACATGTAGAGCTGATCTTCATTTCTGATTGTCTTCCTACCTTATTTCTCCATCTTCTGGTTCTTCCATTACTGGCAGATTTTTGTGCAATTCTGCATCAACTAGTAGCTCTCTCCTTGATGAAAATCCTGTAGGAAGGACTAGTGGAATTCCAAGTGCCTTTCTCAATTGACCCTTGAATTTCTCATAATCCTTCAATTTGACCTCTGCATAGGATTGAATATGATCTGCAATTTTTAACTTTTCAGGAGTTGTAAATCCTTGATTTCTCAGAGCATGCTCAATATGGACTAGATGCCTGGCAGAATGTGTGAACAATTCATCATTCTGAAGATTGATTGTATGAAGTAGCTCACCTTTAAGGAATTTTAATTGTCTAGGCAATTCAACTATTTCTGGACCAGCTCTTTCAGTAAACTCTGTAAGTTTTTCATGAAGTAGCACACCCAACTCAGAAGAAGTTCTCACCTTCGGCCAAAGAACCCGAAGCTCTGTCAGTGATCTATCATAAAAGAACTGAATAGACACTCTCTGTGATCCAAAATTATGACAATCAACAAAAATTACTAGCTCATCAGTTCTTGGTTCAAATCCAGTTGTTATCCTGACAACTTCTGTTTTTAGGGCTCTTATGTACATCTCATGTATTGGATTAACCTTTTTAAGATTTTCAAAGAAATCACCAAGACGACGATCATTATTATCAGAATTTTGAGGTGAGTCTATTGCTCTTTGAGCACGTTCTCATTTATCACCATTTTTGAACCTGATGTACAACTTCCTTTCATTAACCTTGAGAGCATGTTCCCGTTGTTTTGCTTCTGCTTCTGCTTTCTGTAGACTTTCCTTGTGTGCAAGCAGATCTAATGTCTTCTGAAGCCTTACATCTTTAAATTTCAGTTCTGCTTCTCGCTTATCAATTTCTAACTCAGCTTCAAAATCCAGTCGTGTTTGTTCAGCTTCATATTCAAGGTCAAATGGCACTTCATCTTCCCAGTTGCTAAGATCTGGTTTTGGTATTTTTTTACCCACATCAGGGAACTCTAAATCAGTGAAAACATCAAAGTTGTCTGGTTCACCTATGTAGTAGGAACCTTCGATGTCTTCAGGATGAAAATCTGCTACAGGTTGAATATCTGCATCTTTCTTCTTCCCCTTATCTCTCCTGTCACCACCTTGATCAGTTTTAGATTTGACTCCAAAAGTTTGTCCTCCCCCTCTTGACGTCTCCCCCTTATTTGAGGAATCCTCTACAGAAGTATCAAATGCACCGGCTCCCGGGTCTCGCTTATCACTATCTCCACCTTTTCCTTCAAAGAATTTCTTTTCTTCTGTTGTGGGTGTGTGAGTTCTGCTAATCATGTTAAACAAAAGTTTCAGCCCTTTACCTTGTTGTGCATTCTTCCTTTCAATCAGATTAAGACGATGTTCAGTAGACAGCTGGTTCTTAATTACTTCAGTCAGAAGATCTTCAACTTTGTTTGAAATATCATTAATAAGTAGACTTTGAGCAACAGTGATATCTCCAGATTCAGTGAGTAGAGTTTTGATCATAGTGTTGAAACCAGTTTTCATGTTCTCAATGTCACTCCTTATTTCACCAAGCTGACTATTGACAGAGATGGATGAAGAAGACCGTTCATCCACTTGTGCTCTCAGTGATCTTGCTTCAACTTTAGTTTCCTCAAGTTCCTTTTCTAAAGCTTTAATCTTTTCTTCCAATGAACGAGTGTATGTGTCAGTGTGTGCACTCACCTGAATGTCACTCTGAGTTTCACTCATCTGACGTGCATGTGTTTCACTCAAATTAGAGGTGGTCCTCACATCACTGCTCATAATTTCCTTAGCTCCAGAAGGTGTACCTGCAAATAAAATCACCCTAGCCTCCTCTTGGGAGGTCAGTGGTGGTACAATGGGAGTTCGCAAATCCCTATCCCCAGTCATTTATGTCATCTAATTAGGATTTGATGTCTGAATTGCTTCAGTGACAGAAAGACCGAGTTGCCTTCCACTTTCTCCAGTCGAAACTGCGAGTGGAAACTCCCTTAGGGAATCCAGGTATGTTCCACCTGAGAGGGGAGATGATGATTCTATTATAAGTGGCTCAAAATCAAGATTTCCCTCGTAAGCCTGTGAAGACTCCTCTGCCGTAACTATGGCAGGCACTGTAACCAACCCTATGTGCTCTCCTTGCAAAGTGTCCCTAGTTTCATTAGAAGTTGTGTTTTCCCCCATTGTGAGTAATAGGGGTGTTCTTGACTCTTTACAAGGTGCCATGACCTTATGGCGAACTTCAATAGTTTCATCCTGTTGAGAGGATGAAACTAGTAACTGTTTATCGGCCATTTCAATGTCCAAATCCTGTTGGGAGGAGATGGATGGGCTTACAGTTGCCTCAGATTCAGTTCTACTCTTCTTTAGTAGAGGCAGAGCTGTGGGTTCACTCATATCATTACTACTTCTTATAGATCTTTTAACCTGCAATTTCTTTTTGGTTCGATAGAATGTGGTTGTTTTTGACTTTGTGTTTGGCTCTTTGACCTGGGTTAGAGGCTGTGGTTCTACAACCCCTTGGTCATTCCTATCAACCACTTGGGTTCCTGAAGTAAATTGCAAAAGAGAAGTAGTTAATGGATTAGAAAGCAATACCTGGTCATCTGATGTTGTAGAAGTTCCAGTTGAAGTAGGTTGAACCACTTGAGATTGAATTACTTGCTCAGGGACAGGTTGCTCAATAGCAGGTGCTGCTTGATCAGGTACTGGTACAAGTGGCTCAGGAACATGTTATTCAATAGCAAGTGCAGGTTCAACAACTGGAGCTGCTTGTTCAAGTGCTAGAACAGGTTGCTCAGGAATAGGTTCAGGTTGCTCAATTTCTGGTGCTGGAAGTACAGGAACTGGTTCTGCTATAACTGGAAGATCTATGTAATTTGACGTGTACTGAGAAACTACCACTTGGATGTGGTTGAGAAGTCGTTGCTGTTTGAATGTTCTAGCATGAAAACGTTTATTAGTGACATTTGAAGTTATACCAGCTTGACTGAATGATCGTTGGTGTTCCTCAGGAACTAAGTCATTAAATATGAGACTCAAAAACCTGGGATAATGACAACTCACTTTCTCACCCAACTGAAAATTACTAACAATAGTAATCATACGTTTTATCAAAACATCCCAAAGCAGTTTGCCTATATCAACTCTTCGATTGAAAACAATTGCAAAACCAATATACTGAATAAGAGATGGTATATTAGAGAAATTGTTCTGAACACAGTTGGAAAAAACTTTAATCAACGTGTCAAACAAGACGTACCATTCAGCTACCAATCCTTTTTAGACATCTCACTTAAATCCAACTTACCTTGATATTGATATTGAATCCTATTAAAGAACTGAGTGAGTTCAGCATTAGCAGGAAGGTTAACCAGATTATCTGTTGGAAAATTTAATACCCTTTTGAACATTGATTCATCCACCAAATACTGTTTATCAGAAATCGTAAAAGAAAAAGAATTTGAGTCGTCTGAGATAACAGCATTAGTGCATAATGAACGCAAGGGTTCAATTTTTAGTGGAGCATCTAGAGTGATAGCACTACTAATGAATGGATGCTCGTTTAAAAATCGAATCAAAGGCTTGAATTTCTCAACAGAACAATCGTCCGGATTGTAAAAACCAACAAAATTATGCTTGACAATCTCGAAATTATCACCCATAATTTTGCATTCAAACAACACCACTATATTCCAGCAAATTTTAATAAAATTAGAATTTCAGAATTTAAAATTAATTAAAAATTAATCAAAAAATTCGAAAAATTCAAACTTTCACAAAAAATTCTTAGATTTTAGTATGTTAATATCCTCAATCACACGAACAAAGAGGTATTTTTAGATTTTCAAACAAAAATCCTAACCTTTCAAGATCTTAAATCGTAAAAACGATTTTCAAGTAAGTTTTTGCAGATTTCTTGACCAAAACCAGCGATTAATGGATCGATAAGATGAGGAAATCACGACGAGTGTCGACTTGTTATCAGTTTTTTGATTCGGTGATGAAACAAGATCGGATTTTTTTTAAAAAATGGCGTGGTTCCGTTGCAGTTACTATATATATCCTATGTACCGCAAACAGAGAGACTCAGAACCTTATGTTCGTGAGTTGTGTTGTGTTGGAAAAAGTTAGACTGGAAAGAGTCACAAAAACAAATAAATACTAGGCTGACTCTTTTTAGGCTTAACTGACTCTTCCTAATCTGACTCCTTTTAGAGTTAAAAATAATATACAGTAGAAAGAGTTAACATCCTGACTCTTTATAGAATAAAAAAAAAAATTATAACTCTTACTAGTTTTAATATAAAACTGACTCTTTGTTGAATAAAAAGAAATTCTAACTTTTAGTAGTTTTAATATAAAACTGACTCTTTGTAGAATAAAAAGAAATTCTAACTCTTACTAGTTTTAATATAAAATTGACTCTTTATAGAATATAACTGACTCTAATTAGACTAAAAATCAACTCTTTATTATAAGCCAAAAATTTCGAATTAGAGTAGATTTTATAAAATTCGAAATATTAGTGTAAATTACATACTAATAAAAATAAATATATACAACTCGACTTAATTTAATTTACATGCTAATTATTCTATTAATAATAATATAATTTACAATAAAATGGACAGGATATGATTATTTAACAATAGACTACTAACTAATAGAAGATATTAAAAATACCATAGGATGTCCTTTTAACGGAAATAAAATGATAATAGTAAAAGGACAAACACTACAAATTAACACATATAATATTAACTATTTACATACATATTTATAATAATTTAATAAATCCATATATTTTCTAATAAAATAACTTTCTAATAGAAAATTATTTAAAGAGAAAATAAGACTTATTAAATCATCACAAATATTCAAAAGTGACTTTAAAATAATAACATTTTCAAGAAAAATAGGTTTCTCACAAATTACAACTTGTAAAATTTGAGAAAAATATTTTTAGAGAAAATGAATTATTCTAAACTTAAAAGAAGTAAGTAGGGATATATTAGAAAATAATGGCAATGGTTTGAGAATTAACAAGCAAGAAGATAAGTTGATAAATAATTATACAAGTGATTCTAATAATAATTATTAACAAAATAATCAGTTATAAATTATTAAAGAGCAAACCTCAGATATTAACTAGTTTAATTAATAGGACTATTTAACATACCCAATTCACCAACAATTCTGGTGAATGTGGATTCGTCAAGAGACTTAGTAAAAATATCTGCTGTTTGTTCTTCCGTGGGTACAAAATGTAACTCCACGGTACCATTCATGACATGCTCTAGGATAAAATGATACCTGATGTCAATGTGCTTGGTCCTTGTATGCTAAACATGATTGTTGGAGATTGCTATGACACTTGTATTGTCACACAAAATTGGAATTTTGTCAAGTACAAAGCCACAGTCACGTAGCTGATTCCTAATCCACAAGATCTGAGCACAACAGCTTCCAGCAGCAATATATTCAGCTTTAGCTGTTGAGTTGGAAACTGTTTGTTGCTTCTTGCTATACCAGGAGACCAACCCACCACCTAGAAATTGACAACTCCCAAAGGTGCTTTTTCTATCTACAACACTTCCTGCATAATCTGAATCTGTATATCCAACAAGGTTAAAACCAGATTCTTTAGGCTACCAAATGCCTAAGTTAGGCGTACCCTTAAGATATCTTAAGATTCGTTTAACAGCAATGAGATGCACATCTCTAGGATCCGCTTGGAACCTTGCACACAAACATGTAGCATACATAATATCAGGTCTACTTGCAGTAAGATAAAGTATTGAACCTATCATACCTCTGTAGCATGTGACATCTACCTTGGCAGAATTTTCACATGCCCCAAATTTGACAGCTGTAGATGATGGTGTCCTTGCTGAAGATGAGTCCTCCATTTGATATTTCTTGAGGAGCTCTCTCACATACTTGGATTGACAAATAAATATACCATCTGTCCTTTGACTTACTTGTAATCCAAGAAAGAACTTCAGCTCACCCATCAGGCTCATTTCAAATTTACCCTGCATTAGCTTAGCAAATTTCTTGCACAGAAGATCATTAGTAGACCCAAATATTATATCGTCCACATAGACTTGGACTAATATCGTATCATTCTTATGTTTCTTAGTAAAGAGAGTTTTGTCTATGACACCTCTAACAAATCCATTTTCAAGTAAAAATTCAGAAAGGGTGTCATACCAATTTCTTGGTGCTTGCTTGAGACCATAAATTGCCTTGAAGAGAAAGTAGACATGGTCCAGAAATTCTGGGTCTTCAAAGCCAGGGGGCTGTTCTACATATACCTCTTCATCTAGCTTACCATTCAGAAAAGCACTCTTGACATCCATTTGATAAACTTTAAAGTTTGAAAATGTTGCGAATGCCAAGAATATTCTAATGGCCTCAAGTCTAGCCACTAGAGCATAGGTCTCATCATAATCAATGCCTTCAGCTTGTGAACAACCCTTTCCTACCAGTCTTGCTTTATTTCTCGTCACTGTGCCATCTTCATCCAATTTGTTTCTGAATACCCACCTAGTATCAACCACTTTCTTGTCCTTAGGTCTGGGCACCAGCTTCCATACTTCTTGTTGTTTGAATTGATTGAGTTCATCTTGCATAGCAATCACCCAATCAGGATCAGAAAGAGCTTCCTCAGTTTTCTTAGGTTCCATTTCAGACAGAAACCTTGAATAATTACATTGATTCTGAAAAGCTCTTCTAGTTTTCACACCAACATCTGGATCGCCAATGATTAGCTCAAAGGGATGAGCTCTATTCCAGACAGTCTGTTTGGGAAGATTAGATCTTGATGCTTCACCTTGATCTTCATTGTGATGATGAGTATGACTAGTTGATCCTCCATTATCTCCCCCTGAGTTGTTGCCAGGTTGACTAGATGAATGTTCAGGAGTGTCAGGTGTATCTCCAATATTATTATTGTTTCCACCACCATTACCATGATCATCATCATCATCATTGTTGTCATTATCATCAGCAACATCAGGTCGATTGTCACCATCTGAATCTGAATCTGTCATGTCATCAAAAGATAGCTTTTCAGATGTATCTTCAATTTGGATACTAGGAAGTTTAGTGTCATCAAATGTTACATTGACACTTTCAAGCATTTTTTGCTGATTAATCACATACACCCTATAGGCTCTTCTTGTGTAACCAATAAAAATTGCTTCATGTGCTTTGGCCTCAAATTTTCAACCTTGATCATCTCCTTCTTTTAGCACAAAGCATTTAGCTCCAAATACATGAAAGTATTTGAGTGTTGGTTTCTTTTCAGTTAATGCTTCATAGGGGGTCTTCATCAAGTCTTTATTGATGAGAGTTCGATTCTGGGTATAGCACGCAGTATTGATAGCTTCAGCCCAAAAGTATAAGGGAAGCCTTGATTCACTTAACATAGTACGTGCAGCTTCAATCAAGGTTCTATTCTTTCTTCCCACTACCCCATTTTGCTGAGGAGTTCTTGGAGCTGAGTACTGTCTGGTTATACCCCTTTCAGTGCAGAAATCATTTAGAACTGCATTCTTAAATTCAGTTCCATTATCTGATCTTACAGCTCTCACTGGATGCTTTGAGTCCAACTCAATCAGCTTGATGTGATCAATCACTAGTTGTGGAGTCTTCTTTGGAATTTAGAAATAGGACCCATGTGTACTTTGAAAAGTCACCAACAATCACAAGAGCATATCTTTTCTTAGACATTGACATCACATTAACTGGACCAAACAGATCCATATGTAGAAGTTGTAAAGGTTCAATTATTGAAGATATGTCAGTGCTCCTGTGAGTTGCCCTTTTTAACTTTCCTTTTTGACAGGCATCACATAGTCCTTCCTGGGTGAATTCCATTGGAGGCAACCCTCTCACCATTTCTCTCCTAACTAAAGAATTCATTGTTTTGAAGTTTAGGTGAGAAAGTTTCTTGTGCCATAGCCAACTTTCATCAGAAGATGCTTTAGAGTAGAAACAGTTGATTTCTTCAGAGCTTCCAGTGTTCATATTGGCCATGTATAAGTTTCCTTTTCTAACTCCCAGAAGAGATGGTTGTTCAAATCTTTTGTGTGTGACCAGACAATTCTTCTTGTTAAAGTAGACTTCAAATCCCTTATCACAGAATTGACTGACACTAAGCAAATTATGCTCCAGTCCTTTTACAAAAGATACTTCATCAATGATAACATTTCCTGCTTCAAGTCTGCCATATCCATCAGTTCTACCTTTGCTGTTATCTCCAAAGGTAACTATTGGGCCAGCTTTCTCCACCACATTTGTCAGCAGGGTTCTATCTCCAGTCATATGCCTTGAACATCCGCTGTCCAAGATCCAGGTTACTCGATCAACCTGCTTAACACTCTGCAATGACAAATGGATTAAACCTTCTTCGGAACCCAAATTTGATTGGGTCCAGAATACTTAAAGAATTGGCCTTTATCAGGCAAAACAATTTTAACCCTATAAACAGATTTGACAATCTTTTGTTTTATCTTGGGTATCCATGTTTCTTTAGCAGCAATAACATTTGTTTCATTGACTGGACATTTGACCATGTAATCAGCCTTAACAAAGGTTTGTTTAGGCTTTGGTACAAATGTCTCTCTCCTGACTTGAGGAGGACTAGCAGTCTTTGATCTAACATTTTTATTCTTATTCATATGTTGTCGAGGAGCAGTCTTACCAGTACATGCTTGATTACCATTAAAGTAAGCAGACATCACATTAAAAGCACAAGATATACAATTGACAACACCACATGCTTTATGAGAAGAATCAATGATAAGCATGTTATGCATGTTAGACATGTTATTATTCTTTATCAACTTGTTACCACTTGATCCAGTTTTAGATGAACTAGTTGACTCAACAACCATAACTGGATCCTTAACAGATTTAACATTATCAAGGACTATGCCATCAGCACTGTCCTCATTTCTCATCTCTTCCTGGATAACAAAAGAAAGCATATTTGGTGGTTCAACAACAGACTTTCTGAACAGAGGTTCTTTAACATTCTTGAGCACATGTGGTATACCCCTTTCTTTAGCACTAACAAGGTTAGGAGTATTTATGCCCAAGGATCCAACAGCCTCGTTGTAGTCAAACCCTATTCCTACAGTTCGTTCTACAGCTTGTTTATTGAAGAGCTCTTTGGAAACTTTAATCGAGTTAAAGCAAGCCCTAACTTGTGTTTCAAGTTCAGCAATCCTAGTAAGTTGTTTGGCCACCACTTCCACTAAAGACTTATCGCTTTTAATAAGTAGTATCATTTGCTCTTGTTGCTGTTCTTGATTAACATGCACCTTTTTCAGCTCTAACACTTCATTTTCAAGATTAGTGTTTAACAGAACTAATCTAGCAATTTCATTCTGTGCATTAACCAAGGAATCACCTAATTGATGAACCAAGTCAGAGTCAGTAAATTTTATCTGAGAATTAGAAACAGTAGATGAATCAGCATTTGCCACCATAGCAAGATTTCAATATTCTTCATCTTCACTATCCGTGTCATCCCAGCTTTTACCAGCAGCAACATAGGCTTTTGCAGGCTTTTTCTTTTCAGGAGCAAAATCTCTCCTCTGGGCTTGTTTGGGTTTCAGACACTCAGTGGCAAAATGTCCAAGTTCATTGCAATTATAACTACGAATTTTGCTTCTATCAACAGTCCCAGTTTTATAGCCACCTCTGCTACTGGAGGATGAAGAACCTCCTCTCTGGAATCTGTTATTAGACTTGAACTTGAACTTTGGATTTCTTCTGAATCTAAAGTTACCAAATTGTCTCACCATTAGTGCCATGGATTCATCCTCCAATTGATCCAATTCTTCTAATGAGTAAAACTCACTTCCATCCTGAGTAGCTGGTGTCTGACCCTGTTCCACTTCAGTCTGCTCCTTATCTGAATTGCAAGGTCGAACAACCTTGGCTTCCACTTCCTTTGGAGACTCAACCACTAAAGCTGTAGATGTATTTACAACTCTACCTTTACCATAAATTTCTTTCTGTTGAGCTTGTTCCAGTTCATAGGTTTTCAGAACACCAAAGAGTCTTTCAAGAGATGTTTCATTCAGATCTCTGGATTCTCTAATAGCAGTGATTCTATGTTCTAGGTGAGTAGGCATAGTCAGTAAGAACTTTCGATTGATCTCCTTTTGTGTATAGTGCTTACCATGGATTTGTAAGTTGTTGATTATTTTGTTATACCTTTCAAACACTTCTTGAATGCCTTCATTAGGGCCAGATCTAAAGTGTTCATATTCAGAGGTTAGGATCTCAAGTTTGTTCTCTCTGACTTCATCCGTTCCTTCATTAATGGTCTCAATAGTTTCCCACATGTGTTGAGCAGTTTTACAATTCATCACATGGCTATACATCACAGCATCCATGGAATCTATTAGGATGAGTCTTAAGTTCTTATCCAGTCCAGCATCCTCATTGTCATCAGGGGTATACAAAGCAGGGTCCTTTTCATAGGCTCGACCAGGAGTTACAACCACATTATTAACAACAACTTCTGCTTCATAGACCATAGGAATTTTAGGTCCTTTTTTCAACAAACCCAAATATTTGGAATTTGTAACATCTAGAAACAACTCCATTTTATTTTTCCACATATCATATTTATCTTTGTCAAAGATAGGTATCTTAACAATGGCTTTAGATGTCATGATGAATTTTTAAGTGAGTTAAAAATTCGAGCTTGATTTTTAATTGAGTAAGGATAGGATCTTGATTTGTATGTCAATCAAACGACTCTAATACCAATTGTTAGGTCCGTTGAGATTGTAGAAGGGGGGGTTGAATACAATCTTTACCTTTTTCTCGAAATTTGTCCGTTAAATAAAATTTAGTTTTAGATAAATTTGTGCGGAATTAATTGAAACAAAATTCAAGTTAAATATAAACGATATATTAAACTTGATGGTTGTTACAAAATCAGTACAGAGTGTTATCACGTTAATAAAAACTAATTAGAAAATTCGACATGAACTTTTCTAATTTAGTTAATAAAATTCGAGATAAAAACTAGGAAACTTAATTCGCTAGTAGCAAGAGAATCACAAATAATTAAGTTCTAACAGATACAATTTTTGAAACAAAGAACTTAAGAATTTATAACAATTTAATTCTTCTTGGTTGAGCTTTAAAGATGAGAGAGATGAGAGGTTTTTGTCTTCTGAGTCTTTAAGTCTGTACGTCTTGTGTGTGTATGAAATGAGCCGGCCTGCCTTGATATTTATAAAACAATATGAAGCTTCTGCCTATTCTGCTGACACATAACACTAGAAAGAGTCAAGGTGACTCTTCCTAGTGTTAATCAGAATTTCGGGAAGAGTCAGAACAGGCTTGGCAAGAGTCAGCTTCTTCATTCAGCAAGAGTCAGCACTTGAACTGCAAAGAGTCAGGATGACTCTTCCTAGTAGTAATCAGCTTTGTACTGTAAGGAGTTAGGATGACTCTTCCTAGTAGTAATCAGCTTTGTACTACAAGGAGTCAGCTTTAAATTACTCTAGAATTAATCAGAATTAACTCTAGCAAGAGTCAGACTTACTAAGAGTTATATGTGACTCTTTTTAGCTTGTATTTTAATACTTTGACTTAATCAATAATTCTAATGTTAATTAACTTAATATAATTAATTTATTGAATAAATTAATTCTTAGTAGAATTAATTTATTAAATAAATCAATCATTAATTTTAGTTAATTAATAAAAGAATTATTATTAATTCTAGATAGCCAAAAACTCTTCTGAACCACTGTAAAATATAAGGAGCAACCACTGAATAATTTGATGAAGCTTGATGCACTATCTGGTTCATAAGCAACTATCTTCAATGATTGTTCTTTATTCTTAACTTAAATATGTGGTTCTTTTTCTCTTCTCATCTCTATTCAAAGCTTCTGTACTGATACTGTCTTCACAGAATTCTCTGTCACTTTACATAAATCCACTTGCTTCAATACCACACTGAGGCTTGATTAGTAAACTGAATCTTCTTCCAGAGTAAAACATCAAAACTATAGATTGACTTGATGATTTTTCTTCTAACAGATAGCATCTTCTGAGATTCCTGTAACAGTTAATATTATTTACTTATTATAATCTAATCTAAGTTGAGTTTAATCCTCGAACTGCAAATAGGCTATGTCATATGCCTTTCAGTTTCAGCCATGACTAAAGCTTGGCCATAGCATCGTCCGGCTATCTCTGAATCTCCTTTAACTTCTCCAATACCAGACGGTGTAAGAAATTTGAACTTTAAGTGTGGTGTGGAGGTTATGGCTCGGAGCTTAGTTAAGGCTGGTCGACCGAGGATCATGTTGTAAGAAGACGGGCTATTGATGACGTAAAATTTCACAATGTGGGTAACTTATTTTGGGAAAGTTCCGAACTGGACTGGTAAGTATAAGGTTCCCTAAATTGGGACGAGGTTGTTCCCGAATTCATCCTCACGCTGCCCAACTTCATTCTGTCAAAAGTATGTTTAAAGATAATGTTGACTGAGGATCTGTTATCTACAAGAATCCTTTTAACTTCGTTTTCAGCGACGTCCAAGCTAACCACCAGGGCTTCATTGTGATTTGGATCAACTCCCTCAAAGTCCGCATTGCTAAAGGTTATTACTTACTCGGGAAAGGACTGGATCATCATGACTTCACCTCCTAAATACGGACTAGGGGAGGAGAGCTGGATCCCCCCATTACGACATTGACAACGTGCTTCTTTCCTGATCCAGATCCCTCCCCTTCTTCCATAGTTTTTCGAGCTATATACTGCCCCATGTTTCCTTTTTTGATTTGATCCTCGATAAAGTACTTGAGAGACAAGCAGTTTTCGGTGGTAGGCCGATTCTCTGGCGTTGTGATCATTGGTTTTGGTGGATAGAAATATGGCTTATCCCGGACTTCCTTTAAAATGTCAGACCGGGTCCGGCTGAGCGGAGTCCACTCAGGTTCTGGTTTGGGATCAGATTTTGGAGGCTTTGGAGGCCTTGAGTCCGGTTTGGCTGTTATTGCTGGTTCAGAGACTTTATCCGGGACTGAGGGCTGAGAATTTTGAATATAATTGGTCTGCCTATTAGGTTTGAACTTTTTGTCTCGCTGATAACCGCCTCGAGGGCGATCATCTTGAGTTGTTCGAGCTGAGGAACTTCCCTGACGAGTCATCCTCATAGCTTGCAGTACATCGCTTTCTTTGATGAATCGTGCTGCCATAGAGTATGCTGTAACAGCCCAGATCCAGGGTCGGGGACCTGGTCGTTACGATCTCATATTCCATAAACAGTACTTGCACTTGACTCCAAAATAAATAAATAACATGCTATGACCCCGCAATAATATCACATCACACACAATCAGTTATAGTCCCAGAGATGAAATTGAAATAAGTCTCTACTAATAGGATCCACGAATATAATTATTACAACCCAAAATGATAACAACATAAGTTTGAAGGTTTCTTGCCGTTGATTAACATTAATTATAAATATAATTAAGGCTGAAAATAAAAGCTTCCAGTCTACCTCAACAATGGCAGCAACAATATCAGCGGGTAGTCCTACGACTGGAGTCACCTGCTTGCGCCGAGTGTACCTTACGCGGGCCATCAAACCTAGCTACTGTTGTGATATAATAAATAAAGCAAGGGTGAGCAATAGCGCACCAACAATAATGTATACTGAACAATAATATATATAACAGTTCAAAAGTATTTTTGAAACCATATGCCATGCATTAACGAACATAGTACGAGTATAATATAAACGATGAAGTTACTAGGTAATTTAGAGTACTTTTAGTTCTGAACAGTTTTCAAACCCTGTCAACACGAGTGATACTTCATGTTGCAGAAAATAATTAGATTTGGATGATGAACCAATGCTGGAGTATGTCACACCCGATGACACCATCTTACGATGATCAGTCGCAGGTCGTGCATCTCAAAATTTGTTTCTCTACATGTAGAAGGAAGAACATTTGGACACCACCATACGCCGGATCTTCCTATCCATCTTTGGGCTTAGTCGGGGTCGGCGCCACTCGGACCCTATTTCCAGGATGGACTGTCCCACAGCCTCTTATACCAGTTTCAATGATGGACAGTCCCATATCCTCTTACACATTATACAAATACTCCTAGTTTGAATAAATCCATGACTCTGAAACGTAAAGCTCGTCCCCCTTTCCCCAAGTGTAATACTTGTTGATAGGACTCCACAAAGTAGTCGTATCTAGTTGGAACGGAAAATTCACCAATATTTCCCAAGTTACTTGTTAATGGATATGGACTTGTTCCAACAATCTTATCCCTCGAACAATGAGAAAGTAACACAGAGATTCGTCTTGATAAATAGTAACCAAGTTGCGAGTGAAAAGAATAGTTTTAAAAGATTTATGATCGGGAAGTCAAACAATCAAACAATTAAATAACAGCTCTCAAGTAAGGTTCCCTCATAATTTGGTAGATAGATTCGAATGAAGAATGGAGTTTTTTGAGAACCTTCCTTGATAAAAATAATAATAAGACTCGGAAATAATTTACATTGTATTTAAAGGTCAAGGATAATTTTTGAATAAGGTAAAATATTTTTAGAACTAGTTAAAAGAATTAAATAAATATTCAAGGAATATTTATTATATCATAAACATTTTCAGAATATTCTTAATATAAAATACTTATTATATCCAACAATCTTATCCCTCGAACAATGAGAAAGTAACACAGAGATTCGTCTTGATAAATAGCAACCAAGTTGCGAGTGAAAAGAATAGTTTTAAAAGATTTATGATCGGGAAGTCAAACAATCAAACAATTAAATAACAGCTCTCAAGTAAGGTTCCCTCATAATTTGGTAGATAGATTCGAATGAAGAATGGAGTTTTTTGAGAACCTTCCTTGATAAAAATAATAATAAGACTCGGAAATAATTTACATTGTATTTAAAGGTCAAGGATAATTTTTGAATAAGGTGAAATATTTTTAGAACTAGTTAAAAGAATTAAATAAATATTCAAGGAATATTTATTATATCATAAACATTTTCAGAATATTCTTAATATAAAATATTGCTCATAAATAACCCTCAATAAGTATATAAAAATATTCATTTAATAAATAATTCCCCGAATGAATATTCTAAATAATATTCAATAAATAAGTAAGACCTTAAATGGGTTTTCAGAATAATATACCTTACAAAAATAAAGCTCAAATGAATATTCCAAATAATATTCATTAAATAAATAAACTCAAATGAATATTCCAAAATAATATTCATCTAAATCAATAACCTCAAATGAATATTCAAAATAATATTCATTAAATAAATAATCTCGAATGAACATTCAAATAATATTCAATAACTAAGTAATGGAAAAATATTTCCTTAAATATTTTCCTCAAAAAATAATCACAATATATCAAGAAATACTAATTCCCGGTCTATATTAGAATAATGAGATCATATGCCCTTCACTAAGGGTCTTAGCAATATCCAGCTTATAACTAGTATATCTCGTATCTAACTTATAAGCCAACATCAAATCATGGAACAAGTATCACAATATAATTTGAAAGCAGGCATGCATGCTATGGCATATGTATAACAACAATCAATCATATATATTATCACAACATATCACTCAGTTATAGAACTCATCAAAATCAACTACCACTCTGTCCTCGGCGGCCTGAATCGCCTCATCGTGCAATTTCTCAAAAGCCTCTGGATCGGAGGTGTCGCTCGCCTACACAAGACGAACTATGTTACTATCATGATACTTAAAAGTTCCCGTAAGGGTTTTAGGTGAAGTTGGCAAGAGTTCCTATTATCTTAGTGAATTTATTATTATATAACGTCGCATCATCTCTTGGGATATATAACTCTCGCTCTAATACCATTTCTGTGACAACCCCAGATCCGGGGTCGGGGACCTGGTCGTTACGGCCTTAATTCCAACAATAATACTTGACTTTAGTCCAAATAAATAAACACATGCTGTGACCCCGCAATAATATCACATCACACACACACAAACAGTTATAGTCCCAGAGATGAAATTGAAATAAGTCTGCTAATTATAGAATCCACGAATAAAAGTTATTATAATCCAAAAGGATAACAACATAAGTTTAAAGTTTTTGCCATTGATTTCATATAATTAAGGCTGAAACAAAAGCTGCCAATCTACCTCAACAATGGCAGTGATAAACTCAGCGGGTAGTCCTCTGGTTGGGGTCACCTGCTTGCATCGAGTGCGCCTTACGCGGGCCATCAAACCTAGCTGTTGTTGTGATATAATAATAGAGCAAGGATGAGCAACATCCCACCAACAGTAATATATGATTGAACAATAATATATACAACAAGTCAACAATATCGACGAAACCATATGCCATGCATTTACGAATATAGTACCAGTATAATGTAAAAGATAACGTTGCAAAATAAGCAAAGGTACTTTCAGTTCTGATCAGTATTCAAACCCTGTCAACAAGAGGGATATCTCATGTTGCAGAAAATAATAAGTTTGAATGATAAACTAATGCTGAAGTATTCACCGCGCCCGCTATTCCAATCCTTACGATGATCAGTCGCAGATTGTACAGCTCAAATTAGATTTACTACCGGTAGAAGGAAGAGCTGACGGATTTACTTATCTACCGCCTTGTTAGATCTCCCCGGCCAACGGTTGGGCCAAATGGGATGGACCAGTGCTACTCGGCCTCTTACACAACTCCTAGTTCGAATAGAATCCTGGACTCTGAACATAAAGTTCATCCCCCTTTCCCCAAGTATAATACTTGTTGATAAGACTCCACAAAGTAGTCGTATCTAGTTGGAAAGGAAAATTCACCAATATTTCCCAAGCTGATGCTTGTTAATGGATACCAACTTGTTCTAACATTCTTACGTCTCGAATGATGAGAAGTTACACAAGGATTCAATAAATAAGTAGCAACCAAGTTGCGAATGAAAAGAATAGTTTCAAAATATTTATGACCGGGAAGTCAACAAGATAAATAACATTTCTCAAGTAAAGTTCCCTTATAATTTGGAAGATAGATTGAATGAAGAATAGAATTTTGAGAACCTTCCTCGATAGAATAATAGTAATAATAGGACTCAGTAATAATTTACCTAGGGTATGATGATCAGAAATGATAATGAATAGGCTCAGAATAATTTACATAATGCTCGAGGGTCGAAGTAAATCATTTTTAAAACGAGTTAGAAGAATTAAATAAATATTCAAAGAATATTTATTAAATCATAATTATTTAAAGAATATTTTTAATTTGCTCAGAATAAACCTCGCATAAATATTCAAAATAATATTCATTGAATGAATAATGAATATTCAAATTAATAATATTTATTGAAGAAATAATTATCAAATGAATATTCGAAATAATATCCGATAATTGAATCGACTTTAAATGAATATTGAAGATAATATTCATTGAATAAATAAAGTTCAAATGAATATTTAAAATAATATTCATTAAATAATGGAAAAATATTTACTTAAATATTTTTCTCCGAAATAATCACGATGTATCAAGAAATACTGATTCCCGGTCTATATTCGAAGAATGGGATTCATATGCCCTTTTCTAAGGGTCTTAGCAAGATCTGGCTTATAACCGATACGTTAACTATCTAGCTTATAAACCAACAATAATTCAAGGAAAAGTATCACAATATATCTTGAAAGTAGGCATGCATGCTATGGCATATGTATAACAGAAATGGCTCCTAACACAAAGGAAGATAAGTAATCTAGAAATGGCAGATACAAGCATTTCAGATACCATCCCATCCCATTTGTTTGTAAAACTCTTATCCCAGGCCGGCTGTGTTGATCTATCTAACACTGATATCATTAACGGAGAACAACTTCTGTTAATTTCAGCAGCTCCAAGTGGTTTGTCTATATTAGCACTCTCAAATACTAGTTTGTCGCGTCAATTTCCTGCCTTTATATGCAATCTAACATCCTTGACGACTTTAGCCCTCCCCAATAATAACTTCTTAGGGAAGCTTCCCCAATGCTTAGGAAACTTGAAAGAATTGGAGTATCTTGATTTGAGGAATAACAGTCTTTCTGGTGACATTCCCGTTTCTTTGGGTTCTCTAAGACATCTAAGATATTTAAGCTTACATAACAATAAATTTCAAGGGAAGCTCCCTTCGTCCTTCCGAAATTTGACAAGATTGATTATACTTGATGTAGGGAAGAAAACTTTGACGGATTTCCTTCCCTCTTGGATCGGAGAGCAATCACCTCATCTCCGGTATTAAATACTCCGGTCCAACAATTTCTACGGCAGTATTCCTACTTAGCTTTGTAACAGCTCATACATACAAGTTTTAAACTTAGCCCAAAACCAGATCTCGGGAAACATTCCTCCTTGTTTTGGCAATTTTACTGCCATGATTACAGTTGAGAACGCTAATCCATTCATAGGCTTCCCTTTGCAATATGGTAAAGTAATAATAGATGATGCAAAAGGGTTTGAGCTAAAATACACCTCTACACTTATGTTTATGTCTTCCATTGATCTGTCAAATAACAATATCAGTGGAGAGATTCCGGAAGAGTTGAGGGATCTCTGCGGTTTATTAAATTTGAATTTATCAGGTAATCATCTATAGTTCGAAGGATCCCAGACAGGATAGGTAAAATGGAGCAACTAGAATCTCTTGACTTCTCAAGAAATGAACTTTATGGTACTATTCCGCAAAGCTTGTCGGATTTAAACTTTTCAAGTCGCTTGAACTTTATGGTACTATTCCGCAAAGCTTGTCGGATTTAAACTTTTCAAGTCGCTTGAATCTCTCCATCAATAATTTATCCGGGAGAATTCCAACTGGAAACCAACTCCAGATCCTCAATGATCCTTCCATCTATGCTGGCAACAATCACCTCTGTGGTCGGCCGATACTGAAGCCTTGCATTGTAGAAACTGACTAGCATAACAACGAAGTGAGGTCTGATTCAGTTGATGAGCACTTGTGGTTTTATGCTGGGATAGGACCTGGTTTCCTTTTTGGGATTCTGTGCTTCTTTGCATTTCATCAAATCATGGAGGTATTCTTACTTTAATTTTGTCGAAGAAGTCTTTGATAAAATAGCCGTCCACATTGCTTTGTTGCGGAGAAAGTTTAATAACTAACAGGAGAACTCTTTTCTATCTTCTCACAGACGCTCAAAGACAAATAAATGATTATGGATACCTCATGTTTTCTCTGTCTGAGTTCTTAATGGTTTAGCATTAATAGATGATGTAGTAACTAGTGCTACATTTCTTTCGGTTGATCCAGGTTCTACATCAAGCGGTAGCCTTGGAGTTCATGGAAGTAGCAAAGTTCTGCCTAATATAATTACTTGAGCTTCAGTGATATCTAGTTGTATTCTATTGCTTGAGCTTCAGTGATATCAAGTTGTATTCTACGTAATAAATCTATGTATTTTATACTCCGCCAAGAATCATACATATATATTTAGACTTACAGACTCAGAAATGTAGCTAACTGTGTAACAGACTAAGGCACCCTGAAATTATAATCATGTCCCTAGCTGCTACATATCTTTCCAAGACTGCCCTTTGACTTCGACATTGACTCAATCTTCACAGTCTTGTATAGTTTCTTTACTTCCCCCTCCAAGTTTGGAGTAACAACACCATGTTTGGACATGAGATAAGAATGTTGCTTTACAGTAAGCTGTTTAGTGAACATGTAAAAATATAAGTACGTTATGTTTACTAAATTCAGAATTTCAAATAAATTCTATGTTTGCTACACAGGTCATAAGAAAGGTTGTATACATGTGGACTGAATGTGCATCAGTGCATGCTACAATATCAGATAAGCAGTTCCTATTTACTTGTGACTTAGTTGTACTAATGGTGGACATATACAAGATTGACCAAAGGGAAAGTACATCAGCTCTGGATGTGTTTAAGGTTGATATCACTATAAACTTATACTGCAGCTCAGAATGTGTCTTATATGTTAATATTTGTAAGAAAAACCCGAACATTACAGTTAGGAAAAAAATAAACAAGACTTTGCTACTAATTTACTTGATCAATAATAAGATACCTACAGATTTGAAGATGACAGATACGGATGGGTTTTGGTGTTCTCTTTTTGGATAAGGATTTCGTACCTGCAAAAAAGACATGAACTAGAAAATTGAAGAGAATTATTAAACAGCACATACATCAGAAAGCACAAAAAGGCCGCCTTTGTAAGCATTAAAAGGACCAAAAGAACGTGCTAGAGAACAAACTTTATTTTATATTAAATGCATCAGCTATTAGCTACCGCTGTGCTTGGCTGTATAATTGTAACATAATGGTATAAGAGGAGAACACATCGCTGTGCTATTATAGCATCTTAGCACTATTTCCAGTTATAACGAAACAAAAAGAAAAAGATACAACCCCAAACTGTTGTTATAGGTAGCTATCAAGAATTAGTGTAGAGGACAACACACAAACATGCTTTTGATTGTCTATTCAACTCCACGTGCACATCTTCTACATTTGGGGAGAGCAGAAGATTATATAGTACGAATTCAGGGGAAATAATTATGGGAACCTAGCCTCCCCAAACAAGATCGTTAAGCGACATATTTTAGACTATAGTTTTCTTCTTATTGTATGGATATTTCAGGTAGAGTCACGTTTTCTCATAAAGTAAACATGTAATATAAAGTCATATACTGATTTCAATTTATACGACTAAACAGGAACATAATTTTGGATCACAGTTAAGCATGATATTCATATTGTTATTTATGTTGATCACTTTTGTTCCGGGTCTGATTATTGGATTATGCAGCACATATTATTTGGATAATCAAATTTATGCTAAAATCTGAGTCGAGGCAAATTTGGTGGGATTTTCTGATCCAAGATAGTGTATAATCCAGGAAAACATACTAAAAAGTTGATAGTCATCGATGCATTTACTTATAGATTAATGCCCCAATAAAGTTGAAAGATCACAAATCTGAATTATGATATAAGCCAACTACTTCCTTCATAGAGGTCATATATAATTAGCATTTGGAGCACCTAGCAGTAAGTAGACATGAAACAGAAAACCTAAACATGAACAAATTTCATCAGATTATCTAAATTACACGTGCGAAACCCCATTCGTCCATATGTAGGATGGATAGAAGGATTATGGGAATTCATATTAATCAGGCGTCGAATTTGATTAGTATATAAAAGGAGAGGACATCATCAGCCTTCTAAGATTTTAAGTTGATACTTCCAGATCCTTATATAGTCTGGTAACCTAACCTAGCAGCTAAGCTTTCAGACTTCTAAGGGAGAGATTAAGCAAAGAAACAGACAGAAATCAGAAATTTGGCTATTATGGGCTTAGGCTAATAGTTTTGTAAGAAAATTATCACCTCCGGAATGCTGATTTGTTGGCCTGATATGACTGACCAGGTTAGCAAGCGACTGATTGAAGACAATTGTAAAACTTTTTGGAATGCTTGATCTTCAGATACGATATTCCAAAATTTTTAATTTGCAAAAATAAATAAATTAAAATGTTCACCTACTAAAAAAAATCTCAAACAGGATTGTTTGTACTCCATGTCGACATGATGACAACAGCAGTGTCGAATATCTATATTTTGGTTGTTTATTTGCCTAAATATTGTAGTTTGAAAGGCATCATGGAGAGCAACGATGTAATGGTTTCGATTGTGTATATCAACCTCTTCGTGATTCCGGGCACAAAGCATTCTTTAAGCTTGATTTTCTGGTTCTCTTATGAACTGAAACTTAAACAAAATGAACTGTAACTGATATCCACAAACTTGATATGGGTGGAAAGCGGAGGAACATGACAAAGATCCAGAGACATATGTATCAATTGTTTGGTACATTAAACTGCTAGAACCAACTAAGAAGAAATAAATTCAAATATTGATACTGCAAAATCTAAACACTTACAAACGTATCCAAAACTAACCAATACATAAATAAGCAGTAAGCCAGTAACTAACATCCATCTAACAAACTGCCACTTAAACCATAGTACTAACAACATGTATGCTCCTTTTGACATTGCATAGCATCATAAATCCTGATCAGCTACGAGGAGAGTATACATACCTCACTTTGTTATATCATTTCTTGTTTTCTGGTTCCATCCATTGTTGCTATCGCTGTTGCTGCATCTAGGGTATACATATCACTTTGTTAACCAATACAATGATTTTTTTTTCTTGTTCTGATATAAGCAACTGCCTTCTTCGTGCAAAAATTAGAAGTTGGAAGCGATGCTGCAATTTTAAGTAGAATACTATCTGAAAAAATAAGATACTAAACACTTAAATACAACATGCTTGATTACTTGTGAGCATTGTCTCACTTCAATTTGTGACCTCTATCCGACTAGTCCCAACATCTTTCCTTAGTCCCGTGTCTTTAATCAAATCTCTTAGATCATCGGTTTCCTGCCACATTTGATGCCTCGCATACATATTTGATAAGAGAACATATATTCCAACATTTTGAGGGTCCAGTTCAAGTGCTCTTTGAGCAGCCAATTTACCTAAAGAGACATTTCCATAATCACTACAGGCACTTAGCAAAGCTCCCCACAAAGAAACAGTAAAGCTGCCATTCTCGTAATGTGGAATACCATCAATAAGTGTCCAAGCCTTATCCAGCTCACCAGCCCTGCAAAACAAATCAACAAGGCAACTATAGTGCTCTGGTAGCGGGGATAAACTAGAGCTTTTCATGAACTTAAAGTATTCGATTCCAAGATCTACTTGGCCAGTGTGACTACAAGCTGATAAAACAGTGATGAGGGCCACTTCATCTGGCCTGATTCCCTCGGTCAACATCTCTTCAAACAATAGTATCACTTCTTTATGATTACCATTTCTTCCATACACACCAAGCATTGAAGTCCATAAAACAACATCCCTTATTCTTTTACCTTCCCTTTTATATCCCACCATACTAAAAACTTGCCAAGCTTTCTCTACTAATCCACATTTACCATACATTTCAACCAAACCACTCTGTAAAAATACATCATCTTCCACATCATAAACAGTCCGTAGCATCTTCGCATGTACCTCCCTGCCCAACTTAATCGCGCATTGTCCAGCACATGCCTGTAACGCAGAAGTCAATGTAAAATTATCACAACTCAAACCTAATCTACGCATTCCTCGTACTAACCTAAGACCTTCAACCCACATTTTAGCTTCACCATAACCCGACAAAAGCGCATTCACACACCAAGTATTCTTCACAGGAATTTCATCAAACATACAAGCTGCATCATTAAAAAGCAACAATTTCACATAATAATGAACCAAAGCACTACCCACAAACACACTAGACCCAAACCCAGATTTCTCCACATGGGCATGCATTAATTTCCCAAACTTAGCATCTTTAACACAACTCGAAGCTGTAAGAGAGCTACACACAGCATATGTATCTATACCAACACCACGAAAATGCATGAAACTACAAGTTTCCACAGCCAAGGAATAAAACCCATTTTTACAAAAGTGTGACAAAATGAAATTAAAGGGTAATGGGGTTGTTGGATTAATGTAGTTGAAGAAGTTTGTTAGGGTTTTAGAGTGAGTTTCATGAATGCAATTTGTGTATGAATATATGAGCTTGGCTTGAAGAGTGTTGCACAAAAAGAATAAGCCTGTTCTAAGAAAGTGTGCATGAAATTTCTTAACTGCGGAAATGTTTTTGATCCGGGAAAAATGGTCCAAGTGATGTGCAAGAGAATCAACATTAGCTACATACTGGCTAGGCATATTTTGCGCGCGTAAAGCTTCAACTAAAGATTTTTTAAACTTTAACATATATAATCGCAGGCATTCATAATTTGTTTTTCACTTTTAGCCATATTTCGGGGGGAAAATAAATAAATTTGAAGGCCACAATTCTTTACAAGTGTGGTTTTTTACGATGTTGATATTTATTATATAATTAGAGAAATTGCTTAGAACATTCATTTTTTGAAAATATGTTTGCAGTCTTACTTTTTTTTTTGAAAATATTCGCGGATATACAATTCGTAATAAAAAACAATCAAATGTAATCTTTTTTTAACGATTTCCAATGAACTGCAATTTTTATTACGTTTAATCTTAAAAATGTTAAAGTTGCTTTAGGTTACAAATAAGGTTAACATCAGTTGCATTTAATCGAATTTGGTTGCATGTTTTAAAACTAAAATATCGAAATAGTGTAGAAAAATAAAAAAAGATGACATATTTTTTTTAAAATCATTAAAAAAATTGTAATTTTGTGAAAACTGGAAGTGCAATTGCGATGTCAAATTCGTTGTCATAACTATAATTTGACATCAAATATACAAAACATCACTTACAAAGAAGTTGCATAGTTGGATATAAATATTGATAGGCTATAACTAGTTTCGACTGTACCTAGTCCCGGTTGACACTAGACATGTTTCCTGCTAGTCCAGGTTGGGCCCAATCCAACATACCCGCATCCGAGGCCCAAGATGCGTGAGACGACATTACTAGATATGGCAGGCATAAGTCATGACTATGGCCCCACATGACAATGACAAGTAATGGAATCCCACGATTGACACAATCACGTCCCTATCAATTCACGGGCTGACATGACATTGGCACACGCCACTACAATTATCTCCTAGACAAGTCACTACTAGAAAAAAGCTAATAGACATCGGTTTCTGACCGATGTCTTTGAACATTCCTGTGCGATGTCTTTGTCTGTGATGTCTAAAGTCCAAATTTTAGACATCAGTTTCCAGCCGATGTCTAGGAACAATTTACACATCAGTTATAAATACATTTCTGATGTTTATGTCTATTCTTCTTGGTTCAACTACATGAGGTTAACTTTTTAATTGTTATATTACTGGTATTAGATTTTATTTAACATATGGCAAACATAGAATAATTCGACATATACATCAGTTTTTTTCCAGAAATAGATGTCTAATCCTTGATTAACATCGGTAGATATTATGTTAGTGGTATCTCTTGTAGAAGAGTGTTCATTTCCTTCAAAAGTTCCCTCTTGATCAGTAGAATCAATAGACTCCATACTGCTACTAGTACTTGAACTTTCTCCATTAGTCCTTGAAGAATTAGTCCCTGATGAAGTAGACTCTGAATGATTTGTCTGCTCCTGACTAGTACTGTGTTCTCCTTCATTGATTTGCTCCCCCTCGGCAACAACATTCCTTTGATAAGCAATAGAGATTTCTTCTGGAGAACCTTCATCATCACTGGAGAAAATCTCAGAATTATTAAGATTTTCAAATTCCAATTTGTCATGACTTTCATCAGTTTGCAGAATTCCGAATTTCTTGTCATCAAATGCAACATGAATTGATTCCATGACAATGTGAGTTCTGAGATTATAAACTTTGAAGGCCTTTGATGCTGAATATCCTAGAAAGATTGCTTCATCCGATTTGGCTTCAAACTTTCCAAGTTGTTCTGGATGAACTTTCAGGACATAGCATTTGCGTCCAAAGATGTTGATCATCTCATAGGGAGTCTTTCCATGACTATTTATTAAGGTGCAATTTTGAGTAAAACATGCAGTGTTGATAGCTTCTGCCCAGAGATAGGTTGGAAGCTTTGCATCTGCAAGCATGGTTCTTGCTGCCTCTATGAGAGTTCTGTTCTTTCTTTCTACTACACCATTCTGCTGAGGTGTTCCAGGTGAAAAAAACTGTTGAGTGATTCCAATGTCTGCACAATACTCCTCCATTGTAGAATTCTTGAATTCTGTACCATTGTCACTCCTAAGTACTTTGACTTTGTACTTAGAGTTATTCTGATTATTCTTGACAAGTTCAATGATTTGCTGAGGAGCTTCATCCTTTTTATGTAGAAAGAATACCCATGTGAACCTTGTGTAATCATATACTATAACTAGATCATATCTTTTCTTGCTAATAGACATAATGTTTACTGGACCAAATAAATAACGATGCAGCATGTAAAATGGTTCAGTAATTGAATTTTCTGTCTTGCTCTTAAAAGTGGTTCTTCTTTGTTTTCCAAGCTGACAAGCATCACAAAGTCCATCTTGCACATAATTTGCCTGAGTTAGGCCTCTCACTAGATTGTGCTTAACAAGTTGATTAAGCTTCTTAAAATTAAGATGTGAGAGTTTCTTGTGCCAATTCCAGCTTTCATCATTTGATGCCTTGATGTAAAGACATCTGACAGTTCCTTTAGATTTGTCACTCAAGCTGGCTTCATAAATGTTACCATGTCTCTGACCAGTTAGAACAATGTCTCCATTCTTCATATTCAAGATTTTGCATCCTTCACTGTCAAAGATTGATTGGTAACCTTTATCACCCAGTTGACTTATGCTTAAAAGTGTATGTTTCAAGCCTTCAACCAGTGCTACATTTTCTATGATGACATTCCCTAAAATAATTGAGCCATATCCCAGAATTTCTCCTTTGTTGCCATCTCCAAAAGATATTACTGGGCCAGCTTTCCTTTCAAACTTTGTAAGCAGGGACTTCTTTCCAGTCATATGTCCAGAGCATCCACTGTCCAAGATAATTGAATGATTCCTTCCTGTGCCCTACAAACAAAAAAGTAATTAGTTAGAAATTTTTAGGACCTAACTTTGATTGGATCCTTTCTTACTAACTTTAGAAACAACAGGCTTTGAAGATTTTGCTTTTGATTTACCTATTTCAGAGTCAACCTTAGACTCTGATTTCACAAACTCTTTGTGACTAGGAGTTTCAGATTTCTGAGAATAATAGTCATAATACAGTTCATGATATTCCTTACACATGTAAATGGAATGAATTAAACTACCACAATGATAACAAGCTTTTTGTGGTTGGTATTGATTTTTCTGAGTCTTGGGGAATCTAGACTCAGTTTTCCAAGAAGGTTTTTGATTGCAGTCTAGGGCCAAATGATTATGATTTCCACACTTATAGCATTTCTTCCTAGGTGCATCAGGTACATTCTTGTAATTATTCTCTCTATTAATACCTTCTTTTCCATTCCTATTTCTTTTGGTCTTGCTAGACTCTGAAAGACCTTCTAGTCTCTCTTTCAGCTGAGACTTAGATAGAAAGCCTATATTAATATTCTTAGGTTTATCTAACACTTTACTATCTGAATTAGTGTTGTCAATTCTTTTGTGCACAACTGGGGTACCACTCGAATCAACAAACTTAATATGTTTAGGTTCAGAAACTATCTTCTGACCTTCAGATTTGGATGTGCTAGCTTCTACTTTTCTATCGTCAATGACAATAGCTACTTCATTAGCCTTGTCAAAACCTAAGCCATTAACCTTACCAAGATTCTGATTGTTAATAATGTCATGAGTTTTCTTGCAAGAGGTATTCTATGTGTGAAACCTATCTCTCTCTTCCTCTAGTTCTTTTCTGACATAGTCATAAGCCTCAAGAATAACACTATAATCATGCTTAGCTTTATCAGAATCTAACCTATAGTGTTCCATTTGAGTTAACTCAGATTCAAGAATATTATTTCTATCAACTAATTCATCATTCTTAATCTTAAGTTCATCTCTTTCACTAGTAAGAATTCTGAAATTAGTCATTAGATTTTTAAATTCAGCATGGATAGATCTAATATCTTCAGAGTCTAAGCTATCAAATGAATCAAGAGAGTGAAGTGATACCTTAACAGAAGATAGAGAAGTTTTCTTTGGAGATCCAGGTTTGTCTGAAGTATTTGCTATCAATGCAATATTATCATAATCCAATTCATCTTCAGAATCACTGGAATCTGCCCAATCCTTCTGTGTGACCATGAGTGCATTACCCTTTCCTGAATTCCTAGGCTTCTTACACTCACTAGCAAAGTGTCCAAGCTCGCTGCAGTTAAAGCATTTGATCTTTGCCTTATCAAGCATGACAATTGTACTTCTGCCCTTGTCATTCTTCTTCTCCTCTTTCTTTTGAAAAGGTCTTTTGCGAAATCTTCTCCTGTTGAATCTTCCTTTCTTGAAAGCTTTAGCAAACATAGCAAAGAGTTCCTGCATCTCTGATTCAGAATCACTGTTGTCAGAGTCTATATCTGTAGTCTCTGACTCAGAACTTTCTTTGCTTTTCTTCTTCCTTGAGTCCTTTACAGTAGGCTCAACATTTTGTTCTTCTGGAAGCTTCTTTGATTCAGATTGAGCAGTAAGTGCAAAAGTTTTCATCTTTCCTTCACCTCTGCTCTTCTTCTGCTCCCTGTCCAGTTCATAAGCCCTCAGTTTTCCATAAACTGCCTCTAATGATATTTCATCCAGATCATTAGCTTCCTCAATTGCAGATATCTTCTCATTGAAGAAATCAGGTAAGGCTTTCATGAACTTAGTATTCATATCCTCCAAGTCATAATATTTACCACGCATGGCCATCTCATTGATGAGTTTAGTAAACCTATCAAAGGTATCAGTAAGTGACTCACCAGACTTGGATTCAAAATACTCATACTGTTGTATGAGAAGTGTCCTCATATTCTTTCTGACAGGTTTTGTTCCTTCACAGTGAACCTTTAGATTGTCCCAGATCTCCTTAGCAGTTTTACAAGAAAGAACATAATTAGTGAGAACAGAATCACGACTGTTAAACAGTATGTTTCTCACTTTAGCATCCTTAAGAACGTTTTCCTTGTCCTTATCCGACCATTCAGATTTAGGCTTCTCTGCCGTGTGCTCTGGAACTACTTTTCCTTCGACAGTTGCTAGAGGAACAACCTTTGTTGGAACAAAAGGTCCATCTCTTATCCTATCAAGATAATCAGGGTCTGTTGCCTTCAGGTGATGCAACATCTTCACTTCCCATAGAGTGTATTCGTTTCTCTTGAGCATAGGGATCTTAGTATTACCATCCTTGTAACCAGACATGATTGCAGATCTTTATGATTATTCGAAATCAACCTGCTCTGATACCAATTGTTAACTCGAATAACTTGTAGAAGGGGGGTTGAATACAAGTTATGTAATCGTGTCTGATTTTTACTTGATTAGATAACAAAGAACAAATGAATAAATCAAACTGTTTGTATTAATAAAATCAAATACAAACTCTACCAAAGGTGTACAATACCTTTAGCAGCTGCTCTCAATACAAATCTCTCTCTGTTTGTTCACTCGTATACTCACGATGATCACAAATCTCACACACATTACAATGTTATAGAGAGAGTATTTATAATGGTACCTATCAACTAATAACAGAAAGTAATGATTAATATATAGTAATGTTCTGCCGTCTAGTTGATAGTTTCCACTGATAGTCGATTCCTTTCTTCATGCACACTTCTTTCCATTTTCTGAATATCATATCCTATAGAATTGCACTTTCTAATTCTGCAGCTTCAGTCAGGGTCTGTCATAGTCCCTGGGAACTCATAGTTCGTGACTCTAGTCTCTGATCAAGTACTGTTCACAGTTTCAGCAGATCTTGAAGAACTGATATCTCCTTAATCAAATGGTAAACCCTTTATAAGATCAGGGTATTACAAGAAGTTTTATTTCATTCTATTCTACACATCATAACTCATGAATTTATTCCTAACACCCTTCACTCCTTCTTCCAATCTCCCTCATAAGGTGTTTCTCTCCCTTCTCTCTATTACTAAAATCTATGTATACATGTATGTAATACGGTTATCTTTCGTACCTCCTCTCTAAAACCTAATAATACAAGTTTATATATATTTTGATGGGCTTTTTATAGTCATACAAGGCAACTAAAAACAAATTACAATTGGGTAAACAAGTCTATTTTTGTCCAGCTCAGGACCCCTGAATGTGATGCTTAGGCCCCCTAAGCTTGCTGAAGCTTCCCTCAAGGCCCCTGAGTGTGAGGCTCAGGTCCCATGACTCCAAAAAGTAAAATTTTTGATCTGCTCAGGACCCATTTTCTTTATGTTTTGTCTCCTTTCAACACGCCTTCTTGTCCCCAACACCTTGCTCTTTTGGAATCTCCTACAAAATAGAAAACACCCACTTAGCATCCATATAAGTTAAATAACAATTAACATTATTTATATAGGACCAAAGCATCTTAAAACAAGGCTAATAAGGATTAATATGAAGCAAAATATCTACATTATAACCATACATCAAGGGGCTTAAAGATGGTTCAGCAGGATCCCCTTCCGCAACATCCACAGCTGGAAAGAATTCAGAGAAGCCTTCCTAAGGAGGTTCTGAGCCAACAGCACCCATGAGCTACACATGTGCCACTTGGAAACAATTTGACAATATGACAATGAGGCCCTTTCTGCTTACATGAAGCGTTTCAAAGAGGCAATCAATAAAATCTCAAACCTGGATGAGCGCGAAGCGCTAAGCATCTTCCGGAGGAACCTAGACCCCGAATAGAATGAAAGATATGTCATTGAACTCATCAACAAGGAACCCCAGAGCCTGGCAGCTGCATATGCCATGGTAGCCCGGTTCATCAAAGAAACTGATGTGCTTCAAGCCATAAGGATGACCCGTCAAGGAACCTCTTTAACCCGAACTCATGATGACCGCCCTCGAGGTGGTCATCAACAAAACAAAAGATTCAAGCCAAATAGACCAAGCAACTACATCCAGAGTTCTCAACTCTCAATGCCATAGAAAGCTCCTGAACCAGCCTCCAAACCGGATTTTAGGCCTCCAAGACCACCCAAATATGAGCCCAGACCTAAACCTGAATGGACTCCTCCTAACCGAACCCGGGCTAAC
The DNA here is from genome assembly GCA_036435485.1 of Saposhnikovia divaricata. Taxonomy (NCBI): domain Eukaryota; kingdom Viridiplantae; phylum Streptophyta; class Magnoliopsida; order Apiales; family Apiaceae; genus Saposhnikovia; species Saposhnikovia divaricata. Next base: position 136,665,829 of record CM071598.1, read on the forward strand.
ATACTAAAAGAGGTTTGGGACAAACCATATTTTTATCCACCTAAATCGATGATCACGGCACCTGAAAACAGGCCCACTCACAAACAATGCGATTACCACGCAACGCATGGTCACACCATTGAAAACTATCTCTCTCTCTCTCAAGTATTTCATCGAAGATCAAATCAAGAAAGGAAACATAGGTCAGTACATAGATCGAAAAACTATGGAGAAAGGGTTAGGGTCCGGATCAGGGAAGAAGCATGTAGTCAATGTGGCAATGGGGAGATGAAGTCATGATGGTCCAATCCTTCCCTGAGCAGGTCATAACCTTTAACAATTCTGAATTTGAAGGCTTTGACCCTAATCATAATGAAGCCCTGGTTGTTAGCCTGGACATAACTGAAAATGAGGTGAAGCGAGTTCTTATTGATAATGGATCCTCGATGAATATTCTTTTTAAGCATACAATGGACACAATGCAACTCGGAAGTGTAAGGATGAATGAATGCAGAGAAGGCCCTATCTATGTTTTTAGAAACAACTTGGTGCTGATTCAGGGGACCCTGTTACCAGTCCTGTTTGGCATCAGTCCTAAACAGGTAACCCACAAAGTGAAGTTCTTTGTGATCAACACTCCGTCCTCCTACAATGTGATCCTTGGACGACCAGCCTTAAACAAGCTCCGAGCAATAACCTCTACCCCATATTTGAAATTCAAGTTTCCAACATCTGCTATAATTGGTGAAGTTAAAGGAGACTCAGAGATGGCGGGAAGACGTTATGGACAAGCAGTAGTCATGGCTGAAACCGATCCAGATAACAAAAGGAAAGCCTCTTCCTACCAGAAGAACCAAAGCCGCAAGAAGCATAGAGCACATTTTAAGAGGGGACCTGGACACGAGGTCCAGAACATTGAAAGCATTGAAGCCCAGATCAAGGAAGCCCTGATTGCTAAGGCACGGGACTACCTGGAATCCAACACACAAGCTCGGATCCAACAGTTTGCATCCAAGAAGAAACAAGGGAAAGTGGAACCTGCTGTAGAAACAGAAACTTTTGAACTTATTGAAGGCAATCTGGAAAGAAAGATAAAGATTGGGTCCGGACTTAACCCAGTCTTCAAGAGAGACCTGAATCAGTTACTCAAAAGTTATGCCGATGTCTTCAAGATAAACCTGGCTGATATAGCCAAAACCACTTTTATAACCCACAGAGCTGTTTATGCATACAAGTACATGCCCTTCGGATTGATGAATGCTGGATCAACATATCAGAGAGCCATGGTCGAGGTGTTCAAAGATTAGTTGAGCAGGAACCTAGAGTCCTATGTTGATGACATGATTGCCAAATCCAAGACAATTGAGAGCATGTCCCGGATCTGAAGGAATGCTTCGAGAATCTAAGGAAGCATGAAATGAAGCTGCACCCGGAGAAGTGCACCTTTGGCGTTGAAGCGGGAAAGTTCTGAGGGTTCAAGATTAGCCAAAGAGGAATTGAAGATAACCCAAAGAAGATCAAATCTATTATGGAAATGGAACCACCCCGGATTCAGAAAGAAATTCAGAAGTTGGCAGGATCACTTGCCGCATTAAGAAGGTTCATTCCTAAACTTGCTAAACGTTGCTTACCATTATTTGAACGGCTTAAATGAGCAAAGAACAAGAAGGAAATGGCTTGGAACTCAGAGTGTCAGAAGGCATTCGAATAAATAAAGGAATTCTTATCATCTCCACTAGTCCTGACTAAAGCTCAACTCGGGGAACCGCTGTCACTTTACCTGTCTGCAGAACCCCTAGCTTTTGGAGCAGCTCTAATCCAGGAACAGGATGGACAACAGAAACTAGTCTACTATATTAGCCATGTATTAAAAGATGCTGAGACCAGATATCCTAACCTGGAAAGTTTGATTTTGCTTTAGTAACGGCTTCCAGAAAGCTAAGGCACTATTTCCAAGATCGTGAAATCAAAGTCATAACTAATCAACCTTTAAGAAGAATAATTCATAAACCAAATGTCTCAGGAAGACTTATCAATTGGGCAGTCAAATTGAGCTAGTTTCAATTAACCTTCATACCCCAGACTGCTATCAAAGCCCAGGTCCTGATCGACTTCATTGTGGAGTACTGCTCTTTCCCCGAGCCTCAGCCTAACCCGGTGATTGTAGATGCTGGAGATGAGAATGACACAGATCCAGAAGCATGGATCCTACATGTGGATGGTTCCTCAACAAATGAGAGATCTGGAACGGGACTCCTAATGAAGAGTCCACATGGGTTCCAGATTTAGCAAGCCATATCCTTCAAGTTCTTAGCGACAAACAATCAAGCGAAATATGAGGCTATTTTTAGCTAGTCTAGGCTAGCCCGGTCACTAAAGGTCCAGAATCTCAACATCTATTGTGACTCCCAAATTGTGGTGAAGCAGACTAAAGGGGAGTATATTGTAAAAGATCCGAAGTTAGCTCTATACCAAGCCCTGGTTAAAAGTTACCTAGCCTCGATTCCAAAGTTTCAAATGAACCAGATCAATAGAGAGAAAATTCTGAAGCTGGACAACTTAGTCTATTTTGAAGAAATTGAAAAGCCAGCAATCGAGAATGCTGAAGTTATGGAAATCGATGATCAACCAAACTGGATGACTCCCTTAATCCTATACCTGGATAAAGGAGAGTTGCCTGAGGACAAGAATAAAGCTCAAAGACTTAAGGCCAAAGCTGCAAAGTTCTTCTTAGAAGAAGGACAACTCTACCGTCGGACATTCACTAGTCCGGTTCTGAAGTGTTTCGGACCTGTTGAAGCTGAATACTGCATGCGGGAAGTTCATGAAGGAATTTGTGGGGATCATCTATCCGAAAAGACCTTAGCTTACAAAATCATAAGGCAAGGCTATTACTGGCCAACGATTCACAATGATGCTTTCGAATTCGTGAAGAAATGTAAGAATTGCCAACTGTTTAGTAATGTTCCAAGACAGAGCCCAGTCCTTCCATCCTCAGTCCTATCTCCTATACCCTTTGTAATATGGGGAATAGACATCATGGGTCCCTTTCCCCGGGCTAAGGGCGATTTGAGGTATCTTCTCGTAGCAATTGATTACATGACTAAATGGGCTGAAGCTAAGGTAATGGGTACTATTAATCAACAAGACTGCATCCGGTTCATGGATAATATTTTGATGAGGTTCGGGTTACCTCGAGTCCTGGTTTTAGACAACGGACCCTAGTTTGTAGGTTCAGACTTTGAGAACTATTTGAAAGAAAGGGAAATCAAGCACAAGAAATCAGCGGTAGCATATCCCATGGGGAATGGTCAAGTTGAAGTGACCAACAGAATCCTACTTAGGGGAATTGAGAAGAGACTCTTAGAGAGCAAGAACAAATGGCCCGAAGAGCTATCTAATGTACTCTGGGCATACAAGACTAGTCCAAGGACAAGTACTGGTGAAACACCCTTTAAGCTAGCTTACGGCACTGAAGCTATGCTGCCAATAGAAGTGGGATCCCCATCACACAAAGCTATAAATTTTGAAGAGGTGGCAAATGAAGAAGGTTTGAGGGTCAACTTAGACCTGGTTGAAGAGGTTGAGGACCAAGCAGTTGCAAGAATGGAGAAGTACAAAGAGAAAACTAGAGAATATTTTGGCAAGAAGGCTAGAGTCAAGAACTTTCAAGTTGGAGACCTAGTCCTTCGTGATACTGAAGCTTCAGACCCGACTAATACCAGCAAGCTCATGCCCAAGTGGAAAGGTCCATACAAACTCTAGGAGGTGATCCGTCCTGGAACCTACAAACTCAACAACATGGATGACTCTTAGGTCCCCAACACCTGGCATAGCCTCAGACTCAGGAAGTTCTACCAGTAAAAAGGAGGTTGAGATCCCAAGACTCAATCAATGTGCTCCATGAAAGCCCAAAGTCTTTAACTAGAACTAGTTTCTGTAATGAAGCGAGAATAAGAAATTTGTAATCTGGATCTTATCTTTAATGAAACCGGGCCTTGCCTTGTATTTTCTTTTGTTATTTGTAAAAGTCTTTTTTATCACTTACACATACAACACCCTGGTCCGAAGCCATGGGCAGCATTGAGACCGGGGCAAAAGTAACATGCAACCAAGCTTATGGAAAAATTTCCTAGGTACTACATAAAACAACACCCCGATCTGGAGCCATAGGCAGCATTGAGACCGAGCTAAAAGCAATATGCAACCAAGCTTATGGAAAAATTTCCTAAGTACTATATAAAACAACACCCCGATCTAGAGCCATAGGCAGTATTGAGACCGGGGCAAGAGCAATATGCAACAAAGCTTATGGAAAAATTTCCTAAGTACTACATAAAACAACACCCTGGTCCGGAGCCTTAGGCAGCATTGAGATCGGGGTAAGAGCAATATGCAGCAAAATATCCAACCACAATCCGAATTAGATTTTTTCAAACTAATCCGGTTTGGGGGCGAATTTAAACTAAAATTTCTTTAAGTTACCCAAAGTTTTCAAACTTTGGAATTATGGAAAAATCAACCATAACCACAACCCGGATTACCTTTTTCGGGAACAATCCGGATTGTGGGCAACAATTTATCAAAATTTTTCTAAGTACCCAAAGTTAACAAAATCTTGGGATTGAGTGAAAGCAACTACAACCACAATCTGGATCACCTTATTTGGAAACAATCCGGATTGGGGGGCACAGGACTTCATAAACAAGAAAATAATGAAAATAAATAGCAGCAAACAAGGGAAAAGGAAGGGAGAAATAAATTACGGAGAAAAGTTAAGGAGCAAAATAAAGTTGACATTAATATTACAAATGTGGAGTTCAAAATAATAGTTAACATAAAAATCCAGAGTCTAGAGAGCAGCATCATCCGGGTTGGTGTGTTCGATCCGATTTTTGATGGTTGTAGAAATTTAAGGAATAACCGGATTTGGACCATCATAAGGTTCTGGTTCGGTCCCATCCAGGTTATAGACCTCCTCAGCTACAACATATAGATCCGCGAACTTCTTTAAAGAAGACTCTGGATCGGTCTTTATATGCTTTTCAGCAACGACCCAACACCGGAGTATCTTTTCCGTAGCAGCACCAGCCAGGGTTGTGGTATACTCAGCTGATTCCTTGAAGGCAGCAAGGACCTTACTTTCCGGTTTGCGCATGCTAAGCTCGATTTGCAGCTCTCCAACTTTTTTCTCCAGGCCCCCGGTCTCGATCTTGGCAGCATCAGCCCAGTCAACAGCCTTCTTCAGATCACCATCCAGCTCGGTGACTTGGCTTGAGGAAGAAGCTAGGGTCTTCTCCAATTCAGAAGTCTTCAAATCCTTATCTGAAATCTCCTTTCCTTGATAGATAGTTGTCCGGACAGCTCTTTAATTTTTTCCTCCTCAAAAGTGGCATTAGCACCGGCCCTAGCAAGCAGAATCCCGGCCTGCGAGGCACAATAACAATAGAAAGGAATAGAAGCGGCCATAGTAGCAAGATCCTTCAGCCCGAGCAGGCTGTTATAGCCAAAATTCGATTCGGGTATTTCAGGATGGATTCGGGTCAAATACGGGTCCAGTTTGGGGAATTCTAGGTTTTATTAGGGTTTTGGCAGAAATAAAGAAGTCAGGCCGCGCCCTCTCTTTTTCTATAAAGAGGGTGCGCCCTAGGGATTTATATTCAAGGTGATTCTCTGAGAAGATACTGAAAGATATCTCTCCTAGGATTATACTCAAGTTGGTATTCCAGAAGTTGAAGAATTCCCTCCTGTCGTATCTCAGGAGGGGGATTTCCGTCGCAGAAGGCCTCCAGGGGTTTGCCTGGATATAAGGACCCTTCTTAGACACTAAGGGCGTGCCCTAAGGTGGAAAGATAGGAACTTTTTGGTGTGTGCTTTGGGAGCTCTGTTCCTGTAGCCAATGGGGGAGTTCTCATTGGGGAACTTCGGAGTAATCCTGCACTTTGCACCTAAAAGCTCTGGATCACCTGTCCTGCTATCTGGTGGGTGCTTCTCCTTCGGGGGACAGGGATGCGTTCTGCATTTGGGGTAAACCACGACTATACCTACATCCTTGAAATCAAGAAATAGCTGGTTGTGGATAGGACTACTCCTCGACGGGGGAAGTTTCCTTATCCGCGAAGTCTTGAGATCCTGGATGAGCCTTGGGCCTTTGTGGTTAGGCCTCATAGTAGAACATTCCGGAAGCTGGTCCGTTATCCAAGCCCATTTGGGTTTCTTGCTCTCCAAGAACTACGTATGGCTTGATCCCTATAAATACCAGGGTACGTAGGCCGGTTGAAGGGTTGGAAGTCAAGAGCTCTGAAACAGTCGCCACTAATGGAACAGTTGTATGTTATGCAAGATGCCATAAATAGTTTCGGGGCGAGATTGGGTTCTGTGGAGGAAGAGCATGAATCAAGGAGAAAATCTCGGAGTATCCCACGAAATCATCGCCGATCGGGGAAATCCCCTCAGATCGAGGAAGATTCTCGAAGGAGGGAGGAAAATCAGGAAAGGAGATTTCAGCTGGTCACTCCTCGAAGGTTAGATTGCTCTGATCCTATTGTTGAACATCCTAGTGAAAATAATTCTGAGCACAGGTTGTTGAATCCTCAAGAGAGGGCGCGCCCTCATCCTCACCGTTCGGGGCGCACTCCTAGTGAGATTCAAGGGGATGAGGAGCAAATGGATAGAGAAAGGAGAGATTTTGCCAGCTTGAAAGAACGCCTTGGAATAAGGCTTAATGATGACGATTTGAGAATGGTGCTCCTCGAGCTTCAGAAGAAAGACAAATATATGGAATCGAGGCCCCATGATTCACAGCACATGCCCCCTGATAACAGGTCGAGGCCCCTTGGACATGAGCGAGCCCTTCCACAGAGTTAAGATCCATAGTGCGCGCCCCGTGACAACAGGTCGCGGCCCCTTGGACATGAGAGAACTCTTGCTCGAAATGATAATCCACAGCGCGTGCCCCCTATTCATAACAGGTCGCGGCCCCTTGGATTTGAACAAGCTCCTCATCGTGATAACACTGGAAGAAGAAACCGTGATAACGGTGATAGAAGAATGGATTGGTATCAGGGAAATAGGCACCCCCGTAACCAGGGCGCGCCCTTAGGTGGAAGATCCCCCCGTATCCATCAAATCCCCTCAAGCACCTCCAGTGAGTCCAGGTCGAGGACGCACTCTCACTCGGGAGGACAGTATCAGAGAGGTTCTCAAGGGAATTCACAACTTCATGGAAATCCTGAGGGTCAGCAAACTCAAACTCAAGAGGATGTTGTGATTCAACCACAAGTAGAGGTTCAAGGAGGCATTCAGATAGCGGCTCCACCGCCGCCTCCACCCCCAGGGGGGTACTAAGACTGTGGAACAACCAAATATTCAGAATATTCCTGGAGTGGGAACATTCAATGTGGATGATTTAAAGGAACTCCTTGCTCACCTGGATGGAGGGAGAATATCTGCAACTGCGCCAACATCCTCTCCCTTCTCGACCGAAGTTAGAGAGGCACAGCTTCCTGCTGGGTATAGATCAATGACAAACGATTTGCGATTTCATGGAAATGTAGACCCTGTGGAATTCCTTGGACGTTTTGATATCGAGATGGATGTCTATCAAGTTACGGAATTGGCTAGATGTCGATTGTTGGCGGTAACTTTCAGGGAGAGTGCTCAGCAATGGTTTCAGAAACTTGGTCCAGGAGTAATTACATCATGGCAGGTGATGAGGAACTTGTTCTTGACTAAGTTCCAGGCCGCAGTAAAATATGCTCCTCCAGTCACAACCTTGGCCAATATCAAGCAAAGGGAAGGAGAGAGTTTGCAATCCTATTTCAAAAGATTCAACTCGGAATCCACTATGGTGAGAGGGGCAACAGATGAAATGCTCAAGAGTTTCCTAATAGCCAGATTGTCAGTAGGAACTGAGTTCTGGAAACACCTTCAAGGACGGGATCCACCTACGTTGGCTGATGTGTTTGCACATGCTGAGTCTTTCAAAATTGTGGAACAATCCTTGGCGGATAACCGAAAATCTGACAGTCAGAACAGCCCTAAGGGAAAGGCCGGTAAGAGGAAGGATAGGTCTCCTAGTCCTACTCGCCGTATAACAACTGGTGCAAATCGGGTGAATTTAACCGAAGCTGGAAGGAATTGGGGTCCACCTGACACATACACTTACGATCAAAGGCCGGGTAACTATACTCCTTTAGCAGCTTCTATTGAACACATCTTCGAGGTGAATAAGAACAAATGGTTCTTCAAGAGGCCGGAACCTTTGACCTCTTGGCAGAGTAAAGATAAGAAGAAGTATTGTAAATTTCATGAATCTTCATGGCATAACACTCATGAATGTCGTCAGCTCAGGGAGGAGATTGAGGATTTGATTAAGGAAGGATACCTGACAGAATGGATCGTTAGGGAGGTGAGGAAGCATAAGGAAAATCCTGACAGGAGAGATGGAGGGCGCGCCCTCCATGGAGACTGTAAGCCTGAAGAAAAAAAGTTTGTTAAGGAAGGTAGTATTCACACTATTTTTGGAGGACATCACCTGGGTGGTGATAGCAATCATGCTATGGAAAGGTATGCTAGAGAGGCAAGATACAGGCCTCTCACAAATGTGAATAGTGTGGAGTTAAGACCGCCTAAATTATTCAAGGGAGAATGTGCTGATATTACTTTTACCGAAGAAGAAGCTAGATGGGTACACCATCCTCATAATGATGCTCCGGTAGTGGCAATTCAGATCGGTTCGAAGAATGTCCATCGTGTTCTCGTGGACAATGGAAGCTCGGTGAATATACTATACTACAGTACTTATAAGAAGCTGGGACTTTTAAATAAGGATATGATTCAAGACAACGGATGGATTTATGGCTTTTCAGGGGAGTCTGTGAAAGTTATGGGAGCCATCAAGTTACCAGTAACTCTTGGGGAAGGAACTATTTTTGTTACTCAAATGATGGATTTCATGATTTTGAACGTCGAATCATCACATAATGCTCTTGTAGGACGACCTCTGTTGAAGGAAATGAAAGTTGTAACCTCCATCTATCATCTGGCAATGAAATTTCCTACGCCAAATGGTGTGGGAACTGTACGGGGATCTCAGCATGACTCAAGAGGTTGCTACCATAAGGCGGTTAAAGGGTTTAGAAGACAACAGGATGGAGGGCGCGCCCTCCGTGAGAGTAATTCAGGAGTCATGAGTATTGTTCCAGAAGAGGTAAAAACCCATTATCTTGTCCAAAAGCCTGAGGAGGAAGCACCGTTTTACAGGGCGCGCCATGAGGATGATACCCCAGTACTTAATGATCTTCAAGAAGGAATTCTGGAACAGATTGAAGAAGATTCAGAGGATATAATCTCAATCAATATCAGAGGTGAACAAGTTGAAGGGAGGCGAATGTTACTTGAAGGCTTGATGCATACCCTTGTTGAGGAAGACTTCCCTCTTAAAGAGGACGCGCCCTCCAAGGATGAAGCTCCAATCGAAGATCCTCGGAATTTTGATTCCGACCTTGATCCAAGAACACCGCAGTTGGTTGAAAAGACTGGCCCTGCAGAGGATACAATTTCAATTTTGGTAGATGAAAAGGATCTAACTAAGGTTCTGAAGATTGGATCGCAGTTGAACTCCAAGTTAAGAGGCATGCTTACCAACTTCCTTTTAAACAATCTGGATGTTTTTGCTTGGAGTCATGCTGACATGGTTGGAATTGATCCAGAGGTTATGTGTCATCGTCTGAATATAGATCCTACCAAAAAGGGAATCCGCCAGAAACGCCGGCCAGTGAGTGGAGAGAGAGCCATAGCATTGAAAAAAGAGGTGGATAGACTTCTAGATGTTGGGCTGATCAAAGAGTCATATTATCCAGATTGGTTGGCTAATCCAGTTCTCGTGAAAAAACCAAATGGAAAATGGAGGACTTGTGTGGATTTCACTGATCTGGACAAGGCATGCCCGAAGGATAGCTTTCCACTCCCGAGGATTGATCAGTTGGTGGATGCCACGGTAGGACACGCTCTTTTAAGTTTCATGGATGCTTACTCAGGTTACAACCAGATCCCTATGCATGAACCGGATCAAGAGCACACTTCCTTTATTACGGATCGAGGATTGTATTGTTTTATTGGGATGCCTTTCGGGTTGATCAATGCTGGCGCAACCTATCAGAGGTTGGTAAATATGATGTTTAAAGATTTGATAGGGAAAACCATGGAGGTATACATGGATGACATGCTTGTTAAATCCTTAAAAGCAGAGGACCATGTAAAACATTTGGAACAGATGTTCGAGATTTTGAGGAAGTTTAGGATGAAGCTGAATCCTCAAAAATGTGTCTTTGGGGTAGAGTCCGGGAAGTTTCTAGGATTTATTGTCAATCATCTTGGAATCGAGGCAAATCCAGCAAAAATTAAAGCTCTTCTTGACATGAAATCTCCATCTAGTGTGAAGCAAGTTCAGAGTCTCACGGGAAGGATAGCTGCCCTTAATCGTTTCGTATCAAAATCATCGGATAAATGCAAAGAATTCTTCAAAGCAATAAAGGGGGCAGCCAAGGATTTTGTATGGACATCTGAATGTGAGGAAGCTTTTCAGAGAGTAAAGGAGCACTTGGGAAATCCTCCACTTTTAGCTAAGCCTGTGGAAGGAGAGACGTTAATTTTATACTTGGCCGTTTCGGAACATTCCATCAGTGCGGTGTTGGTAAGAGAAGAAGTTGATCATCAGTCTCCGGTTTACTATGTGAGTAAGCGTTTGCTCGATGCGGAAACCAGATACACTAGCATGGAGAAGTTGGTCTATCCTTAGTTCTAGCATCCAGGAAGCTTCGGCCTTATTTTCAAGCTCACAAGATTGAGGTTCATACGCCATATCCATTGAGGGGAATTCTCCATAAGCCGGAAACTTCTGGTCGAATGTTAAAATGGGCAATTGAGTTGGGACAATTTGATTTGGAATATACTCCAAGGACTGCTATCAAGGGTCAAGCCCTAGCTGATTTCATTCTTGAATTCGACTTAAGAGGGTGAGCCCATTTGAAGAAGTTCCTCAACCTTGGTGGAAGTTACAAGTAGATGGAGCTGTCAATAATGGGGGGGCTGGAGTAGGTGTAATCTTGTTTACCCCCGAAGGGAATCAACTCATGAGTGCCATTCACTTCAAATTTCAAGCAACCAATAATGACGCAGAGTATGAAGCCTTGATTAATGGGTTGAAAATGGCATTGGAGATGAAGGTAGTAAATCTTATTGTGTTAAGTGATTCAGAATTAGTGGTTGGACAGGTAAAGGGTGGATTTCAGTGTAGAGGTCCAAGGACAGAGCTTTACATGAGGTGCGCTCAGCGGTTGATCAAAAAGTTCCGAGAAGTACGGGTAGAGTGTATTCCACGGGATGAGAATTTTAGCGCAGATGTTTTAGCCAAGTTAGGGCCCCAGAAAGATGCTATGCTGCTGGGAACGGTTCCTTTGCAAATTCAGGAAGTACCTAGTATTCCAGAGATAGAAGTCATGGAAGTGGAATCAACTCCACATGTTACTTGGATGACTCCCATTCAAAAATATATCCAAGGAGGTATACTTCCAAGTGAGAAACTTGAGGCAAGGCGTCTTCAGTATCAAGCAACTAGATTCGTGGAATATGATGGGATATTATATAAGAGGGGTTTCAATCAACCACTTCTCAAGTGCATAGATGGAGATGAGTGTAATTACATCCTTAGGGAGATTCATGAAGGGATTTGCGGCAATCACTCGGGGGGTGGTTCGTTAGCAATGAAGGTGTTAAGCAAGGATATTATTGGCCTACCTTGAAGAAGGATGCTTACAAGTTTGTTAAGGCATGTGACAAGTGTCAGAGGTTTGCTAACTATTCTACCAGCCCTGTTGCTACCTTGACTTCTCTAATGAGTCCATGGCCATTTGCTATGTGGGGAATAGATCTCATTGGAGAACTCCCTAAAGCTAAGGGAGGTGTGAAGTATGTTGTTGTTGCTGTGGATTACTTTACCAAGTGGGCGGAAGCAATGCCCTTGGCCACCATTACTGCAAGAAAAATTCGAGATTTTGTCTTCAACTCTATTGTGTGCAGGTTTGGAATTCCATATAAACTCGGGTCGGATAATGGAAAGCAGTTCGACAGCAAAGAGTTACGGAAGTTGTGTGATGACTTGGGGATAAAGAAAGAATTTGCAGCTGTGTATCATCCTCAAAGTAATGGGCAGACTGAGGCTATAAACAAAATAATCAAGCATACTTTGAAGACGAAGTTGGAAGAGAGCAAGGGGAATTGGCCTGAAGAACTTCCCATGGTGTTGTGGTCATACAACACAACTCCGAGAACTACTACTGGAGAGTCTCCTTTTGTGTTGTCTTATGGATGTGAGGCGATGGTTCCGGTAGAAATTGGACCGGGATCATTCAGGAGAGATTTCTATGATGAAGAAACCAATATGGTAAATCAAAGGCTGGGTCTGGATTTTTTGGAAGAAACAAGAACCAATTCACAGTTGAGGTTGGCAACTTACTAGAAAAGGGCTGCAAGGTACTATAACAAGAAGGTGAAGACTCAGTCTTTCAGGGTGGGTGATCTAGTTCTACGGAAAGTCATGCCAAATACAAGAGTAGCAGCACATGGAGTTTTTGGTCCCAATTGGGAAGGACCTTGTAAGAACCCTAATTTTTGGTAATATTTCCTTTTATTTAATATCTTGTGACATTGTCATTATGGACCCTTTCCAGTCATCCCTGTTGATTTATAGAATTGATTGTCTGGGAAACTGCGTTGTTGCATTTATGATGTAAGATATACAGAGAGATCGCGAAGGCAAGAGTCCTACTGTTAGTAATATTTATGAATTTGGAATTTGAGAATGGTTAGAATATTAAAGGATTTATTAAGAATTATGACGAGGTATTATGGACATTCGAGGAATTTACGCAATAAGTACTTAAGGAATTATAGGGGAAAATCTCTACGTGACGAAATATTACTACGAGAGAATAATTAAATTACGATACGAAATAAGGATTAAATAACAAGTATCGGTGGGAGAATGATATTACAACGAAAGAAATTACATGCAAATGCCATGTAATTAGCTAGTTAGAAAAGACAAGGAACTAGCATGTTGGATGATGCACCTAGGGGGACACTAGGGCATGGATGCAACCTAGGCTATAGGCTAGGCATGTGACTACTCCTTGTTAACCACAATTATACCTAGCATGCTTGCATTTCTTTTTACCATTCCAACAAAACAAAAACACAAAAACACTCCCCCCCTTGAACAAAGCATTCGGCCGAACTGCTCTAGGAGAGAGGGAGAGGTTTTCTCTCCACCATTTCTTCATCCACAACCTTGAACAAGATTCCTAAGGCTTCCTTGCATCATATTAGAGGTATGGTATAAATTTCAAAGCCTTCCATCCATTAGTTTTTGAGTTATGAATTGTTGAAAGTTAGAAAAGTGTTAACATAAGTTTTTATCTTTTAGATCTTGCATTGTGAGTGTTGTAGGAGGCCATCTAAGGTGTTTTTAAGTTGTGTAAAGTTTGTACCAGGTCTCTAGGAGCTCAAGAAGGTATGAAATCTCAAACCACCCTTGGATAAGTGTTGTTCATATAATATGGTAGTAGATCCATGTATGTTAGGGCTTATCTTGAATGTATATGTGATGGATAGCATGGATCTTGAGTTTGATGTTGAGATTGTGATTTTTATGATTATGGTTAAGATATATATCTCCATGAGTGTTATGAGTCATGATCTAAGTGTATTAAGTGGTGTTTATGTTATGGAAGTATGAAAAATGGTTGATTTAAGTGATTTGAGCTTGCTGAATCTGTCCAGGAACTTTGACCTGTGTTGTAGCACGATTTTGAATACCCAAATGATGTCCCCTGATGTCCTACCTTATATTGTTGGAAAGACAATTGAATGTAGTTTCTGGAAAAGTAAGATTCATAGCTATGTGATGTGTGGATTTTTAGTTATGGCCGGAGGAGTGAATTTTGTTTCTGGACTATGGACTGCATTAAGTAACCCCCTTGTGAACCTTGTTTAAACACCTTAAAATATATTTGGGGTCGTGGAAAAATTTGAGAATGTAAGTAATGCAGTGGTGAAGACCACCCAAAAGGAATTGGATTAAAATATGAATTTTTGGATTTTATAAAAATGCTAGAGTAAAATTCGCGCAATGGAAAAAGGTCGATTAGTGGAACATTATTCTAGGGTTAGTGGTTATGGTTCGAACATGGTAACTAAATTAAGTCGAGTAAGTGACGAGCGTAAACGAGTGATGTCACGGACCTATAGTGGGGCTAGGGAGTCATAAGACGAAGTCGTTAAGTTAATTTTGTACCCCCTTAAAACCCCGTAATTAGAGAGAAATTGTTAAGGTACTAACGAACGATTATTGTTTATGTATAGATCGTTCGAATTCGCACGCTCGACCACCCCAACCAAACCAATGCAAGTTTACTTTTCAAAACTTATCCATATACAAGGATCTTTACTGTTGTGTTTGTAGTTTTCAAATGATATCAAATGCTATGTTTATCGAAGTATTGATTCAATTGAGATTGAACAAGTATATGTATGCTTTTACCCCTTGAACTTAGATTGGAATGTTTTCTTCGGACAACGACTCTAGCAATAGAGGTCGTAGCGGTCCGTATATACTATTGACCGGGGAGCGGTATATCATCATATCGTATCTATATTGCGAAAACCCGAAGGGTCATTCGGGTGGTATCGTATATTCAAATAACTATCGTTATATCTTCGTAAATACTCGAAGCCCTATCTTGGATTAAGAGTTTATTTTAACGAATAATTATTTTATTAATTATTAATATTAAATCTTAAAATATTATTTATTAATTACTGTTTATTATTTAAAGACAAAGTTAATCCAAGATACTTTTTAATACTTCAAACTCGAACTCATTTGAACTCAAAACATTTTCGAAAACCCCTGGTCAGATTCTGTTTCTTGTATGATTTCAAGAATCATCGGTCGACTGATGTCGGACCTCAATTACTCTGTTTTCAATCAAAATCAAGTTTTAAAAGAAAAGAAAAAGGGACTATGGCAGGTGTGGGAACCGTTGACGAACGATTCCCGGGATGTGTAAGCGGCCGTGAGCCAGGCGGTCCATCACTTATTATTCCGGCCCAGGTGTTGCCGAAGGATGATTACGGATGTAGTTTTCATCGAGGGTGATTACGGATGTAGTTTTCACCCGAGGGATAGTTACGGATGTAGTTTCTATCCTTCTACCGGTAGAGAAGACCCGCGGATTATTGGACTTGGATGTGGCGACTGATCATCGTCAATCCTTGTCAGGTTTTTATGTTTTCTTTAAGTCCCATTCCTCCATTTTGGAAAATGCTTTGACACTGCTTCTTAGGCTTTTGTGCCAAGTTGCTGATAGTGTTCTATTTTGATGAGAAAGATGTTGATTCAATGCAGTATCTAGAACTGCAAGTTTATTTTGAGAACAAGGGCACATATTGTTGCACCTTCGAGATTTATCAACTATGACAAGTGATTTTATAACTGATTGATACAAACAAATATATCAATTGCCAATCATATGAGATGTATATTACTTATCTTATATATATTCCTTGCTGAGCTATAGTTGCTCACTCTTGCTTGTTTTCAAACTTTACAAACACAACAGCTAAGCGATATGGCAAGACCCAGGCAGACTGCTCGCAAGCAGGTGACTAGGCCCGAGCTTCCACTTGAGATTCCACCGGTAGGCCCCATTAGCCGGATTGGTTGGCAGCTTTTGTTAGTACGTTTGATTTATCAGCATGACCTGTGCAAGGCAGTGTATCGTAACAAACTTTCAAGCCGCCAGATTCGCTTCATATCGAAGTGTTGCTGGTAGCATAAATGCTATTTAATTCGGTCTGTAATAACTCTGATAACTTTATTACTGTTTAATCAATGTGTGACGTTTCTGAGGCTCTAACCTGTGTGTGTGAGTGTGGTGTGAGTTTGTTGTGGGGTCGATGGCTGTGTTATATATATATTGTGCGCAAGAACAGGTATGTTACTAATGGAAAATGGACCGTGAGCGCCTAGATCTCCGACCCCGGATCTGGGGGCGTCACAGACCTTACAGGATCAAGTCTATCATTTGGGAAGGTACTTATCATCTGGAAGATTTGGATGGCAACACAATCCCTAGAGCATGGAATGCGGAGCATTTGAGGAAATACTATCAGTAGGGTGCGGCTTCGGCCCCCTATTTTTATGAAGACTTATATTTAAGTTATAGACTAGTATGAATAAATTTTCTCCTAGTCTAGGGGGGTAGTACATATACGCCTTCCTCAGATTTAGTTGAGACATTTGTTATTTTTTCACATTTTGTTTTCCTTAGCTAGGGGGGTAATATGCCTTCCCTAGTTTTGAAGAAATTCAAGGTTACTGAAGATTTCTGTTAAATATCAAGAATTTTTATATTTTCAAGATTAAATAAGAGGACCGCGCCCTAACTCAATTGGACGCGCCTTTATGATCATTGAAGAATTTACAAGTATGAAATTACCAAGTTACAAAGATTTGAAGTTAATTAGAAGTTTAATCAACAAGTCGTGCTCCGAAAATAACAGGACGCGCCTTCAGTTGCATACATAAAAAATTACTTGGAGATTTTGAAGAACATAACTTTATCAAATGGTTATTGGGCAATATGTTTTTTGAAACATATGTAAGAAGAAAATATTTTTAATTTTCATCCTGGAAGGTTACACCCTCATCTGAGGGAGCGCCCTATTACAGAGGAGGAATCCCAGTGAAAAGGCCCAAGGCAATGATAAAGCAATATTTATGCAATAAAATTGTTAAACGACATCAAAAGCCATTAAAGTTAAAGATAATTAATTCAAAAATACAACTTGCAAGGTTTTACAGAGGGCCTGCACCTCAGAAAAGTTAAAAATCTCAAGTTCAAACGATTCAAAATAAATATTTAAGGCGCGTTCTTAGAAGGAGACGCGTCCTTAGAAGATGGGTTTATCTCAGACACATTTTCAACATGAGAAGATTTGACAGGAGAAACTTTAGGATTGCCATCTTGTTCTTCCACAGGTGTGGGAGTTCCTTCCAAGGACGCGTCCTCATCCACTTCAGGTTGTACAAGACCCAGAGAGATTCTTTTCGCTTGGATCGCTGCCGCTTCTTTTACTTTAAAATCTTCGATCCAATCGATGGTCTCTTGTCCAAATTTTGAAAAGTAGTATTCGGGGTCAACTGCTAGGAATCCGGATGCATAATGCTTGAAGCCTTCAGAAAAGGCCACGTTTTTAATACTCTTCTTTTCAGAAGCCCATCCAGATAGCTTTTCTTCTTCAAGATTGTCTTTTTCTCATTAAAGTTTCTCCTTAGATTCAACCAAAGATTTGTAGAGATTTCTAGTAGAAGATAGTTCATTGTTGAGATCTGCAATCTGAGTATCTTTTGCTTCTCTTAATTTCTTGAACTGATCATCTTTTCCCTTCAGTTGTCTGGATAGTCTCTTATTTTCAGTGTCCAGTTCATTAAGGCGCGCCCTCGTTTTCTGGTTCGACTCTTTGATATGGTTGGCATGGAAGTGGAGTTGGGCAGCTGAAGAAATTAAAACATTTTCAATTTGGTCATCGGTGCGAGAGGACCAACCCTTAACTTCTTCCTCAGAGAAGAATTTAGAGGATGCGGCTCCGAGGAATGTCTGCACAGAGGGATCAGTAAGTTCAACGATCCTTGGTCGTTTGAAAGGCGCGTCTTCTTTAGTTTGATCACCGACAAGATTGGTAGTTTTTCTCTTTGGGGACTTGGCCACAGGAGGTGCATTTTTTATGCGAGTAGGGCGCGTCCTCTCGGGATTGACAGCAACGGATTTCTCTAAATTGATACCAAATCCTCTTGGAAGGTCAGCCATACCTGAAGAAGCCAAAAGAGCAAATATGAGTAGAGTAATGAATAATAATCAAAGTATACGGAAGAAAATTTAATTAAACTATACCAGTATCCAAGGACGCGTCCTGACTTGGGGCCGCGTCCTCAGTGTAAGAGATGTTGTGATCATCAGAAACATTTTCCTCAAGGATGTTCTCTTCTTCACCCTCTTCTAAATCTTCACTAACGGTCGATTTAATGGGGATTCCGTTTCTAAAGCGTTGAAACGGAATAATATTTCCAACTTCTTTAGAGAGGAGCCCCACCCTTTTTAAATTATCTTCAGTTACAAGGGTGTTTAAATCGAAACTCCCGGGTGGGAGGTTGAGAATAACTTGAGCACGCTCCAAAGACGTGCCCTTTAGTTCATTGACTACTCTGAGGTCTAAAGAAGGAAGAAAGTGAGAGTAATATAGAGGAAAGGTTAGAGAAAGACGGAGTTAAGAATGAAGACGCGCCCTTACCTGGATCGTAGTTAAACGTAATTTTGACCCTCTCCACATCCCAAACGTAAAAGCAAGGTTCCTTCCACCATTTTACGTGACTGATTTTTCCTTCGGAAAATCCTTTCTTGTTATGTTTTTTATTTACTACGAAGTAGAAATAACCCTTGCCTGTCTTTTTAATGCTAAAAAAGTAACTAAACTCCTCCATGGAAGGGATACCCAACTTTAAATCATGATACATGATGAAGAGGGCGGCTGCGAGAGTATAGCTGTTAGGTGAAAGCTGAATTGGGGCAACATTATACCATTCGATAATATTTTTATAGTATTGGTGCAAGGGCGCGCCTACACCTAAAGCAAACAATCTCGGTGTGAGCACCATCCTGGGAATTTTGAATTCTTCCCCGTAATTAAAAATGTGAGGACGCATCAAGGAAGGAGGACGTCCCCAGATGCCAGCCACGTTGTAATATATCATGCACCATTTAATTTCATCGACAGTTGCAACACTAGACATTCCTACACAGTCGACTTTGTTGGCTTTCTTTCTAAGTGCATTTTCTCCGCCTCAGAGAATTCTTCTCTATATTTACTCCAATCTAAATCCTTTTCGCTCTTTTTATGGGAGGATGGACAGAGGGGATAGGTGAACAAGGAAGGGAATAGGCTGTTTGAGATTCCTCCTCATCGGAAAGCGCGTCCTCATGATTGGACGCGTCCTCATTGGAATGATTGATTTCTTCATTAGAATTCTCTTCGTCAAAAGAAATAATCTTATTGCCTCTTCGTTTAGAGATAATTTGTTCAGCTTCAATATCATCAACATCATCAAGAAAAGGTTCAAGTAAAGGAGATGGAGTTTTCTTTTTCCGAAGATTAATTCGGGTTCGAAGGGGGATATGGTCAAGAGAGTCTAGGGAATCAGAAGATGAACTTGCCATGACTTCAGAAAGATTATTTATAAGATATGCTTTATCTTCGGAGGAAATGAAATGATAAAAGAGGCTTTGGATATTCTGGTGGGAATGAAATGTATGGAGGTGAGTAAGTGCCAAGTCTTCTATTGAAATCTTTGAAAGGATGGAATGGAGAGGGCGCGCCCTCGTCCTCCAGCTGCAAAAGTAAAAAGAAATTTTGAGGGCGCGTCCAGAGAAGTTATCAAAGAGGATGAAAAATCTACTTATAAAAAAAATTCGTCAATATAGTAAAGGGCGCGTTCTATCGAATGTGGCGTGTCTATTAACCATGTACAAGGAGCTATCTTGACAAGATAATAGTCAATAAACAGTTTTTCAACCATGAAATTGGGCAAAAAATGAATCAAACACACATACATACACATATATATACATCGGAAAGATGAAGAACACACCAAAAATTTGAACAGTCACATGGCAATGTCATTTGAATTACATGGAGATAACATAAAGTGGAGATACGGGGTTATACCTTGAGAGTTTCCGATTGATATCTGGGGAAAAACGGTGCTGAAAACGACTGCCTTGATCGGTTTTTGATTTGAAAAGAAAAAAATCGCCAGTGGAGTGTTCTTTTGAAGAAAGAGT
The DNA here is from genome assembly GCA_036435485.1 of Saposhnikovia divaricata. NCBI lineage: Eukaryota > Viridiplantae > Streptophyta > Magnoliopsida > Apiales > Apiaceae > Saposhnikovia > Saposhnikovia divaricata. Next base: position 136,685,769 of record CM071598.1, read on the forward strand.
ATAGTAAAAAGATTAGGTTAAAATGATTGGGGGTATTTATAGGGAAGAGAGATGATTATTGGATAACAGCTGTAAACCATTGAAACCGATTAGAATTCTGAGTGAAATATGTTTTGAGAATTTTGGATTTTGTGAAGAGAATTCCATATATTATCTTTGATTTCATATGGAATTGAGGGGTAGTTGTTATAGCCAAAATTCGGTTCAGGTATTTCAAGATGGATTCGGGTCAAATACGAGTCCAGTTTGGGGAATTCTAGGTTTTATTAGGGTTTTGGCAGAAATAAAGAAGTCAGGCCGCGCCCTCTCTTTTTCTATAAAGAGGGTGCGCCCTAGGGATTTATATTCAAGGTGATTCTCTGAGAAGATACTCAAAGATATCTCTCCTAGGATTATACTCAAGTTGGTATTCCAGAAGTTGAAGAATTCCCTCCTGTCGTATCTCAGGAGGGGGATGTCCGTCGCAGAAGGCCTCCAGGGGTTTGCCTGGATATAAGGACCCTTCTTAGACAATAAGGGCGCGCCCTAAGGTGGAAAGATAGGGACTTTTTGGTGTGTGCTTTGGGAGCTCTGTTCCTCTAGCCAATGGGCGCGTTCTCATTGGGGAACTTCGGAGTAATCCTGCACTTTGCACCTAAAAGCTCTGGATCACCTATCCTGCTATCTGGTGGGTTCTTCTCATTCGGGGGACAGGGATGCGTTCTGCATTTGGGGTAAACCACGACTATACCTGCATCCTTGAAATCAAGAAATAGCTGGTAGCGGATAGGACTAGTCCTCGACGGGGGAAGTTTCCTTATCCGCGAAGTCTTGAGATCCTGGATGAGCCTTGGGCTTTTGTGGTTAGGCCTCATAGTAGAACATTCCGGAAGCTGGTCCGTTATCCAAGCCCATTTGGGTTTCTTGCTCTCCAAGAACTACGTATGGCTTGATCCCTATAAATACCAGGGTACGTAGGCCGGTTGAAGGGTTGGAAGTCAAGAGCTCTGAAACAGTCGCCACTAACCCTATCAATCTCAGCCACCAATTACACTCAACAATCACACACCACCGTTTTCTCCGGTAAAGAACCATCGCATCAGATCTTGTTTCCGGCGACGTACCTCGAATTTTGTTGTTCCCAGATTCCTCCGTCAACACAGGCCAACCCGGAAGTCAGAACTCTTTTTGCTGGGCCCAGCTCCCCCAGATTTGGTGGCCTCAGAACCCACCACATGAAAGGAGTCCAGATCAAAATCCTTATCCACATCAAAAACCCTTTGCCTTTTTGAATGATGGACATCAGACCGGGGTAATTCCATAACTTCAATCCGGGTTTGATTCTCAGCATGGCCCGGAGTCTGAGATTCTCCACCTCCTTCATTTCGGACACTGGACCCCACACCAGTTCTGGTCTCGGTGTCAGAAGCTGTAACAACCTTGTTGGCAAGAACTTTAACTTGGTGGATTCCAGTCAATTTTTTGAGCTACGAACCAGCTCCCGGGTTGCCGCATTCTTATACATCTTATCGACCAGGTCCGGATTGTAGTGAGGCAAGCATGAAAAAAAGGTCACGAGGAAAAAGTTAATACAACAAACTAAGAAACAGTAATCCAGTTAGAGATAGAAGGAACTTACACCTAAGTTGGTACATCTTTTCATGATTCATGAAAGTGTCCCGAGTCATTTGAAAATCGAGGCACTCACATAAAGCATGAATTTTAGTCAGGGCTTCGCCTTCAAACTTAAAAATCACCCTCTCAGGAACTATTTCTCTCTTTTCAAAAAGAGGCATATATTCAGCATCTCAACCCTTAATCCACATCCACTCCCGATTCCAGCCTTTGAGGGAGGACTGCATCGTAACCGGTTTTGAATCTCCGCACCTAAATTCTTCACCCCGGAACCTAAGCTCATAGAAAGGGCTTTTATTTGAATGTATAAAGATGAATAAATTATGAAAAAGCTTGAAGCTCGGGAAGATCCCAGTCCAGTTACAAGCAGCTTGGAAAAAAGTTATCCACTTAACAGCGTTCAGAGTTAATTGCATTAGTGGAATCCCATACTCATATTTGCAGAGGTGTTTTATGAAGATGTGGCACCTCGAAGTCCAGCCTGACCGGAGATGCTCCAGCCAGACTTTGACATACCCATCCCCCGGTCTGTAACAGATTCTTTCCCCGGCCACCTCCATTGAAACTCGGGCCCCAGGTGAAACACATCCCGGATGCAGTCGTCCATCTCAGCTTCGGGAATATTGGCAAACTTGGAGGAAAGAGGATAAGGGACCTCACCCAACAATGTCCCAGAGAAAAGCGCATTCAGCCTAGCCTGGTTGTAGGGCACTGGGACACCCATCGGCTGCTTATGCTTATACTGAAAGCTAAGATCGCTATGAAAAAGATTTTCTTCAACTTCATACTTCCTAACAAAGTAATACTTACTGTCTACCCAGTACCCATCGGGTTTCATATAAGCTTGGCCCGCACCCCGGTCTTTGGTGCAGAGCCTGACTACTACTTGTTGGTTACTCTTCTTCTTCTTCGCCATAATGCACCAGTCTAGATCTACAAGGGAGTCCGAACTACCAGTGCTGGAACTTGAGAAACTAAGGACTACTGGTCCCAGGTACCGTTGTTTTTGCTCTTCTTGCTCGTTGTTTAATCCGGACCATAAACCTAAAAAATAATTAGAAAGACTTTGTTAAAATCATACCTAGCCCAGTTCCATGTTTGTCCAGATTCGCTTTACGTTATATCCTTATAAAATTACCTACTCCTAGTCCGGATTAGCCTTACCCTGGTTCAGACTAATCTTACATTTCTCACCTAAGATCATATTATTGGGGAATCCCTACAACCTAAGCCTAGAGCAGCATCAAGTCTGGACAAGGGAGAGGTACCCAGTCCGGATTTGATGCGTACGAAAACCCAGAAACAAAATTCACCAAATCTAAACCTCAAAACAAGATCAAAACACACATGTATGCAAATATCCCAAACCTAGAAAGTATGAACATGAAGAACAAACCCAAGAGCCCAAATATAAACATAAGAAAAACTCCCAATTTGTTAAACACGATTACCACAAAAATCAAACAAACCCATTAATATAAAATCACAAACACGACAAAAAGCCCGAAACAACGGCAAGAAAACAAAATTGAGGGAAGAAATACAAGCAGTCACAAATACATTTTTCAAGGAAGTTACAAATGGCATGCAAGAAAAAAAATAAAGTGAAAGAGAAGGAAAAGAGAAACTTATGAATAGAGAGATTTCTGAGTAACGAACGGAGATCCAAACCCCAATTGATGATGCCTAGATAAGTAGAATTTCGGTGAAAGTCCAAGAGTTCAAAGAAGAGGAAAAGGGAGCAGTCAGAATTGGAGATCTAGTAAAGTAGAAATGAGATTGTGTTTTTCTTATTTATAGAAACAAAAAAGGGGAACGGTCCGTAGTACACGTGGCAGGTCTTATTGGTTGGGAAACAATGAAGAGACAACTTACATAAATGATGACAGCTATGGCACATCTTTTTAGAGAAAATGGAATAGCCCACTTTTAAAATTAATAGAGGGAAACATCAAAATCGATTGGAATTCTACTCAAGCCAGGACTCTTCGACCCGGGTTGCTTCACTTGTCAACGGCCCGGGTTAGAGGGAAAAATTCAACCAAATTTCTCCTTCAGTATTACCTCAATCCGGAATGCTTCCCTTGTCAACAATCCGGATTAGGGGGCAAAATCCAGCAAAAATTTTCTAAGTTACCCAAAGCCTTTCTAGCTTTGGACTTATGGAAATTCGGCATTACCTCAATCCGGATTGCTTCCCTTGTCAACAATCCGGATTAGGAGGCAAAATTCAACAAAATTTTTCTAAGTTACCCAAAGCCTTCCTAGCTTTGAACTTGTGGAAAATTCAGCATTATCTCAATCTGGATTGCTTCCCTTGTCAACAATCCGGATTAGGGGGCAAAATTCAGCTAACTTTTTCTAAGTTACCCAAAGCCTTTCCAGCTTTGGACTTGTGGAAATTCAGCATTACCTCAATCCGGATTGCTCCCCTTGTCAACAATTCGGATTAGGGGGCAAAATTCAACAAAATTTTTCTAAGTTACCCAAAGCCTTTCTAGCTTTGGACTTGTGGAAAATTCAGCATTACCTCAATACGGATTGCTTCCCTTGTCAACAATCCGGATTAGGGGGCAAAATCCAGCAAATTTTTCTAAGTTACCCAAAGCCTTTCTAGTTTTGGGCTTGTGGAAAATTCAGCATTACCTCAATACGGATTGCTTCCCTTGTCAACAATCTGAATTTGGGGGGAAAATTCAACCAAATTTCTCTAAGTATAATCCAGATATAATGAGTTCGGCTTCTACTCCCCATCCAAAAAAATCCACATAGGGGAGTGGGGGCATATGATAGGCTATAACTAGCCCCGACTGGACCTAGCCCAGGTTGACACTAGACCTGTTTACCGCTAGTCCAGGTTGGGCCCAATCCAACACACTCGCATCCCAGGCCGAAGACGCGTGAGACGACATTACTAGATGTGGCAGGCACAAGTCATGACTATGGCCCCACATGACAATGACAAATAAGGGAATCCCATGATTGGCACAATCACGTCCCTATCAATCCACGGGCTGACATGACATTGCATATGCCACTACAATTATCTCCTGGACAAGTGGGGACTATCTACAGTATACAGGTGTCCCGCATACCTAGGATCCAACACTCATGATTGCAGGTAGCAACCCCTAAACTATAATCCTTGGCCAATAAATAGACCAAGAGAAGAAGGTTTAGGGGTTACGTTAATTTTACACACCTATATACACACACCCTTCACATTTCGATACTCTAGTCCTAGAATTATTATCTACCAAAGCCTGATCCTATTCTCACGCCGAAGGCACCGCGGGGCTCAAACCCCCCTCCGATGTTGTTTTGTAGAGGCCCAACCACCAGCATCACCTCTTCTCAGGCGTGGGAACGGCGAGGAAGCACCTATTCGGGATCTGGAGTTATCACATATAAAAAAATTAATTGGATTTAGGTGGATCTAGACGATTAAGACGGGATTAATCGGTAAAAATTTTAGGCGGAATTAATCGAATTTAAACGAGATTTGAAAGGCATATGACTCAGCCTATTTGTAGTTAGAGGATCCTATTCAACTTAAACGAAATTATAATAAGTAAATATACATATGAACTGTCACAGGAATCTCAAGAAGTATTATCTGTCAGAAGAAAGAAGAAAAGTCAATCTATAGTTTTGATGTCGTACACTGGAAGACGATTCAGTTATCTGATCAAGCCCCAGTATAGCATTGAAGTGAATGGATTCATTTGAACAGTGACAGAGATTTTTCGAGTGATAGTTTGAATGTCAGTTTCAGTACAAGAGAATTGAGAGAAGAAATAAACCACAACCTAAAGTCAAAAGTGAAGAAGCATCATTGAAGTTAGTCGTTCATGAACGAGACAGTACATCGAACGTCAACACAAGTCAGTGGTAATTCTTTACTACCTTCAGTGGTTTGTAAGAATTAAATTAATTATTTATTGATTTTATTAAATTCATTTATAATTGATATAAATCATTTAGTTGATTTAATTAAATGAATTAATTCTAGAAGAATTAATTTATTTATTAAATTAATTATTGTATCAATTAAATATGAATTGGTTAATCATTAATTAATTAAATGGATCAATATGACTTAAAGAAAGAAGGTTGGATTATGTCTTGGTGAAGCTAAATTCGGTATGACCTAAATTATGTCATACCGACAGAATTCAAGATTATGTCTTACCGAGCTATGAAGATTATGTCTTACCGAAACAAATATCCTGTTTAAGTCATACCGACCTCCTGCCAGCTATTTTAAGTCATACCGAACTTTTATTAAGTCATACCGACCAGGTTTATGTCTTAATGGAGGTTTGTGTAAGTCTTAATGAAGAAAAATTAAGTCTTGGAAGCAGTTTAAGTCATGCTGGAGCAGTTAAATATCCTACAGAAAGCTAGCAAGACTTATTACTGATACAAAAGAACAGAACACAGAAGATTAAGTCATAACCAAGAAACAGAGCAGAAAATATAATATCCAGCAGAACAGAATTCTCTCTCAAGAACACCAAGAACACCAAAGCTTAAACAATTCCCAGAAATTCAAGTTCTTCATCTTTGTAATATTCTATCCGCTAGAACTTGTCTATTTGTGATTCTTGTACTACTAGCGAATTAAGTTTCCTAGTTCTAATCTTGATTATTATTAACTAAATTAGAAAAGTTCATGTTGAATTTTCTAATTAGTTATTAACATCTTGATAAGTTGTTATACTGATTTTGTAACACCACATCAAGTTAATATACAGTTATATTCAACTTGAAAAATTGTGTTAAATAATTCCGCACAAATTTGTCTTTGCTAAAATATTATCTAACGGACAAATTTCGATAAAAAGGTAAAGATTGTATTCAACCCCCCTTCTACAATCTTATCGGACCTAACAATTGGTATCAGAGCTGATTGATTGATACACAAATCAAAGATCCCATTTTACTCGATTAAAAATCATCCCCGAATTTTTTAACTCTCTTAAAAAATTCATCATGTCTTCTAAAGTTGGAACTGTGAAAATTCCCATATATGACAAAAACAGTTATGATATATGGAAGAACAAAATGTTAATGTTCCTAGAGGTTGCAAATCCTAAATACATGAAAGTCTTATCAGAAGGACCAATAATACCTTTTGAATTAATTCCTGAAGTTGTTACTGATGGAAAAGTTATTGCCCCTGCAAGGTTTGTACACAAAGATTCTTCTGAATACACTCTTGTTGAAAGAGAGGAAGCTGGACTTGACATTAATTTAAGACTGATCTTAATAGATTCTCTAGACTCTGTAATGTACAGTCATGTGATTAACTGCAAGACTGCAAAGCAAATGTGGGAAACCATTGAAACTGTGAATGAAGGAACAGTGGAAGTTAGGGAGAATCGACTAGAAATTCTGACATCTGAGTATGAACACTTTTGATCAGCATCCAATGAAAGTATTCAAGATGTGTTTGAAAGATATAACAAACTTGTCAACAATTTACAGATGCATGGCAAGTACTACACTCAGAAAGAGATCAACAGAAAATTTCTACTATCAATGCATGTTCATCTAGAACATAGGATTACAGCTATCAGAGAGTCGAGGAATCTAAGTGAAATTACTGTAGAAAGACTCTTTGGCGTTTTAAAAACCTATGAACTGGAACAATCACAACAAAAGGAGATTTATGAAAAAGGAAGAGTTGATAATACTTCTACAGCTCTTATTGTTGAGAACAAACAGGAAGTTAAAGATAAGGTTATTCAATCTTGTAGTGTTGACAGTGGCAAGCTTGAAGTTGAAGTTGGTCAAACGAATGCTAGTCCAGATGAAGGAGACTTCTATTCGTTAGAAGAGCTAGATCAGTTGGAAGATGAGTCCATGGCTTTGTTGGTAAGGAAATTCAGTAACTTCAGATTCAGGAAGAATCCCAAGTTCAGGTACAAATCTAACTATAACAGGTTCCAAAGAGGAGGTTCTTCATCCTCAAGTAACAGAGGAGGTTACAAAACTGGAACAGTTGAAAGAAGTAAAATTAGATGCTACAACTGTAATGAACTTGGACATTTCGCTACTGAATGTCAGAAGCCAAAACAAAACCAAAGAAAAGACTTTGGATCTGAGAAGAAGAAGATAGGTAAAGCCTATGTGGCTGCTGGAAAGAGTTGGGATGATACAGACTCTGAAGAAGAAGAGTATGGCAATCTTGCCCTGATGGCAAAATCTGATAACTCCAGTGGTACTTCATCTGAGGTATCATGTTCTGAAAGTCAATATATTTATCAACTTAGTGATTCACTAGGTTATCCTAATAGAGAGATTGAAAGGATCAATTTGTTAAATACAGATCTTAGTAATCAATTATCAGAATTACACGATGTACAAAATTGCCATGATAAACAAAAATCAGAAATAAGAATTTTAAAAGAACTTGAGAGGTCTCTAGCGTTGATAGTGGTTCAACAACGTGAGACAATAGCTGAACTAGAAATAAAGGTTAGTGCTACTTCTAATTCATGTAAAGTGGCTAAAGAGTTGTTTAACCAACAAGCTATTAATCAAACCGTAGGAATTGGGTTTGATTATAATGAAGCTATTGGACGAAAAAGCATTATTACCCCTAATCGTGTCAGTGCTGTAGAAAGGGGTATACCAATAGTGCTTAAGGGTGTTAGTAACCTACTCTTTAAGACATCCATAGCAGAACCTTTGGATACAACATCTTTAATCATTAAGGAAGAGATGCGCATTGAGGATTTAGCTAATGGCGTAGTCTTAGAAAGTAATCAAGTTGTTAAAAATGATGAAGATAGAAAGTCTGTGTTTAAGAAAACAGAAAGAGTTGGTGAGTCTACTAGTTCCTTGAAAACTAGTGGTAGAAGTAACAACATGAATAAATGCAACAACATATCTACCATGCATGCTATTCCTGTTATTGATACTGCTCATAAGAAATGCAATGCTGTTAATTGCATGTCTTATGCTTTTAATATAATGTCTGCTTACTTTAACGGTAATCATGCATGTGTTGATAAGAATGTTCCTAGACAGTATATGAGCAGAAATAATCATGTTAGAACCAGAACTGTAAACCCACCTAATTCTAAGACTAGGACTCCAAGTCCTCCTAAGGATATGGTGAAGACATGGTTACCCAAGCTGAAACCAAAACAAGTTAAAGCTGTTTACAGGGTTAAATGTCCAGTACCTGAAGAAAATATTGTTAAAATAAAAAGTGTTGCTTTGCCTGATAAAGGCCAATTCTTTAAGTACTCCGGACCCAATCAAATTTGGGTTCCGAAGAAAGTCTAACCAATTTGTCATTGCAGGGTTTAAAACAGGTTGAACGAGTCTTGTGGATTCTGGACAGTGGATGTTCAAGGCATATGATCGGAGATAGAGCCCTGCTGACAAATGTGGTGGAGAAGGCCGGCCCAGTCGTTACCTTTGGAGATAACAGCAAAGGTAAAACTGATGGATATGGCAGATTAGAAGCTGGAAATGTTATCGTTGAAGATGTCTCTTTTGTGAACGGCCTTGAGCACAATTTGCTCAGTATTAGTCAATTCTGTGACAAAGGTTATGAAGTTCATTTCAACAAGAAGAATTGTCTAATATCACACAAGAGAAATGAAAGGCCGCAGTTGACTGGAGTAAGAAAAGGAAACTTGTACATAGCCAATATGAACTCTGGAAGCAAAGAAGAAATTAGATGTTTTTATTCAAAGGCATCCACTGATGAAAGTTGGTTATGGCACAAGAAACTTTCTCACCTAAACTTCAAAACAATGAATTCTCTAGTTAAAAGAGAATTGGTGAGAGGTTTACCTTCGATTGAATTTACTCAGGAAGGTCTATGTGATGCTTGTCAAAAAGGAAAGTTAAAAAGGGCAACTCACAGGAGCATTAACACATCATCAATAACTGAACCATTACAACTTCTCCATATGGATTTGTTTGGTCCAATTAGTGTGATGTCCATGTCAAGAAAAAGATATGCTCTAGTGATTGTTGATGATTTCTCAAAATTCACATGGGTACTATTTCTGAACTCAAAAGATGAAACTCCACAACTGGTAGTTGATCACATTAAGTTAATTGAGCTGGACTCTAATCGTCCAGTAAGAGCTATAAGGTCAGACAACAGAACTGAATTCAAGAATGCAGTTCTGAATGACTTTTGCACTGAAAATGGTATAACTAGACAGTACTTGGCTCCCAGAACTCCTCAGCAAAATGGGGTAGTTGAAAGAAAGAATAGAACCTTGATTGAAGCTGCACGTACTATGCTAAGTGAATCAAGGCTTCCATTGAGCTTTTGGGCTGAAGCTGTCAACACTGCATGCTATACCCAGAATCGAACACTTATCAATAAAGACTTAATAAAGACACCATATGAAGCTCTACATGACAAGAAACCAACTCTCAAGTACTTCCATGTATTTGGGACAAAATGCTTTGTGCTGAAAGAAGGAGATGATCAAGGTGGTAAATTTGAAGAAAAAGCACGTGAAGCAATATTTATTGGTTATACTAGAAGAGCCTACAAGGTGTATCTTATTGATCAACAGAAAACTATGGAAAGTGTCAATGTTACATTTGATGACACAAAACTCCCAAGTATCCAAAATGAAGATCCATCTGAAAAGCTTAAGTTTGATGACATGTCAGACTCAGATTCAGATGATGACAATCAACCTGACGTTGTTGCTGATAATAATAATCCAAATGTTGGTGGTAATGATCAAGGTGATGCTGGTGAAAACAATGATAATTTTCAAGACACCACTGATACTCTTGAACCATCAATAAGTCAAACTGGCAACAACTCAGGGGGAGATAATGAAGGGTCAACAAGTCATACTCAACATCATACTGAAGATCAAGGCGAATCATCAAGATCAATTCTTCCCAGACAAACTGTTTGGAATAGAGCTCATCCTTTTGAGCTGATTCTTGGTGATCCAGATGTTGGTGTGAAAACAAGAAGAGCTTATCAGAATCAATGTAACTATTCTGGGTTCCTGTCTGTCATGGAACCTAAGAAAGTAGAAGAAGCTCTATCTGATCCTGATTGGGTGATTGCTATGCAAGATGAACTCAATCAATTTAAGCAACTAGAAGTATAGAAGCTGGTACCCAAACCTAAAGATAGAAAAGTGGTGGACACAAGATGGGTATTCAGAAACAAACTAGATGAAGATGGCACTGTGATAAGAAACAAAGCAAGACTGGTAGCTAAAGGTTATTCTCAAGCTGAAGGCATTGATTATGACGAGACCTATGCTCCAGTGGCAAGACTTGAGGCCATCAGAATATTCTTGGCATTTGCATCCTATTCAAGATTCAAAGTTTATCAAATGGATGTCAAGAGTGCCTTTCTGAATGGTAAGCTAGATGAAGAAGTGTATGTAGAACAACCCCCTGGTTTTGAAGATCAAGATCATCTGGACTATGTCTACTTTCTTTACAAAGCTATCTATGGTCTTAAGCAAGCCCCAAGAAAATGGTATGACACTCTCTCTGAATTTCTATTAGAAAATGGTTTTATAAGAGGTGTCATAGACAAAACGCTCTTCACTAAAAGACATAAGAATGATATAATACTAGTCCAAGTCTATGTGGACGATATTATATTTGGGTCTACTAATGAGCTTCTATGCAAGAAGTTTTCTAAGTTAATGCAGGGTAGGTTTGAAATGAGCATGATGGGAGAACTGAAATTCTTTCTTGGATTACAAATAAGTCAGAGACAAGATGGAATATTTATTTGTCAATCCAAGTACATTAAGGAGCTCCTCAAGAAATATCACATGGAGGAGTGCTCATCAGCAAAGACACCATCAACTATAGCTGTCAAAATTGGTTTATGTGAAAGTTCTGCCAAGGTAGATATCACAGGCTATAGAGGTATGATTGGCTCATTGCTTTACCTAACTGCTAGTAGACCAGATATAATGTTTGCCACATGCTTGTGTGCAAGGTTCCAAGCGAACCCTAAAGAAATCCATCTCACTGCTGTCAAAAGAATCTTAAGATATCTAAAGGGTACGCCTAATTTAGGCATCTGGTACCCTAATGAATCTGGTTTTACTTTAATTGGATATACAGATTCTGACTATGCAGGAAGTGTTGTAGACAGGAAAAGTACATCTGGGAGTTGTCAATACCTAGGTGGAAGATTGGTATCCTGGTTCAGTAAGAAACAACAAACAGTTTCCAACTCTATAGCCGAAGCTGAATATATAGCTGCTGGAAGCTGTTGTGCTCAGATCTTATGGATTAGGAATCAATTAATGGACTATGGCATTGTATTGGAAAATATCCCTATTTTATGTGATAATACAAGTGCCATAGCAATCGCCAGCAATCCTGTGCAGCACTCAAGGACAAAGCACATTGACATAAGGTATCATTTTATAAGAGAGCATGTAATGAATGGTACAGTGCAACTACTATTTGTAGGCTCTGGAGATCAAACTGCAGATATTTTTACTAAGTCGCTTAATGAATCCTCATTCACTAATATTGTTAGTGAATTGGGTATGTTAAACAGTCCTAGTAATTAATACTGTTAATATCTGAAATTTGATCTTTAATAATTTTGCAAGTGATTATTCTGTGAATATTTGTTGTTTGAAATCATTTGTATAATTATTTTACCATCTGATTTTCTTGCTTGTGTAGTTATTTTTCACTCTGTTTATTCATATTATTTAATACTTCATATTTCTGTATTTTTAGAATATTTGTAGATATTTATTTCTATTTTAATAATTAATTTATCATATGTTTTGTAGTGTTTGTCCTGTTAATATTGCTTTGTTTTCGTTAATAGGATAGCATATGGTATTTATAATTATTTTTATTATTTGTTTAATTTTCTATAATATTTTTATTATTTTTATAAGTTAATTGTATATTTTAGTGTGTTTTTAATTTTTGTTTAAAATAAATATGACTTAAAATTAGGTAAAACTCTCAATATGACTTATAAGAAAATCGGTATGACTTAAACAGGTTAAGTCTTACCGAGTTTCTGTCAGATTAAGTCATATTCTCGAGTCTGTTAACATTAGGTCTTACCGAGGTTTTTAAGTTTAGGTCTTATTCGATAGATTCTAAGTCTTATTTGGTTTCTAATTTAAGTCTTATTCAGTTTTAGTTTTATTTAAGTCATAATCGTAGGTATAAGTATATATATAACAGATAGAATGTGTTAAGTCTTATTGTAGTTTAAGTCTTTCTCGTGTTAAGTCACAGAAAACCTTTGATAATATATACATACGATATACACACACGAAACTCTGCCAAATTTTCGACTGAAATCACAACCAATCATCGATTTGAGAACATTAACTGATTACCCATCTGATTCTTGTCATTTTGTTGGTTTAAAATCAAGATTTGGTTCAGTTTTAAGGAAGTTATGAAATTGAAAAACGAAAATTCGATCTGTTTTTCGGATCATTTGGCTTCGATTTTGCAAAAACTAAAAATATACTTGTGTTTGTGTTGTAATCAAGATCATTGTGTGAATTTTTCAGAATTTTTGAACAACTTTGATTATTTTCGAATTTTTAATTAATTATTAATTCGAAATAAATCAATTTAATTAATTATTTTGTAAAATCTGAAATTTTCAAAGAAATTAAATCTTGATTAAAATGGCTGATCGATTTGAAATTATTAAACATAATTTAATCGGTTATTTTGATCCAGAAAAATGTTCAGTTGAACGTTTTCGACCGTGGATTCGATTTTTAAATGAAAATTCACTGGTTCGCACTGCTTTGAGCTTAGATGCTCCATTGAAAATTGAACCCTTACGAATCATGTGTACTACTGCTGTCATTTCTAATGATAACAGATCATTTGTCTTCTCTGTAGGAGACAATCGGTACACAGTGAATGAAAATACAATAAATACGGTCTTAAATTTTCCAACTGACAATTTCGAAGAGTTACCATCAGATCAAGAATTGATAAATTTTTTGAATGGTATATTCTACCAAGACAGACCTGATCAAACTGTCTGGAATAAAAAGCACCTCGTTCAGGAATGGGACTATCTGTTTGACACCTTAGCTAAAGTCTTTGCCAATTCTACTAAAGGGAACTTCGGGGTATTACCATCCTTCATGCAGCATATTGGATATGCAGTTGCACACAACCGAAGAATTAATATTGGTAGACTACTGTGTGTTCCGATGGTTGGAAGAGTCATTAATGCAAAAAGGAATTTTTATCATGGAGAAAAAGTATCATGCTATTATCCAAGATTTCTGTCATTGATTTTTAATCATCTAGTGGAACTAGAAAACCAAGCCCAATTCCTGAATGGAGAATCACTGGCGTCAGGTAAACCTACTACCAGATTGTTCACTGAGTACAGCAACAAGCCTAAATTCACAAATATACCTGTAGTTGTCACTCAATACATGTCAAACTATATACAACTACCTGTCATTGAACCTGTACCAGAACCTGAACAACCTGAACAAAACCCTGAACCACCAGTGGAAAACATACTTGTTGAACATGAAGATCAAGGCAATCAACAAGTTGAACCTGCTCAGCATATTGTTCCTCAGCCACCTGCACTTGCTGTTGAACATCCAGTGGAAGAAACTGCATCTGTCCCTGAACCTGAATTAAATCAACCAATCTTATCAGAGACTATCGCAGAATCAGCTGACCAGGTATTGTCTTTTGTTCCTCAAACTATTTCTACTTCTCAATCTATTTTTGGAACCCAAGTGGTTGATAGGACTGACCAAGGGATTGTAAGACCGCAATCTCTAACCCCGGTCATAGAGCCAAACACTGAATCCACATCACTTAAAACCTTTCACTCCAGAAAGAAAATTCCCTTTCAGAGAGCAAAGAAAAGAAGAAATATAATGAGTGAACCCACAGCTCTGCCTCTACAAAAGAAAAGTAGAACTGATTCAGAGGCAACTATAAGCCCATCCGTATCTTCCCAACAAGATATGGACGTTGATATGGCCATGCAACAGTTACTAGGATCATCCTCTCAACAGGATGATACTATTGAAATTTGCCATAGGGCCATGGCATCCTGTAATGTGTCAGGCACAAATCCTTTGTTATTACTAACAATGGGAGAACAAATAGATTATGATGCATATAGGGACACATTGACAGGAGAGCAAATAGAGTCTGAAACAGTGCCTACCATAGTTACGGTAGAAGAGTCTTCACAGACTTCTGAGGGAAATCTTGGTTCCCTGCCAACTTTAATGGAACCATCATCTCCCCTCCTAGGAGAAACATTCCTAGATCCCTCAAGGGAGTTTCCACTCGCAGTTTCGACTGAAGAAAGTGGAAGGCAACTTGATCAATCTACTACTGAAGCAATTCAGATTACAAATCCAAATGTACAAGTGGAATTGATTGAGGACAGGGATTTGCGAACTCCCATTGCACCACCACTAACCTTCCCAGAGGAGGCTAGGGTGATTTTAACTGCAGGTACCGCTTCTGGAAAAGCTAAGGAAATTGAGAGGAGTGATGTGAGGATTACCACAATATTGAGTGATACACATGCACATCAGGTGAGTGAAATTCAGAGTGAAACTCAGGTGAGTGCACACACAGACACATACACTCTCTCATTGTTACAAAAAATACAAGATCTGGAAAGGGAACTGGAAGCAAGTAAAGCTGAAGCTAGATTACTTCGAGCACAAGTGGATAAACAGTCTTCTCCATCCACCTCTGTTGACAATCAGCTTACTTCGATAATGGGTGACATCAATAACTTGAAGACATTATTCACTAATAAAATCAAAACTCTCGAACTTTCTCATGAAAAAGCTCTTGATGATTCTGGTGAGGTCACGGTGGCACAAGATAAAATTATTGCTGAAATCTCCAACAAGGTTGACAATCTACAGGAAGAAGTTCATGAAAATCAGCGTTCTACTGATTTGCGACTAGATCAAATTGAGAAGCAAAATGAACATCAAGCTAAAGGATTAAGGCATTTATTTCATCTGATCAGTCAGAATCGCACACCAACTACTGAAGAAAGAGAATTCTTTGCAAGAACAGATGGTGATGATGATGAACGGGATCCTGAAGCTGGTGTAACTGATAAAACTGTAGAGGATTCCTCAACTAAGGGGGAGAAATCACAACAACAGGCAGAGAAATCACAAGGAGGTGAGAAAGGACAGGGAGAAAAAGGAGGTAAATCTGATAAATCTGATACAGACAGTGAAGACAGGAGGAATAAGGGGAAGAAGAAAGTTGTTGCAGATGATGATCAAGTCATAGATGAACCAGGTAATCTTGATGTTTTTGATGACTTTGATTTTTCTGATGAACGTGAGAAATTACCTGAACCAGATTTAAGTCACTGGGAAGAAGAAGAACCAGTGATATCTGAATTTGAAGCTCAACAAGCAGAGAAAGAATCTGAAGAATTATTTGCTCAGAGGGAAGCTAATTTGCTGATGAGAGAAGAAAAGCTTCAAAAGTCATTAGAGCAAATTGCACGAAATGAAGAACTTCAGAAAGCTGAACAGCAAGCATTACAACGGTTACATGCTATAAATGTTGAGAAGAGAAAGACATATATCAGACTAAAGAGCTGTGATAAATGGGAACGTGCTCAAAAAGCAATTGATTCACCTCAGAGTTCTGATTATGAAGATCGTCGTCTTGGAGAAATTCTCGAGGAATTCAAACTGGCAAATCCAATTCATGATATGTATATAAAGGCCTTAAAGGTAGAAGTCATCAGGATAACTACTGCATTTGAACCCAAATCTGATGAGCTGGTAATATTTGTGGATTGTCATAAAGTTGGAACTTTCAGAGTATCTATTCAGTTCTTTTATGACAGATCGCTGACAGAGATTTGGGTACTTAGGCCTAAGGTGAGAACATCTTCTGAGCTAGGTGTGTTGTTACATGAGAAGTTCAAAGAATTTGCTGAAAGAGCTGGACCAGAAGTGATTAAGGATCCTCCACAAGTAAAATTTCTTTAGGGAGAGGTACTTCATTCAATCAATCTTCAGACAGATGAGTTATATAAACATCATGCAAAACACTTGGTATATGCTGAATATGCTCTCAGAAATCATGGATTCTTGACTGAAGAAAAGGTAATAGCTGCAGATCACATTCGATCCTATGCACAAACGAATATAAAAGATTACAAGAAATTTCAAGGTGAACTGAGAAAGAAGCTTGGAATTCCTTTAGTCTTACCTCAAGGATTGTCATCAAGAAGTGAGCGTCTTGTTGATTCTGATTTACACATGAAACTTCAAGTCATAGATGAGCCAGAAGAAGGAGAATTCAGAAGGGAAGACAACTGAAGAAAAAGAATTGCTCTACATGTTATATCTTTAGAGTTTAGATAAATCTTGATAGGAATTTTTATCATATGATCAGTCTAGAGGATCATCTATCTTGTATTTATCTCTCATGTTTGAATCTGGCAAATGTTAAATATAAACCAGAACTTTTTTTCATATTTACTTAGTATTTAAAGTTTTATCTTTCATTTGGTTAAGTTGGATTAGTTGAGGTATCCTCTAGGAATTTGCTTGTTATTGTCTAACAAACAAATAGGGGGAGATTGAAAGGCATATGACTCAGTCTATTTGTAGTTAGAGGATCCTAATCAACTTAAACCAAATTATAATAAGTAAATATACATATGAACTGTCACAGGAATCTCAAGAAGTATTATCTGTTAGAAGAAAGAGGAAAAGTCAATCTATAGTTTTGATGTCGTACACTGGAAGACGATTCAGTTATCTGATCAAGCCCCAGTATTGCATTGAAGTGAATGGATTCATTTGAACAGTGACAGAGATTTTTCGAGTGATAGTTTGAATGTCAGTTTCAGTACAAGAGAATTGAGAGAAGAAATAAACCACAACCTAAAGTTAAAAGTGAAGAAGCATCATTGAAGTTAGTCGTTCATGAACCAGACAGTACATCGAACGTCAACACAAGTCAGTGGTAATTCTTTACTACCTTCAGTGGTTTGTAAGAATTAAATTAATTATCTATTGATTTAATTAAATGAATTAATTCTAGAAGAATTAATTTATTTATTAAATTAATTATTGTATCAATTAAATATGAATTGGTTCATCATTAATTAATTAAATGGATCAATATGACTTAAAGAAAGAAGATTGGATTATGTCTTGGTGAAGCTAAATTCGGTATGACCTAAATTATGTCATACCGACAGAATTCAAGATTATGTCTTACCGAGCTATGAAGATTATGTCTTACCGAAACAAATATCCTGTTTAAGTCATACCGACCTCCTGCCAGCTGTTTTAAGTCATATCGAACTTTTATTAAGTCATACCGACCAGGTTTATGTCTTAATGGAGGTTTGTGTAAGTCTTAATGAAGAAAAATTAAGTCTTGGAAGCAGTTTAAGTCATGCTGGAGCAGTTAAATATCCTACAGAAAGCTAGCAAGACTTATTACTGATACAAAAGAACAGAACACAGAAGATTAAGTCATAACCAAGAAACAGAGCAGAAAATATAATATCCAGCAGAACATAATTCTCTCTCAAGAACACCAAGAACACCAAAGCTTAAACAATTCCCAGAAATTCAAGTTCTTCATCTTTGTAATATTCTATCCGCTAGAACTTGTCTATTTGTGATTCTTGTACTACTAGCGAATTAAGTTTCCTAGTTCTTATCTTGATTATTATTAACTAAATTAGAAAAGTTCATGTCGAATTTTCTAATTAGTTATTAACATCTTGATAAGTTGTTATACTGATTTTGTAACACCACATCAAGTTAATATACAGTTATATTCAACTTGAAAAATTGTGTTAAATAATTCCGCACAAATTTGTCTTTGCTAAAATATTATCTAACGGACAAATTTCGATAAAAAGGTAAAGATTGTATTCAACCCCCCCTTCTACAATCTTATCGGACCTAACAAGATTTATCGATCACATATAAAAAGAGGTAAAATTAAGAAGAAAACTTTAAAAATATAATTTTTTTATTAAAAAATCTAATTTACGTATTAAAGAGTAAATTCACGCATCATATTTGATAAAAAAAAATGAAGAGATTTATATTTTTACTTATATAAATTATGTTTTTAAATATTAAAATTAAATAATATAAAAATAATAGTTTAATACATTTGATTAATGTTCTGATTAATCACCGCCTAACCGATTAATCGTTAGAAAGTAGGCTCATCGTCCAGACCCGTCAATAAATTTTTAGAACCTTGCTAAATATGCATAACATACTTGGTGTCAAATTTATGGTATCAAATTTATATCCAAAAAAATAAAAAAATATATATATTTGTATCTTGCCACGTCATCAATCAAACATAAATATAATAAATATAAGAGAATGTAGTGGTCATCCTAAAATATGTAAAGATATTATTATATTTTAAAATTAATAAATGAATTTTATTTTAAAATTAATAAATGAATTTTAATTTTAAAATAAAACTTGTACTTTAATGTATAATTTTAAAATGGTACCAAACATATTCAAATAAATTTATATTAAATTATTTACTTTTTAAATTCACAATTATGTTTGACATGAATATTATTATAATAATCCATTTATCCGAACTTCTTCTAATACAAGTTGATTTATTTTAAATAAAATTGGGGTGAGTTAATTTTGTTAATTAAATATGAAATTATGTAGTTGCAAAATCTATATTATACTATTATAAGCGAAATAGGGTATATTTGGTTGTCGATTTGGTACTCTCTTTTTTTTGTCATTCTTTTTGGTCACTCAATAACAACCGTTAGATTTTGAGATAAATAAATGATAACCGTCGGATCTAAAGTTAAAAAAATATTCCTTTTTTAATATTCAAAATACTATTATAGGTTCCAAGTTCGAATCCCACAAACAACGTATATATTATTTTATAAACTACCCTCACGAATTTAAGACCCGTCAATAACATATTATTAATTAAAACATTATCGTTAATAATACTATCAAACATGTATTATAATATTTTATTATCTTCTATAATTTATTTTTCTACTAATTAATATATATATATATATATATAGATATATATATATATATATATATATATATATATATATATATATATATATATATATGTGTGTGTGTGTGTGTGTGAAAATATGGATAACTAAAAAATTTAAAAAAAAATCCGTGCATCACACGAGTAATAAGCTATATAGTAAAAAATTACACAAAATCTGGAAAACAATTACAATATAGAAAATTTTGTATAAAAATCGAAAAAAGATCTACATGATTAGATAAATTTCACTTTTCTATTAAATAAAAGTTAAACAACAATTTTTGTGTAATTTTTATATCTATGCGTAATATTTTAAAGTAATAATTCAAAATAAATAATTTTAATAATATTTATACACATGGGATTATAAAGTTAAAAAATTATTTTAATAATAAAAATATATATACAACTTAAAACTTTAATAATAACATATATTTGGTTGTCGATTTGGTACTCTTTTTTTGGTCACTCTTTTTGGTCACTCAATAACAACCGTTAGATTTTGAGATAAATAAATGATAACCGTCGGATCTAATGTTAAAAAAATATTCCTTTTTTAATATTCAAAATACTATTATAGGTTTCAAGTTCGAATCACACCAACAACGTATATATTATTTTATAAACTACTCTCACGAATTTAAGACCTGTCAATAACATATTATTAATTAAAACATTATCGTTAAAAATACTATCAAACATGTATTATAATATTTTATTATCTTCTATAATTTATTTTTCTACTAATTAATATATATATATATATATATATATATATATATATATATATATATATAAGAATTACACAAAATCTGGAAAACAATTACAGTATAGAAAATTTTGTATAAAAATCGAAAAAAGACTTACATGATTAGATAAATTTCACTTTTCTATTAAATAAAAGTTAAAAAACAATTTTTGTGTAATTTTTATATCTATACCTATGTATTTTAAAGTAATAATTCAAAATAAATAATTTTAATAATATTTATATACATGGGATTATAAAGTTAAAAAATTATTTTAATAATAAAAATATATATGAAACTTAAAACTTTAATAATAACATATATTTGTTTGTCGGTTTGGTACTCTTTTTTTTGTCACTCTTTTTGGTCACTCAATAACAACAGTTAGAATTTGAGATAAATAAATGATAACCGTCGGATCTAATGTTAAAAAAATATTCCTTTTTTAATATTCAAAATACTATTATAGGTTCCAATTTCGAATCCCACCAACAATGTATATATTATTTTATAAACTACTCTCACAAATTTAAGACCCGTCAATAACATATTATTAATTAAAACACTATCGTTAAAAATACTATCAAACATGTATTATAATATTTTATTATCTTCTATAATTTATTTTTCTACTAATTTATATATATATATATATATATATATATATATATATATATATATATATATATGTGAAAATATGGATAATTAAAAAATTAAAAAAAACATCCGTCCATCACACGAGTAATAAGTTATATAGTAAAAAATTACACAAAATTTGGAAAACAATTACAATATAGAAAATTTTGAATAAAAATCGAAAAAAGATCTACATGATTAGATAAATTTCACTTTTCTATTAAATAAAAGTTAAAAACAATTTTTGTGTAATTTTTATATCTATACGTATGTATTTTAAAGTAATAATTTAAAATAAATAATTTTAATAATATTTATATACATGGGATTATAAAGTTGAAAAATTATTTTAATAATAAAAATATATATACAACTTAAAACTTTAATAATAACATATAATTAAAAAATTTAAAAGCAATTGGTTATGGGTTTGGTCACTCTTTTTGGTCACTCAATAACAACCGTTAGATTTTTAGATAAATAAATGATAATCGTCGGATCTAATGTTAAAAAAATATTCCTTTTTTAATATTTAAAATACTATTATAGGTTCTAAGTTCGAATCTCACCAACAACGTATATATTATTTTATAATATATAAAACACTATCGTTAAAAATACTATCAAACATGTATTACAATATTTTATTATCATCTATAATTTATTTTTCTACTAATATATATATAGGCCATTACTCCATAAAGAACACTCTTATATAAAGAACATTATAAAATCATTTATTTCAATAAATCCAATGGCCCCGCCAGGGGCATCCAATACAAAAAGTTGTTATTTTTTTACCCTCATCAGTGACGTCATTATGAACAGTAGTATTTTTTTTTTGCTAGATGGCTAGAGAGTAAAAAAATAACCAATCCATTAAATTATAACCAATCACATTAAGACACCTACCATTTTGTGAAATTTTATGTAACTTTAGCATTTTCCTATTATTTATGTATACCATATGTAAAAAGAAAGAAAGAGATAGATATCTAAGTACATTACCAGCAATATTTTCATGCTAAAATTGCATCATTTTGTGATGTTTTGCATTTTAATTTTTTATTCTCTCCTAATTAAACGTTGTTTTATCTTTTTTTTCTTATTTTAGGTTCTTAAAGGATTATCCAAATGCTAAAGAGTTCCAAATAATTGATTTTTGCTAGGAGATTAGGGATGGATCCAACTCAAGTATCGTGCATTCAAAGGAAGGTATTAATTAATATGTTTCTTGTACGATTTTTCATCTTAATGACATGCTAACTTTTTTCTTAACTTTATATTGTTGTTCACTTTTTCCTCAGTTATATATAATGATGTGCCTTGAATTATATACACTAGCTTATAATCCATGCAAAGCACAGATTATTTTTAAATACTTTTTAAATTATATTATTAAATAAAATAGAGTAAAATATTTTATTATGGATATAATTTAACTTTGTAATATTAATTAATAAAATTATTAGTAATAATAATAGTTATTTAATAAATGATATGTATTGATTAGAACTAATAATATAAAATCTTAATGTAAATTTGTTGTTGACTGGATTTAAACCTTGGATCTTTTGAAGAGAGATTTAAATAAAGAATATTCTTTAAAATTATATTATTAAATAAAATAGAGTAAAATATTTTATTATGGATAAAATTTAACTTTGTAATATTAATTAATAAAATTATTAGTAATAATAATAGTTATTTAATAAATGATATGTATTGATTAGAACTAATAATATAAAATCTTAATGTAAATTTGTTGTTGACGGGATTTAAACCTTGGATCAAGAGATTTAAATAAAGAATATTCCTTATTATTAGATCTAGCGGCTATCATCTATTTACTAAATATCTAACGGTCACTGTTCTTTTAGATGTTTGCTTATTATATATTAGTATAGATTTATATTGAAAACTGCAATCGTAACCGAACCGTCGGTTTCGGTTTTAAAAAGCTCGGTTCGGTTTTTAACAGTTCAGTTTTTATTATAAAACCGAACGAAAAAATCATAAATATATTACAAGATTTTAAATTTATAAATTATAACGTTCTCGACTTTTAAACAAAATGATTGAGCTATTGAACGAGTACACTCTGTTAGTATTATAATGAGAAAAAAAATTGAACCTCAGAAGCTAGAGACTGACTTTTAATACATATCTATACTATATCCAAGTGTATCGAGAAAAATCATCAATAAATATCACATAATATCTAGAACCCCATAGTCGGAGTTGGAGATGGACACCAAATATCAGAGTGTATAAGATCGAAAGTAGAACTCTTATATTAGATTAAATATGAGGTGTTCTTTACTGTTCTTTATATAAGGTGTTCTCCAAGAAGTGCAACTCATATATATATATATATATATATATATATATATATATATATATATATATATATATATATATATATATATATATATGTGAAAATATGGATAATAAAAAAATTAAAAAAAACATCCGTGCATCACACGAGTAATAAGCTATATAGTAAAAAATTATCCAAAATCTGGAAAACAATTACAATATAGAAAATTTTGTATAAAAATTGAAAAATGATCTACATGATTAGATAAATTTCACTGATCTATTAAATAAAAGTTAAAAACAATTTTTATGTAATTTTTATATCTATACGTATGTATTTTAAAGTAATAATTCAAAATAAATAATTTTAATAATATTTATATACATGGGATTATAAAGTTAAAAAATTATTTTAATAATAAAAATATATATACAACTTAAAACTTTAATAATAACATATAATTAAAAAATTTAAAAGCAATTATAGGATAGTACAACTAATATTAGAAAGCATGTTATACTTTAGTACCAAAAATTAATATTTGTTCCCGTATTATAGCAATACCTATTTGCATGTAGCATTGGACCATCTCTCACAATTATTCAGTTGTATCCATGTAAATATTAGGTCCAATGCTATTGTTACATAAGTTTTATATAAAATATTGATTTTATAATAATATTACTTTTTTATATAGGAGTAATATTAATCACATAGATTGACCTTTATTTTTTCGTTAAAGTTTATTAATTCAACTCGGTAAATCATTTTATATTTTACGTTAAGTTATTTTTATGAAAAATGTGTATCTATATAGATTTCTAAATAATATTTCTTCCGTCCCATTTAATTGTTTTGATTGATTTGATCCAATTTTGATTAAAAATTAAAAATTATTCGTTTATAATTTAAAAAACTGAAAAATAAATTTTAAAATAGAATCAGTTAACTATTTAATGACATATTTTTATAATTTTATTTAATTATATAATATACATAATTTCAGTAAAATTTTAGTTAATTTGATTCCTGAAAAATTAAACACGATAATTAATTTGGAACCGAGAATGGAATATGAACATTTGCTTTAGGCGTTCAAATAATAACACTAGTGATGATCCGTAACACCAAATTATCCAACCCACCCCCGTACCGTAGCCTACCTGGGCCTTTGGCTCTCCAAGTAAATTTCAAACACGTAGTCAAGAATCAAGATCAAAATAAAAAGTAACTACTACGCAGCAAGTAAGTTGTAAAATGTGTATTGCTAGATGAAGACATTTACATTATATCGAAACTCTTCTTTGTGAAGACACCTTTTTAAACAATTATTTTGTCCACTAATGTTTACCCCCAATTCTAAACGTAGCCCCTCAAATGGACCACTTTCCCCATTTTGAGATGGACGTTTAACCTAAATATGCACGTTTAACACTCCAATTATAACCAACTGCTTTGGTAATTTTGCTCAAATGTCTATAGCGCTTTAGACACGATCCTCTCATATTGTCATGTATTGTGTGGTTCTATGTTAAGTATTGTTAATTTCACATTCTCAGACCCTATATGTCTGTAGTCCCATGACATTCATATGCCCTCGCTCATCTTCGCAAAAGTCAACTAATATATTGCTTATGATGCATTTATGCTCGAAAAGAATATCATATATTTATGAAACCGTAGTAAATCCAAAATTATCACCTAAAAATTATCTCAAATCACGTGATACGATTACATGTTAGGAAATTAGGAATTTTAATTTGTGGCGTCCATAATATATGATATATGGACACATATTTATACATGCAAAGTCCATTCTATTCATAATATTATTAGAACAATTACAAATTATACTTTAATGCATCATTATTAGAGAAAAGTTATAGAGCAACTTTCGATGTTTATAGCATTTTTCTTTGCGAAACATCCGAGAAATTTTTAAAAGGCATCATTAATTGGTTGCTAGGCTCCCAGGCTCCCATTCCAGCTTTGTTGCATGCAGTAAGCAAAATTATATTATGTGGTGTCTTAAAATGAGTAATTTTTATTTTAAAAACATAAATTTCATATATGTGATAAGTGCTAAAATACTTATAAGTTATATAGGTGTTTGAATAAATTTACTTATAAGTTGTTGAAGTATTTTTAAAATGAAATCAAAAAAATGTTATTGAATATATTAATATCAATATAAGTTATTTAAATTAAAAATACATTTAAAAATTACACAAATATAAAAATATAAATTATTAAACAAGTAAAGAAATCAAGCAAATAAGAAATAAATTGGCATTAAAGTATGTCGTTGTTAATATTTAACTTATCAACATATAAGTTATAAGTTGAGTAGATAAATACACCTCATAAATTCTTATGGAGTTATAAGTCTTCAGTTACCTATTTTAAGAATAGTCAAACAACGCCTATATCTGTTCTATCCACGATGCATTTCATACCGGGAAAGATTATTAATCATAAACCATCACACCGGTTCTTTAAACTTTTTCTATATATATGTAGTAGGGGACCAAAGATGTTGGACAAGTATAATGATATTTGTTAACGGAGGAATTTGGTGATAACAAATTTCAGAGATTATTGGAATAATAAAATTATGGAAACATGGGATTTGAGATTTTGGATATTTGGGGCTGTACTAGAGATATCTTGACTTGTTAAATGTGTCGGATCCTTTTTCAAAATGCGTGTGCACCCTATATTTATAGCGATCAGCCAACACAATTCTGTCAAGCATCCGATTTTTAATCCCTATGATTACTAAGGAAATATTGGGAATTACTAGATTTTTATCTATTTAAATTTTATTCGCGTTGAGATATCTTATTGATTTGAAGAAAATCGTTTGAAGATATTTTCTATCATTAATTGGAGATTATTTCTCATTTCAGAGAGAGGAAATAATTAACTCGGGGATTAAGTTAATTACTATTAAATGAGTATTGAAAAATTTGGAAGATATTAGAGGTAATTGAAAATATGCCGTAATAACTACCCCCCGGTTCTTCAGTGCAGCTTCATGGACTGGAGAACTAAACATGTTCCAATCTTCCAAATTTCCCGAATCATTGAAACAACTAGGACTTGAAGATTAATAAAAAGTATGGAGCACTAGATGCCCGTAATATGTATATAGATGAAACGAGATGATATGCGAGATGCAAAATAGAATAGATATAGAGTAATTTTGTAGGTATGAGAGAATGTATCCTTGGAGAATCATCCAAGCATTATCCTAAAGAATCATCCAATGCATTCCGAGCAATAACCTAAAAAGAAAAATATCCCAAAGAATACCCTCCATCAGAGAAGGAATACCCCTTAGAATCTCCAAAGTGCATCCCAAGGTATACCCTCCATCAAAGAAAGAATGTAGAATCTATAGAGTGCATCTCAAGGAATACCCTCCATCAAATAAGGAATATCCCTTAAAATCTCCAAAGTGCATCCCAAGGAATATACTCCATCAAAAAAGCAATGATCCTTAGAATCTCCAAAGTGAATCCTTGGAATACTCTCCATCAAAGAAGGAATACCCACTGGAATCTCCAAAGTACATCCCAAGGAATATCGTCCATCAAAGAAGGAATATCACTTAGAATCTCCAAAGTACATCCCAAGAAATACCCTCCATCAAAGAAAGATTATCCCTTAGAATCTTCTTGGTGAGGTCCCGGAAGGACGAGTTTACCTCCGTCGAAGTACTGGTTTTGCCAAGGTACTCTAAGCCATGCCCTCCATATATTGGGATGTTTTAAAAGCAATACCCTAGAGGATCTTCCAAATTAC
Source organism: Saposhnikovia divaricata (assembly GCA_036435485.1). Classification (NCBI taxonomy): domain Eukaryota; kingdom Viridiplantae; phylum Streptophyta; class Magnoliopsida; order Apiales; family Apiaceae; genus Saposhnikovia; species Saposhnikovia divaricata. The sequence goes on from CM071598.1 coordinate 136,712,955, forward strand.
CCATAAGGGTCATCTAAAAAACATTACCCATAAGGGTTTTTTAAAAAATATTACCCTTAAAAGAAAACCTTCAAAAATATTATCCTCACAAAAAAGGGTCTTCCGAAATAATACTCTCCTCACAGTAGAGATTTCCAAAAATTACCATCCACAAAGGAGGTCCTTCTAAAATATTACCCCCCACAAAGGAGGGCCTTCCAAAATATTACTCCCACAAAGTAGAGTATTCCAAAATATTACCCTCACAATAGAAAGTCTTTCCAAATAATATTCTACTCAAAGTAATAACTTCCAAAATATAACCCTCACAAAGGAGGGTCTTCCCAAATTGTAGTCTCCTCAAAGAAAAATCTTCAAAATATTATCCCACAAAGGAGTTCCTTCCAAAATAATACAAACAATATCTTCCTCAAAGGAAGACCTCCGAAAATCCAAGCATTCAAAAAAATCCAAGCATTCTAAAAAAATCAAGCAATATCCTATAGGTCTTTCAAACTAATCACGAGTATTGGAACTCAAATCTTGATTGCGACACTCCATCGTAAATTGTTTTTGTCCATGCATGAGCTAGTGAAGTAACCAAATCTTGTATCACGAATATTGGATCTCAAATCTTGAACATCTCCATAATTCAAATTCTGTCCAGATCTATTTTTAAAGATTTTAACTTTCTAAACGATATTTTCCTGAAAACACAAAACACGAATGTTTTAGAGAACGGGATGATCTTTCCAACAAGATATAGTTCATCAAAAACGGACTTATAACAAAACGGGAATCAAATAAAATATCTGCTGATTGATTTCTCGATATTGAAAAATGGGACTTGATTGTATTTTTTGATATTGAGAATAGATCGAGATATAATCTGAGAAAACTCCTAGAATGAAAGTTGTAGGAAATTGGAAAGGCTTTCCGAATCATTAAAAATCATCAAAACCCGACATGTGTTGAATTTACTACGAATTTTATAAGATAGCTACTTTATATGGACAAAATCATTAAAAACCTTATCTAAATTCAAAATAAAACCATCGCATCCACCATTTGACTCCTCCATTAAAGCCGCTCCAGATCCATAATTACCTCCATACGTATTGCATGTTTTGATTGTCCTCCACAATCAAAAATTTATCCCCTCCCTCTAGCGCCAATTGTTAACGGATGAATTTGATGATAAAAAATTTCGGAGTTTGTTGGAATAACAAATTATGAAAATAGGGGAATTTGGGATTTTGGATATTTTGGGCTGGATTTGAGAGGTGTCTCAACTTGTTAGATGTGTTGGATCATTTTCCAAGATTCCTACGTACCCTATATTTATAGGATCAAGCCAACGTAATTCTGTTAAGGATTCAGTTTTTAATCCCTATGATTATTCATGGATGTATTGAAAATTAGTAAATTTTATTTATTTAAATTATATTCACATTGTGATATCTTTCTGATTTGAAAGATATCATTTGGAGATATTTTCTATCATTAATTGGAGATTATTTCTCATTCCAGAGAGAGAAAATAATTAACTTGGGGATTAGAGGCAACCGAAAATATACCGTAACAATTACCCCTAATTCTTCAGTGCAACTTCATGGACTGGAGAACTAAGCATACTCCTATCTTCCGCGTTGAATAACATGAAATTCATTTAATTTAATAATGATTACATTTTTTCGACATATATTGGAAAAAGCTCTTACGTAGCCTTAATGTAGACTTTGTAAAAAGAAGCCACTCTTTCAAAATTTAATGATCGTGTTCGTTTTTATTCAAAATTGATCTTAAATTGTGTAATTCGTGTTAGATATCTATTACTATATATTAAACTTCAACACAAGGGCAAAATTTGCCATTTTAATAGGTGTGATATTACGATTTTACCCCTATTTTTTAAAATATTATAAAAATACCATCCTTCAATAATTATATAAAAAAAATGAGATTATGCTTGTGTTGAGATTTGAACCACTAACCTTTTAGTCTCAAACAAATGCCATAACCAATTGTGCTACAGTTGATTTTGAGTTTTGTTTAAAAATCCTATAAGATAAATCACATCTCTTTTTTTTTTTTTTTTATCTCATCCTCCTTTTTTTTAGTAAATGAAATATTGGTTCATATTATTTCTTAAATACTGGATAGATAAAATTATGAAAAATATTTTAATCGACTGAGCATTCTATACAATTCACGTTTGCCATTTTAAATAATTGATATAAGGAAAAAAAATCGACTATACATTATGTAACCGAGTCTAAAAAGAAAATAGATTTATTTACATACGTCTACATTAGATGTTAAATTATTTAAATAAAAAATAAGATTTGGTTTTAAGAAATATGTAAATTTTAGTTATTAAATCATACATAATTGTTAGGTCCTGTAAGATTATAGAAGGGGGGGTTGAATACAATCTATACCTTTTTCTCAAAATTTGTCCGATTGATTTAAACTTGGTTTAGACAAATTAATGCGGAATAAAATGAAACAAAATTCAAGTTAAATATAATGATATATTAAACTTGAGGGTTGTTACAAGTACAGTACAGATCGATATCAAGTTAATAAAAGCTAATTTGAAAATTTGAATGAACTTTTCTAATTTAGTTAATAAAAATTAAGATAAGAACTAGGAAAATTAATTCGCTAGTAGTACAAGAGTGATCAATAAACAAGTTCTAGTGGATCAAATATTACAAAGGGCTTGAACCTGATTTAATGTGAAAATTTAAAGCACTGGCAGTGTATTAAAGATGAGAGAGTCTGATCTTATGTTTCTGTCTTTAATTCTGTTTGTATGTCTCGTGTATGTGCATCTTCTGTCTTCTTTTACCTTTATAGCAAAGTAAACAACATCACTGTCTGATCTGAAGTTATTTTCACTCGGTATGACCTTATAGTCATATTGAGCCTTTGGTATGACCTTGTGGTCATTTTGTCTTTGCTCGGTATGCCTTAGATTGACATGCAGCTCCATGACTTAACAAGTAATGGCGGTATGACTTAACAAGTCATATAGACTACAATCATTAGTTCGGTAAGACTTAAAGTCCATGTAGCCTCACCATGACTTAAATCTTCTGACTGAGTATGACTTGTCTTGAAATGACATAAATCATCTCCATGCTTTAGAATCAATTCCTGCCGGTATGACTTACTTTTTGCAGCCTTGTTGAATCCTTTTTTAATTCATATTAGAAGTTTAATTATTTAATGGTTAAATAACTAATTTAGATTTAATTAATACAATAATTAATTTAATAAATAAAATAATTCTTTCAGAATTAATTTATTAATTAAATCAACTAAAATGTATTATATCAATTAAAGGAGAATTAATTTAAATCACTAGATAATTAATTCAACTCTTTGAACCACTAAAAATGATAAAGAATTACCACTGATTTTATGTTGATGCTCCATGCACGGTCTGGTTCATGAACGACTAACTCAAATCAATGTTCCTTAATACTTGACTCTAAGCTCTGGTTCTTTTCACCTCTAAACCCTTGTTTAACACTTCTGTACACTGTATTACTTCCACTGTCACGTAGAAATCTCTGTCACTATAAATGAATCCACTTTCTTGTTGAGAACTACACTAAGGCTTGATTAGATGTCTGAACTTCTTTCAATGTAGATAATCTTCAAATCTGTAGATTGACTTTAATCTTTTTCTTCTGACAGATTGTACTATCTGAGATTCCTTGACAGTTATGATAATCATTTACTTGTTACATACTAATTTAAGTTGAGTTGAATTTTCGACCTACAAATAGGCTGTGTCATATGCCTTTCAATAATTAATAATTGCATCACATAACTTTTATGTATATAAAATTTCTAATATGTGAGTCATATTAGAGGGTTTTGGTCGACCAACTATTTAGTCTTTCAACGATTTAAATATATTATTGGTCTAAAAACATAAATATTTTAATATGTACGAAATATTAATTGAAATTATGTTAAAAAGATAAAAGCTCTAAAAAATTGGTATGCAATATTACAAAATAACAACAAAAATATTCTATAGATCGAAATCTTATCGTTTATCATATTTTTGATTACAAAATTATTTTAATATATACAATTTTGGACGAGAAATTATTTTAGTGCCCGTGCCTTGCACGGGCATTTACGCTAGTATTGTAGAATATCAGAAACAATATCAGAAACAACACCGTTTATATTAATGCAGTGGATTACAAAGTCTAATTTTGAAATAAAAGTCTTTAGTTTAGTATTCTCATCCTACAAAGATTAAGATCATGCCTAAAATAACTTACACATTCTATTTCTTTTTGGATTTTATTATAATGTTTTTAATATTAATAATATAAATATATTATTTACGTAAAGTAAATATAAAATTTTAATACTATTGTTTGATCTCAAAATATAAATATATGTAGTTAAGGAGAATCGAACCCTAGAATTACGGTAGTACTTTCTTATTATCTCTTTTACTCTTATTATATTATATGATATAATAGGATATTATGTAAATATACTTTAATAGTTTTTCTAATTTTAAATTTATCCTTTTGTTTTTAATAATAGTAGGATTTTAATTATATAATTTACTATCAATGACGGATCTATTCATAACCCAATATCTTGTTGTATTGACTAAAATTATTACCGATTCCACATTTCCTAATTCTTATTCTAATACCTTATAATTTTAGTTTGAAAACTAAGATTTTAAAGTTTGAATTTTATTAGTAATTCTTGACAACTAGTAATGTTTTTGGCTATATAAAGCTAATTTTTTTGTTTAAAACTAATATTCCATGAATTTTAGGTTTAAAGTAAAAAAGTTAGTACAAAACTTTTTTTAAGATTTTTTTTAAGAGTTTCAAAATTCAGGTTTGGATAAATTTGAACCCGATCTAAAATTCGGTGAATTGGATTTAAATTTTGATTTTAAAATTCAATTAAATTTGGATTGGATTTGAATTTGATAAAAAAATTTAAATTTGAATGTGAATAACTCAGAAATCCAACCGATTAGAACCGTTGCCTAACACTCCGTGAACCAACTACTTTTAATCAGTCTACAAAACCTACCACAGCTTGTATAAAAAGTCCATTAATGTGCACTATCCTAATTAATTAGCACTTTTTTATTGATATTAATTCTCCTAACTACTTACTCCCTAAGTAAATATAAAATGTTTTTTTGTTTAAATACAACGTGTACATCTATATTATATTAAAGGGGTATAATTTGTAGTTTGGTTACCCATATTTTTGGTTATCTTCGTTCACGAACGTTAGATCTTCAACTCAAATAGTTATAACCGTTAGATACAACAATACTAGAAGTTGGAGGTTTAAGGTTCGAATCTCACCAACAACATTTTAATATAAAATTAATACTCGATTATGTTATATTGAAAGGTTGAAGGTTTGATTCCCACCAACAACATATTAATTTAAATTTAATAATAAAAATTATTCATATACAAATACAAAGGTCTAAAATTTGAATTCTTCCAACATATTAAAGGTAATGTTTATAATATTATATATACTAAACTATAAGTAAATTAAAAAAATTATAAATAACCGTGCTTTGCATGGGCTATAAGTTAGTTTTTATAATTACAGAATTTGGTCATACAATTACAAAATAAATATGGATTAAAAAATCTGATATGGGCTGAAAGTGAATTCTAGAAATATATTTAATGACACATTAAATGAACCTGGGTTGGTCCAAAGTCAAATCCCAATTATGAGGCCCAAATCCCTAATTATGATAATAATTTCGTAATTAGATAAATCAGCCAAAATAGGGCTCCGTTATCAAGTCCTATGGATACCCAAATTCTTTAAAGAGTGATCCCCAAGTCATATGAGTCCAATACGAATTAGCCTTCCTCATGGAAGGATCCAGAATCGGGATTAGATTGGGTATCTTGTCCACCAAGGTACCAAACCCTACTCTAACTCTAAGGCACCGAATGCCTATATAATGGACCTAATCCTTCAACCTAGAACTACGTTTTTTGGCTTGATTATTGATATTTGCAAGATACGTAGGCATCTTGTGAGGACCCGAGTTAAGTCACGAAACACTTGATCAGCCATTAAAGCTTGAAGCTTCCATAAACCCTAGCATTAAATACGCAGTAAATACACCCTACTTTTCGTTCCACAACAAAATCCTTAATGTTATATCACTACAAGAAAAACGCCTATCTGCGACCGCATTTCAGCGACCGAATGCCGTAGCTACTGAACATCAGCGACCGAAAGCAGTAGCTAATCTTAGTCGCTTAAAAACTGGTAGCTGATGGTCAGTTTTGCAACGCATAATAGCGACCGCAGCTTTAGCGACCGCTATTAGCGACGAGTTGGTCGCTAATCCTAGTCAGCTTTGATATGCCACCATTACACGTGTCAGCGACGAAGTCTGCTACGGTATTCGGTCGCTAATATTAGCGACCAGCTTTAGCTACCGTTTTTTGTCACCATTGGTAGCGACCACTTTCTGCTACCAACCTCTGTCGCTATTGTTAGCGACCACTTCCAGCTACAGAATTCTGTCGCTATTGTTAACGACCAACATCAGCTACCGAAATCCGTCGCTAATTTCAGCCACCAAATTCAGCTACGGCCTTCCGTAGCCAGCATTTGCAGAACATCAGCTACCGCTTGCGGTCGCAGATACATTTTTTTTTTTTTTTTGCTATTTAGTCGCAGATACATTATTTATAGTATACAATATTTTACCTGTTTTTGTCAATTTCCAAAAAAACTACAGCTAATTTGTCATAGCACATTCACAACACACAAACGTAATAAATATAAATATTTGGCTAACCAACAAAATCCAAGTACTCAAATCGAATAAATTAAAAAGTTCACATCATCCAAAATATCCAACATTTAATCCTTAACAACCACAACCATATGTTCGAGTATCGTTCAAGTACGACATTACAATAAAAACACAAGTGCTACCAAAATAAACTAAGGTCCTCCATTCTCGCCATTCCCGCCATCCTCGTCATGATATGCATGATGTGATCCCTATAATTAACAAGACAATAAAACATGTTACCTATACATGGTATACATTAACAACAAACTAAATAAGCAAATTCAAGAAAAGAAGGCATAAATAGGTAGAAATTATAATATACCTTGTATATAATAGGAGTAAGGGAGTTCGGATGGTGAGGATAAAATAGTAAAATTGAAACTAGTTAATACATTTAAAAGAAAAAGAAAGTATGGAAGATATATAGAAAAAATCAATATCATAAATCCTATAAAACATTTAGAAAATAATATGTCATTTCCTCTATACATTGAATGTAAATAGATAAGAAAAAATATTAGAATAATGTCTCATTACAAAAAAAAAATATAACAAGCAGATTAAACAAAATATAACAAAAAAATTTCCTGCTACAATTTTTTTTTTCACAAAACAGGAATTGATATTTAATTACAATACAAAAAAATGTTTTTTTTTTAAAATGTACCAATATTGAATTGGTAAACTAAGACTTTAAAAATGTTAAAAAACATTTAATAATTAAAAATGATATCTAAATTCATCAAAATTTACCCAAACATGTTTTACAAAATAAATGTAATTTTAAATAATACTAAATTTAATAAACTAAAATTCACAAAAAACTTTAATATAATGCATATACAACAAAAATTAACTAAGAAAAAATGTAACACATATAACAAGTTGTTTTTAGAAAAAACTTATTAATATAACACATCATATCATAAAAATACGAAAAATATTTAATAAACAAAAATAACAAAAATAATATTCAAACATATTAAAATATTTAATACCAATAGAACATTTCAAAAGAGTTCAAAACACTCAAAAAATCACCTCCAATGCATGAGAAAACACCATAACAAAAACTCTTAACAATTTTTCTATAATCACACATATGTTTATATATATATATATATATATATATATATATATATATATATATATATATATATATATATTACAAAACTTAAAAATAAAAGTTAGACCACCTAACATGTTTCAAATATGTCTTATATAGTCCAGTACTTTAAAAACAAGATACCCCAAACTAATAAAATATTAAAAAATATATCAGGCTACATTTTATAATCTAATTTACAAAAATAACAACTATCACATAAAGTTTCTTGAAAAAAAATTAACTAATAAATGTCATAAAAAATTTACTTATATAACAAACACGTTTCTTAAATTTACAATAAAAAAACAAACATAAATCAACGAAAAAATGCAATTTTATTGGAAAGATCATATTTTCATTTGGTCATTTTATTGTTTTGTGAGAATAGTAGATCTGTAAATAAATTAAAAGAAAAATGCAAAAAAACAATGTATATATATATATATATATATATATATATGTGAGAGAGAGAGAGAGAATTAAAATATTATACTAAAAGAAAAACTTTAAATTTGGTAAATTAAAAGTTATAAAAAAATAAATTTCATCAACTGGTAAAAATTTAAACTAGATTAATATAGATTGAAATTAATAAAATAGTACAAATCAACAAATTAATTGATTATTATTATAAATTAATCTGTTTAATATTCTAGTATATAAATATATATATATATATATATATATATATATATATTTATATATATATATATAATTACAAAATATATATATATCATTTTTATGAAAAGTGAAATATATAATTAAAAAAATATATGAAAAAAAAATAATTCTAATAAAAATATTTATAAAATATTAATAAAACATAAAGATATTATGTTTAATGGGTGGAAGGATTTACATCTCCTTCTAATGAGGTGATTTTTCCTCAAAGTTTCTATATCTATTTTAATTTAGGAAAATATTATTTCAGAATTATCATATTATATCATAATATACAACATTTTATGAATAAAAGGGATATATGCTATAATTATTGTTTTGAAAATAAAAAAAATAATTCTAAAAATAACATTTCCCAAATTCAAAACATCTATATATAAGAAGGATATTTCTAGTTTGTGTTCAAGTGCACACATTAATTACTTACTTCATGACAATGAGGTGGCTTCTTTTTATTAATAAGATTTTTTATACATACAAGGTTCATTATCATTAATAAATAAAAAATTTCACAATTCATGTTTTATTATAAGCTCTTGGACACAAATTCGAAAACCCATATAAAACTATGGATCGATTAAGTTCGGTACAACAACAAACCCTAACATTAAAGATCACACCATATTTTTTGTACTACGAGGCCGTGGGAGCTCTTGAAATTTGAGCTATAATTTCTTTTATCCTTTACATTAATTATAAAATTATTGACCTTTTTTAGTGTAATTTATCTCAAATTGAAAATATAATAATTAACCTTTTCGTCTCAGCACTACCTGTTTTACTTTCTTGATTGCTAGTAGTAATTCATGTCGACAGAATTGTATATAATAAGTTTCGAAACTAAAAGAATATTGCAACAAACTAATCATACATGAGTGATGAGCCTATAGTCTGGACTCTGGCTTAGTCAGCCTACGTTCGATGACTTTATTCCAGATTTCCAGTTCTCTAACTATATAAACCTAAAATCTACGCATGCAGCAGTAGTCTCACAACAAACGCCCACAACTTTAGGTATTTACATTGCTAAGCATATCTCACAAAGCAAGAAAAAAATGGCAACTCCCAAGTTGTTCATACTTTCAATAGTTCTTCTAGCTATCTCCTTTTCTACCATTACTCCAACCTCAGCAACTTCTCGTCGCCTCCAGGGGTTTTTCCCCCCTTTTTCACATTGGCATTTTCCATTGGGTAATTCATCTGGATCCGCAAATGGCACCGGTTTTCATTTCCCTAAGTTGTCATGGTTCCATTTCCCTAACTCTTCAAGTCCTGCCAGTCACGCATTTCCCAATCAGACTCCCCCAAAGAATTCTCATGACTCCGCTGCCGTCCCCACCCCCGCCAGCGACTCCCCTATCCTAAGCAGTGACTCTCCATAAATAGTTTTTGAATTTGCGTGGAGCTAGCTTGTTTACTATATATTTCGTTTTAATAAAAAATAAAATGTTTCAAAGAATTGGTATATAGTATGTGGAGCTTGTTAGTTCATTGTGGTCAGGACATGGCCTGTTGGCCAGCCAAGTATCTTATGCTATGTTTTCTGAATTGGGTAATTTTGTTTGAATTTTACATTATGAATGTTGTTGTATTGCCGTTGTTAATAATAAAAATATTGATTTGCTGCACAAATAAATTGTTATAAGGCTTACCTTAATAAATTGTCGAAGTTAAAGAAATTTCAATACCACATAAACAACAAAGTAATTAACTACTTTTAAACAAAGGGCACCTACTCTTCACTTGCAGGTCATGTGGATGTCATCAAAATTTGCTCCATTCGGTCTATATTAACGACTCGACCTTATACTGAGTATATAAGCTCTTGTAGCTAGAATTTATCAGTTTAATTTTTCTAAAACTCAAAGTAAAACAAACCAGAATTTGATGATCAGAAATTCAACTCCACTTCGATCAGTTACCCTATCATTACAAGAAATAGAGTCTTTTCCGACCGTCATAAATCCAGTCATAAATCCGACCAACTTTTTACTGGAGCTAAAACCGACCGTCGGGACCAATGATCGGAATAATTTTAAACCCGACCACTTAAACCGACCAATGTGTCTTGTGAAGCCCACATTGGTTCTAAATAATTGACTAACGGGCCTCGTCAGGCTAAACCGACCATTAAAACCGACCAATCTTATTATTGGACCCCACACTGATCCTAAAGAATAAAACCGACCATTCTTATTCGTGGAGCCCGCACTACTCCTAAAGAATTAAACCGACCAATTTTCCGACCATTACTTCCGACCGTAATTTTCTGCCTTTTCCACGTCAGACTAACCCGACCGTTTTGACGGTCGGGTTTGTTCGATACATAAATATACATTATATTTTTTATAATTCCCCGTTTTATTTTTATACCGTTATATCTCTACACCTCTCTCCAACTATCTCCTCTGATTTGCGACTCCCTCCTCTCTGGCAACTCATCTATCCCCTCCCCTCTCTCTCTCTCTCTCTCTCTCTCTCTCTCTGTTATATACGTACACACACGCACTGTATCTATATATTCGATTTGGGCTTTTAACTTTATGGATTTTTGAATTTTTGGCTAGTAAATTGATTTTCTATTTATGTATGTTCGATTATATGATTTTGTATGTTGGATTTCTTGGTTCGAATTATGTTTGATTATATGATTTTGTATGTTGAATTTCTTGGTTCGAATTTATGTTCGATATATGAGTTTGTATGTTGGATTTCTTAGTTCGATTATATGTATGTAGGCATTTTATGTAGTTAGGGATTTAATAAAGGTAGGAATTGATAGCTTGAATGCGAGAAATATACAATTTACATATTTCTCTTTTTTTGGATATATAGAAATGGATGGTCAAAGTTACCTCTTTCCACGTTTTATGCGCCTTGTCCATCCCAGCGGATGTACACTGCAAAATAAAATGGTATGAGTGATGGTCAATTAATGTATGCATTTGAATATATAGATATGTATGACACCTATTTTTTCCGCAGAGAATACCACCGCAGATTTTAACAGTTTTTGGAGCTGAGATGCCAGAAACAGTTATATTTGAGCTTCCTAATGGTCAGAAGACTTCGATCGAGAGGATGGGATTTTTAAAAACATAATGGAATTTTTTAAGAAATTTCGGAGCAACTATGGTATATGCGCCGTGTTTACCCACAAGGGCAACGGGATCTTTATGGTAAATGTTTTGAATGAATATCTGACAGAGGTTGAGTATGATCCCCCGACCTATGGTAATTTTTCTATCATTTATCCTTTGTTATATATATATATATATATATATATATATATATATATATATATATATATATATATATATATATATATAGCTATCAATTAGTAATTTACTTTACTTTCAATGAGTAATTGTTTTTTATTTTTAGATAAACTTACCATGGTTGGATGTAAGGCTTTTTCATTATGTAAGACTAAAGATTTAGCAGAGAGGGGTCTCGTAGTAAGTTCACATTATTTAATTTTAATGCATTATACGCAATACAATTTTCATCTTTTTGATATAATTTTGGTTGGTCATATACATATGTACAAATCCAGGCCCTCTCCCCGGCTTTTTTTAAGCGATTTGCTCATCTTCTACCTTCTAAATTACCGTTACTTTACCAAATGGCCATACCTTCATTGGATCTTACTCAACGGAAAGCAAGATTTCTGGCTTGAAGTTTTTTTAGGAGGGAGACATTATAGTGCTTACTTATCTTGGTGATGGGCGATTTGAAGCAATTTTATTTGGTCCAAGCCTCGTGGAGAAATCATTTTCTACATCAGCACCTAGTACGGGTATAAATTAATAGTCATGTTCTTAGATATTCCCTCTTTTCCCCTTTTTTATGTATTTGCCACTAATTAATTTTATAAAATTTGTAGATCCTATGTGTGGAAGTTCTATTAATGAATTCAAAATAGAAATTCGACCAACACATCACCTGGATTATTGCTATGGAATTGTAAGTTTTTGTTTGTTTTATATTAAAATTTTTATGATTTAATTATTTAGCAAAAAAAGATTTATGATTTTGCAGTTGTTTAACCTGTGATTAATGTGTAGGACCTACCAACAAAGTTTAAATCAGTGACGGAGAAGTGGCATCATGATGATGTCTTGGAAATTAAGGATGAGCTTAAGGAAGTGACGTGGCACTTACGAGTTAAGGAGACCGGTCGACGAATAAGAATTCATGATCAAGCTTGGGTGGGTTTTGCCAAAGCGTTAGGGCTAGAAGTTAGAGATGTTCTAGTCTTTACCGGGGGGCCTATTAATCCTAGGAAATTGAGTGTAATTTGTTGTTAGTCATAGAGGCATGCCTGTATACATCTAATAACAAGCCTAATTGTTTGTAATGCTTTGTATTACTTACATGACCCCTTAACTGGGGAACCCTCTAGTTGTAGAGTTTCTACTTGTTTCTAGTACCTGTAAAAGGCATCAAAATTCTATCTATGTAATTTTACAAATTAAATCATGAAATAATGCTTGAAAGAAGATCCAAAGATCATGCCTCAAGCTTGGAGAACAAGGCTGTAGAAATAAACACAGTTGGATTTTGAAGATTGAAGATTTGCCTATTTACTAATTCGAGAAGTATTTTGGTTCTATTCGAGAAGTCTAGCTTTCGAGAAGTCAGGGATTCGATATCTCAAAAGACACTATTCGATATCTCAGAAAGTTAACAAGTCAAAGCATCATTCGAGTTCTAAAAGAGTCAACAAGTCAAAGCTACATTCGATGTCTCAAGAACTCAGGAAGCTATTTGACATATCAAGGATTCCATAAGTTAAAAGCTCTATTCGATAAGTCAAGGATTCCTGAAGAAAAGACTAATTCGAGAAGTGATTCGATATGTCAATAATACAGTATTCGAGAACTCAGAGTTATCTAATAAGTTAATTCTAGTTCTCGAATCAATCACCTGGTTATTTCTCGAATGCATTCTTGTAGAAAAAATACCGAAGATTGTACAAGTCAGAAACCTGCAGCAAGACAAAACACTTTCAGGACTACAGTACTGTAAAGTGCTTTTGGAAAGTCTACAAGAAGCTTAGAGAGTTGTTATAGGAGACAAACTGCTAAAGAAGTTGATTTGAGTAGGTTAAAGAAAAAGTCAAATTACATGTTGCTTGGATGTTTACTCAAAAAGGGATAGACAAATTAGAAAGCAATTTTGTTTGTCATTATATTTGTAGTAAGTAGCTTGTACACATGTTCTATAAGTGTACAACCTCACTTCTCAAGAAGTAAGCAAGTGAGCAAAAATGAGTTTTCATACATTATCATAGATAACATCTCTTTGAGAAAACGAAGCTAAAAAGACCAATATTTGTATTCACAAATTGTAGCAAATCTTTTATCTAATACAACATTAGATTAAACTAAGTGATTGTGTTCTTATGTTTTTATTCCGCACTTACAAATTCTGTTAAACACAAACACAAACTTAGCTACACAAACATCAAACCGATTCAAACCTTCAAACAATCGTTCTTAAGATTCCTATTTGAAGAAAAGTTTGAAAATACATTCACCCCCCCTCTGTATTTTCTTGTGTGTGTATTCCATACTCAACAAGTGGTATCAAAGCAGGCTATTGATCAAAACAGGAAAAGATCATGAATACACCAAAGACAACAGGAACAGTGAAGGTCCTTAAGTTTGATAAAGACAACTAAAACCTCTGGAAGATCAAGATGATGTTGTTCATCAAAGCTGCTTACGCTCTATACCCTGAGATTCTCAAGAATGGTCCATTTGTTCCACAACAAGAGATTGCTGAGTCAACTGTTGGAACAATAACCATTCCAAGATCCTATGTTCCCAAAGAACCATCTAAATGGACAAACACAGAAAAAGAGAAGGTTGCTCTTGACAGCCATCTCATGCTGCTGATCATAGATTCAATGGAGCTGTCAATTTTTGGTAACATAGTTCGTGTACAACAATAAAAGAGATGTGGGATCACATTAGAATTTTGTATGAATGGACGGAGGAAGTTAGAGAAAACAGAAAACAGATACTGGTCACTCAGTATGAAGATTTCATTGCTCAGCCTAAAGAGAGCATCACTGAGATGTTTAAAAGATTTCACAAGCTGGTGACTGAGCTACAGATGAATGGAAAGGTTTACAGCACCAAGGAACTGAATATGAAGTTTCTACTCTCTTCACCAAACCATCTAGAGCAAAGAGTTATTTCTCTAAGAGAAAGAGATCTGAGCAGAGTTATATATGATGTGCTCTATGGTGTACTGAAGACTCATGAGCTTGAGCTACTTCAGAAGAGGGCTATCCAAGCCAACCAAGGCAGAAAGGTCAATACATCATGTGCCTTGATTGTCAACAAATCTATTCAAGACTTTGAAGCATCTACAAGTGAGCTGAGGATAGAAGAGATAATGGATGATGAACCTGAAGTTAAGGTGCCTAAAACTATTGAGGAAAAAGAAGAAGATGAGTTTTACACTCATGAGGAGTTAGATTCTATGGAAAACACTTCATATGCCTTCATGGCCAGAAAATTTCAAAATATCAGATTCAAGAGAAATAACCCTTCAAACCTAGACCTCAAAACCATTCATTCAACAAAAGCAAAGCACCTGTGAAGCCAAACAAGAATAAATTCAAAATTGGCTATGTGGATAGGTCATCTGTGAGATGTTATAGATGCAATGACCTAGGGCATTTTGCTAGTGAATGCAAGAAGCCTAAAAAGAAGGATAAGGAGTTTCTTGAGCTTGAAGCTACGTATGAGGCCCTTCTGAGAAAGAAAACACCAGGCAAGGCCTACATAGCTGAAGGGAAGTGTTGGGATGATACTGACAGTGATGAAGAAGAGCAAGAATTTCGCAACTATGCCTTGATGGCCAATTCCAAAAAAGAAACATCTTCATCAAACTCTCAGGTACCATCTCTCATTACTGTAGACATGTCTGTTTCTGAATACAAGATTATGATTGAATAATTATCTGTTGAGATGTTTAACATTCATACTAGTATGACTGTTGCTAATGAAGAGATTGTGAAATTGTCTACCAAAAATGAACTGTTAAACAAAAGAAATGAGGAACTTGAGCTAACTACTATGCAAGTAGAAAACCTTAAGAAAGAGGTTGAATATCTAGAAAATAAGGTTCTATGTGCTAGTCAGATTGAGAAGGCTCTTAGGGATGAGTTAGCTGAGAATGAACTCAAACTTAGAACTTTTAAGAACTCCTCTAGCCTATTGCAGTCCTATCATGAGATACATCAAGCAAATGCAAAGGCTTCTATTGGTTTTGACTATGACACTTTGAAAAAGAGGAAAGGCTGTGCTATCATTGAAGATGACAAAGGTGTTCATGATAATGTGCCTCGTGTTTCGAAAAATGCTAAGGCACCTATCTTTAAAGAGTCAACAATTGAAATTGATGAGGAATCCTTACTCATCAAGCAAATGTTGATTGATGAGGATGAAGCACAATCAAGTAAACAACCAGCACCCTCTAAGAGTGAATGTGTCAAAGTGACAACCAAGAAGCCTGTTGAAGTTGGACCTAAAACTGAGAAATCTGTTAAGTTTGAACCAGCTAGAAAGAATGAATCCGTAAAGAATATGGCTAAAAAGAAACAAAACAGAAATGTCAAACTAGGGATTAACAAAGATACCAACTATGCTTTTGTGCCTAATGCCCCTAGAAAAACTTGTCAAAACTATTTCAGTGCTAATCATTTGACTCATGCTTGTAAGCAACCTTTAGGTAGTGTACCTAAACCGTTCTATGATTGCTCTATGCCTTTAAGACATAGACATTCTCCATTCTGTGATAAATTTGACTGTATGTCATGCAACATTAATGTTATGACTAGCTGTTTCAATTTGAGAAGACAATTCATTGATGGTTGTATGAGTCACAATTCTCACACACACTACACAAGGTCAAAGTCTTCAAGTCCTCCTAAAGCTAGGAAGGTACCTCTGTCACCTAAGTCTGAAAACTCAAGTTCTAAGACTTCTAGTTGTGATAAGAAGACTAGCCCTAAGAAAGTTGATAAGCATGTTGTTTGTGATAAAAATGTTTCTATGCCAGGTGGACCCAAACTTGTTTGGGTACCAAAGAAAAAGTAATACATTTGTGTTTGCAGGTCAAAGAGAAAGAAAAGAAAGTCATTTGGGTGTTGGACAGTGGATACTCAAACCACATGACTGGTGATATGGCCCTATGGTTAATTTTGGAGATGACAACATTGGTAACACATTGGGATATGGCAAACTGAAAGTTGGTAATGTCATCATTGAAGATGTAGCACTGGTCAGAGGGCTCAAGCATAATCTACTGAGTGTTGGTCAGTTTACTGACAGGGGTTTCAAAGTGGATTTTGACAAGGATGAATGTTTGATCACTAACAAGAAGACTGGTGAACTTGCTCTATCTGAAGTAAAGAAAGGAAGCCTGTTTGTAGCCAATATGGATTCTGCAAGCAAGGATAAAATTTGTTTCTTTTACTCAAAGGCATCAAATGAAGATTGTTGGCTGTGGTATAAAAAGTTATCACACCTGAACTTTAAAGCCATTAACTCTTTAGTCAAAAGAGAGTTAGTGAAAGGCATGCCCACACTTGCATTCTGTCAAGAAGGAGTGTGTGAGGCTTGTCAAAAAGGAAAGATGAAATGGTCAAGCCATAAGTCAAAGACAATGACATCAATAACCAAGCCCCTGCAACTAATTCATATGGACTTGTTTGGGCCTGTCAATATTATGTCACTTGCAAGAAAGAAGTATGCCTTATTGATGGTTGATGACTTTACATGGTATACATGGGTGGAATTTCTATCATCAAAGGATGAGGCTCCACAAGTAATCATTGTGCATCTAAAGAAAGTTGATAAAGAAGAAAAGGCCAACAATGAAAGTGTGATTGCATTAAGAAGTGACAATGGAACAGAGTTCAGAAATGCCATGCTTGAAGCATTCTGTAAAGAGAATGGTATTTCACAACAATTCTCAACTCCCAGGACTCCACAACAAAATGGAGTTGTTGAGAGAAAGAATAGAACTCTAATAGAGGCTGCTAGAACAATGTTACTTGATGCAAAAATGCCTACATGTTTTTGGGTTGAGGCTGTGAGCACTGCATGCTATATTCAGAACAGAACTCTCATCAATAAAAACACTGGAAAGACACCTTACAATTTGATGACTGGAAAGAAGTCTACTCTTAAATATGTTCATGCTTTTGGAAGCAAATGCTTTGTGTTAAAGGATAATTCTGAATATGTTGGTAAGTTTGATGCAAAGGCATTTGAAGGAATATTTCTTGGCTATTCGTTGGAGAGAACAGCTTACAAGGTTTATGTCATCAGTCAAAAGAAGGTTATGGAAAGCACATATGTGACTTTTGATGATAATAAAGTACCTGGTCTAGAAGAAGACAATGATGAAGGTAAAGATCCATTGAGATTTGAAAATGTGGATGATTTTGATGAAGAGATTGAAACTGAAGTTGAGATTTTAGCTCAACAAACTCCAGTGAATGATGAAGCAAGAGAAGAGTCTGTGCCAATCAACAATGAAGATACAAGCATCCAAGACACACCTGTGAATGAAAGCAACATCAAGCTTGAGAAATCAAACTGAGCATTCAAGAAAATTGGATAGATCACATACTGCAGATCAAATTATTGGAGATCCAAATGCAGGAGTGAGAACAAGGAGGGCAACTCAAAATGAGTGTCTCTATGGCTATTTTCTGTCCCAAGTTGAACCTAAAAATATTGATGATGCACTGTTGGATCCTGACTGGATTATTACCATGCAAGAAGAGATAAATCAATTTGAGGGAAACAAAGTATGGGAATTAGTGCCTGCACCAACAGACAGAACCATTGTGGGAACAAAATGGGTTCTGAAAAATAAGATGGATGAAGATGGTGTGATAGTAAGAAACAAAGCAAGGTTGGTTACAAAAGGTTACTCTCAACAGGAAGGTATTGATTATGATGAGACATTTGCTCCTGTTGCTAGGTTGGAAGCCATCAGAATCTTCTTGGCATTTGCTGCACATTCAAACTTTAAAGTTTATCAAATGGATGTCAAGAGTACATTTCTGAATGAAGAGTTGGAGGAAGAAGTATATGTGCAACAACCACCTGGCTTTGAGGATTCATATTTCCCAAACTTTGTCTACACATTGCTTAAAGCATTGTATGGGCTTAATCAGGCTCCAAGGGCATGGTATGACACATTGTCACAATTTCTACTTGAAAATCAATTCACTAAAGGCACTTTGGACAAGACACTGTTTTACAAGAAACATGGTAATGATATTATCCTAGTTCAAATCTATGTGGATGATATCATATTTGGTTCTACAAATGAGAAGCTGTGTAAGAAATTCTCTAAGCTCATGCAAAGCAGATATGAGATGAGCATGATGGGAGAGTTGACATTCTTTCTTGAATTGCAAGTTAGTCAAAGGAAGGATGGTATCTTTATCAGTCAACCAACTACATCAAAGATCTATTGAATAAGTTTGATTTGCAAGATAGCTCACCTGCAAAGACACCCATGACCACTGCCACTAAATTGGATGAAGATGCTAAGGGCAAGAAAGTATATATCTCAGTTTATAGAGGCATGGTTGGTTCTCTACTCTATCTCACTATAAGTAGGCAAGACATCATGTCTGCTACATGTCTGTGTGCAAGGTTTCAATCAAATCCAAAGGAATCACATATGATTGCTATCAAAAGAATCTTTAGATATCTGAAGGGCACTCCAAACTTGGGTTTATGGTATCCTAAGGACACAGGGTTCAATCTGGTTGGTTATTCTGATGCTGATTATGCTGGATGTAGAGTGGATAGGAAAAGCACCTCAAGTAGCTGCCAGTTTCTTGGACAAAGGTTAGTCTCTTGGTATAGCAAGAAACAACAATCTATGTCAACTTCCACAGCTGAGGCTGAATACATAGCTTCTGGAAGTTGTTGTGCTCAAGTGCTTTGGATTAGAAACCAACTTAGAGACTATGGACTTGTGTTGAAAAAGATTCCTATCATGTGTGACAACACAAGTACAATCTCTATAGTTGCAAATCCTGTCAATCATTCTAGAACAAAGCACATTTACATCAGATATCATTTTATAAGTGAACATGCAACTAATGGAACCATTGAGTTGCATTATGTTTCCACAGATAAACAATTAGCTGGTATATTCACTAAGCCATTGGATGAAGCCACCTTCACAAGGTTGGTTAGTGAGATTGGAATGCTGAATTCTTCAGAATCTGGCTAAGTGAAAATATCAACTAAATTGTTGCAACAGTAAACACTTATTTTATCTAAATGCTCAATATTTTTGAAGTAAGTGTTGGCTGAAATGTGATTTATAAATATTTTAACTCTGCTGCATATGTTCAAAAATCATATTTTATTAGCTTGAAATTTCTATGAAATTTTTAAAAAATCACTATTTAATTTGATAGGATATTCTTCATTCAATATTTCTGGTGAATTTTGAAAGATAGTGAAAATTGAATTCTATGAGTGAAAAGGATAATTCGATAAGTCAGACTTCTCTAATGATTCAAGTTGTGTTACTGCTCGACTTCTCGAATATGCTATTAGAGTTCTCTAATGCTCGAGTTCTCGAATAACATACTTTGAGTTCTCGAATCATTTTAAAAGGCTAATTTATCGCTGAATTTCAACCGTTTTTTGGATTTTTATCTAAAATTTTAATTCACTAATAAAAACATATTTTATTCAATTCTAAATTGGATAAACTGCCATCTGTGGGTTACTACCAACTTGAGTTATCGAATAAGCCATTCTTGACATATCGAATAGTTGTTTTACACTTCTCGAATGCCTGACTTGTCGATACAAAACATTTATCTAATCGACAATTCAAGTGTTTCATACTTGTACAATTCCACAACTATTCAATTCATTTCATTCGGTTTCTCAAGCATATCATTATCAAAATCTCTGAAACCTTAACTGTATAAAGCTAAATTTATTCTTCAACCCTCAACTTCTTTTCTCTCTAATCTCTTACACATTGAAAAAATGAAATTCAACACCAAATTCATCGCTCTTTCAAGTAATGTCGAAGCTCCAAATGCTAATTACAAGTGTTGTATAAAATGGATGTTTGAATCCTATATCAAGGGAGCACTTACGGCCAACCCAACTCTGTATCTAGACATTCTAGAATAATTTTTGAGTACTGCAATTACTGAAACTTTTGCTCTTGAAGATGGCAGCTTGGGCTGTGTCATAAATTGCAAAGTTCTGGGTAAAGAGTTCAACATCACCTCTGAGGATATGAGCAAGGCCTTGGATCTTTACCAGGATGAATATAACAATCTAGTAAAAGATGATCAACTGGTGGAGTTCTTTGAATTTATAAGATACTCAGATACTATCAAGGTTGGAAACTTCAATAGAAAGCACCTAAGAAAAGAATGGAGCTATGTGTTTGCAACACTCCTACAAGTATTCAGTGGAAGGAAGTCCATCTATGACCAAGTGAATGCACCTGTTCAACAGATAGGGTACTCATTGGCTTATGACAGAAAGATAGATGTTGAAAAGCTCATAATGCAGGAGCTCTATTGAAAACTTGGTAAGAACACAACCAAAAGAGGTAATGATATTTTCTCCCCCAGGTTTATTCAGTCTGTTCTTAATTACTTAGATAAAAACTTGATTGAGTTATGGCTTAGATAAAACAAGAATAGGCTATCCTAAGTGCATGACCAAACTCATTTTTGGTAATTTGGATACTAGGAATGATGTGGATGTGAGACTTGTAATAACTCCTTATATGCAGAGGTTATTTGAGTCTTACCCTTACAACATGCCAACATTTGCAACAAAATCTGAGTTAGCACAGGCCAAGCTAGTAGTACAAAAAACTAACCTAGGCCCTGCTAACCAACCCCTTCAACCAAACACATTACCAAACAATGAGCCAACTGCGTCATCCTCTCAACAGGGTGATGTTAGTAAAAAGGAGAAGAAGAGAAAACAGGTTGTTTCTGAACCTTTGAACATCTTAACTGAAGCTGCTTTAGCTGTGGAAATAGGCTTAGGAAGTGAGGCACCTGAGTCACTCTTATAGAGGCCAAAGAGGAAGAAATCTAAGAAATCCACCTCTTCAGTCACTCAAATGGCTGAAGTTATAAAATCAGGGGCAAACAGCTCACTAGATGTGCCCTCTCAACAGGGTACATCTATAGAATCAAGCATTCTCCCTAATGCACCTTCTTGTATAGAGTCTGTACATGGGAGTGATAAGGCTGGCACAACACTGAGTGGAGAGCACATCACACTTGAAACTCCCTCTATTTCTTAGGGGGAGTTGCCAAAAGTCATTCTCAAAGACACTTCTCTTCCAGAGTCTACAACTAAAATTTCTTTGCAGCCTGCAACTCAAGTAATCGAGGAGCAAGGCATTGATCACCAAGAATTTTCTCCACTTGGTGAGCCAATGGATTCAAATGACTTAGTGCAAGACACTATGTTTACCACCCAGGACCTACATTTAGATGGTGAGGGAATGCATGCTGGGGCATCTCCTAATGACACCATCAAACATACAGAGGCTTCACTAGTTTTCACTAGAGACTCTGTGCCTATGTCATCTACTGTTGTAACTCATCCCACTTCTATGGAGACAATAGTAGTAGAGTCATTCCATCCGGTTACACAAGTTGCATCTGTAATTGAGGAGTCTAGCTTGCCTAGCTCTAGCTCTGACTTTTTGTCACAATGGCTGAAGCCTGTGCAACATGATAGTGCTTCAGGATTAGGGTTTGTTCCACACCAATTGACAGTTGAAGCTCTACAAAGTCTTCATGTGGATCAGATTCCTGAGTTTATAAAAATAGCTCAAAACCTTGTCACCTCCAACCTTCCAAATCCAGACTATGAGGCAATTCTGCTATGTCACAGAGAAGATGTGGAGGCTCAAAGGGAGAAAATAGTAGATGAAGCTGAAAGGGATGGCAATGTGGATGCTTGGTTACAAGGGATAGGGAGTGTAACATTGAAGGAAGCTCTTCAATATCTGAGAGAAGAATACATCACTTCACTGGGGTCAAATGCCAAATCTCTAACCCCTGTTGAAGTGTACGAAGCTATAAATGATGCATATAATGGAAGCTTGAAGGCTACTCACTACCTTGGCAAAGGAGTTAAAACAGAAATAGATGAAGTGTGCAAAGCCACGGCAATGGTAGTGAGTGAGGTCAAGACTGAGTTCTCCACAAAATTCCCCTCTCTGGAGTCTTTCTTCAAAATTGTCAAAGAGTGCAGAACCACATGCACATCTCTGGATAATCACCTTCCAATGGTTCAAGATTCTCTCAATAAACTTACCACTCAAGTGCAAAATCTATCTTCTCAAACAACTGATGCCAATGCACAAATCAGAGTTCTTTTTTCCAATCAGTATGGGATAAGCTAGTGCCTGATGTCCCTATACATGACATGAAGAAGTTTGAGGTAGAAAGACTCAAGGAGTAATCATTATCTGGTTTCAAGGCTAAACAATTGTTGACTAAAGTAAACAGCTTGGAAACAAAAGTGGTTTCTCTCAGAAAATTCAATGTTGAGCTCAATGATTCTGTTGCCATTGTAAATGAAAATTTGGACACTCAAGCAACTACTACTACTGAGATTCTTCTTCACCAACAACAGATGATTTCTGCCATGATGCAACACATGGGAGTTCCTCAACCAGCAAACCTGTCCACTACTCCACAACCACCAGCCTCTACTTCAAACCCAAGGGCCCCATCAAAGACACCTGTGTCTGAGAACAAGCCTAAGGAGGAGAAGGGTATTGTCAACTCTGACAAACCAAAACCTACAAAATCTAAACCTCAAGTTCAA
The DNA here is from genome assembly GCA_036435485.1 of Saposhnikovia divaricata. Classification (NCBI taxonomy): domain Eukaryota; kingdom Viridiplantae; phylum Streptophyta; class Magnoliopsida; order Apiales; family Apiaceae; genus Saposhnikovia; species Saposhnikovia divaricata. Next base: position 136,736,473 of record CM071598.1, read on the forward strand.
ACCAGAGGAAAAGGCAAAACCAAAGTCACTGAGTACTTGAAGATTTTAAGGATTCACCTATAATTGAAGAACTCAATGCTATGTTGGAAATCTTGGAGGCAATGAAAGAAAACAAAAAGAAGGCAGAAGAAAAGGAACAGGAGAAACTGAATGAATATCTAGCTAAATCTGAAGGGAAAAATGCTAAAGGCACTGGATAATCTTCAACTGTAAGAATGTCTACTTTTTGTATTCAAGATTCAATCATTTGTATACCTGAACTGTTAATGACTTATCTTTATGTATGTTAGGCCTGTTATCAGACATGAAATTGTGACGAAGGGTTTTACTCACAATTTAAGGGAGATTGTTAGTCATAGAGGCATGCCTGTATACATCTAATAACAAGCCTAATTGTTTGTAATGCTTTGCATTACTTACATGACCCCTTAACTGGGGAACCCTCTAGTTGTAGAGTTTCTACTTGTTTCTATTACCTGTAAAAGGCATCAAAATTCTATCTGTGCAATTGTACAAAATAAGTCATGAAATAATGCTTAAAAGAAGATCCAGAGATCATGTCTCAAGCTTGGAGAACAAGGCTGTAAAAATAAACACAGTTGGATTTTGAAGATTGAAGATTTGCCTAATTACTAATTCGAGAAGTATTTTGGTTCTATTCGAGAAGTCTAGCTTACGAGAAGTCAGGGATTCGATATCTCAAAAGACGCTGTTCGATATCTCAGAAAGTCAACAAGTCAAAGCATCATTCGAGTTCTCAAAGAGTCAACAAGTCAAAGCTACATTCGATATCTCAAGAACTCAGGAATCTATTTGACATATCAAGGATTCCATAAGTTAAAAGCTCTATTCGATAAGTCAAGGATTCCTGAAGAAAAGACTGATTTGAGAAGTGATTCGATATGTCAATAATACAGTATTCGAGAACTCAGAGTTATCTAATAAGTTAATTCTAGTTCTTGAATCAATCACCTGGTTATTTCTCGAATGCATTCTTGTAGAAAAAATACCGAAGATTGTACAAGTCAGAAACCTGCAGCAAGACAAAACACTTTCAGGACTACAGTACTGTAAAGTGCTTTTGGAAAGTCTACAAGAAGCTTAGAGAGTTGTTATAGGAGACAAGCTGCTAAAGAAGTGGATTTGAGTAGGTTAAAGAAAAAGTCAAATTACATGTTGCTTGGATGTTTACTCAAAAAGGGATAGACAAATTAGAAAGCAATTTTGTTTGTCATTACATTTGTAGTAAGTAGCTTGTACACATGTTCTATAAGTGTACAACCTCACTTCTCAAGAAGTAAGCAAGTGAGCAAAAATGAGTTTTCATACATTATCATAGATAACATCTCTTTGAGAAAACGAAGCTAAAAATACCAATATTTGTATTCACAGATTGTAGCAAATCTTTTATCTAATACAACATTAGATTAAAGTAAGTGATTGTGTTCTTATGTTTTTATTCCGCACTTACAAATTCTGTTAAACACAAACACACACTTAGCAACACAAACATCAAACAGATTCAAACCTTCAAACAATCGTTCTTAATATTCCTATTTGAAGAAAAGTTTGAAAATACATTCACCCCCCTCTGTATTTTCTTGTGTTTGTATTCCATACTCAACAAGTGGTATCAAAGCAGGATATTGATCAAAACAGGAAAAGATCATGAATGCATTCCCGAATGCATTCTTGAAGACAAAATACTAAAGATTGTACAAGTCAGAAACCTACAGCAAGTCAAAACACTTTCAGGACCACAGTACTGTAAAGTGCTTTTGGAAAGTTTACAAGAAGCTTAGTGTAAGAACCCCAAATTTTGGATATAATTAAAAAAAATTTATTATGTACTGAGGTAATGGTGAATAGTGATTACGACTACGATGTAACGATTGAGATAATGAATGGAAGGAATAGATTTGGATTCAAATGTTTATATGCCATGAAGAATACTATTGGTTGACACTTTAGATAAGAATTATCTATCTCCTGGGGAATTGAGATTTGATAATTCTAAAGGAGAAGATTATTCTTATGTCATCCAAATCGATATCTGTTATTGGTCCAGTGGGTCCGTAAAAAGGTTAAGGAACGATCGAAAGAGATCAGGGACAATTGTACAACCCCTAAGAGGATGAGTAAAGAAAAAATAATGAATAGTGTTTTTGGTGGAAATGAGAATATTATGAGACGACAATATATAGAAGTATTCGGAACGGATTTCCGAGTTCGTATTAGTGATCCAGGGGGAAAATAAGTGTATGTAAAAGCTGTCGGATTCTGAAAAACCGCACTTTTATTTTCTCCGAGAGTTCCCTGGACACTGATAGACTTAAGAATTTAACGAAGGGATTTAAGGAATATAATATTAAGAAGATTCCCGGTAAACCCTAATTAGAAATCCGTGAAATATTCCTACGAACGATCAATCGAAACGAGCAATAACCGGACAAAGAAATAAGCGGAGAGCCAAGATGCAAGCATGTGCAAGTGGATAAGACCAAGTAACTAAGTTAGTCACCAAGTAACTAGCATCATTAGCAACCAAACCAAACTAGTTACAAGATTACATCATCTACACCACAAGATCAAGACACATGGCTCAAGGTGATGCATGCAATGACCAAAGCACTTTAATAAAGTAGCTTTAGCAAGATATTATCTCAATTATTCACTTTATGCAAGAAACCAAGCAAGCAAAAAAGGAAAAACAACCAACTTCATCACTTTCTCTCAAACTGCCCAGCAGGAACATCAAGGAAAGAAAAATTCATATCTCCATTTCTGTCCATGATAAAATCACCAAATTTTAACCATAGTCTCTCCACTCCATGGATAATATTTGCTCAAAATTTCATGGCTAACAAAGTAGTATAGCCTAGTCAAATCCATGCTCAAAGTTGGGGAAACAAATCTGCCCAGTTTCTGTCCAGTGGAAAAAGAGGCCTCAAAACCCTAGCTAGGAAGTTTCAAATCTGATGATCTAGGACTCAAAACAAAGATTATGAAGAGGCCAAGATGTGGTAAAAATTTGAGAGCTAAATTCTTATTTTTCAATTTTCTATGATTTTTACAAGTTTAGGATGAATAGTAACTTCCAAGAACTAATCTTTGATTTCTAGGGCTGAGCAAAACCGAACCGAAACCGAAAAACCGAACCGAACCGTGCAAATTCGGTTCGGTTCTAATTTTTTGAAAATTCGGTTTATTCGGTCCGGACCGAATAGACCGAAATAAAAATCGGTTCGGTTCGGTTCTTTGAAAAATATTTCGGTCCGGACCGAATAGACCGAATAGTCCGAATAATATATACTTTAATTTTTATATTTATGTTATGTACATTTTATATATATCTTATAAAATATAATTATGTTATCTAATTTGTAAATTCTAATTATATCTATATTGGTGAAATAGTGGTGATTAATTGATTATTATTTTTGTGATAAATCATGAATTTTTAGCTTTATTTATAATATAGGTTTTTTTTGAAAAAAAAAAATTCGGTTTTTTCGGTCCGGACCGAACCGAACCGAATTATTTCGGTTCGGTCCGGTTTGGTCCATGATTAAACTTCGGTCCAGAAAAAAAATGACATTTCAGTTTTCGGTTTATTCGGTCCGGTTCTGGACCGAACCGACCGAATGCTCAGCCCTATTGATTTCTTGTTTTCTTTGGTTGATCCAAGCTTTGTTAAGGCTATACAAGGACTAGATCAAGCTTAGTAAGGCCAGTACATACTCCAAGGAAGGTAATCATCTCAAGAAACCCTAGCTCTTACTTTAAGTTTTGATGATTATTGGATGATTTTGAGATTAGTTATGAAATGGTGTATTATGAGCATGATTATGAAATTAGCTTTATTGATCTAAGAGATATAATGAATATGATGGTGAAGTATGATATTTCTGGATTTGTTGAGATAAGAATCATGTGTATAAGATGTATGTATACCCGGTGTGGCTTGGTGATTGTTGTAACAATTTGGAAACGTCCGATTTATAGCCGTCGTAATGCCCGATTTTCGTTAACCTCTAGAAAACCGTGCATAACAGTTATGATGAGTTTCTGGCCTTGATGAATAAATGACATGCCCTTGTAGATCTCGAGCCATAGATCGTCTTGGCGTAAGAATCGAAACATTCCGACTTACGGTTTAGGAGTTATGATCAAATTAGAAAAATTGGTTCGGAACCGTAAGTAAAAGTTCGTAACTTCAATTGAACCCTCGTAAAGCATGTTACTCAGTGGCGAATCTTGGTAAATAAATACTAGGGGTCATAAGGAAGATATGAAAGATAACCACATATCAAACGGATCGTTTTCCGATTTTATAAAAATTTTGGAATCAAAGTTAAACGCGAACGAACCCCTAAAAACCCGCTTGGTTATAACTTTGGTAAAACACTTAGAAAACGAACGATAAAACTCGAGGTATAATCTCGGTTCGTAATCGATCGACTTTAGAACTTATACGAATTAAGTATATACCGAGTGAGGGTATGATGACATGTCGTAATAACGAACAAATGTCGGATCGTATCACTAATAAAAAGAGTTACACTAAAAGGTGTATAACGAGATAATTCGAAAACGTGTTTCGATTTAAGTGAAGTTTATACCTAGACTTTTGAAACGTGTTAAGTGGTTAATCTCGAATGTTCTGATTGTTTATAGATCATCGAGCAGATCCAGGACACGCTATCTCCACCCACACCCGATTACCAGGCAAGTGTTAAAAACTTTGAACCTGTTGTTGTGATAATATATATATATGTGATTGCCATTTTACATATGCCATAGCATGCATGCCTATTGTCAAATTATATTATGATACCTGTTCCCTGAATTGATATTGGCTTATAGACTAGATACGTATTATCAGTTATAAGCCGGATTGTTTTGATAAGACCCTTAGCGAAGGGCATATGATATTCATTCTTAAGTATAGAGCGGGAGTCGGTATTTTGAGATATAGATAGTCGTGGAAACCCGGAGGGATTCCAACTGCAGATTATTATTAATTTTAAGGAATGTTATTATTAAACGTTATTTATATTTCCATAAAGTATCAATTACTTGGAAATATTTCGAGGAATGTTATTCGAGTATTATCTCAGTCGAGAGATATTAAATGAATGTTAGTTTCGAATATTCATTTAGAGTTGATTATTAAATGAATATTATTTTGATATTCATTAGAATGTTATTTATTAAATGAATATTACTTTCGAATATTCATTTAAGGTCTATGTACTTGATGAATATTATTTTAAAATATTCATTGGAAATTCACTTAAGGAATATTATTTCGATTATTCCTTTAAGGTTTTGATTACTAAAAGAATATTATTTGGATATTCATTTAGAAGATTATTTATTAAATGAATATTATTTTCAAATATTCATTTAAAGTTTGACTCATTTATTGAATATTATTTTAAATACTTATTGGAGTCTAATTATTAATGAATATTATTTTGAATGTTCATTTAAGGAGTGATTTATTTAGTGCATAATTCTATATATTCATTCGAGGATTACTTACGAGCAATATTATGATTTAATAATTTTCCGTAATTATTATTGAGTTAATAAATATTCTTGGAATATTTATTTAATTCTTTTAAATTTTTTTTAAAATGATTTATATTATTTGAAGATTATCTTTCACCTCCAAATATTATTTAAAATATTTCGGAGTCCTATGATTAATATTATATTAAGAAAGGTCCTCAAGATTCCATTCTTCACTCGAATCTATCTCTTAAATTATAAGGGCACCTTACTTGAGAAAGGTTATTTATCTTGTGGATTTCCCGGTCATAATTTATCCTTTTCACTCGCAACTTGGTTGCTATGGACTCATTAAGCCTGTGTGTACCTTCTCATCATTCGAGGGGTAAGATTGTTGGAACAAGTTGATATCCATTAACAAGCAAAAGCTTGGGAAATGTTGGTGAATTTTCCTTTCCAACTAGATACGACTACTTTGTGGAGTCTTATCAACAAGTATTTCACTGGGGGAAGGGAGGACAAACTCTACGTTTCAATGCTGTGGATTTATTCGAACTAGGAATCGTGTGTAAGAGGCCGAGTCGCACGGTCCATCACAAGGCCTAACCATTGGCCAGGGAGTTACTATTAAAGGCAATCGACAAGTGGAGCCGTCAGTTCTTCCTTTTACCGGTAGTAAACTATATTGGGCTGTACCATCCCCGACTGATCATCAGGGAGTGGGACAGCTGGCGCGTGATAACTCTAGTATTGGTTCATCTCCCAAATTGGGAATTCCCTGCAACACGTATCGAAGAGACTTCTTTCAGGTTGACGGTGTCTTCCGCAACACGTATCGAAGAGACTTCTTTCAGGTTGTAGGACTTCAAAAAATGTTAATAACTGGGATTGCAATATTTTCCTTGCAAGTTCCTCTTTATATGATAAATGATAATATCTGGCTTATCTTTGACATAGCAGATATTCCCACCTATATATGCATTTTGAGTTACCTCGTAACTTCATCGTTCATGTTATTCTGGCATCATTTCCGTAAATGCATGGCATATGATTTGAAAGATACTTTTGAACTATTATATATTATCGTTCAGTTAAATATTATTGTTGGTGGGCTATTGCTCACCCTTGCCTTATTATTATATCACAACAACAGCTAGACCAGATGACTCGCACAAGGCGCACTCAACGCTGGCGGGGACGATGAGACTACCAGAGCCGAAGAGAAAGCTATTGGTAGGATAGATTCATTCTTTCAGTACCAAATATATGGGCTGGTATGACTTATGATAATGGATGGCAAAGAGTATGTATTCACATTGTAATTCTTTTTGGATTGTAAGAACTCATAATGTGCTTAATAAAATTTGGTAGTTACTCTGATTTCATCACTGGGACTATAACGGGTGTGTTCTATGTTGTTGTTTTGGGTCACAAGGTTGTAATTTAATATTTATGTTAAGTTTGTGGATGGGAATTGAGATCGTAACGACCAGATCCCTGACCCCGGATCTGGGGGTGTTACACTTAGAGAGCTGTTACAGGAGACAAGCTGCTAAAGAAGTGGATCTGAGCAGGTTAAAGAAAAGTCAAATTACATGTTGCTTGGATGTTTACTCAAAAAGGGAAAGACAAATTAGAAAGCAATTTTGTTTTTCATTACATTTGTAGTAAGTAGGCTGTACACATGTTCTATAAGTGTACAACCTCACTTCTCAAGATGTAAGCAAGCAAGCAAAAATGAGTTTTCATACATTATCATAGATAACATCTCTCTGAAAAAATGAAGATGAGAATACCAATATTTGTATTCACAGATTGTAGCAAATCTTTTATCTAATACAACATTAGATTAAAGTAAGTGATTGTGTTCTTATGTTTTTATTCCGCACTTACAAATTCTGTTAAACAGAAACACACACTTAGCTACATAAACATCAAACAAGATTCAAACCTTCAAACAATCGTTCTTAAGATTCCTATTTGAAGAAAAGTTTGAAAATACATTCACCCCCCTCTGTATTTTTTTGTGTGTGTATTCCATACTCAACATTTGCTACAAGAAAAATGGTCCAGATGTGATGGACATTGATGTATGATGACTTTTGGTCCGATTCGATGACTGTGTACCTTAAAAACTATGGTTTGGATTTGTAGACTTTAGATTTGGATTCGATGGATGTAGACATTTGTAGAAAACTATGGTTTAAAGATCTTTTGTTGAAAACTATGATTTCATATATTTAAAGATCTTACGGAAATTTTAATGTTTTATTGATTCTTAATATACTGGATACTGGATGGATGGATAGATAGATTTGTAGGATTTATTTTATGGATGGATTGATTTTATTACGTTGATTGTGTTATTGGTACAACTGGTAATCAAAACTGCTGTGGGAAAAAACAATGTAGGCTTAAACCGACCGAATAATTCGACTGAAGGTCCTAAACCGACCATTTTTGACTATTACATCCCCAGTAAACCCGACCGTATTCATAATACAGTGGTTGGTTGAAAGTAGTCGGTTTAAAAGCTCTCTGATAAAAAATCGACGATTGTGGTCAATACCTAAACCGACCAATTAAGACGACCATACGGGTCGAATTTATCCCTGCATTAAATGTTCCCACCTACCTCTGCACCGTTTGCTGACAAAAGGTGATATAATTTTATTAAACCCGATCGTTATGGTAGGATATATTCCTGACCCTAATTCTATCTTTACTCCGCTTTTTCTTCACTTCTTCATTTATTGTTTTCTTGGAGAACATTGAAAGCTTTGTTGAGATAAGTGGTTGGAGAGAAACTTTTTTTAAGGTGAAAATCTTGGAGAACATTGAAAGCTCATTAATGGTATGTTATAAATTCATGTTTATATTTATTTTTGTTTTACTTTTTTTATTCATTTCTGAATATATATATATACATGTTTGTACATATTATATTTGTGAATACATACATGTTTTTTATTCTTTAATTATGAATAGAAAATGGTTTTAGTTTGGTGGTAACAAGAGTTTGCATTTTTATTTAATTTATCTTAATTGTGTGAAATGTGAATATATTTTTTTGTTGATTTGTAGTTATGTGAAAAATGTATTATGAAATTGATATATATATATATATATATAGATGTCAAATCGTGATTGGATAAACCGACGTGTGGAAAATAATGTACTTTCATCAAGTAATGAATACTGGGATGGTGTGAAAGAATTTTGGGAGTTTGTGCATAAAAATGGGATGAAGGGCGAAAAAATATTATGTCCGTGTAACAAATGTAAAAATGCGTTGTGGGCGAAAGTTGAAAGTGTTGAACTTCACTTATATAAAAATGGTATTATGGAACATTATAAATATGGACTTTACATGGTGAAAAAAGAGAAGTTGTCAAAAAGAAAAAATGTAAGCATACCTCGGAAAAGATTGTTGAGGAAGAGATTGTTGAACAACCTTTTGATTTAAATGCATTATTATGAGATATTAGTGGTAAAATCATGGTGATGCGAGTAATAGTAACGTTGAAGAACCACCAAATGCATATTCTTCTCAATTTTACAAGGATGTTAAAGATTCGGGAGCTCCAATTTATCTGGGTAACACAACTTTTACAAGAATGTCATTGACCACCCGATTGTTACATTTTAAAAATATGGCACAATGCTCTGAAAAGTCTTTGATTCTTTACTTGCATTGCTTGGTGAAGTTCTTCCTAAGAACCATAATTTACCGAATTCTTATTACATTATGAAAACAATGATGAAGAAGTTAACTTTGGGATATGAGAAAATTGATGTATGTGAGAATGATTGTATGTTGTACTACGGTGATGATGAGAACAAGATTGTTTGTGATATTTTTGGTAAAATTCGTTACAAAGGTAAAAAGAAAAATGGAAGAGGGATACCGAACAAGGTCTTGAGATATTTTCCACTTATCCCTCGTCTACAAAGATTGTATATGTCAGATCATACCGCTAAACACATGACATGGTACAAAAAAGGGAAACAAAGCCGGGAGAACTTATTCACCCTACAGACGAAGATGAGTGGAAAGAATTTGATCGTCGTTATCCAAGATTTGCAAAGGAGAGTAGGAATATCCGTCTTAGACTTGCAACCGATGGCTTTTGCCCTTTTAGCAATTCCGGCAAAAAGGTGTACTCGATCGGAAATGACTCTGTTTCTTGTAGTGTATTATGTAGTTATAATTATGTTTTGAATTTTCTTCTTTAATGATGCGAATATCCATTCTTGTACATATTGCTGATTATTGTTAGAATATAAAATAATTATCCAGTTGGGCCTTCCTCTAAAATTTTAAGATTATGTGATCCACTCTTTGATCCAAAAATGGGATTTCGAGTGAGGGGGAATGTAAAAATATTAGCGTAAGATCCATTTTGGGGCCAACCTCTAAGGTGTTAGAGGAAAGGCCAACCGGATCTTTATATTATATTGTAACAATTATATATAAGTTTACAGATTAAATAATTACCGGAAAATAATTTAATTTGGAAAACATGTTTTTTGGAAAATATTCATGTTTAATTTAGTTGTTTTCCAAAATATAAAGAGTAATATTAGGGGTACAAAATTGTGTAAAAAAATAGTTACAAAATGATGTGGCAGAGGTGATGTTACAGAAATGAATGTTTTTATTGGTTAATATTGGTATGAATGCAGAGGGTCATTATATTTAATTGAGTTATAAAAAAATTAGATTAAGACACGTGTTATTTTGTAAAAGTTTTTTTTACCCAATATGATACTTTTTCAGTTTTCTTTCTTAAAATATATGTCCTTTTAATTTTCTACACGTATTCACTACAAGAAACAGAGTCATTTTCGACCCATTCAACGATCGGATTTAGTATAGTAACGGTCGGTTTTGACTTTTACAGTCGATTTTAATTGGTCGGGTTAAACCTAGTCGGATTTGTACAATAACGGTCGGTTTTATCGTTGACTTCCATTGACCAAGGAATGGCTTTTAGCGCCACATGTCATGGGCCCCACATGATGTGGCGGGCCCACAACAGTGACATGTCAGTGACACGTAGGCGGGATCCACTGACGTGGCGGCCCCACTTCAGTGCCACGTCACTGCCCACGTATTTAGACCTGTTTTGGTCGGTTTTAAAGGTCGGGTTAGTATCCGACCATAATGGTCGGATTTATTCCAGAGAGCAATTAATCCGACCAAAACAATTATGAGAGTGGTCGGGTTCTACATAAAATGAATCTTAAATATTGGTCGGTTTTAACTGGTCGGTTTAATCGCCGACCACAGTGGTCGGATTTTGATCAGAGGGATTGTAATCCGACCAAATATAACCGACCATCCCAATTATGACTTCGGTCGGTATAACATGAAGACGGTCGGGTTTATTCATAATTCGGTCGGTTTGCTGGGCACACGAATGGTCAAAAACGGTCGGTTTTAGTTACTTAGTCGGATTAAATGGTCGGTTTTAGTCTGCAATTTATTTTTTTTAGCTGCAGTTCTGGTTCCCCTGTGCAATATTACCTATAAGATTGAAACAAAAGCAGTACCAACAAAACAAGTACATAGCAACCATCAATTTTACATTGAACCACGAGTATAATCCATCAAAACCAAATACATACATTAACATTAAACCACGAGTTTTCCAAAATATAGCAAATTTAATTTACATGCAATTTTTTAAAAACCTAACAATCGTCTACTCTTAGTCATTATCAGACCCTTCATTACCCTCTTCCTCTCCTCCATTACCCTCTTCCTCTTCTCCAGTACCCTCCTCTTCAAAAGCATCGTATCCTCTATCATCTTCTTCATTATCATGTCCCACTCCTCCATCGTCCTCCCCCCCCATCATCGGCACCACCTTCAGCCCTCCTTATCGCCTACATATAAGAGTAGACAAGACTTAATATATATTCAAAACTACACTAACATTTATAATAATAACTAAACTAAAATGTGACTTGAAAAATTCTATATTTATTTACCTCCACATTTGCATTTTCATATTTGTTATAAATCGATTGGAGGATTTCTCCAACCAATCGAGTTACCTCACCAACAATAGTATTAGAAAATGCTTGTGACCCTATTTGCGGGTTCCTTCGCATTTCTAGAGCGGCATTGGCGATATTTGTGACTTGTTCAAAGGTTGGTGGAGTATGGTAGGCGCCCGGATTTGCTTATGCTTCTTGTAAGACATACCTCACTACATTGATGAATAGGGGATCCGGAATAACCGATCCTTAATTAGCTTGGCTTGAAGAACCTGCACCACCAACACGTTGGGCCCGATAATTTGCCACAAAACATACATCTTCTATCTCCGTAAATGACTTTACACCCGTACTATGCAAAGTCTTCACTTTTTTCTGTTCTTGGCACCAACTTCGGAGCGATGAGCATGGGGACCGCTATTCCAATACTCCACAAGCTCCTTCCAAAAATCATCATCAAAATAACCCGGGTTAACATCAAAAAGGGTTTTGTTTAACCTCTTCGCATCTGCCTTGGCCTTTTTTTTCGCCTCATTTAAGGTGTGCTTAAGTTCACTTTAAACATGCTTATAAATACTCTCATAAGCACCCTCGGCAGTTTGTTCATCCTCCTTGTGTGTGTAATAATTCTACAAAAAAAAAAAAGATAAGCATCATAAAATCACACACACACATGCACACACACACATATATATATAGTATTTGACTTACATTGAATTTGGCTATCACATTCGTAATCCATTTTGGGTTCTTCTCCACAATATCCCTATAGGTAAACAAACGACGTGGCCACGTTGATCGCATGATTTGTAACATCGTTTTTTAGCCACCGAACACTTTTTACTACAAATCAATAATAACAATGACAACTCAATAATAACAATGACAACAACAACTTGATACTATATATATAGCAGTGTCTTTTAATACCAATCAAGGGCATTCAAATTGTCTATTGTTTTGGTTGTACTTGATTACAAACATAAAAATATCCATGCTTAATTACATATTCCCTAACATATTCATGCTTAATTAGTCCATTAATATGCCTTATTTTCAACGAATTACAACGAGAGAGGAAACTTACTGTCCACTCGATATATTTATGGCATGAGGGTGTGTTGGTGGAGTTCCCCAAATTCCGATTGAATGTGTACGCCGAACTGGTGTTGCAATTATTCGAGCTCGCCGTGCTGCTTCTTGCTGCACAACCAACATCCTCCGCTCTTCATCTTCATTAACATCTTGCTACTCATCTTCCTGCTCATCTTCGCCATCCTCCTCTTTGGGTTCGTCCCTCAAACGATGACTAGTTCTTCGTCTACCCCGACTCGTAGGCCGACTTGTATTTGCAGCACGTGCCTTCTTCTTTCCCTTGCCTTTAGCACCTACTCTAGCCATTAGTGCCGAGATAGTGATAACAAGCATACACACCAACAAAAAACACCAAACAACCTACAAAGTAAGAGTGATCAAAATCAAAATTATGTAAATGTATAAAGTACATATATCCGACCAATTACACAATCTCATGCATGCACGTATACGTACACACACTTTCATCACATGTATTTACCAATTCATATAACATTTACCAATTTACCAATTCACAACAATTAATATAAGCATAATTCACATAATTATACAAAACAAAATTATATCATCATCTCAACAAATATATTCCCACAGCCAAAAGTTACCTAAACAAAAAAAATTAAACAAAGTCATTACCCCATTTCGAAAACAAAACCCATTTCAAAAATTATCTAAAAACAAAGTCATTTGGAAACAAATTGCATATATTAAAGCAAAATAAATACAAAAATAGAAGTAAACAAGTAAGGATTAGACAAATAAAACCCATGGAAACAAGTATATATATGTATATATATATATATATATATATATATATATATATATATATATATATATATATATATGCAAGTAATTAAACCATGAAAACAAGTTAAATTGGAACAAGTAGATACAAACAAGTTGTAAAATCGAGACAACCATGCTTGAAAACAAGTAGATACCTCCATGGAACCCCATCTTCGAAACCCACTTACAAAACTAGTACTTAAAGCTCTTCGATTCCTCATTTTTTTGGGATTTTCGGTAGTGGATGAGTAGTTAAGCAGCAAGACAAGTGCAATCAGTAGAGAAATCACATAATTGAGACCCATATTGTTGAGTTTTGACAGTTCAGGCTTGAGAGAGAAAAGGGAGAAAAGAGAGAAAAGAGAGAAATGGGAGTAAAAGAGATAAAAAGAAAAGGGGGAAACTGTGGCTAATTTTACCCTAATCAGTCCCAAAACCGACCGTTAACTTATACATGGGTCGGGTTAGAATGGTCGGTTTTAAAATTGGCGCGATATTGAAATTTCCCTGAAAATTAGAATATTTTCGTTTCCCTCCATTTTAAAACCAACCATATTATTTTACTGAAAATTAGAATATTTCTGTTTCCCTCCATTTAAACTCGACCAAATTAGTCGGTTATATTTATAATAATTTTTAAATTTATGAAAAATACTACACAAAAATTTAAAACACTTAATTATTAAAATGATCAATTGTGCTTAGTCATTTTAAAGTGATGTTTCAATTCGTAAGGTTTGTTTGTAACATATTTTTTGCAAAAATATTAACAAAGGATAATTTTGAACATTTTGATAAATTGCTACGAATTGTATTATTTTGTAATCCAGATACTCTGATTTCTCCATAAACCGTATTTAAATGTTGTCAACTAAGATTTTTGAAGACATGCCTTGACTTAATATAAAATATACAACATAAATAGTTCGAGAATTGGTCAAAATCATTGTATTACATTATTTTACAATTTTTTTTTTAAAAATGACACTTAATTATGCATTAATTACACAATATTAGAAATTTTTTAAAAAAATCTGAAAACATTTTTTAATGATGTTTCTTATGAAGAAAGTCAACACTATGAAATTAGAAAATTTTAATATTTTTTAAGTTGGTAAATTTAATTGTTTTTTATTTTTATTGTTTTTTATTTCCTAAAATAATATATAATTATTGAAAATTATTAAAAAAAATCGATTTTTGTTTAATTAAATCATAAAACTTAGTACTAATCATATTTAGAAAAGAATAATAAAAAAGTGGCTGAAAATCTTTGAAACGAGAATGTTTTTTTACTATTTATGACATCAGCAAAAAACCGACCATTACGGTTGGTTTATAAACCGACCACTAGGGTTTCTTTGGTCGGTTCTAATATGTGTGTGTAGAAAAACTTCTGATACTTTACCAGTAAAACCGACCATATATGTATACGGTCGGTTTTATACGAATGCGGTCGGTTTTATACGAAAGCGATCGATTATACTGGAAACGTAAGGTCAATATTGGTCGGTTTTGGACTTTCAGTCGGAGTTAGCAGTCGGTTTTAGACTGCAATTTTTATTTTTTTTAGGCTGCGGTCCTGGTTCTGGGACCAGAATTGCATCCCAAAAAAATAAACACTTAAAATACAATAAAATTCCAAACATAATCAAAGTCCAAACATAAGGCCTTTCAGTCCGAATGAATTAAAGTCAATACATAATCAAAATAAAATTAAAATTACATAATCAAGGAAAGTCGTGATTATACAATTTCCTTAAATGATGTATCTCCATTTTTGCCTCCTCCAAAGCCTGTTGGAGTTCCTCCACCTGCACCTCCAGTTCAACAACTTTGTCTTCGAGCAACTTGTTTTCCATCTTTGCGTCTTTTAACTCGGCTTTTAACTTTGTCTTCGTCTTGGCCTTCTTGCTCGAATCCATAACTGCAAGATAAAGAGAAGAAAAGTGATGAAACTACAAAAGAGAGAATATATACACTTCATATATATATATATATATATATATATATATATATATACATGCATATACGTTACCAATATTATAGAGAGAAATTACAATATGAAATAATGAGAAGAAAAGTGATGAAACTACATGGTATTTATAGGCATATGTAGGTGCCCCTTCACTTACTGGTTTCACCCATTCATTTCCCATAACCACACAGATTACCAAATGCATTGAACAAATATATTCCCACAGCATAAAACCGACTGTCTGTTTGAAGAAGGGTCGGTTTTATTGGGTCATTTATGAACAATCAAACCTCTTAAATTACCACACGGATTACCACAAGTCGTTGACTATTGAATATATATATATATGGTCGGTTTTATTGGTCGGTTTAGGATCCGACCAATGTGGTCGGATTTTGATGAGAGGGATTTTAATCCAACCAAATTATATCGACCACTATATTATGAATACGGTCGGGTTTACTGGGAACGAAATGGTCAAAAACGGTCGGTTTAGGGCTTATAGTCGGAATCAACGTTCGGTTTTGATCCTGTATTTTTTTAAAAAACTAGTAGTTATATTACCTATGTCCCTGTAATAATATTTCCAATAGCAAAGATTCAATCCAACCCTGAACAAGTACAATCACCTATTCATACATAAAATCAATCCAACAAAATATTTAAAATCCAATCTAATGAATTGCATTAAGTTATAATTACAAGCATCTTCTTACACTTAATCATAATCGGAATCATCATCACCATCTTCTTCTTCTTCTTCTTCTCCTTCTCCTTCTTCTCCTTCATTATTCTCTTCTTCTTCTTCTTCCCCGTCCTCTCCTCTTCTTCGTCTTCTTCTTGTTGGTGATTTTGTGTCATAGGCGCATATTGAGCGAAATCAACAAATAAAAAAAATGAAGGTCTAGATTGATTTTCTTGAAAGGCTTCTTCTTCTCTACATAAATTTATCGATTCAACAAATGGACGACTTTTACTTGTAATAACCGTATATATATATTACCTTGTGGATACAAACTAGGAGCATAATACACTTGACTAGCTTGACTAGCCAAGATAAATTTCTCATTTGATTGTAATCGTGAACTTACATCAACTGTAATAACACGATTTCGGTCAATCCGCACACCAGATCCGGCACTATCAAACCAATCACATTGAACAAGTAAACTTGTTTTCCACCTTGATAAATAAGCTTGATGATTTCTTGCAATTGACCATAATAATCATTTAAGACATTATTATGTGAACTACATTTGACCATAACTCCCAAACTAGCACTTGAAGAAGATTTAGTATGAAATTTGTAGCCATTAACGGTACAAATTTCATAAAACATTGCCAATTTTGCTGGTCCCAGAAGTAAGGATCTAAAACGTGAACTATTCACATCATCATTTTCAACCTTTATGCGAAAACATGATTTAAATTCAGTTTTTAACAATCTCTCCAATTCTTCCGGTGTTGTGTTTGGTTGTTCTTCTTTCACGTGAGTTTCATACTCTAGTATGTAAGGTTGAACTTTGGATGAGTTCATCAAAACATATTCGTCCGCAAGTAATCGTTCTTCATCCGTCAAATATGCATTTTTGTGCTTTCCCGTGGTACTAAGAGGATATATGAACACTTCGAGTTAATTTTTATCATTTGTGCAACACACAACCTCATTACGACGTAATTGATTATGAACCGTGACAGATTTAGAATTAAAGTAGAATGAGAAAAAATTCAACATCTCCTCTTCTAAATAACGTTCTGCAATTGAACCTTCAACCCTTGCCTTATTACGAACCTTATGCTTCATATATCCCATCATTCTCTCAACAAAATACATCCAAGGATAACTAACGGGGCCTCCTAACCTACATTCTTCGGCCAAGTGTAGTACCAAGTGCTCCATTGAATCAAAAAAAACTTGGTGGAAAAAATGTTTCTAGCACGAGCATCGTTCGGACTATAGACTTTTCCAACAATTTTAAATCATCTCGGATTAAGGTAGAAGAACAAATGTCTTGAAAGAAATTTGAAAGCGAAGATAATGCATCAACAATATATGGATGTAGAAGCTCATGAATCGCATGCAGTAACAACTTTTGCATGATAATATGACAATCGTGTGATTTGAACCCCGAAAAAGTACAATTCTCTTTACAACAACGACCTATATTTGATGCATAACCATCCGAAAGTGACAACGAACGAAACCAATCACACATGAGTTTTCGTTGTTTTTTTATGAGTGTAAAAGGTGCTTTTGGTTTCCACCTTCGATCCACAACTC
Organism: Saposhnikovia divaricata; assembly: GCA_036435485.1. Lineage (NCBI taxonomy): Eukaryota > Viridiplantae > Streptophyta > Magnoliopsida > Apiales > Apiaceae > Saposhnikovia > Saposhnikovia divaricata. Next base: position 136,754,136 of record CM071598.1, read on the forward strand.
GGGCAAAACATTCATCAACTTGCAATCGATCCTTGCCTTCTTGTGATCCTTCGTCTTGTTTGTATCATTGATGATAGTATAAAAAATATTGTCAAACACATTTTTTTTGTGCATGACATCGATACAATGACGCATTGAAAGTGATGACCAATATGGCAACTCAGAAAACATTGAAAATTGCGTCCAATTGTGATCAACTCCGAAACCGAGGCTTTTCTTATTTTTGTTTTCTCTTTCGGGTGGTGGAAATTCTAAATTTTCACAAAAATTCTTCAAAGTCTCACCACTTGAGCGACCAACAAACACCCTTTTTTCTTCACTTGGAAACTTAGTACTTGGAAGACGGAGAGGATCATCTTCGGGTAAGAAACAACGATTTGTACCAAAAAAACTACATTTTCCACATGTATTCAATTGGATTCCTTGAATTTTTCCACCACAAACCGGACATGAGATTTTTCCATGTGTTGACCATCCGCTAACCATACCTAACCCAGGAAAATCGTTTATTGTCCACATAACCGCCGCCCTCAAGTTAAAATTTTGATTTAATGATTGATCAAAGGTTTCCACCCCCACATCCCACAACTCCTTTAATTCATTTATGAGAGGTCTAAGGTACACGTTTAAATTCTTCGCCGGACTCTTTTCACCGGGAATTAAAAGAGGCATAAAAGTGTACGGTTTTTTCATTCCCATAGAGGGAGGAAGATTGTAGACCACCACTATCACCGGCCACACCGAGTACACCTTTTTCCTGGAATTGTTAAAAGGGCAAAAGCCATCGGTTGCAAGTCCAAGACGGATATTCCTACTCTCCCTTGCAAATCTTGGATAACGACGATCAAATTCTTTCCACTCATCTCAGTCTGCAGGGTGACTAAGTTCTCCCAGCTTTGTTTCCCTTTTTTTGTACCATGTCATGTATTTAGCGGTATGCTCTGACATATACAATCTCTGTAGACGAGGGATAAGTGGAAAATATCTCAAGACCTTGTTCGGTATCCTTATTCCGTTTTTCTTTTTTTTTTTAACTTTGTAACGACTTTTACCACAAATGTCACAAACAATCTTGTTCTCATCATGATCGTAGTACAACATACAATCATTCTCACATACATCAATATTCTCATATCCCAAAGTTAACTTCTTCATCATTGTTTTCATAATGTAATAAGAATTCGGTAAAGTATGGTCCTTAGGAAGAACTTCACCAAGCAATGCAAGTAAAGAATCAAAGATCTTTTCAGAGCATTGTGCCATATTTTTAAAATGGGTTAAATGGCTATTTGGTTACTGTACTATTCAAAAACTTTCAATTGGATCACCAACTCAAAAAAGTTTTCAATCGCATAATAAAGCACTAAAAAACTTTCAATTGGGTCACTACCGTTAGTCATTGCCGTTAACTTTAACGGAAAAACGTCAACTTTCAATTAGGTCATCAGTATTAAATTTAATTTTCAATTAAGTCATCGGTATTATAAATTTTTGAATAAATTTTTAAAATTTGAGAATTTTAAATTAAATTTTTTTAATTTAAATTTTTGAATAAATATTTAAAATTATTAATTTAAATTTTCAAAATTCTCAAAATTTTATTAATTTAAATTCACAAAATTTACTAATTTATTCAAAATTTTGAAATTTAAAAATTTATTCAAAAATTTCGAAAAAATTCAAAATATATTTCAATGCAGAGGGAGAGTAGCATATGTCTATATGTGTGTATATTTTTGGAACTACTTGCAGTCAAACTAACATTATAAAACGCTCGCGATTCCCACAAAATTAACTCGATTTAATAAATTTATATTAAAAATTTTTGAAAAAATTCAAAAATTTCAAAATTTTGAAAAAATTTAAAAAATTATTCAAAAATTTAACTTCGAAAAAATTTAATTCAAAATTCTCATAATTTAAAAAAAATTAAAAATTTATAATACCGATGACCTAATTGAAAGTTAAACTTAATACTGATGACCTAATTGAAAGTTGACGTCTTTCCGTCAAAGTTAACGGTAATGACTAACGGCAGTGACCCAATTGAAAGTTTTTGAGTGCTTTATTATGCGATTGAAAACTTTTTTGGGTTGGTGACCCAATTGAAAGTTTTTGAATAGTACAGTGACCAAATAGCCATTTAACCCTTTTTAAAATGTAACAATCGAGTGGTCAATGACATTCTTGTAAAAGTTGTGTTACCCGGATAAATTGGAGCTCCCGAATCTTTAACATCCTTGTAAAATTGAGAAGAATATGCATTTGGTGGTTCTTCAACGTTACTATTACTCGCATCACCATGATTTTCACCACTAATATCTCGTAATAATGCGTTTAAATCAAAGGGTTCTTCAACAATCTCTTCTGAGGTACGCTTACGTTTTTTTTTTGATAACTTCTCTTTTTTCACCATGCAAAGTCCATACTTTATAATGTTCCATAATAACATTTTTAAATAAGTGAAGTTCAACACTTTCAACTTTCACCCACAACGCATTTTTACATTTGTTACACGGACATAATATTTTTTCACCCTTCATACAATTTTTACACGCAAATTCCAAAAATTCTTTCACACCATCCCAATATTCATTACTCGATGAAAGTACATTATTTTCCACATGTCGGTTCATCCAATCACGATTTGACATCTATATATATATATCAATTTCATAATACATTTCTATTCACAATTAAAGAATATGTACAAACATGTATATTTGTATGTACAAAACATGTATATATATATATATATATATATATATATATATATATATATTCACAAATGAAAAAAAAAAATCAAAAATGAATTTATAACATACCATTAATGAGCTTTCAATGTTCTCCAAGATTTTCACCTTAATGAGATTTCAATGTTTCTCTAGCTCCAACCACTTGACTCAACAAAGTTCTCAAGAAAAACAATAAATGAAGAGTGAAGAAAAAGAGGCGTATAGATAGAATTAGGGTCAGTTCTTATCCGGTCGTAACGGTCGGATTAAATAAAGCAATATCAACTTTTTATCACCATCGGTGCAGAGGTAGTTGGGAGCATTTAATGCAATTTTAATCCGACCGTTTTGGTCGGCTTAAGTGGTCGGTTTAGATACCAACCACAATGGTCGGTTTTTGATCAGAGGGATTTGAAACCGACTACGTTAAACCGACCACTATATTATGAATACGGTCGGGTTTACTGGGGACGCAATGGTAAAAAACGGTCGATTTAGGCTCTTCAGTCGGAGTATTCGGTCGGTTTAAAGCCTGCAAATTTTTTTTTCACAGCAGTTCTGGTTCCCAACTGTACCAATAACACAATCAACGCAATAAAATCAATCCATCCATAAAATCAATCCATCAAATCTATCTATCCATCCAGTATCCAGTATATTTAGAATCATTAAAACATTAAAATTTACGTTAGATCTTTAAATATATGAAACCATAGTTTACAAATCCAAACCAAATGTCTACAAATCCAAACCATAGTTTTAAAGGTACACAGTCAACGAATCGGACCAAAAGTAATCATACATCAATGTCCATCAAATCCGGACCATTTTTCTTGTAGCAAATTACACTAAATTTCCTAGGATTAATAGGCCCCCCGGTAAAGACTAGAACATCTCCAACTTCTAGCCCTAACGATTTGGCAAAACCCACCCAAGCTCGATCCTGAATTCTTATTCGTCGACCGGTCCCCTTAACTTGTAAGTGCCACGTTTTATTGTTAAGCTCATCCTTAATTTCCAAGACATCACCGTGATGCCACTTCTCCGTCACTGATTTGAACTTTGCTGCTAGCTCCTACACATTAATCACAGGTTAAACAATTGCAAAATCATAAATCTTTTTTTGCTAAATAATTAAATCATAAAAATTTTAATATAAAACAAACAAAAACTTACAATTCCATAGAAATAATTCAGGAGATGTGATGGTACAATTCTTATTTCAAATTCATTAACAGAATATGATTTCTCCACGAGGCTTGGACCAAATAAAATTGCTTCAAATCGCCCATCACCAAGATAAGTAAGCACTATAATGTCTCCCTCCTCAAAAAACCTCAAGCCAGAAATCTTGCTTTCCGGTGAGTAGGATCCAATGAAGGTTTGGCCATTTGGTAAAGTAACGGTAATTTTAGAAGGTAGAAGATGAGCAGATCGCTTAAAAAAGCCGGGGAGAGGGCCTGGATTTGTACATATGTATATGACCAACCAAAATTATATCAAAAAGATGAAAATTGTATTGCGTGTAATGCATTAAAAGTAAGATAATGTGAACTTACTACGAGACCCCTTTCTGCTAAATCTTTAGTCTTACATAATGAAAAAGCCTTACATCCAACCATGGTAAGTTTATCTAAAAATAAAAAACAATTACTCATTGAAAGTAAAGTAAATTACTAATTGATAGCTATATATATATATATAACAAAGGATAAATGATAGAAAAATTACCATAGGTCGGGGGATCATACTCAACCTCTGTCAGATATTCATTCAAAACATTTACCATACAGATCCCGTTGCCCTTGTAGGTAAACACGGCGCATATACCATAGTTGCTCCGAAATTTCTTAAAAAATTCCAATATGTTTTTAAAAATCCCATCCTCCCGATCGAATCTCACATGGGTCTTCTCACCGTTAAGAAGCTCGAATATAACTGTTTCTGGCATCTCAGCTCCAAAAAGTGTTAAAATCGGTGGTGGTATTCTCTGCGGAAAAAAGAGGTGTCATACATATCTATATATTCAAATGCATACATTAATTGGCCATTACTCATACCATTTTATTTTGCGGTGTATATCCGCTGGGATGGACAAGGCGCATAAAATGTGGAAAGAGGTAATTTTGACCGTCCATCTCTATATATTCAAAAAAAGAGAATGAACAACAAAATTACATAAAAATCGAACATAAATTCGAATGTGTCAAATCGAACCAACAAATCCAACAAACAAAATCCTATAATCGAAAATAAATTTGAATCCATCAATTCGAACCAAGAAATCCAACATACTAACTCATATAATCGAACATAATTCGAACCAAGAAATCAGATATACAAAATCATATAATCGAACATAATTCGAACCAAGAAATCCAACATACAAAATCATATAACAGAAAATCAATTTACTAGCCCCAAATTCATAAATCCATAAGTTAAAAGCCCAAATCGAATATATAGATACAGTGCGTGTGTGTACGTATATAACAGAGAGAGAGGGATGGGGAGAGAGAGGGAGGGGGAGAGAGAGATGAGTTACCAGAGAGAGAGAGATGAGTTACCGGCCAGAGAGAGAGAGAGATGAGTTACCGGCCAGATAGAGGAGTTACCAGAGGAGAGGGTTAATTAATAGAGAGAGGTGTAGAGATAACAGTATAATAATAAAACGGGGAACTACAAAAAATATTTAAGTATCGCATAAACCCGACCGTCCAAACGGTCCGGTTAGTCTAACGTGGAAAGGACAGAAACTACAGTCGGAAGTAATGGTCGGTTTTATTCTTTAGTATTCGTGTGGGCTCCACTAATAAGATTGGTCGGTTTTATTGGTCGGATTAGACTGACGTAGCCCGTCAGTCAACAAAAGTGGGCTCTACAAGACCTATTGGTCGGAAGTAATGGTCGGTTTTATTCTTTAGTATTCGTGTAGGCTCCGTTTATATGATTGGTCGGTTTTATTGGTCGAATTATACTGACGTGGTCCGTCAGTCAACAAAAATGGGCTCCACAAGACCTGTTGGTTGGTTTAATTGGTCGGGTTTAAATTAACTCCGACCGTCGGACAAAATGGTCGGGTTTGGCTCCAGTAAAAAGTTGGTCGGATTTATAACGGTCGGAAAAGATTCTGTTTCTTGTAGTGATTTAAGGTGAATAAAAAACATAGCGTCACATGTTATTTTTAGAAATTTTTTGTGAATTAAAATTTGATATGTAAAGTTAAATTTACAAAAAAAAACTTACAAAATAATTTGCGAAATATTCATTTTTATGTACCTTAAAATATGCGTAAAAAATCAAAAAAACATATATTTTGTGATAATTGAAATAGGAACTTAGGAGTAGTTTTCAAAATTTAGAAAACAGGAAAACATGTCACGAAACCAAAAATCATGCACGTAAGTTAAGCTATCGACTTCAAATTGTACGACTATTTGACTACTTTCACAGGCATATTCTACGTTAGTTTGCTAAATAATTATTGAGAATGGGGAACGTGTCAATACATACATGTCATGGAATACATGTCATGGAAGTTAAACATGTGTTGTTATTCCCTCCCTCCCATCATAAATATTCTTTCTGATATTTGATTGATCAAACTAATCAAAATTTGACTTAAGTTTATATGTATTATATAATTGAGGAAAATAAAAAAACTTATATCATTAATAAATACACGTAATCTATTTTAAAGATAACTTTCGATATTTAAACAGAATGATTAATTAATTTTTAATATTTAGTCCAACATTGTTTAGAAACTTGTTGCCTATCAAGAAATTGTTTGGTAGGATTTATGAGCTTTGGCACTTGGATATGGGAATTTGGCCGATTAGACCTTCTTTTGACAGTTCGTGAAGAGGATGTAAATGTGTAGCGGGGGATGGGGTGCTTGATCCTCAAAATGGTGAGGGTGATGAGATAGGTAATGTTGTGGAGCCTGTTCGTGAGGAAGATGATGGTCAGGGGATGGATATGTTGGTTGAGGTGTTGGAAATCTAATTTTTGGAAAGTTGCTTACGGAATTAAGGTTTTAATAATTTTTTTGGAAGGCGTTAATAATCAATTAACTAACCAAATATATCCTATTCTATTTATAATAGCATAATATAGATTTTGTTTCTTTTTTCAAATGGTCATGTGTTTTGTTTTTTAATAATTAAGTAAAATAATTAAACGTAATAAAGTAAAACAACTAAATAAGGTAAATACCATACTGTATCGTACCAAAATTTTTAATACTAGCTTATAACTCGTGCAACGCACGGTTCATTTTTTAATATTTATAATTATATTAATTTTTTTTAATTTTATATATTAATAATTGTTTTTAAAAAATTGATATATATAAGATTTTACACGTTCGAATTAAAATTTGTACTCTATCTTAAATTCTTAAAATTTGATTTGGACGATTAGAGCCCACGTGAAATTAACAAAATAATCTTTAATTTAGTGATGGTTTAATAATTTTTATTCTAATTAAATCTACGCAGAAACAAAAAAGAGAAGAAATTGATAATATTTTACGTTAAAAATTCTATTTGATTTATGAATTCTACTTATAATTCGTTTTGATTATCAAAATACGGTTGAATGCCCTGTATAACGTTTTTATGATTACAATAGACCAAAATAAAGTTTGGCGGAAGCAGTGCCCGAAATAACCACATGCATGCGCATTAAGGAAATACGTGGGTAGTATACGAAAATATAAATGTCAATGATTTAAATCATATATAATTAGGTTTTTTTACATTGAATAGAATTAGTGTAAAAATTCGTAATTTTTTTTTTTTTGAGATTCTAAGTATTTCCATTTGAATAATAATTATTAAATCATTACTAAATTAAAGATAATTTTATAAGTTTCGCGTGCATTGTAAAATCATCCAAATCTGATTTCTAGATCTCAAGAAAAAACCCAAATAGTAAATATGAATTTTTTTAATAGTAATTAAAAAAATAAAAAAATTCATTTCTAATACAACCTTTTTTAATTATATCCTTTTTAGATAATAATTTTCTTTTTGAAATTCAATTCTAATACAATCTTTTTTAATTATATCCTTTTTCTATTATAATTTTCTTTTTAAATTTTACTTCTAATGCAAACTTTTCGAATATATCCTTTTTCGATTATAATTTTCCATTTAGTGTGATCTAATCTTGATCGTCTATTTTTAATCCAACGGACCATGTGATTTTGATAGTACAATGACCAGATTAAAAATTTGGATAAGATCCCTTTTATGCTTATTATATATAAAGATATAATTTCTCTTTTATAATATAGTATAGATAGATATAAAAACTAGTATAGATTTTTTTTTTTCAAATGTCTTGCTAAATTCTGTTGTGATTTGGGCTTTTTTGTTGGGCTGTAGTGTTTGCTTGTGGTGGGTTTTAAAGCCCATTTAATGGTACTGTACTCAGATCTTTGGATATGAGATAATGGCCGAAATGCCTAAATATGAAGGCAAGGGTCCAAAATACCTACATTCAGAATTTAGGTTCTATTTACCTATTTAACACGTGCTATGCAAAAGCCTATCAATAATGTACACATAAATTATGCCTCGTAGACTGTGCTAGTTGCCTCAAGAACTGTTCATCCACGTGTAGTGCAAATTCCTTTCTTCAGAATTTCTTCATTGTACCAATTATCTCTCTCTCTTCAAACTTCCATGTTTCCAGGTTTTTCTTATAAAATTCTTCTTTTCGTTATACCACTATAACAACTACTATATCTCTCAAGTCTCAACCATCGTAATCATCACCAAAATCACAGTGTTGTTGTACAACACACACCCAAAAGTAAATTTTATATGCTGTAACGTGCTTTGTATAAACTCTTAGCAAGTATGTATAAACAATACACTATGGTGTATAGGTGTATAGGTATGTGTTGAACAATTTACTTTTTATATTCTGGGAATCAATTCATCTGCTAAATACGCCACCATAAATGGCGAGTTCTTTCGATACGTGGTTATTACAAGCGTATATGTCAATATACTCCGGTTCCCCTACTGTATCTTCAAGACACGTGCATATATCTCTTTGATACGTTGTTCCCTCCAGCGTATCATGTCAGGATATTGGGCCCAACTCTCCGCACGTAGGTATTTCGGTAACAGTGATTGAAAATAAATTTATTTAGGGCCTTTACCCTTTGGATATCTCGTTATATAAATTTCCTTGCTTTGTGTTTTAATAAATAAAAAATAAAATAACCATGTACCTTTTTTCATACCTTTAATATATATTGGCGTATAATTCGTGCAATGCACGGTTACTTTTCAATATTTATAATTATTTTAATTTAATATTTACATGTTATTAAGTTTTAAACGTTGTTACTATTTGAAAGGTTAATAAAGTAAATGGTTTTATGTGCCTGAGGTTGACCTTAGGGGTACAAATTTAAGAGTATTTTTGTAAATTATTGAAAAAAGTTTATTTTTTACAAAAATGCCCCTGCGGGGCCCCTTATTTTATAGGCATATTTTGTTATAACCTTAGGATAGATACATGAGGTTGTCCTCAGACCCAGTTTTCTCTAAAGTAAATACTTATTTGTAATATATTTTGATTGGGATATGACTTTATATTAATGAAAAAGTAATTTATTTATTAAAATGCGGATAATTTTAATTGGATTTTTTTTAAATCATTACTAAATTTATGATTATTATATGAATTTCGTGTGGACCATAAAATCGTTCAAACATAATTTTTAGAATTAAAGATAGAGCACAAATAGTATTTTGAGCGTCCAAAATCTAATGAATATCAATTAATTAGCAAAGAATTAATTTTTTAATAATAAATAATATTTTGTTAAATTTTTTTCATAAATAATTAAAAAATATGTATATAAACATATATATGATTTCTATTTGATTTTATTTTCGTATTAATTATATTTTCTGTTGAATTGAATTTTTAAAAAATAAATTTTAATATTTTATTGGAGAAAATAAAAAAAATTTAAATTGTAAAAAATTAAAGAAAGCATGATCAAATTGTAATTAAAAAATTATATTAATTAAATTTTAGATGCTCAATTTACTATTGCGCACTATCTTTAGTCCTAAAAACCAGATTTTGGTGATTTTAGGGTCTATGCAAAACTCATAAATTAATTAATGTAATGAAAGTTTAACAATACTTTTTTTTTTATTAAGAGTACCTAGAAACTGAAGGTAAGATAAAGTGAAGAATTTTTACATGATGAATTCTTTTCAATTTAGGAAATCAACTTTTTTTTTTGATAGGCAAAGATTTTATTAGGAAATCTATTTATATTTGGTTTAGATTATCACAATATTCTTTTCAGTATTTGAATATCGTTCTATTAACAACCAAACCAAATATAAATTTTAATATTAAATCTAACGATTCTCGTCTATCTATTTTAAAATTTAATAGTTTTTATTATTTTGATATACAATAAAAATTGAATATAACTTATGTATTAATTAACTTGATCTCCTTATTAAGTTATTTTGATAATACTGTTATACTATCGAAAAATTGGATAAAATATTTCTTACATTTATTTTATATATGGATATAACTATGTATAGGTATATTATTTTATTAAGTTGAATTAAGCACATTCAATAGTGTAATAAAACGTTATTACACTATTGAATGTGCTTAATTCCATCAGTTGTTTTTTATATGAAAATATGATAAGTTAGTGCTCTAATTACGTGAATGTAAGCTTTGAATCCTGATTTGTCTTTTTATAATTAAAATGGTATAGTTAAAATAGATATAATTGAATAGCTCAAATTTAAACTTATCTTTTAATTTATTATATAGTTTGTGAGAATCGAATCCTTGACTTGTGGTAGTACTAATTTATTATCTCTCTTACTCTTTTTATATTATAGGATTTAAGGATTTGATTCAAATGAGAACCACTACCTAAAAGAGAACCGAAGAACCATTGGATCCTACTGCAGAACCTATTTTATTTTGTAATAAAAATATAGTGTTTTCCTACTGAATTTAAAAGTTATGCACATAAAATAAAAATTTCTACAACTGAACTTGCTTCTTCTACAAAATTCTACAACCGAACTTAATTACCATTGAGTTCTACTGCAAATCTATTTTATTTCATACTAAAAATATAGTCTTCTGCTATTGATTTTTAAAGTTATGCACATGAAATTAAAAGTTCTACAACTGAACTTGCTTTCTCTACAAAGTTCTACAAATGAACTTACTTTTTTAACAAATATTCTGCTGCTGAACTTAAAAGTCTGAATTTAAAGTTATGCACATGAAATTAAAATTTCTACAAATGAACTTGCTTCTTTTACAAAATTCTACAACTGAACTTACTTACCATTGAGTTCTACTGCAAAAATTTATTTTGTTTCGTACTAAAAATATAATTTTCTGCTACTGAACTTAAAAGTTATGCATATGAAATTAAAAATTCTACAACCGAACTTACTTTTTCTACAAAGTTCTACGATTGAACTTACTTTTTTCAACAAACGTTCAGCTAGTGAACTTAAAAGTTATGGATCTGAATTTTGAAGTCAAACACATGAATTCTAAAGTTCTGCTACTAAACTTATTAGAGTTCTCAGGTTCTCACTGGTTCTCTAGGATATAATTTATTTAATTTTAATATATTATAACGGATTCGTTAATTTTAATATATTATAACGGATTCGAACTAGAGACCTTGATAATATTTAAGAGAGTAATTATTATTTGATAGTATATCTAACGGTTATCTAGTATATAATCTAACAGTTATGAATAACCAAAGTTACAAACTACAAAATATTTGTAAGTTTCCTTATAATAATATACTAGCTCATAACTCGTGCAAAGCACAAATAATTTTAATTTTTTATAATTTATTTATAGTATAATATGATATTATAAATATTAATTTTAATATGTTATTTGAAGCATTCGAACCTTAAATCTTTGTATGTAATAATTTTAATATTAAATTTAAATTAATATGTTGGCGGGAATCAAACCATAGACCTCTGTATATAACAATTTTTAGTACTGTTGTATTTAACGGTCATGATCTAATTGAACTGAAGATCCAACGATTATGAATAGTTTGGTTAACCAAACTACAAACTACAAAAGATCTCTAGTTTGCTTATAATAATATAGTATAGACTATAGATGGATGGATAATATAAAATGTTTTTGTTAGTTAGATTTTAAATAAATAGTTATAAAGGTTCGTTATATTGAAATAATTTTTAGAAAAATAAGTTTTAATGATTTGTTTAAATTTAAATAGTTACATATCTTTTAATTAAAATATATTTGTAGAATAATTAGATTCATTAAAATGAGTAAATTATAAATATAAAGATTTAGATTTATATAATAAAGTAATTAATGCAAATATGGATATTTAAGTAATCAGGACAATTATCAAAAAAAAAGATTTAAATTTGTATTAGAAATAGGTTCAAGTATCAAAAATTGATATCTCAAGAGGTAGACCAAAATATTAAAATTTCAGTATCAATGCCCAACGAACAAAATAGAACAATTAAATATATAGTAAATAAGTAAAAACATCCAAATAAAATTATTAAATAAGGATAATTAACTAAATATAAAATTACCAAAAAACAGGTATTTTGTCGATCAAATTTTAATATTTCGTCTTTAATAATATGTTAGATATAATTGATGTGATTTAATGTCAGTGTTTAAGTGTTACAGGTAAAGAGAGTTTAACTTGTTATTGAAAGCAGTTGTAACAGAGTTTGAGTATACGCTGATTGCTGGAAGCGCAAACGCTGACAGAGGAAAGCGTAAACACTGATAGCTGAATACATGGAAGCGCAAACACTGTTAGCATGGAGAGAACAGAGTTTGCTAAAGTCTGTCTACTGGGAGCGTCTACGAGTCAACAGAGTTTGAAGATTAATTTAATATTAATATGGAAGCGATATCTTTGAAGATTGGATAGCTATCAAAGAGATTGAGTTGACTTAGAAGACGTGTAGCAATCGTAATTGATATCAATTGTATAGCTTAATTTTAGGAGAATCAATTTACGATTGTACGTAGCTGTATATCTTATAAATACAGTTAGGTTAACCCTAGAAGGGTATCCATCGTGAACGAATAACATTCTTGTAACCTAAGCAACTCTCTGTGATACTTTACATCACCGAGAGAGGAATTATCTATTCCAAACAGTTTTAAGAGTTAAAACGTGTGTTCTTGTTACTTATTCATACAGTACTTGATTATATATTGTGTATTCGACCTAACAAGTGGTATCAGAGCCAAATCTGTTACTTTATTACAGTTAAAGATCCAAACGCAATAGTAATCAATGGCAGAGATACCTCCACCATCTGAGAAAGCTCCTACTACTGTTAGTAGGTATGAAACAATTAGGGTTCCTATACTAAGGCCATTAGAGTATGCAATTTGGAAGGTGAAGATGACCATGTTTCTGGAGGCTACAGATCCAGAATATCTGGACAGAATTTATGAAGGTCCTCACAAACCTACAAAGTTATCTACTGCTGCTGCCGGTGAGGAATCAAAAGTTATTCCAAAAGAGAAGAAAGATCTAACTGCTGAGGATCTTTCATCTATTGCAAAGGATGCGAAGGTAAGGCATTTACTTCACAGTGCGTTAGACAATGTTATGTCTAATAAAGTGATAAACTGCACAACTGCAAAGGAGATATGGGATGCACTTGAGGTTAGATGTCAAGGAACTCCTGCAATTAAGAAGAACAGAAGGAACATACTCACTCAGGAGTATGAGCATTTTGAGGCAAAATCTGATGAAACCATGACAGAAACATTTGACAGATTCTGTAAACTGCTCAATGATTTGTCATTGGTGGACAAAGAGTATGATTTAGAAGATTCAAATCTCAAGTTTCTTCTCTCTTTACCTGAAAAGTGGGATGTGAAAACAACCACTATAAGAGATAATTATGAACTTGGTGAAACAGAAATTGATGAAATTTATGGACTACTCAAAACCCATGAATTGGAATTGGAGCAAAGAAACAAAAGATCTAGTAGAAAGTCAAAGTCTGTTGCTCTTAAGGCTGAGGAGAAACCATCAAAGAAGGAAGCATCAAGAAGAAAGGCAAAAGGAAAAGCTTTAGTCATTCATTCAGAGAATGAGTCATCAAACACTGATGTTGACTCAAACACAGATGAATCATCTGATTCCGAAGATGATGAGGAGATGATGCAAATGGCTGCATTGATGGTAAAGACCTTCAAGAAGATGGGATACAAGAACTTCAAGAAGGGAAAGAGATTCTCCAAGGACTACTCAAAGTTTGACAAGAAGAATTTCAAGAAATCTGAGGGAAAGGACTTCAAATCTGGTAAGAAAGATAAGTCTGAGATTCAATGCTACAAGTGTAAGGAGATGGGTCACTATGCTCCTGAGTGCAAGAAGGGTAAAACTGAAAAGGCACTCTACACCAAAGGCAGAGATTGGGCAGACACTTCAGATTCAGATGAGGAAGTCAACTATGCTCTCATGGCTACTACTAAGACTGAAAATGATGATCTCAAGGTACCTCCAACTACCTATGCTTATAACACTGATGATATAACTGAATTGAGAATTTATCTTAAAGCATTGCATATCAGTTATAGGGATCAGACTTTAGAAAATGAGAGGATAAAGTCTGAGTGTTCTCAACTCAAAGAAAGAAATAAACTTGTTGAGGAACAGCTAGAGAACATGAATAAAATTCAAAAAGAGAGAGATGATGCAGTGTTTATTGAACAGGAGTTGCTAGGTAAGTATAAGCAACTAGAATCTGAATTGGAGGATACTAAACACATCATTAAAACTTGGACACACTCTGGTAAAGACACTCAAGAAGTGTTTCAGTCAGATACAGTAGGTCTAGGTTACTCTGTAGGAGATGAACTTAGATTTGAAAATCAGGTAAAGGTTAGACCACATTGTTCATCTGAGGGTAATGTCATGGGAACAGGTGGACCTAAGACTGAAGCACAGAAAAAGGCTGTTAAAGAGTCATATGCTAAAACTTTTGTTAAAGAGGCTAACATTGGTTTAATGACAGATAAACAACTCAAGCATAAGCTTAAGGAGATAAAATCTGTCAACAAACAGAGAATGCCTAAGAAAAACAGAAATGGTAAGGTAGGCATAACATCAGGAATAAAGCCAATGCTTGCTTCATTAGCTCCTAGGAAAACATGCTTTAACTGTGGTAGCACTAATCATCTTGCTAATTTCTGCAGTAAGAATAAAAACATTAATTCTTTGCCCTCTAAAACTGCAGTAAAGAGTGATTATGTGAGAACAAGACCACAGACTTTATGCAAACACTGTGGAAGTACTTGGCACTCTATTTACACTTGCAGAGATTATCATGCTATTTACTATAATTACTATGAACCCAAACCAAATTTGAAATGGGTTAAAGTAAACTCTGCAAATGTAAACTCTGAAAAAGTTAGCTTAAACTCTGTTAATGTGAATTCCGCTGCAAAAGCTAACAGAATTAAGAAAGCCAAAGGATCCAAGCAAGTCTGGATCCTTAAAACTAATAATCAGTGATTGTTTGTGATTGCAGGGCACCAGGGTCAGTACCCTAGTCGTGGACAGTGGATGTTCAGGACACATGACTGGAAATAAAGCCCTGCTATCAGAGTATGAGGAGAAGGCTGGCCCAGAAGTTTCCTATGGAGATGGCAACATAGGACATACACTGGGATATGGCAATATTAATCTTGGAAATGTCATCATCACAAATGTAGCTCTGGTTCCAGGACTCAAGCATGATTTGCTATCTGTGAGTCAAATCTGTGACAGAGGATATCATGTAGATTTTCAGCCTGAATATTGCCAAGTGATCAGTAAATCTACAGGGAAAGTTGCTCTAGTTGGAAACAGACACAACAACATCTATGAAATAAAATTGTCAACCAACTCAGATGGAAAAGCAGTGTGTCTGTCTACAAGAATGTCCAGTGAAGAGAGTTGGAAATGGCACAAGAAACTCTCTCATTTGAACCTGAACAACATCAATGAGCTAATCAAGAATGATCTTGTAAGAGGTCTACCAAAGTCCTTGTTGAATGTAGAAGGACTGTGTGATTCTTGTCAAAAGGCTAAATAGAGAAAAGTCTCCTTCAAAAGCAAATCTGAGTCTTCAATTGTTGATCCTTATCATCTACTACATGTTGATCTTTTTGGTCCAGTGAATGTGATGTCTCTTGGAAAGAAGAAATATGCATTAGTCATTGTTGATAAATATACCAGATTCACATGGGTATATTTTCTTGCAAAGAAGGATGAAACATCATTAACACTGACAGAACATATAATCCAACTGGACAAAGGGTCAGAGCATCAAGTGAAGATAATCAGAAGTGACAATGGAACTGAGTTCAGAAATTCATCTATGGAAGAATTTTGCAAGAGTAAAGGGATCAAACAAGAGTTTTCTGCACCTGGCACTCCACAACAAAATGGTGTAGTGGAGAGGAAGAACAGAACTTTGATAGAAGCTGCTAGAACCATGCTAGATGAAGCAAAGTTGCCAACTTATTTCTGGGCAGAAGCAGTTCAAACTGCTTGTTTTACTCAAAATGCAACACTGATCAACAAGCATGGTAAAACACCATATGAAATGGTGAAGAAGAAGAAGCCAAATCTAAAATATTTTCATATTTTTGGATGCAAGTGCTTTGTGTTGAAGACTCATCCTGAACAGTTGACCAAATTTGACCTAAAGGCAGATGAAGGAATTTTTGTTGGCTATCCACTGTCAACAAAGGCATTCAGAGTTTATAATCTGAGAACCAGAGTGATCATGGAGTCTATTCATGTGTCATTTGATGACAAGAAAATAACTGGACTTGAAGATGTTAATGAGCATGATCAACTGCACTTTGAAAATGAAGATTTATTAAACTCGGATGATATAGATCTGACAAACACTGTTGAGGTCAATTCTGAACCTCTACTGGTAAAAACTGAAGAAACTTTTCAATCAGAAACAAGGGAAGAACCAGTTGAGGGGGAGCATGAAGAATCACATCAAATTGATAATTCAAACACTGATAGTGACTCAATTGATAACTCTGAATCAAACACTGTTGATTCAAACTCTGAACATTCAAATTCTGAGAAGTCACATTCAGGGGGAGCATCAGAAAGTGAAGAAAGGCACCAAGAAAATCAGGAGAGCATGGATCAAGGGGGAGGATCACATGATGACAGAAGCAATCTGCCTTCTGCAAGAAAATGGACTAAGTCACATACACCTGATTTAATTATTGGTGATCCAGATGCAAGAGTAAGGACAAGAAGTGCAACAACAAATGAATGTCTGTTTCATGCATTCTTGTCACAAACTGAGCCAAAGAAAGTAGAAGAAGCTCTGAAAGATGCTGACTGGATAACAGCAATGCAAGAAGAGCTAAATGAATTTGAGAGAAATGAGGTGTGGACCCTTGTACCAAGGCCAAAGAACAGATCTATTGTTGGTACTAAATGGGTTTTCAGAAATAAAACTGACAGTGATGGTGTGATCACAAGGAACAAAGCAAGACTGGTAGCTAAAGGCTATTCACAGCAGGAAGGAATAGATTATGATGAGACTTTTGCACCAGTTGCCAGGTTGGAGGCAATAAGGATGTTTCTTGCCTATGCTTCTCACAAAAAATTCAAGGTTTTTCAAATGGATGTGAAAAGTGCTTTTCTGAATGGAAAACTTGAAGAAGAAGTATTTGTTGAACAACCACCTGGTTTTGTAGATCCAAAATATCCAGATCATGTCTACAGGTTAGACAAAGCACTCTATGGACTCAAACAGGCACCTAGGGCATGGTACGAAACACTTGCTAAATTTCTACTAGAAAGTGGGTTTCACAGAGGTACTATTGACAAAACTCTGTTTTACTTTCAATCTGGTAATGACCTGCTCTTAGTTCAGATATATGAAGATGATATCATTTTTGGATCTACTAATGATAAACTCTGTAAGAAATTTGCCAAGCTCATGCAGTCTATATATCAAATGAGTATGATGGGAGAGTTAAGCTATTTTCTAGGCTTACAGGTGAAGCAAACAGATGATGGAATTTTCATTAATCAAGCAAAATATACCAGAAATCTTCTCAAGAAATTTGGTATGCTTGACTGTTCATCTGCAACAACTCCCATGGCAACTGCAACAAAACTGGACAAAGATACAGGTTCATCAGTGGATATGACAAGTTACAGAGGGATGATTGGTTCTCGACTCTATTTAACAGCTTGTAGACCTGATATCATGTATGCCACCTGTCTGTGTGCAAGGTTTCAGGCAGATCCAAGGGAACCACATTTAACAGCCGTGAAGAGGATTTTCAAATATCTCAAGGGAACTGTAACCTTAGGACTGTGGTACCCAAGAGAATCAGATTTTAAGCTACTTGGTTACTCTGATGCAGATTTTGCTGGCTGTAAGATTGACAGAAAAAGCACAAGTGGAAGTTGTCAATTTCTTGGTGACAGACTAGTGTCTTGGTACAGCAAGAAACAGAAGTCAATATCTACATCTACAGCTGAAGCAGAGTATATTGCTGCTGGTAGCTGTTGTGCACAGATTTTATGGATGAAGAATCAACTACTGGATTATGGGTTGAGGTATAGTAAAATACCTATTTTCTGTGATAATCAAAGTGCTATTGCAATGACAGGTAATCCAGTACAACACTCAATGACCAAGCACATCAGCATAAGGTATCACTTTATCAGAGAGCATGTAGAGGAAGGCAATATTGAGCTTCACTTTGTGCCTACAGATCAACAACTTGCAGATGTTTTCACAAAGCCTCTAAGTGAAGCAACATTTACAAGATTGGTCAATGAACTAGGGATGGTATCTGGTTTTGACTAAACATGTTGGTTAGACTCAAACTCTTTCAAATAAAATGTGTTGCTCATATCTCTGTAAATTGCTAAAGTGCTATGTGAACCTTATTAATTAAATTCTGTCAGCATGATTGTTGGTCATACACTGTTAATACGTTTGTTGAACTCTGTGAATTCTGAGTTGATTTTTGTCTGAATGAAAATACCGATGAAGAAAAATGTATAGAGCATGATTTTCAGTGAATCAAGATTCTTTTTGAGTCACTGTAATCTAATCAGAAACTGCACAGTAAGTTAACACAGCATGATACTGTTTCATATTTAGAGCATCTCTTAGTTTATTTGATCCTAAACTCTGAATCTATGAATACTGCATGCATTGCATCTCATGAATAACTCTGATATTGATGAACTCTAAACTCTGATTAGTGACACTCTGTTTTCAAGTCATACTTGATTCTTGATGATTCTTTGTTTGCACTTGTGAAAATTTTAAAACTTGAGATGTGTCATTGTTTATTTTGGTGAGAAACAGTTCATGTCTGAACCCTGTGAGATTTTGAGCTGAATAAGTGATTGATACATTTTTATATCAATCAGACTTTATTGTTGTGTGATGTTCATCAGTAAGTATGTTGCTCTAGAACTTGCATTAAACCATTTTGGGACTACATGATATATGTGTGCATGAAGATGATAAAGGCATTAGGATTAACCATCTTTCTTCAAACACTGTTCAAAACATCTTTGAACACTGATCATAAACATTGTTCATAAAACACAACCCTTAGTAAACCCCTTTGAGCCAAATTAACTGCTCATTTTTCTTGAATACTGAAGTATTAAGAGCAGTTATATTCGTTTGTTAAATCAAATTCAAGCAGGTGAGTATTTCTTAAGAAAAGATATCTTACTCAGTGTATATATATATATAAAAAAAAAAAAGGGGGTATATATACTGATCATCTTGTACAAATATGTACTAATCATTTGACTGAATATTTTGATCAAATAAATTGTTCAGTTAGAAATTCTCATCTCTTCTCATCTGTTTGATTTCACTCAATTATAACCCTGAACAAAGTCCTTTTGATTTGTGCATAAATATAATAGAAGTGGTGTAGATTTGGTGGACATTCAAGCTTATGGTAGCATCTGCCTTTACTGAATGAATCTGAGAGTAAACACTTCACCTAAACACTTGTGTGATGTGAGAGTTTGTGAGACAATCCTTGACATGTAACTCACTGGATGATGCTTTGATGTTTATCTCTTGTTATTTTTGTCTATAGTGACTGTGTGCTTACTTGGATAATCATGAACATAAACTGGAACAGGGATATTCAGATTTCTGTAATTAAGGAACTACAGAGTTTAGCATTCATCATATACTCTGTGTTTAATATGAGAGTTTGTGCATTCAGTGTTTATTGTTTTGATTTATGGATTTTATGAAATATTAGATGCTATAAAAATTGATTTGGTAAACTCTGCTACTCACACACGAAAATCACGACTGTGCATTTTTGAAAGGGTTTTTGTGATAAAGAATGAGTATTGGACAAACACTGATTGATTGTGTTATGTACTCTAAGGTAAATTTTCATTAAGATAAATTGAAAATTTTGGAGTAAATGGAGTAAGTGACAACTGTTAATTGGTGTAATTAGTGGTAACGTGTCTTGATAAACGGAACGACAGCGGTAATAATGGCTTTTACTGCGCATGTATTAAGTGAACCGTTGCATGTGTGACACGTGTCCCACTCACTCATCAATGTGTCTCATTTTTTTTTACACTTTTCAAGGGAACAGTTGTGTGTTTTCAAGTAAAATCTTTTGAGTTTAGTTTTTAATTAAAACTCAAATTACTTTTTCTCACAATCACTTTTACCCACTCGTATTCACTTTACCAAAACAGAAAACATCTTTGTTCTTCACTTTGGCATTTTCACAAACACCTTTCTTGCAAAACATTTTCACAGTTGCTTCTTGCTTATTTCTTGATTCAATGGCAACTAAACCTTTCACTGTCTTTGGTCTACGTTTTGTGCCTAACAATTATGCAGCTTTACTTGAGAACGGCCGGGCTCCAGAGGCGTTCCATCTAATGCAAAATTTTCTTCGAAATTCTGAGATTGGGCAAGCGCTGGTTGAACCGGCTACTCTATCTGCTTCCCAAGTTGTTAGTTTCTGGCAAAATTCAAGATATATAGAAGGAGGAGCGAGTGAAACTCCGTCTATCATCTTCTCTCATGAAGACCAAGAGTTTGTGATTACTCCACAAACTGTTCGTGATGTCATGGATTTCGACACACACACTTCATATGAAGTTGTCTCTGAGGAAAATCTGAGGGAAATGCTAACAGAGATTGGGTACATGGAATCACTTGCCAAGCTGGGCAGTGTGAAGAGGCCAAACTTGAGAAAAGAGTGGAATTTTTTCTTTGATTGTATCACCAGGACATTCCAAAAGAAGATCACCAACTGGGATGCTATTCCAATGGACAGTCTGCAAATTGGGTATTCTCTACTCTATGGCAGTAATTTTGATTTTGGTAGATATGTTTTAATGAATTTGGGTGATAAGTTGTCAGAGTCTACTACAGTTTACTTTGCTAGATTTTGTCAACTTCTGTTCAATGCATGTGTTTCTGGGTTAACTATTGATGAAGCTGATAAAATTCAACCTTTTCGAGTCACTAAGAGAATATTCTCTGATATGACTAACAAAGATGTTGGAAAAGACATACCTCCTTTAGTATTGCCACTTGCTTTACAGAACTTTGTCAATCAACCACAAGATTCTTCATCATCAAACCATGACTCACATGAACCACATCAACCAGAACCACAATCTATGGCTGAACCTTTAGCCACTGATCGTACAGAAAACATCCCATCTCAACCTACTCAATCACCTGAGCCGATACCAACAACCACTGATCAACCTATATCACCTCAAACACAAACAGAACCTCAACAACAATCTGACCACATGACTACTGAACCAACAAACCCTGTCACTACCACTCATCCACAATCATCACAAAAGCCAAAAAGGAAGATACATACTGCAATCAACACCAAACATGCTAGAAGATTCAAACAAAGGGCAAATAGACCTTCTAGTGCAGAAGAAGAATTTGTTGTAGTACCTCAAGCTAAGAGGAGAAGGCTTATTTTAACTGATTCTGATGATGAGCATGTTGAAGAGGCTCAAGAGAAAATCTCTTTTGATATTCCTACTGGTGAGCCAGAGGTTATCATAGAATCTATAATACCAGAATCTGAAGTCAAATTTTCTGAACCAGAAGTTGTTAAGGTTCAAGAAAATGAACCTGTTAGAGATGTTTTGTCTCCAATGGAAGAGTTTGCTGAAACTCCACTTTCTTTTAATCATGAAGCATCTACTCCACCACTCATGGAGGTTACACTTTCTATCGATACTGGTGTTGCTGATGGGCCTACTGTTGTTCTTGAAGACACTGTGGTTGCATCACACACTGAGTTGAACTCTGATGCTAATCATGGTTCTGCTCATAATGAGGAGGTTGATAAACCAGAAAAGGTTCTTTCTTCAGAGCAAACTCCAGTTGATAAAGGAAAACAGGTTGCTCAAGAACCTATTTCTGCTCAAGAACCTATTGCTTCTGTTGCCTCTACTAGTGAGTCAATCAGTGATTCAGTTGAAGCTAAGAGTACAGGAGTTGCACAACCACAAAATCAGACTGATGGTCAGAAAACAGGAGAAAACCAGATTTTGCTGGCCCTTCTAATAATGAAATTGATGCTGGTTATTTGTCTTGATGATGAAGGTACCAATGCTGAGAAGGGCTTAAGAAATGCAAATTCTAGACAAGGACATGGGAGGTCTACAAGGTCAAAGCCTAATTTGGTGATAGATACAAATGCTCAGAGTACTTCTGGTTCAAAGCCAAAGGATTTGTCATTCTCTGACAATCCACAAACAGATGAAGAATTGGCTGTGAAACTATTTCGTGAAGAGAATGCTGAAGCTACACTTGAGGATATTCAAGCTAAAGAAAAGCTGTTGCAGAAAGAGCATTTAAAAGCTCAAAAGTCCAAGAAAGTGAATAAAGTTGTTAAAGCTTCAAAGTCTTCAAGGCATGAAATGAAAGGAATTGAGATCAAAGAGAGATTATCTGATATTCAAGAAGAAGAAGAAGAAGAAGAGGATAAAGGAAAGCTGATTAGAAAGTCTTCTATTGATGCCAAGCTGAAGTTAAAAGGAGTGATGGGTGAAGAGAGCAAGAATAAAATGATAATTACAACCTCTGTTGGTACACATGTTGTACAGAAGAATAAAGACACAACCTCTGTTGCTACACAAGTTGTGACTACACCGATACTGTCTTCTCAGTTGAAATCAAGATTTCGAAAAGGTGCTCTTCATGATTCGAGTCTTGCAGCTACAGCTCCAGCTACAGCTTCAATGGATTTTACTGATGGTAGAGCTTTATCTGGTAAAATTGCATATAACAAAGGAGGCATTGGCTCACATAGAGATAAAAGACAGAATGTTGCTCCCAGAGATCCTTCTTCATTGTCTGTTCCAGGTCGTGGTGTCACTCAAGAGAGTTTAGACAGACTGGAGTCAGTACAGCTTGTTCATCAGAAAAGTTTAGGGAAGGATTTCTTGTTATACTTCATGACTGATGGAACGGTGTTCAAGATTGCTGAGAATGATATTGATTTAAAATTCTGGGAAGAACTAGAGTATGTTCTGTACATTTTCAGAGTAAGAAATCAAAGAGCTCAATCAGTTGCAAATGTGCTCAGACAAAAGATGATACAGAATCTTGCAAATAGACATATGAAATACAGCAAGTATGTTCCAAAGTACAGAGACTGGAATGGGAATTTGATTGAAATGCAGAAGGGAACTACAAAGCTGAAGACTGATCTTGGGATTACTGTTCTAGATTTTAATGTAAAGTCTGAAGAAGTGAAGTTTATCAGATTGGGAAATGAAATGAGAAGAAACAAGATCTATGATCTCAGAGCTGCTATTTTTCAAACTGATGAGAATGATCCAGATTTAAGAGAGATCAAGGTAGCTATGGAGATTGAACTTGAGAATGCTGAGAGGAGATTGTTGATTGATTATCTCAGAACAACTCCAGATCTTGAGGAGGTTAGGTAGACAGAATCTGTAAGTAATTCAAATTTTCTGTAAATTTTGCTAAGTCAAGTTTAAACTCTGATTATATGTTAAACACTGTGTTTTTATTTGTTAGTTTTGACATCATCAATTATTATGAACTTGTACATTTTTCTAATGAACAAGTTGGAGGAGATTGTGAGATATAATTGATGTGATTTAATGTCAGTGTTTAAGTGTTACAGGTAAAGAGAGTTTAACTTGTTATTGAAAGCAGTTGTAACAGAGTTTGAGTATACGCTGATTGCTGGAAGCGCAAACGCTGACAGAGGAAAGCGTAAACACTGATAGCTGAATACATGGAAGCGCAAACACTGTTAGCATGGAGAGAACAGAGTTTGCTAAAGTCTGTCTACTGGGAGCGTCTACGAGTCAACAGAGTTTGAAGATTAATTTAATATTAATATGGAAGCGATATCTTTGAAGATTGGATAGCTATCAAAGAGATTGAGTTGACTTAGAAGACGTGTAGCAATCGTAATTGATATCAATTGTATAGCTTAATTTTAGGAGAATCAATTTACGATTGTACGTAGCTGTATATCTTATAAATACAGTTAGGTTAACCCTAGAAGGGTATCCATCGTGAACGAATAACATTCTTGTAACCTAAGCAACTCTCTGTGATACTTTACATCACCGAGAGAGGAATTATCTATTCCAAACAGTTTTAAGAGTTAAAACGTGTGTTCTTGTTACTTATTCATACAGTACTTAATTATATATTGTGTATTCGACCTAACATAATATAATATATGTTATTAGAGAAATTTCGTAACAACACGAAATCAGAGGTGTGCTGAAATAGTAGTGCGTTTGTGTATGTTTATGTGGTAGTTTTAGGGATTTAAGATTTGTAAAATAGAGAGGGTTGGGAGGGTTGGATTTGGTAGGTGTCTCGATTTGTCTCGTGTATCGGATCCCTTTTGCCAAGAAGCTTCCGTACCAATTTATATTGGATCAAGTCTACGTAATTCTATGAAATTGTGTATATCCTTGAGAGACTTTAGGGATAAACTTCGTTAATGTGAGCAATTAATCATTTTATCTTGTATTAATCTTGGCATTGTGATATCTTCCTGATTTGAAGAATATCGTTTGGAGATATTTTTCGTTATTTTTTAATTGATATTTATTCTTTCCTCGTTTCAGAGAAAAGATAAAACTTATGCATCAAACAATAATTATTAATCTAATTTATTAATTAATAATATTAAAAATTTGGGAGATTATTAGACATGTCAAAAATATGGCATAACAACCAGCCCCCAATTCTTCAGTGTGCTTGCTGTAGTAGAGAACTAAGCATTCTTCAAGCTTCCAAATTTCTTCAATCGCTGAAACAACTAAAAATAGAAGATTGGTAAAACATTTAGAGCACTACAGTACTCATTAAGCGTATGCGGGTGAAAGTGTGACACCATGCGATGACCAGTATAGGATATATATATTTTTTGCCAAAAAACAAAAGTGCGAGCATAAATAATTTGTTCGAAATCAATTACGATCCTTGTTGTCAAGTTTGGACCTTGGCATTTGTATACATCCCGAATTGGCGCACATGTTATTCAAATGTCTGATGCAACCACATAAGGATGTGTTTTCGTCTATCCTGGAGCCTATGGGCGTCTGACTAGGCCTTCAATAGGAGATAGGAGATGGAGATACAATCCTGGGGAACCTCGCACGCGTCCCTTGTTGGGCTAGCAGTGCTATGAGGTCTTAAAGATATTATACATAGGGATGCCTCTACCCATCCGATCTTGAGAGATCTGGTCATGGGCCTTCAATAATCCAGAGGATGGTGCACTTTACTCAAGCATGTAATATTGCTGAATTTATAGCTTGTCCAGGCTACCCTATTTGAAAATTTCAGTTTGCAAGTTTGAAAATATTTTTTACATATATGTACTATCGCGACGATATATGAGAAATATTTTAAAAGAAATCCAACTGTAATAATAAATATGCCATTCAAAAACGTCACGATATTTATTTTCTTCAAAAAACAATGTCTTTTGTAAGAGTTTCCTTGAAAATAATGAGTCTCGCATATATAATTTTTTTTCGAAACATGCAGCTTTTACGGGATTGTAAAATAAATCCGTAATTCACCAAAAAAAATTCTCGTACGATATTTTCCAAATCGCAATAATTTTACAAGTATAAAAATATATTGCTCGCATAAATTTTAAATATTAAATATTTTCTCTTGAAAAATATTTAAAAAGTTGAATTTAATATGCATGCTTGGCAAGATATAATATATAATTAGTAGAAAATAAATTTGAAAGACAAAAAACTTATCTTCATTTGCCAGCCAGGTGAGTTAGGATCCGCATGCTATAATTGCTTGTTGTGTTGATGCGTTCCTGCTTGATGCTTTCTTTGTCCACCCTTTTTTTCTATTTCTTTTCTTTTCGGTGCTACACCGTTGTGCTCATGCATTCTCTTTGTTGATCTTCATTCTCTTTTCATGTACACCATGCGGATCCTTTAAAAATAATATCCCTTGTCATGCTTTTTGATTCTATAGCCTCCATTTTTGTCTTGTCCTTGATCTTCATGCTTGGACTTGTGTACCCAATTCGTCTCTTGCATTTTTTATTTGATTCATATGATCGGTTCCTTTTTTGCTTCTTCCACTGCATTGTTGCTTCTTGTGATTGTTGACTTCCCTCCATCGTCATCCTGTCAGAATCACTTTGATTGTGTTCGAACATAATGAATTGTGAATTATTCATCCTCTACGAATAATTAAAAGAAGCCCATCCTTCTAGCGCCAAATTTTATTGTAGAAATTTCGTAATAACATGAAATCGGAGGTGTGCTGGAATAGTGATAAGTGCATATTTTTGCATATTTTTATTACCTATTTATTGTTTGAATTTGTATTTTAATAAATTATTTTGTTGTATTTCAGGAAATTCAAGAAAAATTGAAGAAATTGCAAAATAAAGAAATAAATGTCAAGAAAGAGAAAAAGAAGAAGAAGAAGAAAGACCAAAATAGAAGAAAAGAAAAATGAAGGGGGTGTGGTGCAAGGAAAAATGGAAGGTTAGGATTAAACCACACCAAACAAAAATGAATGGTGGGGATTAATCCACACCAACCAAAATCCTCATTTATTTCCTATAAATAGCCTTAATTTCTCTTGTAAAAAACCACTTAGAATTAGGATAGAACCCATTCTTAGGATTAGAACAAGCTTTAGTATTAGTATACTCCAAATTTAATAGTTGTAATTTTTATTCTTGTAAACATTTTAATTTTTAGTACATAATTTTCCTGCATTAAATTGTTAATTCGAAGGCTAGTTTTTCTCCCCTGTTTCTTTCCTTTTAATTTTCAGCAAACCCATTTTCATCTCCTTCTTAATCGAATTAAACAAACACATCCCCTGTTCTTGATTCCTCCCCCACACGAGCTCACTCCTTCCCCTCTTTTTCTCTCCCCGTGAAATCCCCTGCTCCTCTATCCTTTTTGTTTTTTCAATTTTTAGAAACAATCCCAGCCTTTAAATCACACCCATAAATATTCCCCTTCCCTTTAGTTTTGTTCATATTCGTTAAATAGAGTTTGGTTTCCGATTTTTGTAATTTCATTTTGTTTTTCTGTGAGTTCGAGTAGTTGCTGCGATTGTGCGAAGTTTTCCCTGTGTTTATAGCTTGTAACTGATGTT
This sequence comes from Saposhnikovia divaricata, assembly GCA_036435485.1. Taxonomy (NCBI): domain Eukaryota; kingdom Viridiplantae; phylum Streptophyta; class Magnoliopsida; order Apiales; family Apiaceae; genus Saposhnikovia; species Saposhnikovia divaricata. The sequence continues at coordinate 136,781,641 of CM071598.1, forward strand.
CGAATCGACTTTGTTTGTAATGATGTTTGCAGTTTGAGTTTTGTTCGCTGAGTCAACTTGGTTTGGTTCTGAGTTGAGTTATCGAGTTCAATTGTTTGCTGAGCTCGTTTTTTTTTTCGAGTTAGTTTTGTGTTGGTTGTCGAGTTGTAGTTTTCGCCGAGTCGACTGGGTCGCATGTCTAAGTCCTTTTGCTGCACTTTCTTGAGTAGTTGTCACTGAGTTTTAGTTCGGTTTTGCTGGTATTGAATCACATTTAATTGTTCGTGTTTTGTTCAGTGGTCGTGTTGTAGTTATTGCTGAAATTTCAGTTTGTCGAATGGTGTTTGTATGCGCTGCGCTATGCTAAGTTATGTGAAATCACCGCTGTTTAGTGTCCTTAGTTGGTTGTCTTTCCTGGTTGTTTTGTTCGAATTGCCGTTGTTCAGAGTCTACAAGTTGCTGTCCTGTTTGTACCGAGCGCTGTACTGCTATGCTTTGTATTGAGTATCGAATTTTAGAGCTGAGTTTTGATATTCCGAGTTTTAGAGTTCGCGTCGTTCTGTTGATGTTTGTCGAGTTCTAAAACTAATATAATTGCTTGCTGCTGTGCTTCCGAGTTTAGCTCTCCTCTGTGCTGTGTCTCGGGTTTTGTATTCTTGGTAGAATTTTGCGTTTAGTTGCTGAACTCCTGGTTGTTCTGTTGTTTATTGTTGTAGGGTATAAGTCGAGTTCTTCGTGTTGCCAAGTTCAAGTTTTTGATCGGTTTGAGTCACCTAGCTGCTAGATTGTTTTAATTCTAAGTTCGCAAGTTGGAATGTTGCAGTCTGTGAGTTTTGGTTTCGGTTGTAGTACTGAGTTGTGTTAATTATTTTTGCTACTGAATCTTTTGCTAGAATTTTGTTTTTGAGTTTCATGCGTTGTTAAATTTTTATTTTTGTAAATAAAATCGATTTTTACTTCAATTAGTGGAAAGTCAAAATTTAGTTTTTAATTAAAAATAAATTTAAAATTCCTTTAAAATAGATTTTTTTTTATAAAATCTTTTTGTAAATAAAATTAGTTAAATTTAATTTTTTATCTTTAATAATTTTTAGAATAATTTAATTTTTGTTCTTTTCATCTTTGATTAATTAGTTTAGAAATAAAAATAAATAAATTTTAATTTGCTTTTAAAAATAGTTTAAATTTTATTTTAGGAATTAAAAGGTATAAATCAAAATTTTCTAAAAAAACCCAAATTGTTCTAGCTCGATTAAATTAAATTTTAAAGATCGCGAAAATATTTAATCCCTCTGGAACGAATCTAAAATACTAAAATGTGATCGTGCGCTTGCGATATTAAATTGTCATATTTTCGGCACATCAAGTTTTTGGCGCCGCTGCCGGGGAGTAATTATTTTTTGCACCTTAATTTTTAATTTTTCGGATTAGTTTTCTTCGCTTGCCTTATTTTTATTTCATTTTTTTTTTAGGAAAGTTTGAAATTTCGGGAATCTTTTCGCGGAGCTTGGAAAAATCGGAATTCTTGGAAGCATGCTTCGGTAACCCGTATCTCTCTCTTTTCGCCTTTTTATTTTTAAAAAATCACAAAAAATATAAATAAAAAAATCGAAAATCACAAAAAAATTGAAAATTGAAAAATCCAAAAAAAAAATTAGTTGTAAATACATATTTATTGCATCATGCATTCATCACTTAGGGCACATCATCTAGATTTTTATTTTCTTGTTTTTAATTTTTCGTACCTAGTAAATTGTGGTGATCGCTGGCGGACCGAGGTACGTTAAATTCTTCTTTTCTTTAGTTTAGAACACGTAGTGTAGAGCATCCATAAGTGTTTATAGTTTTTTGTATATCTCGTTGTTTGTTGCATCATTTGTAAATAAATCTTAAGGGCAAAACCACTTGCAACATGGGGGAAGGGATTTAATCACTCTTTCTTTGGCCCACAACAATTAATTTTCAACATTTTGTATCCCCTAGCCTTTTAATAAAATTAATTAGACGTTTGCCTCTAGGAATTTCGCGCTCAATTAGAAAGGTGCCTAAAAATAAACGTAATTAAGACTTATTCACGACCTTCAGTGTCTAAGGTTCGCCTGGCTGTTAAGATTCGGTGTCTAAGTGACGAGTTTGGCCTCTTGGCAATGCCTGCTCTAATCTGGCCGAATTGATCTGAATAATTCTTAATTTACGGAATTTTTAATGTGTCTTAACGTTATGAGCAATGTTTAGTTATTTTATTTAGGGAACCTAGGTTAGATTTTTCTTTTGATTTTTCACCATTTATTTTGTGTGTTTCATTTTCGCACTTACTTGCTACGTGGTTTTATCCTTGATCAATCTTTACCATGTCCGTAGCATTTAGGGAGCGTTATTACCAAGGTTCGGATTTTGACGAGGAATTAGCGGATAATACGATGTGGTGTGAGTCAACTAGGGAACCTAGTGTATATAACGAGTCGTCTAGTACTTTTAGTGATTTGCATTATAGTGAAAACAATATTGCAATCGACTCTGAATTAGATGCTCTTACTAGACGACTCGAAGCCTTAGAAACCCTTAGAGGTCCTTCACACACGTCTTGGCACCCAAATTTCCACTCTCCGAGTCTCGATTTTCAACATGTCAACGCCATGATTCAACCAACCTCTCGAAATGACCATTTTACATCATCTTCTAATTCCGGTTGGAGAGATTATCCCGATCTCTCATGGAACCAAGGTCATAGCTATCAAACTCCGCCTCCACATTTTCAAGAACCGAACTCTTATCCAATTCCGAGTCAAGTGCCTTATTCGAGTTCAATTCAAACAACCGCCCACCCACCCGGATTTCATGATTCGAGTAGGAAACTTGACACCTTAGAAAAGAGTATCGAGGCTTTATTGATTTCTGAAGAAAACTTCATGCGAACCATAACTTCTGATAGGCAAATTTTGAACTCTAATGCTCAAGCCTTATCTAAGTTAGAATTTCAAGTGAATCAATTAGCCACCATGTGCGAGCGTGAGACGATAACCACTCCGAATCCACTCGAGGTCAACCTTGAATTTCTTATCACTCAAAGACCTATCGATACTTTCGATGATATCATTTCTCCTAGGTCTAATGTTCAAGTTGACACTCCTTTCGGTGGTGATTCACACGAAGAAGATTCTAATGCTGACATCATTCTTTCTCTAGGTCAAACGAAGAATCCCGATGATTCTGAGTTTGTGGCTTCACCTAGACAACCATCATCTTCTTTTAGTGAACTTTTCCTTCCATCTTCCAAACCTCTTCCCGAAAAACCCAAAGAACTTCATACTCAACCAATAGGAGCTAATCTAGTTAAGGAGGTTGTTTCAAGGTCAAATTTGGACGATCATGAGATTGAGTCTCTTCTTAAACAAGATTTTCAATTGCATTACGAGACCAATCGAGAGCTTCACGAATATTTTAAGGATTTGACATCGGAAGAGATGTTTGGAGAGATGATGAATATTTGTTCCAAATTGGAAACCCAACACAAGGATAGTTCTTGTGATCCTAATTCTGTTGGTAAAACATTTTTCGAAGAGCCACCCCCACCCTTTTCTATTTCTTCATTTTCCACTCGTGCTCCTTCTTTCATCGAAACTCATGATATTCATGACCAACATCTTATCGTAATTAATTTGCTTAAACAACAAAAAGAAGCATCTTCGTGGTCTATGGATGAAGTTAGGAATATGAGTTTTATTCTTGCGCCTAATCGGATCGTTCGAGTGGTCTATGCTATTTTTGTGGGTGAGTTTCTGAAATTATATGTTGGTTGTATAACAAAAATAGTTTTTCCGAGAGCAGGTATTGGTTAGTAAATATTTGTTTTGTACCTCCCATAGTAGAATGTAGGTATGGGGGAGTTACATTGTGTGCGTGTGTGAGTTGTTTTTTTTTCGTAGTTTTTTTAGAAGTTTTCAATCTCTTCCATCCCTTCTCAGGTATTATCTCCTCATTCTCTTTTACTTATTTTTCTTGCATTTGCATACATTGAGGACAATGCATGATTTAGGTATTGGGGGGGGGGGGGTTAGTGTAAATACATAAAATTGAAAAATCCAAAAAAATTGAAAAATTTTAAAAATCCAAAAATAGAAATATTTTAGCTTAGTTGTCCTTCCCACTCTTTAAACTTTAGATCTAGTTGGTGTTAACTGTTTTTAAAAAATTATATGTATAATGCCTTTAGATAATTTGAAAGTAGTCAAGTAAGGATTCACTCATGAAATTTGTGTCGAACAATTTTTTTCTTAAAAGTCCAAGACGACACATTTGCACTAGACCTTTGATCGAAAAATTGTATAGGAATGTTATTCGATACCTGAGAGAGAACCCACATGTTAGAACAATATCGAATCAAACCTTTGTGAAATTTGGTTCCTATAGTGTCAAAAAAAAAAAAGAAAAAAGAAAGAAAGAAAAGAAAAAGAGTCAATAAATGTTTGTAATTGTTGAGTGCTAGTGTAATTTTGTAATAATAAATTCTTAGTAGGGAAATCGGCTAGGTTGGGCTCATTAATAACCCGAGTAAGTAAGTCTGAAGGGACTTTGTGCCTAGCAACCTAAGGTCCCTTGTGATCTGGGATTGTTGACCTAAAACTCGCTAAATGGGTATTGATGCAAAAGTCTTTTGGGACCTCAACCATTGCACGGTCGGTCTAACTGCTAAGAACGTGAAGTTTGGCTAGATACTTGTTTTGATAGAGATTGGGTCAGTTCAATATTGGTTGAAAAAGAGAAAATGTTCGTATGCACTTTATCCATCAAGGGCCTTAAATTCACTACACACCTTGAGAATTTTTGTAAATTTTTAGAGTCTAATCATGTGGATTGTGGGACCCTATAACTTGGTTATTATTAGAATAATCTTTAAGGCATATATTTTCCTACAAAATTGTTTTGTTGACACCAATAAAAGCTAGAGTAAAAGAGGAAAGTTGGATACTTGCTGATTTATCTCAAAGATTTTATGGGTATATCTTCTGTAAACCCTTAGGAGACAACACTCCTCTTGTAGAGATCGTCTATGAGTTTAACGGGTTGGTAAACCTAAAATTACCCGTGATTCCTACGACAGTGAGTATAGGTTTTTAATTCTGCATTTTTCTTTTTGTATTACTCGAGGGCGAGCAAAAGATAGGATGGGGGGATTTGATAAGTGCATATTTTTGCATATTTTTATTACCTATTTATTGTTTGAATTTGTATTTTAATAAATTATTTTGTTGTATTTTAGGAAATTCAAGAAAAATTGAAGAAATTGCAAAATAAAGAAATAAAAGTCAAGAAAGAGAAAAAGAAGAAGAAGAAGGACCAAAATAGAAGAAAAGAAAAATGAAGAGGGTGTGGTGCAAAGAAAAATGGAAGGCTAGGATTAAACCACACCAAACAAAAATGAATGGTGGGGATTAATCCACACCAACCAAAATCCTCATTTATTTCCTATAAATAGCCTTAATTTCTCTTGTAAAAAAACCACTTAGAATTAGGATAGAACCCATTCTTAGGATTAGAACAAGCTTTAGTATTAGTATACTCCAAATTTAATAGTTGTAATTTTTATTCTTGTAAACATTTTTAATTTTTAGTACATAATTTTCCTGCATTAAATTGTTAATTCGAAGGCTAGTTTTTCTCCCCTGTTTCTTTCCTTTTAATTTTCAGCAAACCCATTTTCATCTCCTTCTTAATCGAATTAAACAAACACATCCCCTGTTCTTGATTCCTCCCCCACACGAGCTCACTCCTTCCCCTCTTTTTCTCTCCCCGTGAAATCCCCTACTCCTCTATCCTTTTTGTTTTTTCAATTTTTAGAAACAATCCCAGCCTTTAAATCACACCCACAAATATTCCCCTTCCCCGTTCTTTACCACACCCCTTTCTCTCCCTTTCAATCCGATTAAACCCAATTTTTTTCCGTTTTGTTTTCTCCTCTTAGTTTTGTTCATATTCGTTAAATCGAGTTTGGTTTCCGATTTTTGTAATTTCATTTTGTTTTTCTGGGAGTTCGAGTAGTTGCTGCGATTGTGCGAAGTTTTCCCTGTGTTCATAGCTTGTAACTGATGTTCAAATCGACTTTGTTTGTAATGATGTTTGCAGTTTGAGTTTTGTTCGCTGAGTCAACTTGGTTTGGTTCTGAGTTGAGTTATCGAGTTCAATTGTTTGCTGAGCTCGTTTTTTTTTCGAGTTAGTTTTGTGTTGGTTGTCGAGTTGTAGTTTTCGCCGAGTCGACTGGGTCGCATGTCTAAGTCCTTTTGCTGCACTTTCTTGGGTAGTTGTCACTGAGTTTTAGTTCGGTTTTGCTGGTATTGAATCACATTTATTTGTTCGTGTTTTGTTTAGTGGTCTTGTTGTAGTTATTACTGAAATTTCAGTTTGTCGAATGGTGTTTGTATGCGCTGTGCTATGCTAAGTTATGTGAAATCACCGCTGTTTAGTGTCCTTAGTTGGTTGTCTTTCCTGGTTGTTTTGTTCGAATTGCCGTTGTTCAGAGTCTACAAGTTGCTGTCCTGTTTGTACCGAGCGCTGTACTGCTATGCTTTGTATTGAGTATCGAATTTTAGAGCTGAGTTTTGAGATTCTGAGTTTTAGAGTTCGAGTCGTTCTGTTGATGTTTGTCCAGTTCTAAAACTAATTTAATTGCTTGCTACTGTGCTTCCGAGTTTAGCTCTCCTCTATGCTGTGTCTCGGGTTTTGTATTCTTGGTAGAATTTTGCATTTAGTTGCTGAACTCCTGGTTGTTCTGTTGTTTATTGTTGTAGGGTATAATTCGAGTTCTTCGTGTTGCTAAGTTCATGTTTTTGATCGGTTTGAGTCACCTAGCTGCTAGATTGTTTTAATTCTAAGTTCGCAAGTTGGAATGTTGCAGTCTGTGAGTTTTGGTTTCGATTGTAGTACTGAGTTGTGTTAATTATTTTTGCTACCGAATCTTCTGCTAGAATTTTGTTTTTGAGTTTCATGCGTTATTAAATTTTTATTTTTGTAAATAAAATTGATTTTTATTTCAATTAGTGGAAAGTCAAAATTTAATTTTTAATTAAAAATAAATTTAAAATTCCTTTAAAATAGATTTTTTTTATAAAATCTTTTTGTAAATAAAATTAGTTAAATTTAATTTTTTATCTTTAATAATTTTTAGAATAATTTAATTTTTGTTCTTTTCATCTTTAATTAATTAGTTTAGAAATAGAAAAAAAATAAATTTTAATTTGCTTTTAAAAATAGTTTAAATTTTATTTGAGGAATTAAAAGGTATAAATCAAAATTTTCTAAAAACCCAAATTGTTCTAGCTCGATTAAATTAAATTTTAAGGATCGCGAAAAAATTTAATCCCTGTGGAACGAATCTAAAATACTAAAACGTGATCGTGCGCTTGCGATATTAAATTGTCATATTTTCGGCACATCAAATAGTAGAGTGATTGTGTATGTTTATGTGGCTATTTTAAGAATTTAGGATTTGTAAAATAGAGAGGGGCTGGACTTGGTAGGTGTCTCGATTTGTTTCGTGTATCAGATCCCTTTTGCTAAGATGCTTCCGTACCAATTTATACTGGATCAAGCCTACGTAATTTTGTGAAACTGTGTCTATCCTCGAGAGACTTTAGGGTTAAACTTAGTTAATATGGGCAATTAATGATTTTATCTTGTATTAATCTTGGCATTATGATATATTCCTCAATTGAAAAATATCGTTTGGAGTATTTTTCTTTATTTGTTAATTGATATTTATTCTTTGCTCATTTCAAATAGATGATTAAACTTAGGCATTAAGATATAATTATAAATCTGAATTAATAATTAATAATATTAGAAATTTGGGAGATTATTAGACATGTCAAAAATATGGCATAACAACTTGCTTGTTGCAGCGGATAACTAAGCATTCTTCAAACTTCCAAATTTCTTCAATCGCTGAAACAACTAAAAAATAGAGGATTGGTAAAACATTTACTGCACCATAGTGCTCGTTGGGCTTATGCGGGTGCAAGTTTGATACCATGCGATGACTAGTATAGGATATATATATTTAACTTTTGCCAAGATTTCAAAAGTGCGAGCACAAATAATTTGTTTGAAATCCATTAATGCGATCCTTGTTGTCATGTTAGGACCTTGCCATTTGTATATATCCCGAGTTGGCGTACAAGCTATTCAAGTGTCTGATACAACCACATAAGGATGTGTTTTCGTTTACCCTGAGCTAATGGGTTCAGACAGGACCTTCAATAGGAGATGGAGATGTAATCCTAGCGAACCTCACACGTGGTCCTTGTTTGGCTAGTAGTGCTATGAGGTCTTAAAGATATTATGCATAGGGATACCTTCACCTATGCGATCTTAAGAGATCTGGTCATGGGCCTTTAATAATCCAGAGGATGCTGAACTTTACTCAAGCGTGTTGTACTACGAAATTTATAACTTGTCCAGGCTACCCTACTTAACAATTTCAGTTTGCAAGTTTGAATATATTTTTGACATATATATACTATTGTGACGATATATGAAAAATATTTTAAAAGCAATCCAAATGCAATAATAAATATGCCATTCAAAAACGTCGCGATATTTATTTTCTTCAAAAAAATAATGTCTTTTGTAAGAATTTTCTTCAAAATAATGTGTCTCGCATATAATTTTTTTTTTCGAAACATGCAGCTCATATGAGATTGTAAAATAAATCTGCAATTCACCAAAATAAATATCTCGTACGATATTTTTCAAATCTCAATAATTTTACAAGCATAAAAATATATTGGTCGCACAAATTTTAAATATTAAATTTTTTCTCTTGAAAATATTTTAAAACCTAAATTTAATATGCATGCATGGCAAGATATAATATTGGGTGAAAATAAATTTAAAAGATAAAAAACTTATCTTTATTTGCAAGCTGGGTGAGTTATGATCGGCATGCTACAATTGCTTGCTGTGTTGATGCAATCCTACTTGATGCTTTCTTTGTCCACCCTTTTTTTCTATTTATTTTTTTTCGGTGTTGCATCGTTGTGCTCATGCATTTTGTTTGTTGATCTTCTTCTTCTTTTAATGTACACCGCCACGCGGATCCCATAAAAATAATATCCCTTGTCATGCTTTTGATTCCGTATCTTCCATTTTTGTCTTGTCCTTGATCTTCATGCTTGGACTTTTGTACCCAGTTCGTCTCCAATTTTTTTTTATTTGATTCACATGATCGGTTCCTTTTCTTCTTCTTCCATTGCGTTGTTGCTTCTTGTGATTGTTAACATCCCTCCACCGCCATCCTGTCAGAATCACTTTGATTGTGTTCGAACACAGTGAGTTGTGAATTATTTGTCCTCCACAAATAATTAAAAGAGGTCCCTCTTTCTAGCGCCAAATGTTATTGGAGAAAATTTGTAACAACACAGAATCGAAGGTGTGCTGAGCGATTTGTATGTTTACGTAGTTGTTTTAAGGATTTAGGGTTTGTAAAAAAGGGAGGGGCTGGACTTTGTAGGTGTCTTGATTTGTCTTTGTCTCGTGTATATTGTGACACCCCCAAATCTGAGGTCAAAGATTCAGGTCGTCACATCACCATCCAACCATATCATACCTGTATTAACTGTAAAACTCAATAATACATCCATTCAGACCTCAATCTTAAGCACAAACAAGTTAGAGCCTCAGAAACGATAATCAAAAGTGCCACTAAATATTACAATTCATTTGTACAAATCAGAGTCTTACGCAATTCCACTTATACAACTACACTTGAAGACAAGTCTTACTATTACAGTTGAAAACCTATCAGACTTACTCCGTAGTATCTATCAGGAACTAAATCATCTCCGGGGTAAATCTTCTACTCCTCTTCTGCTGTCGCGGAGTTAACCGACCAAATTCTTCTCTTTCTGAAAAGTTTTTATAAAGCAAGAATGAGCTACATAATGCTCAGCAAGTTCACCATTTTGTAAAATAATAATGTGGTTTATTTCGAAAACATTCCCAACTATGTGGGTATATATCTCAGATTTCAAAACATAATTGGACAATGTATATGTCCGAGTTTGAATAAAACATCTATACTCACTAAGGAGCTTTAAGAGTAACATATGAACCCTTTATAAGGTTCCAATTTCAATACATCTCAAGTTTGAAAATATATCCATATGAGTATATCATTTTCGGCAAAACACTCTACGATTAACATACTGTACAGGGAATACATCATTGCAAACCTCTTTCCTTCCATTAGCTTAGAAGGTTTCTCATACAAAACATTACATTCTTTGAGACAATTACAAGAGTGCACTAACACGTGCCAATCTTTATAGAAAATCTTGCAGTTCTAGATAATGCACGATGTCAATATTTTCTCATCAAAAACCACACTATCGGCAACTTGGCACTTAGGCCCAAGAAGCAGTGTTTGAGTATTTTTCCAAAGTGGAGGATGGCACTGGAAGAAAACATAAAAACCTGACAGGGATTGACGATGATCAGTCGCCACATCCAAGTCCAATAATATGCGGGTCTTCTCTACCGGTAAAAGGATAGAAACTACATCCGTAACTATCCCCGGGTGAAAACTACATCCGTAATCACCCTTGATGAAAACTACATCCGTAATCATCCTTCGGCAACACCTGGGCCGGAATAATAATTGATGGACCGCCTGGCTCACGGCCGCTTACACATCCCGAGAATCGTTCGTCAACGGTTCCCACAACTGCCAGAGTCCCTTTTTCTTTTTCTTTTGAAAACTTGATTTTGATTGAAAACAGAGTAATTGAGGTCCGACATCAGTCGACCGATGATTCTTGAAATCATACAAGAAGCAAAACCTGAACGGGGGTTTTCGAAAATGTTTTGAGTTCGAAAGAGTTCGAGTTTGAAAGTGCTAAAGGTATCTTGGATTAGCTTTGTCTTTAAAGTAATGAACAATAATTAATAAATAATATTTTAAGATTTAATATTAATAATTAATAAAATAATTATTTAATTAAATAAGCTTTTAATCCAAGATAGGTATTTTGAGTATTTACGAAGATATAAAAATAATTACTTGAGTATACGATACTCCCCGAATGACCCTTCGGGTTTTCGCAATCTAGTTACGATATAATAATATACCGCTCCCCGGTCAATAGTATATACGGACCGCTACGACCTCTATTGCTAGAGTCATTGTCCGAGGAAAATATTTCAATCTAAGTTCAAGGGGTACAAACATATATGTACTTATACATCTCAATTTCATCAATACTTCGATAAACATAACATTTGATATGATTGAAAACTACAAACACAACAGTGAAAGTCCTTGTATATGTAAGTTTTGAAAAGTAAACTTGCCTTGGTTTGGTTGGGGTGGTCGAACGTGCGGAGTGGAACGATCTATACATAGGCAATAACCGTTCGTTAGTACCTTAACAATATCTCTTTAATTACGGGGTTTTAGAGGGTACAAAGTTAACTTAATGACTTCGTCTTATGACTCTCTAGCCCCACTATAGGTTCATGTCATCACTCGATTACGCTCGTCACTTATTCGACTTAATTTAGTTACCATATCCGAGTCACGTCCATTATCCCTAGAATTATACTCCACTTAACGACTTTTTCCCTTGCGCGAATTTTACTCTAGCATTTTTATAAAATTGAAAAATTCATATTTTAATCCAATTCTTTTTGGGTAGCCTTCACCACTGCATTTACTAACTTCTCTAATTTTTCCATGATCACACATAAATTTTTAGGGGTTTAAACAAGGTTCACAAGGGGGTCACTTAGTGCAGTCCGGAATCCAGAAACACATTTTACTTCTCCGGCCATAACTTAAAATCTATACATCACCTAGTCATGAACCTTATATTTCCAGAAACCACATTCAATTATCTTTCCAACAATATATGGTAGGACCTCAGGGGACAAGATTTGGGGGTTCAAAACCATGTTACAAGACAGGTCAAATTTCTGGAAAAACTCAGCATGCTTGTTTCACTTAAATCAACCAAGATCCTTACTTCCACAACACAACCAACATCTAATTCACCTAGTTCATGCTTTATAACATTCATGGAGATACATATACTAACCACAATCATAAAAATCACAATCACAACACTAAACTGAAGATCCATATCATCCATCACTTGAACATCCAAGATTAACACAAATATACATGGATCTATCATTGCACATCATAAACACTACATGGCCAAGAGGGGTTAGGGTTTTTATACCTTCTTGAGTACCTAGGAGCCTTGGGTAATCCTTAAAAAACTCAAGAACACCTTGAATAAGGTCCTACTATCCTTATAATCCAAGATCTATAAGAAAAACTTAACATGGTTACTATTCACAATATCTTTAACAATTAATATCTTGAAAGTTAATGGATGAAAGGGCTTGAAACTCTTAGTATACCTTTCTTAGATGATGGAGAGAGCCTAGGAATTATGCCTTGAATTATGAGTGAGGAGAAATGGAGGAAGGAAGAATTTTTCTTCCCTTTTTTGGTCTTGGCCGGGAGCTCTTATTCAAGGGGGGGGGGGGGGAGAAGTGTTTTGTTGTTTTGATTTTTGTGGTTGGTTGAATAATTGTAAGTAGTTGGGTGATACATATTAGTGTATGTATAAGCATGGTACAACCTAGGTATGGCCTCCTTGTACTATTGTCTCTTCCTTGGAAAAAGAAATGCAACTAGTTACTATTCCTCTTGCCATTTGGTTTAACTAGTTTGCTTTTTCCTAACTACTTGGTTGCATGGGACTTGCATGCAATACTACTCCTTGTATCATTATTCTTCCACCAATGCTTGTCACTTAAACTTTAATTCATATCGTATCTTAATTAATCTCTCGTAATAATATTTTGTCGCGTAGAGATTTCCCTAATAATTCCTTAAGTACTTAATTGTGTAAATTCCTCGAATATCCATAATTCCTCGTCATAATCCTTAATAAATCTTTTAATACTCTAATCATTCTCGAATCCCATGTTTTATAAATCTTACTAACAATAAGACTCTTTCCCTCAACAATCTTCTCTTTATCTTACATAGTGAATGCAACAACATAGTTTTTCAGACAATCAATTCCATTAAACAACAGGGATGACTAGAAAGGCTCCAAATTGACAATGCCACATGATATTAAATAAAAGAAAATATTGCAAAAATTAGGGTTCTTACATATATGATCCCTTTTTCCGAGATGCCTGCGCACCAATTTATATTGGATCAAGCCAACGCAGTTCTGCAAAATTGTGTCTATCCTTCAAAGACTTTAAGGATAAACTTTGTTAATATTGAAAATTAATGATTTTATCTTGTATTAATCTTGGTATTGTGATATCTTCCTGATTTGAAGAATTTTGTTTGGAAATATTTTTCGTTATTTGTTTATGAATATTTATTCCTTTCTTGTTTCAGAAAGAGCATAAAACTTAGTTATTAAGTAATAATTATTAATCTGAATTAATAATATTAAAAATTTGGTAAATTATTTTACATGTTAGATAGACTTTTGTATTTTAATAATGAAATGACTTTTTAAATACAAGAATAAATATTTGATATATAATTTTGTGATAACGTGCTAAATTTAATTTGAAGCATGGCATATATTTTAAGGCCTTTCAATCTAAAAAGAGTACAAATAATATAATGGATGGGATAGCTGGTAAGTTCACTTTTCTTGTTTCTATGTAACTTAAATGTTCTTATAGGTTTTTTTTCTAGAAAGAACAAGATTCATCAATCTCAAGACACAGATAGCAAGTTGTAGACCACAACTTCGATCTAAAAAAGTTTAAAACAAAATATTCTCACTGTGAATCATTCCTGAATCCTGATGATCACAACTCACAACACGATTATGCATTATATTAACACTCTACAAACCTACTACTCCATCTAATCATTTTTTTTGAAATGCTCCATCTAATATTTTAAAAACCTACTACAGTACATAATACTAATTACTACGCGTTCACAAAAATTTACAAAATTTGAAATCCTGATCTACCAATTCGGGTTACAAAAGTCAGATAATATTCAAAAGGGCAAATCACTAAAGTGAAATATTCCCTCCATCCCACTTTAAGTGAAATAAGCCCTAAAGACACATTTAATGTTGCATTAATTGGACCCAACATGGTCCAAACGTGGGGGCCATTGGTGGGGCCCAAACCCATATTTTCAATATTAATTTCTTAATTAGTATTAAGGGATATTAACAGCTCAGCAATACGAATCAGATAAGGATACTATTCCTACCAGACCTAGCCTCCAAGGCACCCAATTCGATATGGAAATAGACTCCTACAAGGAAGGAGTCTAGAACCTTCCTCAAGGCGGTGGCTTGCCTACCAAGTATCCGAATCCTACCATAATTCTAAGGCTTCTCAGCCTATATAAAGGGCCTGACCCCTCATTCTCAGAACTACGTCTTGGCTTGATTCTCAATACGAGATACGTAGGCACTCTGTGAGGACCGATTAGTCTCAAACACGGAAACAGCCATTAAAGCATGAAGCTCACCAATCCCTTTTTGCATTAAATACACACAAACCCTAGCCGCAATATTCGTAACCTAGTTTTTATTCCATAACATTTGGCGCCGTCTGTGGGAAGACAACATCAACTATGGTTCAAACACGAAAAACAACATCAACCTCGACTGAGGCCATACCCCTTAGCTCTGCTCCACCTGCCACCTCTGATCCGCTTATCACTACTGAAGAAGGACAATTACCCCCATCAACAGCGGTGATCATTCAAGCTCTAGCCTCTCAACCCCCAGGGACGATTCCCCATGTTGAGGGAACTCTACCCGTGGTTGTCCATCAAAACCAAGAAGCTGACCCTCTTCAGATGGTGGTTTCTCCTCTTTATAACGTTGATCGTACGCTACCCCCGGGAATACAGATCCATACCACGGATCTCCCCTTGAATACCAACCCGATGTATGGGCTGCCTAATTATCCCCCTCGATAAAGGGAATCTGGACCAAGCGGTCACGCCTTACAAATCCGAGATCGAGAGTACGATGACTACTCTGGCCCCTATACTGATGATTCGACATCTGAGGATGACGATGATGATCGCGAAGAAGCCCCAAGGAGGCGACGTGCTAGTAGAGAACCTCGAAGGAGGTCCCAAAGAATCCATGATGGACCTCCATAAACGGCTGAGGAAAGGATTAAGGCTCATGAGGCTGAGATCCAAAGGATAAAGGATGATATTGCTAGGGAGCAAGCAAGGCAAAGTCTGATTTGACCTCCTCCAGTGACAAGGAGGATTCCCATTATAAATTTGGAGAGGCCTTCAAGGAGACAGCGAAGGGCCGATGCCCCAACTGAAAAATCGACAAGGGTGGAGACCCCCAGAAGCAACCCAAGGATCTGATGCCACTTGGGGATCCTGATGATCCCACACCTCCATTTACTGAAGAGGTGATGAATGTCCGCATCTCAAGGAAGTTCAAGATGCCGATGATTAAGGCTTATGATGGAACGGGCGACCCCGCAAACCATGTCAGGACGTTCTCAAATGCACTGCTGCTGCAGCCTGCGAGTGACGCCTTAAAGTGTAGGGCGTTCCCTCAAACCCTGTCGGGCATGGCTCAAAGGTGGTATAGCCGCCTACCTGCAAACTCGATTGGATCTTTTAAGGAGTTGAGCGCTGCCTTTGTCAGCCAGTTCATTAGTGGGAGAGTTCATGAAAAAAGTTCTGCATCTCTCATGTATGTGGTGCAGGGGAAGAATGAGAATTTGAGGGATTATCTCAAGCGATTCACCAAGGAGACGTTGAATATCACTGATCTGGAAAATAAGGTGGCCATGGTAGCCCTGGAACACGGAACCACTGATCTCTTCTTTAAAAGGTCTTTGGCAAAACATCCTCCTGAAAACATGGCCGAGCTCCAACAGAAGGGCCGACAAGTATATCAAGGCTGAGGACAGCATGAAGAAGGAAACCGCAGGAGGCAATGGCAAGGGTTCCAATGACTCAAAGAAAAAAAAGCAAGAGCAAGAGTACGACGCTAGGGACAAGTATCCCCGAACTAGCAAGGACTCCGAGTCACCACCAAAGAAGGGTTTAGGACCGAGATTTTTTGATTATGCAAGGCTGAACGCTCCTAGGAGTCAGATCTTGTTAGATATTGAGAAGGATAAAGACTTTCGATGGCCGAAGCCACTTAGGGGTGATCTCGCAAAGAGAAACAAGGAGCAATACTGTAGGTACCACCGTGACGTAGGGCATGATACAGATGATTGTAGGCAGTTGAAAGATGAGATTGAGTTCTTGATCCGAAAGGGAAAGCTTAGCAGGTTCACGAAGGGTGATGGTCGTGGAACCCAAAGAAGGGACTATGACAGAAACGACAATGACAGAAAGGATAACGATCGTGATCAGGATCATAATTCACAGCCCCGAGGGCCAGTTATTAACATGATTTGGGGAGGCCCGACAGCGGCCGGTACGACTCGAAACTCTCGAAAGGAGTATGCCAGAGAAGTGAAGCACATCGTGGGAGAAGCCCCAAAACATGCTAGGACTGAAATAGCCATTGGATTTGATGATTCAGACCTCGAAGGGGTGAAGTTCCCCCATGACGACCCGTTGGTCATAACCCCTGTGATTGGAAACTCAGAGGTGAAACGAGTCTTGATAGATAATGGAGCTTCTGTTGATATCCTATTTCATGACGCGTTTGTGAAGATGGGGTACACCGATTCTCAATTGACCCCGACCAACATGCCAATCTATTGATTTAATGGAGTTGAGTCCAAGGTTGAAGGAACTATTCAGTTACCCATGACAATTGGACAAGAACCTAAAGAGGCTACTCAGATGCTGAATTTCCTTGTGATCAAGGCATCCTCGACTTATAACGCGATCCTAGGAAGGACTGGGCTTCATGCATTCATGGCTGTTGCCTCTACATATCACATGAAAATTAAGTTTCCGACCAGGAATGGTGTTGGAGAACAAAAGGGAGATCAGAAGATGGCAAGAAGCTGTTACGTATCCGCATTAAGAGCCGATGGAATCGGGGGGCAGGTACTTTCGATTGAAGACATGGATGTCCGTGGTGATGATGAACACCGAGGGAAGCCAGCAGAGGACTTAGTCCGTATTCCTCTAGAGTTGGGCGACCCTGAGAAAATAACTTATGTAGGAGCTTCTTTGAAGGAACCCCTGAAGGGCAAGTTGATAGCATTTTTGCAAGAGAATAGCGACGTGTTTGCTTGGACAGCAGCTGATATGCCAGGGATTGATCCCCAACTCATAAATCACAAGTTGAATGTTGATCCTGGGCGGAAGACAATAAAACAGAAGAAGAGGAATTTTGCTCCTCAAAGGCAAGAGGCCATTAAGCAAGAAGTTGACAAGCTCTTAGAGGCTGGGTTTATTGAAGAGATTCAGTTCCCCGAATGGTTGGCTAACCCTGTGATGGTCAAAAAGGAAAATGGGAAGTGGAGGATGTGTATAGACTTCACTGATTTGAATGATGCATGCCCGAAGGATTGTTTTCCCCTGCCGAGGATAGATATGTTGATAGATGCCACAGCTGGACATGAGATGTTGAGCTTTATGGACGGATTCAGCGGCTACAATCAGATTAAGATGCACAAGGATGACATCCCAAAGGTATCTTTCATAACTGACTTTGGTGTTTTCTGCTATCTTGTTATGGCTTTTGGTCTAAAGAATGCAGGCGCTACTTATCAACGATTAGTGAATAAGATATTCGCTCATCTGATTGGTAAAACCATGGAGGTCTATGTTGATGACATGTTAGTCAAGAGCCTATTCATGGCTGACCATATTAAGCACCTCAGAGAGGCATTCGAAGTGCTGAGGCACCACAAAATGATGTTGAATCCATCCAAGTGTGCTTTTGGAGTTGGATCTGGAAATTTTTTGGGTTTGATGGTTTTAAAGAGAGGTATAGAGGCTAACCCTGACAAGATCAAGGCGATTTTAGATGTGGAACCGCCGCGCTCTATAAGAGATGTGCAGAAGTTGACAGGCCGAGTAGCAGCTCTAGGAAGATTCATCTCCAAGTCTGATGATAAATGCTTGTCCTTCTTTCAAGCATTGAAGAAAGTGAAAAATTTTGAGTGGACACCTGAAAGCCAAGAGGCCTTTGAACAATTGAAGAAATACATGGCAGAAGCCCCGTTGTTGGCCAAGCCTAGTCTGGGGGAAACTCTTTACTTATACTTGGCGGTATCTGAACAAGCACTGAGTGCCGTCCTCATTCGCGAAGAAAATCACGTTCAGAAACCTGTCTATTATGTGAGCAAGGTGTTGCATGGGGCGGAGTTGAATTACTCTCCCATTGAGAAGTTCGCTTTGGCTTTGATAACAGCCTTGAGGAAGCTACAACCGTACTTCCAGGCACACAAGATTGAGGTCTTGACAGACCAGCAATTGAGGAACATACTGCATAGCCCAAAAGCCAGTGGAAGATTGATTAAGTGGGCAATCGAACTTGGAGAATTTGACATTGCACAAGGCTCAGGTGTTGGCTGACTTCATGGTTGAATGTACCATTAGCAACCAAGAAGTCGGGGGGGCAGGAGATAGTGACCACCCCTGGAAGAGAGAATAAAAA
Organism: Saposhnikovia divaricata; assembly: GCA_036435485.1. Lineage (NCBI taxonomy): Eukaryota > Viridiplantae > Streptophyta > Magnoliopsida > Apiales > Apiaceae > Saposhnikovia > Saposhnikovia divaricata. The sequence goes on from CM071598.1 coordinate 136,800,240, forward strand.
TGAAGAGCTTGTACCCGATCAGAGGGGAATATTAGGTGCTCTATTTTGATGGAGCATCATAAACAATATCTAGTGGTGCATGTTTAGTCTTGCAAAGCCCCGATGGGTTCACAGTTGAGTATGCTTTGAAATTGGACTTTCCAACAACCAACAACGAAGCTGAGTACGAAGCCTTGATAGTCGGGTTGGGCTTGGCCAGAATCATGAGGGTCAAGAATCTCAAAGTGTGTGGGGATTCAAGAGGAGTGGTATCGCAAGTGAATGGTGAATTTGAAGCCAAGGATGAAAATATGGCGAAGTATTTGAGAATTGTGAAAGCTGTCATGACTCAGTTTGATGAGTGCTACGTGGAACACATTCCTAGAGAAGAGAACGTTAAGACTGATGCCATGTCTAAGTTTGCTTCTTCTGAGATTGAGAATTATGCAGGGAGTGTCTACTTCCAGGTCCTGAAGGCCCCAACCATCAACTCTAAGTTGGTAGCACCAATTGATATAGGAGGCTGCTGGATAGATCCTATCAAGGCTCACCTAGAAACCGGATGGCTCCCTGACAATGCCTTGGAGGCACGGAAATTGTCGGTAAGAGCATTGAGATATGCCTTAATCGAAGGCATCCTTTACAAAAGATCGTTTGTCATCCCATACTTGAGGTGTTTGAGACCTGAAGAGGCAAGAGAAGCACTAGAGGAGGTTCATGAAGGGATCTGTGGACAACACTTGGGGGGCAGAGCCCTAGCTCACAAGATCACTCGACTAGGATTCTACTGGCCAGACATGTTGTCCGATGCACAGAATTATGTCAAGCGGTGCGATAAGTGTCAGAAGCACGCTCCAATTGTAAGACAGGCGCCCGAGATGTTAACCTCGATTAACTCTCCTATTCTGTTTGCAATGTGGGGAATGGATATACTTGGTCCCTTTCCCGTAGCATCTGCACAAAGAAAGTTTTTGATAGTAGCCATCGACTACTTCACCAAGTGGATTGAGGATAAGCCTCTAGCCAAGATAACCACCAAAAAAGTTGCCCAGTTCTTTTGGGAGAACATCATTTGCAGATATGGAATCCCACGAATTCTTGTGACGGATAACGGAACGCAGTTCAACAATCAAGAGTTTAAGAAGTACTGTGAAGAAAATGCAATTGAGCTTAGTTTCACTTCAGTAGCACATCCGCAAGCAAAGGGTCAAGCAGAAGTTGCAAATCGAATTATCCTGGATGGATTGAAAAAGAGGGTTGAACGTTCAAGGAACACTTGGGTGGATGAGTTACTACCCATACTCTGGGCATATCGCACCACCTGTAAGGTGACGACTGGAGCACCCCCGTTTTTGCTGGCTTATGGAGCCGAGGCAGTTGTGCCCTTGGAAATAATGCATACATTGTGACACCCCCAAATTTGAGGTCAAAGATTCAGGTCGTCACATCACCATCCAACCATATCATACCTGTATTAACTGCACAACTCCATAATACATCCTTCCAGACCTCAATCTTAAGCACAAACAAGTTAGAGCCTCAGAAACGATAATCAAAAGTGCCACTAAATATTACAATTCATTTGTACAAATCAGAGTCTTACGCAATTCCACTTATACAACTATACTTGAAGACAAGTCTTACTATTATAGTTGAAAACCTATCAGACTACTCTGTAGTATTTATCAGGAACTAAATCATCTCCGTGGTAAATCTTCTACTCCTCTTCTGCTGGTGCGGAGTTAATCGGCCAGATTCTTCCCTTTCTGAAAAGTTTTTATAAGGCAAGAATGAGCTACATAATGCTCAGCAAGTTCACCATTTTGCAAACTAATAATGTGGTTTATTTCGAAAACATTCCCAACTATATGGGTATATATCTCAGATTTCAAAACATAATTGGACAATGTATATGTCCGAGTTTGAATAAAACATCTATACTCACTAAGGAGCTTTAAGAATAACATATGAATCCTTTATAAGGTTCCCATTTCAATATATCTCAAGTTTGAAAATATATACATATGAGTATATCATTTTCGGCAAAACACTCTACGATTAACATACTGTACAAGGAATACATCATTGCAAACCACTTTCCTTCCATTAGCTTAGAAGGTTTCTCATACAAAAACATTTCATTCTTTGAAACAATTGCAAGAGTGCACTAACACGTGCCAATCTTTATAGAAAATCTTGCAGTTCTAGATACTACATCCGTAACTATCCCCGGGTGAAAACTACATCCGTAATCACCCTTGAAGAAAACTACATCCGTAATCATCCTTCGGCAACACCTGGGCCGGAATAATAATTGATGGACCGCCTGGCTCACGGCCGCTTACACATCCCGGGAATCGTTCGTCAACGGTTCCCACACCTGCTAGAGTCCCTTTTTCTTTTTTTCTTTTGAAAACTTGATTTTTGATTGAAAACAGAGTAATTGAGGTCCGACATCAGTCGACCGATGGTTCTTGAAATCATACAAGAAGCAGAATCTGACCGGGGGTTTTCGAAAATGTTTTGAGTTCGAAAGAGTTCGAGTTTGAAAGTATTAAAATGTATCTCGGATTAACTTTGTCTTTAAATAATGAACAGTAATTAATAAATAATATCTTTAGATTTAATATTAATAAATTAATAAAATAATTATTCGATAAAATAAACTTTTAATCCAAGATAGGGTTTCGAGTATTTACGAAGATATAACAATAGTTACTTGAGTATACGATACTACCCGAATGACCCTTCGGGTTTTCGCAAACTAGATACGATATAATAATATACCGCTCCCCGGTCAATAGTATATACGGACCGCTACGACCTCTATTGCTAGAGTCGTTGTCCGAAGAAAACATTTCAATCTAAGTTCAAGGGGTACAAGCATATATGTACTTATTCAATCTCAATTGCATCAATACTTCGATAAACATAGCATGTGATATAATTGAAAACTACAAACACAACAGTGAAAGTCCTTGTATATGGATAAGTTTTGAAAAGTAAACTTGCCTTGGTTTGGTTGGGGTGGTCGAGCGTGCGGAGTGGAACGATCTATACATAAGCAATAACCGCTCGTTAGTACCTTAACAATATCTCTTTAATTACGGGGTTTTAGGGGGTACGAAATTAACTTAACGACTTCGTCTTATGACACTCTAGCCCCATTATAGGTTCATGTCATCACTCAATTACGCTCGTCACTTATTCGACTTAATTTAGTTACCATATCCGAGTCATAATCATTACCCCTAGAATTATACTCCACTTAACGACTTTTTCCCTTGCGCGAATTTTACTCTAGCATTTTTATAAAATTGAAAAATTCATATTTTAATCCAATTCTTTTTGGGTAGCCTTCAACACTGTATTTCCTAGTTTCTCAAATTTTTCCATGATCCCACATAAATTTTAAGGGTTCAAACAAGGTTCACAAGGGGGTCACTTAGTGCAGTCCGGAATCCAGAAACACATTTTACTTCTCCGGCCATAACTTAAAATCTATACATCAGCTAGTCATGAACCTTACATTTCCAGAAACTAAATTTAAATATCTTTCTAACAATATATGGTAGGACCTCAGGGGACAAGATTTGGGGGTTCAAAACCATGTTACAAGACAGGTCAAGTTTCTGGGAAAATTCAGCATGTATGTTTCACTTAGATCAACCAATATTCTTACTTCCATAACACAACCAACATCTAATTCACTTAGTTCATGCTTTATAACAATCATGGAGATACATATACTAACCACAATCATAAAAATCACAATCACAACACTAAAACTCAAGATCCATATCATCCACCACTTGAACATCCAAGATTAACACAAAAATACATGGATCTATCACCAAACATCATAAACACTACATGGCCAAAAGGGTTTATGATTTTATACCTTCTTGAGTACCTAGGAGCCTTGGGTAAGCCTTACAAAACTCAAGAACACCTTGAATGATCTCCTACAACCCTTATAATCCAAGATCTATAAGAAAAACTCAACATGGTTACTATTCACAATATCTTCAACAATTAATATCTTGAAATATAATGGATGAAAGGGCTTGAAACTCTTAGTATACCTTTCTTAGATGATGGAGATAGCCTAGGAATTATGCCTTGAATTATGAGTGAGGAGAAATGGAGGAAAGAAATTTCTTTCTTCCTTGGATGAAGCTTGGCCGAGAGCTTCTCTTTCAAGGGGGGTTTGTTTTGTTTTTTTGATTTTTGTGTGGGTGAATAATTGTAAAGTAGTAGTTGGGTGATACATATTGGTGTATGTATATGCATGGTACAACCTAGGTATGGGCTCTTGTACTCTTGTCCCCTCCTTGGAAAAAGAAATGCAACTAGTTACTATTCCTCTTCCATTTGGTTTAACTAGTTTGCTTTTTCCTAACCACTTGGTTGCATGGGACTTGCATGCAATACTACTCCTTGTATCATTATTCTTCCACCAATGCTTGACATTTAATCTTTAATTCGTATCATATCTTAATTAATCTCTCGTAATAATATTTTGTCGCGTAGAGATTTCCCTCGTAATCCCCTAAGTACTTAATTGTGTAATTTCCTCGAATGTCCATAATTCCTCGTCATAATTCCTAATAAATCCTTTAATACTCTAATCATTCTCAAATCCCAAGTTTTATAAATCTTACTAACAATGAGATTCTTGCCTTCAACAATCTTCCCTTTATCTTACATAGAGAATGTAACAACATAATTTCTCAGACAATCAATTCCATTAAACAACAGGGATGACTAGAAAGGTTCCAAATTGACAATGCCACATGATGTTATATAAAAGAAAATATTGCAAAATTTAGGGTTCTTACAGCCTCCCCTCCTTAAAAGGATTCCGTCCCGGAATCAGGTTGAAAACAGTTGGGGGTGCTTTTCACGCATCGTGCTCTCTAGTTACCAAGTTGATTCTTCGACATTCTGGTTCCTCCACAAAACTCTCACTAGTTTGACAACCTTGTTCCTCGGCACCTGTTCTTTTCTATCCATGATTTCTACGGGTTGCTCCACATAAGTTAAGTCTGGCTGCAGATCCACTTGATCATATTCTATCACGTGTCGGAAGTCGGTATGGTAGGGTCGTAGCATGGACACATGGAACACATTATGTACTTGCTGCAAGCTTGGGGGTAAAGCCAATTCATAGGCCAACTTTCCAACTCGTCTCAAGATCTCAAAAGGTCCAATAAATCTTGGGCTTAGCTTTCCCTTCTTACCAAATCCCATCAATCCCTTCCACGGTGATACCTTTAACATCACAAACTCTCCTACCTCATATTCTTTGTCCTTGCGGGTCTGGTCCGCATACCTCTTCTGTCTGTCTTAGGCCGCTACCAGCCGTCCTCTTATGTGTTCGATAGTTTCTCTTGTCTGTTGGACCAGTTCAGGCCCTAAAATCTTCCGCTCTCCAACTTCTTCCCAACACAAGGGAGACCGACATCTTCGTCCGTATAAAGCTTCATATGGGGGCATTCCTATACTTGCATGGTAACTGTTGTTGTAGGAAAATTCGATCGATGGCAAGTGGTCATCGCAACTTCCCTTAAAATCGATGGCACATACTCTAAACATGTCCTCCGACATCTTCTCTCTGTCCGTCTGATTGGGGGTGGTATGCAGTACTCATGTTTAACTTGGTCCCCACACAATCCTGAAACTCCTCCAGAACCTGGAGTTGAACCTTGGGTCTCTATCAGATACAATGCTCACAGGAACCCCATGCCTTACCACGATCTCCTTAGATATCTCATAAAATTTGACCATTCGAAATAATGGGTTTCGTAAAAAAAAACTAATGACTTTTACATACACTCGTCTGTACCGTAAAGACGTAATATCAATTTTCATTTAATAATTCGTACATATCGTGATTGCAAAAATTCCTCATCCACCCATAAAATTACTATTCATCCAGGTTTCGAATATTCCCGAAAATTAGGGTTAATGCAGTCTCCTCTCCTTAAAAGGATTCTATCTTAAGAACCTAAGGATAATAGTTGTGGATACAATTCCAACCTTACCCTTTCCAACTCTCAGGTTGACACTTCAACCCTATTGTTCTCTCCCTTGGTCTCACCAACGCCTTAATGTTGTTCCTCAACGCATACTCTCCTCGACCTGTATTCCTTATCGGTTGTTCTATGATTGAAAATTTCTATCCCACTACTTACACGTTCCTCTTCTACCTTGTTCATAGTATCCGTGTTGAGTTCTTGTATCGTTGGCCCGTGAATACTTTGTGGTCGTGTTTTGTAATCCGAGACAACGTCAATACGCACGGTATTCCTCATATTCCTTCGCTTGATTAGCAGGCATGTGTTGCCTCCCGTCAGCCGTTACCACTTGCTATGGATACTGTATAGTCTTCGGTATACGTCGAACCAGTTCAGCTACTATGTCCCTCGTTCATTGACTTCTTCGTAACGCAGGAGAAGCGAAACTTCTTCTTTCGCAGTACGCTCTACAGGAGACGTCCTTACGTTCGCATGGCGATGATCGTGATAACAACATTCATTTCATGGATAAGTTTTTATGCTCGACTGCCCCGTGAAACCTAAGGCACGACACTAAATATAAATTCGATCGTCTGGACAATTCTTCTTCCCTGTCCGTCAACCACAGATCAAGTTAGTACATACACTCAATCTCTTTGTTAAATATACCCGAAAACACCTTCAATATTCGAAGTTTAACCTTAAGTCTCTATCTGACGTAATCACTGCAGAAGTTTTATATAGCACCACCATCTCTTCCGTATATAAATCGATAATCTTCTAAATGGAAAGTCTCTCGTAGGTAAATCACTTGGTCCAGCAATTATAAATCAACTAGGGCCATCTCTTGGCTCGGTCTTCGGCGTCCTACTCATGAAATTCATTATAATTCTGTCCACGTTCAATATTTTCTACAGGCGGAATTAATCCACTAGATCTCTATCATTCTGCTTTTGACATGTCGCGTTTGTACTTAATAGTTTGCCAATACCATTTTTCATATCCGTTTGCCAAACATTCTCTTAATTCTCTATACATCTTTGTCCTTCCCCATAATTTATTTATTTTCCTCTAACATTATTCTTTATTGCATATACTCTATTTTCTTGGTCAATACTGACTGAATTCCAATTTCGAATAATACCTTCTACAGGTATCGGCCACCACACTGGCCTTCCCTAGGTAATAACAAATTTCTCCATTATACTCCCTGCTCCCTTTCGTCACCTTCTCTTTCTTATGTTTAGTTCTAATATGAAGATATACTTATGGCACTTCTGGAGAAATTTTCACACTTTTCTCATAAGGTTAACGTCTCAGTTTTATGCGTGAACGCCATCATGACTAATCCCAGACTCACGTTTAGTATATCCTATCCCGCAACCTTTATGTTGTTTAGAAGTATAGGCTATCATCCCCTTTCTACTGCATCAGCACACCTCTTAAACTCTTGAAAGACGCATCATCGTGACTCTCAAAGTCCTCTTTTTATCATCAAGTATGGCTAACAACGAGGTTGTTGCTAATATCTCATTTCATCCCAAAACTTTGTTCATTAATCCATAAAGGCTTCTGACTCATTAGTCCATTCAAACGATACTACCACAATTTTATAACGTTTATATTAGTGTAAAATGCCAACTTTGACACAGTACAGAGGTCGATCTTGAGTTGGTGAAACCTTCTCTTCAACCTTATCCTTGAAAAAAAAAACAACTACTCATTTTAACTAATCAACAATTCCCCCATTCCCGATAAGGGTATCAGTTCTCGATGGTATATGTAAGATGTCATACGCTCGTCCTCCTTCATAACTGGCGCCAATCAGCCTGAGGCCTGCATGCGGCTATAATTCCCAATAAACTTGATTAGGTGGTAATCCCGAAGGATCACTGGCATATATCCATGCATCCATTTGCTATTAGGGGCCTGTTAAACTATATGTCTCACTAGGTGCATCAATCCCTTTAAGCTAAGTAAAGCTTCACATTCTTGCCACGATATCTCTTCCTTTCTTGTCCATCTCACTTCCATGTTAGTTTCCTCTAAGGATATGTTTTACATTGCAATCAATTTTCATTTCTTGGATCAGGGAAAGGCTTGGTAACTCCAGAATTCATTAATATAACATCCTGACAGCGGTTGGTAGATGCGTACTCCCAACCACCTCATCATTCCTTATAACTTTTCCCACACTAATATTAAAGGTCTTGTGGTATGCCCCGACATGTTATTTCTACTTTAATAATTACTCGGCATAACGCTCTGGCTGCACAATTACAACATTTGGTTTTTGATCTCATATTGGTGTAACGGTTCATAATTGTTTCTCCCGTTCACCTTAGAGTAATCACTTTGAAAGGAATGGTTTCAAAATAACAAGGTCCAAAAGATAATTTCAATAAGAATTCCACATTAGATGTTCCGAGAATGTTGATGGTTCCGAATACTAGAAGTCTCGATTATTGGAGATGTAAGGATGGACAGAAAGAATACAACAAGGTTTATTCCTTCCCGTCCTGATAATTCTATAATATGATACCATAGAGAATGTTGCACAAGGGAAATGATTGTTGGATACAAAAGTCATAAAGACGGTCTTTATACAATGCTTACATCGGGTGGATACTTTTCCTCCTGAATAATAAGAGGAAATCTAAAGTCGCATTGATGAAGGTCAGCCAATAGAAAGCAATTCTACTCCATGACAATTAAAGAATGAAGTAGTTTATCATTCAAGTAATCAGTGGTTTCAAATGAATTCTCATTGTGTGAATGAAAGAATAAAATATTCAAGTGATATAGAGTCTGATACGAAGATGGGTAGAATTCGAGTTGAGTGGGCGACCTCATTAGGTCTCAATCAAGTTATTCGTCAAAACTTTCGTCATCATACTTTACCACATGCAAAATGCATTGCAGAATGAATTAAATTGGGAGTTGGACCAGTGAAACAATAACTAGTCCTTTTCAAGAAACACTAGCAACTAGCTAGACAAAATTTGCTAGTCCACCTGTTTGAGACATCACCACCAGCTAGGACAATTAGCTAGGTGTTCTTCACAACATTTACAATTTTGAGTAGTTAGAACAATCAACTAGTCATTCATATTGACATAATGACTAGCCAGTTTCACTTGAATAGAACGGAATTTCAACATCGTAGCCACTGAAGAAACTTTAGGATTCTCGGACAACGAATGAAAATAAGAAGTTATTAAGTTTGAAGAAGAAAACTATAAAATCTGAAGAGAATGTTCTAGGTATCGGAACAATCGATAACCTCTCATCAAATATTACTTATCAGTGAAACGGTCCACCCAAGGGTGCCTCCGTACACATGCTTTATCAGATCCGACAATAGAATTAAATTCGGAATACCAATATCAGAATGATATCCTTACTATGATTTCAATGTACGATGTACAATCTCATCTTGAATAGAAGAAAAGAATTCATGAGGGATGTCTGGACATTAGATCATCCATGTCCTTAGTAATTTGTTGAATATTTATGAGCTCAACTGAAGAGTGCAAGTATGAAAGAAGAAATCAAATATCGATATTCGTTAAGTAGTATTGTCGATTAATTAAGGAAATATTTGTTGAACATTCCTTGGATAATTGAAAGAAAGTGTAAATAGTCCTGAGCAGAAATAATTATAAACTTCAAATAGAATGCTCGTGGGTCAGTTAAGATACTTTGGATGAGTCCCGGTTTCGAGAAAGTATATCACTGGTTGTTATTCCACAAGTTTGAAGTAGAAAGCTAGGAGGGTTACCTGATATAAACTAATCGAGGTAACATGGTTAGTGAACAGTTTAAAATGAAGTAGTGCACCAGCCGGTAGTTACCAAAATAAGTTAATAATCATTCGTGCATCTCATTATCACCACTATGAGGGTAACTCCATCTCTTCGTCTTCGTAATACAAGACACCAACTAGTGCATCTCTCAATCATCATCTTAAAGTCAGTTATCGAGTTAGGGTTTCACAAATATATCTGTCATTTCCGTGCTTTATCTTGAAGACCAAGCTTCACATCATTCCGGGGACACCTGCTAAGTCCATAGGGTCCTACTTCATGCTTTCCGACATGAATCACAAGTGGCCAGTTCCCCCTGGGAACAGATCAAAGAGATCTCTCAGGGATCTCAGTGCAGTCCATAGGTTCAGTGGCGGGTGTGTGTATGTGAACATATACCAAAAATATTGAGGACTACAATACATATATACGTAGTCCCTGATAACATCTCTATCAAAGGATCCCACTCTAGACCCGCTGGTCTTTTCTTTTGGTAGACTCTGAGATCACTGTATCGCTCGTTGCAACCATATTCAACTTCTCTTGAGTCCCTTTGTTAATCCTACTTGTTTGTTCTCTAAGTTGAACTACCATGTTCTAGCGTTCAAATCATGCGTGGAATTATCTAGCACGCTCGTCTTATGATAACATTCTCGTATAACACATGTAAAATTCGCCAACAAGGGTAATGGAATCCACAACGACATAGTGACCAACCTTCAGGTAAACCCGTTACTTATCGAAAATCGGATCTTATAACCAAAGTAAAAGACTTTCATTAATCCAAGTACTAAGTACCCTTAATTATGTAGGGAAGTCCAAACTTCTTGATTCTTAAAATGCCGCCTCCTGAACTGTGGAGGAATATAGGCCACAAAATTTATGCCAGCCCAGTCATCCGATCATATTGGCAATATCGCCTCTACCTCAGCTGCTCTCGAGATTTCGCTCTGCTTCCTATATCATTATCTATGATAAGTCATGTACGACTCTCAAACCTCTATTCATCATTCTGAAGGTCTCTAAGGATTCTATCGACCCTAGTATAATACCTCCAGTAACACTCCAGTCCATTCTACTCACCGGTGCCTCTTCCGGTAGTCCAATCATAAGTTTACTACGATCTCTTATGTCATTCTCCCACTTAGACTTAACTCTCACACTTTCGTTTCTGAGTACTGTAACTTATCGCTTTGATACCATTTCTGTGACACCCCCAAATCTGAGGTCAAAGATTCAGGTCGTCATATCACCATCCAACCATATCATACCTGTATTAACTGCACAACTCCACAATACATCATTCCAGACCTCAATCTTAAGCACAAACAAGTTAGAGCCTCAGAAACGATAATCAAAAGTGCCACTAAATATTACAATTCATTTGTACAAATCAGAGTCTTACGCAATTCCACTTATACAACTATACTTGAAGACAAGTCTTACTATTGCAGTTGAAAACCTATCAGACTACTCTGTAGTATTTATTAGGAACTAAATCATCTCCGTGGTAAATCTTCTACTCCTCTTCTACTGGTGCGGAGTTAATCGGCCAGATTCTTCCCTTTCTGAAAAGTTTTTATAAAGCAAGAATGAGCTACATAATGCTCAGCAAGTTCACCATTTTGCAAAATAATAATGTGGTTTATTTCGAAAACATTCCCAACTATATGGGTATATATCTCAGATTTCAAAACATAATTGGACAATGTATATGTCCGAGTTTGAATAAAACATCTATACTCACTAAGGAGCTTTAAGAATAACATATGAATCCTTTATAAGGTTCCCATTTCAATATATCTCAAGTTTGAAAATATATACATATGAGTATATCATTTTCGGCAAAACACTCTACAATTAACATACTGTACAAGGAATACATCATTGCAAACCTCTTTCCTTCCATTAGCTTAGAAGGTTTCTCATACAAAAACATTTCATTCTTTGAAACAATTGCAAGAGTGCACTAACACGTGCCAATCTTTATAGAAAATCTTGCAGTTCTAGATACTGCACGATGTCAATATTTTCTCATCAAAAACCACACTATCAGCAACTTGGCACTTAGGCCCAAGAAGCAGTGTTTGAGTATTTTTCCAAAGTGGAGGATGGGACTGGAAGAAAACATAAAAACCTGACAGGGATTGACGATGATCAGTCGCCACATCCAAGTCCAATAATCCGCGGGTCTTCTCTACCGGTAGAAGGATAGAAACTACATCCGTAACTATCCCCGGGTGAAAACTACATCCGTAATCACCCTCGATTAAAACTACATCCGTAATCATCCTTCGGCAACACCTGGGCCGGAATAATAATTGATGGACCGCCTGGCTCACGGCCGCTTACACATCCCGGGAATCGTTCGTCAACGGTTTCCACACCTGCCAGAGTCCCTTTTTCTTTTTCTCTTTTGAAAACTTGATTTTTGATTGAAAACAGAGTAATTGAGGTCCGACATCAGTCGACCGATGATTCTTGAAATCATACAAGAAGCAGAATCTGACCGGGGGTTTTCGAAAATGTTTTGAGTTCGAAAGAGTTCGAGTTTGAAAGTATTAAAATGTATCTCGGATTAACTTTGTCTATAAATAATGAACAGTAATTAATAAATAATATCTTCAGATTTAATATTAATAAATTAATAAAATAATTATTCGATAAAATAAACTTTTAATCCAAGATAGGGTTTCGAGTATTTACGAAGATATAACAATAATTACTTGAGTATACGATACTACCCGAATGACCCTTCGGGTTTTCGCAAACTAGATACGATATAATAATATACCGCTCCCCGGTCAATAGTATATACGGACCGCTACGACCTCTATTGCTAGAGTCGTTGTCCGAAGAAAACATTTCAATCTAAGTTCAAGGGGTACAAGCATATATGTACTTATTCAATCTCAATTGCATCAATACTTCGATAAACATAGCATTTGATATAATTGAAAACTACAAACACAACAGTGAAAGTCCTTGTATATGGATAAGTTTTGAAAAGTAAACTTGCCTTGGTTTGGTTGGGGTGGTCGAGCGTGCGGAGTGGAACGATCTATACATAAGCAATAACCGCTCGTTAGTACCTTAACAATATCTCTTTAATTACGGGGTTTTAGGGGGTACGAAATTAACTTAACGACTTCGTCTTATGACACTCTAGCCCCGTTATAGGTTTATGTCATCACTCAATTACGCTCGTCACTTATTCGACTTAATTTAGTTACCATATCCGAGTCATAATCATTACCCCTAGAATTATACTCCACTTAACGACTTTTTCCCTTGCGCGAATTTTACTCTAGCATTTTTATAAAATTGAAAAATTCATATTTTAATCCAATTCTTTTTGGGTAACCTTCACCACTGCATTTCCTAGTTTCTATAATTTTTCCATGATCCCACATAAATTTTTAGGGGTTCAAACAAGGTTCACAAGGGGGTCACTTAGTGCAGTCCGGAATCCAGAAACACATTTTACTTATCCGGCCATAACTTAAAATCTATACATCACCTAGTCATGAACCTTACATTTCCAGAAACTACATTCAAATATCTTTCCAACAATATATGGTAGGACCTCAGGGGACAATATTTGGGGGTTCAAAACCATTTTACAAGACAGGTCAAGTTTCTGGGAAAATTCAGCATGTATGTTTCACTTAGATCAACCAATATTCTTACTTCCATAACACAACCAACATCTAATTCACTTAGTTCATGCTTTATAACAATCATGGAGATACATATACTAACCACAATCATAAAAATCACAATCACAACACTAAAACTCAAGATCCATATCATCCACCACTTGAACATCCAAGATTAACACAAAAATACATGGATCTATCACCAAACATCATAAACACTACATGGCCAAAAGGGTTTATGATTTTTATACCTTCTTGAGTAAAATCATACCTTCTTGAGTACCTAGGAGCCTTGGGTAAGCCTTACAAAACTCAAGAACACCTTGAATGATCTCCTACAACCCTTATAATCCAAGATCTATAAGAAAAACTCAACATGGTTACTATTCACAATATCTTCAACAATTAATATCTTGAAATATAATGGATGAAAGGGCTTGAAACTCTTAGTATACCTTTCTTAGATGATGGAGATAGCCTAGGAATTATGCCTTGAATTATGAGTGAGGAGAAATGGAGGAAAGAAATTTCTTTCTTCCTTGGATGAAGCTTGGCCGAGAGCTTCTCTTTCAAGGGGGGGTTTGTTTTGTGTTTTTGATTTTTGTGTGGGTGAATAATTGTAAAGTAGTAGTTGGGTGATACATATTGGTGTATGTATATGCATGGTACAACCTAGGTATGGGCTCTTGTACTCTTGTCCCCTCCTTGGAAAAAGAAATGCAACTAGTTACTATTCCTCTTCCATTTGGTTTAACTAGTTTGCTTTTTCCTAACCACTTGGTTGCATGGGACTTGCATGCAATACTACTCCTTGTATCATTATTCTTCCACCAATACTTGAAATTTAATCTTTAATTCATATCATATCTTAATTAATCTCTCGTAATAATATTTTGTCGCGTAGAAATTTCCCTCGTAATCCCCTAAGTACTTAATTGTGTAATTTCCTCGAATGTCCATAATTCCTCGTCATAATTCCTAATAAATCCTTTAATACTCTAATCATTCTCAAATCCCAAGTTTTATAAATCTTACTAACAATGAGATTCTTGCCTTCAACAATCTTCCCTTTATCTTACATAGAGAATGTAACAACATAATTTCTCAGACAATCAATTCCATTAAACAACAGGGATGACTAGAAAGGTTCCCAATTGACAATGCCACATGATGTTATATAAAAGAAAATATTGCAAAATTTAGGGTTCTTACATACATCACCTCGAGTTGAGGCATACGAACAAGAAACTAATGAAGAAGGCATGAGGCTTGCCCTAGACCTAATTGATGAGGTTAGGGACAAAGCAAATGCCCGGAATGCAGAGCATCAGAAGAGGGCGTCCTTGCACTACAACCAAAGGGTTAAGGAGAGATTCTTTCGACAGGGTGACCTGGTTCTAAGGAAGATAGAGGTTTCTGGAGTTGGTCAAAAAGGAAAACTAGCCCCTAACTAGGAAGGACCGTATCGAGTCAAGAAGACAATAGGAAGAGGATCCTACAATAGAAAGAAACCTTGGATGGAAACGAGGTGCCCCGCACTTGGAACGCCGCGAACCTGAAGGTTTATTATGTTTAATCTATTCTTGTAAAGACTTAGCTTTTTATCTATTTATTAGGAAAAGTTGCTATCTATGTAAGGGTTGAACCCATTTTGAGTTATTAATGCAAGTTTGTTTTCCATTCT
The DNA here is from genome assembly GCA_036435485.1 of Saposhnikovia divaricata. NCBI lineage: Eukaryota > Viridiplantae > Streptophyta > Magnoliopsida > Apiales > Apiaceae > Saposhnikovia > Saposhnikovia divaricata. The sequence continues at coordinate 136,815,388 of CM071598.1, forward strand.
ACGATTCTGTGATTTTAATTACGTACCAAGCACCTGTTGAGTGTAAGTCTAGAATGACCAAGTACAGAAAATAAAGAACATACGAGTAAAGGAAAACAACTGCATAGATAATATGCCCTTATGGACCAAGGTTTATGTTACAGACATATCAAATAAAAGTCTAAGTCCATGAAGGACCCCGAATGAAAATAAACACAGCCACAAGCGGCTAACAAGGCCATGAAAGGCCACTTACTCCTGTGGAGCATCTTCAGAACTCTCTTCCTCGGTAGAACCCTCCTCGCCCGAATCGTCATCGGAGCCGTCGTCATCTTCGGTTGCCATTGTAGTCGGGTGTGCCCCAGCCCTCTCGGCCTCTTCCCCTCCTTCTCCCTCTTCTTCTTCTTCGGAGGAGCTGGAAGAAGGGCTTGCTTCCTTTTGAAGCCTCCTATTGCTTGGGATTGGCTGGCGAATCGTCCCATCCCTTCTTGCTATCATTGGCTTCTTTCCACGAGAGCCCGAAGAGCTTGAGTCTTGGCTAACAGCTTGGGCACCCCCTCTTGAGCTAGAGCCAGAACGATGACGGCTCCCCCTAGAGCCAGAACCCGATGCTTGGGCCACTGTGTTGACTCCCGAGCCTGAAGCAACATGACCATAACGGCTTGGGAAGTCCATTCGGTTAACTACGGTTGGATGCCTTTTGCTCACAGCATTAATAGCCCTGTCCCAGCCAACAGACATGATACTCGGGCGTACTTCGTCATCATGCTTGTCTATAAGCTGGAAAAAGTCCTCAGACTCTTGGTAAGCCTTCACCACCAATTTGTAGTCATCCGCCCTTTTCTTGTACAAGGAGTCATATTGCCTCTGGAAAGAACGTGCATCAGCTTCAGCATGAATGGCCCTGGACTCTAGGTCCTGACATTTCTCGTCAAATATTGCCTTTTTCCTTTTTTAAGGCCACGTTCTCATCTCGGTATGCTCGGTCTTGACGAGAGCTGGCCTGGAAGTAGGCGTTAGCCTGAAACAAAGGGTTAGTAAGATATTGACAATGATGAGTTATATGAAGACGTTACATTTGAGATAGAGAATGTGAAACCTGATACAGGGCTTGAGCTCCTAGAGTCTCTGCCTCGTCAATTTTATCCCCGGCAGTCACTGTCAAAAGATCGGGGGGAGTGATGCAACACTTAGACCAATCCAAGGCCGACTCCGGGCATCCCAAGACAGAGTCTTTTTCACAAATGCCCCAACCAGGGATGAAAGGGGTTTTGATCTTCCCGTCAGCATTCTGGGATCTTTTTGAAGATCATCCCGACAGGAACTGTGGAACTTTCTGGCCAGGGGGTGCAGCAGCCGCCTCGGCTCTCTTGATCATCCTTCTAGTAACCTTCGGCTGGTTCTCTGGACGGCTATCTATTTCTTCAGCAGCTGAAATTACAACAGAAAAGATATTGGGATAAGAACAAACAGAGGTCATAATGTGCTATAAAAAAATTACCCTCAATAGAAAGTAAGCTAAGGCCAGCTTCCACAAGCCTCTTCTCATTCAAGAAAACTTTGTAATGAGTTCGACCATCATCCGTAATTAGTTTATCTCGATCAAGCAGCTCTTCTGGGCTGAGATCGCACACGAAGTGCAGATTGTCTTTCACTTCTTCGAACTTTGACACAAAGAAATGGCCCCACTTACCACCACTCCATTTCAGAATCACGAACTCATTTCCCCAAGAATGATGGGAATCTGGGAAGGAGAAGGCAGTCACAATATGAGGAACATTGGACCTGTGTTGGATACTGATCCATCCCTTTTTAGAGTCAGAAGAATTCTTTATTGAAAATATGCTCCGGAACAATGTGGTAGTCGGCTGGATATCTAGATCCCGGCACCTTAACATGAAAATGAGAATAGCAGGCCAAGCATTAGAATATAGTTGGCAGGGATGAACCTGGATCTCTGCTAGAAGCCTGATAATGAATGGATCAACTAGAAATCTCGAACCTGCTTCAAGGGCACCCCTGAAAACACACAGCTTCTCAGGATGCCAATTACAGGTTCTGTCACCGAGTCCGGGAAGCCATACGTCTGTCTAATTTTTTTCTACATCATGCTCGTTTAACTTACACGGACTATGGTACGAGACTAATTCAGAACTGTTAGGGAATGCATCCCTCATAGTACTCAACAAGTCTAATAAAGAATGAAATCTACGATCAATATAGGAGGGAGGTTGCAATCTAGTTTTACCTTGAAGAGTTCTTGCTATGGCCCTCTTGGACATCGCCTCGGACATAGAGAATGATGGGGCAGGTGCTCGGTTGCCGTCTGACATCTTGAACTCGAACTTGGAATTTGAAACTAGAACTTGGAAGCCTGGGAGCTTGAGAGCTTTCAGAGAGAATTTTAGAAGTAAGAAGGGATGAAGTGAATGAAAATGAAGGCTTCTCCCACTCTTTTATAGAAAATGGGTGACTTCCTATACCAGGTTGAAATACAGCTCGGTTCGTGTTTGCAGGTCATCTATCGTTTATGAGCGAAAAAAGATGAAAATCATTAGATATATATGGAAAGAATCGTAACAAATTTATACGATTCTGAAGAAAAGAAGCGTTTAGAAGAGTATGTTACGACATGTTATGCTTAGACGTTTAACTGAGCATTAAGAGTTAATTACGTTTAAGGAAGATAGATTGTAAGAGATTAGCTTCGCTAATCAAAAGGATAATTATGTTTCAAAAGGTGATACTCTACAGCCAACGATCAAGGTCATGATTCAAGAACGAGAATTCAGATATTGCGAAAAAGTCCGAGAGGCACGACAAGGCGCCCAAGACAAGACCTAGACCTAAAGTCAGCCGACCAGCTGCCCGAAGAGGGGTCAGGCCGACCTCTTGATAGCCTCGACCGACCAGAAGCACCTGGCACAAGACCAGGACCTTATGTCAGCCGACCAGCTGCCCGAGGAGGGTTCTGGCCGACCTCTTGGCAGCCTTGGCCGACCAGGATCATATGGCAAGCTGGCACCGGACCTTTCAATGCTGTTTCGACCATATCTTGAGCTCCAGGTATCGGATTTGGACGGTCTTAGAGTTCACGCGAAGATCACGAAGTTTTCCACAACATTGGAAGGTCCCAGCCGACCAGGAGCACCTGGTGGCCGACCAGGACCTCATTTCAGCCGACCAGGTGCCATGGAAGGGGTCTGGCCGACCAGAACCTCCTGGCAGCCGACCAGGTGCCATGGAGGGGGTCTGGCCGACCTCCTGGCACCTCCCGTCAGTTGGTTGGCTCGATTGATGGTCCTGGTGAAGGTTTTTACTTTCCAAAACGAGCGTCGACCTTCGAACATTCGAGAAACTTAGCGCCGTTTAGCGTCGATTAGGACCATGTAGTGCCGTCTTATGCCATTTAACGTCGTTTAACACAGATTAAACGTCGTTTAAGCATCGATTATTGCCGTTTGCAGTCAACACGGAGCCCCTGTCAGCCAATCAGCCGACCAGAAGCACCTGGTGGCCGACCAGGACCTCCTGGCAGCCGACCAAGTGCCATTGAAGGGGTCAGGCCGACCAGGAGCTCCTGTCAGCCGACCAGGAGCTCCTGTCAGCCGACCAGGACCTCCTGGAAGTCGACCAGGACCTCCTGGCAGCTGACCAGGGGGTGGCTGCAGCTGTTCCGGGTCTCTTTTCGACCAACCGATTAGTGCCAATTAGCACCGATTAGTGTTGATTAGCACCGATTAGTGTCGAGTAGCACCGATTAGTGTCGATTAGCACCGATTAGTACCGAATAGCATCGATTAGTGTCGATTAGCATCGATTAGTGCCGTTTTAGGTCGTTTAATGCCGTTTAACATCGTTTAACCGTTGTTAAGGCTAATAAGCACCAAGTAGCATTTGCTTAACATTGTCGTAAACGCGTCGGTCGCTTCACGCTTTACATCAAGACAATATTCGTGAAACACTAGTGTATAAAGATAGACCCTGACCCGAGTCTCGAATAAGGCCGTTACAACTTCAAGGAAAACCTGATCAGTTTTCCTGGAAGTTGGGGGGCAAATGATATTGGCTAAAAGTAAGCCCTAAAGACACATTTAATGTTGCATTAATTGGACCCAACATGGCCCAAACGTGGGGCCATTGGTGGGGCCCAAACCCATATTTTCAATATTAATTTTGTAATTAGTATTAAGGGATATTAACAGCTCAGCAATAAGAATCAGATAAGGATACTATTCCTACCAGACTTAGCCTCCAAGTAACCCAATTCGATATGGAAACAGACTCCTACAAGGAAGGAGTCTAGAACCTTCCTCAAGGCGGTGGTTTGCCCACCAAGTATCCGAATCCTACCATAATTCTAAGGCTTCTCAGCCTATATAAAGGGCCTGACCCCTCATTCTCAGAACTACGTCTTGGCTTGATTCTCAATACGAGATACGTAGGCACTCTGTGAGGACCGATTAGTCTCGAACACGGAAACAGCCATTAAAGCTTGAAGCTTACCAACCCCTTTTTGCATTAAATACACACAAACCCTAGCCGCAATATTCGTAACCTAGTTTTTATTCCACAACAGTATTGTTTTGGGTGCATGTGTTGGTGTTGTGGTTTGAGTTTTCGGTTTTTTTAAGAGAGGTCAAGGGTCAAATCCTAGGGTGTGCGTGTGTTGTACCTATAAAACAAAAGGTGTTGTTTTGTTTTGATAAACGATTTTTTCAATTTTCTTATCAACTTAAGAGCATCTCCAACGACAATATGTATGAGTGTTGGTTAAAAAATTTTAAATTAGAAAATATTTAAATTATTATATAAAGATGGTAAGTACAACTCCATTGAAAATAACTATAATGAAAATTATGAATATTTTTTCTAATGGGTTAAGTTTGTTCAACTACCACATTTTCATTATCCATTCTGGGGTTCATCACGACCGGAAAATGCTGCTGCTTCATTTCCACCATCAGGCTTCCCCAAGACTCCATCAGAGAACACCCCCCGCCCCCACCCCTACCCCGCCCCCGCACCCGCATCCACCGGTACGACTCCAAGAACTCCTGCCGAGAACACCCCTACAGCCCCCTCCCTCGATTTCACCGGGTACCGCTCCCGGCCGGGTCCATGGATAGTTTTTAACTATGAGGGGGGCTTGTGACATATAAGAATAAAGAATAAATTGGTCTCTCTTGTTTGTTTGATTTCAACTTTGTGTCGACCAAGTATCTTATATTGTGTAACATGTATATTTCACAACTATGAGTATTGAATTATCGTGAATATTATATGATAATATGTTAGTATGCAGTGTGTGCTATGGTTGTTAAGTATAATGGGTTTCGAAGATATATATACAAAGTATAAAAAAAATAGACACATGAACTTTTCACTTGTAGGACTTGAGATTATAGTGTTATGTACAAAACACCAAAAATTACCCTATCCATAATATAGGGATTAGTATTTACAATTGATTCCGTGAAAAAGTAGAGTAAAAACATTTTCTTTTGAAATTATTGAATAAAATCAATTAAATCGCTTGCACCCAATAAATTCGAAAATAAAATATGAAGCAAAATGGGTTATACTTGTTAAGCAAATGTGCAATAGAAATTTTGAAAATGCACACCTAGAGGGGGGTGAATAGGTGTAAATGGCTAACTATGTCCAATTTTAATAATTACTAGAAACAACTTACTGATTTCAATTTTAACAGATGCAAATGGTACGCTGAATGTAAATGGTAAGTTGAATGTACAAGTAGTAAGTAAAGTGCAGTAAGTAAAGTGCAGGAAAAATAAAGAACACCATAGTCTTTTAGCCAGGCTCGACCCCTAATCCCCTATGGTCTACATCCTGGTCCTTTACCAACCTGGTAAGAGAATTTATTATCAATCAAAATAAAACGATTACAAGATACAACAATATATCTCCCTCAAACCCAATTGTTGACACAAACGGCTTGCTGAATAGACCTGGAATAGAATCTGCTCTCTAAGCTATACTACCCTAGTATACTTCTCTTGCACAACTGTCGAATCCCTACTATTCCAAGCCAAGTGTCGAACTACTAACACTTAGAATCAGAACAATACAAGTAATAAATGATACAGCTCAAACTATAAATTCTCTAAATAAACAATACGATATATATATATATATATATATATATATATATATATATATATATAGTTACACTCCATGAAGAACACCATATGTAAAGAATTTAAATATATATATATATATTGATGAACAGTACCTGCTGACGTCAACATGCCACGTTAGCACTGCCACGTGGCATGCCACGTGGAACTACCACGTCAGTAGATGGAACCCCCCCCCATTTGCTGACGTGGCATGCCACGTGTCAGATGCTAACGTGGCATGCTGACGTGGCACTGCAACGTCATCAAATAGGGACCCATCTGCTGACATGGCACTGCCACATGGCAATGTTGACGTGGCATGCTGATGTCATCTGCTGACGTGGCATTACTGTTCATCAGAATATTTTTTTTTAATCTGGTGTATGAGGGTGCATTTTAATTGTATGGGTGCCCCTGGCGGGGCCATTAGATCATAATAGAATCAATGGTTTAGATTGATATAAGGGTGTTGTTTATTGTTCCTTATGTAAGGGTGTTCTTTATGGAACAATACCATATATATATATATAAACGAACTCAAGAGAATCAGATGAAAGATTTAGCAAAGTGAAACTGAGTTGTTGTTCTTGATGTCCTTAGATTTTTCAGCAACCGAAAAATAAAACCAAGAACAAGTTTATATAATGTTTGTATAAACGGTCATAAACTTATCAAACAAATTGTCCAACGTTTGGATCCAATCCAACGTTCAAGTTGTTAGATTTGTTTATAAATGTTATGTGAACGTTCGGAAGAAGTAGAACAGAGATACACGAATTAAACTTGTTCTTCTAAAAGTAATGAGATAAAATACGTATAAGAGGTTTGAATAAGTAAAGAGAATTTTGAATAAAACAAACTCCTATAATTTAGGAAATCAATTTTAAATGAGAAGATATGTTCAAAAAGAGCTCAGATACATATAATATGTATTCTATATTTAAACAATCCTTACAACTGATTAGAAGTCAATTCCTATAAAATCTCCAAGATTTCCGCACTTCTAAACTTTCTGGACTGTTGACAAATGGCATGCTATTTGTAATCTGACTCTGTACAAATGGTTTGCCAACCTGTAACTGTATTTCAACTTTGGCTTGCTGTTTTGATATACTGATTTAACAATCAATAAGCTGAAATACCCTGTAAAACCAAGTTAGTGCATACAGAAATAGCATGTTGTTTTATATCTACTATCAAGCCTTTTGGCTTGCTGTTTGTGATCATCAAAACTTAAGGAGTATCAATCTCCCCCTTTTTGATGATTACAACTAATATAAAAGAACTAAAATAACTCCCTCTAAATTCCTGCATCTCAGAATCAGATATAAAATAATAATCTAAAAACATATCATCAAAACATAATACATCCATAAAACCTTAATCATTAAACATCAAGTTCAAACATTAAGTTCAACCACCATCACAAAAACCAACAAATACCAAGTACCACAAGCATAAGTTCAGAATAACCAAGATTAAACACAAACCACACAAGTTCAAACAAAAAGCATAAGCATTTTTCTAATTAATTCTCCTAAGTTCTCCCCCTTAATATATCAAAAACTAAGAGTCTTTATGATTATGAGCAAAAAAAAATTAAAACACATAAAATTAAGATCAACAAATGGTATGTCAGAATATAATGCGATCAGTATACCAATTGTAATATGCTAATAAAATAAATAGTAAGCTAACCTGACCATCATATACCATTCAGCATGCTGATTCACACAGAACACATGCCAAGTTCCCTTCGAATGATTGAAAATCTTTCCTCAGCAAGGGACTTTGTGAAAATATCAGCAAGTTGAAATTCCATTAGAACAAAAACCAACTCTATCTTGCCTTTAGCAACATTATCACTGTTATTTCCCAGTTATATACCACGATATTGTAGAAGGGGGGTTGAACACAATCTCAACAATTCTCAACTAAATTCTTTTCGAATTAATGAGGTCTTAGATAGTTTGTAAAGAATAGAAAGTAAACAAGATAACTAAGACACATACAACACAAGATATAAAAATTTTAGGTGGGTTTGTTCGGTCCACCTGATGGTTGTATTTGAAGAAAATACTATGTGTAGAAATACACAGCTGCGGGCTAAAATGTCTTAGTGTTTACAAGAAAACCTAATGCAATATGCGTTATGCCCTGTGTTTTCTTCTCTACTAAAACTATGCTGCTCATACAACTTATTTAAACTATATGAATACAAGTAAAATACGTAAAGTGTAAAGGTACATTTTTTGTATAACTTGTCACACACACATGCTCGAAGTGATAGCCATTTCTGGAAATGTCTTGTAGGTCTTCTTTTCTTAATTTGGACAATTCCAGCATGCTTCAGGTCCGTGTACGTTTCTTTCTTCATAAGTTACTAAGTTCTTAAGTTGACTTAGCTTCCAAGCCCATGTGATACTTTATGTAAAGGACCTTTTCTAATTTGAATCTTTATCCCTAAAAAGTTGCTTTAGCAAAAGACAATCTTTTGGAAAGTTAATAAGTTTTTCTGCTTATTGAGCTGTGCTTGAACTTCCTAGAGAAACCAGATGATCCATATACATTCATCAAGATATCCTTTAAATTCTTCAGTAGTAATGTAATCATGTTGGAGGTTGCTTCCACTCTTATTGTTGCCCTTGAAGTCGGATAAATAGTGACTGATTTCACCTTTCACTTAAAAGAGTTTGAGCCTTCAAATCTCTAAAATTTGACTCCCTACTCGTAACATCCTCTGTGTAATTGATCACTATCGATAAATCACGGGTTGTAAAGTAATTCTGGGTTTATCCTTCAATCGATATGTTCCATTAGAGAACTCTGGCATTACTAGGAATTCAGGCTGAGTTTTCGAACTGATAGATCTTGAATTCTCGAATGTTGACTTCTCGAATAGCCGCTTCTATTGAGTTCTCGAATGACTTCTCGAACAGCCTATTTTGTAGACTTCTCGAATAGGCTAAGTTGAAGACTTCTCGAATAGAGACATCAGCCTGACTTCTCGAACAGGGGCTTCTCGAATAACCATTTTTGTAGAGTTCTCGAATCCACCAAGTGTAAGATAACTTGAATAGAGTTATAGTAGTGGTTTGACTTCTCAAACTATTCTTTTCTTGACTTCTCAAATTTACTTGCATGGGTATAGCAAACTCTCTTCTGATTATAGATACTTAATTGTAGCATCTTATGGCTTGTTGCAGAAATACTTCCTAACTGTTTGCAGAGTTCCATTCCCAAGATTTAGCTTTTGTTGATCTGTATTTCAGTTAGCTTCCTGATTTATTAGTCAGCTTCAATTCCTTGATTCATTTTCTGACTTGTGGTATTTGTTATCATCACCTTTAGACATGCATGTCTCAACAATCTCCCCCTATTTATGTCTCCAGGAAAAAGACATAAATCCAGAAAGTGATGATAACAATAACCACTCTTCCGATTTTTCTTTCACTAGGACAGAAAATATTGATCAAGCTTCCATGACACAATTTCTGGCCTGTACTACTCACCTCCCTTGAAGACTTAGAACTGCTCCCCCTATGTATAGCATTTATTCTAAGAATCTGTTATGTTCATCCACTTGTGGGTTGGTTTGAAGGTCTCTTCTTCTTTGGTGAGAAATGACTCTTCTCCCCCTTTGGATTTATTCTACAAATTTCTCCCCTTTTGATAAAGGATAAAAGTTTCTGAACCTTCTTCTCCTTAGAGGTTAAAAGTTCTGAACCTTCTCCCCCTTTTTGTTGAAAAAAGAAAAATTCTGAGAAAAATTCTGAACCTTTTCTGAACCTTCTCCCTTTTTTTTGTTATCACCAAGAACTCTGATGTAGTAAGGTCAAGATTCAGAGGGATGAGAAGCTAGAATCTACATGGAAAAAGACTTCCCTCTTATTCTCTCTGTTTTTGCATCAGGATCTCATCCTGTCTCACTTCACACAGCTCACCTTCCCTTACAAAAGGGGTACTCAATCTCTCCTTTTACTCTCCTGGAAAAAATAGGAGACCACTCTTTCACACAAATTCACCTTTTGCCCTGGAGCAACTAGGCCTCTCATATTTTTCACCCCCTTCCCTCAATCCTAGAAAAAAACACAATGATTCCATAAAGATTGAAGAATTATGGGCATAAAGCACTGGAATACAAGAAAAGAACTAAGAATTCAACAAACTGCCCTGTTAAGATCTTAGAGAACTCAGAGTTGAGTGTTGGCTTCTTCATGAAATAAGATGAAGAATCAAGAGTGTTTGGTGTGTGTGTTGAAGTGCTACATTGTCGCATACTAGGTATCCATGAATGGGGCTGAATCCTCTCATTTATAGAAGATTCATCAACCTAGATTTGAGAAATAGTGGAGTAACCTGTATGTGGTCCCCCTGTGTCCCTGCAACTTGTAACAACTTCTGGCTAGAAGACAAGTATATAGAAGGTTGCACAATTGTGTCCCTTACCCTCACTGATTGTGTTCCCAGTTGTGAACTTTGTTCAATAGTTAGAGTCTGTTAAGAGACTAAAACTAAAAATGTGGATGTCCTTTTAATCACTATGCCCTTTTGGGAAGACATAGGATGGCTAGGCTGGTTTTACACACCCTCACCTTCCTTGTTCTTGTGGTTTATTGATGTTCACCACTTCCCTCACCTTTACTTTCCTCCTATTCACTCCCCTGAAGCTAAGATATAAAAGATTTGTCAACTACAGTTTGTTGAGAAACTGTAGAGGGGGTTAAGAATTGTAAAATGTGAATATTTGGTATGCTGATTGGGCAGAGAATCTGGGGGACATTCCAGAAATTCTCATTTCAGCTTAGTAAGGCAAAGAATCTAGGACAAGATATAGAAAAGTGCTGATAGGTTAGAACTCAATACCTGAACTAAGTTTATTAACTTAAGAGCCTTCTCCACATGAAGGTTTATTCTTTTAGAGGCAAATGACACCTTTGACTTGTTTGTGTTAAGCTGATCATCATCCTGAAGTTGTACCAAGGAAAAAGAAACAATTTTGCAGAGATAACTAATGATATTCATGTAAATATGTGCAAATCTGTTAACTTTGAACCTAGTATTATGGCTAATCAGTCTGAAGTTTGAGTTCAATCAACAAAAATCAAAGTACCAATTCATGTGTTCAATTTTAACTAATCAGTCCTGTTTTAAACAGAGTCCAAAACAGTTCTTTCGAATTTAACATTAATTCTAGGTGGTTACACATGGCAATTGACAAAATTAAAGAACCTGGTAAATGAATTACTCAAGTCTGCTTGTGAAATGCCACCACAACATCATCATCCTTCGTTGATAATTCAAGTCCTTGAAAGTACTGCAAGTAGGAAATGAATATGCAATTGTGTAGCTTTAAAAGTTCACTAATTGATTAGATGAATATGTTAATTAGAATTAAAACATCATGAAAAGGTCTTGAGATTAACAGCGGATCTAGTCAGTTTGTGTCAAACGGATTCGAGATAAATTGGTTAGATTGAAGTTAACTTAATGAAATGTGTACTTGATAACTTACCAAATCTGAATTAAGCATAAGTTAAGTTAATCTACTCATCCACAAGAGTTAGGTTATTAACATAACTTAGGTGATTTAAGCACATATCAAATTATCTTATCTAAATGTCCTTGTTGAATTAGATTGAGCATTAATCTAATATAAAACCATTTTGTTGAGACATGCAGAACGACATGCATCACACAGTAGATTTTAAGCAGTTAAAGGAAACAACAAGAATCAATATAGATAGAAGAAAAGATCATTTCATTAAAAAAAATTACAGAAATAGTCGAAAAGACCATTGACAAAGACATTAAAAAAAACAGAAAAACAACTCCCCCCAACCCCAACCTAAACACCTAATTAGGCTGATGGTGATGGGCCATTACCTGAGTCCTTCCGGCTTCGTGCTTCGAGAGCTGCCAAAGTTGTGCGCATGGTAGCTATGACACAATCCTCTTCAGCGATGAGCTCGTCAATCTTCTCGTGAAGAGCCATCACCTTCTGATAGAAGGGCATAGCCTCGAATTCTTCTATGGTAACCTTGAGGATGCTCTTAGTCATGGTAGAAGGACGGTAGAAGAAGAAGAAGAAGGTTGTTTAAGAAAATGTGAGTCTAAGTGATCCTCACCTCTGCCTATTTATAGCCCAAGAAGTCTTAAAGACCCAACTATTAACTAGGGGTTTAAACGGGTGAAAGGTTAATCAATTGTCACACCTCTTTAAACAACTAAAGCATGCAAAAGAGAAAGCATGGTGTCCTAGACTAATCCTGACAGATCATTTAGAATGAATAAAAAGTAAAATATTATGTGTGTAACTTGTTCCAAAATCATTTAAGCCTGACAGCTTAAGTCTAATCAATTAAAGTAAATAATCCTAGAAATAGAGCACACATAACACTTGATTATTCTGGACAAATAATAAAACAGTTAAATGACATCAACAAATAATTAACCGTTCGATATCTTAAATACTAACCATTCGATATTACCCGAACATTAACTGATTCGATATCTTTTAATAATTAACAAATCGATATCTTTAGCAGAGAGGTTAGTTCGATATCTCTAGAAAATTAACTACTCGATATCTCAAGCATAATATTCATTCAATAACTCAAGTGGGTGAACATACTTATTTGATATCTCCATGAAATTAATTGTTAGACATCTCCAGAGTAATCATGCAAATAAACAAACAAATCCATTGAATAAAATTCATTGGTTGAAAACAACTAAACAGATATTTAAAGATCACGAAAGATTTAACATACCAAGCTCACTTACCAACCTCGAGAAGGTTGCTTCATCCAGAGCTTTAGTAAAGATATCTGCCAATTGTTTTTCACTTGGAACAAAATGCAGCTCCATAGTACCTTCCATCACATGTTCCCTGATAAAATGGTATCTGATGTCTATATGCTTGGTCCTTGAATGCTGCACTGGGTTCTCAGAAATTGCAATTGCACTAGTGTTGTCACATAAAATTGGAATCTTTTCAACTTTAACACCATAGCCAAGTATCTGATTCTTCATCCATAGAATCTGTGCACAACAACTTCTAGCTGCTATATATTCAGCCTCTGTAGTTGCAGTAGAGACTGAATTTTGCTTCTTACTAAACCATGAGACCAGCTTATTCCCTAAGAACTGATAGGTGCCTATGGTACTTTTTCTATCCATTTTACAGCCTGCATAATCTGCATTTGAATAGCCAATTAGATCAAAACCGCAGTCTCTTGGATACCAAATGCCAAGGTTTGGTGTTCCCTTGAGATACCTGAAAATCCTTTTAATAGCTTCTAAATGAGATTCCCTAGGATCAGCTTGGAATCTAGCACATAAACATGTAATAAACATAATATCAGGTCTACTAGCTGTTAAATATAAAAGAGATCCAACCATGCCTCTATATCTTGAGATGTCCACTTTCTTTTCCTTAGTATTCAATTCAAGCTTAGTGGCAGTGGCCATGGGTGTTTTTGCAGAAGAGCAATCTGCTAAGTCAAATCTTTATAAGAGATGATTAACATATTTGGTTTGACTTATAAAAATTCCCTCATTTACTTGTTTAACTTGTAAACAAAGAAAATAAGTTAATTCACCCATCATACTCATTTCATATTTAATTTGCATAAGTTTGGCAAACCTTTTCCAAAGCTTCTCATCTGTAGACCCAAATATTATATCATCTACATAACTTTGGACAAGTATCATAGAGCCATTTACATTTCTATAAAAGAAAGTTTTATTAACAGTACCTCTAGTGAGGTGATTCCCTATAAGGAACCGTGAAAGTGTGTCATACCAGGCTCTAGGTGCTTATTTCAGGCCAAAGAGTGCTTTGAGCAGAAAATACACATATTCTGGAAAATCAGGATCTTCAAAACCAGGAGGTTGACTAACATATACCTCCTCTTCCAGAATACCATTTAAAAATGCACTCTTGACATCCATTTGATAGACCTTGAAATTGGCATGGGCTGCATAGGCTAGGAAGATCTTGATTGCTTCTAACCTTGCCATTGGTGCAAAGGTTTCTTCAAGGTCAATCCCTTCTTCTTGATAGTAGCCTTTAGCAACCAATCTAGCTTTATTCCTTGTGACTATGCCATTTTCGTCTATCTTGTTCTTGAATACTCACTTAGTATCAATCACTGGTTTGTCTTTAGGTTTGGGTACAAGTCTCCATACTTCATTTCTGTCAAACTGATTTAGATTTTCTTGCATTGCTAAAACACAGTCTGGATCTAGAAGAGCATCCTGAACTTTCTTAGGTTCTTCTTTAGACAGAAACTGCTGTATAAGCATTCCTCTTGAGTTGCTCTCCTGGTTTGGACTATTGCATTGGAATCACCAATTATAAGATCAAATCGGTGATCCTTAGTCCATCTTCTTTGTGGCGGTAAGCTTGATCTTGATGAAATAACTTCATTTTCTCTGTGTTGATCATCTTGATTTGATGTTGAGTGTTGACTGTGAGAAGCTTTCCTTGAGTGTATGGACCTCGAGGTGGGTGGAGTTTTAAAAAAGTTGTCAACAGATTCTTCCATTTGGTTCTCAACTGATGCTCCAAGATGACCTTTAACAGATGGTGTGAATTTCTCTTCAATAGGTGGTCTATTCTGCACTTTAACTGATGGTCCAGGTCTGTTTCTCACACCGATCGATATCCTTTCTTCATCATCGTCTTCACTTTCTTCACCACTTGTCTCATTCTCGAAAGAGAGAGACTTATGAAAATCTTCATCTATTAAACCTGATATTTTCTTGTCATCGAAGACAACATGTATGGATTCCATAACAATGTTAAGTCTTAGGTTGTAGACTCTGTAGGGTTTTCTAGCTGAATATCCAACAAAGATAGTTCATCTGCCTTTGAATCAAATTTCTCAAGGCTCTCGCCATGATTTTTCAATACAAAGCATTTGCATCCAAAGACATGCAGGTAGTTAATTTTTGGCTTCTTGCCTTTGAATAGTTGATAAGGTGTCATGCCTTTTGCTTGGTTGACCAAAGAGATATTCTGAGTATAGGATGCATTGTTAACAGCTTCAGCCCAGAAGTATGTTGGCAACTTTGATTCTTCAAGCATAGTCCTTGCAGCTTCAATTAGAGTTCTGTTCTTCCTTTCCACTACACTATTTTGTTGAGGAGTCCTTGGTGCAAAGAATTCTTGAATAATTCATTTTTCTTCACAAAACTTTCTCGTCACAGAATTCTTGAACTCATAGGAGAATGATTATCAATGATAATGATTTCTCCTTCATTATTAATGTGATTGATAATGATTTCACCTGCCTCATCTTTGGAGTGTAGAAAGAATGTCCAAGTGTATTTTGAGAAATCATCAATGATCACAAGGCAGTATTTCTTGTTAGAATTAGACAATACATTGACTGGTCCAAACAGATCCATGTGCAGTAGCTGTAAGGGTTGATCAATTGATGACATTGACTTGGATTTGAAAGAGGCGTTCTTTTGCTTCCCTTTCTGGCATGCATCACACAGTCGATTCTTGGAAAAATCCAATTTTGGAATGCCTCTAACTAAATCCTTCTTAACCAACTCATTCATAGCTTTAAAACTTAAGTGTGACTGTCTCTTGCGCCAAAGCCATCCTTCATCTACACTTGCCTTGCTGAAAAGACATGTAGCAGAATTTGTGCTTGTTGAATTGAAGTCACCAATGTACACATTTCCTTTCTTGTTTCTTGTCATCACTACCTTGTTGTCATTTTTCTTGAAAACGACAAAAGCTTCAGACGTGAACCACACATTTTGATTTTTATCACATAGTTGACTGATACTAAGCAAGTTGTGCTTAAGACCATCAACCAGTGCTACTTCCTCAATGACAACATTTCCTTGTGAAATCAAGCCATGTCCTTTAGTATATCCTTTGTTGTTGTCTCCAAAAGTAATGCTAGGGCCAGCTCTCTCCTCAAACTTAGTGAGCAGGGTGGAATATCCAATCATGTTCCTAGAACAGCCACTATGCAGATACCAAAGATTCTTTTTGTCTCCCTGTACACATCAAAATCAAATCAAGTTGATTTTGGTACCCAAGTTTCCTTGGGTCCTGCTTTGTTAGCCTTCCTTCTATTCTTCAAACCCTTACAATCCAATGGTTCTGATTAAGTTAAATCAACCTTAACTCTTGGTGTAGGTCTTTGAAGAACAGGATGTATCACTTGCTCATATGCATACATGTTATTAGCAGGATTAGACATTGCTAGTGCATACATGTTATTTATTCCAGACATTATCCATGGCATCTGAGGCATATTATAAGCATTGAAATATGGATTTTGCATGAAAGACATGTTAGCTAATTGACTAGATGCATGAGCAGATTGAGCATACACGTTTGGCATAACATTCATAGGAGGCATAGACATAGGCATAGGCATATTAGGCACAGAAGCATCTTTCACAATTTTATAGTTGGCAGATAAATGATTAACACTACCACAATTGACACACTCTTTCCTAGGAGCATACTAATCAGGTGTGTAGTTATTATGTTTGTTAATTCCTACCTTGCCATTTCTATTCTTCTTTTTAGCCTTAGCCTTTGTTTTAATCTTTTCCAACTTATCCTTCGATTGCTTGATGGACAAGTGGCCTATGTTATCCTTTTCAACTGATTTAGTTTTCCTGCATTCTCCAACTACAAAGTTTTTGTTGACAGGTCCATATTTGTTATTCAATTTAGCCAAGGTTGCTTTGCTGACAAGTTTGGACTTCAATGGACATTCCTCATCCATTGAGTCACTGTCAGAATCAACCTCCCCATCAACTTCTAACTTCCCTTTTGCTAATTTGCAGAAAGAATCAACTCCTTGGACACTACAAATTTCCTCAGTTACTGCCTTTGATCCTTTCCACTTAGCAATTAACTCTTGTTCCTTTCTCAACTGTTCTTTTAAACAATCTTCTCTTTTCAGAGCCTCAAGTAATTCACTCTTTGCATTCTGGCAATCTCTTTTCATTGTTTCAAACTCAATTAACTGAGTCTCTAACTGAGTATTCCTATCACATAACATAACATTTAGATTTTTAATCTTGTTGTTCTCTTTTTTAAGCGATTTCAATGTGACATGCATGTTATATAATTCAACAGACATTTCATTAAAATCATTATCACATTCATCCTTGGAAAGCTCAGTTAGGTTTGTTGAGAATACCTTGTTTCTTGCTGAACTAGATTCTTCATCATTCTCATTTGCCATGAGTGCAAGATTGACAAACTCCTCCTCTGCATCTGAGTCTCCTCTAGCAGCCCAATCATCATCCCTTGATACAAATGCTCTTTCCTTTTGCTTGAGAAGATCAAAATATTTATTCTTGTAGTTAATATCTTCAAACTGTTTCTTCTCTTTCTCACCTTTGGATTTTCTGCATTCGTTGTCAAAGTGACCGACAATTCCACAGCTAAAGCATTTAATCTTTGATATTTCAACCGCATCCTTGTTTGGTTGATAGCTATTTCTGAATTGCCCGGCTCCTACTGGATTCTTCTTGAATCTTAAGTTCGAAAATCTCTTTGACAAGAATGCCAAATATTCATCTAGAACTTCATATTCATCTTCACTCAATGCATCAAGTTCTTCAATCACCTTGCTTTTACCTCTGCTAGTTTCAGCTCCACCTTCACAAGTATTTGGACTTGGTATGGCTTTCACACTCTTTAACTTCTCTCCATCTTGGCTACTTGGAACGTTGGCCACCAAAGCTACAGCTCCACCTTTCTTCTGGCTCTTCTCAACTTCTTCATCTTGTTGCAACTTGAGCTCATAGGTCTTTAATATTCAATACAGTCTCTCAAGAGTATAATCTTTGTAGTCTTGAGAATTCCTCAATGAGACTATCATTGGCTTCCATTCTTTTGGTAAAGACCTCAGAAATTTTAGGTTGGAATCTTTGGTTTCATACACCCTTCCATACAACTTTAATCCATTTAGTAGTTTCTGAAACGTACTAAATTCTGTTAGATTTTCACCTGAACTGGAGTGAAAGTGTTCATATTGTTGTATGAGAAGTTGATTTTTGTTCTCTCTCACATGCTCAATTCCTTCATAGAGTGTTCGTATAGTTTCCCACACTTGCTTGGCAGTAGTGTAGTTTATGACATTATCGAACATATCTTGATCAATACCATTAAACAAAATGTTAATGGTTTTCTTGTCCTTGTGGACTTCTTCAATGTCTGCTTCTCTGAATTCTGCTGGCAGTTTGGGAACAGGCCTTCCAGCAGCTGTAGTTCCAGCTGCATCTCCAACTACAGAGTTAGCCTTCATTGGAATATGTGGCCCTTTCTCTATGCACTTTACATAGCCTTCATCAATGGATAAAAGATGTAAGTGCATCTTTACTTTCCAATGAAAGTAATTGTCTTTGTCAAGAACTAGTATTTTCACGCTTGTATCCTTCTTTCCCATGGTGGTGATCTTTAAACTTCTTGTATGTTAGAAGCTTACTCTGATACCAATTTGTTATTTTCCAATTATACACCACGAGATTGTAGAAGGGGGGTTGAATATAATCTCAACAATTGTCAACTAAATTCTTTTCGAATTAATGAGGTCTTAGACAGTTTGTAAAGAACAGAAAGTAAACAAGATAACTAAGACACATAAAACACAAGATATAAAAATTTCATGTGGGTTTGTTCGGTCCACCTGATGGTTGTATTTGAAGAAAATACTCTGTGTAGAAATACACAGCTACGGGCTAAAATGTCTTAGTGTTTACAAGAAAACCTAAGGCAATATGCGTTATGCTCTGTGTTTTCTTTTCTACTAAAACTATGCTGCTCATATAGCTTATTTAAACTATATGAAGACAAGTAAAATATGTAAAGTGTAAAGGTACATTTTTGGTATAACTTGTCACACACACATGCTCGAAGTGATAGCCATTTCTGGGGACGTCTTGTAGGTCTTCTTTTCTCGATTTGGACAATTCTAGCATGCTTCAAGTCCGTGTATGTTTCTTTCTTCATAAGTTACTACGTTCTTGAGTTGACTTAGCTTCCAAGCCCACGTGATACTTTATGTAAAGGACCTTTTCTGATTTGAATCTTTATCCTTGAAAAGTTGCTTTAGCAAATGATAATCTTTTGGAAAGTCAATAAGCTTTTCTGCTTATTGAGCCGTGCTTGAACTTCCTAGATAAACCAGTTGATCCATATACATTCATCAAGATATCCTTTGAATTCTTCGGTAGTAATGTAATCATGTTGGAGGTTGCTTCCATTCTTATTGTTGCCCTTGAAGTCGGATAAACAGTGACTGATTTCACCTTTCACATGGAAGAGTTTGAGCCTTCAAATATCTACAATTTGACTCCCTACTCGTAACATCCTCTGTATAACTGATCACTGTCTATAAGTCACGGGGTGCAAAGTAATTCTGGGTTTATCCTTCATTCGATATGTTCCAATAGAGAACTCTGGCATTACTAGGAATTCAGGCTGAGTTCTCGAACTGATAGATCTTGAATTCTCGAATGTTGACTTCTCGAATATCCCCTTCTATTGAGTTCTCGAATGACTTCTCGAACAGCCTATTCTGTATACTTCTCGAACAGCCTATTTTGTAGACTTCTCGAATAGCCTAAGTTACAGACTTCTTGAATAGAGACATCAGCTTGACTTCTCGAACAGGGACTTCTCGAATAACCCTTTTTGTAGAGTTCTCGAATCCACCAAGTCTAAGATAACTTGAATAGAGTTATAGCAGTGGTCTGACTTCTCGAACTCTTCTTTTCTTGACTTCTCGAATTTACTTTCATGGGTATAGCAAACTCTCTTCGGATACAGATACTTAATTGTAGCATCTCATGGTTTGTTGCAGAAATACTTCCTAACTATTTGCAGAGGTCCATTCCCAAGATATAGCTTTAATTGATCTACATTTCCATTAGCTTCCTAATTTATTTTGTTAGTCACAGAGGCATGCCTGTATACATCTAATAACAAGCGTAATTGTCTGTAATGCTTTGCATTACCTACATGACCTCTTAACTGAGGGAACCTCTAGTTGTAGAGTTTTTACTTGTTGTAGTACTTATAACATGCATCAAATTCTTCCTGTGTAACTGTAATTAAAGTCATAAGTACCAATTCGAGAAGTGTTTTGATCTATTCGAGAAGTCTAGCATTCGACAAGTCAAGGATTCGATATCTACAAGGACATAGTTCGATATCACTAGAAGTCAACTAGTCAAAGCCTCATTCGACAACTTAGAGATTCGACATGTCTAATACTCTATTCGAGAACTCAAGAAGTCAACAAGTCAAAGCATCATTCGAGTTCTCTAAGAGTCAACAAGTTAAATCTACATTCGATATCTCAAGGACTAAAGAAGCTATTCGACATTTCAAGGACTCCATAAACTAAAAGCTCTATTCGACAAGCCAAGGATTCTTGAAGAAAAGACTAATTCAAGAATTGATTCAATATGTCAATTATACAGTATTCGAGAACTCAGAGTTATCTATCAAGTCAATTCTAGTTCTCGAATCAACCACTTAGTTACTTCTCGAATGTAGTCTTGGAGACAAAATACGGGAGAATTGTACAAGTCAGAAACCTGCAGCATGCCAAAACACTTTCAGGACCACAGTACTGTAAAATAATTTTGGAAAGACTACAAGAAGCTTAGAGAGATGTCTCAGGAGACAAGCTGCTAAAGAAGTGGATCTGAATAGAGTTAAAGAAAGTCAAATCTCAAGCCGTTTTGATATTACTCAAAAAGGGATAGACATATTAGAAAGTAATTTTGTATGTCACCCTGTTTGTAGTAAGTAGCTGTACTCATGTTCTATAAGAGTACAACCTCACTTCTCTAGTAGTTAAGCTTTTCAAGAACATTTAGACATACATTTTTCTCTGAGAAAAGTGAAGCTGAGAATACTAACATTTTTATTCACAGTTTGTAGCAAATCTTTATCTAATACATTATTAGATTAAAGTGAGTGATCGTGTTCTTGTGTTTATATTCCACACTTACATAATCTGTTAAACACAAACACACACTTTGTTACACAACCAGATTTAAACCCTTCAAACAACCTTCACCTAAAACACTTATCAGAAGAAAAGTTTGAGAATCCATTCACCCCCTCTCTGTATTCTCTTCGGTATATTCAATACTCAACAAGTGGTATCAAAGCAGGTTATTTATTTAAAAAACAGAAAAAGATCATGAATACACCAAAGACTATAGGAACAGTGAAGGTCCCTAAGTTCGACAAAGAGAATTACAACCTCTGGAAGATTAAAATGCTGTTGTTCATCAACTGCCAACCCTCTATATCCTGAGATACTCAAGAATTGTCCCTTTGTTCCACAATAGGAGATTCTTGAAAAGACTGTTGGAACTGCAACCATTCCTAGATCCTATGTGGCTAAAGAACCATCCAAATGGACAGAGATAGAAAAGGAGATGGTTGCTCTCGACAGTAAGCTCATGTTATTAATCATAGATTTTATGGAACTGACAATGTTTGCTAACATTACCTCTTGCAAAACAGCAAAGGAGATGTGGGATCATATTGAGGTGTTATGTGAAGGAACAGAGGAGGTTAGAGAAAACAAGAAATAGATACTAGTCACACAGTATGAAGCTTTCATGGCTCAGACCAAGGAAAGCATTACTGGCATGTTTGAAAGGTTTCACAAGCTGGTGACTGAGCTACAGATGAATGGGAAGGTTTACAGCACCAGGGAGTTGAACATGAAGTTTTTATTGTCTTCACCAAACCATCTAGAGCAAAGGGTCATTTCTCTAAGAGAAAGAGATTTGAACAAAGTCACATATGATGTGCTCTATGGGGTTTTAAAGACTCATGAGCTTGAGTTGCTTCAGAAGAGGGCTATCCAAGCCAACCAAGGCAGAATGATAAACACATCATGTGCCTTGATTGTCAGCAAATCTGTTCAAGACCTAGAAGCATCTACAAGTCAGCTGAGGATAGAAGAGATAGTAGATGATGAAGAAAATGACGGTGAAGTGACTGAACCTGTTGAGGAGAAGGAAGAAGAAGAGTTCTATACTCTTGAAGAGCTAGATGGCATGGAAAACACTTCATATGCTTTCATGGCCAGAAAGTTTCCAAACATCAGATTCAAGAGGAACCAACCCTTCAAACCTAGACCCCAAAACCATTTATTCAACAAGAGCAAGGCACCTGTGAAAGCAAACAAGAATAAATTCAAAACCAGCCATGTGGATAGGACATCTGTAAGGTGTTATAGATGAAATGACCTAGGGCATTTTGCCAATGAATGCAAGAAGCCTAAAAAGAAGGATAAGGAGTTTCTAGAGCTTGAAGCTAAGTATGAGGCCCTTCTGAAAAAGCAAACACAAGGCAAGGCCTACATAGCTGAAGGGAAGTGTTGGGATGACTCTGATAGTGATGGAGAGGAACAAGAATTCTGCAACTATGCCTTGATGGCTGATTCCAAGGATGAACAATCTCTATCTGACTCTCAGGTACCATCTCTCACTACCATAGATATGTCTGTTTCTGAGTATAAATGCATGGTTGAACAACTATCTATTGAAATGTTTAATATTCATACTAGTATGACTGCTACTAATGAAGACATTGCCAAACTGTCTACTAAGAATGAATTGTTAAACAAGAAGAATGAGGAACTTGAGCTAATTGCTATGCAAGTAGATAACCTTAAGAAAGAAGTTGAATATCTACAGAATAAGGTTCTATGTGGTAGTCAGGTTGAGAAGGCTCTTATGGATGAACTAGCTGAAAATGAATTCAAACTGAAAACCTTTAAGAACTCCTCTAGTCTATTGCAGTCCTACCATGAGAAAAACCAAGATAACCCCAAGGCTGCCATTGGACTTGACTATGGCACTCTTAAACAGAGGAAAGGCTATGCTGTCATTGAAGATGACATAGTTGTTCAGGATGAAGTGCCTAACATTTTGAAAAAGACTGAGTCTCCAATTTTTAAAGAACCAACATTTGAAATTGATGAGGATGCCTTACTAATTAAGCAAATGTTGAATGATGAGGATGAGGCACAGTCTAGTGAACAACCAGCATCCTTTAAGAGTGAGAGTGTCAAGGCAAAAGCCAAGAAGCCAGTAGGAGGTAGACCTAGACCTGAGAAGTTTGTGAAGTTTGTTTCAGCTAAGAAAAATGAATCTGAGAAGAAAGTGTCTAATAAGAAACAAAACAGGAATGGCAAGCTAGGGATAAACAAGAATAACAATTATGCTTATGTGCGAAATGCCCCTAGGAAAGTTTGTCAAAACTGTTTTAGCACTAATCACTTAACTCATGCATGCAAGAAACCAACTGGTAGTGTAGCTAAGCCCTTCTATGATTGCTCTGTGCCTTTAAGACATAGAGATTCACCTTTCTGTGATAAACTTGATTGTATGCCATGCAACATGAATGTTATGACAAGCTATTTTAATTTGAGAAGACAATTCATGGATGGTTGCATCAGTCACAACATTCACACACACTACACAAGGCCAGAGTCTTCAAGTCCTCCTAGAGTTCGGAAGGTACCTCTGTCACCTAAGTCTAAGAATTCAGATTCTAAGACTTCTAACATGTTGCCCAGTAATTAACAATTGTAGAAGGGGGGTTGAATACAATTGTTTAAGATTTTCGACTTAAACAGAAATAATAACACAAGTATGAATAAATAACAGCTTTATTAATTCTGATATAAAACTGTTACAAACTCTCTCAAGAAATTCTTATGTTCTTGAGAGCTGCTAGGTTACAAGATAACTCGTGTAAGCGATTACTATTAAGTAAAACCTAAACTGTGTTTATATACAGTACACAGCTACACTATCAATTACAAGATATATCAAATCAATTACATAGGTCTCTTAGTACATATCTTGAATGATAGTTGTGTTCCTATAAATCAGGAACCGACATGTCAATCTTCCTAGATTCCTGGACTGATGTATATATTCGTGTAATCCTTATCAGCTTCCAATCCTGATGATAACCCAATACTGACGGTGCAATACTGATGACGTCAGCATCAGTATCTGATCAGTAGTCCAGACCCTGATCATCACTTGAATCAATTTCTAACAATCTCCCCCAATTTGTACTTTATGAAATAAAGCACAAATTCATTGATTTAGTGATGTCCAAAACTCAAAACAAAATATTACAAGAAATCCTCAGGATTAGTCTCAGAAATTCGTACAAAGAAATTACTCAACTGCAAGAAACTTGATAATAACTCTTCTTCTTTATCACCGAGAATTTGAATTAGTCTTTTCTTCAGATTTCTAAGTACTTCATCTCCCTTACCAATATGATAGATTCCAGCTCTGAGATTCTGAATTGAGCTTCTTGGTAAATCTAACTCTCCCAATAGTAAATATGCAAGTTCTCTTCCACCAGGATTCAGAGATAATTGTTCTTGATAAAATATCACTTCTTTAACAGCTGAACCCCTTTGCATTTCAACTTCTTGTCCTTCTGTATTCAAGTACATGGGAGTGTAATTACCATCATACCTTGATCCTCCTTCTAAATATCTGGACTTGATTGTTCAGAAAATCATGGTACACCAGTTATTGTAAACACTGGCTTCTTTATCAGGGATTTGTCTATTTTCAAGGAAATAGAGAACATATTTTAGCTCTTTTGTTGATTTGCACAACACCTCATGAATAGACAGCTTCTTGACATTCTTGTCTTTCATGAAATACAACAACTTTTCTACCTTCTTAGAATCAACATTTCAAGCAACAATTGCAACAGATTCTAATTCCCAAAGATTATCAACATTTAGTTCATCACCAAATCTTTTAACAAGAAAATGTTGATCTGTTTGAGCTAAAGACATAAACTCTGCATCCCTAGAACCAATACCTCCTCGAGTGCAAGGTTCCAATCCTAATAGATCAGATTGCATCCTAATCCACATTGGTGGTGATTTGTCAGACTTGGAAACTTTAGCTTTCTGAAGTCCAAGAGTAACCGAAGGTGGTAAGATTATTCCCCCAGACCTAAAAGTAGCTGGTCCAGTGTACTTCATTTTATCAACATCTTTCCACTTGCCTCCTTTCTTTTTGAGCTGTAGTTCATCAGGAATTTCTTCCTTAGGCAGTTTGTTGATGTCATACCACAACTGTTTATCAGACTCAAAAATTCTTCTCACGTACTCATCTGTTGCATCCTTAAAAGATTCATAGTCAGAAGCAACAATATCATTAGCTTCTTCAACAGCTTTCTTCCTTCTAACCAGAGGAGTTTCTTCTTCAACTGTAACAGGTTCAGCAAATACATTTGATGATGGAGTGTTCTCAAGAGATAGTGAAGCTTTCTTTTTTGTGTTCTCAGCACCTTCTTCTATTTTGGTTTCACTAGATCTTGTCTGTCTTGTACTTGTCTGAACTAGTTTCCTTCCTCTTCCTCTATTTCTACCTCCTCTGACTCTTCTTGCAGCAGGAGCTTCTTTTTGTCTAGCAATCTCCTCAAGAATCCTGTTTTGTTCTTCTAAGATCTCATCAGTAGTCATGTTTGGATTTTCTTCAGAAGTTAAAGCAAGTGCCTTCTCAGCATGATACTGATGAACCTTAGCACTATTGTGAAATACAATTTCACTATCACCTGTCCCAGTAGTAATCTTCTCAAATAGATGTGGAGCATCTTCTACATCATTAATTAGCAAATCTTCATCACCTTCAAGAATTGTGGGAAGTGTTTGCCTTTGACTTTAACCAGGTGACAAAAATTGTTCTTCTGTCAGGATTTGAGATTGCACCATTGTTCTTACTGTTTTCTTCCCAGATTCAGAAACATGAGCCGCTTGGTTTGAGTTTGTGACTGACTTCTCCTTGTTACCAAAGTAGCATCAGAGTGTGACTGACTTCTCCTTGTTACCAAAGCAGCATCAGAGGTTCCTGGTTCATATGACTGAGCACCACCATCATTTCCAGAAGTATCATCATCCTTTCTTACAACTAGATCAGGTGTGCATTTTGTTTTGACTACCTTCTCCCCCTTTTTGACATCAGTAGCATCATCAGGATCAATCAATAAGGATAAGATAAGTTGTAGAGAATCTTCAATATTTGTCATCCTTGAGGACATAGTGACAACCTTATCTTCAAAGGTATCCATCCTTGTGGTGAAGGCAGTGCTTAAACGTTGAAGCTGTTTAGCAGTGGCAATTTCAGAATAATCCTTAACAAATCGAGAATGAAATTTTTCATTATCACTCTTGACAGAATTAATTTCATCCATCAGCCCTTTTGCCAGAATAGTTGTTGTCTTCAGATGAGCTTTGAGATTAGGATCAGAAATCTTAGTAGCTATATGACTGGAGTGAAAAAGTTCATTATTGAAATTTATATCAGCAGAAGGCTGATTCCACTCAGTATACCACTCAGATCTTCTTGCAGCTTGAATATGTTCGGAAGAAGACTGCTGTAATATCCTATGATCTCAACTTGAGCAGCTGTAGATTTACCCATAGACTCCATAAATTTACTGGATGATCCATAAGTAGATCCTAGACTTGCTTTCATAACAGCATTAAGCTGAGCCGCTTCAGGATCATTATCAACATCATCATCATCACCATCATCATCATCTGAGCTATCTTTAGCCTCAGGAATTCCATCATCCTCATTGTCTTCAGGATTCATAACTCCTTTCATTTTTAAATCAACAGCAGATGGTACTGTTGTATCCTGAAAACCTGCATTTAGAGTAGAAACAATTCCTAAATCTCTCTGTTTTTCTAAAGTGATCTCATCACTTCTCACAACATTACCTAAGTTACTTTCAATAGTAACTGCTACCTCACTAGAAGTTTGAAACTTCTCACTCTGTTCTACCTCTCTTTTTTCCAGTTCAGGAGACCGCCTCTCTTCACTCTTCTTTTTCTCTAAATGTTCACTCTCTTTCTCACAAGAAAGGTTCTGGCTCAACAAATTCAAAGAAATAAGAGGTGGCTGAGAAGAGTGGACTGAAGTCATACAAATAGAGGTATCCCTTGTCTCAGGTCTATCTGTAATCATACTATCAGTAAAAGAAGCAGAGATAGAAGTGCTACCTGATGAAGTTGAGATAGATTCCATTGGTCTTGAAGAAAGTGGTTCAATGAGCAGTGGAATATTTGGATCAGAAATACTTTCATCAGGATTAGCATCTGCAACTGGAGAATGACTTGCATCAGTATTTGCTACCAATGGTTCTTGTGTGGTCTGAGGTTGTGAAGCTGCTTTACCACTTTGAGTCAAAGGTTCTTGTGTGCTTCCCTCAAATGCAGTGTTAGAAATCTCCTGTGCTGATGTGAGCTTGCCTGCATCTTCACTTTGAGAAATGGTTCTTGTAGGGCAGGAATGTTCTTGTCTTCACCTTCCCTTTGAGAAAGTGGTTCTTGTGGGACCATTCCTTCAGAAATGTCTGCACCCACACTTTGAGTGGGTGGTTCTTGTGGGACTGGATCTTTAATAGCTTCTGAACTCCTTTGACGTTCAGGTTCTTGTGGTCTTGATCCTTTCAGAGGTGAAGTGATCCTCTGTTTCTTCTGTCTACTAAAAACCTTTGCTTCAGCTTGTCTCTTTATCTGAAGAGGTGTTGGTTTATGACCAAGCTGAGCAGCAATAACATTTACTTCATCCACAGACATCTCAATTATTCTTCTCTTAGGAGATGTAGGTGCTTGAGAATCAGTAATCTCAACAGTCTTTACTGGTGATGTATCAGGAGTAGAGATATCTGGAAGGACAGTTGTATCAGGAACTGATGATTCATTAAGATCAATATCATCATTAAGATTCTGCATATCTTCAGGAATATAATACTGACTCTTGTTGATTATTATTCTTCTTTTCTTCTGCTTTATTGGCTTAACCAATTCAGCAGTAACAGGAGCAACACTTTCCTTTTTCTTCATGATTATTGAGATAGTTTTGTCATCATCACTATCAGAATCAGAGACCTATTGCAAAAATTTCTCTTTCACCTGTTTCTTTAGATGCTCCAGCCTTAATCAAAGACTCATCAGTCAGAACCCCTTGTTCACCTCCTTGTGACTTCTTTTGAGTGATGGTTCTGGTGGAGAAGTCCTTCTATCCTGACTGTCTTCCAGACACATCAGATCTAGCTGACTTCTTTTCTTTTACAACTGATGTCTTTTGGGAGACACCAGAGGTGGTTGACTGTTTAGGTAACTGTGTATGATATGTGCTTGTGTCAGGAACAGGATGTGTTTGGTCCTGTCCCATAGAAGCCAGACCCCATTAAGAGAAGTGCAGGCAATCTCTTTTTCAAGAGAAGCCAGACCCCATTAAGAATATATGGATTTCCCTCAAAACCATTTGCCTTATCTGATTTAACCAAAGATTTGATATTCTTTTCTGAAATCTTAAAGATGGGCAAAACTGTGTCATTTTCAAATTCAACATTGGGACATAAATGAGAGAATATTAATTGAAAAAATCGAATTAAACAGACACAACCACATTTATCTGTTTTCCTAGCATTTAATGCTCTCAAAATAAAAGACCCATAATCGAACACAGTTTCATGGATTAGAGAGTACCCAATATGAACCGAAGCAGTTGGTAGTGCATCAAAGTTAGAGACTTTGTTCAAGAAGCACTTACTGATGGTATCAAAGAAGAAATTCCATTCCTTCTTTAGCTTAGTTCTGTATAACTCTCCAAACTTTCTTGGTTCTCCATTGTAACCAAGACTCGTAGCAAATTCCAACAAAGAAGCATCAAAAATTGTTGCTGGAGTCTTACCATTTAGAGAAGGTAATTGCAGAGCTTCAATAACTACTTCTGGAGTAACATGATGTGTAACTCCATTGTGTGTAAAGGTCAGGTTAGGCCGTCCTGAAGGTTCAAGTACACCAAAGACAGCGGTCTTCCAAACCTGCATCACACACTTGAAAGAGACTTTGGCGGGTGCCGTTAAAGCATAATGAATCGGACTAGACGCCATGAAATCCTGAATGATGTGAAAATCATTCGATAGTTCCTGTTGGTCAAGAACAACAACATAGTTATTGGGTGCAAAAGTGACACCATTGATAACAACCTTATTGTTTACAAATGATGAATTCTCCATTTTTGGTGTGACAAAGAGAGATTGAAATTTTAAGCAATTAGGGTTTATGTTCGTACAGAGAAAAAGACAATACAGATAGTTTTAAGAATAATGAATCAGTTTAGTGAACTAAATTGATTTTAGACAACTAATAATTTCTCAAAAACATGTGTCAGTAATCGATTTATGCAACGTGAGAGAGTGGTGTTAACCGTATATGACACGCTGTGTATCTATATGTATCAGTGAGTAAAATACACGCGCTCGTATTTTTAAGAAGTGCATTTGTGAATATAACAAAAAAATATTTGATTAAAAAATCAAATAACACTCTCTTAAAATACCTGGAACCATTAAAAACCAGAATAAGAAGCGTTTTAGTACTTCATTTGTAACACCCCCAGATCCGGGGTCTGGGATCCGGTCGTTACGGTCTCCAATTCTGTCCACAATACTTGAACTTACTTCTACTCAAAATAAATTACATCTTTATGACCCAACACAACAATATAAAACACACCCGTTATAGTCCCAGATATGAAATTAGAGTAACAATCAAATTTTATTAATCACATTATGAGTTCTTACAATCCAAAAGAATTTCAATATAAATACATACTCTTTGCCATCCATTTACATAAGTCATACTAGACCATATACTTGGTACTGAAAGAATAAATCTATCCTACCAATAGCTGTCTCTTTGGCTCTGGTAGTCTCATCGTCCTCGCCAGCGTCGAGTGCGCCTTGTGCGAGTCATCTGGTGTAGCTGTTGTTGTGATATAATAATAAAGCAAGGGTGAGCAATAGCCCACCAACAATAATATTTAACTGAACGATAAAGTATAATAGTTCAAAAGTATCTTTCAAACCATATGCCATGCATTTACGGAAATGATGCCAGAATAACATGAACGATGAAGTTACGAGGTAACTCAAAATGCATATATAGGTGGGAATATCTGCTATGTCAAAGATAAGCCAGATATCATCATTTATGATAAAAGAGGAACTTGCAGGAAAATATTGCAATTCCAGTTATTAACATTTTTCGAAGTCCTACAACCTGAAAGAAGTCTCTTCGATACGTGTTGCAGGGAATTCCCAATTTGGGAGATGAACCAATATTGGAGTTATTACGCGCTAGCTGTCCCACTCCTTGATGATCAGTCGGGGATGGTACAGCCCAATATAGTTTACTACCGGTAGAAGGAAGAACTGACGGCTCCACTTGTAGATTGCCTTTAATAGTAACTCCCTGGCCAGTGGTTAGGCCTTGTGATGGGCCGCGCGACTCGGCCTCTTACACACGACTCCTAGTTGGAATAAATCCACAGCATTGAAACGTAGAGTTTTTCCTCCCTTCCCCAAGTGAAATACTTGTTGATAAGACTACACAAAGTAGTCGTATCTATAGCAACCAAGTTGCGAGTGAAAAGGATAAATTATGACCGGGAAGTCAACAAGATAAATAACATTGCTCAAGTAGGTTCCCCTATAATATGGAAGTTTGAGCGAGCATTTAAATCCTTTTTAGATAGATTTAAATGAAAAATAAGGAGTTGGGAACCTTTCCTTGATAAAATAGTCGTAAAAAGACTCCGAAATATTTTACATAATATCTGGAGGTGAAAGATAATCTCTGAATAATATAAATCATTTTAAAAAGAATTTAAAAGAATTAAATAAATATTCCAAGAATATTTATTTACTCAATAATAATTACGGAATATTATTAACTCATAATATTGCTCGTAAGTAATCCTCAAATGAATATATAGAATTATTTACTAAATAAATCACTCCTTAAATGAATATTCAAAATAATATTCATTAAATAATTAACTCCAATAAATATTTAAAATAATATTTAATAAATAAGTCAAACCTTAAATGAATATTTGAAAATAATATTCATTTAATAAATAATCTTCTAAATGAATATCCAAATAATATTCATTTAGTAATCAAAACTTTAAAGGAATAATCGAAATAATATTCCTTAAGTAAATAGAACTTCCAATGAATATTTTAAAACAATATTCATCAAGTACATAAAACCTTAAATGAATATTCGAAAGTAATATTCATTTAATAAATAACATTCTAATGAATATCGAAATAATATTCGTTAAATAATCAACTCTAAATGAATATTCGAAACTAACATTCATTTAATATCTCTCGACTGAGATAATACTCGAATAACATTCCTCGAAATATTTCCAAGTAATTGATACTTTATGGAAATATAAATAACATTTAATAATAACATTCCTCAAAATAAATAATAATTTGACGTTGGAATCCCTCCGGGTTTCCACGACTATCTATATCTCAAAATACCGACTCCCGGTCTATATTTAAGAATAGATATCATATGCCCTTCGCTAAGGGTCTTACCGAAACAATCCGGATTATAACTGATAATTCGTATCTAGTCTATAAGCCAATATTAATTCAGGGAACAAGGATCATAATATAATTTGACAATAGGCATGCATGCTATGGCATATGTAAAACGGCAATCACATATATATATAATCACAACAACAGGTTCAAAGTTTTGAACACTTGCCTGGTACTCAGGTGTGGGTGGAGATAGCGTGTCCTGGGACTGCTCGATGATCTATAAACAATCAGAACATTCGAGATTAACCACTTAACACCTTTTAAGATTCTAAGTATAAACTTCACTTAAGTCGAAACACGTTTTCGAATTATCCCGTTATACACCTTTTAGTGTGACTCTTTTTATTACTGATACGATCCGACATTTGTTCGTTATTACGACATGTCATCATACCCACACTCGGTATATACTTAAGTCGTATAAGTTCTAAAGTCGATCGATTACGAACCGCGATTATACCTCGAGTTTTATCGTTCGTTTTTCTAAGTGTTTTACCAAAGTTATAACCAAGCGGGTTTTCAGGGGTTCGTCCACGTTTAACTTCGATTCCAACATTTTTATAAAATCGAAAAACGATCTGTTTGATATGTGGTTTTCTCTCACACCTTCCTTTTTACCTCTAGTATTTAATTACCAAGATTCGCCACTGACTTACGTATTTTACGAGGGTTCAATTTTAGTTACGAATTCTCGTTTACGGTTTCGAACTACTTTTAGTATATCGGCCATAACTCCTAAACCGTAAGTCCGTTTCACACGTTCTTTATATCAAAACGAAGCTTGGAACATTGTCTATCTTATCATAGCACAATACAACCCTGGACAGTGAGTTCAAGCTACTGTGATGCATGGTTTTTAAAGATTATCGAAAATCGGGCATTACGACGGCTATAAATCGAATATTTCCAAATTCCAAACTTTCCAATAATCATAGTTTCCACTCCAACCAAAATATACATTGTTATTCCCAGATTACACACTTGTATAATTGTAGAAGGGGGGGTTGAATACAATTCTTGATATTTATAAATTTCTGATAAGAACTCCAGAAATCTATACTTAGATAATTGCTGTAAAAAGATTAATGCACAAACACATAAAAATCAGGTGGTTAAATGCACCACCTGAAGCTTTTATTCGAAGAAAACTCAGTTATACAAATGTACACAGCTTCTGTTTTACAACTCTTTGCTTTCTAAGGATATTCAATAAAAACCCTAAGCAAATGTATCTATTTTCTTGGCTTCTAAAGAGTTGCTGCACTTGGTTATAAATCCCAAGTTTACAAGTACTACAGGAATAAGATAATATTAATCTAATTCAAGTTGACTTGCTACTACACTCCAAATACACATGTAGCCGAAAGGTTGTCCTTGTGAACAGACATGTCTCCTGCACCCTTCTTGTATTCATAGTGCAAACGGAATGCTTCTTTCTTCTATGTTTCCAAAGTATGGCTGCCATACTGCTTTTTGTATCTACTATCAACCCATGTGATCTGTCAGTCAAACCTGTCCTTATCAACTACTATTCCCCAGCTTAGCATAGAAGTAAGTGTCAATGATTATCCGTTGACATTGTACATTGACATCCCATGATGATATATTCAGTTGTATCCGTTGATATTGTGATTTGAGCTGTATCCGTTGATAGAGTGGATTTGAGTTGTATTCGTTGATAGAGTTCTGTCTTCATCCGTTGATACACTTTCACTTAGACAGAATTACATAGCATAGCTTATTTACAATTGGCTACCCTATTCTGCCTATCCATTGATGGTCAACATGACTGTGGATAAAAACACTATCAACTGATAACATAGAGATACTGCAGTATGCTACAAAACCTCATCCGTTGATGAGCTACCTGTCAACGGATGGAGTTATAAATCCTCATCCGTTGACAGCTACAAAACCTTATACAATTTGATTGATTGTGAAGTTATCATCAAGTACAACATATTCCTAACAATCTCCCCTAATTTATACTTGATGGCAATAAAGCATAAATTCAGGACCTTGATGATAACAAAACATTCCTAGAGATATATATAGAACAAGAGTAAATTACATTTTGATGGCCTATACTTTAATTGTTTTGCATTCTGGTGACCAAGTTTTGAAAGTTAACATTTTGATGACTGTAGTTTAATTTTTTTGCACTTTGATGGCCAAGTTTTAAAATTGAACACTTTGATGACTTACCTTTTTTTTTATTTTGCACTTTGGTGGCCAAAATAACGTCAAAATAAAAAAAAATTAGCCACCAAAGTGCCAAACAAAAAAAAGGTAAGTCATCAAAGTGTTCAATTTTAAAACTTCGCCACCAAAGTGCAAAAAAATTAAACTACAGACATCAAAATGTTAACTTTCAAAACTTGGCCATCAAAGTGCAAAACAATTAAAGTATAAGCCATCAAAGTGCAATTTACTCATAGAACAATGCAAAAATTGTATTAAGCTACAAAAATTATAAACTGAAAGTTTGAGAAATTTACAGAGAAGTGCTCCTCTGGACTGAGCAGATTAAAACTGTTTCTTCTCTCTTGTTGGCATCACCCTTGATTTTCCTTCTTTGGTAGAGTTGGACTCAATCTGCATTTAGAGTTGCCTATAGAAGGCATCTTCTTCATCAACTTTTGGATTTAGCTTTTGTTGTAACCATCTCAGGTATTGAGAACTAGCCTTTGATAGTTGGTCTTTTAACCTGAAGAATCTCCTGTTACCATCTTCATCCCTGAACTCCATCATCGAGAAGGGTTGAAGGTGTATTTTCTGTCCATTGTATGGGATCTTTATCTTCCTTGGTAGACTTGATGGTGAGTTCCATTCTCTCCTTATCTGTTCTATTTTGTCCAGTATCTCCCCTTTTGCTATCTTGGAGAACCCTGTGTATCTCTTAATTGCAGAGAACACCTTGGTTAATGTCAGATAATTTTCTCCAAGAACCCTCTGTAGCGGCCATGTACTTTCCTTTCCTCCCTTGTATACAAAGACCAATCTCTCAGGCAAATATTTTTATTTGTCAATTCCTCTTACTTCTGACAATTCATCCAGATACAGATTCATGCCAGAGTATTCTTCAATATCTTCCTGATAGATAAAATCATCCTTGTT
This sequence comes from Saposhnikovia divaricata, assembly GCA_036435485.1. Classification (NCBI taxonomy): domain Eukaryota; kingdom Viridiplantae; phylum Streptophyta; class Magnoliopsida; order Apiales; family Apiaceae; genus Saposhnikovia; species Saposhnikovia divaricata. Next base: position 136,850,128 of record CM071598.1, read on the forward strand.
TTCCAAGATTGGCTGCTTGACAATAGCAGGTACCCTAGCAACTTGAATTGGTTCCTTTGAAGGTTGCTTCCTTGGTATCCTTTTCTTCTGTTTAGGCTTCTATTGAGGCTTCAGCAAGAATGAAGGAACCTCAATGGAGTCAAGATTCATTGGTTCCTCTTTTGGTATTATAGGGTCACCATGGAAATTCACAGCTGGGTTGAATACTTTTGCAGAAATAGGTTGTGATGAGGCAACTGTTTCCTTGCTTTCAATTTCTGGAGAGACAGGCCTCCTTGCCTTTGATTTCACTCTCCTTTTAGGTTTGGATTTGGGGACTGATTTCACTTTCCTTTTAGGTTTGGATTTGGGGACTTCCTCAGGTTCCATCATTTCATCCTCTACCTCATCCAATAACTCCTGAGCCAGCCTGGCTTGCTTCTCATCTGAGTTTTCATGTTGATTTTCTTCACTTGGATGAGCTTCCCTGAGAAGTCTGGAGGTCTCCTCTCTTTTTGCTTCAACAAATCTAGGATGGCTGTTGGATATATTTAATACTTTTCCATTCCTTATTATTACAGCCATCCAATCTCTTACACTCTTATTTGTCTTTTCCTTGAACTCTTTGATTGTCTTTCCCATCAGCTTCTCATCATCATCCTTGGGAAATGGAAAGTCCAATTGTAACTTTTTCTTCCCATTTGCTTTAGGTGGTGAGTAAGCTCCGGTTTTTATGCAGGGTTCAAATTCTTTGACAAAGGAAGGTTCAGCATCATAAAATGTGGGAGCCACAATCTCTGGAGTGAGCACCTTCAGAATTGTAGTTGATATTGTTGGAGCAGAGGACTGAGTAGAGAACAGAGTTGATACAATTGATTCATTGATCATCCTTTCTGTTCTCATCATTCTTTCATTTGCCTCCTTGTTGATCTTCTCTAATTCTTTAATTCTGGCTTGCCTCTCATCTTCTGAGATTTTTGATAAGTCAGGAATCACAAGCAATGCCTTTTGTTTCTTCACAGGGGAAGCCTCTATAGTAAACTCTTTTGGATTGACCACTATAATTGGCTGTTGCTCCCCCTCAATTTGTGCTATCTTGCTACTGGAAGCTGGAATTTGACTAGAAGTAGCTGCAACCTCTTCTACCTTTTTCTCCCCCTTTTTGTTAGCATCAAGGGCTGGAGGTGAGGCTGCAAGTAGCCTTTCCAGTAGCTCAGTCTGTTTGGCTTGATTGGAAATGAGTGTCTGCATTTGAGATTCCATACTATCCACTCTGGAGGAGAGATGCTGAACAGATTTGGCCAGGCTATCTTCCTTCAATAGTTTGCTAGTCAGCACCTTCTGAGTGGTAGTAGGGGCTAGTGCCTCAATCCTGGCATCTAGTTCCACTTTCATTTCTCTAATTGCAGTTTGGACCTCCTCCTGTTGTGTTCTTTGAATAACCATGTGCATCTTGTGAAGTTTCAGGGAGTCCATTATTTGCTGAAGGACAGCCTTCCTCTGTGGATCTGCATTTTGGTGCTCAGCCCTAGCAGATTAATATTGCTTCATAATCTCCACATTGAAGTCACCAGCCACAGTGGCAGTAGAAAATAGCCATTCTGGAGTATCTGCCACATTGACTTCTTCATAATTTGCTGTGCTGTCACTGTCATCACTGTCAGCATCTGAAGGCAGAGTTGCCAAAGCTTCCTTTGCTCTTTGTAGAGATTGTGAGGTATGCACTAGGTGCATTGCCTCCTCTGCCTCCACATTGCCCTGTTGTGCCATGACTTGATAAGCAGAAACAGGATGAGTAAAGGTTTCAGGATCCAAAGAGATGGAGTCAATGATTGACTGATATTCTTGTCGAAATTCCATCTCTTTAGAAGCTTCATTAACCTCCATTAACTCACTTGCAATGGCTGGATCTTCCTGCCTTATTTCTCTTGTAGTCCTTTCTCTCCTCTCATCTCTCTTTTCTTGCATCAGGGGCTCCCCCTGGCTCACACCTCTCACACCCTCACCTTCACCTACTAAGGTGGAACTCTGTTGCTCTCCTTTTGCCTGACCTGAAGAAATGGTCAACCTCTCATTACTTGCCTCTCCTTTTGCCTGCTCATAAGGCAGCCTCTCACTCCCTTCCCTCAATCATAAAAGTGTTTCAACTACTGGGAACTCCTTCACACTTGACACAGGAATGTCTGATATAGCACCGGTAGAGTGAGTTATCAACGGATAAGGGATATCCGTTGATGGAGTAGTTATAGCTGTCAACGGATGGCTAGACAATGGCACATCCGTTTATGGAGAAACACTTATCAATGGATGAAGAATATCTGTTGATGAAGGAATGATAGTATCCGTTGAAGTGAAAACCAACACTGAATCTATGGAGATTGATTTTAAAGATGAGGCCACAGATGTTGTTGTGAATTCAGGAATGGAAGATAGATGGCCCAACAAATCATCTAAAAGATGATGACCACCAATTGCAGAGTGGGGCTTCTCCAAGAATCTTAAAGATGGAGAATCAGGAATTGATGTAGATATCATATCCACATCCAGAGATGGAGTTGGTGATGGTGGATTGTAATGTGTATCAATTTGAAGGTTAAGATCAAGGGGCTGTGACTCCACATTTATTGAAGTCACATCAAACTGAATTTGAGAAGGTACAGTTTGCTGTACTATGTGTGCACCCTGTGCTTCCCCTATGGTTTTAGATTTTACTCTTATTTCATAGGTTTTTGAGAGAGGGCTAGTGTCCCTTACCCTTTTGTCCCTTCTCAAATGTGTATCAATTTGAAGGTTAAGATCAAGGGGCTGTGACTCCACATTTATTGAAGTCACATCAAACTGAATTTGAGAAGGTACAGTTTGCTGTACTGTGTGTGCACCCTGTGCTTCCCCTATGGTTTTAGATTTTACTCTTCTTTCATAGGTTTTTGAGAGAGGGCTAGTGTCCCTTACCCTTTTGTGCAGAGTTGCTGTAGAACTAGTAGTGACACCCTGTTGAGAGGATGTAACTTGGGCTTGGCTATTTGGTGCACTTTCCTCACCTACCTTATTCTTAGGGCTTGCACCCTGTCCCTCACCACTCACTACCTCCTTCACACTCCCCTCAAGAGTTGTGGTAGTTTTTGCAACAGGTGCTTTTTGAGAAGCACCTGAGGTTTGTCTCTTAGATTTTGGTTTGGAAACTTTTGTTTTAGTCACTTGGGTAGGATCCTGTTTGGTAACTACTACAGACTCCATTGTGACTGTGGAAGGCAAAGAAATTTGGGGGTTAGGGATAGGAGTTTCAAGGTTAGAAAGAGTAACCTGAACAATTGGTAGATATACCAATTGTACTTCTGCATTGGAGTTCATTCGAATTAAATCACTGAAGACTCTCTTCTCCTGAACAAAACATGTAAACTTGCTATCCGGGTTAGCAATGGATAGCTCATTCTCAGATACATGCAGTGCTAAGAGCATCAAAAATCTAGCAAAATAGATATTTTTGCTCCTAGTTTCCTTTTTACCTAATTTTACTGCTATCTCATACATGACTAGTGTGCCAAAGTTATAGAATTTATCAGTCAGAAGCATACACAACATAACTAGCATGGAATGGGTAACAGCATCAAAATTACTAATTTTGCCTAAAAAAGTTTTAATGAAGGCATCACAAAAATAACTCCATTCTTTAACCATCCCTTTCCTAACAATTTTCCCTAAATTATCAGTACTAAGGGCATAATTTATAGAATTAAGCATGACAACTATTTCAGCAACACTGGGTACTTTCAGACAGTTATTCTCAGGTAATTTTAAACAAGCAGTTATCACATCAGAGTTAACTACATAGTTTTTACCCTTTAAGGAAAAAGCAATTGTACCGTCTGTGCCATTGAACTCAGCAGATGCCCACACCTCTTCGATTACCTCGTGGATTAGAGGAGTGGTGGCAGTCATAGCATACGAAAGTTTACAGTTCTTCACAAAATTCATCATAGTGTGATAAGATTCTGGGGCATTCACTGTATCGAAATAGGCCGCGAAATTGTTCTTCTCATAGGTGAACCCAGTGGAAGACATCATCTTAACAATAGGCGCCATTGAAGTGTTTGAACTTTTGTAGCAGAGAGTTTTTGTGAAGAAGATGAAGTTTACTTAAGAGAATCTTGAAAGTCGATAAAAGTGAGATGTGAGAGCACAAGACAGCCTTTTATACTTTTCAAGAATTGAAAATGAAATAATTAAAAGTAATTACCCATTGGTCAAAAGTAACTGTCAAATAATAAAAGAAAATAAAAAAAACCAGTTCTATATAGATACACGTTTACCAACGATTATATTTAAAAGAAAATATGTATATCAACGGATAAGAAATGAACGGTTGAGAAACAGTTTATCCGTTGATGACGTGGATAACCTGTTATCCGTTGATATACGAAAATCTAGGAATGTGTTTATGCTATCAACGGGTAAAAGGATATCCGTTGATAAGATAATTTTGCCTTGGGCAAAATTTCTGAAGAAAATTTTTCTGAGAGTTTTTAATTCTCAAGTAAATCAAAACACATTTCTAGCAGCAATGCAGTAAAATCAAATATCACTAGGAGTTATGACAAGTTAAGCATACCTAGTTCACCTACCAATCTTGTGAATGTGGATTCATCAAGAGGCTTGGTGAAGATATCTGTAAGCTGCATTTCACTTGGCACAAAGTGTATTTCTACTGTACCATTTATCACATGTCCTCTAATGAAGTGGTATTTGATGTCAATATGCTTGGTTCTCGAGTGTTGCACTGGATTCCCTGTGATGGCAATAGCACTTGTGTTGTCACAGAAAATTGGAATCTTCTCAACTTTTAGACCATAGTCAATAAGTTGATTTCTCATCCATAGAATCTGTGCACAACAACTTCCAGCAGCAATGTACTCAGCTTCAGCTGTAGAAGTGGAGACTGAGTTCTGTTTCTTACTAAACCATGAAACAAGCCTGTTTCCTAGAAATTGACAGGAACCTATAGTACTTTTCCTATCAACTCTGTAACCTGCATAATCTGCATCTGAATAGCCAGTTAGATCAAAACCAGATTCTCTTGGGGACCAAATGCCAAGGTTTGGTATTCCCTTGAGATACCTGAAAATTCTCTTAATAGCTATCAAGTGAGACTCTCTAGGGTCAGCTTGAAATCTAGCACAAAGACAAGTAGAAAACATTATATCAGGTCTACTAGCTGTTAGGTATAGAAGTGAACCTACCATGCCTCTATAGCTTGAGATGTCCATAGACTTTTCCTTAGTATTCAACTCAAGGTTAGTTGCAGTGGCCATAGGTGTTTTTGCAGACGTACAATCCATTAAGTCAAATTTCTTTAAGAGATCATAAATATATTTTGTTTGACTTATGAAAATGCCCTCATTAACTTGCTTTACTTGTAGGCCAAGAAAATAAGTTAATTCACCCATCATGCTCATTTCATACCTACTTTGCATAAGTTTGGCAAACCTTTTGCAAAGCTTCTCATCTGTAGACCCAAAAATAATATCATCTACATAGATTTGAACAAGTATTGAAGAGCCATTGATATTCCTATGAAACAAGGTTTTATCTACTGTACCTCTAGTGAAGTGATTCTCCAAAAGAAATTGAGATAAAGTGTCATACCAGGCTCTTGGTGCTTGCTTTAAACCATAAAGTGCTTTCATGAGAAGATATACATATTCTGGAAATTCTGGATCTTCAAGCCCAGGAGGTTGATGGACATAGACCTCTTCTTCCAGTTCCCCATTTAGAAAGGTACTTTTGACATCCATCTGATAGACCTTGAAATTGGCATGTGCTGCATAGGCTAGGAAGATTCTTATTGCCTCAAGTCTTGCCACTGGAGCAAAAGTTTCATCAAAATCTATCCCTTCTTCTTGAGAATAGCCCTTTGCCACTAATCTAGCTTTATTCCTCACAATTATGCCATTTTCATCTGTCTTATTCTTGAGAACCCATTTAGTACCTATGACACTTCTATCATCAGGTTTGGGCACAAGCTTCCGTACTTTATTTCTTTCAAATTGGTTTAGCTCTTCTTGCATTGCTAAGACCCAATCTGGATCTAGAAGGGCATCTTCCACTTTCTTAGGTTCCTCTTGAGACAGGAAGCTACTATATAGACATTCTGCTTGAGTGGACCTTCTAGTTTGGACTCTTGAATTTGATTCACCAATGATTAACTCAAATGGATGATCTCTAGTCCATTTTCTTGCATGTGGAAGGTTTGATCTTGATGAGGTTGCTTAATTTTCATGAGCATGATCATGTTGATTTAGCATTGAATTTTGACCTTGAGAAACTCCCCCTGAGTTTGTTGTCCTTGCTGAATTATGAAGTTGACTGTCAACGGATGCATCATTTTGCCTGTCGATGGATGCTTGAGAATCTCTGTCAACGGATGCATCTCTAATATTGTCAACGGATGCTCCAGAATGACTGTCAATGGATGCTTCATTTCCAGTGTAAGCATCAGTTCTAGCTGGTACAACAACTCTTGGTGGATCTCTGTGGTCATGATCTTCATCTTCCTCATCATCATCATAGTACATTCTTCCTTCACCTTCATTCTCAAATTCCAACTTTTCATGGGAGCCTCCATCATTTAGACCTAGAATCTTTCGATCATCAAACACAACATGTACAGATTCCATAACAATGATGGTTCTTAGATTGTAGACTTTGTAGGCTTTCCCTGCTACATATCCAACAAAAATAGCTTCATCTGCCTTTGCTTCAAATTTGCCCAAGTTATCTCCATGATTCCTTAGCACAAAACACTTACATCCAAAGACATGAAGGAAAGCTAAAGTTGGTTTCTTGTTGGTTAACAACTGATAAGGAGTCATTCCTCTAGCTTGTTTGACCAAGGAAATATTCTGAGTAAAGCATGCAGTGTTGACAGCTTCAGCCCAGAAATATGTTGGTAACCTTGATTCACTTAACATTGTTCTAGGTGCTTCAATGAGAGTTCTATTTTTCCTTTCAACAACCCCATTTTGTTGAGGTGTTCTGGCAGCAGAAAACTCATGGACAATTCCATTTTCTTCACAGAAAATCTTCATTGTGGAATTCTTGAATTCAGTGCCATTGTCACTCCTGATTCTTTGTACTCTATCTTCAGAACCATTGTTTAGTATTCTGAGGTGATTGATGATGATTTCACTTGCACAATCCTTGGAATGCAGGAAGAAGGTCCATGTGAACTTAGAAAAATCATCTACAATCACCAGACAGTATTTCTTCTTTGAAATAGACATGACATTTACTGGACCAAATAAGTCCATATGCAGCAATTGAAGAGGCTTAACAATGGATGACTCTGTCTTGCTTTTGAAGGATGATTTCTTTTGTTTCCCTAATTGGCAGGCATCACACAGTCCATCTCTGACAAATTCCAATTGAGGGATTCCTTTAGCAAGATCCTTTCTTACCAAATCATTCATAACTTTAAAATCAAATGTGACAGCTTCTTATGCCATAGCCAACTCTCATCCTTACTTGCTTTGCTGAAGAGACAAGTAATGGATTCTGAGCATGCTGAATTGAAGTCAGCTATGTAAACATTTCCTTTTCTAAAGCCTGTCAATACCATATTGTTGTCTTCCTTGGCAGAAACAACACAGGCTTCTTTTGTGAACTTTACTTCATAGTCTTTGTCACAAATCTGACTGACACTCAGCAAATTGTGCTTTAAACCTTCAACTAAAGCCACTTCTTCAATGATGACATTTTCTTTTGAAATCAGGCCATATCCCTTAGTATATCCTTTGCTGTCATCTCTAAAGGTAATTCTAGTGCCAGCTCCTTCCTTGAACTCTGTGATCAGGGTTGAATCTCCTGTCATATGCCTAGAGCATCCACTGTCTAGGTACCATAGATTCCTTCTGTTTCCCTGCACACATTCCAAAAACAAATCAAGTTGATTTTGGTACCCAAGCTTCCTTGGGTCCTTTCTTGTTAGCCTTTGACTTTGCACTCTTAGCATTCTTCAAGTTAGGTGTAGATGCTTGAGTGATGGGGTTTGACAAATGCTCATTTGCATGAATATTTGATGCATGCATTTGTGGAAAATTGGCATACATATTATTCATGCTAGGAATGCTCCATGACATTTGTGGCACATTCACAGATTGAAAATAAGGATTAGACACATATGGCATGTTCACATATGGATTTGAAAAACTAACATTTTGATACAAACCACGCATAAAAGGCATTGCAGGCATACATGGTATTGTTTGAGGTACATGAACAGGAGCCTTGATGACAATCTTGCAATTAGAAGATAGGTGATTGACACTATTACAATTACTACAAGTTTTCCTAGGAGCAAACTTGTCAGGAGAACAATTGTTTTTCTTGTTGATGCCTATCTTACCATTTCTGTTCTTTTTCTTTTTACCCTCAATTTCTACCTTTTCATTATCTGATTTACCAACAGCCTTTTTGTTATGTAAATCACCTGCCTTAGCCTTCCCACTAGATTTGGTTTTGCTACTCTCACCACTAACAAAGTTCTTGTTGACTGGACCATACTTGATATCCAGTTTCTTGAGTTCCTTCTTACTAACAAACTTTTTGTTAGTCGACGGATACCTCTCATCCGTTGATGGTTCATCTGTCAACGGATGATCACTATCCGTTGATTCACAAATAGTCTTTAGATCCTCAAAGCCAGGTTCTAGCTCCTTTTTCTTTTGTGTCCAGGTATCCTTCACAAACGATTCTATTCCCTGGACTTCTATTATGTTCTGAGAAATATTCCTACAACTTTGAAATTTAGCAATTATCCCTTGTTCTTTTTCAAGCTGGTCTTTTAAAATCAGTTCTCTTTTTAACACAGCTTCAAGTTCACTTTTAGCATTATTGCAATCAACTCTCATTTTCTCAAATTCTAGAAATTGAGCTTCTAGAGCAGCATTTCTATCACTAAAAAATAGATTAGACTCTTTAATCCTGTTGTTCTCTTTAGTAAGTGATTTAAGAGTAACACTCAAGTGATATAGTTTAGTAGACATTTCATCTATAACACTATTGCATTCCTCTTTGGTGAGCTCAGAGAGATTAGTAGAAAATACCTGATTGCTAGCTGAACTTGCTTCCTGCTCTCCAGAATCAGCCATCAATGCAAGGTTGACAAACTCAACATCATCATCAGAATGATTGTCATCAGCAGCCCAGTCATACTCTTGGGTCAAGAATGCCATCCTTTCTGCCTGAGAAGATCAAAATATTTCTTCTTGTAGTCAACAGTCTCAGTTGACTTTCCCTTGTTCTCAGATCTAGGTTTCCTGCATTCACTTATCATGTGACCAGTAATTCCACAATTGTAGCATTTAATTTTGGATTTATCCACATAGTTGCTTGTGGAAAAATCCTTGTTAAATGGCTTGGCCACCCCAGAGTTTCTCTTGAATTTCAGCTTAGAGAATCTCCTAGACAGAAAAGCTAAGTGCTCATCTATCTCATCCAATTCATCCTGCTGAAGGACATTCAATTCCTCAGACACCTTTTCCTTGCTCCTGCTTGATTCTGCTCTACCTTTACAAACCTCCCTGTTTGGTGTAGAACTAGCAGCTACTGTCCTTTCCTCCTTCTGCTCCAAGTTGGCAACAAGTGCAACAGACCCACTTTTCTTTTGGGACTTCTCAATCTCTTCATCCTGCTCCATTTCCAGCTCATATGTCTTTAAAGTTCCATAGAGCCTTTCAAGAGTAAATGTCTTGTACTCTTGAGTGTTTCTTAGAGAAACAGTCATTGGCTTCCATTCCTTGGGCAGTGATCTCAAAAATTTTAGATTAGAATCTTTAACTTGATAGATTCTTCCATACAGTTTCAAACCATTTAGTAGCTTTTGAAATCTACTAAATGTATCATTCAATGTTTCTCCACTCTTAAAATGGAAATGTTCATATGGTTGGATTAGTAGTTGCATCTTGTTTTCCCTCACCTGTTCTGTTCCTTCACAAAGGGTTTGAACAGTGTACCATACTTCCTTGGAGGTAGTACAGTTAATAACATTGTCAACCATGTCTGTTTCTAGACCATTGAACAGTATATTCATGGTCTTTTTGTCTTTGTGGACTTCTGCAATATCTTCAAGACTCCATTCAGAAATAGGTTTGGGAATGAGAGTGTCAGGCACATCTTCACCCAGGCCAACTCTTGTTGCACTCTTCATTGGAACGTGAGGACCCTTGTCAATGCAGTCCACAAAACCCTCATCAATTGACAGGAGATGTAGACGCATTTTTACTTTCCAGTGAAAGTAATTCTCTCTATCAAGAACTGGTATCTTTACTCCATAATCCTTCTTAGACATGTTGGAAGTGTGTTGATCTTTAAACTTCAAATATGTTAGTAGCTTGCTTTGATACCAATTGTTATTCCCAGATTACACACTTGTATAATTGTAGAAGGGGGGGTTGAATACAATTCTTGATATTTATAAATTTCTGTTAAGAACTCCAGAAATCTATACTTAGATAATTGCTGTAAAAAGATTAATGCACAAACACATAAAAATCAGGTGGTTAAATGCACCACCTGAAGCTTTTATTCGAAGAAAACTCTGTGATACAAATGTACACAGCTTCTGTTTTACAACTCTTTGCTTTCTAAGGATATTCAATAAAAACCCTAAGCAAATGTATCTGTTTTCTTGGCTTCTAAAGAGTTGCTGCACTTGGTTATAAATCCCAAGTTTACAAGTACTACAAGAATAAGATAATATTAATCTAGTTCAAGTTGACTTGCTACTACACTCCAAATAAACATGTAGCCGAAAGGTTGTCCTTGTGAACAGACATGTCTCCTGCACCATTCTTGTATTCATAGTGTAAACGGAATGCTTTTTTCTTCTTTGTTTCCAAAGTATGGCTGCCATACTGCTTTTTGTATCTACTATCAACCCATGTGATCTGTCAGTCAAACCTGTCCTTATCAACTGCTAATCCCCAGCTTAGCATAGAAGTAAGTCTCAATGATTATCCGTTGACATTGTACACTGACATCCGTTGATAATATATTGAGCTGTATCCGTTGATATTGAGATTTGAGCTGTATTCGTTGATAGAGTGGATTTGAGTTGTATTCGTTGATAGAGTTCTGTCTTCATCCGTTGATACACTTTCACTTAGACAGAATTACATAGCATAGCTTATTTACAATTGGCTACCCTAATCTGCCTATCCATTGATGGTCAACATAACTGTGGATAAAAACACTATCAACTGATAACATATCCGTTGATGAGCTACCTGTCAACGGATAGAGTTATAAATCCTCATCCGATGACAGCTACAAAACCTTATACAATTTGATTGATTGTGAAGTTATCATCAAGTACAACATATTCCTAACATACATGTTATTTAACCATGAACTAAGGCCAAGCAATTCCTTTCCGTTCATCTAAACTATTTATCCTCTTATATCAACAAATCACTACTTAAGCATGCTTTAATCATCACCATAATCATACTAATCTAAATTCTCATCAAGAATATCATTAAACATAAAGTAAGGCCTAGGGTTTCAAGAGTGTTATACCTTCCTTGAGGTGTGTATGCACTTAGTAAGCCTTTTACAGTCCTTGTATAGCCTCCATGAAGCTTGGATCATCAACCAAAATCAAGATTCAAGAATTTTGTTCTTGAGGTTAGTATTCATCCTCCTCTTTCTTGATTTTTTTGAAAATGGAAAGAGTGGTGTTTGAGGCTAATATTTCTAGGGTATCATTTTTATGAAATATAGGATCTATGATAAATTTTTGGAGATCAAACAATGGTGGGAGCTTGGACTTTGATTCTTGAATTAAATGAAAAGCCGAATGGAGCTTTCTTGCAAGGGGGAGAGAGTTTTGCTTGGTTCCTTTGCTCTCATCCAATCTAATTTGCTTTATTATGAAAATATCTAGCATAAAGTGGCTTTAATAAAGTGCCCATGTCATTGCATGCATCATCTAGCCAAGTGTTGGTGTTTGAAAATGTGGATGATAAGATTTAGCTAAGTACTTGGTTTGTTTCTCCAAGTGAGCTAGTTACTCTTGTAACTACTTAGTTACTTGATCCCATCCACTTGCACATGCTTGTATCTTGGCTCTCTACTTGTTTCTTTGTCCGGTTAGTGCTCAATTCATTGATCGTTCGGAGGAATACCTCGAAGATTTCTAGTTAGGGTTTTACCGGAAACCGTCTTAATATTTACACCATCATTTTCAATTCTCTTTAATAATTCTTGAACCTATATTCCTTAAATCCCTTCAATAATTCTTTTAGTCTTTCAGTGTCCAAGGAAATCTCGGGGAAAATAAAAGTGCTATTTTTCAGAATCTGATAGTTTTACATACACTCTTTTTCCCCCTGGATCAATAATACGAACTCAGAATTTCGTTCCGGATACTTATATATTGCGTCATCTAATAATATTCCTATGTCCACCCAAAATCACTATTCATCCATTTTTCTTTACTCATTCTCTTAGGGTTGTACAATTGTCCCTGATCTCTTTCGATCGTTCCTTAACCTTTTTACGGACCCACTGGACCAATAACAGATATCGATTTGGATGACATAAGAATAATCTTTTCCCTTAGAATTATCAAATCTCAATTCCCTAGGAGATAGATAATTCTTATCTAAAGTGTCAACCAATAGTATTCTTCATGGCATATAAACATTTGAATCCAAATCTATTCCTTTCATTCATTATCTCAATCGTTACATCGTAGTCGTAATCACTATTCACCATTACCTTAGTACATAATAAAAAGTTTTAATTATAACCAAAATTTGGGGTTCTTACATCGTTACTCACTCATCCTCATCCAACACCACCAACCATTGTTAATTGTAACACCCCCAGATCCGGGGTCCGGGATCCGATCGTTACGGTCTCTAATTCTGTCCACAATACTTGAACTTACCTCAACATAAAATAAATTACATCTTTATGACCCCAACACAACAATATAAAACACACCCGTTATAGTCCCAGAGATGAAATCAGAGTAACAATCAAATTTTATTAATCACATTATGAGTTCTTACAATCCAAAAGAATTTAAATATAAATACATACTCTTTGCCATCCATTTACATAAGTCATACCAGCCCATAAACTTGGTACTGAAAGAGTGAATCTATCCTACCAATAGCTTCTTCTTCAGCTCTGGTCGTCTCATCGTCCTCGTTAGCGTCGAGTGCGCCTTCTGCGAGTCATCGGTCTAGCTGTTGTTGTGATATAATAATAAAGCAAGGGTGAGCAATAGCCCACCAACAATAATGTATAACTGAACGATAATATATAACGGTTCAAAAGTATCTTTCAAACCATATACCATGCATTTACGGAAATGATGCCAGTATAACATGAACTATGAAGTTACAAGGTAACTCAAAATGCATATATAGGTGGGAATATCTGCTATGACAAAGATAAGCCAGATATCATCATTTATCATAAAAGAGGAACTTGCAGGGAAAATATTGCAATTCCAACTATGAATACTTTTCCAATACTGCCAACAATGATAATGTTGCTGAAAATAAAAGAATTTGAATGATGAACTTATGCTGGAGTATTCACCGTGCCCACTGCCAATCTTACGATGATCAGTCGCAGATTGTACATATCAATTTAGATTTACTACCGGTAGAAGGAAGAACTGACGGCTTTACTTGTCTACCGCCCTACTAGCTCTCCCCGGCCAACGGTTGGGCCAAAGGGGATGGACCGGCGCTACTCGGCCTCTTACACGACTCCAAGTTCGAAAAGGAATTCATGACTCTGAACGCAAAGTTCGTTCCCCCTTTCCCCAAGTATAATACTTGTTGATAAGACTCTACAAAGTAGTCGTATCTAGTTGAAAAGGAAAATTCAACATCATATCTCCCAAGCTGCTGCTTGTTAGAGGATACCATCTTGTTCCTAATAATCTCACCCCTCGAATGATGAGAAGGTTTACTCAAAGATTCAATTGATAAACAGCAACCAAGTTGCGAGTGAAAAGAATAGTTTTACAAGATTTAGGACGGGGAAGTCAACAAGACAAATAACATTGCTCAAGTAGGTTCCCCTATAATATGGAAGTTTGAGCGAGCATTTAAATCCTTTTAAGATAGATTTAAATGAAAAAAAAAATAAAGAGTTGGAAACCTTTCCTTGATAAAATAGTCGTAAAAAGACTCCGAAATATTTTACATAATATCTGGAGGTGAAAGATAATCTCCAAATAAAATAAATTATTTTTAAAAGAATTTAAAAGAATTAAATAAATATTCCAAGAATATTTATTAACTCAATAATAATTAAGGAATATTATTAACCCATAATATTGCTCGTAAGTAATCCTCGAATGAATATATAGAATTATTTACTAAATAAATTCCTCCTTAAATGAATATTCAGAATATTATTCATTACATAATTAAACTCCAATAAATATTTAAAATAATATTCAATAAATAAGTCAAACCTTAAATGAATATTTAAAAAATGATATTCATTTAATAAATAAACTTCTAAATGAATATCCAAATAATATTCATTTAGTAATCAAAACTTTAAAGGAATATTCGAAATAACATCCCTTAAGTAAATATAACTGTTGTGACCAAAATCTGGCATGGGTTAAATTTAGGCCCACTAGAGGATTAGGGTCCAGATCCACGAAGAGGATGAGTAATCTGTCAGGTTTCCGGAGGCCTACGGTAGCCCTAGGGGTTACCATGTACACTGTAGCACGGGGACACATGACTAAGGGGCTCAAGGCATCCCCTTGAGGATAACCTATAGCTATTACCAGTCATCCAGTAGAGCTTCCAGAGTAGCTCCCGTGATAGGGGTTACCGGAGGGGGTACCGGAGCCAGGCTACCGGGCGGTACCCCTAGCTTCCGCCGGAAGCCTGATTAGGCTGCCAATACAGATAAGGCACGCCTCCTATTTTTTAGGAATACGTCTATATCATCTAAAAACACTCTCAAACAGATAAACATTCAGTTGTTTGAGGATATATGTCATATATACTTGATAAATGATACAAAAATCAAGATAAATACAAGAGATAATCATTCTATGTTACCTAAACTGCTTGGTAACCTGATTTTATACATCACACTCGATTATTATCAGAAATAGTGGTATGTAGGCAGTTTACGGGATCTTCTTCGACACTTTACACTCCTTGAGTAGCTAGAGCACGTGCACTCTTGTGTGACACAGTCAAATTAGGGTTCTTGGCTGGCCAACATTTGGTCCTTGAGCTCTTATCCCGTAGATTCAGCCCGATCCTTCCGAGGAACCACATCCCGTGTTCTTCGGTAACCCTAGTCGTGTGCCTTCCCGGGCGGCTAGCCATTAATCTTCAACCACGAGCCTTTCCGGGTGGTTGGACGATTCCTTGATTATTGGCGCTATTCCAGCACGAGGCCTCATAATTTGTGGTGCTAAAATCCTCCCACAACAATTGGCGCCCGAAGGAGGGGCCTCAAAAATCGTCATTTGGAGGAGATATGGCGAGTGACAATTCTGAAAGTGATAAAACACCGTCTCAGGATGGTAATGGGCGAAACAAAGGTGGTGATGATGTTAGTAACAAGGACATCATGGACTATCTGAAGACGATGAATGAAAGAGTCAACAACTTGGAAAAAGGTTCCGAGAAAATGAAAAAATGGCAAAGGAAGTGCAAGTCGAAGTCAAAAAAGAAGAATGTGACTCCGACAAGGCTGAACTTCGAGTCTGAGGACAACATTGAGGACAACACTGATCATGTCCCATCTGAAGAAGACGCAGAAGAGCCTGTGGAAGAAGAATATGAGGGTGACCAATCTGATGTCCCGGAAACTCAGGGTGCCGAAGGCTCACCCACCAGAAGTCTAAGTGTTTTTGATCGAGTTGGTAAAAAACTGACTAACAAAGACCTTCGTCACAAACTGATTCACACTGGAAGTAAAGATCGGAGAGATGGCAATGGGGGTTCCACAACTCAGGGTTCCCGAGAACGCCGAGAGAGGTCCCAAACGGTACCCCCAAAAAGCATTTCCAGGAGATCCAGATCTAATGGCAGAAGGAATTATAGGCAAAGCAGTCACTCTTCTTGGCATAGAAACAGGAGATCCCGCTCTACCGGAGTCCCTACCGGTGGGGGTACCGATCAGGATTCCGGCTCCCATCAAAGTTCAGTCCCTAGAAGAAGCAAGACAGCCAATGAAGATGATGATTCTGAAAGCGATACGCTTTCAGATGGTGAAAATGGACAGTTCAGGATGTCTGACTGGAAAAAAGCCTTGGAAAAGATCAAGGAGGAGAAAAAGTTTAAGTCCGGTATCACTGCCGGTTCCCCCTTTTCTGTGAAAGTGAAAAAGGCAGCCTTGCCAAGGTTCTTTAAGATGAATACTGACTTGAAATTCAATGGAAACTCAGATCCAGTTGAATACTTGAGCCGTTTTAATACGGAAATGGATGTATACCAGGTGGAGGACTTAGCAAGGTGTAGGCTATTGGCATCTACACTGACTGGAAATGCCCACCAATGGGTCAAAAGGCTAGCCGAAGGGTCTATCAAATCCTGGAGGAGGATGGGAGATCAGTTTATCTCTCAATTTAGGGCTACCGTGGCCTACGCCCCACCGGTGAATACTCTGGCTAATATCAAGCAAGAAACTCACGAGTCTTTAAGACAGTATTTCAAAAGATTTAATGAGCAAGTGCCAAAAGTGAAGAAGGCCTCTGATGAAACTCTGAAGAACTTCCTGATAGCCGGGGTAAGGCCTGGAACCGAGTTTTGGAAGGAATTGCAAACTGAGGAGCCCGGAACCCTGGCGGAATTTTACCAACAAGCAGAACGCCACAAAGTAATTGAGGAATCCATGGCAAAATTGTCCAAAGACTCCAGTTCTCGAGGTTGGAGCAGGAACAAAAGAAATCGTTCTTACAGCCCTAAAAGGGATTCGAACAAGAGGGCTTCCGGGAGTGGTACTGCCGGCTTAGGAGCCCCCCGGTATGATGACAAGACTGCCCCTATTGCTGTTAATGCAACTAAGGATAGAGTTTTTGCCAAGGACAGACTCACTCCAAAGGCGAATTTTCAGAAATACTCAGAGTATACTCCTTTGACTGTCCCAATCAGTCATATTCTCGAAGTGAATGAGAAGAATGGGCTATTCCGGAGGCCCTACCGGGCAGGGCCCCCAGGAGTGAAAGATCAAGGAAAGTACTGTGCAATCCACGAAGTAAATGGACACGAGACTGCTGATTGCAGGCATTTGAAAGATCAAATTGAAGAGTTGATTAGAGGTGGATACCTGACTGAATTTGTAGCCCAAGAGGCTAAAAAATATAAAGAAGGAAGAGATAACAAGGACAAAGCTCCTGGAAACCAAGAAAGGACTACCCGAGCTAATAGCATCCATACCATCTTTGGCGGCCCTTACTTGGGGGGTGCCAGTCGGAATGCCAGAGATAGGTATGCCCGGGAAGCCAGGGGCAAACCCCTAACTAATGTGTTCCACCTTGCAGAAAGGCCCCCTAAGCTGTTCAAAGGGGAAACCGCTGATATTTCCTTTACCGAGGAGGATGCCAAATGGGTTCACCACCCTCATAATGATGCTTTGGTGGCGACCGTGAGTATTGGTGGAATGAATGTGCACAGAGTGCTGGTTGATAATGGAAGCTCAGTAAATATCTTGGCATATACCACATTCCAGAAATTAGGACTTCTGGACAAAGAGTTACTGCCTACCAATAATGAGCTATATGGGTTTACCGGTAACCCAGTCCAAATCATGGGCAAGGTCAAATTACCCTTGACATTGGGTGTGGATCCCTGCAAGGCCACGCAAATGGCAGAATTCATGGTGGTAGATGAAGACATATCCCACAATGCAATTCTGGGTAGACCAATACTGAAAGATATGAGGGTGGTAACCTCAATATACCACTTCTCAATGAAGTTTCCTACACCAAATGGCATTGGGTGCGTGAAGGGATGTCAACATGAATCAAGGGAATGCTATAACAGAGCTGTTCAGGCTGCCGAGAAAGCAGACAAACCTATTCAAGTTGAAGAAAAGGCTGATGGAGAAGCCTTATTGAGAAGCCATGGGCATGAGCCACAGAAGTTTGAAAGAGCGTCTTGTAATGCCATCATGATAGTGGAATTGCCAGATGAACCTACTGAAGAGGTTCCTAATTTTCGGGGGGTAGTACCACCACAAAGCTTGTTGTTGGAAGCTGCCGAAAAAAATGATGAAATTCATAACATTTCACTGGAAGGCATAGTAAAAAGTGCCTCAGATGATGATCTAGATGGAGAAATGCTAGAGAATGAGAGCCAGGGAGTGGAGAGAGGACTCCCGGTTGAGATTGACATTGATCCCAGGATGCCCGGTACCCTGGAAAAGGCAGGGGTTGCCGAGGATACTATCCCTATACTAGTGGATGCTGAAGATCCTAGTAAAATCTTGAAAATCGGGCAACAGCTAGATAAAAATACAAGAGAAAGGTTGACTACTTTCCTTAAAAGCAACCTTGATGTGTTTGCATGGTGTCATTCTGACATGGTGGGGATTGACCCGAAAGTCATGTGCCATCATTTGAACATCGACCCTGAGAGAAGGGGTATCCGGCAGAAGAGAAGGCCTGTCAGTGGTGAAAGGGCTACCGCCCTCCAGGAAGAAGTAGACCGGTTATTGAAGGCTGGTTTGATCAAAGAATCCTTCTATCCAACATGGCTAGCAAACCCAGTACTGGTCCGGAAGCCTAATGGGAAATGGAGGACATGTGTTGACTTTACTGATCTAAATAAGGCATGCCCTAAGGATAGCTTCCCGCTACCCAGAATTGATCAACTGGTGGATGCCACGGCAGGCCATGCTTTGCTAAGTTTCATGGATGCCTACTCCGGATATAACCAGATACCGATGTTTGAACCGGACCAGGAGCATACCAGCTTCATAACTGATAGGGGACTGTACTGTTATGTGGGGATGCCGTTTGGGCTATTGAATGCCGGGGCTACCTATCAGAGGCTGGTAAACATGATGTTTAAGGAACAGATTGGTAAGACTATGGAAGTCTATGTTGATGATATGTTGGTCAAATCAAAGGTGGCAGCCGACCATGTGTTGCACCTATCTGAGATGTTTGATATCCTAAGGAAGTACCGGATGAAGCTGAACCCCCAAAAGTGTGTTTTTGGGGTGGAGTCTGGAAAATTTCTTGGATTCATTGTGAACCACAGAGGGATTGAGGCAAACCCTGCCAAAATAGAAGCATTGCTGGAACTGAGGTCCCCAAGGAATGTAAAAGAAGTCCAAGGGCTTACCGGAAGGGTAGCAGCCCTAAATAGATTCGTATCTCGGTCTTCCGACAAATGCAAGGAGTTTTTCAAGGCTATCAAGAAGGGTCAAAACTTTGAATGGACCCCGGAATGTGAGGAAGCCTTAAAAAAACTAAAAGAACAGCTGGGAAGCCCACCATTGCTCTCCAAACCCTTGGAAGGTGAGGTACTCATTTTATATTTAGCTGTTTCTGAATACTCTATAAGTGCTGTGTTGATTCGGGAGGAAGAACAAGTACAATACCCGGTATACTATGTGAGCAAAAGGCTGCTGGATGCGGAAACCCGGTATCCCAGCATGGAAAAGCTAGCATATGCTCTAATATTGGCTTCCAGGAAGCTAAGGCCTTACTTTCAGGCCCATAAAATTGAAGTTAGAACATCCTTCCCGCTGAGGCAAGTGATGCACAAGCCGGAAGCCTCCGGTAGAATGATGAAATGGGCTGTCGAGCTAGGACAGTTTGAAATAGATTACAAACCCCGAACTGCTATTAAAGGCCAAGCACTGGCCGATTTCTTACTGGAGTTTCCTCCTGATTTTGAGGTTACCGGAGAAGATTGTACCCCGGTATCCCCAGTTACCGAAGGGGATGCCGAAAGCCCCCAATTATGGTGGAACCTGTATATTGATGGTGCAGTAAATAATAATGGGGGAGGTGCAGGAATAGAGTTGGTAAGCCCAGAGGGGCACCGAATTCAGAGTGCCATACACTTTGGCTTCAGGGCTACCAACAATGATGCAGAGTATGAGGCCTTGATTGCTGGCTTGAAACTGGCTCTGGAAATGAAGGTAGAATACCTAAATGTGTTTAGTGACTCCATGCTGATTGTGTGGCAAATTAAAGGAAGCTTCCAGAGTCGAGGCCCCCGCACTGAACTCTACATGAAGTATGCCCAAGAACTTATCAGTAGGTTCAAATTGCTAAATCTGAATCAAATCCCAAGGGTGGAAAATGCCAATGCTGATGCCCTTGCCAAGTTGGGATCCCAAAAAGAAGCTGTCCTGTTAGGGGTAATACCCCTTGAAGTGCAACTCCAACCAAGTATCCATCGAGAGGAGACTATGGAAATAGATTCTCCAATGGAAAGCCAATGGACAACCCCAATACGTGAGTATATCACCAAGGGGACACTTCCGGAGGACAAAGATGAAGCTCGGAAACTCAAATATAAGGTTGCCCGTTATGTGATCTATGATGGCATCCTATACAAGAGGGGATTTAATCAACCTCTACTTAAGTGCATATCTGGAAATGAATGTGAATACATCCTAAGGGAAATTCATGAAGGCATTTGTGGCAACCACTCGGGGGGTACCTCCCTGGCCCACAAAATTCTCCGACAGGGCTATTACTGGCCTACCATGAAAACTGATGCTTATGACTTTGCTAAAGCTTGTGATCAATGCCAAAGGTTTGCTAACTTCAATAGCAACCCAGCTGTGGAACTAAGACCCATTGGAAGCCCCTGGCCCTTTGCAATATGGGGGATTGACCTGATTGGGGAGCTTCCCAAAGGCAGAGGTGGTGTGAAATATGCCGTGGTAGCCGTTGACTACTTTACCAAGTGGGCAGAGGCGGAACCCCTAGCTACCATCACTGCTGGTAAGCTGAAGGAATTTGTTAAACGAGCCATTATATGTAGATACGGGGTACCGTACAAGCTAATCTCAGACAATGGCAAGCAATTTGATAGTAGAGAAATGAGAAGTCTATGTGAGGACTTGGAGATAAAGAAAGATTTTTCAGCCGTTTGCCACCCCCAAAGCAATGGGCAGACGGAAGCTGTGAATAAAATCATCAAGCACACTCTAAAAGCTAAGTTGGAAGATAAAAAGGGAAATTGGCCAGAGGAGCTTCCAATGGTCTTGTGGTCTTACAACACCACTCCCAGGTCCACAACCGGAGAGTCTCCCTTTGTTCTAACCTATGGCTGTGAAGCTATGGTCCCAGTGGAAGTCGGGACAGGGTCCTACCGGAGGGACAATTTCAGTCAAGAATCAAATGAAATACATCAGAGGCTGGCCCTTGACATGGTAGAGGAAAACCGGGCTACCGCCCAGCTGAAACTCGCGGCTTACCAGCAGAGGACCCGCAAATACTATAACAACAAGGTACGCCCTCGACCCCTCAAGGTTGGCGACCTAGTATTGAGAAGAATGATGCCCAATATGCGGGTTCCCGAGCACGGAGCCTTTGGAGCAAACTGGGAAGGGCCTTACAAAATAAAGTCTATCTTTTGGGAAGGCACTTACCACCTTGAAGACATGGATGGGAACACTATTCCCCGTGCTTGGAATGCCGAGCACCTAAAAAAGTACTATCAGTAAGACTCTTTTCAGAGCAAACGTAGGCCTCTTTCAGGCTTAGGATGAATAAAGGCAACCTACTAGTTGTGGTTGCACCATTTCCCTTTCAGTTCTTAGGATTTCATGATTTTCAATAGATGCCCGGGGGGTAGTGGATGCACACCCCGTCTGGATGAAATTTGATGTATTCGTACTATTTGATTTTCAGTAAAAGTAGAAGTTGATTGTTTTCTTTTACATTTACCACTTATAAATATTTTCAGAAATATATGTAAGACCTACAAGCATAGTTCTACATGGCAGCTAGGCTACCATCCAGAACTAGGGGGGTAGTAGTGGATACACCTCTCAGCTTAACAGGTTGAAATTATCAGAATTTCAAATTTTTGCCATTTCCAGACATGTACGGAACCTTGAGTGGTTCACATGGCTTACTTGGTTATCAGGGCATGTATGGAACCCTGTTCGGCATACATGGTTCCCTTCATTACTTGGGCTTGTGTGGTAACCTGATTGGCACACTTGGATCCCTTCAATACCAGACATGTACGGAACCTTGAGTGGTTCACATGGCTTACTTGGTTATCAGGGCATGTATGGAACCCTGTTCGGCATACATGGTTCCCTTCATTACTTGGGCTTGTGTGGTAACCTGATTGGCACACTTGGATCCCTTCAATACCAGACATGTACGGAACTTTGAGTGGTTCACATGGCTTACTTGGTTATCAGGGCATGTATGGAACCCTGTTCGGCATACATGGTTCCCTTCATTACTTGGGCTTGTGTGGTAACCTGATTGGCACACTTGGATCCCTTCAATACCAGACATGTACGGAACTTTGAGTGGTTCACATGGCTTACTTGGTTATCAGGGCATGTATGGAACCCTGTTCGGCATACATGGTTCCCTTCATTACTTGGGCTTGTGTGGTAACCTGATTGGCACACTTGGATCCCTTCAATACCAGACATGTACGGAACCTTGAGTGGTTCACATGGCTTACTTGGTTATCAGGGCATGTATGGAACCCTGTTCGGCATACATGGTTCCCTTCATTACTTGGGCTTGTGTGGTAACCTGATTGGCACACTTGGATCCCTTCAATACCAGACATGTACGGAACTTTGAGTGGTTCACATGGCTTACTTGGTTATCAGGGCATGTATGGAACCCTGTTCGGCATATATGGTTCCCTTTACTATTTGGGCTTGTGTGGTACCCTGGTCGACCCACTTGGATCCCTTCATTACAAGACATCTTTGCAGGATTGGCCTACATGGCATCACCACACATGATTTATTAAATGACTGGGACTCCCGGAACAAAGGTTTCCAGGCTAAGCCTCCGGTACCCAGGCTACCGGATAGGGGCTACCGGCCACGGGGCTCTCGGAGTCAGGTTCCTGCCTTCGGGCTTCCAAATGCTATAGGGATACCGGACGGTACCCCCACACCCACAATGACAACCAAGCAGACAAAGGTACAAGTATTCTATCAGTTCTATGGCCACCTATCCAGGTATGTGTTGCCATATTTACTCTTGTACTCTTCTACACTGCGATACCATTCTATCGTTCTTATCTTGATTCATGATTTAATATCTATTTAATCAACATATATATTACATATATCCTCTGAAAATTTGTACAAACTTATTTTAGAATTAGAGAGGAGAATCATTTTACCGGATAGAATTCGATGGTGGTGTTTAGTTATGCACTGTTTTGAGTTATCGTAGTACCTTTCTTACTTAGCATATTGGTACCCTAGAGAATGAGTACTATGGGTGTTCGACGGGTAAGGATTTTTAAGCCCAAGTCGGTTCTCGTTGCATAATCAGAAATGATGCGACAATCATACCTACTACATAAAAAACCAGATAATAAGATAAACACGCATTACGAAAGCAAATTCAAAAGTACCAGGCCCGAGGCCATAAGACAAACAAAGTTGAAAGATTAAATCCTTACATCTGTGGAGCGTTATAGGAGCCCACCCCCTTAGTTAAAACTATAGAGTTTGTAAACCAACAAAATATGAGTTCAAGATAATAAGGATGATTTAGGGAGATTGCTTAGGCAGAAGGAGCGTCTTTGACAGCGTCTGAGCTAGGGGAGTCCTCGACAGGGTCATTCTTTTTTGAAGAATTCCATGGAGCAACCTCAACCGTGAGTGCGGGAGCCTCAACCATAGTCTCAGGAGTGGGGATGAATTCGGCAGTGCCCTTCTGTGTAACCGGAGGTGTAGTCGCAATATGGCGCCCGGTAGCCCCAGCCTTCGTTGCTTCAGCTTTGAATTTCTCTACTTGGTTCACTGCATCCTCACCTAGGAGCGACCAATCTAAATCTGGCATCACCTCCCAGGTGGCCTACAAATAATCATTAACTCCCTTTGAAAAACCAGTGTTGTACCTTTCTGGGAGGGCTTCCTTCAACTTCTTTACTGAAGCCTGCAACATGTCTACCTGCAAGGTCAGCTCCTTCACTGTGGTAGCATGGGCTACCGTCCTTTCCTCTTTCTCCGTGTTTTGACTAGCAACCAGCTTAGCCAACCTGTCCTTCTCCCTAGTTAACTCGGACAAATCCACCTTCAACTTTTTACCAGCATCGAGCAGCTTCTTCTTTTCTTCCTCCATGGCTTGCCTATCCAACTTTAACTGCTTAATCTCATCCCGAAGCCTCATATCCCCACGGGTAGCCAATGCTAATTGGTTGGAGAGCCTGAGTTGATGGAAGAAACTCTCACCTGATGAGAACAACATAGATTTTGCAGCATCAGAGGATCTCTGCCTGGCCCATCCAGTGATAATCTCCATGGGAATCTGGCCCCCAGACATTTGAAAGAACTGCTCAACATCACCCGCGGGGGTACCCTGCTGTGATACCTTAGCCTTCTTCGAGGATCTAGTCTCGGGAGTGGATTTCAAACCTCCGGCAACCTGAGAAAGTCTTCGCTTCTCGGCTACAGACAGCTCAGTCTTAACAGACATGGAGGCAGGGAATCGAGAGACTGGAGTGGCGGCAATAGGGGTCTCCAACATCATTAACTCATCCTCAGGAAATAAGTCTTCATATTTTTCAGACGGCTTGATGAACGATGGCACTGATCCTGACATACCTGAAAAGATGAGACATTTATAGGTTAAGAGACCGCAATATATGTATCTATATGCAATCGCAAGGTAAAACAGCAGATACTATAAGATCAAATAACATAAAGGATCGTAAAGGAGTAAACAATGATAGGTAAAAGTGAACCACGTGTGTGAAAACAGCTATGAGCATGGGAAGCGGAAGCTTGGGTCACCAGAGTCGTAGGAGACGGAAGCCTTACCAATCTCCTCGGATTGCCGCTCGGCACCCTGGGTTTCCAGTTCCCCCAGCTGTCCTCCTTCTACCTCGTCTCCCGTGATGGGGAGTAAGGGAGCCGCAGGCCTAGAAAACCCTAATCTCTCAAGGGTTTCCGATGTTAACAAGCTTTCACCATCACCCAATGAAGCAGCAAGTTTCATGACTTTCTTGGCCCTTTTCTCTTCAATTCCATCTAAAGAAGTTTGCACTGGGATCCCTAGGGGACATAGTACAGAAGATGAAGATTTAAACCTATGGTATAGTAGAGGGAATCACGAAAGGATTTAGGCAACAAAAGGCTTACCAGGGGTCAAGTTAAACTCCGTGTTAACTCCTTCACAATCGTAGCAGTACAGGAACTGCTCTAGCCAGTCATACATACCTTTCTTATTTCCCTTTATACACTTTCCTTGCCTATTATTCCAAGCAGTAAGGTAAAAAACACCAACCTTCCTTCCGACATCCTTTAATTGATAAAAATAACCTAACTCCCTAGCAGTAAGGGCAACGGAGAAAGCTTGGTCATACAAAATATACATACACGCGGCAACCCGGAAAGAATTGGGTGTCAATTGCATGGGAGCTATCTCGTAAAAGTTCAACAAATCTATAAAAAACGGATGCATTGGAAAAGAAAACCCTAGTTTGAAATAAGAAGCCGATACAACAGCATTGGGGATGGATTGATCTGCTTCGAAATTGTCGAACCTGTGACACCGTTCGCCAGCACAGGGTAGTACAAGGTGGCAACCTGGATTGCAAATTTCCAGCAACCTGGCCAATCTATCAGCATTCATGGTAGAGTCCTGGCCCTCACAAGCAGGAACATTGGAAGCCGGGACATGTGGCTTGCGTTCGACTTCTGATGAGTTGGAGGAACCAGCCTCTGTGAGGAAGCCAGGGTACCGGTTGACGATCTCAGCAGATAGAGGATTGACTACCTCCACCCGAGAACGTGTTCGGGAGCTAACTGATGGCCTGGATTGGAGCAAAGGTTGAGAGAGCAAAAGATCATTGAGATGGGTGGACCCTGAATCAGACGGTTCCCCAGACACAGGTGACAAGTAACCTAAACATTGGGAAGACTCCCTCGGTGCCGATGAGAAAGACATCTGCAACCACAAAAGGAGGGAGCAGATTTGTGAAGAGGATTGAAGTCTAAACAAAAATTGTGGACCGAAGAAGATAACGGTTCTTGATGGCTGACCTAGAGAAACCCAGGGTATAATAGGGTTACCAGTCCAAAGACGAAAAATTAGGACTCGGGGGGTGGCTATTAGTGTGGCATCCTAACCTAGTGACTCCGGTAATTACTAAACGGAACAAGAAGAGGAATACGGAGAAAAAAGGCATTACAGACATGCCCAAACAAATGAGTT
This sequence comes from Saposhnikovia divaricata, assembly GCA_036435485.1. NCBI lineage: Eukaryota > Viridiplantae > Streptophyta > Magnoliopsida > Apiales > Apiaceae > Saposhnikovia > Saposhnikovia divaricata. The sequence continues at coordinate 136,876,514 of CM071598.1, forward strand.
ACACGACCAAGCATATTTAAAACAACGATATTCATTGAAAACAAGCATCAAACAGGCGAGGTACATGCCTAGAGATAGTAAAGGGGATAGCCGGAGTACCGACCACTCCGACCCACATCACAAGATAAAAACTTAAACATGCATCTATCAGTTGAGATGTAAATGCACAGATCTAGCATGGCTAAGATTGAAGAGATACAAAAGCAAACATATGAAAGATACAATCAGAGGCTTACTTGAGATTTTTATCAAATAAAGAAGGTAAATTGTGGTCATTGGACACTTACTTGAATATCCGGGAGAGTCGAATCGACGGAAGTGTAGATGATTAAGCCTTCGCCGGAGAGATCTCGTCGGAACCTTTTGACCAACCTTTGCACACTTGAGAAAACGTCTTGTGAAGATGAAAAGAAAAATAAAAAGCCTAAGAGTGTTAATATATTAAAACAAAGAGAAAATAGGCACAACCCCTGCTGAGTGAATGTGGCACAGAAAATGAGGCCTGGGGGGGGAAGCGTGTTGACACGGGAAATGAACCGCTTTTATCTTATCAAGAAAGAAAAGTGGAGTTCCAATTTAAATTACCCTCTCTTGATAATTATCTCTTTACTTACTAAGGATAAACGAGCTTATTTGAAATTTAAACGAATTAGCTAGGAACCTTTTATTTTTATGGATTCATAATTCAGGCTTCCGTAGCCCAGATACAAGAGATTTCCAGATAAATACTCACATTATTCCTAGCGCCTAAAATCCTGAATTCTTAATGTCTACACACCCTGTCATATTGAGCTAACGAGAGTGTAAAGATATAGATTTTTGAAGAGGATACAAGAAAACGGCACCCTGTGAATATTAGGTTCCCCTTGCACACATGACTAAGGGTCTCAAGGCATGACTAAGGGTCTCAAGGCATCCCCTTGAGGATAACCTATAGCTATTACCAGTCATCCAGTAGAGCTTCCAGAGTAGCTCCCGTGCTAGGGGTTACCGGAGGGGGTACCGGAGCCAGGCTACCGGGCGGTACCCCTAGCTTCCGCCGGAAGCCTGATTAGGCTGCCAATACAGATAAGGCACGCCTCCTATTTTTTAGGAATACGTCTATATCATCTAAAAACACTCTCAAACAGATAAACATTCAGTTGTTTGAGGATATATGTCATATATACTTGATAAATGATACAAAAATCAAGATAAATACAAGAGATAATCATTCTATGTTACCTAAACTGCTTGGTAACCTGATTTTATACATCACACTCGATTATTATCAGAAATAACAGTCATTATCCCACTGGAAAGAGGATAACTCATCATGAACAAACAATCATATCATTCAAGAACTACATTCGGGCTTGATCCACTATAAATAGTGGTATGTAGGCAGTTTACGGGATCTTCTTCGACACTTTACACTCCTTGAGTAGCTAGAGCACGTGCACTCTTGTGTGACACAGTCAAATTAGGGTTCTTGGCTGGCCAACATTTGGTCCTTGAGCTCTTATCCCGTAGATTCAGCCCGATCCTTCCGAGGAACCACATCCCGTGTTCTTCGGTAACCCTAGTCGTGTGCCTTCCCGGGCGGCTAGCCATTAATCTTCAACCACGAGCCTTTCCGGGTGGTTGGACGATTCCTTGATTATTGGCGCTATTCCAGCACGAGGCCTCATAATTTGTTGTGCTAAAATCCTCCCACAACAATAACTTCCAATGAATATTTTAAATTAATATTCATCTAGTACAGAAAACCTTTAATGAATATTCGAAAGTAATATTCATTTAATAAATAAAATTCCCATGAATATCAAAGTAATTATTCATTAAATAATCAAACTCTTAGTGAATATTCAAAAAATAATATTCACCTAATATTTCTCGGTTGAGATAATACTCAAATAACATTCTTCGAAAGATTTCCAAGTAATTGATACTTTAGGGAAATATAAATAATGTTTAATAATAACATTCCTCAAGATCAATAATAATTTACCGTTGGAATCCCTCCGGGTTTCCACGACTACCTGTATCTCAAAATACCGACACCCGGTCTATATTTAAGAATGAATATCATATGCCCTTCGCTAAGGGTCTTATTAAAACAATCCGGCTTATAACTGATAATTCGTATCTAGTCTATAAGCCAATAGTAATTCAGGGAACAGGTATCATAATATAATTTGACAATAGGCATGCATGCTATGGCATATGTAAAATGGTAATCACATATATATATTATCACAACAACAGGTTCAAAGTTTTGAACACTTGCCTGGTAATCGGGTGTGGGTGGAGATAGCGTGTCCTGGGTCTGCTCGATGATCTAAAAACAATCAGAACATTCGAGATTAACCACTTAACACGTTTTAAAAGTCTAGGTATAACTTCACTAAAATCGAAACACGTTTTCGAATTATCTCGTTATACACGTTTTAGTGCAACTCTTTTTATTACTGATACGATCCGACATTTGTTCGTTACTACAACATGTCATCATACCCACACTCGGTATATACTTAAGTCATATAAGTTCTAAAGTCGATCGATTACGAACCGAGATTATACCTCGAGTTTTATCGTTCGTTTTCTAAGTGTTTTACCAAAGTTATAACCAAGCGGGTTTTAGGGGTTCGTTCGCGTTTAACTTTGATTCAAACATTTTTATAAAATCGGAAAACAATCTGTTTGATATGTGGTTTTCTTTCGTACCTTCCTTATGACCCCTAGTATTTATTTACCAAGATTCGCCACTGAGTAACATGCCTTACGAGGGTTCAATTGAAGTTACGAACTTTTACTTACGGGTTCGAACCAATTTTAGTAATTTGACCATAACTCCTAAACCGTAAGTCAGAATGTTTTAGCTCTCAAATGTTTACCACATCTTGGGCTCTTCATAAGCTTTGTTTTGAGTCCTAGATCATCAGATATGAAGCTTCCTAGCTAGGGTTTTGAGCCCTCTTTTTCTGCTGGACAGAAACTGGGCAGATTTGTTTCCTCAATTTTGAGCATGGATTTGACTAGGCTATACTACTTTTTTGGCCATGAAATTTTGAGCGAATATTACCCATGCAGTGCAGAGGCTATGGTTAAAATTTGGTGATTTTATCATGGATAGAAATGGAGATATGAATTTTTCTTTCATAGTGGTTCTTGCTGGGCAGGTTTAAGAAAATGGAGAGAATGGAGTTGTCTTGCTTGATGTCTTTGAAAAATAATGCATAAAGTGATGTCTTGAATAATATCTCATCTTATGTTCACTTTATTAAAGTGATGAAGCATGGAGTGATGTATTTGGCAAGACAAGTGTTGAGTTTTGGATGGTTACAAGCTAACTAAGTGGTTGGTTTTCTAAGTACTAGTTTCTTGCTTAGTATCCTAGTTACTTGAGTCACCACTTGGATGCTAGATATTTTCTAATAGCTTATGCATGACTCTTGCTTCCTCTGCTTGTTTCTTTTGTCCGGTTATTGCTCGTTTTGATTGATCGTTCGTAGGAATATTTCACGGATTTCTAATTAGGGTTTACCGGGAATCTTCTTAATATTAATACTATCATTCTCCATCTTTCTTACTAACTTTCGAATTTATATTCCTTAAATCCCTTCATTAAATTCTTAAGTCTATCAGTGTCCAGGGAACTCTCGGAGAAAATAAAAGTGCGGTTTTTCAGAATCCGACAGCTTTTACATACACTTATTTTCCCCCTGGATCACTAATACGAACTCGGAAATCCGTTCCGAATACTTCTATATAGTGTCGTCTCATAATATTCTCATTTCCACCAAAAACAATATTCACTCATTTTTCTTTACTCATCCTCTTAGGGTTGTACAATTGTCCCTGATCTCTTTCGATCGTTCCTTAACCTTTTTAGGGACCCACTGGACCAATAACAGATATCGATTTGGATGACATAAGAACAATCTTCTCCTTTAGAATTATCAAATCGCAATTCCCTAGGAGATAGATAATTCTTATCTAAAGTGTCAACCAATAGTATTCTTCATGGCATACAAACATTTGAATCCAAATCTATTCCTTTCATTCATTATCTCAATCGTTACATCGTAGTCCTAATCACTATTCACCAATACCTCAGTACATAATAAAAAGTTTTAATTATATCCAAAATTTGGGGTTCTTACAGTCTCCCCTCCTTAAAAGTATTCCGTCCCGGAATCAGGTAGGAAGAAAAAAGTCGATTGTCTGTCGTTTCACCTTTCAGCTTCCGGGTCAATTCTTAGTCGTTCTGCCCTTTCTCAGCACATCTACTGGTGCTACAATACGTACTTTATCCTTTTTCCATCAACTTTGCTACTTTTTGTACAACACACTATTCGGGTTACGCTCTTACTCAGTCTTATCCTTATTGTTCTTATTGATATCCCCAGTGGCTTTGGTATTACTATCGTGCTGCGAATTCGGAGATAACCTCGCTCGCACTGTGCATTTCCTGATCGCTTTAATCTTCGCAATCTCGATCAATATAGAGAAGTGGAAAGATTTATTGAGAGATCACTATGATCAATTGAACATTTGTTATATTGCATAGTGAGTACAAAAGGGGGCCAGCCTTTAGTACTTGACAAGCAATTAAACAAGTTATGGTATTCCACTTAGACTTCTATCACATAGACAGATAGTCACGTAGCAGTACCTCCCCTCCTTAAAGGGTTGTTCTTCTCAATTCATAAAGAAGATGAATAAGAGAGAAGAAAAGAAAAGAATTCTAAAGGATTATAGAAAGTTTACATGACTGTAAAATATCATACTCAGAATTTACCTCTGAACTATAGAGGTTCATCAAAGAAGAAAATAATCATGATCATATCCAATACCATTTGATCGCAATTTCACGTGTCAACATATCTTGCTGCTTTGTCCATTATTCTATGGACCTATACTCTGGTTCAACCTTAGCAACACTTTTGGAAAATCTTTCAACCTCTCAGGTTAAATCTTAGGTTTCTCGCTTGACATCATTGTTACTAACATTCCATGTCACGCTACTAGCTTTTTCATATCTATAATATTAACACTATCAGGTTGTCATCCCGAGAATTCATCAGAAAACCCATTTATTAATCCATTCATAACATTCCTTGCTTCACATTCCATAGTTGCTTTCGCAGTCTTTTCTTTATCAATCACATCCTTCTTATTATCTGATTCTTATTTACTTCTGTTATTTACTTCCACCTTCATCTCTTTATTGAGACATCTTTTGCACTTGGCACCTCCTTATTGGTATCCCGTCACATTTACTCTATAATCATCACATTATTCCAATTTAAAACCTCCGAAATGAATCTGGCCTATTTCTTTAGCTTAGATCCAATATAATCTACTTCTGTCAACTTGTTTCTCATCAATTATTCTTTTCTACCCGCGGTTTTCCACAGGTTGTCTTTCGTAAGTCAGACCAGGTCGTACACCTACCTGCTCGCACTCTTATTATCTGTTGAGCATCTGCATTTTACTGGTGTAGCTTTGCCACATGAAACACGTTACTACCATGCTATAAGCTTTGGGGGTAAAACTGGCTCGAATGCCACCTTTCGAACACTTTTAGAGTCTCAGGTGGCCTAATAAGTCTCGGGCTCAACTACCCTTCTCTCTAAGTCTCATTAATTCTTTCTACGGGAATACATTTAGCATCATGAATCATCAACCTCATATTCTCTATCTTGTTTGCGCAGAAGTACACTAACACAAACTTGCTTGTCATTCATCAACATGCCATTTAGCTTATCAATAGCAGCACTTCCTTAATCTTTACGTTGTCATCTACTTTCTTAGAAGAATCACCATCGCTTGTTGCTTACGTAGTGCGTTAATATCTAACCATACGGGTTTCAATCCTTTATGGAGACAAAGTAATCACTATTCCTTATCCATAAGGAACACTTCCTGAACTTGTTGTAGATATTACATGAAGTAGATAAAATTGTAGAAGAGTTTCAAGCATCGCAGCTAAGGTTGATGAAACTATCACTCATGCATCTTCCATAAAAGTGTTAGTCACAGAGGCATGCCTGAATACATCTAATAACAAGCCTAATTATGTGTAATGCTATGCATTACCTACATGACCTCTTAACTGAGGGAACCTCTAATTGTAGAGTTTCTATTTGTTCTGTACTTGTAATAGGCATCAAATCCTAGTTGTGTAACTGTACTTATAAAGTCAAGAATAATGCTTGAAAGAAGTTCCAAGGTTCATGCCTCAAGCAAGGAGATAAAGACTGCCAAATAATCACAGTTGGGATTTGAAGAAATGAATAATTTGCCTAATTACCAATTCGAGAAGTACATTTGTCTATTCGAGAAGTCTAGCATTCGAGAAGTCAGAGATTCGATATCTCAGAAGACACTATTCGATATCTCTGAATACACTGTTCGATATCTCATTCGGTATCTCAGAGATTCGATATGTCTATTACTCTATTCGAGAACTCATGGAGTCAACAAGTCAAAGCATCATTCGAGTTCTCTAAGAGTCAAGAAGTCAATGCTCTATTCGATATCTCAAGGACTAAAGAAGCTATTCGACATCTCAGGGATTCGATATGTCAAAATGCTCTATTCGATATCTCAAGGAGTCCCAGAGAAAAGAGCTATTCGAGAAGTGATTCGATATGTCAATATAACGCTATTCGAGAACTCAGAGTTATCGATTAAGTCAATTTGAGTTCTCGAATCAATCACTTAGCCACTTCTCGAATACATTCTTGGAGACAAAATACTGAAGAATTGTACAAGTTAGAAACCTGCAACAAGCCAAGACGCTTTATTTGACTATGTACTATAAAGCACATTGGAAAGCCTACAAAGAAGCTTGGAGAGATAAGACAAAGGGACAAGGAGCTAAAGAAGTGGATCTGAACAGGCTTTGCAAAGTCAAATCTGTAGCCGTTTGGACTCTTACTCAAATGAGATAGACATACTGGAAAGTAGTTTGTTTTACCTACCTTATTTTGTAGTAAGTAGGTGTATCCATGTCTATAAGGATACAGCCTCACTTCCTTAGCAGATAAGTTTTTAGAGATAAGATTTTCATATTCATCAGAAGAAATATCTCTCTGAGAAAAACGAAGCTGAGAATACTATCTTTTGTATTCACAGATTGTAGCAAAATCTTTATCTAATAAAATATTAGATTAAAGTGATATTGTGTTGTGTTTGTCTTTGTTATCTGCACTTACATATCTCACACACTCAACGCATATCTTGTTGCAAAGATTCAAGAACAAAGAAAAGTTCAAGAATCCATTCACCCCCCCCTCTGTATTCTTTTACTGTATTCAATACTCAACAAGTGGTATCAGAGCAGGCTGTTTAATCTAAACAGAAAACGATCATGAGTTCGAATACACCAAAGACTACAGGTACGGTGAAGGTCCCTAAGTTCGACAAAGAGAATTACAACCTCTGGAAAATAAAAATGCTGTTGTTCATCAAAGCTGCCAATCCTCTCTACCCTGACATCCTCAAGAATGGTCCATTTGTACCACAACAAGAAATTGTTGAATCTACAGTGGGCACAATAGTCATTCCTAGATCATATGTTGCAAAAGAGCCATCCAAATGGACAGACTCAGAGAAGGAAAAGGTTGCCCTAGACAGTCATCTCATGTTGCTGATCATAGACTCCATGGATATATCGATGTTTGCCAACATAGCATCATGCACATCAGCCAAGGACATGTGGAACCACATCGAGGTTTTATGTGAAGGGACAGAGGAGGTAAGAGAGAATAGGAAACAGATACTGGTCACACAGTATGTGGCTTTCATGGCACAGTCCAAAGAAAGTATTACTGATATGTTTGAGAGATTTCACAAGCTAGTGACTGAGCTTCAAATGAATGGGAAGGTTTACAGCACTAAGGAATTAAACATGAAGTTTCTACTATCTGCACCAAACCATCTAGAGCAAAGGGTCATATCTCTAAGAGAAAGAGATTTGAACAAAGTCACATATGATGTGCTCTATGGGGTTTTAAAGACTCATGAGCTTGAGTTGCTTCAGAAGAGGGCTATCCAAGCCAACCAAGGTAGAATGATAAACACATCCTGTGCCTTGATTGTCAACAAATCCGTTCAAGACCTGGAAGCATCTGCAAGTCAACTGAGAATAGAAGAGATAGTAGATGATGAAGAAACTGAAAAAGAAGTGACGATGAAAAGGAAGAAGATGAGTTCTATACTCTTGAAGAGTTGGATGCCATGGAAAACACTTCATATGCTTTTATGGCTAGAAAATTCCCAAACATCAGATTTAAGAGGAATCAGCCCTTCAAGTCTAGATCTCAAAATCATTCATTCAACAAGAGCAAGGCACCTGTGAAAGCAAACAAAAACAAATTCAAAACCAGCTATGTGGATAGGTCATCTATGAGATGTTATAGATGCAATGACCTAGGGCATTTTGCCAGTGAATGCAAGAAGCTTAAAAAGAAGGATAAGGAGTTTCTTGAGCTTGAAGCTAAGTATGAGGCTCTACTAAAGAAGCATACACCAGGTAAGGCCTACATAGCTGAAGGGAAGTGTTGGAATGATTCTGATAGTGATGGAGAAGAACAAGAATTCTGCAACTATGCCTTGATGGCCAACTCCAAGGAAGAACCATCTGAATCAGACTATGTAGGTACCATCCCTCACTACTATAGACATGTCTGTTTCTGAATACAAATCTATGGTTGAACAACTATCTGTTGAGATGATTAATATTCATACTAGTATGACTGCTGCTAATGAAGAAATTTCTAAACTGTCTACTAAGAATGAACTGTTGAACAAAAGAAATGAGGAACTAGAACTAACTGCTATACAAGTAGAAAACCTTAAACAAGAAATCGAATATCTAAAGAATAAGGTTCTATGTGCTAGTCATGTTGAGAAAGCTCTTAGGGATGAACTAGCTGAAAATGAATTTAAATTGAAAACATTTAAGAATTCCTCTAGTCTATTGCAGTCCTAGCATGAGAAAAATCTAGCTAGACCTAAGGCTGCTATTGGACTTGATTATGACACTCTCAAACAGAGGAAAGGCTATGCAGTCATTGAAGATGACATTGTTGTTCAAGAGGAAGTGCCTCAGGTTTTGAAAAAGGCTGAGACCCCAATATTTAAAACACCAACACTTGAGATTGATGAGGATGCCTTACTCATTAAGCAAATGTTGGATGATGAAGATAAGGCACAATCAAATGAACAACAAGCATCCTCTAAGAGTGAGAATGTCAAAACCAAAGCCAAGGAGCCAGTAGGAGGTAGACCTAGACTTGAGAAATTTGTGAAGTTTGTTTTAGCTGGGAATAATGAGTTTGAGAAGAAAGTGGCTAAAAATAAACAAAACAGGAATGGCAAATTGGGGATTAACAAGGACAACAATTATGCTTATGTGCCAAATGCCCCTAGGAAAGTTTGTCAAAATTGTTTTAGCACTAATCATTTAACTCATGCATGCAAGAAACCATCTGGTAGTGTTGCTAAACCATTCTATGATTGCTCTGTGCCTTTAAGACATAGAGACTCTCCTTTTTGTGATAAATTTGATTTTATGCCATGTAACATGAATGTAATGACTAGTTGCTTTAATTTGAGAAGACAATTCATGGAAGGTTGCATCAGTCACAATGTTCACACACACTACACAAGAACAAAGTCTTCAAGTCCTCCTAAAGTTAGGAAGGTACCTCTGTCACCTAAGTCTAAGAACCTTGATTCTAAGACTTCTAACAGTGACAAGAAGACTAACATCAAGAAAATTGATAAGCATGCTGTTTATGATAAAACTGTTGCTAAGCCACATGGACCCAAACTTGTTTGGGTACCAAAGGAGAAGTAATATCTTTGTGTTTGCAGGGCAAAGAAAGTGAAAGGAAGGTCATGTGGATTTTGGACAGTGGATGCTCAAACCATATGACTGGTGATATGGCCCTGCTATCACAGTATGAGGAGAAGGTTGGCCCAATGGTTGCTTTTGGAGATGACAACATTGGCAACACACTGGGATATGGCAAGTTGAAAATTAGAAATGTCATCATTGAAAATGTAGCACTGGTCAAGGGGCTCAAGCATAATCTACTGAGTGTTGGTCAATTTACTGACAGAGGCTTCAAAGTGAATTTTGACAAAGATGAATGTTTGATCACCCACAAGAAGACTGGTGACTTTGCTCTATCTGGAGTAAGGAAAGAAGCCTGTTTGTAGCCAATATGAACTCTGCAAACAAGGACAAAATTTGTTGCTTTTACTCAAAAGCATCAAATGAAGATAGTTGGCTGTGGCATAAGAAGCTATCACACTTGAACTTCAAAGGCATTAATTCTCTAGTCTAAAGGGAGTTAGTGAGAGGCATGCCCACACTTGAATTCTGTCAAGAAGGAGTGTGTGAGGCTTGTCAAAAGGGAAAAATGAAAAGATCAAGCCACAAGTCAAAGACAGTGACATCAATAACCAAGCCCCTACAACTAATTCATATGGACTTGTTTGGGCCTGTCAATATTATGTCACCAGGAAGGAAAAAGTATGCTCTGGTGATGGTTGATGATTTCACAAGGTATACACGGGTAGAATTTCTGGCATCAAAGGATGAGGCACCACAAGTAATCATTGAGCATATAAAGAAAATTGACAAGGAAGCAAAGGCCAACAATGCAAGTGTGATTGCATTAAGAAGTGATAATGGAACAGAGTTCAGAAATGCCATGCTTGAAGCATTCTACAAAGAGAATGGTATTTCTCAACAATTCTCAGCTCCAAGGACTCCACAACAAAATGGAGTTGTTGAGAGAAAGAATAGAACTCTGATTGAGGCTACTAGAACAATGTTACTTGATGCAAAGATGCCTACATGTTTTTGGGCTGAGGCTGTGAGCACTGCATGCTATATCCAAAACAGAACCCTCATCAACAAAAACACTGGAAAGACACCTTACAACTTGATGACTGGAAAGAAGCCCACTCTAAAGTATGTTCATACTTTTGGAAGCAAATGCTTTGTGTTAAAAGACAATTCAGAATATGTTGGAAAGTTTGATGCAAAAGCATTTGAAGGAATTTTTCTTGGCTACTCTATGGAAAGAATTGCATACAAAGTTTATGTCATCACTCGAAAGAAAGTTATGGAAAGCACAGATGTGACATTTGATGACAGCAAACTACCTGGATTAGAAGAAGCCAATGATGAAGATAAAGATCCTTTGAAGTTTGACAATCTAGATGATTCTGATGAGGAGAATGAAACTGAATTTGAGCCCACAATCCAACAAACTCAAGTGAATGAAGAACCTTTGTCAACCAACAATGAAGAAACAAGCATCCAAGACACACCTGTGATTAGTGGCAACTTCACAGGGGGAGGAAATGTAAATGATCATGATCTGGATGATGAAGCAACGTCAAGGCTGAGAAATCAATCTGAACATACAATGAAATGGGATAGAGCACATACTGCAGATTAGATAATTGGATATCAAAATACAGGAGTGAGGACAAGGAGAGCAACTCTAAATGAATGTCTCTATGGTTGCTTTCTATCCCAAGTTGAGCCTAAGAAACTTGATGATGCATTGTTGGATCCTGATTGGATAATTGCTATGCAAGAGGAGCTAAACCAATTTGAAAGAAGCAAAGTATGGGAACTTGTGCCTGCACCAAAGGATAGAACCATTGTTGGAACAAAATGGGTTCTAAGGAATAAGATGGATGAAAATGGTGTAGTCATAAGAAACAAAGCAAGGTTGGTTGCAAAAGGATACTCTCAACAGGAAGGCATTGACTATGATGAGACTTTTGCCCCTGTTGCTAGACTAGAGGCCATCAAAATTTTCTTGGCATTTGCTGCACATTCTAATTTCAAGGTTTATCAAATGGATGTCAAGAGTGCATTTCTGAATGGGGAGTTGGAAGAAGAATTATATGTGCAACAGCTACCTGGCTTTGAGGATCCACAATTCCCTCACTTTGTCTACAGATTGCTTAAAGCATTGTATGGACTTAAGCAAGCTCCTAGGGCATGGTATGACACATTGTCACAATTCCTACTGGAGAATCAATTCACTAGAGGCACACTGGACAAGACACTGTTTTACAAGAAACATGGTGATGATATTATCTTAGTTCAAATCTATGTGGATGATATCATATTTGGCTCTACAAATGAGAAGCTGTGTGAGAAATTCTCCAAGCTCATGCAGAGCAGATATGAGATGAGTATGATGGGAGAATTAACATTCTTTCTCGGGCTGCAAGTGAGTCAAAGGAAGGATGGTATTTTTATAAGTCAAACCAAATACATCAAGGATCTATTGAAGAAATTTGACTTAGAAGAATGCTCGCCTGCAAAGACACCCATGGCCACTGCCACCAAGTTAGATGAAGATGTTAAGGGCAAGAAGGTAGATATCTCAATCTATAGAGGCATGGTTGGTTCTCTACTCTACCTCACTGCTAGTAGGCCAGACATCATGTTTGCAACATGCTTGTGTGCAAGGTTTCAATCAAAATCCAAAGGAATCACATATGATAGCAATAAAGAGGATTTTCAGATATCTGAAGGGCACACCAAACTTTGGGTTATGGTATCCTAAGGACACAGGGTTCAATCTGGTTGGTTATTCTGATGCTGATTATGCTGGATGCAAAGTGGATAGGAAAAGCACCACAGGTAGCTGCTAGTTTCTTGGACAAAGGTTAGTCTCTTGGTACAACAAGAAACAACAATCTGTGTCAACTTCCACAGCTGAAGCTGAGTACATAGCTGTTGGAAGTTGCTGTGCTCAAGTGCTTTGGATCAGAAACCAACTTAGAGATTATGGACTTATGTTGGAAAGAATTCCAATCATGTGTGACAACACAAGTGCAATCTCTATAGTTTCCAATCCTGTCAATCATTCTAGGACAAAGCACATTGGCAGCAGATATCACTTCATAAGGGAGCATGCAACTAATGGAACCATTGAGTTACATTATGTTCCCACAGAGAAACAACTAGCTGACATATTCACTAAGCCATTAGATGAAGCCACCTTCACAAGGTTGGTTAGTGAGATTGGAATGTCGAATTCTTCAAATTCTGGCTAAGTGAATATATCAACTAGATTGTTGCAGCAGTAAATATTTACTTTATCAAATGCTCAATATTTTTGAAGTAAGTATTGGCTGGAGTATGATTTATAAATATTCCATAATGCTACATATGTTGAAAATCATACATCTTTAGCTTGAAATTTCTGTGAAATTTTGAGAGAATCACTATTTAATTTGGTAGAATATTCTTCAGTGAATATTTCTGGTAAATTTTAAAAGATAGTGAAAATTGAATTTTATGAGTGAAAAGTATAGTTCGATAAGTCAGACTTCTCGAATGATTAATTGTTTTGTCATGGCTCGAGTTCTCGAATAGGCCTATCTAGAACCCTCTTGAGTTCTCGAATAGTGTCTTTTGGAGAAATCGAACAGCACACTCTGAGTTCTCGAATAGAGTATTTTAGTTCTCTAGTGACGGAGTTCTCGAATACTGTATTTGAGTTATCGAATCATTTGAAAAAGTTGATTTTTCGCTGACACTTAATCGCTTTTTGGATTTATATTCAAAATTTCATTTCGCTCATAAAAACACATTTTATTTAGCTTAGAATTATTTTTTGAGTTAAATAACTGCCAGCTGTGAGTTACAAACTGCTTGAGATATCGAATAAGCCTTTCTTGACTTATCGAATAGTTGTTTTATACTTCTCGAATGACTGTCTTGTCGATACAAGACTTATATCTAATCGACAACTCAAGTTATTCATATATATATAATTTCACAACTATTCAACTCATTTCGTTCGATTTCTCAAGCATCTAAACTCTTAAAACCTCTGAAAACCCTAACTGCGAATTTCTTCTTCAACCTTAATTCTCTTTTCTTCTCTACCCAAATGGTAAACACTCAACTCACCATACCATCCCAAACTAATTTCATCGCAATTACCAGTGATGTGGAAGCACCAAATGCTAATTTCAAGTGCTTTGTTCGATGGTTGTCTGAATCTTACATCAAGGGTGCAATATCAGCCAACCCAACCCTGTACATTGACTTATTAGAACAATTCTGGAGGATAGCTACAGTGGAGGTCATCGCCCTTGAGAATGCTTTTACCTCATATGTTGTCTACTGCAAGATTCAAGGCGAGGATATTACTATCACTACCGCAGACATGAATCAAGCCTTGGATTTGCAGCAAGAGGCATATGACTCCCTGGCCACAGATGCTGAGTTGGAAGAATTCTTTGAATTTATCAACTACTCAGAGGCTATTAAACTTGGAAAGCTGAATAGGAAGTACTTGAGAAAGGAATGGAGCTATGTTTTTGCTACACTCCTTCATGTATTCATTTCCAGGAAATCGAGCTTTGATCAGATTAGTACACCTGTGCAGCAGCTAGCCTATGCCTTGGCTCATGGGAGAAAGATAGATGTTGGACATCTCATCAGACAAGAGCTATATGGGAGACTTGGTAAAAACACAGCCAAGAGAGGTACTGAAATTTTCTTTCCCCGCTTTATTCAATCACTACTTAATTTAAAAAATGCTTCATTGATTGAATTGCCTGGATTAAATAAAAGTAAAATAGGCTATCCTAGGTCCATGACCAAACTTATTTTTGGAAACTTGGAGACTAGGAATGATGTGGATGTAAGGCTTAAGATAACTCCCCACATGGAGGGTTTGTTTAGGTCTTACCCCCACAACATGCCAATATTTGAGTCTAAGTCTCAATTAGCACAGCCTAAGCAAGAAGAACATAATGCTAACCCAAGGCTTGCTAACCAACCCTCTCAGACAAACACTCTACCAAACACAGAGCCAATTGCATCATCCTCTCAAAAGGGTGATGTTAGTAAAAAGAAGAGAAAACAGGTTGCTTCTGAACCTTTAACCATCTTAATTGAAGCAGCCTTGGCTGTAGAACTAGGTTTAGGAGGTGAGGAACCTGAGTCACCTATCATTAGCCTAAAGAAGAAGAAGAAATCTAAAACCACCTCTTCAGTCACCCAAATGGCTGAAGTTGTAAAATCAGGGGCACACGGCACACTAGATGTATCCTCTCAATAGGGTGCATCTATAGAATCAAGCATCCTCCCCAATGCACCTATCTGTAAAGAGTCAGCACAAGGGAGTGATAAGGCTGGCACAACACTGAGTGGAGAGCACATCACAATTAAAATTCCCTCTATCTCTCAGGGGGAGTTGCCAAAATCTAATCTACAACACACTTCTCTTCCAGAATCTACCACTCATATTTCTTTAGAGCCTGCAACTCAAGCAATTGAGGAGCAAGGCATTGATCATCAAGAATTCTTTTCTCTTGATGAGCCAATGGATTCAAGTGACTTGGTGCATGACACCTTGCTCGCCACCCAGGTACCACATTTAGATGGTCAGGGAATGCATGCTGGGGCATCTCCTAATGACTCCATCACAAACACAGAGGATTCAATAGTTTTAACTAGAGACTCTGTGCCTGTGTCAACTACTGTTGTAACTCATCCCACTCCTGTGGAGACAACAGTAGCAGAGTCTTTCCATCCGGTTACAGAAGTTGCATCTGTAACTGAGGAGTCAAGCTTGCCTAGCTCTAGCTCTAACTATATGTCTCAATGGCTGAAGCCTATGCAACATGACAGTGCTTCAGGATCAGGGTCTGTTCCACCACAATTGACGGTTGAAGCACTCCAAAGCTTAATTGTGGATCAGATCCCTGAGTTCATAAAGATTGCTCAGCACCTTCTCACTGCAGACATGCCCAATCTAGACTATGAAGCTATCCTCTTATGCCACAGAGATGATGTAGAAATACAGAAGGCTAAGATCATAGATGAAACTGAGAGGGATGGAAACGTAGATGCTTGGCTACAAGGAAAGAATGACATCTCTCTCTCAGAATGTCTCCAGTACCTCAGAGAAGAATACATCACTTCACTAGGGTCCAATGCCAAATCTCTCACCCCTACTGATGTGTATAAAGCAGTGAATGACAGCTACAAGGGCATTCTGAAGGCTGCACACTACCTTGGCAAATGTCTAAAGACAGAAGTTAATGAAGTGTGTTCAGCCACAACCAAGGAGGTGCATGAGATAAAGAGGACTTTTGATTCCAAATTCCCTCAATTGGAGACTGTAGTCAAGGACATTCTAGCCTGTAAGTCTACCTGCACCAAGATGGACAATGGTTTGGCTATTCTCAAGGATGCTGTCACAGGCCTAAGGCACAAATTCCAAAATCTCACTGATCAGACAACTGAAGCCAATGCCATGCTCAGGACCCTCTTTGCAAATCAATATGGAGACAAGCTGGTCACTGAGGTCCCTGTGCATGAGATGTCTAGGTTTGAAGTGCAGAGACTCAAAGAACAATCCCTGTCTGGCTTCAAATCCACTGCATTGTTCAGCAAGGTAGATGCACTTGAACAGGAGGTAGCTACTCTCACTCAATCTAATGCTCATCTTACAGACAAGGTACAAACTCTTACTAAGCAGTTGAACACTCAAGCCACCACCACAGCTGATGTTCTTCTGCATCAACAATCAATGTTGTCTGCAATGATGAAGCACATGGGTCTCCCTCTACCTGATGAATCTTCAACCCCAAAGGTCACTCCTACAGCCTCTGTGCCTGACAACAAGCCTAAGGGGGAGAAGAGGACATCAAGAAACTCAAATACAAAGGGGGAGAAACCACCAGTAAAGGGCATCAAAATCATTGAAGGTGGTCATCAAAAAACTTCAAAATCTCTAACTCATGTGCCTGGCAAAGGAAAAGACAAAGTTGATGAGCCTCCTATTTCTCTGCCAGTTGTCACTCTACCAACTGTGCACATCACTACTTCCAGTGGTCAAAAGCAATCTATTACAACCACAGTGGTTGCAGGGAGTATGCTATCTGACAGACCTCAAATCTCCATATCTAAGAGTGCCAAGCCAGTAGAAGTGAAGGTAGTCACTGAGGCCAAGCTACAAGAAATTGCAAACTCAAATGTCTATTATGATGATGCATTCTTGGAGTTTCTGAAAGACTCAAGAGAACAGGCTGGTGATGCTTTATCATATCATGGGAGTTTGAAGAGTCAGATTGACTTTCTCACTGTAGTACCAAGGAGAGTTGACGGCCTATGGCTCAAAGAGATAATGATGGTAGGAAAGAATAAGATATGGCACTTAACCATCAACACTCTACAGGGTCTAAAGCACTCAGAAGTGGATGTGTTCCTTGGAATGATTGAAAAGAAGGATGAAAACTGCAAGAGTCTCTTTGAAGAGTTAAGGGATGGTCAACCAGCAAGGCTACCTGAAGTATTCACAAATCCTAGAACCATCATCTATCAGGCTGCAACAAGAATTGATGATATCAAGCAGCTGGTCATCCCTAAGCATCTAATTCCTCAGAACAAATCTCTCATTATTGCCATCATTGAGTAGCTGAACAAGAAGAAGGGTTTAAGAACAGTAGAAGAATTGGAAGCTATATCTTATCTCAGGTCATACATTGCAACTGGCATTGTACTTGAATCTGCTAAGTTCAATCCTAGCAAGGATGGTGATCAAGACAAGGATGGAGGCAAAAGTGATGGAAGGAGAAGGCATCACAGGAGTGATAAGGGTGATGAACATAAAAAGAAGAAGAAGGATGGTAAGGAGGAGAAGAATGATGATGACCAAGGTAAAGTCTCTGAGAGGAAGAGTGGAAGACAGCAAGCCTTAGGCATTGCTGACAGTAACCTCACCACATCACAAGACTCTAAGTCTAGGGTGAATACTGTTAGTAGTGACCTACCAAAATCTACATCTATGGCTTCTGCAACTGTCTTACCACCTCAAGAAGAGAAGAAGATTCAAGTCAAGAAACCATCTGTATATATAACGACTTAGAAATTTTTGTAATATTTATAATTATTTATTTATTATTAAATGTGAATTATGTGACGTGATTATTTTTGAGGAAGTGAAATATGTGTGATTTCATTTTGTGGGTTTATTTGATGATGTATATGTGTCAGATAAGTCTACGTATTTTTATTTTGATTTTTTGGGGATTAAATTCTATCTAAATCATGTTTTATTTATCTTCTGAGAATTTTATAAAATCACCGGGATTAGTAAAAATTATGAAATCTTTTGCATTATTAACTTTATTAGTTTATTTGAGTTTTAAAAATATTAGATGTATTTATTTTGATTTTTAAGCATTTTAAAATGATTTTATGAATTTATTTAGGTCTTATTGGTTTAATTTTATAAAATTGATCTTAAATTCGTTTTTGATCCTAAAAATATTTTGAAAATATGGGAAGACTTGTAATTTTATAAATGTTATTTTAGAATTTTAGAATTTATTTTTTTTTTCTAAAATTTCTGATTTAATTCGATGCTAGGATTACTAAGAGTATTGTTTTAGTATTTTAGTTTTTCAGATTTTCCTTAATTCATTCTTTCCCCTAATCACTTCCTTAAAATCCCTAAATTGAGTTACCCCCAAAATCAAATCTCTCGGTCTCTCAACTCTAGAACTCTCCAGCATTTTCTCTCGAGGTCTTCATCTTTCTCTCCCCTCTACCTATCTCTGAAAACAATCTCTCTCTCTCGAAGTCTCTCCCCTCCCTCCTCGTTTTCTTTGCTGATTCCCTCTCCCCTACAGTCGCGTGTGTGTCTGTGTATATAGATATATGTGTGTGTATGTGCGAGTGCAGTGGGTGTGTGTGAAGAACATAGAGTGTGTGTGTAACCGTGCTGGGGGGTTGGTCTCGAGTGTTGTAGCGTCTAATCAGGAGCTCCACCTACGGGGCTGCCATTCAACCGCCTGCGATTTGGTGTCTGTTACTTGGTTCTATAAATTCCTGTGCTTGTTGTGTATCCGTGTAAACGAGTCGTTGTGTTCTTGCTGCTAGTCCGATTATGTTGCTGTGTGATTCGATTATTGTGGCTACTGTTCGATTACTGTGGTTCGAAAACTCGGAAATTTCTGTGAAATTTATTTGATTATTTTCGTGATAAAATCGTTAATATTCGAATCGTTAGTAAGTGTGAAATTCCGAGTCGGAGACCCAAATTTAGGGTACCCTCAGGATTTTGCCCCCTCGACAGTGATTTAATTTGAGTCGGGGGTATAATTTTGGCGATGATGAGTACGTGAGCCAAATTAATTTTAATTACGCCATAATTGTAATTTTATGTTTTAAATTTTCGAATTATATATCCGGTTGTTGATTTAATCCAGATTTGTAATACTCTTAATTTAAATTGTTTGCTATTGGTTTCGGTAATATAAATAGTTCAAATATGGTTGTTAAAGCTTGTTTGGGTCGGTTGTATTCCGACGGGTAGTACAATATTCAAAGGAGATGCTGTCGAATTTTCAAATAATTATTGATTCCCTAAAGTTCTAGTTATACACTCTCGAGTATATATATGTATATATACACTTCTAATTTGGAGTGGTATTTGACTATATTTTATTTAAATGATTTCCTGCTAAATGTTTATCGGTTGCCATTACATGTGTGTCAGTGGACTAGGGTTGATATTATTATTATTAAGTTAATAAAATTAAGGATTATCGCAAGGGTAGATTTAGATTAGACATTTGTAGAGGAGCGTCGATTATTGAACAGAATGCTGAAATGGTGTTTTTATATGTGTAGGTTCGAAGGACATAGACATAAAGGATAAAGGAAAGGCAAAGACTGAGAGTTTTTGAACTAAGTGACTAGCGTGGAAATATTTGGTTAAGGCAAGTAACTCGAATCTTGTATCGATGTTCAGATTCTTTCAATTATCCATGAATTGTTATTTAAAATTCTTACAACTTATTGCTGCTTCTTTCAAGTTAATTGTCGAACCTTTTGTACTATACTGTTAAATCATACTAACTATTGTTTAATCCTTTATACCTTCGTATTTACCCTTATAGACTGCTGTTTTAACTATTGCACTTCCCTACATATTTTAACTCTTGTTGAACTGAAAACCTTATTGTATGACATGCCTTTTGTGCTAGCTTAAACCTTATGTCATATTTATTTCCTTAATCCACACTAGCTTATCTATGCCTTGTAACTCTTAAATTAAACTTTAAATCCCTAATCCTTGTTTTATTTTCAATTAATTAGTAATCCTTGTTGTTTATATTCCTACTTTTCCCGAGCCATAACACATTTGGTACCACCTTGTATTACCCCTCTAAATTTACAACAGCTTGATCAACCCTTATTGTTAAATACGTGTGAATGACACTTGAACTCTACCTTGTGAGCCTTATGAATTTAAATCGAATTGTTTATTTGACCTTTAGCCAATTGTTCTTCAATTAAACATAATAATCCCTTGCTCTGAATTATTGCATAAGAATTCTATTCATCGAAAATTGCTTTATTTTAAGGACATTTAATTAATTATTTTAATTTAGCGTAAGAGGCTAGGGTGGTCCTAGTCCAGCACTTTAATTTGGCGTAAGAGGCTAGGGTGGTCCTAGTCCAGCAATAGAGGCCAATGTGTTGCCTAATTGGGAACCCAATTTTTAAAGTCCAGAGGGACCTAGTGTCCGGTATGGGGACATTACGTGGCTGATCACCCGTATTGTCCGATTTTAATAAAATGCTTAATTTAATTAAAATGTTTTAAAGGTGGGAAATTTGATATAAAAAAAAAAGAGACATTGATTTCTCTCTTCCTATTTTTGAAATGAATTACAAATTGCCAAAAATTTGAAAAAACTCAGAGAATGATTCTTATATCGTTGTATCCGTACTCATGTTGTTGATTTTATTTTGGCAACTATATTGTTACTTGCTGAGCATTTGGCTCACTTATTGTTGTTTATAACCCTTTTTCAGTTAAGGAAGATAAGGATACGACGTAGGAGCTATATCAGGAGAAGAACTTGTGGTGGACTGTAGACAGACTAGTTTGGCTCTAGTAAAAGGTTGGACTTTGGATAGCAATCCAGATTTTTATATTAGTGCCCGCTAGTTGTATTTATATTTGTGGTGCGTATGTAACTTTTGATTAAGGATTTAGTATTGTAATGTAATAACTTAGTTAGTAGTTGCTTGTTTCATACCACTACCTGTTAGAGATCTGGGTTAATAGTGGGGTGTTGTATTATGACTTAATGTCTGGTTATCAGCTTGTATGTATTTAATTTTGGTTGTGGTGCCCGATCTTGTTTTATGATAGGGAGGGCATAGTAGTATGGTTCACCTGATCGGTTAGGACAGGTTGAACAGATGTTTATTTTTCTTAAGTAGTTGGAGTTGCAGTTGTTTGTTTTTTTTTTTTAAAGTTGGTTGGTTTAAAAATACAGGTGGATAGTCCATATTACGAATACTTCATGCCGAAATTTTTAAAAATCCCCCTGTATCAAATTCTATTTTATTAAATTAATTCCAATAATTTATTATAAAAGTATATTTTTAGTATTGGGAAGTCGGGGCGTTACAGTATATTTCAAAAAGCAAACTGCTAATGGAATACTACAATGGTCCACAAACAAAGGTCACATGCTACTGCCAGGCAACCATGTTAAAAGGATCAAATTCAAACAAGCTGCAAGGAAACCAAAGCTATCCAAATCAAGGACTCTGACAATCTATCCAGGCTTAAAACTCCAACCACTAGATGAAGATTTTGATGAAGACCAACTGCAATTCTTACAAGCTCAAAGAATCTACCATGTTGCCATTGTTGATAACTGCCTTGAGATCAAATATACTGATGGAAAGGAGGAGAAATTCAAACAAGGAGGATGTCAACACTGGGGCAAGCTACATGACATAGAAAGAATCATTGCATTGTTGAGCTCAGAAGATAAAGTGGAAAGAGTATGGAAGCTGGAGCTAATTGATTTTGTGAAGATGAAGAGAGATCATGAGGAGAGAATCAGAAAAGAGTGTCTTGAGAAATGGCTAGCAAGGGAGAAAGAAATTGAGAGACTGGAGATTGAAGCAGAAAAGCTAGGGGCAAAGGGATTGTGTAGAGTTCAGTTTAACCTCTATGTGGTGAAGTATAGGAGGAGAAATGGGGATCAGGTCCACATCAGAATGAATCTACTCAACCACTATCCTGCAAACATTCTGAAACCAGTACTTGAAGATTTCAAAGACTCAATTTTGCTTGAAAAATTGGATGCTATGGCAGAAATATTAAAAGCTATGGATGAGAATACAAGGAAGGAGAAAGAAAGAAGACAGAAAGCATATGATGATTTGCAAGCCAAGCTATGGAAAGGGAAACAAATGACAATGGCTAGTACTTCATCATAGGCTGTAAGATTACTCACCCTGTAGTTCTATCCACATTGTTAATCGAAATTCATACATGTACTGTCAAGTTTTATCTTTATGTATGTTAGGCTTGTTATCAGACATGAAATTGTGACTAAGGGTCTTACTCACAATTTGGGGGAGATTGTTAGTCAGAGAGGCATGCCTGAATACATCTAATAACAAGCCTAAGTATGTGTAATGCTATGCATTACCTACATGACCTCTTAACTGAGGGAACCTCTAGTTGTAGAGTTTCTATTTGTTTTGTACTTGTAATAGGCATCAAATCCTAGTTGTGTAACTGTACTTATAAAGTCAAGAATAATGCTTGAAATAAGTTCCAAGGTTCATGCCTCAAGCAAGGCGATAAAGACTGCCAAATAATCACAGTTGGGATTTGAAGAAATGAAGAATTTGCCTAAGTACCAATTCGAGAAGTACATTTGTCTATTCGAGAAGTCTAGCATTCGAGAAGTCAGAGATTCGATATCTCAGAAGATACTATTCGATATCTCTGAATACACTGTTCGATATCTCAGAGATTCGATATGTCTATTACTCTATTCGAGAACTCATGGAGTCAACAAGTCAAAGCATCATTCGAGTTCTCTAAGAGTCAACAAGTCAATGCTCTATTCGATATCTCAAGGACTAAAGAAGCTATTCGACATCTCAGGGATTCGATATGTCAAAATGCTCTATTCGATATCTCAAGGAGTCCCAGAGAAAAGAGCTATTCGAGAAGTGATTCGATATGTCAATATAATGCTATTCGAGAACTCAGAGTTATCGATTAAGTCAATTCGAGTTCTCGAATCAATCACTTAGCCACTTCTCGAATACATTCTTGGAGACAAAATACTGAAGAATTGTACAAGTCAGAAACCTGCAACAAGACAAGATGCTTTATTTGACTATGTACTATAAAGCACATTGGAAAGCCTATAAAGAAGCTTGGAGAGATAAGACAAAGGGACAAGGAGCTAAAGAAGTGGATCTGAACAGGCTTTGCAAAGTCAAATCTGTAGCCGTTTGGACTCTTACTCAAATGAGATAGACATACTGGAAAGTAGTTTGTTTTACCTACCGTATTTTGTAGTAAGTAGGTGTATCCATGTCTATAAGGATACAGCCTCACTTCCTTAGCAGATAAGTTTTTAGAGATAAGATTTTCATATACATCAGAAGAAATATCTCTCTGAGAAAAACGAAGCTGAGAATACTATCATTTGTATTCACAGATTGTAGCAAAATCTTTATCTAATAAAATATTAGATTAAAGTGATATTGTGTTGTGTTTGTCTTTGTTATCTGCACTTACATATCTCACACACTCAACACATATCTTGTTGCAAAGATTCAAGAACAAAGAAAAGTTCAAGAATCCATTCACCCCCCCTCTGTATTCTTTTACTGTATTCAATACTCAACAAAAAGACTGGAAACTTAATGGTTTACTTCGTCAATTTTGTGTCATGGTCCTGGTTTGCCTCAAAACGGGACCTTCTAAGGTATGTAATATGCTTAAGACCCATCAGGAATCGAATCTTTACTTAAACTACTATTACCGTCGATTCTTGCACAATCATCAGAAGGAATGTAAATTCCTCCACTCTGATATGACCTTCAACTTGATAATCCTTTGTGACTTGGCCTCAACTGGCCACACTAAAAAAAAAAAATGATTTTAGGGGATGGCTAATAGCATTACTTTTCTAGCAATTGCCGGCATAGTGCCTTCTTTGATACCTTTCTACCTTTCCAAAACTTTACCTCATATAAGTCTTAATCGACTATTCGGCACCGTCTCTGGTCACCTTTCCTCTGCTTTTATCTTTTCAACTATTCTTATCAATCTCACGTGCAATGCAAGCTTACCATTCCTGGCATAACAGCCTTTTCACTTAAGTCAATCCCGGAGTTTCTCAGTCCGGCTGGTTTCTTACTTACATTTCCTGTTTTCGTCCAATCTCACTTCATCATTGTATTTCTACAATCAATCGCGATAATCGGGGTCTGTCCACCAACCCATATAGCGGCTACTTGACCCAATTCACGGGGTTCGCCCCAGTTTCTACTCTCTTCCATGATGTTCTCTGATAAGCAGAAAGACAAGGTTTGCCAAAATTCGTTGAAGTTCTTCCCAGAATTAGGGAAACTTTGGTCAATCTATCCATCTACTGGTAATATTAAGGAGACCAGTTTCGAAACCTGAAGAATAGTTCTATTAACCTCCAAGCAGGTAGAACCATAAGCAGTCCTAATTTATGAAATAATAGTCATCAGATTGGAAGTTTAACCACTGGAGTGGAATCAATTATATACATCCCTTAGAAGGGAATCAACAGTTTAAAACTGAAACTTGTCACAACGTCCTGATACCTATACGTTCTAAGATTCATTAATACCAAATGTCAGTCTACCTGACCACTAATCTCAAAAGGAACATTACCGTCGGAGTTGGTTGTTCCACAAAATTGGCACTACTAGGGCCATCCGAACCAGGTGAACCGTGCTGTCCGAATGCCTCCGCAAGTACTTTATCGTGCTGTGCAAGCACACAACCTAATCCTTTATGCGAAGCGTCGTTGGAAGCACAAAGTCTCCTTTTTCCATTAAGAAATGCCAACTCTTGGTCATTACCAATTTCATCTTTTAGCTCTAGGAAGATTTTCCCACATTTTTCTCTTTAACTGCTGATCGTATTACTTGATCCATTATAACTCCGCATCGGAGTAAACTTAAGGTAACTACTATAATCCATTGAAAGAAAGAATTTAATATTCCTCTAAATCACGTGCATCTAACATTTCTGGTTCATCATTTTACTGAGTTGAAATTAACCCTATACTCAGTCTCTGGCAGTAGTCTCATTACGAGTTCATCTCGACTCATTGGTCTTATCTTCCGGTAGGTTCTGAGATCATTGTCTTGCTTACTACTTCCTTATATAACTTTATCCAATCATGCTGTCACTCCCCAATGCCTTTACTTTCTAACTGATTCATTCCTAAAATGAACATTTCCCTGAATGAAACAACTTCATCAACCTCAATTTGGTTCTATAAATTACAGCCTACGACATCTGCCTTCTCATAGCGAATTATTACTGACAATATTCATACCAATTCATTTGTCAAATGATATGGCACTTACTGCCTCCTTCTTAACTATTCCTAGGGACTCTGCTCCTCGTCCTATATCGATGTCTTTGATAATCATACATCTCTCTAGCTCTTTCTTCGTTAATATGAAAGTCTCTAGGGATTCTCATCTATTCTCGTATAAGATCTCAAGTAATTCTTCCAATCCGTCTTATTTGCTGGTACTACATCCAGTAGTCCGGCTACGAATCCAACATGAATCTTCAGTTCTCTTGCTAATAGCTCAATTCTTTATGTTCACTTTTCTGAGCACCATACCTTAATCATCACAGTCTTTCTGGCTGCAGCCCTCATTCCTCAAGGGTAAGCTCCTTATCCTAAAAAGATTTTCCTTATCTGCTGGAACCTCTTCCGGGTCTCCACTAGGGTACTCCATCGAATTTACCCGCTGATCTTCAGCATATAAAGCATCATCGCGCTGCTGCTCGTATGCCTCAAGGTCTGTCGCCTTACTCGTCGATACGATATCGAGCTAAGTTATTATAATGATGCTTAAGAGTTCCCATAAGGGTTTTATATGTCATCACTACATTAAGTAGTCCGACTATGAACATGGCAAGAGTTCTTATTATCTTAGTGAATTTATTGTTTTAACATCGCCTCATCTCTGGGGTTTATAATGTACGCTCTGATACCATTTCTGTAACACCCCCAGATCCGGGGTCCGAGATCCGGTCGTTACGGTCTCCAATTCTGTCCACAATACTTGAACTTACCTCAACATAAAATAAATTACATCTTTATGACCCAACACAACAATATAAAACACACCCTTTATAGTCCTAGAGATGAAATCAGAGTAACAATCAAATTTTATTAATCACATTATGAGTTCTTACAATCCAAAAGAATTTCAATATAAATACATACTCTTTGCCATCCATTTACATAAGTCATACCAGCCCATAAACTTGGTACTGAAAGAGTGAATCTATCCTACCAATAGCTTCTTCTTTAGCTCTGGTAGTCTCATCGTCCTCATTAGCGTCGAGTGCGCCTTATGCGAGTCATCGGTCTAGCCGTTGTTGTGATATAATAATAAAGCAAGGGTGAGCAATAGCCCACCAACAATAATGTATAACTGAACGATAATATATAATGGTTCAAAAGTATCTTTCAAACCATATGCCATGCATTTACGGAAATGATGCCAGTATAACATGAACGATGAAGTTAGAAGGTAACTCAAAACGCATATATAGGTGGGAATATCTGCTATGTCAAAGATAAGCCAGATATCATCATTTATCATAAAAGAGGAACTTGTAGGGAAAATATTGCAATTCCAACTATGAATACTTTTCCAATACTGCCAACAATGATAATGTTGCAGAAAATAAAAGAATTTGAATGATGAACTTATGCTGGAGTATTCACCACGCCCACTGCCAATCTTACGATGATCAGTCACAGATTGTACAGCTCAATTTAGATTTACTACCGGTAGAAGGAAGAACTGACGGCTTTACTTATCTACCGCCCTACTAGCTCTCCCCGGCCAACGGTTGGGCCAAAGGGGATGGACCGGTGCTACTCGGCCTCTTACACGACTCCAAGTTCGAAAAGAAATTCATGACTCTGAACGCAAAGTTCGTTCCCCCTTTCCCCAAGTATAATACTTGTTGATAAGACTCCACAAAGTAGTCGTATCTAGTTGAAAAGGAAAATTCAACATCATATCTCCCAAGTTGCTGCTTGTTAGAGGATACCATCTTGTTCCAATAATCTCACCCCTCGAATGATGAGAAGGTTTACTCAAAGATTCAATTGATAAACAACAACCAAGTTGCGAGTGAAAAGAATAGTTTTACAAGATTTAGGACCGGAAAGTCAACAAAATAAATAACATTGCTCAAGTAGGTTCCCCTATAATATGGAAGTTTGAGAGAGCATTTAAATCCTTTTAAGATAGATTTAAATGAAAAAAAAATAAAGAGTTGGGAACCTTTCCTTGATAAAATAGTCGTAAAAAGACTCCGAAATATTTTACATAATATCTGGAGGTGAAAGATAATCTCCAAATAATATAAATTATTTTTAAAAGAATTTAAAAGAATTAAATAAATATTCCAAGAATATTTATTAACTCAATAATAATTACGGAATATTATTAACCCATAATATTGCTCGTAAGTAATCCTCGAATGAATATATAGAATTATCTACTAAATAAATCCCTCCTTAAATGAATATTCGGAATAATATTCATTACATAATTAAACTCCAATAAATATTTAAAATAATATTCAATAAATAAGTCAAACCTTAAATGAATATTTTAAAATAATATTCATTTAATAAATAAACTTCTAAATGATTATCCAAATAATATTCATTTAGTAATCAAAACTTTAAAGGAATATTCGAAATAATATCCCTTAAGTAAATATAACTTCCAGTAAATATTTTAAATTAATATTCATCTAGTACATAAAACCTTAAATGAACATTCGAAAGTAATATTCATTTAATAAATAAAATTCCCATGAATATCAAAGTAATTATTCATTAAATCATCAAACTCTAAGTGAATATTCAAAAAATAATATTCACCTAATATTTCTCGGCTGAGATAATACTCAAATAACATTCTTCGAAAGATTTCCAAGTAATTGATACTTTATGGAAATATGAATAATGTTTAATAATAACATTCCTCAAGATCAATAATAATCTGCTGTTGGAATCCCTCCGGGTTTCCACGACTATCTATATCTCAAAATACCGACTCCCGGTCTATATTTAAGAATGAATATCATATGCCCTTCGCTAAGGGTCTTATCAAAACAATCCGGCTTATAACTGATAATTTGTATCTAGTCTATAAGCCAATAGTAATTCAGGGAACATGTATCATAATATAATTTGACAATAGGCATGCATGCTATGGCATATGTAAAATGGCAATCACATATATATATTATCACAACAACAGGTTCAAAATTTTGAACACTTGCCTGGTAATCGGATGTGGGTGGAGATAGCGTGTCCTGGGTCTACTCGATGATCTAAAAACAATCAGAACATTCGAGATTAACCACTTAACACATTTTAAAAGTCTAGGTATAACTTCATTAAAATCGAAACACGTTTTCGAATTATCTCGTTATACACCTTTTAGTGTAACTCTTTTTATTACTGATACGATCCGACATTTGTTCGTTATTACGACATGTCATCATACCCACACTCGGTATATACTTAAGTCATATAAGTTCTAAAGTCGATCGATTACGAACCGAGATTATACCTCGAGTTTTATCGTTCATTTTCTAAGTGTTTTACCAAAGTTATAACCAAGCGGGTTCGTTCGCGTTTAACTTTGATTCAAACATTTTTATAAAATCGGGAAACAATCCGTTTGATATGTGCTTTTCTTTCGTACCTTCCTTATGACCCCTAGTATTTATTTACCAAGATTAGCCACTGAGTAACATGTTTTACGAGGGTTCAATTGAAGTTACGAACTTTTACTTACGGGTTCAAACCAATTTTAGTAATTGACCATAACTCCTAAACCGTAAGTCGGAATGTTTCGATTCCTACGCCAAAACGATCTATGGCTCGAGATCTACAAGGGCATGTCATTTACTCATCATGGCCAGAAAATCATCCTAACTGTTATGCACGGTTTTCTAGAGGTTAACGAAAATCGGGCATTACGACGGCTATATTCGGACGTTTCCAAATTGTTACAACAATCACCAAGCCACACCGGGCATACATACATCTTATATACATGATTCTCATCTGAAAAAGTCCAGAAATATCTTACTTCACCATCATATTCATTATATCTCTTAGAGCAATAAAGCTAATTACATAATCATGCCTATAATACACCATTTCATAACTAATCTCAAAATCATCCAATAATCATCAAAACTTAAACTAAGAGCTAGGGTTTCTTGAGATGATTACCTTCCTTGGAGTATGTACTAGCCTTACTAAGATTGATCCAGTCCTTCTATAGCCTTAACAAAGCTTGGATCAACCAAAGAAAACAAGAAATCAAAGATTAGTTCTTGGAAGTTACTATTCACCCTAAACTTGTAAAAATCATAGAAAATTGAAAAATAAGAATTTGGCTCTCAAATTTTTATCACATCTTGGGCTCTTCATAAGCTTTGTTTTGAGTCCTAGATCATCAGATATGAACCTTCCTATCTAGGGTTTTGAGCCCTCTTTTTCTGCTGGACAGAAACTGGGCAAGTTTGTTTCCCCAATTTTGAGCATGGATTTGACTAGGCTATACTACTTTGTTGGCCATGAAATTTTGAGCGAATATTACCCATGGAGTGGAGAGGCTGTGGTTAAAATTTGGCGATTTTATCATGGATAGAAATGGAGATATGAATTTTTCTTTCATAGTGGTTCTTGCTGGGCAGGTTTAAGAAAATGGAGAGAATGGAGTTGTCTTGCTTGATGTCTTTGAAAAATAATGCATAAAGTGATGTCTTGAATAATATCTCATCTTATGTTCACTTTATTAAAGTGATGATGCATGGAGTGATGTATTTGGCAAGACAAGTGTTGAGTTTTGGATGGTTACAAGCTAACTAAGTGGTTGGTTTTCTAAGTACTAGTTTCTTGCTAAGTATCCTAGTTACTTGAGTCACCACTTGGATGCTAGATATTTTCTAATAGCTTATGCCTGACTCTTGCTTCCTCTGCTTGTTTCTTTTGTCCGATTATTGCTTGTTTCGATTGATCGTTCATAGGAATATTTCACGGATTTCTAATTAGGGTTTACCGGGAATCTTCTTAATATTAATACTATCATTCTCCATCTTTCTTACTAACTTTCGAATTTATATTCCTTAAATCCCTTCGCTAAATTCTTAAGTCTATCAGTGTCCAGGGAACCCTCGGAGAAAATAAAAGTGCGGTTTTTCAGAATCCGACAGCTTTTACATACACTTATTTTCCCCCTGGATCACTAATACGAACTCGGAAATCCGTTCCGAATACTTCTATATAGTGTCGTCTCATAATATTCTCATTTCCACCAAAAACACTATTCATTCTTTTTTCTTTACTCATCCTCTTAGGGTTGTACAATTGTCCCTGATCTCTTCGATCGTTCCTTAACCTTTTTACGGACCCACTGGACCAATAACAGATATCGATTTGGACGACATAAGACCAATCTTCTCCTTTAGAATTATCAAATCTCAATTCCCTAGGAGATAGATAATTCTTATCTAAAAGTGTCAACCAATAGTATTCTTCATGGCATATAAACATTTGAATCCAAATCTATTCCTTTCATTCATTATCTCAATCGTTACATCGTAGTCCTAATCATTATTCACCAATACCTCAGTACATAATAAAAAGTTTTAATTATATCCAAAATTTGGGGTTCTTACATTAATGAATATGTTAGCAAAAATTACCTTATCCCTTCAACTTCCACCAAAACAAAGTGGCAAAGATGGGATCTGGGATGGCTGCTAACAATGGAGTGGTTTGGACTTCACTTTTTATTTTCCTGTTGATTAGATTAGTAGATAGAGAGAACAAAAAGATTTAATATTTGCATGTAATCTCATTCTTATTATTAATGAAGAATCCTATTTCTCTAATCTTATTCAATGTGTTCTGCAATTTTTATGTTTATGAACTGTTCTTCAAAGAATTAAATCAAAGAAGTGAAAATGAAAACTAATTAAAGTAATCATGTAAGTAACAAATTCATCAACAATAACCATAGTTAAATCAGGAACAGAAAAATTAGGGATTACTTGAAGTATACAAATTGTACTGATAACCAAACCATTGCATCAGGATCTGATGTTTGACTAACATCAGGATTGACTTTTCGTCAGTATTCGACATGCATCAGGATCTGACACTCATCAGTATTTGGTCTCCCCTTGTTCTCAGAAACTTTCATAGTTTACCATTCCCAATTCATTCACCAATTTTGTAAAAGTAGCTTCAGGTAGTGGCTTGGTGAATATATCAGCTAGCTGTCGATCAGTAGGAACAAAGTGGAGTTCGATTGTCCCTTCCAGTACTTGTTCTTTTATGAAATGATATCTGATACTGATATGCTTAGTAAGAGAATGCTGAACTGGATTTCCTGTCAAAGCAATAGCACTTTGATTATCACAATAAATAGGTATTTTTGAATATGACAAACCATAGTCCATTAGCTGATTCCTCATCCACATGATCTGAGCACAACAGCTTCTTGCAGCTATGTACTCAGCTTCTGCAGTTGAAGTGGATATAGACTTTTGCTTTTTACTATACCAAGAAACTAGTCTTCCTCCAAGAAACTGACAACTGCCTGAAGTACTTTTCCTTTCTATTTTGCATCCTGCAAAATCATCATCTGAGTAACCACATAGATTAAAGTCAGACTCTCTAGCATACCAAAGGCCAAGTGATGGAGTGCCTTTCAAGTATCTGAAAATCCTTTTAACAACAATGAGATGTGGTTTTCTGGGGTTTGTCTGAAATCTTGCACATAGACAGGTTGCATACATGATATCTGGTCTGCTAGCTGTTAGATAAAAAAGTGAGCCAATCATACCTCTTTAGTTAGTTACATCTACCTCAATACCTTGATCAGGATCAAGCTTTATAGCTGTAGCTATGGGAGTTGTAGCAGTAGCACTGTCTTGCATATTAAACTCCTTCAATAGATTCTTTGTGTACTTTGACTGATTGATAAAAATTCCATCATCAGTCTGTTTAACTTGCAGACCTAAGAAATAGCTCATTTCTCCCATCATGCTCATTTGATATCTAGACTGCATTAGCTTTGAAAACTTCTCACACAATTTGGGGTTAGTTGACCCAAAAATGATATCATCAACATAAATCTGAACTAACAGCAAGTCCTTCCCATGATTCAAGTAAAACAAGGTTTTATCAATTGTACCTCTTTTGAAACCACTTTCCAGTAAGAATTGAGCCAGCATTTTATACCAGGTTCTTGGAGCTTGCTTTAGTCCATAAAGTGTTTTATCCAATTTATAGACATGATCTGGATATTTAGGATCAATGAAACCAGGAGGTTGTTCAACATATACCTCCTCTTCCAATTCTCCATTCAGAAAAGCACTTTTAACATCCATCTGGAAAACTTTGAAATGCTTATGAGCTGCATATGCCAGAAAAATTCTGATGGCTTCTGGCCTTGCAACAGGAGCAAAAGTCTCATCATAGTCTATTCCTTCTTGTTGAGAGTACCCCTTTGCAACTAGTCTTGCTTTATTCCTCACAATAGTGCCATCTGAATCTGTCTTGTTTCTGAACACCCACTTTGTACCAACAATTGATCTACCTTTTGGTCTTGGTACTAGTTTCCAGACTTCATTTCTTTCAAATTCATTCAGTTCTTCTTGCATTGCTGTAACCCAATCAGCATCCTTGAGTGCATCTTCAACTTTCTTAGGCTCCTCCTTTGACAGAAAATTATTATAGAGGCATTTATTTTGTGTTGCACTTCTGGTATTAACACCTACATCTGGATTCCCAATAATTAAATCAAGAGTATGGCTTTTGGTCCATTTCCTTGCTGATGGTAAATCATTTCTTGAGTTGGATGCTCCCCCTTGATTGGTGTTATCTTCAAAAGAACTAGAATTATTAGAAGCTCCCCCTGAGATAGTGCTATCTCCTCCTGAAGTGCTGTCAGGATTATCACTTGAATCTGTTTCTGATGATTCTCCTCCTGATGTTTGAGTTGTATCAGTACTGATGGTATTTTGTTGTTGCTCCCCCTTAACATTTGCATTATTTGAATCATCATTAGTAACTGGTGTTTCATCAGGCATTGGTCGATCATCAGGATCTGATGGAGTATCAGTATCTGACATTACTTCATCAGAATTCTTGGTAGATTCATTTGCAAAGATCAAACTATCATCTGAGTCTTCAGTAATTCCTGTTATCTACTTATCATCAAAAGAAACATTGATAGACTCCATGACTGTCCTTGTTCTTAGGTTATATACTTTAAAGGCTCTTGAAGTTGGATAACCAATAAAAATGCCCTCATCAACTTTAGTTTCAAATTTTCCTAGCTGTTCAGGATGAGGTCTAAGAACAAAGCACTTGCAGCCAAACACATGCAAATGTTTCAGACTTGGCTTCTTCTCTTTAATCATTTGATAAGGAGTGACACCATGTCTGTTGATTAGAGTAATGTTTTGAGTGTAGCATGCTGTGTTGACTGCTTCTGCCCAGAAATATGTAGGTAGTTTAGCTTCCTCCAACATTGTTCTGCCAGCTTCAATAAGAGTTCTGTTCTTCCTTTCAACTACTCCATTTTGTTGGGGTGTTCTAGGAGCAAAGAATTGTTGAACTATTCCTTTGTATTTGCAGAACTGTTCCATTACTGAATTCCTGAATTCAGTTCCATTATCACTTCTTAGAATCTTGACTTCGTACTTTGTGCCAGTTTCAATGAGTCTTACATGGTCCAAAAGCATCTCTGCAGTTTCATATTTTCTATGCAGAAAATACACCCAGGTAAATCTAGTATATTCATCAACAATGACTAGAGTATACCTTTTCTTAATGATGGACATAATGTTGACTGGTCCAAACAAGTCAAGATGTAGCATATGATACGGTTCATCAATCGAGGATTCAGATTTACTCTTGAATGATGTCTTTCTCTGTTTAACCTTCTGACAAGCATCACAGAGTCCATCAGGAGTATACAACGCCTTTGGTAATCCTCTCACCAAATCTTTCTTAACCAACTCATTGATGTTGTTGAAGTTGAGATGAGAAAGCTTCTTGTGCCAATTCCAACTTTCATCTACTGTTGCTTTACTGATGAGACATGTTGAGGGACCATCAGTATTGGTGTAGACATTGGCTTCATAAATGTTACCACGTCTTTGACCAGTCAAGACACTCCTTCCAGATGTTTTACTGATCACTTCAAAGTGAGTATCATTGAAGTTGACATGATAACCTCTGTCTGTGATTTGACTAACACTAAGCAGATTGTGTTTGAGTCCTTTCACCAGAGCTACTTTTTCAATGATGACATTTCCAATGATTATATTGCCATATCCCAAAGTTTGTCCAATGTTGCCAACTCCATAAGACACTGTTGGGCCAGCTTTCTCCTCAAATTCTGATAGCAAGGTTTTGTTTCCAGTCATGTGCACAGAGCATCCACTATCCATGACTAACACATTTTTCTTTTTACCCTGCAATCAGAAACAGAAAGAGCTCAGTTAGAATTTTTAAGAACCCACACTTGTTGGGTTCTTTTTGCATGCAATTTAACACTATTAGCAGAAGAAGTCTTTTTAACAAAAGCAGTTCTGTCAGATTTAAATCCATCAGAATTTGCTTTGTCATTATCAGAATTAACAGATGCATGCTTAGTATTCAGACTCTTTGTTCTACTAGAATTTGCACTTTTATTAAATTTTGGCAAGGGATCATAATAATTGTAGTACAAACTATGGTATTCTTCACATGTATAGATAGAATTCCATTTACTACCACAGTGAAAACAAGGATTCTGTGGTTTATAAAATACTGATCTATTCCAAATGTCAGACTTAGGAACTACAGTAGCCTTTTTTTACTCCTCCTGCAATCAATAACAATATGATTAGAATTACCACAATTAAAGCATGTTTTCCTTGGTGCATTTGGAATATACTTATAATTATTCTCTTTGTTTATTCCAATTTTACCATTCTTGTTCCTCTTAGCAGTAGTGGTTTTCTATCTATCTGTCGCTTCACATATTCTGTCTCTGAGTTGTTTCTTAGATAAAAGACCTATATTTTTGACAGATTCAGACTTAGAATTTTATGTAGAAGTAGATCCCTTTTCTAAAGTAGAGTTGGGATTTTCTGGATACACATACTTAACAGGTTTTAATTTGGTCTTTGTTCTGTCTATTACATGTCTATAGGTTTTTGGATTTGTTGACTCATTCACAACAACTCTTCCTGATTTTGTTGTTTCAGTAGTAACAACTTTACCTTTATTCTTCTTTTTGTCCTCTGGTTTATAACCTAGACCCTCTTTCCAGTTCTTATCTTTGATAAGATCGTGTGTTTTCTTTCCAGAGTGTGTCCAGGTTCTGAGTTTCTCATTAACTTCATTAAGTTCCTTTTCAAGTGCAGTACATTTAAACTCCATTTCTAGCTTCATTTGCTTAGCCTTATCATATTCATTTTGTACTTCTTCCATGAAGAGTAACTCAGCTTCTAGATGATCATTTCTTTTAGTCAATTCTGACATCTCAGATATTATTCTAGCATTTTCAAGAGATTGACTTTTAAAGCTAATATGCAGAGACTTTAAGAAAGATCTTAACTCAGAAACATTATCAGTATCAAAATCAAAAACAACTTCAGGTACCTTATTTTCAGGAGCAGCAATCTCATCCACATTTGCCATTAATGCATAGTTCACCTTTTCCTCTTCAGAGTCTAAGGAAGAGTCCATCCAATCCTTGCTTGATGAGATAAGAGCTTTCGTCTTAGCCTTTTTGCATTCAGTTGCAAAATGACCCATTTCGTCACAGTTGTAGCATTTGACTTTTGACTTGTTAAACTTGCTGCTTTTGCTCTCATTCTTCTTGTACCTGTTATTGTCAGTATTGACAGGTTTCTTCTGAAAGTTGCCTTGTCTTCTAGCCTTTCTGAACTTCATCTTCTTGAAACCTTTGACTATCATAGCAACCATTTCCATCATATCAGAATCAGTAGAGTCATCATCAGTATCAGTATCAGGATTGG
This sequence comes from Saposhnikovia divaricata, assembly GCA_036435485.1. Classification (NCBI taxonomy): domain Eukaryota; kingdom Viridiplantae; phylum Streptophyta; class Magnoliopsida; order Apiales; family Apiaceae; genus Saposhnikovia; species Saposhnikovia divaricata. The sequence continues at coordinate 136,912,735 of CM071598.1, forward strand.
CATCAGGATCTGATGATGAGTCATCAGTATTGGACTCAGCTACTCTACTTCTTGAAACCTCCACACTTTTTCCTTTTGATTTTGATTCAGCATTCAAAGCAACAGCCTTTGATTTGTTGGTCTTCTTATTCTTCCTTTGTTGAACCTCAAGATCATGGGTTCTTAGCATCCCATAGACTTCATCAAGAGACACAGCATTAAGATCATACTAATGCCTAATGATAGAGGTTTGAGTATCCCACTCCTCAGGCAAAGCTCTAAGAAACTTGGTGTTCGAGTCTTCTGGTTCATACTCTTTACCCACCAGAGATAGATTATTCAATAATGTCAGAAATCTATCATACAGATCAGTGAGGCTCTCATCAGATTTTGCATCAAACTGCTCATACTCTTGAATCAACAGAGCCTTTTGTTTCTTTTGATAGATTCCGTACCCTGGCATTGAGTCTCCAAAGTTTCCCAGATCACCTTAGCAGTTTTACATGCTATCACTCTATTTGACATGACAGCATCAAGGATATTATGAAGAATGTTCTTCACCTTTGCATCTCTGAGCACTTCAGCCTTTTCCTCAGGAGTCCATTCAGCCTTCGTCTTCTGAACATAGTGCTCAGTTATAGTATCTGTTCTAGCAACCAGTCTCTTAGGAATATATGGACCATCATATATTTGATCGAGATAGTTAGGATTAGTTGCCTCCAGATACATCAACATTTTTACCCTCCATGTGGGGTATTCAGCCTTTTTAAGAGCAGGGATTTTAATACTTTCATAGTTGCTTGTCGACATCTTAAGTTCGTTTCTGATTGTAATTAATCAGTTTGCTCTGATACCAATTGTTGCCCAGTAATTAACTATTGTAAAAGGGGGGTTGAATACAATTGTTTAAGATTTTCGACTTAAACAGAAATAATAACACAAGTATGAATAAATAACAGCTTTATTAATTCTGATATAAAACTGTTACAAACTCTCTCAAGAAATTCTTATGTTCTTGAGAGCTGCTAGGTTACAAGATAACTCGTGTAAGCGATTACTATTAAGTAAAACCTAAACTATGTTTATATACAGTACACAGCTACACTATCAATTACAAGATATATCAAATCAATTACATACGTCTCTTAGTATATATCTTGAATGAAAGCTACGTTCCTATAAATCAGGAACCGACATGTCAATCTTCCTAGATTCCTGGACTGATGTATATATTCGTGTAATCCTGATCAGCTTACAATCCTGATGATAACCCAATACTGACGGTGCAATACTGATGACATCAGCATCAGTATCTGATCAGTAGCCCAGACCCTGATCATCACTTGAATCAATTTCTAACATAATAGTGACAAGAAGACTAGTCCTAAGAAAGTTGATAAGCATGCTATTTTTGATAAATCTGTTTCTAAGTCAAGTGGACCCAAACTTGTTTGGGTACCAAAGAAGAAGTAATACCTTTATGCTTGCAGGGCAAAGAAAGTGAAAAGAAGGTCATATGGATTTTGGACAGTGGATGCTCAAATCACATGACTGGTGATATGGCCATGCTACCACAATATGAGGAGAAGGTTGGCCCAATGGTTGCTTTTGGAGATGACAGCATGGGTAACACATTGGGATATGGCAAGTTGAAAGTTGGTAATGTCATCATTGAAGATGTAGCACTAGTCAAGGGTCTCAAGCATAATCTGCTAAGTGTTGGTCAGTTTAATGATAGAGGATTCAAGGTAAATTTTAACAAAGATGAATGTTTGATCATCCACAAGAAGACTAGTGATTTTGCTCTATCTGGAGTAAGAAAAGGAAGCCTGTTTGTAGCCAATATGGACTCTGCAAACAAGGACAAAGTTTGTTGCTTCTACTCAAAAGCATCAAATGAAGATTGTTGGTTATGGCACAAGAAGTTATCACACCTGAACTTCAAGGCCATTAATTCTCTAGTCAAAAGAGAGTTAGTGAGAGGCATGCCCACACTTGAATTCTGTCAAGAAGGAGTGTGTGAGGCTTGCCAAAAAGGAAAGATAAAAAGGTCAAGCCACAAGTCAAAGACAGTGACATCAATCACCAAGCCCCTGCAATTAATTCATATGGATGTGTTTGGGCCTATCAATATTATGTCACTCTCAAGGAAGAAGTATGCCCTAGTAATGGTTGATGACTACACAAGGTATACATGGGTGGAATTTCTAGCATCAAAGGATGAGGCTCCACAAGTAATCATTGAGCACATAAAGAAAGTTGATAAGGAAGCAAAAGCCAACAATGCAAGTGTGATTGCATTGAGAAGTGATAATGGAACAGAGTTCAGAAATGCCTTACTTGAAGCATTGCAAAAAGAATGACATTTCTCAACAATTCTCAGCTCCAAGGACTCCACAGCTAAACGGAGTAGTTGAGAGAAAGAATAGAACTCTAATTGAGGCTGCTAGAACAATGTTGCTTGATGCAAAGATGCCTACAAGTTTTTGGGCTGAGGCTGTGAGCACTGCATGCGATATCCAGAACAGAACCCTCATCAACAAAAACACTGGAAAGACACCTTACAATTTGATGACTGGAAAGAAGTCTACTCTAAAGTATGTTCATACTTTTGGAAGCAAATGCTTTGTGTTGAAAGACAATTCAGAATATGTTGGGAAGTTTGATGCAAAGGCATTTGAAGGAATTTTTCTTGGCTATTCTATAGAGAGAATTGCATACAAAGTTTATGTCATCAGTCAAAAGAAAGTTATGGAAAGCACAGATGTGACATTTGGTGATAGCAAACTACCTGGATTAGAAGAAGCCAATGATGAAGATAGAGATCCATTAAAGTTTGAAAATCTAGATGATTCTGATGAAGAGATTGAAACTGAAGTTGAAACTCTAGTTCGACAAACTCAAGTGAATGATGAAGCAAGAGAAGAATCTGATCCAATCAACATTGAAGAGACTAGCATCCAAGACACACCTGTGAATAGTAATAACTTCACAGGGGAGGAAATGAAAATGATCATGACTTGGATGATGAAACAACATCAAGGATGAGAAATCAAACTGAGCACTCAAGGAAATGGGATAGGTCACACACTGCAGAGCAAATTATTGGAGATCCAAATGCAGGAGTGAGAACTAGGAGAGCAACTCAAAATGAGTGCCTCTATGGTTGCTTTCTATCTTAGAATGAGCCTAAGAAACTTGATGATGCACTGTTGGATCCAGATTGGATTATTGCTATGCAAGAGGAGCTGAATCAATTTGAAAGAAACAAAGTATGGGAACTTGTGCCTGCACTAAAGAACAGAACCATTGTTGGAACAAAATGGGTTCTGAAGAATAAGATGGATGAAGATGGTGTAATAGTAGGAAACAAAGCAAGGTTGGTTGGAAATGGATACTCTCAACAGGAAGGCATGGATTATGATGAGACATTTGCTCCTGTTGCTATATTGGAAGCCATCAGAATCTTCTTGGCATTTGCTGCTCACTCAAACTTTAAAGTTTATCAAACGGATGTCAAGAGTGTTTCTGAATGGAGAGTTGGAAGAAGAAGTTTATGTGCAACAACCACCTGGCTTTGAGGATCCACATTTCCCAAAATTTGTCTACAGATTGCTTAAGGCATTGTATGGACTTAAGCAGGCTCCAAGGGCATGGTATGACACTTTATCACAATTTCTTCTTGAAAATCAATTCACTAGAGGCACATTGGACAAGACACTATTTTACAAGAAGCATGGTAATGATATTATCTTAGTTCAAATCTATGTGGATGATATCATATTTGGCTCTACAAATGAGAAGTTGTGTGAGAAATTCTCTAAGCTCATGCAGAGCAGATATGAGATGAGCATGATGGGAGAGTTGACATTCTTTCTTGGGTAAAAACTTAGTTAGAGGAAGGATGGTATCTTTATCAGTCAAACCAAGTACATCAAGGACCTATTGAAGAATTTTGACTTAGAAGACTGCTCACCTGCAAAGACTCCCATGCCCACTGCCACCAAATTTGATGAAGATGCTAAAGGCAAGAAAGTAGATATCTCAGTCTACAGAGGCATGGTTGGCTCTCTACTCTATCTTACTGCAAGTAGGCCAGACATCATGTTTGCTACATGCTTGTGTGCAAGGTTTCAATCAAATCCAAAAGAGTCACATTTGATTGCTATAAAGAGGATCTTTAGATATCTGAAGGGCACTCCAAACTTGGGTTTATGGTATCCTAAGGACACAGGGTTCAGTCTGGTTGGTTATTCTGATGCTGATTATGCTGGATGCAGAGTGGATAGGAAAAGCACCTCAGGTAGCTGCCAGTTTCTTGGACAAAGGTTAGTCTCTTGGTACAGCAAGAAACAACAATCTGTGTCAACTTCCACAGCTGAGGCTGAATACAAAGCTGTTGGAAGTTGCTGTGCTCAAGTGCTTTGGATTAGAAATCAACTTAGAGATTATGGACTTGTGTTGGAAAGAATTCCAATCATGTGTGCCAACACAAGTGCAATCTCTATAGTTGCCAATCCTGTCAATCATTCTAGGACAAAGCACATTGACATCAGATATCATTTCATTAGGGAGCATGCAACTAATGGAACCATTGAGTTGCATTATGTCCCTACAGATAAACAGTTAGCTGATATATTCACTAAGCCATTGGATGAAGCCACCTTCACAAGGTTGGTTAGTGAGATTGGAATGCTGAATTCTTCAGAATCTGGCTAAGTGAAAATATCAACTAGATTGTTGCAGCAGTAAACACTTACTTTATCTAAATTCTCAATATTTTTGAAGTAAGTGTTGGCTGAAATATGATTTATAAATATTTCAAATCTGTTGCATATGTTGAAAATCATATTATGTCAACATGAAATTTCTATGAAATTTTGAGAAAATCACTATTTAATTTGTTAGAATATTCTTCATAGAATATGTCTGGTGAATTTTAAAAGATAGTGAAAATTAAATTTTTATAAGTGAAAAGAATATTTCGATAAGTCAGACTTCTCTAATGATTCACTGCTCGACTTCTCTAACAAGTCTCTTTGGAACACTCTCGAGTTCTCGAATAGAGCCTCTGAGAGATATCGAATATAGGTATTCTTGACTTCTCGAACATGGTAACTGAGTTCTCGAATACTGTATTTGAGTTCTCGAATCGTTTGAAAAGGCTGAATTCTCGCTGAATTTCAACCGATTTTGGATTTTTGTCTAAAAACTTTAATTCACTCATAAAAATATATTTTATTTAATTTAGAATTATTTCTAAGTTAGATAACTGCCAGCTGTGAGTTACACCCTGCTTGAGTTGTCGAATAAGCCTTTCTTGACTTATCGAATAGTTGATTTCTACTTCTCGAATGCCTGACTTGTCGATACAAAACATACATCTAATTGACAATTCAAGTACTTCATACTTATACAATTCTACATCTATTCGTTTCATTTCATTCGATTTCTCAAGCATCTAAAGTTCCAAAACCTCTGAAAACCCTAACTTCAAAAGATAAATTTCTTCTTCGAACTTCATTCTCTGCTCTCTTTTCTCTGTATCCATGGCAACTGTGAAATTCAACACCAACTTCATCGCTCTCTCAAGTGATGTCGAAGCTCCAAATCCTAACTACAAGTGCTTTGTAAAATGGATGTCTGAATCATATATCAAAGGAGCACTTACGGCCAACCCAACTTTGTATCTAGACATTCTAGAACAGTTTTGGAACAATGCAATTACTGAAACCGTGGCTCTTGAAGATGGCAGTCTGGGCTATGTCATAAACTGCAAAGTTCTGGGTAAAGAGTTTAACATCACCTCTGAGGACATGAGTAAAGCCTTGGGTCTTCACCAGAATGAATACAACAAACTAGTAACAGATGACCAACTGGTGGAATTCTTTGACCTAATAAAGTACTCAAACACCATCAAAGTTGGAACCTTGGAAAGTGTGCATCTGAGGAAAGAGTGGAGCTATGTGTTTGCCACACTCCTGCACATATTCAGTGGAAGGAAATCCATTTATGACCAACTGAGTGCACCTGTTCAACAGATAGGGTACTCCTTGGCCTTTGACAGAAGGATAGATGTTGGAAAGCTCATAATGCAGGAGCTCGATGGAAAACTTGGTAAGAATACAACCAAGAGAGGTAATGATATCTTCTTTCCCAGATTCATTCAGTCTGTACTTAATTATGTAGATAAGAATTTGGCTGATTTACCTGGTTTAGATAAAACTAGAATAGGCTACCCTAAATCCATGACCAAACTTATTTTTGGTAATTTGGATACTAGGAGTGATGTGGATGTTAGGCTTGTAATAACCCCTCATATGCAGAGGTTATTTGAGTCTTACCCCCACAACATGCCAACATTTGCCTCTAAATCTGAGTTAGCCAGGCCCAAGCAAGTAGAACAAAATGCTAACCTAGGGCCTGCTAACCAACCCCCTCAACCAAAAACTGTACCAAACACAGAGCCACCTGCATCATCCTCTCAACAGGGTGGTGTTAGTAAAAAGGAGAAAAAGAAGAGAAAATAGATTGTTTCTGAACCATTGAATATCTTAACTGAAGCAGCATTGGCTGTAGAATTAGGTTTAGAAAGTGAGGAACCTGAGTCACCCTTACTAAGGCCAAACAAGAAGAAATCTAAAACAACCTCTTCAGTCACACAAATGGCTGAAGTTGTAAAATTAGGGGCAAACAGCTCACTAGATGTACCCTCTCAACATGGTGCATCTAAAGAATCAAGCATCCTCCCCACTGCACTATCTTGTAATGAGTCAACACCTGGGAGTGATAAGGCTGGCACAACACTGAGTGGAGAGCACATCACACTTGAAACTCCCTCTATTTCTCAGGGGGAGTTGCCAAAATCCAATCTATAAGACGCTCTTCTTTCAGAATCTTACAATGATATTTCTTTGGAGCCTGCAACTCAAGTAATTGAGGAGCAAGGCATTGATCACCAAGAATTATCTTCTCTTGGTGAGCCAATGGACTTAAGTGACTTAGTGCATGACACTTTGCTCACCACCCAGAAACCACATTTAGATGGTGAGGGAATGCAAGCTGGGGCATATCCTAATGACACCATCAGAAACACAGAGGATTCACTAGTTTTCACTAGAGACTCTGTGCTTGTGTCAACTACTGTTGTAACTCATCCCACACCTGTGGAGACAGCACTAGTAGAGTCAATCCATCCGGTTATAGAAGTTGCATCTGTAACTGAGGAGTCTAGCTTACCTAGCTCTAGCTCTGACTTCATAAATCAATGGCTGAAGCCTGTGCAACATGACAGTTCTTCAGGATCAGGATCTGCCCCACCACAATTGACGGTTGAAGCACTTCAAAGCTTAGTTGTGGATCAGATTCCTGAGTTTGTAAAAATTGCTCAACACCTTGTCACTTCCAACTTGCCCAATCCACAGTATGAAGCCATCTTGCTCTGTCATAAAGAAGATGTGGAGAGTCAAAAGCAGAAAATAGCAGATGAGGCTGAAAGAGATGGTAATGTGGATGCTTGGCTGCAAGGTTCTTATGACATTGCTCTCTCAGATGGTCTTTAATTTCTTAGAGAAGAGTACATCACCTCACTAAGGTCAGATGCCAAATCCCTAACCCCTAGTGATGTGTATGAAGCAATGAATGAAACCTACAAGGAAATCTTGAAAGCTGCACACTATCTTGGCAAGGGCCTAAAGACATAAATCAATGAAGTGTGTTCAGCCACAATCCATCAAGTTAATGACATCAAGAGGGATTTTGCTACAAAGTTTCCTACTCTAGGCCCTATTCTCAGAGACATTCAAGAATGCAAATCTACCTGCACCAAGATGGACAGTGGCTTGGCATTGGTTCAAGGGGCTGTGAAGAATATGGCACTTTAAATGGAGAAACTATCTGGTCAGATAGCTGATGTCAATGCCATGCTAATGACTCTTTTTGCAAATCAATATGGAGATAAGCTGGTGATTGAAGTCCCTGTTCATGAAATGACCAAATTTGAGGTACTAAGGCTCAAGGAACAATCCCTATCTGGCTTTAAATCTACTGAGTTATTCAATAAAGTGGATGCTCTGGAAAAAGAAGTGACCTCACTCAAGCAATCCCATGCTCATCTTACAGACACAGTTACAACACTTACTGAACAGTTGAACACTCAGGCCACCACAACAGCTGATGTTCTTCTACGTCAATAACTGATGCTGTCTGCTATGATGAAGCATATGGGGCTCCCTATACCTGATGAATCTGTTAATCCCACCTCTTCCAACCCAAGGGTCTCTACCAAAGCCTCTGTTCCTGACAACAAGCCTAAGGGGGAGAAGAGGAACTTAAGGACACCAAAGCCTAAGGGGGAGCAGCAGACTAAGGGAGAGAAGCCTAAGGAGAAGGGCATAACCATAAATGAGGGTGGTCAATCAAGAAGAACCTCCAAATCTGAACTTCATGTTCCAGGCAAAGGGAAAGCCAAGGTTGATGAACCTCCATCCTCTCTGCCAATGGTTACTCTAACAACTGTGCATGTCACTACTCCAGGTGGCGAAAAGCAATCTATCACCACCACAGTGGTTGCAGGGAGTATGCCATCTGACAAGCTTCAAATCTCCAAGACTGAAAGTGCCAAGCCTGTAGAAGTGAAGTTGATTACTGAGGCCAAGCTGCAAGAAATTGCTAACTCAAATGTCTATCATGATGAAGCATTCTTGGAGTTTCTGAAAGCCCTAAAGGAACAGGCTGGTGACACTCTACTCTATCTGAGGAGTTTGAATGATCAGATTAAATACTTCACTATAATGCCCAAGAAAGTCAACAACTTATGGTTCAAGGAGATACTTATGATTTCAAAGTCCAAGATATGGCATCTAACCTACAAAACACTACAAGCTTTAAAGTTCACAGAGGTGGATGCTCTAATCAAGCTAATTGAGAAGAGAGATGTCAATGAGAATAACAAGAGTCTATACAATGACTTAAGGAATGAGCAATAGGCCAGACTGCCTGAAGTGTGCACTAATCCATCAACCATCCTTTATCAGTCTGGTACTAAAATTCAATATGTCAAGCAGTTAGTCATTCTTAGTGATCTCACTCTTCAGAATCACAGACTTGTCATTACTATTATTGAGCAACTGCAAAAGAAGGATGGGATAAGAACTGCTGAAGAAATAGAGGTACTGCATATTCTCAGAACATTCATTACAACTGGTGCAATTCCAGAAATAGCCAAGCCCAGGAGAAATAATGATGATAAAGATGAGGACATAAGGGTGATGAGGACAAGAAGAAGAGAGATAGTAAGGATAAGAAAGGAGATGTTAACCAAGGCAAAGTCTAGAGAGGAAAACTGAAAAACAGCAAGCCTTAGGCATTGCTAACTGTAATCACACCATAACACAAGACTCTAAGTCTAGGGTGAATACAGTTAGTAGTGACCTATAAAAATCTATAATTATGGCTTCTGCAACTATTTTGCCACCTCAAAAAGAGAAGGATATTCAATTTAAGAAACCATCTATATGTTTCAAAAAGCAAACTACTAATGGTGTACTACAATGGTCTACCAACAAAGGTCACAAGTTTCTACCAAGTAACCAAGTGAAAAAGATCAAATTCAAACAAGCTGCAAGAGGAGTAAAGCCATCTAAATCAAGGGCCCTAACTATCATTCTAGGATTAAAACTCTAACCACTAGATGAAGACTTTGATGAAGACCAACTACATTTCCTTTGGGCTCAAAGAATCTATCATGTTGCCATTTTTGATGACTACCTTGAAATTAAATATACTGATGGAAGACAGAAGAAATTCAGGCAAGGGACATGTCAGCATTGGGGCAAGCTAGATGATATAGAAAGGATTATTGCTATGTTGGATTCTAAAGATAGAGTGGAAAGAGTATGGAAGCTGGAGTTGATTGACTTTGTCAAGATGAAGAGAGATCACCAGGCAGAACAGAAAAAGAAAAGTGAGGAGCTGTTAAAGAAAAGAGAGGAGGAGTTTGTTGCTATGGAAGCTAAGGCTAATGAGTTAAGAGCCATGGGTCTGTGTATAGTCAAGTATAATCGTTACATTATTGAATACAAGAAATATGGAAGAACTGTGAAGATTAGAATGGACTACATCAGTTCCTACTCTGAGAAACAGCTGAATGAATTTCTTAAAGATCTATCAGGCTCTCCTCTAATTGAGGAAATCACTGCTATAGAAGACATTGTTCTTGCTATGGAAGAAAATGCAAAGAAGAAAGCTAAAGAAGCTGAAGAAAATAAGAAAAATGAGAATCTGCAAGCAAAAGCTCAAGAGATAAATCCAAAAGGATATGGCTAGTAATTCTTCATAACTTGTAACGATGCCTCTTTGTATTTTCAATCAAATTACATACCTGTACTTTTCAAGTTTTATCTTTATGTATGTTAGGCTTGTTATCAGACATGAAATATTTGTGACTAAGGGTCTTACTCACAATTTGGGGGAGATTGTTAGTCACAGAGGCATGCTTGTATACATCTAATAACAAGCCTAATTGTCTGTAATGCTTTGCATTACCTACATGACATCTAACTAAGGGAACCTCTAGTTGTAGAGTTTCTACTTGTTGTTGTACTTATAACAGGCATCAAATTCTACCTCTGTAACTGTAATTAAAGTCAGAGAATAATGCTTGAAAGAAGTTCCAAGGATCTTGCCTCAAGCTTGAAGACCAAGACTGTCAAATAAACACAGTTGGAATTTGGAGAATGAAGATTTGCCTAAGTACCAATTCGAGAAGTGTTTTGATCTTTTCGAGAAGTCTAGCATTCGACAAGTCAAGGATTCGATATCTACAAGGACACTGTTCGATATCTCTGGAAGTCAACTAGTCAAAGCCTCATTCGACAACTCAGAGATTCGACATGTCTAATACTCTATTCGAGAACTCAAGAAGTCAACAAGTCAAAGCATCATTCGAGTTCTCTAAGAGTCAATAAGTCAAAGCTACATTCGATATCTCAAGGACTAAAGAAGCTATTCGACATCTCAAGGACTCCATAAACTAAAACCTCTATTCGACAAGTCAAGGATTCCTGAAGAAAAGACTAATTCGAGAAGTGATTCAATATGTCAATTATACAGTATTCGAGAACTCAGAGTTATCTATCAAGTCAATTCTAGTTCTCGAATCAACCACTTAGTTACTTCTCGAATGCAGTCTTGGAGACAAAATACTGGAGAATTGTACAAGTCAGAAACCTGCAGCAAGCCAAAACACTTTCAGGACCACAGTACTGTAAAGTAATTTTGGAAAGACTACAAGAAGCTTAGAGAGATGTCTCAGGAGACAAGCTGCTAAAGAAGTGGATCTGAACAGAGTTAAAGAAAGTCAAATCTCAAGCCATTTGGATATTACTCAAAAAGGGATAGACATATTAGAAAGTAATTTTGTATGTCACCATGTTTGTAGTAAGTAGCTGTACTCATGTTCTATAAGAGTACAACCTCACTTCTCTAGTAGTTAAGCTTTTTAAGAACATTTAGACATACATTTTTCTTTGAGAAAAGTGAAGCTGAGAATACTAACAATTGTATTCATAGTTTGTAGCAAATCTTTATCTAATACATTTTTAGATTAAAGTGAGTGATCATGTTCTTGTGTTTATATTCCGCACTTACATAATCTGTTAAACACAAACACACACTTTGTTACACAACCAGATTCAAACCCTTCAAACAACCTTCACCTAAAACACTTATCAGAAGAAGAGTTTGAGAATCCATTCACCCCCCTCTGTATTCTCTTCGGTATATTCAATACTCAACTTATTTGTCAGCTTCGATTCCTTGATTCATTTTCTGCCTTGTGGTATTTGTTATAATCATCTTTAGACATGTATGTCTCAACAATCTCTCAAGAAATGGTGTTGAACATCAATATGCTTCATTCTTGAGTCATTCACCGGATTCTTCAAAATATTGATGGTGCTAGTGTTGTCACAGTTGATTGGAATCTTTGCACACTTATATCAATTTAAAGTCCCTTAGTGTTTGAATCATCCATAAAATCTGAGAACAACAGCTACCAGCAGGTAGATATTCCCATTCGGCCGTGGATAAAGCAACAAAAGTTTGTTTCTTGCGTTGCCATGAAACCAAGCTTTGTCCAAGGAATGTAAAAACACCACTAGTACTCTTTCTATCAACTTGACAACTTGCATAATCTGCATCACTATACCCAACAAGATCAAAAGTATTTATGATAGGATAGAACAAACCAAGAGTAATGGTACCACTTCAGTATCGAAAGATTCTTTTAATTGCATTTTAGTGAGACTCTTTAGGCTTAGATTGAAACCTTGAACAAATACACTATACATGATGTCAGGTCTAGAAGCAGTTTAAGATAGTAAGCATCCAATCATACCTCGATACCTTTTGATATCAACATCCTTACCATATTCGTCTGCAGTCAGCTTGCTGTTTTAGGTCATAAGAGTTGATTTTGGCTTAACATCCTCGTAGCCAAATCTCTTGAGCAGATTCTTTGTATACTTAGATTGATGCACAAAAATTCCACCTTTAGATTGCTTGATTTGAAGACCCAAGAAATAATTGAGCTCACGCATCATGCTCATCTCGAATTCACTATGCATACACTTAGAAAACCACTCACACATAGATTCATTAGTAGATCCAAAAATAATATCATCCACATATATTTGTACAACAAGAATATCTTTACCATTTTGCTTAATAAATAATGTGGGATTGATTTTACCTCGAATGAATCCATTTTTGAATGGAAACTTACTAAGTCTTTTTTACCAAGCTCTAGGGGCCTGCTTTAAACCATAGAGAGCCTTCTTTAGCTTGAAAACATAGTCTAGATACAGTTCATGTTCGAAACTAGGAAGCTGTTTGACATAAACTTCCTCTTCCAGCAAGCCATTTAGAAACGTACTATTCACGTCCATTTAATGTAGCTTGAATTTCTTGTAACATGCATAGGCCAAAATCATCCTTATTGATTCCAAACGAGCAAAACGAGCATAAGTTTGATCAAAGTCAATGCCTTCTTGTTGATTATATCCTTGAGCCACAAGATTTGATTTATTTCGAGTAACGGTGCCAAATTCATCAACTTTGTTTTTGAACACCCATTTTGTTCCAATAATTGAAGCATCCTCTGGTGGCTTGACAAGTTCCCAAATATCACATCTTTCAAATTGATTTAGTTCTTCTTACATAGCCATAATCCAATTTTCCCCTTCTAATGCTTCGTTGACATTTTTGGGTTCTTCTTGAGCTAGAAAGGCAGCATGAGCATAAAAATTAGCCTTCCCTTTTCTTGTAGTGATTCCATCTGTAATATCACCAATGATCAACTTTGGGGGATGATTCTTGATAATCCTTGTTGACCTCGGTAAAGAATGTTGAGCTATTTCCTCATGAGTTGTCTTTCTCATCTTTGCCGGTGGTGAATTATCTTCTCCATCATATAGAGATAGTTTCTCAGTAGCCCTTGAACCTCTAGGACCTCCAAAAATAATTTTTTCCATTTTAGAAAATGTATCTTCAACTTAAGCTTGCTGATTTGAAGTTCCAGCTTGCTGATTGCCAATATCTGCATCCTTCTTGGCTTGCTGACTTTCAGTTTCAGCAGAGCTATTAGCTTGTTGATTTGATCCAGTAACTTGAGATTGTATGCTTTCACTTTCACCTGCAAATTCTTCCTCGTCTCTTGATAGATCATTGTTAGCTCTACTTGAAAAGTAACATCAATAGATTCTTCAAAAATACGGTTATTAATATTATAAACTTTATAAGCTCTACTTGTTAAAGAATAACCAAGAAAAATAGCCTCATAAGATTTAGCATCGAATTTACCATCATTGCCGATTGTCTTGAGCACAAAACACTTTGAACTAAAAATCTTGAAGTATCTGATATTTGGCTTCTTGTTTCTCGATAATTGATATGGAGTTTTGTCCAAGATAGGCCTGATTAGAACTCGATTCAACACATAGCATGCTGTATTCACTGTTTCAACCCAAAAACTTCTAAGCAGCTTGGTTTTTTGCAATAGAGTCCTTGCTATTTCTTGTAGGGGTCTAATCTTCCTTTCCACCACTCCATTTTGTTGTGGAGTCCTTGGAGCAAAAAATTCATGGGAAATTCCTCTTTCTTCACAATAAGCAATAAAGTCTTTGTGAATGAATTCACCTCCTCCATCACTTCTTATACCTACAAGTCTTGTATCAAGTTGTTCTCAAGTAATTTAATCAGCTTCTCAAACTCAGTAAAAGCACAATCTTTAGTACGAAGAAACAATACCCATGTAAATCTAGAATAATCATCAACAATTAAAAAACCATATTGTTTACCTCCAATACTCTTATAAGATTCTGGACCAAAGAGATCCAAGTGTAGAAGCTCTAAAGGTTTAGAACACTACGCCATAGATTGCTTATTGCAACCCCAAAACTGTGTTACCATAGACCCTTTTTAAAGTTGCCATAGGCCAAAATAGGGCTATGGTAACACTTCAGCTGTGTTAGGTTCTCAGCAGTAACTATAGATATCTAAGGTAACATCAAAAATAGCCTACGGTAACATAGCAAATGTGGTTACCAAACACCTCTATAGCAACATTTTAAACACTCTATAGCAACATAGTTTGTGTGTTACAAAAGATGATACAATTTTGCACAGGGCAACTGTGGGGCCCACATGTGGGGCCCACATGTGGGGCCAACATCTGGGTAAGGTCCACATGTGGGGCCAGCTTTTTGAGCCTACTGTGGGGCCCACCTACTCAATGTGCAAGGCCTATTGTAACACACTTTGTACCTATTGTAACACCAAAAGTGTAACAAAATAAAAATGCACTACTTGAATATTGAATTTCCCATCAAATAAACCAATGATCAATTCAAGTCCTAATTTGATTCACCAGAAACATAACTATTATAGTAACAAACTACATCAAGAAATCAAATCCAGCAACACTAAAGAAATTAAATTAAAACGTACAAGTACTAGAAGACAATAACATACTCATTTTTAACAACAACTTCGCAATGTCTAATCTAGCTATCCATTTTTAGCTCTGGTTCTGGTTGTTTGGGAGTAACTGCAGTGCCATTCATCCGTGCTCGTGTCTCGGCAAACATTCTTTATTGTTTTAGCTAATGCTTCTTCCTCGGTCATCTATGCTCCAGTAGTCCATTTTCCACCTCTCACGGTATCCTATTAGAAAAATAGATACATAGAAGAACATTCATTGAGATAATTTTTTTGCAGTATACTAAGCCATTTACTATCACCCAGTGAGTGCCTTAATACTACTTTCAACAAGAAATAAATAAATTTATTCAAGTTGTGTAAGAGCAAAATAGAATAAGAGACAAAAAGATATTCAACAGTAGTTCTGAACCCATGCAGAGATGAACACTCGGGAAAAAATCTATTGAACATATGCATTTCATTAAAACAATCCAAAGCAAAGCTTCTTAAAAATTTATTTAATTTGCCGACTTAGCATTTCAAGAAATTTTATACAAAAGCTGCATGAAGAAAACATTAGACAACTTACTATTTCTAGATAGGAGGAAGCTTCTTGGTCTTCTTGTAGTAGCGAGCAAGTCGGTGGATCCTGCTCTCAACGAGAATCAACCTAAACTTGGAGTCTTTGTCCTTTCTGTTCCTCTCCAAATGCTTCCTAATTGCAACTGCCTTTTTGATGAGGTGATAAAGGTCCTCAGGAATTTCAGGAGCAAGCCCTAGAATTCACCAGGCACAGAGGAAAATTATCAGCACCAATAATCAAATATATGGGACCAGCATTGAACTAAAAGAAAAATAAATTAGAAGTACCATGGGCTTTGAGGATACGCAAAATCTTGCTTCCAGTTCCACTCTTCACTTGAGCAATTCCATGAGAATCACAGAGAATAACACCAATTTGGGAAGGTGTAAGACCCTTCTTTGCAAACTTGCATATATTATCATCAACCTGAAAAAATAGGGGGCAGATTTTAAATGAATGCATTACCATTTGAAAATATCACGGAAGTTATCAATTCAAAATTCCTTCCATCCTCCAAAACTACTTATTACAAACCTAGAAGTCTAAGGTTAGGGAAAGAATTCATGTAGCACTTTTCTTACTTCAAAGAAAAGATTAAAAATGAAATCATTAACATATAAAGTTGCAGGTTACTGATAAAAATAAACACAACACTTAGCTTAAGATATATTATGCAGCTAGCCACACATTTGATAACACATTTCACAAATTAATACCATGGATCAGTTTTAAAATGAAACAGTTCGACAGTAAGAATATTTCAAGGTTATTAATGACCCAAACAGAATATAAAATATCTTTAGTTATCTCAATGAATATTTTTAATCATTATATGCCTTAAAAATGTCCGCTGAAGTCATAACTGCAGTTTTGCAGACAACATTTCTTGGGTTTTTCAAGGATTTGACAACAAGTGATACTACATTCCCCCTGTATGTTAAGAGAACATTCTAGTCTCTAATTTATACGCACTGGCACTTATGAATGCTACTGCAACGAGAATATATTTGATTTAAAATTTTGAAAAGCTAATTAGATAGATGTGGATTACTTGGGCGATGAGTGAATAAATTATTAACACAATTAGAAGCATAATTATCATGCATCAGAAATTACAATATTAAAATAGCATTAGATTAGGAAAAACTAGATGATTGAGAATCACCTGCTATTTGATCCTTCAATTGTGAAGTTGTTGACAGCTAAATTACTGCATATTATACCATAAAGCTCTCATTGTTAGTTTGTAATATTACAGTTGCCACTGAAATATAATATGACAATGGTAAGAAGCAAGGAAAACACTATATTATATATACATATATGTACATACATTTGTATGTTTGGTTCGCTGATCCACGTGGGAAATGTCCCAGAAAGGTCCAAGGATAGACACTTGAGAAAAAAAATGCAAAAAAAATCACTATTGACCTGGACCAGCAGTATTTTTCCAGCAACCATTACCTTCTAATTGCTACTTCTTTTTCTATGTCATCATTTGACCAGTTCTCCCAAACAGGATGATCACTTCCATTCCAGTCATGCCCCCTATATAAATTTTAAAGGCATATATAAAAGAAAATTTAAATATAAGAGATCTTAAACTGCTGCAAAAGAAAAAAGAAAAAATCGACCACAGGAAGTATTAGTTAAATATTACCTCCACAGATTGCAATGGGACATCTGATACAAGTTGTGCCACAGCACCAGCTCCACCCAGCCTACTCATGCTCAGAACCTGTCAAATAGAAAGTTTAAACAATATCACAATGTAAACAAATTGATATAAAGGTACTTTTATGTGGAACATGCATCATTTAACAGATGTTCATGAGAAGATACGTACAGAGTAATGCATGCCTGGACATACTCAGGACATAAAACCAAAGAACAATGCATATATACTCATCTGTACTCATAACTTAATTTGGACAACAAGCTTATACATGCTAATAATGCACCATTTCCATAAAAAAAAAGAGTCTTGCCAAATTTGTACATATTTAAAGATAAACATGGGAACATTAAGGCATGAGTGGACTTGCTAAGAACAAACCTAATCACAAATAGGATTTCATTTTGAGTTAAATACAATTAATTTGAGTAACATGGCAGTAGATTGTAGACACTAAATTTTAAACAGGTAGGAGAATATAACATTACATACACGGTAAAGAGAGATAACTCATCACTTTCACTTCCCTCTAACAGAAAAAGAATAGTGGGAGCAATGAGTAGTGACGCTTGTGATTACGTGTAATTTCGTGTAATTCATATAGAGTTGGTGATAATTATCCAGAGGTTCACATATTGAGGAAAAGAAAATTGTAATTCTCCTTTGCAAGCAGGCCATAATATCAAACAAATGCAGGATAGGATTACAAAAAATAAGATAAGAACGATAACTACAGCATACAAACCTTGTTGCAGCTGGGAACAAGCTCGTGCAAGGCCCTCATCCGCTCAACAATTCTTTCTCTGCGTAGCTATAAAAAGAAATATATAACCGTTCAAGCAAGGGAAGATTGTTAAATTTTATAAAAAAAAAAGCCTATTAAGTAAAGCCCAATAATTGGATACCTGTTTCCTTTGCTTATATATACTCCAATTACCCCTTCAGCAATTCTAACACCATACAACATCATAAAAGATTGTACATGCTGCATTACCTTATCAGCATCCAGAAGAACAGGCGTGGGTCATATGGACATCCTTCCTAAAATTTTAATCTAATTTTTATTTGTTCCGAACAGGAACATAACGAAAGGCGATTACTTACCAAAATCTGATGACATCGAAAGTGGGAGGAAAGCAAAAGAATTGGCACAAACACATAATTCCAAATTTTCCTAAAATTTACAAACACTTAAAGGTGAAAAATCGAAAAAGTGGAATACAAACCCTAAATCAGAACACAAGTCAATTAAGCAAATAAGAACTCAGTTGGATACAGAGAGGAAGAGATACAGAGAACAAGGAGAGACAAAGAGAGAAGTGAATTAAACACCAAACCTTTATTAACCCTAATTGGATCCTTCAACCAAACTTGGATTAACTCAGCTAGAACCTTAATTGAAATCTTGACCCAAGCTTCGATTAACCCAGTTCAAACACTAATGAAAACAGAGAGAAGTGAGAGAGGCGAGGGAAGTGACACTGGACTTGTGTTTTTTCCCCAATTTTTCCCCTATTTGTGTTTGACTAATCCGATTCTAAATTTTCATTTTGCCGCTCTCTTTTTTGTTTACCGCTCAGCCCATCACTCTTTTTGTTTGCAGCCCAGCTCAATAATGCAGTATACTTTTCATTTTTATTTTTTTAAAAAGTAATTTAAATATTTTCTTAATTTGTTGGTATTAAATTATAATTTTTAAATTTATTATTTTCATTATTTTGAAATAATTCATAGTTACTGCAAATTATTATTTTCTCTATTAAATTTTTTAATAAATTTAGTTAAAATTTAATAATTTTTGGATATTACTTTATTTTAAAACCTTTTTATTCAAAATTTATAAATAAAATTTAATATTTATGAAAATCAATAATTTATTTATTTGATGGAATATTACGTTTTAAAATGATTACTTCAACTGTTTTGTTAAAATTAATTATTTTTAAAGTCAAATAATTATTAAATCATTAATTTTAAATAAAATAAAAATTTTGTTAACGAATATTCTATGGTAACACATCTCATGGTGTTGCCCACTGTAACACCTTTTATAACTAAAGTAACATACTTTGTGGATTTGGTAACACAGGATTGCGATAGCTCAAAAATTTCATAGCTATGGTAACATCCAAGAAGGTAACACCCATGTCAAAAGGTTGCAATAAGCCATCTATGGCGTAGTGGAAGCGGATACCATTTTCTTTGCTTTGTGTGAACTTCTAATCTGTTTGCCCAATTGGCACGCTGAACAGACCTCTGTCTTAGCATACTTTATTTTGGGTAGCCCTCTGACCAATTTCTTGCTTGATAATTTGTTGAGCAAGTCCATATGTGCATGTCCCAATCTTCTATGCCAAATATAAGGAGCACTGTCCATTACAGCCAATAGCACGCTGTTTTCTGCCTATCAAAGTCCATTATATATATATATATATATATATATATATATATATATATATATATATATATATATATATATATATATATATATATATATTTCCTTCCCTTCTAGCAACTAGGGGGACTTTATTAGTACCAATAGTAATAATAGTTTTATTAATTCCAAACTGAACAAGATGCCCATCATCAGACAATTGAGTGACACTAAGAAAATTGTAAGTAAGATCTTTGACATATTCAACTTTATCAATTGAAATATTACTATTACCAATAGAACCGGTACCAAGGATTCGAAGAGTCTTGCTATTACCAATAGTAACTCTTCCACCCTTCTTTATTTGGAGACTTATGAACTGAGATTTTTCTCCACACATATGTCTAGTGCATCCGCTATCCAAAATCCATTTCTTTGACTTTACTTTAGCAGCAAGACATATCTACAAAACAAACAAATACCAACTCAGTTTTTTGGTACCCATATAGGTTTGGGTCCAGATTGGTTAGCAGCAAGAATATATAAAACATTCAAATCAGATTTCTTGATCCACATTTGGACCACTTTTGGTGACTGATTCTGCTTTCTGCCATTCTATTGGTAAGTTGTTTGCCTTTTGCTAGAAGCATTCTGGTATGCTGACTGTCGTCTGACTGGTCCATTCTGGTATGCTATTTTCCTCTTATGATTGGCTTGGACAACACAATTCCTTTCCAGATGACCTTTTCCACCACATTTGTTGCATGTCTTCCAAGGCATAGCATAGTTATAGGGTATGCCATTCCTTCCTTCATACTTGAGCACCTCATCATTCTTGTTGAAGTTTAAGCCAACACCTTCTCTAACCAAAAGCACATTTATCTTCTTCATCATTGTCTTTAAAATGTCTTTTCCTTGAACAAAAGTTTCCATACCTTGCTTGAAATCTTTGACTTCCTTTTTCAGGACAGTGATTAGTTCAGCTTGCTGTTTGATGAGTTCATCTTGCTAGAATCTTTTTTCAGCAGATTTTGAAGACTCAGCTTGACTAGCCTCTTTAAGCTTAAACGTTTTCAAACATTCATCTTTAGCTTCAATTTCTGACTTCAAATTCTTGAGTTCCTTCATGAGCACCTCATTCCTCCTTAGAATTACATTGTTGACTCCTTCGAATTGAACAATTTTCTCTTTTAAATCAGCAATAAGATCATCATGTTTGTTTGCAGGAGCCTTCTCAGCCATTAGACCGGAAATGATTTTCCTCAAATGAGCATTCTTCTTTCACGCTCATTATTCTCATTCTTCAATTCCATTAACTCAATAATAGATACATTACTCGGTACTTGCATGGTTAGTTCATTTTGCATAGTAGAAGTAGATGGTAAATTAGAATTATTTGAGTTTACCTCACTTGCATCATCTTCTAAATCAGAATCGTCACTATCCATAAGAGTATCTTCCATGAGTCTTTGGGTAGTAACCTCATCATTCAGACCTACAAGAGCCAAATTCACCATGTCTTCACTTGAGTCATCACTGGAATCTGAATCATCATCACTCCAAGTCAATAGAGCCTTTGATTTCTTCTTGTCCTTGAAAGCAGTAGGTTTTTTTGACTTTAACTTGTAGAAATCCTTTTTATAATGACCAGGCATTCCACATTTGAAACAAGTTTGCTCCGTAGATTCCTTAGAGCCCTTCTTGTTGTTGGAGAAACCTCCTCTTTCCCTTTTCATTCTGTTCTTCTTTTCAATCAGCCGCTTGATCTTCTTTGTAATGAGTGCAAGTTCTTCATCAAATTCTTCATCAGACTCTGCTAGCTTGCAGTTTGTAGATTCTACTGGCTTGCTATTTGTAGAATGAATAGCTAAATTCTTCATTTTGGCTAGAGGAGCCCGAGCACCTTCTACCTGGCTGTCATTTATCTTGCTTTCAAACTGTTCTAGCTCAGCAAGAACAGCTAGGTGATCCATAGTATCAATATTTGGAGATGATTCTAAGGCCGTGACTTTAGCCTCATAGATAAATGGTACTGCACTTAACACTTTCATGTTAATCTCATCTTGTGGAATATTCTTTCCCATCCGTTTTAGAGAATTTATAGTGAACTGGAACCTTGCTTGTACTTCCTTGATAGTTTCCCTATCCTTGAGCTTGAAGTTGCCAAAATCATTCATTAGCTTGCTGAGTTTCACCTTCCTTAGAGATTTTTATCCTTCGTGATAGGTTTCCAAGCCATCCCACATTTCCTTTGTTGTTTATACAGAAGAGACCTTATCATGCTCTGCTTGATCCTAGGCATTTGTTAGAGAGTTCCTTGCTTCTTTTCCATTGTAACAAATTTTGATAACCTCATCAGGTGTGAGATCTCAACATCTTTTGGCTTGCCATACTTGTCCAGAAATTCATAATTCCCTTTCTGAACGACTCTTAAGACCAGTTGCTTCTTGGACAGATATGTCTCCATTATGCCCTTCCACCAGTTGTAGTTTTTCGTGCTAGTGAGGAGAGTAGCCCTATAGTCAGATTTAGCTTCGAGATAGTTTTCAGCCATTTTGATCGATACCTTCCTATTACAGAAATGTTAGTACACCAAGCTCTGATACCAAATGAAAATGCACCCCTAGAGGGGGGTGAATAGGTGTAAATGGCTAACTATGTCCAATTTAATAATTACCAGAAACAGCTTACTGATTTCAATTTTAACAGATGCAAATGGTAGGTTGAATGTAAATGGTAAGCTGAATGCACAAGCAGTAAGTAAAGTGTAGGAAAAATAAAAAACACCATAGTCTTTTAGCCAGGTTTGACCCCTAATCCCTATGGTCTACATCCTGGTACTTTACCAACCTGGTAAGAGAATATATTATTGATCAAAATAAAACGATTACAAGATACAACAATATATCTCCCTCAAACTCAGTTATTGACACAAACAACTTGCTGAATAGACTTGAAACAAAATCTGCTCTCTAAGCTATACTACCCCAATATACTTCTCTAGCACAACTCTTAAATCCCTACTATTCCAATCCAAGTGTCCAACAACTAACATTTACAATGAGAACAATACAAGTAATAAATGATACAACTCAAACTATAGATTCTCTAAATAAACAATACGATAGATATATATAAATGAGCTAGAGAGAATCAGATGAAAGATTTAGCAAAGTGAAACTGAGTTGTTGTTCTTGATGTCCTTAAATTTTTCAGCAACCGTAAAATAAAATCAAGAACAAGTTTATATAATGTTTACATAAACGGTCATAAACCAATCAATCAAATTGTCCAACGTTTGGATCCAATCCAACGTTCAAGTTATTAGATTTGTTTATAAACATAATGTGAACGTATGAAAGAAGAAGAAGAGAGATACACGAATAAGACTTGTTCTTCTGAAAGTAATAAGATAAAATACGTATTGGAGTTTTGAATAAGTAAAGAGAATTTTTATTAAAACTGTTAAGTAACTAGTCGCTCTAAAACCTTAAGATGATAGAGGAAGGCCCCAAATGGATCTTATGCTATATTTCAATACTCCCCCCACTCGAAATCCCATTTTTTGGGTTGAAGAGTGGATCACGGACGCTCATCTTTGGAGCATAACTTGCCTTCGTGTCCATAATAAATTATGAGAATATTGGGGATCGGAAAGAGTAGAACCTGGGACCTCTGCGTGCCTGAGCTCTGATACTATGTTAAGTAAACTCCTATAATTTAGGAAATCAATTTTGAATGAAAAGAATTGTTTAAAAAGAGCCACTACAAGAATTTTTGAATCAGACAACACTTCGACGAAAAAGCGTTGGCTGAAATTTTTGCACAACGGTTTTTTTTTCAAGCATTTTGGTGTATTGTCTAATCATGAACATAACGACAGTTTTCAAAAGTGTTGTCTAGAAGATCAAAATAGACATCCATTTTACAACGGTTTCTGAAAGTGCTGTTGTTTAACATATTGTCTTACAATGGTTCTCAAAAGCGTTGTAAAACTTAGACAACTGTTTTTTTTCAGATGTTGCTTCAAAAGTATTCACACAACGATGACTAAATACTATTGTCTGATTTTAACAACGCTTTTTGAAAGCATTGTCTGAAGTTTCTTCAGACAATGCTTTCAACAATGCTTTCAAAAAGCGTTGTTAAAATCAGACAAGTGTTTTGATAGACGTTGTATAAAATGTAATCAGATAATGGTTTATACAAGCATTTTATAAATAAACCGTTGTCTTATATGACAGCACGTGATTGGTGGAAAATATTTCACCTGGATTGCTGAGGTGGCGAAATAAGAGCCCTTGATTGAAATGAGATTAGATATTAGCCGTTAGATTAAGAAAATATATATACATGTTCACACAACGGGTTTGTATATAAAACCGTTGTCTTCAATAGTTTCAGACAAGCTTTTTCAATTAAACTGTTGTCATAAATTTATATATACAAGTGTTTTACAAATAAACCGTTGTCTAATGTGACAGCACGTGATTGGTGGAAAATCTTTCACCTGGATTGCTGAGGTGGCAAAATAAGAACCCTTGATTGAAATGAGATTAGATATTAGCCGTTAGATTAAGAAAATATTAGTTGTTATCAGACAACGGTTTATTATGTTAATTTATATTTATGTTCAAAAAAAACATGACTAGTTTCAGACAACGGTATCTTTATAACATATCATTGTCTGAAGCTTCACATTACAACTGTATTTGTTAAAATACTGTTGTCTGTTATCAGACAACGGTTTATTTGTCCAAAATCGTTGTCTGGTATCACTCGAGACAACGGTATTTGACAAATAACCACTTCGTTTATCAAGACCACTTCGTTTATTAAATATTAAATTTTACAAACTAAATTAATTTTTTATTTTTTGAAAATTTGTGAATATCATTATATTATATATATTTTGACATCCTTATGGGTGGATTGTCGAGAAATATTTTTAAAAAAATAGAAACAACAATCTGTGACAAAGCACTGGTTACGGGTACTAGTCAATATACTAGTGATCTACTAAGATCTCCAAGCAAATTAATTTTTTAATTTTTGAAAATTTGTGAATATCATTATATTAGATATATCTTGACATCCGTACGAATGGATCGTAGAGAAATAGTTTTTAAAAAATAGAAACAACAATCAGTGACAAAGCACTTGTTACGAGTACTAGTCAATATAGTAGTGATCTACTAAGATGTCAAACCAAATCAATTTTGATTTTTTGAAAATTTGGGAATATCAATATATTAGATATATCTTGACATACGTATGGTTGGATCGTCGAGAAATGTGACCGAATATATCACCAAAAATTTTGGTATCACTCGAGACAATGGTATTTGACACTAGCTTTTACAAAATTTTTGTTAAAATCTCGAACAACCTGACCTTCTTATTTTTTGATTATTTTTTCTCAACACTAAAATGAGTGTTTATTAACATCCTTACGGTTCGATCATCAAATAAATCATTCAAAAAAATGATTCAGTGAATCTTGTCCCGTTATAGGAAGCAACACTTTTACTACATTTTTGTTAAAATCTCGTACAACCCGACATTTTTATTTTTCGATTATTTTTTCCAACGCTAAAATGAGTGTTTATTAACATCCGTACGGTTCGATCGGCGAGAAGTGTGACCGAATATATCACTAAAGATTTTGGTATCACTCGAGACAACGGTATTTGACACTAGCTTTTACTAAGTTTTTCTTAAAATCTCGAACAACCTGACCTCCTTATTTTTTGATTATTTTTTCTCAACACTAAAATGAACTCTTATTAACATCCTTACGGTTCGATCATCAAATAAATCATTCAAAAAAAATGATTAAGTGAATCTTGCCCCGTTATAGGAAGCAACACTTTTACTACATTTTTGTTAAAATCTCGTACAACCCGACATTTTTTATTTTTTGATTATTTTAAATTTTAAAATTTTAAATTTATTATGTTAATTTATATTTATGTTAAAAAAACATAATTAGTGTCGGACAACGGTATCTTTATAACGTATCGTTGTCTGAAGCTTCACAATACAACTGTATTTGTTAAAATAGCGTTGTCTGTTATCAAACAATGGTTTATTTGTCCAAAATCGTTGTCTGGTATCACTTGAGACAACGGTATTTGACAAATAACCACTTCGTTTAGCAAGTCCACTTCGTTTATTAAATATTAAATTTTACAAACCAAATAAATTTTTTATTTTTTGAAAATTTGTGAATATCATTATATTAGATGTATCTTGACATCCTTAAGTTGGATTGTCGAGAAATATTTTTTAAAAAATAGAAACAACAATCTGTGGCAAAACACTAGTTACGGGTAGTGGTCAATATACTAGTGATCTACTAAGATCTCCATCCAAATTAATTTTTTATTTTTTGAAAATTTGGGAATATCAATATATTAGATATATCTTGTCATCCTTAAGGTTGGATTATCGAGAAATATTTTTAAAAAAATAGAAACAATAATACGTGACAGAGCACTAGTTATGGGTACTAGTCAATATACTAGTGATCTACTAAGATCTCCAACCAAATCAATTTTTTATTTTTTAAAAATTTGGGAATATCAATATATTAGTTATATCTTGACATCCTTAAGGTTGGATTGTCAAGAAATATTTTTAAAAAAATAGAAACAACAATCAGTGGCAAGGCACTAGTTACGGGTAGTAGTCAATATACTAGTGATCTACTAAGATCTCCAACCAAATCAATTTTTTATTTTTTGAAAATTTGGGAATATCAATATATTAGATATATTTTGACATCGATACGTTTGGATCATTGAGAAATGTGACTGAATATATCATTAAAAAAAATTAAAGTTAATATGTTAATTTGTATTTATGTTAAAAAAAACATAACTAGTTTCAGAAAACGTTATCTTTATAACATATCGTTGTCTGAAGCTTCACATTACAACTGTATTTGTTAAAATACCGTTGTCTGTTATCAAACAACGGTTTATTTATCCGAAATCGTTGTCTGGTATCACTTGAGACAACGGTATTTGACAAAAGACCACTTCGTTTAGCAAGACCACTTCGTTTATTAAATATTAAATTTTATAAACCAAATTAATTTTTTTTTTTTGAAAATTTTTGAATATCATTATATTAGATATATCTTGACATCGGGATGGTTGGATTGTCGAAAAATAGTTTTTAAAAAATAGAAACAACAAATCGTGACAAAGAACTAATTACGAATACTAGTCAATATAGTAGTGATCTACTAGTCAATAAAAACATTATTTTTTAAAAAATTTTATTTTCATTTCCCTCTTCAATTTTCGCTTCTTTGTTTCATGGAACGAACCAAAATTTTCTTGAAAAATTTCACTTCCCCCCAAAACCCACATTTCACTTCCCCCTTTTTTTCTAAAAACCTCTCTGTACTCTATCTCTATATCTTTCACACACACAAACTCACACCCATTTCACTACTTTATCCCATCTCACCATCCTCGAATACAATTTCGCAAGAAGCGATGAAGGGTGCCGCGAATTACATCTTCTCTCGACCATCTCTCGAACTACATCTGGCTTTGATTTAAACTTCTTCTCTCGACCAAATTAACTTTACTCATTATTTGATTCTTTTCTTATTTTGTAGGTGGCATTAGGGCTTTTTTCAATTGGGGCTTTCAATTGGGAGAGAGACAGAGAGATGGAGAGAGAGTGACAGGGAGAATATTGAGAGAGACAAAGAGATGGGGGGAGAGAAAGACGGAGAGATGGGAATACCAGATTTGATTATACAAGATGTGTAGTGTGTTCAGTGAAGAGATACTTGTATATAAGCTCTCCAAGCTTAATACCACTCAGCAATGTATTGAAAGTATCCCCCCCCCCTCTCTCTCTCTCTCTCTCTCTCTCTGTGTGTGTGTGTGTGTGTGTGTATTTCTTGCATTCACCGTTTGATAAGTTTGTGATTGAATTATGTAAATTATGTACTTGTATAATTGGCTTTGACAATGCAATTAGTCTTATGTTATAATTAGTAATCTGTGTTTAGATATATAGGATTATTGCTATCCATTATTAGTAACCCAAATGGTTGATTTGTACTATTATTAGTATTTACGATTTACGGGTGATATTTTGTTACTGTAACGCTGTTTTGTAGTACCTTAAATGTTAATTTTTATAATTGTCTGGTGATTTGTATGTAGTTACAAGAGTTGCCAAGTTGAAATGGTTTTTTTAGTGGAATATTACATTCTCTGTCTATATACATTCTAAGCAGTAAGCGCTTGCTAAAGATGAAGTAAGCTGTATTTGAGGAATTTGTTTCAGTGATTGGTTTCATAATGATTTTGATACGTTTTCTTGGTTCAAATTTGTGGTTCATAGATGTATGTTGATAATTTTTAGGTCAAATCTGTTAACTTGTAATTTTTGGTTTTTTGTTTTGATTAATTTGTGATTGAATATCTTAATTATGTCTTTGTTGTTTAAGGATTCACCCATGTAATTAGGCTAAATAGAAAAGAATTAATGACAGTATGACACACTTAATTTCATAACTAAACGACATGTTAACTAATTTTGATTTCTTTCTCTCTTTCTAGGCATGTGCCAGCTTCTAAAGTGCTTCATGGTATGTGGACCTGATGCATATCGTGATTTGCCACGACTTTTGGAAGAGGTGGATTATGGTCAGAAAGGGATTAATACACTTCTTTCTCTTGAAGAAACTAATGTTGATATTACTCCTGTAATGTTGATATTACTCCTGTCCGTATCTCGAAGAATTCAGTAACTGCTTTTGTCTCTGTGATGAGAGGTTGCAATAATATGTGTTCTTTCCGCATTGTTCCCTTCATGAGAGGCAGAGAGAGGTCTCGTCCTAGATAATCAATTGTGAAAGAGGTGGGAGAGCTTTGGAAAGGAGTGAAAGAGGTAACAATTCTTGGCCAGAATGTGAATTGCTACAATGATGCATCTGTAGTAGAATATCCAGAGATGCGGTTCAGAAACACATCCCCTCATCCTAAAGATTTTCCAGATGAATTACTTTATGTTATGCGAGATAAATATAATATCTGTAAAAACATACATCTGCCTGCACAAATGGAAGCAGTAGAGTACTGAATTTTTAACATATTTCATTACTTTTATAGGTGCTGAATTTTTAAGGAATGCACCTGAAGAGAAGTATGATGCAATCATTGTTGATGGATCTGATCCTATTGGTATGTTCTACAACACATAATCTTATAAGAGGGAATCCTGATAACCCTATTGAAATGTTAGATGGAGCCCTCAATTATAGGAGGGAATTTAGGTTCTACAATTCTGAGGTAATTACAACCTTGCCTCAGTTTTTCTGTTTGGGTTTAATTACTTTGCTAGACTCTAATAACACGAACTCAGTGTATATTCCAGCATGTTATACTTGCACAAATTATTCTGTTGTTGGAATGTTTCAAGTAGTAAACTATTGCAAGGGGTGGTGGGATTATACTTTGAATTGGTTCTTTTTTCCTATTTTAGCCGTCATAAATATTCAATTATACCTTGCAACGTTACATTAGTCTCTAGCTTCGTCTGATGTGAATTGTTAGTCTGCCATGTCTGGAGAACAACTACTAAGTGACCTAACATGTTATTCCTAGAATCTCCAGAGTTGTTGGCTTTTCATACTCTAATACGTCTAGTGATTATAGAAAACTCGGTGATGATTTTAATGGTGAGTAATATTATTTTTCTATTAATATTATATGTAATAATCAGCTTGCTTTTCCATTTGCAGTCACATAAGAATGCCAACGTTGATACTTCCAATGCTTGAAGCATCCGAATCAATTAAACCCGTAACTGCAAAACAATCCATGTCTGACTTGCAAGAGTTTTTCAAGGGAGAGAGAATAGAGCAGTCAAATATTCATGTTGTGCAAGATGATGTGTCGGTTGGAGAGAATTGTACCAAACACTCAATGGGTGTGCTTCTGGATTCCTTTGGTGAAAGCAATGCTCTGCCTCAAGGGGATGCTAGTAAATTTGCCTGTTTTAACCTCTTTTAAGTGTTTAACCTTCATTTGTTTATTGCCCAGATTAGTTTGTGACTGTCAACAATTCAAGTAGAGGCAGCAACAGTTTAATGGACATGTTCTAGTATGATAGGGCTTTGATTTTGTCCTTTTATTTTAGTTTTGTGGACAAGTTGTGTATTTGTAATTTTGGTAATATTTGGATTTTTCGTAAATGTTTTGATTTTTATTTTTGTTATTGTTTATAAATAAAAATAGAAAATAATTTAAATTAAACCATAGTGTGAATCAAATAAAAATGATGCTTTGGATGATTAATACCATTGTGTGCTAAGATCTCTAACAATTGTTATCTTCCAAGAAATCGTTGTGAACATAACGAAGGGACAACACTTTATTTTTTCAGGAACCATTGTCTGTATATGAAAGAAATAACAGTTCAAATCAAACAAATCATTGTTTGTAGATGGCAAAAATAACAGGTAATAGACCAAATTTAAAAAACCATTGTATGATTGAGGTAGTACACAATAGACATGTCTCAAGAAACCCTTGTTGAAATCATAATCAGACAATAGACCAAATTAAAAAACCATTGTATGATCCAGGTATGAGACAATAGACATGTTTGAAGAAACCCTTGTTAAAAACATAATCAGACAATAGACCAAATTTAACAAACCATTGTATGATCCAGGTATTAGACAATAGACATGTCTGAAAAAACCCTTGTTGAAAACATAATCAGACAATAGACCAAATTTAAAAAACCATTGTATGATCCAGGTATTAGACAATAGACATGTTTGAAGGAACCCTTGTTAAAAACATAATCAGACAATAGACCAAATTTAAACACTATTTTGTGATCCAAGTATTACACAAAGTTTTTAAGAAACGCTGTCGTTGTCTTTCTGCAACAAAGACAACGGTTAAGCTGCTGTCGTCTGATACGCGTAACAGACGGCATTCCAATAGACAACGGAAAATGAGGGTTTCAGACGACGGATAAAAACCGTTGTGTGGTCGATTTTTTCTTGTAGTGAGCTCAGATACATATAATATACGTATTCTATATTTAGACAATCCTTACAACTGATTAGAAGTCAATTCCTATAAAATCTCCATGATTTCCGCACTTCTGAACTTTCTTGACTGTTGACAAATGGCATGATGTTTGTGATCCGATTCTGTGCCAACCTGTAACTCGTGTATTCCAACTTTGGCTTGCTGTTTTGATATACTGATTTAACAATACTGAATTGCCCTGCAAAACCAAGTTAATGCATACAGAAATAACATGTTGTTTTATATCTACTATCAAGCATTTTAGCTTGATGTTTGTGATCATCAAAACTTAAGGAGTATCAAATTTTTGAAAGCTAATTCATTCACTCTTGGTCGACTAAATATGGTAATTCTAAACATAATTTTAGACAACTTGAATTTTATAATATATATAGATCGGGGTTCAAGTGATCAGAACTCTCTTAAAAATCAAACCAGAAAACCATTTCAAAATTTAATTTTAAAATTAAAAGAAAATTATAAATATATTTTTTTATCATTATGGTGATTCCAAAAACTTAATTAAGAACAACTTATTTGTAAATATTAAAAAAAATTATAAAATGTTTTAGAATTTATTTTTGAATCTCATAAATTTTAGAAATCAGTTTTTTAATTTCATAAATTTTATGAATCTATTTTTGAATCTCATTTAAAAATTTAAAAAACTATGCATAATTTTTTTTATTAATATTCAATTAATTGTTCAAATTTTGTTTTTAAAAGTTGTGGAATACTCCCTATGTTTTTAAATATCTGCCTCGTTTCTATTTGGCACGAAATTTAAGGTGATTTAACCACATACTTAAAAATGTTATTATTAAAAAAAAATTCTGAATAAAAATATTGATAACATTTTTAACTATATGATTATAGCACCTTAAAGTTCGTGTCAAAAATTTAAGAAGCAAATATATTGAAATGGAGGGTGGAACAGCTAGAATATAAAATGTGATTATTTAGTAAAAATAAGTAAAGAAATATTAAAAATATCTTTTAAATCTCATGCATCATCATCAATATATATAGCGCATATGATTAATGTATTAAAAATCACTGGTTATAAATAATACAACACAAGGGACATTATCTCATAATTAATGGTGAGAAAGCCCTTTTTTATAAATATATGATCCCTTAAATTTGATGGGCTATAAACATCCAGACCTGTACGAGAACTTTATGATGTTAAGTTGACAAGTTTGTAATTCATATATTCCTTTTTACTTTTACATTTTTCTTGTAAGGAAAGGTATTTGTAATAATTTGTTA
The DNA here is from genome assembly GCA_036435485.1 of Saposhnikovia divaricata. NCBI lineage: Eukaryota > Viridiplantae > Streptophyta > Magnoliopsida > Apiales > Apiaceae > Saposhnikovia > Saposhnikovia divaricata. The sequence goes on from CM071598.1 coordinate 136,944,678, forward strand.
ATTTATAAAATTTTAAGTTCTGTTACTCATTGTATTTGCAAATATTTTGAGAATTGCAGTGGGCATGTTAAGTTGACAAGTTTGTAATTCATATATTCGTTTTTACTTTTTAGAAGTGTACATTTTTCTTGTAAGGAAAGGTATTTGTAATAATTTGTTAATTTATAAAATTTTAAGTTCTGTTACTCATTGTATTTGCAAATATTTTGAGAATTGCAGTGGGCATGTGATTTCTCAAATTTTCAGCGTGCTTTCAAAACATGAGAGGATTACTTTAGTTTGACCCCTTGAAAAAACTCAACCCATTTAAACTTCTGAAAAAAGCACAACCCATTTTAACCCCTTTAAAAAGATCAACCCATACCATTACTGAGGTCTGAGGAAACATTAGACCCTACTAAAAGTTTATTCAGATAAAAGCTTAGAAGAATCCATCGGTCCATTGATTGTTGGCCAGAGTGCTAAAGCTCATGTTGCAGAGAACATGCACTGATTTTTGCATTTTATAATAAACATTTTTAGTTTCTCTTTTATTTTAAATAATGACTACCAATAAATGATAAATTAGAAGTAGGGTTCTCAGTGGGTCAGTCGGGAATCGGGATGAAATGGGAACCAGAACACGTACTGTTGGAATAATTAATCTAAAATGTTGTGGAATAAAAACTAGGTTACGATTTGTAATTAATGCTAGGGTGGTTGAGCTTCGAGCTTTAATGGCTATTTCTGCGTTCGAGACTTAATCGGTCCTCACAGAGTGCCTACGTATCTCGTATTGAGAATCAAGCCAGCGTAGTTCTGAGGGTGAAGGAGCAGGTCCTTATATAGGCTGAGAAGCCTTAGAATTATGCTAGGAATAGGAGACTTAGTAGACAAGTCTTTGGGGAAGGTTCTAGATCTATTCCTTATAGGAATCAGTTTCCATATTGAATTGGATGCCTTGGTGGCTAAGTCTGGTGGAAATAATATCCTTATCCAACTCTTATTGCTGAGCTGTTTATTACCCCCAATATTAATTACGAAATTAATATTATAATTGGGGTTTTGGGCCCACCTGGTGGGCCCCACGTTTGGACCATTCTTGGCCTAATTAATGCCACATTAAATGTGTCTTTATGGCTTATTTTCAGCCCATATCATTTGCCCCCCACCTTCTAGGAAAATTGATCAGGTTTTCCTTGAAGTTTTACTTGTCTAACTCGAGACTCGGGTCAGGGTTTATCTTTATACACTAGTGTTTCACGAGTATTGTCTTTATGTAAAGCGTGGAGCGACCGACGCGTTTACGACAATGTTAATTCGATGCTAATCGGCACTAATCAGCCTTAACGATGCTTAAACAATGTTTAAACGACGTTAAACAGCATAAAACGGCACTAAACGGTACTAACTAGCCTTAAACGACACTTAAACAACGTTTAAGTGACGCCAACCGGCATTAAACGACACTGAACGGTGCTAGAAGACACTGTCGGTGCTAACGACATTACTGGTGCTATCGGCACTAACGGTGCTTATCGGCACTTATTCGGTTCTTATCGGCACTAACGGTGCTAATCGGCACTTAATCGGTGCTTATCGGCACTAACGGTGCTAATCGACACTTAATCGGTGCTATCGGCACTAACGGTGCTAATCGGCACTTAATCGGTGCTTATCGGCACTAACGGTGCTAATCGGCACTTAATCGGTGTTTAAACGATGTTAAACAACGCTAAATTGCGATAAACGGTGCTAAACGGCACTAAACGACACTAAACGGTGCTAAACAGCCTTAAACGACGTTTAAACGATGTTAAACGACGCTAAACGGCGATAAACGGTGCTAAACGGCACTACGACACTAAACGGTGCTAAACAGCCTTAAACGACGTTTAAACGATGTTAAACGACGCTAAACGGCGATAAACGGTGCCAAACGGCACTAAACGACACTAAACAATGCTAAACGGAGGAGATTCGGGACAATTGTAACCTCTTCCGGGCAGCGAGTCAGCCGACAAGGGTCCAGGCCAGCTGCCAGGTGCTCCTGGTCGGCTGCCAGGAGATCCTGGTCGGCTGCCAGGAGATCCTGATCGGCTGCCAGGAGATCCTGGTCGGCTGCCAGGAGATCCTGGTCGGCCAGACCCCCTCTGTGGCACCTAGTCGGCTGCCAGGAGATCCTGGTTGCCTGCCAGGTGCTTCTGGTTGCCTGCCAGGTGCTTCTTGATCGCCCGACAGGTGCTTCTTGATCGCCGGCAGATTGACGGGAGATCCAGGTTGACTTTAATGATGTCACACGTTGCTTAAACGACGTTTCAATGTTTGTGTAAACGACGTTAAATGGCATAAAACGGCACTATATGGTGCTAATTCGAAGGTCGATGTTTGTCACGGAAAGTGAGAAACCTTCAACAGAACCATCAAACGATCCAATCAAACGATGGGGGGTGCCGAGATGGGTACCGGGAAGTCAGCTGGAGCCTCTCCGTGGCTCCTGGTCGGCTGCCAGGTGCTCCTGGTCGGCCGCCAGGAGATCCTGGTCGGCTCCCAGGAGATCCTGGTCGGCCAGACCCTCTCTGTGGCACCTGGTCGGCTGCCAGGAGATCCTGGTTGCCTGCCAGGTGCTCCTTGTTCGCTTGCCAGGTGCTCCAAGTTGCCTGGAAGTGTTTAAACGACGTTTCAATCTATGTTAAACGACGTTGAATGGCATTTGACGGCACTACACGGTGCTAACCGATGCTTGAACGATGTCTAGTTGGAGGTCGATGTTCGTTTCAGAAAGTAAGAAACCTTCGACAGAACCATCAAACGATCCGACCAACTGACGGGAGGTGCCAGGAGGTCGGCTGCCAGGTGATCCTGGTCGGCCAGACCCTCTCCATGGCACCTGGTCGGCTGCCAGGAGATCCTGGTTGCCTGCCAGGTGCTCCAGGTTGGCTGACAGGTGCTCCATGGTCGCTTTGTCGTGCCTCTCGGAGCTTTTCGCAATGCCTGGAGTCTCGTTCTTGAATCACGTCCTTGACATTTGTATGTTGTATACATCCTTTCAAGGCATAATTAATCTCTCTTTCTTGTTCTAAGATGTGGGGCTTGTGATGAAGCTTTTTAGTTCTTGCCCCCCTTGTTTCATATGGTGGAGGTCTTGCTTCTCGTTTGATCGTTCAAGAAGTTTCTTTTCCACTGAGCACTTGACTTCAAGTCTGGTTGTCAACCCTTTATCTTGATTCTAGGTTTCCAACCTTCCTTTGGTTTGAATTCGATTGACGGCTCTTGATTCATGTCCTTAAACTCAAACGACGAACTCGATTGGAGGCAGACAACCTTTTTGGCCATCTCGATTGGAGACAGACATCCTTTTTGGCCATCAAGGCTAAACATTTGTATCGGAATTTGAGATTCCAGATTAAGTAAGGAATGACAAAGGACCTCTTATCTCAACATTCTCACTAACAGTTTCTGTGCCTTCAAGGCATTATCAGGGAGCCAACCATTCTCAGGGTGAGCTTTTATGAGGGTCTATCCTTCAGCTTACATCAACTGGTGCTACCAATTTGAAATAATAGACGGGGCCTTCAAGACCTGAAAGTAAACTCTTCCGGCGTAGTTCTCTATCTCAGAAGAAGTAAACTTAGATTGGGCATCAGCCTTAACGTTCTGTTCTCTCGAAATGTGCTTCTCATACCATTCACTCAAACTCAGTCATCATGGCCTTCACGACTCTCAAGTACTTTGCCGTAGTTTGAGATTCTTGACTCTCATTATTCTAGCCAAGCCTAAACCGGCTATCAAGGCTTCATACTCAGCTTCGTTGTTAGTTGTCGGAGAGTCCAGTTTTAAATCATACTCGACTGTAAACCAATCGGGGCTTTGCAAGACTAAACCTGCACCACTAGATTTTGTTTTTGATGCTCCATCAAAATAGAGCACCCAATGTTTGTTCTGATCAGGTACAGGCTCTTCATCTTTTTCTTCACTTCCAGGGGTGGTTATTATATCCTTCCCCCCGACTTCTTGGTTGCCAATGGTACATTCAACCACGAAGTCAGCCAATGCCTGGGCCTTAATGGATATTCGAGGCTCATACGTGATGTAAATTCTCCAAGTTCAATCGCCCACTTAATTAACCTTCCACCGGCTTTCAAGCTATGTAATATGCTTCTCAACTGCTGGTCCATCAGGACTTCAATGTTTGTCTTGGTCTTGGGTGTTGAACGTCGATGTTCGAAGGTTGAACACCAATGTTTGAAATCAAGGGTTTTCAATCTCAAGGGTGTTTTAAATCACCGAAATATCTATCAGAGCTGCTGGTCCAAGGCCAGGGGGTTTCCGGTTAGCCCAACGAGGTCTTAAAAGTCCATGACCCCCTCGAGCTTGGCCTTCATAACTAACCTTGGCCTTCATGGCTGATCTTGGCCTTCATGGCTAACAACTTCTGTTCTTCAACCTAGGATTCGGGGTAGATTCCTCGATTTAGATTTCGATAAATGCAATCCCGTTGGTTTCTTGCCTTTTAAACTTCTGAGACGAGAGCTTGCTTGATCTTCTTAATCTTTGCTTAAGGTTATCTATTGACCTTCATCCTTGGATCCATAACCCAGGTACTTAATAAGTATTGAAGAGTAGCTAGTCCTTCACATCCTCGGCCTTTCATGGCTTTGATTATTGCATGTGACTTTTATCTTCTTGTTTTTTATCCAAGGTCCTTCACAGACTTAAACTCTTACTTGGTCGCGTTGTAACCGAACTCTTGACCCTTCGGGATCCTTATTAATGCATTTGTTTGTTTTCCATTCGCGTATTCTTTTATTTTCGGTACTCGGTCATCCTTGACTTGCACTCATCGGGTGCTTGGCACATAAATAAAATCACACAGTCAATGAATGGAAATCAAACTTGCATTAATAACTTGAAATGGGTTCAACCCTTACATAGAGTACTACTATCCTACTCGGAGCAACATGCTCTGCAATGGTTTCAATGAACCTTATTTCTACTTCTACTAGATAAATATGAAGCTAGGTCCTACTAGGATAACTTGAGCCCATCGGGCCTTTGCAAGACTACGTCTGCACCAGATTTTGTTTTAGATGCTCCATCAAAATAGAGCAACCTCCACTCCTTTTGGTCTCCTCCTTATTATTCTGAAGTTCACTTCCTGCTTGGGGTATTACCTCCTGCCCCCCGACTTCTTGGTATTCCTTACCTCTGCGGACATCCATGTCTTCGATCGGGAGTACCTGCCCCCCGATTCCATCAGCTCTCAATGCGGATACATAACAACTTCTTGCCATCTTCTGGTCACCTTTTTGTTCTCCGACCCCATTCCGGGTTGGAAACTTAACCTTCATGTGGTAGGTGGAGGCAACAGCCTTGAACGCATGCAGTCCGGTCCTTCCCAGGATTGCGTTATAAGTCGAGGATGCCTTGATCACAAGGAAATTCAGCATCTGAGTAGCTTCCTTAGGTTCCTGTCCAATAGTCATGGGCAATTGAATAGTACCTTCGACCTTGGACTCAACTCCACTAAATCCGTAGATTGGCATGTTGGTGGGGGTCAACTGAGAATCGGTGTACCCCATTTTCACAAATGCATCGTGAAACAAGATATCAACAAAAGCTCCATTGTCTATCAAGACTCGTTTCACCTCCGAGTTTCCAATCACAGGGGTTATGACCAACGGGTCGTCATGGGGGAACTTTACCCCTTCGAGATCTGAATCATCAAACCCAATAACTATTTCAGTCCTAGCCCGCTTCGGGGCCTCTCCCACGATGTGTATCACTTCTCTGGCATAAGCCTTCCGACAATTCCTTGTTGTGCCGGCCGTAGTAGGGCCTCCTGAGATCATGTTGATTATTGGCCTTCAGGGCTGTGGGTTGCGATCTTGATCGTCATCCCTTCTATTATAATCTCTAATTTGATTAACACGATCGTCACCCTTTGTGAAGTGGCTCAATTTCCCTCTACGGATTAAAAACTCGATCTCATCTTTGAGTTGCTTGCAATCATCAGTGTCATGCCCCACATCTTTGTGGAATCTGCAATACTGATTCTTGTTTCTCTTTTTGGGATCACCCCTGAGTGGCTTCGGCCATCGAAAATCCTTATCCTTCTCAATGTCCAACAAGATTTGACTCCTAGGAGTATTCAACATTGCATACTCAGTGAACCTTGGTCCTTGGTTCTTTTTAGGGGCATAGTCGGAGTCCTCGCTAGTTCGGAGATACTTGTCCCTAGCATCATACTCATGGTCTTGCTTTCGCTTCTTGGAGTCGTTGTTACCTCCTCCTCCACTTACTGTGGCTTCTTTCTTCATGCTGTCTTCAGCTTTAATGTACTTATCAGCCCTTCGTTGGAGCTCGGCCATGTTTTCAGGAGGATGCTTGGCCAATGACCTTTTAAAGAACTCGTCAGTGGTTCCGTGTTCCAGGGCTACCATGGCCACCTTATTCTCCAGATCAGTGATGTTCAATGTCTCCTTGGTGAACCTCTTAAGGTAGTCTCTCAGATTTTCGTTCTTCCCTTGTACCACGTACATAAGGGATGCAGAACTTTTTTCATGAACTCTCCCACTAATGAACTGGCTGACAAAGGCGGCACTCAGCTCTTTGAATGAGCCAATTGAGTTTTCAGGTAAGCGGCTATACCACCTTTGTGCCATGCCAGACAGGGTTTGAGGGAACGCCCTACACTTTAAGGCGTCGCTCGCAGGCTGCAACAGCAGTGCATTTGAGAATGTCCTAACATGGTTTGCGGGATCGCCCGTTCCATCATAGGCCTTAATCGTCGGCATCTTGAACTTCCTTGAGATGCGAGCATTCATTACCTCTTCAGTGAACGGAGGTGTAGGATCATCAGGATCCCCAAGGGGCATCAGATCCCTAGGGTTGCTTTTGGGGGTCTCCACCCTTGTCGATTTTTCAGTTGGGGCTTCGGCCCTTCGTTGTCTCCTTGAAGGCCTCTCCAGATTTATAATGGGAATCCTCCCTGTATCTGGTGGAGGTCGAATCAGACTTCGCCTTGCTTGCTCGTTAGCAATATCATCTTTCAGCCTTTGGATCTCAGCTTCATGAGCCTTAATCCTCTCCTCAGCCGTTTGTGGAGGTTCATCATGGATTCTTTGGGACCTCCTTCGAGGTTCTTTATTAGCACGTCGCCTCCTCGGGGCTTCATCACGATCATCGTTGTCATCCTCAGACATTGAATCATCAGTATAGGGACCAGAGTAATCATCGTACTCTCGATCTTGGATCTGTAAGGCATGACCGCTTGGTCCAGGTACCCTTCATCGAGGGGGGTAATTAGGCAGCCCATACATAGGGTTGGTGTTCAAAGGGAGATCCGTAGTATGGATCTGTACCCCCGTGCGATCAACGTTACCAAGAGGAGAAACCACCATCTGGAGAGGGTTAGTTTCTTGGCTTTGATGGACAATCACTGAGTGGGTCCCCTCTACATGGGGAGTCGTCCCTGGGGGCTGAGTGGGCAGAGGTTGAATGACTGCCCCTGTTGATGGGAGTATTTGTCCTTCCTCAGCGGTGATGAGCGGATCAGAGATGGCAGGTGGAGCAGAGCTAAGGGGTATGGCCTCAGTCGATGTTGTTCTTCATGTTTGAACCATGGTTGATGTTTTCGTCCCACAGACGATGCCAAATGTTGTGGAATAAAAACTAGGTTACGATTTGTAATTAATGCTAGGGTGGTTGAGCTTCGAGCTTTAATGGCTGTTTCTGCGTTCGAGACTTAATCGGTCCTCACAGAGTGCCTACGTATCTCGTATTGAGAATCAAGCCAACGTAGTTCTGAGGGTGAAGGGGCAGGTCCTTATATAGGCTGAGAAGCATTAGAATTATTGTAGGAATAGGAGACTTGGTAGACAAGTCTTTGGGGAAGGTTCTAGATCTATTCCTTATAGGAATCAGTTTCCATATTGAATTGGATGCCTTGGTGGCTAAGTCTGGTGGAAATAATATCCTTATCCAACTCTTATTGCTGAGCTATTTATTACCCCCAATATTAATTACGAAATTAATATTATAATTGGGGTTTTGGGCCCACCTGGTGGGCCCCACGTTTGGACCATTCTTGGCCTAATTAATGCCACATTAAATGTGTCTTTAGGGCTTATTTTCAGCCCATATCATAAACTTATTTATTTATTTGTTACTAGCTTGTAGTCAATACGATGCACGGTTCTTTTTAATTTTCTTTATTTAATAAATTAATTTTTGTGTTTTTTATTATAGAAATTTCTATTTTTATGTAGGGGTCATCGAAGTTAAGAAATTAAAAAAAAATTGTCACCTTAATTCTATCCACGAACTCGAAATTTGAGAAAATTAAAAAAGAAATTATCACCTTGATTCTATCCACGAACTCTTTCATGTCTGTTTTGCTGCATTACAACACAAATATGGTTGAATGTTTGATTTTTAATATATTAATAATTGAAAATATGGTATGATGTTTTTTGATATATATTAACGACTATAAGATTAGTTTTAATTTAAAAAGGTAAGGTATTTTAATTAGAAAGGAAATATTAATGATTTGAAGATACGGTACGATTGATGTTTTTATAAAGATAATATTTTCAAAAAATAAATGTGAAAATGGCAATAGCTAATTACCATTAATTATTTTATGTCATTATTTATTTTAATAATTAGGATAACAAATCGACAAACTTCCAATGTTTCGGTTTTAATGTAATAGTATAGATTAGTTAAATATTTTATGAAACAAACAAAATCTTAGACACTGCAGACGCTTAAAAGTAATCAAGACGAAAGAGGTAGAAAAAAACATACAATGGAAGGAAAATTGTAAATAAATTTATACAACCTTTTTTAATTATATCCTTTTTAGATTATAATTTCCTTTTTAATATGATATAATCTTGATCGTCAATTATTTAAAAAAATAGGTTTGACGGTTGAGATTATTTGGGTAGTACAGTGATATCCTTTTTAGATTATAATTATCTTTTTAATATGATATAATCTTGATCGTCTAGTTGAGATTATTTTGGTAGTATAGTGGCCAAACCAAAATTATGGATAAGATCCCTCTTACGCTTATTATATATAAGGATATAATTAATTTTTTTTTAAAAAAAACATGCAAAGGAAGGAAAATTGTAAATAAATTTATACAACCTTTTTTAATGATATCCTTTTTAGATTATAATTTCCTCTTTGATATGATATAATCTTGATCGTCTATTTTTTGAAAAAATTAGATTCGACGGTTGAGATTATTTGGATAGTACAATGATATCCTTTTTAGATTATAATTTCCTTTTTAATATGATATAATCTTGATCGTCTATTTTTAAAAATATTATATTTGACGGTTGAGATTATTTTGATAGTACATCGACTAAAACAAAATTATGGATAAGAACCTCTAACACTTATTATATATAAGGATATAATTTTGAAATAATAGAAGTTGGTGTCAAAGTTGTAATAGAAGCATTAGACTAGGTCGTGATGCTGTTACAGTATTCTTAGGAGAGTTAGTAATAAGTGGAAGTAGTGGAAACAGTAGAGAGTTTTTAGCGAGTAGTTGCATAATTTTAGCTACCACCTTCTGTGGTATTAGTCTATTTATTTCATGTAAACATTCATGTTATTTTAACATGTAAACATTCATGTTATTTCATGCAAGTTGGACGCAGCGGAAATGAGGATGCTGCGGTGGTCCTGTGGCCGAACGATGTTTGAAAGAATCCCTAATGCGGTGTTCAGGAGCGAGTTGGAGGTGGCGCCTCTTTCTGCGAAAGTTAGGGAAGGGAGGTTGAGATGGTTCGGCCACGTCCGTAGGAGGTCGCCGGAAGCCCCGGTGAGGAGGGTCGAGAGTCTAGCGGTTGTTGGGGTGAGAAGGAGAGGCAGACCGAGGAGGACATGGGAAGAGCAGCTCAGGTTGGATTTGAAGGCCTTAAACTTGAATGAGACCTTGACCGCCGATAAGAGTTCTTGGAGGCGACAGATTAGAGTCGTGGATTCTCTCCTAGGGAGCGGTTCTGTTGTTGAAAGCCTCAGAGTTGGGTTTTATCGGCTAGCGTTATCTTAGGAGTTTGGCTTTTCATTTTCACACTGTCTTTTGTTTTCTGGTTCTTGCAGATGCAGGGAGCATGACATGAGGTTAAATCAGGAGAGGTGTTCCCGCTCAGGTAAGTCCCATGAGGTCCAGGCCATGGGCTCAGGTTTGGTTGATTACTTCCCCCATCTTTATCTTCCTAGTACGTAAATCACACTGTTTTGTTGTGCACTAAGCCGGGGGTCTTCACGGAAACAGCCTCCCTACTGTAAAAAGTAGGGGTATGGTCTGCGTACATCTTACCCTCCCCAGACCCTGCTTTGAACGGGATATACTTGGTATGTTTGGTTTCGTTTGGTTTTTATTCATGTTATTTTGACACAGAACGATAGTTTTCTTTTTGTAATTCATTCCTCGGTTTTACTAAGATTTTTTTATTTATTTTTCAACACGTGCCATTTTCATATTAGTCCCATGTCAAAAATATTTGTCCCATCCCCACTCAATATCTTCACAAGGAGTTTTTGTTTAAACCCCATTCCCACCTTACGAGACAACATTAAGTGCGTGTTTGGGGTTTCATTTCTCTGCAAACTTATGGCTTATAATGCCATAAGAGCTTATGGGGGGTGTTTGCCTATTTAAGTTTTAGCTCAACTTATAACTTATATGTTGATAAGTTGAATGTTAGAAAGTGGGTATTTGGGGTATCTTAAAATGAATAGCTTATGGCTTATAAGCACTTATGTCATATAAGTGATAACTACAGCAGAGATTATAAGTCATTAGAGTGTTTGGTAAATCAGAACTTATAATTAGTAGACTGTTTGGGTAAATCAGAACTTATAAGTTAACTTTTTTTTATAATTTTCAAAATATTTGTTTTTTTATATGTAACAATGGATGTCAATGGATAGATTTCGATGAGTAGAGAAATTTGAGATATACATATCAATTTTCTAATGAACGGGTCAAAAGATATATGATTTTGAAGATTTGAAGGATATTATATATTACGTGTATCGAGAAATAAGTTATAAGTATAAGTTGAATGTTAGGATTTCCTAACATTCAACTTATCAACATATAAGTCATAAGTTGAGCTAAAACTTATTTTGGCAAACACCCCCATAAGGACTTATGGACTTATAAGCCATAAGTCAGCTTAGTGTTATTAAAAGCGCGCATATGCGCTCGCATATGCGAGATGCGATGCGAGGCTGAAGCGCTTCGCTTTGGTTATGCGATGCAACTTCATTGAAGGGCGCTCTTTTGTGCGCTTTAAGCGCTTAAGCGATGTGCAAGAATCGCAGAAAAAGCGTGCTTTTTTATTTCTTGTTGATTGTGATGTTGACCGGGTCTTATTTAAAGAAACCCATCATAAAAATCCCTAAAACCTAAGTCAGGCAACAGATACATATCACACTAATGATAAGATACAGCCATACAAAATGAATACATATACACACGAACGATACAAGGTGGGCAATGGAGCAAGAACGGTGCCAGGTGTCACAGGGTCGGGTTCTTCACCAAAATTTGAACCTGTGCGGCCTACCCTTATGCCCGAACGCACCAAAAACAGTCAGCCCAAAACGGAGGTTGTCACCCAGCAACCTTAATACTACGCAGCGGAATCACAAATACCAATGATGGCTTAGTGTGTGCAGTGTATAAAAGTAAATGAACACACTTGTTTACAGGCAAAACGCCCAACCTTCTATTGCGCAACTCAATACAAAGGAACCTTACAACTGGAAGCACTCACTTGGCTTCACCAAAATACATACAAAAGCACTCAGTTGGCTTTCTCTCAGAATACAACTATATGTGACTCACTTGCACATATCTGAACACTCTCTATCTCTCTATACAATGCTATAGAATACATGTATTTATGCTAATCTACAGCCAGTCACGTTTTTCTTCCATCATGGGCAGTTACCAGCAGTTACTCCCATCCATAGCAGTTACAAGGACACCTGTCAGCCAGCCAACCAATTGTGCAAACCCTTGGGCAGTTACCAGCAACTCTAATAACCCACAATAATATATATAACACATATATATATATATATATCACCCCAACAGTTAGCCACGTTTTTGTTGTCTCAGCCATGCCACCTGTAATGCCCACAATCACATTTTCCCCACATGTGCCCAGCAAATGACCCAAGCCTTTGGGCTTCATGTTTGGGCTGCCCAGCCAGCCATGTCTTCAGCCCAATGCCAATGTCAAGCCACCAACCAGCTCCAGCAACTAAACACAATATCAGCCCACCATCAAGCCATCAACTAAGCCCGCATCGAACCACAACTTCGGCACCAACCATCGATGCCTGGTCTTGGCGGCCTTGGGGATCAGCCACCGCCAAGCCAAAACCAACCAGCAACCAAGAGGTCTTGCACCAGGATAGTAAAAATGAAGATTTTGTAAATCTTCAAGAAAAGCCTAAAGATGATGATTTTTAATTCATGTCAAGTTGTCAACTATTGAGTAAATTAGAACTAATCTATAGGGCTTATGGTTGATTCTATATCTTTACTTTGTTACCATGACTTCGTATTTGTGCCTTGAGTTTGAATCTGGTTATCATTATGTACTCTGCCTATAACATGTTAAATTTATTGTTATGCATTTTTTTCGGCTGTTGTGCTTTTTTTAAAAAGCGCGCATATCGCATTGCGCGTTGCGCTTATGCTCCAAGAGGCCTTTGCGCTTCAATGCGCATATCGCGTTTAATAACACTGAGTCGGCTACAAAATGAGTTCCCAAACAGGCCCAAAATCCTAACATTCAACTTATGCTTATAACTTATTCCTCGATATACGCAATATATAATATCCTCCAAATCTTCAAACTCATATATCTTTTCATCCGGTCATTAGAAAATTGATATGTATATATCAAATTTCTCTATTCATCGAGATCAATCCATTGATATCCATTGATATATACTAAAAAAGAAATATTTTGAAAAATAATAAAAAAAGTTAACTTATAAGTTCTGATTTACCAAACGCTCTACTAATTTATAATTTCTGATTTACCAAACACTCTACTGACTTATAATTTCTGATCTACTTATTACTTATATGACACTTATGCTTATAAGCTATAAGCTACTCATTTTAAGGTAAGCCAAACGGCCCCTAAGTAAGCCTCCTCATTTAGAAATTAATTAAAGAAAATAATTAATTTATTTTTCTTAATATTTTATATGTTTTATATTATATATCATTAAAAGTAAAATATATGTATTTATTTTAAAGCACAATTTTTAAAATTTTAGTTACATTATATGTAAAACAATTACAAACAAATTTTAATTGATTAAATATTTAAATTTATAATATCATATAATAAAACGTATATTATATTATATTATATTATATTATATTATATTATATTATATTATAAAATATATATATATATATATATATATATATATATATATAATATTTAATTCAAAATATGATGAATTTTTCATGCAAAGATCAAATAAATACCATATCTATTCCATTTTTAAACGATACAAAATTTTAATGCTCGTCATTATCTTATGTTCATTTAAATAGGCCGAGACGAACCTATTCAAGGCGGTGGGTTTCGGCTTCCCCGATCCATTAAAAGGCCTAATTGAAAGTGCTGATGGTGACAAAGCTAACAACTCCTTTTCGCGTGTATTTTAAATTTTTTTTGCTGAATCAGTGTCTCACAAATCATATTGGGCTCGAAAGGAGGCGGAAAATTAGTTGTTGCAAGAATTTTCTTAATTTAATTTGTGGTACAAGTGATTTGTCTTAATGTTACTAGTGACTATGAACTAATTCTTCCTCCGAAAAAGATAAATCAAAAAATTTGTCAGGAACCTGTATTTGTTGTATTTAGAGGCTTTTCGTTCTCAAGGTCCGTAAATAAAAACTCACCCCTTTCATTCCATGAGTTATTTTCCTTTTTTGGATATTTCAAAAATAATAAATTTACCTTTTTTTAATAGTAATTTAAAAGTATTATAACCACAGATTCTTTATTCCTTCAATTTATGTGATTAAAAATGAATAATATTGAAAATGATTTTAATTTTATTAGGACGGAAAAAATAATATATATGAGAAACATTTTCATGGCCTACTGATGTGCTAAAAATAAACATTTTAATCGCAAGTGCACGATCTCATTTTAGTATTTAAGATATCGATCCACAGAGACTAACATTTTCGCAAACCTTAATTTTTAACTTAATCGAACTAGAACAAGTTTTGATTTGTAGAATTTTGGATTTTACTAATTAAAAATTATTTAAAATATTTTGATGCAAAAATTAACTTAACTGAACAGTAACTAGTTTAATGTGCCGATTATGCATAACATGAAATTAAAAGCCAAAATCAAGTAAATAAAAATCATTACTTTCAACCCCAAGTGGTTAGCATTTCACTACTTTATCCACTAATCGAATTTACGAAAATGACGAAATCAATCCAACATAGAAGAAAGCAAGATGTGAAGAACAAGAAAACTGAAAATTTGCATTAATAAAAGGAAAGTGTTTACAAGATGGAGGCTACAACATTAAAACCTAAATGTACTAAAAAAAACAAGGAACTTAACATATGGGAAAAACAACAGGAATTGTTACAGGAAAGAAAAAAGTAAAGCAAAAGTGTTTGCGGTTTTTTTTTGTTGTCTCGTCCGTGTGTGTGGTTCTCCTCCTTCAGGTTCTATTTATAGGCTAGCTTCATCCCTTTTAGTGTCAACATCGGCTGCTTCTTTCACATGTGTATATTGAAAATTTATCCAAAAGCTGCATTTTTTCCAAGTCCAAAAATGATGCCGCATGAAACTTTTAAATTTACAAAGTAAAAGGTTTTGGGGTGTATTTGAAATATTCCAAATTGCTCCAAGCTCCTAATTTTTTTTCCATTTTTAGTCATTTTTCTTCCTCTTTTTCCCTTCCTTGCACTTTATTTCATTATTTTGTCATTTCTTCATTTTTCTCGAATTTCCTGAAATGCAACAAACACTAGTACAGAATAGGCTTTTAGCGTCGGTCAAAATAGGCTTTAGGCATCGGTTATTTGGCGTAGTACATGAAGGCGACGCTATAGGTATAGGTCTATAGCGTCGGTTAATTGGGCGACGCATATAATGTACTAATAGCGTCGGTTATTTAAATAACCGACACTTAAAGTTTGTTTTAGACGTCGGTCATTTAAACAACCGACGCTTAAAGTCTGTTATAAGCGTCGGCCATTTAAACAACCGACGCTTAAAGTCTGGTTATAGGCATCGGTCATTTAAACAACCGACGCTTAAAGTCTGGTTATAGGCATCGGTCATATAAACAACAGATGCTTAAAGTCTGTTATAGGCGTCGGTCATTTAAATAACCGACGCTTAAAGTCTGATTATAGGCGTCGGTCATTTAAACAACCGACACTAAAAGTCAATTTTTAAAAAAAAAAATAAAAAATGCAATTCTGTTATGAAACAATACATTTTCAGAAACAGTTTAGCCAATGCCAGAACACCAAATTATATACAAAATCAATCTATACATATATGATACATAATCAAGAATAAGATCTAATTAATAAACAATATATAAGACTACTCTACATTCTACAAGTCAATACCGATAACAAAGTAGACAAACTGATCTAATTTCTCTAATTTTATGGAGAACAATTTCTTCACACAGATGACGAGCAAATGTATTGACGGAAAGAACCAAATTGATAATGTGCATCAACGATATTGCGACCATAAGCCTTGTTTAGTTACAAGTAATTCACAACTAAACCTCTTTCATATATGCGCTGCTGCCACTAGTAATCTGAGAAATTGATCGTGTGGTTTCCATAGCCCTGGAGTGTGCCTGCATAAATGTTGTCAACATTAGTATAAGGAGAGGAACACTTGTTGGACAAACAATCAATGTTCCAGCAGCTGGCCAAACCTTCTGCTGCACAGATAGGTCTTCAATTACAGGACAGGAAACATTGCCCTGATTTGCCAAGCTAAGCCCAGAAGTGCCATCCTCATCATCATCAACTAGACTAATCATATCCATATTCTGTTTATCAACTGAACAAATTTTCGAAGATGGAGATCTTTCCTTCAATATAAGTGCAATGGTTGATATTGTTTTTCCCAACCCCTGCCATGGTGAATACTGTATGTTAGAAACATAAAACATGAAGAGCTAGTTTTTCAGTGTATTGCAGATACTAAGAAATACTCATGTACTTTTTATGTTGTCGACCATAAAAAACTTCTTGTTATAGCTATTTAGCGAAGTACTTGTGTTCAATATTTAACAAGATGTATAGAATATCGTATTCTTCAATCATTTCCTTGGGTATTCTAGCCTAAACAAATGGAAGGAGAAAAAAAAATTTGGCAAAAATAAAAACAATGAACGGAGTATGACAAAGTGAAAGAAACCCAACCTGATCGATCGTCTGCTAAAATTCCTCCAGAGCAGTGTTCACTATTCGTCTCCTTTTGTACCATCCATGATAAAGCAATTCGCTGTCAAAAATATCAACTTATTTCGATTAAGAAAGTCACGGACAGGATTGAAAGGGCAAAAGAGGTGAAAGGAATGTGAGAGCAAAGTGTCTGATTTGAGTGTCACACCTAAAAGACCACATTATAGTATCTAGAGGACAAAAATATAAAAGATAAAAGACACAACTAGAAGTGATTTTCAGAAAGACATAATAGAACCAGAATCTTTTAGTGTTTCTGTATGGGATTTATAAGATTCAATCTTAAAATAATTTGACGTTTTTGATAATACAAATTCATTATATTACAAGCATATTGAAATACCAAGCAGGCAGAAAAGCATATTTAAAAAAATTACGCCTAAAGTGCGACGTAGAAAAGCATTTCTGTACTAGTGTGGGAACATTCAACTCCTAAAGAACAAATAAAGAAAGGTTTACTACACAACAAAATTTTTGCCAGATTAAATTTATGTGTTTAGTATAACTTACATCAAATTGAACTTTCGGCTTTCTTTGTCTTTTACTCATTCCTTTTACCAAGCAGGCATGTTCTTTGGATTTCTTTGTCTTTTACTCATTCCTTTTACCAAGCAGACATGTTCTGTTTTGCTTGAATTTGTTGACTTTTTGCAGGAGCAATCAATTTTCTGGCCGAACTTTGGTGTTCCTTCTGATGAATTGCCTGCGACGAAAATGGAGTAGAACAATTAGTGAAACAGAGAGAAACCAGATGCAACAATATTTAATTAAAAAAATAAAAGAAGAAGAAGATCAAATGTACATTATCAGAGCTAACATACATATTTCAGTGCATCTTGAAACTCTTCTGAAGGGTTGCAACTTCTTTCTTCAAAGCAGTGAATATAAGAAAACCTTAAATAAATTATGTGCCTACTTACAATGTGACAATAAGAAAGGGCAATTATTGCGGTGAAAAAATAGCATCTTGATTTCTTTCATTAATAATAACCTTATACGGAATATTCAGTTTCTGACACATAAGTACATCAAGCCAAAGGTTAGTAGTAGAAACTGAGATGGAACTATTATTTGGGCTTCAGTTGACAGCAACAAGGATTGAGCAAGTCACTAGAATAAGTAGCTAAAGATTAGTACATTAAGCTTATAGACATTGGTGCTCTTTGGTATGTAGGAAATCAATTATTTAATAGAGAATTAAAAAAAAGTTTTCACACTAAATTTTGGAAAACCATTTATATATATACATGATCCTTCCACACTAAATTTTACCATTTTGGCCTACATATTCTATATAGTTTTCAAGTTCTATAATTGAATTATAATTGAAGATTTTATTACTTAATACTTCATAACAGTTACCTGTAAGAAATTTAATTGCTAACTTTTGTTAACTTCAATCTTCCCTAAAAGGTATAGAAGTTACAACTACTAATGCTACTGTTTATTTAGAGAGGACCCGTATACAGAAGTATCTCAGTCTACATATCCCTATACTCATTGTAATTTTGAGGAATATCCCACTACTTCAAATGTGGGCTCAAAAGTTTATTTCATGGAAAGCTATCAACTCGGTAAATAATCTTAAGATGTGAGCATTTGTGTATGCATCTTTACCTTCTCTCAGCCCATTCAGGATGGATCTGTGGAAATGGTAAGTGACGGGCAATATCTCCTTCCTCCTAATTACCTCCAGAGCTGGTAGCTTTTCAATTTCCCCTCATTAAAATATAATTTCTGTCTTTCTCCTTCAAATGGCGGACTCAGTGCATATTAATAAACCTAATTCAAGCAAAAAGGATTAAAACATATATATGAACTAAACAAATTCTAGGCGAAATGTAAATATAGAGCATCATGCATTTATCCTGAGTATCTATCTACCTGAGACTTACGACAAATTGGTGCTTTGCCAGATCTCACTGCACCTCTGCATTAGAAACATACCAAGGAAAGCGATCATGGTGTTTTAACAACAAATACTGACTTAGACCAAGGATAATTACATCTACTATCTGCCAACGATTAAATGGATAATTAACTTTACACAAGTTTAATGGAAATTAATCAAGAGCTTGTACCACACTAGATACATACAGAAGATCCTCGTCTGAAGCTTCGTCCAGTGGTTTGTAGTTGTATGCATTTGAACCAGCACTGTTAATCTGCATCATTCCCAAGTTATGTAAGAAGGCAGAAAGGTGAGATTCTAAGATCATAGCAATGAAGTTCGACTTCCAATGCAATCACAGAACTGGTTTTGACGTTTAATAAAGACAACGAATCAAATGTACACAAAATGCAAGAAAAATTTAACTTCAAGCACCATCACTTACAAAATTAAATGGCAGCAATTTTAACTCAATTGACCATAATTCCAATAGTAGTGATTAATATATCATGTTTGTGCAGTGCCAGACTACAGACTCTTTTCAGTTCGACCATCTATTGCACGCCACAACCCCAACGACAAATGGAACCTAACCATACATGTCCTCTGATTTATCTTCCATCGTCTACACTAACAATCCAAAACAGTTTAGGGAAAAACATCAGATATATCAGAAAGGAGATAGGGGATTGATCAAATTTTTAATCAATGAAAAATAATCTCTGAGATAAATTTCTGTGTGTAAGACGGGGGAGGGGTGATAGAAAAATGATGTAATATAATTTACCATTGTTTAAGGAGTAGCTTAGGAATATATTAAGAGAGAAAGAAAAAGCGAGGGAATATCAGTTGGATAAAAAGGAATACAAAACAAAATTCTAAAGAGATAATTATTTTGATAATATCATCTATTAATCACCGCTTACCGATAACAAAAACTAATGTTCTCTTTTCATAGAAAAACAAATGTTAACATAAACTCCTGAAACAGAATAAAACCAGACAGTAGAATTATCTGCCACCTACATTCTATTAAACAAAAGACAGTAGAATCTAAGTTCCATTTCACAACAAAACATGCTAAGAACTTCATTCCCAAACGATTATTGACCGGTATTTTCCATTAAGTCAAGAACACCCTAGAGCAAAATCTACAAATATAACATATATTTGAAACATTACAATTGTTACAACCAAGCTGTTGGTGTTAAGCACCTACCCCTGGGCAGAACTTTTGTCAGAGATTCTGACACTGACAGCTTGGTAAGAAATGACTTTAAAGAGAACTCCAGGTCGGTTTGTTCCACCTCCGAGTCATAGGACTGATTTACAGTAAGCTTGAAAACAAATCTCTCCAATGGGATGTTCTCTTTGTTGAAGAAAACAACTACAACCCTCTCCACCAGTCCCTAACCAAGTCGAAGGAACATGTAAGTTTCAATAAAACTCACTGGTAAAATATTCATAATGAAGGTGGTTAATATGCCATGAGTATTACAGTGGTACAAGAGTTAAAAAATTAGCCTGAGTGTATTCCGGAATAAAATTGTGTCCATTACACGCAGATGTTTAAGATACAGACATCAGCAATTGGTTAGCGTATAAATGTCATCTTTTCAAAAATACATTTATAAAGTATAATTAGACAATTCAGAATCAGTTTTAAAACATTGTTCTACTCTAGCTGATCCATCAAGAGTCCAATCTGAGAATCTAGTATATATTTTGCTATAAATCGAGTTATCCCAAACACTATTGTATATGCAGTTCAGCAGTAATATTCATCATAAAAATTTAGAGCTCATAACTTATACTCGAACGAATTCTATTATTCTGTCAAATGAAAATCAGACTAGAATTTACGAGGCAGATATAAGAGAGACCTTTTCAATAGAAGGAAGTAAGCCAGTAAGAGAATCATGAATGTAGGCTCTAAGTTGAGGATGTCGAGCCTTATGAGCCACTACATTCATATACCGCCTCCTCTCAAACGCACCTACACAACATTATCATCAAATCTTAAACACACAAAAAACTCACACACAGGCAAGCGCATTTCCACCGATATGATAGTAAAACCAATAACAATCTGCAATTACGATAACTGACTTACTTTAATTGTTTACGCTTTAAAATACAGATAAATTTCGTTTCAATAACTATCTCAAAATCGAGTGAATATTTAGTAAACAAAAAACAAATTACAGTAGTAGGATGATACGCACCGGGAGAATAAACGCCTTTGAGAAACACAATGGAAGTGATAGCAACCTCCATGAATTCAACCAGTATTCGAGCCGTTTCGCCTGAAACAGAATAAAACCAGAAATTGATAAATATCATTCAAGAAGTTTATAAAATTGATAAAATGTGCAGGTATATCCTTCTGTGTCTCTTGTACCTTGTGACGGGGTGGGAGACTTAAGGTATTTGTTGCTGCTTTTCCTCAATTCCATGGATAACAATAAGATTTCTGATATTTCCAAGTGCTCGTCAATTCCTCCCTTCATCAGCTGCCATGTTCTTCTGCTTTATTGCTCCTTCGACTGCCTCTGCTGCAACAAATTACAAATTAGCAAACAGATAATAAAACCTCCAAAACAACGAGCTAACACACTAAAGCTTAATACACCGAAAAGTATTAAAGAATAAAATAGACATCTGATCTTTGAATACCACAGAGAACTGAATTATTTATAGCCTAGACTTGATAAAATTTTGTACATTGATATAAGACATTAGACACAAAACCTAAGTTTAAGGATGGGACAACAATCAAACATAAACAAGCCCCTTTCTTGTGGCAGCACTTGCACTGTGTGTTTGAGAGAGAGAGAGAGAGAGAGAGAGAGAGAGAGAGTACCAACACGAGGGACTGAATTAATCGAGATGACAGACGGGGTTGTAACTCTTCAAATCTCACAATCGTCCTACAAATCCTTAGAAACCAAGAAGCAAAGCCCGATTGATTATGACAAAAATTAAAGCCCTAGAAACCCAGCAACAAATTAGATTGATAGATTGGTAGAAATCGAACCCAACACCATCAAATTGAAACCTAATCGAGCCCGTGTATGATTATCAGAATGCAAGTGAAATCGACGAGTGGAGTGGGTTGGAGTAGAGAGGGCTGGAGTGGATGTACGCATGTATAACCCAGATGTAGATGTTAAGTGTCTGATAATATGACCAGAGTGTTTTATTACTATGTATATTTTTACTATTTTTAATTTTTAATTAAAGCAAGTATATTTTTACTTTTTTTAATTTTTTATTAAAGCTTTAGGCATCGGCATTTATAAACCCGACGCATAAAAGCAGGTTTAAGTGTCGGCATTCCTAGGCCCGATGCTATAAGTCCAGTATAAATGATTAATAGCGTCGGCAAAGCTAACAACCGACGCCTAAAATGAGTATAAGCATCGGTTAGGTAATCACCGACGCTAAAGGGTTAGTTTTAGGCGTCGGTTAAGTAAAGACCGACGCTAAAGGGTGAGTTTTTGGCATCGGTTGTTTATGACCGACGCTAAAGGTTGGTTTTATGCGTCAGTTGAGTAAAAACCGACGCTAAAGGTATAGTTTTAGGCGTCGGTTATTTTATGACCGACGCAAAAAGTCCAACACAAATGACTTTAAGCGTCGGTTAAGCTAGAAACCGACGCCTAAAATATGTATAGGCCACGGCTCTCTATATAACCGACGCCTAAAGTGCGACGCTAAAAGCATATTCTGTACTAGTGAAAATAATTTATTAAAATACGAGTTCAATCAATAAATAGGTAATAAAAATATGCAAAAATATGCACTTATCAAATGCCCCCATACCTATCTTTTGCTCGTCCTCGAGTAAAACAAAAAGAAAAATGCTGAATGAAAAAAAAAAACCTATACTCACTGTCGTTGGAATCACGGGTAATTTTAGGTTTACCAACCCATTAAACTCGTAGACGATCTCTACAAGAGGAGTGTTGTCTCTTAAGGGTTTACAGAAGATATACCCATAAAATCTTTGAGATAAGTGTTTACACTAAAACACGAAAGCGTACGTGGTCACAAGTAATATAGATAGAAGTCAAGTTCGTTCCCACAGAGATCTGGTTAGGTTTCAATTCAGTTCATGCACCTATGCAACAATGTATGATTATTATTCACTGCTAAGACAAATTACAAGATTAAGTTTTTACTAACTATAATTAACTAGGATACAAATTAACAAACTACAAATTACTAACTAATGAGAATTAAAATTGAATTACTTATATGCAAGAAAACATGGAATCCTAACTTAATTAAATACTTCGCTTAGATCTGACGCCTTTAATCTCTATATGCAATGGTTATGATATATGATCGGATAACACGAAACAAGTACACGCTACCTGTCAGCATACGTATACCAAACTAAACATACATCCACAAAAGAGATAGAAGATGAATAGACACCAATTATGCTTAGACCCTATATGTCTATAGAATTTGAAAACATAACGGTTGAAGAGCAAGTTATCCATAAAGATCACACAGGGCAATATAAGTATTTTCATCTCATACTACGAATCATATTGATAAACAATTATGAACCTATGCTAGCATGGCAAGTTCTAAATCTCAAGATCCACTTTCACTTCAAAAGAGATTAACAATTTAGATGCTCATGATGCATCTATCAATTAAGCATAACCATACGAGGATATCAAATATACATCATACACAGATCTTTAAAGCATCAAGATACTAAACTCCATAAATAAATCCGTTAGAATCCCATGACAACGATTAGTTCAAAATTGAACCTCTCGTCATCGTGGGATCAAGTGAAACCATGATAACAAACAAGATATGGAAGAAAGAAACAATATTATTATTAAAACTAAGATTTAAGAAAACAAATCTAGAATCCAGAATAACACAAAGGATGAAGTAGATCTAGATCCGTTGCTTGTCACGAGCGTTGAATCCTTCTCTCCTTTTCTCCCTTGCAGATCTAAGCTATATTATGTACAAGATATCTAATTGTCTAATTGTCTAATTATCTAATTCTCTAATTTACAAGGGGTTGGATGTGTTTATATAGGCACTCCAAGTCTTGCCCAGCAAGAAATTGCCTTCTATTACAATTAGAATTCAATTTAGGTACCAAAAACTGCCCAAAATACAAATAGAACTTGAAAAGGGCAAAACAGTAAATTCCTGCTCCCATCAGTCTGCTTGTCGTGCAATCTGCTCCCACCACACGCAACTTGCGCGCACGAATCCTATCCTAAGTTGTAAAAAATCTTCCAGGCTTCGCGTGGACAGCTTACGAGCCTCAAACGGACTTATAGAACTCCAGATATGGCCAAAACAGTGTAGACTGCGCAATCTTCCCGGAAAATCCGAATTTTAATCAATTAATCCTCCAAACACGATAGAAGCATCAACCATAATCGACATTCTTGGAAATCTGCACAACTAAGCAAAACACATCAAAACTACAATAAACTTGAGTCCAAGACAATCAATTTAAGCCGAATTGAAGCGATCCAAGTGGATATAAAATCCACTTATCAATAAGTCAGCAAGTATCGAACTTTCCTCTTTCAACCTAGCTTTCATTGGTATCAACAAAACAATTTTGTAGGAAAATATATGCCTTAAAGATTATTCTAATAATAACCAAGTTATAGGTTCCCACAATCCATTTCTGTCGACTCTAAACGTTTACAAAAAATCCCAAGGTGTGTAGTGAATTTAAGGCCTTTGATGGATAAATGCATACGAATATTTTCTCTTTTTCAACCAATATTGAACTGACCCAATCTCTATCAAAACAAGTATCTAGCCAAATTTCACGTTCTTAGTAGTTAGACCGACTGTGCAATGGTTGAGGTCCCAAAAGACTTTTGCATCGATACCCATTTAGCGAGTTTTAGGTCAACAATCCCAGATCACAAAGGACCTTAGGTTGCTAGGCACAAAGTCCCCACGGACTTACTTATTCGGGTTATCAATGAGCCCAGCCTAGCTGATTTCCCTACTAAGGATTTATTATTACAAATTCACACTAGCATTCTACAACTACAAACATTTATTGACTTTTTTTTTTCTTTTTTTCAAAGACACTATAGGAGCAAAATTTTGCAAAGGTTTGATTCGACATTGTTTTAGCATGTGGGTTCTCTCTCAAGTATCGAATAACATTTCTATACAATTTTTCCATAAAAGGTCTTGTGCAAATGTGTCGTCTTGGACTTTTAAGCAAAAATTTGTCCGACACAAGTTTCATGAGTAAAACCTTACTTGACTACGTTCAAATCATCTAAAGGCATTATACATATAATTTTTTAAAAAAACAGTTAACACCAACTAGTTCTGAAGTTCAAGAGTGGGAAGGACAACTAAGCTAAATTATCTCTATTTTTGGATTTTTCAAATTTTTTAATTTTTTTTTGGATTTTTCAATTTTATGTATTTACACTAAAACACTCCCCCATACCTAAATCATGCATTGTCCTCAATGTATGCAAATGCAAGATAAATGACAAAGGAGAATGGTGAGAAAATACCTGATAAGGATGAAAGAGAGTTAATCACTACCTACTGGAGAAACTTACTTGAATCATGGATCGATGAGTTGGATAACCTCTTCCTCGGGATCAATTGGCAGCTCTAAAAATGGTTTGAGTCTTTGTCCATTAACTTTAAATATATCACCATTTTTAGGATTTTCAATTTCAACAGCACCGTGAGGAAAAACAATCCTAACAATGTAAGGACTTTCCCACCTAGATCTCAATTTCCCGGGAAATAAATGAAGCCTAGAATTGTATAAAAGAACTTTTTGACCTGGAGAAAAAGATTTTCTCAAACTGGATTTATCATGCAAAAGCTTAGTTCTTTCTTTATAGATTTTAGCATTTTCATAGGCCTCATTTCTTAATTCTTCTAGTTCTGACAATTGAAACTTTCTGTGACTACCGGCAGTTGGTAAGTCAAAGTTCAATTCTTTAATGGCCCACAAGGCCCTATGCTCTAGTTCAACTGGCAAGTGACAGGCCTTGCCAAACACAATTCTATAAGGGGACATGCCCAAAACAGTCTTGAAAGCAGTTCGATAGGCCCATAAAGCATCTATCAGTTTGACGGACCAATCCTTCCTATTTGAGTTGACGGCCTTTTCTAAAATTTGCTTGATTTGCCTGTTCGAGACTTCAACTTGACCACTAGTTTATGGATGATAAGGGGTGGCCAACCTATGAGTAATTGAGTACTTTTTCAACAGGGACTCAAATTGATGATTCTTGAAGTGCTTACCTTTGTCACTAATGATAGCCCTAGGTGTGCCAAATCGAGAAAAGATATTCTCTTTTAAGAATTTAAGGACGACCTTGTTATCATTGGACTTAGTTGGTATGGCTTCTACCCACTTAGACACATAATCAACCGCTAAGAGAATGTAGAGGTTACCAAAAGAATTAGGGAAGGGACCCATAAAATCTATGCCCCACACATCAAAAATTTCAATAATTAAGATGGGACTCATTGGCATCATATTTCTCCTAGTGATCTTTCCTAAGTGTTGACACCTACTACAAGCGGCACAGAATTCTGCAGCATCCTTAAACAAACTAGGCCAATAAAAACCACTTTGGAGGATTTTAGTTGCTATTTTCTTAGCACTAAAATGGCCTCCACAAGCTTGATCATGACAAAAGGACAGTATACTTCTAAACTCATGATTTGGGATGCACCTCCGAATGATTTGATCGGGACAATATTTGAAGAGATACGGGTCATCCCAAAAGAAGTGTTTGACCTGTGAGAAAATTTTTGATCTATCTTGTATAGACCAATGAGAGGGAATGTCACCGGTTGCAAGGTAGTTGACAATATCGGTGAACCAAGACGGAGTAGAGATAGAAAGAAGATGTTCATGTGGAAAAGACTCATTCAGAGGTGAGTCGATGGTGGACTCTACCACTAATCGAGAAAGGTGATCGGCAACGACATTTTCAGACCCCTTCTTATCCCTAATTTCTAGGTCAAACTCTTGGAGCAACAAGATCCACCTAATCAATCGGGCCTTTGAATCTTTTTTAGGGAAGAGATATCGAAGGGCGGAATGATCGGTGTAAACAATGATTTTCGAACCAATAAGATAAGACCTAAACTTCTCGAGGGCAAAGACTACTGCTAGAAGCTCCTTTTCGGTGGTAGAATAATTAAGTTGCGCGTCATTCAGGGTCTTACTAGCATAGTATATGACATGAGGTATCTTATTGATTCGTTGTCCTAACACCGCCCCTAATGTATAATCAGATGCATCACACATTAACTCGAAAGGATGACTCCAATCGGGAGACTTGATTATCGGGGCCGAGGTCAATTCTTTCTTAAGGTGTTCAAAAGATTGTAAACAGTCACTATTGAACTCGAATTTGAAATCTTTGCCAAGAAGAGTGGTCAAGGGTCTAGCCTTTTTGCTAAAATCTTTAATGAAACGCCTATAAAAACCAGCATGTCCTAAAAAGGAACGAATTGCTTTGACCAATTTTGGTGGTGGTAGATTGGCAATGAGGTCAAGTTTGGATTTATCTACTTCAATCCCCTTTTCAGAAATTTTATGACCAAGAATGATCCCTTCCTTAACCATGAAATGACATTTCTCCCAATTGAGCACGAGTTTGGTTTCTCTACACCTTTTTAGGACTAACTCGAGATGATTTAGGCATTGGTGGAAAGACGAACCAAAGATGGAGAAGTCATCTATGAAAATCTCTAGGAATTCTCCTACCATGTCAGAAAAGATACTCATCATGCACCTTTGGAAGGTGGCCGGAGCAGTGGTTAAACCGAAAGCTAGACGACGATAGGCAAAGGTTCCAAAGGGACATGTGAAGGTGGTCTTTTCCTGGTCTTCGGGAGCTATGGGAATTTGGAAATAACTGGAATAACCATCTAGAAAACAGTAGTAGGCATGACCAACTAACCTTTCTAACATTTGATCTATGAATGGTAAAGGAAAGTGGTATTTTCTAGATGCATCATTGAGTTTCCTATAGTCTATGCATACCCTCCAACCGGACTGGACACGAGTAGGAACTTGCTCATTGTTCTCGTTAGTCACCACGGTAATACCTGACTTTTTAGGTACTACATGAATCGGGCTAACCCAAGAGCTATCAGAAATAGGGTAAATGATTCCATTATCTAGACACTTAAGGATTTCTTTCCTAACAACTTCCATCATGGTTGGGTTCAACCTCCTTTGTGGCTCTCTGAATGGTTTGGCATCATCGACTAAATGAATCCTATGTTGGATAATGGCCGGACTAATACCTTTAATATCAGAGATACTCCAACCTATGGCTTCCTTATGTTCTCTAAGGACATCAACAAGCCCATCCTCTTGTGACTTCGTCAAATTAGAGGAAATTATTACGGGAAGAGACTCGTTAGGACCTAAAAAGGAATACTTAAGAGTGTCTGGAAGGGGTTTGAGTTCTAAATCTAGCGGCTTTGACTCAACGGGTTCACTAGCTTCAAAAAGTGACAGAGGAAGTGACTCACATGCTTGGTTATTTGTAGGAATGGTGGAATCTAACATTGCATTGACCTCATTTGTATATTCGGAAACATCCCAATTTTGACCAAAGTGGTTTAAACAAAAATCAAGAGCATCATTAGGGTTTAAGAATTCTTAATCAACTATTTCATCAATTAAATTGACATCCATAGGTTGATCATAATAATCATTGGGTTGTTTCCCTACATGAAAAATGTTGAGGTCAATGGTCATGTTTCCAAATGTTAGCTTCATTAATGCATTCCTACAATTAATCAAGGCATTGGAGGTGGCTAGGAATGGTCTTCCTAGGATGATAGGAATCTGATTCTTAGGGTCCTTAACCGGTTCGATTTCTAGAACGACAAAGTCAACGGGGAAGAAAAAATCACCTACTTTAATCAGCACGTCTTCAATAATTCCCTTAGGAATTTTGACAGAACGATCGACTAATTGAAGCGTAACATTAGTTCTTTGAAGATCTCCTAAACCTAGGGCTTGATAGACAGAAAAGGGAAGCAAGTTCACACTAGCGCCTAGATCGAGTAATGCCTTGTCCACAAAAGTATTGCCTATAACGCATGAAATTGTAGGACAACTGGGGTCCTTATATTTCAAGGGAATTTGGTTCAAAATAATTGAACTAACTTGAGAAGTCAAGAAGGCTTTCTTAGGGACGTGATTGGTTCGCTTATGAGTGCACAAATCTTTTAGACATTTCGCATAAGAGGGAATTTGTTGAATCGCGTCTAAAAGAGGAATGTTGACTTTGACTTGCTTAAAAACTTCTAAGATCTTGTCCATTTGAGCCGTTTCTTTAGGAGAAATGAGTCTTTACGGATAAGGGGCTTTCGACTTAAAGACTCGTTCACTAGGTTCTTCGGGGACGGGTTTTGTCCCACTCGTTGATCCTTGTTCTTTGATTCCACGAAAAGTTCGGGTGATTTTTCCAACCGGGGTTATAAGTAGGAGTATAAGGATCATTTCGAGGACCCGAATGGAACATCGCATTGACTTGTTGAAAATCTTGAAGATTTTGTATCCCTTGATTGGTTGAGTTAAAATTTGAGCACATGGATACTTGGGAGGGGGACGCGTTGGTTTCTAAAGCTTCTAAACGTCGAGTAAGAGTGGCTAATTTAGCCTCGGTCGCGATAGAGTTACCAACTTGATGTAACCCCCTTTGATGCATGGTAGCTATTGAATCGTTCGATTTTTCGGGTTCTCGAGTGGGCTCCCTAGTCGATTCCCACAACATAGTCTTTTCCGCGAACTCTTCGAAAAACTCCCATCCCTCGTCCTCATCTTTCTCCATAAATTTCCTTTGGCCCATAGATTCCAACAATGCGGTTGTTGAACCATCTAAGGCCTCGTACACAATCTTACAGAGCCTCCATTTTTCGATTCTGTGGTGGGGACATTGAGATAAAAGATTTTTAAAGCGGTCAAAACACGTCCAAAATGGTTCGTTGTGTTTTTGACGAAATTGATTAATCTCATTCGTTAGTTTCGTAGTCTTGTGGCTTGGAAAGAATTTTTTTAGAAAGATGACTACGAAACCCTCCCACGTGGAAATCGAATTGAAGGGTAGACTATACAACCATTTTTTAGCATTATCTTTAAAAGCGAAGTTGATTAGTCTAAGCCGTATGGAGTCCTCGGAAAGTTGTTGGAGTTTTTGCAAAGCGCAAACCTCCTCGAATTCATGTAGAAAAAGATAAGGATCCTCACCGTCACTCCCGCGAAAATTAGGTAACATGCTAATTTGATGACCTTTGATTTCAAAATTATTAGCATTTACGGGAGGTAGGGTGATACACGAAGTTTGGGACGATCGGGTGGGGTAACAACGATCTTTAAGGGACACGGCCATGGTCACTAATGGTTCGAAAATTTCTAAAGACTCGGAATCAGAAGAGGAAGCAATCTCAAATGATCTCACTAGCCTAGCAGAATTATCCCTAATCCAAGTAGTTCGCATAAACCACGAAAGTAAACAAGTAGGAGATAAGTGCGATAAATTAAACAAACAACAGAAAGGATGAAAAATCAAAAGAAAAATTCTAGACCTACGGTTCCTTAACAAAATAAACTAGAGCTCCTAACTTTAAGGACCACAAAAATTCGGTAAATCAATAATTATTCGAACCGATTTTGCCAAGTAGGTGCAAGCAATGCCAAGAGGCTAAACACCGGCCTAGACACCAA
Source organism: Saposhnikovia divaricata (assembly GCA_036435485.1). NCBI lineage: Eukaryota > Viridiplantae > Streptophyta > Magnoliopsida > Apiales > Apiaceae > Saposhnikovia > Saposhnikovia divaricata. Next base: position 136,974,846 of record CM071598.1, read on the forward strand.
AAAATCGGAATAATTAATGATTACGTCGTTTCTTAGGTACCTTCCTAATTGAGCGCGTAAATCCTATGGGCCGTGTCTAATTTAATTTTATTAAGGCTAAGGGCATGCAAAATGATGGATTAATTGTTGTGGACCAAGGAAAGAGTGATGAAATCCCTTCCCTTATCTTGTGGTGGGGTTTTGCCATTAAAATTTATTAAAATGATGCAACACACAAAGAGAGATAAAAAACTATAAATAATTATGGATGCTTAACTATGTGTCCTAAATTTTAAAGAAAAGAAGAATTTAACGTACCTTGGGGTCCTCCAGCGATCACCACAATTTATAAGGTACGAAAAATTAAAAAATAAGAAAATAAAAATCTAGATGATGTGCCCTAAGTGATTAAATGCATGATGTAACAATTATGTAATTTCTAACAATTTTTATTTTGGATTTTAAATTTTCAAATTTATTTGTGATTTTTTTAATTTTTTTGTGATTTTCTAAAATAATAAAAAGGCGAAAAGAGAGAAATACGGGTTACCGAAGCACGCTTCCAAAAAATTCCAATTTTTCTCCACACTCCGTGAGAAGATTCCCGAAATTTCAACTTTCCTAAAAAGAATGAGATAAAATTGAGACAAGTAAAACTAATCCGAAAAATTAAAAATCAAGGCGCGAAAAATAATTAGTCCCCGGCAGCGGCGCCAAAAACTTGATGTGCTAAAAATAAACATTTTAATCGCAAGTGCACGATCTCATTTTAGTATTTAAGATATCGATCCACAGAGACTAACATTTTCGCAAAGCTTAATTTTTAACTTAATCGAACTAGAACAAGTTTTGATTTGTAGAATTTTGGATTTTACTAATTAAAAATTATTTAAAATATTTTGATGCAAAATTAACTTAACTGAACAGTAACTAGTTTAATGTGCCGATTATGCATAACAGGAAAGTAGATATGGCAGGAAACAATTAAATCTAATAAAACGAACTAGCATAAAAAAAATACAAGCTAAATGGCAACTACATTAACGTGGGCTACAAAATGGAAATGGATGAATAAGGAATTAAAGTCAACACTTAACATGATTCATGGGCCAGATAACAAAAACATGAACCAATACTTTACTTAGAGGAAAATAAGAAACGTTAATATTAAACTTGATGTAAAATGGTGGCCAAGAAACATGAAAGGTAATAGGACGAAATAGCTAATTATGACAATGAACTGAATGGCTGTGAACATGGACTGAAAATCATTTAATATCTAAAATTGTAAGTTACAACTAGCAAACGAAAATAAAGAAGAGCTAGAATTAAAAAAAAAAAATTAAGGCTTTGGCTTTAAATGACGAAAATAAAATAGCTTATATTACTAAAAATTAAGCATACGTACTGAAATTAAAAGCCAAAAACAAGTAAATAAAAATCGTTACTTTCAACCCCAAGTGGTTAGCATTTCGCTACTTTGTCCACTAATCGGATTTACGAAAATGACGAAATCAATCCAACATAGAAGAGAGCAAGATGTAAAGAACAAGAAAACTGAAAATTTGCATTAATAAAAAGAAAGTGTTTACAAGATGGAGGCTACAACATTAAAACCTAAATGTACTAAAAAAACAAGGAATTTAGCATATGGGAAAAACAACAGGAATTGTTACAGGAAAGAAAAAAGTAAAGCAAAAGTGTTTGAGGTTTTTTTTTTGGTTGTCTCCTCCGTGTGTGTGGTTCTCCTCCTTCAGGTTCTATTTATAGGCCAGCTTCATCCCTTTTAGTGTCAACATCGGCTGCTTCTTTCACATGTGTATATTCAAAATTTATCCAAAAGCTGTATTTTTTCCAAGTCCAAAAATGATGCCGTATGAAACTTTTGAATTTACAAAGTCAAAGGTTTTGGGGTGTATTTGAAATATTCCAAATTGCTCCAAGCTCATAATTTTTTTCCCATTTTTAGTCTTTTTTCTTCCTCTTTTTCCCTTCCTTGCACTTTATTTCATTATTTTGCCATTTCTTCATTTTTCTAGAATTTCCTGAAATGCAACAAAATAATTTATTAAAATACGAGTTCAAGCAATAAATTGGTAATAAAAATATGCAAAAATATGCACTTATCACCTACCAACAGAGTAAGTAAGTGGATGAAGTCCACTGATCATACATGTGCGCTAGATATATATTGTACATCCGTAGTAGTGAAGTTGAATAGTTTATGATAAGACTGACCATCACAACATGAACGGAAGATATAGAATAATGCATTTCGACCAATTAACCACCAAATCGTAGGGACTAATTTAATTTCACAATTATTATTAATCCAAATACATGACTTTGCTGAAGTAATTCTTTCTTAATTATACAAGCCCACATATTTGCTTTGGTCGTCAAAACACATACAACTTTTCGAATCACAAACGTGCATGTGACCATGTCCCTGAACAAATTAGTATACTTGCGTATGTGTTGTGAACTTTGGCTGTCACGGCTCAGGACAAATTAAATCGATATTTGATTAATTCATTCGCTCAATGTAAGTCTGTTGATGTCAAAGACAGAAAGACGGAACCACCTTTCCTCAAAACGATAATCCACCTTTCCTCGGTTTTTTTCCGCGGAAAGACGGAACCAAAATAATTTTCTTTCGATCATTTACTCAAACACTTGGTGTGCAGTCAAGCAAAATGCCATGAAATTGAATGAGATTGAAATTAAATACATAGCACACCAACGGTATTGCCTGAGCTTTCTTTTGTTTTACTACATTGGTGCATAAAAGATACATCCGTATTAATAGCTCAATCTAAAGAGAGCTTTCAGAGGTTTGGAAATCAATGATAATAAAATGAAAGTTCTCTAATCTTCCTGTGGCACATAAATATAATGCAGAGCCACATTCATCATAATGCTCTCCCCGGAAATAACATTATGATACCTTCGAACAGAAATTGGTGCTGAACAGCCGGAGTAATCACAATCGATAGAAGGTGCTTGACTGCACACCAATGACTGAAAAAAATTATTTTGGTTCTGTCTTTTCGCGGAAAAAAACCGAGGAAAGGTGAATTGTCGTTTTGTTATATAGGCTGTGTCGTTTAAGCAAATTAGCCTTTCTTGGGAAAAAAGCGTGGAAAGAGATTCTTTCCTCGATTAAAAAGCACGGAACGGAGGAATTTTTTTTAAATCTAGACTGTTCCTGAGTTTATCCAACGGCTGGAAAAGTGAATGTTGGTTAACTAGTCCTGACAATCATTATCAGGGACCAGGACCCAAGTAAATTTTAAGCAAACATGAACCACACTAAATAGTTTTAACTAGTCGAGAGGTCAATTCTTGAATCCTTTAGACACAACGGATCCAAGGACTAAACAACATCAGGATAACAACTCTATATTTTGTTGTTTAGTCCTCCAAAGGTACTCCTGTATCATTTCCAAGTAGTTGACACTAGGTCCTCTGTTCTGACTACCTGTTTGTAATCAGTTTATTGAAACGGACTGTTGTGTGGGTCAAATGTGTTTGTTAATTTGCAAGGGTATGTTTAATTTTCCAATGAACAAAGAAATGATTCTTGTCTACTATTAAGAAAACCAGATCTGTGATGGGCTAAATTATCGCTATCTTGACAATTAGTCAAGAATTTCATTACCTGCAAATTAGGTAACTAATTGCAAAAGGAATATGTAATGAAACCCTAAGTTTGCTCTCAAAACTTAACTAGTCCTCGATATATCACACAGGGAACAATCAACTATAAATTTTAAACAACTACTAAAGTCATCGTTGATATAAAATGTTATCTCCAGAGCTGGATCTATTTTTATTTACAAAGCAATTTTCATGAAAAGACCAGACTATATATCATTGATCTTCACATTCCTCACTAGTTGTAAGGATCAGTAAGTATTAGGGTTTTATGCTTCAATAATTGCAGGCGTAACTAGTAAAAGAAAAAATAAAGAAAATTAAATGAGTATCGAGTAAATATATATATATATATATATATATATATATATATATATATATATGTCCTATTGATGAAAACTGCGGGATAAAGTACTTGCTAGATTTTCCTGACCGACTCCTAGCTACAAACAAACTAGCTAGGTAGTTCACTGCTACAAGGTGGGGAGAATAACGGATTGAAGGTTCTAAATTTATGCCAGACAGACTGTCATAGGTTTACATTGGTAAATGAGTGCTCAAGGTCTTTTACAGTAATCTGTACAGTAATTGGAATATTTAATTTATTCAAGTAAATTAATTAATAAACATCTGAAGAGTTTTGCCGAGTGGATCATGAAATTTGTAATACTGGCCAGTAGACATGCTCAAATTGATATGCCACTAGTGCTCCAAGTTCATCTCACTAGTACAGAAATGATCTATAGCGTCGCCACCTATAGCGTCGGTTATTGACCTATAGCGTCGCCACTTTACCTATTGCGTCGGTTGTTTGCATTAACCGACGCTTATTGACTTCTGCCAGAAGTGATCTCTTCTGTTATATGATATTCAACATATTTTTAAATTTGCTCAAGAATGGTCTTGTATCTTTATTAGATGGAAATAAAGCTATACAATATTTTGTTACTGTATTATTTGTTGTAAACAGTAGATTAATAGAATGTGGATATATAATGGTACAGAAATAGGTACAAGTTGTGGCTTCTATTTGTTGCTACCTAGGAGTGGTAGGGCATTATGTCTTCCAACAAATGGAGGCAAAACCATGTGATCTTTTTCCAACTTATGAACTTGATATGTTTGTCAACTTTCTTTCATTCTTCAAATTACTTCAATTCACCAGTGCTGCATGTCCTGCATATATATATATATATATATATATATATATATATATATATATATATATATATATATATAGGCTAGTGATCAAATAGAAACCAAAGTTAAAATAGAAACTAAAAACTAACACTAAATAAATTATATTTCATCTATTCTAAGGGTCCCGCCAGGGGCACCTTCACAAAAAATGTCATAAATTAACTCACCAACACTCAGCAAAAAAAAAAATTACTGACGTCACTGCCACGTCAGCAGTGAACAATAATTTTTTTCTCCTGAATGGAGCCTAGATTATTATACACTTTTTGTATTGGGGTACCTCTAGTTTGGTGATTAGATTAGCTTGAAATGTTCGATTAGGGTTTGGTTTCTAGTTTCTATTCTAATTTGGTTTCTATTTGAGTAAGACCCTATATATATATATATATATATATATATATACATATTATATATCCCATCACCCTATGTAGCATTACATTCCTAATTATTCCTACACATTCTTTTCATATAATCTGTATGTTGTATTGTTGTTGATAGTTTCCTTCAACTAAAGTGTTTTTTGAGTTTTGTGTAAACTTGGGTATCAGATCAGTTAAGATAGCACACGTTAAGCAAAAGCTCCAACGGAGTATTTCCCCAAGAATTAGACGCATTGCGTGTTAGAAAACCAGAACAGACCACAGCAAACTGCTAGTATATGTAAAAACACAAGAACTGAGACAAGATTTTTTCTGTATTATAACTCTGGTAGAAAATGTTCTGTGGTACATCACAATAACACTTATAAGCTGAATATATAGGCCAAACAAACAGAGTGTGGAGGCTAAAGATCGGCAACTCACCCACAACTACTATAACGACTCCTAACATTAATCATAAACATAACAATTATCTCCTAGAATGTCTCCACCACTCTAAGACTTATTCAAAACAAACTACTCGCCTATTTTAATTAAACACAGACATGAACATAGGCACAAGCCCATCAGTTAAACAAACCCTTTAGCCCATTAGTTTAGATTAAAGCCCAACATTCACCCCCTTAATCTAAACTTGATTTCTATGCCCATTTGGCAATCAGCCCGTATGGCTCCTTGTTTGTCCGTCTTATAAAAAAACTCTTCTTTGCCCGTCTGGCAATACTTATTCACCCATCTGACTCACCATTTATTTGCCCGTCTGGCACATCTTCGTAGCCCGTATGGCTTTCTTTATCGGCCCGTATGGCCTTACAACAATGCTGGTTCATCATCAGTGATCTGTGCAAGGTTCACTTCTTGTCGTTGTTCCCTGTCTCGTGGTTGTTTATTACATTCCGAGGCATAGTGTCCAAAGATGTTGCAATTATAGCACTTAATTTTACTCTTGTCACGTCCACCATTTCTACCATATGCTCCTCCTTGCGCTCTTACCTTCCATTTCTGAGTAAAAAGAAGTTGTTCTCCTCCGCTCTCACACCTGCCTTTCATTCTTTCTTCATGAGCCTTAAGTCGACCCACTATTTCTTCGACAATCATAGCTTTCATGTCTCCGAACTGTTCGATATTTCAAGCTATCTGGAGAAATTTATCAGGAACTGCACGTAGGATCTTCCTCACAACGCTTGACTCTTCCATCACTTCTCCAAGAACCCGTATATTGGTTGCTATCCCGCTCAGCTTCATACAAAAATCATCAATTTTATCCATCTCCTTCATGGTAAGAGACTCAAACTCTCCCTTTAATGTTTGCACCTTTGTCTCCTTCACTCGCTCTGCTCCCACACACATCGTTTTAATGGCTTCCCAAGATTCCTTTGTGATTTCTTCCTCAGCAATGGTCAGCAATACTTCTTCTGGCACGCCTTGATATATTGCTACATGGGCCATCCATACCATCCTCTCATCAACGACAGTCTTTGGGTCTCCTTCGATCGCACCCCAAACTCCTTACGCCTTCATGAACACTTTCATTTTTAGGGACCATGTTGTATAGTTACTTTTCGTTAGCATAGGATAGCTTAAACCCACAGAGCCTTCTTTTGTCTTGGTTATCTCCATAGTTTCATTTTTCTGTTTGGGTTGGTATTTGGGCAGACAATAACTTACACACCTGAGTACTCTGATACCAACTGTTAGAAAACCAGAACAGACCACAGCAAACTGCTAGTATATGTAAAAACACAAGAACTGAGACAAGCACTTTTCTGTATTATAACTCTGATATAAAAGGTTTTGTGGTACATCACAAGAAAACTTACAAGCTGAATTTATAGGCCAAACAAACAAAGAGTGGAGGCTACAAATCAACAACTGAGCCACGACTACTATAACGACTCCTAACGTTAACATAAACATAACAATTATCTCCTAAAATGTCTTCACCACTCTAAGACTTACTCAAAACAAACTACTCTCCTATTTTAATTAAACATAAACATGAACATAGGCACAAGCCCATCAGTTAAATAAATCCTTTAGCCCATTAGTTTAGATTAAAGCCCAACACAACGGATGTTCCTAAAGGCCATTTTGCAGTTTATGTTGGTGAAACTCAGAAAAGGTTTGTCATTCCGATATCCTACTTGAGCCATCCTTTATTCTAAGAGTTATTACACTGGACGGAAGAAGAGTTTGGTTTTGAGCATCCGATGGGAGGGTTAACAATCCTTTGTCGTGAAGATTATTTCACAAGTATTACCTCTCTACTCAGTTCTTCATGAAAGATCTAACTTTGCTAGACTATTTAGTTTCTATCTGATCAATAGATATCTTTCACTGCTGTGTTAAAACGACCAATATCATTATTTATTATGAGATTTATATAGATTTGTATTGATTAGATTGGAGAAATGAAAATACTTGGGGACATTAGGATTCTTTTTCTCGTGTAAAAATGTATATGAACAATCGTCCAAAAATAACCAATTTATCTAAAGGATATTTTGAAGTCACCGGTCCCTCTACATTTTGGAAAAATCAAGTATTCCCTTGGAAGTTACTATAATTAACTTCGATAAAGATTCGGATACATGGTGCAACAGCAGTGTTTAAACGAAATCAAGTTCAAGAAGGTACAAGTGTATATATATAAACAAAATCAAAAATATCAGCCACTGAATCTATTGATGTATAGAACAAGATGCCCTAAAATGATACAACACTTCGCTTTTACTTCTTACAGCGACAGTGTACTTAAAATACTACATTAAAATTAACTTCATACGTACAGTCAAATTTATAATATGACTGAAATGATTGTGGTTCAACTGAGAATTCTCTTAAAACAAAATGTGAGAACCACTTCAAAAATTAATTTAAAATTTAAAAAAAAAGATTTCATATTTTTTATAATTTTTACAATGCTTCTAAAAAAGTCAATTGTGAACAACAAATTGTTTGTAAATATAAAAAACAATTGGGAGAAAAGTTTAAAATCTAATTATGAATCTCATAACTTTTAAGAATCTATTTTTGAATCTCATAAATTTTAGGAATTTATTATTGAATCTTAGTTAAAAAGTTAAGAAATTCTGTATAAATCTTTTTTAATATTTAATTAGTGATCCAAATTTAGATTTTAAAAATTATATAATAATAATTAAAATATGAATATGTGCTTATTTTTTAAAATTAAATAAAAAAATATGTAAAATCTCTTTTGAATCTCAAATTCCATGATTCTCTTTTTAATAAAGTGTTCCCTGAACATTACTCGAATCGAAATTACTTTTTTGCATTTCTGGTGCCCAATACTGGCTGCCACTGCTGTAGTGGCACTACAAGAAAAAATTCGTATTGGTCAAATAAGAGGTGCATCAAATTGGTTGGCTTCTCCTACGGATAACTGTTGTATTTGACTTATTTTATCAAATAAAATAATGTGTAAATATAAGAATAATAAATACATAAATTACAAGTATGTATTGATTATGACGTTAATACAATTAATTGTACATCAATATAGTGATTAAATATTATATGGATAGTTACAATTTGGGGTGAAGGTGATGTGAGAAATGTCCTATATAGTGACTTGTGTTCAAGAGAGAAAAGCAATCATCTAGAGAGAGAGCTTGTTCAACACATACCCGGAACTCCAAAATATAGATTATAGATTTTCTTTTATAACTAGTCATCTCTCTTCTATATTGTTACAGGTTGATAATTCTAACATTGGTATCAGAGCATGAGGATGGTGCATCAGAGCCGCGGGTGTTTATTTTTCGTTCGTCGTCGACTTGTAAATCACTTTGAAGGGTTGTATTTTATCTGTCCAGTTTATGAGTCATACATAGTTGTGTTATTCATCACCTCAGGTTTCTCTCTCCGTGCACTCCTGTCGTTCCTTGATTGGATATATCCTTTCTTTTATTGTTTATTACTCAATGGATTATTTTTTCTCTAAACATCCATTTAGTTTGATCAGTTTAACTATATTATATGTGTTTGTTTCGTTTTTGTCACATGAGTTCACGTGATACTTGTCAGAGGTTTGTTTTTTGCAGCTTGGTTCTTATCTTCCGCGTGGGCGTGGGGTTATAACATGACATCAATCTGGATTTTGTTTACAGCCTTCCTATAGTCGGTCCACTATTTTTTTTGTGTTAGCCCTGTTTTAATTGAAGTGTTTTATTAGATATAATTTATATTATGATTAGATTTAATATTATGTGTTTCATGTTTTTGCCATGTCAGTAGATGCACGTGGATTATGTCTCATCTATTTTTTGTTTTTCATCCTTTATTTATGTTTTTGTCATTCTTAATTTCGTATATATATGTGACTTATATGTCTGATCTTTATTTTTGTGTTTAACTCTTTTTGACTTGATTAATTTATCGTCGTATTATTTTTGTTGCCCATTACCTTATAACTCGTATAGAACACTATTTGTCTCCTGTGATTCCCCTCATTGTTATGATTCTTAATTTGATTTTTTTTATAATTCAATAGGATTGTTTTGTTTTTTAATTGCCGAGGATTCTATATTTTTGATATAATATTTGTTATCTTCATCTTATCTAGTCTACCATTTTTTTGGCGTGTATTTTTGTTTGGCAAATTGAATTGCTCTTTATTGCTCCTTGTATAATTTATTATAAATCTCCTTGTCAAAAGGTTGCTCCACATTTTTTTCGAATCTGCACTAATTATCAAGTTTTTGGCGCATATTAAGAGGTATCCATTGTGATAGTTGGAGCCGGAAAATTATTATAAATTATTTCGAGGTAACTTGGAAATTATTGTTGAGAAAATGACATGTAAAATTGATTGTGCATGAATCGAGAAAAATGATGAGGTAAATTATTGTGTCGAAATTGACATATATTAAATTGGATATTAAAAGGCATCATTTTGTTTTACGAGGAGCCGGAAAATGAGAAATAAATTATTTTCAAATAATTTGAAAGCTATCATTGAAAAATACGGAACTAAACTAGAGTAAATTTCTAGTGAAACTCTAAAAAGGAGTATAAAATTTATAAATAGTAATTGGGTGTGAATTGTGAATTATCGTTGAAATAGACGATATTGTACTAGTGGAAATTTCTAGTAGTGCTCGAAAATTGAGCATAGAAAATAATGATGAGTTGTTTATATATTTTCGGTTTGGAGAATATGAAATTTGAATGACTCGAATTATAATGTATGATGCCAGAAATTAAGAAATAAATTATTGCGAGATAATTTGGAAAATGATGCTCAGAATAGAGAGCATGTGAAATATCATTTTGCTGATAAACAACTACTTGACCAAGTTAGAGAAACTAAAGAAAGGAATAAGGGCAAGTGCCTTGAAAAGGGAAAAATCATTGACACCCGTCTAGAAGTAGGAAGGATTGAAAAATAGTTAAATGATTGAAAATAGGAAAGCTATTTTCAGAAATATTTCGAGGAATAAGAAACTGTATTTGAGGATATAAGATATTTAGTTGTCATCTATGTGATTATGACAATAAAAGTTATTAAATATTGAGGCATGTGTTGAAGTATTGGTATGATCATGATATGAATATTGGTATTGAGTATATTAGTGCATAATCTTGTTTTTTTCAAGAATCGAAATTAAAAGGAAAATAATGAAAAATGATTTTGAATCAATTTTTTGAAAGAATCAATTGTGGGAGTTGTGTGATCAACCCCAATATAAAAAAATTCATTGGTTGTATATGAATTTTTGAAAGGGAAAGTTAAGAAAAATGTGTATAAAAGTATGTTCAATTGCGAAAGGTTTTACGCGGAAATTGAAAAAAAATTTGCCGAGAATGAATTAGACAATAGTGTCTGTATTTTAAAAAGTGGGAGTTCGTTTACAATATTATCAGTATATGTTAATGATATATTGTTGTCGGTAATTAATAAAGGAATACTCAACAAAACTAAGTTGGAACTTAGTGGAAAAGTTGAGAAATGAGTGAAATCTGAATTAAATATTTTGAATATTTAGTGTGAATCAGAAAGGTATCCGAGTGAAATGCTTAATCGTTTTAAGATGCAAAGTTGCAATCTGGTGCCAACCCATTGGTAATGGGGAAACGGTTAATGCGGAAAAGGCACTTGATGTATCATGTGCGCAAGTAGTTGGAAGTTCGATGTTGTGTAATCGATTGACTTGACTTGGGGTATTTAATTGGTCTAGTGAATTGATACAAAAGAAATCATAATCAAGCCTAGTGAGAGGTTGTGAATAGGATAATGAAGTACTTGAAGTGTACATTGCACCACTAATTGGTTATGAGGCAGACGTGCCTGAATTTATTTATTGTTCTGGTGCAGATTTCGAAGGTGATAAGATAATGAGAATTTAACTATGGAAGACCTATTGATTTATGGTGGATCCGAAGTTGGGAAAGTAAGAAACATGAATGTTTTGCAAGAACTGAAAGTGACAATGTTTAGTTAGAGATTGTGAATTTTTAACAGAAGGTATTTCTTTGAAAATATTTGTCAAACATGTTAGTTTTGATTGGACTTAGAAATATTTGAGTCATTAAATATGAAATCTTATTCTAATAGTGAGAATTATAGACTCTAAAAAGGGTGGGAGTCACGAAGAATATTGACAAAATAAGTCAAGTGGGAGATGTTGTATTTGACTTATTTTATCAAATAAAATAATGTGTAAATATAAGAATAATAAATACATAAGTTACAAGTATGTATTGATTATGAGGTTAATACAATTAATTGTACATCAATATAGTGATTAAATGTTATATGGCCAGTTACAATTTGGGGTGAAGGTGATGTGAGAAATGTCCTATATAGTGACTTGTGTTCAAGAGAAAAAAGCAATCATCTAGAAAGAGAGCTTGTTCAACACATACCCGGAACTCCAAAATATAGATTATAGATTTTCTTTTGTAACTAGTCATCTCTCTTCTATATTATTACAGGTTGATAATTCTAACAATAACAAATTGGTCACAACCATTTATGTCTAAGATAAAATGAGCCTTTTCTTGGTTTTCTTGGTGTTATGTTGGCCAAGTCTCCCCCCTCCACCACCACTCGCCCTCCCACGCCTAAGTGGATTGCCATTTGATGCGTTCCTCGCGGGGAGACATTACCGAAATTAATTATTTCTTTTTTTTCCTCATGGTAGGCATCTTTTAAGTTAATATTTATTTTATAACGACTAGTTTATTTGCCCGGCTTCTAGGGCTGTAAATGAACCGATACACTCGCGAACGGCTAGGTGTTCGGTTCGAGTTCGGTTCGATTTACAAACGAGTCGATCTTGAACATGATTTTAAGGATCGATTTATAAACAAGCGGAACTTGATCACGGTAAAGTTCGACTCGATAGATCGCGAACAAATTCAATTAACGTGCTCGTGAACATAGTTCGTGAACAAGCTCGTAAACATAGCTCATGAACATGTTCGTGAATAAGTTCGATAATTGAGCTCGTTAACATGCTCGGCATACGAGTTCATTAGCGGTTAATAAAAAAATTCGATAAATAATCTCCTATATATAATGGTGCTGTTTGGGGTTTCATATAGTTGTTAGCTTATAGCTTATAAGGCGATAAGTCCTTATGGGGGGTGTTTGTCAAAATAAGTTTTAGCTAAACTTATGACTTATAAGTTCATAAGTTGAATGTTAGGAATTCTTAACTTTAAACTTATAACTTATAACTTATTCTCGATATACGTAATATATAATATCCTTCAAATCTTCATAACCATATATCTCTCGATCCATTCATTAGAAAATTGATATGTATATATCAAATTTTCCTATTCATCGAGATCTATCCATTGATATCCATTGTCATATATAAAAAAAACAAGTATTTTGAAAATTATAAAAAAAAGTTAACTTATAAGTTCTGATTTACCCAAACAGTCTACTGATTATAAGTTCTGATTTACCAAACACTCTAATCTCTACTCTACTTATCACTTATATGACATAAGTGCTTATAAGTCATAAGCTACTCATTTTAAGATACCCCAAACATACCCAATATATGTTTGATTATTATAAAGCTGGTGCAAGCTTCAAATTTTTAAATGATTAAGCTTTAATAACTTAAGTTTATTTATATCAAACAATTATGTTTCTTTGCCCTTTATTTTTCAATCAAAATTTGTTTGTTTTTTGGAATTGGAGATATGAGAATTTTATTGGTTGATTATTTATTATTATTTCTAGTGCTGAGACAAAATTTTAATTATTTAATTTTGGACTTTTTGATTTTTTAATATTAGATTTTTGTATACAAAAATAAGGAAATAAACTTATGAGTTGTTCGTAAGTGAGCTCGTGAGCATAAATTCGCGAGCAATGTTTAAGATTTATTCGTGAGCATAATTACATGAACAAGCTTAATGAGTTGTTCGAAAGCAAAAGTTCGTGAGTAAGCTCATGAGACATGTTCTTGAGCTGTTCGTGAACTGTTCGCGAACAATATTTTATCTTAACGAACCGAGCTCAAACATATTTTTTGGCTCGATTCAAGTTCGAGCTCGAGTTCGATAATTTCTTAACAAACGGTACATGAACATTTTAGAGTTCGGCTCGGCTCGGCTCATTTACACCCCTACCGGCTTCGTCCTAGTAAATTAATTTGTTCATTTCAAATTTCATATTGGCATTTGTATATTTGTTACGTTATTGGTAAATTGCATAACTTAATAGTGATTTTTCAAACCATAGTAGTTACTTGTGGGTCCGGAAGATGAAAATTACTCATGAATAATTTACTCTATTTATTTGTGATGGATGGTCGGGAATATGGCTCTTGCATGGCTACCAACATTCGGTATGGATTCATGGCCTGTTTGGCCAGACTTTAAATAAGTCATTTTGGACTTATTTTCGGGTAAAAATTTGATATTTTGATATTTTTTTTAATACAAGTATTTAATGTAAGTTTGAGATTCTATAAGTTGCAAAAAAAAGTTGACTTTTTCAAAAAAAAGTTAGGAATCTCTAACTTTGTCTTAAAATAAGTTGACTTATTCTGGAAAAAAGTTCCTCAAACACCCCCTCAAAAATTATGAAACTTAAATCTTATAAACGATGTCATAGTCGGTAGCAGAAGTCCTTGTTAATGGTCATAAGGTCAAAAGTGAGCTGATTTAGTCGACCTTTTTTGTCAGGAAGTCGAATTGACATCATTTGCGATGATTAGAGGCCATTTGTGACTGCTAAAGACGTACCATTTTTGACGATTCAGTACATCATAAATGTGTCATCATAAATGGGCAAATGTAATATTTTCAAGTTACAACGCTTATTTTGTGTTGTAGTAAATATTATTTTTGAATTATTGTAATATTACTAAATGTTGAAATATAAATGTAAACCCAATCTTGTTAAATTCAATAGTCGTCTGGCTAACAAGTCAATAGTCAGCTAGCTACAGTTTCATTCAACAAACAGGTTTGTAATCTTTATATATTTGTTCTTCAGTCATGTATCATACACACATCAAAGCTTCATACAATCAATACAAGTTATTGTTTTCTCTTACATTGTTTTAGTTTCATCAGTAAAACACGTACCAGTTTTATCATGGTATCAGAGCTTTTAGCTTCTGACCTCCTCTATCACTGATGTAATCCATCTTTTCTGGCAAGCCAGCTTGTTGTAACAATTACACAAACACCTTGTGTGTCAACGCAGTAAGTTACTCAACCTCTCTGGAGTTTACTTCATATCAACCACAATATACACCAAACATAAACCACCAGCCTGTAATCATTCTGATTAGTCCAATTCAATTCGGTAACTCGCCAACTCAATCACGAGTTAAACCCACGAGTTACTCAACTCATTTCAAAACTCGCCATTAAGGATCTTCCTGTCTCACTGGTAACAAATCCGAAGCCTCTGGATCTTCCTGTCTCGCGATCGTTGATGATCTTGGAGTTGGTGATATCGCCGATCTGAGAGAAAGTATTTTCGAGATATTCATCGTTAATAGCCCAGAGCCCAGGCAAGGCAACCAACTATATTCAACTTCTGCCAAACACATATACGACCATTTTGTTAAAAGGATTTGGGCTAAATATTCAAATAGTCCTCTAACCTTTTATTGGGCCAAACACCTTATCTACATGGGCCAAACTCATATACCATTTAAATATTTTGGCTATATTACATTTCAGTACCTCAATTTTTTATTGTCTTCTAAACAGAGCCTTGATCTTTTAAAATACACAGTGCAGTTCTCAGAGTTTCAGACTCTGACAAATTAAACCCACAATTTACATCTTTTATCCTTGAACCCAATTTCTACCATGGAAAGAGAAAGTAGTTCACCGATTCAAACAATTTTGAGCGGCTCAAACTATTTATCTTGGTCTCAAGCTATGCGTAGCTTTCTCAAGGGAAAACGTCTTTGGAGGTACGTTAACGAGGATTTCACTATTCCTACCAAGGAGAAGGATGAAACATCACAATTGAAAGATCTCATCTAAGAATGGGATGTCAAAAATCATCAAGTTATTACATATTTTAGAAACTCTTCCATTTCTAAAATTAATTTACAATTTGGAAATTTTGACACCGCAAAAGAAATCTGGGATCTTTTGCAATCTCGGTACACTACATCTGATCTTTCTCATCAATATCAGATTATACATTCTCTTAGTAAGCAGATACAAGCACCTGGTCAATCTGTCGCTGATTTTCTATCTCAAATACAAGCACTTTGGGATCAACTGACTTTGTCTGAACCAAAGTGGAAAAACACAGAGGATGCCGCACTTTATCACACATACCGTGATCAACAGCGACTCATCCAGTTTTTGATGGCTCTTAGTCAGGATTTTGAACCAGTTAGAGATGCTCTTCTCCATCGCATTCCACTACCCTCTTTGGAGAGTGCTTTAACCGAACTTATTTCTGAAGAAACTCGACTTGGCATCGGCAAAATTATTCCCACGATTGATACCGTCCTAGCGGTACCTCCAGTACCCACTTATGACAAACCTTTTTGTAGGTTTTGTCGTCAAAATGGACATGTAACTAATGATTATGTAGCTCTTCGCAATCACACATGCCAACATTGCCACCAAAAGGGTCACTACTCAATACAATTCTTCAAGAAAAGGTCATCTTTCCGTCAAAATATATTTTCCCAGTCTTCCGTTGCAACCTCTGAATCTACATCAGACTCTACTCCAGCTATGTCAGCCCTCGAGCATTCTCGGTTACTCCAGGTACTTCTTGGTATTTTGATTCTGCATGTTGCAATCATATGACAAATGATTCATCCATATTTACCACGAAAATGGAGAGTTCATGCCTTCCAACTATTCAAACTGCTGATGGTTCAACAATGAAATTGTCACATATTGGAACCATATCCACAGAAGATCTCTCTCTTCCTGACACATACTTTGTTCCTAATCTTTCAATTAATCTTATTTCCATTGGTCAGTTATATGATCTCGGTCTTAACAGTATTTTTACATCTTCTGGTTGTCAGGTACAAGATCCTCAGACAAAACAAACGCTTGGGACAGGACGTAGGTGTGGAAAGTTGTTTGAGCTCATTTCTCTCCATCTACCTACACTAAAATCATCAACTCATTTAACTTGTGCGGTATCATCCAATACTTGGCATTCTAGGTTGGGCCATCCATCTTTCACTCGTTTACATAGTCTTATTTCTAAAGGTCAGTTAGGAAAAGTAAATGAAGACAAAATTGAGTGTGTGTCATGTAAACTAGCAAAACAACATGTACTTCCATTTCCTATTCATTATGAAACATCATCCTCTGCTTTTGATCTTATTCATTTTGATATTTGGGGTCCCTCTCCAACTCCCATTATGGGGGGATCGAGATATTATGTGATATTTGTTGATGATTTTTCTCGTTTCACTTAGATTTATATCCTAAAACATCGTTCAGAATTAGGAGAAACTTACAAAAATTTTGCCACTATGATTCACACTAAGTTTAAAAAGAAAATCAAACTCTTTCGTGCCGATAATGCCAAAGAATATAAAGAATCTGATCTTATAAATTTTTTAGCCTCTTATGATACCCTTGCACAGAGTTCTTGCCCTTACACATCTCAACAAAATGGTCGAGCTGAACGTAAACATAGACACATTCTTGACACCATTCGAGCCCTTCTCGTTTCTTCTTCTTGTCTAGAATACTCCTGAGGAGAAGCTGCACTCACTGCTGTGCACACCATAAACATGATTCCTTCTCCTGTAATCAATAACGTGTCCCCTTATGAAAAATTATAAGACAAACCTCCTTCATAAGATTCACTTAAGGTGTTTGGTTGTTTTGTTCTTCTTCCTCAACATGAGAGAACAAAACTCGAACCACGTGCTCATCTTTGTTGTTTTATTGGCTATGGTAGTGGTCAGAAAGGATACCGTTGTTGGGATCCTATCTCGCAACGTCTTTATGTCTCTCGAAATGTTACTTTCTGGGAGCATAAAATGTTCTCATCTATGTCAGATTTTCACATTGACACTTCTACTAGCATTTCTCACTTTACAGATCCGTTTGTTGATCTACATCCCAGTGATAAATATATAGAATCTCTGACGTCTTCCTCTGATATACATTCAACAGATCCTTCAGTTGAGCTCACACAACCATCTTCATCAACTATTATCCCTTCGACAGCAGGTCAGTCTGAGGATTCCAGTACCGAGCCTCCCACTTTACCATCCCATTCTGATGAGCACACTCATCGATATACTCGGGTAAAAAAACCTTCTGTTCGTCTTTCTGATTATCATGTTTACTCTGTTGTACAATCATTGCATGAGCCTCAAACATATAGAGAGGAAAGTGTTAATCCTCTTTGGCAGAAAGCTATGGCAGAAGAACTTCAAGCATTAGACAAAAGCTGATGGCTCCGTTGAGAGATATAAAGCCCGTCTAGTTGCTAGAGGTTTTACCCAGAAGTATGGCATTGATTATGAAGAGACTTTTTCACCAGTTGCTCGTCTTACATCTGTTCGGAGTTTACTCACTGTTGGAGCATCAAAACAGTGGGACATGTGGCAAATGGATGTCAAAAATGCTTTCCTTAATGGCGACTTAGATGAAGAAGTTTATCTCAAACCTCATCCCGGTTTTGATCTCTCTCCTGGACAAGTGCTCAAGCTTAACAATGCACTTTGTGGCTTAAAACAAGCACCTCGAGCTTGGTTCGAGAAACTTAGTAAAGTCATCAGTGAGCTAGGATTTTCTTCTAGTCCATATGATCATGCTCTCTTCATTCAACGGACCGATCGAGGAATTGTTCTTCTCCTCATTTATGTTGACGATATGATTATCACTGGAGATGATACTACAGGTATCTCTGATCTCAAACAGTTTCTCAGTGAGCAATTTGAAATGAAAGATCTTAGTTCATTAAGCTACTTCTTGGGTCTTGAGGTTTCTTCCATTCCTACTGGATACATACTTTCTCAAGTTAAGTATGCATCTGATCTTTTGTTGAAATCTGGAATCAGCGACAATAAGATTACATCTACACATTTGGAATACGAGGTCAAACTTAACTCTAAAGATGGTGATCTTCTTGCCAACCCTACATTATATCGCCAGTTGGTAGGAAGTCTAATTTATCTTACTCTCACTCGTCCTGACATTGCTCATGCTGTTCATATTGTTAGTCAATTTATGGTAGCTCCTCGCACTCCTCACTATACAGCTGTCTTTCACATACTTTATTATGTCAAAGGCACCATCTTTCATGGATTACATTATGCATACAACTCATCACTTGAGTTACATGCCTATTCTGATGCTAATTGGGGTGGTGATCCCACTACCAGATGTTCCACTACAGGATTTTGCTTTTTTTTGGGTGACTCTCTTATCTCTTGGCGTAGTAAGAAACAATCCCTTACCTCAAAATCCAGTGCCGAGTCAGAATATCGAGTTCTGGCTGACACCACGCAGGAATTAATTTAGCTATGATGGTTACTTGAAGAAATGACTGTAACTCATTCTCCAGCCACTATTATCTAATGTGATAGCAAAAGTGCCAGGGACATTGCTCACAATGATGTCTTTCATGAATGCACTAAACATATAGAGATTGATTGTCATTTCACCCGTCAACAGGTTGAAAAAGGAATAGTTCGTCTTCATGCTATCTCTAGTGCAGATAATGTTGCAGATATTTTCACGAAATCTCTTCCTCCTGGTTCATTTCGTGATTGCAAACTCAAGTTGATTTTTCAACCATCTTAAGTTTGAGGGGGGGTGTTGAAATATAAATGTAAACACAATCTTGTTAAATTCAATAGTCGGCTAGCTAACAAGTCAATAGTCAGCTAGCTACAGTTTCATTCAACAAACACGTTTTGTAATCTTTATATATTTGTTCTTCAGCCATGTATCATACACACATCAAGCTTCATACAATCAATACAAGAGTTATTGTTTTCTCTTACATTGTTTTAGCTTCATCAGTAAAACACGTACCAGTTTTATCACTAAAAAAGTTACATTACATGTGACCTAGTGTTGCAATGAAATTGCAGTTTTATAGTAAACCTTTGTACTACAACAGATGTAGTATACCAGTCGAATTAGCAATGCATTTGATTTTTTTGTATTTATAAATATTGAAATATACATTACCGAAAATAATGTAAGAAGAAATTTGTGTTACCAAAATTTTTAAGTTACTTATTAAATAATGTAAGATATAAAAGTAAATAATGTAAAATATTAAATAATGTAATATATTTATTACTTTTAAGTTACAAAAATTAATGTCACAAATTTTTTGAAATTATTTATTAAATAACGTATGATATTAAATAATGTATGACATTAAATAATGTAAGGTCATTAATCAATTTTAAGTTACAAAAATTAATAAAAATATAGTGTAAGAAAAAGAACTTTTCCCACCCAACGAAATTAGAAGCCACTTTCGCCTTTTAACGAATTTTACAAGCTCAAACACTCTAACACAAGTACACAACTCTCAAACTCATTTTACTCTCTCTCTCTCTCTCTCTCTCTCTCTCTCTCTCAACTCTCAAGCTATTTATCAATTGAAGAACACAACTCTCTTCTTTGTATCAAATTAAATCAAATACTTCCCTCTTCTATTCTTCGTATCTAATTTCTTTCTGATTTTAAAGGTGATAATGATAGGATGGCATCCACTATAGATCAATGTTAATCAAAGACAATAACAAACAAGAAAGCAAATAACATAACAAATTAACGTGGAAACCTCTCAAGGGAGAGTAAAACTAAAAATCCACTAAATATGAATGTATTACAAGATTGGAATAGCTCCCTCACTCAATATTCTTGAATACAATCACCTCACTTTGATCACAAAAGTTCTCTCTTGCATATCACACACAACTCTCTAACTTTTGCAATGCACCAAAACCCCTACAAATATCTATATTTATAGGCACCGCAAATATTCTAATCCTATTTTATTTCAAATCCTATTTGTGACAATTACCATATTTTCTTATCTTGGATATATTTTTCCATAATTAATATTCCTACCAAAATAAGAATTACCTCAATTATCACAAATTAGAATTCTGCTCATAATAGAATTCTTAACTTAATTAGGAATTCGGGACGGACCACAACAAATCCTCCCTCGATTCGAATTTCCTAATACCTCAACCGATTCCGAGAGAATCTTACCTTTTTCTCGGAATTCATCGTCGTTGCTTCCTCATCTAAACAATAGATGTTCTTCTTATTCATCATCACTTGTAGAATCAAGCTCTTTCTATTATACACCTTGCAACTTCGCCCTCGTCCAACGAATCTGTACCCACGTAATGCCAACATACTCAAAGACAACACATTCTTTGACGCATCGGGTATGTATCCCACGTTGAGAGCTTTCTTGATCATACCATCATGAAGTTTTAGACAAACAGTTCCAATATTACCAAGATTTTCATCAACGCATAAAGTCTTAAACATCGCTCGATCTCTACATATATGCATGGAAGCAGCAGAATCCATCACCCATTCTGATTTATTCTTCACTGAACCAGGAACGGTATCCTCACTCGCTATCAAAAACTCTCCATCCTCGATCACATGTGTAGAGTCCGCATCATCATCTTTATTCTTTTCATTCATCTGCTTAAAGGACTTTAGATCTTCTTTAAAGCTTGGACAAAACATTTGCATATATGACCCATTTCACCACAGTAATAGCATTCAACAGTGCTAATATCCTTCATACTCGGCCTAGATTTACTTCATCCTTGCAGGTCACTACGACTGCGACTCCTCCCTCTTTCAGCACTTTGGACAGCTAAAACTGTACTACCACTTTGAGAAATAGCATCCTTTGTCATCCTCTCATTATCTCTTAAAGTCTTTAACACATAATCAAGCATAGGAGTTGTCCTCCCTACTAACAGCGTCTGCTTAAAATACTTCAAGGAACTCGGTAATGATGACAACAGCAATAGAGCTTGTTCCTCATCTTTCATCGGCTCATCAACATTAGCCGGATGACACACTAATTGATTAAACAACTAATGTGATCATGAAAATTACCTGTCTCATCCAGTTTTAAAGAGCACAACTCCATCTTCAAATTAAGTCGGTTGATCAACGACTTTGACACATAGATGCTTGCTAACTTGTCCGATATCTCCTTGGGTGTTGACTCCTTCAACACGTTATACCTCACATCGGGTGCAAGTGCCAGCCTGATTGTACTTGTCGCTATCTTCTGGACTTTTGCCCAATCTGCATCACTCATCTCTTTTGGCTTCTTCTCCTCCAAGGCATCATCAAGTCCTTGTTGAATTAACACATCCTTGACGGTTAACTGCCACATGGTAAAATCAATTTTCCTATCATATTTGGGTGCATCATTCCTCAACGACTTTAGATCCTCCATCAAGCCAAGAAAAAAACAACTCAAGACCAACTAACAATGCGCAAACTACTTCGTGATTGCCTTTTCTTTAATGCCGAATCTACTTCTCGAACACAAGCTCTTGATACCAGTTTGTTAGGATCGTATCCACTACAGATCAATGTTAATCAAAGATAATAACAAACATGAAAGTAAAGAAAACAACAAATTAACGTGGAAATCCCTCAAGGGAGGGTAAAACCACAAATCCACTAAATATGAATGTATTACAAGATTGGAGTCGCTCCCTCACTCAACACTTTTAAAAACAATCACCTCGCCTTGATCACAAAAGTTCTCTCTTGTGTATCACACACAACTCTCTAACTTTTGCAATGCACCAAAACCCCTACAAATATTTATATTTATAGGCACCACAAATATTCTAATTTTATTCTATTTAAAATCATATTTGTAACAATTACCATCTTTTCTTATCTTGGATAGAAATCTTTCCACAATTAATATTTCTACCAAAATAAAAATTACCTCAATTGTCATAAATTAGAATTCTACTCATAATAGGATTCTTAACTTAATTAAGAATTCGGGACGACCCCAACAGATAATTAGGGCTTCATTTTTTCAATTAAGTGGTAAATAACTCCATTAACTTCTTCGGGTGATGGTCCAAAATAATCAAAAATAAATGATGTTTGCCCAAAATACCGACGGGACACGGTAGATCGTGTACCGTGATAGGGAGTGTGTTGCGGAACACGATCTTCCGTAATAGGGCATGATACGGAGCTGCGTCTTTCGTGTTATGCATGATATGCTATACCGTGTTCCGTGACAGTGCTGCGCACCACCTAACACGGAACACCGTCCATCGTATCATGCATAACACGGTAGACGCAGTTCCGTATCTACGTAATACGGAGGACGATGCTCCGCATCATGCTAACACGGAGGACGATTCTCCGTATCCCGTCGGTATTTCGGGCACTTTTTTTCAAAATCAGTATTTTGGGCAAACACTTATGAAAAATAGGCATTTTGGTCATTTTCCCAACTTCTTTTGCATTTTCATTTTTTAATTGCTCTTTTTCATTGTTCAATTAATTGCTCTATTTCTTATTTTCAATTGGGCTTTTCGTTCGGGGATTCGATTAGGGCTCTCAATTCGAGAAAAACTAGAACTTTCACTAGGTAATGATTTACATTTAAATGCATGTATTCGGTTAATTGTTTAGAGTATATATAGTTCTGCTTAGGTATTTAAGTTTTAATTTTGTTTTATTTGGGTATTTAAATTTGGATATATACTAAAAAAAATATCGAGTTTTTGCTGTGAATTTCTCTGGGCATGTTCTAATAACTTTTAGCTCTTAAACACCTCTGGCCTTTGTTTGGCATTAGATTTATACTTTTTGATCCCTAACTCCCTATATTGTGAAATATTACTATCTTGTAAATAAAGTAGTTCGGAATTTTTCTTCATAGTGATTATTGACCGTGTCTAGCATATAAGTGGAATTCATAATTTTTTTTTCCTGTTAAGTAACAACTCATCAAAAACTTTAAGGTATTAGAGGGAGGTATTTTACATGATCTTATATTATAATTCTAATACTCCCCCTCACTTGAAAGCCCATTTTTGCGTCCAAGAGTGGATTACAGGAGCCCATCTTTGGGGCATTAATTTACCTTCGTGTCCAGAATAAATTGTGAGAATATTGGGGGTCGCAGAAAGTTGAACGTGAGACGTCTACGTGCCGAAACTCTGATATCATGTTAAGTAACCAACTCATCTAAAACCTTAAGGTGTTATAAAACTTTAAGGTGTTAGAGGGAGATACTTTCCAAGATTTTATATTATAATTCTAATATTTCCTTTAATCGAACTTGCTTTTGTCGATCTTATAATGTAGGTATATTTTTATTCATTCACCATGCACAAGTTACACTCTATTGACATTGATGTGATGCAATTATGGTAGCTCCACAATGCTGATAAAAAATTTCAAAAGCTGATATTGATGCTTTAGCAATAGCCTCAAGTGACGTTAGCATAACTACTGAAGTTGTTGAAAAGCCTACCAATGTCTGGAGATTCAAGAATCTAGTTAGATAGTGTTAGATTTGTATTTTGATTGGGGTGCAATGTCTACAGGAATGTGCGCTGGTGCACAATTTTGTGGACGAAGGCTTGTAGTTGTGAGTCAAAAAAGTTTCTTTCTATTCATTTTTACTAAATTAATCTATTGTGTAGACATTCATACATACTCAATATTCTAATTTTGATTTTGGTTATTTAGGTTGATCGCACAGAAATGGGTAGTTGAAAGTCGAAGAAAAAATCACCCGGAGACAAGGGTATCTTCCTCTTTTGTTACTTGGGCACTTTTTCCTCTTCTTAAACCAATGTTTTTTTGACTTTCAAGTTTAAAAATAATTATTGCACATATGAGAAATGAAGCAACAGAAGACTTTTTATCATTACTTAAGGAATGGAAGAAGCTCTACAGTGAGTTTGGTACTTGGATTAAATTTTGATGAATTAGTGGATGAAGATTAGTATTGATTAGTGACATATTCTGTACTTTATATTGACTGGTATTGTTGATAGTGAGATTAATATATGTACAAACCATACATTTCAAAATTCTCAAAATTTGTGTAGCAATTGTTGTTATTAATGTTGCAGATTTGAAATTTGTATTACTTTAATAAATAAACTTAATGTTGCATTATAAAATAAAGTGTAACATTAGCCATAATCTCTATTACTTATAATAAAACTAGTATTGCTCAAGCAGTTGGTTAAAGAGTGGCCATCTCACCTCTTGATCACAGGTTCGACTCCCATGGGAGGCGGATTTGTGATAATGTCATCCTATAGCAGAGTCTGTCGCATTTGTACGGTTTGCCTTGGATCACGTGGTTTGCAGACTATTGCGTGAGCCCATGGGTTTACCCAAAGGTGCGTGAGCCCATGGGTTTACCCAGAGCGCACCCGGAAGGTAGCGGCTGCTGGTTCCCATGTTAAAAATAATAATAATAAAGTAAAAAATAAAAAAATAAATTTTTTATGAGCCCACATGGGTATCATTGTGGGACCCATATGAGTGGGTCTCATACTTGGGGTTCGCTAATGTTGACCCCACATAATGGGACCACTGCTATGCTTGCTGAAGTAACATTCTTATGCTATTACATTTACTTAATTCAATTCAGTGTTGTTATATGCCACTAAGATAATACTTTCAATTGCGAATGAAGACGTTGCATTATAGCGTAAAGGTAGCGTTAGACATCGCAATGGTCAAAAAGTGTTGTATTCAGCATAGTGCAATAAAATTCTTTTCTAAGATAATAAAAGAAGTGTGTTGCGTTCGGCCTTCTATGACGTAATGATTGTTTTCCGGTTATTTATGATCCTTTTTTCTTGTAGTGTTCCATTGTTAATAAGAGTAACTACTATAAATGAAGCTTGAGAATGAGTGCACTATTTAGAAAAATACGATTTGTGTAAAATAGTTGACAAAGCATGTAATAATTGAATATAGGTATATATCTTATCGTGATTTTCAATGTGAAGAGACTACGAAAAAAAGACGATAAGGTTTTGAACACTACCATGAAGAATTTAATGAAGAAACTTTCAAGAAGAGATAGAAAAACCTCGCATGGGAACCTTAATTAAATCAAAAAGGTACCTGTTCAAAACTTAAGAGGAGCACCTGAAGCTTTGTACATGGAAGTAGGTGAATTTTTCTTTGACTACTTTTAAAGAGCTGTATCATCTATAGGAAACCTTGAAGAAATAGTGAGGTTAATTGGAGGATATATAATTATGGGAAACTTTCTCTGATCATTGGAGTATATTAAAAGAAAAATAATAAAATTACATAAAAGTTTACAAAAGGTTTTATAAAATGATAAGTGTCTCAATTTGATTGGTTATAATTCAATGGATCCTGCATTCATATTAATATCAACCAATAAAAATATTCATTAGTGGAATCCAACTCATTTTGTGAATTTTTTTGTGCATATTTTCTGTTTACCTAGCATTACCCATAGTAATATATCCTCGGGCATGTTATGGCTGATACTTAAACAATCAATTTCTAGTTTAACAGAGATCATTTAAATTCTGATGCAGCTGCCCCTTGGTATATATATATTTATTTCATCACTACAATTCAGAACTGAATAAGATCTCATATGAATGTAAAAACAGCTCGTAAACAATTGTACGAAAACACTGTCTGCATGCGATGAGATGTAAATTCTGATGCAGCTGCTCCTTGGGTACATACGACCTTGGCTGTACTCTTCTCCAACAAATACACGGAAAGAAAGCACTATCTGCGCATATGTTAGTACAGAATTTCCTTTAATTCACTGTTGGAGGGGTTATCTTTTTCTCCAAATTAAGTTTTGATAACCAACACGAAAATCAAACATCTAGTCGTCCAAATTATGCAAGTAGACAAAAAAGATGAGCATTTATTATAACATTACTGTTCTATTATTGCAGCTCGATTAGCTAATTAAATATATATATATTTGTACTGAATTTACAAATATGGATAATAAACCTACTGATTTGGGACTGCAACTTGATTTCATCTTATGTACTAATTGTTATTAAGAAGTGCAGTAACATGCAAAAAAGCATCTACGCTGCAAGGGATTGTGAGACCACCCGTTGGATGATCATATCCAAATTCTTCCTCAGCTCTCTTTAATAACTCTTGAAACAGAGAGTGCTTCAAGAACGATATTGGAATCACAAACCTATGCCTATATGTTTCTCCAACATAAACTGCAAAGTGGCCTTTGGGAACATCTGCTGTTGTATTTGTCACATGATCAGAACATGAATGCTGCTTATTTAAAGACCTTTGCCGTAGACTTTTCTTCCTCTGTAGAACCATTGCAGGAAAATGAATCCCCATGAACTTTTTGGGAATATAAATTGTTTGCGGTTTGTGACTAAGAATGAATAGAGGAAAGCACGATTGAAGTTATAGAATGTTTACGAAAGTATATATGTTTATATACAAGTTATGTTGGACTCTGCAACATCGATCTGTTAAGTGAATCGTAATATTTTATTGCACATGACTTATCCAACGTGTATGTAGGACCAAAGTATAACCTGACAAGCACATAGCTTTCTCTGTAAATCCCTGTATATACAAAGCTCATCACAATATTCAACTAGCACTCGAGGGGTTTTCGAAAGCATCTGCCATCTGGTTGCCCTTCAATCAAAAAGATATATATATATATATATATATAGGTAAGTGCTTAAATACAAACCATTTTTAAAATACAAACCTACAAACTAACACTAAATTAATTATATTTCATCTATTCTAAGGTTCCCGCCAAGGGTACCTTCACAAAAAATGCTTAAAATAATGCTCTCAACACACCCGTCAATCGTCAATTGCCATTACCATTGATTGTCATTCCTTACAACTTTAGAATGATAAAGGCGCGAAGCGCCGTACAAGAAGGTGCGAAGCACCGTTAACCAGTGAAATCCACTGCTACATCATCACGTGAACAGTGATTTTTTTTTTTTTTTTTGGTTGGATAGAGCCAAGTATTTTAAACGTTTTTTGTATTGGGGTACCCCTAGTTTGGTCATTAGATTAGCTTGAAATATTAGATTATGCTTGGTTTGTAGGTTTGTATTTTAAGGAGGTTTGTATTGGAATAGCCCCTATATATATATATATATAGGCCTTTGCTCCATACAAAACACTCTTATATAACAAACAATAAAGAACACTATAAAATCAATTATTCCAATAGATCCATTGGCCCCGCCAGGGGCACCCAATACAAAAAGTTCTTATTTTTTTATCTTCTATCCATCCAGCAAAAAATTTTTTTTTAAAAAAAACATTTTGAAAAAATCACTATTCATGATGACGTCACTGCTGATGTCATCATGAACAGTGATTTTTCCAAAAAAAATTATTTTAATTTTTTTTTTGCTAAATGGATAGAAGATAAAAAAATAAGAACTTTTTGTATTGGGTGTCATGACGGAACTCTTATATTGAATTAAATATGAGGTGTTCTTTATTGTTCTTTATATAAGGTGTTTTTCATGGAGTGCAACTATATATATATATATATATATATATATATATATATATATATATATATATATATATATATAGGCCTTTGCTCCATCCAGAACACTCTTATATAACAAACAACAAAGAACACCTTAGATCTATTAGATCCTTTGGCCCCGTCAGGGGCACCCAATACAAAAAATTGTTATTTTTTTACCCTCTATCAAGTCTGCAAAACAAAAATTGAAAATTACTGTTCATTGATGACGTCATTGATGACGTCATCATGACATCATCAATGATCAGTAAGTTTTCAATTTTTTTTTTGCTGGCTTGCTAGAGGGTAAAAAAATAACAACTTTTTGTATTGGGTGCTATGACGGAACTGTTAAATTATATTAGATATGAGGTGTTCTTTATTGTTTGTTATATAAGGTGTTCTTTAAATTATACTTCTATTTATTGAAAAAAATAGAGTGACTAGCCTAGTTACAGAGCACGAGTCCTCAAATTTTGTGTTAATATCCATAGTCATGTCGACTTATAGAAAATAATTTTATGTTTTGTACTAAATATATTTATTTGCTTATGTTAATGTAGGGCCTTATGGGAAAATGTACCTTTTGAAAAAAAATCAGGATGCATGTACGTTGATCCATTGTGGTTTGCTACTTATAAAAGAAAGAGTAAAGATAGGAAACAAAGGTCAATTGTGTAACACCCCCAGATCCGGGATCCGGGATCCAGTCGTTACGGTCTCCATTACTGTTCACAATACTTGAACTTACTTCAACTCAAAATAAATTACATCTTTACGACCCAACACAACAATATAAAACACACCCGTTATAGTCCCAGAGATGAATCAGAGTAACTACCAAATTTTATTAAGCACAATATGAGTTCTTACAATCCAAAAGAATTTCAATATGAATACATACTCTTTGCCATCCATTTGCATAAGTCATACTAGAACATATACTTGGTACTGAAAGAATAAATCTATCCTACCAATAGCTTTCTCTTCGGCTCTGGTAGTCTCATCGTCCTCGCCAGCGTCGAGTGCGCCTTGTGCGAGTCATCTGGTCTAGCTGTTGTTGTGATATAATAATAAAGCAAGGGTGAGCAATAGCCCACCAACAATAATATTTAACTGAACGATAATATATAACAGTTCAAAAGTATCTTTCAAACCATATGCCATGCATTTACGGAAATGATGCCAGTATAATATGAACGATGAAGTTACAAGGTAACTCAAAATGTAAATATATGTGGGAATATCTGCTATGTCGAAAATAAGCAAGATATTATCATTTATCATATAAAGAGGAACTTGCAAGGAAAATATTGCAATTCCAGTTATTAACATTTTTCGAAGTCCTACAACCTGAAAGAAGTCTCTTCGATACGTGTTGCGGAAGACACCGTCAACCTGAAAGAAGTCTCTTCGATACGTGTTGCAGGGAATTCCCAATTTCGGAGATGAATCAATACTGGAGTTATCACGCGCCAGCTGTCCCACTCCCTGATGATCAGTCGGGGATGGTACAGCCCAATATAGTTTACTACCGGTAGAAGGAAGAACTAACGGCTCCACTTGTCGATTGCCTTTAATAGTAACTCCCTGGCCAATGGTTAGGCCTTATAATGGACCGCGCGACTCGGCCTCTTACACACGACTCCTAGTTCGAATAAATCCACAGCATTGAAACGTAGAATTTGTCCTCCCTTCCCCAAGTGAAATACTTGTTGATAAGACTCCACAAAGTAGTCGTATCTAGTTGGAAAGGAAAATTCACCAACATTTCCCAAGCTTTTGCTTGTTAATGGATATCAACTTGTTCCAACAATCTTACCCCTCGAATGATGAGAAGGTACACACAGACTTAATGAGTCCATAGCAACCAAGTTGCGAGTGAAAAGGATAAATTATGACCGGGAAGTCAACAAGATAAATAACCTTTCTCAAGTAAGGTTCCCTTATAATTTAAGAGATAGATTCGAGTGAAGAATGGAATCTTGAGGACCTTTCTTAATATAATATTAATCGTAGGACTCCGAAATATTTTATATAATATTTGGAGGTGAAAGATAATCTCCAAATAATATAAATCATTTTAAAAAGAATTTAAAAGAATTAAATAAATATTCCAAGAATATTTATTAACTCAATAATAATTACGGAATATTATTAAATCATAATGTTGCTCGTAAGTAATCCTCGAATGAATATATAAAATTATTTACTAAATAAATCCCTCCTTAAATGAATATTCAAAATAATATTCATTAATAATTAGAATCCAATAAGTATTTAAAATAATATTCAATAAATAAGTCAAACTTTAAATGAATATTTGAAAATAATATTCATTTAATAAATAATCTTCTAAATGAATATCCAAATAATATTCCTTTAGTAATCAAAACTTTAAAGGAATAATCGAAATAATATTCCTTAAGTAAATAGAACTTCCAATGAATATTTTAAAATAATATTCATCAAGTATATAAACCTTAAATGAATATTCGAAAGTAATATTCATTTAATAAATAACATTCTAATGAATATCAAAATAATATTCAATAAATAATCAACTCTAAATGAATATTCGAAACTAACATTCATTTAATATTTCTCGACTGAGATAATACTCGATTAACATTCCTCGAAATATTTCCAAGTAATTGATACTTTATGGAAATATAAATAATGTTTAATAATAACATTCCTCAAGATAAATAATAATCTGCCGTTGGAATCCCTCCGGGTTTCCACGACTATCTATATCTCAAAATACCGACTCCCGGTCTATATTTAAAAATGAATATCATATGCCCTTCGCTAAGGATCTTATCAAAACAATTCGGCTTATAACTGATAATTCGTATCTAGTCTATAAGCCAATATCAATTCAGGAAATAGGTATCATAAACTAATTTGACAATAGGCATGCATGCTATGGCATATGTATCAGAAACAACAGATATACATATTATCACAACAACAGTTCCAAGGTATTGGAAACTTGCTTGGTACTCAGGTGTGGGTGGAGATAGCGTGTCCTGGATCTGCTCGATGATCTATAAAGAATCAGAACAATCGAGATTAACCACTTAACACCTTTTAAAAGTCTAAGTATAAACTTCACTTAAGTCGAAACACGTTTTCGAATTATCTCGTTATACACCTTTTAGTGTAACTCTTTTTATCACCGATATGATCCGACATTCGTTCATTATTAAGACATGTCATCATACCCACACTCGGTATATACTTTAGTCGTATAAGTTCTAAAGTCGATCGATTATGAACCGAGATTATACCTCGAGTTTTATCGTTCGTTTTCTAAGTTATAACCAAAGTTATACTTTTAAGGGGTTCGTTCGCGTTTAACCTTGATTCGAACATTTTTATAAAATCGGAAAACGATCCGTTCGACATGTGGTTTTCTTTCATACCTTCCTTATGACCCCTAGTATTTATCTACCAAGATTCTCCACTGAGTAACATGATTTACGAGGGTTCAATTGAAGTTACGAACTTTTACTTACGGTTCCGAACCAATTTTAGTAATTTGACCATAACTCCTAAACCGTAAGTCGGAATGTCTCGATTCTCGTGCCAAAACGATCTATGGCTCGAGATATACAAGGACCAGTCATAATATTATCAAGGTCAGGAACCTACATTAACTGCCATGCTTGGTTTCTATGTGTTAACAAAAATTCGGCATTACGACGGCTATAAATCGGATATTTCCAAAATCAAAACCCTCCAATAATCATAGTTTCCACTCCAAACAACACATATGCATGATTTCTAACCATGAACTGAGGCCAAGCAATGCCTTTCCGTTCATCTAACTATTTTTAACATTTATCAAAACCCCATTCATAATCATGCTTATAATCATGCTTATAATAATATCAACACCAAAACTCATCTAAAACTCCATTAAAACTCAAAACAAAAACTTGGGTTCTTGAAGTTTATACCTTCCTTGGAGTGTATACTAGCCTTACTAAGCTTGTTCTAGTCCTTGTATAGCCTTAACAAAGCTTGGATCAACCAAAGAAAACAAGAAATCAAAGATTAGTTCTTGGAAGTTACTATTCACCCTAAACTTGTAAAAATCATAGAAAATTGAAAAATAAGAATTTAGCTCTCAAATTTTTACCACATCTTGGGCTCTTCATAAGCTTTGTTTTGAGTCCTAGATCATCAGATATGAAGCTTCCTAGCTAGGGTTTTGAGCCCTCTTTTTCTGCTGGACAGAAACTGGGCAGATTTGTTTCCCCAACTTTGAGCATTGATTTGACTAGGCTATACTACTTTGTTGGCCATGAAATTTTGAGCGAATATTACCCATGGAGTGGAGAGGCTATGGTTAAAATTTGATGATTTTATCATGGATAGAAATGGAGATATGAATTTTTCTTTCATAGTGGTTCTTGCTGGGCAGGTTTAAGAAAATGGAGAGAGTTTGTGTTTTGCTTTGTGTTTTGGTGTTTAATGCAATAATACAAGTAATATCTATCTATATTGGATGCATCTCTTGCCTTTTGTGTTGTTAACACTCTATTGGTGCCACTTGTTGATCCATTACTTGTCCAAGTGTTGGCATTATATCAAGCAACTCCATTCTTGGTTAATTGTAATTACACCACTCCTTTGTTAGTTGACTTATATGTAAGTCACTTGTATCATTCTTTTTCCACCAATTGAACATGTCATTTTTTGGCCGTTTATTTGTTTCTTTGTCCGGTTATTGCTCGTTTCGATTGATCATTCGTAGGAATATCTCACGGATTTCTAATTAGGGTTCACCGGGAATCTTCTTAATATTAATGCCATCATTCTCCATCTTTCTTACTAACTTTCGAATTTATATTCCTTAAATCCCTTCGTTAAATTCTTAAGTATTTCAGTGTCCAGAGAACTCTCGGAGAAAATAAAAGTGCGATTTTTCAGAATCCGATAGCTTTTACATACACTTATTTTCCCCCTGGATCACTAATACGAACTCGGAAATCCGTTCCGAATACTTCTATATAGTGAGTCTCATAATATTCTCATTTCCACCAAAAACACTATTCATTCTATATTCTTCCTTTATTCCCTATATTTGTGACAATGTCCTTTCTATTTCTCGGGCGTTCCTTAACCCTTTCACGTAACCACTAGACTAATCGTTTTCGATCCGGATGACACGAGAATATTCTCCGGCTTGGAATTGCCATATCTTATTCCCTTAGGAGATAGATTATTCTTACCTAAGTTGTCAACCCATAGTATTCTTCATGGCATATAAACATTTGAATCCAAATCTATTCCTTTCATTCATTATCTCAATCGTTACATCATAGTCGTAATCACTATTCACCATTACCTCAGTACATAATAAAAAGTTTTAATTATATCCAAAATTTGGGGTTCTTACAAATTATATGTATTTCCCGTGAAGAAACTTTCAAAGCAAATTTATCTTTCTCCCAATCTGCGACTCGTAAGTAAAATGAAAAGTATAATAGGCATTTTATATATGCATAGTATTGACTAATATACTAACATAATTATTTTTTGGTTTACTTATATAAATCAGTTGAATTTACTCAATACTTGCAATATCGGAGAAGATATAGGTTCAGAGTCAAGAAGTCCCTACATGCTTCAATTGGACTCATTGCAAGCAATGGGACCTGAGAAAAATGAACTAGAGCTAAGATAGTAAAATCTTATACTAAATTATTTATTATATTTTGTTAGGTATAATGTTTCATGTTAACAACTATTTCGTATAAACTATTTTATTCAGGTTCTTGTATGATATATACGATAGTGCAAAGGGGGCAGACTATGTTGAAACTATGAACATTCCTTTTGAAATACCAAAAATTCCGCAACAAAAAGATGATGCAAAATGTGGACATTATGTGCTGTATTACATGTATAAATTCTTGTTGGAGTGTCCAGATCGTTTCAACATATCGGAACATTTTCCCGGATTTGTAAGTTGATAACATTATTTTAATAAAGTAGTGCAAATAACTTCCTTAGTTGTTTGTATGCCACTATAGATTATCATTTGTAGTAGTACAAATTACTAGAAAACATATAGAATTTCCTACAATGCGTGTACAGATTTTCCTTGTGTAAATTTTGTTGCATTTACATAAATACTTAATAATACAGGTTGATGAAATGGAGCATCTTGAGTGGCTTTCTCAGTTCATAGATGATTTTGTCTCTAGTACTATGTCCTTCTCATGGCTTCCGGAAATCCAAGGGAGAATGTTGAAAATTTTGATGTGAACAAGGATGAATCGGTTGCCAAGAAGTTTAGGGTCCTTGATTTACCAAAATCAGTTTATACAAAAGCTCGAAGCAAACGGTCTAGGAGGCCTAGTAGGTACATATGGTCACTCGGGTTGATGTTACTCACTGAATTACTATCAACGTCCTTGTATTCTTCACATTCATAAGACTTGTCCTTGACATCATCTACTATGAATTTTAAAGTGGTTGAAAATACAGACTCATTCGATCCGTTCCAAAAGGCACCGTCCCTGAAAAGGCAAGAAAAGAATCCATTTTGTAGACTCTGGTCATCAATCACTCTGGCATTTTGGAACATCCAGATTATTTCATTTTAATTTCTACATACCAATTATTCCTTAACATGCCACAGGGTGCCCAAGTCTAATGTAAAATCAAGAAGTGTTCAAAGTATTTACTTAAACGCACAATTGCAAATTTGGCTTGCTCATTTGTATATACAAATCCATTGAGAGGCAGCTTGCTCATTTATCTAATCTAGTTCTACATG
Source organism: Saposhnikovia divaricata (assembly GCA_036435485.1). NCBI lineage: Eukaryota > Viridiplantae > Streptophyta > Magnoliopsida > Apiales > Apiaceae > Saposhnikovia > Saposhnikovia divaricata. Next base: position 137,009,887 of record CM071598.1, read on the forward strand.
TAGAACCAAGGTTTAAAAAATTTATATGTTTCAAAGTTATACTATAGAATCAAAAATTTGTTACAATTAAAATTTTAAAAATTAAACATTTATTTATTGTCAAATTTTAAATATATACAATTTTTTTTTACAAAACGCTACATCGTGTAACATTTTTGGTTTTTTTTAAAAATATATACTCATTTGGTTGTACACTAGAATCAAGCATGAAACATACAGTATACACGTAATAAATGTTTAATGCAGAATAAAAAATTATAAAACTAAATACTAATCTGGTTCTATAGTTGAATCAAATTCTGTAATTAAAAATTGGTTCTATAGTTCCCCTTTGATTTCTACATTGGAATCAAGAATACTTGAGTGTGGATTCAATTGTAGAACCAAATATTATGGTGCAAAACAATTAAGGCAAATGATCAAAATACATCCACATGATTCTGCAATAGAATCAAAAGTATTTTTTTTTACAGTAGAATCAAAACGCTACATCCTGCAACGTTTTTTTAATTTACAAAACGCTACTTGAAGTAGAGTTTTGAACCCAAAACTCTACTTAAAGTGGTGTTTTGAGCCCAAAACGCTACTTAAAGTGGTGTACCTTTTTTCTTTGGTAAATAGGTATTTGCAAATAATATTAAAAAACTTATAATCAAATGGTCAATTGAAATTGTGTTTGCTTTATTGAGTCCGGCGGCCTGGTTTTTAAAAAATCAGGGACCAACCCCGATTTTTTAAAAACTGGTCCCCGATTTTTTAAAAACTAGGATAAATTAGGATTTTGGATCTAGGGTCTAGGGTTATTTACAACCCTAAACCCGAAGTCCATATACGGTTTATTCGTCATACTGAATATTTCTAAAACCCAAAATGGAAAATTGAACCCCAAAGATTAACTTTTAAACCCCTAAGGAAATACATATAAAATTTAAAATTTTTATCTTAATTGTGTTTGCCTACTAAGTACGGTGGCCTGGTTTTTAAAAAATCGGGGACCAGCCAAGATTTTTTAAAAACCAGGATAAATTAGGGTTTTGGATATAAGGTTTAGGACACTAAACCCTAAGTCTGTATACGGTTTATTCGTCATTCTGAATATTTTTAAAACCCAAAATGGGAAACTGAACCCCAAAGGTTAACTTTTGAACCCCTAAAGGAATACAGATAAAATTAAAATATTCAATATTTCTAAACCCCAAATGGAACCCGTTGAACCCGAAATAAAAATTATTTAACCCCAAAAGAAATACCAATAAAAAATTAAAATAATAATTCAAAAAAAAATCTTTAAATTTTTAATATTTGAAAAAATTATGTTTAATAATTTAATTCTACACTAGAATCAAGAATACTTGAGTGTGGATTCCACTGTAGAACCAAATATTATGAACAATTAAGGCAAAGACCAAAATTTCCAACTAGTTCTGCAATATGGTCAAAAAATTCAATATAATTCAGTTTTAAAAAATAATTTGTTTATAGTAATGTACAATGATTTTATGCTACATTTTCATTAGGAAAAATACGAAAAAATTATGCTTATTATAGAACTATAAAATTCTATTGAAGTACAAAAACTGATTTGGTTCTATTGTGGAATCAAAAGAAAGAAAAAAATAGGAATCAAAAGATTTGTTTATCAATTGACAGATTTAGTAATTTCATAGAACACTAGAATAATAATAAAAAAAATATTCAACATAAAAACATCAAGTAATAAAGATTCTTAAAACCATTCAAGCAAAACAGTGTCTTTTTACAATGTAGGTACAAAAAAATTCATAACAAAGAAAATTGACATGGTTCAGATATTCAATTAGCCAATAAAACTGTAATACAAAGAATTAGTCACAAATGATCATTTTCAATCTTTATCAATGTTTCAACAGAACAGAGTCTCAATCTTTATCTCCATGAGCTCCCTCAGTGCAAGTGTTTGATTCAATCTTATCTGTTTTTGCTCACGCTGAATAAAAACCAAGACATGGATAATGTCTAAAGTGAAAACCAATAAAAAATAAATTTTAAGCAATAAACATTCTGACTATCCAAATAAAACAATGGGAAGAGTTACACGTTTGTACTTAGATAGTTGAATTGGAGATTCCATTCACATGAAAATTTCGACTATCCAAATGTGGAGGTTGCATGGCCTGATTAAATGTACTCTGAATAGAAGAATTTTAAATTTACAAAATGAGAGTACCCGCGGATATAGATGTCAGCAGGCTATGAGAGTACCCATGAGTACAGATGTCCGCAGGCTAGATAAAAAACTTGGATACTTCTATACAAATCTTGAACTGGATCATTACAATATGCATTCAAATTCATTCAACCTGTTTATCATTATCACGAGCAAGTCTAAAACAAGTAGCGACTTTTATGACTTTTTGGAACAATTATGGACTCATGGGCGTTACTTTCTCAATCTAACTAAACCTAAAAATTGAAAATTGTAGGGAGAGGGGGCTGTATATGTTTAACTCTGAACTCGTATGTTTGTCACTCAGAGAACTAAACCAATGCTAATCTGTAGCTTTTCAAAGCCGAAAGGGACAATTACATACGAAATGTCACTCGATTTATAGCAAGACAATGTAGGATATCTGAATCAATGCAACAAATATCACATAAGGAGTAGTGAAAAATATTATTATGATGTCATTAGAGATATTTAAAATCTTCATATCCACCAATTAAATACACTGTCATCGCTAAACACCAATTCTCACACCACAAAATTTGGAATACAGAATTACTCAAGTAACTGCAGTGAAGCGTCGTTCGAGTGAGTAGTGTATAGACCTTCAGTTAAATTGTATAGTTATCTCCGTAATGGGAGTGTGTGGCCCTTGCCAAGACGAGCTCCATGGCTAGCTACCTGACCCCCTTCACAGGTAAAAAAGATTAATTAACCAGTTTCACACTTTAATGACGTCTTCCACTTCATATTAGACAGAATAATCCCTTGTAACAAATATAAAGCAAGAGATCCAAGGATAATTTGTAAGCTATTGTACCGATTTTAACAACTTTTAAGGTCATCTTCATAATATTAACAATAATTTTAGTAGGGTGTGATAATTAATCCGACAAAATGAGCAAGAAAGTGATATAAAGCAAGATAACAAACTAAATAAACTGCAGCATGCAATATAAAGCAAAATAACAAACGTTCACTTCAAATTAAAAGGATCAAAGTTAGGACAAATAGATAATAATTCTAATGTAAAATTTTAATTTAACATAAAATATAATGAAGTTAAATTTTGATTCGATTCTAGAACACAACAAAAAACATTCTCATAAAATTCTACATCTAGAATTCCATTATAGAATCAAAAGCTCCATCTAAACTCTGCAATAAAATCAAAAAATTGCTAATAAAATCAACTAATCACTGATCCGGTTCTATAGTAGAATACTAGAATTAAAAAGACTACCTAACATTTTAAGTAAAAGATTTGCTTCTTATGAGCCATAAAAACATATAAAAAGATGAAAATATAAAGGCACAGAAGCATAATTTAAAAAACAAACAGAATTCGAAGTTAAAACAAGTCAACTACATTCAATCCAACTAAAACTTAAGCATATGTACACATATGAACTTTTGTCGAATATAAACATTGAAAACTAATATGAAAAGGTACTAACTGGTTGAGCATTATATTAAAATTCTATAGTAGAATCAGAAAATGTAGGATGTACTTTAGGACTTCAACTAATTATTTAATAAACATACTATTTTGATTCTATTAAAGAATCAAAAAAAAAAATCTCCTTAAAAGTTATGTCTACGAAACTAAATCTCAATAATAGTAATGTCAATACATAAATTTACGGATTAATTAGGATAAAAAAAGAAAGATGATAAAAAAAAGATAAAGAGTGATACGTGATGAAGACTCAATATCAACAGTAGATTCACATTTTTTAGCTTGATTTGAAGAAAATTCCATACTTTTTATTGAAAATAATAGAGGGAGAGAGAGATCGTCAAAGAGAGGTCGTCAAAAAGAGATAAATTATATTGAAATCATAGAGAGTGAGAGAGATAAAACAGATAGAGAGATCGTCAGGGAGATTGCCAGAGAAATATCGTCAGAGAGATTGCAAACAGAATTGATCGAGTGTATATACTGACCTATACATACATATATATTTTCCAAATTTTTATACCTTTAATTGTTAAAATATCTTGACCGTCGGATTTATTTTTAATTCTAGGGGTGATATTAATGGAGAGGGTCCTCTCATGGACTCTATATAATTTGGTTCTCTCTGGAATAATGGCCTTGGTTTCACTCCTAAACTCCTATTTCTACTAGAATTCTATTTTGTTTTTGTAACTAAAAAATAAAAAACCTATTATAACTATAATTCTCTTTTTGCAATTATTTTAATTAACACGAGGTAAAACACCAGCATTAATAAGCAAAACTCCTTTTTAATGGTACCAAATTTGGTTCGTACCATATTTTGGTTTTACCCCTAAACTCTTATTTCTACTAGAATTCTATGTTATTTTTGTAATTAAAAAAATAAAAAACCTATTATAACTATAATTCTCTTTTTACAAATATTTTAATTAACACGAGGTAAACCACCAGCAAGGTTGTAACACCCCTAGATCCGGGGTCAGGGAATCTGGTGGTTACGGTCTTACATCCATTCATAATACTTGACTTGAGTCCACAATAAATAAATCACAGGCTGTGACCCCACAATAATATCCACTCACACACACAACAGTTATAGTCCCAGAGATGAAATTGAAATAAGTCCATAATATCAGAGTTTACGAATAAAAGTTATTACAAGCCAAATGATATGTTTAAAGGTTTTGCCGTTGATTAACGTTAATGTTACATATAAATAGACTGATAAACAAAAGCTGCCTATCTATGCTACCTCAGCAATGGCAGGAAGGACATCAGCGGGTAGTCCTCGAACGGCGGTAACCTGCTTGCGCCGAGTGCGCCTGACGCGGGCCATCTGTCCTAGCTGTTGTTGTGACATAATATGAACAAAGCAAGGGTGAGCGAAAGCCCACCAGCAATAATATAACTGAGCAGTGATACATATATATAGCAGTTCAAAATATCCTTTGAAATCATATGCCATGCATTAATGAAGTTATTGCCAGTATAATATAAAGGATGAAGTTACCAGGTAACTCAAAGTATTTGTTTGTAGAAATATCTGCTACATCAAAAGTAAGCGAGATATTCTCATTGTCATTAAAAAGAGGAACTTGCATGAAAAGATTGCAATTCCAGTTATGAACACTTTTCCAGCTCTGCCAACAGTAATCATGTTGCAGGAAATAAATAAGTTTGGATGATGAACCAATGATGGAGTATTCACCGCGCCCGCTGTTCCAACCTTGATGATCAGTCGAGATCGTACAGCTCAAATTAGATTTACTACCGGTAGAAGGAAGAACTGACGGCTTTACTTGTATACCGCCTTACTAGCTCTCCCCGGCCAACGGTTGGGCCAAAGGGGATGGACCGGCGCTACTCGGCCTCTTACACGACTCCTAGTTCAAATAGAATTCATGATTCTGAATGTAACGTTCGTCCCCCTTTCCCCAAGTATAATACTTGTTGATAAGACTCCACAAAGTAGTCGTATCTAGTTGGAAAGGAAAATTCACCAATAACTTCCAAGCCATTGCTTGGTAACGAATATCAACTTGTTCCAACAATCTTACCCCTCGAAAGATGAGAAGGTAACCAACGACTTAATAAGTCAATAGCACCCGAGTTGCGAGTGAAGAGAATACTTTATGACCGGGAAGTCGACAAGATAAATAACATTTTCCAAGTAAGGTTCCCTTATTATTAGGGAGATAGACTCAAAGAAGAATGATGTCTGAGAACCTTTCTTGATATATGCTTAATAATAATATGACTCCGAAATATTTTCTGTAATAATCGAAGAAGATAAACCTTATCGAGGTTATTCTAAGTATGGAATAAATATTCAGAAAATATTTATTGAATTAAAATATTTTACAGAATATTTAAGAATATAAAAGAATACCTTTAATCAGAGTATTTCTCAAATAATCCTTGAAGAAATATCGAGAGAATATTTATTGCATAATTAAATATTCAAATGAATATTCAAAATAATATTCATTAATTAATAAGACCTGAAAGGAATATTTAAAATATTTAAAATAATATTCGATGATTAAATAGAACACTGGATGAATATTCAAAATAATATTCATAATTAATTAGGAATTTAAATGAATATTGAAAAAGTAATATTCATTTAATGAATAATATTCTAAATGAATATCAAGTAATATTCATTTAGTAATCCGAGCTTTAAAGGAATATTCGAGATAAGACTCGATAAATAAATCAAGCTTCAGATGAACATTAAAATAATATTCATCAGGTAATTACTATCTTAAATAAATATTCAAAAGTAATATTCATTTACTGAATAATATTTAAAATGAATATCCAAATAATATTCGTTTAGTAGTCCAACCTTTAGAAGAATATTCGAAATAATAATCGATAAATAATTCGACTCTGAATGAATATTAAAAAAAAATATTATTCGTCGAATAGTTACGTTCAAATAATTATTTGAAGTAGGGATCGTTAAATAAATAATCTCAAACGAATATTCAAATAATATTCGTCGCCCGAATAATGGAAAATATTTACTTAGATATTTTCTTTCGAGGTAATCTCGATACGTCAAGAAATATTGACTCCCGGTCTATATTTGATGAATAAGATGGATACGCCCTTCTGTGAGGGTCTTACAATAACCGGCTTATAATTGATACGTTAGCTATCTAATTTATAAGCCAATAAACAATCAGGGAACAAGCATAACGATATAACTTGAAAGTAGGCATGCATGCTATGGCATATGTATAACAGAAAACATATATATATATATATATATATATATATATATATATATATATATATATATATATATATATATTCAATCACAATAATAGCCTAAAAGAAGGGAATTGAAACTTGCCTGGTAGTCGAGTACGATAAGGGGTAGTGGTAGCGGGTCCCGGGTCAGCTTGGTGATCTATAAATAGCCAAGGCATTCGGGATTAATCACTTAACATCTTAAAAGTTAAGTTATACTTAAATCGAAACACGTTCTCAAGTTATCTCGTTATACCCCTTTTAGTGGATTCCTTTTTATCATTGATCCGACCCGACATTCGTTCGTTAATACGACATGTCACTGTACTTATACTTGGGACATACTTAAGTCATACAAGTTCTAAGGTCGATCATTACGAACCAATATTATACTCCAAGTTTTATCGCCCGTTTTCTAAGTGTTTTACCGAAGTTATAATAGAGTCGTCTTTTAGGGGTTCGTTCGCGTTAAACCTCGACTCGAATATTTTTAATAAATCGAAAAACGATCCTTTTGACATACGGTTTTCTTTCACACCTTCCTTTTTACCTCTAGTATTTATTTACCAAGATTTGTCATGACTTTACATATTTTACGATGGTTCAATTTCAGTTACGAATTCTCAGTTACGGTTTCGAAATACTTTTAGTAAACCGGCCGTAACTCCTAAACCGTAAGTCCGTTTCACACGTTCCTTATACCAAAACGAAGCTTGGAACATTATCTATCCTATCATGGCAGATTGCAAAGCTAGGCAGTGAGTTACATCTACTGTCCAAGTTGTTTTTCTTAAGGTTAACGAAATTTCGGCATTACGACGGCTATATATCGAACGTTCCAAAAATTATAACAATCCAACCAAGCCACACCGGGCATCCACACAACTTATCACATGATTATGAACATCATCAAGTCCAGATCATACCATTTTACCACAATAATTAACATGCTTTCTTGCTCAACTAAATCACTTACTAATTATGCTTATAATCATGCTAACATCATAACCAAGCTTAGCTCATCAAAAACATCCATAAACTTAAAGTTGATCTAGGGTTTCAAGAGTGTTATACCTTCTTGAGAGTATGTACTAGCCTTACAAAGCTTGTTATAGTCCTTGGATAGCCTTAGGGTAGCTAAGATCAACCATGAAAACAAGAAAAAATCAAAGATTAGTTCATGAAACACTATTCATCCTCCTCTTTCATGATTTTTTTGAAAATGGAAACAAAGGAGTTTGGACTTGAAATTTTTAGGAGATTGCTTTTATGAAATATAGGACTCACCATAAAAATTTGATGATCAAACAAGGAGTGGAAGCTTGGTTTGGAAATCTAAAAATTCCAAAAATTCGAAGTCTTGTTTCTTGAGGGGAAAAACAGGGCGATTTTCTTGAATTTATTTACCTATCCAAACGATCTTCAAAAATTATGAAATTTTGAACGAATACTCTACATATATTGAGGAAGCTATGGTTAAAATTTGGTGATCTATGAATGGGTAGAAGTGGAGATATGAATTTTTCTTTGAGGAGTGTTCTTGCTTGGCAGTTTTGAAGAATGGAGAGAATGGAGTTGTTTTGCTTGGTTGAATTTCAATAATGCATAAAGTGATGTAAGTTGGATAATATCTCATCCTAAATCTACTTTAATAAAGGTGTGATGCAATGCATGATGTCATTTGGGGCATGTGTCAAGAGGTGTGTTAAAGAAGTTAACACTTGGTTGATCTTTGGATGGAATTCATGCTAAGTATTAGTTCCAATCTCTAAGTGTGCTAGTTACTTGAGTCACCACTTGGTTGCTAGATATTTATCACTTGCACATGCATGCATCTTGCTTTCTGCTTGCCCCTTTTGTCCGTTTATTTCTCAATTCATTGATCGTTCGTAGGAATAACTCATTCGTTTCTAGTTAGGGTTTTACCGAAACCTTCTTAATATCAATACTATCGTTCTCCATCTTTCTTAATACTTCTCGAATTTAAATTCCTTAAATTCCTTTAATGAATCCTTAAGTCTTGCAGTGTCCAGGGAAAACTCGGAGAAAATAAAAGTGATATTTTTCAGAATCCTATAACCTTTACATACACTTATTTTCCCCTTGGATCCTTAATACGAACTCAGAAATCCGTTCCGGGTTCTTCTATATAGCGTCGTCTAATAATATTCCAAAATTCCACCAAAAACATTAGTCACTCTTTATTCCATCTTTATTCCTTATATTTATAAAATTTCCTTGTTCTCTTTCGGACGTTCCTTCTCTTCTCAACGCTTAATAAAAAGTTTTAATTCTACCGAAAATTTGGGTTCTTAAGTCTCCCCTCCTTAAAAGGATTCCGTCCCGGAATCAGGTAGAAGACAATTGAGTACTTGTTGGTTATTTCACTTTCCAGTTTCCCAGTCAATCCTTAATCAATCCCAATCCTTTTTCAGCACATCTTACTAGTGTTACAATACATCCTTTTTTTTCCTTTTTCATTAATCTCTGCTACTTTTCGTATAACACACTATTCGGGTTATGCTCTTACCCAGTCATATACTATTTTCCTTATTGGTATCTGCGGTGACTTCGGTATCACTATCGCGTTGCGAATTCGGAGATAACCTCACTCGTAATTATGCATTTCCTGATCGCTTTAATCTTCGTAATCTCGATCAATATAGAGAAGTGGAAAGATTTATTGAGAGATCACTATGAGCAATTGAACATTTGTTATATTGCATAGCTAGTACAGAAGGGGGCCAGCCTTTAGTACTTGACAAGCAATTAAACAAGTTATGGTATTCCACTTAGACTTCTATCTCATGGACAGATAGTCACGTAGCAGTACCTCCCCTCCTTAAAGGGTTGTTCTTCTCAATTCATAAAGAAGATGAATAAAAGAGAAGAAAATAAAAGAATTCTAAAGGATTATAGAAAGTTTTCATGATTGTAAAATATCATACTCAGAATTTACCTCTGAACTATAGAGGTTCATTAAGGAAGAAATTAATCATAATTATATCCAATACTATTTGATCGCAATCTCACGTGTCAACATATCTTGCTGCTTTGTCCACTATTCTATGGACCTATACTCTGGTTCAACCTTAGCAACACTCACTTCAGAAAATTCCTTCAACCTTTCAGGTTAAATCTTAGTTTCTCGCTTGACACCATCGTTACTGACATTCCATGTCACGCTACTAGTTTTTTTTTTTTTCCTATAATATTAACACTATCAGGTTGTCATCCCGAGAATTCATCAGAAAACCCATTTATTATTCCATTCATAACATTCCTTGCTTCACATTCCATAGTTGCTTTCCCAGTCTTTTCTTTATCAATCACATCCTTCTTATTATCTGATTCTTATTTACTTCTGTTATTTACTTCCACCTTCATCTCTTTATTGAGACATCTTTTGCACTTGGCACCTCCTTATTGGTATCCCGTCACATTTACTCTATAATCATCACATTATTTCAAATTTAAAACCTCCGAAATGAATCTGGCCGATTTCTTTAGCTTAGATCCAATATAATCTACTTCTGTCAACTTGTTTCTCCTCTTATTCTTTTCTACCCGCGGTTTTTCATAGGTTGTCTTTCGTAAGTCAGACCAGGTCGTACACCTACCTGCTCGCACTCTTATCATCTGTTGAGCATCTGCATTTTACTGGTGTAGCTTTGCCACATGAAACACGTTACTACCATGCTATACGCTTTGGGGGTAAAACTGGCTCGAATGCCACCTTCCGAACACTTTTAAACTCTCAGGTGGCCTAATAAGTCTCGGGCTCAACTGCCCTTCTCTCTAAGTCTCATTAATTCTTTCCACGGGAATACATTTAGCATCATGAATCATCAACCTCATATTCTCTATCTTGTTTGCGCAGAAGTACACTAGCACAAACTTGCTTGTCATTCATCAACATGCCATTTAGCTTATCAATAGCAGCACTTTCTTTATCTTTACGTTGTCATCTACTTTCTTAGAAGAATCACCATCGATTGTTGCTTACGTAGTGCCTTAATAGCTAACCATACGGGTTTCAATCCTTTAGGGAGACAAAGTAATCACTATTCCTTATCCATAAGGAACACTTCCTGAACTTGATGTAGATATTACATGAAGTAGATAAAATTGCAGAAGAATTTCAAGCATCGCAGCTATGTCAGGTTCATGAAACTATCACTCATGCAGCTTCCATAAAAGACTGGAAACTTAACGGTTTACTTTGTCAATTTTGTATCATGGTCCTGGTTTGCCTCAAAACGGGACCTTCTAAGGTACGTAATATGCTTAAGACTCCATCAGGAATCGAATCTTTACTTAAACTATTATTACCATCAATTCTTGCACAGTCATCAGAAGGAATGTAAATTCCTCCATTCTGATATGACCTTCAAGGTTTTTCCAGATATCATTCTATTTCTTCGGTATGAACATTTGTAATTATTCCTTTATACTTAGACTGTCGGCCACCTCATTGGCCTTTCCTGATAATAATAATTTCTAGTAATCCTTGTTCTCTGGATACATTTCAATTCAATTTTTTTTTTCTACCTCACTCTCATCATTGTTGGGTGAAAGCATTCTCCCTTAAGCTCTACTGAAGGAGAAAAATATATCTATCAGTCTTTCTCCATAAGTCATTGCTTCCACCTACCCGTGGGAACTTTATCACGTTTATTCCCAATCCTACTTAGGATACTTCTTTTCTTAGTTCCTTCCTTATCTTAGGATAATCTCAACCTTTATAGGTTCAATCCATACTCCCTCAGGGTTTCATACATGCATCATCTGGTATATTGTTATTGTGTCTTACATTCTCTTCCAAACTTCTAGTTGGAAACTCAGAATATTAGCTTTTCCTTGTAAGGTTTCTTAGGTCGTCCTCATCATTCCTCCTGTATTTTCTAGGTACAGGGTATATCAAAACGTCATTGATCAATACTCTAATAATTCTATCTCTGTTCTTTCCAGAACTCTTTTTAATAATCTTTACAGGTCATTGTTGCCTTAGCAAATCCAACTCATATCATCTGAATTCACAATGTCTTTATTAGGGTTAGTGTCATCCCTTGTGCATTCCCCATGGTTTGCCTTACTTTATGGATATCCTATCCTTAATTCAACTGCCAAGGAATTCTTGCATCTTATACTTGGCAATCAAATCATGTATCCTTAATAAGGGTCTCTTTCCAATCATTCTCATTTGATAATCGATCGGTGGCTTAATGCTAACCTCTTCTTTCAGATAGTTGTCAGCCTATTTGACCTTCCAAAAGACAACCTATGTCTATCTGCTCTCTTACAGAACTTGGTACTGGTAGCAAGGATGTTTTGGAAGATATTGGTCGAGTCGAGTTCAACGTGAATCTCTTAGTACTTATCGTTCTTCTCAAAGGTAATTTCCTTAGATGAAATTTCTACAGCATACTGATCCATATCTGACCATTTCTATACTCTCTTCATAAACCTTCGTTGTTTACTTTCCTTAGTCATAATATATTCATGGTATTCATGATACCCTAACATCATACATCTCAAGTCATTATACTTCCATTTTTTTTTTTCGTAATCTTGGACGATCATATACACATGAATCACTTTAGTACGGGTGACCCCATTCCAAAAGTCTAGTAAATTCCCAATCCAAACATGGGTTGCAAAGGGTTCAGTAGAAGATTCCTACAATCTCATTAATATTTCCGTCATATCAGAAGCCCTTGCAGTCGGTGCTTACTTAGAAGCAACCCTGCTTTGTCCTTTCATTGCTGGTCTAGTCACTTGATAGTCCTTTGTGACTTGGCCTCAACTGGCCACACTAAAATAAAAATATATGATTTTAGGGGTTGGCTAATAGCATTACTTTTCTAGCAACTGCTGGCATAGTGCCTTCTTCTTTGATACCTTTCTACCTTTCCAAAACTTTACTTCATATAAGTCTTAATCGGCTACTCAGCGCCGTCTCCGGTAACCTTTCCTCTATTTTTATCTTTTCAACTATTCTTATCACTCCCACGTGCCACGCAAGCTTACCATTCCTGGCATAACAGCCTTTTCACTTAAGTCAATCCCGGAGTTTCTCAGTCCGGCTGGTTTCTTACTTACATTTCCTGTTTTCGTCCAATCTCACTTCATCATTGTATTTCTACAATCAATTGCGATAACCAGGGTCTGTCCACCAACCCATATAGCGGTTACTTTACCCAATTCACGGGGTTCGCCCCAGTTTCTACTCTCTTCCATGATGTTCTGTGATAATCAGAAAGACAAGGTTTGCCAAAATTCGTTGAAATTCTTCCCAGAATTAGGGAAATTTTGGTCAATCTATCCATCGACTGGTAACACTAAGGAGACCAGTTTCGAAACCTGAAGAATAGTTCTATGAACCTCCTAGTAGGTAGAACCGTAAGCAGTCATAATTAACGAAATAATCGTCATCGGGTTGGAAATTTAACCCCTGGAGAGGAACCAATTATATATATCCCTTAGAAGGGAATCAACAGTTTTAAACTGAAACTTGTCGCAACGTCCTGATGCCTATACGTCCTGATACCCATACGTCCTGATATTCAATATTACCAAATGTCAGTCTACCTGACTACTAGTCTCAGAAGAAACATTACCGTCGGAGTTGGTTGTCCCACAAAATTGGCACTACTAAGGCCATCCGATCTGGTGGACCGTGCTATTCGAATGCATTCGCAAGTACTTTGTCGTGCTGCGCAAGCATACATCATAATCCTTTATGCGAAGCGTCGTTGGAAGCATAAAGTCTCCTTTTTCCATTAAGCAATGCCAACTCTTGGTCATTACCAATTTCATCTTTTAGCTCCAGGAAGATTTTCTCACATTTTTCTCTTTAACTGCTGATCGTATTACTGGATCCATTATAATTCCGCGTCGGAGTAAACTTAAGGTAACTACTATAATCCATTCAAAGAAAGAAAGAATTTAATATTCCTCTGAGTCACATGCATCTAACGTTTCTGGTTCATCATTTCACTGAGTTAAATTAACCCTATACTTAGTCTCTGACAATAGTCTCATTACGAGTTCATCTTGACTCACTGGTCTTATCTTCCGGTAGGTTCTGAGATCATTGTCTTGCTTACTACTTCCTTATATAACTTTATCCAATCATGCTGTCACTTCCCAATGTTTTCACTTTCTAACTGATTCATTCATAAAATGGACATTTTCCTGAATAAAACAACTTCATCAACCTCAATTTGGTTCCATAAATTACAACCTATGACATCTGCCTTTTCATGGCGAATTATTACTGACAATATTCATACTTATTCTTTTATCAAATGATATGGCACTTACAGCCTTCTCAACTATTCCTAGGGACTCTGCTCCTCGCCTTATATCGATGCCTTTGATAATCATACATCCTTCTAGCACTCTTTTCGTTAGTATGAAAGTCTCTAATGATTCTCATCTATTCCCGTATAAGATCTCAAGTAATTCTTCCAATCCGTCTTACTTGCTAGTACTACCTCCAGTAGTCCAGCCACGAATCCAACATGAATCTTCAGTTCTCTTGCTAATAGCTTAGTTCTTTATGCCCACTTTTCTAAGCTCTATACCTTAATCATCTCAGTCTTTCTGGCTACAGCCCTCATTCCTCGAGGGTAAGCTCCTTATCCTAACAAGATATTCCTTATCTGCTGGAACCTCTTCCGGGTCTCCAGTAGGGTACTCTATTGAATTTACCCGCTGATCTTCAGCATATAATAAAGCATCATCGCGCTGCTGCTCGTATGCCTCAAGGTCTGTTGCCTTACTTGTCGATGCGATATCGAGCTAAGTTACTATCATGATACTTAAGAGTTCCCATAAAGGTTTTATACGTCATCACTACCTTAAGTAGTCCGACTATGAACTTGGCAAGAGTTCTTATTATCTTAGTGAATTTATTGTTTTAACGTCGCCTCATCTCTGGGGTTTATAACGTACGCTCTGATACCACTTCTGTAACACCCCTAGATCCGGGGTCAGGGAATCTGGTGGTTACGGTCTTACATCCATTCATAATACTTGACTTGAGTCCACAATAAATAAATCACAGGCTGTGACCCCACAATAATATCCACTCACACACACAATAGTTATAGTCCCAGAGATGAAATTGAAATAAGTCCATAATATCAGAGTTTACGAATAAAAGTTATTACAAGCCAAATGATATGTTTAAAGGTTTTGCCGTTGATTAACGTTAATGTTACATATAAATAGACTGATAAACAAAAGCTGCCTATCTATGCTACCTCAGCAATGACAGCAAGGACATCAGCGGGTAGTCCTCGAACGGCGGTAACTTGCTTGCGCCGAGTGCGCCTGACGCGGGCCATCTGTCCTAGCTGTTGTTGTGACATAATATGAACAAAGCAAGGGTGAGCGAAAGCCCACCAGCAATAATATAACTGAGCAGTGATACATATATACAGCAGTTCAAAATATCCTTTGAAATCATATGCCATGCATTAATGAAGTTATTGCCAGTATAATATAAAGGATGAAGTTACCAGGTAACTCAAAGTATTTGTTTGTAGAAATATCTGCTACATCAAAAGTAAGCGAGATATTCTCATTGTCATTAAAAAGAGGAACTTGCATGAAAAGATTGCAATTCCAGTTATGAACACTTTTCCAGCTCTGCCAACAGTAATCATGTTGCAGGAAATAAATAAGTTTGGATGATGAACCAATGATGGAGTATTCACCGCGCCGCTGTTCCAACCTTGATGATCAGTCGAGATCGTACAGCTCAAATTAGATTTACTACCGGTGGAAGGAAGAACTGACGGCTTTACTTGTATACCGCCTTACTAGCTCTCCCCGGCCAACGGTTGGGCCAAAGGGGATGGACCGGCGCTACTCGGCCTCTTACACGACTCCTAGTTCAAATAGAATTCATGATTCTGAATGTAACGTTCGTCCCCCTTTCCCCAAGTATAATACTTGTTGATAAGACTCCACAAAGTAGTCGTATCTAGTTGGAAAGGAAAATTCACCAATAACTTCCAAGCTATTGCTTGGTAACGAATATCAACTTGTTCCAACAATCTTACCCCTCGAAAGATGAGAAGGTAACCAACGACTTAATAAGTCAATAGCACCCGAGTTGCGAGTGAAGAGAATACTTTATGACCGGGAAGTCGACAAGATAAATAACATTTTCCAAGTAAGGTTCCCTTATTATTAGGGAGATAGACTCAAAGAAGAATGATGTCTGAGAACCTTTCTTGATATATGCTTAATAATAATATGACTCCGAAATATTTTCTGTAATAATCGAAGAAGATAAACCTTATCGAGGTTATTCTAAGTATGGAATAAATATTCAGAAAATATTTATTGAATTAAAATATTTTACAGAATATTTAGGAATATAAAAGAATACCTTTAATCAGAGTATTTCTCAAATAATCCTTGAAGAAATATCGAGAGAATATTTATTGCATAATTAAATATTCAAATGAATATTCAAAATAATATTCATTAATTAATAAGACCTGAAAGGAATATTTAAAATATTTAAAATAATATTCGATGATTAAATAGAACCCTGGATGAATATTCAAAATAATATTCATAATTAATTAGGAATTTAAATGAATATTGAAAAAGTAATATTCATTTAATGAATAATATTCTAAATGAATATCAAGTAATATTCATTTAGTAATCCGAGCTTTAAAGGAATATTCGAGATAAGACTCGATAAATAAATCAAGCTTCATATGAACATTAAAATAATATTCATCAGGTAATTACTATCTTAAATGAATATTCAAAAGTAATATTCATTTAATGAATAATATTTAAAATGAATATCCAAATAATATTCGTTTAGTAGTCCAACCTTTAGAAGAATATTCGAAATAATAATCGATAAATAATTCGACTCTGAATGAATATTAAAAAAAATATTATTCGTCGAATAGTTACGTTCAAATAATTATTTGAAGTAGGGATCGTTAAATAAATAATCTCGAACGAATATTCAAATAATATTCGTCGCCCGAATAATGGAAAATATATACTTAGATATTTTCTTTCGAGGTAATCTCTATACGTCAAGAAATATTGACTCCCGGTCTATATTTGATGAATAAGATGGATACGCCCTTCTATGAGGGTCTTACAATAACCGGCTTATAATTGATACGTTAGCTATCTAATTTATAAGCCAATAAACAATCAGGGAACAAGCATAACGATATAACTTGAAAGTAGGCATGCATGCTATGGCATATGTATAACAGAAAACATATATATATATATATATATATATATATATATATATATATATATATATATATATATATATATTCAATCACAACAACAGCCTAAAAGAAGGGAATTGAAACTTGCCTGGTAGTCGAGTACGATAAGGGGTAGTGGTAGCGGGTCCCGGGTCAGCTTGGTGATCTATAAATAGCCAAGGCATTCGGGATTAATCACTTAACATCTTAAAAGTTAAGTTATACTTAAATCGAAACACGTTCTCAAGTTATCTCGTTATACCCCTTTTAGCGGATTCCTTTTTATCATTGATCCGACCCGACATTCGTTCGTTAATACGACATGTCACTGTACTTATACTTGGGACATACTTAAGTCATACAAGTTCTAAGGTCGATCATTACGAACCAATATTATACTCCGAGTTTTATCGCCCGTTTTCTAAGTGTTTTACCGAAGTTATAATAGAGTCGTCTTTTAGGGGTTCGTTCGCGTTTAACCTCGACTCGAATATTTTTAATAAATCGAAAAACGATCCTTTTGACATACGGTTTTCTTTCACACCTTCCTTTTTAACTCTAGTATTTATTTACCAAGATTTGTCATGACTTTACATATTTTACGATGGTTCAATTTCAGTTACGAATTCTCAGTTACGGTTTCGAAATACTTTTAGTAAACCGGCCGTAACTCCTAAACCGTAAGTCCGTTTCACACGTTCCTTATACCAAAACGAAGCTTGGAACATTATCTATCATATCATGGCAGATTGCAAAGCTAGGCAGTGAGTTACATCTACTGTCCAAGTTGTTTTTCTTAAGGTTAACGAAATTTCGGCATTACGACGGCTATATATCGAACGTTCCAAAAATTATAACAATCCAACCAAGCCACACCGGGCATCCACACAACTTATCACATGATTATGAACATCATCAAGTCCAGATCATACCATTTTACCACAATAATTAACATGCTTTCTTGCTCAACTAAATCACTTACAAATTATGATTATAATCATGCTAACATCATAACCAAGCTTAGCTCATCAAAAACATCCATAAACTTAAAGTTGATCTAGGGTTTCAAGAGTGTTATACCTTCTTGAGAGTATGTACTAGCCTTACAAAGCTTGTTATAGTCCTTGGATAGCCTTAGGGTAGCTAAGATCAACCATGAAAACAAGAAAAAATCAAAGATTAGTTCATGAAACACTATTCATCCTCCTCTTTCATGATTTTTTTGAAAATGGAAACAAAGGAGTTTGGACTTGAAATTTTTAGGAGATTGCTTTTATGAAATATAGGACTCACCATAAAAATTTGATGATCAAACAAGGAGTGGAAGCTTGGTTTGGAAATCTAAAAATTCCAAAAATTCGAAGTCTTGTTTCTTGAGGGGAAAAACAGGGCGATTTTCTTGAATTTATTTACCTATCCAAACGATCTTCAAAAATTATGAAATTTTGAACGAATACTCTACATATATTGAGGAAGCTATGGTTAAAATTTGGTGATCTATGAATGGGTAGAAGTGGAGATATGAATTTTTCTTTGAGGAGTGTTCTTGCTTGGCAGTTTTGAAGAATGGAGAGAATGGAGTTGTTTTGCTTGGTTGAATTTCAATAATGCATAAAGTGATGTAAGTTGGATAATATCTCATCCTAAATCTACTTTAATAAAGGTGTGATGCAATGCATGATGTCATTTGGGGCATGTGTCAAGAGGTGTGTTAAAGAAGTTAACACTTGGTTGATCTTTGGATGGAATTCATGCTAAGTATTAGTTCCAATCTCTAAGTGTGCTAGTTACTTGAGTCACCACTTGGTTGCTAGATATTTATCACTTGCACATGCATGCATCTTGCTTTCTGCTTGCCCCTTTTGTCCGTTTATTTCTCAATTCATTGATCGTTCGTAGGAATAACTCATTCGTTTCTAGTTAGGGTTTTACCGAAACCTTCTTAATATCAATACTATCGTTCTCCATCTTTCTTAATACTTCTCGAATTTAAATTCCTTAAATTCCTTTAATGAATCCTTAAGTCTTGCAGTGTCCAGGGAAAACTCGGAGAAAATAAAAGTGATATTTTTCAGAATCCGATAACCTTTACATACACTTATTTTCCCCTTGGATCCTTAATACGAACTCAGAAATCCGTTCCGGGTTCTTCTATATAGCGTCGTCTAATAATATTCCAAAATTCCACCAAAAACATTAGTCACTCTTTATTCCATCTTTATTCCTTATATTTATAAAATTTCCTTGTTCTCTTTCGGACGTTCCTTCTCTTCTCAACGCTTAATAAAAAGTTTTAATTCTACCGAAAATTTGGGTTCTTACAAAGGTAAAACTCCACCAACGGGGTAAAACACCAACGGAGTACAATCTTCTTATAAATATAAACACCAACGAGGTAATTTTTTTCGAACATAATCGCTTTCTACCCAGCCAAGTTGTGCCCATCTGCATGCTCTTTAATGTGCCGTTACGGTCAATTTATTCATCATTAGCCTAATTATATTTTTATAAACTATCATGAAAACTGAAATCTTTGCAATATATTATCTTTTCATCATGCTCATATTAGCTTTTTCAGATTAATAAGCGAAATCCTCTTTTAAATTGTATTACGGTACCAAATTTGGTTCCACTTTTTTTTGGTTTCACTCCTTTATTCCTATTTTTCTATAATCTTATAATTATCTTTAAAAAATAATAAAATTATTGTAATCTTGAACAATTGTAGTTCTTTCCTGCCCTTTATTCCAATTTCAATACTAGAAAATCCATTTCTGCCAACGGAATCTACCAACGGAAATGTTTTTGTTGGCATTCACCAACGGATTGGCAACGAATGAGCAGGTCTGTGCTACACTAACAGATTTCCAACGGATCACTAACAGATATTTACCAACTGGATTTTTCGTTGGTAAATATAATTACCTTCAGATTAGTAACGGAATAACAACGGTTTATCAATGTCTTACTAACAGAATACTAACGAAATTATTTGTTGTTCATTCCGTTGGTAGTTTGTTGGTAATACGTTACTATACATTCCGTTACTAATCCGTTACAAAAGTAGATTGTTTACTTTTTCATTCCGTTACGAATCCATGTTAATCCCTTTGTAATAAGTTAAACACATGGCTATTGCTCATTGGCTAAATATGAAGCACACGGATTCATCACTTGGTTAGAAAGACGGATCAAATCAAAACCATTGAAATAAGTTTAAATTAAATTTTGGCTTTTTTATTTTTAATTTATTTTCCAAACTAGTTTAAAATGGTGAAAAAATCAAAAAAAATAGAAAATTATAGAAAGTAGGGCAACATTAATCACACAAATAATGAGTATGACTATTTGGGTGTGTATGAATTTTGGTTCAAAATTTGGCATTTTCCTATTTTTATTTAATTTATTTTACAAACTAGTTAAAAATGAGAGAAAAATCAAAAAAAATTGAAAATTAGTGAAAGTGGGTTAAAATTCATCACACAAATACTAAGTATAACAAATTGTGTGTGTATGAATTTTAAATTAAATTTTGGTTTTTTTTTTATATTTTTATTTAATTTTTTAATTTATTTTCCAAACTAGTTAAAAAGGGTGGAAAAAACAAAAAAAAATAGAAAATTAGTGAAAGTAGGGTAACATTCATCACAAAAATAGCAAGTATGATTATTTGGGTGTGTATGAATTTTAAATTCAAATTTTGGCTTTTTTCTATTTTTATTTAGTTTTATAATTTATCTTCCAAACTAGTTTAAAATGGTGAAAAAAATCAGAAAAAAATAGAAAATTAGTGAAATTAGGGTAACATTCATCAAAAAAATAGTGAGTATGACCATTTAGGAGTGTGTTGTGGAATAAAAACTAGGTTATCGAGTTGTATTTGATACTAGGGTTCGTGAGCTTCGTGCTTTAATGGCTGTTCTTGCGTTCGAGACTAAACGATCCTCACAAGATGCCTATGTCACTACGCCATAGATGGGCGTCCGCAATGCTTTTCTATTGTAACGCCCACTTTGTGTTACATTAGAGATACCTTTTTTGACCTACTGAAACACTTTTGAGATTGTGTTACATTACTTGTGAAGGTACTGTTGCAGTAGAACATGTACTGTTGCAATAGATTCGATGTGTTACATTAGCGATTGAGCGTTACAATTGCTATTTTTTTAACATTTATAAATAAAAAAAGAAAGACCATGTGGGTCCCACAGAAGTGTTGCATTTTCAAGAAGCAGTGTTACATTTGCTGAAATCAGTGTTACATTTGACTGAAACAAGTGTAACGTGGGCCCACTGCCACGTGGCACGTGGACCCCACTGCCACGTGTCACGTGGACCACCGCCACATGTCACGAGTGGGATCCACTTTGCCACGTGTCATGTAGACCCCACTGCCACGTGTCACCAGGGTCCCACCATTTCCAAGTGTCCGTGGGCCCCACTGCCATGTGTCCTGTGGGCACACTGCCACGTGTCATGTGGGTCCCACATATAACACATGTCATGTGGGTCCCCCCACATGGCACGTGTCATGTGGATCCCACTGCCACGTGTCATGTGTGGGTCCCACTGCCACGTGTCAGAGTGGCCCCACACTGCCACGTGTCAGTGTGGGCCCCACAACTACTACGTGTCAGTGTGGGTCCCACAACTGCCACGTGTCAGTGTGGTCCCCACAACTGCCACGTGTCAGTGTGGATCCCACTGCCACGGGTCATGTGTGGGTCCCAAGACTGCCATGTGGCATGTAGTCCCCCCCCCACTGCCACGTGTCAGTGTGGGTCCCACTGCCACATGTCATGTGTGGGTCCCACGACTGCCACGTGGCATGTAGTCCCCACGGCCACGTGCCTGTTGTGGGTCCCTCTGGTGCCACGTGTCTGTGGTGGGTCCCACAGATGTCATGTGTCTGCTTAGGCTCTTAGTAAAAAAGAAAATGTTGTTGGAAGTATTCGAACCCCCGACCTCCAAGACACATGACTTCTATTTCACCATCACAACCACTCCATCTACACATACAATTGGTTTATTTCCTCCATCATTAATATACAACCCTTTCACCTTAGGTTTTAATTATTATTATTATTACTAAATTATTAGAATAATTTTAATTCTTTATATATTTTAGTTATATTATATTATTCACTTAAATAAATTTTATATATTCGGTTGAAAAAAAATTTATATTATTCATTGAAGTAAATTTTATATTTTATATGTTAATTCTTTAATTTTTTGTATATTAGGTTACGGTCAAATTGATAGTTGACCGTTGAATTACCCGACCAAATAAATTTTTTTTTTCCTAAATTTTTGGGAATAACATTTAAAATGATGTATCTCGATTCCCGTGCGGTCGGGTGGTGGAGAAGTATTTTCTAAAAAATCGAATCCTTAAACCCTGACGAAACCCTGTTTAGGGGTTACGGTCAAAGTGATAGTTGACCGTTGAATTACCCGACCAAATAATTTTTTTTTTCCTAAATTTTTGGGAATAACATTTAAAATGATGTATCTCGATTCCCGTGCGGTCGGGTGGTGGAGAAGTATTTTCTAAAAAATCGAATCCTTAAACCCTGACGAAACCCTGTTTAGGGGTTACGGTCAAAGTGATAGTTGACCGTTGAATTACCCGACCAAATAAATTTTTTTTTCCTAAATTTTTGGGAATAACATTTAAAATGATGTATCTCGATTCCCGTGCGGTCGGGTGGTGGAGAAGTATTTTCTAAAAAATCGAATCCTTAAACCCTGACGAAACCCTGTTTAGGGGTTACGGTCAAAGTGATAGTTGACCGTTGAATTACCCGACCAAATAAATTTTTTTTTCCTAAATTTTTGGGAATAACATTTAAAATGATGTATCTCGATTCCCGTGCGGTCGGGTGGTGGAGAAGTATTTTCTAAAAAATCGAATCCTTAAACCCTGACGAAACCCTGTTTAGGGGTTACGGTCAAAGTGATAGTTGACCGTTGAATTACCCGACCAAATAAATTTTTTTTTTCCTAAATTTTTGGGAATAACATTTAAAATGATGTATCTCGATTCCCGTGCGGTCGGGTGGTGGAGAAGTATTTTCTAAAAAATCGAATCCTTAAACCCTGACGAAACCCTTTTTAGGGGTTACGGTCAAAGTGATAGTTGACCGTTGAATTACCCGACCAAATAAATTTTTTTTTTCCTAAATTTTTGGGAATAACATTTAAAATGATGTATCTCGATTACCGTGCGGTCGGGTGGTGGAGAAGTATTTTCTAAAAAATCGAATCCTTAAATCCTGACGAAACCCTGTTTAGGGGTTACGGTCAAAGTGATAGTTGACCGTTGAATTACCCGACCAAATAAATTTTTTTTTTCCTAAATTTTTGGGAATAACATTTAAAATGATGTATCTCGATTCCCGTGCGGTCGGGTGGTGGAGAAGTATTTTCTAAAAAATCGAATCCTTAAACCCTGACGAAACCCTGTTTAGGGGTTATGGTCAAAGTGATAGTTGACCGTTGAATTACCCGACCAAATAAATTTTTTTTTTCCTAAATTTTTGGGAATAACATTTAAAATGATGTATCTCGATTCCCGTGCGGTCGGGTGGTGGAGAAGTATTTTCTAAAAAATCGAATCCTTAAACCCTGACGAAACCCTGTTTAGGGGTTACGGTCAAAGTGATAGTTGACCGTTGAATTACCCGACCAAATAAAATTTTTTTTTCCTAAATTTTTGGGAATAACATTTAAAATGATGTATCTCGATTCCCATGCGGTCGGGTGGTGGAGAAGTATTTTCTAAAAAATCGAATCCTTAAACCCTGACGAAACCGTGTTTAGGGGTTACGGTCAAAGTGATAGTTGACCGTTGAATTACCCGACCAAATAAATTTTTTTTTTTCTAAATTTTTGGGAATAACATTTAAAATAATTTTATTATTTTATAATTTTTTTTAATAAAATTATGTTCCCAAAAATTATGTTATAATTTTTATAAAATTATAAAATAATTTTATTTATAATTTTTTTTAATAAAATTTTTAAGTGATAGTTTATAAATTTTTTATTTCTAAATTTTTGGGAAAATAATTAAAAAGAATGGATCTAAATTATCTAAACAAATGTTCTAATAGTAAGTAATTCTTAATTTACCAAAAAAAATTACCATCTAAATAATCTAAACATTTGTTTTAATTATAAGTAAAAACAAAAGATGTAAAAATATAGGTGGGCACAGCATTATTGCAAGTCCACTTACCATTTACCCTAAAATCGCTAAGTCCACACACACACACACAAAACTGCCGCGCCTCAACACTTACACACTCACAGCCGCTCACACTCACACTCACAAATGGAAGAACACAGAGGCTCAATCGAAGAATACTAGCTCAATCGAAGAACACAGAGGCTTATCTCTTCTCTCTTTTCTTATTTCTTTTCTCTTCCTTTTAATTCTTCACAGATCTAATTGGTTTACTTTTTCAGATTTAATCGAAGAACACAACTGCTTTTGGTTCAAGGTAATTAGGGCTTTCTCTTCCTTTTACGTTCTAATTGCTTTTGTTTTGGTAATTAGGGCTTTTGGTTTTGTTTTGGTAATTAGGGCTTTTGGTTTTGTTTTTTGGTTTTATAATGTTTTGGTTTGTTTATTACATTTTATGTTTTTGTTTGTAAATTATGCATATGCATGTTTTGTCCTCGATTTTGTATGGGATTTTGTCAATTACTTTTGTTTTTGTCCTCGATTTTATAATATTTTGAGATATTCGTAATTGGTTGATTGAGCTGTATGTTTTTGTCCTCGATTTTGCATGTTTCGTCTTGTGAATGTGTTTTTATTGTGACTGTGTTTGTGTTGTGACTTCTTTGACACACAATACTCACTATTAGTATGTTGCATTGTGGTCGTGATGGATACATACGTGTCCATGGTGTACTCTGTCTGAAATTTATTGCAAAATACAATTGCAATATTTTCGAACAGCGTATACCATGGACACATGTGACTATACATGTCCATATTGTTTTTTTGGTTCTAATTTGTTTTGGTTTCTGTTTTGCGTCATCTAGATTTTTGGGTTTTATAATGTTTGGTTTTTATATTTTGAGATATCGTAATTGGTTGATTGTGCTGTATGATTCTTGTTGTTGGTATCGATTGGAGTGAATGTCTCTGTCTCTATATGATTCTTTTTTGGTTCCAGTTTGTTTTGTTTTGGTTTTTGTCTAATCCTGTTTAGTTCTTTGACACACACACACTCACAGGTTTTTATGTCATGTAACTCTTGTTTCTATTTTTTGTTTCACAGGTTTACAATTATTGTAGGGCGAACAACTTTTGTTTGGATATTTTCATTGCTTGCTCTGTGTTATAAGGTAATGCTCTAAACTATCTTTACGTGTTAAGACATAAGTTAACAAGTACCTGTGTAGTCAGCGATATAATGAGAACTATGTGAATCAGATATTTGTAATTTTAGAATTTTATGCTTCTCGATAAATAGTATAAGAAATCTCTATTTGAATATTTGTAGTGCCTGTTTGGGTAATCCCTTAAGTGGCCTGTGTGAGCAGTAAGGCCATGTTAACTTGTCGTTATTACACCCCATGTTAAAATTATTAACTTGTCTAGAATCAGTTATGAAGTAGTTGTGAATGACAATGTGTACCTGATTTTAAGGATAAGTTACGTACTTACATTTTAGCGAATTGTATGTATTTACTACTTCAAGTAAGACTGTTACACTAGTGTGCTATTATCATTAATCTTTTTACTTGTAGTAATGGACGATGATTATACGAGTTGGATAGGTTTTCCAAAATCTAGTAAAGCATATGTAAAAGGGATAATTGCATTTATGGAAAATGCATTTCCAGTTTATCGTAAAGGTGAAGAAATGAAATGCCCCTGCAAAGTATGTGTGAACCGCAATTGGCATCTTCAAAATGTTATTTTGGATCATCTTATTTGTAATGGGCCTTCTCCATTACATGTAAAATGGATCTGTGAGGTTGCACATACCAAAGTAGAAGGCAGTGATGCCTTTATGGATTGTGAAACGGGGACGGGTTCCGAAGATAATTTTGCAGGGATGGGTTTTAAAGGGAATTTAGCGGGGATGGGTTTTGAAGATAATCTAGGTGAAATGTTCAATTGCACGGGTAGGAGGTTCCGAGATTTAGAAAACGACTATGAAGGATTGACAAATGCAGAGGCTAGGAAGTTTTATAGTCATGTTAGAGAGGGAAAGAAACCACTATACCCTGGCTGCACTAAATTCTCTCGGTTAAGTTTTATGATCAGCCTGTACCATTTAAAGTGTCTACATGGAATTACCGAGTTTGCTTTCGGGGAATTACTAGGACTGTTAAAAGACGCTTTCCCTGATGCCCACCTACCTTCGTCTTTCAATGCCGCAAAGAACATCATTAAGGATCTAGGTCTCGCTTATGAGAAAATACATGCATGCCCAAACAATTGCATGTTGTATTGGGAAGAAAATAAAGATAAAGAAAAATGTGAAAATTGCGATGTTTCTAGGTGGGTTATACACGAAAAGGAAGATAATGTTCAGGAGACGGTTATACACAAAGTGCCAGCAAAAGTGATGAGGTACTTTCCACTAAAACCTAGGTTGCAGAGGTTGTTTATGTGCAAGGATTATGCGAAGTTAATGACATGGCATGCAGTGGGACGACAAAAGGATAGGAAGCTAAGACATCCGGCTGATGCTCAGGCTTGGAAGACGATGGATGCTGACTTTCCTGATTTTCCATCTGAAAATCGGAATGTTAGTTTGGGACTAGCCGCAGATGGATTCAACCCTTATCGTTCAATGAAGTCAACTCACAGTACATGGCCAATTGTGTTGGTTAATTACAACCTCCCACCTTGGTTATGCATGAAACAAGAAAACTTAATTCTTTCAACTTTAATATCCGGTCCAGATTCACCAGGCAACAGTATCGATGTCTTCATGCAGCCTTTAATTGCGGAGTTGAAAGAATTATGGGAGGTCGGCATCGAAACTTATGATGCCTTCGCCGATGAAAATTTTAATTTGCGTGCCCGACTGTTGTGGACTATTAGCGATTTTCCTGGATACGGTATGTTGTCTGGATGGAGCACAAAGGGAAAACTAGCGTGTCCCAACTGCCATTATGAGACTTCATCAAATTATTTAAAACATAGCAAGAAAATGTGCTATATGAACCACAGGAAGTTTCTTGAGCCTGAACACAAGTGGAGGCAGGAAAAAAGAAGATTTAATGGCAAAATTGAAACGGGGCAGTCTCCTAGAATTTTAACAGGAAGGGATATTGAAGAGTTGTTGCCTGGGTATGTAAACCAATTTGGGCTGAAAAAGAAGGGTTCAGCTAGCATTGATTCCCCTTTTAAAAAAAAGTCGATCCTTTTTGAATTGCCGTATTGGAGTCGTAATCCACTTCGCCACAACCTTGACCCCATGCACATAGAGAAAAATGTTTGCGATAACATATTAGGTACTTTGCTTAATATTAGTGGCAAGTCAAAAGATCATATTAGTGCTCGTAAAGATTTAGAAGAAGCTGGTATACGAAAGCCCCTGCATCCTGTTTTGTGTGAAAATGGTCGACACCTTGAAATAAGGCCAGCAGTATTTGACATGACGAACAAAGAAAAGGATATGTTTTGTTCAGTTTTGAAGAATGCTAAATTGCCATACGGTTGCGCCTCTAACATTAGTCGGTATGTGAACACAAAGGAGAGGACAGTAACTGGGTATAAGAGCCATGATGCTCATTTTATACTCCACTACATGTTACCGATTGCTGTGAGGAAAACATTAAAACCTGTGGTTGCATTACCAATGATCAGATTAAGTTCTTTCCTCAGAGCTCTATGGGGCAAGGTTATCGATTTGGATGATTTGAAGAAGTTGCAACAAGAAATTATCGAGGTACTTTGTCATTTTGAGATGATTTTTCCATTTGCATTCTTCGACATGATGGTGCACCTGCTTGTGCATCTAGTCAGAGAAGTTGAACTTGGTGGACCGGTGCATCTTCGAAATATGTTTCCTATAGAGCGGTATCTTGGGAAGTTGAAATCATACGTTCGCAATAGAAGTAGACCGGAAGGTTCCATTGCAGAAGGTTATCTGGCTGAAGAATGTGTGACATTCTGTTCAAGATTTTTGGGTGGTTACGAAGCAACAAAAAACACCACGCACTCAACTGATTTCCAAAAATGTCCAACACAACTGGGGCATTCTATCGGAACAAGAAGGAATAAAGATGGAATTATTTTCAATTTGAAAGATGTGGATTGGAAGGCAAGTCATCGCTACGTTTTGTTCAATTCTGGTAATAAGGAAGTACGGAGATTGATCCAGTAAGTTCCGTAAGCTTTTAAGTAATTTTACTGTCAATTTACAAATTTAATTTCCTGGGCTATTTTAACTTAGTTTTATTTTAGGGAACATCAAGGTTTAGTGGACAGTCATGCAAATATGAAAAAGTACAAGAGGGCACGAGCGCACACTGAAGAATTCTGGCCGTGGTTGCAAGAAGAGGTTGGAAAAATGGACGAGGCTTCAAAAGAATTGGAGGTGCTTGCATTGGGTCCTACTCGAAAAGCTAAGAAGTTTACTGGTTATGTAGTGAATGGTTATCGATTCCACACTACTTCTAGAGATTCTCGATGTACAACACAGAACAGTGGCGTATTTGTGTCTGCCCAAACGATTAGCTTCGCAAATTCGAGAGACCAGAACCCGATAGTTGGGTCTGTCAACTACTACGGATCGATAGAAGAAATCTTGGAACTTGATTATTGGGGAGAATTTACAGTGGTTCTGTTTAAGTGCCGTTGGTACCAAGAAGAGAAAGATCCATACGGTCTTACTCGAGTAAATTTCAAGAAGTTAAGCCACAAATCTGATCCTTATGTCCTGGCTTCGCAAGTGCAGCAAGTTTTTTACGTGGAAGATCCGATTGAAAAGATGGTACATTATGTAATTAAGAAAATGCCGAGGGAGTGGTGTGACACTGGAAACGTGGATACAGTGGAAGAAGATGTCATCAATTATGATTCACACGATATCAACTTTGCTCGTGGAATAGAAATTCAAGTTGATGGAACTAGTTGGTGTAGAGATGATATCCCCTCAACAAGAGTTCCCATTCCTGATAAAAAGCCAAAATAGTTGCTTCTTTATATGTTTTAATGTACTGTAGTGTATTATTTTAATTGTTCAACTAGCTCTAATTTCAATTGTTGGAATGTTTTTAGTTAGAATATTAGAGTTGTAATTTGGTTGAACTTGAGTTGTTCTAAATAGTTGTAATGTTATTAATGTTTCGAAGACTACTGTACTTAAAAATTTGTCTTTAGATTCGATTCAGATTTGTTTATAGTAATATAGTTATTATGCAAAATTATTATTTTTAAGTTTACTGCCTTTACTTGTTTGTTGTTTAAACATGAGAGTGACATTTCTTTAAATTTTGTGCAGGATGGAAGGTAAAAAGTTGGATGTCAGACTTCACCACAGTGGGACCTTTGGCAAGAAAGCTTATTCTGGTGGAACATGTTTGGTTATAAACCGTGTAGAGACCGACGAATTTTCTTATCCAGTGCTGATGGAGTATGTGAAAGACTACCTTCATTTACTTGAAATTGGAGGTGTCTATATCAAACAAGAAGAGGATAATAGTTGGAAGCTACTGACCTGTGACAAGGAGGTTACTGAACTAGTAAATGGCTGCAAGGATGGAGATGAAATAGAATTTTATGTAGACAACATTGTTGACACTGAAATTGAGCCGATGGTTCAAATGCAGCCATTCGTGGTCGTAAGGCCGAGGAAAAACCTGATTCAAGGTCATATATATAAATTATTGATTATTGTTGTCTTTTGCAAATTTGCATACAAATAACTAGTTTTTCTGCTGTTGGTACAGGGTCAGCGAAGAAACCAGTTTCATCTAAGAAACCAGTTTCAGCAAAAAAACCAGTTCCACCAAAGAAAACTGAAAATCGCAAATATGTTACCACTCATGAGCTCCAGCAGAAGCAGCAGCAAATGAAGCTTAGTAGAAAGTCACCTGACTTGGGCAGGAGAAGGAGTTTACGATTATCGCCAAATTTGTTGACTAGTCAACCAGATGCAAGTGCAATGAACACCAAAGGGATTGTTAGAAGGAAGCTCGACTTGCACATCGATTCAAGTGGAGAAGAATGCAGTGAACAGAATGATCCCGTTACTGAGGTGATTTTTTACTTGTGCATATATTTTTTACTTGTGAATTATTGCACATTTTTTTTACTTGTACCTGTTTCATGTGTGTCTTAATTGAATTATTGCAGTTGGCCCCACCGCCACCACGATTGACAAAATATGAAGAAAAAAGAATTGCCCGAATTCAAGAAAACGAGAAGAAAATGGAAGAATTTGGGATTAAGAAGAAGGTTGGTGAACTGAAAGGTACTGAAAGTGATGTTACATCTGAGGTATGAATGTGGTGAAAATGTTCATTTCTTAACCTCACATAAAAATTGTAAACCTAGTACTGAACTCCTGATAATTGTAGAGAATCAAGAATGCCAAGAAAAGGAAGTTGTTAAGTGGACCACAAACTCGTTCGCGAGCCAATGCTACACAAACTCGTTCGCGAGCCAATGCTACAGAAACTAGTTCGCGAGCCAATGATATTGCTGATAAGGAAGTGACAAGTTCATCTCGTGCTAAATTGTTGCAACCGACATGTAGTAAACTTTTAAAACAGTCGAACAAAGCGGAAGCATGTGGTACCCTATCTGCTTATTTGGCACTGCGAGAGCGTCAGAAGCAGGGTATGCTAACTCCACCAACCAATAATGTTCCTGAGCCAAACTTGGAAAAAAGTGCAGAGGAAGAAACTGAAGCAGGTATCGTGTGTACAGGAAAGCTTATAAAATGAGTTTAAATACATTTTTTTCTGACTATTTATACTTCGAAAAAATATAAATTTTTACTGAGTAATTATACTTAGAAAAAAAACATTTTTGCTAAGTACTTATACTTAGAAAAAATGTGTAAATACTTTGAAAAATATACATTTTTCTTGTGTATAAATACTTAGAAAAATATACATTTCTCCCGAGTATAAATGCTTAGAAAATATATACATTCTTTCTGACTATGACTGAGTTTCTAATGAATACATTTTTTCTAATGCTTTTTTATGTGTACCTGGTGTATAAAGTGGTAGCTCCTAGGAGATGGAGAGGAAGGACAAAAATGACCGCAGTTCATGGAAGAGGTCGCAATGACAGACCGGTCATTTTATTGAACAAAAAAGGTCAGCCGGTTTCAAAAAACCGTAAATTATTGAGAGAACTTAGCAATTTTCTGGGTACAGTTGTAAAGGACAATGTGTCGCTTGCTTATGTAAATTGGCGTCTTGTTCCTGGCCAACTGAAGAAGACAATGTGGGACTATACTAGGGTAAACACTATTACCAAAACATTAGTTTCAATTAATTTCATGTTTATGCACTGAATTAATGAATTTAATGTTTAATATATCGTAGGACCGTTATATAATTCCGGATAACGGGCAACGCTGGGTGGACAAGACACTCGATCAATGTTGGAGGACGTACAAATCTCGTATGAAGGAGAGGTATTATAAAATGTATGAAACTGACGAGGACAGGATGGCAAATAGGCCGAATACGATTCCTTTGGAGGATTTTAAGCTGTTGGTGAAATATTGGGGAGACGAGGCAGTTCAGGTATTCTAATACACTTTTTCAATCTGATTATTGTGATTTAAAAGATGATCAAAATAAAATTGTGCACTGAGTATTTTTGTACTTTTACAGGCATTAGCAAAGGATAATGCAACACGACGTGCTTCAGTCACTGACACACACACTCTAGGTCCCAACAGTATGGCACAAGTTAGAGAGAAGTTGGTACGTGTCTTTCTTTGTGCACGTTCATTTTTTTTTTAGGATAAACTGATAAAAATGGTAATAATTTGTTAACTGCACCTAACATTTTTTATCAAGTTTAGCAATAGTACAGCCTACCCTGAATCTGAACCATAACTATTTAATTTTATTAAGTTTAACATCCACAATCAATTTATCTACTTTTTTTCATCTTGCCCTCCTTTGAACATGTAAATTAAAATAATGACCGTAAATTTGCCTTTGTTATTTTCATTTTAGTAATATATAAGAAATCATAATAGAATTTGTAAGTTAGAAGTCCTCTTGATAATAAAATTTGCTAGTTGTAAAGTTTAGAGGCCGGATACTCCCATTTTTTTCGATTTACTGTTACAATGCATTTTTTGGCTTGTTTTATATTTATTTCTATCTGATTTGTTTTTTTTTTGTCTTGGTCTGCCTCTGCCACTGAATATAATGTGAAAATTTCAAATATTCTTTATTGTTGTAGTAAGTGCTAACAATGAGCTTGGATAATCTTATACTCTTCATTTTATAACAGAAAACGGGTAATCCAAAACTTGCCTCGCCATCAGATGCTCATGTTTATTTGGAATCTCATGAGCGAGAAGAGGGTCGAACATACAAGACCAATACAGCTGAAATTAAAAAAAGAATTGTAAGTACCTTGTTTGATACTTACAAATCAATATTGGTTTACTTGGTCGAATTTATGGCTTTTTTTACAAATTAAGAGAAAAAGAAAGACTTTGACTGTTGGTTTATTTGGTCAGATTATTTGGTAGGGAAGACTATATAATACCAATATAATATTTCTGGGCAGTCACAAAGTACACCTAAAAACAAACATGTAGGTCCTTGCATTATATAATTGTATGACTAACTTGATTAATTTTTCACAATTTTTTTATTGTAGACTCAGGTTAAAGAGAAGGTGGCTGCAGGTGAGGATGCATCAGAACTGATTGCTAATGGTCATGGTCGAGAATGGCTAAAAGGCAGAAATGGTAAAAGTTCAGTTTCGGCATCAACTTCGGCTCCTGTTGACCCTTTTTTAGAGGATGTAACTGAAAAGATAAAGCGAGATCTGGAGGTTGAATTGGACGCAAAGGTGAACATGAAAGTCCAGGATAAACTGTCAACGTTGCTGAAAAAGCTAGCCGAAGCAAATCCTGGTTTGAATCTGGACGTCGCAGACTTTTGTGCTACAGCTTCAAGCGAGGACGATGAAAATGCAACCCCAATGACTGTCGGCGCTTCTACTTAGTTCCCTTTTTACAATCAGTAGTACCATGAACTACTTTGGTTATTGTCGTATCTTTTGCTTAGTTGTTTAACTACTTTGGTTATCTCTAGTCTTGCTTGGTACTATGTTGCCTAGTACTCTATTATATATGTTCCTTGTATGATATATATGGTGGAGCAAGACCATATTTTTGGTGAAATGGTGGATGAT
This sequence comes from Saposhnikovia divaricata, assembly GCA_036435485.1. Lineage (NCBI taxonomy): Eukaryota > Viridiplantae > Streptophyta > Magnoliopsida > Apiales > Apiaceae > Saposhnikovia > Saposhnikovia divaricata. The sequence continues at coordinate 137,043,471 of CM071598.1, forward strand.
GGGAGGAGTTGGATTATATGTTTGGCTTTATGTTTATGAGGTGTACTGGTGGAGTAGATTATAAGGTGTACTGGTGGAGTGGTGGTGGATTGTATGTTTTGTTGGTTTATTTTGTAAAGGGATTGATATATATAAATCAAATCTTGCAAAATTTTCAATTTTAGCGTTGCAATTGCTATACTTCAAGTGTTTCAATATTAAATTGTAGTGTTACATTAGCCTTATTGTAGTGTTACAATAGATAATTAGAGTATTGCATTAGGTAAACATGCAGTGTTGCATTAGAAAGTGGGCCCCACATCTGCCACGTGCCAGTGCCACGTGTCAGTGTGGGCCCCCATCTGCAACGTGTCAGTGTGGGTCCCACAACTGCCAGGTGTCAGTGCCACGTGTCATGTGGGTCCCAAACATGGCACGTGTCATGTGGGTCCCACATCTGCCACGTGTCAGTGTGGGCCCCACAATATGCCACGTGTCAGTATGCCACGTGTCAAAAGGGTGCCACGTGTCAAATCCAACGTGGCATGATGCCAGGTGTCATGTGGGTCCCACATGCCACGTGCACCTAGTGTTTCTGGATAAGCTAATGTAACACCTCCTAGTGTTGCATTTGTTTCATTTTGTGTTACTCTATGGTCCTGATGTAACGCTTTCCCTTGTGTTACAATTGAGATGCTGGGCGTTACATTTGAGGTCAAAGGTAACGTTAGCGGATGAAATGGTAAAAGTGCGTTACATTAGGCCTAATGTAACAGAAAACGTGTCTGATGCAACAGTAGGAGTGCGTTACATGCGCCCATCTATGGCGTAGTGCGTATCTCTGTATTCCAAGAGAATCAAGCCAAAAACGTAGTTCTTGGTGTTCACCCTCGGGGCTAGGGCGGAGAGGGCACACCAAGGACGTGTAGTGGCTTGTATGCCCTTATTCGAGGATTAAGCCAACGTTAGTGACGTATTGAGCTCTGCCCAAAAACGTAGTTCTGAGAATGAGGGGCCAGGCCCTTATATAGGCTATGGGAGCCTTAGAATTATGGTAGGATTCGGAGACTTGGTGGGCAAGCCACCTCCTTGAGGAAGATTCTAGACTCCTTCCTTGTAGGAATCAGTTTCCATGTTGAATTGGGTGCCTTGGAGGCTACTCCTAGCGATATTGTTTCCTTGTTTGACTCTTATTGCTGAGCTGTTTATCTCCTTCAATATTAATTACGAATTTAATATTGAAATTAATGGTTTGGGCCCCACTAATGGGCCCCACATTTGGACCATACCGGGTCTAATTAATACCACATTAAATGTGTTTTTAGGGCTTACTTTTAGCCCATATCATTTGCCCCCCAACTTCTAGAAAAACTGATCAGGTTTTCCTTGAAGATTTTAACTGCCCTTTTTCGGGACTTGGGTCAGGGTTTATCGTTTTACACTAGTGTTTCACGAGTATCGTCTTTTGATGTAAAGCATGGAGCGACCGACGCGTTTACGACGACATTTTAAACGATGCTAACGGCACTAAACGGCACTGAACGGTGCTAACCAACCTTAAATGACGTCTATACGGCGTTACATGGCATGAGACGGTGCTAAATGGCGCTAATCGGCACTAAACGGTGCTAACCGGTACTAACGGCACTAAACGGGCCTAAAGGGCACTAAACGGCGCTAACCGGCACTAACGGTACTAAATGGCGCTAAACTTTAATTTCAGCTTCGTACTGATTTTCACATTCAACACGTCAGGATTGAAGTTAAACACCAACTCGAGGACTCGGACTAAAAATTAGTCGGTTGAAAAGCTCGAGGACTAAGACTGAAAATCCGTCTTGGTCGTCTGACGGGCCGAGAGGGCCTCGGTCGTCCGTTCATGGTCAGCTGGAGACGACGGTCAGCCGTTCTCGGTCGGCTGACGACAGTCGGCCTTTCTCAGTCGGTTGACGATGGTCGGCCATTTCGCGGTCAGCTAGGGGTCTCCAAGACTGTAGAAAACTCAGAGATCTCCGCATGGACTGTAAGATCGTCCAAAATTGATATCCGGAGCTCAAGATATGGCCCAAACAGCGTCAACATTCCGTGTAGGGTTGAAAATGAGTTTCAGTCGGCCTAAGGCCTTAAAAATGCCTTGATTGGACAAAATCAGTCGGCCAATGATCTCCACGACTGTAGAAAACTTAGATAACTTTGTGTGGACTGTAAGATTGTCCAAATCGGATATCCGGAGCTCAAGATATGGCCCAAACATCGTCAACAGTCCGTGTAGGGTTGAAAATGAGTTTCAGTTTGCCTAAGGCCTTAAAAATGCCTCGGTCGGGCTAACTCAGTCGGCCAAGGGTCTCCAAGACTGTATAAAACTTAGAGATCTTCGTGTGGACTGTAAGATCGTCCAAATCTAATACTTGGAGCTCAAGATATGGCCCAAACATCTTTGAAGGGTCCAGTTTTGGCTTCGGCTCCGGCCTCGGATCCGGCTTCGTTTTCACATTTCAAACATCAAAGTGAGGCTACGAATATCAACCTCAAGACTTGATCATCAACCTCAGGACTCGATCATCAACCTTAGCCGGCTGATGGCCTACTCGGGAGGTCGGTCGGCCGATTCTCAGTTTATCATCTTGAACATCACGTTTCGAACATCAACGTCAATTTTAGTATTCTAACACGAATTTCAGTATTCGAACATGAATTTCCATTTCCAAACATGACCTCAGTGAAATCAAGCGGTGCTAAATGGTGATTAAACGACTTCAGCTTCAGCTTGATTTTCTCGTTCAAAACGTCAAGATTGAAGTTCAACATCAACTCGAAAATCAGGACTGACCATCAATCTCAATCGGCTGACAAGCTCGAGAACCCGGACTGACAATCAATCTCAGTCGGTTGGGAAGCTCTAAAAGGCCTCGGTTGGCCATTCGCGGTCGGCTGGGGCTCCCGTGGTAGCTCGGTCGGCAGTTCGCGGTCGGTTGGGGCTCTCCGCGTGCCTCGATCGGTCGTTCGCGGTCGGCTGACGCCTTCGTGGTGCCTCAATCGGTTGACGGCGATCGGCTGATGCCCCCGTGGTGCCTCAGTCGGCTGACGGCGGTCGGCTAAAGACGGTCGGCTATCCTCAGTCGGCTAGGGGTTCCCGTAACTTTAATTAACCACTCTCAGTCGACCGGCTTGAATGTCAGTACTGAAACATCGATATCCAAACCTCAACGCTGGCTTTCTAGATCGAGGATCCAATATTTCAGATTGGTTTTCAAGTTTTGACATGAAGTTTCAACCTTTGGATCTTGATTGGAGGTTCATGACACCCTCAAGTTTAGCCTTTATAGTTAATCTTGGCCTTCATGGCTAATATCTCGTGTGTCTCATCCTAAGATTTGATGTTCACATGTTCAACGTTGGTATTCTGGATCAAAGACCCAGATCCCAAGTTGATTTTTCAATTTCCAATTTGAGGTATCAACCTTTCTTACTAGTTTTTCTAATAAGTATTCTTAATCAACCACCAAAATATCTATTAGTTTGGGGGTGTTTTGGACCACCAACACGAGGTTTCATGTCAACAGGAGGTGTTTGCTACGCCTTGAATGGTTTCGTGAACCTTGAATTCAAACGATTTGTTTCTTAATCCTCGTGACCTTCCGGGATTTAACTTGTTTGATAAATCCTTGGTTTTAAGGTTATCATCAATCCTTGACTCTCACTCTAAGATGTCGAACTTGTGATGAAGTTCTTTAGTTCTTGCCTCCCCCTCGTTTCATATGGAGGAGGTCTTACTTCTCGGTTGATCGTTCAGGAAGTCCGTTTGCTCCTTAGCGCTTGACCTCAGGTCGGGTGTGCCTTGGTTGGTTTTCAACCCTTTATCTTGATTCTAGGTTTCCAACCCTCTTCTTATGCTCAAAGAACCTGGCTTAGGTTTCAACTTGACTGATGGCTCTTAATTCAAGACCTTGAATTCAAACAACAAGCTCGATCGGAGGCAGACAGCCTTGTTGGCCATCAAGGCTTAAATTTTTTGTTGAGATTTGAAGTTCAAGGCTTTAATCCTTAGTCTTGGAATGTATTCTCCATAAGAGTCAATCCTTAGTCTTGGCCATCAAGGCTTAAATTTTTTGTTGAGCTAATCTTCTTGATTCTGTTTTTGACGCTCTGTCAAAATAGAGCACCCACCACTCCTTCTGGTCTCCTCATTCTTATTCTGAAGTTCACTTCCTGCTTGGGGTACTATCTCCTGCCCCCCGACTTCTTGGTTGCCAATGGTACATTCATCCACGAAGTCAGTTGATGCCTTAACCTTAATGGCTGTCTGAGGCTTATGTGTGATGTCCTCTACTGGCCTTTCTTGGTGTTCCTTATCACTGCGAACATCCAGGTCTTCAATCGGAAGGACCTGCCCCCCGACTCCATCAGGCCTTAACGCGGCTACATAACAGCTCCTAGCCAATTTCTGGTCACCTTTTTGTTCTCATACACCATTCCTGGTTGGAAACTTGATCTTCATGTTATAGTTTGAGGCCACAGCCTTAAAAGCGTGGAGTCCACTGCTCCCGAGGATAGCATTGTAGGTGGAAGACGCTTTGATAACCAAAAAGTTCAGCATCTGAGTGGCCTCTATTAGCTTCTATCCGATCGTGACGGGCAACTGAATAGCTCCCTCAACTTTAGATTCTACTCCATTGAACCCGTATATAGGCGTGTTGGAGGGGGTCAACTGAGAGTCGTTATACCCCATCTTCATAAATGCATCATGAAACAAGATATTCACGGAAGCTCCATTGACTTTCCAATCACGGGAATCATGACCAGCGGGTCGTCATGGGGGAAAATCACCCTTTCAAGGTCTGAATCATAAAATCCAATTGTTGCCTCGGTTTTTGCACGTTTCTGTGTTTCTTCAACAACGTACATTACTTCTCTAACAATATGCATCACTTTCTTGACGTAAGCCTTTTAGGAATTCTTTGTTGTCCCGGCCGCGGTTGGGCCTCCTGAGATCATGTTGATTACTGGCCCTCGGGGCTGTGGGTGCGATCTCGATCATCGTCGCTCCTATCATACTCTCTTCTCTGATTACGACGATCTTCACCCTTAATAAAGCGGCCCAGCTTCCCTCTACGGATCAAAAACTCGATCTCATCATTGAGTTGTTTGCAATCATCAGTGTTATGCCCCACATCCTTGTGGAATCTGCAATACTGATTCTTGTTTCTCTTTGCGGGATGACCCTTGAGTGGCTTCGGCCATCGGAAATCTTTATTCTTCTCAATATCCAATAGGATTCGACTCCTAGGAGTGTTCAACCTTGCATAATCAGCGAACCTTGGTCCTAGAGCAGGGTAGGAGTCCTTGCTAGTTTGGGGATATTTGTCCCTAGCACCATACTCCTGCTCTATCTTTCACCTCTTAGAGTTCTCGTTTCCACCACTTTCGGTAGAGACCTCTATTTTCCTCATGCTTTCCTCAGCCTTTATGTATTTTCTCGCCCTTTTTTGGAGCTCGGTCATGCTCTCAGGGGGATGCTTTGCCAATGACATCTGAAAGAAGGTGTTGGTTGTCCCATTCTCCAAGGCTATCATAGCTACTTTATTTTCCCGATCTGGGACGTTCAGTGTCTCCTTGGTGAAGCGCTTGAGGTAATCCTTCATGTTCTCATTCTTTCCTTGCACTACTTGCATAAGGGATGCAGAGCTCTTCTCATGGACTCTTCCACTAACAAACTGATTGATGAAGGCAGTGCTCAATTTCTTGAACGTGCCAATCGAGTTTGCAGGCAAACGACTGTACCATCTTTGAGCCATACCCGCCAGGGTTTGAGGGAACGCCCTACACTTGAGAGCGTCACTAGCAGGCTACAATAGCAGTGTGTTTGAGAATGTTCTCACATGGTTTGCGGGATCGCCCGTTCCATCATAAGCCATTATAGTAGGCATCTTAAACTTTTTGGAGAAGTGAGCATTCATCACCTCCTCAGTGTGGGATCATCAGGATCTCCAAGTTGCATCAAATCTTGAGGATCACCCTTAAGGACCAGGTTCCTCCTAGCAGAAGAGTTCGAGGTAGCATAGCAACAGGCACAAAGAGTGTCAAGAGCATATGAAGACATCAGAGGAGTTATCCAGTCTAACATGTTTGTTATTTGTGTAGGTACAGATACCTAAAAAGAGGTTTTTGAGCAATAGGTCCCGAAATAAGGAGGTTCTTGAGAAACAGGCTCCTGAGATATAGGTTCCTGAGCATCAGGTTCCTAAGAGTAATCGACAGAAAGTTCTAGAAGCCATCTAGAACAGATAAACGAGTTATTATTGGAGTATAATTCTAGGGCGCAGATGATCCTAGAATATCTCTAATCGATGAGAGAATCACAGTAGGGTACGAACTCGAGTTCTACTCTACTTACCCAACTAGTTTTTGAAAGACTCTAAAGGAACCTGAGTCCAACACGAACTAGGCAATCGAATACAGCTATTCCAGTAGAGTTAGCTTCGCATTAGAACTATGTGAGCTTGATTCCTATATAAAGAATACGTAGGCACCTTGAGGGTAGGACGAATTCAGCTCTCTAATTCTCTCTAAAGGAACTTGAGATTATTGGAGACGCCCTTAAGCTCAGCTCACCCCACAAACACAACCCAAATCTTCCATTGAACAGTTGATCGTTAGCCTTTAAAACTCACTGAAAACCTCTCAAAAGTTGTTACGAAATCCACTCATCAACATTGGCGCTAGAAGGAGGGCAGTTAACATCTTAAGAGTGGAAAGATGGCAGGCGATTCGGATAGCGAAGCAACCCGTTCTGTGGAGAAAACTCATGATGGTAATGAACGTACTCATCAGGGAAAGAAGGTTACCTCAGCAGATGTGCTGGAGGTTTTGAAGACTTTTGGAGAACGATTGTCAACCTTGGAGCAAGCCTCAAGCAAGAAGAAAAAGAAGGCTAAGAAGTGGAAGAAATCGAAGGTTACTCCAAAGTAGTTGAATTTTGAGGAAAAAGAACCTGAAAAGAGGAGGAAATTCTAGAGGAAGAGGAAGAACCAAAGAAGGATGATGATGATGAGGAGCTAGAGAATCCTGAGAATAATAAAACTCCTACCAAGAAGGTGCAGTCCCAGGTTCGTACTGAGTCCAAGGGAAAGAAGAAGAATAAAATAGGAGGTTCCTCGCAGAAAAAGAAGAAGAGCAAGGAGCCATCTGTGGAGATAATCGAGGATGATGAGACAGTTTCAGAAGAAACCAGTGAGGAATCTAGTACTGCAGAGTCACAAGAGGATGAGGAAACGAGTAAAAAAACAAAGGCAGAAGCAGTTGGAGAAGTAACTGCTGAAGACGTCAAGAAAATATTAGCTCAACTCAGGGATGAAAAGAATCTTGCTGCTAACCCCATAACTGCTTCTCCATTTAATAAGAAGGTTCGAAAGTCAGCTTTACCTAGATCTTACAGGCCTTCAAATGAGTTGAAGTTCGATGGAACCACTAATCCAATTGAATACCTAAGTCGTTTCGACACAGAGATGGATGTCTATCAAGTGAAGGAAGCTACTAGGTGTAGGTTACTGGCTGCAACTTTGCAGGGTGGTGCTCATCAATGGTTCAAGAGGTTACCTGCTGATTCAATTGGTTCCTAGGAAAGTATGGGAAAGCTCTTTGTTACCCAGTTCAGGGCATCTGTCGCATTTGCACCACCTACCAACACCCTAGCCAACATCAAGCAAAGACCCAACGAGACATTGACAAAATATTTCAAGAGGTTTAATGTAGAGGTTCCAAAGGTTAGGAAAGCATCTGAGGAAACTATAAAGAATTTCTTGATTGCTGGAGTCAAAGGAGGTTCAGATTTCTGGAAAGCACTGCAAGGGAAGGAACCAGAGACGTTGGCAAACTTTGACGCTCAGGCAGAACCTTTTCGTCTCTTGGAAAAATCTCTAGCTGATTTGAAGAAGGATCCAGATTTTGTAAGGCAAAGTGGATGGTCAGGAAATAAGAGGTCAAGGCCCAGAAGTCCTAATAATCGTGACAGTAAGAAGGTGGTCAGTCGTACGTCTCAAGTGAAGCCTGAAGCTGAAACAGTGAATCCGACCAGACCTGTTATGAATCAGGTTCCGCCACCAGCTTCCTACAACAACAACAAGCGTGAGAGACCTGTCTATGAAACTTTTACCCCTTTGGTAGCTCCGATTGATCATATTTATGCGGTGATTGAGAAGTCTTCATAGTTTAGGAAGCCTATCAGAACTGGTCCTCCAGGGAATAAAAACGAACGTCCATATTATGATTTTCACGATAACAATGGGCATAACACTGCAGACTACCGTCATCTAAGGGATTTAATTGAAACTCTAATCAGACAAGGGTAGTTAACTGAATGGGTAGCTCAGGAATGAAAGAAGTATAGAGACGAGAAAACGCAAAAAACACCGGAACCTGTGTTAATGGAGGGACCACCTAAAGCTGGATGCATACGTACTATTATTGGAGGTCCCCATATTGGAGGAAATAGCAGAAACGCCATGGAAAGGTATACTCGTGAAGCTAAAGAACGTCCTTTGACTAATGTTTGCAATCTATCCCAGAGGTCTCCCAGGTTGTTTGAAGGCGAAGATGCGGACTTTAATAACCCTAATTTTAGCAAAGCTACAGTGACCCCATGAATGGTAAATTTTGAGGATTTAAAGAAATGGTATGTAGGTACTCTATACTTGAAAGAGAAAATGAGTAAACAGAAACCATATTAGTGTTGTACAATGAAAATAAGAGAATCGAAATGACGATAGATTTCAGAAATTCCTGAATATGGATTTTTGAGGATTTTGGTTTCGAATGAGCTTCTATTGGATATTAAGGAGCATGGAGATATTAAAAGAAATATATATTGAGGAATTGGTGGATTAGTATAAACTAAAGAATTATTAAGTTAAGGAATTGCCAAAGGAATTTGGATTGTTAAATGATTTCAGAACCACTGAGATAATGAGGTATATTCGGAACGAATTACAATTAGACGAGTATGGAAACCAAACAACCAAGATTAGTAATATAACAAGGATACATACTACATTGTTAATTACCAAAGGTATTAGTATAATACTGAGGAAAAACAAGGAAAAAGAATTATGAGATCATGAACATGACATCACATTCCACTAATACTTTTAAGGGTAAATTAGTACATTAGCAAGCCTTTAATCACAAATATCTTCCAAAGCTTCCAAGACAAGCTAGATTAACAAGAATTAAAGAAGATAAGATAAAAAAAAATCAAGAGAAAATCTCTCCCTTCCATTCTTTCAATTCGGCCAAACAGTAACAGCCGGCTTAGAACGGCCATAACCTCTTCGTTTCTCAGCCAAATTTTTCGTTCTTTAGCTTTTTAGAAAGCCCATGAGATAAGCTACAAGTCGTATTTCATAAGATTTTCCCAGAAAAGCAAGGTAAGGGGGTCGTTTTTCATGTTCTTTCAGCTGCAGTAAAATGGCTCCGAAAATTCTAAGTATGTTCTTGGTGTTTCTTGTTAGTTTAAGGTGTTATATGGTTGCTTAAGGATATCCCAAGGATTATTAAGTGTTATACAATCTACAAGGAAGGTATATTACTTGAGACCCTAACTTGAATTATGAGTTTATGGTTGATTATGCTTAGTTTAGAAGTTAAGTTGTATAAAGCATGAAATCTTGATGATATGGTTGTTGATATGTGTTTTAAGTTTGATATGGAAATTGTGATGTGAACTTGTAACCATGGTTGGGATGTAGACCACATGGTGTAGGGCTTGGATTGAGTGTGGAATGATGGTTTTGGAGCAATTAAAATATGAAAAGTATGAAAGTACAGCAGTTATAATGCCCGATTTTTGTTAGGATAAGAACTGCTCTGTTTTGGACCCCTGTATCAGTACGGTACCTCACTGTCCAGTGTACCAATGGACCATTAAATGATAGAGCTTAGTTCATAGATCGTTTTGATATAAAGTACGTCAAAATCTGATGAACGGTTTAGGAGAAAAGTGGATTTTAGTGAAAGTCGTTCGGAAACCGGGAAATTGCAATTGTGCCAACTTTGAGGTTATAATTACCATACTTAGACATTTTTAGAAATTATGAAATTTTGGGATAGTGTAGTAGGGTGGTCAGAGGACCATTTACAATTGACCTTGTAGTAAAATTCGAAATCTATATTTTCTGAGAATTTTTACAGTCGAGTGTGGTTATTAAGGGAAATTGTGAAATACACTAAAACTTAGATCGAGTTTAAAAATGGTGAAGTGCATGTAAACTTTTGGTGCATAAAAACCATGGTAAATGTATAATATGAGTTAAGGGTGTTATGGTGTAGAGATTAAGTGATTAAGTGGGGTATATACTAACGGTGATCCTTTTCGTTCCTATAGAAGCGGGAGATGAACTCAGGATTCCACCTACTCGCTTTAGAGATCCAGGCAAGATCTTTTCTATCCCTACTTGGAAAAATTATTATCTTCAAAGAAACTTGATTTCTTGGAATATATATATATATATATATATATATATATATATATATATATATATATATACATGTGATGCTATTATTACTATATTGTGAAGAAATTGTCTTCCTTGAATATTGATATTAAAAAGAAAGGTATATGAATATGTATATGGATATGAATATGGATATGAGTATGAGATGAATATGAATATGGATATGAGTATGAGATGGATATGTATAGAGATGATTATGCATGAAGTGAACATGCCTTATGATTAAGAGAATATGAGAGAATGGTATCAGTTGTTGCCTAAAGTAAATAAAAGAATGGTATCAGGTGTTATCTAGGGTTATATGATTTATAATATTTTGCTAAAGATATTCTTTTTAAATATTGTGATTTAATAAGTATTATTTGATTATTATCTACTATTTTTAAAAGTAGATGGAACAACATATATATATGTGTATATAAGAGAGCAAGATTTCTTCTACTCTTACTTTAGAAAACTATTTTATTTTTTTTAAGTAAAATTATTTCTTGGAATATATATGTTTTTCTACGATGCTATATTGCTAAGGATTTATTTCCTGATTTTGAGAATTAAAGAAAGATAGATACGAATATGGATAGAGCGAATATACTTTATGTTCTAAAGGCATATTTGACTTTAATAATTATAGAAAAGATGTGTGAGTCATAATTAAAGTATTATGACATATGATTTAAAGGTGATGATAAATGTGAATGGAAATGTGAATGGAAACGGAAAAATGGAAAATGTGGAATGATGTTTTATAAATGGAATAACGGTTTGAAAAAGGGGGATTGCAACAGACTTGCGTAAGTGGCTGTGTCAGGGCTGTGTGCGACACAGTACAGCATTTATTATTTTATTACGGCACGAAGATGCCAAGGGAGGATGTTAGCAGGTGGCCTTCCTCCAGGGATGATCTTCATTCCTTCTACCGGTAGTAAAAAGAGAGCAGGTACGATTAGGCGACTGATCATCGTCCTAACGTATCAGGCGACAGCAGATATCCCCAATGTTTTTGAAAAGAAAGAGTTGATAATGGTTTTCAGATTTATATGCTGAAACCAAGAAAATGAGATAAGGTGATGGAATTATTTATATGGAATGAAGAGAAACTGATTTTATATTATTTTTATATAAGTGTCATATACAAGGAAATGGAAAGATTTTATTGAGAGATGATGTGCAGATGATATATTATCTTGAAATATTATGCTGAGGTGATGTAATGGTTTTTAATTAGTATAGAAGAAAAACTGATATTATATTATTTTAGAAGAAAAACTAACCTATCAAGATGAATAGATGGTGTATTTAATAAATAAAGATTTTTCTTTCTTAATAAGTATGATGAATTTCCACCTATATATATGTGTGTAATGGTCTATTTCCTTTGATGGTAGTCGATAGAATTTATCTTGCTGAGCTATTTTAGCTCATTCTTGCTATTTATTTTATACAACAGCTAGGCATGTCGATACTCCGCACTACACCCCGCAAGAGGGTAAGGGAAAGGTAACCTTCTGAGAGAACGCTGGCACCTATTCCAGAGGTAGCGTAGACAAGCGGGTCCTGGTAGATTATGTATATTAAATGTGTAAGCTGGTATAATAAACTTTTGATTGTTGAAATGCTTCATGTCGAAGTATTATTCAACAATGTACTTAAGTATGATTCTGGGTTGTAATAACTGTTTAACTATAAACTTTTAATATTGTGGATGTTGTTCCCTGAGCATGTGACTGGTGTGTGATGATATTATTGTGGGGTCATTTATGAAAGTATTAATTTATATTAATTATATATAAAAAAAAGATCCAAGAAATGTTGTTAATGAATGGAAATTGGACCTTGACGGCCCGGATCCATGACCCCGGATCCAGGGGCGTCACAGATATCACCTTCACTGAAGAGGATGCTTCTTGGGTACATCATCCCTATACAGATGCTTTAGTAATTGAAGCAAGAATTGGGTCTTATGAGGTTCACCGAGTGCTAGTGGATAATGGAAGCTCTGTGAATCTATTATCGTACTCAGCTTTCAAGAAGATGCATTTTCTGGATAGGGATTTGACTCCAGCGAAGGATACCTTGTATGGCTTCACCAATAACCAGGTTCCCATTAAAGGTAAGATTCGACTACCAGTGACTCTAGGTGATAAACCATGTTGCATTACACAGGTAGCAGAATTCATTGTTATAGAGGACAACATGAATTATAATGTTATTCTTGGGAGACCAATTCTGAAGGAGATGAGGGTGGTAACCTCAATTTATCATCTGACTATGAAGTTTCCAACACCAAGTGGTATTGGTGTAGTTCGAGGTTGTCAGTATGAGTCCAGAGAATGCTACACAAAAGCTTTGCAACGCGCTGCTAAGGCTGTTAAATTGCCTGAGCCAATGGAAGAGGTTCCTGATGATTTTCCAGGAAAGAATCTGGATGATATAACAGTCGATCTACGTAGTCAGCCATTAGAGGGTTTTGTGTCAGCATCATGCAGAGTAGTAAGAATTGAAGAGGTCACAGAAGAGGAACCTCACGCTAAGATTCCAGTTTTTCAGGGACCAGATACTCCTTACTTGCTCTTAGAAAGTGCACCCGCTACGGACGAAGATGGTGATGTGTGTATGGCAGAAGAGTTGGATGATGAAAAATCTCGAAAAAAGAAGCACAGTGGAAGTAGTGAGGATAGTCAGCCAGTGACCAAGAGAAGGATTGTCATGCAGGAAGCACATGTACCATCTACTGTTGAGGAACCTCAAGAGGATTCGGCTGCAGAGATGGATATAGATTTGGATCCTCGAATGCCAGAAACAGTGGTCAAAGCTGGACCAGCTGGTGAGACATTGGATGTGAAGATAAATGATAAGGATGGTACAAAGGTGTTGAAGATTGGAGCTCACCTAGAACCAACTTTAAGGGAATCTCTTGTTTCTTTCTTGGGTAAGAACCTGGATGTCTTTTCTTGGTGCCATGCAGATATGGAAGGAATAGATCCAAAGGTTATGTGTCACAAGTTGAATGTTGATCCAGAGAAGAAAGGTGTGAGACAAAAACGAAGACCAGTTAGTGGAGAGAGAGCTCAGGCATTGAAAGAAGAAGTTGATAGATTGCTGGATGCAGGTCTGGTCAAGGAATCTTTCTATCCTATATGGTTAGCAAATCCTGTCTTGGAAAAGAAGCCCAATGGGAAATGGAGGACTTGTGTGGACTTCACAGACCTCAATAATGCATGCCCAAAGGACAGCTTCCCGTTGCCACGAATCGACCAGCTAGTGGATGCAACGGCTGGACATGCTTTACTCAGCTTCATAGATGCATATTCAGGTTACAACCAAATCCCTATGTATGAGCCTGATTAGGAACATACTTCTTTTATTACGGATAGAGGTCTCTATTGTTATGTCTGTATGCCATTTGGATTGATTAATGCTGGAGCCACATATCAACGGCTAGTAAACATGATGTTTAAAGAGCAAATTGGCAAAACCATGGAGGTATATGTGGATGATATGCTAGTTAAGTCCAAGGAAGCTACTGATCATGTGAAGCATTTGGAAGAGATGTTTGGAATCTTACGAAAATACAGAATGAAGTTGAATCCCCAGAAGAGTGTGTTTGGGGTAGAAGCTGGGAAGTTTCTAGGGTTCATGGTGAATCACAGAGGTATAGAAGCAAATCCAGCCAAGAATAAAGCATTGATTGATATGAAGTCACCAAGGACTGTGAGGGAGGTTCAGTCTCTTACAGGAAGAGTTGCAGCTTTGAATAGATTCATCTCGAGGTCTACGGATAAATGCCAAGAGTTCTTTAAAGCGATAAAGAAAGGAAGTAAGTTTGAGTGGACAGAAGAATGTGAGATAGCATTTGGAAAGCTAAAGGAGCATTTAGGAAGCCCTCCCCTGTTAGCTAAGCCAGTAGACGGAGAAACATTGATACTGTAGTTAGCTGTGTCAGAGGATTCTATTAGTGCAGTCTTAGTTCGAGAAGATGGACAGCAAAGCTCAATCTACTATGTCAGTAAGAGGTTTCTTGATGCAGAAACAAGGTATACAGGAATGGAGAAGCTGGTTTATGCTTTGATCCTAGCTTCCAGGAAGCTGCGACCCTACTTCCAAGCTCACAAGATTGAGGTGAGAACATCGTATCCACTTAGGCAAGTGATGCACATGCCAGAAACTTCGGGAAGAATGTTAAAGTGGGCTGTGGAGTTAGGGCAATTCGATATAGAGTACAAGCCGGAGACAGCAATTAAGGCTCAAGCTCTAGCAGATTTTTTTGATTGTGTTTCCACCTCATGTGGAGGTTACTGGCCAGGAGATGCCAAGAGAGTTAGAGAAAGAGCAGATTGAAGACGATAATTGTGCACCTTGGTGGACATTGTATGTGGATGGAGCTGCTAATAGTAATGGAACGGGTGCAGGCATAGAGTTGGTAAGCCCAGAGGGGCATAGACTTCATAGCTCGATTCACTTCGCTTTCAGAGCAACTAACAATGATGCAAAGTACGAGGCGTTGATTGCAGGTCTCAAGTTAGCTTTAGAGATGAAAGTTGAAAATATAAGAGTGTTCAGCGATTCCATGTTAGTAGTTTGGCAGATTTGTGGTAGTTTTCAGGCAAGAGGTCCACGAACAGATTTGTATTTGAGGTACTCCCAGGAGTTTCTCGCAAAGTTCAGAGAGGTAAAGCTAGATCAGATACCACGAGGAAAGAATACCAATGCAGATGCATTAGCTAAATTGGGCTCACAGAGAAAGTCAACACTATTGGGAGTAATTCCACTTCAGATTCAGGAGCAACCTAGTGTCTTCAAAGAGGAGATCATGGACATCGAACTTCCAGTTGAAGATTCTTGGATAACTTCGATTTATAGATACTTGGCTAAGGGAGAGGTACCTCCTAGTCAGGATGAAGCCAGGAAGCTGAAGTATCATGCAGCCAAGTATGTGATCTATGATGGAGTTCTATACAAACGAGGATTCAATCAGCCTTTGCTTAAGTGTGTAGTTGGAGAACAGTGTAGATACATCCTTGAAGAGATCCATGAAGAAGTATGTGGAAATCACTCAGGGGTAGTTCTTTAGCCATGAAGGTCCTTCGACAAGGATATTATTGGCCAACCCTCAAAGCAGATGCTCACAAGTTTGTTCAGGCATGCAGCAATTGTCAGAAGTTTGCAAATTTAGATAGCAGGCCTGTAGCACCAATCAGGCAGATTGTCAGTCCTTGGCCGTTCGCCGTTTGGGGGATAGACCTCATTGGAGAGCTCCCGAAAGGAAAAGGAGGAGTGAAATATGTAGTGGTTGCAGTTGATTATTTCAGAAAGTGGGCAGAAGCAGAACCACTTGCTAAGATTACAGCATCGAAGTTGACTGAATTTGTTTTTCGAGTTATTGTTTGCAGGTTTGGTATTCCTCAGAAATTGATTTCTGACAATGGGAAGCAGTTTGATAGCAGAGAGCTTAGAGGATTGTGTGAGCATTTTGGAATTCAGAAAGCATTTTCAGCAGTGTATTATCAACAGAGTAATGGACAGACTGAAGCTGTGAACAAGATTATCAAGCATACTTTGAAGACAAGGCTTGAAGATAAGAAAGGAAGCTGGCCAGAGGAGCTTCCTGGAGTTTTGTGGTCGTATAATACTACTCCTAGAACTACAACTGGTGAGTTTACTTTTACTCTCATTTATGGTTGTGAAGCTATGGTACCTGTGGAAGTTGGAACAGGTTCCTTGAGAAGAAAGCATTATGACCCCGTGAACAATGAGGTCAATCATAGACTTTACTTGGACATGATCGAAGAGTTGAGGACAGATTCGCAGGTGAAGTTAGCAGTGTATCAACATAGAGTTCGAAGGTACTACAACAAAAAGGTGAGAGCAAGACCTTTTAAAGTTGGAGACCTGGTTTTGAAGAAAGTCATTCCAAACACCAAAGTTCTGGCACATGGAGCTTTTGGAGTGAATTGGGAAGGACCTTACCAGATAAAGTCAGCCATTTGGGAAGGAACCTACCATCTGATAGATATGGATGGGAATCTCATTCCGAGAGCTTGGAATTCGGAACATCTCAAGAAGTATTATCAGTAACTCTCTTTTATTGTGTTTTTCTTAGGCAAAGTAAGGCTCTTTCAGCCCAAGAATAAAGGAAGCTTATTAGCTATAGCTGACCAGAATTGTTGATTTCAGTATTTGATTATGCATGTACTCGGGGGGTACTTGATGTGAACCTCCCTATTTGCATGACAGTTTTTAGTATTGAGTATTTATAGCTCTATGATAAATTTTTGATTGCAGTATGAATGATTATAGCTTCATAATAGTTCTTTTACGTAACAATAATTACCCAAGAGAACTGGGGGGTAGTATTCCTACTTAGACAATATTGTGCATGATATGATCTGATATTTCATATGCCAATTTGAAATATTTTAAGTGCTTGTTTTAGTACTTATATTGTGAAACAGGTTACCTTGGTGAACAGGTTCTTGTAGCATTAATAGTATGTGCGAAGTACGAATACGATTTGATAGAATACGCAGACTGCGAATGATTCATAAGAGCCTCAGGTATCTTCCTGAGCACGAATTAAGCCTTGGGTAGCTTCCTGAGCACGCATCGAGAAACGCCTCAAGTAGCTTCCTGAGCACGAGAAAGCCTTAGGTAGCTTCCTGGGCACGAGAAAAGCCTCAGGTAGTTTCCTGAGCAAATTTGTTTGAAAACCCTCAGCTGACTGAGCACGAGATCTTTGCTAAAAGCCTCAAGTTCCTTGAGCACATGATTAAAAACCCTGTTGACAGGCACCTCAAGTCCTGATGAAAGGCACCTCTGAGGGAACCTGTATGGAGCCGAGACTGGCATACAGGAACCTGAAACTATATGTTTCACCCCTCCGTGGAGCCGGCCCTGGCACGAGAGGAAGTGGGAACTTGTGTGGAGCCTAGACTGGCACACTTGTTCTTAAAGAGAATCCTAATAAGCTCTCCCTCATGTGAAACCGCCTTTGGCACATTGGAAGAAGGGATGAAATCCTTAGCATTTACCTTCATGAGATGTCTAGCTTGACACATGAAGAAGAGGAATCTGTGTGGACTCCCAGAACGGCGCACAGGTTCCTAGAATTGCCTCGAGGCAAAAGGAACCAACATGGAACCTAGACTGGCATGTTGGAACCTAGAAGTATAGGATTGGGAACCAAGCAGGTGACCTTTCCAAGAGTTGGCCTGAATTTAACAAAATCAGTTCTACTAACGTTAACTAGTTTATGTTTTATATTTGTTGTTTGTTTTGCAGGATTAGTAGTCATCAACAGCTATTCATAAGGAACCTGGTTTAATTATTCAGCAGTGGAAGTATTATGGAGGTGAATACATGTCTCGAAGTATAAGTAAAAAGGTTCCAAATTAACAAGTAAGCCGTATTTTGTTACATTTATCTTGAGAAAATATGAGTGGAAGTATAAGTGTGTTCTATTTCTTACAATGGGTTAGCCCGCGTAAGCTTGGATACATGAGTATGGAAGCTAGGCTATTTTCTAGAATTTTTAACAGTGAAGTATTTCATGAAGTTTTGAAGAAAAATGTGCAGTATTAGGTTTAGATGCAAATAAGGGATTAGGTATGCAAATAAAGTTATCAAAGGATTAATGAGATTCATGCAAGTTTAGACAGACGGTACTTTTTCAGAATCTTCAATAATAGGAGGAGGAGTTGGAAGGGTAGGTTGAGCAGCTTCAGCAGCAAGAACCACTGCAGCCGTGGGGATAGAACCCGAGGGCCTCTCAACCGTAGTGACGGGAGGTACAAGGTCTTGTGGAAATGCAGCTTCCGTCTCAAAGTTGTGGATCATATTCACAACGTCCTCACCCAGCAGGGACCAGTTTAACTCAGGCATCTTCTCCCACATGGACTTCATTTAGTCTCGAATACCCTCATTATAGCCATCGTCGTACCTTGTCTTCTCCTTGGTGAGTATGGTGGATTCAATGGAAGCAGCGACAACATTAAGAGCATCAACCTGAATCTCGAGCTCAATAATGTTCTCCAACAGAGCAATCTTCACATATTTCAAACTCTTCACTTATCCCTGAAGCTCATCTTTGCTATTCTTTAAAGAGGTCTCAAAAGTTTTTGCCCTTCGGACGGCAGCAGTAACCAGATTCACCCTCTCCTCCTTAGCAGCCAGCTCCTCCTTAAGCTTAGTTATTTCTCCTTGCCATCGAAGGTCGTACTGTGTCTTCTCAGCAAAATCATCACAGTATCTGAGGGCGAAGAATGCATTCTGGGCAGCAGACAACCTCATGGCATGCATAGCTTCGGTGGAATCCATCTTGGCCCAGCTGGCAATCGCTTCCGGGAGCACATGTGCATCAATCAGTTCTTTAAATTAGTTCTGGGCCACAGCTGATTCGACCTTCACAGCCTTCCCTTTTTTCATGGATCTGGTTTGTGAGCTCCCAGAAAGGTCGAAAGTAGTCTGAGCTAACTTGCGCTTGGAAGAACCTGTTGGTTGAGCCGGGATTGAAGCTGGAGTAGGTACCTGGGTAATGGGAGTTGCAGCAAGCGGAACCTCCTTATCTTCAGCCTTAAAGATCTCGTCCACATTCTTGGACCTCTTCACAAAGGATGGAACTTTAGGAGCCATGTCTGCATACATGAACGGGTCAAGGTTAAATCATGATATATATATATATATATATATATATATATATATATATATATATATATATATATATATAAAGAAAGCAGTTACAATAACAGGAATACGGTCAATAGAAAAGGCATAATGACAAGGAAGCTCGTACCAGGGGTTGAAGGAATAAAATCTAAGGCAGACAAGTTATCAGGGGTCATCAGAATCATGCAATCCCTAGTGGAAGCTGATAGCTTCAGGATTTCTTTTGCTCTTTCCAAGCAAATTCCAGTTAAGATGGTTTGTTTATGAATGTTGGGTCGACGGTTGAATTCATACCTAACATAAGGGCAATCGTAGCAATATAAAAACTGCTCTGGCCATTGTTCAAAATACTGTTTTACATTTTTTATACAATGACCTTGATGGCAAGGCCAGGCGGACAAGTAGAAGCAACCAGAGCTTCTCCCCGTGTCCATCAATCTAAAGAAATATCCTAGTTCAGGGGCAGTCAGAGGAGTTTTGAACTTGCTGGAGTATAGTATAAACGTGCTGATTGTTAAACGGTAAGAATTAGGTGTGAGTTGCATCGGTGCTAGTTCATAAAAGTCTAAAACTTCCCGTAGAAATGGGTGGAGAGGCATTAAGAAGCCAACCCTCAAGAAGGCAGCAGAAATAACAGCGTTGGGAATCCCACGCTCTGGAACATTAACATCAAACCTGTGAGCTCTCTCACCAGGTTTAGGGATCACAATGCTACAGATTGGTTGATAACATTCTTCAAGAAGTTTTTCTAATTTCGCTAAAGTCATGATGGAATCGGTATTCTCACAGAAAGGGGTAATCTCTTGCTTATATAGTTCTCTTTCAACAGTCACTTCATTGTCCAAATCAGGTTCATGAAAAAGGTCAAGTTCAGGTTTAGACACTTCTTCACTATCAGACCCGTCATCTCCTAAATCGATTAGGCTTAAAGGTTTTATTGGATCAGTAACACTGGGATGTTTCACGAGAATGTCTTGAGGTTCATTAGTGTCTAGAATCAGGACTCTAGACCTAGTCCTATGGCTGATAGACCTAGTAAGAACAGGGTTTATTGAAAAATTATGGTCGGAGTGTGTTGAGTCAGAAGACATCTGCAAAAGACAGATGAAGAAAAGGTCAGGTTATAGGATTCCTAAGAGAAAACCTGTGGTTTTGAGACGATTAATCTACCGTGGCTATGCAATACAGGTTCTTTTAAGAGTTATACGGAGGTTACGCATCAATAATGACATACATGGGCCATGACATGAACTCGAAATGAATGAAGAAAGAAGATTAATAGACCATCAAAAAGGATGGTAAAGCTATGATGATGCGACGGTAAGCATATAGATAGACAACAGAGAAGGGTGAAAGTCTGTGTGTGCAAAACATGAGATGTCGCATACAAATATAGACACATACATATAGAGATGAGAAAACATCGACATGCATAGCATAAGGAGGTAGATAATTAAAAAACGAGTCAAGAATATGAAGGAATAGAGAAAAGCGAGTCAGAATCATACCTTGGATTGAAGCAAAAGGCGACGAGGGGGCTGGATTGAGTGGATGACCGTCAAGTTTCTTCTCTTTCTCTCTCCAAGGGTTTTGGTAAGTCTTTGGTAAAGGTAAAAATTAATATACAAGAACAGGTATGATTAAATAATCGGGGTAATTCGAAGACAGTTGTATACACGTGGCAGCAAATGATTGGAGCAGTAAGAAATGAGATGCACGCGTGAGAGGCGTGTGAACCTTGGGAACTCACGCATTAACTACAGCTTTGGTAATTGATAAAAGTAATTCGAATTTTGAATTATCTCTTGAAGAGATTTACTGCCAACCATTATCCTCTCTCGAGTTTTTAAATTATAAAATTTTTTTAAAAGAGATGAGATATTGTAAGACAAGTCAGATTCCCTGAGAGGCTAAATGTGGACATTGAGTTGATTTCGAGAGCTGCAGTTTGAAGAAGAAAAATAATATAATAACAGGTTCCTTGTTAGGAAAGGAATCTGACCAAAGTTGTGTAAGCTGAAAATATTGTATGTCCTGTTTCCTACGCCGAGTTAGCTCATGTAGGCTTGGATATATGGTATTGAAGTAAAGTATTATGAGAAGAAGGATTCAGCATTGAACCCATGATATAACGCCCTAGAAAATATCGTAATTATTATTATTATTTTATTATTTAATATTAAATGTGGATTATATGGTGTAAAATTATTTTTTTTTTAGTTAAATATATGTGACATCATGTTTACGTGCTTATATGATGATGTATATGTGAAATATGGGCCCGTGTAATTTTATTTGAATTTTTGACGATTTAAATCTATTTAAATAATGCGTTATTGATTTTTGGAAAATTTTATAAAATCATCGGAGTTATAAAAAAACATGAAATCTTTTGTGTTGTTACATTTATGATGTTATTTAGTTTTACAATTATTGGGAGAATTAATTTGGGTGTTTATGTACTTTAAAACGATTTTAAGAGTTTTATTGTATTTAAAGGCTTAAAACTTGTAAAATCCATATTTAATTCATTTTTTTATCCTAAAAATATTTTAAAAATATTTGGGTATTTGTAATTTGATACTCTTTATTTTAAAATTTTAAAGTTTAATATTTCACAAATTTTCCAATTAATTTCGATTTTTAAGAATGATTTAATTGATTTTTATTTAGTTATTTTCAACAAAATGTAATTACAAATTTATTTCCTTCTCTTTTAATCCTCAAATCACAGCCACCGGTCTCTCCATTTTCTCTGGTTCTCTCTAGAAGCATCTGTGCTCTCTCTCTAATGCAGTTAATCTCTCTCCCTCGACATTTCTCAATCTCTCTTCGATTCTATCTAAAATCTCCCTCTCCCTCACTCTCTTCTCTCATCTCCCTCGGCTGTTATCACTGTGACCATTCAGTATTAATGTAAAACCCCTCTCTCGCTCTCCTCTGTTTACCCCGCTATTGTATCTACTGTTGCAGCTGCGTATGGGTCAAATTGGGGGTTTGTATAAGTGATTCGTGTGTGTGGGTAAGCTGGAAGTTCTGTGTGTAGGTGTATATAAACAGCGTTGTGTGTGTATTTAGTTGGGTGAGTGGTAAAATCGTGTGTATGTGTAAATTTTGTGTAGATGGTGACTGCTGGGTGTGTGCATTTTTGCGTCCAAAACGTGATGATGTGTGTGGGTTGCGATGTTTAAGTGTGTCTCTAGCTATTTGTAATGGAATTGTTGATGCTTGAACTGGTATGTTGTATATATGCAAGTTCTTGTATGTAAAATTTGGAGGTCTTCATGGTCTTGATTTTGTTGGTTCGGGTGTGGCCTTGTGGTGCCGTGTATGTGATGTCGAGTATGGAATTACTGTAGTATGTCCTTAGAGGGCGTGTAAATATGGCTGAGTTAGTAGCTAGTTTATTGTTTGATGATAACTGTTGTACTGATGTTGTTGTCGATTGTAGCTATTGTGCTTCTTTGTTCCCTTCTATTACGAATTTATCCTTCGGTTAGTTAGTTCGGAGAAATTGTTTGTTAAATAATTCGTTAATGATAAAATTTTATCGTTGTATGTCGGTATAGTTAAATGTTAATTATTGATGTGGATTGAAATTGTATTATTGGTTCAAATTGCAAAGGTGTAATAGATAGTGGTATAATGTACATCAAAATGTGATTGTGATTGTTGGTTGGTCTTGTGCCCGACTGGTAGGCTACCCGTATAAGGGGATGCCGTCAAAATTTTCTAAAAATTTGTAAAGTTTCTAAAAATAGTGTCTACACTTTCCTCAAATATAATATGTATATTATATTATTAGTAGAGTAATACTTGATTTATGTGGATTTTTGTAAATAAGAGGTACCAGTTAGATATTAATTAGAGGACTTTTCAGTGGAAATTATGTAAGTATGATTGAGGATTACAAGATTGTATTGAGCTAATTATATAGTAAAGGATGTGTTGGATTGTTGATTTTGGTTGATTGTATTTACAACAGGTTAGGTGATATTATAAAAGAGATACTGTCCAATTTTTGTTAGTATTATTTTATAATTTTTATAGTATATCGATGAAGATTATTGGTGAATTGATATGATATACGTGTTAAAAGGATATAAGTGTGAGTTGATATTACGTGCTAAGTGCTAATATGATTTTGTGGTTATGCATTCCTGTTTTGAGAATATGATAAGTAGGGGTTATATGTGTTAAGAGTAAAGCGTATTATGACGCGTTTGGGTAGGACAGAGTTAGACGGTTACGATTATTAGCGTACTGAAATAGTACTTTACCTGTATATAGGTACGAATCGGAGGCCGGCTAAGAGCCAGTGCACGTGTAGATGGAATATAGAGGAGAGAGACTCGTCGGGATTGACGAGTATAATAGCAGAGTGACAGACAAAGTGTAGAGGAAAGATGAATGTATAGCCGAGCCGAGGCCAATGTATAAAGAAGTAGAAATTAATGTAAAGTGAATGACGAATCACTGTGATGGAATTGGAAACTTCATGTATTAAGGCAAGTGTTTTCCCCCACTTCTTGTTCAAGTAGAATTATTGTTTAATTATGTTATTCTGATATCATCTCAATTTCTTGCCGATACCTGTTAAAGTCATTGTTTCTCTATTGTATCACCCCAAATTGTTGTGTCGACTTTGTTGACCCTTATAGTTATTGTTGTTTCTTCAGTTATACTCTAAATCCTTATGTCAATCTCGTCGACAATTGTCCTATCGTATTTCTTCAATTATATTCCTTATTTCATTTCAAATAGCTTCCTTCTTTAATTAATACACAAAGGTCTATACTCAAAGTATTTTATACCTATTTAATTCTCTTTAATTAATATTCAAGCCTAAATACTTCAAATTATTTTACAAATATTCTTTTCCTTTATTAATATTTTAATACTTGATATTTTAAAGGATTTCTCAATAATAAACCATTTTATATGTCTTCAAAGGAATTTTAGAAGATAATTTTTTTTAATCAGAGGAAATTCAATATTTGAACATTCGACCCGACTCTTTAAGAAAAATCCCTAGAGATAAATTATGATTTTCCTCAATAAATATTCTTCGAGAACGGTTTATTTCAAAATATTGTATAACTAATTATTCTAAAATTATTATCGTTATGAACTACCTTAAACTAATTCGAGGTTTATATTGTCGTTGAAGCATGTGTTGCTCAATGATGATTAAAGCCGAGAATGATTTGAGATCTTCTTATTATTCAACTCATTATTGTCAGTCCGGTTTGGCAGCTAAAGCCTATCAGTGCTTAGCCGACGAGAGTGAGATTTTGGATAATTAAGAATTTCTTGAATATTTGTTTTTAGCTATTTAAATCTTTTATGTGGTTTCAAACTATATAATGAGACTCTACCATTTTGGTAATATTGGACAAAATAAATTTTAAAACCAAATGCGGTAACTCAAATCTTCCTATGAACTTCAGATTTCTTCATTCCTTGATTATTTTATAAATGGCTGTTCAATTTTGAGCATCTTATCAATTGCTTTATTCTTTAATTAATTATGTTCCCTTGTTGATAAATGATTCTGTTATGCTGAACCATACCATGTTTAGTAAATCTTATTGCCTTGTTGTTTATAACTCTTTATATCAAATGCTTCTCGGACCCTTCATCTTTTATTTGCTGCTTATTAAAATGGCGTAATTATTTAAAGATGTTTTTAAATCTCCTTATACTGGGCTGATCTGTTATCAGTGAGTATAAAGGACTTAAAAATGAAATGTTTAAATTATTAATAAATAGTTATAAATTGGAAAAGCGTAAGAGGCTAGGGTGGTCCTAGTCCAGCACTTTTATTTAGCGTAAGAGGCTAGGGTGGTCCTAGTCCAGCATTAAAGGCCAATGTGTTGCCTAATTGGGAACCCAATTTCAAAGGAAGGGGGACTTTACGTGGCTGATCACCCGTATTGTCCGTAATCAGGATAATAATACAAACAACTTATATGTCTTAAAAAGGTTTTATGAAAAGTATGTTTGAATGATGAAATGGTTTTAAAGAAAAGAATGTTTTGATAAGATATATATGTTTCAAGATAAATGCTCATTAGTTTCGAAATTGTGGATATCAGAGTTAGTCGTTTCCTATCTTGATTAAAATTTGGAAACTCAATAAAACAATGAGATTAAGGATGGACAGAAGTTTCCCAGTTATTCCCTTCGCGAGTAACATTGTACGTTGAAAGTGGAGTAAGAATAATTTGGGGATTTCTTGATATTCTTTTTCTCAAAGTTTTATCTGAGACAGTGATGGTTTGTAGTAAATGGAAAAGTTTTACCTTATGATTTAAATTGAATGATCTCTTGATATAGGGTATTCATTGATATTGTTCATCAATGAATTATTGAGATTTGTTGTTTCACTATATTATTAACTTGCTGAGCATTGTTGGCTCACTCTTGCTTTATTTTCCCTAACCTTTCAGTTAGGATTAAGGGTGGACGTCTACATCTTACAAATCATATGAGAGCAATGAGGCAGCCTATACAGGATAGATCTCGAAGTCAGAGCGGGTAAGCACGGATTGGAACTAAGCTTTAGATTGGACGGTATATTGATTGTATTCAGGGTAGTGAAAGAAATTGTAATAATTTTATAGTTTAGTTTCTTGTCTCATACCATAACCTGGAATCGATCCTCGGTGAGGAGTCGTTGGTGTATTAAGTTTTAATTGTATTTGTTAAATTTGAATTTGGTTGGGTTGAAATACAGGTGGATAGTCCGATTTACGAATACTTCATGTCGAAATTTTCAAAAATTTCCCTGTATCGAAGTCTATTTTATTATATAAAGTATATTTTCAGAATTGGGAAGTCGAGGCGTTACAGGTTGGTATCAGAGCGACAGGTTATGGTCACTGAAACAAGTTAGGATGTTAGGTATACGTATTTAAGTGGGACGTTAGATAGGACGATTTAGGATAAGATTCGTCTTAGGATATTACGACGACCGTTGCGACGTTATTTAGTATTTCGACATATCGTGCGAGCAGAAATTCGATTCATCAAGAGACTCAATTTAGGACGAGGCTGATAATTCGGAACAACATATGCTAAATAGACGACTGGAGCTATCAGCTTGGAAGACGCTACGTGCAGACCTTCGTGTACCTTCTAGAGTTTCCTCTACGACTTTAACTATTTAGTGAACGATATAGAAAGTGCGAAAGGTTGGTAAACAAGATGCGAAATGTGATATTTGGCATGTGATGGAGTAAGGACATGGTTATTCATTACTAACCGTTGATTTCATATAATTTATTGATTAAGGAGATTTAACCTTTCTTTCTGTTTCTTCTTATCTTGATAATACCCCATCACCTTTGATAATCAACTATATTTCAATTGATGACGAATTTTTCAAATTCTTTTAAACACATTTCTATTTTTCAAAGACCTCTATTTTTCAGGGGATCACTTGATTCAACATGATGCATATAAATTATTGAGACCCTTGAATTCTTTCTAATTTCCCCGAATAATTGCTATTCCTTATTCAACAATGTATATTTATAAATTTTTTGAAACTTTTGAGTTCTTTTTGTTTCTCCTTGAATACTTAACCTTCTTTATGCAAACTGGGATGAACAACCCTATGTATATAGGGGATTCAGGGACATCTTATCTATGTGATAGAAGTCCGGTGGGACGCCACTGATTGTGTTTGTCATGAAAGTACAGAAGGCTGGCCCCCTTCTTGTGCTATGGTGGTTGACCTAAGTGACAAATGCAACCTGAA
Organism: Saposhnikovia divaricata; assembly: GCA_036435485.1. Lineage (NCBI taxonomy): Eukaryota > Viridiplantae > Streptophyta > Magnoliopsida > Apiales > Apiaceae > Saposhnikovia > Saposhnikovia divaricata. The sequence goes on from CM071598.1 coordinate 137,070,384, forward strand.
ATTAGTTCAATGATCATATGGGTCTCTCAGTTAAATTCTTTTATAAAATTCTTATCAAACCAAAACTCACCTTATATTTATACCTGCTAACACTTGTCCATTGTATTGATTTCTTTTTTTTATATAAACCTTTATGATTCCTAAAGCTATCAGTGAAATGAATGCAGTGACGACGAAGCAGTAATAAATCGGGAAAGCCCTAAGACACTAGTGGGGATCGAAAACCTTGAAGGACCAGCTAGGAATTATCGAAGGTTGTCAAAGATATTACCAAGATAGCTATAATAGTAGACAAGCCTACCAATCAGGAAACAAAGGGATAAAAGTGGACAAAGCTTTCAGGAGTCAAGGAAGAGATTGAAAACCATCCCTGTGTTAGTGCAACCGGACGAACAAGGAAAGAATGAAAATATCCCGGGAATAGTTTGAATTGCTAATAAGATATATATGTTTTAGAGTAAATGGTGCCTCAGTAAAACAATGAGATTAAGGATAGATAGAAGTTTCCTAATTATTCCCTCCTCGAGTAACATTGTACGTAGAAAGGGGAGTAAGAATGATTAGGGGATTTCTTGATATTCTTTTTCTCAGAGTTCTATCTGGGGCAATCTGAGTTATGAGTAGGAGCGTAGAAGTGGTATCAATGGATATTTATTTTAAAGATTTAATTAATTAACTGTTACTGCGAACCAAGGCAGATTTCTTCGCTTATTTGATTGTTACAAGTCAAGGCAAGTTTTGTTTTAGTATTGTATAGGAATGAATTGTTATGAATTGTACGGGACATAGTCCATTATACGAATAAGTCATGTCCGATTTTCGATAGAAAAGGACTGTCGCGTACGAGTGATAAGTATTTAGAATTAACGAGACAAGTAAACAAAAGGTTTAAGTTTATGTTGGAATTTTCGGGCTTACAGGACGAGCCTAGCGAGATATGAGTTGATATAAAGGAATTCTAGAATGAAAGAAATGGTTTGGAAATTGAAAGAGAAATGGTTGAGTAATACCACCATTACGTTTTCTTAAGAGTGATTCTGAGGACAGAATCCTATTAAGGGGGGAAGGATATAACGCCCTAGAAAATATCGTAATTATTATTATTATTTTATTATTTAATATTAAATGTGGATTATATGGTGTAAAATTATTTTTTTTTTAGTTAAATATATGTGACATCATGTTTACGTGCTTATATGATGATGTATATGTGAAATATGGGCCCGTGTAATTTTATTTGAATTTTTGACGATTTAAATCTATTTAAATAATGCGTTATTGATTTTTGGAAAATTTTATAAAATCATCGGAGTTATAAAAAAACATGAAATCTTTTGTGTTATTACATTTATGATGTTATTTAGTTTTACAATTATTGGGAGAATTAATTTGGGTGTTTATGTACTTTAAAATGATTTTAAGAGTTTTATTGTATTTAAAGGCTTAAAACTTGTAAAATCCATATTTAATTCATTTTTTATCCTAAAAATATTTTAAAAATATTTGGGTATTTGTAATTTGATACTCTTTATTTTAAAATTTTAAAGTTTAATATTTCACAAATTTTCCAATTAATTTCGATTTTTAAGAATGATTTAATTGATTTTTATTTAGTTATTTTCAACAAAATGTAATTACAAATTTATTTCCTTCTCTTTTAATCCTCAAATCACAGCCACCGGTCTCTCCATTTTCTCTGGTTCTCTCTAGAAGCATCTGTGCTCTCTCTCTAATGCAGTTAATCTCTCTCCCTCGACATTTCTCAATCTCTCTTCGATTCTATCTAAAATCTCCCTATCCCTCACTCTCTTCTCTCATCTCCCTCGGCTGTTATCACTGTGACCATTCAGTATTAATGTAAAACCCCTCTCTCGCTCTCCTCTGTTTACCCCGCTATTGTATCTACTGTTGCAGCTGCGTATGGGTCAAATTGGGGGTTTGTATAAGTGATTCGTGTGTGTGGGTAAGCTGGAAGTTCTGTGTGTAGGTGTATATAAACAGCGTTGTGTGTGTATTTAGTTGGGTGAGTGGTAAAATCGTGTGTATGTGTAAATTGTGTGTAGATGGTGACTGCTGGGTGTGTGCATTTTTGCGTCCAAAACGTGATGATGTGTGTGGGTTGCGATGTTTAAGTGTGTCTCTAGCTATTTGTAATGGAATTGTTGATGCTTGAACTGGTATGTTGTATATATGCAAGTTCTTGTATGTAAAATTTGGAGGTCTTCATGGTCTTGATTTTGTTGGTTCGGGTGTGGCCTTGTGGTGCCGTGTATGTGATGTCGAGTATGGAATTACTGTAGTATGTCCTTAGAGGGCGTGTAAATATGGCTGAGTTAGTAGCTAGTTTATTGTTTGATGATAACTGTTGTACTGATGTTGTTGTCGATTGTAGCTATTGTGCTTCTTTGTTCCCTTCTATTACGAATTTATCCTTCGGTTAGTTAGTTCGGAGAAATTGTTTGTTAAATAATTCGTTAATGATAAAATTTTATCGTTGTATGTCGGTATAGTTAAATGTTAATTATTGATGTGGATTGAAATTGTATTATTGGTTCAAATTGCAAAGGTGTAATAGATAGTGGTATAATGTACATCAAAATGTGATTGTGATTGTTGGTTGGTCTTGTGCCCGACTGGTAGGCTACCCGTATAAGGGGATGCCGTCAAAATTTTCTAAAAATTTGTAAAGTTTCTAAAAATAGTGTCTACACTTTCCTCAAATATAATATGTATATTATATTATTAGTAGAGTAATACTTGATTTATGTGGATTTTTGTAAATAAGAGGTACCAGTTAGATATTAATTAGAGGACTTTTCAGTGGAAATTATGTAAGTATGATTGAGGATTACAAGATTGTATTGAGCTAATTATATAGTAAAGGATGTGTTGGATTGTTGATTTTGGTTGATTGTATTTACAACAGGTTAGGTGATATTATAAAAGAGATACTGTCCAATTTTTGTTAGTATTATTTTATAATTTTTATAGTATATCGATGAAGATTATTGGTGAATTGATATGATATACGTGTTAAAAGGATATAAGTGTGAGTTGATATTACGTGCTAAGTGCTAATATGATTTTGTGGTTATGCATTCCTGTTTTGAGAATATGATAAGTAGGGGTTATATGTGTTAAGAGTAAAGCGTATTATGACGCGTTTGGGTAGGACAGAGTTAGACGGTTACGATTATTAGCGTACTGAAATAGTACTTTACCTGTATATAGGTACGAATCGGAGGCCGGCTAAGAGCCAGTGCACGTGTAGATGGAATATAGAGGAGAGAGACTCGTCGGGATTGACGAGTATAATAGCAGAGTGACAGACAAAGTGTAGAGGAAAGATGAATGTATAGCCGAGCCGAGGCCAATGTATAAAGAAGTAGAAATTAATGTAAAGTGAATGACGAATCACTGTGATGGAATTGGAAACTTCATGTATTAAGGCAAGTGTTTTCCCCCACTTCTTGTTCAAGTAGAATTATTGTTTAATTATGTTATTCTGATATCATCTCAATTTCTTGCCGATACCTGTTAAAGTCATTGTTTCTCTATTGTATCACCCCAAATTGTTGTGTCGACTTTGTTGACCCTTATAGTTATTGTTGTTTCTTCAGTTATACTCTAAATCCTTATGTCAATCTCGTCGACAATTGTCCTATCGTATTTCTTCAATTATATTCCTTATTTCATTTCAAATAGCTTCCTTCTTTAATTAATACACAAAGGTCTATACTCAAAGTATTTTATACCTATTTAATTCTCTTTAATTAATATTCAAGCCTAAATACTTCAAATTATTTTACAAATATTCTTTTCCTTTATTAATATTTTAATACTTGATATTTTAAAGGATTTCTCAATAATAAACCATTTTATATGTCTTCAAAGGAATTTTAGAAGATAATTTTTTTTAATCAGAGGAAATTCAATATTTGAACATTCGACCCGACTCTTTAAGAAAAATCCCTAGAGATAAATTATGATTTTCCTCAATAAATATTCTTCGAGAACGGTTTATTTCAAAATATTGTATAACTAATTATTCTAAAATTATTATCGTTATGAACTACCTTAAACTAATTCGAGGTTTATATTGTCGTTGAAGCATGTGTTGCTCAATGATGATTAAAGCCGAGAATGATTTGAGATCTTCTTATTATTCAACTCATTATTGTCAGTCCGGTTTGGCAGCTAAAGCCTATCAGTGCTTAGCCGACGAGAGTGAGATTTTGGATAATTAAGAATTTCTTGAATATTTGTTTTTAGCTATTTAAATCTTTTATGTGGTTTCAAACTATATAATGAGACTCTACCATTTTGGTAATATTGGACAAAATAAATTTTAAAACCAAATGCGGTAACTCAAATCTTCCTATGAACTTCAGATTTCTTCATTCCTTGATTATTTTATAAATGGCTGTTCAATTTTGAGCATCTTATCAATTGCTTTATTCTTTAATTAATTATGTTCCCTTGTTGATAAATGATTCTGTTATGCTGAACCATACCATGTTTAGTAAATCTTATTGCCTTGTTGTTTATAACTCTTTATATCAAATGCTTCTCGGACCCTTCATCTTTTATTTGCTGCTTATTAAAATGGCGTAATTATTTAAAGATGTTTTTAAATCTCCTTATACTGGGCTGATCTGTTATCAGTGAGTATAAAGGACTTAAAAATGAAATGTTTAAATTATTAATAAATAGTTATAAATTGGAAAAGCGTAAGAGGCTAGGGTGGTCCTAGTCCAGCACTTTTATTTAGCGTAAGAGGCTAGGGTGGTCCTAGTCCAGCATTAAAGGCCAATGTGTTGCCTAATTGGGAACCCAATTTCAAAGGAAGGGGGACTTTACGTGGCTGATCACCCGTATTGTCCGTAATCAGGATAATAATACAAACAACTTATATGTCTTAAAAAGGTTTTATGAAAAGTATGTTTGAATGATGAAATGGTTTTAAAGAAAAGAATGTTTTGATAAGATATATATGTTTCAAGATAAATGCTCATTAGTTTCGAAATTGTGGATATCAGAGTTAGTCGTTTCCTATCTTGATTAAAATTTGGAAACTCAATAAAACAATGAGATTAAGGATGGACAGAAGTTTCCCAGTTATTCCCTTCGCGAGTAACATTGTACGTTGAAAGTGGAGTAAGAATAATTTGGGGATTTCTTGATATTCTTTTTCTCAAAGTTTTATCTGAGACAGTGATGGTTTGTAGTAAATGGAAAAGTTTTACCTTATGATTTAAATTGAATGATCTCTTGATATAGGGTATTCATTGATATTGTTCATCAATGAATTATTGAGATTTGTTGTTTCACTATATTATTAACTTGCTGAGCATTGTTGGCTCACTCTTGCTTTATTTTCCCTAACCTTTCAGTTAGGATTAAGGGTGGACGTCTACATCTTACAAATCATATGAGAGCAATGAGGCAGCCTATACAGGATAGATCTCGAAGTCAGAGCGGGTAAGCACGGATTGGAACTAAGCTTTAGATTGGACGGTATATTGATTGTATTAAGGGTAGTGAAAGAAATTGTAATAATTTTATAGTTTAGTTTCTTGTCTCATACCATAACCTGGAATCGATCCTCGGTGAGGAGTCGTTGGTGTATTAAGTTTTAATTGTATTTGTTAAATTTGAATTTGGTTGGGTTGAAATACAGGTGGATAGTCCGATTTACGAATACTTCATGTCGAAATTTTCAAAAATTTCCCTGTATCGAAGTCTATTTTATTATATAAAGTATATTTTCAGAATTGGGAAGTCGAGGCGTTACACATGATCAGAGAGCAAGATAGGTTCCTTTCACATTATATGATTTCAAGGAACCGGGGGGTACTTGTTGTGCCCAAATCACCATGGGCTGAGTTTAGGCCCATTAGGCCATAAGGTTCAATTCATACAAGCCAGAAGATGGATCCAGTACAAGACATGAGTATCAGATAGAGGAATGACCAAGCAACTATGAATATCAGGAGGTTCCCGAAGGTCAGGAAGCTGAGCAGATTACCAAAGGACCAGGTTCCTCCTAGCAGAAGAGTTCGAGCTAGCATAGCAACAGTCACAGAGAGTGTCAAGAGCATATGAAGACATCAGAGGAGTTATCCAGTCTAACAAGTTTGTTATTTGTGTAGGTACAGATACCTAAAAGGAGGTTCCTGAGCAATAGGTCCCGAAATAAGAAGGTTCCTGAGAAACAGGCTCCTGAGATATAGGTTCCTGAGCATCAGGTTCCTAAGAGTAATCGACAGAAAGTTCTAGAAGCCATCTAGAACAGATAAACGGGTTATTATTGGAGTATAATTCTTGGGCGCAGATGATCCTAGAATATCTCTAATCGACGAGGGAATCACAGTAGGGTACAAACTCGAGTTCTACTCCACTTAGCCAACTAGTTTGTGAAAGACTCTAAAGGAACCTGAGTCCAACACGAACTAGGAAATCGAATACAAATATTCCAGCAGAGTTAGCTTCGCATTAGAACTACGTGAGCTTGATTCATATATAAAGGATACGTAGGCACCTTGAGGGTAGGACGAATTCAGCTCTCTTATTCTCTCTAAAGGCACTTGAGATTATTGGAGATGCGCCCTTAAGCTCAGCTCACCCCCACAAACACAACCCAAATCTTCCATTGAACAGTTGATCGTTAGCCTTTACAACTCACCGAAAACCTCTCAAAAGTTGTTACGAAATCCACTCATCAACAGGAGCTGTGCCCCAAAATGTTGTTCTGAGAATGAGGGGTCAGACCCTTATATAGGCTGCGGAAGCCTTAGAATTATGGTAGGATTCGGAGACTTGGTGGGCAAGCCACCTCCTTGAGGAAGGTTCTAGACTCCTTCCTTGTAGGAATCAGTTTCCATGTTGAATTGGGTGCCTTTGAGGCTACTCCTAGCGATATTGTTTCCTTGTTTGACTCTTATTGCTGAGCTGTTTATCTCCTCCAATATTAATTACGAATTTAATATTGAAATTAAGGGTTTGGGCCCCACTAATGGGCCCCATGTTTTTTACCATACCGGGTCTAATTAATGAATATTAAATTCAAAACTAGTCGATAAAGACGCGCTTCGCGGCGGCATTATATTTTTTTAATAAAAAATATTATATATATTTATGTCATATTATATCATCAATATTAAATTTTAATACTTACATAATCTGAAACGTTTTCTTATTAAACACAATTCTTTTGATTGAGCAGCGCTCTCGTTAAAACTGAAATCCCAACTTCAACATATATAAATTAGAAAGACTTATATAATAATTTTTATCCATAAAAATCGAACCCTAAAAATATAATAAAATTGATGACATCAATATAAAATTCTAATAGTTAATACAATATTTTCTAGTGAGCCGTCTTCCCGTTAAACACGGTTCGAGCCTCTCTCATTTGGAACCAAAATTCTAACTTCATTACATATTATTGATGACACTTATCTTATAAAAAAGTTTTTTCCATTAAAAATTAAAATCTTAAAATAGAGTAAATACCAATTTTTACGTTTTTTAAACTTTCTAATTTTTATGGAGTTTTAAAATAAGAATATACATCTTATTTTTTCAATATTTATAGATATTCTTGTATTTATCTACAGCTTTCGCATGTGAATGTCTTTTTATTATGTTAGCACATCAATTTTTTTTAAATACGAAGAATTTTCGTTATGGGAATAATATTGAATTTATGTATACATTTTTCTAAAGCAAATATAATTAAATTGTATAAAAAAATTAAAATAAATGATTTCAAGGAAAAAAATATATAGTTTTAAAAGATGTATAAGAAGTCTTCACCGTATTCTATTTTCAATAAAACATTTTATTACATATATTCTCTATATATTCAAACACCTTTTCTGCTTCCAATAAAATTTTTAATTGCATGTCTTTTCTATAAATTCAAACTTTTCCTCACTATAAATTAGAACTTCTATTTTACTTCTAATAAACCTTTTAATTATATGTCCTAACAGCACATATTCTACTTCTAATAGAACTTTTAATTATATGTCATTCATATAAATTCCAACCCTTCTTCTCTATAAATTCGAACACCTATTATACTTCTAATATGTTATAATATAGTTTTTTAGTTATTAGTATTTAAAATCCTAAAATTCTCCTAACAAAAAAAAATTCTAAAATTCTAAAAAATTAGAAAAATAGATTAAATTCATCTAAAAAAATTCAAAATATATCAATCCTCTATTATATCATCAATATTAAATTTTAATAGTTAACACGGTTTTCGAATGAACCGCTTGCTCGTTAAATACGGTTCTTTCTATTTAGCCGCTTTCTCGTTAAAACCAAAACACCAACTTTTACATATATTACTTGTAAAAATTTTATCCATAAAAATCGAATGCTAAAAATAAAATAAAATTTATAACATCAATATGAAATTCTAATAGTTAATAAGATATTTTTTGGACCGAAATTTCAACTTCATTACATATTATTATTGCTGATACTATCTTAAAACAACTTTTTTTCCTTAAAATCAAAACCTAAAAAGAGAGTGAATTTCAATTTTTACTTTCTCTAAATTTTCTAAAATTTATGGAATTTTGAAAAATGAAAATACATCTTATTTTCTTTATATCTTATAGATAAACCTATATTTATTTAGAATTCCTGCATGAGAATGTCCTTTTACTATGTTAACATTTTTATTATGTTAAAACATAAATTCTTTTCCTTTTATATACTAAGACTTTTTGTCATGAGAATAGTATTGGATTTAAGAATATAATTTTCTAAATGCAAGTATAATTAATTTATATAAAAATATATAATTTTAAAAGATCGTAAAAGATGTCACCACGGTTCTTGTATTTTACTTCCAATAAAACATTTAATTATATGTCGCCTCTATATATTCAAACACCTATTCTACTTTCGGTAGAACTTTTAATTATATATTTTCTCAATAAATTCAAACTCTTATTCTCTATAAATTTAAATACATATTCTACTTCTAATATAATTTGTAATTATATGTCTTTTTTTATAAATTCGAACTCTTCTCTCCTCTTTAAATTCGAACACCTATGTAAATAGGAGTTCGAATTTAAATTTGGGACCATAATGTTTAATCTTTAAAATTCTAAAATTTTAAAAAATTAAAAAAAATAGATCGAGAGTATTTAAAAAGTGCCACCTTTGACTAAAAACTATGTAATACCTTTAACTTCTTACATATTTGTGACTTTGTCGTACATAAGAATTCGTGATCAAATAAATAAGAATTACTAACTGAGGTACATATATAATACACAATGGACATGGCTTCCAATTTATAGTCTATGAACGCATAGTTACTAAGATTCATGAAAATTTGAAAAGATGGACGTATTACAAAAGAATGAATATGATGAAAGCTGCATCGTAAAGACTTTATATAGCTAGCTATTAAAACACTCTCCTTCTTCTAATAGTATTTATTATAATTTTTTCATTTTATGTCTATTTTGAATACGTTAAATAAAGTTTTAATTTTATGTCTTCTTTATATATTTGAATTCTTTTTCTTTATAATTCGAATATTCTTTTCTATTTCTAATATACTAAGGGATTAATATTTAAAATCATAAACTTTTAAGAAAATTTAAAAAAATTGAAAATTAGATAAATTAGTATTCTACTTTAAAGTAGTATTCTACTTTCAATATGTTGGTTAATAGAGTATGTCTTTTTTATAAACTCGAACTATTCTCCTCCTTTAACTTAAACTACTTTTAATTCGAATACGATAAAAGATATTTTTCTTATTTATTAGTATTTAAAATTTTAAAACTCTAAAAAAATTAGAAAAATAGATTGAGATGATTTTAAAGGCGCCACCTCACCTCCCGCGTATCCTCCTCTATATATATATATATATATATATATATATATATATATATATATATATTGATTTGGCTTTTTTATTTTTGTTTAATTTTTTAATTTATTTTACAAACTAGTTAAAAATGGAGAAAAAATAAAAAAAAATGGGAAATTAGTGAAAGTTGGGTAACATTCATCACACAAATAGTGAGTATGACTACTTTGGTGTGTATGAATTTATGTTTAAAACTTGGTCTTTTTTTTATTTTTATTTAATTTTTTAATTTATTTTACAAAGTAGTTAAAGATGGGGAAAAATCAAATAAATTTATTTTTTTCTGAAATTTTGGCAATAACATTAAGAATGATGGAGCCTGACCTCCGTACAGTTGGGTCATCAAGAAATATTTTTAAAAACAAATAAATCTGTTTAGGGGTTATAGTCAAAGTAATAGTTGACCGTTAAATTACAAAAACAAATAAATTTATTTTTTTCTGAAATTTTGGCATTAACTTTAAAAATTGAGAGTAGCGGGTCTTTTTTGGCAGCGAAAAAACTTCCCCCTAAATGAAAACTTAAGCACTAGACTTCCCCCCAAACAAAATGTTGTCGACCTAAAATTTCCCTCAATTATTCACTCACTCAAAACACTCTCGACCATCTCTCTATCTCCTTACATAAATTTACTCGCTCAAAACTTTCACGCTCTCTCAAAACTTTAACGAATTGAAGAAACAATTCAAGAACGAAATGAAGGACGATTAGGACTTCAATTAGGAAAGTCGTTCTCTCTCTCTCTCTCTCTCTCTCTCTCTCTCTCTCTCTCTCGACCATCTTCGATTGGGGGTTCATGTTTAAAGCTTTGATTAAGGTAAAATTGGAGCTTTTTTGTTTGGGTTTTCATTTGCATACATACATACAAATTGGGGGTATTTTATTTGTATCTAATTTGGGGGGTTTTTGATTAATTGGGATTTTCTGTTTGTATCTGATTGGGGGTTTTTAATTAGTTGGTAAAATTAGTTGGCATGATTATGAGTTGGATTACTGTTCAAGCACATATTGTTGACGCCGATGACTCCATCAAGATTATAAATCAAGGCGAGTTTATTAGCTAAATCGATTTAATTCCTTTTTAATTATCTCTTTAATTTTTATTCTTTCAACTCACTTTTAGTTCTCTATGCACCTTGTACAATAAAGTTTTGATTTTTCACGTATGATGTTTTAAATTTATGAGTATGTGATGATTTAGATTTGTGATTTTGATATCAGATCTTTTAAATTTGTGATTGTGCAGTGCAATACTCAATTTATTTGAATCGCAGACTCAAAAATTATGGAGGATTGGGGTAATGCTTTTTATATTACTGGGTGTTTGCGTGCTGTGTATTGTTTGGTTGATTACATTTGGAGTACTGCATTGCTGTCTAATTAGAATATTACATGATTTCCGATTTTATAATTGTTGCTCTAACTTATAATTGGAAAATACGACAGTCTTGGTAGCTAGTGATGTTGTGAACATGCTATATATTATGTTTATACGCTACTGAATTGAATGCTAGTGCTGTGTAGTCGTGAAACAATGTAGCTCTAACTTATAATTGGAAAATACTATTGTTTGTCTTCTATTACTGTAAGAACCCCAAATTTTGGATATAATTAAAACTTTTTATTAAGTAATGATAAAATGAGGAACAATGATTCCGACAACAAGGTCACCAGCTCTAATGAATGGTGGTTTCAAAGAACAATGATTGTAATGAATGGATATTGCTTTGGACAATGATCCTGATGCATTGGTATATTGTCAGAATAGAGTAATTCGATGGTTGAGGACCTAGATAAGAATAATCTACCATCCAGGAAGGAGCTAATGGATCCTTAAAGGGAAATGAGTACGTGCATAGTGTTTCCCATACGTGCATAGTGTTTCCCATACGTGCATAGTGTTTCCCGTACGTGCATAGTGTTTCCCATACGTGCATAGTATTTCCCGTACGTGCATAGTGTTTCCTGTACGTGCATAGTAATTTGGTAGATGAATAGTGATTTTGTAAGTTGGAAAACTTTTCACGCCACCCTATGTACGGGACGTGATATGGATGTTTCGAAGTCATATTAGTAATACGCGGAGGAAATAAGTGAATGCAGAGACGATCGAAATTCAGAAATTCCAAATTCTTTATCGGTATAATATTTGACCGGATAGTGGATTAAATATTATTATAATCCAAGAATTGAGATATTAACTTTGAGGATTTGATATTTTGGGTTGTTATTATATTTGATTTAAGAATGAAGGTAGGAAACCACTGAGGCAGTGAAACAAGCGTTCTAGAAACCGCTAAAACGTTATAACGTGATTAATCAATAAAGCGAACGAATCCTAGATTACGGATTAAGTTCGTATCGAGATTAAATATCCTACATGGTCATCACGAGGATTATATTAAGGATTGGGGAAGGTATTATGAATATCGAGAAATTTCCCGGTAAACCCAAGAGGTGAAACTACTTAGTTATTCGCCCGAACGATCAATCGAAACGAGCAATAACCGGACAAAAGAAACAAGCAGTGGAAGCAAGAGTCATGCATAAGCTACTAGATAAATATCTAGCAACCAAGTGGGCTATGTAACTAGCATGTTAAGGATTGAACTAGTAGTTAGCCAAATCAAACTCTAGTTAGCCATAAATCAATCCAAGTGCTACACATGCTTTCAAATCTCACCATTCATTCCAAAAGCACTTTAATAAAGTAAAAAGAGATGAGATATCATCCAAGGCTCATCACTTTATGAATTATTATCAAAACAACCAAGCAAACACAAAGAACTCTCCACTTTCCTTTCTTCCTTGAAAAATTCTGCCAAGGTGCTAGAAGTAAGCCTTCCAACCATCACTTGATCTTGAAATATTTATGGTGAGTACTTCATATCATAGCTAAGATCCCCTAGAAATTTCAGCTTCAAATTCATCTTTTTCCATTTTCAAATAAATCATCAAAGATGATGATGAATAGTGTTTTCAAGAACTAATCTTTGTTTTTCTTGTTTTCATGGTTGATCCTAGCTAACTTATGGCTATCCAAGGACCATACCAAGATTTGTGAGGCTATTACAGACTCCAAGGAAGGTATAAGAATTGAAAACCCTAGATCTACTTTGAGTTTTAAGCATGTTCTTGATGGATCTAGCTTAGTTATGATTATGTTCATGTTATAAGCATGTTTAGTTAGTGATTTAGTGATTTGATTATCATGATGATTTTGATACTAAGATCAGTGGCTTCTGGACTTGTTGAGGTGCTTAATATGTTTATAAGTTGTTTAGATGCCCGGTGTGGCTTGGGTTGTTGATTGTGATTTTTGGAACGTCCGATTTATAGCCGTCGTAATGCCCGATTTTTGTTAACTTTAAGAAATCGTGTTTGACAGTAGCCATAAGTCACTGTCCAGTATCATGTTCTGCCATGGCAAGATAGATCATGTTATAAGCTTCGTTTTGATATAAAGATCATGTGAAACGGACTTACGGTTTAGGAATTATGGCCGATTCACTAAAAGACGTTTGAAACCGTAAGTACGAGTTCGTTATTAAAATTGAACCCTCGTAAAATACGTAAGTCAGTGGCGAATCTTGCTAATTAAATACTAGAGGTGAAAAGGAAGGTGTGAGAGAAAACCTCATGTGAAACGGATCGTTTTCCGATTTTATAAAAATGTTCGAATCAAAGTTAATCGTAAACGAACCCCTAAAAACCCGCTTGATTATAACTTCGGTAAAACACTTAGGAAACGGGCGATAAAACTCGGAGTATAATATTGATTTGTAACGATCGACCTTAGAACTCGTATGACTTAAGTATATCCCAAGTATTAATACAGTGACATGTCGTATTAACAAACGAATGTCGGGTCGGATCAGTGATAAAAAGGAATCCACTAAAAGGGATATAACGAGATAACTCGAGAACGTGTTTCGATTTAAGTACAACTTAACTTTTAATATGTTAAGTGATTAATCCCGAATGCCTTGGCTATTTATGGATCACCAAGCTGACCCGGGACCCGCTACCACTACCCCTTACCGTACTCGACTACCAGGCAAGTTTCAATTCCCTTCTTTTAGGCTGTTGTTGTGATTGAATATATATATATATATATATATGTTTTCTGTTGTACATATGCCATAGCATGCATGCCTGCTTTCAAGTTATATCATTATGCTTGTTCCCTGATTGTTTATTGGCTTATAAATTAGACAGCTAACGTATCAATTATAAGCCGGTTATTGTAAGACCCTCAGAGAAGGGTGTATATATCTTATTCATCAACTATAGACCGGGAGTCAATATTTCTTGATATATCAAGGTTACCTCGAAGGAAAATATTTAAGTAAATATTTTCCCTTATTCGGGCGACGAATATTATTTGAATATTCGTTCGAGATTATTTATTTAACGATCCTTACTTCAAATAATTATTTGAACGTAACCATTCGACGAATAATATTTCTCAATATTCATTCAGAGTCGAATTGATTATCGATTATTATTTCGAATATTCTTCTAAAGATGAGACTACTAAATGAATATTATTTGGATATTCATTTAGAATATTATTTTATTAAATAAATATTACTTTTGAAAATTCATTTAAGATATTAATTACTCGATGAATATTATTTTAAATATTCATCTAAAGCCTGATTTATTTATCGAATATTATCTCGAATATTCCTTTAGGGCTTGGATTACTAAATGAATATTACCTGATATTCATTTAGAATATTATTCATTAAATGAATATTACTATTTGAATATTCATTTAAATTCCTAATTAATTATGAATATTATCTTAAGTATTCCTTTCAGGCCCTATTAATTAATGAATATTATTTTGAATATTCATTTAAATATTTATTTATTCAATTTCACCAGGGATTATTTTGAGAAATACCCTGATTAAAGATATCCTTTAATATTCTTAAATATTCTTTAAACATTTTTAATTCAATAAATATTCTCTGAATATTTATTTCATACTTAGAATAACCTCAATAAGGTTTATCTTCTTCGATTATTACAGAAAATATCTCGGAGTCATATTATTATTAATCTTATATCAAGAAAGGTTCCCAGACATCATTCTTCTTTGAGTCTACCTCCCTGATAATAAGGGAACCTTACTTGGAAAAATGTTATTTATCTTGTCGACTTCCCAGTCATAGAGTATTCTCTTCACTCGCAACTCGGGTGCTGTTGACTTATTAAGTCGTTGTTTACCTTCTCATCTTTCGAGAGGTAAGATTGTTGGAACAAGTTGATATTCGATACCAAGCCACAGCTTGGAAGTTATTGGTGAATTTTCCTTTCCAACTAGATACGACTACCTTGTAGAGTCTTATCAACAAGTATTATACTTGGGGAAAGGGGGACGAACGTTACATTCAGAATCATGAATTCTATTTGAACTAGGAGTCGTGTAAGAGGCCGAGTAGCGCCGGTCCATCCCCTTTGGCCCAACCGTTGGCCGGGGAGAGCTAGTAAGGCGGTATACAAGTAAAGCCGTCAGTTCTTCCTTCTACCGGTAGTAAATCTAATTTGAGCTGTACGATCTCGACTGATCATCAAGATTGGAACAGCGGGCGCGGTGAATACTCCCTCATTGGTTCATCATCCAAACTTATTTATTTCCTGCAACATGATTGCTGTTGGCAGAGCTGGAAAAGTGTTCATAACTGGAATTGCAACCTTTTCATGCAAGTTCCTCTTCTTAATAGCAATGAGAATATCTCGCTTACTTTTGATGTAGCAGATATTTCTACAAACAAATACTTTAAGTTACCTTGTAACTTCATCGTTCATATTATACTGGCATCATTTCCGTAAATGCATGGCATATGGTTTGAAAGATACTTTTGAACTGTTATACATTATCGTTCAGTTATATATTATTGTTGGTGGGCTATTGCTCACCCTTGCTTTATTATTATATCACAACAACAGCTAGACCAGATGACTCGCACAAGGCGCACTCGACGCGGGCGAGGACGATGAGACTACCAGAGCTGAAGAAGAAGCTATTGGTAGGATATATTTATTCTTTCAGTACCAAGAATATGGTCTAGTATGACTTATGTAAATGGATGGCAAAGAGTATGTATTTATATTGAAATTCTTTTGGATTGTAAGAACTCATAATGTGATTAATAAAAATTTGATTGTTACTCTGATTTCATCTCTGGGACTATAACGGGTGTGTTTTATATTGTTGTGTTGGGTCATAGAGACGTAATTTATTTTATGTTAAGGAAAGTTCAATTGTTGTGGACAGAATTGGAAACCGTAACCACCGGATCCCGGACCCCGGATCTGGGGGTGTTACAGAAGTGGTATCAGAGCGTACGTTATAAATCCCAGAGATGAGGTGACGTTAAAACAATAAATTCAATAAGATAATAAGAACTCTTGCCAAGTTCATAGTCGGACTACTTAATGTAGTGATGACATATAAAACCCTTATGGGAACTCGTAAGTATCATGATAGTAACTTAGCTCGATATCGTATCGACGAGTAAGTTGACAGACCTTGAGGCATACGAGCAGCAGCGCGATGATGCTTTAAATGCTGAAGATCGGCGGGTAATTCGATGGAGTACCCTACTGGAGACCCGGAAGAGGTTCCAGCAAATAAGGAAAATCTTGTTAGGATAAGGAGCTTACCCTCGAGGAATGAGGGCTGTAGCCAGAAAGACTGAGATGATTAAGGTATAGAGCTCAGAAAAGTGGGCATAAAGAACTAAGTTATTAGCAAGAGAACTGAAGATTCATGTTGGATTCGTGGCTGGACTACTGGAGGTAGTACCAGCAAGTAAGACGGATTGGAAGAATTACTTGAGATCTTATACGGAAATAGATGAGAATCCTTAGAGATTTTCATCTTAACAAAGAAAGAGCTAGAGGGATGTATGATTATCAAGGACAGCGATATAGGACGAGGAGCGGAGTCCCTAGGAATAGTTGAGAATGAGGCAGTAAGTGCCATATCATTTGATAAATGAATCAGTATGAATATTGTCAGTAATAATTCGCCACGAGAAGGCAGATGTCATAGGTTATAATTTACGAAACCAAAGTGAGGTTAATAAGGTGGTTTTATTCAGGGAAATGTTCATGAATGAATCAGTAGAAAGTAAAGACATTGGGAAGTGACAGCATGATTGGGTAAAGTTATATAAGGAAGTAGTAAGCAAGACAATGATCTCAGAACCTACCGGAAGATAAGACCAGTGAGTCAAGATGAACTCGTAATGAGACTACTATCAGAGACTGAGTATAGAGTTAATTCAACTCAGTTAAATGATGAACCAGAAATGTTAGATGCATGTGATTCAGAGGAATATTAAATTCTTTCTTTTCTTTGAATGGATTATAGTAGTTACCGTAAGTTTACTCCGACACAGAATTATAATGGATCAAGTAATACGATCAGAAGGGAAAAATGTGAGAAAATCTTCCTGGAGCTAAAAGTCGAAAGTGGTAATGACCAAGAGTTGGCATTGCTTAATGGAAAAAGGAGACTTTGTGCTTCCAACGATGCTTCACATAAAGGATTAGGATGTGTGCTTGCGCAGCATGACAAAGTACTGGCGGATGCATTTGGACAACACGGTTCACCAGGTTCGGATGGCCTTAGTAGTGCCAAATTTTTTGGAACAACCAACTCCGACGGTAAGGTTCCTGCTGAGACTAGTGGTTGGGTAGACTAACATTTGGTAATATTGAATATCAGGACATATAGGTATCAGGAAGTTGTGACTGGTTTCAGTTTGAAACTGTTGATTCCCCTCTAAAGGATGTATATAATTGGTTCCTCTCGAGTGGTTAAACTTCCAACCTGATGACGATTATTTCATTAATTATGACTGCTTATGGTTCTACCTGCTTGGAGGTTCATAGAACTATTCTTCAGGTTTCGAAATTGGTCTCCTTAATGTTACCAGTAGGTGAATAGATTGACCAAAATTTCCCTGATTCAAAAAAAAAAGGGAATTCATCGAATTTTGGCAAATCTTGTCCTTCTGATTATCAGATAACATCATTGAAGAGAATGGAAACTGGAGCGAACCCTGTGGATTGGGTAAGGTTGCCGTCATATATGGGTTAGTAGACGGACCCTGAGTATTACAATCGACGGTAGTGATAAAATGATGAAGTGAGATTGGACGAAAACAGGAAATGTAAGTAAGAAACCAGCCGGACTGAGAAATTCCAGGATTGACTTAAATGAAAAGGCTGTTATGCCAGGAATGGTAAGCTTGTGTGGCACGCGGGATTGATAAGAATAGTTGAAAAGATAAAAGTGGAGGAAAGGTGACCGGAGACGGTGCCGAGTAGTCGATTAAGACTTATATGGAGTAAAGTTTTGGAAAGGTAGAAAGGTATCAAAGAAGAAGGCACTATGCCGGCAATTGCTAGAAAAGTAATGCTATTAGCCAACCCCTAAAATCATATATTTTTATTTTAGTGTGGCCAGTTGAGGCCAAGTCACAACGGACTATAAAGTGACTAGACCAGCAATGAAAAGACAAAGCAGGGTTGCTTCTAAGAAAGCACCGACTGCAAGGCCTTCTGATATAAAGGAAACATTAATGAGATCGTAGAAATCTTCTGCTGAACAGCCCATGTTTTGATTGGGAATTCACTAGACCTTTTTGGGATGGGGTCACCCGTACTAAAGTGACTCATGTGTATATGGTTATCCAAGATTACGAGTAAAATGGGAGTATAATGACTTGAGATGTATGATGTTAGGGTATCATGAATACCATGAATATATTATGACGGAGGAAAGTAAACAATGAAGGCATATGAAGAGAGTATAGAAATGGTCAGAAATTGAACAATATGCTGTAGGAATTTTCTCTGAGGCAAGTACCTTTGCGAAGAACGATAAGTACTAGGAAATTCACGTTGAACTCGACCAATATCTTTCAGAACATCCTTGCTACCATTAACAAGTTCTGTAAGAGAGCAGATAGACATACGTTGTCTTTTGGAAGGTCAAATAGGTTGACCACTATCTGAAAGAAGAAATTAGCAGTAAGCTACCGATCGATTACCAAATAAGAATGATTGAAAAGAGACCCTTATTAAGGATACATGATTTGATTGCCAATTATAGGATGCAGGAATTCCTTGGCAGTTGAATTAAGGATAAGACATCCATAGAGTAAGGCAAACCCTGGGGAATGGACAAGGGATGGCATTACCCCTAATAAAGGAAATTGTGAATTTGGATGATATAAATTGAATTGATTAAGGCGACATCAAACTTTGAGGATTTATAAAAAAAACAGTTTTGAAAGGTATATAGACAGAATTATTATATGATTAATTACTGATATTTTGATGTGCCCTGTACCCAGAAAATACAGGAAGAATGATGAGGATTACCTAAGAAACCTTACAAGGAAAAAGGTAATATTCTGAAGTTCAAAATGGAAGTTTGGTAGGGAATATATGACATAGAAATAATTATGCCAGACGAGGCATGTGTGAAACCCTGAGGAAGTATGGATTGAACCTATAAAGGTTGAGATTATCCTAAGATAAGGAAAGAACTAAGAAGAGAAGTATCCTAAGTAGGATTGGGAATAAATGTGATAAAGTTCCCACGGGTAGGTGGAAGCAATGACTTATGGAGAAAGACTGATAAATATATTTTTCTCCATCAGCAGAGCTTAAGGGAGAATGCTTTCACCCAACAATGATGGGAATGAGGTAGAAATGTTTGAATTGGAATATATCCAGAGAACAAGGATTACCAGAAATTATTATTATCAGGAAAGGCCAATGAGGTGGCCGACAGTCTAAGTATAAAGGAATAATTATAAATGTTCATACCGAAGAAACAAAATGATATTTGGAAAGACCTTGAAGGTCATATTGGAGTGGAGGAAGTTACATTCCTTTTGATGATTGTGCAAGAATCGAAGGTAATAATAGTTTAAGTAAAGATTCGGTTCCTGATGGAATCTTAAGCATATTACGTACCTTAGAAGGTCCCGTTTTGAGGCAAATCAGGACCATGGTACAAAATTGATGAAGTAAACCGTTAAGTTTCCAGTCTTTTATGGAAGATGCATAAGTGATAGTTTCATCAACCGGACCTAGCTGCGATGCTTGAAACTCTTCTGCAATTCTATCTACTTCATGTTATATCTACATCAAGTTCAGGAAGTGTTCCTTATGGATAAGGAATAGTGATTACTTTGTCTCCCAAAGGGATTTGAAACCCGTAGGGTTAGCTATTAATGCACTACGTAAACAACAAGCGATGGTGATTCTTTTAAGAAAGTAAATAACAATGTAAAGATAAAGAAAGTGCTGCCATTGATTAACTAAATGGCATGTTGATGAATGACAAACAAGTTTATGTTAGTGTACTTCTGCGCAAACAAGATAGAGAATATGAGGGTGATGATTCATGATGTTAAAGATATTCCCATGGAAAGAATTAATGAGACTTGGAGGGAAGGGCGGTTGAGCCCGAGACTTATTCGGCCACCTGAGAGTTTAAAGTGTTCGGACGGCGGTATTCGAGCCAGCCTTACCCCCAAAACTTATAGCACGGTCATAACGGGTTTTCATGTGGCAAGGCTACGCCAGTAAAATGCAGATGTTCAACAGATGATAGGAGTACGAGCACGTAGATATACGACCTGGTCTGACTTACGAAAGACAACTTGTGGAAAACCACGGATAGAAAAGAACAAGTGATGAGAAACAAGGTTGGCAGAAGTAGATTATATGAATCTAAGTTAAAGGGATCGGGCCAGATTCATTTCGGAAAGTTTAAATTGGAATAACGTGATGATTATAGAATAAATGTGAAGGAATACCGATAAGGAGGTACCAAGTGCAAAAAGGTGTCTCAATAAAGAGGTGAAGTTGAAAGTAAATAATAGAAATGAGTAAGAATCAGATAATAAGAAGGATGTGATTGATAAAGAAAAGGCTGGGAAAGCAACTATGGAATGAGAAGCAAGGAATGTTATGAATGGGTTTTCTATTGAATTCTCAGGATGACAACCTGATAGTATCAATATTATAGTTATGAAAAAGCTAGTAACATGATATGGGATGTCAGTAATAATGATGTCAAGTGAGAAATCTAAGATTTAACCTGAAAGGTTGAAGGATTTCCCGAATGTGAGTATCGCTAAGATTGAACAAGAGTATTTGTCCATAGAATAATGGACAAAGCAGCAAGATATGTTGTCACGTGAGATTGCGATCAAATAGTATTGGATATAATTATGATTAATTTCTTCTTTGATAAACCTCTATAGTTCAGAGGTAAATTCTGAGTATGATATTCTACAATCATGAAAGCTTTCTATAATCCTTTAGAACTCTGTTCTCTTCTTCTCTCTTATTCATCTTCTTTATGAATTGAGAAGAACAACCCTTTTAGGAGGGGAGGTACTGCTACGTGACTATCTGTCTATGTGATAGAAGTCTAAGTGGAATACCATAACTTGTTTAATTGCTTTTCAAGTACTAAAGGCTGGCCCCCTTCTGTACTAACTATGCAATATAACAAATGTTCAATTGATCATAGTGATCTCTCAATAAATCTTTCCACTTCTCTATATTGATCGAGATTGCGAAGATTAAAGCAATCAGGAAATGCACAGTACGAGCGAGGTTACCTCCGAATTCGTAGGGTGATAGTGATACCAATGTTACTGCAGGTATCAATAAGGATAAGACTGAGTAAGAGTATAACCCGGATAGTGAGTTGTACGAAAAGTAGCAACGTTGATGGAAAAAGGATACAGTATGGATTGTAGCACTAGAAGATGTGCTGAGGAAGGGTAGAATGACTAAGAATTGACCGGGAAGCTAAAAAGTGAACGACAGGCAAACGACTCTTTGCTTCCTACCTGATTCCGGGACGGAATCCTTTTAAGGAGGGGAGACTGTAAGAACCCCAAATTTTGGATATAATTAAAACTTTTTATTAAGTAATGATAAAATGAGGAACAATGATTCCGACAACAAGGTCACCAGCTCTAATGAATGGTGGTTTCAAAGAACAATGATTGTAATGAATGGATATTGCTTTGGACAATGATCCTGATGCATTGGTATATTGTCAGAATAGAGTAATTCGATGGTTGAGGACCTAGATAAGAATAATCTACCATCCAGGAAGGAGCTAATGGATCCTTGAAGGGAAATGAGTACGTGCATAGTGTTTCCCATACGTGCATAGTGTTTCCCATACGTGCATAGTGTTTCCCGTACGTGCATAGTGTTTCCCATACGTGCATAGTATTTCCCGTACGTGCATAGTGTTTCCCGTACGTGCATAGTGTTTCCTGTACGTGCATAGTAATTTGGTGGATGAATAGTGATTTTGTAAGTTGGAAAACTTTTCACGCCACCCTATGTACGGGACGTGATATGGATGTTTCGAAGTCATATTAGTAATACGCGGAGGAAATAAGTGAATGCAGAGACGATCAGAATTCAGAAATTCCAAATTCTTTATCGGTATAATATTTGACCGGATAGTGGATTAAATATTATTATAATCCAAGAATTGAGATATTAACTTTGAGGATTTGATATTTTGGGTTGTTATTATATTTGATTTAAGAATGAAGGTAGGAAACCACTGAGGCAGTGAAACAAGCGTTCTAGAAACCGCTAAAACGTTATAACGTGATTAATCAATAAAGCGAACGAATCCTAGATTACGGATTAAGTTCGTATCGAGATTAAATATCCTACATGGTCATCACGAGGATTATATTAAGGATTGGGGAAGGTATTATGAATATCGAGAAATTTCCCGGTAAACCCAAGAGGTGAAACTACTTAGTTATTCGCCCGAATGATCAATCGAAACGAGCAATAACCGGACAAAAGAAACAAGCAGTGGAAGCAAGAGTCATGCATAAGCTACTAGATAAATATCTAGCAACCAAGTGGGCTAAGTAACTAGCATGTTAAAGATTGAACTAGTAGTTAGCCAAATCAAACTCTAGTTAGCCATAAATCAATCCAAGTGCTACACATGCTTTCAAATCTCACCATTCATTCCAAAAGCACTTTAATAAAGTAAAAAGAGATGAGATATCATCCAAGGCTCATCACTTTATGAATTATTATCAAAACAACCAAGCAAACACAAAGAACTCTCCATTTTCCTTTCTTCCTTGAAAAATTCTGCCAAGGTGCTAGAAGTAAGCCTTCCAACCATCACTTGATCTTGAAATATTTATGGTGAGTACTTCATATCATAGCTAAGATCCCCTAGAAATTTCAGCTTCAAATTCATCTTTTTCCATTTTCAAATAAATCATCAAAGATGATGATGAATAGTGTTTTCAAGAACTAATCTTTGTTTTTCTTGTTTTCATGGTTGATCGTAGCTAACTTAAGGCTATCCAAGG
This sequence comes from Saposhnikovia divaricata, assembly GCA_036435485.1. NCBI lineage: Eukaryota > Viridiplantae > Streptophyta > Magnoliopsida > Apiales > Apiaceae > Saposhnikovia > Saposhnikovia divaricata. The sequence goes on from CM071598.1 coordinate 137,093,721, forward strand.
ACCATACCAAGATTTGTGAGGCTAGTACATACTCCAAGGAAGGTATAAGAATTGAAAACCCTAGATCTACTTTGAGTTTTAAGCATGTTCTTGATGGATCTAGCTTAGTTATGATTATGTTCATGTTATAAGCATGTTTAGTTAGTGATTTAGTGATTTGATTATCATGATGATTTTGATACTAAGATCAGTGGCTTCTGGACTTGTTGAGGTGCTTAATATGTTTATAAGTTGTTTAGATGCCCGGTGTGGCTTGGGTTGTTGATTGTGATTTTTGGAACGTCCGATTTATAGCCGTCGTAATGCCCGATTTTTGTTAACTTTAAGAAATCGTGTTTGACAGTAGCCATAAGTCACTGTCCAGTATCATGTTCTGCCATGGCAAGATAGATCATGTTATAAGCTTCGTTTTGATATAAAGATCATGTGAAACGGACTTACGGTTTAGGAATTATGGCCGATTCACTAAAAGACGTTTGAAACCGTAAGTACGAGTTCGTTATTAAAATTGAACCCTCGTAAAATACGTAAGTCAGTGGCGAATCTTGGTAATTAAATACTAGAGGTGAAAAGGAAGGTGTGAGAGAAAACCTCATGTGAAACGGATCGTTTTCCGATTTTATAAAAATGTTCGAATCAAAGTTAATCGCAAACGAACCCCTAAAAACCCGCTTGATTATAACTTCGGTAAAACACTTAGGAAACGGGCGATAAAACTCGGAGCATAATATTGATTTGTAACGATCGACCTTAGAACTCGTATGACTTAAGTATATCCCAAGTATAAGTACAGTGACATGTCGTATTAACAAACGAATGTCGGGTCGGATCAGTGATAAAAAGGAATCCACTAAAAGGGATATAACGAGATAACTCGAGAACGTGTTTCGATTTAAGTACAACTTAACTTTTAATATGTTAAGTGATTAATCTCGAATGCCTTGGCTATTTATAGATCACCAAGCTGACCCGGGACCCGCTACCACTACCCCTTACCGTACTCGACTACCAGGCAAGTTTCAATTCCCTTCTTTTAGGCTGTTGTTGTGATTGAATATATATATATATATATATATATATATATATATATATATATATATATATATATATATATATATATATGTTTTCTGTTGTACATATGCCATAGCATGCATGCCTACTTTCAAGTTATATCATTATGCTTGTTCCCTGATTGTTTATTGGCTTATAAATTAGACAGCTAACGTATCAATTATAAGCCGGTTATTGTAAGACCTTCAGAGAAGGGTGTATATATCTTATTCATCAACTATAGACCGGGAGTCAATATTTCTTGATATATCAAGGTTACCTCGAAGGAAAATATTTAAGTAAATATTTTCCCTTATTCGGGCGACGAATATTATTTGAATATTCGTTCGAGATTATTTATTTAACGATCCTTACTTCAAATAATTATTTGAACGTAACCATTCGACGAATAATATTTCTCAATATTCATTCAGAGTCGAATTGATTATCGATTATTATTTCGAATATTCTTCTAAAGATGAGACTACTAAATGAATATTATTTGGATATTCATTTAGAATATTATTTTATTAAATAAATATTACTTTTGAAAATTCATTTAAGATATTAATTACTCGATGAATATTATTTTAAATATTCATCTGAAGCCTGATTTATTTATCGAATATTATCTCGAATATTCTTTTAGGGCTTGGATTACTAAATGAATATTACCTGATATTCATTTAGAATATTATTCATTAAATGAATATTACTATTTGAATATTCATTTAAATTCCTAATTAATTATGAATATTATCTTAAGTATTCCTTTCAGGCCCTATTAATTAATGAATATTATTTTGAATATTCATTTAAATATTTATTTATTCAATTTCACCAGGGATTATTTTGAGAAATACCCTGATTAAAGATATCCTTTAATATTCTTAAATATTCTTTAAACATTTTTAATTCAATAAATATTCTCTGAATATTTATTTCATACTTAGAATAACCTCAATAAGGTTTATCTTCTTCGATTATTACAGAAAATATCTCGGAGTCATATTATTATTAATCTTATATCAAGAAAGGTTCCCAGACATCATTCTTCTTTGAGTCTACCTCCCTGATAATAAGGGAACCTTACTTGGAAAAATGTTATTTATCTTGTCGACTTCCCGGTCATAGAGTATTCTCTTCACTCGCAACTCGGGTGCTGTTGACTTATTAAGTCGTTGTTTACCTTCTCATCTTTCGAGAGGTAAGATTGTTGGAACAAGTTGATATTCGATACCAAGCCACAGCTTGGAAGTTATTGGTGAATTTTCCTTTCCAACTAGATACGACTACCTTGTAGAGTCTTATCAACAAGTATTATACTTGGGGAAAGGGGGACGAACGTTACATTCAGAATCATGAATTCTATTTGAACTAGGAGTCGTGTAAGAGGCCGAGTAGCGCCGGTCCATCCCCTTTGGCCCAACCGTTGGCCGGGGAGAGCTAGTAAGGCGGTATACAAGTAAAGCCGTCAGTTCTTCCTTCTACCGGTAGTAAATCTAATTTGAGCTGTACGATCTCGACTGATCATCAAGATTGGAACAGCGGGCGCGGTGAATACTCCCTCATTGGTTCATCATCCAAACTTATTTATTTCCTGCAACATGATTGCTGTTGGCAGAGCTGGAAAAGTGTTCATAACTGGAATTGCAACCTTTTCATGCAAGTTCCTCTTCTTAATAGCAATGAGAATATCTCGCTTACTTTTGATGTAGCAGATATTTCTACAAACAAATACTTTAAGTTACCTTGTAACTTCATCGTTCATATTATACTGGCATCATTTCCGTAAATGCATGGCATATGGTTTGAAAGATACTTTTGAACTGTTATACATTATCGTTCAGTTATATATTATTGTTGGTGGGCTATTGCTCACCCTTGCTTTATTATTATATAACAACAACAGCTAGACCAGATGACTCGCACAAGGCGCACTCGACGCGGGCGAGGACGATGAGACTACCAGAGCTGAAGAAGAAGCTATTGGTAGGATATATTTATTCTTTCAGTACCAAGAATATGGTCTAGTATGACTTATGTAAATGGATGGCAAAGAGTATGTATTTATATTGAAATTATTTTGGATTGTAAGAACTCATAATGTGATTAATAAAAATTTGATTGTTACTCTGATTTCATCTCTGGGACTATAACGGGTGTGTTTTATATTGTTGTGTTGGGTCATAGAGACGTAATTTATTTTATGTTAAGGAAAGTTCAATTGTTGTGGACAGAATTGGAAACCTACAATTACGGATCCCGGACCCCGGATCTGGGGGTGTTACAATTACGGCATCAGCCTACAAGACTGTCTCTTAAGCTAAGGTTAACCAGAATGATATCTCACATCTAAATTATAATTTAAGCGTGACTTGTATTTAAGTTTTATAATTCTGGAATAAAAGCCTTGATGCTAGAAGTTGCAATTAAGTTTTGGAATTAGAATTCTAGTATAGATTGACACTTTAACAAATACCCTGTCAATTAGTATGTAATTTAATTTATTGTTTTGCGTAAATTTCTTTTCTTTGAAAGTGGTTTGAGGAAAGTGTATCATTGTTTCAGAGGATGCACCTGTCCCTCCTGTTCTTAAAAAGGAGTTCATTAAGAAGTTATGGGACGAAGAAGATGCGGATGAAAACGATATTAAGGAATCCTGGGAGGATGATGATGATGAACATGCTGTGGTATGTGTTTAGCTATTAAGTTTTCAGAGTATCTAATCATGTTTTTCTGGTGGAGTGAAGAAGCCTTATCGATATCGTCCCGTAACTGTTGCTCTGCGTGAAATTCGGAAATATTAGAAGAGTACAGAGCTGTTGATTAGGAAGCTCCTGTTCCAGAGGCTGGTCCGAGAAATCGCTCAGGACTTCAAGACTGATTTAAGGTTTCAGAGTCATGCTGTTTTAGCGATGCAAGAGGCTGCAGAGGCGTACTTGGTTTGTATTTTCGAAGACACCAACTTGTGTGCTATTCATGCCAAGCATGTCACCATTATGCCCAAGGATATCCAATTGGCAAGGAGGATCCGTGGTGAACGGGCTTGAGCTGCTGTATGTCTAGCTTGTTGGTGGGTGGTGCTGGTGTAATGATGGATTGCTCTTTTTAGTTTGTAGGAAATATATGTATGGCTTAAATTATAGCCAGATTGATGGTCGTTTTAAGTAGGATATTATTGGTACAATACAATGTGTTTGTTCAATGTTGAAAAACTTCTGCTGTCATGGAAGCAGTTTGTAAGTATTTTGCTTTGTTATATTATAGTATTTCTGGAAAAAATATATTTAAAAATAATTTTTAGATATTTTTCCTTTTTTTGTATTAAATTTTAATAATAGACTTCTGTTGGTAAAGTGTTACTAAATTTAACAATGGAAATTTCTGTTGGTAGGGTGTTTTTTTTGGTGACTTTGAGGTCTGTTATTAATTTATTGCTATTCCATTGGTAAAATTAGTAACGGAAATAATTCCGTTGGCAAGGCCCTTCCCAACGAGGTTTGTACCAACCCTTCTCTTCCATGGGCATTCCGTTGGTAAACTGTTTTCCTAACGGATTTGCTTACTTTACCAACGGAATTTTCTGTTATTAAAATTGAAAATTCTTGTAGTGTTTCTTCTAGGGCTCGTTGTTATCTTTAATAAAATAGTAAAATTGTTATAATCTTAAAACAATTGTAATTCTTTATTATAATCATTTTGAGTTACAAAATATTCTATGAGAACCATATTTGATTGAGAGCTGATATGTGCATGTTGGGTTTCAAACAATGAAACGCAGCGAAAAATAAAAACAAATTGAAACCCACCGCTAGGATCCATGCGAGAATTGTATATTTAATTTGTAATTCACAGAAATCAGTACCTTTAAAAAGCTTTTCGAGGTCTGAGATTGTAGGAAGGATGTTCGATCACCACGTATCCTGCACGAGCGATGTACGTCTCTATCGGTATCCACACGAATGAATTATCGAAGGTAGATGTGTACTAGCACCACTGATCCGTTCTTGCTCTCACTCTCTCTCTTTACAGCTAGGGTTTTTATAAAACGTCAACCCTAATATGGAATCATAATTTCATTATATAGGAGAAGAGCAAAAAAACGAATCCTAAGTCTAGTATAAATCAGAATTTTGACAAATCCGAAATTCTATCTTTTAATACTTTAAGTCCAACTTAAAGTCTTTATAAAATAATTTCAGATTTTATTCTAATTTAAATTAGAGTTTTGTCAAATCCGAAAATCGTATTTTAAAGCTTATTAAGTCTAACTTAAAGTCTTTAATAAATCTGATTTCGAATTATATATGATTTAAATTAAATCCGAATTTAATTTAAATAATCCTTCATTCATTCTTTTGTGTGACCCTATAGGTTATTATTATATTGGCAACAATTTTATTTAATAAATAAAATCGTAAACAATGAGCGGCATCTAGTAATACATCATTGTTACCCAAATAATAATAATTAAATCGGTGAATCGATTTCGCCTTTCGTGAACAATGTACAATGTAATATAATCTCTTTAACCTTGATATTATAGATTAAACTAGAGGCATGGAATGTGTCATCCTCGTCATAATTTAATCTTTATTTTCTTGATCGATGAGTAGACTATTCTAACAACTCATTATTTGAGCACGACCATGCATTTCATAGTCTCACTCAAACAAGAGGCCAATAATATCACTCCTATATATTTATATATATTAAGGAGGGTTAAATTCCATCTAGATCATTCACATTTCTCATATGATTCATAATATACCCAAGACCATCTTTATCATTACCCGATTAAAGATAACTTTTGATAGAATCAAAGTATATTAATTTTCATATAGAAATGTAATGACTTCAGGTCTAAAGATCATTACATCATTATCACATTGAGATTCATAATGACACATTTATTCATTCCATGTCGAATCTCATAGTGGGTCTATCCAGTACATCAAACTCATACATGTACCTATGCATTGACTTTAGTATCATCATACTTATGATCAATGAGAAGTGATCATCAGTTAATCAACATACTAGTCTCGATGTATTATTATTGTCCCAATAACAATAATACTTGACTAGGGATATTCAAGATTATTATACTGTATATTATCTCATAATTATATAGTTCGTATCAATAATCTAGGGACATTTATTATACTAACAATTATATCGCAGTAAATACTAAGCATAATAAAACATCAATATAATCAAAATAGAACATAAATGTCAATGACGAAGTTTAACTAAACTGAAATGTATTGCCTCTAGGGCACCTACACTAACAATCTCCCACTTGCACTAGAGCCAATCATTCATATTCCTAATACCTATGGAACTAGTGTGACTTTCGTGCTTCTGCTGCGACAGAGGCTTAATCAGTGGATCAGCAACGTTATCATTGGTATGCACTTTACATATGTGTATATCTCCTCGCTCGTTAATCTCACGAATAAGATGATATCTTCTAAGTATATGTTTCACCCTGGAGTGCGATCTTGGTTCCTTTGCTTGTGCTATGGCTCCATTATTATCGCAATAGAGATCAATGGGATCTGCTATCGATGGAACCACACCAAGCTCATTAATGAAATTTCGGATCCAAACTGCCACCTTAGCTGCTTCACAAGCAGCAATATACTCAGCCTCCATTGTAGAATCAGCTACTGTTTCTTGTTTCGAACTTTTCCAGCTAACAGCACCTCCGTTGAGACAAAACACAAAACCAGACTGGGATATAGAATCATCCTTGTCTGTTTGGAAACTAGAATCAGTGTAACCTTTTACAACTAGTCCCTCTTCCCCTCTATACACCAAGAACGAATCTTTAATCCTTTTTAAGTACTTTATAATGTTCTTGACAGCTGTCCAGTGAGCTTCACCTGGATTAGACTGAAACCTACTCGTCATGCTCAAAGCATACGACACATTAGGACGAGTACATATCATTGCATACATGATAGATCCAATTACAGAAGCATATGGAATCTTACTCATGCGGTCCTTTTCATCTTTCGATTTTGGACTATCTTTATCTGAGATCGTTATCCCATGAGACATAGGGACAAATCCCCTTTTTGCATCTTGCATCCCAAAACGATGCAATACTTTGTCAATGTATGTACTCTGACTTAGGCCAATCAATCTTCTTGATCTATCTCTATAGATCTTGATCTCTAATATATATGAAGCCTCACCTAAGTCTTTCATGGAGAAATTCTTTCCTAACCATGCCTTAACAGCCTGTAGAGAAGGTATGTCATTCCCAATCAGTAATATATCATCAACATATAGAACTAGGTATGCCATAGTGCTCCCACTAACCTTCTTGTAAACACAAGGTTCATTTTCATTTTGAACGAAGCCAAACTCTTTGACTGTTTGGTCAAAACGAATATTCCATCTCCTTGAAGCTTGCTTTAGTCCATAAATGGACCTGATTAGCTTACATATCTTTCTAGCATCCTTTGGATTTACAAAACCTTCAGGTTGTATCATATATACATCCTCTTCAAGGCTTCCATTAAGGAAGGCTGTCTTGACATCCATCTGCCAGATTTCATAATTGTTGTAAGCTGCTATCGCAAGCAAAATCCTAATGGATTTGACCATTGCTACTGGTGAAAAAGTTTCATCATAGTCAATACCATGAATTTGTTTGAAACCTTTTGCAACCAACCTAGCTTTATAGGTCTGGACCTTTCCATCCATGTCAGTCTTCATTTTGAAGACCCATTTGCACCCAATGGGTTTTACCCCTTCAGGTGGATCAACCAAAGTCCATACTTTGTTTTCATACATGGAATCCATTTCAGATTTCATGGCTTCTAGCCATTTCTCAGAGTTTGGACTGTTCATAGCATCTTGATAGGTAAGAGGCTCATCTTGATCCATGAGCATTATATCACCATTATCGACTAGGAGAAATCCATAATATCTCACAGGCTCATGGAGAATCCTACCAGATCTACGAACAACTTGTGTTTCTTGAGCAATATTCTCTTCAAGATTATCTTGAATATCTTGCTCACGTTCCATTTCCGGTTCAATGTTATCTTGTGGTTCTCGAACTTCATCGAGATCTACTTTCCTTCCACTATTTCTTCTGGAGGTAAATTCTCTTTCTAGAAATACAGCATTTCGAGAAACAAGTATTTTGTTCTCAATTGGATTATAGAAATAGTAACCCTTAGTTTCCTTTGGGTACCCCACAAAATAACATTTGTCTGATTTGGGTCCAAGCTTGTCAGAGGTCAAGCATTTTACAAACGCTTCACATCCCCATATTTTCATAAATGACATGCTTTGACGCTTTCTAGTCCATATCTCATATGGAGTCTTTTGAACCGATTTTGATGGAACACGGTTTAGTGTATATGTAGCGGTTTCTAGGGCATCACCCCAGAAACTTATTGGAAGATCAGCATGACTCATCATCGATCGTACCATGTCCAACAAAGTACGATTCCTCCTTTCAGAAACACCATTCCATTGTGGTGTTCCAGGAGGAGTGAGTTGTGATACAATACAACATTCCTTTAAGAAATTCTTAAATTCCAGGGTTAAGTATTCACCTCCTCGATCAGATCGAAGAGTTTTAATACTCTCTTCCTTTTGCTTTTCTACCTCAGCTTTGTATTCTTTGAACTTTTCAAAAGATTCAGATTTGTGCTTCATTAGATGCACATATCCATACTACTGTAATCATCAGTAAATGTTATGAAGTAGTAAAAGCCTCCTCTTGCCATAGAACGCATTGGACCACATACATCACTATGTATTAGTTCTAATCGTTCAGTGGCCCTTTCACCTTATTTGTTAAAAGGGGCCTTTGCCATTTTACCAAGTAAACAAGCTTCGCATTCATCGTATGATTCAAAATCAAATTTATCCAAAAATCCATCTTTATGGAGCTTGGATATGCGATTCTCATTTATATGGCCTAATCGACAATGCCATAGGAAGGTTTGATTAGAGTCATTTGCTTTAAGGCGTTTATTAACATTATAGACAGGAGTAAAATTTAAATCTAGAACATATAAACCATTAAACATGCGTGCAATGCCATAAGTTAAATCATTCAAACCAAAAGAGCAACAATTGTCTTTAACAGTAAATGAAAAACCCTTCTTGTCCAAACAAGAAATAGAAATAATGTTTCTGCAAATCGCAGGCACGTAATAGCAATTATCAAGTTCTAAAATAAGCCCAGAGGGCAACGATAAATAATAAGTTCCTACGGCTAAAGCAGCAACCTTTGCTCCATTGCCTACTCGTAGGTCAACTTCTCCCTTTTCCAATGTCCTATTCCTTCGCAGTTCCTGCACATTAATACAAATGTGAGAACCACATCCAGTATCCAACACCCAAGATGTTGAAATAGACAAATTGACTTCTATAACATAAATACCTAAAACATTAGAAATCTTGACAGACTTCATCTTCTTCAGATCCTCCAAGTAGTTAGGACAGTTCCTCTTCTAGGGACCAGGCTTATTGCAATAGTGACAATCACCCTTGTCAGCCTTCGCGACATCTCCCTTCGGCTTTCCATCCTTTTTGAAAGAGGGCTTTGAAGTAGCAAGAGCTTTTGATGCAACCTTTTTCTTGCCCTTCCATTTCCCCTTTCCCTTAGCACCTTTCTTGCCCACCATCATTATGGGAGTTTTCTCAGGTGCCTTGACCATATTTTCATAGACAGCAATCTGACAGATTACAAACATGCATATATTCGAAAGCTTAAACACATAAACGAATTAAATAACCTCTCGCAAGTAGCTCTGATACCATTGTTGGGTTTCAAACAATCAACCGCAGTGAAAAATAAAAACAAATTGAAACCCACCGCTAGGATCCATCCGAGAATTGTATATTTAATTCGTAGTTCACAGAAATCAGTACCTTTAAAAAGCTTTTCGAGGTCTGATATTGTAGGAAGGATGTTCGATCACCACGTATCCCGCACGAGCAATGTACGTCTATATCGGTATCCACACGAATGAATTATCGAAGGTAGATGTGTACTAGCACCACTGATCCGTTCTTGCTCTCAGTCTCTCTCTTTACAACTAGGGTTTTTATAAAACGTCAACCCTAATATGAAATCATAATTTCATTATATAGGAGAAGAGCAAAAAACGAATCCTAAGTCTAGTATAAATCAGAATTTTGACAAATCCGAAATTCTATCTTTTAATACTTTAAGTCCAACTGAAAGTCTTAATAAAATAATTTCAGATTTTATTCTAATTTAAATTAGAGTTTTGTCAAATCCGAAAATCGTATTTTAAAGCTTATTAAGTCTAACTTAAAGTCTTTAATAAATCTGATTTCGAATTATATTTGATTTAAATTAAATCCGAATTTAATTTAAATAATCCCTCATTCATTCTTTCGTGTGACCTTATAGGTTATTATTATATTGGCAACAATTTTATTTAATAAATAAAATCGTAAACAATGAACGGCATCTAGTAATACATCAATGTTACCCAAATAATAATTAAATCGGCGATTTCGCCTTTCGTGAACAATGTACAATGTAATATAATCTCTTTAACCTTGATATTATAGATTAAACTAGAGGCATGGAATGTGTCATCCTCGTCATAATTTAATCTTTATTTTCTTGATCGATGAGTAGACTATTCAAATAAATCATTATTTGAGCACGACTATGCATTTCGTAGTCTCACTCAAACAAGAGGCCAATAATATCACACCTATATATTTATATATATTAAGGAGGGTTAAATCCATCTAGATCATTCACATTTCTCACACGATTCATAATATACCCAAGACCATCTTTATCATTACCCGATTAAAGATAACTTTTGATAGAATCAAAGTATATTAATTCTCATATAGAAATGTAATGACTTCAGGTATAAAGATCATTACATCATTATCACATTGAGATTCATAATGACACATTTATTCATTCCATGTCGTACTCATACATGTACCTGTGCATTGACTTTAGTATCATCATACTTATGATCAATAAGAAGTGATCATCAGTCAATCAACATACTAGTCTCGATGTATTATTATTGTCCCAATAACAATAATACTTGACTAGGGATATTCAAGATTATTATACTGTATATTATCTCATAATTATATAGTTCGTATCAATAATCTAGGGACATTTATTATACTAACAATTATATCGCAGTAAATACTAAGCATAATAAAACATCAATATAATCAAAATAGAACATAAATGTCAATGACGAAGTTTAACTAAACTGAAATGTATTGCCTCTAGGGCACCTACACTAACAGTACACACCCTATACTTATAGGTGCACACCTAAAATTGTTAAATAGATCAAAATATCCTTAACTATTTTTTGTGTTTATTCCCTTTTTCACAACTACATTAGATGTTTTATTAACTAACTAAATCCTAATTCTTGTTTATACGAAACTTTTGCAAATATAAGAGAACATCAACGAACACTTGCAAGATAATAATGTAGATGAGGAATTGCAAGAATGAGAAAAATTATCAATCTAGTTAATTCAAATAATTACTAAGAAATTTTTGAATATTTTCAATCACTTTAACTTTTGAAATTCTATTCATGGAAGCAATTTTTTGAATGATTTATTACTTTTCGTGATTTATGAATTTTGCATATACAGAACATGCCAATACCTTATAAATGACTAAGTGTTTTTTGTAATCATGATTGAATTCTCCATATATAACTTAGTTTTAAGTCTTTTAAAATCTATAATTTTTATTATGTAAGCACAATGATATAATTTGGAAAATGATATACGCATATCTTCAATTTATACTTAAAAATTCATCAAATATCTTGGTATATAATTATAAATTAATAACAGCTAATTAATTAATTAATTTAAAAATTAAAAACAAACTTAAAAAATAGAAGGTAATGGAAAAGAAAAAATATTAATTAATTAAGCATAAGGGTAATTTGGGAACATGACCAACAATGGATATGCACCTATAAGAGGAGAGTGTGCACATATCACCTCCCTATTTGATTTCACCCCAAAATTCGTATCTTTAAGAATTTTTGAAATTATGTTATAATTGTAATTTTTTCTTTATTATAACCTACTGAGTTGTATAAATAACATATTTTTTTAAAAAAATTATTCAAAATAATAAATTAATGATCAATTTAAATTAATTTTCTTGACCCGTATTTTACACGAGTTATCATCTAGTAACGTGAAAATAGCATCTAGTAACGTGAAAATAGCAAAATGAACTTGGTATCTTGATGAACCTTACTCGCAGCAGAAAAGGTACTCCATTAGATAAAAAAAAAAACACACAAAGTACTTTAGCTAGAAACCCGAACCCCTCAGCAAAACTAAAACATTGATTTAATCTAAATTCCCTAAGTTTGGTCGTTATCATATTTTTATTTGAAATATTAACTAACTCCATCCATACCCTATTTCATGTAGACGGTATGAAAAAATAGATGGGATTGACGGAATTGAACTCAATTACTGGTAATACGTACGTACTGTGTTGTGTACATATATGTATCGCAAAGTGCACTGAGCTTAACAAGTAAAATCGACAGTGGACCTATGAAACACTCAAGTCAATAACATCAAATTATGTGCCTGTTTGGCTCACATTATTTTAAGAACTTAAGGACTTATTTTCGGGTAAAAATTTTATATTTTGAAAGTTTTTTTTTTTATACAAGTATTTAATGTATCTTTGAGATTCAATAAGTTGTAAATTTAAGTTGGAAAATAAGTTGGAAAGTTAGGAATCTTTAACTTTATCTTAAAATAAGTTGATTTATTCTGAAAAAAAGTTCCCCAAACACTCCCTATGTTTCAGCGGATTAATGCAACCTGCATATATACACATATATAAGACCACCATTATTGCAAAGACAGCATTAGTGAATTGCAATTAAGCGAATTTATGGATTTTATACGTCAGAAGACTTGCGTTCTGTACATAAATTTTGCAATAAGAACAGGTCTACAAAATAAATCCACGTGAGTGCTGATTGAAATTATTAGTTGAGTCTGTATTCGTTAAAAGATATTCGAATTAATAGGTGGCCCCTGAACCCCTAGTTGATCAATATTAGAGACCACAAAACCCTGAGGTTAGAGTAAAATCTAGTAAAAAATTACAATTCTGATTTTTATTCTGATTCTGTTCAAATGAGTAAAGTATTACAATCTTCTGGTCATCCGTTAAGAAATTAATCTAATCAAGTCTTCCTAAATGCAATTCATTAATATATATAGTAGGATCTATCCCACCGAAACGTGTTATTGAGTTGATGAGTGTGCACAAACATGTGGAGCCGGCTTTCAGCTGGTAGATGATGGATAAGATAAAGCCGGTGTTCGAAAGAACTTATTTTTCAGAATAAGTCAACTTGTTTTAAGTTGAAAGTTAAGATTCTTAACTTTCCAATTTATTTTCCAACTTATTTTTGTAACTTATTAAATCTCAAACATACATTAAATGCTTGTATAAAAAAATATTATCAAAATATAAAATTTTTACCCGAAAATAAGTTCATAAATCCCTAATTTAAGCTCAGCCAAACAGGCCCAAAATCAAATAGCAAAGCCATGTGAAGATGTGATGATTATGGACAACTAACAATTGGAAAGTAATTTCCCTATTCCGAACCGATCGATTCTTCAGTCCATTCCTTAAAAACGATATGCGCGCAGCTTCCACACTATATATACCTTCTCTACATACATGCATATTCTTCATCTCTAGCTAGACTAGCTTTACTACAGGTATTCAAGTTATAAAGTTCATCTAATCCTTGTACAAATTTCAAGCAACCAGTCAGCATGGGAATCCATATGCCTTCACTTGCTTTAGTTGTCAAGAAGATGTCTAAGCTCCATTCAACCAATCTTTTGAATGTTCCTAAAGGCCATTTACCGGTTTATGTTGGAGATACCATAAAGAAGAGATTTGTAGTTCCGTTGTCTGTCTTAAATCATCCTTCATTTCAAGCCTTGTTGCTTCAAGCGGAGGAAGAATCTGGCTTCAATCATCCTCTGGGTGGTTTGACTATTCCTTGCGGAGAAGATGCTTTCATTCATTTGACATCGCACTTAAGTGCTTCACTTTGATCCATCAAGATTACACCAACAAGTCTTACAAATTAAGTTTTGACATTAACATTCTTTTATTCATAGCCCTTTTTCCTCTTTCACAAGAGATGAATGTTGTATTTAGAAAGTAAATAGTTACTTTTTCCACACTAGGTGGGGCAATTGTGGATTGGGAAAAGCCTTCTTATGAAAATGCATGCATGTACTGATATTCTGTCTTAGCAGAATTATTGGTTTTGCAACTATACCAGTAACATTCATGTGGTAATTACTATGCGGAGACAGAAAAATTACATGCTACTCTAGTCTTAAGTTCTGCCTATAACGGTCTTATAGTACAAATTACACAACCTGCAGGCAATAAAATATTTATTACTTTATTATACTGTAAGATTAACCATGTATACTCGGATTTGGACTCATTTCCGAGCGGTTTTGAGCCTAACTCAGATCAATTCGATATAACTCGGATCAACTCGGATCAAATTTGGTCCAATTCGGATTGAACATTAAAAAATTTATAAAAATGAAAAAAAAACATAAAAATTAAATCTACATAATAACCTAATTATTTAATCAAAAATCTTCCAAAATTCCCTCATTCATCTCACTTAATATAGTATATTTATAACCAATTTTGTACAAAATTGATAATTTTTTCCTTTCCGGAGTCCGAAACTCATCTTATTTTCAAGTTTAAATCATCGAGTATGAATTGGAATTAATATTTTTCTGTTATTTATGGAAATATATATTGACAAGAATAGGAGTAATATATATGCATTATTTCAGTTAATTTCTGTTTTACTATAATATGTGATTTATTCTATGATATATATTTATATTAATAATTTTAATTTATAAAATTATTTTTTTAATACATCCGATTTTTTATCAGAATACTCATTCCGAGTATCATTCCGAGTATTACCTGATTAATACGAGTACTCGTGACTCGGTAGATTCACCGAGTCTATCCAAATCACAATTTTTAAAACACTGTGTATACTAAATCCAAACCCCTAAGCAATTACAGCATTTACTACATATCTCGTATGTCTGTATATAATATTCACGAGAAATAACCAGTTAACAAATTTAAAAATGTCCAATATTTTAAACAAATTTCTCCTCCACCCCTGCGCGATCACATCTTTTCTTTTCCTTGCTCTCAAAATATGTGTCCATTCGTCAAAAAAAAAAAATATGTGTCCAAATTCCCTAATTACGATAAACTAAATTCACTGATTCATTTTTTTTATATTTCTGAATTATCGTTATTGTAAATGATACTTTCAAGTTTTAACATCGAATTAAATAGGAAAATTTTATTAAATAAAAATCTATTTAGATGTATCAATATAATTAAAAATCACTGCACAAATGGTGGAGTTTTTTAATTGTGCACAAACTGGATGGAAGAGGGAGCTACAAGTACGGTAAACCTCTATAAATTAATATTATTGGGATCGGAGAAATTTATTAATTTATTGAAATTCCTAATTAATTAAGATCATATTTATATTATTGCTATTATGTTGGGATCAAAATTTTGCATTTAGAAAATTAATTAATCATGTTATCGAGTATTAATTTAAAGAGATTTTACTATATTGTATTTTGACAAACTAAATTGATTAGCACAAAATACTTAATTAATAAAAGAGATTGTTGGACTGGGTAACCTAGTTGCGTGAGATTAAAAAAATCCTTATATAAAAGTAGGGTTATTTTTGTATATGTAAGGATAAAATTTGTATTTACAAAATAAAAATTGTAGATGGATCACCTCCATTATCGGCCTACCCCGCAAGAAACCTAATTGATTTTTCGATAAGACAGTCTTAATCACTCTCTCCCAAATTTCATGGTCTGACTTAAAAGCTTAATATCATGTTAGCAAGCTTCCCCTTATTTTTACAAATTAGTATCTCCATTCATCTGCCAATTTGATAGTCCTAAGAATAATGTTGAATAATCGTGTAACATTCCTGATTTTTTAGTAATTTAAAAAATTATTAGTTTAATTAGAAATAATAGTCCGAAAAATCGAGATGTTACAGATGGTGTCAAAGCTAAAGTTATGATTCCTTAGTCGCATGTAGGCTAGACATGTTGGTTATGGACTTTGCATTGACGTAATAGATTTGACGAATTTATGATCATTTTTTTCGAAACTTTGTGAATGACCGTTTATTATAATGTGTTGGATTTCATGAGAGGCAAACTTCGAGAATGTTGAGGAAACATTGGTTTCTGATGACCCTAACTCGGAGAAGGATTCTAGCTTAGAGGACGATCCAAGTGATGAAGAATATCCTAGTGAGGAAAGCCTTAGTGAGGAGGATGATGATGATTATGATGATGAAATAGAGGAGATCTTGGAAATTGAGGGCCAAGTGAAGGTTTTGGCTGACGGTGAGATCATGATTACTGATGAGTAGTACGTCATTCATTTTGAGGACTCGCAGAGAGGGGAATGGGAGGATAAAGTAGATTTGGCTTCTATGAGACTTGAACGTACGGATGGAAAGATTCGTGAGCTAAAGGAGAAATATACATGAGCTAGAGGAGGAGCTTAAAGTTGCTAGGGAACTTTTAGCTAAAAAGAATTAGATTTTATGTGATTTTTATGTTTATTTGCATTTAGAGACATGAAGTTTGACTCCTAATGTTTCAGTTTGATTGATATTAAAAAATATTGTTTTCGTTTTAGTATTGTTCAATTGTCATTTAATTATTTCGCACAAGTTTTGAATATACTTTTGTTATGACATGAAGGGAAATGGAAAACGTATTTTAAAACAATGATGACAATAATAATGGTGGTAACAACAACAATGATGGTGAAGCTGGAATCATGAATCAATTGGCCCAAACTTTAGCTAATTTGGTAGGAAACGAACAGCCAAGGCAAGCAAGCATTGTTTTGGAGTTCAAAAGACTTAACCTGCCAAGCTTTGATGGAGCAATCGACCCATTAGTAATGGAAAAATGGACACAAGAAATGGAAAAGGCGTTTGAACTACTTGGCAGCAACGACGCGCAAAAAGTCATACTTGCGGTTTACTAATTCCTGGGAAGTGCCTATGACTAGTGACTTATGGAAATAAGGAAAAATGAACAAACTGAAGCAAATGTAAAGGCAAACCAAGAGCCATACATGTGGGAAAGGTTTAAGGAAGTTTTAGAGGGTAAGTACTTTTCAAGGATCTACGCTTATAGAAAGAAAGGGATTTTATCCGGCTTGAACAAAGTGGAAGGTCGGTTATCGAGTATGAAGCAGAATTTGTGAAACTTGCTAAATACGCACCGACAATGGTAGCGGATGAGGCAAGTCGAGCAAGAAGGTTGGAAGAAGGATTGAGAAGTGATATTCGACATGAAATGGCGTCCTTTGAACTTCAGACTTATGAGGCAGTTCTCAACAAAACTCTAGTGATTGGGAGGGGTTTGGCGGAATCCGAAAAGACAACTTGCAACTGGAGCAGGAAGAGGTTCGCTCCAACTAGTGAACAGTCGTCCCAAGGAGGACCCCTCAAGAAATAACATACGTATGATCGGATGGGAAATCAAGGAAATCAAGATAAATGGTTATGGTGAAAATCACTTGGATAGATAGTGTCGTTGAAACTTGGGTGCGTATTTTCATTATGGGGAAGTTGGACATAAAATCTCTCAATGTCTCAACAATAAACCACCAAGAAAGGAAGCAGACAACAAGAAAGGCAATGAACGTGTGTTTCAGCTTACGCGTAAATAAGGTACGAATTATTTTTAAAAATACGTATTTTACACGTCTTTGTTTAGTTAGAAATTTGGAGGACGTAATTCTTTAAGGTGGGTAGATTGTAGTACTTTTGTTTTTTGTAGTAACTTAAAAAATTATTGGCTTAATTAGAAATAATAATCCAAAAATCGGGTTGTTATAAATGGTGTCAACCACCACTTTTCCTCCTCACCTAAACACCACTATACCTCTATAGGTATTTGGTCTGATCTTGTACCTTTACCCATCTTTCATAAAGGCCACTTAATTTTCTCTCTGCTTATAGTAGGCTGCGTATTAGAATCAAATTGAGATTGTGGAACTTTCTCCAAAGCATCCTAAACTATAATCATTTAGTCGTGTCTCATTAAATAATTTCCAAAAATAATTATATCATCTACATCTAATATTTTCATCCCTCACTAACACTCATTCATCTTTATCTTTTATAAACCTACAAGCCTCGTCTTCTTTCTCGTACCTTTGCTAATTTATAAATTTCATTTTCATTCGTACATAGTTTTATACATTTTATTCTTCGCAACAACATTATTCGCATAACATTTTACTTTCTTATATAGAATATTTCTTAGATTAATTTACCTCATGTCTTGGCAGCACAAAAAATTTCTGAAACAATCTTGTTTAGCTTTTACTCAAATACTCTCATTCCACCAACAAACCTTCTTTTGATTATGAACCATTTCTAAAGTTACATTTAAGGTAGTTTTAATGGTCATCTCTAATTATAAAAACTTGTAGATTCCACATCGAAATAAGTGGGAATTAGTTTATAAGATGGGTTGAATATTTGAATAAGTGGATATTTGATCCAAACCCATGTAAAATTAGGATTTAGAGTGAAATTGGGAATTTGAGATTCGGTACGATTTTGGTAAAGTTGTTGGTATAAATGAATAAAGGATGAAAAATGGATTGAATGGATAAGAATTTGGCATCCTTCTTTTTTATGGATCTATTTATTCTCCCCTCATTTCTTTGTGCCCCATTCCTCAAATTACATTCTTTTTATCTTATATTTATGCGATGAAATTATAAAAAGATGTCAGATTAAATTAGAAATTTGAAAAGGATTCAGAAAGGAAATTAATGGGAAATTAATTGGTAAAACCTTTTGAAATCTATGTAAAACTGAAATTAGTGTAAAAATGAAAAGAAGAAAATAGAGAATATGTAGCATTAAAACATACAAAATCAATCTATAAAGTGTTAACTATATATATCATGATATTTTTTCCCCTTGTTTTAAGTAATTTCTTGACTATTAATTTTTTTTTAAATTTAGATTGTAACTATTTGAAAAATCTAATTTTGTAATATCAATTAAAATGTAGAGAACTTTGTTCGTTGATTTGTCGCTTTTCACAACAAAATGTATTTATAAAAAAAACAAAATGTATTTATAAAAATATGTCTTAAAAGGACAATCGCCAGTAGATTGTAATACTTAAGCTATGTCTCTAAAATTCAAAATGTTTTCTTGTATCATACTATATATGTAAGTTATATAAAATAAAGAATAATTATTTAATAAATTCTTAGTAAATGTTTAAAGCCAAAATTTAGTGAAATGTTTTTAAATTGAGTATTAATTGTAGTTAGGATTGTCAAACGAAAATATTGGATACGGATTTGCATTTAATGAATTTAAATGCAAAATTTTGAATTTTATTAAAATATATATTTGAATTCGAAATTAATTAAACAAAAATATTCTAATCTTAATTCGGCTGATACTATTTGGATATGGATTATCTCTGTATGCATTTGTCAATCAAAATTTCTATTTTAATATTAATTTTTTTGAGAATCCTAATTGTAATATGCTATGTGTATATAATGTAAACAGTAGGATATATAATTTTTCAATTAGTATTTCATATCTAAACTAAATCGTATTTTTAAGTACTTCAAATAAATTTGAAATATTTCATACCTAAACTAAACCGTATCTTTAAGTACTTCAAATAATTTTGATAATTATATAATTGACTTGTTGGATAAACAGGTTAGCACCATTTCAATAAATAAATCGGTTTAATGTCAAGATTTTGCAGGTCATAACGTCATTCATTTATGAATCTTGTTATAATCCCTTTATTTTTATCGAGGTTCTAAAAATTGTTATACCGGTCTATATATATAGGTGATGAGTTTACTATCGGTTAGGTGGCAATTAATTGGAATATTAATTGATATGTTAAAATATTATTTTTTATTTAATTTAATTTTAATTTTAAAAAATATATTTTATATGAATTATATTTTATTAAAAAAATATATTTTTAAAATTTTATTTTTAAGTTGAACGTTTTTTAATATGTTGACCAATTAATTCAGATTATTTCCGTCTAAAATTTGTACGGCCTAATCCAGCCTAGATCGTCTATACCCACCTATATTAGATTAATAGTCGATTTTTGGGAAAAACATTTTATGACTAATTTTCATAAAAATTATACGTTTTTGCATGACAGCGTTGCTTAATCAACCACCTAAACCTTTTTAGAATCCTAATTTTTATACTTAAAATGTGAATTAATAATTCAAAATTGAACCTATACGTGGATATCTATTTTTCAACGCGAACATTAGTTATGCTTATACAAAATCAGGTTCATTTATTGTAGTGTCACACCTATGGAACATTTTTAATCCATTTCAATCATATGTAGTTCTCAACTTTTATGAAAGTCTTGATATTCGTAAAATTTGTATTGTCTTTTATAGCATGCATGGATTATTTGATGATTGTTTTTTTTAGTAAATGATATAATTCAATAATAAAAAATTATACGGCATTTAAATAAACAGTCGCGTCGAACAAACAAAACACAGAAATAATCACTGATTAATCCATTCTTCTTGGAGTCACGTGATTTGTTGAAGATGATATTTACACATACTTCATCACTGTCGCTTCCGTCATAACCCCTAAAAACTTTCATTACTAAATCAATCACCATACTCACACAATCAGTGAGAAAAACAAAACTCACACAAACGGTGAGAAAAACACAAACGATGAGAAATCAAAAAAACCAAACTAACAACTTCGAAAATTAAATACTAGCTAAAACCAAGACAATTCTTAGATCTGGGGAACAAAACCGCAAGAACAAGATAACTCGGACCACTTTTGAGAACAAAATCACTGGGAAGAATGAGAAATCTGGAATTCAGTAGAATTGAGATCTAAGAAATAGAAGCCAAATCGAAAAAGGCTTTGAAACCTTAGATCCGAAAAAACAAACTAAAATCGATACTTTAAAACAAGGTTTATTGAAAGAAGGAAGAAAATACAAAAAAATGAAAGGTTTTGGGGCTTTCCACCGGTGGAGATCCGGTGGAAGCCTCGGCGGCTTTCCACCGGTGGAGTACTCAGAAAGAAAGAGAGAAAGAAGAGGAGCGGTATTTCAGCTAGAAAGAGAGTTTTAGTTTGATTATTTGATGATTGTTAATTAATAAAGTAGTTAAACAACTCACTAATAACAAATATTTCTGCATTCAGTGAGGCAAAAACTGTTAATTGGCACACTTGTAAATTGTAATATGTTTTACGTTAAAATAAGTTATATTACATTAAAATTTTAAAAAACTGGTATTAAAATCACTACGCCAAAACAGTCAATAGACATCACCCCTTTAACATCGGTTGCGTTTTTGACCGATGTTAAAGGTCTGTTTTACATCAATTTTATGATAACCGATGTCGTTTAGTGTTTGGGACATCGGTTGCTTGTCCAATCGATGTTAAGGGTACCTCTAAAAAATATTAACCCGTTTTTACCTCTAAAAAATTCTATCTCCCTCCCTTAACTAAATTTTTGCCTCTTAAAATTTCTATCTCCCAAATTTTCCCCCTTATCCAAATAAAATATCCCACCAACCAACTCAAAACTCAAAACAAAAACATAAAAACATTAAACTAAAAACTAAAATCACATACTACAACTCAATCTCCCCGACTTCTCCCCCTTTCTCAAGAACCCTAGCAAGCCCCCTTTCTACTCCCCCATTTTCTCTGCATCTCTCTCCCTCGCCTCTCTCTTTCTCACTATCAAAATCTTTCCCTGACTCTCTCTTCTCTGCATCCCTCTCCCTCGCCTCTCTCTTTCTCACTATCTCTTTCAAAACACACACTCATCTCTCTCCCTTGCATCTCTCTTTCTCACTATCTCTTTCAAAACACACACTCGCTTATACACATAACGAGGGTTGGTAATGAAAGCCCTAGATTGAAAATCGATATTCAATCGAAGCCCTAGATTGAAATTGATATTCAATTAAGATGATCCCTAGCTATTTTCTCAAATATTTAGATCGAATTAGCTCAGTTTTATGCAATTGGTAAGTATTTTTCAAACTATATATTTTCAATTTTTGTTTTTTAATTATCTCTTATTTTCATAGATTTGGATTTGGAGCTTGATTAATTATCTGTTGATGTTAGTGCATCTCGCTGTTCAAGTTGAATTTGGCTTTAGTTTACAAATTTTATGCTATTTCAATGACCGATTTTACGAATAAGCAGTTACAGAATTGAAATTAGTTTAAAATTTAATTACATTATTATTAGTTTTGCAATACAATGTAGTAAGGATTGATCTATTCATGTTTATAGCTTGTAGTTTATCTCTCTAATGTGTGTTTTATATATCGAAATTTGAAATGTTGTACATTCACTTCAATATGGCTTTAGTTTACGAATTTTATGCTATGTTTTTCGAATGACTGATTATACACATATGCAGTTATTAGTTGATGTTAATTTAAAATTTAAGAGTGTAATTAGTTTTGTAAGAGAATGTAGTAAGGATTTAACAATTCATAAGGTTAGCTGGCAGTTTATCCGTCTAATGTGTGTTCATAGGATGTGTTTGTGTGTTTGGAATGTTGCAGATTAACTTAAATTTGACCTTGGTGGAATTTTTTATACTAGGTTACTAACTGATTATACAAGTGCAGTTTTATAGTTATTTATGATTGAGGTTGATTTGACCATAATTAAAAATTAAGTGCATTAAATTTATAAGACAATGTAGTAAGGGTTTGGTGTCAATTCATGTTGTTTAACACCTGTTGTTGTTGGTTTCTTTCTTTACTATTTGTTTGTATCTCGCGCGTACGTGTGTGTCTGTGTGTATTGTGTCTTTGGTTGAATGCATTTTATGCTATTTTAGTGCATGATTATACAAATGCAGATTTGCTTTTATCCATAAAATTTTAAGAATAACTAGACTATAGTTGAAATCTAAGTGCATTAGTTTTATAAGACAATGTATTACATCGGATAGACTGTGTTAAGTAACTTTTGTAAAGGCTAAAGAGGTTACACAAATATTTAGCTTCTGAATTACAATGTCTTCATCTTTTTCCATATGTTTTTTACAGGAATTAGTTTCATTTGTCAGATCTTATGTAGTTCAAGAAGGTTTTCCTGATAGTGTCATCCCATCGTATGCCCCATACATGACATGGAGAGCATTAAAGGTACAACTTAGAATTAATTAATTTATTTCTTTTCTCGGCAGCCATTTCTTTGTTGTCAGAGATGTATTATTGATGATTTTATTATACCCATGTAGCATTTTTTTGACAGAGCAATGGGTGTTTTCACAACACAAACACTTTTGAACTCAGTTGGGGTCTCCAAAAACTAATCCGTGCCTGGGGCTGTTGCTATTAACTAGATTCTCAAAGTATGATTGATTGATTTGATGATACATTTAAATTTTATACATAAGCCATGTTTTAATTGTAATGTCACTGCATACACATATGATACGAAAGACTTAATTTTTTTATCTTTTTATGCAGGATGGAGCAGACCGTGGTCCGGAGCAAAATCCACACGAGTTGAAGACTTTTGGAGAGCACGAGAAGGCTACGATGGCCAATTTCACATCTTGTATATTAGGCGTTAGCTTTTGGATGCTATTCCGGATTTGTCTTCTTAACTTTGTTACTCTATATTCTATTCATCTATTCATTCTTGATTCTTTGTTTTATATCATGGTTTCATCAGATCCCATGATGACGAAAGGTTCGATTATGAACTAATCGTTGTCATGGGATTCTAACGGATTTGTCTATGTAGCTTAGTAGTTTGCATGCTTTAAAGATTTATGTGTGGTGAATTCTTGATATCCTTGTATGGTTGTGATTCATGTATTTAGATGCGTCGCGAACATCTAATTTGTTAATCTCTTGCGAAATGAGAGTGGATCTTGAGATCTAGAACTTGCCATGCTAGCATAGGATAGGTTGATATTATTATCATGATTTGTGGCATACATAGAGATATGATGCTACCCTATGTGATCTAAGTGGATAACTTGTGCTTCAACCTTTATGTTTTCAAATTCTATAGAGATATAGGGTCTAAGCATAATTGGTGTCTACCCATCTTCTATCTCTTTTATGGATGTATGAGTAGTTTGGTAATAGTATACCGAGAGGTAGCTTTTACTTGTTTCGTGTTGTCCGATCAGATATCAAAACCCATCACATGTATTAATTAAAGGCATCATCTCTAAGTGAAGTAGATAATGAAGTTAGGATCCCATGTTTTCTCTTGCAGAAGTAATTAGATTTAAATTCTCATTAGTTAAGTAATTTTTAGTTTTATTAATTTGTTTCTTAGTTAATTATAGTTAATTAAAATCTTGTTATTTGTCTTAGCAGTGCATAATAACCATACATTGTTGCATAGGTACAAAACTGAATTAAAACCATAACCAGATCTCTGTGGGAACGAACTCAACTTTATTCTATATTACTTGTGACCACGTACGCTTGCTTGATTTTGTTTTAACAGTGTTTGCATGTGTGTTTATGTATGTGTGAATAAATCCATAGCCTGTTCCTATCTTGGATTGTTCTTTAGTCATGGTTGACCTTGTTAAGATATCAGGCACTGGTTGTAATGTAGAGAAAAGAAAGGAAATTTGCCAAGTAGTTACAGCAATACATACACTTATGTAAATGTTAAGGGTTTCTCAGTGTTTCAAATCTCTGTTTTAGTTCACCAGTCAACTGTAGATTGCCTTCTGTACTTGGGGTCAAAAATCAATTCAGTCTATATAGTACCAATCTTGATATTGAATATCTGTATTATCAGTCATGTTCCACCTCATCCTCTTTTGTCTTTGGCAACTACTGATCCGTGTTCACAATATTATTATTTGTGAGTTTAGTATTTCTTTCGTTTTTGTTTGTGACCTCTCCCTTCTATTGAGTTGATTTGTACATAATGCAGTGATTCAGTTCTGTCTGATATGTTCTTCTTATCTATGTTATACTGAATTACCTGCATTTGTTCAATTTCATATGTGTTATCGATATTGGTACAATTCTTTATTTTTTTTTGTCATCTTGGCTATTAATTTGCTGGACAGAGATAAATGTTGGCAGTTTGGACCTTATATTTTCTTTCTGTTAGAAAAAATTACTATAATTTGGAGCTGAGGTTGATTTTTTTTATTGTTTTCTAACCATATAGATGTGCTCTTCCTTGTAGGCTATGTCAAAGTGCAGTAATCCTATTCCATGTAGCACTTTCAACAATGATGGCTCAATATATTGGCAGTTTGGACCTTATATTTTCTTTCTGTTAGAAAAAATTACTATAGTTTGGAGCTGAGGTTGGTTTTTATTATTGTTTTCTAACCATATAGATGTGCTCTTCCTTGTAGGCTATGTCAAAGTGCAGCAATCCTATTCCATGTAGCACTTTCAACAATGATGGCTCAATATACGCATATGCAGTATGTGATCAGGCTCTATAATGATTGCCCTTCGAGTAGTTGGTTAATGTTGGATTGACAAAGCTCCTAGCTTTAGCTTTAGCTGTGTGAAGTTTATATAGTGTTGTTAAGTTTCAAATTATTAGTAGTTGAGGAGTTTGTTTGTTATGTGAACTTAAGAATATATTTGTAGTTGAGGTAGTTGTGGATATGGAGTTTGGTATAGTAGTAGATTGTTAATGAATTATGCTTTTGGGTGAATATTTTGTATTGCTAACTTTGGTGGTATATAAATCTATTTGAATGCAATATTGATTTAAAACAAAGAACAGACATCACTTTTTAAAGCAAAACTGATGTTCCTGCAAAAAACAGACATCAATATGAGCCTATACCACATCACCTAAAAACTGATGTCTAATCTGGCAATTTCATGGATTTATTTTACATCGGTTAAAAAATGATGTGGTATACAATTTACAACATCGGTTCTAACCAAAACTGATGTAGTACAGGGGTTGAGACATCGGTCCTGTTTTAAAAACTGATGTTGTTGACAACTATTTACATCGGTTTAAAACTGATGTAATAAGTACTTTTTAACATCGGCCCATAACCGATGTAAAACACATGGACTTTTAACCTCACCCAGCTAGACATCGGTTTTTAAAGTTTTTTACATCGGCCCAGAACTGATGTCTATTGACTGATTTGGCGTAGTGAATTAACATTTTTGGTATTACATAACCGATATAATGAACATTTTTTGAAATAATAAATCTTGGGTTACACACTTATGCACTACTAAAATACTACTAGTTTTAAAAAAATGCTCCTGACGGAGCTCATTTTAAGAAAATAAAAAATAAAAAATACAATTATAGAGTAATATACTAGTCCTATAATCTAGATAGTGTTTTAGTAGTGTATAAGGGTTTAAAAACACTAAAAATTTATCTGTAAGTCATTTAATATATTCAAATGAAAAAAAATGAATCGATTGATAATTAACCCTTTTCTTAAGTGAAGTTGCAATTGTGCGTGAAACGTACCGAGCCTACAACAGATCTATTTGAGTTTAGAACGAGGCTAATCAGTCTTAGAAAGAGCCTCTGAGAAAGAGCCTATTCGGACTTGGAACGAGCCGATTTGACCTTAGGTGGGACTCTACGTGCAATTAAAGGGTATGAATCGGAATAGAATAGAGTCAATTATTGGGTTTATGGGGTTCAGTACTTAAACAATTCATAGGTCTCTGTCCTTTAACTATTCTTATGGATGAAGCTGAACATCACTTATCTGGATAATTACATTCCCTGGACAATAATATATTCCGCATATCACCAAACTTTCGTCTGTCTGCCTATGACCTAAAAAAAACAGCAAAGTTTGAACATATGAATTAGACTACTCAGCAAGGCATGTAGCTCCAAGCATCAATTTGCAGAAAAATCCACAACATACCAAATCCTAGTTTGTATCGCCGAGTACAATTAGCCGCCCAACATGTATCTCCTTTCGGTGATGAAAGCTATAGAATTTATTATCAAAATAATCCATCTAAATATCTGCACCTTGATTAAAATGTTCTTAGTAAAGCTACAAGTTAGATGCTGAATTCAAAGGGAATCCTCCTTGAATTTAACCACTAAAATCGAAGGAATCCCATTTGATTTGACATGTCTGAGGTTGCATTCTGCATGTTTATCGGTGATTGGGGCTAATGTCAAATGGGTCAGAGTAAATAGGTGGCTAACTTTTTTCTTCTTTTTTTCCCTTCTCAGGAAATATGTTGACACACAATAAACAAAATACTGGCTCAAGTGTAAGCATTGTAATAAGAATTAAATGAAGATCATTGGTGGGATAGTACTGATCACGTTACTTATTGTAAGAGAAAAAGAAAAACTGTTTATCTTGCGTCGATCAAGAAAATGTGCAACTGGTTCTTCATGCAAAGCCTGGAATCTGTTATGTGCATTTACATACTGATGTTGTCATGTATTTTGATATCCAAAAAAGAGAAAACAAACTGCTTCCAGAATTGATGGTTTTCTAATTTTCCTGTGGGCACTAACGAAAAAACATCAGTAAACACAGTAGGCCACCCATCTGGTGCTTCAGAAAACAACTTCACATAAACAAGTAGATCATATATATAATTCATATATATTTAACTGCATGATAGCAGAACACAGACTTGTAGCAGGCTTAGTGCAAAGCCATGTGAATTGACAATGGCCCTTGTAACACCATCCTACATAATGCTGTATGCAAATTCGAAAAGATCTTCATCAAAAATTTAATATTAAATTTCAACAAAAATGTATAAATATAAGCTAAGGCTAAGGACATTGGGAGCAAGGTAATTAATATGATTTCATCTGTAATTTTTTATTTTTAACAAAGGTGACTAATTACAAATTCATTATTTGTCAAATATACATCAGCGGAGTCTGTCTTCCTATGGAGATGAGCATGAGTGGTTAAGCCCTGCTATGAGATTATGCATGCGCCCTAAGCCTGTGAGTATGTAATTATATGTTTCTCGCTACTTTACCAACTCTATATATTCATCAATTGAGAATAGTTGTTAACATTGCACTACTTTACCAGAATAACAAACTAGCCAGTTTTATGAGGGCTAAACCAGAAACTTTTATGTAGATATTTACCACCTTTTTGCAAAGCCTGCATAGCGAAAACCACTATTTGTTTATCCCAGTACATGTATAAATTGAATTTGTGCGCAGTCTGCAAACGCGTTTGGATAACCATTATCTAATTTTAGATATTAGAATGCATAATCTTCAACAACAGAAGGTGGTTTGTTTTGTCATCAGACCATGACTTAACAGAACCAAGTGGGGATTATTACTTTACACAGGCTGGTATATAACCAAATGAGCAAAGCTATGTGAAGGTGAGTTGGGTCCCTGGCTAACTTTTTTTTAGTAAAGTTTCTTACCAAACACCTCATTTTCTGGAAAAGTATTTGAAAAATTAAGTACACAAGGTACCGAGGCATCTACTATAAATACCAGTGACAACTTCCAGTGTTTCACCAACCATAAGAGCTAGTATAAGGAGATTTGAACTTCTACAATCCCTTCATAAAATCCAATATCTTTGTTTACTTTTAAAAGCTCAAAATAATGGGTATCAGCGGCATGCCTTCTGTGATTCTTAGTGCCAAGAAAATTTGGAAGCTCCACTCTCTTCTTGCTAAGAACAACTCTAATGTTCCTAAAGGCTATTTTGCAGTTTATGTTGGTGAAATTCAGAAGAAGCGCTTTGTAGTCCCCGTATCCTACCTAAAACATCCTTCATTTCAAGACTTGCTGCGTTACGCAGAGGAAGAGTTTGGCTTTCATCATCCTATGGGAGGATTAACTATTCCGTGCAGAGAAGATGATTTCATTAATCTCACTGCTACGTTAAATTTACTACGATATAAGTGGTAGCAATCTTCTGTTTGTGTTGATCAGGATTTTTAACTTCAGCTGTTTATTGTATATAGTAAGTAGTAGTCGGCCCTGTGCACACCTACGCATGTGTATAACTCTGTTGCTCATAATTTCTGGGAACATAAAGATATCATCCCCAGAGAGTTAGAATGTGTAACCTTTTTTAATAACATAGCAACATTCCATCACACGTCTTGTATATCGGTTCTCTCTCTAACAGATGCTCGCGATTTTAATTATCATGATTAAAGGCACTAAGAAAATGAAGCAAGAGCCAGAAAGCCAAAACTAATATGCCTTGCAAGCTTTCATCTGTTTAAGGTCTGTGTGATATTAATCCCACCTGTGTTCACCTACAATATTTACCACTATGCTATACTTTTTTGACTGAACAACTTCCCAGTGTCTTGCTTATGCATTCGGAAATGAATATACAAAAAATGAAAAAGTAGGTCCATTAAACATTTAAAGCATCACAGTCGTGGAAAAGAGTATTTTTAAAGTTAGTAAAGTCTAGTCCAATTCTAAACGGCTAAACGCTGCACATTCTACATTAGAGCTGTTGGCATATTCGTAAAAAAGGTTTGAAGTTGTCAAGCCGATGTTCTGAAATATGTGTTTCAGTTTACGTGATCTTTTACTCTCTTAATTATTAACTTAAGGCATTTCTGCTTTCAAGAATCAATCTCCAACCAGATTGTAGGTACACTCTCTATTCACTTTGAACACTAATATTTAAGGATCATAAAGAAGCACAAAAAGAGAATAACAGAAGGAGAATGGAAAAGAAAGCAGATCTCATTTCATATAGAATGTCCTCACATTCTGTGTCTAAATGATTACAACCCTTATCCTTTTTTAATAAGCTACAAAAGCCAAACGGTCATAAAAGACATAAAACAGATTACATAAATGTCCTCACAGGTGGTAACAAACAAATTTTGTCTTTTGTATGAGTCACACTACTATAGCCCTTCTATACGTCCCCTCAAGCTGGAGAGTGAGGTGGTTCGGAAACTCCCAGCTTGCCAAGTAAGTATTAATGCTGCTGAACTGGAAGGATCTTCGTGAGAACATCTGCTATTTGCTCATTGGAGGAGACATGAGAAGTTTTTATTGTACCATCTTTGATATGATCCCTGATGAAGTGACAGTCCACTTCGACATGTTTTGTGCGTTCATGGAGAACTGGGTTTGCAGCGATTGCTAATGCAGCTTGACTGTCACTTTTGAGCTCTGTAGGTGGTAGATTTTTTATGCCAAGGTCTTTGAGCAGTGTTGATAACCATAGTACTTCACAGGTGGTTAAGGCCATGGCACGGTACTCCGCTTTTGCTGATGATCTAGTCACTACATTCTGCTTTTTTGCTTTCCAAGAAACAGGGGAGCCACCCAGTAAGACACAGTACCCAGTGGTGGATTTCCTGGTGAATGGACAACTTGCCCAGTCGCTATCGCAGTAGGCAGTGAGAGTTGCTGCACTGGAGGAGGTTAGTAGAATGCCTTGAGATGTAGTGCCTGCAAGATATCTGAGGAGACGTTTAGCAGCTTGCATATGGACTGTGGTTGGCCTGTTCATGAACTGGCTCAATGTATGGACTGTGAACGATATGTCATGTCGAGTTTTAGTAAGATATATCAGCTGTCCTAACAACCTTTGATATGAAGCTGGGTTTGGTAATAGAGTTCCTTTGTCAACAGCAAGCTTCACATTTGGATCCATAGGTAGTAGAACTGGTTTTGCTTGGACCATATTGTGATCTTGTAATATGTCCAAGACATATTTTTTCTGTGAGATGAAGAAACCAGTAGCAGATCGATCAATTTCCACCCCAAAAAATATATGACTGGACCCAGATCTTTCATATGAAAGACAGAAGACAGCATAAGTTTCAATTGATCAATGTCAGGCATGGAAGAACCACAGATCAGCAAGTCATCCACGTAGACTAGAACCACAATAGTGTTAGATTTATTGCTTCGAATGAACAAGCTGTAGTCAGTCTTTAACTGTGTGAAGCCAAGATCCAGTAGAGTGTTTGACAATTTAGAAAACCAGAGACGTGGGGCTTGCTTGAGATCGTATAGAGACTTTTTCAGTTTGCATACCAGAGTAGGCTTAGTTGATTTTGTGGGCAGCTGTCCAAGTTGAATTCTACAACCTTGATGAGTATAACCTTGAAGTAGAGTCATATAAACATCTTCAAATAGATCACCATGCAAGGAGGCATTAGACACATCCATGTGTATAGTAAACCAGTTCTGTGTTGCAGCTACAACAAGCAGTGTGCGCACAGTTGTCATTTTGGCAATTGAGGCGAAGGTCTCTGTATAGTCCTCACCAAACTTCTGTCTACACCCCAGAATAACCAATCGAGCTTTGTGTGAGCTTTGTGTTTCCATAATAAAATTTTTAATTCCTACCAAAAATTGGGATTCTTACAATAGAGGTATAATATTCATTAACAGTAGAGGAATTTTGTTTGGTCTCATACAGATCTTTACAGAGTTTGTACTTACGAGAGCCATTTGTCAAGGCAAATCGTTGTTCTAGATTAGTCCATATATCAGAGGCTTTAGACATATATATATAATAGATTGGCGAATGGAAGAAGAAACATTAGAGGTAAGCCAAGCGATTACCATATGGTTGCAGGTCTCCCACATTTCTGCCTTGTTGTCATCATCTGTAGGCTTCTGGATTGTACCAGTAACAAAACCCAATTTTCTTTTTGAGGCCAGGTTGTTAAATATAATTGATGTGGTTAATATCAGTGTTTAAGTTTTACAGGGAAAAACAGAGTTTAACTTGAAACTGGAAGCAGTCAGAGTTTAGTTAAACTTTGACAGTTGGAAGCTCGACAGAGTTTGTTAAACTCTGTCTGGAGAAGCGTTTGCTGGTCAGTAACAAAATTATTGAAGATAATTATGGAAGCGAATATCTTTGAAGATTGGATAGCTGTCAAAGAAGTCGTGCTGACTAGAAAAACGTGTAGCAATCGTAATTGATAATATTTGTATAGCTGATTTATAGGAGAATCAATTATCGATTGTATAGCAGCTGTATATTTTATAAATACAGTTAGGTTAACTCTATAAGGGTATCGATCGTGTAACGCAATATCATTTTTTCATTGTAACCTAAGCAGCTCTCTGTGATATTTTACATCACTGAGAGAGGAGTTAATTTCAAAACAGTTTTTAAAGTCTTTTAAGAACTTATTGTTATTCGCTCATACTTAGTTGATTATAATTGTGTATTCGGCCTAACAATTGGTATCAGAGCTTAATCTGTTAATTTAATACAGTTTAAGATCCACACACACACACAACTACAATTAATGGCAGAAATTCCTCCTCCAACAACAGGCTCTAGTGCTGAGAAGGCTCAACCTACAACTGTGAGCCGATATGAGACAATCAGGGTTCCTGTTCTCAAGCCAGCAAAATACTCAACCTGGAAGGTGAAAATGGCTACTTTTCTGGAGGCTACAGATCCAGAATATCTTGACAGAATTTATGAAGGCCCTCATAAGCCTACAAAATTATCTGTTGTTGCTGCTGGACATGAAGCTAAATCTATTCCAAAGGAGAAGAAAGATTTGACTCCTGAGGACATTTCATCCATTGCTAAGGATGCAAAGGTTAGACATCTGCTTCATAGTTCATTGGATAATGTTATGTCTAACAAAGTGATCAATTGTAAGACTGCAAAGGAGATCTGGGATGCCCTGGAGGTTAGATGTTAGGGAACTGCTGCAATCAAGAAGAATAGAAGGAACATACTCATACACGAGTATGAACACTTTGAGGCTAGATCTGAAGAATCAATGACAGAAACCTTTGACAGATTCTGTAAGCTACTCAATGATCTATCACTGGTTAATAAAGAATATGATCTAGAAGATTCAAATCTCAAGTTTCTTCTTTCTCTACCTGAAAAGTGGGATGTTAAGACAACCACTATTAGAGACAACTATGATCTGGCTGACACTGATATTGATGAGATCTATGGGTTGCTCAAGACTCATGAACTGGAAATGGAACAGAGAAGCAGAAGATCAGGCAGGAAGTCAAAGTTTGTTGCTCTAAGAGTTGAAGAAAGACCCTCAAAGAAGGAAGCATCAAGGAAGAAAGCAAAAGGAAAAGCTTTGGTCATTCATTCTGAAAATGAGTCATCAAACTCTGATGTTGACTCAAACACAGATGGATCATCTGATTCTGAAGATGATGAGGAAATGATGCAAATGGCTGCTTTGATGGTAAAGACCTTCAAGAAGATGGGATTCAAGAACTTCAAGAAGGGAAAAAGATTCTCCAAGAATGATTCAAAGTCTGACAGGAAGAATTTCACCAAATCTGAGAGAAAGGATACCAAATCTGGGAAGAGAGACAAGTCTGAGATTCAATGCTACAAGTGTAAGGAGATGGGCCACTATGCTCCTGAGTGCAAGAAGGGTAAAACTGAGAAGGCACTCTTTACTAAAGGCAGAGATTGGGCAGACACCTCTGACTCAGATGAGGATGTGAACTATGCTCTCATGGCTACTACTGTTGATGAAGTTGAAGATTCTGAAAACAAGGTACCTCTAACTACTTATGCTTATAATACTGATGATATAACTGAATTGAGAATCTATCTTAAGGCTTTGCATATCAGTTATAGGGATCAGACTTTAGAGAATGAGAGAATCAAAACTAATAATTCTGAACTCAAAGAGAGAAATAAGGTTGTAGAAGAGAAACTTGCTATCATGCAGCAAGTTCAAAAGGAGAGAAATGATACTGTCTATCTTGAACAAGAGTTGTTAAGTAAGTATAAACAACTAGAATCTGAATTGGAGGAGGCAAATCACATTATTAAAACTTGGACTCACTCTGGAAAAGACACTCAAGAAGTTTTTCAATCTGACACTGTAGGTGTAGGTTATTCTGAGGAAGATGAACTTAGGTTTCAGAATACAATCAAGATTAGACCACCTCTTCCACCTAAGAAATTTGGAACATTTGTTAATGGAATAAGTGAACCTACATTTGAATGTGGAAAAGAAGCTGTTAAGAAAGAACCAGTAAAAACTAGCGTTAAACAGGTTAATATTGGTTTAATGACAGATAAACAACTCAAGCATAAGCTTAAGGAGTTAAAATCTGTTAAGAAACAGAAAGTGTCTAGAAAGAACAGAAATGGTAAAGTAGGCATCACTCAAGGTAATTATCCAATGCTTGCTACATTAGCTCCAAGAATGACATGTCATAACTGTGGTAGCACTAACCATCTTGCTAGTTTTTGCAGGAAGAACAAAATATTAATTCTTTACCTTCCAAGTCTGAAGTAAAGAAAGATAATGTTAGAACTAGACCACAGACTTTATGTAAACATTCTATCTATACTTGCAGGGATTATCATGCTATTTATCATAACTACTATGAACTTAAGCCCAATTTGAAATGGGTTAGAGTTAATTCTGCAAGTGTAAACTCTGATAAAGTTAGCTTAAACTCTGATAGTGTAAATTCCGCTGCTAAAGCTAACAAAATTAAGAAAGCCAAAGGATCCAAGCAAGTCTGGATCCTTAAATCTAATCTTCAGTAATTGTTTCTGATTGCAGGGCATCAGAGAGGAGTTAATTCCAAAACAGTTTTTAAAGTCTTTTAAGAACTTATTGTTATTCGCTCATACTTAGTTGATTATAATTGTGTATTCGGCCTAACAATTGGTATCCTAGTCGTGGACAGTGGATGTTCAGGACACATGACTGGAAATAAAGCCCTACTATCAGAGTATGTGGAGAAGGCTGGCCCAAAAGTTTCCTATGGAGATGGCAACATAAGACATACTCTGGGATATGGCAATATCAATCTTGGAAGTGTCATCATCACAAATGTAGCTCTAGTTCCAGGACTCAAGCATGATCTGCTATCTGTGAGTCAAATCTGTGACAGAGGTTTTCATGTAGATTTTCAACCTGAATACTGTGAGGTTATCAGCAAAACCACATGAAAAGTTGTTTTAGTTGGACAAAGGCGCAACAATATCTATGAAGCAAGCTTGTTGACAAACTCTGATGGAAAAACTATGTGCCTGTCAACAAGAATGTCAAGTGAAGAGAGTTGGAAGTGGCATAAGAAACTCTCTCATTTGAATCTGAAGAACATCAATGAGCTGATAAGAAAGGATCTTGTTAGAGGACTTCCAAAGTCTCTGTTAAATGTTGATGGCCTATGTGATTCCTGTCAAAAGGCCAAACAAAGAAAGTCATCTTTCAAGAGCAAGTCTGAATCTTAAATTGTTGATCCTTATCATCTTCTACATGTTGATCTCTTTGGACCAGTGAATGTCTTGTCAATTGGAAGAAAAAAAATATGCTCTAGTCATTGTTGATGAACACACCAGATATACCTGGGTGTATTTCCTAGCAAAGAAGGATGAAACTGCATTAACTCTGATGGAGCATGTAAAGCTGCTGGACAAAGGATCAAAACACAAAGTCAAAATAATCAGGAGTGATAATGGAACTAAATTCAGGAATGCAACAATGGAAGAATTCTGCAAGAACAGAGGATTGAAACAAGAGTTTTCTGCACCTGGTACACCACAGCAAAATGGTGTAGTTGAGAGGAAGAACAGAACCTTGATAGAAGATGCCACAACTATGCTTGATGAAGCAAAATTGCCAACCTATTTATGGGCAGAAGCAGTTCAAACTGCCTGTTTTACTCAAAATGCCACACTGATCAACAAGCATGGAAAAACACCATATGAGATGGTGAGGGAAAAGAAGCCAAACCTGAAATATTTTCATAATTTTGGGTGCAAATGCTTTGTGTTGAAAACTCATCCTGAACAGTTGACCAAATTTGAGTTGAAAGCAGATGAAGGAATTTTTGTTGGCTATCCAGTGTCAACCAAGGCATTCAGAGTTTATAATCTGAGAACAAAGGTGATTATGGAATCTATTCATGTGTCATTTGATGACAAGAAAATAACTGGACTTGAAGATGTTGATGAACATGATCAGTTGCACTTCGAAAATGAAGATCTAATCTCTGATGAAATAAACTCTGATGAAACCAGTTCAACAAACTCTGTTGATGCAAAGTCTGAACCTCTACTGGTACACTCAGAAGAAACCGTACAGACAGAACAAAGGGGAGAACCAGTTGAGGGGGAGCATGATCATAGTGATGACTCAAATTCTGATAGTGAGTCAACTGAAAAATCTGGATCAATCTATGATGACTCAAACTCTGATAGTTCAAAATCTGACAACTTAACCTCTGAGCGATCAAATTCAGGGGGAGCCTCAGAGAATGAAGAAAGGCAACAAGATGATCAGGAGAACATTGATCAAAGGGGAGGATCAACTGTTGACAGAAGTCATTTACCTTCAGCTAGGAAATGGACAAAATCTCATACACCTGATCTAATAATTGGAGGTCCAGATGCAAAAGTCAGGACAAGAAGTGCTACAACAAATGAATGTCTGTTTCTTGCATTTTTGTCCAAATCTGAACCAAAGAAAGTGGAAGAAGCTCTTCAAGATGCTAATTGGATAACAGCAATGCAGGAGGAGTTAAATGAATTTGAGAGAAATGAAGTATGGACCCTTGTACCTAGACCAAAGAATAGATTTGTTGTTGGTACTTGATGGGTTTTCAGAAACAAAACTGACAGTGATGGGGTTGTTACAAGAAACAAGGCCAGACTTGTGGCCAAAGGCTATTCACAGCAAGAAGGCATAAACTATGATGAAACTTTTGCTCCAGTTGCAAGGTTGGAGGCAATAAGAATCTTTCTAGCATATGCTTCTCACAATAAATTTAAGGTTTTTCAGATGGATGTGAAAAGTGCTTTTCTGAATGGAAAACTTGAAGAAGAAGTGTTTGTTGAACAACCACCAGGGTTTGTAGATCCCAAGTATCCAGATTATGTCTACAGGCTTGACAAGGCACTCTATGGACTTAAGCAGGCACCAAGAGCATGGTATGAAACTCTGCCTCAATTTCTTTTAGAAAGTGGGTTCAACAGAGGTACAATTGATAAAAAACTGTTCTATTTTAACTATGGTGATGACTTGCTTTTAGTTCAGATATATGTTGATGACATAATTTTTTGGTCTACTAATGATAAACTCTGTAAGAAGTTTGCCAAGCTCATGCAGTCCAGATATCAAATGAGCATAATGGGAGAGCTTAGTTATTTTCTAGGCCTACAGGTGAAGCAAACAGATGATGGAATCTTTATCAATCAAGCAAAATATACCAGAAATCTTCTCAAGAAATTTGGCATGCTTGACTGCTCATCTGCATCAACTCCCATGGCAACAACAACAAAGTTGGACAAAGACACAAGAGCCTCAGTTGATATGACAAACTACAGAGGCATGATAGGGTTTCTTCTTTATCTAACAGCTAGCAGGCCTGATATCATGTATGCAACTTGTCTATGTGCAAGGTTTCAGGCAGACCCCAGAGAACCACATCTAACAGCTGTGACGAGGATTTTTAAGTATCTCAAGGGAACCATAACCTTAGGTTTGTGGTATCCTAGAGAATCAGATTTCAAGCTACTTGGTTACTCTAATGCAAACTTTGCAGGCTGTAAGATAGATAGAAAAAGTACCAGTGGAAGTTGTCAATTTCTTGGTGATAGACTTATTTCTTGGTACAGCAAGAAACAGAAATCAATCTCTACATCTACAGCTGAAGCAGAGTATATTGCTGCTGGTAGCTGTTGTGCACAGATTTTGTGGATGAAGAATCAATTAATGGATTATGGATTGAGGTACAGTAAAATACCTATTTACTGTGATAATCAAAGTGTTATTGCTATGACAGGTAATCCAGTACAGCATTCAATGACCAAGCACATCAGCATAAGGTACCATTTTATCAGAGAACATGTTAAGGAAGGGAATATTGAGCTTCACTTTGTGTCTACAGAACAACAGCTTGCAGATATCTTCACCAAGCCATTGAGTGAAGCTGTATTTACAAGGCTGGTAAATGAACTAGGAATGGTCTCTGGTTTTGACTAGAGATATTGGTTAGACTCAAAATTTTACTTATGTAATGTGTTGCTCATATTTGTGGTATGTTAACTGCTATGTGAACTCTGTTGTTAAACTCTGCTATGCAAACTCTGCTCGTTGACTGTTAAACTCTGTTAGCATGCTCTATAAGTCATACATTGTTGACATGTTGGATAAACTCTAAGAAACTCTGAAAATGTTTTTGTCTGAATGGTAATACCAATGAAGAAATTTGTATGAAACATGATTCTCAGTAATTAATCATGAATCCTTCTAAGTTATTTGTGATCTAATCTTAGATTGTGTAGAAGATTAACACAGCATGATACTGTTTCATATTTATAGCATCTCTTAGTTTATTTATCCTAAACTCTGAGTCTGTAAATACTGTGTGCATTGCCTCTCATGAATAATTTCTGATGTTGATGAGCTCTAAACTCTGTTAGTTATACACTGTTAAATTAGATTCTGTTATTAGAATACCCCCAAAGCTTATGTATATAGACTGTTAGAACTTCTTTGAGATCATGTTTGTAACTAGGACGACCCAGGAACTCACTGGTATATAGTAAGGGCTAAAATTCTCTAATTTTTGGTGACTAGTCGAAGACTAGGAAGGTCCAGGAACTTATCAAACTGATAAGGGCTAAAATTATAGGATTTTTGGTGACTAGTTCCAACCTCTGATTACTGGAGAAACCAAAAAAAAAAAGAAAAAAAAAAGAGGGTTATAAATTAATTAAATATTACTGTATATAATTTGTTTACTACAGAGTTTAGCATTCATCATACATTCAGTGTTTACAATGAGAGTTTGTGCATCCAGTGTTTACTGATTTACTTTATGGATTTTATGAAATATTAGATGCTCTAAATATTGATTTAGTAAACTCTGCTATACACACGCTCATATTCACAACTGTGCAGTGTTTGAAAGGATTACAGTAATAAAGTTGGAGAATTGATAAACACTGTTGGATTCTGTTGAGTACTTTAAGGGAATATTTTATTTCAGACAAAGTATATACTTGGAGTACAAAAAGAGTTTTTGAAATTTGCATGTGATATGTGCCAACTGTTTATTGGTGTCAGACAGTTAAAGCGTATTGGTAATAGGAGAGAGAATAGCAGTAATAATAGACATTATTACTGCGCGTGTAAACGGCTGTTCCACTATTTACGTGACACGTGTCCCACTCACACACTTAACAAGAAATTGGTTGTGTGTTTAATGTCTAAAACGATTGGGTTTTTAATTTTTAATTACAGATCTAATCAAACTCGGTTCATTATTCACTTTTTCACTTTTACATCCACGAACACACAACTTTACACACAATTTCTCTGTTATTTTCACTTAAGCATTTTCACAAACACTTTTCTACACATTCTCTTTTCTCAAAATTTCTAAAATGTTCTAATGGCATCCAAGCCTTTTGTTGCTCAGGGATTATTGTTTGTTCCCAACAACTATGCAGCACCACTAAACACTGATAAAGCTCCAGAACCATTTTATCTGATTCAGAACTTCTTAGGGGATTCTGAAATAGGTCAAGCTCTTGTCGAACCAACAAAACTCTCTGCCACGCAGATTGCTACCTTTTGGAATAACTCTGTCTATGATGATGGTGGAGAGACTGGGAATCCATCAATTATTTTTACTTATGAGGAGACAGAGTTTGTGATTACCTCGGTAACTGTTAGAGATACTATGGGCTTTGACACTCACACCTCATACGTTGTTGCTGGTAAGAATGAATTGAAGGAGATGTTGCAGCAGCTGCGGTTTTCTGGCCCTTTTGACAAGCTCGGTAATGTAAAAAGGCCAGGGCTCAGGAAGGAATGGAGCTTTTTCTTTGACTGCATCACTAGAGCGTTCGGGAAGAAAGTCACCAACTGGGATGCCATTCCCACTGACACTCTTCAAATCGGGTATTCTCTTCTCAATGGAAGTAATTTCGATTTTGGTAGACTAGTTCTTATGAATCTAGGTGAAAAACTAGCAGAGTCTAATACAACTGTCTATTTCTCACGTTTTTGTCAAAGTTTATTCTCTGCTTGTTTGCCTAATGTGGAAATTTCTGATGACGATATCATCCAACCCTTCCAAGTCCATAAGAGAATGTTCTATGACTTGACCAACAAAGATGCAAACAAGGATCAAGTTCCAAAGTTTATTTTCCCACTTGCCCTCAGAAATTTTCTCAATCAACCACAGGAACCACAAGCACAAGTACCTGAACCTGTACTTGAACCTCCACAGCCAAATCCTGAACCTACAAACACTGAACCTCACAAAACCCTAAACACTGAACCTATCTCTAAACCTACATCTACATCCACTCCATCCACTGTTGCTACTACTTCACAACCTCAACCTCAATCCCAAACACAAACTCAACCTCCACCTCAATCACAACCTTCATCTCAACCTCAACCTCAACCACAATCCAAACAAATTGCTAAGTCTAAGAAACACAGGGCTATAAGACCACCAAGAAAGAAAAGAGCCAACAGGCCAAAAGATGATGAAACTGAAGCTCCTAGGCCCAAGAGAAGAAGGGTATTAATTGATAAATCTGATGATGAGATAGAAGCTGAAATTGAAGCTCCAGAGGATATCTCTAAGGAGCCTCCTGCTGTTGAGACAGAGGTTATCTTAGAACCTACTGTAGCAGAAACTGAACTCAGAATTGATGAACCTGTACTTGCTGAGGTTCAGATTGAAAAAGATGCTAGACTTGAGTTACCTGAAATGGAAGAGTTTGATGAAAATTTCATGTCATTCTCTGTTGAAGTTGAAGAACCTACTTTAACACCCATGGCTGTAAACTCTGCTGATACTGGTGTTGCTGATCAACCTACTGTGGTGCTAGAAGAAACAGAGGTTGCATTTCACACAGAGTTATTCTCTGATGCACATCAAGTCTCTGACCATGGTGAGGAAATAGATCAGCCTGTCAAATTTCTCTCTTCAGAGATTGTCATGGCAAACTCTGCTAATCCATAAAAACAAGTTGCTCAAGAAGAACTTGTTCCTGAACTTCATGAAGAAACTACCTCAGTTGCAGATACAGATGATTCTGAAAATGATCTTTCTAAAGAAGTGAGTGCAGAAGCTGGATCTGCTCAAAATGTTGAAGTTCAAACTGATGGACTGAAAACAGGAGAGAAGACAGACTTTGCTGGACCTTCTGCAAGAGAAATTGAAAATGATTATATGGCAAAACAAACTGCAGAGTGGTACAAAGAAGATTGCATATTTCCTACTGGAAGAGCAGCTGATTTTCTCAAGGATAATTCAAAGAAGATTTCAAATCCAGACATTCTGACATGCTTGCAGGGCACAGTGATTCAGGTTAAGGCCTTGAATCACAGATTTAATGAAAATCAGAAGTCAATTGTGGATCTGAGAAATGAAGTTGTACAAAGAGAGATGAGTCTACATAGAGATAACAACAAGTTGTTTCAAGCCTTCTCAAAGACTCAGGATACTCTGATTCAGAGATTGGGCAAAGTTGAAGAAAATCAGACTTTATTAGCTAACAAGATCGAATCTATTGCTAACTCTCTTGAGTTAATTACTTCAATCTTGATCCCTGATGATGTCAAAAAGGGGGAGAGAGTTGCTAGATCCAAGTGTAAGCAGCAGCCTCAAACTCAGTCAAAGAAAGATGATCTTGATGATGAAGGAACTAATTCAGAGATGAGGCTGAGATCAAAGTCTGGTGTTAATCTGAAAGCTGGCAAGTTTACAAGATCAAGTACAACAGAGGATAAAAATGTACAGAGTACTTCAAGGCAAAGGGATTTGTTATTCTCTGACAATCCACAAACTGATGAAGAGCTTGCTGCTAAGATTTTCTTGGAAAAAAATGCCGAGGGAGCTACCTTAGAAGATGTTCATGCTGAAGAATTACTCTTACAAGAAGAGCATTTGAAAGCTATGAAATCTAGAAAGGCCAAGAAAAGTGCTAAAGCCCCAAGGCCTATTCAAAAAGGGATAGTGATTAAAGAAAATCTTGCTGGTAGTCAAGAAGAAGAAGAAGGAAAATTGATAAGAAAATCATCACTTGATGCCAAGCTGAAGCTTAAAGGTATAATGGGTCAAGAAGACAAAGGGAAAAGGGTAGATACAACCTCTGTTGCTACACATGTTGTGAGTGAATCCCTACCTGTTCAAAATAATCCATTGTCTGCTCAAATGCAAAGATTTTTCTCCAAGCCTACAATTCCTGTTCAAGCTCAGAAGAAAGGAGTTGGTACTTTTCAGCATGATAGAGCTTTCTTAGGAAAACCTCCTGGTAAGAACACATCTAGTTTGGGTTCTCACAAAGATGTCAGAATAAGCAACAGTCCTAGAAATCCTTCATTACTTATTTCTCCTAGAGCTGGTATGATTCAAAAAAATTTAGACAAACTGGAGTCAGTTCAGCTGGTTCGTCAGAAGAGTTTGGATAAATACTTTTTACTGTACTTCATGGAGGATGGAACAGTGTATAGGGTGAATGAAGATGACATCAAGCTGAAGCTGTGTGAAGAACTTCAATATGTTCTGTACTTATTCAGGGTTACAAATCGAAGAACAGCACTTATTGCTGATTCTATAAGAGAATATATGAAGAAAGCCAAAGTACTTACTGGTTCAAAGACTACAGAAGAGTATGTTCCTAAGTACAGAGACTATCATGGAAATCTTGTTGAAATGAAGAGGAATAGTGCTCGACTGAAGACTGACTTGGGTATAACTGTGCTGGACTTCAATTCTGAATCAGAGAAAGCATATTTTATCAGGCTTGGAAATGAAATGAGAAAAAACAAAATTTATTCTCTGAGAGCTGCCATCTATCAAACTGGAGAAGACGGTCCTAAATTGAAAGAGATCAAGGAGATAATGCAGAGAGAGCTCGAGAATGCAGAAAGAAGACTGCTTATAGACTACCTTAGAACAACACCAGATATTGAGGAGGTTAGGTAGAAAAAGTCTGTAAGTAATTCTTATTTTCTGTAAATTTTGTTAAGTCAAGATTAAACTCTGCTTATTTGAATAAACACTGTGTTTGTATAAAATTGTTTTAACATCATCAATTACTATTAACTTGTGCATTTTTACTAATGAACAAGTTGGGGGAGATTGTTAAATATAATTGATGTGGTTAATATCAATGTTTAAGTTTTACAGGGAAAAATAGAGTTTAACTTGAAACTGGAAGCAGTCAGAGTTTAGTTAAACTCTGATAGTTGGAAGCTCGACAGAGTTTGTTAAACTCTGTCTGGAGAAGCGTTTGCTGGTCAGTAACAGAATTATTGAAGATAATTATGGAAGCGAATATCTTTGAAGATTGGATAGCTGTCAAAGAAGTCGTGCTGACTAGAAAAACGTGTAGCAATCGTAATTGATAATATTTGTATAGCTGATTTATAGGAGAATCAATTATCGATTGTATAGCAGCTGTATATTTTATAAATACAGTTAGGTTAACTCTAGAAGGGTATCGATCGTGTAACGCAATATCATTTTTTCATTGTAACCTAAGCAGCTCTTTGTGATATTTTACATCACTGAGAGAGGAGTTAATTTCAAAACAGTTTTTAAAGTCTTTTAAGAACTTATTGTTATTCGCTGATACTTAGTTGATTATAATTGTGTATTCGGCCTAACACAAGTGAATCTCCATGGTTCTTGACCAAGATCTGTAGTCTCCTGAACCTTGCAATTTTTCCACTTGAATCGATGTGACATTATCAGATGGGTGAAGAAAAAGAGGGTTTAGCATTTCTTGATACGTGACACGAGCTGGTGTGCCCATTGTGATGAAGAAAAAAGATTAAAGATAAGACCTTTAGAGGTTTTAAGAAGTTTCAAAGAAACAGATCTTCACAACTGCAAGAAAACAAGAAAGGGTTTAAGAAAAAAGGGTTTAAGGAAAGACAAGAGAGAGGGTTTAAGGAAAGATAAGAGAGACTAGTAATATTCAGAGTTCTCTTTTTGCACAACCTGGCTCTGATACCATGAACACTAAAATTTAAGGATCATAAAGAAGCACAAAAAGAGAATG
Source organism: Saposhnikovia divaricata (assembly GCA_036435485.1). NCBI lineage: Eukaryota > Viridiplantae > Streptophyta > Magnoliopsida > Apiales > Apiaceae > Saposhnikovia > Saposhnikovia divaricata. Next base: position 137,137,983 of record CM071598.1, read on the forward strand.
ACAGAAGGAGAATGGAAAAGAAAGCAGATCTCATTTCATGGAGAATGTCCTACATAAATGTCCTTACAGGTGGTAACAAACAAACTTTGTCTTCTTGTATGAGTCACACTACTATAGCCCTTCTATACAATTTTAAGACTTTCATCTATCTACTTCCTTTCGAGGCAGGTTAGCAGCCTCAACCGTTCGATCTTTTGGACGAGGACTTAGTAGTAATGTGCAGGAATGACGATGTTTTAAGCCGAACGGGAATTTTCAGCCGGCCAGATAAACTAAACTTTGCCAGTTTTGATCATAAGCAGAAATATTATATCTTTGATGACTTACTTGCGTACTTTGAAAGTCCCCCAAGTCACGCGGAATATTACTGAAGCTGTTAGAAGAGCCTATTATATCAAAATTCTCAAAATAAAGTCACTGAACTAGTCTTGCTTCTAAATAGTCAAGGTAGTGAAACAATGCATTTTATGGATCAGACCATTTAGGAACCAGTTATCTATCAGAAGTCTGATTGGCTACAATATTATGAACTAACAAATACATGAAATACACCGTCCAGAAGTCCCATAGCTTTCAAATTCAATTCCTTGGTACTCCAAAACAGATCGAGATCAAGTGTTTCCTCAAGTTCGGGAAATGATCAATTGCTTGTGTTTCTTATTCAGAGTGCTAATTAAGTAAATTTACAGGATCAAACTACTGTTTCAAAAGAAGAAAGAGGCACTTTGTAGATCTGGTGTTGTACCTAAGTCATCCCTTCATGTCAAGAATTATCTGAGATATAATTTGATTTTGATGATCATCTAACAATCAACTAAACAATGCAATGCAGTGAAAATGCATCTTCTAGTCTCACTTCTTGGTTAAATGGTTTAGGAACATAGTGAAACTTGAAGCGAAACTAAAGAACATTCAAGTTTTTGCAGCATAAATCTTATTTTTCCTATGATTAATGAGATTTTGAGACAGTAAATTTGGAAAACAATGTAGAAACTCTATTGCGTTGTCACAAAACAAAACTCGAAAGCTTTTCGCAGCTAGAATTTATTGCATTGCTTCTTATGTGATGTAAATAGTCAACTTACGAGTTGATTTTGTAAAGAGTAATCATATGTTTTATTAGATAAAGTATAACTTTGAACTTTTCCTTTAAACTTCAACAGCTCAGATACTTCAATCAACTGTGACCCTAATCTATCTTTAGGGATAAGCTTTAATTCGCGTATTCTTGATCATTGAATTTCAACAGAGCAATCCCCCCCTAAAAAAAATTCTGTCCATAACCAACAGAAGCGAATTGGTGCATTACATAAGAAAATAATTAAAAAAAGGTGTATGTCCAAAGCATCTTACTCTACAGATGATTGCCAATATTTATTGGCCCAGCACAATCAACCACCTTGCAGTCCAGTGTCCATCAATATTAAGTTGATGGCATACTCATATTTGAAAGCACCTCGTTTATATTTTACTCTCCAGGCTATAATCTGTACATTTTATCCTGTCTTGTCTCAAAAATTAGTAACTCTTTTTCTCTCTTTTCTTATTATAAAAAAGGTTGTAGCTTAAGATCTTCATGATCGGCATTCAGCCATTTCTTACCACTAGGACTATACAGATCTGTTTTAAAAAAATCCCACCATAGTTCATTCAACTGTCTTTAAAGTTATCAGGTCAAAACTATGCCATCTAAATCAAGCATTAGATCCACGTTAAAACACACACATCATATCTTGCAACTCGTATTGAGGCTGACACCTTTAGAAATAATTTAGAACCAGCTATCCATGTTAATTTCATTTTTAGCGAGCATGACATTTTCATTTCAATCTTAGTACCCCCAATGTCTTGTGAGTTGTGAATAAAAGACTGGAGCAAGAAAAATTTAAAAATTGTATGTTAGATATTTTGCATTCATCATCTGCATCAATTTTCACGAAATTTAACTAAACTTTCGTAAAAGAACAAAATTGTGCTTAGCAAAAACAAAAAACAAAATTGTTCATCACTAACGCATAATAATATCACTAAAATTAAGCTTCTAGATTTTAACTCTTGATTTGATATTCTATATTCACTACGCCATAGATGCCCAGACCCAACGCACTTCTACTGTTACATTAGACACGTTTTTTGTTACAATAGGCCTAAGGTAACACTTTTTCACCATTTCATCCGCTAATGTTGCCTCTGCTCTCTAACGTAAGGTTTTTGTTCTCAATAGTAACACTAAGAAAAGTATTACCTTAGGACCATACAGTAACACTAAATCAAACAAATGCAACACTAGAAAGGTGTTACCATAGCTTAGCCAAAAAAAACAAGAGGACACGTGGCATGGGGGCCCACGTGACACGTGTCATGGTGGTGACGTGTCATGGGGTGGTACGTGGCAGGTGGCACGTGACATGTGGGCCACCTGCCATGTGGCAGGTGGGGGCCACATTGACACGTGGCATGTGTGGGGCCCACCTGATACGTGGCATGCTGTGGGGCCCACTGCCACGTGGCGTGTGGGGGGGGGGACCCTCTCTCTATTGCAACACTAGATAATAATCTAATGCAACACTGCAATCTTGTTTTTAAGCAATATAGCAGTAAGCCTAATGTAACACTATGTTATTCAAACGTTACACTAAATCTGGTTGTTATAGTAACACAAAATTTAATACTGCAACATTAGTAACTATAGCAATTGCAACACTAACATTTAAAATTTTGCAATATCCGGCTTGCATATATACTAATCCCATTACAAACCGTAATCATCAAATACAAAGATCTCCTACATCAACCAAGACTCACAGATCTCCTCCATCCACCACTTCACCAAATATATATTCTAAATCCACAACTTCACCAAAAAATATTCTAAATCCACCATTTCACCAAAACATAATCCAACCTACAGACTTAATTTAATCAAAGTTAACCAAACAAAATACGACATCCAAACTGTCCATACTAATAAGTTCCAACTGTGAGCACTACTAAAGATTTTAAGAAAACAAATAGCTAAAGGGTACTCCCTCTTGTCAAAGGAGTAGCATTTTCATCATCCTCGCTTGACATTGTAGCAAAACAGCTAAAGTCTCCCAAGTCCAGATTTAAATCGGGATTTGCTTCTCCTAGCTTTTTAAGCAACATCGACATGTTATTCTGGAGTTTCCTGTCGAACTGTAAGAACCCTAATTTTTGGTAATATTTCCTTTATTTAATATCTTGTGACATTATCATTATGGAACCTTTCTAGTCATCCCTGTTGATTAATAGAATTGATTGTCTGAGAAACTGCGTTGTTGCATTTATTATGTAATATAAAAATGAAGATTGTGAAGGCAGGAGTCTTATTGTTAGTAATATTTATAAAACTTGGGATTTGAGAATGGTTAGAGTATTAAAGGATTATTAAGAATTATGACGAGGAACTATGGACATTCGAGGAATTTACACTTAAGGAATTATAAGGAAAATCTCTACGCGACAAAATATTATTACGAGAGAATAATTAAGATACGATACGAAGTAAAGATTAAATAACAAGCATTGGTGGGAGAATAATAATACAAGGAAAGAAATTACATGCAAGTGCCATGTAACTAGCTAGTTAGGAAAAGAAACTAGAAAGCATAAAGTAGAAGTGAATAGTGACATGTGTGATGGGTGTTGTAACCTAGGGGACAATAGGGCATGGGGAGACAACCTAGACCCTAGCTTGGCAACATGTGAACCACATCTAATCCCCACAATAATACATATCATACATATCATTTTATTACCTTTCAAAATAAAACACAAACAAAACACTCTCCCCCCCTTTTTGAAGCTCTCGGCCGAACCATCAAGAGAAGGAGGAGAGAGATTTTCTCTCCATCTTTTCCTCACCTACAACCTCAAGCAAAAATCCTAGGGCTTCCTTGCATTATAATAGAGGTATGGTATCAATTTCATAGCATTTCATCCATTGAATCTTGAGATAAAAATTGTTGAAGGTTTAGAGGAGTGTTAACCAAAGTTGTTATCTTTTAGATCTTGAAGGATTAAGGTTTGTGAGGGCTCATCCAAGTGTTCTTAGTTGTTGTAAAGCTCACCCAAGGTCTTTAGCTACTCAAGAAGGTATAAAAATCTTGAACCCTTTTGATTATGTATTGTTTATAAGATATGGTAGTAGATCCACGAGTTTTAGAACTAATCTTGGATGTATATGTATTGGATAGCATGGATCTTGAGTTTTGATGTTGAGATTGTGACTTTTATGACTATGGTTAATATATATATCTCCATGAGTGTTATGAACCATGATCTAAGTGTATTAAGTGTTGAGTATGTTATGGAAGTATGAAAAATGATTGATCTAAGTAGTTTGAGCTTGCTGAGTTTTGTCCAGGAACTTTGATCTGTATTGTAGCACGATTTTGAACCCCCAAATGATGTCCCCTGATGTCCTACCATATATTGTTGGAAATATAATTGAATGTAGTTTCTGGAAATGTAAGGTTCATAGCTAGGTGATGTGTAGATTTTTAGTTATGGCCGGAGGAGTGAATTTTGTTTCTGGACTATGGACTGCATTAAGTGACCCCCTTGTGAACCTTGTTTAAACCCCTTAAAATATATGTGGGATCATGGAAAAATTTGAGAATGTAAGGAATGCAGTGGTGAAGACCACCCAAAAGGAATTGGATTAAAATATGAATTTTTGGATTTTACAAAAATGCTAGAGTAAAATTCACGCAATGGAAAAAGTCGATTAGTGGAACATGATTCTACGGTTAGTGGTTATGATTCGAACGTGGTAACTAAATTAAGTCGATTAAGTGACGAGCGTAATCGAGTGATGACATGGACCTATAGTGGGGCTAGGGAGTCATAAGACGAAGTCGTTAAGTTAATTTCGTACCCCCTTAAAACCCCGTAATTAAAGAGATATTGTTAAGGTACTAACGAACGATTATTGCTTATGTATAGATCGTTCGAATCCGCACGCTCGACCACCCCAACCAAACCAAGGCAAGTTTACTTTTCAAAACTTATCCATATACAAGGACTTTTACTGTTGTGTTTGTAGTTTTCAAATTATATCAAATGCTATGTTTATCGAGGTATTGATGCAATTGAGATTGAACAAGTACATGTATGCTTTTACCCCTTGAACTTAGATTGAAATATTTTCTTCGGACAACGACTCTAGCAATAGAGGTCGTGGCGGTCCGTATATACTATTGACCGGGGAGCGGTATATTATTATATCGTATCTAGATTGCGAAAACCCGAAGGGTCATTTGGGGAGTATCGTATACTCAAATATCATGCTCATATCTTCGTAAATACTCGAAACCCTATCTTGGATTAAAAGTTTATTTTATCGAATAATTATTTATTAATTATTAATATTAAATCTTAAAATATTATTTATTAATTATTGTTCATTCTTTAAAGACAAAGTTAATCCAAGATAATTTTTAATACTTTCAAACTCGAACTCATTCGAACTCAAAACATTTTCGAAAACCCCCGGTCAGATTCTGCTTCTTGTATGATTTCAAGAATCATCGGTCGACTGATGTCGGACCTCAACTACTCTGTTTTCAATCAAAATCAAGTTTTAAAAGAAAAGGAAAAAGGGACTCTGGCAGGTGTGGGAACCGTTGACGAACGATTCCCGGGATGTGTAAGCGGCCGTGAGCCAGGCGGTCCATCACTTATTATTCCAGCCCAGGTGTTGCCGAAGGATGATTACGGATGTAGTTTTCATCGAGGGTGATTACGGATGTAGTTTTCACCTGAGGGATAGTTACGGATGTAGTTTCTATCCTTCTACCGGTAGAGAAGACCCGCGGATGATTGGACTTGGATGTGGCGACTGATCATCGTCAATCCTTGTCAGGTTTTGTGTTTTCTTTAAGTCCCATTCCTCCATTTTGGAAAAATGCTTTGACACTGCTTCTTAGGCTTTTGTGCCAAGTTGCTGATAGTGTTCTATTTTGATGAGAAAGATGTGGATTCAATGCAGTATCTAGAACTGCAAGTTTATTTTGAAAACAAGGGCACATATTGTTGCACCTTCGAGATTTATCAACTATGACAAGTGATTTTATAACTGATTGAAACAAACAAGTATATCAACTGCCAATCATATGAAATGCTATATTGTTTACCTTATACATATATTCTTGCTGAGCTATAGTTGCTCACTCTTGCTTGTTTTCAAATTTTACAAACACAACAGCTAAGCGAAAGGGCAAGACCCAGGCAGACTGTTCGAAAGCAGGTGACTAGACCCGAGCCACCACTTGAGATTCCACCGGTAGGCCCCATTAGCCAGATTGGTTGGCAGCTTTTGTTAGTTCGTTTTATTTATCAGTATGACCTGTGCAAGGCAGTGTATCGTAACAAACTTTCAAGCCGCCAACTTCGCTTCATATCGAAGTGTTGCTGGTAGCATAAATACTATTTAATTCGGTCTGTAATAACTCTGATAATTTTAATTCTGCTTAATCAATGTTGTGACGTTTCTGAGGCTCTAACCTCTGTGTGTGTGTGTGTGCAGTGTGAGTTGTGGGGTCGATGGTTGTTTTATATATATATTATGTCCGAGAACAGGTATGTTATTAATTGAAAATGGACCGTGAGCGCCTAGATCTTCGACCCCGGATCTGGGGGCGTCACACGAACTCCACCTTAAGCTCTTGCTTTATCTTTGCAGTCAGATCATCTACAAAAGGGTCTGCAGGAGCTGAACTTGATGCCAAACCAGCCTTTTTACCTTAGCGTCCTTTTAGCCATTCTGGACCATGAGACTTGCCGTTAGCAATCAGTTCGTTTACATCCTCACCAGCAGCGACCTTCTTCTTGATCTCGCTCTACAAAAAAAGTTTGCGAAATAAGAGTTACATAGAAATACCCTCAAAAGAGAAAAGCACTATTTTCACCAAATAAATTTGACCAAATAAACCAACAGACAAAGCCTTGCTATATTTCTTTACTTGTAAAAGAAGAATGATAAATTCAACCGAATGAACCAATCTTGATTTCTACTTAGCACATAAGTCAACTAAATAAAATATAGTACTTACAAGTCTTTTTTTCAGATCAATTGTATTTGTCTTGTATGTTCGACCTTCTACCCGCTCACGAGATTCAATATAAACCACACCGTCTGATGGCGAGGCAAGCAAAGGGTTGCTCGTTTTCTGTTATCAAACAAAGAAAATATGGTTATCTTGTTCATAGTTAGCACTTATTACAAGTCAGAAATTTTATTTATTAAAATTTATTAATTTATTAAAATTAACCATGTAATGCCTGAATGACAAAGAGACGAATTACATACGACATTGGGATGTACATTTCAGCGTAAAACATATCACATGTATGCAAATTCCATATAGCAAGAATTTTTAAGAAAGTGTGGGAACGAATAGCAATGTACTTAGAAATTCGAAGGAATGAACTATAACTTAAAACTGAAAAATTATATCCAAAAAATAGTCCAGATTTCATTACATCCCATACTATATATGTGAACGCAGCCATAGTTGAGTCATGCGTGACTTGTTTGTTTATCCGAAGAGAATGACTAGATTAATTCTTATAATTGCATCTAATTCCAACCATTATAATCACATAAAAACCTAAATTAAACTAACCTATATAGAGCATAAATTCATAAAACAAACTGATTTTCTAAACATTTCTATAGTGTCTGTTCAAATCTTAATATGGAAATTGATCAGACAAGTGATTGCTAATTATGATGATTATATCAAGTGGAAATTAAGACCAAGATTTCACAGCAGATTAACTTAGTATTTACATGACAGTGATAGTTAACTCGGTATTTACTATTTTAATCAACTTAAGTGCAAAAAAGGTTAATATGCTAAAGGAAAGACACGCACCAACTTGTCTTTAAGTAGTGCCATACTATCGGGACCTAGAGTGTGTGGGTCAGTTACTGATTCACGACGAGATTTATTATCCTCTGCTAATTCCTGTAAAAAAAAATACTCATATCAGACGTTTCTGTTGATAATCTTTTTAATTAAAAAAAAATATGTTGAAGATGGGTAGACTACCTGAACTGCCTCATCTCCCCAATACGTCAACAACAGTTTAAAATCCTCCAACGGAATCAAATTGGGCCTATTTGCCATCCTGTCCTCATCAGTTGCATACTTTGTGTAATACCTATGCTTCATACGAGATTTGTACACCCTCCAAGATGTATTAATTGTCTTCTCCACCCACCGTTGCCCATTTTCCGGAATCAGATAACGGTCCTATTATATATTAAACTTAAAATAAAATAATTAAATGTGTAAACATGAAAATAAATTAAAACAAAGGTCGTAGAGTTTACCGTAGTATACTCCCACATTTTTTGCTTCAATTGTTAGGAACAAGACGCCAATTGACGTAAGTAAGCGACACATTGTCCATTGCAACTGTCCCCAGAAAATTGCTCAGCTCTCTCAATAATTTTTATTTTTGCAACTGGTTGACCCCGTTTGTTCAACAAAACGACTGGTCTTTGTTCACGAGTCCTCGCATGAACAGCGGACATTTTTGACCTTCCTCTCCATTTTTTAGGAGCTGCAATGTCTATACCAGGTACACATTGAAAAAAAACAAATTGCATTATTGCCTCATTAAAACTTAACCATTAAAAACTACAAGCACTGCCTTTAATCCAACTTACAAAAGAAATAGTATGAGAAAACACATTACCGACTCCAGTTTCTTCCTATGTAATGATTTCCAAGTTTGAATTAGGGACATTATCGGTTGGAGATGGAATAACCTTCTTTTGACGCTCCCGCAGTGCTAAATACGCAGATACCGAGCCACATGCTTCTGCATTGCTAGACTGCTTTAACAGTTTACTACATGTTGGCTTCAAAACTTTAGCACCATTCGACTTTTTCACTTCCTTCTCAGCTGTTGTACCAGCTTGCGCAGCTTCCTTCTCAGCTATCGTACCAGCTTGCGCAGCTTCCTTCTCACTTGCAGTAGTAGCATTTGCTCGTGAACGAGTTCGTGGTCCATGTAATACTTTCTTTTCTTTGACATTCTTGACATTCTTGATTTTCTACAATTATTAGGAGTTCAGTATTAGGTTTACGGTTTTTATGTGAGGCCAAAATTTAAAGCAATTAACATTTTAACCACTAACATACCTCAACTGTATCATCACTATCATCTTCGTCCTCATTTTCTGGAATAAAATCATCGGATTCCCCCTGAACTGTATCTTTTCCTTTCCGTTTCTTGGCTGCAGAAGCTCTCAGTTCACGAGCAATCTTTTTTATCCCATATTCTTCCAAAACCTTCTTATTTTCTGCCATTTGAGCAATTCTACCTTTCTCATAGTTTGTCAGCAGGGGTGGTGGGGGCAACTGCAATAAAACAATGAAGAGAAAATCATAAATTATAGCTTCCAAAATATAACTAAATTTCACAAAACCGTTTTTCTAAACTTCAGTTTTTCTTGTATTCTTATAAAAAAAATATCTAGAAAATTGATGAAGCAAACAGGCCCTAAATAAATTTTCTCTATTCTAAATTTGAGTTTAATTATAAATTATACTTTTTTTAGAAAAGGATAAGTAAACTATAAAAGTCACACAATTGTGTCATGTTAAAATTATATAAGTAATCAAGTGAACTAATTTTGTGAATACCTTTGTTTTTGAAAAATAAGGACAATTGATAAGTCAAAAATACCTCGCTGGGACCGATATCCTCTCCAGTACATTCTATTGCACTTGTATTGGCTTGCAAGTCCAATTTCCTTTTAACAGACCCATTCGCTTTCACAGCACTTGCATCTTGTTGACCAGCCAAAAATCTTGGCGATGACCGTAAATTCCTCATATAACCGAACTCAGGTGACCTCTTAGTGACCTTTTGCTTCTGCTGCTGCTGCTGCTGAAGTTCATGTGTGGTAACATATTTGCGTTTTTGTGCTATCTTTTCTGAGATTGGTTTCTTCGCTGAACTTGGTTTCTCCGCTGAACTTGGTTTATTCGGTGAACCTGTACCAAAAATAGAATAATGGTGGATTTCAAATAGTAAATTATACATATACAAATGTGAGAAAGACATCAATATACCTTGAATCAGGTTCCTTGGCCTTACGAACACGGTTGGCTGCATCTGAACCATCGGCTCAATAGTTTTGTCAACAATGTTGTCTACATAAAATTGTATCTCATCTCCATCTTTGCAGCCGTCTACCAGTTGCATCACCTCCTTGTCATTTGTCAGTAGCTTCCACTCTTCTTCAGCCACATAGACTCCTCTAATTTCAGTATAATTAAGGTAATCCTTCACGAACTCCATCAGCACTGGATAAGAAAATGTGTCGGTTTCTACGTGGTTTACAAGTATACTATCTCCACCCGAATAACTTCTCCTGTGGAACACCCCACCATGGTAAAATCTGATATTCACTCTTTTGTCTGCCATCCTGCATAAAATTAAAGTAAATGTCATTCTCAGGTGCAGTACAAAAACAAATACAACATTTACACTAAGAAAAACTTAAACAAAAGCAATGACAGAAATTTAAAGTAAGACAGCAGAGAAAATAAATGTAACCAAAACAGTAAATTACATGAAATTAAGACAAATGCTAAGAGCGGTAACAAATTCATTTCAGTCAAAGACAATAAATTTAAAGTATTATAGTAATTTCTGGGAATAGGAAAATAGTAAACTACATCAAATACAGATGGTCTAAACATGACCAGAATACTAAATTTTCCTTCGGTCCATTACATTTAAAACATATAAAGAAGAATTTTGTTTGAGTCAATCATCGGGATTGGGAACTCTTGTTATGGGGATATCATCTCTACACCAGCTATTTTCATCAACTTGAGTTTCTATTCCACGAACAAGGTTGATATCATGTGAATGAGGATTGTTGATATCTTCTTCATGTGCACTCAGGTTTTGTGCATCACACCACTCCCTCGGCAGTTTCTTAATTACATAATGCACCAACTTTTCAGTAGGATCTTCCACGCAAAACACTTGTTGCACTTGTGAAGCCAGGACGAAAGGATCAGATTTGTAGTGTAACCTATTGAAATTTACTCGAGTGTGACCGTGTGGATCTTTTTCTTCCTGGTACCAACGACACTTAAACAGGACCACTCTAAATTCTCCCCATTAATCAAGTTCTATGATATCTTCTATCGATCCGTAGTAATTGACATCCCCAACGACAGGGTTCTGGTCTCTCGAACTTGCGAAACTAGTTGTTTGGGCAGTTAAAAAAACGCCACTGTTTTGTGTTGTACATCGAGAGTCCCTAGAACTCGTATGGAATCGATATCCATTGACTACATAACCGGTAAACCTCCTGGCTCTTCGACTAGGCCCCAACGCAAGCACCTCCAATTCTCTTGAAACCTTTTCTATTTTCCAACCTTTTCTTTTAACCAATTCAAAAACTCTTCATTGTGCATTCGTGCCCTCTTGAATTTTTTTTGAATTTGCATGACTGTCCATTAAAGCTTGACGTTCCCTAAAATAATACCAAGTTAAAACAGTCCAGGGAATTTAAATTCAAAATTAATATTATGCATTAAAATTAAGTAAGAGCTCATAGAACTTACTCGATCAACTGCCGTACTTCTTATTAGCAGAATTAAACAAAACATATCGATGACCTGCCTTCCAGTCCACATCTTTCAGATTGAAAATAATTCCATCTTTATTCCTTCTTGTTCCGATATGATATTCTCCTTGTGTTGGACATCTATCGAAATTTTTTTCTTCATAACCACCCAAATATCTTGAACAGAATGTTATACACTCTTCGGCCAAGTAACCTTCTGCAATGGAACCTTCCGGTTTACTTCTATTACGAACATATGACTTCAAACAGAGTACACCATGGACACGTATGTATTCATCGCCAAGTGATAAACACCAAAACACTAGTTCTGACAGCAAGCACTGAAAATAGAGTACCAGATTATCGAAACCAGATTTGTTCTGAGTTTGTAAATTGGTACCAACATATAACAATCAGAAAACAGAGTACCAACAAGTATCAAGCATCGTATGAGTGTTAAAATACATGGCAGATGTTTATGCACATTGAACAAAGATTTTGTTTTCAAAAACATCAACTTATAATACAAAGCAAGCAATGAAAATACATCAATGCAGAAGAAGCGATTACCTTATAATACAGAGCAAGCAATGAAACAACAAGCGGAAACTATTCCCCTTCAATAATTATAAACCTGTAAAACAAAAAATTGAAACAACGGTTACATGACAGTATGAAATTAAACAAAGTTACACAATACAAGGATTTACTAATTATGAAATTAACAGAGAGAGAGAGAGAGAGAGAGAGAGAGAGAGAGAGAGAGAGAGAGAGAGAAATTGACCAAAAGAACACAAGTTCAATCAAGCTGATTTACATAAAACCAATTACAAAACCAATCATACAAATTACAAAATCCAATTACAAAACCCTAAATCGAAAACCCATCAAAGTCAACATACAAAATCAAACCAAAAAACATGCATATGCATATGCCCTAATTACCTTGAACCAAAAGCAGCTGTGTTGCAGCTGTGTTCTTCGATTAAACATGAAAAAATAAACAATTAGATCTGTGAAAAATTAAAAGGAAGAGAGAAGAAATAAGAAAAAAGAGAAGAGGATAAATAAGAAATAAGCCTCTGTGTTCTTCGATTGGGGTTAGTATTCTTCGATCTGTGAGTGTTGAGCTAAGAAATCTTCGATCTATGAGTCACACTCAGTGTGTGAGTGTGTGAGGCGCGGCTGTGTGTGTGGGTGGGTGGACTTAGCGTTTTTAGGTAATTGGGTGAGTGGACTTGCAATAATGCTGTGAGAATTGGGGGGAAATATGCCGCCCACAATTTTTTTACACCTTTAATTTTATATTTTATTTTATTTTTACACCTTTTATTTTTACTTACAATTAAAACACATGTTTAGATAATTTAGATTGTAATTTTTTTGGCAAATTAGGAATTATGTTAATTCGTTTATGGAAAAAAGGATGCTCAACAGTCAATATCACTAAACAAAATATTTAAGGTCAATCGCATATAAAAAATTATTGGTGATTTAAAAATATTTCAATTTTTCAATTTTCTCGACCACCCAAACATACGGGAATCAAGATCCATCATATTTAATGTTATTCCCAAAATTTTAGAAAAAAAAAAATTTATTTGATCGGGTAATTCAACGGTCAACTATCACTTTGACCGGAACCCCTAAACAGGGTTTCGTCAGGGTTTAAGGATTCGATTTTTTAAAAAATATTTCTTGACCACCCAACCATACGGGAATCAAGATCCATAATATTTAATGTTATTACCAAAATTTTAGAAAAAAAAAATTTATTTGATCGGGTAATTCAACGGTCAACTATCACTTTGACCGAAACCCCTAAACAGGGTTTCGTTAGGGTTTAAGGATTCGATTTTTAAAAAAAAAATTCTTGACCACCCAACCATACGGGAATCAAGATCCATAATATTTAATGTTATTACCAAAATTTTAGAAAAAAAAAAATTTGATCGGGTAATTCAACGGTCAACTATCACTTTGACCAGAACCCCTAAACAGGGTTTCGTTAGGGTTTAAGGATTCAATTTTTTAAAAAATATTTCTCGATAACCCAACCATACGGGAATCAAGATCCATCATATTTAATGTTATTTCCAAAATTTTAGAAGAAAAAAAATTTATTTGATCGGGTAATTCAACGGTCAACTATCACTTTGACCGGAACCCCTAAACAGGGTTTCGTAAGGGTTTAAGGATTCGATTTTTTTTAAAAATATTTCTCGACCACCCAACCATACGGGAATCAAGATTCATCATATTTAATGTTATTCCCAAAATTTTAGAAAAAAAAAATTTATTTGATCGGGTAATTCAACGGTCAACTATCACTTTGACCGAAACCCCTAAACAGGGTTTCATCAGGGTTTAAGGATTCGATTTTTTAAAAAATATTTCTCGACCACCCAACCATACGGGAATCAAGATCCATCATATTTAATGTTATTACCAAAATTTTAGAAAAAAAAAATTATTTGATCGGGTAATTCAACGGTCAACTATCACTTTGACCGGAACCCCTAAAAAGGGTTTCGTCAGGGTTTAAGGATTCGATTTTTTAAAAAATATTTCTCGACCACCCAACCATACGGGAATCATGATCCATCATATTTAATGTTATTCCCAAAATTTTAGAAAAAAAAAAATTTATTTGATCGGGTAATTCAACGGTCAACTATCACTTTGACCGGAACCCCTAAAAAGGGTTTCGTCAGGGTTTAAGGATTCGATTTTTTTAAAAAATATTTCTAGACCACCCAACCATACGGGAATCAAGATCCATCATATTTAATGTTATTCCCAAAATTTTAGAAAAAAAAAAATTTATTTGATCGGGTAATTCAACGGTCAACTATCACTTTGACCGGAACCCCTAAAAAGGGTTTTGTCAGGGTTTAAGGATTTGATTTTTTAAAAAATATTTCTCGACCACCCAACCATACGGGAATCAAGATCCATCATATTTAATGTTACTCCAAAAATTTTAGAAAAAAAAAATTTTATTTGATCGGGTAATTCAACGGTCAACTATCACTTTGACCGGAACCCCTAAATACGGTTTCGTAAGGGTTTAAGGATTCGATTTTTTAAAAAATATTTCTGGACCACCCAACCATACGGGAATCAAGATCCATCATATTTAATGTTATTCCCAAAATTTTAGAAAAAAAAATTTATTTGATCGGGTAATTCAACGGTCAACTATCACTTTGACCGGAACCCCTAAACAGGGTTTCGTCAGGGTTTAAGATTCGATTTTTTAAAAAATATTTCTCGACCACCCAACCATACGGGAATCAAGATCCATCATATTTAATGTTATTACCAAAATTTTAGAAAAAAAAAATTTGATCGGGTAATTCAACGGTCAACTATCACTTTGACCGGAACCCCTAAATAGGGTTTCGTCAGGATTTAAGGATTCAATTTTTAAAAAATATTTCTCGACCACCCAACCATACGGGAATCAAGATCCATCATATTTAATGTTATTCCCAAAATTTTAGAAAAAAAAAATTTATTTGATCGGGTAATTCAACGGTCAACTATCACTTTGACCGGAACCCCTAAATAGGGTTTCGTCAGGGTTTAAGGATTCAATTTTTTAAAAAATATTTCTCGACCACCCAACCATACGGGAATCAAGATCCCTCATATTTAAAGTTATTCCCAAAATTTTAGAAAAAAAAAATTTATTTGATCGGGTAATTCAACGGTCAACTATCACTTTGATCGAAACCCCTAAACAGGGTTTCGTCAGGGTTTAAGGATTCGATTTTTTAAAAAATATTTCTCGACCACCCAACCATACGGGAATCAAGATCCATCATATTTAATGTTATTACCAAAATTTTAGAAAAAAAAATTTATTTGATCGGGTAATTCAACTGTCAACTATCACTTTGACCGGAACCCCTAAACAGGGTTTCGTCAGGGTTTAAGGATTCGATTTTTTAAAAAATATTTCTCGACCACCCAACCATACGGGAATCAAGATCCATCATATTTAATGTTATTCCCAAAATTTTAGAAAAAAAAAATTTATTTGATCGGGTAATTCAACGGTCAACTATCACTTTGACCGGAACCCCTAAATAGGGTTTCGTCAGGGTTTAAGGATTCGATTTTTTAAAAAATATTTCTCGACCACCCAACCATACGGGAATCAAGATCCCTCATATTTAAAGTTATTCCCAAAATTTTAGAAAAAAAAAATTTATTTGATCGGGTAATTCAACGGTCAACTATCACTTTGATCGAAACCCCTAAATAGGGTTTCGTCAGGGTTTAAGGATTCGATTTTTTAAAAAATATTTCTCGACCACCCAACCATACGGGAATCAAGATCCATCATATTTAATGTTATTACCAAAATTTTAGAAAAAAAAATTTATTTGATCGGGTAATTCAACTGTCAACTATCACTTTGACCGGAACCCCTAAACAGGGTTTCGTCAGGGTTTAAGGATTCGATTTTTTAAAAAATATTTCTCGACCACCCAACCATACGGGAATCAAGATCCATCATATTTAATGTTATTCCCAAAATTTTAGAAAAAAAAAAATTTATTTGATCGGGTAATTCAACGGTCAACTATCACTTTGACCGGAACCCCTAAATAGGGTTTCGTCAGGGGTTTAAGGATTCGATTTTTTAAAAAATATTTCTCGACCAACCAACCATACGGGAATCACGATCCATCATATTTAATGTTATTCCCAAAATTTTAGAAAAAAAAAATTTATTTGATCGGGTAATTCAACGGTCAACTATCACTTTGACCGGAACCCCTAAACAGGGTTTTGTCAGGGTTTAAGGATTTGATTTTTTAAAAAATATTTCTCGACCACCCAACCATACGGGAATCAAGATCCATCATATTTAATGTTATTCACAAAATTTAAGAAAAAAAAAATTTATTTGATCGGGTAATTCAACGGTCAACTATCACTTTGACCGGAACCCCTAAATAGGGTTTCGTCAGGGTTTAAGGATTTGATTTTTTAAAAAATATTTCTCGACCACCCAACCATACGGGAATCAAAATCCATCATATTTAATTTTATTCCCAAAATTTTAGAAAAAAAAAATTATTTGATCGGGTAATTCAACGGTCAACTATCACTTTGACCGGAACCCCTAAACAGGGTTTCGTAAGGGTTTAAGGATTCGATTTTTTAAAAAATATTTCTCGACCACCCAACCATACGGGAATCAAGATCCATCATATTGTATGTTATTTCCAAAATTTTAGAAAAAAAAATTTATTTGATCGGGTAATTCAACGGTCAACTATCACTTTGACCGGAACCCCTAAACAAAAAATTATTTTATTCGATAATTTATTCGATTTTAAATTATATAAGTAGTTTTAATACTGAGAGCACTTCTCCACACTTAAAT
Source organism: Saposhnikovia divaricata (assembly GCA_036435485.1). Classification (NCBI taxonomy): domain Eukaryota; kingdom Viridiplantae; phylum Streptophyta; class Magnoliopsida; order Apiales; family Apiaceae; genus Saposhnikovia; species Saposhnikovia divaricata. Next base: position 137,155,016 of record CM071598.1, read on the forward strand.
GGTATATTCTCCTTAGTGAATAATATAATATAATCTACATATATAAAAAAACAAAAATTATTATTAATATATAATAGTAATAATATAATGTAGAAATGTAAGTGCATAGTTAATATACTACTGATTGAAAAAAAGAACAAGTTGCAAAGGTTGGTGGAGTGGTCAGGGTTTTGGACTACAATTGAGGGGGTCAGGGGTTCGAAACCCATCTTCCTCGTTTTTTTTAAGTAACATGCATTTACACTACAAATGGCTGGGACATGTGGCAGGCTCTACAAGCAACACGTGGCATTCTGTTAGCATGCCACGTGGCAGGTACGGGCCCTACACTTACACATGGCATTGTGGGAGCCTGTAAGACCTCTTGGTTGTTGGTTGGTTTTTGGGTTGGCGGTGGCTGATCCCCAAGGCCGTCAAGACCAGGCATCGATGGTTGGTGCCGACGCTGTGCTTAATGTGGGCTTAGTTGATGGCTTGATGGTGGGCTAATAGTGTGTTTAGTTGCTGGAGCTGGTTGGTGGCTTGACATTGGCATTGGGCTGAAGACATGGCTGGCTGGGCAGCCCAAACATGAAGCCCAAAGGCTTGGGTCATTTGCTGGGCACATGTGGGGAAAATGTGATTGTGGGCATTACAGGTGGCATTGTTGAGACAACAAAAACGTGGCTGACTATTGGGGTGATATATATATGTGTTATATATATTATTGTGGGTTATTAGAGTTGCTGGTAACTGCCCAAGGGTTTGCACAATTGGTTGGCTGGCTGACACGTGTCTTTGTAACTGCTATGTGTGGGAGTAACTGCTGGTAACTGCCCATGATGGAAGAAAAATGTGGTTGGCTGTAGATTAGCATAAATACATGTATTCTATAGCATTGTATAGGCAGAGAGAGAGAGAGAGAGAGAGTGTGTTCAGATATGTGCAAGTGAGTCACATATAGTTGTATTCTGAGAGAAAGCCAAGTGAGTGCTTCTGTATGTATTTTGGTGAAGCCAAGTGAGTGCTTCCAGTTGTAAGGTTCCTTTGTATTGAGTTGAGCAATAGAAGGTTGGGCGTTTTGCCTGTAAACAAGTGTGTTCATTTACTTTTATACACTGCACACACTAAGCCATCATTGGTATTTGTGATTCCGCTGCGTAGTATTAAGGTTGCTGGGTGACAACCTCCGTTTTGGGCTGACTATTCTTGGTGCGTTCGGGCATAAGGGCAGGCCGCACAGGTTCAAGTTTTGGTGAAGAACCCGACCCTGTGACAACTGGTATCATAGCAGTGTTGCGAGAATGGTGGCTGGTAGTTCGACTGCAGAAAGGTTGCTAAGGCTAGAAGAGTTTCTGGGTGTGCCTTTGTCAACAGATGATATTCCGGTAGCGAATCAAGTGCAGGTTCTGAGGGAGGGCCTGGATGAGTTCAAGACGACGGTTCATGATCTTATGAGGGTTATGAAAGAAGGGTATGATGCCAAAATTCAGGAGTTGGGTGATGAATTGGTGTTGGTTAAGCGGGCCGCATTTGCTGGTTCGATTGGTGGTAGAGAGAGCCACTCGAAGTTGAAAATTCCAGAACCCAAGTCTTATGATGGGGCAAGAGTTGCCAAGGATTTGGAGAATTTTCTGTGGGATATGGAGCAATATTTCAAGGCTACTCATATTGAGGAAGTTGAGCAAGTTTCAATCACAAGTATGTACTTGGTTGGTGATGCTAAATTGTGGTGGCGTACACGAACAGATGGTGATGCTAGCGCGGACAGGCCAGAGATATCCACGTTTGAGGCGTTAAAGAAGGAATTGAAGGAGCAGTTTTTACCCCTTAATTCTTCTTGGCTTGCTAGAGATAGTCTACGGAATTTGAAGCAAAAAGATTCTGTGAGGGACTATGTGAAAGAAGTTGCTAGACATTAAGAATATGTCTGATGAGGATAAGTTGTATAATTTCTTGGCTGGGCTAAAACCTTGGGCGCAGGCAGAGTTGAGGAGGCAAGCGGTTAAGGACCTGCCTACTGCAATTGCAGCCGCTTATAGTCTTGTGGATTTCAAAAACGCTGGTTCTAGTGATGCTGATAAAGGGAAGGGCAATGGAAGGAACAACAAGGTTGAGGGCAGAGACAAGAAATTTGACAAGAAAAATGGTGCGGGTGACACCAAGAGTGTTGGGCAGTCCCAAAGTTTGAAAGAAAAGGGATGCTATATTTGTGGAGGACCACATTTGATGAGAGTGTGTCCGATGAGGGAGAAGCTTAATGCGATAACCGTGGACAAAGAGAATGATGTTGAAACTGAGGATGTAGCTGCGAGGGTTAGTCCTATACGTTTAGTGACTTTAAGGATGGGAAAGTCAGTGCCTAGTGATGGGCTTATGTATGTGAATGTTCAGATGAATGAGCATGAGATGATGGCGATGGTTGATACCGGGGCCATAAATTGTATTGTTGCAGAAAGGTGTGTCGAGTTGCTGGGGTTGAAGATGAAGCCTAGTAATTTGAAATACAAAGCTGCAAACATGGATGCACAACAAATTCGGGGCACTTCAGATGTGAGCTTGAAAGTTGGAGCATGGCAAGGTAAATACTTGTTCAGTGTTATACCTTTAGATGATATTGATTGCATTCTTGGTATGGACTTTTTGAAAGATGCCAATTGCATGATAATGCCGCATGTTGGTGGTATGTTGATGGGAAATGAGGAATGTTGCTTTGTGAAGGCAGCTTCAATGTCTTTGGAAAAGAAAATAGAGAAGTCGAGGTTAAGTGCAACTAGGGTGTTAATTGGCGATGTGATGTGTGATCTTGAGCCTGGAGTGAAAGGCAAGTCAGAAATACATGGTTGCAGGTCAGAGTCTCCATCTGTTGGGGACATTGTTGGGAACTGATGGGTAGCAAGGCTAGCAGGCGGCCTAGAGCCTGTACTTGTCGCCAAGCTGGTGTACTTGGGCGACATTGCTGGGAATAAATGGTATGGTTTTTGATTGTTGGTTCTGCGAGGTGAAGTGGGATTACTGAAGTAGCAAACAAGCTGATGAGGACATCAGGCTCAAATGGTGTGGGTGGGTTTGTAAGACCTCTTGGTTGCTGGTTGGTTTTTGGCTTGGCGGTGGCTGATCCCCAAGGCCGCCAAGACCAGGCATCGATGGTTGGTGCCGACGCTGTGGTTAATGTGGGCTTAGTTGATGGCTTGATGGTGGGCTAATATTGTGTTTAGTTGCTGGAGCTGGTTGGTGGCTTGACATTGGCATTGGGCTGAAGACATGGCTGGCTGGGCAGCCCAAACATGAAGCCCAAAGGCTTGGGTCATTTGCTGGGCACATGTGGGGAAAATGTGATTGTGGGCATTACAGGTGGCATAGTTGAGAAAACAAAAACGTGGCTAACTATTGGGGTGATATATATATGTGTTATATATATTATTGTGGGTTATTAGAGTTGCTGGTAACTGCCCAAGGGTTTGCACAATTGGTTGGCTGGCTGACAGGTGTCTTTGTAACTGCTATGTGTGGGAGTAACTGCTGGTAACTGCCCATGATGGAAGAAAAACGTGGCTGGCTGTAGATTAGCATAAATACATGTATTCTATAGCATTGTATAGGCAGAGAGAGAGAGAGAGTGTTCAGATATGTGCAAGTGAGTCAAATATAGTTGTATTCTGAGAGAAAGCCAAGTGAGTGCTTCTGTATGTATTTTGGTGAAGCCAAGTGAGTGCTTCCAGTTGTAAGGTTCCTTTGTATTGAGTTGAGCAATAGAAGGTTGGGCGTTTTGCCTGTAAACAAGTGTGTTCATTTACTTTTATACACTGCACACACTAAGCCATCATTGGTATTTGTGATTCCGCTGCGTAGTATTAAGGTTGCTGGGTGACAACCTCCGTTTTGGGCTGACTGTTCTTGGTACGTTCGTGCATATGGGCAGGCCGCACAGGTTCAAGTTTTGGTGAAGAACCCGACCCTATGACAGAGCCACATGACACATGGCAGTGGGGGGCCCACGTGGCATTGTGGAACCCACAAGTGACATGTGGCATTGTGGGACCCACACTAACACGTGGCATTTGTGGGACCCACACTGACACGTGGCAGTGGGGGGGCCCACCTGACACGTGGCATTGTGGAACCCAGAAGAGACACATGGCATTGTGGGACCCAGTGACACGTGGCACTGTGGAACCCATAAGTGACACGTGGCATTATGGGTCCCCACTGACACATGGCAGTGGGGCCCACGTGACACATGGCATTTTGTCCCGCGTGGCAACTGTAGCATTCAAATGTAACACTGATTTCAGAAAATGTAACACTGCTTCTTGAAAATGCAACACTTCTGTGGGACCCACATGTTCATTTGTTTTTTAATTTATAAATGTTAAAAAATTGGCAAATGCAACGCTCAATCGCTACTGTAACAAAACGAATCTATTGCAACAGTAAATGTTCTACTGCAACAGTACCTTCACAAGTAATGTAACACAATCTCAACAGTGTTTCAGTAGGTCAAAAAAAAGTATCTCTAATGCAACACAAAGTGAGCGTTACAATAGAAAAGCATTGCGGACGCCAATCTATGGCGTAGTGATTATGACATGATCAGACTTTACCTGGGACGAAGCTAGCAAACATTTATAGGGGGGACCAATTTTTTTTTCATCAACACAATAAAGTATCCAATTAATCAAATACATAAAAGTACTAGTATATTTTTATTTACTTTTAATTTTGAATTGGTCTTTTTATCAAGAATTTTGTAAGAGTCAAAATTTATATTCAATAGGGGTCCAAAAATTATTTTTACATAAACATATAAGTAAAAAATATAAATTTATATGAAATTTTAACATATATTACTAGTATTATGACAACCCTTCTAGTCCCTATGTAGCCTCGTCCCTGGACTTTACCACTGTGGAGCAGCCATGCACTACAAGAAAAGGGTCAATAGACATCAGTTTATGGCCGATGTCTATGTTATTTTGCATGTGATGTCTAGGTCGGAGATGTCTATTCTAGACATCGGCCAGAAACTGATGTCTGTACTAACATAGACATCGGTATTTACTTCAATACACATCAGTTGTTCTACAAAATAGGTTACATATAATTAATTTTATAAACAACTTGCATGCCTTATATTCAAGAAAACATATAATAAACTAAGTGATTTTTCACATACACATCACTTTCTTCTTTTGGAAGAGATGTCTATTTGGATATTAGACATCACAGTTTTAGCAGATAAAGTGATGTCTATAGTTATCTTAGACATCATCCTGGACTGATGTCTAATGTACTTATAAACATCAGTTTTTTCAAAAAAAAAACTGATTTGTATTGTTCTCTTAGACATCATCCTATACTGATGTCTAATGTAAGTATAAACATCCATTTTTATAGAAAAAATTGATTTGTATTTTTCTCTTAGACATCAGATTTTATAAATAAAAAGTGATTTCTATTTTTTTCTAAGACATCAGATAGTGGTGAAAAAATGTGATGTATATCTTTATTTTAGACATCATTTTTGCCATAATAAAATTGATGTATATTAATGTATTAATACTAAAATTGATGCTACTTTTCATCTGGGGTTACAAATAGATCTTTATTCATAAAAACTTTCAACATCTTTATATACACAATTAATGGAGAAAATCCATTATAGTACCTACATGTAAATTACATGTATAATAAATAAAATCGCTATAGTGTTACAACAATCCTTCTCTCTTCATGCATACACAGCAACCAGGAAATCAAATCGTACACCATCATACTCCCATGTAACCTGTACATTGTAATGCACTTAGGCTATTTATATGTTCCATGCAAAAGTTAAAAAAAACAGACATATTAGCGGCTGTTACTAAATTATTTACTACACTCAATTTTGATGGACCAGTATTATCCTTAATAAGACATCTATAATTTAAAACTATTAAACAACTACACATGATTCCAGAGGAAAAAGGGGATTAACTTCACATTACACTTATGACCTTTGTTCTAGCAGTTCATATTATTGCATCTTGCACATATTAGCACATTGTGCCTTGATATTTCACAAATAGAAATAAGGAAGTAGGAGAACCAGCAAGTACAGAGCTAAACGCAGTCTCTTCTTTACGTAGAGACCACCAGAACTTTTTCTGTTCAGTTAATGGTATCAGGACTTATCATACCATACCAGTACATCTTCTAACAAAAGTCGTAAACTAGGAGATACCAAGCAATAGCTTCTGCATATGCAGTTAAAACCACAGTCTGAACTGCGAACAAGTTTGACATTTTAAAGTTGCCACACAACTAAGAAGTAAAGAAGCATGGCAGATAAGCCCTTAAATAATGGGGGAAAAGAAACAACAAAATTTCTAGAAAAGTTTTAATTTACTAGTACCAAGCGAGTCTCTTATAATTTCACGATACCATGACCAACGAACAACCAAAATTTATTCTCAAAGATTACTTTTCAATCTCAAACTGATTTTAACTATTAGATATTGAGGTTAGCAGGTGTCAGAATGCTTAAGACTAAAGAGACTGAATATGCAGTGCCAGCGTGCACCCCAGGCTAAAAACTCAAATGTGAATACAAATGCCGTTCAAACTAAATCTAATGCAATTATAGGACAGTGATTGTCATCACCTGACAAGTGTTCACATATGCATTGATTGCAAAATACATGTTTAAAACTTGTAACAACAGCATCTTCAGGTGGATCCTAGAAGAATATAAGATATCAATTAGTCCTTAAGACGATAACCCAACACTTTACAGAAAAGGAATGCAGTAGACCAATATTATAAAACTATAATTTCAGAGTAAGGAAAAGGGGATAAACCAGTACCTTCTTAACTTTTCAAAATATTGCAGGCACAATTATAATTCATAACACACAATTATAATTGGAAACTTAGAATGCCCTCAGAACTGAATAAAAGAAAAAATTTAAGTAGAGAAACAGCTTTAGAGATCAATTACAAGGTATATAAACTTCTCATCTCTGAAATGTATGGCGGAATTGAATCTTCAGTTCTGCAATTTCTCAGTATCCTACATGGTGAAAAATAAGAAAAATAGATTTCTACAAGAGAGATACTAGAAGGAATGGGACCCTCCATAGATGTGCCTTGCAGATTTCTACCAAGTTTATTCTTTTTTCTCTTTTTTTGCCAGGTGAATGAAGTATATTTTAGTCACATTAAAACTGACCAAATGCTGATGACATTTTTAAAACATAAAAAGACACATTGAGACCCTTTAGCATAGAGCGATACTCAACAAATTAAATCAGAGAAATATAATCAAACCAAACCTTAAAGTAGTTGCCAAGAGGGGAAGCATAGATAAGGAAAGTGTATTCAGGTGCTGGACCTAATTTTAGTATTGGACCGCTCCCCATAAGCAGAGGCGTGATATAGAGTGATCCTTTTCCTGGAGGAGGAATCTGCATGGACAGATAATATATTGCGTCACTTTCTTAAGCATATGAACATGCAAACATACAATTTTGACAACTAAAATTTACAAGGGCAGTCTCTTTTACAGCATCTACAAATTGCTCAACCGAAGGTGCTAGCATGCACATTCCTCCTTGCATTTTGTTCTGGCCGGAACATGAAGAGTCCTCCATTGTCTCTCCTGTAAGCTTTTATGCCTTCAAACAATCCCTATTCAAGGTTTAAATAGACATTATTAAATTCATTGATCATACTAAAGCAGAAAATCATAAAGGAAGAGAAAGCTGGAGAAACAACTTCTAATAGTTTCTAATTTCTAATACCTATGTGACATCTGAAAATAGCAGAAATATTTTTGAAGTTTATTGCTAGTGTACTCCTAACCCTTCAAGATATTAATTTCTTCTATTTTGCCAATTACATTTTACATCTGCTTATCAAAAGACAATCACTACTACTTTTTCTTTATCATCTTTACCAAGCATTTGGGATGTATATTATTTCCAGATATAGATGGTGATTTTAATTTCCAAAATGCTAAAAATCGAATTAGATTTCCTATAAACATGCAAACATTACATCACAGTTACGTATTCCACAAGTACACATTCATCTGGACCATACAGTTGTAACAAATTTGTTCAGAAAGTCTTATTTTTTATGTCACTTTGCGTTTTTCAAGGTTAAGACGATCACCACTTATAAAAATGCTTATAAGTTGTAGCTTTTGATAATAATAGGGTGGAAAAATAATAAAAATATACATAAATCATATAATGTAAATTAACAAAAGGTCAAATATCATGAAGTTTTACAGGTACCTGAAAGTTGACGGTTCACAGGAATTTAAAGCAGCAGTGGCCTGAGTTGCAAAGTATGTAGCTCCTGCTTACAATATATTTGAAAAAACAATCATTATATCAGGATACATTAATATGGCCTAATTGATGAGGTCTTAGAGTAGAAAATTCACATGTCTATGATAAAACAAAGTTTCCAATATAGAATTCATCATCCAGCAACTTTTGGTTATTTGTGCCGACGTCAATGGTAATGGGCAAGCACTGCAAATTAATACAACACAAATGTACAGTTTAAGATAAGGACAATAGCAAAATGTCATAGTATCGGCAGGTAGCTTCATGAATCCCAGGTGGCCTTGTTAAACCTTAAAGGTTAAAAAGTACAAGTAAGCATTTAAAATTAATTTTACATGCTTCTATGTTACTTTAAAGTTAAGTCTACAAAACTTTAAAAACAACTAGCTAAGTGAAATATGATCGAGCATCAATCTGAGAAAGTTGTGAGAATAAGAGACCAAAAGTTGAATCAAAAACCAAATTTTTCCACAAGAATATGATATAGAATAGGAAGATGATTGATGCTCTTCACGAAATCATATTACCTCTGTGTAGAACTCTTTTTCCCCTTGTTTAGAGTCGGTTACAAGCAATTTAACAGCAACAACCTCACCAGTTGACATTTGAGCTTTATAAACAGGACCAAATGCCCCTTGGCCAATCAAAGCAGTAAAATAACACATTGCTTTTTGCAAATCCCTGATCCACATCACAAAATTTATGGTAAAAATCACATAACTTACATATTAAGAGCATAATTGGAAACTGACTCTGTTGAATAGTCGTTCTTTAGGAATGTACTAAGTCAGTCTATGGCCGCAATTTTTTTTAACAAACTATATATTATATGTGTATTAATTTTATACATAACTTCTTTATAAAAATTGGAAACTATAAAAATTGACAGATGTACTCTAATTACTCATAAATTTTAAGGAGAGAAGTTTATTTTTTAATTACAAGTAGGAGTATACAAGTGAAGAAGGAAGCCATACACGACACTTAAACACTGGTAGTGAATCTACTTGTGTCTCCCAATCCAACTATAACAACCCTTTTTCTGTCAAACAATGATCTACGCAGCTGTGGTGAATCTTCGCCGCAATAATTCTCCAAAAATTTTTGCAGATTAAAACCACCGGCAAGCTGCAAAGATAAATACATATTTTATTTAAACCATTTTATAAACATAAACCATTAAAAATTACCAAACTTAAGCATTAGTACTAACCTTCTTGGATGCCTCTAAACCGTGCGAACATTCCGCGCTGTTAGGATCTGCTTTTTGATCTTCCAACCCACAACTTCTCCGCAATGACTAACAGTAATCACTAAAGTTGTTATTACATTATTGACGATTATTGTACACTTATCCAAGAATCTGGAGTTATGATGAGTACCTCCATTGTCAACCCACAAGAACATAGATATACCATTTATTTCACAAATTCAAAATAATTATGGTATAACAAATACATCCCAGTAAATGACAACACCAAATTTAAGAAATTAGGGTTTTGATTTGAAAAACCCTAATTTAAAAAATTAGGGTTTTGATTTTAAAAAACCCCCAAATGAAAGCTTATCAATTTTAGTAGAGAAAATCCTAGAAATAGCAGAGGAGACCCTATTCGAGCAGAGAAGATCCAAATTAAAGCTTACCAATTTGCACAAGAGCAAAGGAGAGATGAGAGCAGTGGTGAGTAGAGCAGGCCAGACGGAGGTGAGTAGAGCAGAGGTGAGTGGTAGTGGTGGTGGTGGTGGCGAGTAGAGCAGAGGTGAGTGGTGGTGGAGATGAGTCGTGGTGGTGAGAGATGAGAGAGAGAGTTTTAGCGAGAGAGAGATGAGAGAGTGTTTTAGTTTTTTAGTTTTTTGTTTTAGTTTAATTAGTTTTGTCTGAAAAGGGGGAAGTAATTGTGTATAGGCGGGGAAATATTTGGTGGGTGGGGAGGGAAATTTTGACTTGGAGGCTAAAATTTTGGTTAAGGGGGGAACAAAAAGAAGGGCGCGCATTATATTTTTTAAAAGCTGACTTTAGACATCAGTTTTTAAAAAAGTGATGTTTATAAAAAGCAAAGACATCAGTTTAATTCGGGGTGATGTTATTACATCTTTTAACATCAGCGGCATTTACAACCGATGTCTAAAGTGTGATGTCTATTGAACTTTTTCTTGTAGTACCACGGGCTTTCAAGGATGCAATTTTTCAAGCTCCCTCCACATGTCGATAATGTTAGAATTCAAACTCTTCTAGAATGGAGGTTAAAAATCAAAGCAACACATGCATATTAATGTTCAACAATTGTAGGCTTGGTTGGTGAAGTCATAGATTGTAGGCTTGAAATAAATATAAGTTATGTAAGCAATGATGTCAAGGTACTAGGATGAGGCTTATAAATAGGTTAATTCATTGCATTTGTAAAATATACCAAGAGAAATAAAAGAGAGAAACACAAGAGTTGTTTTCTAGAGAGAAACACAAGAGTTTTTTTCCAACATTTGGTATCAGAGCTAAGGTTTAGTTCGGAAAAGAAATTGGCAAATTTCTGGAAAAAAAAAATTCCGATCATTATTTCTGTCGGAAAATACTGTTCATCACTGGAGAAGAAGGTACTATTCATACCGGAGAAGAAAGCACTGTTCACTATTCACTATTCATACAGACGGCACTGTTCATATAGACAACACTGTTCACGCCGTAGAAGACGAAGTATTATTCACTGTAAAAATCATGGGAGATTTTACAAACTCTATTGAGAAACTCAATAACAATAATTATGGGTCATGGAGTACTCGTATAAAGCTTTACCTGCTTGGACAGGATTTATTGGATGTTGTAAATGGCAGTGATACAACACCACCAAGGGAGGCTAGAAGCACAGACATGACCTCTGTCACCTCAACCTCAACACCGGCACGACCAGATGCTACACCTCAAAGACTAGTAGCTGACTCTGAGATCATAAAGAAATGGAAGGTTAATGCAGGAAAAGCCATGGACGCTTTAACCGTAGTTGTAGAGGATGAATTTTTACAGCGAATAAAAGATGCCCAAACACCGAAAGAAGCGTGGGACATATTAACAGGAGTTTTCGCTAAGAAGAATGATGCAAAATTACAAAGGCTCGAAAATGAGATTTTGTCAATCTCCTAGAAAAATATGATCGTAAGTCAATATTTCTCAAAGGTAAAATCTCTGAGTAATGAGATTTCCAAACTAGATCCAGAAAATGGTATTGCACCAACCAGGATGAAAAGAATTATCATCCATGGACTAAAGCCGAAGTACAAGAGTATTATCACGGCAACTCGGGGCTGGGCCACCGAGCCAACTTTAGCAGATCTGGAGAATTTTCTAATTAACGAAGAGGATCTAGAAAAACCCATGTCTAGTCAACCAACCATTCGTGAAGAGACGGCTCTTTTCACCAACAGGAGAGACGGCCGAGGACAAGGACGCGGTTGTGGTCGTGGTAGAGGTCGAGGACAAGGACGTGGTGCCGGGAGATTCAATAGTCAAGAAAGAGACGTTCGAGGAAATCAATATAGAGGTTTCCAATCAGGGGGAGCTCGAGGAGCTCAAAATAATCAGGGTGGTCAGAACCCGTGGCAACAAAAAGATCATCAAAGTGATGAATGTTATAACTATGGTAAGAAGTGACATTACACAAGAAATTGTTGGTCCAAGAGAATTGAAGGAAATATCGCAACATCTTCTAAGAAAGAACACGCTGGAGAAGAAGATTGGAACTTTGACATTTCTTTCTTTGTGGCATTGTTGATGCACGAGGGAAAGGCCCAACAGAAGAACATGCACTTACTGTTGTATGTAAGCAGTCAGTCGACTACAAGAATGACTGGATCATTGATTCAGGCTGTTCCAATCATATGACCGAAGATGAGTCAAAATTGTCGAGAATAATAAAGTACACAGGAGATCGTGTTATCATAACAGCAGATAACACACATTTGCCAATATCCTATGTTGGCAAGTCGCAGCTGTCACAAAAATATGGACATGAAGGTATATAACTCGAAAATGTTTATCATGTCCCAGGGATGAAGAAGAACCTGCTGTCAGTACCCCAACTAACAACTTCAGGTAACTACGTATTATTCGGCCCAGATGATGTGAAGGTGTATAAAGAATTAAAAGTCATAGGTACACCTTTCATAGAAGGACCAAAAATGAAGGCTATCTATGTGATGTCAGCTGAAGAGGCCTATGTAGACAAGGCCAGAAAGAGTGACACAGGCGACTTGTTGCATGCACGACTCGGGCATGTCAATTACAGCAAATTGAAGATTATGTTGCAAAAGTCAATGTTGAAGGGACTCCCACAAATTGAGATCCGCCATGATACTGTATGTGCTGGATGTCAATATGGTAAGGCGCATCAATTGCTTTACAAGGAGTCAAAGTTTAAACCAAAGGAGTCATTGGAGCTGGTGCACTCAGATGTTCTTGGAAAAATCAAACAACCATTAACTCGTGGTTATCAATATTTGTTAACCTTCATTGATGATTTTTTGAGGTATGTATGGGTATACTTCTTAAAACATAAAGATGAGGTTTTTGAAAAATTCAGGGAATTCAAGGACACGGTAGAACGCGAGCTTGGAAGAAAAATCAAGTGCCTTCGCACTAATAATGGAGGAGAATACACTTCAAATGAGTTCAACAACTACCTCAAGAAGTTCAACATCCGGAGACAACTCACTTGTGCAGAAACTCCACAACAGAATGGAGTAGCGAAGAGGAAGAACCGCTATCTAGCAGAGACGTGTAGAATTCTTCTACATGCCAAGAATGTTGATACAAGGTTTTGGGCAGAATGCATGAAGACGGTGGTCTATATCACTAACAGGCTACCACAACCAAGGTTGGAATTTGTTTCACCATTTCAGAAGATGTATAACCTAAAACCAACTGTCAATTATTTCCGGGTATTTGGTTGTGTATGTTATGTGTTTATTGCAGATGAAGACCACAGTAAGTTTGATAATAAAGCTATCCGCTGCATTTTTGTGGGATACGACGAACAGAAGAAAGGTTGGAGATGTTGTGATCCCAATACAAACAAGATATATGTCTCACGAAATGTTGTATTTGATGAGGCATCTTCATGGTACACAAACAAGGTAGCATTGCCAGATACACATGAGCTGCAAGAAAAGCTACAAATCAAGTTACAGGTAGATTCATCTCAAAACAATGGCGATACAGAGGAACCACAATCCCCGATGGATCAATTGGAGGTACGATCCAAGTTAAGAAGCCCTTGGAGAATAGGTGTTCATGAAACACCAGATGAAGTACAGACTAATCAACCGGAAGAGCAACAACAAGAGCCTTCATAACATCAAGTACGAAGGTCTAACAGAGATAGATGGCCAAATCCAAAGTATATAGATGCTGCCTATGCTGAGGTCAAAGAGCCAACTAACTTTGATGAAGTATCAAAGAGTCCAGAGTGGAGAAATGCCATGGAAGAAGAGATTTTAGCACTTAAACAAAATCAAACATGGAATTTAGCGCAAAAACCTGAAGCTGTTAAACCCATATCCTGTAAATGGGTTTACAAGTTAAAGATTCGCCCAGATGGTACGATCGAGCGATACAAGGCTCAATTAGTTATTCGCGAGTTTGCTCAGGAATATGGCCTAAATTATGACGAGACTGTTAAATATAATTGATATGGTTAATATCAGTGTTTAAGTTTTACAGGGAAAAACAGAGTTTAAATTGAAATAGGAAGCAGTCAGAGTTTAGTTAAACTCTGACAGTTAGAAGCTGAACAGAGTTTGCTATACGCTGACAATGGAAGCTCGACAGAGTTTGTTAAACTCTGTCTGGAGGAAGCGTCTACTTGTCAACAGTGTTTGAAGAATTATTGAAGATAATTATGGAAGCAATATCTTTGAAGATTGGATAGCTGTCAAAGAGATTGAGTTGACTAAGGAGACGAGTAGCAATCGTAATTGATATCAATTGTATATCTAATTTATAGGAGTATCAATTATCGATTGTATAACAGCTGTATATCTTATAAATACAGTTAGGTTAACCCTAGAAGGGAATCGATCATGTAATACAATATCTTTCATTGTAACCTAAGCAGCTCTCTGTGATATTTTACATCACTGAGAGAGAAGTTAATTCCAAACAGTTTTTAAAGCTTTTAAAGAACTTATTGTTATTCTCTCATACTTAGTTGATTATAAGTGTGTATTCCGCCTAACAATTGGTATCAGAGCTTAATCTGTTAATTTAATACAGTTTAAGATCCACACACACAAAACTATAATCAATGGCAGAAATTCCTCCTGCAACATCAGGCTCTAGTGCTGAGAAGGCTCAACCTGCAACTGTGAGTCGATATGAAACAATCAGGGTTCCTATTCTTAAGCCAGCAGAATACTCAACCTGGAAGGTGAAAATGGCTATGTTTCTGGAGGCTACAGATCCAGAATATCTTGACAAAATTTATGAAGGTCCTCATAAGCCTACAAAATTATCTATTGTTGCTGCTGGACAGGAAGCTAAATCTATTCCAAAGGAGACATTCAGTCCAGTGGCAAAGATTACTACAGTTCGTGTCTTACTAGCCTTAGACGCAAGTAAGTCATGGAAATTATGGCAGATGGATGTGAAGAATGCGTTTCTACATGGAGAACTTGATCGTGATATTTATATTGATCAACCCCAAGGATTTGTGAATCATGAAAAGCCAAATACGTGTGCAAGTTGAAGAATGCATTATATGGCTTGAAGCAGGCACCTAGAGCATGGTACGGGAAGATTGCTGAGTTCCTAGTACAAAGTGGTTATCATGTTACCCCAGCAGATTCGAGCTTGTTCGTGAAATCTCAAGGGGGAAAATTATCACTTGTCCTTGTATATGTAGATGATCTAATCATCACCGGAGATGACAAAGATGAGATTCAACGAACAAAGAAAAACTTATCAGTTCAATTTCAAATGAAGGAGCTTGGTGAGTTGAAGCACTTCCTAGGATTGGAAGTTGAAAGAACAGAAACTGAGATATTTCTTGGTCAACAAAAATATGCAAGAGATATCATTCAAAATTATGGGCTAGCTGAGTGCAAGTCGATCTCTACCCCAATGGAGCCAAACTTAAAGTTGCGTGCTGATAAGTGGATTTTATATCCACTTAGAGCATTCCATATCGGCTTAAATTGATTGTCTTGGACTCAAGTTTGTTGTAGTTTTGATGTGTTTTTTTTAGTTGTGCAGGGTTGCAATAATGTCGATTATGGTTGATGCTTCTGTCGTTTTTGGAGGTTAAATTGATTAAAATTCGGATTTCCGGGAAGGTTGCGCAGTCTACACTGTTTTGGCCATATCTGGAGTTCTAGAAGTCCGTTTTCAGCGATCTTACTGTACACGCGAAGCTTGGGAGATTTTCTACACCATTGGACAGGTCGTCCATGCGCAGGCTGCGCATGGTGGGTGCAGGCAGCGTGGCAAACAGACTGATGGGAGCAGGAAATTACTGTTTTGCCCTTTTCAAGTTCTAATTATATTTTGGGCAGTTTTTAGTATCTTAATCGAATTCTAATTGTAATAGAAGGTAATTTCTTGCTGGGCAAAAAATCTAGAGCCTATTTAAACACATCTTAGCACTGTAATTCGTATCTTTTTATTATTGTAACGTAGAATTGCAAGGGAGAAAAGTGGAGAAGGATTCAACGCTCGTGACAAGCACGGATCTAGATCTACTTCATCTTTTGTAGACCTTGGATTATAGATTTGTTTTCTCAACTCTTTGTTTTATTAATATTATTACGTCTTTCCTTCATATCTTGTTTATTATCATGTTTTCACCAAATCCCATGACGATGAACGGTTCAATTATGAGCTAATCGTTGTCATGGGATTCGAATGGATTTATCTATGTAGCTTAGTAGTTTGATTGCTTTAAAGATTTATGTGTGATGAATTCTTGATATCCTTGTATGGTTGTGCTTCATGAATTTAGATGCGTAGCTAACATCTAAATTGAATTGTTAATCTCTTGCGAAACGAGAGTGGATCTTGAGATTTAGAACTTGCCATGCTAGCATAGGATAGGTTGATGTTTTAACATCATGATTTGTGGCTTAAATAGAGATATTATGCTGCCCTATGTGATCTTAATAGACAACTTGTTCTTCAACCGTTATGTTTTCAAATCTTATAGAGATATAGGGTCTAAACATAATTGGTGTCTACCCATCTTCTATCTATTTTGTGGATGAATGTGTAGTTTGGTGTTAGTATACCGAGAGGTAGCTTATACTTGTTTCGTGTTGTCTGATCAGATATCAAAACCATCACATGCATTGATTAAAGGCGTCAACTCTAAGTGAAGTAGATAATGAAGTTAGAGTCCCATGTTTATTCTCATATAAGTAATTCAATTTTAAATCTCAGTCGTTAATTAATTCTTAGTTTGATAATTTGCATCTTAGTTTAATTTAGATAATTAAAACCCCAATTTGTGATTTGTCTTAGTAGTGAGTTATAACCATACATTGTTGAATAGGTGCATTAACTGAAAAGAACTTAACCAGATCTCAGTGGAACGAACTTTAATTGTATTACTTGTGACCACGTATACTAGCGTGATATTGTGTAAACAAGTTTTTGGCGCCGCTGCCGGGGATCATCGGTGTTTTGTTTTTAGTTTATGTGCTTGTCATCAGTGGTCGTTAGCGTTCACTGACTCGGATTTTCTTACTTAGTTTGTTGTTTCTTGGTGTTTCAGGTACTTGAACATGTATGCGAACACGTTTGCAAACGCGTAAATTGGCAGAAGAAGAACTTACAGCAACAAAAGAGATGGCAGATTTACCAGCAGTAGTTAAGGCTTTGAAGGATTATTCTCAGCTTAAGATCAATGACATTCAGTCTAGCATTGTCAGACCAGCTTTTGCAGCTAATACTTTCGAAATCAAGCCGGGCACGATTCAGATGGTACAGAACTCAGTTCAGTTTGAGGGTGCTCCTACGGAGGATCCTAACATGCATATCATGGACTTCATTGAGATCTGCGACACTTTCAAGTTTAATGGTGTGCCGGATGATGCGATAAAATTAAGGCTTTTCCCATTCTCTTTGCGGGATAAAACTAAGGGCTGGTTGCACTCGCTACCAGCAGGCTTTATTACTATATGGGAGGATCTAGCTCAGAAGTTTCTCACCAAATTCTTTCCCATGGCTAAGATAGCAGCAATAAGGAACCAGCTAACTCAATTTCAGAAGCAATCTGGAGAGTCTTTGTGTGAAGCTTGGGAACGCTACAAGGAGATGCTTCGAAAGTGTCCTCATCATGGCATGCCTGATTGGATGGTTATCAACAGTTTTTACAATGGGTTGGGAGCACAGTCTAGACCTTTGCTAGATGCAGCATCAGGTGGAGCTCTGTGGGCTAAGAGCTATGAGGAGGCTTATGATCTTATTGAGACGATGGCTGCCAATGAATATCAAAATCCAACTTAGAGACTTTCTCAAGGCAAGGTAGCAGGAATCCTTAAAGTTGATGCAGCAACAGCTATAGCAGCTCAGTTGAAGGCTCTTACTATGAAGGTGGATTCTCTCTCAAATTATGGAGTTCAGCAGGTGGCTAGTGTTTGTGAGCTATGTGCGGGCGCACATGAGACGAATCAGTGTGCTATCTCTTCTGAATCAGCACAATTCGTGAGTAATTTCCAGAGACCTGCTACACCAGTTCCAACCACTTATCATCCAAATAATAGGAACCATCCTAACTTCAGCTGGAGCAACAACCAAGGTGCTCAACAACCTCAGCAACCTTATCAGCAGCTTCAGGGTCAACAAGCGAGGCCATTCAATCAAGGCTATCAGCAGCAGTATGCTCCAAGGCAACAATTCCAACCTCCGGGATATCAGCAGCAACAATCTCATGGGAATGCTGGTCCATCTTCGAATGAAAAATCTGAAATAGATGAGTTGAGGTTGATGGTTAAAAGCCAGGCAGTTTCTCTCAAG
Organism: Saposhnikovia divaricata; assembly: GCA_036435485.1. Classification (NCBI taxonomy): domain Eukaryota; kingdom Viridiplantae; phylum Streptophyta; class Magnoliopsida; order Apiales; family Apiaceae; genus Saposhnikovia; species Saposhnikovia divaricata. The sequence continues at coordinate 137,173,331 of CM071598.1, forward strand.
ACCTTGGAGAACCATATGGGGCAGCTTGCAAGTGCCTTACTAAATATGCAGCAAGGAACTTTTCCAAGTGATACGGAGGCTAATCCAGGCAAGAGGAAAGTCAAGGAACAGGTCAATGCAGTTACTTTGAGATCTGGAAAAGTCATGAGGGATCAAAAATCAGCAGCTGAGGATGATGAAGAAATCAAGAAACAACAGGTGGAGGCTTCTCCAGATAAAGAAAAGGCAAATTCTGAATTGGCAGCTAATCAGTTGGATGGCGGAGCGGAAAAAGGCAAAACCTTTGCTGAATCATCTACTCCAAAGCAGTCTACAGAGAGCAATCAGATCTATCCACCCCCTCCATTCCCAAAAAGACTTCAAAAGCAAAATTCTCCTGAAAACTCTCCTCTGAAGCAGAAGTTGGTGAATCAGATCTATCCTCCTCCACCATACCCTCAACGCTTGCAGAAACAAGATCAAGAAAAACAGTTTCAGAAGTTTATGGATGTCTTCAAGAAACTGTCCATTAACATTCCTTTTGTTGAAGCATTGGAGCAGATGCCGAGATATGCAAAGTTCATGAAGGATATTTTGTCACGAAAGAGAAGGTTAGAAGAATTTAAAACAGTGGCATTAACAGAGGAGTGCAGTGCAGTGTTGCAACAGAAATTGCCTCCTAAACTTAAGGATCCAGGAAGCTTTACAATTCCATGCACCATTGGGAAGTTGTCTTTTGACAAATGCTTATGTGATTTGGGAGCTAGCATTAATCTCATGCCCTTGTCGGTTTTCAAGCAACTTGGTCTGCCAGAGCCGAAACCAACCAACATCTCTTTGTAGTTGGCTGATAGGATGAACACTTATCCAAGAGGTATAGTAGAGGATGTCTTGGTGAAGGTTGATAAGCACATATTTCCTACCAATTTTGTGATTCTAGATTCCGAAGAAGACAAGAGGATTCCCATAATCTTGGGAAGGCCTTTTCTAGCTACGGGTCATACTTTGATCGATGTGCAAAAAGGAGAGCTTACAATGAGGGTGCAAGATCAGAATGTCACCTTCAATGTGTTCAAGGCCATGAAATTTCCGACAGAAGATGAAGAGTGTTTCAGTGTGGAAATGGTTGATACGGGTCAGGCAGAGGAGTTTGATCAGTTGTTGAGCGAAAAGTCGGACACGCACATGCTAAAGCATCATATCAGTGATTCCATTGACAGTTCTTCAGTTCGAGATCTCTCGATAGTCAAGCTCGGAAATCTTCCATCCCATTTGAAGTATGTCCTTCTGAATGATGAGTTGGTTATTTTTAAAGTATGTCAAGATAATGTGTTACGAAGGTGGATCATGGATAATGAGGTAGAAGAGGGTTCTTATCAATCAACTGTGAAGCATAAACACCCTAGAGGTGTGAAGAAGAAAAAAAAATTGGTTGGAGGAAGAGTCAAGGTGAAGTTTGATTTAGAAAAGATGTGGAAAGATAGCAAGAAGGTTGTCAAATAATGGGTGAATGGTCATTCTGCTAAGGACAAGTCGAATGCGATCTTCGAGCCACCATGATTTGAATCATATTTGTCCGGCTAAATGACGTTAACGACAGCGCTTCTTGGGAGGCAACCCAAGCCATGTATTGTTCTTTCAAAAAAAATAATAAAAAAAAAATTTAAGCAGGCAGCACCCCTGACACGCAGGCTGCGCCTGCGTTACTTCTTTCCGCGCTGGCTGCCCCTCTAACATGCAGACTGCGCCTGCGTTACTGCTCTTTGCGCGGGCTGCGCCCCTGACACGCAGGCTGCACTTGCGTTACACCCTTTCTGCCCAGATTTTTCCCGAAAATTGTTGTTTTTTTCAACATAAAAATCCCCAAATTCTATTCCAATTCTTATTATCTCATCCTTAAATCTTAATTCTACTTCTATATCAATTCCAAAACCCTCCCATCATCTTAAACCTATATCTATTCTAATTCAAATTCCATCTCCTTTTCTATATCTTCTACCTTATATACCTATACTTACAAACACACAATTACAACACCCAGTCTAACCTTCTCCAATTTCATTCAAGTTTAAAGTTTTAAGGTTCAAGTTTGGGGGAGTTTAATTGTAAGTTCACCTCTCTAATTCATATTGGGTAAATCTTTTCCTTAATCTTGTTTTAGTACGAATTTGTGTTCTTGTATATTGGGGGTTTTGTAGTATTCTTATTATTTGGGGAGTGGCCAGTCTATGGAGCTCGTACGCAGTATCCTCCACCAGATTTACCCGAGGAGGGTGATGACTCAAATGGTTAGGTATGTTTTCTAATATCCCTTGTATTTACTTCCATTCAATGCGGACATTGAATATTTTAAGTTTGGGGGATAAGTAGTGTATATGTATTCATGTAGGATTTCATGTTTTGCATATTAGTAGTAGTAAATTATGCATTTATGTTCGTGTTATCTACGTTTGTTTAATATAGGACATTCTATTTTTATGTTCGTATATCATGTGAGTTCATAATAGTTTGCATTTGCACCCATGCTTGATAGGAATTTTGTGTTGTTGACGCTTTTGTTTGAGAAGTGATATGCTTTGTTCTTGTGCACACACATACACTAGTAAGTTGAAACTAGTAGACTTATTGAATGTTGTAAGTGATTAGAAGGATATGAATATGTGCAAGATGATTTAGTTTGAATGCTTTGAATACAAGTAGGTGCATTAGAGAGATTTTTGCTTGGGATTGAGTATGTTTTTCCACCAAGTGAGTTTTTGAGCCTTATTGCATATTTGTTACAATTTATTCGTTTGCTTGAGTGTCCACGGATTGTTTGCATTGCTTGCATTTGTTTGAGGTCTTTCTTGAAACGCATGACATTATTTGACGATTAAAATGATAAAGGCATTTAGGAATAACTGCATATTTTCCCATATTACCACACCATATTTACATGATCAATTAGTGAACCCGTTGAGCTTAATCTTATTTTTCGGTGACATACCACATTACTTGCCTAGACCTTTTCTTGTATTGGCCTTACATTAATTTGAACCCACATTGTCAAAGACTATTAGAGTGTTTAAGGGAGTAATAAGTTGTGTAAGGATGGGTTTATTGATGGTCTTAATTTTGGGGGAAATATTGAAAATTGGGTTTAGTGGTTTACTTGATAGTCGGCATGTGTAATAAAATTGTGGGATCATTGTTATTGTTGATATTATTGTGTTTTTTTATATTTAGCTCTCGAAAAGAAAAAAAAAATCAGAAAAAAAAAAGAAAAAAAAAGAGAAAAAAAATTTAAATATATATTATGAGAGCATAGTTGTGTTTGTTGTGATCCTACCTTAGTCGACTAGTCGAGTGTTTGTTGCTAGATAAAGTTATGTGTGGGGGGAAATTAGGGTGTTGTGTTTGATTTATTGAGGTGCCTACTAGCTTTTGACACTTCACCTGATTTGGCTTATTTGACATACCTTGTCCCTAGCCCCGTTACAACCTAAATAAAGACCTTTTGATTATCGTTATTGATGTATGTTGTGTTAAGAGTTAGATTGATACCAAATGTCAAGCATGCTTATGATTTTGTTGGAATTGAGTGATACACTTACCCTTGTTCTTGAGAGAGTATTCTTTTGTGAGTGGATTGTGAGTTTTTACTTGTTTTTGCGTATGAGATCCCGAGTTTTGTCTCAAAGATGTACTCTTGTAGGCTTAGCATGTTTACTAACTTATTCTTACATTTGACATGGGCTTTTGAGAACTTATGCATGTTCATTGAGTAGACTATGTGAATACTTGCACTTTCAACACCAAGACATTGCGTTATTACTTTGATTCGATATGGCATGAGAGGATTTGAAGGTATGGTAGGATATTAGTACTAGATTATTTGTATTTTCATAATAGTTGCATTCATGCATTGCATTGGATTTTGTGGGTACATTCGCTATAGGCCCTCATGAGACCTTACTCGTCCACTAGGGCTGCCTAGGGGTTTAAAGGGCTTGTTGCATATGCCAAATGCAACCGTGATCACCTACGGAAGTGGTACTAATTAGGTAGTGTTAGTTGTTTATGCTTGAGGACAAGCATCGGTTTAAGTTTGGGGGTGTGATAAGTGGATTTTATATCCACTTAGAGCATTCCATATTGGCTTAAATTGATTGTCTTGGACTCAAGTTTGTTGTAGTTTTGATGTGTTTTGTGTAGTTGTGCAGGGTTGCAAGAGTGTCAATTATGGTTGATGCCTCTGTCGTTTTTGGAGGTTAAATTGATTAAAATTCGGATTTCCGGGAAAGTTGCGCAGTCTACACTATTTTGGCCATATCTGGAGTTCTAGAAGTCCGTTTTCAGCGATCTTACTATCCACGCGAAGCTTGGGAGATTTTCTACAACATTGGACAGGTCGTCCATGTGCAGGCTGCGCGTGGTGGGCGCAGGCAGCATGGCAAACAGACTGATGGGAGCAGGAAATTACTGTTTTGCCCTTTTCAAGATCTAATTGTATTTTGGGCAGTTTTTAGTATCTTAATTGAATTCTAAATGTAATAGAAGGTAATTTCTTGCTGGGCAAGAAATCTAGAGCCTATTTAAACACATCTTAGCATTGTAATTCGTATATTTTTATTATTGTAACGTAGAATTGCAAGGGAGAAAAGTGGAGAAGAATTCAACGCTCGTGACAAGCACAGATCTAGATCTACTTCATCTTTTGTAGACCTTGGATTATAGATTTGTTTTCTCAACTCTTTGTTTTATTAATATTATTGCGTCTTTCTTTCATATCTTGTTTATTATCATGTTTTCATCAAATCCCATGACGATGAACGGTTCAATTATGAGCTAATCGTTGTCATGGGATTCGAATGGATTTATCTATGTAGCTTAGTACTTTGATTGCTTTAATGATTTATGTGTGATGAATTCTTGATATCCTTGTATGGTTGTGCTTCATGAATTTAGATGCGTAGCTAACATCTAAATTGAATTGTTAATCTCTTGCGAAACGAGAGTGGATCTTGAGATTTAGAACTTGCCATGCTAACACAGGATAGGTTGATGTTTTAAAATCATGATTTGTGGCGTAAATAGAGATATTATGCTGCCCTATGTGATCTTAATAGACAACTTGTTCTTCAACCGTTATGTTTTCAAATCTTATAGAGATATAGGGTCTAAACATAATTGGTGTCTACCCATCTTCTATCTATTTTGTGGATTAATGTGTAGTTTGGTGTTAGTACACCGAGAGGTAGCTTATATTTGTTTCGTGTTGTCTGATCAGATATCAAAACCATCACATGCATTGATTAAAGGCGTCAACTCTAAGTGAAGTAGATAATGAAGTTAGAGTCTCATGTTTATTCTCATATAAGTAATTCAATTTTAAATCTTAGTCGTTAATTAATTCTTATTTTGATAATTTGCATCTTAGTTTAATTTAGATAATTAAAACCCCAATTTGTGATTTGTCTTAGCAGTGAGTTATAACCATACATTGTTGAATAGGTGCATTAACTGAAAAGAACTTAACCAGATCTCAGTGGAACGAACTTTAATTGTATTTCTTGTGACCACGTATACTTGCGTGATATTGTGTAAACACGTGCCTAGAATGGAAAGGACTTGAAGGATACAAAAATGTATCGACAAATAGTAGGTAGTCTTATCTATTTAACTCTATCTAGACCAGACATAGCTTTCGCAGTAGGTGTTGTTAGCAGGTTCATGCAGAACCCAAGGAAGACACACCTTGAAGCAGTTAAAAGAATCTTGAGATATGTTAAAGGTACAATTGATTGGGGACTCTTCTACAAGAATGGAGTACAAAGCAAGGTCAGCGGCTACTGTGATGCTTATTATGCAGGAGACCATGACACCAGGAGATCGACTACAGGATATGTATTTAATCTTGGATAAGGAGCTATATCATGGTGTAGTAAGAGACAACCTACTGTTTCTCTTTCAACCACAGAAGCAGAATATAGAGCAGGAGATGGCAGCACAAGAGTGTGCATGGTTGACTCAACTCTTGAAGGACTTGAACCAACCAATAGAAGATGGAGTTCCATTACATTGTGACAATATATCAGCAGTCCGTTTGGCTGAGAATCTGGTCTTTCATGCTCGGACCAAACATGTCGAAGTAAATTATCATTTCTTACGAGAAAAAGTACTTAAAGGAGATATTGACATGAAGGCAGTCAGGACCGAAGATCAGGTTGCAGATATATTTACGAAGAGTTTATCTGCAGCAAAGATTTGTGAGTTTCGAAAATCACTCGGAATGGAAAGTCGAGTTTGAGGGGGAGTGTTAGAATTCAAACTCTTCTAGAATGGAGGCTAAAAATCAAAGCAACACATGCATATTAATGTTCAACAATTGTAGGCTTGGTTGGTGAAGTCATAGATTATAGGTTTGAAATAAATATAAGTTATGTAAGCAATGATGTCAAGGTACTAGGATGAGGCTTATAAGTAGGTTAATTCATTGCATTTGTAAAATATACCAAGAGAAATAAAAGAGAGAAACACAAGAGGTTTTTTCTAGAGAGAAACACAAGAGTTGTTTTCCAACAGATAAATGATAATGAGATTTTAAACGTACAATGTTCTTCTCCAGCTATATCGAGAATAGCTATTTAAATACTGTTTTACCAGAATAGTTTTTTCTTAATTTGTACTAAAATATGAGTCTCTTGTGTACAGAATTCCAGATATTTTAGTACACACACAAATATACACAAATACACATACACGAAATATCTGGAATTCTGTAATATCTTGTGTATGCGTGTGTGTAGAATTCCGGAAATAACATGCGTGCCTTTCGGTTAGATAATAAATTTTTTGAATGAAAAAAATCCTTTTTTATGCATATTGTATTCGATACATTTCATCTATGGAATAGTATCCCTGAGGAAAAAAAAAACAACAACAAAATTAGGTATTTTCTCCATCAGACTCTGAATTCATAAAATTAAATGGGGCTCATAACTTTACACAGCTGGTAGATGGATAAGGAAACCTTCCTGATCAAAACTAAATGAGCAAAGCCATGTGATGGTTTATTCAAGATTTGTAATAATAAAGCCAATAGGACCCTTTACAATTTCAACTACCTACAGAATCAAAGTTTCTCAGTCAAAACCCAAATTTTACATATATTTCAGACTTTATATTGTCATGTTTGACGAGAGGGTCTGCTTGTTAAAACCTCTAACTTCAACTAAACTGAAAATGGCCTTCAGGACCTTTTACAATTTCAACTACAGAATTAAAGTTTCTCAATCTTCTCAAAAGCCAAATTAACATTACTAAAAAGATAGGGCTTTCATGCTTTCTAATTGTGTTAACGTTGTATTTTATTTTTATTTGCCTCCTTTAGCTCACTTATCTCAGTCATTACTTTAAAACATTAATACAAATCACTTTTAGAATGTCTTGTTTGTAATATGGGTAAAGACTGCAAAAGATTTTGTACATCCACAAACTAAAGTTTCAGTCATCTCTGTGGGAAGGCTTTTAATAATAATTAACATAAAATCATGGAAAATGAGGAACAAAGTCCCATTCCTAACCAGATATGGTCATGAAACTCCTCACAAGACATACTAAATAAGCCACAACAACACATTCAACATTTGAATTGCATAGCGTACTTGGACAAGCTTCAAGTCTGTAAGCAAGAGTTCTGAAAATTCTGGTCGAAAGTTAACCGGTGTTTTACTATTTTGACAATTTCAGGCATTTTGTCCTCCTGCATGCATAATCTAGGTTACAACAAACAGTATTGCCTAAATCCCGTTCATCTCCAAACAGGGGCTAGGCAGTTTCTGCATGCGCTACCAAGATCCGTCTAGACCAATTTTTGAAACACCAATGTCGTTCAATAATCAGCAATGTACAAAAAAGTCAAAAGATCAAATTAGCATGAAAAAAATTATTTAAGCCACGAAAAAACCAATTAAGCTAATATAGATATAAGAAAAATACATTTTTCAAAAATAGCATGGAATCCTATATCCACGAGGACACGAAATACAAGTGATTGTGGTGAGTTGTGATTCAAATCCCGAATAAAAATCCAATTACACAAAGTGGCCGCCAACTTAAGAAAGTACGTACAAACGAAATAACTGCTCGTCCATTAACACCCCCTTGATTCTAATATCAGAACTCTCCTACCATTCGAATTATATATACATGCATGCATATCTTTTTGATTATTAAACCAAAACTACATCCTCTTGCCCATTAACCCTTTCTCCATTCTGTTGTAATTCTCCACTGCCTGCAGGTTAATTTTTTAAATTGATTTTTATTTTGTCAATTTAAATTACTTATTATGGGTTTTTTCTTTGTTTCGTTGCAAAATATTATGATTAATTTTGGTGTTTGTGATTCATCAGAAAAATGTTGGGAGCATTACTTTCAGGAATCCTTTTGTATGTCCTAAATTCTAACTTCATCGTCTTTTAGATATATTTTGTAATTTACATTTAGGTTTCGTTTAATTTTGACGAATCCTGATGCAGTTTTTTTTTTTTTTTTTTTTTTTTTTTTTTTTTTTTTTTTTTAAGGTCGGCCTGTGGGTATCTATACCCAGCTTTCGAATGCTACAAGGCAGTGGAGAAAAATGCCCCAAATAAGGAGAATCTTATCTTTTGGTGCCGCTATTGGTATATATACATGACATAGCACATATGCATTTGTTTCTTTATATCGTTGTTAAACATATATGCGAATCTAGTAACGGGCACACTGGAACACTCCTGAAAAAATATTGTGAAAAAAAAAAAGAAAAAAAAAAACCTGTAAAAAAATTAAAATTATGTGGATGCCCTCCTAGATCCGCCGTTGAACATGATAAGATATTTATTGTATACTTATTTTTTTTTACTTATGGTACACTGTGATTATTGAAAATTTGTAGGATTTTGCTTGCACTGCTAACAGTTTGTGAGAGATTATTGGGTGTGTTTGTATCTTGGTAAGGAATTTCATGTTGCAGAATTTTCTATTGAAATCTCATTATGTAGTATGTCATAATTTGTGGTATTAAAAGCTTAATGATGTTTGTACATTTTTCTCTCCTACAGGTTACCCATGTATGATGAAGCTAAGCTGATATTTGTTATATACCTATGGCATCCCCGAACAACAGTATGTTGTCACTCGTAGCAACATATATATTTCAACAATTGGTTACGACCAGGGCTACATATAATTTATTCATTCATCGTTTTTCAGGGAGCGGTATATATATACACTACTTTTCTTCGACCAATTTTAATGAAACACGAGAAGGAAATTGACAGAAAATTGATGGAAGTATGGTGTAGAGGTAAAGATTTTGCAGCTCAAAATATTCAGAAGTTCGCACAGCAAGGTCAAGCTAAATTTTTCGAGATTTTGCAATATGTTACTACTCAAGCTGCAACAACTCAGGCTGCATCAGTTCAGGCTACACCTGCACCTGCATCAGTAGAAAAAGAAAAGGAAAAGTAGATAAATTATAAATTAAGTTTTTTTTTTTTTTTTTTTTTTAATCAGTTCACACAATCTTGTGCCATGATGGCCCTTGTGCCATATTGTTGTTGATACATCATATACAGTCATGTTTGATAGATGATGAAAATGATTAGAACGTTGACATATATCTTCATTATACGAATGATTGGTTTTCATCATTCGTGATATTAGTTGAATTGAACATTTTGATATCAAAATTTTGTGGTCGCTTGTAGACATCAGATCAATTCTGCGTAAAACGAAGGCAACGAATAGACCATAAATTACAGAGCATTGCAACAATTAAAAAATAGAATACTCAATCTAAATACACACAATCACGATAGATTTTATTACAATATAAACTGCTACATACATGCGCAAATGAAATTCTAACAGTTAACCTGTCTTTCCTTGTTCTGATTTCCATTTTGAAGGTAAATTCAAGGATTTTAGGTATAAATACACTACAAACTATAAAGAAACACAATATTAACAGATTGTAATAATATTTTTAACCAAAGCCTTTTCACAATCCACAAAATATTAGTGCCCACCATTTGAACCTGCCAAAGCCTTCAAAACATTGAGGAAATCATGTTTCTCATACCCTCCAATATGAAAATGTTGATTCGGAATGATCTTAATATAGATATAGAAGGCTACACATGCAGCACCAGGTCCAGCCCAGAACACCCAATGACCATCCCAAAGATGGCCTCCTCTAACAAGGGCAGGGCCTATGCACCTAGCTGGATTCATCCCGGCACCTGCATAGCCCTTTTTCCCTGTTACGGTTGTTGAAATGAAAATCAGAAGACCTACAACAAGCCCAATGATAGTGAAAACCAGAACAAGGCCGAGTTCCTTTCTTTGACGATGATCATAAGCCATCCATATTGAAGCAAAGAGGAATATGAAGGTGCAAATGAACTCAAGCCAGAAGGCCTGCTCTGTTTCAAGGCCAACTGTAATAGGCCCATTAGGGCCTGGTGCAATTACAGTGAGTGTGCAGCCTCCAAGTGAGAAAGCATTTTGAATTTGGCTGCTGACCACAGCTTTGAGTGCTAGTGCAGCTAGTACAGCGCCAACACATTGCGCTAAAATGTAGACAACTGCACGCGACATGGAGATCAAGCCAACGAGAGCTGCAGAAAATGATATTACGGAATTTATGTGGCCTCCAGAGACAGGGTGGACAGCAAGAAGTAAAATTGTGACTGTAATTGCGATGAGAAGTGACAATAACAAGTTTGGTGTCTTTGTTTCCGTTTGGATGGAGGCAATGACAATGGTGTCTATTGCGAAGACAAGAACTGCTGATCCAAGAAGCTCCCCGATGGATGCTCGCCAGAGCTTTTATTGCAGTAAAAAAAAAAAAAAGGATTAGTTGGTCATATTAGTCGACATTTATCTTCTTTAAAAATAATGAAAGAGAGGCCCTTATTTGGCCTAGGGAACTTGTGCGCTTCAATTGATATAAGTTGACAGTGATCACATAATTAAGTCGTATTTATCATTATAAAATATATGTTGTCTGAAGAAAATAAGACTACAAAATCCAATGAGGGTGTGTGTGTTTTGTTCAAGTGCATAAAAGTTTGCGACTTCACAAATTTGTGTGTGTGGGATGCAATCTGGTGAAAGTTGCAGTTCCAGCGAAATTTAAAGAAAAAATACTCATGTCATCCATATCTCTAATAGCTTAGTGGAGACATGAGTGCATGAATATTTCAATTTCGAATATCGTTGTGTCTATCCTTAACTAAAAGACATGACAATGCAAGAAAGTGAGAACATATGTTGAGAGAAAAGATTGTCTATCCTAAACTAGGAGACATGACAAAGCAAGTAAGAAAGTGAGATTGTGGAGAACATATGTACATGTCTATAAACATATGAAAGGAAGTTAAAGTTTTATAATATGTTTACATTCAAGGAAAAAAGTTCCTCCAATCCCAGCCTTTGTCCCAAAGTAAATGATGTTTGCCTCTTTTCGCCATTCTCTTTCCAGTGATCTGACCTGCAAGACACAACTCTAGTGAGTAGACAGCACTGACTACAACAAAGATGTGTGTTTTATAATAGTATGAATTTAAACTTGCTTTGGATTATTATCTAAAAAAAAAAAAAATAACTTGCTCTGGAGTAGATGACAGAGGTTGGACTCTGGTTCCACTTGAGAGATTTTCTTCGTCTCCAAAAGCCTGCACACCGATTGAACCCATCTCAAGCCCAGAAAAGAAAGAGTTAGCTACTTGTTTACTGACATGTATTTTGGCTCTAGTTTGTCATCTACTTATACACAATCTCACGTTGTCTCTCTTAATCTGTATTTTATTTAAAAGAAAAATAGTATCTACACTTAGGTAATCAGTTGAAAACTCTTACGCATGAGATCTGTGCATGGTCCCACCCTGCATTTGGTATCTCTCTTGGGGTCATCCATGCGACCATGCCACAATATAATGCTACTACCAGTATATAATAAATTGCATGTATTATTGGTTGAACTTGTGTCTTTATTGTATTTTTTGGTTGAACTTGTGTCTTTATTGTATTTTTGATATTTAATTAGCTACTTACAGATCATTATAAAATATTGAAAAATCTATCTTAGAATTAATGTTGATCACAATGGCTCAAAGAGTTTGCCTATTTATCGAACAATGTCGATATCTCATGTCAATCATCCTAACTCTAGTAGAATTTCAAAGTTTGAAAGGACTAGTTAGATCTACCCAAGTAAGTCTAATTTTTTAACAATGTCAATGTGATAGGTCAAATTTCGAATATTTTTCAAAATACGGGTTAAAAATTAATTTCGAATTGGAAATAACATATTTTCAAAGATCATGATTTGCTGCTTCACTTAATATCATTATATTGTTTTAGAACCTGAAAAAATTATACTTAATCCTTTTGGGCTTGGCCCTTGGGATTAGGTATTACAAATTATCTATATATTATAATGTCTGGAGATCGGAAATGCACCAGAACAGTTTAAGGTATTTTTCTTGAATTTTTTTTTTTTGATTTTTTTATTAAAATTCTTTTCTTGACAATTTAATTAGTCATTAATTACACCTATTAAACTTATATTAAATTTACTCTATTGAATTTGTTTAAAAATTAGCAAATTAGTTGAACATTATAGTTATTATTTCAATATTAAATATTAATTATATATAGTTATGTTTATTTTTAGGTAAAATGACGACTAACATTTGTTTATATTTCGTTATTGTGAAAGTCGTAATAAATTATGGAAGTACAAGATATTTACTTAATATCTGGAATTGTATGCAAACAATACAGATAGATTTTTAATTTTGCACATGAATATATAATACATGAGTTATGATCAAATCGATTAAATTTAACAAATCCAGCCATTTATCGGAAGATAAAATTGATAAAAAAGCTATACACCTATTGTTTCGTTATATTGCGTCGAAATAAATTTTTATTGTAATTAAACAAATTGTTACACTATTATTAAATATGTATATCATGTGAGGGGTGTCGGCTTTAAAAAACGTTATTAACCTTAACTTCTCAAACAATCTTTATTATCAATGATTATGGAGTCGTAGTAAATTATGGAAGTACAAGGATTTTTACTTAATATCTAAAATTTGTAAACAAATCATGCACATAAATTACACATGAGTTATGACTAAACTAATTAAATTAAATAAACCCATCCACTTTATCAGAAGATTAAATTGATAAAAAATTTATACACCCATTGTTTCATTATATCGTGTCAAAATAAATTAATATTCAAATTAATTAAATTCTTACACTATTATTGAACATGTATATTATGAGAGGGGTGTCGGCTTTAAAAACGTTATTAAGTTGTATTCAATATTTGTAACTTTTGATCGTGAATATTACGTTTATATTGTAATTTTTATTTTTATATGTTTGTGATATTTTTATGATTATCAGAATTTTAATGAGAGTATTTTTTTCAATTAATAATTCATGTAAATTATTTTTAAATTAATTTTTTTATAGAAAATTCATAAGAGACCAATCAATTTTTAAGAATAATAAAAATTAATTTATCTATTACAATACTTCTATATAAAAATTTATAAACCGCGCGAAGCGCGAATAATTTGGCTAGTTCCACTTAAACTCTTGGCACTATTGTCAGGATTGAACGATTAGCCATACATTTAAATCGTATCATTCTAATCTTTATGAGATAATTTTAGCTCATTTCGTGTTCTCACTTTCGAATTCTAATCTATTGTGATTTAATACTATCAGATTTCGTCCGCAAGGGTTGTTTCAGTTGGTTAAAGAGAGACCATCTCACCTCTTGGTCACAGGTTCGATTCCCATAGGAGGCGGATTTGTGATTATACCATCCTGGGGCAGAGCCTGTCGTACTTGTGCGGTTTGCCTTGGATCACGTGGTTTACAGGCTATTGCGTGAGCCCATGGGTTTATCCAGAGCGCACCCGAAGGGTAGCGGCTGCGGGTTCCCATGTTAAAAAAAAAATAATAATACTATCAGATTTCGTATTCCCATCTTCAACAACTTGAAGTATCAAGATTTTGAGAGTCGATTTGGAATATCATATGTAAGTATGTAACGATTCAGGTCAAATCCCAATTTTTTTCATCATTCGAGTAAATTATGGATTTCGAATTCGAAATAAAATAAAGTATACTCATCCAAATGCAATTATTTAAGCGCGATAAGATAACTAAGCGGTTGGATTATCTTTTGTTTTCGCTTAACCAGAGAGAAGAGATACTTAATATAAGATATACCAGCCATCTTATTAATTAATGATCTATACTATTATATAAAAGTCGAAACATTAAAAGTTTTGGTACCTATTTTTTGGTACCTGTTTTTTGGTACTTCGTGAATTTACTGCTTTACCCTTTATTATAAAGAATCTATCTATACTATATTATAAAAGACGAAATATTAAAAGTTTTAGTACAGTACAGTACTACCTTATTTAATTGTTTTACTTTATTACCATTAATTATTTTACTTACTTATAACAAAACAAAACACAATATTTTCTCAAAATATCACACGACACTTCCCATAAATAATAACTAACCAACCGCCTTTTCAACTATTACCTTTTCTATCTAAAATCTACTCTTTCCAAAAACATGATCGTTGTAAATAATGAAATAACTAATATATTATAATTACTTATAACTTACTAATTATCTTTTCCAGCTAAAAGGTAATATCTTTCCTATATTTTGTAGCTAAAATATCTCATTTTCTTCTAAATAATAACTATCTAATTATCTTTTCACAGTTCTTAACTTATTTAATTGTTTTACTTTATTACTATTAATTATTTAATTTACTTATTAAAAAATAAAACACAAGTTTTCTCAAAATATCACACGCAACTCTCCCAACACTTTCCCTAAATAATAACTAATCAACTATCTTTTTCAACAATTACCTTTTCTAACTTTTCTAACTAAAATCTATTTTCTCCAAAAACATGATCGTTCTAATTAATGAAATAACTAATATATTATAATTACTAATAACTAACTGATTAACTATTCCAGCTAAAAGATACTCCCTCTGTCTCATCCAATTGTTTACACTTTTTAAAGGGTGTCCGGCACGCATTTTAAGGTGCATTTTAAAGATCGTTCCATAACTTATTTTTAAAATTTTATTTTCTTGTATAAAAATATAAACATTGAATATTTATACAAAAAAAGAAAATTTTTAAAATAAGTTATGAAATCATCCTTAAAATGCATCTTAAAATGCGTGACGGACAACTCTTGAAAAGTGTAAACAATTGGATGGGAGGGAGGGAGTATTATCTTTTCTGTATTTTTTAACTAAAATATCTCATTTTCTTTTAAATAATAACTAACCAATTATCTTTTTCAACTATTACCTTTTCTACCTTTACCTTTTCTAACTTTTATAACTATAATCTCTTTTTTCCAAAAATATGATCGTTTTAATTATTGAAATAAACTAATAATATTATAATTACTAATAACTAACTGATTATCTTTTCCAGCTAAAAGGTAATTTATTTTCTATCTTTTCTAACTAAAATATCTCATTTTCTCCTCAATAATAACTAACCAATTACCTTTTTCAGCTATTAACTTTTCTAATTAAAATTTCATCTTTCCACAAATATAGTCGTTCTAATTAATGAAATAAACTAATAATTATTTACTTTAACTAGCTAATTACCTTTTCCAACTAAAAGGTAATATCTTTTTATAAAGATATAAAGAATCTATACTATATTTTAAAAGACAAAACATTAAAAGTTTTGGTACGGTACAGTACTTACCTTACTTATTTGTTTTACTTTATTACCATTAATTATTTTACTTACTTATTACAAAACAAAACACAATATTTTCTCAAAATATCACACGACACTTCCCCTAAATAATAACTAACCAACCACCTTTTTCAATTATTACCTTTTCTAACTAAAATCTATTCTTTCCAAAAACATGATCGTTGTAATTAATGAAATAACTAATATATTATAATTACTTATAACTAACTTATTATCTTTTCCAACTAAAATGTAATATCTTTTCTATATTTTGTAACTAAAATATCTCATTTTCTTCTAAATAATAACTAACCAATTATCTTTTCACGGTTCTTACCTTATTTAATTGTTTTACTTTATTACTATTAATTATTTTACTTACTTATTAAAAAAACAAAACACAATTTTTTCTCAAAATATCACACGCAACTATGTTAGGAATAATTTATAAGTTGTGATGTTAAGAATAGAATTTTGCTTATACTTCTTGTAAATCCTGATCTTATAAAGGATTTAGCACTTTTTATAGGATGTATGCATTAGACAGTAATCTGTAGAGTTTAGTCAGGAACAACAATGCATCAAGGACTACATGTCAGGAACTGAGATCAATTCCTGATACGCCAAGTCAAATACTGATGGATGTCGAATCCTGATGCAAGGTGGAATCCTGATATCAGTCGTGTTACTGATGATGTCATTATAGATGCTATAGAAACTAGCAAGTGTTATAAAACAGGATCGTTGTTTTGAAGAACAAGCAAGAAGATATCATGAAGGAAAGAATTTTCTATTGATGGAAACTATCAACTGGACGGCAGAATATTATCATGTATAGATCATTACTTTCTGTTATTAGTTGATAGGTAGCATTATAAATACTCTCTATATATCATTGTAAAAGAGTGGATTTTTTTAAGTGCATATCGTGTGAAGCTCTGTATAAGGTTTGTATTCGAGAGTTCGAAACAAACAGAGAGAGAGAGAGAGAGAGAGAGAGAGAGAGAGAGAGAGATTTGTATTGTCAGCAGCTGCTAAAGGTATTATACACCTTTGATAGAGTTTGTATTTGATTTATTTAATACAAACAAAGTTTGATTCATTCGTTTGTTCTTGTTCATCTAATCAAGCAAAAATCAGACACGATTATATAACTTGTATTCAACCCCCCCTTCTACAAGTTATTCGAGTTAACAATTGGTATCAGAGTAGGTTGATTTCGAATAATCATAAAGATCTGCAATCATGTCTGGTTACAAGGATGGTAATACTAAGATCCCTATGCTCAAGAGAAACGAATATACTCTATGGGAAGTGAAGATGTTGCATCACCTGGAAGCAACAGATCCTGATTATCTTGACAGAATCAGAGATGGGCCTTTTGTTCCAACAAGGCTTGTTCCTCAAGCAATTGTCGAAGGAAAAGTTGTTCCAGAACATACAGCAGAGAAGCCTAAATCTGAATGGACAGATAAGGAAAAGGAGAACCTTCTTAAGGATGCTAAAGTGAGAAACATACTATTCAACAGTCTTGATTCTGTTCTCACTAACTATGTTCTCTCTTGTAAAACTGCTAAGGAGATATGGGACAATCTAAAGGTTCACTGTGAAGGAACAAAACCTGTCAGGAAGAATATGAGGAAACTTCTCATACAACAGTATGAGTACTTTGAATCCAAGTCTAGTGATTAACTTACTGACACCTTTGATAGGTTTACTAAACTCATCAATGAGATGGCCATGCATGGTAAATATTATGACTTGGAGGATATGAATACTAAGTTCATGAAAGCTCTTCCTGATTTCTACAATGAGAAGATATCTGCAACTAAGGAAGCTAATGATCTGGATGAAATATCAATAGAAGCAGTTTATGGAAAATTGAGAGCTTATGAACTTGACAGACAGCAGAAAAAGAGCAGGAGTGAAGGAAAGTTGAAAACTGTTGCACTCACTGCTCAATCGGAATCAAAGAAGCTTCCAGAAGAAAAGTCTGAATCTACTGAGAGAGACTTAAGGAAGAAGAAGAGCAAAGAAAGTTCTGAGTCAGAGACTGCAGATAAGACTCTGAAGATAATGATTCTGAATCAGAGATGCAAGAACTCTTTGCTATGTTTGCTAAAGCTTTCAAGAAAGGAAGATTCAACAGGAGAAGATTTAGCAAAGGATCTTTTCAGGAGAAAGAGGAGAAGAAGAGTGACAAAGGCAATAGTACAATTATCATGCTTGATAAGGCCAAGATCAAGTGCTTTAACTGCAGTGAGTTTGGACACTTTGCTAGTGAGTGCAAGAAGCCTAGGAATTCAGGGAAGGGTAATGCACTCATGGTCACACAGAAGGATGGGGCAGACTCTAATGATTCTGAAAATGAATTGGATTATGACAACATTGCATTGATGGCAAGTGCTTCAGACAAGCCTGGATCTCCAAAGAAAATTTCTTCATCTTCTGTTAAGGGCACTGGAAAGAAGCATTCAATTATCTTGGACAGTGGATGCTCTGGACATATGACTAGAAAGAAGTCCCTGCTTACAAAGTTTGAGAGGAAAGCTGGCCCAGTAATATCCTTTGGAGATGGCAATAAAGGAGAAACTCTGGGATATGGCTCAATTATTTTAGGGAATGTCATCATAGAAAACGTAGCACTGGTTGAAGGCTTGAAACATACACTTTTAAGCATAAGTCAACTGGGTGATAAGGGTTACCAATCAATCTTTGACAGTGAAGGATACAAAATCTTGAATATGAAGAATGGAGACATTGTTCTGACTGGTCAGAGACATGGTAACATATATGAAGCCAGCTTGAGTGACACATCTAAAAGAACTGTCAGATGTCTTTACAGCAAGGCATCAAATGATGAAAGATGAAACTGGCACAAGAAGCTCTCACATCTCAATTTCAAGAAGCTTAATCAACTTGTTAAGCACCATCTGGTGAGAGGCCTACCTCAGGCAAATTATGTGCAAGATGGACTTTGTGATGCTTGTCAGCTTGGAAAACAATGAAGAACCACTTTCAAGAGCAAGACAGAAAATTCAATTACTGAACCATTTCACATGCTGCATCTTGATTTATTTGGTCCAGTAAACATTATGTCTATCAGAAAGAAAAGATATGCTCTAGTTATAGTGGATGATTACACAAGGTTCACATGGGTAT
Source organism: Saposhnikovia divaricata (assembly GCA_036435485.1). NCBI lineage: Eukaryota > Viridiplantae > Streptophyta > Magnoliopsida > Apiales > Apiaceae > Saposhnikovia > Saposhnikovia divaricata. Next base: position 137,192,296 of record CM071598.1, read on the forward strand.
TCTTTCTACACAAAAAGGATGAAGCTCCTCAGCAAATCATTGAACTTGTCAAGAATATTCAGAATAGCTCTGAGTACAAGGTCAAAGTGCTTAGGAGTGACAATGGTACAGAATTTAAGAATTCTACAATGGAGGAGTATTGTACAGACAATGGAATTACTCAACAGTTTTCTGCACCTGGAACACTTCAGCAGAATGGTGTAGTAGAAAGAAAGAACAGAACTCTCATAGAGGCAGCAAGAACCATGCTTGCAGATGCAAAACTTCCAACCTATTTCTGGGCAGAAGCTAATAACATTGCATGTTTCACTCAAAATTGTACCTTGGTAAATGGTCATGGAAAGACTCCCTATGAGATGATCAAAGGAAAGAAGCCAAGTGTGAAATACTTTCACATCTTTGGATGCAAATGCTATGTCTTGAAAGTTCATCCAGAACAACTTGGAAAATTTGAAGCCAAATCGGATGAAGGAATCTTTCTAGGATATTCAGCATCAAAGGCCTTCAAAGTATACAATCTCAGAACTCATATTGTTATGGAATCAATTCATGTTGCATTTGATGATAAGAAGTTTGGGATTTTGCAAACTGATGAAAGCCATGACAATCTGGAATTTAAAAATATTAAGTATTCTGAGATTCTCTCCAGTGATGATGAAGGTTCTCCAGAGGAGATCTTTATTGCTTCCCAAAGGAATGCTACTATTGAGGGGGAGCAATTCAATCAAGGAGAACATAGTACTGGTCAGGATCAGACTAGTCTTTCAGAGTCTACTTCATCAGGAACTGATCCTTCAGAGTCTAATGAAGGAAGATCAAAAACTAGCAGCAGTATTGAATCCACTGATTCTACTGATCAAGGGGGTGCTTTTGAAGGCAGAGAAAGTTCTTCTACAAGAGATACCACTAACTTAGGGGGAGAGTCTAGCAAGAGCAATCTACCACCTGTTAGAAAATGGACAAGGGATCATACTGAAGATTTGATTATTGGTGATCCAAATAGTGGTGTTCGAACTAGAAGATCAATTCAAAATGAATGCTTGTATAGTTGTTTTCTCTCAAAAAATGAACCTAAGAAGGTTGAAGAAGCCTTACAGGATCCTGATTGGGTAATAGCAATTCAGGAAGAAGTGAATGAGTTTGAGAGGATCAAAGTTTGGAAATTGGTACCAAGACCTAAAGATAGATCTGTTGTTGGTGCTAAATGGATTTTCAGAAATAAGCTAGATGAATCTGGTATGATTGTAAGAAACAAAGCAAGACTAGTGGCCAAGGGTTATTCTCAGGAAGAAGGAATTGACTATGATGAAACCTTTACACCTGTAGCAAGATTGGAAGCAATCAGAATGTTTCTTGCATTTGTAGCTCATTCAAAATTCAAGGTATACCAGATGGATGTAAAGAGTGCTTTTCTAAATGGCAAGCTTGATGAGGAAGTGTATGTGGAGCAACCACCTGGTTTTGTTGATCCAAAGTTTCTAAATCATGTCTACAAACTTGACAAGGCACTCTATAGACTAAAGCAGGCACCAAGTGCATGGTATGAGACTTTGTCTAAATTTCTTCTTAAAAATGGCTTCACAAGAGGTACAATTGACAAAACTCTATTCTTTAGAAAGATAAAAGGTGATTTTCTTTTAGTTCAAGTTTATGTTGATGATATTATATTTGGTTCCACTAATGAAAAGTTATGTGCTAAGTTTAGCAAGCTTATGCAGTCTAAGTATCATATGAGCATGATGGGTGAACTAAATTACTTATTAGGCTTGCAGGTCAAACAGACTAAGACTGGTATTTTCATTAATCAGTCAAAGTATATCAAAGATCTTTTAAAAAGGTTTGACTTTCAAGATTGTGCAATTGCAAAAACATCCATGGCAACAGCCACTAAGCTAGACTCTGATTCTAAGGGAAAGAGTGTTGATAACACTAGCTATAGAGGCATGATAGGTTCACTGTTATATTTAACTGCAAGTAGACCAGATAGAATGTTCTCTACCTGTTTATATGCTAGATTCCAAAGTGATCCTAAGGAATCTCATTTAATTACTGTGAAGAGAATTTTTAGATATCTCAAGGGAACTCCAAATCTTGGTTTGTGGTATCCAAGAGAATCTGATTTCTCCCTAATTGGCTATTTAGACTCTGATTATGCAGGGTGTAAAATAGACAGGAAAAGCACTACAGGTACATGTCAATTCTTGGGAAACAGATTGATTTCTTGGGCAAGCAAGAAGAAATAATCAGTTTCAACCTCAACTGAAGAAGCTGAATACATTGCAATAGGCAGTTGTTGTGCTCAACTCCTTTGGATAAGAAATCAGTTGATGGATTATGGTATGACACTTAGTAATATTCCTATGTTTTGTGATAATACTAGTGCTATCAAAATTGCAGAAAATCTAGTTCAACACTCAAGGACTAAGCACATTGATGTCAGGTATCATTTTATTAGAGAACATATTGAAAATGGTACTATGGAACTTCATTTTGTTCCTACTAACAAACAGCTTGCATATATTCTAACTAAACCACTTGATGAGGCTACATTCATTAGATTGGTTAGTGAGTTAGGAATGTTAAACTTTTAGATCTTTAACATCTGCACAAGTAGCAAGGTATGTTGTTTCAGCTTATAGACTTGATATCTTTGTCAGGATCTATACTTGACTGTTAAATGCTTAAGCTCTAACATCTTACTTTGATAAATTTCAGTTTGATAGACTTATTAATAAACATCAGGATCAGGATTGCTATCAGGATGCTGACGTCATCAGTATTGACATCAGGATTGTATCGTCAGTATCAGGATTGTGAATTTTTGAGTCTTACTATTTCAAATCCTGAAGATCATTGTATACAGTGGTTCAATTCTGAGTTTTGTTAAGTCTATGTTAGCAAGTTTTACCACATGCATACTGATAATCTATGTCATTATTCAGATCAGTCAATAAACAACAATAGACAAGTAGATAATAAGAAAACTTGTATTTTCATTAATCAAAAGCATTACATACATGGAAATGAAATACAATTCTTCTTTTTGTCTAACTACTACTGATAATCCTATTCTTGTCTAAAGTTGGGGCGTTTGAATCCTGCTTCTTTCATTTGTCTAAGAGACAGGACAAGGAGCATCTCAAGATCCGCGTTAGGGATTTTAATGCCTCATCTACTTCTAGACTTCATCTCAGGATGACTTGAATGAGAGCAGCTGACTCATCTTCATGGTTATTGAAGAAAATGAATAGCATCTCCATCAAGATCAACCTCAAACTCTTCGCCAAATTCTTTATCCTAAAGGTATGAAGAGATTAGAGGAGGATTTTATCCGACTGGTAGATGTTTTAGAGGAGATTCTTGGAAATCATCTGGGTTAAGACCAACCATATCTAACTTGATGAGAAAAGTCATCTCCTCTAAGAAATAGTTCATTTGCTCCTGATCATCAAGAGTAAAGAACTTTTCAGTGGTAATTAACCAAAAGCTAGGGTTTATATGAATATTTGGGTTGAAAGCCATGGTGTAAAGAGAAAAGAATGAAAAGGTTTTGGAGTATGGCATAAGGCGTTAGTTTCTTTTATAGAAAGACGTGGGAAGCTGAACAATCGTTTGGGGGTTATCAATGCTGTCAGTCATAATTATGTGTGACTGTATTTCCTATATTTTCAAGAAATGTTGAACATAACTAACCAGTTGATTTTGTTCAGATTTTATTTATTTCTTTTACAGGTAAAAGAAAATGCTACGTGGAAACTCCATTTAGTCTCTGGAATCAGGATGATATTGATCAGGAATACAAGTATGTTCACATCAGGATTAGTAATTCTTTCTATTCAGAAATCACATTGAATCTTGTGATTATCTTGGTGAGAAGATCACATCAAGAGAGGAAGCTGATCAGTATTAACTTTTATCTTGATTTTACCTTGATTTATTTACTTCAAATCAATTTTGGATTTTCCAAAATAAAATCGTGGGTAACTGCATTTTTCAGGGACTGACAGCTGTCAACCTACGTGTCAATGTGGGATAATGGGTCTGAAGGATTTTTGAAATGTAATTATTTTGAAACTCTAATCGTGTAATTGCTTTCTCTAATTTCATTTTCTAAAGCAAAAAAAACTCTTGAGTTTTCAAAATCACTAATCAATTTCAAAGCTTTCTTAAGTTCTTTTCAGATCAAAATGGCAACTCAAAGAAGACTACCCAAATCAGTAGCTTACAAGTTTGGTGACTTTGATTTTATGATGAACAATCATGTTGCAGCTATCACCAACAAGGAAGGGGTGTCAACTGATTTTCACCCAATTATGGACTTTGTGGCGAAAGGACCATTAAGTTATGCCTTGACAGCATCTCCACAAATTAATCAAGTAGTTGTTTCACAAGCTTGGGAGAATGCTGAGGTAATTGGGTCTACTTAGAGTCAATCAGGTAAGATTGTTCTACAATTAGGACAAGACTCATTTGATATTACTGAATCTGTTGTTAATTCAGTACTTCACTTACCTGTTAGTACGAATTTTGAGAATGTACCATCTGATGATGATGTTAGAACTATGTTATCTGAGTTAGGGTATAATGGACCTCTAGATAACATGAGCCAGTTAAATAGATCCATTCTTAGGAAATAATGGTCTTTCTTCTTTGACCAACTTGCTAAATGTTTTACTGGTAAATGTAGTTCTTTTTAACAAATTACTTCTGTTACATCTTACATTGCATATGGCTTTCTTGATAACAGAGTAATTAATTTTGGTCACATTATCTTAAGTCAGATGTGTCTTAAACTTGGGTCAAGAGATCATGACAGGAATATGGTTTATTATCACAGATTCATACAACTGTTTATTAACCATTTCATTCCTGATGTTGAAGCTAGATTTGGAAGAGAATATTGTGTTTCTTCTTATGTACAGCAAAAGAGAATTTTCTCTGACATTACAAAGAAGGACAGTGAAAAGAATCTAGATGAAATACCTGCATTACACTATCCAAATCATGTTCAGGTACTTCTAAGAACTCATCTTCCTACTAACTATAATTCTTCTTTCTTTGGTGGTGAAATGACTCAGGAATCTCAATTGGAGGAGAACCCCCCTGTGTCTACCCAAGTAGCCAAAAACATTACAGTCACTGAAACAATTCTAGAAACAAATTTTGATCCACATCATATTGTTTCAAAGAAGCCAACCTCTGGTGTTTCTCAAAAGACATCAGTTGTAAAGAAGAGGAAATTTGTTGTTTATAGTAGTAGCTCTAGTGATGATGATGATGATAATATATCTCTTGCTGAGAGAGCAAAATTGAAGGCTGCAATTCAACTTTCTAAGCTAGGACAAAGAGATAGAACACATAGTCACGGCCAGGCTGCAGTCTCCCAAAAGGCTGTAGTTCTTAAAAAGGGAAAACAGTTACTGGATACTGTCTCTCAAAAGACTGTGTCTATTGAAAAAGGATCTCATCCCAAGATCACTTCTGTGTCTACACCTCTTGAGTCTTCTCAAGATAAATCTGTTGCTCACTATACTAGGAGAACAAGGAGAAAGATTCATTTGTCACCTACACACACAGTGTCTAGTCCAACTAACATTATGCAGGTCTCTACAAATAAGGCTATATCCATGTCAGTATCTGACAAGAGAGATCTGGATCTTGATTCTGCATGGGAAACTACATTGACATACAGACTGGCTATGGAACTTATTTCTCTAAAAGTGAAGCTTTCCAGGCATGTTCTAGATTTTCTGATTGAAAGAGTTCCCAAACTTTCATTTCCTGGAGAATATGGACTGTTACATCAAAGACTTGATTTAATGAAGATGTACTTCTATGTATCAGTAAGAAAGTAATTGCGTAAGAAATTTGGACTTCCTAAGCATGTTGCACTTCAAACACTTCATGCATATTTATTTGACAAGGATGTCATTTTTGAAGATGCTTCAGCTCAAGGTGATCAAGAGGAGGTAGTTGATAGAGGGAAGCAGTCAACAGAAGATACTATTGCACCAGTGGTGAATAGTAGGAAAGATCAGATCACAGTCACTGCAACACAAGAACCATCTAGTTAGAGGTTGGATGACTCAGGAACTGTAATTGATGATGCTGAAAGGTCTTCTGTGATGACTGAAATTGCAAGTGAGAAACCATATGATATGGGAGGAATGACTTTGATTGATTTTCCTAAAGATTAAACCAATATTGTTCTTTCAGAGTCTATCCACCTTGAGGGTGTGTCTCAGCAACAAACACTTAAAGACGGTGACATACTAGCTATGGTGTCTAATGAAGTATTACTGAAGACATCAAAGTCTAGTGTAGATCCTGAAAGTGGTATACTGGAGCCTGTAGTCTCTGGAAAGAAAGTAGATGTTTGTAAGGGTTTAGAGACTATAGCAGCTCACTCCTTGGAGAAAACCTCAAGCCCCATGCCATATGAGGAACCCTCTCTCCATGTGAGTTCAGGTATAAAAACTTCTTCTAACCCCTATTTTTCTATAGGTCATGAGAGCACTTATCCAAATTTGAGTGATACACTTGAAGAGATGGACATAGATCCACACACAGAGAGGCTGGCTCCTGACCAGGCAAAAGGAGAGGTAGAAAGAGTGTTGACTTTAGATAGTCAAAGTGAGAATGAGGGTATGGATGATCAACTCCATAGTGAGGGAGAGAAAGTTAGGAAACCACCATCGTTTGATTTCTGGGATCAGGTTTTTCCTGAATCTTGGTATGGATACTGGTTCTTATTCCTTTATCAAGATGTATGAGAAGAATGACTTAGCAAAGCATAATGCAAAGCTAGAAGTTAAAGCTCAGAAACAGAAAGAGAGGCTTGCAGGAATCATAAACAGAAGCGATGAAAAGCTAAGACAATCTCTTACTCCACATGTACCAGAAGATATTCCTAATGATCCTAGTATTCCTTTGTATGTACTTCTAATATCAGCTAGAATTGAGACATCAACAGTATCTGATCAATCTAAGGAGGAGTCAGGATTTGTAGATGTTAGTACACAGAATACTGGTGAAGGACAGGATGATCATGTTTCAGCTGCAGAGCAGAAAAGTGAAGATTTGTGTACTTCTACTAAAGTAGTATTACTTGAATATCATTTTACTCCAGTAGAGCATGCTACACATACAACTTCTTCTACAAGGATTGAAGATAAGGTTATTTCTACATATGAGTTTGAAGATACAACAAGCACTTCCAACTTTGAAGTTAATTCTGGAATTCTAAAGGATATTCAGAAATCTCAAATTACTATTCAGTCCAGACTTCAAACACTTGAAGATAACCAAGTCACTATTATGGAAAATCAAGCAGTTCTGATGAATCTTATTTCTTCTGTTACTGAATCTCTCAAAATTAATGTTGCTGATGTCAAAAAGGGGGAGATGAAAACAATTCAGAGGCAACAGACTGGGGGAGATGAACAGACTGGAGATAAAGGAAGAACTAAGAGTGACATAGGTGACTCCCAACAAGGTGGTGGAAGCATCAAATAGTTGAATTCTTTCTTCTAAGTACTGAATACTATGTCTACATCTGAAGAAGAAGGAGGTACTTAACTTCATGATCCTAAATTCATAAATTTTATTCTAGTTGAATTGTCATATGTTTTGACATCTACAACTTAGATTTATGCTTCAGATTCTAAAGCATAAATAGGGGGAGATTGTTAGGAATAATTTATAAGTTATGATGTTAAGAATAGAATTTTGCTTATACTTCTTGTAAATCCTGATCTTATAAAGGATTTAGCACTTTTTATAGGATGTATGCGTTAGACAGTAATCTGTAGAGTTTAGTCAGGAACAGCAGTGCATGAAGGACTACATGTCAGGAACTGAGATCAAATCCTGATACGTCAAGTCAAATACTGATGGATGTCGAATCCTGATGCAAGGTGGAATCCTGATATCAGTCGTGTTACTGATGATGTCATTATGGATGCTACAGAAACTGGCAAGTGCTATAAAACAGGATCGTTGTTTTGAAGAACAAGCAAGAAGATATCATGAAGGAAAGAATTTTCTATTGATGGAAACTATCAACTGGACGGCAGAATATTATCATGTATAGGTCATTACTTTCTGTTATTAGTTGATAGGTAGCATTATAAATACTCTTTCTATATCATTGTAAAAGAGTGGATTTTTTTAAGTGCATATCGTGTGAAGCTATGTATAAGCTTTGTATTCGAGAGTTCGAAACAAACAGAGAGAGAGATTTGTATTATCAGCAGCTGCTAAAGGTATTGTACACCTTTGGTAGAGTTTGTATTTGATTTATTTAATACAAACAAAGTTTGATTCATTCGTTTGTTCTTGTTCATCTAATCAAGCAAAAATCAGACACGATTATATAACTTGTATTCAACCCCCCCTCTACAAGCCCAACACTTTCCCTAAATAATAACTAACCAACTACCTTTTTCAACAATTACCTTTTCTAACTTTTCTAACTAAAATCTATTTTTTCCAAAAACATGATCGTTCTAATTAATGAAATAACTAATATATTATAATTACTAATAACTAACTGATTAACTTTTCCAGCTAAAAGGTATTATCGTTTATGCATTTTTTAACTAAAATATCTCATTTTCTTCTAAATAATAACTAACCAATTATCTTTTTCAGCTATTACATTTTCTACCTTTACTTTTTCTAACTTTTATAACTATAATCTCTTCTTTCCAAAAATATGACCGTTTAAATTATTGAAATAAACTAATAATATTATAATGACTAATAACTAACTGATTATCTTTTCCAGCTAAAAGGTAATTTATTTTCTATCTTTTCTAACTAAAATATCTCATTTTCTCCTCAATAATAACTAACCAATTACCTTTTTCAGCTATTAACTTTTCTAACTAAAATTTTTTCTTTCCAAAAATATAGTCATTCTAATAATGAAATAAACTAATAATTATTTAATTTAACTAGCTAATTACCTTTTACAACTAAAGGTAATATCTTTTTTATATTTTCTAACTGAAATATCTCATTTTCAAACTTAATTTTTTTACTTAATTATCCTTACTTAAATCTATACTATATCTATACTATTATATAAAAGCCGATACATTAAAAGTTTGGTCGGTCGGTCGGTACGGTACATGTTGATTTACTTATTTACCTTTACTCAATTACAGATAAAATTCATCCTACTAATCAATTTCTTTTTTCATGTTAAACATATTATCTTTTCTATTTTTCAATAACTAAATAATTTCTTTTTCAGGTAAAATATAATACAGTATCTTTTATATTTTATCTAAGTAAAATTTCTCCTTTATTAATCAATTTCCTTTTTCAGGTTAAACATATTACCTTTTCTATTTTTCAATAACTAAATAATTTTCTTTTTCAGGTAAAAAAACAATATCTTTTACATTTTATCTATCTAAAATTTCTTATTTTTCAAGAACACTACGAACAATTCTATTTAATAAAATAACATAATTATATTATAATTACTATTAACTAATCAATTACCCATTTCAGCCAAAACACATTAACTTTTCTCTTCTCTCTAACTAAATTTTTTTTTTCAAATTATATCATGGACGGTTACCTTTTTCAACCAAAACACGTTACCTTTTTTTTTTTTCTTACTAAAACCTCACTTTTTCCAATTATATCACGGGTGTTTCTATTTAGTAAAATTAAAATAATAATATTATAATACTTATAATTAACTGATTACCTTTTCAGCTAAAACGTATCATCTTTCCTATTTTTTTCTAATTAAATTCCCTTTTTCTCTAGAAATATCACGGGCAACATTAATTTCTCATTTTCTAAAAATACTATGAGCAATTTTATTTAGTAAAATAACATTATTAAATTATAATTATTGTAAACTAATCAATTATCTTTTTCACATAAATCATGTTACCTTTTTAATTTTCACGTTACCTTCCTATTTTCTCTAACTAAAATCTCTCCTTTTCCAATTATATCACGGACGATTCTATTTAATACAATAAACTAATAATATTATAATATTAATAATTAACCGATTACCTTTTTTTAGCTAAAATGTATCATCTTTTTAATATTTTCTAACTAAAATCCCTCTTTCAATAGAAATATCGCGGACAATATTAATTTCTCCTTTTCTAAAAACATTACGAGCAATTGTATTTAGTAAAATAACGTAATTAAATTATAATTACTATAAAATAATCAATTACTTTTTTCACCTAGAACTTGTTAACTTTTTAATTTTCACTAACTAAATCATTTTTTTTTCCAATCATATCACGGGCATTCTATTTAATAAAATAAAATAATAATTTTATAATTACTAACAATTAACCGATTACCAACTAAAACCTATCATCTTTTCTATATTTTCCAACTAAAATCTCTCATTTTCTAGAAATATCACGGATAACATTTATGTAAGACTTAATTGCAAGAGGGTGGCCTCAATTATTCTTTTTTTGCACAAAAATGACCTAAATATTAAAATACACAGTGTGATGGTTTAACTATTTTTTTAAAATAAATGTGTGTATTCAATTTATGATTTAATTACAATATGATGGTTGAACAATGTTTTTTTTAACACAAAAATGGCTCAAAAAAAAAATAGACAGTGTGATGGTCTAACTATTTTTTTTTAAACAGATGAGTGTATTCAATTTATGATTTAATTACAACATGATGGTTGAACAATGTTTTTTTAACAGAAAAATGGCTCAAAAATAAAAAAAACAGCAATTTTTAGATTAATTTAGACAGAATTCAATCATTTGCTTAAAAAAATATCTCGGCCATTCTTTTGCAAAAAAAAAAAAAAGTTGAGGCTATTCTCCTGCAATTAAGTCTTTATATAATTATTATTAAATCATCTCATATAAAAATTTAAGCCTCCAAAATTCATGTTTTAAAAAAAATAATTTAAATTAATGAAAAAAATTCATAAATATTAAAAAAAAATCCGTGCATCGCACGGATTTTAAGCTAATAACAATAACAATAAGAACAATAACAAGAATAAAAACAAAAGTATAAGAACAATAAGAATAAGAACAGTAATAACGTAAGAATAATATTAATAATAACTAAGAACAATAACAATAATAACAACCAGAATAATAAGAACAAGAATAATAAGAACAAGAGTAAGAACAATAACAATAATAACAACCAGAATAATAATAATAATAATAATAATAATAATAATAATAATAATAATAATAATAATAATAATAATAATAATAATAATAATAATAATAATAATAATAATAATAATAATAATAATAATAAGAGTTGGATTCAGTGGAGATCATGTTTTTTGTGGAGTCCTGGAATCCACCTTTGTTCTGCATACATTCAATTGCATTTTACATTGCATTTAACAATTTTCCACGATCATCATCAAGATTAGTTAGGGTTTTTTCAACAATATCGTGGAAATCCATCACAAATATACATTATATTGCCTGCAACGACAAAATATTGAATTTGCAGAACATTTTTTTTTTTTTTGCAGAACCAAGTGTTCAAGAACAAAGCGATTTAAATATTTTACATCAATTCAAGAGATGTTTAGGCGTGTTTCGGAGCAGTTTATGGTCACGTTCAGTAGAAAAGCGTTTTTGCATTGGTAAATGCAGAACAAAGGTGGACTCCAGGACTCCACAAAAAACATGGTCTCCACTGAACTTTGTTCATAATAATAATAATAATAATAATAATAATAATAATCCACATGTCAATCCAAAAGTACTAGCTATTTGATATATATTAATTGTAAACTTATCCTTATAAAAATCGTAAAAATTCTTATTATAAGCGATATGGGATGTTGCAAACATCCCATCTTACTAAATCGACGTTGAGCAATTAACAAATTTACGGAATCTGATAATGCCTCAACACTTCTTGTCGGACATATTTTAAGATCGTATGTGACAATATGGTACAAATTCTGAACATTTTTTGAAAAATAGATCAAACTTCGATTCTGAATTTGAAATAAACTGAAGTAAATTGTTCAAATGCAACCTCATCTTGTGTGATTCACAATCTCACCAAAAATTTCTGAAAATTCATAATTTTTTAGTGCACTTAATAATATTATTTTAACTTATAAATTCAACAAGTTATCTCAATTTGTTCGATGTGGAACCAGATGTTACCAATAATTTCCAATATGTTATCATTATGTCAATTACTAACTAGTAAAATTTTGTAAATTCTAGAAAGAGAACTTAATTTTATTGCATATGCATGAATAATCTTAAAGAAGTAGGGAGCTGAGATATATCGTATTTTTGTAAAATCAAGATTTATTTAAAATTTTATTAATTAGCCTTGCAGGTCCAATAAATATTAAAAAATCAATCATCAATATCAATATATACTAGCCTATAACCCGTGCGATGCACGGCTTTTTTAAATTTAAATAATATTTTATTTATATTTTAATAATTATTTATCTCATATATATTACTTAATATAATATTGACAAACTATATATTATTTAATAATAATCATTTTATTATATGATAGGATGAAGGGAGACTAAAGTTAACTTTAGAAGAATTTCCTAAAGTTATCCAATAAAATCAATACACATCATCATAATCATTAATGCCCATGCGGGGCTCTTATAAATAAAAAGTAACAAAAAATTAAAATCACATAATTTTAAAGGTTAATTTTAGGAAATTCTCCTAAAGTTAACTTTATGAACCTTTTTCTCTTATATGATATATTGTTCGAATTATGACTATATTTTGTTATAATAATATAAATATAAATGGAAGTATCGCATATACTTACATTCGATTTTTTGTTGATATTATCATATTCAAATTACGATTCCATAACAATTCATAATGTAATATTTGTTTAAAATAGAATTAAATATTAATTTGTAATTGTGTGAATTTTTTTTTATTATATTGTTGTAGTTTGTTTTTACTTTGTTGATGGGTTAATTGGCAAATTCATAACTGAACTCGTACTCAACTTGCAGTTGGGTAATCGCCGTTAACTCCATGTAACGTTTGTGACGGAAAACTGACGTGGCGTGCTGATGTGTTAATTATTTATTTTGCATTATTGAGATTAATACTTACGAAATTCATATTTAATTCATTTTTTATCTTAAAATTTTTTTTAAAAAATGGGGAGATAGCTAATCTCATTTTCTACATTTTAAAAATGATATCATGATTTTTCTCAAACATTACCTATTTAATTTCTATTTTTACAAAGTGTATTTAAATTGTTTTAATCAGAAAATTAATTAGTAAATTACGATTTTACCCTCCCCTCTTTAATCCCTAAATTCGCCAGCCTCCCCAATTCATTTCCCCAGCTCAGTTTTGTTCAATTCTATCGATCGTCTCTCTCTCTCTCTCTCTCTCTCTCTCTCTCTCTCTCTCTCTCCTACCATTTGTTTTCCATCTTTTGCCATATTTAAGTTTTGGTATGTTGTAGAAGAGAGTAGGAGTTTTTCGTTGGCCCGAACATTGGCCGGAAACTGAAAAACCCAATTTTCGGTGGATGTTCTTGGTGACCCGAAACATTCTTGGCGACCCGTTTTATAACCCGTGATTGACCTGATAACCCTAACACATTTTCAAAATCTTTAGTAAAATTTAATAAATTTTTTATTAAAAATTCAAAATTCTTTTTAAAATTCAAAAATCTTTTATTAAGTCTATGTGGCAGCTGATTTGGCAAATGTAGGAGAGAGAAAAGTCTATATGACAGGTTATGTGTACAAAATTAACGAACCTTTGTTAAAAGTCAACAAAATTTAACGGACGTGCAAGCTTTTATTAGTTTAGTTATGAGATTGCAAGGTTTAATTAGTGTAATGACGCTAATGCAATTTTTTTGAGTTCGATTACCCAACTGCAAGTTGAGTCCGAGTTCAGTTATGAATTTGCCAAGTAACCCTTTTGTTGATTTATAATTTATTGTAAATTTGTTAATAAATATGTGATATTAAAATTATTTAAATTAATTTTGAAAATATTTGGTTTTCAAGTAATTGAAAGAGTTTAAAAAAGTTGGGTGTAAGTAAAGAATTTTAACTTAAATATAACTAAAAGAGTATGTAACTGAATATTAATTGAAGTGTAATCAAAAGAGTTTGTTATTAAGTTAAATATGTGGTTTATTTTTTGTAAAATAAAATTTTAAATGTATTTTAGTTTATATTTTCATTTTTGGAAGGTGTTAACAAACTTTTTGGAATGTGTTAACCAACCAACCAACCAACCAATTATACCATGTTTCGCTTATAATAGTATAGTATAGACATATAAAGGAGGATATCGGGAGTTTAGGTGGCGCTCTAATATCGTCTCAATCGATTTTTCTAATTTTCTAGAATTTTAAACACTAATAAATATGAAAATATCAATTAGCATATTAGAAGTAGAATAGGTGTTCGAATTTATAAAGGTGAAGAGTTCGAATTTATAGGGAAGACATATGATTAGAAGTTCTATTGGAAGTATAATAAGTATTTATAAGGCATACGATTAAAAGTTCTATTGGAAGCGGAATAGGAGTTCGAATTTATAGAGAATAAGAGTTTGAATTTATAGAAAAAATATATAAATAAAAGTTCTACTAGAACTAGAATAGGTGTTTGAATATATAGAGCGGACATATAATTAAATATTTTATAGAAAGTACGATCTTCTTAAATTATTTATTTTTTATATAAGTTAATTGTACTTATATTAGGAAAATTTATTCATAAATCAAATACTATTGTCATGAAAAAGTCACCGTATTTAAAAAGAAAAGAATTGATGTCTTAACATAATAAAAGAACAATGAGTAAAAGAACAATCTCATACAGTCTTTATAATATATGTTAAAAAGTTGGGATTTCGGTTTTAACGAGAGAGCGGCTCAATCGAAAGAATTGTATTTAGCAAGAAATTGATTTATTAGAGAAGATTATTTAATTATTAAAATTTAATATTAATATTATAATATAAAGTAAATGTATTTAATTTTTTTAAAAATATTGTAACGCCGCCGCGAAGCGCGGCTTTATGAACTAGTATCAATATATATATATATATATATATATATATATATATATATAAAGGAGGATATCGGGAGTTTAGGTGGCGCTCTAATATCGTCTCAATCGATTTTTCTAATTTTCTAGAATTTTAAACACTAATAAATATGAAAATATCAATTAGCATATTAGAAGTAGAATAGGTATTCGAATTTATAAAAGAGAAGAGTTCGAATTTATAGGGAAGACATATGATTAGAAGTTCTATTGGAAGTATAATAAGTATTTATAAGGCATACGATTAAAAGTTTTGTTGGAAGCAGAATAGGAGTTCGAATTTATAGAGAATAAGAGTTTGAATTTATAGAAAAAATATATAAATAAAAGTTCTATTAGAACTAGAATAAGTGTTTAAATATATAGAGCAGATATATAAATAAATATTTTATAGAAAGTACGATCTTCTTAAATAATATATTTTTTATATAAATTAATTATACTTATGTTAGGAAAATTTATTCATAAATCAAATACTATTGTCATGAAAAAAGTACCGTATTTAAAAAGAAAAGAATTGATGTGTTAACATAATAAAAGAACAATGAGTAAAAGAACAATCTCATGCAGTCTTTATAATATATGTTAAAAAGTTGGGATTTCGATTTTAACGAGAGAGCGGCTCAATCGATAGAATCGTATTTAACAAGAAATTGATTCATTAGAGAAGATTATTTAATTATTAAAATTTAATATTAATATTATAATATAACGTAAATGTATTGAATTTTTTTAAAAATATTGTAACGCCGCCGCAAAGCGCGGCTTTATCATCTAGTATATATATAAATGAGGATAGCGGGAGTTTAGGTGGCGCTCTAATATCGTCTCAATCGATTTTTCTAATTTTCTAGAATTTTAAACACTAATAAATATAAAAATATCAATTAGCATATTAGAAGTAGAATATGTGTTCGAATTTATAAAGGAGAAGAGTTCGAATTTATAGGGAGTTCTATTGGAAGTAGAATGAGAGTTCGAATTTATAGAGAATAAGAGTTCGAATTTATAAAAATATATATATATATAAAAGTTCTACTAGAACTAGAATAGGTGTTTGAATATATAGAGCAGACATATAATTAAATATTTTATAGAAAGTACGATCTTCTAAAATTATATATTTTTTATATAAGTTAATTATACTTATATTAGGAAAATTTATTCATAAATCCAATACTATTGTCATGAAAAAAGTCACCGTATTTAAAAAGAAAATAATTGATGTGTTAACATAATAAAATAACAATGAGTAAAAGAACAATCTCATGCAGGAATCCTAAATAAATACAGGAGTATCTATAATATAAAGAGAAAATAAGATGTGTTTTCATTTTCTAAAACTCCAAAATTTTAGAAAATCTAGAGAAAGTATAAATTGAAATTCACTCTATTTTTTAGGTTTTGATTTTAAGGAAAAAAATTATTGTGTAAGATAAGTATCATCAATAATATGTAATGAAGTTAGAATTTTGATCCCAAACGAGAGCGGCTCGAAACGTGTTTAACGGGAAGACAACTCACTATAAAAGATTGTACTAGCTATTAAAATATCATAAGATGTTATAAATTTTATTTTATTTTTAGGATTTGATTTTTATGGATAAACATTATCATACAAGTAATATATGTAAAAGTTAGGTTTTTGGTCTTAACGAGAGAGCGAATCAATAGTAATAACTGTGTTTAACAAGAAAGCGTTCATTAGATAAGACCGTATAAAAGATGTTTAAATATATGATTAATACATAAAATAAAATGTTTTATTGGAAGTAGAATACGAGGATGGTGGAGACGTCTTATACGATTTTTTAAAATTATACATCTTTTTCCTAGAAATCCACTAGTTTAACTTTTTTATACAAGTTAATTATACTTGCATCACAAAAATATATCCATAAATGTAATATTATTTAACATAACAGAAAGACATTCCCATGCGGAAACTGTAAATAAATACAAGAATATCTATAATATACAGAAAATATAAGATGTATTTTCATCTTTTAAAACTCCATAAATATTAGAAAGTTTAAAGAATATAAAAATTGGAATTTACTCTCTTTATATAATGAAGTTAGAATTTCGGTTTGAAATAAAAGCGGCTCGAAACGTATTTAACGGGAAGACGGCTCGCTAGAATAGATTGTATTAGCTATTAGAATTTGATACTGAAGTCATAATTTTTTTTTATTTTTACGGTTCAATTTTATAGATAAAAAATATTATATAAGTCTTTATAATATATGTTAAAAAGTTGGAATTTCGGTTTTAACGAGAGAGCGGCTCAATCGAAAGAATCATATTTAACAAGAAATTGATTCATTAGAGAAGATTATTTAATTATTAAAATTTAATATTAATATTATAATATAACGTAAATGTATTGAATTTTTTTAAAAATATTGTAACGCCGCCGCGAAGCGCGGCTTTATCAACTAGTATCTCAGGAAAGTTTGATGAGGTTAATCTCAGGATCCTTTCTAATCTTAATGTGTCTATTATACTCTACACATATAGGGGGTGGTTGGGGAAACTTATTTTCAGAATAAGTCAACTTATTTTAAGACAAAGTTTGAGATTCCTAACTTTTTTTCCGAAAGAGTTAATTTTTTTTTGCAACTTATTGAATCTCAAATATTCATTAAATATTTGTATAAAAAGAAATTATCAAAATATGAAATTTTTACCTGAAAATAAGTGCATAAGAATTTTTAAAATAATTCTAGCCAAACACGCACATAATACTATGTGCTTTTTATAAAAGAAATAGTAAATAAAAACTTGAATGGATTAAAATTAAAAAGGAAAACAAGAATAAGTGCCAATATGGATGGTTTGCTTTAAATTTGGGCAGACGAGCAAAGTCTTGGGTATGGATGGCAGTTAGATATTGAAGTCATGCCGTTGTCCCATCTCCTAGCTACTTGTTTTTTTCAACTGCATTTGCCAATTTTTTTGTATTAATTGTCCATCTACTTTTTCATAGATTTAACCTATACTGCTCCAGAAAAAAACATAAATTTTAAATCCAATTCATATATTTGTTGTCCATCTACTTTTTCATAGATTTAACCTGTACTCAGGGCCGTCTAATGTATATAGGAGGTTCGGTGCAAAATGTCAAAAGGAGGCCCCTGAATTTTTTTTTTTTTTTATAACTAAACTACCTAAAATTTTGAAATTGTTTACCCAATAGAGTGAGTATTTGTACTTGGAATGTTGAAATTGTAGCCTTGTAGGATTTAAATTTTATAAAGATGAAAAGAAGAATATTATTTAAGAACTTAATTTATATGTATATCAATATAAGTTATATATATAGAAAAATAATGATTAATGAAGCTTTTCTTGGTTCAAGCTGTCAAACAGACTCTTTATATTCTAACAACGGTAATATACTAAATGGACCTTTGCAACTATTTTGGGTACATAAATAAAAATATATATGCAATATAAGAAGGCTAAAAAAATTTTGGGCCCCCTTAAAATTAGGGGCCCTGTTCTATTGCTCCACTTGCTCCTGTCAAAAGCCGGGCCCAAAAAAAAAACATAAATTTTAAATCCAATTCATATATTTGTTGTCATGCATAGTGTGCACCTGTACGTTTATAGTATGCAAGATTAAATCTCAATTGCATGCCTTCAAAAAATCACTCCAAAAACATACTACCTCCGTCCCACAAAGTAAGATCTTCTAATTTTTTCACGCATTTCAATGTATTCGGACATGATACTTGTGAAATATATTTTTTAATTTTTTTCAATTTGTATAAAAATATAGATTCTATATTTTTATACAAAACAAAAAAATTTAAAAAATATTATTTGTAAATTCTCCACATTGAAATGCATGTAAAAAAAAGAGTGTCAAACAAAATGGGATGGAAGGAGTTTATTCAAGCAAATACTGCTAATTGAATCGAGCATCTACTGTGATGAAATATTCGTAAAGGTATATTTTACGTTTGTTATACTATCTAATTAAAATATGATTTGATTCGAATTCATTCCATACCACATCCTTCATAGCTGACATGGTAGGTGTTTGCATAATTGTGTGCAGCATATCTAGGGCTTGATAAACCTTATTTGCAGTTTTACTCTTTCAATTATGGGGTCCGTTTGTCAAAGAACTGTTACACAACAAATGATTTTGTAATTGTTTGATCAATCATCCAATGGTCCTGATTTAAAAAAAAATATACACCGTCCCGTAGAAACTTTCTGTGGTACGGGCAAATGATCAAAATGCCACCACTGTTCACGTACCGCAGACACTTTCTGCGGTACGATGAACAGTAGATTTTTGATGTGAAAACAGGGGACATTTTAATAATTTGTCCGTACCGCAGAAAGTTTCTGCAGTACGATGCAAATTTTTTTAAATCAGGACCGTTGGATGACTTATCCAACAATGTAAAAACCATTTGTTGCCAAACAGTTAAATGACAAACAGTTGCCAATGACCGCCAGCCTTCAATTATTTACGATACATATGTAATGTTGGATATAACTATAGATATGTTTTAGGTTGTAGAGCTCTCTTCTTTTTTTGGATTTTGAAGATTTAGATTTGAAATGCTCCTAACATTTAAGGAAAACGAATAATTGTGATAGATTTTAATAACTTTCAATTGCAAGTATATTTTTGACCAAAAAAAAAAAAAATAACGGTCTCAAAATAAACTATGACATACAAAAGATTTTTTTTTTTTTTTTTACAATTTTCGATGTAAGGAAACAATCTTCATAATTTATTTTTTTCATTATTATTTCGTAAACACATAAAAGAATGAAAAATGGAAGCTCTTCTCTCTTTACGATTTTCGGTTAGTGTTTTATTAAAGAGTGTCCCAAAACGTTATTAGAACTCGGTAGAAGTTAAATTGCGTTTGTATTATGTTAATCATACTATCTTAATGAATCACAAAGTTACTTCATTAACGTATATATAGACCATGCATGCCTGTAACTAATTTACCTAGGACGTACGTCTACTAATTCAAGTAAAATTGATTAAACTATCTCGGCTTCTTAATTTGTAGGTTTTTGCTACAAATCAGATCAGATGTCTCTCATATGTAAACATTCTTGTAAAATTACTGAGTATATACACTACAAGAAAACAGCTTTAAACCGACCGTCACAAATTCAAAGGTTATAACCGACCGCTGTCGTAGTTAGTCGATTTTATGATAAAACTGACCATCTAAAACCGACCGGTGCGGACCCGGACCGGAAACCATCGGTTTTAACCGTAATACTCAAAAAAGCGACTTATATATGGTTTCCCCTATATTTATTCTATTTTTTTCTTTTAACGTTAAAACCGACCGAATTGACGTATAACCGACCGATTTTTTTGGGTGAAAAAATTTTCGCGAAAAGTCAAAAATCCCGCCCTTGCCCAAATTTTCGTGTCACACTAACCAATGACATAACCGACCGATCATTCGATCGGTTATAATCGGTCGGTTATAGTCTGAGTATAAATAAAAAAGAAACCCCCTCCCCCTTTCACTTTATCTCTCAGTACTCTTACTCTCTCTCTCTTCCTCTCTTCATCTATATCCCTACATCCACTTCACCAAAATTCCTCTCCCTTTTAACTTTCATTTTCGAAATTTGGACTAAAAAAACTCTTTCTCCAAATCATCCCCCTTATACATGGATCAATGGTATCAGATTTCGAATTTTTTTATACTTATCCTTACTGTCGTTGTGTTTTACTGCCTCGAAATCCAACAATGGTGTCAGAGCTACTTGTATAAGGCGATGATTTGGTTATGTGTCTGGTGTATTATATTGCTAATGATTGTTTAAGAAGAAGAAGAAGGTGAAGAAAATGAAGAAGAATAAGATGGTGATGAGACGGATGGTTATGAAGATATGGACTAGTTTCTATTAGTTGTAATAGATATTGTAGTCCAAAAGTTGAATATTAAAGTTGTTTGTAATGAGTTTGATTATGATTGTAATGAGTTTGTTTTTGAATTTAAATTCATCGTAGGTGTGAATCTGTTGTTTGTTAAAGTTGAATGGCTTGGTGCTGATTGCAGTCTTGAAATCAAATGGAATGGCTGCAGGCTGCTGGCAAAGCCTGCAATATTTTTTCAAGAACCCAGAAAACTGACCGACAACTTGCATAACCGACCACTTTTTACCATTCAATTTCTAGAAAACCGACCGTCTTCATATATAACCGACCGTTTTTTTACCATTACAACGCCATAAAATCGATCGTCTTCATATATAACCGACCGTTCTCAAAAATAAAAACAAGAAAACCGACCGATTCTGTATATAACCGACCGTTATCACTAGTCAAAATACTAGTTGATCGTTAAATTATCCAATCAAATAATTTTATTTTTTTCTGAAATTTTGGCAATAACATTACAGATGATGGTTCTTGACATACGTAAGATTTGATCGTCAAGAAATATTTTTAAAAAAATCGAAACATGAAATCCTAAACAAAACCCTGTTTAGGGGTACTAGTTAAAATACTAGTTGACCGTTAAATTACCCATTCAAATATATTTTATTTTTTCTAAAGTTGCGGCAATAACATTACAGATGATGGTTCTTGACATACGTAAGGTTTGACGTCAAGAAATATTTTTTAAAAAATCGAAACACGAAACCCTAAACCAGGGTACTAGTCAAAATACAACTTTAGTGAAGTAGTAAATTTATAAAAAAAAATTGCTAGATGTATTTGGTTTGGTTTTAAAACGGTCAAACCGGTCAAAGTAGACTTTCCTATTAACTAGTCTTGTCCTGAATGATGAATCTATTTTTTTAAATTATTTTTTCGACGTTCCAATCGTACAGATGTCAAGATATAACGATTTAGTGAAGTGGTAAATTTTTATAAAATTTGTTAGATGTATTTGGTTTGGTTTTATAACGGTCAAACCTGTCAAAGTAGACTTTCCCTTTTAACTAGTTTTGTCCCGAATGATGAATCTATTTTTTTAAATTATTTTTTCGACGTTCCAATCGTACGGATGACAAGATATGACGATTTTATTGAAGCGGTAAATTTATAAAAAATTTTCTAGGGGTATTTGGTTTGGTTTTATAACGGTCAAACTTGTCAAAGTAGACTTTCCTTTTAACTAGTCTTGTCCCGAATGATGAATCTATTTTTAAAAATTATTTTATCGATGTTCCAATCGTACGGATGACAAGATATGACGATTTTATTGAAGCGGTAAATTTATAAAAAATTTTCTAGAGGTATTTGGTTTGGTTTTATAATGGTCAAACCGGTCAAAGTAGACTTTCCTTTTAACTAGTCTTGTCCCGAATGATGAATCTATTTTTTTAAATTATTTTTTCGACGTTCCAATCGTACGGATGGCAAGATATGACGATTTTATTGAAGCGTTAAATTTATAAAAAATTTGCTAGAGGTATTTGGTTTGGTTTTATAACGGTCAAACTGGTCAAAGTAGACCTTCTTTTTAACTGTATCAATATATTCTTAATGATGCTTAGTGAAGGATTTAATCAAATTACACCAATTACCCCTTGAATCAATATTATCCAATTTTTTTACATAGGCTTTTTAGTCATTTTACTTTTAAATTACATCAATTACCCTTTGAAACCAATATTATCCAATTCTTTTAGATAGACTTTTTAGTACTTTTACTTTTTGATAGGTTAACGGGTATCATGTTTTAATCGATATATGTTTTAATCGATATAGATGTGTTTAGGTATTTTTCTTCTGCTATCTCAGACGCACTCGATACATACATACATCTTCACTCGACGGATCTCTCTCCCTCTCTCACCACAACTTTTATTAAAACAAACCCTAGAAATTTATACATACATAAACCTATCTCTATATCTAAGTAAATTAACAATGGATTCCAAATCGAAGAACGCTAATCCCCGATCAGGCGACGGTGCTAGTCCCGGGTTCGATTCCGCTCCTCTTCTCGCACTTATATTTTGTCGTTATATGTATCTAATAGTTTGTATCTCTCTTTGTTGCAGACAAATCTTCATCGGAGGATTGCCGAAGGATACCCTCTACAGTTAGATCTCTCTCTCTCTCTCTCTCTCTCTCTCTCTCTCTCTCTCTCTCTCTCTCTCTCTCTCTCTCCCCTTTCTCCTTTCTATATGCATATGTTTTATTGTTTTTGTGTATATGTAAGTTGTAATTGTGTGTATATGTAAGTTGTAATTGTGTGTATATGTCATGTATTGTGGTTCAGGGTTTTGTGATATTTATAATTTGTGATTTGTTGTTTGCGAGGAAGAAGAAGATCTTAGATAGGAGTACTAAGAACAACACAGAGAGTTAAAAGTAAGACCCCTGACAGAATTCCATATGGCTATGCCATCAAACCTATGATGAACTTTTAAGTTGAAATTTCGGATTAAGTTGGTTTATCTATCACTTTTATAAGATATTCTCTTAATTTTTTATTATATTTTCGGGTTGTTTGGAAATTTACAAAAGTAAATATGAGTATAGTATTTTTAATCAACCATAAGCGCCTTTATGGCCGGAATGGTTGTTGCAAGCCGTTGCAAGAGTGTTGCAGCATTTTCCCCAAGTTTCTATTTGGCCTCATCCTACCTGAAAAAACCTTGCCACATTAGAGATTAAACTAGAAGGATGAGAATGCCACAAAAGGAAGCTGTTTCCATAGTTCTCAGTATATTGTTTATGGAGATTATATTTGTTTTGAATGATTATGATGGTCTTTAAGGATATGGGAATGATTTCAAGTCTGTTTGGCGTATGTGATGTGGTTGCATCTTCAAAGTGGCATCAAAATTTTGATAGATTTGGCTAGCGAATGTGATGAGTTTTCCTGCGTTTTGGTGGTGCATGCTTCTCCTATTTTAATAATTTATTTGAGTTTCCTAAATCCTAGATTACATATCCGTGCTATGATTTATAAATTCGTAAATATCTATTAGTGTTTACTTTGTGTTTCATTTAGTGGTTACTTTGTGTTTCATTTGTTTAAGGAGAAGCCTGAGCTACCGGAAGCCGTGGTTTGCAGGTTGACATGCTGTATTTGCAGGCTAATAATGGTACAGCTACATTTTCTTTTTGTTAAATATATAGGAAATATTCTATGGAAACAGCTGTTAAGTTGGAGACCTTGGTGCAGAGTGTTCTGCATTGCATAGATTGTCTGTAAGGTCTCTAATTTGACCTTGGTCTCTATTTTGCTTTGCTTGCAAAACACTGCAAAAAATAGTCTGCAGAACATGTTATAGACGTGTTCTACTTGGTGAACATATATGGTCTCGGGGTCTTTAATTTAATTTAATATTTGTCTCCAAGGAACTTTACCCACAATTTGGTGGTTACTGATATTTGTCACAATTTAAAATTCATATTTTCTTGATTTGGATTTTTTTTATGTAGGGACTAAAGGTTAATTGTTCAGTGAAAAAGGTTGATAAAATGAAGATTATGATATCTGGTGCTCCTGCCTCTGGAAAAGGAACTCAGTGTGAGCTCATTACCAAGAAAGTAATTGGGGAGTTGGCGAATTTTACAGTGTGGTGTATGATGTATCGATTTATATATGTAGTGTATTGTATTAAACATTGGAATATCTTCCGTAATATGTAGTGTATTGTCATTAGATCATTTCAAATATTTGAGCCTAACAGGGATAAAGTTATGTAATAACAAGAGCAATTTCTTATGATTTGTATGTTACTCTTTCATATAAATTTTAGCATATCACTATTTTATTAAATACTTATATAACTGTATAGAATATTTTTTTAAGAATTATTATTTATATAAATGCATAGAATATCTTTTAAAAAAAACAATCAAATTTGTAAAAAATTTCCTATCATCATTTTAAATTAAATAAAATGCCGTGTACGAAGTACGGGCAAAATGCTAGTTGTCCCTAATGATAAATCTATTTTTTTAAATTATTTTTTCGACATTCTAGACGTATGAATGTCAAGATCTAATGATTTTAATGATGTGATAATTTTAAAAAAAATCCTAGATTTATTTGGCTTGCTTTTGTAATGGTCAAACCAGTCAAAGTAGACCTTCCTTTTAACTAGTCTTGTCCCGAATGATGAATCTATTTTTTTTAGTTTTTTTTCGTCGTTCCAAACATACGGATGTCAAGATCTAACAATTTTAGTGATGTGGTATTTTTTTTTTTAAAATCCTAGGTTTATTTGGTTTGCTTTTGTAATGGTCAAACCGGTCAAAGTAGATCTTCTTTTTAACTATTATTGTCCCGAATGATAAATCTAACCATTCTTATCCCGAATGATGATTACACTTTTTTAAATTATTTTTTCGACGATTCATGTTGTAATTTTCTTTTTAACTAGTATCTATTTGACTATTTGGTAATTTTTTCTAAATTATTAAAAATTTAAAATTAAAAAAATAAAATTTAAGAAACATCACAAACACATACGCATCAGACAGCTTGAGGGAATCCCGAGGTGAAAATTTTAGGCGGATACTTTCCCCCCAAAATGAAATAATTTAGACACAACCAAATATTACTCCCCCAAAACACTCCCCTTTCCCCTCCCTGAGGCCTCACTGCTCTCTGTCTCGACAAATCTCTCTTTCAATTCTCTCCTCAAACTCTCTCCACAAATTCAATTTATAATCTCTGCACCTCCAATTGGTAATTGAATACACATTTATCCTTTTCGATTAATTAGTATTTTCAATTATTTGAGTTTTCTTTTGAAATTGCAGGTAATTAACATCCAGTAGGAGCGGGTCTTCTAAGCACTACAGAGAGGGCGATTGGGTCTTCAATTAACACCCAGTAAATTCATCTAATCGGAGGTGAAGATTGAAGAGAGGGCGATTGGAGGTGAAGAGAGAGCAAGTCGCCCGCGTCGGAGCTGCCGGAATGTGGACGGACTCTTCTAATCCCAACGCCGCTGTAGTCGTCGCCGTCACTGCCGTCGCCGGAATAGCCACAGCCGCTGCTGTTCTCTACTCTAGTAGGTAAATACTACAATACTTACACAACATATACATACATACACAGTATAAACCCTAGATTTTGATGTAAATTAGTAAAATTAGTAAGAATAGATTAATGAAAGGACTACGGCAAATTAAAACTTCGTCGAATTTATCTTCGTCTTCGATATCATCTTCGTCGTGGAGTCAATTGAGATCACTTTTTGTTGTAGTTGCTTCGTCCTCACCTGCTTCAAT
Organism: Saposhnikovia divaricata; assembly: GCA_036435485.1. Classification (NCBI taxonomy): domain Eukaryota; kingdom Viridiplantae; phylum Streptophyta; class Magnoliopsida; order Apiales; family Apiaceae; genus Saposhnikovia; species Saposhnikovia divaricata. The sequence continues at coordinate 137,218,599 of CM071598.1, forward strand.
TTCTTCTTCTGATCGGTGAGTTTTTTTTGTTCTGTTCCGGTTTCGTGTAGTAGTCACTTATTCAGCTCAAATTTAGCTTATTTTCGATGTTTTTGTTCAGATCTCAGTTCGCTATTGCTTTCATTTTCCGAGTTTGGTTTTCAGACAGCCGTAAAAGAATGTAACAAATTTTAGTATTCATTCCGTTAATAGAAAGACTAATTTGACAACACTTTGTGTATAATTATGTTTTTATTTAAATTATTGTTTCGTTCTGCTTGTTTCGGTTCTGAGTTGTTCGATATTAGTAAATAGTCGGTTGATGTTTTCTGTGTTTGTTAGATGCTTCTAAATTTAGTTATCTGCTTGTTCCTTTTCTTTTTCTTTGATGCTTTGATTTAGACTGTTTGAGATGCATGTTCATGATAGCTTTACTTTGATTGGCATTGTGGTCTATAGATGTAGGTCAGTAGGGGTTACATGGAACAATTTGAGTTGCACCAAGATAGTGTCCATCACAGAGATTATAAAGGTTGGTTAATTTACATTCTGAGTCAAGCCCCCTTCCCTTGATATTTTGATGTGTTAGCTTATTGCATTTATTCTGGACAGAGACGAATGCCTCAATTGCACCAAGATACTGTCATCAGTTCAGTAAGCATAGTGGATGTATGGGAGCCCATCGAGGAGGATCTTCTGCCGTAAGTATTCCATCTTGTAATATTTTTTTTTCCTTTAATTCATTTATTTTTAAAGGATAGTTGGTTCTTACCATGTTCAAACCTCAATGTCGAATGCAGTGTGGAGACAAGTCGCAATGTCTCGATGATTTCAATCACCTTGTCAATTATGGAGTTGAACAAAAAGTCTCCAGGGTAAATTTGTAACTCATTTTACTAGCCAATACGTGCAGCACAATACATATTACCACAATATCTATTGTGTTCAGAACTGAATAAATGCTTGAAATTTTTCTGAATTTGTAAAGTATATCAATCCCCAGCTAATGCAGAACAAGCAAGGCAACAGCCACAATCAAGGCCACAACAAAATTATCAGCAACGGCAACAGGGGTCACGAAACAATTACCAATAACAGCAGTCCTCAAGGCCACAACAGAATTATCAGCAACAGCAGCAAGGGCCACGAAAGCATGACAACTATGGTGCTGTTCTCTTGCTTTGATATGCTCCGGGTAACATTTTTAATAGTCATTAAGAATTTAGTATCTGAATACATGAAGATGCGGTGCTTGTACGCTCAGTACAGATATTTGAGAGGTGCATTAATAGGTTGCTTTTAAGGAATTATTATTGGTGGTTTTGTTGGCAGTCATATTGGGTGGGGTTTAGATATGATTACTGACAATATTAATGAATTGTAAATTGTAAGGTCTTTAATTCTTTCTGAAATAACCCTCATGGTGTTACTGGAGTGAAATTCTGGTATCGTTCATAATGATAATCATTGTTACTTGCAGCATGCAACATGCAACAATTATGTGCTATCGTATATAGAGCATGGTAAATATTAGTCATCTTATTTGACTACCAATTTAAGATTGAGCTTGCAAAGATTTTTGTTAGGATAGTGCTTTGTTAGGAAAAATCTGTTGGAACTTGTTAGAAATCTTTTCTGTATACAACTGTGTGAGTCATGGTTCATGTGTGTGTATTCGTGAACGCACGTATCAGTAAATTTTCATGTAATAACATTGTGGAAACTGCATCCTATATAGAGACCTCCTAGGGTGCTGTACTGCTGTTCATACACATCATGATGTTTTTAGTACATCATATGGTCAATAAAAGATTAATATATATTTTATAGTACTTGCCTAAGATGATAAATGCATAGGATTAAGTTGGAATACAATATTCTCAATAAGACAACTAATGTATATGTATTAACATTAAATGGTAACTGCTGTGAGTCAATTGATTCATTCGTAATAATGTGAAAATTGCTATTTTGTAGGATGAAGATGATGCTTGGGATGCAGTGTTGATGGCTTGGTAGTTCGCAATTTCTCATATAGTCTCTATGTTTTCCCTTATTTATTAATTATTATTTCTTAATTAATAGAATCTTAGTGTGAACAAGAATGCGATGTAAGGATATATGTATTTTCATATATGAATTGGATAATGTAGTTCGACGATTGAATTTTATGTTTAGCTTTGGTATATATCGGCCTTTTGATTTCGATATTTGGAATGATCAGAAAACTTGGAATGTTTGTATGAACGTGGTTTTTATATTTGTTGGAATGATCGAACTTATGAAATTTTTATGTTTGTATGTTTGATTATGTTATTATGAAGTTGAATGGTGTGGAGAATTGTTAATGTTGAAATGGAATGGCAGGCTGCATTACTGGCAAAACCTGCAATTTTTTTTTTTTAAAAAAAAACCCAGAAAACCGACCGATGAGCCTTAGAACCGACCACTTTTTACCCTTCAATTCCCAGAAAACCGACCACAACAAGATATAACCGACCCTTTTTTACCATTCGATCCCTTTGAAGGTGGTCAGTTTAGGTGGTCGGTTATATTATGGTGGTCGGTTATAAGTGGTCGGTTATACAAATTAGCACAGCTACTGGCATGAAACCGATCGATTGTGCACGTTTAACTATGGTCGGTTATGTGTGCCAGTCAAAATGTATTTTTCTATTTTTTTAAGTCATAACCGACTACTGTCGGTCGGTTATGTGTTGATGACGTCTGTCGACAGCTGTCGCCACATGGTGCCACGTGGTGCCACATGTCCGATTCGGACCCCACATTAGAGAATTTGTAAACACATATAACCGACCAAATTATTGGTCGGTTATGTGTGTTAAACCCGACCAAATGACATAACCAACCAGGTTTAAACCGACCAGCGTTTTTGGTCGGTTTTAGTCGTTAAACCGACCGATTCCTTTTATAACCGACCATTTTTGACGGTCGATTTAAAACAATTTTCTTGTAGTGATAGGTGAGTAATTATTCAAATTGGATTCGTCTTACCAAATTTTAATAGCAAGTTTAAATTAATTCACACTCTTGTGAGGGAAAATTGGTACAACGCTTCAATAAGAGAATTACAAGGATAAACTAAGAAAATCCAAGAATATCAATTAAATAAACCAGACTACAAGCCAAAAACCCTAGTATCATAAATCCTAATTCGAATGGAGGAAGAAGGATTATTTGGACTGAGTTTGCAAGCGCTCCGAGCGATGGTGACTGAATAAAACCTATTCAATCGAGAGAGAGACCAGCTTAGAGCGTGTGTTAGAGGTGTATATGTGTGTCTAACCTTGCAAAGTGCCTACATACTCTTATATTTATAAGAGATCAAGCCCCATGTAGTTCTTGTTTATCCAACCATGTTTAGATCGACCTAATCCTTCATAACAAAACCGTCCTAGTGATTTTCCACCACTGCCATATATATATCCAGTCGTTATTCTCCTTTGATCCGTGCTTATCTTCTAGTTCTTATGATTTATCTCCGTATATACATGCATGTATATATATCCTGCGTATATATATGATGCTTATCCTCGATGAGCATTGGTTCTGGCTTGTTCCTATTGTTTAGGAGTTATCTACAAGGTCGTTAGAGCATGCCATACCCGATTTCCTATAATTTAGGCGATTCTGGGCCCGCTGGTGTATTTTTTGGGACTGTTAGGGTTCATGCACGTACCCCCAGCCTGGTAGCCTTTCACTCAGCTGAACCCCTTCCAAGCCTCAACACAGCACTACCCCTATCCGAGGTTCACCTGCTCGTACCTCCACATGAACACACCCCTCATTGGATGTCAGAGTTCTGTCTTCCAGCTCGCCTCCAAGGCATATTGGGTTATCCTATCCACCCCCGAATTCTCCCATACTCAACTGATTCGAACCCATTACCTTAGTGGGCCTTAAATCAAGCCCAAGACGGATTTTGGGCACAATACACACCAATAATTTCATTTTCCAATTTTGCTTATATAAAGTGACACATGCAAGAAAAAGATTAAAAAAATTAACGAGTAAGTTTAGGAAAATCAATAATATACTCCAAAATTATTTCAAATGACGTTTTACGTGATACAATGAGAATTTTTAATTGGTGTAATTAATTTTTCATCAAAATTCTTTTTTGGATTCCTAAAATTTTTTATAAAAATTAAAAAAAATGTCATAGGTACAAAATTCAGTACAAAATGAATTCAAAATGACACGTATCAAATTACTCAATTAATTGTAATTGATCCACATGCATTAAATTAATATCTTTTAATAAAAATATTCTATTGTATCATACTATTAATGCCACATGATTTTGTACCCATTTTCCGTCAAAATTTTGTATCCCACGCTACTCAAGATTAAGGGGTGTTTGGGTGAGTTTATTTTTTAGAAAAGTTGACTTATTTTAAGAAATAAGTTAAGATTTTTGTATTTTTTTAAAAAAAAAGAACTTTTTTTTTTGCAACTTAGAAATCTCAAACATACATTAAATGCTTGGATAAAAAAATTATCAAGATATGAATTTTTTTACCCAAAAATAAATCCATAAAAACTTATTTTAAGTCTAGCCAAAGAACTCCTAAATTGCCTCATGAACATACACTATTAGGCTATTATTCCCTCAATCCTGCAATAATATTAGTCTTTTTTGAGAAATTTTTTTTTCCCATAATACATGCCCATCTCCAATTTTCAATGTAAATTTGTGATTATTTCTCCTAAATTATCTTTTTTGAAAATTATATAGTAATTAATGAAAAATGATTAAGAATTTAAAGTAGCTTATATTATTTAATTAATTTTTTTTAAGATGCATAATTTTTTAAGGGTCCTGTTAACCACAGCCCTTCGTACTATGTTTAAGAATTAATATAAAACGATAAATGCATTTATTGCATCAATTTTGCATTTAATACATCAATTTTACACGAAGTTCAATAGTATTATTTAAGAATTTAGGATGTTTTTAAGTATGGAAATTAATGTGAATGCAGAGTGTTCCACTATTATTACTTGAAAAATAAATTAATGTTACAAAGATTTATTGATAAACTAAAAACAATTGAATACTTAGGAAAAGTTGTTAAAAATATGAAAATGTTAATTTAATGCTTGACAACAGCTTTTAGAGCTGTGATTAACATTTTTTTTAAAAAAACTTATATTATGGAATGGAATGAATATATGATAAACAGTCATCGAAGAAATTTGAGATACTGATAACTAATTAATCACATTTATTATTTGCAAAGACGGTTTAATCACATTTATTATTTGCAAAGACGGTTCGTGTGTTTGACGAGCGTCATCACCAAACCTCCGTTCAACCTCGAGAAACTCGCCAAGCTTCGACGGCTTCACCTCCTGGCCACTACACAACCTCCCCTACCAACTCCTTCTCCGTCTCAGAAGACTCTCCACAACCGTTCTTGTAGCTTTATGATTCTCTCGAGTCACATAGTTGGTTGTCCTTATTGGCGTAGGTTGATTAGATGGAGTTGAGAACATAATGGGTGGGAAAGATGAGACGCCCATGAGAATGCCGAAAGATGTGGACTGGTCTTGGAAGAAAGAACCGGTGGATTCAGTGTCAAGATCGGAGGAAGAAGGGGAGGAGATGGTGGGGGAGATGGGAGATGGGAGATGGGTGGTGGGTAGAGTTCATGGGCTGGATCTAACATTAGTGGAAGGGTTATTTTTTGTTGTGTGTGTGTTTTTTAGGAGGAAAGGGGGGGGGTGAGATTATTGGGGAAGAGTGATTGTGGGACTAGGTGTCAGCATGTTAAACCTGTGAGGGTGGGGAGCTTCTGTGGATTGATTTTTGGGCTTTTCTTGGTATTTCTTGGTATTCCTTTCGACAAAGGACTCTCTGTTTGAGTTTGTTTAGTTAGACAGGAAAATTATATTATCGAGAAATTATGTAGTAGTCACGGATTTCCAAATCTTGGATATAAGTACAACCAGCTCAACGTCGCCGACGTCCAATTTTTCCGATCCACCTCGCCCAGCACCGGCGCCGGAGACTCGCCGGGCTTGCCAAAAGGGACTACTCCGGCCAAGATGGACCCCGCCACAACTAGGACTACTCCAATGTGTGTTTGTGTATCATGCTTACAGGGGAGCCTGATGTAGTAGCCTGAGAAACATACAAATCCCAAGTCTCCTTTGAGTTCACTTCAATAACTATTGATCTACGTTCTTGATCCTGTTTCACGGAGTATATCGGCCGGAACTGGCGAAAATCGGCCTGCGCCGATTTGCCGGAAAATTTGCAGTGTTCAACTAGATCGATTGGAAAGAACCAGTACAAGTTACTATCACCATCAAGTGAGCTGAAAATTAAAATATCTCTGTTTTGTTTGTCCCTTTCACTGTCTCTGAGTGAGGTAGTTAAAACAAAGAAAGTTTAAAGACTCTGCAGTGACTTGTAACCAATGGGATAAACGGAAGAAACTTTGGTTCAGTGGAGAAACTTGCCTGAAGATGAACGGAAGAAGAACAAGAGCAAACTTTTACTATACTAAAGAGATCTCGATAACAACCCAGCAAGTCATGGTCACCAGCAAGCTAAGATACTCAAAGCAGCAGCAGCTGTTCACTTTGTCAAGAAAAATCGATGGAGCAGTCTCATTTCGGTGAACTCAGTCAACTCGGACGAGTCAACCCAGCCGAATCAAAGCGGTTTATCTCAGTCAAGTGTGTCTATGTTGAATGTGTGTAGAAAAGGTAAGGAATGTGTGTAGAGACCCCACATCAAAGGTGCAAATTTTATTGACCTAAATTTATTTTGTTCTAGATTTTTTTCTAAGTTGTATCAGTTTACTGGCTCTAGAGATTTGTAATTAGCTCATATTTTCCGATTTCGGTACTCCTTTTCCGATGCATGCTTTTAGTATGTACCATCTGAACAAGCAACTGTTTTAGTAACTTTTATTTGCCCTTCATATATGAAATTTAGTTTATTACATGCCTGCGTTGCGCTAAGGTGTTTTGTTAGTATTTGTTTTGCAGTAATTGTCTTTGAACTAGATGCGAGAATGTCATCTTTTTGTCTGTGGGGGCTCTACTCAGCACGAATCTGGGATATATGCTTTCTGAAAGGTTATTTGTTTAGTGGGTTCATCAGTATTTCGGCGAGAGGGCATTCTTTTTCCCCCTTGAGTTTTTTTCCCACTGGGTTTTACTCTTGTGGGGTTTTAACGAGGCCCTTTTTGCTAGAAATAACATTGGCGCTTCATTTGAGGATCGAGCAGTTTCCGTAGAAGCTTCAGAGGTGGATAGCGAGATTGTTGGCAGATGATAAAAGCAACAAGGGATTGCAGATTCAGAATTTTATAGTGTCTCTAGATCGTCATTCTTCATCGATGCGTTCTAAAAACTAACTATAATTAAAACTCCGGTTCTTAATCTATAGTGTCTTTAGAGCGTCATTCTTGACAAATGCGATCTAGAAACCAACTATAAGCCTTTATAGGGTCTATAGATCACTAATAATGATTGATGCGATCTAAAAACCAACTATAGATAGAATTCGGGTTCAAATTTTATAGTGTCTTTAGGTCGATTTTAGTGATTCATAACATTCAGTGGTATATTCAGAGGTAGTATGCAACCTAAAAACCAACTATAATTAGAATCTGGTTCTAAATCTCTATAGTGTCTTTAGATTGTTATTCTGGTCTTATTTGATCTACAAACTTCCTATAAATAAAACTCGGGTTCTATTTAGTATAGTGTCTATAGATCATTAATCGTGATTGATGTGATCTAGAAACCAACTATATATAGAACTCGGGTTCTATATAGTTTCTTTATAGTGTCTTTAGATCGTTTATCGTGATTGATACGATCTTTAAACCAACTATAATTATAACTAAGGCTGAATAATTTTCTTATAGTGTCTTTAGATCGTAAATCGTGATAAATGCGATCTAGAAACCAACTATAATTAAATCACAGGTTCTGAACAGTGATCCAAGAATTGCTCCTTCGGTGTTTGACATTTACTAAAATTGAAGACCAAATTCAGTGGAAGTATGTTCAGCGGTAGTTTTTTTTTTGAAGACCAAATTTCAGTGATAGTATGTTCAGTTAAAATTTGTATCCGTGGTTGTATCATGTCTGACCTTGTGGCTCATTCTAATAAAATATTTTCCTATCAAAGCAAAATTAATCACATTTATTACTTGTGTTGTTTTTATGTAGTTGCCTTGTAGGAAAGCAAGGGAGACATTAACTATCAATGCTTTGCTAAAGGTGTGAATTTTATTGTGGCCCTTAGCCGTTCATCACCCCATTGCATTCAGAGTTCAGACAAACACACATCCAACCGGCCTCATCAAACCATGTTTTCATGCTCATAAATAAAATAGAATAACTAAATTCACAAAACAAAATGTGAACCATGCATTAATCAGATGTGACAAAAAAATTATAGTATCATAATTTCTATTAGTGTGACCAGCCAGAAAAAAACTATGTTTTTTTACTATGAAATATGGGAGGACAAAAGAAGCTTCGAGCTCGACAATTTTCATTTTAAATCAATAATGTTTTTGTATTATTTTTTTGGTAATAATTCCATGGGCAATTCCTATTTGCATGTGTTAGATAATGGATTTTGTAGAGCATATTATCTATATGTTCTTATTTTAATTTCTGAATTCTAATGATTGAAAGTTGTTCCTTGTATGAGGACTTAAACTTTCATATATGGTTCTAAGATATTTTCTTAGTGAAATCCATAGAGAAATAGAGTTGGAGTTGGTGGCTTGAGAAACATATCTAGAGATGAATTTAAATTAACTATTGATTTAATTATTTTTTTAAATAGAAATGTTTAAATTAGAATTGACTAGTGGGTTTAGTTTGCAATGGGCTTTACACACTTGTCTAGTGGGTTTAGTTTGCAATGGACTTGGGCTTTACTCTTTGTATTGAAGTAGTCAAACCACATTTACTCAAAAATCAATTCTAATAACTCCTATGTTTGAATTCTTTAGGAGGTTACATTGTATTTAAATTAATAATAAAGTTTGGTGTTAATTTGGCTTTTAAGTGTTGAGAGGTTACACTTTCTTTGTCCTATAAATAAAGAACAAAGTTAGTAGTAGTGACACACTTGAAACTCATCTCAAAAAAAATATACCCAACATCTCTTTTTCTCTTTGTTTTCTCGACCCCCTCATATACACGAGTTTAGCATAATTCTGTTTATGGTTTTTTGGCGTAGTGAGGTGCTAGTCGAAGTTGAGCCTTGTGATTACTGTGATCATATTGCTCTGAGCTGTTTTATCCTGGAAGATTTGTTGCAAGCATCCCTACACAGCGTAAGTGGGGGGGAATTATCTCTTCAAGAGCCGCCAGGACTTCGTTGCAAGGCCTGGTGACTCAGCTGATTGTTTATATTCTATTTTTGTTGTTACCTGCTACAGCTATGGCTACTGGTATGTTTTCCGGTCTTTCTTTGTTCTATCAGTTACTGATATGTATGCTTTCTGCCTTCATTGTTTGTTTCGTTAATTGTTTGTTTGGCCTTGGCTTGTTAAATATGTTATATAACTGCCTCTATGTTGCTGTAATAGTCATTAGTTCCAACAATCTTGAAGAGATAATTTGTTATATATTATTTAGCATAATGGTTAACGAGAGTGTAGTTCCTGCTAGTGGTAGTTCTGGTGCATCTGTTGGGGTCATTGATTGGACCACTTACAGTTTTCCACAACCCGTTGAATTAACTGGCCTGCTAGAGAAATTCAATGGGGGCGTTGGCTTTTCTCGTTGGTAGAAAAGGATGAAGTTGTGGTAGATTGTAAAGGGTTTATGGCCTGTTGTGGAGTATGAGAAACCAGTGGTGGATCAAGGAAAGGCTAAATCAGTTAAGGGTTTTGCGAAGTGGGCTGAGAAGGATGGGGTGGCTAGGGCAGCCATTTTAGCTGCTCTAATGAACACCTTGTTTGATGTTTACTCCTCTGATGCCTACACCGCAAAACTCTTATGGGAGAAGCTGGACCAGACACATAATACTGACTCACAAGGTTTGGAAATTTATTCTGTGGCTAGGTTCCTTGATTTCAAGCTAGTGGACAATAAGTCCATGACTGAGCAAGTGCATGAGTTCGAGATGATAGTGCATGCTTTGAAGGAGTCTGGAATGGACCTTCCCGAAAAGTTCAAGGTGATGAGTGTGATTGAAAAACTCCCTAAGTCCTGGGAAGAGTTCTCTCTCTCCCTGAAAAGAAAGAAATGAGAGATCACCTGGACCAACCTTATGCTGGACATCTCGGTGCAAGAACAACACAAGTCCAAACAGGGACATGTGATGCCAACTGAGCATGGAAGCTCGAAGGTGAATGTAGCAATTGTAGGACAGAAAAGGAAAGCTGTCACTAAGAAGGGTAATAGTAATAAACCTAGGAATGACAAGGCCAAGGCCAAGAAACCAAAGGTAAACAAACCATGTTGGTCTTGTGGGCAGGTTAGGCACTGGAGTAAGGACTGTCCTACAAAGAAAGCGAAGAAAATCGAGGTGGTAGCACAAGCGAATGCTGTGCTTGGAACCTCAAGTGGGCCTGTAGTGAACATGGTTGTTGGTGAAGTTACGGCTTCTGAAAATAACGTGGACTGGTATGTTACCTACAACCCTGTACTATTTTCCACTTATCTATCAAATGAATGGTTGATTGATACTGGAGCTAATGTGCATATTTGTGCTGACATTAGTTTATTTGTATCCTATCAACAGAGTCATAGCTTGACAGTGACGATGGAGAATGCAAGTGCCGCTCAAGTACATGGAATAGGAAACGTGGACCTGAAGTTCTGTTCGGGTCGTATTCTATCCCTGACGAGAGTGCATCATGTTCCTGACATGCGTAGAAATATAATAAGTGGAAGCTGTTTAGTATATAAGGGTTTTGAAATCCTTTTCAAATGTAATAAAGTAGTTATTATTCATACTGGTACATTCTTTGTCAAGGGTTACTTGTCAAATGGTTTATTTGTAATAAATGTTGAGCCCTAACACCCCCAGATCCAGGGTCCGGGATCCGGTCGTTACGGTCTCCAATTCTGTCCACAATACTTGAACTTACTTCAACATACAATAAATTACATCTTTATGACCCAACACAATAATATAAAACACACCCGTTATAGTCCCAGAGATGAAATTAGAGTAACAACCAAATTTTATTAAACACATTATGAGTTCTTACAATCCAAAAGAATTTCAATATGAATACATACTCTTTGCCATCCATTTGCATAAGTCATACTATACCATATAATTGGTACTGAAAGAATAAATCTATCCTACCAATAGCTTTCTCTTCGGCTCTGGTAGTCTCATCGTCCTCGCCAGCGTCGAGTGCGCCTTTTGCGAGTCATCTGGTCTAGCTGTTGTTGTGATATAATAATAAAGCAAGGGTGAGCAATAGCCCACCAACAATAATGTATAACTGAACGATAATATATAACAGTTCAAAAGTTTCTTTCAAACCATATACCATGCATTTACGGGAATAATGCCAGAATAACATGAACGACGAAGTTACGAGGTAACTCAAAATGCATATATATAGGTGGGAATATCTGCTATGTCAAAGATAAGCCAGATATTATCATTTATCATAAAAGAGGAACTTGCAGGAAAACATTGCAATTCCAATTATGAATACTTTTCCAATACTGCCAACAATGATAATGTTGCAGAAAAATAAAAGAATTTGAATGATGAACTTATGATGGAGAATTCACCGCGCCCACTGCCAATTTTACGATGATCAGTCGCAGATTGTACAGCTCAATTTAGATTTACTATCGGTAGAAGGAAGAACTGACGACTTTACTTGTCTACCGCCCTACTAGCTCTCCCCGGCCAACGGTTGGGCCAAAGGGGATGGACTGGCGCTACTCGGCCTCTTACACGACTCCAAGTTCGAAAAGAAATTCATGACTCTGAACGCAAGGTTCATCCCCCTTTCCCCAAGTATAATACTTGTTGATAATACTTCACATAGTAGTCGTATCTAGTTGGAAAGGAAAATTCAACATCTTATCTCCCAAGCTGCTGCTTGTTAGAGGATACCATCTTGTTCCAATAATCTTAGCCCTCGAATGATGAGAAGGTTACTCAAAGATTCAATTGATAAACAACAACCACGTTGCGAGGGAAATGAATAGTTTTACAAGATTTATGACCAGGAAGTCAACAAGATAAATAACATTGCTCAAGTAGGTTCCCCTATAATATGAAAGTTTGAGCGAGCATTTAAATCCTTTTAAGATAGATTTAAATGAAAATAAAAAGAGTTGGGAACCTTTCCTTGATAAAATAGTCGTAAAAAGATTCCCAAATATTTTACATAATATTTGGAGTGAAAGATAATCTCCAAATAATATAAATCATTTTAAAAAGAATTTAAAAGAATTAAATAAACATTCCAAGAATATTTATTAACTCAATAATAATTACGGAATATTATTAAATCATAATATTGCTCGTAAGTAATCCTCAAATGAATATATGGAATTATTTACTAAATAAATCCCTCCTTAAATGAATATTCGAAATAATATTCATTAAATAATTAAACTCCAATAAATATTTAAAATAATATTCAATAAATAAGTCAAACCTTAAATGAATATTTGAAAATAATATTCATTTAATAAATAATCTTCTAAATGAATATCCAAATAATATTTATTTAGTAATCAAAACTTTAAAGGAATAATCGAAATAATATTCCTTAAGTAAATAGAACTTCTAATGAATATCTTAAAATAATATTCATCAAGTACATAAAACCTTAAATGAATATTCGAAGGTAATATTCATTTAATAAATAACATTCTAATGAATATCAAAATAATATTCATTAGATAAACAACTCTAAATGAATATTCGAAACTAACATTCATTTAATATCTCTCGACTGAGATAATACTCGAATAACATTCCTTGAAATATTTCCAAGTAATTGATACTTTATGGACATGTAAATGATGTTTAATAATAACATTCCTCAAGATAAATAATAATCTGTCGTTGGAATCCCTCCTGGTTTCCACGACTATCTATATATCTCAAAATACCGACTCCCGGTCTATATTTAAAAATAAATATCATATGCCCTTCGCTAAGGGTCTTATCAGAACAATCCGGCTTATAACTGATAATTCGTATCTAGTCTATAAGCCAATATCAATTCAGGGAACAGGTATCATAATATAATTTGACAATAGGCATGCATGCTATGGCATATGTAAAATGGCAATCACATATATATTATCACAACAACAGGTTCAAAGTTTTGAACACTTGCCTGGTAATCGGGTGTGGGTAGAGATAGCGTGTCCTGGGTCTTCTCGATGATCTATAAACAATCAGAACATTCGAGATTAACCACTTAACACCTTTTAAAAGTCTAAGTATAAACTTCACTTAAGTCGAAACACGTTTTCGAATTATCTCGTTATACACCTTTTAGTGTAACTCTTTTATTACTGATACGATCCGACATTTGTTCGTTATTACGACATGTCATCATACCCACACTCGGTATATACTTAAGTCGTATAAGTTCTAAAGTCGATCGATTACGAATCGAGATTATAACTCGAGTTTTATCGTTCGTTTTCTAAGTGTTTTACCAAAGTTATAACCAAGCGAGTTTTTAGGGGTTCGTTCGCGTTTAACTTCGATTCAAACATTTTTATAAAAACGGAAAACGATCCGTTTGATATGTGGTTTTCTTTCCTACCTTCCTTATGGCCCCTAATATTTATTTACCAAGGTTCGCCACTGAGTAACACGCTTTACAAGGGTTCAATTGAAGTTACGAATTTTCGTTTACGGTTTCGAACTAATTTTAGTAAATCGGCCGTAAATTCTAAACCGTAAGTCCATTTCACACGTTCTTTATATCAAAACGAAGCTTGGAACATTATCTATCTTATCATGGCAAAATACAACACTTGACAGTGAGTTCAAGCTACTGTGATGCACGGTTTCTAAAGATTATCGAAAATTTGGCATTACGACGGATATAACTCGAACGATCCAAATTCGTACACGCCTCAAGCACATCATCAAAGCAACTCATGGCTTAACAACATCATTTACTACTGTCAAGAGGCTCTAAGGCCAGTGGTAAGGTCTCATTACCACCACACAACATAAACATAACAAATCAAGTCTTAAACAACTATTAACATAACAATCAAGAACTCATCTTGCAACCCACTTAAGATCTCATCAAAACTTCATAAAACTCATAGTAAGATCTAGGGTTTAGGTGAGACATACCTTCCTTGGAGTATGTACTAGCCTTATAAAACCTTGTATAGCCCTTAGAACACCTTAAACAAGCTTGGATCATCCAAAGAAATAATAAAACTAAAGTTAGTTCTTAATAATAAAACTAAAGTTGGTTCATGGTGGGCAGTTTTGGAGAGATTGGTTGTTCTTGGTTTGCTTTTTGTTTTGCTAGCTTCTCTTTTGCTCTCATCCACTCTAAAGTGTATTATTGCTGTGTTTAGGAAATATCTTGCATAAAGCCACTTTATTAAAGTGATTGTGTCATGGATGATGCATTTGCAAGGGACATGTGTTGAATTCTTATGGTTTTGAACTAAGTACTTGGTTTAGTTTCTAATTGTTCTAGTTCCTTTGGTAACTACTTGGTTACTTTATCCCATCCACTTGCATATGCTTGCATCTTGATTTCTACTTGCTCTTTTGTCTGGTTATTCCTCAATTTCATTGATCGTTCGGAGGATATCTCGAAGATTTCCAATTAGGGTTTTACCGGGAACCGTCTCAATATTTATACTATCATTCTCCATCTTTCTTATTAACTTTCGAATTTAAATTCCTTAAATCCCTTCGTTCAATCCTTAAGTCTATCAGTGTCCAGAGAACTCTCGGAGAAAATAAAAGTGCCGTTTTTCAGAATCCGACAGCTTTTACATACACTTATTTTCCCCCTGGATCACTAATACGAACTCGGAAATCCGTTCCTAATACTTCTATATAGTGTCGTCTCATAATATTCTTACTTCCACCAAAAACACTATTCATTCTTTATTCTTCCTTTATTCCCTATATTTGTGACAATGTCCTTGTTCTTTCTCGGGCGTTCCTTGACCCTTTCACGGAACCACTGGACTAATCGTTATCGATCCGGATGACATGAGAATAATCTTCTCCTTTAGAATTATCAAATCTCAATTCCCTAGGAGATAGATAATTATTATCTAAAGTGTCAACCAACAGTATTCTTCATGGCATATAAACATTTGAATCCAAATCTATTCCTTTCATTCATTATCTCAATCGTTACATCGTAGTCGTAATCACTATTCACCATTACCTCAGTACATAATAAAAAGTTTGAATTATATCCAAAATTTGGGGTTCTTACAGTCTCCCCTCCTTAAAAGGATTCCGTCCCGGAATCAGGTAGGAAGCAAAGAGTCGTTTGTCTGTCGTTCATTTTTTAGCTTCCCGGTCAATTCTTAGTCGTTCTACCCTTTCTCAGCACATCTTCTAGTGCTACAATCCATACTTTATCCTTTTTCCATCAACTTTGCTACTTTTCGTACAACACACTATCTGGGTTATGCGCTTACTCATTCTCATACTATTATCCTTATTGATATCTGCAGTGGCTTTGGTATCACTATCGTGCTGCGAATTCGGAGATAACCTTGCTCGCACTATGCATTTCCTGATCGCCTTAATCTTCGCAATCTCGATCAATATAGAGAAGTGGAAAGATTTATTGAGAGATCACTATGATCAATGAACATTTGTTATATTGCATAGTTAGTACAGAAGGGGGCCAGCCTTTAGTACTTGACAAGCAATTAAACAAGTTATGGTATTCCACTTAAACTTCTATCACATAGACAGATAGTCACGTAGCAGTACCTCCCCTCCTTAAAGGGTTGTTCTTCTCAATTCATAAAGAAGATGAATAAGAGAGAAGAGAAGAAAAGAATTCTAAAGGATTATAGAAAGTTTTTACGATTGTAAAATATCATACTCAGAATTTACCTCTGAACTATAGAGGTTCATCAAGGAAGAAATTAATCATAATTATATCCAATACAATTTGATCGTAATTTCACGTGTCAACATATCTTGCTGCTTTGTCCATTATTCTATGGACCTCTACTCTTGTTTAATCTTAGCAATGCTTACTTCAGAAAATTCCTTCAACCTTTTAGGTTGAACCTTAGGTTTCTCGCTTGACATCATTGCTACTGACATTCCATGCCACGCTACTAACTCTATCATATTCACAATACTAACACTGTCAGGTTGTTATCCCGAGAATTCATCAGAAAAACCCATTTATTAATCCATTCATAACAGTCCTTGCTTCACATTCCATAGTTGCTTTCCCAGTCTTTTCTTTATTAATCACATCCTTCTTATTATCTGATTCTTATTTACTTCTGTTATTTACTTTTACCTTCATCTCTTTATTGAGACACCTTTTGCACTTGGTACCTCCTTATCGGTATTCCGTCACATTTACTCTATAATCATCACGTTATTCCAATTTAAACTCTCCGAAATGAATCTGGCCGATCCCTTTAACTTAGATTCAATATAATCTACTTCTGCCAACCTTGTTTCTCATCACTTGTTCTTTTTTATCCGTGATTTTCCACAGGTTGTTCTTCGTAAGTCAGACCAGGTCGTATATCTACCTGCTCGTACTCTTATTATCTATCGAGCATCTGCATTTTACTAGCGTAGCCTTGCCACATGAAACACGTTACAATCATGCTATAAGTTTTGGGGGTAGAGCTGGCTCGAATGCCACCTTCCGAACACTTTTAAACTCTCAGATGGCCCAACAATTCTCGGGCTTAACTGCCCTTAATTCTTTCTACGGGAATACATTTAGCATCATGAATCGTCAACCTCAAATTCTCTATCTTGTTTGCGCAGAAGTACACTAACACAAACTTGCTTGTCATTCATCAACATGCCATTTAGCTTATCAATAGCAGCACTTTCTTTATCTTTACGTTATCATTTACTTTTTTAGAAGAATCGCCATCGCTTGTTGTTTACGTAATGCGTTAATAGCTAACCATAGGGGCTTCAAATCCCTTAGGGAGACAAAGTAATCACTATTCCTTATCCATAAGGAACACTTCCTGAACTTGATGTAGATATTACATGAAGTAGATAAAATTGCAGAAGAGCTTCAAGCATCGCAGCTATGTCCGGTTGATGAAACTATCACTCATGCATCTTCCATAGAAGACTTGAAACTTAATGGTTTACTTCGTCAATTTTGTATCATGGTCCTGGTTTGCCTCAAAACGGGACCTTCTAAGGTGTGTAGTTCGCTTAAGACGATATCGGGAATCGAATCTTTATTTAGACTATTATTACCGTTGATTCTTGCACAGTCATCAGAAGGAATGTAATTTCCTCCACTCCAATATGACCTTCAAGGTCCTTCCAAATATCATTCTATTTCTTCGGTATAAACATTTGTAATTATTCCTCTATACTTAGACTGTCGGCCACCTCATTGGCCTTTCCTGATAATAATAATTTCTTGTAATCCATGTTCTCTGGATACATTCCAACTCAAATTGTTTCTACCTCATTCCCATCACTGTTGGGTGAAAGCATTCTCCCTTAAGCTCTGCTGAAGGAGAAAAATATATCTATCAGTCTTTTTCCATAAGTCATTGCTTTCACCTTCCCGTGGGAACTTTATCAAAGTTATTCTCAATCATCCTAGGATATTTGTTCTCTTAGTTTTTTTTTTCTTGTTCTAGGATAATCTCAACCTTCTTTGGTTCCATCCATACCTCATCATGGTTTCATACATGCCTCATCTGGCATTATCGTTATTGTGTCTTGCATTCTCTTCCAAACTTCTAGTTGGAAACTCAGAATATTAACTTTTTCCTTGTAAGGTTTCTTAGGTCGTCCTCATCATTCCTCCTGTATTTTCTAGGTACAGGGTATATCAGAACGTCATTGATCAATACTCTGATAATTCTATCTATGTTCTTTCCAGGACTATTTTTAATAATCCCTACAGGTCATTGTTGTCTTAGCAAATCCAACTCATATCATCTGAATTCACAATGTCTTTATTAGGGTTAATGCCATCCCTTGTGCATTCCCCAGGGTTTGTCTTAATTTATGGATATCCCATTCCTAATTCAACTGCCAAGGAATTCTTGCATCCTATAATTGGCAATCAGATCATGTATCCTTAATAAGGGTCTCTTTTCAATCATTCTCATTTGAAAATCGATCGGTGGCTTAATGCTAACCTCTTCTTTCAGATAGTTGTCATCCTATTTGACCTTCCAAAAGACAACGTATGTCTATCTGCTCTCTTACAGAACTTGGTAATGGTAGCAAGGATGTTCTGGAAGATATTGGTCGAGTTCAACGTGAATCTCTTAATAGTTATCGTTCTTCTCAAAGGTATTTACCTTAGGCAAAATTTCTACAGCATACTGATCAATCTCTGACCATTTCTATACTCTCTTCATATACCTTCATTGTTTACTTTCCTCTGTCATAATATATTCATGGTATTCATAATACCCTAACATCATACATCTCAAGTCACTATACTTCTATTTTTCTTTTACTCATAATCTTGGATAATCATATACAAATGAATCACTTTAGTACGGGTGACCCCATCCCAAAAAGGTCTAGTAAATTCCCAATCAAAACATGGGTTGCAAGGGTTCTGCAGAAGATTCCTACGATCTCATTAACATTTCCTTTATATTAGAAGCCCTTGCAGTCGGTGCTTACTTAGAAGCAACCCTGCTTTGTCCTTTCATTGCTGGTCTAGTCACTTGATAATCCTTTGTGACTTGGCCTCAACTGGCCACACTAAAATAAAATATATGATTTTAGGGGTTGGCTAATTAGCATTACTTTTCTAGCAATTGCCGGTATAGTACCTTCTTCTTTGATACCTTTCTACCTTTCCAAAACTTTACTTCATATAAGTCTTAATCGACTACTCGGCACCGTCTCCGGTCACCTTTCCTCTACTTTTATCTTTTCAACTATTCTTATCAATCCCGCATGCCACGCAAGCTTACCATTCCTGGCATAACAGCCTTTTCACTCAAGTCAATCCCGGAGTTTCTCAGTCCGGCTGGTTTCTTAATTACATTTCCTGTTTTCGTCCAATCTCACTTCATCATTTTATCTCTACCATCGATTGTAATACTTAAGGTCCGTCTACTAACCCATATAGCGGCTAGCTTACCCAATTCACGGGGTTCTCCCCAGTTTCTACTCTCTTCCATAACGTTCTCTGATAATCAGAAAGACAAGGTTCGCCAAAATTCGTTGAAGTTCTTTCCAAAATCAGGGAAATTTTGGTCACTCTATCCACCTACTAGTAACATTAAGGAGACCAGTTTCGAAACCTGAAGAATAGTTCTATGAACCTCCAAGCAGGTAGGACCATAAGCAGTTATAATCAACAAAATAATCGTCATCAGATTGGAAGTTTAACCACTCGAGAGGAACCAATTATATACATCCCTTAGAAGGGAAATCAACAGTTTCAAACTGAAGCCTGACACAACGTCCTGATACTTATACTTCCTGATATTCAATATTACAACATGTCAGTCTACCTGACCACTAGTCTCAGAAGGAACATTTCCGTCGGAGTTGGTTGTTCCACACAATTGGAACTACTAAGGCCATCGGACCTGGTGGACCGTGCTGTTCGAATGCATCCGCAAGTACTTTGTCGTGCTGCACAAGCACACATCCTAATCCTTTATGCGAAGCATCGTTGGAAGCACAAAGTCTCCTTTTCCATTAAGCAATGCCAACTCTTGGTCATTACCACTTTCGTCTTTTAGCTCCAGGAAGATTTTCTCACATTTTTCTCTTTAACTGTTGATCGTATTACTTGATCCATTATAATTCCGCGTCGGAGTAAACTTAAGGGGACTACTATAATCCATTCAAAGAAAAGAAGGAATTTAATATTCCTCTGAATCACATGTATCTAACGTTTATGGTTCATCATTTCACTATGTTGAAATAACCCTATACTTTGTCTCTGACAGTAGTCTCATTATGAGTTCATCTTGACTCACTGGTCTTATCTTCCGGTAGGTTTTGAGATCATTATCTTGCCTATTACTTCCTTATATAACTTTATTCAATCATGCTGTCACTTCCCAATGTCTTTACTTTCTAACTGATTCATTCATAAAATGAACATTTCCCTGAATAAAACCACCTCATTAACCTCAATTTGGTTCCAAAAATTATAACCTATGACATCTGCCTTCTCATGGCGAATTACTACTAACGAAATTCATACTAATTCATTTATCAAATGATATGGCACTTACTGCCTCCTCCTCAACTATTCTTAGGGACGCTGCTCCTCGTCCTATATTGCTGTCTTTGATAATCATACATCCCTCTAGCTCTTTCTTCGCTAATATGAAAGTCTCTAGGGATTCTTATCTATTCCCGTATAAGATCTCAAGTGATCCTTTCAATCCATCTTACTTGCTGGTACTACATCCAGTAGTCCGGCTACGAATCCAACATGAATCTTCGGTTCTCTTGCTAATAGCTCAGTTCTTTATGCTCACTTTTCTGATCACCATACCTTAATCATCACAGTCTTTTTGGCTGCGGCCCTCATTCCTCAAGGGTAAGCTCCATATCCTAACAGGACTGTCCTTATCTGCTGGAACCTCTTCCGGGTCTCCAGTAGGGTACTCCATCGAATTTACCCGCTGATCTTCATCATATAAAGCATCATCGCGCTACTCGTATGCCTCAAGGTCTGTCGCCTTACTCGTCGATACGATATCGAGCTAAGTTACTATCATGATACTTAAGAGTTCCCATAAGGGTTTTATATGTCATCACTACATTAAGTAGTCCGACTATGAACTTGGCAAGAGTTCTTATTATCTTAGTGAATTTATTGTTTTAACATCACCTCATCTCTGGGGTTTATAACGTACGCTCTGATACCATTTCTGTAACACCCCCAGATCCGGGGTCCGGGATCCGGTCGTTACGGTCTCCAATTCTGTCCACAATACTTGAACTTACTTCAACATACAACAAATTACATCTTTATGACCCAACACAACAATATAAAACACACCCGTTATAGTCCCAGAGATGAAATCAGAGTAACAACCAACTTTTATTGAACACATTATGAGTTCTTACAATCCAAAAGAATTTCAATATGAATACATACTCTTTGCCATCCATTTGCATAAGTCATACTAGACCATATACTTGGTACTGAAAGAATAAATCTATCCTACCAATAGCTTTCTCTTCGGCTCTGGTAGTCTCATCGTCCTAGCCAGCATCGAGTGCGCCTTGTGCGAGTCATCTGGTCTAGCTGTTGTTGTGATATAATAATAAAGCAAGGGTGAGCAATAGCCCACCAACAATAATGTATAATTGAACGATATTATATAACAGTTCAAAAGTTTCTTTAAAACCATATGCCATGCATTTACGGGAATGATGCCAGAATAACATGAACGATGAAGTTACGAGGTAACTCAAAATGCATATATATAGGTGGGAAAAACTGCTATGTCAAAGATAAGCCAGATATTATCATTTATCATAAAAGAGGAACTTGCAGGAAAACATTACAATTCCAATTATGAATACTTTTCCAATACTGCCAACAATGATAATGTTGCAGAAAAATACAAGAATTTGAATGATGAACTTATGCTGGAGTATTCACCGTGCTCACTGCCAATCTTACGATGATCAGTCGCAGATTGTACAGCTTAATTTAGATTTACTACCGGTAGAAGGAAGAACTGACGGCTTTACTTGTCTACCGCCCTACTAGCTCTCCCCGGCCAACGGTTGGGCCAAAGAGGATGGGCCGGCGCTACTTGGCCTCTTACACGACTCCAAGTTCGAAAAGAAATTCATGACTCTGAACGCAAGGTTCGTCCCCCTTTCCCCAAGTATAATACTTGTTGATAAGACTTCACATAGTAGTCGTATCCAATTGGAAAGGAAAATTCAACATCTTATCTCCCAAGCTGCTGTTTGTTAGAGGATACCATCTTGTTCCAATAATCTTAGCCCTCGAATGATGAGAAGGTTACTCAAAGATTCAACTGATAAACAGCAACCACGTTGCGAGGGAAATGAATAGTTTTACAAGATTTATGACCGGGAAGTTAAGATAAATAACATTGCTCAAGTAGGTTCCCCTATAATATGGAAGTTTGAGCGAGCATTTAAGTCTTTTTAAGATAGATTTAAATGAAAATAAAAAGAGTTGGGAACCTTTCCTTGATAAAATAGTCGTAAAAAGACTCCGAAATATTTTACATAATATTTGGAGTGAAAGATAATCTCCAAATAATATAAATCATTTTAAAAGGAATTTAAAAGAATTAAATAAACATTCCAAGAATATTTATTAACTCAATAATAATTACGGAATATTATTAAATCATAATATTGCTCGTAAGTAATCCTCGAATGAATATATGGAATTATTTAATAAATAAATCCCTCCTTAAATGAATATTCGAAATAATATTCATTAAATAATTAAACTCCAATAAATATTTAAAATAATATTCAATAAATAAGTCAAACCTTAAATGAATATTTGAAAATAATATTCATTTAATAAATAATCTTCTAAATGAATATCCAAATAATATTTATTTAGTAATCAAAACTTTAAAGGAATAATCAAAATAATATTCCTTAAATAAATAGAACTTTCAATGAATATCTTAGAATAATATTCATCAAGTACATAAAATCTTAAATGAATATTCGAAGGTAATATTCATTTAATAAATAACATTCTAATGAATATCAAAATAATATTCATTAGATAATCAACTCTAAATGAATATTCGAAACTAACATTGATTTAATATCTCTCGACTGAGATAATACTCGAATAACATTCCTTGAAATATTTCCAAGTAATTGATACTTTATGGAAATGTAAATGATGTTTAATAATAACATTCCTCAAGATAAATAATAATCTGTCGTTGGAATCCCTCCGGATTTCCACGACTATCTATATATCTCAAACTACCGACTCCCGGTCTATATTTAAGAATAAATATCATATGCCCTTCGCTAAGGGTCTTATCAGAACAATCCGGCTTATAACTTATAATTCGTATCTAGTCTATAAGCCAATATCAATTCAGGGAACAGGTATCATAATATAATTTGACAATAGGCATGCATGCTATGGAATATGTAAAATGGCAATCACATATATATATATATATATATATATATATATATATATATATATATATATATATATATATATATATATTATCACAACAACAGGTTCAAAGTTTTGAACACTTGCCTGGTAATCGGGTGTGGGTAGAGATAGCGTGTCCTGGGTCTGCTCGATGATCTATAAACAATCAGAACATTCGTGATTAACCACTTAACACCTTTTAAAAGTCTAAGTATAAACTTCACTTAAGTCGAAACACGTTTTCGAATTATCTCGTTATACACCTTTTAGTGTAACTCTTTTATTACTGATACGATCCGACATTTGTTCTTTATTATGACATGTCATCATACCCACACTCGGTATATACTTAAGTCGTATAAGTTCTAAAGTCGATCGATTACGAACCGAGATTATAACTCGAGTTTTATCGTTCATTTTCTAAGTGTTTTACCAAAGTTATAACCAAGCGAATTTTTAGGGGTTCGTTCGCGTTTAACTTCGATTCAAACATTTTTATAAAATCAGAAAACGATCCGTTTGATATGTGGTTTTCTTTCATACCTTCCTTATGACCCCTAGTATTTATTTACCGAGGTTCGCCACTGAGTAAAACTCTTTACGAGGGTTCAATTGAAGTTACGAATTTTCGTTTACGGTTTCGAACTAATTTTAGTAAATCGGCCGTAAATTCTAAACCGTAAGTCCATTTCACACGTTCTTTATATCAAAACGGAGCTTGGAATATTATCTATCTTATCATGGCAAAATAAAACACTGGACAGTGAGTTCAAGCTACTGTGATGCACGGTTTCTAAAGATTATCGAAAATTCGGCATTACGACGGCTATAACTCGAACGATCCAAATTCGTACATGCCTCAAGCACATCATCAAAGCAACTCATGGCTTAACAACATCATTTACTACTGTCAAGAGGCTCTAAGGCAAGTGGTAAGGTCTCATGACCACCACACAACATAAACATAACAAATCAAGTCTTAAACAACTATTAACATAACAATCAAGAACTCATCTTGCAACCCACTTAAGATCTCATCAAAACATCATAAAACTCAAAGTAAGATCTATGGTTTAGGTGAGATATACCTTCCTTGGAGTATGTACTAGCCTTATAAAACCTTGTATAGCCATTAGAACACGTTAAACAAGCTTGGATCATCCAAAGAAACAATAAAACTAAAGTTAGTTCTTAAAAATTACTATACATCAGTTCAAAGATCTGCAAAAACGAGGCCCTTACCTTGCTTTCTTGGATAAGGCTCCTAAAGGAGAGTTGTAGAGCATCTAACCAGATTTACAAAAAGCTAAAGAACACCAAATTTCATTGAGAAACGAAGGAGATATGGCCGTTTGAAAATCAGTCCAGAAACTGTCAAGCATCAGGACAGTTTGCTTCTTCAACTTGGGGAGGTGATTTGACTAGGCTATACTACTTGGATTGCTATGAAATTTGGAACGAATGTTAAACATGGAGTGGAGAAGCTATGGTTAAAATTTGGTGATTTTAGAAGCTCTAGATTGGGAGATATGAATTTTTTTTTGAGCTTGGTTCATGGTGGGCAGTTTTGGAGAGATTGGTTGTTCTTGGTTTGCTTTTTGTTTTGCTAGCTTCTCTTTTGCTCTCATCCACTCTAAAGTGTATTATTGCTGTGTTTAGGAAATATCTTGCATAAATACACTTTATTAAAGTGCTTGTGTCATGGATGATGCATTTGCAAGGGACATGTGTTGAATTCTTATGGTTTTGAACTAAGTACTTGGTTTAGTTTCTAATTGTTCTAGTTCCTTTGGTAACTACTTGGTTACTTTATCCCATCCACTTGCATATGCTTGCATCTTGCTTTCTACTTGCTCTTTTGTCTGGTTATTCCTCAATTTCATTGATCGTTCGGAGGATATCTCGAAGATTTCCAATTAGGGTTTTACCGGGAACCGTCCCAATATTCATTCTCCATCTTTCTTATTAACTTTCGAATTTAAATTCCTTAAATCCCTTCGTTCAATCCTTAAGTCTATCAATGTCCAAGGAACTCTCGGAGAAAATAAAAGTGCCATTTTTCAGAATCCGACAGCTTTTACATACACTTATTTTCCCCCTGGATCACTAAGGAAATCCGTTCCAAATACTTCTATATAGTGTCGTCACATAATATTCTTACTTCCACCAAAAACACTATTCATTCTTTATTCTTCCTTTATTCCCTATATTTGTGACAATGTCCTTGTTCTTTCTCGGGCGTTCCTTAACCCTTTCACGGAACCACTGGACTAATCGTTATCGATCTGAATGACATGAGAATAATCTTCTCTTTTAGAATTACCAAATCTCAATTCCCTAGGAGATAGATAATTCTTATCTAAAGTGTCAACCAATAGTATTCTTCATGGCATATAAACATTTGAATCCAAATCTATTCCTTTCATTCATTATCTCAATCGTTACATCGTAGTCGTAATCACTATTCACCATTACCTCAGTACATAATAAAAAGTTTTAATTATATCCAAAATTTGGGGTTCTTACACCGTTTTGGGAACTTTGATTAATGATATTACTCCTTCTGTTAACTGTGTTGAATCTTCAAATTTATGGTATGCTAGACTTGGTCACTTAAATTTTGGTGCTCTTAAAAATATGATGAACTTAGAATTGATGCAAGACATACTATAGAAAAGAATTCTAAATGTCAAGTATGTGTGACTCTTAAACAAATAAGGAAATTTTTTCATAATATTGTTAGGGATTTAGACTTGTTAGATTTAGTACACACTAATATTTGTGAATTTGGTGGTGTGTTGACTAAGGACAAGTTTAGATACTTCATTACCTTTATAGATGATAGTAGTATATACTGTTATGTTTATTTACTTAGACATAAGGATGAAGCACTTAGTAAATTCATTATACATAAAACTGAAGTAGAAAAACAAACTAGTAAGGTACTTAAACGATTGAGGTCTGATACGCAATGGTATAGTTCATGAAGTTACCCCACCATACACACCTGAGTCTAATGGGGCTGCTGAGAGAAAGAACAGAACATTTAAAGACATGATTAATAGTATGCTTATTAATTCTAGGTTGCTTAAATATATGTGGGGAGAAGCTCTGAATACGGCTTGCCATATTCTGAATAGAGTCCCTCTGAAACACATGGATAAGACACCCTATGAGTTATGGAAGGGCATGAAGACTAGTCTTAAGTATCTTCGTGTGTGGGGGTGCCTGGTTAAGGTACTTGTCCCTGAACACAAGAGAAAGAAGCTAGGTCCGAAGGGTGTTGATTGTATCTTTATGGGCAAACACTACGGCTATGAGATTTTTAGTGTTAAAATCTGACATAGACGGTATAGTGGCAAACACGATAGTTGAATTTCGTGATGCTACATTCTTTGAGGATGTCTACCCTATGAAGACTGGTATGCCTCAAGATACTTCTAAGGAAGATCCTACTCTCACATCGAGTTCTATTCTTGATCATGTGGAAAAGATGACAAATGTGGGGGCGGAACCTGGTAGTAGCTCTACTCCCAAGGAAGTTGAGGAACCGAGGAGAAGTAAGCGTGCAAAGGTAGTCAAGGATTTTGGAGGTGATTTTATCACTTACAATGTCGAGGACGAACCTTTAACTTTCCGACAAGCTATGGATTCTTCTGAGTCTAGGCACTGGAAGGGCGCTGTGAAGAGTAAAATTGACTCTATTGTTTCTAATGGAACATGGGAGTTAGTTGATCTCCCTCCTGGGTGTTCTACTATCGGGTGCAGATGGATTTTTAAAAGGAAGTTGAATCCTGATGGCTCAATAGATAAGTACAAAGCTAGACTGGTAGCTAAGGGTTTTAAACAAAAGGAAGGCATTGATTACTTTGATACATACTCTCCTGTTGCTAGAATGGCAACAATCCGAATGCTTGTAGCATTGGCTTCTGTACATGGTCTGATCATCCATCAGATGGATGTAAAGATAGCTTTTCTTCATGGTGAACTTGAAGAAGAGATTTATATGGATCAACCTGAAGGATTTGTTGCATCTGGAAATGAAAGGAAAGTATGTAAGTTGATCAAGCCCATCTATGGCTTGAAACAAGCTCCCAGGGATTGGCATAAAAAGTTTGATGAAACTGTATTGCCTTTCAGTTATGTTATTAATGAAAGTGACAAGTGTGTCTACACCAAAGTTAAAGGTAGTGAGTGTGTCATCTTGTGCCTATATGGATGACATATTACTGTTTGGAACTAATATTGAGATTATTAACGAGACAAAAGCTTTCTTGAAAAGGCATTTTGAAATGAAGGATATGGGTGAGGCTAGTGTGATTCTTGGTCTCAAGCTGACTCAGTCAGCTGAGGGAACAACTTTATCTCAGTCTCATTATATAGAGAAATCTATACTTGAGAAATATGGTTATTCACAGTGTAGAATTGCTAGTACACCCTATGATCCTAAAGTTGCCCTTGTCAAGAATACTTCAAGAATACCTGTGTCTCAGTTAAGATATTCTCAGATTATTGGAAGCTTGCAGTATCTTGCTAACGGAACTAGACCAGATATTTCATATTCTGTGTCTAGGTTGGCTAGATATACAAGTTGTCCAAACAGAACTCATTGGGATGCTCTTGATAGAGTACTTAGATATCTGAAAGGTACAATGTACCTTAGTTTACACAATAAGAGATTTCCTGGTGTACTTGAAGGGTATAGTGATGCAAGTTGGATAGCTTCGAAGTCTGGTTCCAATGGAGTGACTGGATACGTGTTCACCTTGGCAGGTGGATCAATATCCTGGAAGTCGACCAAACAGAATATAGTAACTCGGTCTACTTTTGAGGCTGAGTTATGTGTGCTTGATGCCACGGGGACGGAGGTTGAATGGTTACATGGACTTATGTCCGCGATACCTGTAGTAAGCAGACTGCTTTCTGCGATTGCTATTCATTATGATAGTCGAACAACTATCGACAGATTAGCAATAGAAAGTATAATGTTAAAACAAAGAGGCACATCCAAGTTAGACTAAAGTATATAAGGGGTTTAGTGTCTGATAGGATTATTGCTATTGAGTTCATAGGAACTCAGAATAATACAGCTGATCCTTTAACTAAAGGACTGGAACCTGCAGTGGTCCTTAAGTCGAGGTTGGGGATGGGATTGTCAACCCATCATAGTTCGTCAACAGTGGGAACCCAATACACATGAGAGGAGATCCCTTGAAGTGTATTCAATGTGGTAATAACAAGCTGTTAGGATGAATTGGTAGTACATTTGCTACATAGATGATACTATTGTATCTGAGTCTATCCCCTGTAAACCTAGAAGGTACTGACACTGCTAGTAAAGCAAGAGTTATTCTAACTCTGAATGGGGTCAAGTCATTTGACGAGATGGTAGCAGTACATCTCTGGAGATATCCAGCTAAGCAAATGTAATTGTGTGGTCGCAATTAGAGGGAAGGGTTATTCCTTGAAACATTCGACGAACAGGATCGAGATAAGACCATTAATGTTTCAAAGCCGTAGATTGGCACCATAGCCTTTGACTTGTCATCGTCTATGGAACATGATTACACCAAACGGATTAAGATTCATGGTGAAACATTCCATCTGAATCCGGTAGCCATCGAAGTAGGGGACTCAGGAGGGTTCAAACCCGGAAGGGTACCGACTCTGAAAAACAAGTCATGTTGAGAAACTGAATGCATTTCTATATGGATTTGTGGGGGATTGTTAGAAAATGGATTTTTTAGAGCATATTATCTATATGTTCTTTTTTTAATTTCTGAATTCTAATGATT
This sequence comes from Saposhnikovia divaricata, assembly GCA_036435485.1. Classification (NCBI taxonomy): domain Eukaryota; kingdom Viridiplantae; phylum Streptophyta; class Magnoliopsida; order Apiales; family Apiaceae; genus Saposhnikovia; species Saposhnikovia divaricata. Next base: position 137,247,691 of record CM071598.1, read on the forward strand.
GAAAGTTGTTCCTGGTATGGGGACTTAAACTTTCATATATGGTTCTAAGATATTTTCTTTGAGAAATCCATAGAGAAATAAAGTTGCAGTTGGTGGCTTGAGAAACAAAACTAGAGATGAATTTAAATTAACTATTGATTTAATTATTTTTTTTAAATAGAAATGTTTAAATTAGAATTGACTAGTGGGTTTAGTTTCCAATTGGCTTTACACACTTGTCTAGTGGGTTTAGTTTGCAATGGACTTGGGATTTACTCTTTGTATTGAACTAGTCAAACCACATTTACTCAGAAATCAATTCTAATAACTCCTATGTTTGAATTCTTTAGGAGGTTACATTGTATTTAAATTAATAATAAAGTTTGGTGTTAATTTGGCTTCTAAGTGTTGAGAGGTTACACTTTCTTTGTCCTATAAATAAAGAACAAAGTTAGTAGTAGTGACACACTTGAAACTCATCTAAAAAAAAATATACCCAACATATCTTCTTCTCTTTGTTTTCTCTACCCCCTCACATACACGAGTTTAACATAATTCTGTTTGTGGTTTTTTGGCGAAGTGAGGTACTAGTGGAAGTTGAGCCTTGTGATTGTTGTGATCATATTGCTCTGAGCTGTTTTATTCTGGAAGGTTTGTTGCAAGTATCCCTACACAGCGTAAGTGGGGGCAATTATCTCTTCAAGAGCAGTCAGGACTTCGTTACAAGGCCTGGTGACTCGGCTGATTGTTTATATTCTATTTTTGTTGTTACCAGCTATAGCTATGGCTACTGGTATGTCTTCTGGTCTTTCTTTGTTCTATCAGTTACTATATGCATGCTTTCTGCCTTTATTGTTTGTTTCGTTAATTGTTTGTTTGGCCTTGACTTGTTAAATATGTTAAATAACTGCCTGTATATTGCTGTAATAGTCATTAGTTCCAACATCATGCACTTAATTTTTTGATGCATATAATTAGCTTGCTAAATAGAGTATACTAGTAGTAAACACGATTTTAGGTCGTACGGTACTCATCGCTGTCCGGCAACTATATATTTATTTACCCCAAAACTTAATTTAGTAGTTGTTTGTTTGGGTATCATATTTATGATTTAAAGTCAACTCTTGCTTTTCTTGGCTTCGATGTTTTTTGAAAAAATGATTTAAAAAAATTTCCTTTTAGCTAATTAAAATTTTATGTTTACATTTATTGGAATAAAATTAAAAGAAAAGAAAGAATTGATCAAATCAATAGATTTGGACAAAGACGAATGATGAATACCGCGGAAAATTGAGAGCCAACTAAATCTAATTTAATCAAATATCTACCACTATGAAAAACATTATTTGTAGTGAGATTTGAACGATTGACCTGTAACTGTGAGAATCTTACCATTATGTTAGACATGATTTTTGAATATATTCTAAAATTCATTGTTAATACATTGTGAAACAATCCTCATATATTATATTAATAATAAAAAATTATTCATAAAGAGAATTGAATACTTAACCTCTAACTTAGAAAAAAGATTACTAACCACTACTAGACATTAATTTTGGATATATTGTAAAACTCATTATTAATATATCAGGTGACAATTTAAATTTATCATAAAATTACTAAATTATCCATCCTATATATTATATTAATAATACACTAATATATCGATAATTTAATAAAGAGCATTGAACCCTTGATCTCTAACTTAGAAAAAAGATTACTTACCATTATACTAAACATTGTTTTGGATATATTAGAAAACTCATTATTAATATATCGGGAGACAATTTAGTTACCATGAAATTACTAAATTACCCTTCCTATATTATATTAATAATAAAATTACCCCTCCTAAGTACAAATATATTTTTTTAGGAACATTATATATTAATAATAAAATTACCCCTCCTAAGTACAAATATATTTTTTTAGGAGCATTATATATTAGAAAACTCATTATTAATATATCGGGAGATAATTTATTTATCATGAAATTACTAAATTACCCATCCTATATTATATTAATAATAAAATTTCACTAATATATCGCTAATATAACATTTCACAATCATACATACAATTGCACAAGATGGGATGGAGCCCGGATCCTCTGTCTCCTTCTCCATGCTCCCTTCTATGTCCCCTGCTCTTTTAGTATTAAAAGAGTGCCCCTGGGGGGCCCATTTTAAGGAAAATAAAAATAAAAATATTATTTTCATTAAAATGGGCCCCGCCAGGGACACTCTTTTAATACTAAAAGAGCAGGGGACATGGAGAAGGAGATAGAGGATTCCTACTCGGATGCTAGAGCTTGTCCGTGCCTTGCACGGGCTACAAAGCTAGTTGAAAGTGAGTGTTCGAACTCAGTGAATTAATTGAATATTTGAATTTGAACGATCATGTACTAGTCTTTTTTTTTATTTTGTAATAATTAAGTACAAATATATTTTTTTAGGAACATTATATATTAAGTATTATTTTCGGGTACGTAAGAATTTAATTTTTGTCGATTGATTCGATTCTCCCTTACATCGAGATTTTTTGAGAACGAATACTTAATTATAAGACATATATAAGTCTATTTATTATATATATATATATATATATATATATATATATATATATATATATGTCATTGCTCCATACAGAACACCCTTATATAACAAACAATAAAGAACACCTTAGATCTAATAGATCCAATGGCCCCGCCACGGGCACCCAATACAAAAAGTTGTTATTTTTTTACCCTCTATCCATCAAGCAAAAAAATAAAATATAAAAAATTTTTTACTGTTCATGATGACGTCATGGTGACGTCAGCAGTGATGTCATCATGAACAGTAAAATTTTTTTTTTTTTTGCTAGATGGATAGAGGGTAGGGCTGCAAACGAACCGAGTCTAGCCGAGTTTTGACCGAATCGAGCCGAGCTTTATTCTTAACGAACCGAGTCGAGCTTTGATCTTAACGAACCGAGTTGATTTCTTAAGGAACCGAGCCGAGTTTTGATCGAACCGAGCCGAACTCGAGTTGTTCACGAACAGCCTCGAGCCGAGCCGAGCTCGAGCTGTTCGCGAACAATTAATTTTGTTGGAGATCTTAGTAGATCAATATTATTCTAACTAGTACTAGTACCTAGTACTTTGTCACCAATTGTTGTTTTTATTTTTTAAAAAATATTTATCGTCGATCCAACCGTACGGATGTCAAGATATATCTAATTTAGTGATATTCCCAAATTTTCAAAAAAGAAAAAATTAATTTGGTTCAAGATCTTAGTAGATCAATATTATTTTGACTAGTACTAGTAACTAGTGCTTTGTCACGGATTATTGTTTATATTTTTAAAAAAATATATATCGACGATCCAACCGCACGGATGTCAAGATATATCTAATTTAGTGATATTCTCAAATTTTCAAAAAACAAAAAATTAATTTGGTTCAAAATTTTAGTAGATCACTACTATTCTAACTAGTACTAGTAACTAGTGCTTTGTCACGGATTGTTGTTTTTATTTTTTAAAAAATATTTATCGACGATCCAACCGTACGAATGTCAAGATATATCTAATTTAGTGATATTCCCAAATTTTCAAAAAACAAAAAATTAATTTGGTTCAAGATCTTAGTAGATCACTACTATTCTAACTAGTACTTGTAACTAGTGCTTTGTCACGAATTGTTGTTTCTATATTTTAAAAAATATTTATTGACGATCCAACCGTACGGATGTCAAGATATATTTAATTTAGTGATATTCCCAAATTTTCAAAAAATAAAAAATTAATTTGGTTTGAGATCTTAGTAGATCACTACTATTCTAACTAATACTCGTAACTAGTGCTTTGTCACGAATTGTTGTTTCTATATTTTAAAAAATATTTTTCGATGATCCAACCGTACGGATGTCAAGATATAACTAATTTAGTGATATTCTCAAATTTTTAAAAAATAAAAATTAATTTGGTTCGACATCTTACTAGTTCACTACTATTCTAACTTGTACTAGTAACTAGTGATTTGTCACGAATTGTTGTTTCAATTTTTTAAAAAATTGTTGAGTATTGAATACAGTAAAAGAATACAGAGGGGGGGGGGTGAATGGATTCTTGAATTTTTCTTCGGTCTTGAATCTTTGCAGCAAGATAAGTGATGAGTGTGTGAGATATGAAGATGCGGAAAATTAAACACAAACACAACACAATATCACTTTAATCTAATATTTTATTAGATAAAGATCTTGCTACAATCTGTGAATACAAATGATAGTATTCTCAGCTTCGTTTTTCTCAGAGAGATATTTTCTGGATATTTTTGAGAAACTTCAAAACCTTAACAGCTAAGGAAGTGAGGCTGTATCCTTATAGACATGGATACACCCACTTGCTACAAATGAGGTAGGTAAAACAAAAGCGCTTTCCAGTCTGTCTATCTCATTTTAGTAAGAGTCCAAACGGCTACAGATTTGACTTTGAAAAGCCTGTTTAGATCCACTTCTTCAGCTCCTTGTCCCTTGTCTTATCTCTCCAAGCTTCTTTGTAGGCTTTCCAGCATGCTTTATAGGACAGAGTCAAATAAAGTGTGCTGGCTTGTTGCAGGTTTCTGACTTGTACAATTCTTCAGTATTTTGTCCTCAAGAATGTATTCGAGAAGTGACTAAGTGAGTGATTCGAGAACTGGAGTTGACTTGATCGATAACTCTGAGTTCTCGAATAGTGTTATCTTGACATATCGAATCACTTCTCGAATAGCTCTTTTCTCTGGGACTCCTTGAGATATCGAATAGAGCATTTTGACATATCGAATCCCTGAGATATCGAACAGAGCATTTTGACATATCGAATCCCTGAGATATCGAATAGAGCATTTTGACATATCGAATCCCTGAGATATCGAATAGCATATTGAGAGATATCGAATAGTGTCTTCTGAGATATCGAATCTCTGACTTCTCGAATGCTAGACTTCTCGAATAGACAAATGTACTTCTCGAATTGGTACTTAGGCAAATTCTTCATTTCTTCAAATCCCAACTGCGATTATTTGGCAGTCTTTATCTCCTTGCTTGAGGCATGAACCTTGGAACTTCTTTCAAGCATTATTCTTGACTTTATAATTACAGTAACACAACTAGAATTTGATGCCTATTACAAGTACAGAACAAATAGAAACTCTACAACTAGAGGTTCCCTCAGTTAAGAGGTCATGTAGGTAATGCATAGCATTACACATACTTAGGCTTGTTATTAGATGTATTCAGGCATGCCTCTGTGACTAACAATCTCCCCCAAATTGTGAGTAAGACCCTTAGTCACAATTTCATGTCTGATAACAAGCCTATCATACATAAAGATAAAACTTGACAGTACAGGTATGAATTTCCATTAGCAATTTGGATAGAACTACAGAGTGAGTAATCTTACAGCCTATGATGAAGAACTAGCCATTGTCTTTTGATTCCCTTTCCATAGCTTTGGCTTGAAATTCATCATATTCTTTCTCTCTTCTTTCTTTCTCCCTCCTTGTATTCTCATCCATAGCTTTTATTATTTCTGCCATAGCATCCAATTCTTCAAGCAAAATTGAGTCTTTGAAATCTTCAAGTACTGGTTCCAGAATATTTGCAGGATAGTGGTTGAGTAGATTCATTCTGATGTTGACTTGATTTCCATTCCTCCTCCTATACTTTACCATGTAGGGGTTGAACTGAACTCTACACAAACCCTTTTTCCTCAGCTTTTCTGCTTCACTTTCCAGTCTCTCAATTTCTTTCTCCCTTGCCAGCCATTTCTCAAAACACTCTTTTCTGACTTTTTCTTCATGATCTCTCTTCATTTTCACAAAATCAATTAGCTCCAGTTTCCATACTCTCTCCACTTTATCTTCTGAGCTCAACAGTGCAATGATTCTCTCTATGTCATATAGCTTGCCCCAGTGTTGACATCCTCCTTGTTTGAATTTCTCCTCCCTTCCATCAGAATATTTAATCTCAAGGCAATTATCAACAATGGCAACATGATAGATTCTTTGAGCTTGCAAAAATTGCAGTTGGTCTACATCATAATCTTCATCTAGTGGTTGGAGTTTTAGGCCTGGATAGATTGTCAGGGTTTTTGATGTGGTTGGCTTTGATTTCCTTGCAGCTTGCTTGAACTTGATTCTTTTTACATGATTACTTGGCAGCAGTATGTGACCTTTGTTTGTAGACCATTGTAGTATTCCATTAGCAGTTTGCTTTTTGAAACATACAGATGGTTTCTTGACTTGAATCTTCTTCTCTTCTTGAGGTGGCAAGACAGTTGCAGAAGCCATAGATGCAAATTTTGAAAGGTCACTACTGGCAGCATTCACCCTAGACTTAGAGTCTTGTGTTGTGGTGAGGTTACTGTCAGCAATGCCTGAGGCTTGCTGTCTTCCACTTTTCCTCTCAGAGCCTTTACCTTGATCATCATCATTCTTCCTCTTCTCATCATCCTTCTTCTTCTTCTTGTCTTCATCACCCTTATTACTCCTGTGATGTCTTCTCCTTCCATCACTTTTATCTTCATCCTTGTCTTGATCTTTGCTTGGGTTGAACTTAGCAGTCTCAGATACAATGCCAGTTGCAATATATGACCTGAGATAAGATATAGCTTCTAATTCTTCTGCTGTTCTTGATCCCTTCTTCTTGATCAGTTTCTCAATGATGGCTATGATGAGATTTTTATTTTGAGGAGTTAGATGCTTAGGAATGACCAGCTGCTTGATATCTTCAATTCTTGTTCCAGCCTGGTAGATAATAGTTCTAGGATCTGTGAAAACTTCAGGTAGCCTTGAAGGTTGACCATTCCTCAATTCATCATGAAGACTCTTGTTGTTCTCATTTCCCTTCTCAATTAGTCCAAGGAGCACATTCACTTCTGAGTGCTTTAGACTCTGTAGAGTATTGATGGTTAAGTGCCATATCTTGTTCTTTCCTACCATCAATATCTCCTTGAGCCATAGATCATTAAGCCTCCTTGGTACTACAGTGAGACAGTCAATCTGACTCTTCAACCTCTCATGATATAGCAGAGCATCACCAGCCTGTTCTCTAGAGACTTTCAGAAGCTCCAAGAATGCATCATCATGATAGACATTTGAGTTTGCAATTTCTTGTAGCTTGGCCTCAGTGACCACCTTCACTTCTACTGGCTTGGCACTCTTAGATATTGAGATTCGAGGCTTGTCAGATGGCATACTCCCAGCAACCACTGTGGTTGTGATAGACTGCCTTTGACCATCAGGAGTAGTGATGTGCACAGTTGGTAGACAACTTTGTCCTTTCCTTTTCCAGGCACATGAGTAGTAGATTTCAAAGTTCTCTGATGGCCACCCTCAGTGATCTTGATGCCCTTTTCTAGTGGTCTCTCCCCCTTTGGATTTGAGTTCTTTGATATCCTCTTCTCCCCCTTAGGCTTGTTGACAGACACAGGGACTGTAGGAGGCACCTTTGGAGTTGAAGATTCATCAGGTAGAGGGAGACCCATGTGCTTCATCATTGCAGACAACATTGATTGTTGATGCAGAAGAACATCAGCTGTGGTGGTGGCTTGAGTGTTCAACTGCTCAGTCAGAGTTGTCACAGTGTCTGTAAGATGAGCATTGGACTTGTGGAGAGAGACTACCTCCTTTTCAAGAGTATCCACTTTAATGAAGAGTTCATTGGCCTTAAAACCAGATAGGGATTGATCCTTCAGTCTCTGCACTTCGAACCTTGACATCTCATGCACAGGAACCTCAGTGACCAGCTTGTCTCCATATTGATTGGCAAAGAGGGTCCTGAGCATGGCATTGGCATCAGTTGTCTGATCTGATAAGGATTGAAATTTGTGCCCCAGACCTGTGACAGCATCCTTGAGAATAGCCAAACCATTGTCCATCCTGGTGCAAGTAGCATTGCAGGTTCGAATGTCCTTGAGAACAGTCTCCAATTGAGGGAATTTAGCATCAAAAGTCCTCTTGATCTCATGCACCTCCTTGGTTGTAGCTGAACACACTTCATTGATTTCTGTCTTTAAGCCTTTACCAAGATAGTGTGCAGCCTTGAGAATGCCTTTATAGCTATCATTCACTGCTTCAAACACATCAGTAGGGTTGAGAGATTTGGCATTGGACCCTAGTGAAGTGATGTACTCTTCTCTGAGATACTGAAGACCTTCTGAGAGAGGGATTGAATTGGTTCCTTGCAGCCAAGCATCGATATTCCCATCTCTCTCAGTTTCATCTATGATCTTCTCCTTCTGTAGCTCTACATCCTCTTTGTGACATAGGAGAATAGCTTCATAGTCTGGATTGGGCATGTTTTCAGTGAGAAGGTGCTGAGCAATTTTTGTGAACTCAGGGATCTGATCCACAACTAAGCTTTGAAGTGCTTCAACCGTCAATTGTGGTGGAACAGACCCTGATCCTGAAGCACTGTCATGTTGCACAGGCTTCAGCCATTGAGACAAAAAGTTAGAGCTAGAGCTAGGCTTGCTAGGCTCCTCAGTTACAGATGCAACTTCTGCAACCGGATGAACAGACTCTACTACTGTTGTCTCCACAGAAGTGGGATGAGTTACAACAGTAGTTGACACAGGCACAGAGTCTCTAGTAAGGACTAGTGAATCCTCTGTGTTTGTGATGGTGTCATTAGGATATGCCCCAGCATGCATTCCCTGACCATCCAAATGTGGTACCTGGGTGGTGAGCAAGGTGTCATGCACCAAGTCACTTGAATTCATTGGCTCATCAAAGGAAAAGAATTCTTGATGATCAATGCCTTGCTCCTCAATTGCTTGAGTTGCAGGCTTCAAAGAAATATGAGTGGTAGATTCTGAAAGAGAAGTGTGTTGTAGACAAGATTTTGGCAACTCCCCCTGAGAAATAGAGGGAGTTTCAGTTATGATGTGCTCTCCACTCAGTGTTGTGCCAGCCTTATCACTCCCTTGTGCTGACTCTTTACAGATAGGTGCATTGGGGAGGATGCTTGATTCTATAGATGCATCCTGTTGAGAGGATACATCTAGTGAGCTGTGTGCCCCTGATTTTACAACTTCAGCCATTTGAGTGACTGAAGAGGTGGTTTTAGACTTCTTCTTCTTTAGGCTTATGATAGGTAACTCAGGTGTCTCACTTTCTAACCCTAGTTCTACAGCCAAGGCTGCTTCAGTTAAGATTTCTAAAGGTTCAGAAGCAACCTGTTTTCTCTTCTTTTTACTAACATCACCCTTTTGAGAGGATGATGCAGTTGGCTCTTTGCTGGATAGAGTGTTTGGCTGAGGGGGTTGGTTAGCAGGCCTTGGGTTAGCATTTTGTTCTCCTTGCTTAGGCTGTGCTAACTGTGATTTTGAATCAAATATTGGCATGTTGTGGGGGTAAGACCTAAACAAACCCTCCATGTGGGGAGTTATGTTAAGTCTTACATCCACATCATTCCTAGTCTCCAAATTACCAAAAATGAGTTTGGTCATGGACCTAGGATAGCCTATTTTACTCTTATCTACTCCAGGCAATTCAATCAAAGAAGCATTTTTAAAGTTAAGCACTGATTGAATAAAGCGAGGAAAGAAAATTTCATTACCTCTCTTGGCTGTGGTCTGACCAAGTCTCCCATAGAGTTCCTGTAGGATGAGAAGTCCAACATCTATCTTTCTCCCATGAGCCAAGGCATAGGCAAGCTGCTGCACGGGTGTACTAATCTGATCAAAGCTTGATTTCCGTGCAGTGAATACTTGAAGGAGTGTAGCAAATACAAAGCTCCATTCTTTCCTCAAGAACTTCCTATTCAACTTTCCCAGCTTGATAGTATCAGAGTAGTTGATGAAGTCAAAGAATTCTTCCAACTCATCATTGGAGGCCAGAGCATCATACGTCTCTTGCTGCATATCCAAGGCTTGATTCATGTCTGCAGTGGTGATAGTGATATCCTCTCCTTGAATCTTACAGTGAACAATATAAGAAGTGATAGCATTCTCAAGAGCGATGACCTCCACAGTAGCAGTCCTCCAGAATTGTTCCAATAGATCTATGTACAGAGTTGGGTTGGCTGAGAGCGCACTCTTGATGTATGATTCAGACAACCACCGAACAAAGCACTTGAAATTGGCATTCGGTGCTTCCACATCACTGGAGATTGCGATGAAATTAGTTTGGGATGGTATGGTGAGTTGAGTGTTTGCCATTTGGGTAGAGAAGAAAAGAGAATTAGGATTGAAGAAGAAATTCGCAGTTAGGGTTTTTCAGAGGTTTCAGGAGTTGAGATGCTTGAGAAATCGAACGAAATGAATTGAATAGTTGTGAATTTGTATATGTATATATGAATGTCTTGAGTTGTCGATAGATAAGTGTTCTGTAGCGACAAGTCACTCGAGAAGTATGAAACAACTATTCGAGAAGTCAAGAAAGGCTTATTCGATATCTCAGGCAGTTTTTAACTCACAGCTGGCAGTGATTTAACTCAGAATAAAATTCAAAGTTAAGAATATATTTTTATGAGTGAAATGAAGTTTTGAATATAAATCCAAAAAGCGATTAAGTGTCAGCGAAAAATCAGCCTTTTCAAATGATTCGATAACTCAAATGCAGTATTCGAGAACTCTATCATTAGAGAACTAAAATACTCTATTCGAGAACTCAAAGTGTGCTATTCGATTTCTCTAAAAGACACTATTCGAGAACTCAAGAGGGTTCTAGATAGGCCTATTCGAGAACTCGAGCCAAGACATAACAATGAACCATTCGAGAAGTCTGACTTATCGAACTATACTTTTCACTCATAAAATTCAATTTTCACTATCTTTTAAAATTTACCAGAAATATTCACTGAAGAATATTCTACTAAATTAAATAGTGATTTTCTCAAAATTTCACAGAAATTTCAAGCTAAAGATGTATGATTTTCAACATATGCAGCATTGTGGAATATTTATACATCATACTCCAGCCAATACTTACTTCAGAAATATTAGGCATTTGATAAAGTAAGTATTTACTGCTGCAACAATCTAGTTGATATATTCACTTAGCCAGAATTTGAAGAATTCAGCATTCCAATCTCACTAACCAACCTTGTGAAGGTGGCTTCATCTAGTGGCTTAGTGAATATGTCAGCTAGTTGTTTCTCTGTGGGAACATAATGTAACTCAATGGTTCCATTAGTTGCATGCTCCCTTATGAAGTGATATCTGATGTCAATGTGCTTTGTCCTAGAATGATTGACAGGATTGGCAACTATAGAGATTGCACTTGTGTTGTCACACATGATAGGAATTCTTTCCAACACAAGTCCATAATCTCTAAGTTGGTTTCTAATCCAAAGCACTTGAGCACAGCAACTTCCAGCAGCTATGTATTCAGCTTCAGCTGTGGAAGTTGACACAGATTGTTGTTTCTTGCTGTACCAAGAGACTAACCTTTGTCCAAGAAACTGGCAGCTACCTGATGTGCTTTTCCTATCCACTCTGCATCCAGCATAATCAGCATCAGAATAACCAACCAGATTGAACCCTGTGTCCTTAGGATACCATAACCCCAAGTTTGGTGTGCCTTTCAGATATTTGAAGATCCTTTTTATTGCTATCATGTGTGATTCCTTTGGGTTTGATTGAAACCTTGCACATAAGCATGTAGCAAACATGATATCTGGCCTACTAGCAGTGAGGTAGAGTAGAGAACCAACCATGCCTCTGTAGATTGAGATATCTACCTTTTTGCCCTTAGCATCATCATCTAACTTGGTGGCAGTGGCCATGGGTGTCTTCGCAGGTGAACATTCTTCCAAATCAAATTTCTTCAGTAAATCTTTAATGTATTTGGTTTGGCTTATAAAAATGCCATCCTTCCTTTGACTAACTTGCAGTCCCAGAAAGAATGTTAATTCTCCCATCATACTCATCTCATATCTGCTTTGCATGAGCTTAGAGAATTTTTCACACAGCTTCTCATTTGTAGAGCCAAATATGATATCATCCACATAGATTTGAACTAGGATAATATCATCATCATGTTTCTTGTAGAACAGTGTCTTGTCCAGTGTGCCTCTAGTGAATTGATTCTCCAGTAGAAATTGTGATAGTGTGTCATACCATGCCCTGGGAGCTTGCTTGAGTCCATACAATGCTTTAAGTAATCTGTAGACAAAGTGGGGAAACTGTGGATCCTCAAAGCCAGGTGGTTGTTGCACATATACTTCTTCTTCCAACTCCCCATTCAGGAATGCACTCTTGACATCCATTTGATAGACCTTGAAATTAGAATGTGCAGCAAATGCCAAGAAAATTCTGATGGCTTCTAGTCTAGCAACAGGGGCAAAGGTCTCATCATAGTCAATACCTTCCTGTTGAGAGTATCCTTTTGCAACCAACCTTGCTTTGTTCCTTATGACTACACCATTTTCATCCATCTTATTCCTTAGAACCCATTTAGTTCCAACAACGGTTCTATCCTTTGGTGCAGGCACTAGTTCCCATACTTTGCTCCTCTCAAATTGATTTAGCTCCTCTTGCATAGCAATTATCCAGTCAGGATCCAACAATGCATCATCAAGTTTCTTAGGCTCAACTTGGGATAGAAAGTAGCCATAGAGACATTCATTTATAGTTGCTCTCCTTGTCCTTACTCCTGCATTTGGATTTCCAATTATCTGATCTGCAGTGTGTGATCTATCCCATTTCCTTGTATGTTCAGATTGATTTCTCATCCTTGATGTTGCTTCATCATTTAGATCATGATCATCTACATTTCCTCCCCCTGTGAAGTTGTCACTCCTCACAGGTGTATCTTGGATGCTTGTTTCTTCATTGTTGGTTGACACAGGTTCTTCATTCACTTGAGTTTGTTGGATTATGAGTTCAGATTCACTTTCAATCTCCTCATCAGAATCATCTAGATTGTCAAACTTCAAGGGATCTTTATCTTCATCATTGGCTTCTTCTAATCCAGGTAGTTTGCTGTCATCAAATGTTACATCTGTGCTCTCCATTACTTTCTTTTGACAAATGACATAAACTTTGTATGCAATTCTTTCCATAGAATAGCCAAGAAAGATTCCTTCAAATGCCTTTGCATCAAACTTTCCAACATATTCTGAATTATCTTTTAGCACAAAGCACTTGCTTCCAAAAGTATGAACATACTTTAGAGTAGGCTTCTTTCCAGTCATCAAGTTGTAAGGTGTCTTTCCAGTGTTTTTGTTGATGAGGGTTCTGTTTTGGATGTAGCATGCAGTGCTCACAGCCTCAGCCCAAAAACATGTAGGCATCTTTGCATCAAGTAGCATTGTTCTAGCAGCCTCTATCAGAGTCCTATTCTTTCTCTCAACAACTCCATTTTGTTGTGGAGTCCTTGGAGCTGAGAATTGTTGAGAAATACCATTTTCTTTGCAGAATGCTCCAAGCATGGCATTTCTGAATTCTGTCCCATTATCACTTCTTAATGCAATCACACTTGCATTTATGGCCTTTGCTTCTTTGTCAACTTTCTTTATGTGCTCAAAGATTACTTGTGGAGCCTCATCCTTTGATGCCAGAAATTCTACCCATGTATACCTTGTAAAATCATCAACCATCACTAGAGCATACTTCTTCCTTCCTAGTGACATAATATTGACAGGCCCAAACAAATCCATATGAATCAGTTGCAGGGGCTTGGTTATAGATGTCACTGTTTTTGACTTGTGGCTTGATCTTTTCATTTTTCCCTTTTGACACGCCTCACACACTCCTTCTTGACAGAATTCAAGTGTGGGCATGCCTCTCACTAACTCCCTTTTGACTAGGGAATTAATGGCTTTGAAGTTCAGGTGTGATAGCTTCTTGTGCCACAGCCAACTGTCTTCATTTGATGCTTTTGAGTAGAAGCAACAAATTGTGTCCTTGCTTGCAGAGTCCATATTGGCTACAAACAGGCTTCCCTTCCTTACTCCAGACAGAGCAAAATCACTAGTCTTCTTGTGGGTGATCAAACATTCATCTTTGTCAAAGTTCACTTTGAAGCCTCTGTCAGTGAATTGACCAACACTCAGTAGATTATGCTTGAGCCCCTTGACCAGTGCTACATTCTCAATGATGACATTTCCAATTTCCAACTTGCCATATCCCAGTGTGTTGCCAATGCTGTCATCTCCAAAAGCAACCATTGGGCCAGCCTTTTCCTCATACTGTGATAGCAGGGCCATATCACCAGTCATATGATTTGAGCATCCACTGTCCAAAATCCACATGACCTTCTTTTTACTTTCTTTGCCCTGCAAACACAAAAGTATTACTTCTTCTTTGGTACCCAAACGAGTTTGGGTCCATGTGACTTAGTGACAGTTTTATCAAAATCAGCATGCTTATCAGTTTTCTTGATGTTGGTCTTCTTGTCACTGTTGGGAGTCTTAGAATCAGGGTTCTTAGACTTAGGTGACAGAGGTACCTTCCTAACTTTAGGAGGACTTGAAGACTTTGTCCTTGTGTAGTGTGTGTGAACATTATGATTGATACAGCCCTCCATGAATTGTCTTCTCAAATTAAAACAACTAGTCATCACATTCATGTTACATGGCATACAATCAAGTTTATCACAGAAAGGAGAGTCTCTATGTCTTAAAGGCACAGAGCAATCATAGAATGGTTTAGCAACACTACCAGATGGTTTCTTGCAAGCATGAGTCAAATGATTAGAGCTAAAACAGTTTTGACAAACTTTCCTAGGGGCATTTGGCACATAAGCATAGTTGTTATCTTTGTTAATCCCTAATTTGCCATTCCTGTTTGGTCTCTTATTAGTCACTTTCTTCTTAGTCTCATAATTTCCAGCTGAAACAAACTTTACAGGTTTCTCAAGTCTAGGTCTACCTCCTACTGGCTCCTTGGCTTTGGTTTTGACATTCTTACTCTCAGAGGATGCTTGTTGTTCATTTGATTGTGCCTCATCTTCATCCTCCAACATTTGCTTGATGAGTAAGGCATCCTCATCAATCTCAAGTGTTGGTGTTTTAAATATTGGATTCTCAGTCTTTTTCAAAACCTGAGGCACCTCCTCTTGAACAACAATGTCATCTTCAATGACTGCATAGCCTTTCCTCTGTTTAAGAGTGTCATAATCAAGTCCAATGGCAGCCTTAGGTCTAGCTAGATTTTTCTCATGATAAGACTGCAATAGACTAGAGGAATTCTTAAATGTTTTCAACTTAAATTCATTTTCAGCTAATTCATCCCTAAGAGCTTTCTCAACTTGACTAGCACATAGAACTTTGTTCTTTAGATACTCAATCTCTTGTTTAAGATTTTCTATTTGCACAGTAGTTAGCTCTAGTTCCTCATTTCTTTTATTTAACAGTTCATTCCTAGTAGACAGTTTAGCAATCTCTTCATTAGCAGCAGTCATACTAGTATGAATGTTAAACATTTCAACGGATAGTTGTTCAACCAAAGATTTATATTCAGAAACAGACATGTCTATGGTAGTGAGAGATGGTACCTGTGAGTCTGATGTAGATGGTTCTTCCTTGGAATTGGCCATCAAGGCATAGTTGCAGAATTCTTGTTCTTCCCCATCACTGTCAGAATCATCCCAACACTTCCCTTCAGCTATGTAAGCCTTACCTGGTGTCTGCTTCTTTAGAAGGGCCTCATACTTAGCTTCAAGCTCAAGAAACTCCTTATCCTTCTTTTTAGGCTTCTTGCATTCACTGGCAAAATGCCCTAGGTCATTGCATCTGTAACATCTTACAGATGACCTATCCACATAGCTGGTTTTGTATCTGTTCTTGTTTGTTTTCATAGGTGCCTTGCTCTTGTTGAATGAATGATTTTGAGGTCTAGACTTGAAGGGCTGATTCCTCTTGAATCTGATGTTTGGGAATTTTCTAGCCATAAAAGCATATGATGTATTTTCCATGCCATCCAGCTCTTCAAGAGTGTAGAACTCATCTTCTTCCTTGTCATCAGCAGGTTCAGTCACTACTTCCTCAGTTTCTTCATCATCTACTATCTCTTCTATTCTCAGCTGACTTGCAGATGCTTCCAGGTCTTGAATAGATTTGTTGACAATCAAGGCACAGGATGTGTTTATCATTCTGCCTTGGTTAGCTTGGATAGCCCTCTTTTGAAGCAACTCAAGCTCGTGTGTCTTTAAAACCCCATAGAGCACATCATACGTGACTTTGTTCAAATCTCTTTCTCTTAGAGATATGACCCTTTGCTCTAGATGGTTTGGTGACGATAGTAGAAACTTCATATTTAATTCCTTAGTGCTGTAAACCTTCCCATTCATTTGGAGCTCAGTCACCAGCTTGTGAAATCTCTCAAACATATCAGTGATACTTTCCTTGGGCTGTGCCATGAACGCCTCATACTGTGTGACCAGTATTTGTTTCTTATTTTCTCTTACCTCCTCTGTCCCTTCACATAACACCTCGATGTGATTCCACATGTCCTTGGCTGATCTGCATGATGCTACGTTGGCAAACATCGACATATCCAAGGAGTCTATGATTAACAACATGAGGTGGCTGTCTAGGGCAATCTTTTCCTTCTCTGAGTCCGTCCATTTTGATGGCTCTTTTGGAACGTATGATCTAGGAATGACTACTGCGCCCACTGTGGATTCAGCAACTTCTTGTTGTGGTATGAATGGACCATTCTTGAGAATGTCAGGGTAGAGAGGATTGGCAGCTTTGATGAACAACATCATTTTTATTTTCCAGAGGTTGTAATTCTCTTTGTCGAACTTAGGGACCTTTACCGTACCTGTAGTCTTTGGTGTATTCGAACTCATGATCGTTTTCTGTTTAGATTAAACAGCCTGCTCTGATACCACTTGTTGAGTATTGAATACAGTAAAAGAATACAGAGGGGGGGGGTGAATGGATTCTTGAATTTTTCTTCGGTCTTGAATCTTTGCAGCAAGATAAGTGATGAGTGTGTGAGATATGAAGATGCGGAAAATTAAACACAAACACAACACAATATCACTTTAATCTAATATTTTATTAGATAAAGATCTTGCTACAATCTGTGAATACAAATGATAGTATTCTCAGCTTCGTTTTTCTCAGAGAGATATTTTCTGGATATTTTTGAGAAACTTCAAAACCTTAACAGCTAAGGAAGTGAGGCTGTATCCTTATAGACATGGATACACCCACTTGCTACAAATGAGGTAGGTAAAACAAAAGCGCTTTCCAGTCTGTCTATCTCATTTTAGTAAGAGTCCAAACGGCTACAGATTTGACTTTGAAAAGCCTGTTTAGATCCACTTCTTCAGCTCCTTGTCCCTTGTCTTATCTCTCCAAGCTTCTTTGTAGGCTTTCCAGCATGCTTTATAGGACAGAGTCAAATAAAGTGTGCTGGCTTGTTGCAGGTTTCTAACTTGTACAATTCTTCATTATTTTGTCCTCAAGAATGTATTCGAGAAGTGACTAAGTGAGTGATTCGAGAACTGGAGTTGACTTGATCGATAACTCTGAGTTCTCGAATAGTGTTATCTTGACATATCGAATCACTTCTCGAATAGCTCTTTTCTCTGGGACTCCTTGAGATATCGAATAGAGCATTTTGACATATCGAATCCCTGAGATATCGAACAGAGCATTTTGACATATCGAATCCCTGAGATATCGAATAGAGCATTTTGACATATCGAATCCCTGAGATATCGAATAGCATATTGAGAGATATCGAATAGTGTCTTCTGAGATATCGAATCTCTGACTTCTCGAATGCTAGACTTCTCGAATAGACAAATGTACTTCTCGAATTGGTACTTAGGCAAATTCTTCATTTCTTCAAATCCCAACTGTGATTATTTGGCAGTCTTTATCTCCTTGCTTGAGGCATGAACCTTGGAACTTCTTTCAAGCATTATTCTTGACTTTATAATTACAGTAACACAACTAGAATTTGATGCCTATTACAAGTACAGAACAAATAGAAACTCTACAACTAGAGGTTCCCTCAGTTAAGAGGTCATGTAGGTAATGCATAGCATTACACATACTTAGGCTTGTTATTAGATGTATTCAGGCATGCCTCTGTGACTAACAAAAATATTTCCCGACGATCCAACCGTACGGATGTCAAGATATATATAATTTAGTTATATCTATTTTTTCAAAAATATTTCTCGACGATCCAACCGTGCGAATTTGATCGGTTTTTTTTTCCATTCTTTGGGCTTGTTTTAATAATAGACCAAATTAGGCCCATACTAAAATAAAATCAATTAACTTAAGTCCATGTGCAATGCAAGTCCAGCCCAAAATGAATTAAACAAAAATGAATAAAACTAAAAAGTAAAAACAAAATAACTGAAATCAATAATTCATCTAAATATCTGCTTGTCTAAATTCTAATTGACAATTTACATTTTACACAGATACTAATTGAGACCACGACTAGGGTTCTGTTCTTCACTTCTTCCGCCGCCTCTCACTTCTTCACTGCTCTCCTCTCAGGTACTAATCTCTGTCTCTCTCTCTCTCTCTCTCTCTCTCTCTCTCTCTCTCTCTCTCTCTCCCTCTCTCTCTCTCTCTCTCTCTCTCCCCCTTTCTTTGTATTAATTTAACTTAATTAGCTTAATAGCTCAGGGGCCAGAGCTATGTTCCGATTTTCTGGATAGAAAGCTTAATGACATGTTCAACGACCTTGGTTCTTGATTCAAATTATGTTCTAGGTTAAGTGCTTTTTTTTCTTGTGATGCGATGTCCTTAATAATTAATGATCACTGTAATAATTAATAATTATGTTCTAGGTTTTGCACCTTGAGCTAATATAAAAGTTAATATGGTGGTCACTTTTCTTTCCCTTCTGAATTTGTATGGTGTTGGAATATTAGGATTAAACGCATTGGGAGCTTACTTCTTATGTATTTGCTTAAAATATATAATCCTCATTATATGCTGCGCGTTCGAGGCAAGAAATTGGTTGAAACTTGAAAGTATGGTCATGGATGCACACTAGCAACTTGTTCTGTCAAGTCAGTGAAACTGAATTGGAGCCAAGTCAGTGATGTTATGTCAACATTGTGATTATCTGGATCTCACTAGGGCCTAAACTTGTTCTGTGTAGTAAAGCTGCAGATGAACTACATTTGAATTCATGTCATATCATTTAGGACTTAATGTCCACCTGTCTTTATTCTGAATTTTGAAGTTCATGTCCTACTTTGTTTTATTGTGCTAATTTATGGAATCTTCCAATTATTTCAGAATTAAAATGAAAGAAAGAAAATCCAAAGTGAACATAGAAATTATCCCCGAGAATGCTGAATTTGAAGAGAACGTTAGAAGTTTTGGAGACGAAACTCCATCCGAGGAAACAGGTGAACAAAATGAGATTTGTAATAGAAAAAGAAAGAGAAGTGAAACAGGTTCTTCAAAAGAAAAAGTGAGTGGAGTAACAAGCGAACAAGGGGACAAGGTAAAAACTTTCAATTTGATTAAGAATTTTCCATCATAGATGCTCGTGATAGTACTAGTTATTCCCATGAAGTCGGATAAAGTAGTATAGACCTTTTGGCTTACCAAGTTACATGTCACAACTTAAATTTGTAACTCCTAAGTACGAACAGATCATTCAAAATAATTTGGACTTGTATGTTATTTAAACTAATATTAGTCTATACTCCAAGCGAACAACTTTTCATCCAGGCTGATATTAGACAAATATTGGGGAGAGAGCAATCTGGCAATGTCAATCGGCACTGTTATGGATCCGCGTTTTAAAATGAAACTTCCTATGTTCTGTTTTCCTACTCTTTATCCGCTTGAAGGTGAGGCAGATCGACACCTTGCTGATTTAACAAATGTGTTGAATGAACTCTATCAAGAATATTATCTTGAAGATAGAGCAAAATCCACTGATTTTTTTGAATCCAGTCAAGTCTCATCAGATAACAACAATATGGATGAAAAAGAGGCACCACAAGGATTTAATGAATATGAAAATTTCGTTCGTGAGAGTGGTGCAATTCTTGAACCCATGAAATCAGAATTAGATGACTATTTGACTGAAAAAATTGTCATTCCTGCTCCCAATAGTTCAAAAGCTTTTGATGTATTAGGTTGGTGGAAAGGAAATAGCGCCAAGTATCCAATCTTGTCAAATATGGCTCGCGATATCTTGGCTATTCCGATGAGTACAGTTGCTTCAGAATCAACTTTCAGTGCCGGTAGAAGAGTTATTGAACCGCATCGCTCTTGCTTAAAACCTGAAACAGTGGAGATGCTGTTGTGTGGTGCTGACTGGGTACATGAATTATACGGGTTTAAAAAACCAAACAAGGTAACATATTCTACATTTCTACGTGTAAATTTTAGGACTTTCAGTTTTGTTATGGTTTGGTTTTGGTATAATCTGGTATGAAGATAAATTTGACATATGGTCTGTTAAACAGACTCTGTTTTTCTCAGTACTAAACACACATCCTCTCATATCTCATCTTATATTCTGCTGCTAGATCTCTCTTTATGACAAAGATCACTGCCTCCTGCCCTTTACATTATTATATGTAGATCTGATTAAAGAAAGTGAATTTAAAGCTCAAGTAAGATAGCACTCTTTGTCATCAATGATGAAAACCTGTAAACATGCTAAATGATGGTTCATCATAGGGTAGGTTCATATTCTTGATTTAATGATGTTTCTGTAACAATGGTGATGTCAGGCCTTGGCTAGTTCTTAATTATCTCAGACTCTGTTTTTCTCATGTATACAGTTGAGTTTTGTAATTTTAGCAGTTCAGATTTTTTGTTTAAATTTTAGCAGTTCAGATTTTTTGTTTTAATTTTTTAATTACTTTATGCAGGATGATGTCATACTAAAAGAAGTTGAGATTGATTTGGATTTTACTGAAGACTAAATCTTCTTCTAATCTTCTGGGATGAGTAGCTGTTGGAGACTTGCACCATATTTTAACTTAATGTACTAGTAGACTATTATCAACTGTGAACTGCCACTGCCAGTGTTGTTTTTGTCTAGTTTCAACTAGTTTAATTCTCATGTATTCAGTTAACTCATAACTGTCAGCTAGAATTTGTTATTATCTAGTTAACTAGTTTTGTAGAGCATGTACATGAAAACATGAATCATGTTCAAATTTTGTAATTTTTTTTAATGTATATATATTATCGAGCCGAGTCGAGTCGAGTCGAGCCGAGTTCGAATCGATTCGAGTTCGAGCCCATATCGAGTCGAGTCGAGTCGAACACTCAAAAAGCTCGGATCGACTCGATAACCTTAAAGATCACATTTTTTTGTTCGAGCTCGAGCTCGTTAGTTTATCGAGTCGAGTCGAGTTAAACGAGTCGAGTCGAGTCGAGTCTAACGAGCAGCTCGGTTCGTTTGCAGCCCCAATAGAGGGTAAAAAAATAACAACTTTTTGTATTGGATGCCATGACGGAACTCTTATATTAGATTAGATATAAAGTATTTTTTATTGTTTGTTATATAAGGTATACTAGCTTATAACCCGTGCGAAGCACGGGTTTCTTTTGATAGGTTATAAAATTTATTTAACATTATAATTATGTTTTTATATAATCCTTATTTTTAATAATTTTTAATAATTTTTTAATTTTAATTTAATATAAATTTATATAATGATATGCATGGTTTGAAATTTATTTTGTAAAATTCTAAATTAAAAATGTCGTTGACGGGTTCTAACTTTGAATTTTTAGTAAATTAATCATATAATATATCTTATTATTAGATCTAACGATTCTTATTTATTACTAAAAATAATGATTTGAATATATGGTGAGATATTTTTGGGTGTATATTAGTTATCGCAAGATTAATTTTAAATTAAAAAGTAACTTGTTTTAATTACAAAAATTACTACTAAAATAATTACGGAAAGATATGGTGTGATATTTTGGATATATATTAATTATTGTAATATTAGTTTTAAATTAAATGGTAAAGTGTTTCAATTAGAAGTAAAATCTTTAGAAAAAATGGGTAATTGAGTTGTTGGAGCTGAAAAAAGAGTCCAAGTAGAAGCTCAATATGGATAAAGGAATTTTAATCTGAATATAATTACGTTAACCTTAGTAATTAGCCTTTTAAGTTATTTTTATAATTTAATTATCTGTGAAAACCAGAATAAATGGGATAACCAAACCGAAAATCAAAACTTTCAATGTTTCGGCTTTAATATAATAGTATATATATATATATATATATATATATATATATATATATATATATATATATATATATATATATATATAGCAATTAGTAATTAGGCCATCTGTATCTCAATATCAAAATTGTATATTTACATCATTTTATTATTAATTTTTCTACAACATATTCAAGAATTATACGATTTTCGTGTAACATCAAATATTACATTAAAATTTGGTGTCACATGAAAATTCGAATGTTTTTTTAGAGTTTATAGAAATTTCAGTATCGCCCTTATGCTACTTATTTATAATAATTATATTATTTTGCATTCCACCAACTTCAAATGTTTTCATATTTTGATAAAAAATAATTTATATATTATAATAAAAAGCAGATAAAAAATTTAGTGTAAATGAATTGGAAATAATTTTGAAAATAGCATAATTTTTATTATTCATATGTATATGTAAACTTAATTAATGAAAACAAAGCTTTTCGATATTTTTAAATACTTTTCAAATATATTTTCTAATTCTCTAAATTATGTATTTTGTATAGGCTATTCATAAGAATTAATATTTTATAAAATATGATACATTTTTCGGTAAATAATTTTAACATTGAATTTCTATAAATTAAAAAGTTAATTAATTTTTTGACAGAAGCACGTGAACAAACCAACTTAGCATGCTAGATGGAAATTCGCACTTTAAAATTAATTAACAAACACATGTACTTTCACACGCATTTCAAAATATTGAGAAAAAATTCCAAATATCATAATTCTAAATTAAATAATCTAAAATATTACAATTCAAAAATATGATTTCAAATATCATATTGAAATACTACATCGTATAGGGTGCAGCATTTTTAAATTTTTTTCTTTATATGTACAACTAGGTGGGTCAAAAATAATATTAAAAAAAATGAAATAAAATAAATATTTTCATATGAAAAAATAAAAAATAATTTATATAATATATTATATGAAAAATTATAATTGTTAAGGAATTTTTTTCTATATTTCTAAATAGTGTTAAATTATTTGACGAAGGTCGATGCTATTGCTTTTCATTTTGACAACTTCAAAAATGCATGGTTTATATTTTGTTCGTCACACCTCTAATTATCACAGATCCACTTTCCTTCGGATTTTCCAACTTAAACACTTGAGAAGAATATCCCAACTTAAATAACTTAGATTTTAATGTAGCATTAATAACAGAAAAGTTGTTCTTGGCATATTATAATATTTCCTCCGTCCCCAAATAAGCATCGCTTTAATTATTTTTGGTGGATCCTTTTACCAATCATAATTATTTTTCTCTTGATCCTAGTCTGTTTGGTTATTTTTTTTTGTAAGCAAAGATGAGAGAATGCTACTACTGTTACTGGTAGGTTCTCGTAGCTGACGCTTAAGGTGAATCTTGAGTCATATGATGTCTTGCAAGTGCAGATAGGCAGCGCTGCAAACATATGGTTTGCATGGTAGGAGCTTCTAAATGGCAACATTTTTTGCTAGCAGAATGGACGTCGTCCCTGGTGCCTGTAATACAGTAGCAATCATCTCCCAATTCCCAAAATCTTCAAGTAGGTGAAGGTGGAATTAATTTTATGTCAATTTAACCTCACCGTTAGCCATTAGTGATGTCTTCTATGTAGAAGTGAAAAGAGTTTTGAGTCTTGTAATATGGTTGTAGCTGGCTAAGGTAAAGACCTTGAGCAATGAAATACCTACAACAGAATCATAGCAAAGAATAAAGGGAACAAATGAGATCGATTAGTCACAATAGGGAACTATTTGCGACAACTAAAATATGGCTAAGTTACTGGGATAAAATGATAACCAATCCTACTATCATATTCATATTAAGCAATACCAAAGTATCCGAAAGATGGATGGAAGCAGCTGACATCTGAATTCCTTTCATTTAGCAAATTACAAGGCATTAACAACAAAAAATCAAGACTGAACATTTAAATGTTCTTATTTGCAAAGTCTCACCAATTATGAATTAGTACGGGCTCAATTGGCAATCTATGAGCAACTCTCTCCTACCCTCTCCAGTGTCCTCAATACAAACAACTCTTTAGAAAAAAAACAACTGTCACCAATTGAAAAACTCATCTGAATTCCCCACAAATATGATTATCAGCTGCTCCGAAAAATTACACTGTTTCATGTTTTACTTAAATAAATGATCTCAAACACTAACCAAATCCATCCAAAACATGCTTATTAAATATGAGAATTAAAGTGTTGACAGAAAAAAGTGTTGCATTAAAGTTTTAAATGAGTACCAGCACTGCCAAAAGCATCAGAGATCTCTATATGCAAGTAATGTACAATGTCTACGAGTTCCTCCATCACCTTGTAAACACAAAAACGGTGGATCAATTCAGTTAGTCCAATTAAAACTAAAATTTAAGTCTCTCAATAATTTGAGTTTTATCTCTGATGGTCTACGAAAGTCCAACGCATAATAAGCACCAACGTATGAACTGTATGGTAAGGAATAGTTTGTGAAAATTATTACCTGCTACGAAATCCAAAATATTGCAGAGGAAGAACTTATAGGTATCAACCTTTTCAACCAAAAACCACGGTGCAAAATAATAATCTTCCTATCTCTTTCAAAATCTTGGACCAGAGTGACTTCTTTTTCAGACTTTTCACATGCTTCTTTTAACTTTTTAATTCTGCTTTTAAGATTTCAAGACTATCACCTAGACATTGAACAAAGCAAGCATAATGAGAACGATAATAATACTGAAACATTATTGATTATATATAAGTAACTTTAGAATCTAAACATACACTTCGATTGTATATATAAAAATATTATTAAAATATTATTGAAATATTATTTGTCACAACTCACAAGGTGCTGACTTCGAATAATAAAACAATAGGAATCTTTGTTAAAGGAGATCACTAAACACTGTAGAGCGAATCATAACAAAGCAAACGATATTTATCAGAATCAAAGAAGGAAAAAAAATCCCCAAATTGCAGAGGAATAACAACAAAAAATCTGGCCAAGAAAATAAGCAACAAAAAACCTTATGATGTCCCCAAAAAATAATAAGAAAAGTGCCAAAAGCCAGAAAAAATTTTATCAGAAGGCGGGAAGCTTGGTGGGACACATAATTAATATTGTACGGAATAGAGGCAAAATTTCATCATCGCAGGATTTATTACATAATTTTATGGAATAAAATCAGCTGTATTTCATAGCAAGACAAAATAAAATTTTTTATATAGTTCCAAATTCCAAGAAATAATTGCTCATCATAAACCCAAAAATGAAATACCTTTAAGAGAGACACTTGAGTTATCCACTTCTTGAAGCTTACGCCTATAATCTTGTTCAAACGTGTCCAAGGCTTGCAATTCATGGTATAATTCCTGCAACAAATATCATTCACCCCTAAGTAAACTTTTGAACAATAGTTGTCTGCGTAATTTAGCTCACGTTTCAGCATCATGTAGTTCTTGGTTCATGTTCTTGATAGATAACGACAAGTTTTAAACTATGTGTCTTCTTTCCACAAATACATACGTAGTAGTAGTAGTAACTGCTAACATCGCTGTGACACAATTAACATAGTGGAAAAGATATTATTTTCCTCTATTAATATGTCATCCGGTTCGCCTGATAGTATCACTTGCAGATTATAAGTGTGCAAGATACTAAAAAAATATCGCCTTCTTTCTGAACCGAAGACGTCATTGGTCTTTGCAATCTTCTCGGTAATCAAATCAATTAAGTATTCATCTATGTAGTCTCCCATGAGTTATTTATCAGCTAATGGCACAATCTCACCTTAGATTTCATTTCTCGCCATAGAAGTCAAGTGATCCCCCAGTCTAGTATCAAACTCCAGAACATCTGTCAAAGTGATTTTACTGTCTGCTAGAATTTTAATCACTATTGGTTCAAGCATAAAACCCTCTTGCACACGGTGCATGAGGGATAATGCTCACAGCAGGCCAAAACAGATGAAAAAACTAACATTTTCACATTTTCTGCAAAAATACGACAAAAAATCAAGGTTAATATATTCATTACCCCGTCAACAGGAACTCCTGAGTAACTAAATGAGTTCTATAAAAGGTATCACAGATTTCAGCTGTAGATCAGCACTCCTCTTTCTTTACGAAGCGGTTGGCAATTTGATCATAACCTTGTTAATTCAAGGACTATATTGAAGACAGAAAATAATCTTCCCAGGTAAAATTTAAAGGTTCTCATAGACTCAAAAAATCAAAACTTCATAATTAGGACCTGAGCAGTTACCTACCAATATTATAGTGACTTTCTCTAATTGCATGGTATAATTGTTGTTTACCCGACAATTATTTTCCCTTCCAGAAATCAAATGGTCAAATTACCATCATACTTTATCCGTTTATTGCAATTCTGGTTGGTTTCTGTTGAGACATACATATAATGTTTGTATGTCAACTGAATAACATTATGTTGCATCCACAAAACTCAAATAATCTTAATCTTGGCTCTCAAGCCTTACAATTGACATCGTTAAACACACATAGATGGCAGCTTAGAAGGTTATGTCATATATTGGCAAGTAAGTGTTTATATGGGATTAGTGCATAAGGGTCTAAAAACCCAAACTGTATATAGTTACTTCAAATGACATCAAAGGAACAGTGATAAGCACATTAATAAAATAACAAAAAGCATGCTCGGAATTTAAATTCAATACCTCGTGTCGGCATTAGTATCCGGCGATCCTCTTGAAGGGTCTCGAATTATGCATCCATAGAAAGCATTCCTTGGAATTGTAAGAGAATCCATTCTCTAACTACCCCTGGACCTCTACCATTTTACAGGAATCTTATATAGCCCATGTAATTGTAACCATCTAGACCTTGAGGTTATCACAACATGTATCTGAATTGAGAGACCTAGCAGGATAATTTGAGGGTAAAAAATCAAAGCAAATACATGAAATCGCCAACGCACAATATATGCACATAGCTCTGTAAAATCAAATTTTTGCAGAAACAAACCTGGTGAATTCCTTCTTCTCTAAGCACGGTGCACGACTATACACACACACACACACACACACACACACACACACACACACACACACACACACACACACATATATATATATATATATATATACCTCTACCGATCAGTTTGGTAGGCGAAAAGTTTGTAACTAATTGGACGCGGGAAGTCAGAAAGCCTAAAATTAAATATTTTTACAGGAAATAGTCCAAAATCGAGAAAGCCTTAGAAATGAGAGAAATGGGTTAGAAGGAAGACGAAGGCTGCCACGTCACTCTCCCGAGATTTTCATTTATATAGATAGAAGAGTTTATTGCAATTCTGGTTGGTTTCTGTTGAGACATACATATAATGTTTGTATGTCAACTGAATAACATTATGTTGCATCCACAAAACTCAAATAATATTAATCTTGGCTCTCAAGCCTTACAATTGACATCATTAAACACACATAAATGGCAGCTTAGAAGGTTATGTCATATATTGGCAAGTAAGTGTTTATATGGGATTAGTGCATAAGGGTTTAAAAACCCAAACTGTATATAGTTACTTCAAATGACATCAAAGGAACAGTGATAAGCACATTAATAAAATAACAAAAAG
This sequence comes from Saposhnikovia divaricata, assembly GCA_036435485.1. Lineage (NCBI taxonomy): Eukaryota > Viridiplantae > Streptophyta > Magnoliopsida > Apiales > Apiaceae > Saposhnikovia > Saposhnikovia divaricata. The sequence continues at coordinate 137,275,446 of CM071598.1, forward strand.
CATGCTCGGAATTTAAATTCAATACCTCGTGTCGGCATTAGTATCCGGCGATCCTCTTGAAGGGTCTCGAAGTATGCATCCATAAAAAGCATTCCTTGGAATTGTAAGAGAATCCATTCTCTAACTACCCCTGGACCTCTACCATTTTACAGGAATCTTATATAGCCCATGTAATTGTAACCATCTAGACCTTGAGGTTGTCACAACATGTATCTGAATTGAGAGACCTAGCAGGATAATTTGAGGGTAAAAAATCAAAGCAAATACATGAAATTGCCAACACACAATATATGCACATAGCTCTGTAAAATCAAATTTTTGCAGAAACAAACCTGGTGAATTCCTTCTTCTCTAAGCACGGTGCACGACTATATACACATCTATATATATATATATATATATATATATACCTCTACCGATCAGTGTGGTAGGCGAAAAGTTTGTAACTAATTGGATGCTGGAAGTCAGAAAGCCTAAAATTAAATATTTTTACAGGAAATAGTCCAAAATCGAGAAAGCCTTAGAAATGAGAGAAATGGGTTAGAAGGAAGGCGAAGGCCGTCACGTCACTCTCCCGAGATTTTCCTTTATATAGATAGAAGATGCTACATCGTGTAGCATTTAGAGATGAGGGACGCTACACAATATTGGATTTAGGGTTGAAAATTTGGGTGATAAGGCAACGTTACATGATATAGCATTGGAGGGAACTCTAGTTAATCTAGCATATGGGGTGGGGTGGTGTGGTGGGGTGGGGTTTAAATTTTTAAAATGTTAAAATATTAAAATTTTATTTATATTTTTTTGAATTTAATATTTAAAAAAATTACCAATATTTTTTTGGGGGTTAAATAGTTTCCATTTGTGATATATAGGATCATTTAATTTAAAATTGTGATAGATTGGGTCAACACTCCAAAATATTCGATTTTGAACGAATAAAATTAAAGTCGTGGTTAATTTGTTGAACTTAAAAAAGAAAAAAAAAATCTTGGTTAATTGTTGGGCTAGAGTCTTTGGTTAACGGGTGGTTAATTTGGGTCAATCTAGCCCAAATAAAGTGTGGATCCATATTAAGTAGTTTGTGTGCCTTGGAAGTTGGTATGTACTAGTATTGTGGTAGTAGTCTAACAGAAATTGTAGTAAGTAATGTTGATGAGTGGATTTCGTAACAACTTTTATAGAGGTTTTCGGTGAGTTGTAAGGTTTGTTCTATGGAAGATTTGGGTTGTGTTTATGGGGGTGAGCTGAGCTTGAGAATGCCTCCAATAATCTCAGGTTCCTTTATAGAAAATTAGAGAGCTAAAATCTGTCCCCTCTCAAGGTGCCTACGTATCCTTTATATATGAATCAAGCTCACGTAGTTCTAATGCTATGCTGATTCTGCTTGAGCAGCTGTACAGGGTAATCTAGTTCGTGTTGGACTCAAGTTCCTTTAGAGCTTACCACAAACTGGTTGGCTAAGTAGAATAGAACTCGAGTTCGTATCCCACTATAAATCTGACATCTATTAGAGGCAATCTAGGAACAACTGCGTCCTAGAAGTACACTCCAATAATAAATCTATATCTATCTAGATAACTTCTAGATCTTTCTGTCGGCTAATCTTAGGAACCTGGTGCTCAGGAACCTATATCTTAGAAGCCTGTTTCTCAGGAACCTCCTTATCTTGGAACCTGTCGCTTAAGAACCTCTCTACAGGAATCTATACCTGCACAAACAACAAACTTATTAGACTGGAAGGCTTTTTTGACGCCTTCACATGTTTCTGGCTGTCTCTACGATTGCTGTTAGGCTAACTTGAACTCTTCTACGGGGAGGAACCTGGTCCATTTGTAATCTCTAGCTTCCAGTTCTTCGGGAACCTCTTGATATTCGTAACTTTTTAATCATCTTTCTGTTTGATGCTCATTTCTTCATATCCAATCTTCATGGATTATACTGGACCTGGCTTCTAGCTTGTATGGATTGGACCTTATGGCTTAATGGGCCTAAATTCAGCTCATGGTAATTTTGGACATAACAACTACCCCCCGGTTCCTTGAAATCATGTAATGTGAAAGGAAACTATTCTGCTCTCTGATCTGGGGTCCAATGTTTAATCATTCTTCTTAAAATACCATACTTCAATATCCTGCCTCCAAGCCTACATGAGTTAACTCTTCGTAAGAAACGGGACATAAAATATTTTAGCGGGTACAGTATTATTTAGCTTCTTTTCCAATAAGGAACTTGTTCTTCTGTTATTCTTTTCTGAATCTTCTTCAAACTTCTTTTCTTCAAGCTGTAGCTTTCGAAGTCAATTTAAAATCTTTATTCAGCTTCCTGCGAAATCTCCTTTGTTGTTCCACGTTTTAACACGCCTCTTCGAATTTCAGAAAATTTAAAATTCGGGAGAAGATAATGTTTGGCAGTAGATATTTTAGAGGGATATCTCAAATTTTGAAATAACCTCATCAATTACCGAAGCTGTAGTTAATGTGGTCTTCCTCCAAAGTTCCTGCGCGTGTATTATTTTAGCTTCCACCCCAGTCACTTGCTGGCATGTGTACGCGGCTGTCCCCTATTTACCTTGGCTATTTAATCACATCTATAACTCCAGGTTCAGTTTTTACCTTTACCAAAAACTTACTAAAACCCTTGGAGAGAGAAGAAGAAGAAGTCCGACGGTCACCCACTCAATCTAGCTTCCTCGCTGCAGAATTCTTTAATCCAAGGTACCATTCTGACTCACTTTTCTCTATTCTTTCATAATCTTGAACTTGTTTTCAACTATCTGCTTCCTTAGGCTTTGCATGTCGATGTTTTCTTTGCTTCTCGTCTTTGTATGAATAAATAGATGTCTGTATCTGTTCTTCACAATCCATATTGCACACACAGTCTATTATCGAATCTTATTTCTCCGTATCTATTTCTGATATCCATTTGTCAATTCGTAATTGTGTTATCTTGATCTTACTGTAGCTTTTGACTGTCTGAATATAAGCTTAAACTTATATTACTGTACTGTTGTGGATATATGTTTTCTACGAGATCCCTTAAACCACTTTTAATGCATGACGTTGACCATCTATATGTCCTAGGTCTTTAATCTCTTTCTTAGATGTCCTTAGACCTAACCTTTCTCCATCTGTCTTTGCAGATGTCCTTTGAATCCACTCATTCAGATAACTAATCTTCAATTCAGCCCTCACCAAACATGCCCATAGATGAACGAACTAGATCTAAAGTGGTCATTCCTGATGTAAATGAACCTGAAAACATACTTATTAGGTCTTTGGTCTCACCATCTACAAATCCTCCTGTTTTAGATTAGATCGACCTAGGAGACGATTGACCTTCCGACAGTGAGGAAGTATCTAAACCTGAACCTCATGTTCTTGAACCTATAGTCGAGGTAGAAAGAGAGCTTTTCAAGAACTAAATTACCCCATACTGTGAAAAAATGGACTCCATAATGACTTTTGGTAGACTAGAGAAGCTTTTTGAAGAATGTCCTTGTCCGTCTTGTAAAATAGTGATTCCTGAACCTGGTGAAAGAGCTCACAGGTTTGATACTAGAATCCCCGAAGCTGGAATTCCAAATGCTGTTATCTCAGCTGCCTTCTTCAAAGTTGGCTTTTATATTCCCATCCATCCCTTTCTTAGGGAAGTACTTGAATTCTGTGATTTAGTACCTATGCAACTGACCCCCAACTCTTATCGTTTAGCTATTAGCACATACATCTTATATGCGAGCAAATACATAATCCTCCTGACTGGTAAAGAGCTTGGTTTCTTTTTCAAGTTGAAGGATACAGGTAGGAGTTCTGGATGTTTCTATCTATCCGCATGGCCTTATCATCAAGGTTGATGCATTAAAAATGTAAAGCAAAACTTTGAGCAATGGCAAGAGCAATTTTTGTACTGTTTTGACTGCCCAAATGTCAGATATGAATTCAATCGTCGCCCCATGATTCCAAAACAAACTCCTCTGATTGGTGATCAGCTTCTTAGGGATAATATGGTGTTAATGACTCCTGATAATTTGATTCCCCTTGGTTTCCTCCCTTCTAAATTTGGTGTAACTGCATTATGGATCTTATGCCCTATTTTTAATTTTATATTCATAACTGTATCTGTTTTCTTCATGTATACTTTTTTAACTTTGACTTGTTCATTTATGCAGACATGGCCCCTAAAGTCCCATCCTTTGTGAAGAGGTCCAAGAATGTGGACGAGATTTTTAAGATCAAAGATGAGGTTAAGGAGGTTCCGCTCATTGCAACTCATGTCAGTCAAGTTCCTACGTTAACTTCTACCCACAATCAACCATCCGGCTCCTCAAAACGCAAGCTGGCTCAGACTACTTTAGACCTATCTGGAAGCTCTCAAACTCGATCCATGAGGAAGGGTAAAGCTGTGAAAGTTGATCCTGTCACTGTTCGAAATCAATTTAAAGATTTGATTGATACTCATGTCCCTGTGGAAACTGTTGCCAGCTGGGCAAAGATGGATTGTACTGAAGCTCTTGAAGCCATGAGATTTTCTGCAGCTCAGAATGCGTTCTTCACCCTTATATTCTGTGATGATTTTGCTGAGAAGACCCAGTACGACCTCCGATTGCAAGGAGAGGTTAACAAGCTCAAGAAGGAGCTGGCTGTTATAGAAGAGAGGGCGAATATTGGTACTGCTACCGTGCGAAGGATGAAAGCTATTGAGACCTCCATAAAAAAAGAGAAAGAAGAACTCCAAGTCCAAGTTAAAAACCTAAAGGACGATAAGTTGTCAATGCTGGAGAAGGTTAATGAGCTGGAAGCTCAGGTTGATGCTTTGAATGCTGCTACCACCACTATTAAATCATCCATGCTCGTCCAGGAGAACGCTAGGTACGATGAAGGCTATAACGAAGGCATTCCAGACTATATGAGGTCCATGTAGGAAAAGATGCTTGAGTTAAACTGGTCTCTCCTGGGCAAGGATGTGGTGGGAATGATCAAGGATTTTGAGAAAGAAGCTGTGGTTATTGATGACTCTGTACCTCCCGCAACGACGGTTGAGAGGCCTACAGGTTCTGTTCCTGAGGCTACAGAGATTGCTGTTTCTGAAACTATCTAACCTACCCTTTCAACTCCTCCGATTATTGAAGAATCTGATAAAATACCTTCTGCTTGAACTTTTATGAATCCACATAAGGTTGCGGGCCCCTCGTAGTGCCTCGCATGATGTATTTTAACTTGGTTTTTACGGCCTTCATGCCTTATAACTTTTGATTGTTGGTTCCCTAGTGTAACAGCCCCAGATCCGGGGTTGGGGATCCGGTCGTTACGGTCTCAATTCCATCAATAATACTTGAACTTGAATCAAAACAATTAAACAGCATGCTACTACCCCACAATAATATCACACCACACAACCAGTTACAGTCCCAGAGATGAAATTGAAATAATTCTCTAATCATAGGATCCACAAGTTATAAGCTATTACAAACCCAAAATGTTTACAGAATGATTTTAATAGTTTCTTGTCGTTGATTAACATAAGTCATACATATAAGTAAGTCTGATACATAAAAGCTACCAGTCCAGCTTACTGGCTGCTCCTACCTCAGCAATGGCGGCTATGACATTAGCAGGTAACCCTCTGATGGCTGTCACCTGCTTGCGTTGGGTGCGCCTTGTGTGGGCCATCAGATCTAGCTGTTGTTGTGATATAATAAATAAAGCAAGGGTGAGCAATAGCCCACCAAAATAATATGTAACTGATTAACAATATATATGACAGTTCAAGAAAATATCTTTGAAACTATATGCCATGCATTAACGAACATAGTGCTAGTATAATGTAAAAGATGAAGTTATGAGGTACTTAATATGGCCTTTAGTTTTATGTTGCAGAAAATAGATAAATTTGGATGATGAACTAATACTGGAGTATTGTCGCGCCAGACGACACCACCTTACGATGATCTGTCGTATGTCGTGCATCTCAAGATTTGTTTCTCTACATGTAGAAGGAAGAACATATGGACACCACCATATGCCGGATCTCCCTAGCCATCTTTGGGCTTAGACGGGACCGGCGCCACTCGGACCCTGTTTAAAGGATGGACTGTCCCACAGCCTCTTACACCGATTTTAATGATGGACTGTCCCACAACCTCTTACGCAAATACTCCTAGTTCGAGTAAATCCATGACTCTGAAACGTAAAGTTCGTCCCTCTTTCCCCAAGTATAATACTTGTTGATAGGACTCCACAAAGTAGTCGTATCTAGTTGGAAAGGAAAATTTACCAATATTTCCCAACAGTTGCTTGTTAATGGATATCAACTTGTTCCAACAATCTTACCCCTCGAACGATGAGGAAGTAACAAAAGACTCAATTTGATGAACGGCAACCAAGTTGCGAGTGAAAGGAATAATTTCAAAAGATTTATGACCGGGCAGTCAAACATAATAAATAACAGTTCTCAAGTAAGGTTCCCTTATATTTTGGAAGTTTTGAGCGAGCATTTAAATCTTACTATAAGATAGATTTAAATGGAAAATAGAGTTTTGGGAACCTCCCCTTGATGAAAATAATCATAATAAGACTCAGAAATATTTTACATAATATTTGAGGGTCAAAAATAATTTTGAATGACAGAAACCATCTTTAAAGCTAGTTAAAAAGTATTAAATAAATATTCAAATAATATTTATTAGATCATAAATAATTAAAGAATATTTTTAATCGAAATTATTGCTCATAAATAATCCTCGAATGAATATATAAAAATATTCACTAAATAAATAAATCCTCGAATGAATATTCAAAATAATATCCATTAGATAAATCAGACTTTAAATAAATATTTAAAATAATATTCATTAAATAATAAAACTCAAATGAATATTCAAAATAATATTCATTAAAGAAATAATGGAAAAACATTAATCAAATATTTTCCTCAGAAAATAATCACAATATATGCAGAAATACCGACTCCCGGTCTATATTTGAAAGATGAAAATTGTAAGCCCTTCACTAAGGGTCTTAGCAATATCCGGCTTATAACTAATATATCACATCTAGCTTGTAAGCCAATATCAAATCATGAAACCAGTACCACAATATAATTTGAAAACAGGCATGCATGCTATGGCATATGTATAACAGAAATCATATATATTATCACAACAACAGCCTTTAAAAGGATTGAAAACTTGCCTGATAATCTGGTAGGGATAGTGTGTCCTGGGTCAGTTCGGTGATCTATAAATAATCAAAATATTTGAGATTAATCATTTAACGCTTTAAAAATCTAAGTGTATACTTTACTCAGGTTAAAACACGTTTTCAAGTTACCTCGTTATGCACACTCTAGTGTAACTCTTATTAACACCGTTGTAACCCGACACTTACTCATTATCAAGGCATGTCATTACATTTACACTTGGTAGGTTCTTAAGTCATATAAGTTCGAAGGTCAGTCGTTTACTTGAAAAGATTACACCTCGAGATTTATTGATCGTTTTCTAAGTGGTTTTCCAAAGTTATAACCAAGTATCACTCCAAGGGGTTCATTCGCACTTAACCTCGATTCGAACATTTTTATAAAATCGAAAAACGATCCTTTTGACATGAGGTCTTCTCTCACGCCTTCCTTATGATCTCTAATATTTAATTACCAAGATTCATAACTGAATTATTCCGGTTAAGGGAGGTTCAATTTCAGTTACGAACTCGCACTTACGGTTTCGAACCACTTTTAATAAATCGGCCATATCTCCTAAACCGTAAGTCCATTTGTTTCGATTTTCATGCCAAAATGATCTATGACTCGAGATCTACAAGGGCAGGTCATGTAATCATCCAGATCAGAAAATTAAGGCTACTGTTATGCATGAATTTTAAGGGTTAACAAAATTTCGGCATTACGAAGGCTATAAATCGGATATTTCCAAAATTACAATCCTCCCACAAACATGGTTTCCACTCCAAATCACATATACATGTTATTTAATATTGAACTAAGGCCAAACGCTGCCTTTCCGTTCATCTAAACCATTTAATCATAAATCAAAGCCCAATCACATCTTTAAGATATTATACATGCATAAAACAACATCATCATCCTAACTAATCCGAAACCACCAAGAACTTAAAAGAAAAGCTAGGGTTTCTTGAGATGTATACCTTCCTTGGAGTGTATATGTATATGAGCCTACTAAGCCTTGTATAGCCCTTGTATAACCTTTATATAGCTTAGATCATCCAAAGAAATCAAGAAAAACAAAGTTAGTTCTTGAAGTTACTATTCACCCTAAACTTTGGTGATTCTATTAACTAGGAAAGAATTGGAGTTTGAAGCTAAGATTCATAGGAGATCTAAGTTATGAAATATAGTACTCACCAAATTAATCTTAGAATTCTTGGATTGTGGGAGCTTGGATTTTGATCCTTGAATTAAGGAAATAGCCGAATGGTGCTAAAAGAGGGAGAATGGAGTGGTTTGCTTGGTCTTTGCTTTCATCTTGCATAAAGTGACTTGCTTGGATATTATCTTCATAAAGTAGCTTTATTAAAGTGCTTATGTCATGCATGATGCTCATCAAGTGACAAGTGTTGGTGGTTTGTGGTGAGGATGATGTAATGTGCTAACTTACTTGGTTTAGTTTCTAATGATGCTAGTTCCTTTGTAACTAACTTGGTTACTTGATCCTATCCACTTGCACTTGCTTGTATCTTGGCTCTCTGCTTGTTTTTTTGTCCGGTTATTACTCAATTTCATTGATCGTTCGGAGGAATATCTCAAGGATTTCTTGTTAGGGTTTTACCGGAAACTTTCTTGATATTTTTACTGCCATCTTTAATCCTCCTTTATAATCCTTGAATTTAAATTCCTCAAATCTCTTTAATAAATCCTTCAGTGTCTAGGGAAATCTCGGAGAAAATAAAAGTGCTATTTTTTCTGAATCTGATATCATTTACATACACTTATTTTGCCTATAGATCATCAATACGAACTGAGAAATCCATTCTGAATACTTCTATATAGTGTCGTCTGATAATATTCCAAAATCCACCAAAAACACTATTCATTACTTTTTCTCTCTTTTATTCCTTGTACTTAAAAAGATGTTCTCGCGCTTCCTCGAGAGTTCCCTATCTCTTTTACAGAATCACTGGACTTATACTAGATATCGATTTGGATGACATGAGCTACCAGATATCGATTTGGATGACATGAGAATATTTCCTTTCCTTGGAATACCATAGCTTACTTTCTTGACGATAGATTATTCTTATCTACCTTGTCAACCAATTGCAGCATTCATAGCATATAAACATTTGAATCCAAATCCATTCAACATTCATTCATTACACCACCGATACATTGTAGTCGTAACCATTATTCATTCTTACCCAATACAAAATAAAAGTTTTAATTCCTCCAAAAATCTGGGTTCTTACAGTCTCCCCTCCTTAAAAGGATTCCGACCCAGAATCAAGTAGGAAACAATTGGGTACTTGTTTGTCATTTCGCTTTCCAGTTCCCCGGTTAATCCTTAAACCTTCCCATCCTTTCTCAGCACATCTTATTGGTGCTACAATACACACTTTATCCTTTTTCCATAAACTTTGCTACTTTCGTACAACACACTATCCGGGTTATGCTCTTACTTCGTCGTGTACTGTTAGGTCCCGAAGTATCGTAGAAGGGGGGTTGAATATGATACTACCAAAAAAAAAAAATTCCCAGAATATATCTTTATTGATAATAAACTCGAAGGGGTGTTACAACTTCTAATCCAATGGATTAGATTCAAAACAGAACACTCCTAAGGTAGTTTAGGCACGAGCACCTTCTACCCGACACTTCCTGAAAGTGGGCTAAGCCTGCTTTCCTACTAGATGGACTGTCTAGCAGCTTACACAGAGAAGATGTAATAGAGAGAAGAGAGAGTTGTGTGTTGAGGTGTGTTTTGAAATGAAATACAACAGGCCTATTTATAGGTTTTAGAAAGTTACTATTTGACACTATTCCAACAACCCCAAATAGTAACCGAGCAATATTCCAACAACCCCCAAATAGTAACTGGACACTATTTCACCAACCCTAAATAGTAACCGGGCACTATTACACCAACCCCAAATAGTAACCGTTGGTTACTATTCATATGAATAGTATTATTCAAATGAATAGTGATTTCGGATACTATTCATATGAATAGTAATTTCAGATACTATTCATTTTCCTCTTAATTTGACATCCTTAAATATTCAGCTTCCAACTAACTAGAGGATATCAATACTGCTTTAAACTTAATCATACCTCTTGAACAGTTTTTCTGAGTTAGATACTTCGATTCTTTTGTGAAGTGTTGACGCCTAGTGCAACTGGTCTGGCTCACAGACGACTAACATTCACTCGTGGTCTTCATATCATGTCTTTAAGAACACTGCTAAGAATTGTGCAATCATAAAAACTTTATCACTGGAATCTTTTGGCCCTTCAACTGAATAGTCTGTACATCTTATTTTGTCACTGAGGCCTGATCATGTTAATGAACTTCTTTCAGTGACTTGATCCTTGTTGATGCCTATTCTTCAAATTTCACGATCCCTGTATAGAGTTAATATTATTTATCTTTTATCCTAGTTGAGTTATATATGTCTCTATTACATATTACAATACATTATGCTTTACAATCTCCCCCTATTTGATTGTTAGGGTTTAACAAGCAAATTCTTAGAGGATAACTCAACTGATACAACAAAATAAAATACAAAGATAAATAATATTAATGTGCATTCTGGATCATATATATACATTTTCCAGATTTCTAAAATTAACCAAGTGCAAGTTAATTGTTCCTCTAGACTGAACATATCCTCAAGTTTGCCTTGCTTTCTTTCCACGTAGCACTAATACTCACATTAGATTTTCCTTTCCCAAAATAAAGTTAATTTCGTGTCAACAACCTTTTCTTTGCCCTTACGCCTAGTAGATTTTTCTTGATCATCCAACTTCTCCCCCTCTGTTGGGTTATCCTCAAGAGTAGTAGGATGTGGAGTTGGTAAATTAAACGAAGATGGCTTTACCAAGGAGTTGATTGCATGTTTTAACTGGGTTGCCATGGTATTCAATTGAACATGGAATACATCATGTTGAATAAGTTACAAATTTTTTATTTCTGCAATGGACTTACAGATATTTGGCTACTCTTTCTCCATTGTTTGGACCCGTGTAAGGAGTCTATTGTATACCTTTCTGGTTACAGGTGCATGTGGTTGAGTAGGTTGCTCACTCGTACGTTCTGCAGGTGTTTCACTCAACACTCTATATTCACTCGATTTAGTGGTTTGGATTACACTTACATGTTCTGTTCGTGTTTCCCTCAACTCTCGTCTAGAGCTTCCACCAATATGTGTACCTGTAAATAAAATCATCCTAGCCCCTTTTTCAGAGGTCACAGATGGTGCAATGAAAGTTCGTGAGCTTCCGTCCTCGCGTGAAGCGAGTTGCCGACCACTGGTAAAGAGTGGTAAATCTCGAAAGAGATCCAGAGATTTTCCCTCTGGGAGGTTAAACTTGAATCGATTAAATGGAACAAAACCCAAGTTTCCCTCGTATGTCTGTGAAGACACTTGGTTCATAAAAGAACCACCTACCGATGGATCTTTCCGTAAATGGAAGATTCACCAGCAGTTATTGAGGTAGGTAATTCCACCTCGGATGCCTGTGAAGGCATTTGATCTTTAGAAAGATCACCAACTACTGTTATGTTCCGTGAAATGGAACTCAAGATAGTTGCTCCCGTCAATTCAACCTCATTTACATTTTCACTCATTGGATAAGGAAGAATTGTTTCACTAACAGTTGCCGTTACCTCAGGTTCATTGGGTTTACTCCGTTTAGAATGAGGTAGAGCGGATGATGTAACTAACTCCTTATGTGGTGCTGCTGAGGCACTATCTCCCTCAAAAGTGTTGATGGATGGTCGTTTAAGTGACAATTGAGGTGTAGGAGTTTGTGTTTGCATTTGTAGAATGGGCTCTTCGACCTGTGTTAGAGTCGGTGGGATTTCCTGCTCTTGGTCTGGTAAGATGGCCACAAGGGCTGTAGAAACTGTATTTCCTGTGACACAGCAGGGAATACAGAGGTTGGAATAGCAGAGATTGAAATATTACCTTGTCGTATACCTGCTCTCACTGGTCTTGGTAACAACGAAAGTGGGACAGTCTTTAGATATTCAGTTAGGACTATAGGCACATCCGTGTAGTTCTTTTTGCTTATGTAATTAATTACATTCGCCTTCGTGTAAGAACATTCCACCTTTCGACCATTTTCCAAGCGTACCTTGTCTTCATCATTCAAAAAATCATTTAATATTAGCTGTAGAAACCTTGGATATAGACATTTGATATTTCGAGTCTGAACATCTCTTCTTCCCAAGTGTTTCATATTTAAAATGATTTGACCAAGCACTATTTTTCTAAAATTAATCCTCAAATTATTGGCGACCGCATACCCTAATTTTTGAATAAATTCAGGTAATCGATCTTGATTTGTTCTATCTGAGGAAAAAACATGGTTAAGAGTGTGAAAGAAGAAATTCCAGTACTGGGTTAGAAACGTTCTAGAAAGATTACCAGTATTGAAATTTCCATCTTGGTACCTTATAAAACGAAAGAACATTTCAATCTATTCAGGTGTAGGATGAGAAACAAGATTTTCCATAGGAAAATGAAGAATTCGATTAACATCTCGTTCAGTGACCCTAATCGACCTACCAAACAGTCGATATGTGATTGCACACCCGTCCTGTCCAGAGGTGTTAACCGCACTGCAATATAGTTTACGCAATGCATCATGGTTAAGCTGCACTGGTGTAACTAAAGCATAGCGAATTAATGAATGTTCATTCAGAAATTGTGTCCAAGCCCGAAATTGCTCATCCAGAATGGTTTCGATTTGTTGAATGGAAATAGGATTAACTTTAGCAATTAAAAAGGTTCCCTGCAATGCCATTTTCAAAACTTTGAGGAAATTCAAAAACAAGGGTTAGCTTTTATAAAGGATGATGTATAAAGCAAGAATATGAAATCCGATCTAAAAACCACCAGCTAGATTGAGAGATCTTTCCGATCAAAGCTCGAAATATTCAGCAATTGTGTGTATATGCTCTGTATATCTGAAAAATGACGATGTTAAACAAAAACAAAAACTCATCATTTATAAGGTTTCAAGGACTAGTGGGTTAGGTGAGAGCGTGACAGGTTAGGTTAGAAAAGAAATTAAATGCATTTATCACCGCTCAATAATTCTAACCAAACAACCTAACCAGCCGAAAAACATCTTATCACCGAAACCTGTCAGCCAAAAAACATCTTATCACCGAGACCTATCAGCCTATGTACACACATATACACACACTTATTATTTCTAATTATTGTGGATTTAAAATAACCAATCTATAATTCAAGAATTAATCCACAATAATCAGACAAACTCATAATTAAATAGACATAAAGTTAACAAAATATCATTAATTGATATATGTTAATAAAATATTTATTTAATTATGCTACAATGATATCTCCAGAATAATCATGCAGTAAAACAAACAAAATCCAGAGAATGAAATTCACTGGCTGCAAGCAAATTGAAAAGACATTTTAAAAGATCATGTGAAATTTAACATACCAAGCTCACTTACCAACCTTGAAAAGGTTGCTTCATCCAAAGCTTTAGTAAAAATGTCTGCCAACTGTTTTTCACTAGGAACAAAATGAAGTTCCACAGTGCCTTCCATCACATGCTCCCTGATGAAATGGTATCTGATGTCTATGTGCTTGGTTCTAGAATGCTGCACTGGATTCTGTGATATTGCAATTGCACTAGTGTTATCACAGAAAATTGGGATCTTTTCAACTTTAACTCCGTAGTCAAGTAGTTAATTTCTCATCCATAGAATCTGTGAACAACAACTCCCAGCTACTATGTATTCACCCTCTACAGTTGAGGTAGATACTGAGTTCTGCTTCTTACTGAACCATGAGACCAGCTTATTTCCAAAGAATTGACAGGTTCCTGTGATACTTTTTCTATCCATTTTGCAACCTCGAATGAAGTGATTCTCTATAAGGAACTGTGAGAGTGTGTCATACCAGGCTCTAGGTGCTTGCTTCAGGCCATAGAGTGCTTTGAGTAGAAAGAACACATATTCTAGAAAGTCTGGTTCTTCAAAACCAGGCGGTTGACTAACATACACCTCCTCCTCCAGAATACCATTCAAAAATGCACTCTTGACATCCATTTGATAGACTTTGAAATTGGCATGCGCTGCATAGGCCAGGAAGATCCTTATTGCTTCTAACCTAGCCACTGGAGCAAAGGTTTCTTCAAAATCAATTCCTTCCTCGTGACAGTAGCCTTTAGCAACTAATCTAGCTTTATTCCTTGTGACTATGCCATTCTCATCCATCTTGTTCTTGAATACCCACTTAGTGCCAATCACTGATTTGTCTTTAGGTTTGGGTACAAGTTTCCATACTTCATTTCTTTCAAACTGGTTTAGCTTTTCTTGCATTGCTAAAACCCAGTCTGGATGCAGAAAAGCATGTTCAACTCTCCTTGGTTCCTCTTTGGATAAAAAATTGCTATATAAGCATTCTTCTTGAGTTGCTCTTCTGGTTTGGACCTTTGCATTAGGATCTCAAATGATAAGCTCAAATGGATGATCCCTGGTCCATTTTCTTTGTAATGGTAAGTTTGACCTTGAGGAAGTGGCTTCATTTTCTCTGTGTTGATCATTGTGGCTTGTTGTTGAGTTTTGACTGTGAGAAACTCCCCCTGAGTGTATGGCCCTCGAGATTGATTGAGTTCTTGCAGATTCATCAACAGATGCTTCTCTTTGATTTCCAACTGATGGTGTAAGTTGCTCTTCAACAGGTGGTTCATTTTGCACTTCAACTGATGATCCTTGTCTGTTTCTCATACCATTTGATCTCCATTCTTCATCATCATCTTCACTTTCTTCACCACTTCACTCATTCTTAAATGAGAGAGACTCATGAAAACCTTCATCTACTAGACCAGATATTTTCTTGTCATCAAAGACAACATGTATGGACTCCATTACAATGTTTAGTCTTAGGTTGTAGACTCTGTAGGATTTTCCAGCTGAGTATCCAACAAAGATAGTTTCATCTACATTTGAATCAAATTTTCCAAGATGCTCACCATGATTTTTCAGTACAAAGCATTTTCATCCAAAGACATGCAGAAAGTTGATTGTTTGTTTCTTGCCTTTGAAAAGTTGATAAGGTGTCATGCCTTTTGCTTGATTGACCAAAGAAATATTCTAAGTGTAGCATACAGTGTTTATAGCTTCTGCCCAGAAGTATGTTGGTAGCTTAGACTCTTCAAGCATTGTTCTTGCAGCTTCAATTAGAGTTCTGTTCTTTCTTTCCACTACACCATTTTGTTGAGGAGTTCTTGGTGCAGAGAATTCTTGGATAATTCCTTCTTCTTCACAAAACTCTTTTATTACAGAATTCTTGAACTCAGTTCCATTGTCACTTCTGATTCTCCTTACTTTGAGTAAAGGATTGTTGTTGACTATCTTGATGTGATTTATAATGACTTCATAAGCCTCATCCTTAGAGTGCAGAAAGAATGTCCAAGAGAATTTTGAGAAATCATTAATAATCACAAGACAGTATTTCTTCTTTGAGATTGACAACACATTGACTGGTCCAAAGAGATCCATGTGAAGTAGTTGCAAGGGTTGATCAATTGATGACATTGACTTTGATTTGAAAGAGGCCTTCTTCTGCTTCCCTTTCTGGCATGCATCACACAATCCATCCTTGGAGTAATCCAATTTTGGAATACCTCTAACCAAATCCTTCTTTACCAACTCATTCATTGCTTTAAAACTCAAGTGTGACAATCTTTTATGCCAAAGCCAACCTTCATCTACACTTGCCTTGCTGAGAAGACATGTAGTCATGTTTGCATTTGTTGAATTGAAGTCATCAATGTACACATTTCCTCTTCTATCTCCTGGCAACACTACCTTGTTGTCACTTTTCTTGAAAATGACACAAGCTTCAGATGTGAACCAGACATTCTGGCCTTAATCACACAGTTGGCTGACACTTAGCAAGTTATGCTTAAGTCCATCAACCAGTGCTACTTCTTCAATGACAACATTCCCTTGTGAAATCAAGGCATATCCTCTAGCATATCCTTTGCTGTTGTCTTCAAAGGTAATGTTTAGGCCAGCTCTCTCCTCAAACTTAGTGAGCAGGGTAGAATCTCCAATCATATGCCTAGTACAACCACTGTCCAGATACCAAAGATTCTTTCTGTTTCCCTGGTTCCTTGCTGAGCTAGCTTCTTCATCAGTTTCATTTGCCATGAGTGCAAGATTGACAAACTCCTCTTCTGCATCTGAGTCACCTCCAGCAGCCTAGTCACTGTCTTTTGACACGAATGCTCTCCCTTGTTGCTTGAGAAGATCAAAATATTTCTTCTTGTAATCAACAGTCTCGAACTGTTTCTTCTCTTTCTCAGCTTTGGATTTTCTGCATTCATTGGCAAAGTGACCAGCAATTCCACAGTTATAGCATTTGATTTTTGATCTTTCAACCACATCCTTGTTCGGTTGATAGCTTTTCTTGAATTGCCCGGCTCCTGCTGGATTCTTATTGAATCTTAGCTTCGAAAATCTCTTTGACAGAAATGCAAAATACTCATCTAGATCTTCAGCTTCATCCTCACTTAATGCATTAGGTTCTTCAATCATCTTGCTTTTACCTTTGCTAGTTTCAGCTTCACCTTCACAAGTTTTTGAACTTAGTGTGGCTTCTACACTCTTCATTCTTCCACCACCTTGGATTGTTGGAATATTGGCCACCAAGGCAACAGATCCACCTTTCTTCTGGATTTTCTCCACTTCCTCATCTTGCTGCATTTCAAGCTCATAGGTCTTCAGGATGCCATAGAGTCTCTCAAGTGTAAAATCTTTGTAGTCCTGAGAGTTCCTCAACAAGACTGTCACTGGCTTCCATTCCTTAGGAAGAGATCTTAGAAACTTTAGGTTGGAGTCCTTGGTTTCATATTTTCTCCCATACAACATTAGACCATTCAGTAACTTTTGAAATCTCACTACAAGAAAAGGGTCAATAGAGATCAGTTTCTGGCCGATGTCTATGTTATTTTGCATGTGATGTTTAGGTGGGAGATGTCTATTCTAGACATCAGTCAGAAACTGATGTCTGTGCTAACATAGACATCGATATTTTCTTCAATACACATCGGTTGTTCTACAAAATAGGTTAGATATAATTAATTTTATAAACAACTTGCATGCCTTATATTTTAGAAAACATATAATAAACTAAGTTATTTTTCACATACACATCAGTTTCTTTTTTTGGAAGAGATATCTATTTGGATATTAGACATCATAGTTTTAGCAGATAAACTGATGTCTATAGTTATCTTAGACAATGTCTAATGCAGGTATAATCATCAGTTTTTACAGAAAAAAACTCATTTATATGTGTCTCTTAGACATCAGATTTTATAAATAAAAAGTGATTTCTATTTATATTTTAGACATCAGATATTGTAGAAAAAATGTGATGTATATCTTTGTTTCTGAGCCAGTTAAATAAACCGCTGTCTTTCAATGCATACCAAAAAATTAAAAACTAGACCATTCACAATATATCCAACCATTTATATTAAACTAATCACAAAATACATCCAACCAGTACATCATCCATCAACATTACTTTAACAAGATACCAAACTAGATCACTTAACAAGATACCAAACTGTCAAGGCCCACTAGAATTAATTAACTACGCTTGTGCACAACCAAAAGTTTCTATCAGATGCATAACAGCTTGAATTACTACATCACGGACTGTCTCCAAAACAGATGGAGACTACATTACTTCAAGTTATTAACCAATACCAATAGCGCAGAACTATCAACTAGCAATTCAAGCGGCTTACCAAATGTTTACGTCAATTTAAAGAGACCTTCAATACTAGAAGCTATCAGATCTGGTCTTGAATGAACTTGAGAGCCTCAATACGTACTTCATCAAGCTGGGCCTCGTTGTACGTCCCTCGAGCCTTCGGCAGCCACTAAAGGCAACAAACACAATTAAACAAAAATGAAAAGTACACCTTTATAATCAAGAGTATACTAAAAGTTTATACTTTGTAGACCTTGGGTGTTATGGTGATTGTTAAAACATGATTGCTTTTTACTATACTATTTCAACAGTTTTGACGCTAAAGCACATGCTAAATATTGTTGACTGTATGGCATATTAATTCAGTTTAATGAACTTACCAAAAGAGCACCCCTAGCTGCCTTATCGGCTAAGTAGGCCCAGAACATAACTCCTCCCCTGATCCAAGGAGAACACTTATACTATGTACTTGCTCCTTATGCATGGATTTCATTTAAACAAAAAAGACCACAAACCTGTAAGCTGGGAAACCCATTCCCATAACACCAGCAATGTCCAGATCTGCTGCTTTTAATGCAATGCCTTAGGCATATACACGGCAAGCCTCATTCACAACAGGAAAGAAAATCATCTCTATGATTTCCTTGTCTGACATTTTAGTCAACTGGATCAAAAAAGTTAACAAATTAGAAAAAGAGATGTGCCTTTGAATAAATTGTGCGACCTGTTGCTATAAGTATAGGTAAAAACAAGTTTTAAATATCATAGTTCACAAAATTACATCAAACATAAAAGAATCCTGAAGATCTTATATATTTAGCTTCACCTTTCTAAAAAATTTACAAAACAGTTAAAACTAAAGATACCTTGTTGAAGTGCTCCACTCATTAATCTATTTGGTCCTTGCAAATTTAAATTTCCAGAACTACTGTTCCCCTGCAGATTTATCCGCGAAGCAAAACCAGGAACAGATAATCCTCCACCAGAACTTAAATTTCTCGAAATGTTGCCGCCACCAACCATGTTACCCACTGAACTTGTTATCCGAGGACCTGCATTCCCTAACATAAGAGAAACTCCTAGCCCCGCAACAGCACTACGGTTTCCAATCGCTGCAGATGTTGGGAGAATCCCAGGAATAGAACCCCCAATGCCATTTGCGTTACTACCATAACCAGGGTTTCCAACAACACCCATGGCACTCCTATTTGTCATCCCAGAATTAACACTCCTATGTGATATCTGCAATATTTAAACCAGTAGCAAATATCAATATGCAACTAGCTTATATTATCAATGAACATATATGCGTAGACTGGCATTAAGAAAAGAACATAGAGATCTATTCTGACAAGAAAATTTTATGATCACTGTGAACACTGCAATTTTCAGGAGACAACTTGTTAAAACTATCTGGATGTATTAATTAATTTACTGGTCTTTACATCTCTAATGAATCTATCGTACAACTGTGTCCAGAAAGAAAATGAATGGTCTTTAGACTGTTGTTTATCAACATACTGAATTTCTCCAGTAAACTTGCAAACATCCAAGTTGAATGTAATGGTGAATTGATTTGCAGATTATGGAAATAAGAGAGGCTGTCTAAGAAGCTGCAGACCCCCAGGCATTAAACGAGATTAAAGCTCAAGTATGATTAATTGCTCCACAGATGGACATAATTGCAAGTCATGACCATGTTTTGTTGACTGCTGCAAATTCTTTGTTTCCCCTAAGTATTCCAGCTCGGATTTCTCCTTAGTAATAAAGAATGTAGATCTCAAGAGTTGAGTTCAAAAATATGTAATGTAGATCATTCAAGATTGGTTATAGATTTTAAAATAATTTGAAATTCTTACTACTGTATATTGACAGAACTAGTAAAAGCTCACACACATATTTAGGTCTAAGATACTAAGATATACATTCTTGTTGCCCTTGCCTATGTATCATATAGATATAAGTATCAAGTTATAATTAACTTTGCGGTTTTATGTTTTGATTAACAGATGCAACAGAAACTGAGGGTTTTATATTTGTAGACAATATTATCAATGAACATATATGCGTAGACTGGCATTAATTTACCAACAGTCCACATTGTATTGAGTATTTAATTTTGTGCTGTGTGCAGATGGGGTACACACAGCCACGCCTATGCTTGATTCAACTAAGACTGGGAACGTCCAAAGTCTGGTAAAAGTGTTGGAGACGGGCGCGGATCCAAGTGTCCGATTCTTAGTTTTGAAAAAAAAAATCTTGGATATGGATCCAAAGCTGCACAGAGGAGCGACAACTTGGCATGTAAGTTAACATGAGAGATATTTTATATTTTTTAATTCATTGCACATTTTTTAAAGAAGTGTCAGCAACTAGCAAATCGGATACACATAATCATATACATAAAATTTGTATCATAGTTTTAGAAGAATTAACATAGAAACAAGTCCCACGAATCTTGTTCTTTAAACTACAGGTCAGGTAATAAGAGCCCTATAGTAGGTCAAAACTGATACAAATTTGGAAAACTCACATTTAATGGCCATCCTTCCAAAGTCGTACTGCTGACCCCTTCATTTATCAAAGGATGAAGGTAAGAAATGGCTGCAGATGTAGAATGTTTGATATTCCTAATGAAAAAGAAACAATTAAAAAGATCAGAGAATAACCCTAAAGCTATTTGTTACGAAAAAGTAAAACAAAAAAGTGAAAGTGAAAACCCCCATAGAGGTACCTAGACTGTCCTGCAAGTGATTTCATTGTTAGAGCTTGATTCGTATCTAGGCTCAAAATATCTGGTTGCCTTGGACAGAGATCACGAGTTTTTTTGATTTTAATCACAGCATTAGTACAATTGAAAGAATATGGTTAGTTAATAGCAAAGGGTTTGCTAATAGCCTAGTGGTAAGGCTCCTTTTACCCTCTACTCATGGCCAAAGATCATGGCCAAAGATCATGGACCACATACCTGCCAATACATATATAAGTTAAGTACTTGCCCAGAACACTATGTAGTCCTTCAACACTTTCCAAATAATTCACAATGAAATAATAACAAAGTGATACGCTTGCATTGCTGATAAAATTCAAAGCATAACAGCAGTAAATATATTAACTATACAGTTCAGCTTAAAATGCCCAACTTTTTATCAGAGTTTTAAAAACGTCGCAGCACCAGGTTTCGTCCTAGGTATCATCATCAAGATAATCGACTTTTACAAATGTTCACCTCCAACAAAGACATTATAATCAGTTTCAAAAACAAAAGTGCAAGCACACGTACCGAGTAGCATCTGGAGCAAACCAGATTATGTAATATGTTAGAATTGTCCATATCAATGACTCCATAACTGATATGGGTATTCTGAGGACCAATATAGCTAGGTATTGCAAATGCTCATGCTGGGAAAAACAATGAATCTCTTTGTTTAAAGAGGACAGGAAGCCTCATCAGTGTAAGTCCGAGCTCTGCTGACATTAAACATCTCACATTAAACATCGCATTTGTGAGACCGAAAAAATCATACAATATAACACATTTCAGAAATTCAAATAAGAAATTCAAAAATGATAAATTACCTTAAATAACAGCCAAGATCAAAACCAAGTGACAGAGGTCCTGTAAAATAAATTGAAAATAATTAGGGTATAACAAATACATCCAAGTAAATGAAAACACCCAATTTAAGAAATTAGGATTTTGATTTAAAAATCCCCAATTTAAGAAATTAGGGTTTTGATTTTAAAAAACCCCCAAATTAAAGCTTACATATCCATGCAATTTCCGTAGAGAAAACCCTAGACATAGCAGAAGAGACCTTATTCGTGCAGAGAAGACCCAAATTAAAGCTTACCAATTTCAATTAGACGCGTGAGCAGATGTGAGGCTGGACGGAGGTGAGTAGAGCAGAGGTGAGCCCGGACGGAGGTGAGTAGAGCAGAGGAGGGTGGAGGTGAGTTATGGTAGTGAGAAACGAGATAGAGAGAGAGAGAGAGAGAGAGAGTTTATCTCGAGAGAGAGGAGAGTTTCAGTCGAGAGAGAACAGAGGTGAGAGTTATGAGAGTGTTCGTTTTTTTAGTTTTTTGTTTTACTTTAATTAGCTTTGTTAGAAGGGGGGAAAATAACAAGGGGAATTTTGATTAAGGGGGAGAATATTTGGTGTAAAGGGGGGAAATTTTGACTAAGGGGGGAAAAAATGAAATGGGGCGCGCTTTTAAATTTTTAAGTCGAACTTTAGACATCAGTTTTAAAATAAGCGATGTCGTAAAAGAACAAAGACATCAGTTTTACGCGGGGTGATGTTATTACATCTTTTAACATCAGTGGCATTAGTAACCGATGTCTAATGTGTGATGTTTCTTTAACTATTTCTTGTAGTGTCTACTGAATATGTCTGTTAGATTTTCACCAGAGGAGTAG
The DNA here is from genome assembly GCA_036435485.1 of Saposhnikovia divaricata. Lineage (NCBI taxonomy): Eukaryota > Viridiplantae > Streptophyta > Magnoliopsida > Apiales > Apiaceae > Saposhnikovia > Saposhnikovia divaricata. The sequence goes on from CM071598.1 coordinate 137,297,835, forward strand.
TGAAATGCTCATATTATTGTATTAGGAGCTGCATTTTGTTCTCTCTGACCTGCTCAGTTCCTTCACAGATGGTTTGGATAATGTCCTACACTTTCTTAGCAGTGGTGCAGTTAATAACATTATCAAACGTATCTTGATCGATTCCATTGAACAAAATGTTCATGGTCTTCCTATCTTTGTGAATCTCCTCCAAGTCTTCATCTGTGTACTCAGCTTGATTCTTTGGAATAGGCCTTCCAACAAATACAGAGCCAGCATCTTGACCAATCCCAGAGTTGGCCTTCATTGGAATATGAGGTCCTTTCTCTATGCAATCTACATAGCCTTCATCGATGGCTGAGAGATGAAGGTGCATTTTTACTTTCCAGTGAAAGTAATTATCTTTGTCAAGCATTGGAATCTTCACACCTGTATCCTTCCTTCCCATGGTTTTGATCTTTAGACTTCTTGTATATTAAAAGCTTGCTCTGATTCCAATTGTTAGGTCCCGAAGTATCGTAGAAGTAGGGTTTAATACGATACTACCAAAAATAAAAAATAATTCCGAGAATATATCTTTATTGATAATAAACTCGAAGGGGTGTTACAACTTCTAATCCAATGGATTAGCTTCAAAACAGAACACTCCTAAGGATAGTTTAGGCACGAGGACCTTCTACCGACACTTCCTGAAAGCGGGCTAAGCCTGCTTTCCTACTAGATGGACTGTCTAGCAGCTTACACAGAGAAGATATAAGAGAGAGAGAGAAGAGAGAGTTGTATGTTGAGGTGTGTTTTGAAATGAAATGCAACAGGCCTATTTATAGGTTTTAGAAAGTTACTGTTTGACACTATTCCAACAACCCCCAAATAGTAACGGAGCACTATTCCAACAACCCCTAAATAGTAATCGGACACTATTTCACCAACCCCAAATAGTACCGTGCACTATTACACCAACCCTGTAACACCCCCAGATCCGGGGTCCGGGATCGGGTCGTTACTGTCTCATAACTTATACACAATACTTGACTTGAGTCCAAAATCAATAAGTAGCATGCTATGACCCCACAAGAATATCCACTCACACACACACAGTTATAGTCCCAGAGATGAAATTGAAATAAGTCTTACATAAAAGGGGTTTACGAATGAAAGTTATTACAATCCCAAAAGGATAACATCATAAGTTTAAAAGTTTTACCGTTGATTACATTAATAATACATATAGTTAAACAGGAAACAAAAGCTGTCAAACTATGCTACCTCAGCAATGGCGACTAGCATCTCAGCGGGGAGTCCGGTGGGTCGGGTAACCCGCTTGCGCCGAGTGCGCCTGACGCGAGCCATCTGCCCTAACTATTGTTGTGACATAATATGAACAAAGCAAGGGTGAGCGAAAGCCCACCAACAATAATATAACTGAACAGTGATACATATATACAGTAGTTCAAAATATCCTTTGAAATCATATGCCATGCCTTAATGAAGTTATTGCCAGTATAATATAAAGGATGAAGTTACCAGGTAACTCAAAGTATTTGTTTGTAGAAATATCTGCTACATGAAAAGTAAGCGAGATATTCTCATTTCCATTAAAAGAGGAACTTGCATGAAAAGATTGCAATTCCAGTTATGAATACTTTTCCAGCTCTGCCAACAGCAATCATGTTGCAGGAAATAAATAAGTTTGGATGATGAACCAATGATGGAGTATTCACCGCGCCCGCTGTTCCAATCTTGATGATCAGTCGAGATCGTACAACTCAAATTAGATTTACTACCGGTAGAAGGAAGAACTGACGGCTTTATTTGTCTACCGCCTTACTAGCTCTCCCCGGCCAACGGTTGGGCCAAAGGGGATGGACCGGCGCTACTCGGCCTCTTACACGACTCCTAGTTCAAATAGAATTCAGGATTCTGAATGTAACGTTCGTCCCCCTTTCCCCAAGTATAATACTTGTTGATAAGACTCCACAAAGTAGTCGTATCTAGTTGGAAAGGAAAATGCACCAATAACTTCCAAGCTATTGCTTGGTAACGAATATCAACTTGTTCCAACCATCTTACCCCTCGAAAGATGAGAAGGTAAACAACGACTTAATAAGTCAATAGCACCCGAGTTGCGAGTGAGGAGAATACTTTATGACCGGGAAGTCGACAAGATAAATATCATTTTCCAAGTAAGGTTCCCTTATTATTAGGGAGATAGACTCAAAGAAGAATGATGTTTGAGAACCTTTCTTGATATAAGATTAATAATAATATGACTCCGAAATATTTTCCGTAATAATCGAAGAAGATAAACCTTATTGAGCTTATTCTAAGTAGGGAATAAATATTCAGAGAATATTTACTGAATTAAAAATATTTAAAGAATATTTAGGAATATGAAAGAATATCTTTAATTAGAGTATTTCTCAAAATAATCCTTGAAGAAATATCAGGAGAATATTTATTGAATAAATAAATATTTAAATGAATATTCAAAATAATATTCATTAATTAATAAGACCTGAAAGGAATATTTAAGATAATATTCATAATTAATTAGGAATTTAAATGAATATTCAAAAAGTAATATTCATTTAATGAATAATATTCTAAATGAATATCAAGTAATATTCATTTAGTAATCTAAGCTTTAAAGGAATATTCGAGATAATATTCGATAAATAAATCAAGCTTCAGATGAATATTAGAATAATATTCATCAAGTAATTAATATCTTAAATGATTATTCAAAAGTAATATTCATTTAATAAAATAATATTCTAAATGAATATTCAAATAATATTCATTTAGTAGTCAAATCTTTAAAAGAATATTCGGAATAATAATCGCTAATCTATTCAACTCTGAATGAATATTGAAAAAATATTATTCGTCGAATGGTTACGTTCAAATAATTATTTGAAGTAAGGATCGTTAAATAAATAATCTCGAACGAATATTCAAATAATATTCGTCGCCCAAATAATGGAAAATATTTACTTAAATATTTTCCTCCGAGGTAATCTCGATATATCAAGAAATATTGACTCCCGATCTATATTTGATGAATAAGATGTATACGCCCTTCTATGAGGGTCTTACAATAACCGGCTTATAATTGATACGTTAGCTATCTAATTTATAAGCCAATAAACAATCAGGGAACAAGCATAACGATATGACTGGAAAGTAGGCATGCATGCTATGGCATATGTATAACAGAAAACATATATATATATATATATATATATATTCAATCACAACAACAGCCTAAAAGAAGGGAATTGAAACTTGCCTGGTAGTCGAGTACGGTAAGGGGTAGTGGTAGCGGGTCCCGGGTCAGCTTGGTGATCTATAAATAGCCAAGGCATTCGGGATTAATCACTTAACATCTCAAAAGTTAAGTTACACTTAAATCGAAACACGTTCTCGAGTTATCTCGTTATACCCCTTTTAGTGGATTCCTTTTATCATCGATCCGACCCGACATTCGTTCGTTAATACGACATGTCACTGTACTTACACTTGGGACATACTTAAGTCATACAAGTTCTAAAGTCGATCGTTATGAATCAATATTATACTGCGAGTTTTATCGCCCGTTTTCTAAGTGTTTTACCGAAGTCATAATCAAGCGGGTTTTTAGGGGTTCGTTCGCGTTTAACTTCGATTCCAACATTTTTATAAAATCGGAAAACGATCTGTTTGGCATGTGGTTTTATTTCATACCTTCCTTATGACCCCTAGTATTTATTTACCAAGATTCGCCACTGAGTAACATGATTTACGAGGGTTCAATTGAAGTTACGAACTTTTACTTACGGTTCCGAACCAATTTTAGTAATTTGACCATAACTCCTAAACCGTAAGTCGGAATGTTTCGATTTTCACGCCAAAACGATCTATGACTCGAGATCTACAAGGACCAGTCACAATATTACCAAGGTCAGGAAATTATATTAACTGCCATGCTTGGTTTTTAAGTGTTAACAAAAATTCGGCATTACGACGGCTATAAATCGGACGTTCTAAAAATCGTAACAACACAACCAAGCCACACCGGGCATCAACACAATTCATAAACATGATTCTCATCTCAAAAAACCCTATAACCACTGATCTTAACCTCAAAATCATCATGCTTCTTAAATCACATAACTAACTGCATAATCATGCTTATAATCACCACTATAATCATACAAAGCTAAAACCATAAAAAACATATATAAATCTCAAATCAAATGCTAGGGTTTCAAGAGGTCTACCTTCCTTGGAGTATGTTCTAGGCTCACTAAGCTTTGTATGATCCTTGAGTGGCCTTAAGCTAGCTAAATCAACCATAGGAATCAAAGTAAACAAGATTAGTTCTTGAAGAACACTATTCATCACTCAACTTGTAAAAATCATAAAACATCGAAAAACAAGAGTTTAGCTCTCAAATATTTACCACATCTTGGGTTCTTCATAAGCTTTGTTTTGAGCTATAGATCATGAAATTTGAAGCTTGGAAGCTATGGTTTTGAACCCGTTTTTCCTACTGGACAGAAACTGGTCAGATTTGGTTTCCCAATTTTGAGCATTGATTTGACTAGGCTATACTACTTGGATTGCAATGAAATTTTGAACAAACCTTGCCCATGGAGTGGAGAGGCGTTGGTTAAAATTTGGTGATTTTAGACTCTCTAGATTGGGAGATATGAATTTTTATTTAGCTTTTGTTTCTGCTGGGCAGTTTAGAGAAAAAGAGAGAAATGGAGTTGTATGGCTTGCTTTTGATCTCATCCTTGCATTATTGTGTAGTCTTGGATAATATCTAGCTAAAGTTACTTTAATAAATTGATTTGATCATGCATGATGTAATTCAAGTGGACAAATGTCATGTTTTTGTGGTTTGATGATAAGATTAAGCTAAGTACTTAGTTTGCTTTCTAATTGTCCAAGTTGCTTTGGTAACCAACTTAGTTACTTGATCCTATCCACTTGCACATGCTTGTCTCTTGGCTCTCTGCTTGTTTCTTTGTCCGGTTATTGCTCAATTCATTGATCGTTCGAACGAATATCTCAATCGTTTTTAGTTAGGGTTTTACTGGAAACCGTCTTAACATTTATACTAATATTCTCCATCATTCATAATAATTCTCGAATCCATATTCCTTAAATCCCTTCAATAATTCTTTAAGTCTTTCAGTGTCCAGGGAATTCTCGGAGAAAATAAAAGTGCTATTTTTCAGAATCCGACAGCTTTTACATACACTCTTTTTCCCCCTTGATCACTAATACGAACTCAGAATTTCGTTCCGGATACTTATATATCTCGTCGTCTAATAATATTCCTATGTCCACCAAAATCACTATTCATCCTTTTTTCTTTACTCATCCTCTTAGGGTTGTACAATTGTCCCTGATCTCTTTTCGATCGTTCCTTAACCTTTTTACGGACCCACTGGACCAATAACAGATATCGATTTGGATGACATAAGAATAATTTTCTCCTTTAGAATTATCAAATCTCAATTCCCTAGGAGATAGATAATTCTTATCTAAAGTGTCAACCAATAGTATTCTTCAAGACATAAAAACATTTGAATCCAAATCTATTCCTTTCATTCATTATCTCAATCGTTACATCGTAGTCGTAATCACTATTCACCATTACCTCAGTACATAATAAAAAGTTTTAATTATATCCAAAATTTGGGGTTCTTACAAACCCCAAATAGTAACGGTTGGTTACTATTCATATGAATAGTACTATTCATATGAATAGTACTATTCATATGAATAGTGATTTCGGATACTATTCATATGAATAGTAATTTTGGATACTATTCATTTTCCTCTTAATTTGACATCCTTAAATATTCAGCTTCCAACTGAATAGTATCATTCACTCGTGGTCTTCATATTATGTCTTTAAGAGCACTGCTAAGAATTGTGCAATCATAAAAACTTTATCACTGGAATCTTTTGGCCCTTCAACTGAATCGTCTGTACATCTTATTTTGTCACTGAGGCTTGATCATGTTAATGAACTTCTTTCAGCGACTTAATCCTTGTTGATGCCTATTCTTCAAATTTCATGATCCCTGTATAGAGTTAATATTAATTATCTTTTATCCTAGTTGAGTTATATATGTCTCTATTAAATATAACATTACATTATGCTTTACATGTACTATTACCCTTATTAATATCTGCAGTGACCTTGGTATCACCACCGCGCTGCGAATTTGAAGATAACCTCACTCGTACTATGCTCCTGATCGCTTTTATCTTCGCAATCTCGATCAACATATAAATGTGGAAAAGTTTATTGAGAGATCACTATGATCAATGAACATTTGTTATATTACATAGTTAGTACAGAAGGGGGCTAGCCTTTAGTACTTGACAAGCAATTAAACAATTTATGGTATTCCACTTAGACTTCTATCACACAGACAGATAGTCACGTAGCAGTACCTCCCCTCCTTAAAGTTTGTTCTTCTCAATTCAAAAAGAAGATGAATTAGGGAGAAGAAAAGAAAAGAAATTCAAAGAATTATAGAAAGTTTTCATGATTGCAAGATATCATACTTAGAATTTACCTCTGAACTATAGAGGTTCATTAGAGAAGAAAATAATCATAATCTTATCAAATACTACTTTATCGTAATCTCACGTGTCAACATATCCTCGATGCTCTGTCCACCATTCTATGGACCTATATTCTTGTTCAATCTTAGCACACTCACTTTTGGAAAATCTTTCAACCTCTCAGGTTAAATCTTGGATTTCTCGCCTGACATTATTGACACTGACATTCCACGCCACCCTGCTAGCTCTTTCATATACATAATACTAACATTCTCAGGTTTTCCCCCCGAGAGTTCGTTAGAAAACCCATTCATCAATCCATTCATAACATTCCTTGCTTCACATTTCATAATTATTTTTCCCAATCTTTTCTTTTTCAATCACATCCTTCTGATTACCTAATTCTTATTCACTTCTGTTATTTACCTCCACCGTCATCTCATTATTGAGACATCCTTTGTACTTGGCACCTCCTTATTGGTATCCCGTCACATTTACTCAGTAAGCATCACATTTTTGGGGTCAAACTTTCCTTTGTTCAACCATCTAAATTCTCACTTTCTCGATCCATGAGTCTCCTTATTACTCAATCAATCTATTCCAAATTTCCCCGAATTCTCCCAACTTAAAGGGAGTTAATCTGTATGTCATTTATGCTTTCAATTTCAACCTCCCGTTGTGACCAACAACCTTCACCATGCCAATTTCATACCTTTCTAGCTTCCTTACTGGCATTCTCAGGAGTCCGCATATGTCTTTGAATAACAATAAAAACCATGTCTACTATAAATAAAATGTGAATCCTACAAAAATAAAACATAAAAAAAGAAAGATAGTTAATGTTAGTGAACTAATCCCGTTAAGTACAGGCAAACTCTAGGAAAGGTCACCATCTGGGTTTCCAATCCTAAAAATCTAGGTTCCAACATGCCAATCTAGGTTTCATGTTGGTCCCTCTTGCCTCGAGGCGAATCTAGAACCTATGTGCCAATCTCGGAATCCACACAGATTCCTCTTCTTTATGCACCTGTCCTGGCTCTGCATAAAGGGGAAGCTTATAGCCCCCTTAAGGAGTGATATGCATGTCCGGGCTCCACATCATTTCCTTCATCTTCATGTGTCATGCTGGACATCTTATGAAGGTAAAAACTAAGGAACTCAGTCCCTTCTTCCTATGTGCCAGTGGAGGCTCCACATGAGGGAGAGCTTATTGGGCTTCTCTTTAAGAACAATTGTGCCAATCTCAGAATCCACACAAGTTCCCACTTCCTCTCGTGCCAGTGGCGGCTCCACGGAGGGGTGAGACATATAGTCTAAGGTTCCTGTATGCCTGTCTGGGCTCCATACAGGTTCTGTTAAGATATCTTTCATCAGAGCTTTAGGTGCCTATCAACAAGGCTTATTAATCATGTGCTCAAGAAATCTGAAGCTTTTCATGTCAAACTTGCTCAGGAAGCTGCCTGAGGCTTAAATCAAACTTGCTCAGGAAGCTGCCTGAGGCTTAAATCGTACTTGCTCATGAAGCTGCCTGAGGCTTAAATCAAACTTTTCTCGACACAATCTGTCTATAAACTTAATCTGATCAATCAATAACTATAGGATACCTTAATCATAGGTTCCTGTTTTCACAAAACAAGCACTAAAAAAGTTTCAAATTGGCATGTGAAATAGCTAGTCAAACATGCATATTACTGTCTAAGTAGGAATACTACCCCCCAGTTCTTTTGGGTAATTATTATTACGTAAAATAACTTTTACTTATTAGGAAGCTATAATCATCAAACTACAATTAAAGAAATCAACGTAGAGCTATCACTGCTCAATACTAAAACTGTCTTGCAAATAGGGAGGTCACATCAGGTACCACCCCCCCCCCCCCGAGTACATTCATAATCAAATACTGAAATCAACTAGTTCTGGGTAGCTAAAACTAATAAGCTGCTTTTATTCTTGGGCTGAAAGAGCCTTACTTTTCCTCAGAAAAACAAAGTAAAAGAGAGTTACTGATAGTACTTCTTGAGATGTTCTGCATTCCAAGATTTCGGAATGAGATTCCCATCCATGTCCATCAAGTGGTAAGTTCCTTCCCAAATGGATGACTTTATCTGGTAAGGGCCTTCCCAATTCGCTCCGAAGGCTCCATGTGCAGGAACCTTGGTGTTAGGCATGACTTTCCTCAAAACTAGTTCTCCAACTTTAAAAGGTCTTGCTTTTACCTTGCTGTTGTAGTACCTTCGAATTCTCTGCTGATAAGCTGCTAACTTCATCTGAGAATCTGCTCTCAACTCTTCAACCATGTTCAGGTAGAGTCTGTGATTGACCTCATTGATCTCTGGGTCATAATGCTTTCTTCTCAAGGAGCCTGTGCTAACTTCTACAGGTACCACAGCTTCACAACCATAGGTAAGGGTAAAAGGAGACTCACCAGTTGTAGTTCTAGGGGTGGTGTTATACGACCACAAAACTCCAGGAAGCTCCTCTAGCCAGTTTCCTTTTTTCTCTTCAAGCATTGTCTTCAACGTATGCTTGATAATCTTGTTTACAGCTTCAGTTTATCCATTGCTCTGTGGATAGTACACTGCTGAGAATGTCTTCTGAATTCCGAACTGTTCACACAATCCTTTAAGTTATTTGTTGTCAAACTGCTTCCCGTTATCGAAAATCAGCGTCTGAGGTATGCCAAACCTGCAAACAATAGCTCGAAAAAAAAAATCAATTAGTTTGGAGGCTGTGATCTGTAAGAACCCAGATTTTTGGGTAGAATTAAAACTTTTTATTATGTATTGATGTAAGAATGAATAGGGGTTACAACTAGAATGTAATACTGGTTTTAATGAATGAATAATGAAAGGATATATATTCCAAGGTTATATGGCCTGAAGGATGCTATTGGGTGATAACTAAGGTTAGAATAATCTATCTCCTAGAAAGTTAAGATAAGATTCCCTAGAGAGAAATAGATACCCTCATGTCATCCAAATCAATATCTATTATAAGCCCAGCGGTTCCGTAAAAAGGTTAAGGAACACTCGAGAGTGAACCAGGTTCGTTTTCCCAACTATAGAAATTAAATAAAAATAAGTGATGAATAGTGATTTTGGTGGAATTTGGAATATTATTATAATAATGTTATACCCGGTATTCGGAACGGATTTCTGAGTTCGTATTAGTGATCCAGGAGGAAAATAAGTGTATGTAAAAGCTGTCGGATTCAGAAAAATAGCACTTTTATTTTCTCCGAGATTTCCCTGGACACTGCAAGACTTAAGGATTTATAAAAGAGAATTAAGGAATTTAAATTCGAGAAGTATTAAGAAAGATGAGGAATAGTAGTATAAATATTAAGAAGGTTTTCGGTAAAACCCTAACTAGAAACGAATGAGTTAGTCCCTCGAACGAGCAACGAATTGAGCAATAACCGGACAAAGAACAAACAGAGGATCAAGATGCATGCATGTACAAGGAGATAAGACCAAGTAACTAAGTAGTTACATGAGCAACTAGTATACTTAGCAAACATAACCAAGTACTTAGCTTCTTGTCATCATCTTACCATTACAAACCAACACTTGTCCATTTAATTACATCATGCATGACCTAGAACTTTATTAAAGCTACTTTATGGACAAGATATTATCCAAAGACATTCAATAATTCACTTTAGATAAGATGAGAGCAAGATCAAAGCCAAGCAAACACCACATCTCCCCCATTTTTCCAGCAGTTGCATTTTCCAGGGCAGGGGTCTTTGCCATTTTTTTTCACCTAGATCTACTCATCTAAAAATCATGAAAAATTTCATGGAGCTTCTACACATCAAGGTGAAGTTGGGGATTTAATTTCATAATTTTTGAAGATCGTTTGGATGGGTAAATAAATTCGAGAAGTTCACTGTTTTTCCCCCAAAACCAAGGCACTTCGAATTTTGGAGTTTTAAGATTTCAAAATCCACCTTCCAACCATTGTTTGATCTCCAAATTTTTATGGTGAGTCCTATATTTCATAAAAATGATCTCCTAGAAATCTTAGCTTCAAACTCCATGTTTTCCATTTTCAAATAAATCCTCAAAGATGAGGGTGAATAGTGTTTTCAAGAAACTAACTTTGATTTCTTGGTTTCTTTGGATGATTTAAGCTTTGTTAAAGCCATACAAGGACTATATAAGGGTTATTATAGCTTGTACACTCTCCAAGGAAGGTATAATTCTTAAGAACCCAAGATCTTACTTTGAGTTTTATATATGTTCTTGATGGTTTTAGATTAGTTAAGATTATGGTGTTGTTATATGCATAAAAGCATGATTATGTAGTTAGTAGTGATGATTTAAGAGTTTTGATGATTATGATGGTTAATTGAAACCTTCTTGGACTGGTTAAGATGAAAACCATGTATAGTATGCCCGGTGTGGCTTGGATTGATTGTTATGAATTTTAGAACGTTCGATTTATAGCCGTCGTAATGCCGAATTTTCGTTAGACTATTAAACACCGAGCATCACAGTAGCTATAACTCACTGTACAGCTTCATTTTCTGCCATGATAGGATAGATTATGTTTCAAGCTTCGTTTTGATATAAAGATCGCGTGAAACGGACTTACGGTTTAGGATTTATGACCAAATTACTAAAAGTAGTTCGAATCCGTAAACGAAAGTTCGTAACTGTAATTGAACCCTCGTAAACTATGTAACGTCATGGCGAATCTTGGTAAATAAATACTAGAGGTAAAAAGGAAGGCGTGAAAGAAAACCGTATGTCAAAAAGATCATTTTTCGATTTATTAAAAATGTTCGAGTCGAGGTTAAACGCGAACGAACCCCTAAAAGACGACTCTTTTATAACTTCGGTAAAACACTTAGAAAACGGACGATAAAACTCGGAGTATAGTATTGGTTCGTAACGATCGACTTTAGAACTCGTATGACTTAAGTATGTCCCAAGTATAAGTACAATGACATGTCGTATTAACGAACGGATGTCGGGTCGGATCAGTGATAAAAGTAATCCACTAAAAGGGGTATAACGAGATAACTCAAGAACGTGTTTCGAATTAAGTATAACTTAACTTTTAATATGTTAAGTGATTAATCCCGAATGCCTTGGCTATTTATAGATCACCAAGCTGAACCGGGACCCGCTACCACTACCCCTTACCGTACTCGACTACCAGGCAAGTTTCAATTCCCTTCTTTTAGGCTGTTGTTGTGATTGAATAAGTATATATATATATGCTGATATACATATGCCATTGCATGCATGCCTACTTTCAAGTTGAAGTGATATACTTGTTCCCTGAATGTTATTGTTGGCTTATAAGCTAGATAGTTATATATCAGTTATAAGCCGATTATTGTAAGACCCTCATAGAAGGGCGTATACATCTTATTAATCAAAAATAGACCGGGAGTCAATATTCCTTGATATATCGAGATTACCTCGGAGGAAAATATTTAAGTAAATATTTTCTATTATTTGGGCAACGAATATTATTTGAATATTCGTTCGAGACTAATTATTTTAACGATCCTTACTTCAAATAATTATTTGAACGTAACCATTCGACGAATAATATTTTTCAATATTCATTCAAAGTCGAATAGGTTATCGATTATTATTCCGAATATTCTTCTAAAGATTGGACTACTAAATGAATATTATTTGAATATCCATTTAGAATATTACTTTATTAAATGAATATTACTTTTGAATATTCATTTAAGATATTACTTACTTGATGAATATTATTCTAATATTCATCTGAAGCTTGATTTATTTATCGAGTCTTATCTCGAATATTCCTTTAAAGCTTGGATTACTAAATGAATATTACTTGATATTCATTTAGAATATTATTCATTAAACGAATATTACTTTTTCAATAAACATTTAAATTCCTAATTAATTATGAATATTATTTTGAATATTCATCCAGGGTTCTATTTAATCATCGAATATTATTTTAAATATTTTAAATATTCTTTTCAGGTCTTATTAATTAATGAATATTATTCTGAATATTCATTTGAATATTTAATTATGCAATAAATATTCTCTAGATATTTCTTCAAGGATTATTTGAGAAATACTCTGATTAAAGATATTCTTTCATATTCCTAAATATTCTGTAAAATATTTTAATTCAATAAATATTCTCTGAATATTTATTTCATACTTAGAATAACCTCGATAAGGTTTATCTTCTTCGATTATTACAGAAAATATTTCGGAGTCATATTATTATTAATCTTATATCAAGAAAGGTTCTCAGACATCATTCTTCTTTGAGTCTACCTCTCTAATAATAAGGGAACCTTACTTGGAAGATGTTATTTATCTTGTCGACTTCCCGGTCATAGAGTATTCTCTTCACTCGCAACTCGGGTGCTGTTGACTTATTAAGTCGTTGTTTACCTTCTCATCTTTCGAGGGGTAAGATTGTTGGAACAAGTTGATATTCGATACCAAGCCACAGCTTGGAAGTTATTGGTGAATTTCCTTTCCAACTAGATACGACTACCTTGTAGAGTCTTATCAACAAGTATTATACTTGGGGAAAGGGGGACGAACGTTACATTCAGAATCATGAACTCTATTTGAACTAGGAGTCGTGTAAGAGGCCGAGTAGCGCCGGTCCATCCCCTTTGGCCCAACCGTTAGCCGGGGAGAGCTAGTAAGGCGGTAGACAAGTAAAGCCGTCAGTTCTTCCTTCTACCGGTAGTAAATCTAAATTGAGCTGTACGATCTCGACTGATCATCAAGATTGGAACAGCGGGCGCGGTGAATACTCCATCATTGGTTCATCATCCAAATTTATTTATTTCCTGCAACATGATTACTGTTGGCAGAGTTGGAAAAGGGTCATAACTGGAATTGCAACCTTTTCTTGCAAGTTCCTCTTCTTAATAACAATAAGAATATCTCGGTTACTTTGATGTAGCAGATATTTCTACAAACAAATACTTTAAGTTACCTTGTAACTTCATCGTTCATATTATACTGGCATCATTTCCGTAAATGCATGGCATATGGTTTGAAAGATACTTTTGAACTGTTATACATTATCGTTCAGTCATATATTATTGTTGGTGGGCTATTGCTCACCCTTGCTTTATTATTATATCACAACCACAGCTAGACCAGATGACTCGCACAAGGCGCACTCGACGCGGGCGAGGACGATGAGACTACCAGAGCTGAAGAAGAAGCTATTGGTAGGGTATATTTATTCTTTCAGTACCAAGAATATGGTCTAGTATGACTTATGTAAATGGATGGCAAAGAGTATGTATTTATATTGAAATTCTTTTGGATTGTAAGAACTCATAATGTGATTAATAAAAATTTGAGTGTTACTCTGATTTCATCTCTGGGACTATAACGGGTGTGTTTTATATTATTGTGTTGGGTTATAGAGACGTAATTTATTTTATGTTAAGGAAAGTTCAAGTGTTGTGGACAGAATTGGAAACCGTAACCACCGGATCCCGGACCCCGGATCTGGGGGTGTTACAGAAGTGGTATCAGAGCGTACGTTATAAACCCCAGAGATGAGGTGACGTTAAAACAATAAATTCAATAAGATAATAAGAACTCTTGCCAAGTTCATAGTCGGACTACTTAATGTAGTGATGACATATAAAACCCTTATGGGAACTCGTAAGTATAATGATAGTAACTTAGCTCGATATCGTATCGACGAGTAAGGCGACTGACCTTGAGGCATACGAGCAACAGCGCGATGATGCTTTATATGCTGAAGATCAGCGGGTAATTCGATGGAGTACCCTACTGGAGACCCGGAAGAGGTTCCAGCAGATAAAGAAAATCCTGTTAGGATAAGGAGCTTACCCATGGGTAATGAGGGTCGCAGCCAAAATGACTGTGATGATTAAGAAATGGTGCTCAGAAAAGTGAGTATAAAGAACCGAGATATTATCAAGAGATCTGAAGATGCATGTTGAATTCATAGCCGGACTACCAGATGTAGTACCAGCAAGAAAGAAGGATTGGAAGAATTACTTGAGATCTTATACGAAAATAGATGAGAATCCTTAGAGATTTTCATCTTAACAAAGAAAGAGCTAGAGGGATGTATGATTATCAAAGACATCGATTTAGGGCGAGGAGCAGAGTCCCTAGGAATAGTTGAGAAGGAGGCAGTAAGTGCCATATCATTTGATAAATGAATTAGTATGAATATGGTCAGTAATAATTCGCCATGAGAAGGCAGGTGTCGTAGGTTGTAAATTATGGAACCAAATTGAGGTTGATAAGGTGGTTTTATTAAGGAAAATGTTCATTTTATGAATGAATCATTTAGAAAGTAAAGACATTGGGAAGTGATAGCATGATTGGGTAAAGTTATATAAGGAAGTAGTAAGCAAGACAATGATCTCAGAACCTACCGGAAGATAAGACCAGTGAGTCAAGATGAACTCGTAAAGAGACTACTGCCAGAGACTGAGTATAGAGTTAATTCAACTCAGTTAAATGATGAACCAGAAACGTCAGATGCATGTGATTCAGAGGAATATTAAATTCCTTCTTCTCTTTGAATGGATTATAGTAGTTACCTTAAGTTTACTCCGACACGGAACTATAATAGATCAAGTAATACGATCAGCAGTTAAAGAGAAAAATGTGAGAAAATCTTCCTGGAGCTAAAAGGTGAAATTGGTAATGACCAAGAGCTGGCATTGCTTAATGGAAAAAGGAGACTTTGTGCTTCCAATGACGCTTCGCATAAAGGGTTAGGTAGACCGACATTTGGTAGTATTGAATATCAGGACGTTGTGACAGGTTTCAGTTTGAAACTATTGATTCCCTTCTAAGGGATGTATATAATTGATTCCTCTCCAGTGGGTAAACTTCCAATCCGATGATGATTATTTCGTTAACTATGACTGCTTATGATTCCACCTGCTTGGAGGTTCATAGAACTATTCTTCAGGTTTCGAAACTGGTCTCCTTAATGTTACCAGTAGGTGGGTAGATTGATCAAAATTTCCCTGAGTCTGGAAAGGAATTCGGTGAATTTTGGCAAACCTTGTCTTTCTGATTATCAGAGAATGTCATGGAAGAGAGAAAAAAATTGGAGCAAACCCTGTGATTTGGGTAAGGATGCTGTAAAATGGGTTAGTAAACGGACCCTGAGCATTACAATCGACGGTAGTGATAAAATGATGAAGTGAGATTGGACGAAAATAGGAAATGTAAGTAAGAAACCAGCCGGATTGAGAAATTCTAGGATTGACTTAAATGAAAAGGCTGTTATGCCAGGAATGGTAAGCTTGTGTGGCACGCAGGATTGATAAGAATAGTTGAAAAGATAAAAGTGGAGGAAAGGTGACCGGAGACGGTGCCGAGTAGTCGATTAAGACTTATATGGAGTAAAGTTTTGGAAAGGTAGAAAGGTATCAAAGAAGAAGGCACTATGCCGGCAATTGCTAGAAAAGTAATGCTATTAGCCAACCCCTAAAATCATATATTTTTATGTGTGGCCAGTTGAGGCCAAGTCCCAACGGACTATAAAGTGACTAGACCAGCAATGAAAAGACAAAGCAGGGTTGCTTCTAAGAAAGCACCGACTGCAAGGGCTTCTGATATAAAGGAAACATTAATGAGATCGTTTGAATCTTCTGCCGAACAACCCATGTTTTGATTGGGAATTCACTAGACCTTTTTGGGATGGGGTCACCCGTACTAAAGTGACTCATGTGTATATGGTTGTTCAAGATTTCGAGTAAAATGGAAGTATGGTGACTTGAGATGTATGATGTTAGGGTATCATGAATACCATGAATATATTATGACGGAGGAAAGTAAACAATGAAGGTATATGAAGAGGGTATAGAAAAGGTCAGAAATTGAACAGTATGCTGTAGGAATTTTGTCTGAGGCAAGTACCTTTGCGAAGAACGATAAGCACTAAGAGATTCACGTTGAACTCGACCAATATCTTCCAGAACATCCTTGCTACCATTAACAAGTTCGGTAAGAGAAGAGATTGGCATACGTTGCCTTTTTGGAAGGCCAAATAGGCTGACAACTATCTGAAAGAAGAGGGTGGCATTAAACCACCGATCGATTATCAAATGAGAATGATTGAAAAGAGACCTTTATTAAGGATACATGATCTGATTGCCAATTATAAGATGCAAGAATTCCTTGGCAGTTGAATTAAGGATAGGATATCCATAAATTAAGACAAACCCTGGGGAATGCACAAGGGGTGGCATTAACCCTAATAACGACATTATGACTTCAGATGTTATGAGCTGGACTTGCTAAGGCAACAATGACCGGTAAGGATTATTAAAAAGAGTTCTGGAAAGAACATAGATAGAATTATTAGAGTATTGATCAATGACATTTTGATATACCCGGTACCCAGAAAATACCGGAGGAATGATAAGGATGGCCTACGAAACCTTACAAGGAAAAAGGGTAATATTCCGAACTTCAAAAATGGAAGTTTGGTAAGGAATGTATGACATCGTAACAATAATGCCAGATGAGGCATGTATGAAACCCTGAGGAAGTATGGGTTGAACCAATAAGGTTGATATTATCCTAAAACAAGAAGGGATTTAAGTAAGGAAATATCCTAGGTATGATTTGGAGTACCTGTAGTCAAGATCGCACTAGAAAGGTGGAAGCAATGACTTTTGGAAAAGACTGATAGATGCTTTCTCTCATTCAGCAGAATTTAAGGGAGAATGCTTCCACCCTGAGTTGGAATAGATCTAGAAAACATTGATTATTATAATCAGGAAAGGCCAACGAGGTGGCCGACACTTTAAATATAGGGGAGTAAGCATAAATGCTCAGACCAAAGAAATAGAATGATAATGTAAGGACCTTGATGGTCATAATGTGGTAGAGGAAGTTACATTCCATTTGATGATTGTGCCAGGATCAACTATAAGAATAGTTTAAGTAAAGATTCGATTCCTGATGTTGCCAGTAGCACATTACCGACATTAGGAGGCTCTACGACAGACCAGACCAAATTCCCCATAAGACTTGCCTTTTCTTTGGAAAGAGAGAAGGGAGGTTAAGTAACAATGAATTGGTAGTAAATGACCAGAAATAGAGAGGGTACAAATACTGATAAGCCAAATGGCACGATGATGAATGACAAGCAAGTTTATGTTGGTGTATTTCTGTGCAAACAAGATAGAGAATTATGAGGGTGGCAAGCGATTAAGCAAACCGATAAGCTTTTAGTCTTCTATCGGAGATATATGATTAATAATCTCACCAGCCTGTTCCAGCTGCGATGCTGGAAGCTTTCCTGCAATTTTATCTGCTTCATGTAATATCTACGTCAAGTTCAGGAAGCATTCCCTATGGATAGGGAATAGTGATTATTTTGTGTTCCTAGAGGATCTGAATTGATAATTTTGATGCTTAGTTATTAAAGCACTGCGTAAACGATAAGCGATGGTGATCCTTCTGAGAAATTAGGTGGTAACGACTGTGGAAATGTCGAATTGAATCTAAGTTAGAGAAATCATCCAGGTTTATTTCGGATGGTGTAATTTCTGGAACGACGGGATATTTGAAATGAAGAATTAGGTTATGATGGTTCATAAAATAATTATAGTAGAAATAAAGACAAGAGACTGATAGAGATGGAAATAGAATTGGGAATTAATAAGAGAGTCAGATAGGCAGACTCATGAGAAGCTCCAGTAATGAAGCGAGAAGAGTATGGAATTGGCAAGGTAAGGGTATTGGCCAAAGCGGAAAGTTGGAATTAGGAGCATGAATGACATACAAATTGACTCCTTTTAAGTTGGAAAATTCGAGAAAATATGAAATAGATTGACTGAGTAATAAAGAGACTCATGAAATGAAAAAGTGAAATCTAGATGGTTGAACAAAGGAAAGTTTGACCACAAACGTGCCACGTATATTGAATAAAGGTAACACGCGTTCCCCTAATAAGGTGACGGTGGAGTTCAATAACAGAAGTGAATGAGAACTAGATGATAAGATGGATGTGATTGATAAAGAAAAGAATGGGAAATAATGATGGAAGTGAAGCAAGGAATGCTATGAATGGATTGATGAATGGGTTCTTCTTAATGAGCTCTCGGAATGACAACCTGATAGTGTTAGAATTATGAGTATGAAAGAGCCAGTGTCGGGGCATGAAATGTGAGTAATAATAATGTCAAGCGGGAAATCCAAGATTTAACCTGAGAGGTTGAAGGATTTTCCAAAAAGTAGTTGATACTAATATCGAACAAGAGTATAGGTCCACCGAATGATGGACAGAGCAACAAGGATATGTGATATGTGAGATTACGAAAAAGTGGAATTTGATACGAATATGATTATTTCTCTTCTCTAATAAACCTCTATAGTTCAGAGGTAAATTCTAAATATGATATTTTGACAATCATGAAAACTTTCATATATGATTCTTTGAAATTCGTTCTTTTCTTCTCCCTTATTTATCTTCTTCTAAATTGAGAAGAACAACCCTTTAAGGAGGGGAGGTAATACTACGTGACTCTCTGTCTGTGTGATAGGAGTCTAAGTGGAATGCCATTAATTGTTTAATTGCTTGTCAAGTACTAAAGGCTGGCCCCCTTTTGTACTAACTATGCAATATAACAAATGTTCATTGATCACAGTGATCTCTCGATAAAATTTTCCACCTAAATATATATACATCGAGATTGCGAAGATTAAAACGATTAGGAATTGCAAAATTACGAGTGAGGTTATCTCCGGACTTCGTAGCGCGTTAGTGATACCGAAGTCACTGCACGTACCAATAAGGTTAATAGTATAAGAACGGACAAGAGCGTATACCGGATGATGTGTTGTGCGAAAGTATCAAAGAATTGGTAGAACGGATAAGGGTGTATTGTAACACCAGTATGAGATGCTTTAGAAAGATTGGAGTGTGTAAGGATCGACCAGAGAATTGGAAAGTGAAATAACCAACAAATACCCAATTGTCTTCTACCTGATTCCAGGACGGAATCCTTTTAAGGAGGGGAGACTATAAGAACCCAGATTTTTGGGTAGAATTAAAACTTTTTATTATGTATTGATGTAAGAATGAATAGGGGTTACAACTAGAATGTAATACTGGTTTTAATGAATGAATAATGAAAGGATATATATTCCAAGGTTATATGGCCTGAAGGATGCTATTGGGTGATAACTAAGGTTAGAATAATCTATCTCCTAGAAAGTTAAGATAAGATTCCCTAGAGAGAAATAGATACCCTCATGTCATCCAAATCAATATCTATTATAAGCCCAGCGGTTCCGTAAAAAGGTTAAGGAACACTCGAGAGTGAACCAGGTTCATTTTCCCAACTATAGGAATTAAATAAAAATAAGTGATGAATAGTGATTTTGGTGGAATTTGGAATATTATTATAATATTGTTATACCCGGTATTCGGAACGGATTTCTGAGTTCGTATTAGTGATCCAGGAGGAAAATAAGTGTATGTAAAAGCTGTCGGATTCAGAAAAATAGCACTTTTATTTTCTCCGAGATTTCCCTGGACACTGCAAGACTTAAGGATTTATAAAAGAGAATTAAGGAATTTAAATTCGAGAAGTATTAAGAAAGATGAGGAATAGTAGTATAAATATTAAGAAGGTTTTCGGTAAAACCCTAACTAGAAACGAATGAGTTAGTCCCTCGAACGAGCAACGAATTGAGCAATAACCGGACAAAGAACAAACAGAGGATCAAGATGCATGCATGTACAAGGAGATAAGACCAAGTAACTAAGTAGTTACATGAGCAACTAGTATACTTAGCAAACATAACCAAGTACTTAGCTTCTTGTCATCATCTTACCATTACAAACCAACACTTGTCCATTTAATTACATCATGCATGACCTAGAACTTTATTAAAGCTACTTTATGGACAAGATATTATCCAAAGACATTCAATAATTCACTTTAGATAAGATGAGAGCAAGATCAAAGCCAAGCAAACACCACCTCTCCCCCATTTTTCCAGCAGTTGCATTTTCCAGGGCAGGGGTCTTTGCCATTTTTTTTCACCTAGATCTACTCATCTAAAAATCATGAAAAAATTCATGGAGCTTCTACACATCAAGGTGAAGTTGGGGATTTAATTTCATAATTTTTGAAGATCGTTTGGATGGGTAAATAAATTCGAGAAGTTCACTGTTTTTCCCCCAAAACCAAGGCACTTCGAATTTTGGAGTTTTAAGATTTCAAAATCCACCTTCCAACCATTGTTTGATCTCCAAATTTTTATGGTGAGTCCTATATTTCATAAAAATGATCTCCTAGAAATCTTAGCTTCAAACTCCATGTTTTCCATTTTCAAATAAATCCTCAAAGATGAGGGTGAATAGTGTTTTCAAGAAACTAACTTTGATTTCTTGGTTTCTTTGGATGATTTAAGCTTTGTTAAAGCCATACAAGGACTATATAAGGGTTATTATAGCTTGTACACTCTCCAAGGAAGGTATAATTCTTAAGAACCCAAGATCTTACTTTGAGTTTTATATATGTTCTTGATGGTTTTAGATTAGTTAAGATTATGGTGTTGTTATATGCATAAAAGCATGATTATGTAGTTAGTAGTGATGATTTAAGAGTTTTGATGATTATGATGGTTAATTGAAACCTTCTTGGACTGGTTAAGATGAAAACCATGTATAGTATGCCCGGTGTGGCTTGGATTGATTGTTATGAATTTTAGAACGTTCGATTTATAGCCGTCGTAATGCCGAATTTTCGTTAGACTATTAAACACCGAGCATCACAGTAGCTATAACTCACTGTACAGCTTCATTTTCTGCCATGATAGGATAGATTATGTTTCAAGCTTCGTTTTGATATAAAGATCGCGTGAAACGGACTTACGGTTTAGGATTTATGACCAAATTACTAAAAGTAGTTCGAATCCGTAAACGAAAGTTCGTAACTGTAATTGAACCCTCGTAAACTATGTAACGTCATGGCGAATCTTGGTAAATAAATACTAGAGGTAAAAAGGAAGGCGTGAAAGAAAACCGTATGTCAAAAAGATCATTTTTCGATTTATTAAAAATGTTCGAGTCGAGGTTAAACGCGAACGAACCCCTAAAAGACGACTCTTTTATAACTTCGGTAAAACACTTAGAAAACGGACGATAAAACTCGGAGTATAGTATTGGTTCGTAACGATCGACTTTAGAACTCGTATGACTTAAGTATGTCCCAAGTATAAGTACAATGACATGTCGTATTAACGAACGGATGTCGGGTCGGATCAGTGATAAAAGTAATCCACTAAAAGGGGTATAACGAGATAACTCAAGAACGTGTTTCGAATTAAGTATAACTTAACTTTTAATATGTTAAGTGATTAATCCCGAATGCCTTGGCTATTTATAGATCACCAAGCTGAACCGGGACCCGCTACCACTACCCCTTACCGTACTCGACTACCAGGCAAGTTTCAATTCCCTTCTTTTAGGCTGTTGTTGTGATTGAATAAATATATATATATATGCTGATATACATATGCCATTGCATGCATGCCTACTTTCAAGTTGAAGTGATATACTTGTTCCCTGAATGTTATTGTTGGCTTATAAGCTAGATAGTTATATATCAGTTATAAGCCGATTATTGTAAGACCCTCATAGAAGGGCGTATACATCTTATTAATCAAAAATAGACCGGGAGTCAATATTCCTTGATATATCGAGATTACCTCGGAGGAAAATATTTAAGTAAATATTTTCTATTATTTGGGCAACGAATATTATTTGAATATTCGTTCGAGACTAATTATTTTAACGATCCTTACTTCAAATAATTATTTGAACGTAACCATTCGACGAATAATATTTTTCAATATTCATTCAAAGTCGAATAGGTTATCGATTATTATTCCGAATATTCTTCTAAAGATTGGACTACTAAATGAATATTATTTGAATATCCATTTAGAATATTACTTTATTAAATGAATATTACTTTTGAATATTCATTTAAGATATTACTTACTTGATGAATATTATTCTAATATTCATCTGAAGCTTGATTTATTTATCGAGTCTTATCTCGAATATTCCTTTAAAGCTTGGATTACTAAATGAATATTACTTGATATTCATTTAGAATATTATTCATTAAACGAATATTACTTTTTCAATAAACATTTAAATTCCTAATTAATTATGAATATTATTTTGAATATTCATCCAGGGTTCTATTTAATCATCGAATATTATTTTAAATATTTTAAATATTCTTTTCAGGTCTTATTAATTAATGAATATTATTCTGAATATTCATTTGAATATTTAATTATGCAATAAATATTCTCTAGATATTTCTTCAAGGATTATTTGAGAAATACTCTGATTAAAGATATTCTTTCATATTCCTAAATATTCTGTAAAATATTTTAATTCAATAAATATTCTCTGAATATTTATTTCATACTTAGAATAACCTCGATAAGGTTTATCTTCTTCGATTATTACAGAAAATATTTCGGAGTCATATTATTATTAATCTTATATCAAGAAAGGTTCTCAGACATCATTCTTCTTTGAGTCTACCTCTCTAATAATAAGGGAACCTTACTTGGAAGATGTTATTTATCTTGTCGACTTCCCGGTCATAGAGTATTCTCTTCACTCGCAACTCGGGTGCTGTTGACTTATTAAGTCGTTGTTTACCTTCTCATCTTTCGAGGGGTAAGATTGTTGGAACAAGTTGATATTCGATACCAAGCCACAGCTTGGAAGTTATTGGTGAATTTTCCTTTCCAACTAGATACGACTGCCTTGTAGAGTCTTATCAACAAGTATTATACTTGGGGAAAGGGGGACGAACGTTACATTCAGAATCATGAACTCTATTTGAACTAGGAGTCGTGTAAGAGGCCGAGTAGCGCCGGTCCATCCCCTTTGGCCCAACCGTTGGCCGGGGAGAGCTAGTAAGGCGGTAGACAAGTAAAGCCGTCAGTTCTTCCTTCTACCGGTAGTAAATCTAAATTGAGCTGTACGATCTCGACTGATCATCAAGATTGGAACAGCGGGCGCGGTGAATACTCCATCATTGGTTCATCATCCAAATTTATTTATTTCCTGCAACATGATTACTGTTGGCAGAGTTGGAAAAGGGTCATAACTGGAATTGCAACCTTTTCTTGCAAGTTCCTCTTCTTAATAACAATAAGAATATCTCGCTTACTTTGATGTAGCAGATATTTCTACAAACAAATACTTTAAGTTACCTTGTAACTTCATCGTTCATATTATACTGGCATCATTTCCGTAAATGCATGGCATATGGTTTGAAAGATACTTTTGAACTGTTATACATTATCGTTCAGTCATATATTATTGTTGGTGGGCTATTGCTCACCCTTGCTTTATTATTATATCACAACAACAGCTAGACCAGATGACTCGCACAAGGCGCACTCGACGCGGGCGAGGACGATGAGACTACCAGAGCTGAAGAAGAAGCTATTGGTAGGGTATATTTATTCTTTCAGTACCAAGAATATGGTCTAGTATGACTTATGTAAATGGATGGCAAAGAGTATGTATTTATATTGAAATTCTTTTGGATTGTAAGAACTCATAATGTGATTAATAAAAATTTGAGTGTTACTCTGATTTCATCTCTGGGACTATAACGGGTGTGTTTTATATTATTGTGTTGGGTTATAGAGACGTAATTTATTTTATGTTAAGGAAAGTTCAAGTGTTGTGGACAGAATTGGAAACCGTAACCACCGGATCCCGGACCCCGGATCTGGGGGTGTTACATGATCTTAGCCAGTTGTTCTGCTTCTGCCCACTTTATGAAATAATCAACTACAACCACTGCATATTTAACTCCTCCCTTTCCTGTTGGGAGTTCTCCAATGAGGTCAATCCCCCAGATGGCAAATGGCCAAGGGCTGACAATCTGCTTGATAGGTGCTACAGGCCTGCTATCAAAATTTGTAAACTTCTGGCAATTACTACATGTTTGAACAAACTTATGAGCATCTGCTTTGAGGGTTGGCCAATAATACCATTATCGAAGGACCTGCATGGCCAAAGAACTACCCCCCCGAGTGATTTCCACATACTCCTTCATGTATCTCTTCGAGGATATATCTACACTGTTCTCCAGCTACACATTTGAGCAAAGGCTGATTAAACCCTCGTTTGTATAGGATTCCATCATAAATCACATACTTAGCAGCATGCTACTTTAGCTTCCTAGCTTCATCCTGATTAGGAGGCACTTCTCTCTTATTGAAGTAACTATAGATTGGAGTTATCCATGAATCTTCCACTGGAAATTCAATGTCCATGACCACCTCTTTAAAAACACTAGGCTGCTCTTGAATCTGGAGTGGAATTACACCCAACAGGGTTGACTCTCTCTGTGAGCCCAATTTAGCTAATGCATCTGCATTGGTGTTCTTTCCTCGTGGTATCTGATATAGCTTTACTTCTCTAAACTTTGCCAGCAACTCTTGTGAGTACCTCAAGTATAAGTCTGTTCATGGACCTCTTACCTGGAATCCACCACAAATCTGCCAAACTACTAACATCGAGTCACTGAACATTCTGATATTCTCCACTTTCATCTCCAAAGCTAGCTTGAGACCTGAAATCAATGCTTCATACTCTGCATCATTATTAGTGGTTCTGAAAGCAAAATGAATAGAACTATAAAGTCTATGTCCTTCTGGGCTAACTAGCTCTATGCCTGCTCCATTATTGTTAGCAGCTCCATCCACATACAGTGTCCACCAAGGAGCGCAATTATCATCTTCTATCTGCTCTTTCGTAGATTCCCTTGGTTCCTCCTGACTAGTAACTTCTACATGAGGTGGAAACTCAATCAAAAAGTCTGCTAAAGCTTGAGCCTTGATCGCTGTTTTTGGTTCGTATTCTATATCAAACTTTCCCAATTCCACAGCCCATTTTAACATTCTACCTGAAGTTTCTGGTTTGTGCATCACCTGTCTAAATGGATATGAGGTCCTTACCTCTATCTTGTGAGCCTGGAAATAAGGTCGTAATTTTCTGGATCCTATAATTAAAGCATAAACTAGTTTCTCCATCCCTGTGTATCTTGTTTCTACATCAAGCAATCATTTACTAACATAGTAGATTGGGCTTTGCTATCCACCCTCTTCTCGAACCAAGACTGCGCTTATAGAATATTCAGATACAACTAGGTAAAGTATCAATGTCTCTCCATCAACTGGCTTAGCTAGCAGTGGGGGGCTTCCAAAATGTTCTTTTAGCTTTCCGAAGGCTATCTCACATTCTTCTCTCCATTCAAACTTACTTCCCTTCTTAATGGCTTTAAAGAACTCTTGACACTTATCTATAGACCTCGTGATGAACCTATTTAAGGCTGCAACTCTTCCAGTAAGGGACTGAACCTCTTTCACAGTCTTTGGTGACTTCATCTCAATTAATGCTTTAATCTTGGCTGGATTAGCTTCTATACCTCTATGATTCACCGTGAATCCCAAAAACTTCCCTGATTCTACCCCAAACACACACTTTTGGGGGTTCAGCTTCATCCTGTACTTACATAAGATTCCAAACATCTCCTCTAAGTGCTTCACATGGTCAGTAGCTTCCTTTGACTTGACGAACATATACCTCCATGGTATCACCAATTTGATCTTTAAACATCATGTTTACTAGCCTTTGATACGTGGCTCCAGCATTGATCAATCCAATGGGCATACAAACATAGCAATAAAGACCTCTATCCGTAATAAAAGAAGTATATTCTTGATCAGGTTCATACATAGGGATTTGATTGTAACCTGAATACGCATCCATGAAGCTGAGCAGAGCGTGACCAGCTGTTGCATCTACTAGCTGATCAATTCGTGGCAGTGGGAAGCTGTCCTTAGGCATGCCTTTTTGAGATATGTGAAGTCCACACAGGTTCTCCATTTTCCATTAGGTTTATTCACCAAAACAGGGTTTGCTAGCCATACTGGATAGAAGGATTCTTTGACCAAACCTGCTTCTAGCAACCAATCAACTTCTTCCTTCAATGCCTGTGCTCTCTCTCCACTAACTGGTCTTCGTTTCTGTCTTATACCTTTCTTCTCTGGATCAATATTCAACTTGTGGCACATAACCTTTGAATATATTCCTTCCATATCTGCATGGCACCATGCAAATAAGTCTAGATTCTTGCTCAAAAAGGAAATAAGAGATTCCTTCAAAGCTGGTTCAAGCTGAGCTCCAATCTTCAAAACCTTTGTAACATCTTTGTCATTTATCTTTACATCCATGTCTCACCAGCTGGTCCAGCTTTGACCACTATTTCTGGTATTTGAGGATCTAAGTCTATATCCATCTCACCTGCTAGCTCCTATTAAGGTTCCTGAGCAGCAGGTGGTACATACTCTTCATGCATGACATTCCTCCTCTTAGTTGCTGGTTGACTATCTTCGTTGCTTCCACTGTGTTTCACTTTTCGATTTTCATCAATCCCCAATTCATCTGTCATACACACATCTCCATCTTTATCTGTAGGGGGTGCACTTTCCAACAATAGACAAGGGGTATCTGGTCCCTGAAAAACTGGAATCTCAGCATGAGGTTCTTCTTTTATAATTTCCTCAATTCTTACTTCTCTACAGGAAGCTGACACGAATCCTTCCATTGGTTGACTACGAAAATCAATTGTTATATCATCTGGATTCTTTCTTGGAAAATCATCTGGAATCTCATCCATTAGCACTAGAAGCTTAGCAGCTTTAGTAGCATGTTGTAAAGCTTTAGTATAACATTATCTAGACTCATACTGGCATCCTCGAACTATTCCAATACCATTTGGTGTTGGGAACTTCATGGTCAGATGATAAATTGAGGTAACCACCCTCATCTCCTTCAAGATTGGTCTTCCAAGATTAGCATTATAGTTCATATTGTCCTCAATAATAATGAATTCAGCCAACTATATAATACAACGAGGTTTATCACCTAAAGTTAATGGCAAACGAATCTTACCTTTAATATGTACCTAATTGTTTGTGAAGCCATATAAGGTATCCTTCGTTGGAGTCAAATATCTGTCCAGAAAATCCATTTTCTTGAAAGCTGAGTAGGATAACAGGTTCAATGAGCTTCCATTGTCTATCAGTACTCTATGAACTTCATAAGACCCAATCCCCGTCTCTATTACCAAAGCATCAGTATGTGGATGGTGTACCCAGGAAGCATCCTCTTCTGTGAAAGTAAAATCCGCATTTTCTCCTTCAAACAACTTTGGAGACCTCTGTGACAGGTTACAGACATTCATCAAAGGACGCTCTTTAGCTTCATGAGTATATCTTTCCATGGCATTTCTGCTGTTTCCTCCAATGTGTGGTCCTCCTATAATGGCGTTTATACACTCAGCTTTAGGTGGTCCTTTCATCAAAACAGGTTCTGGTGCTTTTTGAGTCTTCTCTTCTCTATACTTCTTTCCTTCTTGAGCTACCCATTCAGCTAACTGCCCTTGCCTTATTAGAGTTTCAATTAAATCTCTCAATGGCGATAGTCTGCAGTATTATGCCTATAAGCATTATGAAAATCACAATATGGACGCTCATTCTTATTTCCTTGAGGACCAGTTCTAAATGGTTTCTTGAACCATGGAGACTTCTCATTCACTGCATATATGTGATCTATCGGAGCTGCTAGAGGGGTGAAAGATTCATAGTTGGGTCTCTCTCGTCGATTGTAAGAAGCTGGTGGTGGAACCTGATTCATAGTAGGTCTAGTAGGATTTACAGCTTCAACTTCTGGCTTTACCTGGGATGTACGACAGTACAAGAATTAAAGAGAGAATAAACATGGAATGTTGGATATAATATTGATTTAAAGAATTGCGCCACAGTAAAGCAATGGAATGCAACAGATAAGTCGTAACGTATTGATTTTATTAATGAGACAAAAGGGAATCTAATTGGTAGAAAAAGGAGAAACCAAAGTAGCATGCATGAAAGTCAACTATAAGCTTAATGGTGTAGTTGCACTTTAGCAAAAAGGGGTGTAAGAACCCAGATTTTAGGTAGGAATTAAAACTTTTATTATGAATAGGAATATAAATGAATAGTGGTTACGACTACAAGGTATCAATGTTTTAAGGAACAAGTGTTTTAAATAAATATGGATTCAGTGTTTGTGTACTATATGAATGAAGTTAGTGGATTGACAATATAGATAAGAATAATCTCTCGTCAAGAGAATAAAGATATGGTATACAAACGGAGGAAGTATTTTCATGTCATCCAAATCAATATCTGTTAGAAGTTCAGTAATTCCGTGAAAGAGATAAGGAACGCTCGAAAGAGAACGAGGATATTTTTCTGAATACAAGGAATAAAGAAAGAATAAATAATGAATAGTGTTTTTGGTGGAAATATGAATATTATCGGACGATACTATATAGAAGTACCCGGAACGGATTTCTGAGTTCGTATTAAGGATCCAAGGGGAAAATAAGTGTATGTAAAAGTTATCGGATTCTGAAAAATAGCACTTTTATTTTCTCTGAGATTTACCTGGACACTGAAAGACTTAAGGATTTAGTCAAAGGATTTAAGGAATTTAAATTTAAGAATTATAAAGGAGGATTGAGAATGGTATTATAAATATTAAGAAGGTTTCCGGTAAAACCTTAACGAGAAATATTTGAGATATTCCTTCGAACGATCAGTGAAATTGAGTAATAACTGGGCAAAGAAACAAGCTCCATTAGAAACTAAGCAAGCTAGTTAGTACTAATGACATCATTTCACCACAAGATGATAACACTTGGCTAGTTGATGATGTAGTAGAGATGATGCAAGCACTTTATTAAAGCTACTTTATGTAGATATTATCCATACAAACACAATAATGCTAGATGAGTGCAAGAGAAGCCAAACAAACTCCATTTTTCTCATTTTGTTCAAACTGCCCAGCAGAACACCTTCAAGAAGAAAATTCATATCTCCATTTCTGTCCATGATAAAATCACCAAATTTTAACCATAACCTCTCCACTCCATGGGTAACCTTCGCTCAAAATTTCAAAGCAATCCAAGTAGTATAGCCTAGGCAAATCTCCTCCCCAAGATGGATAACCGAACTGTCCAGATTTTGACAGTTTCTGTTACGATTTTCAAACGGCCATATCTCCTTCGTTTATCAATGAAATTTGGTGTTCTTTAGCTTGTTGGAAAGCTGTTAAGCTACAACTCTCCTTTAGACTCCTCGTCCAGAAAAGCTCGGTAAGGCCCTCGTTTTTCATGATCTTTCAGCTGGGTTATAGAAACTCCGAAAATCTCTAATTATATTCTTGATGATTCTTGTTAGTTTAAGCTTGGTTAAGGAGTTCTAAGGACTAAACAAGGTTTATCAAGACTATTACATCCTCCAAGGAAGGTATAATCCTCATAAACCCTAGATCTACTTTAAGTTTTATGGATGTTCTTGGTGATTGTTAGATTAGTGATGATTAAGATGATCTTATAAGCATGATTATGTAATTTGTTAGTGGACCTAAGTATTATGATGTTATGATGGTGTAGTATGATATGTGTAAGATTGATGGTATGCCCGGTGTGGCTTGGTTTTGATGTAACGAATTTAGAAACGTTCGATTTATAGCCATCGTAATGCCCGATTTTCGTTAACCTCTAGAAAACCATGCATAACAGTTAGGATAAACTTTTGATCTTAATGATATTATGACATAACCTTATAGATCTCGAGTCATAGATCATTTTGGCGCAAGAATCGAAACAAACGAACTTACGGTTTAAGAATTATGGGCGATTTACTAAAAGTGGTTCGAAACCGTAAGTGCGAGTTCGTAATTAAAATATTAGAGATCATAAGGAAGGTGTAGGAGAAAACCTTGTGTCAAATGGATCGTTTTTCAATTTTATAAAAATGTTGAATCGAGGTTAAACGCGAACGAACCCCTAAAAGCACACTTGGTTATAACTCTGGTTAATCACTTAGAAAACGGGCGATAAAACTCGAGCTATAATCTTGGTTCGTAAAGGACCTACCTTAGCACTTACATGACTTAAGTATATACCAAGTGTAAGTGTAATGACGAGCCGTAATAACGAGCAAGTGTCAGGTCATAACGGTGTTAATGAGCGATAACTTGAAAACGTGCTTTAGGTTAAGTAAAGTATTCACTTGGCGTTTAAAAGTGATAGGTGATTAACCTGGGATAATTTTGGTGGTTTATAGATTGCCGGACCACCCCGAGTCATACCACTAGCATAGCGGGAGTACCAGGCAAGTTTCCAATACTTGGAACTGTTGTTGTGATAATATATATATGAGTGTTGTTATACATATGCCATTGCATGCATGCCTGTTTTCAATTCATATTATTATACTTGTTCCTTGATTATTGTTGGCTTATAAGCTAGACAGATAACGTATCAGTTATAAGCTGAATGTTGTTAAGTCCCTTAGAGAAGGGCATATATATCGTATTCGTTGAATATAGACCGGGAGTCAGTACTTTTTGATATATCGTAATTACTTTCGAGGGAAAATATCTAAGTAAATATTTTCCATTATTTGGTTGACGAATATTATTTTGAATATTCGTTCGAGATTATTTATTTAATGACCATTACTTTAAATATTTATCTGAACGTTATCTATTCAATGATTATTATTTTTCAATATTCATTTAAAGTCGATTCATTTCTCGAATATTATTTCGAATATTCCTTTAAAGCTTGGATTACTAAATGAATATTATTTTGATATTCATTTAGAATATTATTCATTATATGAATATTACTTTTTGAATATTCATTTAAGTTCCTATTTACTTAATGAATATTATTTTAAATACTCACTTGAACTTTATTTATTCAATGAATATTATCTTCAATATTCATTTAAAGTCGACTCAATTATCGAATATTATTTCGAATATTCATTTGGAATATCATTTAAAGTATTCATTTGTTCATTATTTATTCAGTGAATATTATATCAATATTCAATTGATAATTATTTCTTCAATAAGTATTATTAGTTCGAATATTCACTATTTATTCAGTGAATATTATTTCGGATATTTATTCGAGCTTTATTTATTAACTACTATTTATTTAAATATTCATTAAATATTTAATGAATATTATTTGTGAATATTTATTCGAGGATTATTCCGAGTAATATTTTATATTAGGATTATTCCTTCAATATTTTTGACTTAATAAATATTCTTTGGAATATTTATTTAATTCTTCTGACTCGATTAAAAATGATTTATTTCATTTGAATATTATCTTCGACCTTCGAATCATATGCAAGTTATTCTAAGCCTATTTAATATTATTAAATCAAGAAAGGTTCTCAAAATTATATACTTCATTCAAATCCATCTTCCAAATTATAAGGGAACCTTACTTGAGAAGTGTTATTTATCTTGTTGACTTCCCGGTCATAAATTCTTTGAAACTATTCTTTTCACTCGCAACTTGATTGCTATTATTCATTGAATCATGTGTACCCACTCATCATTCGAGGGGTAGAGTGTTGGAACAAGTTGGTATCCATTAACAAGCAGCAGCTTGAGAAATATTGGGGAATTTTCCTTTCCAAACTAGATACGACTACTTTGTGGAGTCTTATCAACAAGTATTATACTTGGGGAAAGGGGGACGAACTTTATGTTTCAGAGTTATGGATGTTATACGAACTAGGAGCTGCGTAAGTGGTCGAGTGGCGCCGGTCCAGCAATGGCCCAACCGTTGGCCGGGGGGTTCGAGAGGGCGGTAGACAAGTAAATTCGTCGGTGCTTCCTTCTACATGTAGAGAACAAGAGGTGGGGAGCATAACCTGCGACTGATCATCATGAATGTTATGTCTCCTGGCGCGTCAATGGTCCAGTATTAGTTCACCTTTCAAATGTTGGAAATTTTCTGCAACACTATCGGTGTTGGCAGATGAAAAAGTGATTGAATCTGGAATTGCAATATTTTTCTGCAAGTTCCTCTTTTATGACAAATAATGCTATCTTGCTTATCTTTGACATAACAGATATTTCCACAGAAGTATATTTTTGAGTTACCTTGTAACTTCATCGTTTACCTTATACTGGTACTATGTTCGTTAATGCATGGCATATGGTTTCAAAGATATTGTAGAATTGTTATATATTATTGTTCAGTTACATATTATTTTTGGTGGGCTATTGCTCACCCTTGCTTTATTTATTATATCACAATAATAGCTAGATCTGATGGCCAGCACAAGTCACACTCGGTGCAAGCAAGGACAGTAGTCATAGGGTTGCCTACTGATGTCATGGTCGGAATTGCTGAGGTAGGAGCAACCAGTAGGCCAGACTGTCAGCTTTTGATTCATCAGACTTATTATATGTATGACCTATGTAAATGGATGGCAAAGAGTATGTAACAGTTAAACTGTAATTCTTTTGGGTTATAAGAACACAAAACTTGTGATTAATAATATTTGTTGATTACTCTGATTTCATCTATGGGACTATAACGGGTGTGTTTTGTGTTGTTGTTTTGGGTCAAAAGGTTGTAAGTTAATTTATGTTGATGTTGTGGATGGAAATTGAGACCGTGACGACCGGATCCCCGACCCTGGATCTGGGGCTGTTACAAGGGGTATGCATAATGTGGTGCCAATAAGTGTACCAATGGATGGGCAACACATGGACCAATAAGAAGAAAACAACACAAAAGGAAAAAGGATGCATCCAAGATATTACATACATTACATGTAACAAAGCAAAACAAAAGAAAACAACACCAAGAACCCCATTAAAGGAGCTCTCGGCCTTGCTCTTTTTCAAAGGGTGAAACCTTACTTCCTACCATTCAACAATTCCAAGATTATTTAGGCGAGTTCTATATTTCATAACAAAGATATCCTATGAATTTTAGCCTCAAATTCCATTTCTTTCCTAGGTAATAAAATCATCAAAGTTGAGGGTGAATAGTGATTTCCAAGAACTAACTTTGGTTTTCTTGATTTCTTTGGATGATCCAAGCTAGAGTAAGCTTATACAAGGGCTATACAAGGTTTAGTAAGGACATATACACTCCAAGGAAGGTATAACACTTGAAACCCTTTGTTGAATCTTGAGTTTTATGGAGTTCTGATTATTATATGTATGCATAAGATCTTAGATTTGTGATTGGGCTTCGATGCATGTTGAAATGGATTATATGAATGGAAAGAGAGTCCTTGTCCTTAGTTCAAAGATAAATAACATGTATGTGTGGTTTGGAGTGGAAACTATGATTATTGGAAGATTGTAATTTTGGAAATATTCGAGTTATAGCCGTCGTAATGCCAAAATTTTGTTAACCCTTAAAACCCATGTATGACAGTAGCCTTAGGTCTCTGATCTTGATGAGTATATGACCTATCCTTATAGATCTCGCGTCATAGATTGTTTTGGCGCAAAAATCGAAACTATTGGACTTATGGTTTAGGAGATATGACTGATTTAGTAAAAGTTGTTCGAAAACATAAATGAGAGATCGTAACTTCAATTGAACCCCCTTAACATGAGTAATTCGGTTGCGAGTCTTAGTAATTAAACATTAGAGGTCATAAGGAAGGCGTGAGAGAAGACCTTATGTCAAAAGGATCATTTTTCAATTTTATAAAAATGTTCGAATCAAGGTTAAGTGCGAAGGAACCCCTTACAGGAGTACTTAGTTATAACTTTGAAAACCACTTAGAAAACGGACAAAAGATCTTGAAGTATAATCTTCTCGAGTAACGATCGACCCTAAAACTTATACGACTTGAGTACCTATCGAGTGTAAAGTATAATGGCATGCCTTGATAACAAGCAAGTGTCGGATCATAACGATGTTAATGGGAGTTACGTTAGAATGTGCATAACGAGATAACTTGAAAGCGTGTTTTAGCATAAGTAAAGTATATACTTAGGTTCTCAAAGTGCTAATGTTTAACCTTGGATGTTCTGGTTATTTATAGATCGCTGGACCACCCCGAGTCATACCACTAGCATAGCAGGAGTACCAGGCAAGCTTTTGAACCCTAAACTACTGTTGTTGTGATAAAATATTTTGTTATATATATATATATATATATATATATATATATATATATATATATATATATATATATATATATATATATATATATACTGTATAGTGAAATGCATGTATATTTTGAATTGATACACTGATGATATACATGTAGAAATGTTTTCAAATGGTTATATGATGCATGTGAATTACATACTTGCGATATAGGCATAACTGTTTTCGAGATTATATATATTGTGATACTTGAACAATGATTTGATTATTGACTTATACGCGAGATACGAGATATTAGTTATAAGCCGGGTTTTGCAAAGGCCCTTAGTGTGGGGCGTATGATTCATATTCATTAATATAGACCGGGAGTCGATATTTCCATATTTCTTGAGATTATTTTCCGATAAAAATATCAAATAATTATTATTCATTTATTATTTATTAAATGAATATTATTTTAAATATTCATTTAAAGGTTTATTTATTTAATGAATATTATTTTGAAATATTCATTTAAGGATTTATTTAGTGAATATTATTTTATATATTCTCTCGAGGGTTAATTATGAGCGATTATTTTGACTAAAAATAATATTTGAATATTTGTGATTAAATAAATATTATTTGAATATTTATTAATTACTTTTAAATTGGTTTTAAAAATGGTTTATATTATTTAAATTTATCTTTGACCTTCAATAATTATGAGGAATATTTCTGAGCCTTATAATGATTATTTTATCAAGGGGAGGTTCCCAAAACTCTGTGTTTCATTTACTTGAGGGACTGTTATTTATTATGGTTGACTGTCTGGTCATAAACTTTTGAATGTACTATTTTCATTCGCAACTTTGGTTGCTATACATCAAAATGAGTCTTTGTTACTTCCTCAACACTCGAGGAGTAAGATTGATGGAACAAGTCGATATCCATTAACAAGCAACAGCTTGGGAAATATTGGTGAATTTTCCTTTCCAATTAAATACGACTACCTTGTGGAGTCCTATCAACAAGTATTATACTTGGGGAAAGGAGGATGAACTTTACGTTTCAGAGTCATGGATTCTATTCGAACTAGGAGTCGTGTAAGAGGCCGAGTAGCGCCGGTCCAACCCAAGGCCCAACCGTTGGCCAGGGAGTTACTAGAGGGCAGTAGACAAGTAAATCCGTCAGTTCTTCCTTCTACCGGTAGTAAAACCATATCTGTGCTGTACAATCTGCGACTGATCATCGAAGGTTGGGACAGCTGGCATGGGGAATTCTCCAGTATTAGTTCATCATCCAGATTTGGATATTTTCTGCAACATTATCGAGAGCACCCCGATCGGAAAGCTACGGCTGGGTGACCAATAAGTGTTGGTAGGGTTCGAAAAGGGTTCGAACTGACATTGCAATATCTACTTTGCGATTTCCCCTTTTTATTATATATGTTGATATCTGGCTTATACTTTTGCATAGCAGATATTGTTACGGAAGTTATATATTGAATCACCTTGTAACTTCATCTTTTACATTATACTAGAAACTTTGTTAATACATTGTATATATAACAAAGGTTTTCAGAGATTTTGTGGAAATATTATATTGATGTTCCTTGCAACATCTTCTTTTAGACGATATTGGAAACTTTGTTTATATTTTATTTAACAAAGGTTTCTGGAACATGATAATACTATATTGAAGTCTATAGAACTTCATTATATATTATGATGAGATTTTGCTCATAGCATGCATGAAAAAGGTTTTTAGAAATGTTAAGGAACATGTTGAACTATATTGTGGCTAGATACAAACTATTTTGGTGAGCTGTTTGGCTCACCCTTCCCTTATTTTAAATATATCACAACAACAGATAGGCGAGCTGAACCCGACTAAGTGATCAGTTCGTGAGCAGATGAGGAACGTTTCGCAACTTGATGAGGATGATGAAGCTACCATTGCTGAGGATGAAGCTATTTGGTAGGCTAGTTGGTAGCTTTTAAATATCAGGTGTATTTACTAGTATGACTTATGTAAATGGATGGCAAGGATTATGTAAAGTAAAATTGTAGTTCTTTTGGGTTGTAAGAACTCAAATTTATGTTTAATAAAATTTGATAGTTACTCTGAGTTCATCTCTGGGAATATAACGGGTGTGTTTTATGTTGTTGTTTTGGGTCAAGGTTGTCATTTAACTTATGTTGGTTCAAGTTCAAGTATTATGGATGGGAATTGAGACCGTAACGACCGGATCCCTGACCCTGGATCTGGGGCTGTTACAGAAATTTGAGGATTCAACTCAACTTAAACAAGATTGTATTAGTAAATAGTATATAGACTGTCACAAGGAATCTCAGAATGTATTATCTGTCAGAAGAAAAAGATCAAGGTCAATCTACAGACCTGAGGAATTACTACATTGAAAGAAGCTCAGACATCTGTTCAAGCCTCAGTGGAGTATTCGTCACGAAGTGGATTCATTTAAAGTGACAGAGATTTCGAAGTGACATAGACAGTATATAAGAGAGGATAAAAGAGAGAAAGAAAAGAAAAGAAAAGAAAAGGAACCAGATCATAAAGTCAAAAATAAAGAAAAGCCGTTGGAGTTAATCGCTCATGAACCAGACCGTGCATCGAGCGTCAACATCAATTCAGTGGTAATTCTTTATTACTTTCAGTGGTTCCAGAAAAGACTGGGCTATCAATGATTTATATTAATTCTCATTTAATTAATATAATTATGTAATTGATTTAATTAATAAAATAATTCATTCTGAATTAATTTATTTATTAAAATAATTATCTTGTTAATTAACTTTGAATTAATGTTTTAATCGTATTTGATTTAATTT
The DNA here is from genome assembly GCA_036435485.1 of Saposhnikovia divaricata. NCBI lineage: Eukaryota > Viridiplantae > Streptophyta > Magnoliopsida > Apiales > Apiaceae > Saposhnikovia > Saposhnikovia divaricata. The sequence goes on from CM071598.1 coordinate 137,335,284, forward strand.
TGAATTTAATCAATTAATCATTACTTTTCTGAATGATTAATTGATTAAGTTATTTAATTAAATTAAAAATAGAAATGAACTGGGCTGACTAAGAAGTTTAGTGGGATGCATGAATTAAGAGAAAGTGGGCTGAAACAGAGTTGGGCTGGTTTAACAAAAAGGAAAAAGAAATGGTTTGGTGTTTGTTTTGGTGGGCTGAGAGGAAAAAAAAAGGAAGGCCCAAGTTACTTGTTTGTTAGTTTGCTGGGCCGAGTATCAAAGAAACAGCAAATGAACAGATGACTTGTTTGTTTAAAAAGAAAAGAAAACGAATACAAGTCTGTCGGCAGAGATTAAACAAGTGAAAGAAAACAAACAAACAGCTGAGTAACAGAAAAAGGAAGTCTCACACATGCTGTTGTCGGCAGTTGTAACGCGCCTGGGAGCGCGTGAGAAGCACGCGCCAGAAGGAAAACAGAAAAGCGCACGCGTGTCCGACACTCTCTTCTCCTGCGAGTGGCTTTCGATTGACAGTGTTAATTCAGTTTGTTCGGCTTCTGCGTTATACTATTGCTGAGCCTTACTGTTGTACTATCACCGAGATTATTCATACTATTACCGAGCCTTCCATACTATTCCCGAACAATTTATTACCCAGCCTTTTCTAAACTATTACTAGCCTTCCATACTATTACCCACAAGCCATACTATTTCTGAGTATAATTCATACTATTACAGGGTTTTGAGTTATACTATCTCTGCAGCAATTATACTATCACCGAGTGTAAAAGAAGCAGGAGGTGAAGTTTTATGTTGTTGGCTATAAAATAGAATCTCACGGCCACAACATAAGATACACAGAAACATTACATCTTTACAAAACAACACCCAACAGCCTTCTTCTCTCTCAAACTCAAGAACACCGGAGCTACAAAATTAATTCCTAGAAAATCAAGCTTGCTACCTTTGTAATATTTTATCCGGTAGAACTTGATTATTTGTATCTCTTGTACTACTAGCGAATTAAGTTTCCTAGTTCTTTTCTGGTTTTTTATTAACTAAATTAGAAAAGTTCATGTCGAATTTTCTAATTAGTTTTTATCAACTTGATAATTAATCTGTACTGAAATTGTAACACCCATCAAGTTAATATATTTTTATATTCAACTTGAAATTTGTTTCAATTTATTCCGCACAAATTTGTTTAAACTAAATTTTATTTAAAGGACAAATTTCGATAAATTGGTATAGATTGTAACATCCCCAGATCCGGGGTCCGGGATCTGGTCGTTACGGTCTCTAATTCTGTCCACAATACTTGAACTTACCTCAATATAAAATAATTTACATCTTTATGACCCAACACAACAATATAAAACACACCCGTTATAGTCCCAGAGATGAAATCAGAGTAACAATCAAATTTTATTAAACACAGTATGAGTTCTTACAACCCAAAAGAGTTACAATATGAATACATACTCTTTGCCATCCATTTACATAAGTCATACTAGTACATATATTTGGTACTGAAAGAATAAATCTATCCTACCAATAGCTTTCTCTTCGGCTCTGGTAGTCTCATCGTCCTCGCCAGCATCGAGTGCGCCTTGTGCGAATCATCTGGTCTAGCTGTTGTTGTGATATAATAATAAAGCAAGGGTAAGCAATAGCCCACCAACAATAATATTTAACTGAACGATAATATATAACAGTTCAAAAGTATCTTTCAAACCATATGCCATGCATTTACGGAAATGATGCCAGAATAACATGAACGATGAAGTTACGAGGTAACTCAAAATACATATATAGGTGGGAATATCTGCTATGTCGAAGATAAGCCAGATATTATCATTTATCATATAAAGAGGAACTTTCAAGGAAAATATTGCAATTCCAGTTATTAACATTTTTCGAAGTCCTACAACCTGAAAGAAGTCTCTTCGATACGTGTTGCGGAAGACACCGTCAACCTGAAAGAAGTCTCTTCGATACGTGTTGCATGGAATTCCCAATTTGGGAGATGAACCAATACTGGAGTTATCACGCGCCAGCTGTCCCACTCCCTGATGATCAGTCGGGGATGGTACAGCCCAATATAGTTTATTACCTGTAGAAGGATGAACTGACGGCTCCACTTGTCGATTGCCTTTAATAGTAACTCCCTGGCCAATGGTTAGGCCTTGTGATGGACCGCGCGACTCGGCCTCTTACACACGACTCCTAGTTCGAATAAATCCACAGCATTGAAACGTAGAGTTTGTCCTCCCTTCCCCAAGTGAAATACTTGTTGATAAGACTCCACAAAGTAGTCGTATCTAGTTGGAAAGGAAAATTCACCAACATTTCCCAAGCTTTTGCTTGTTAATGGATATCAACTTGTTCCAACAATCTTACCCCTCGAATGATGAGAAGGTACACACAGACTTAATGAGTCCATAACAACCAAGTTGCGAGTGAAAAGGATAAATTATGACCGGGAAGTCAACAAGATAAATAACCTTTCTCAAGTAAGGTTCCCTTATAATATGGAAGTTTGAGCGAGCATTTGAATCCTTTTAGGATACATTTAAATGAAAATAAAAAGAGTTGGGAACCTTTCCTTGATAAAATAGTCGTAAAAATACTCCGAAATATTTTACATAATATTTGGAGGTGAAGATAATCTCCAAATAATATAAATCATTTTAAAAAGAATTTAAAAGAATTAAATAAATATTCCAAGAATATTTATTAACTCAATAATAATTACGGAATATTATTAAATCATAATATTGCTCGTAAGTAATCCTCGAATGAATCTATAGAATTATTTACTAAATAAATCACTCCTTAAATGAATATTCAAAATAATATTCATTAATATTTAGACTCCAATAAGTATTTAAAATAATATTCCATAAATGAGTCAAACTTTAAATGAATATTTGAAAATAATATTCATTTAATAAATAATCTTCTAAACGAATATCCAAATAATATTCCTTTAGTAATCAAAACTTTAAAGGAATAATGGAAATAATATTCTTTAAGTAAATAGAACTTCCAATGAATATTTTAAAATAATATTCATCAAGTACATAAACCTTAAATGAATATTCGAAAGTAATATTCATTTAATAAATAACATTCTAATGAATATCAAAATAATATTCAATAAATAATCAACTCTAAATGAATATTCGAAACTAACATTCATTTAATATCTCTCGTCTGAGATAATACTCGAATAACATTCCTCGAATAAATAATAATCTGTCATTGGAATCCCTCCGGGTTTCCCCGACTATCTATATCTCAAAATACCGACTCCCGGTCTATATTTAGAATGAATATCATATGCCCTTCGCTAAGGGTCTTACCAAAACAATCCGGCTTATCACTGATAATTCGTATCTAGTCTATAAGCCAATATCAATTTAGGGAACAAGTATATCATAATATAATTTGACAATAGGCATGCATGCTATGGCATATGTATCAGAAACAACAGATATACATATTATCACAACAACAGTTCCAAGGTATTGGAAACTTGCCTGGTAATCGGGTGTGGGTAGAGATAGCGTGTCCTGGGTCTGCTCGATGATCTATAAACAATCAGAACATTCGAGATTAACCACTTAACACCTTTTAAAAGTCTAAGTATAAACTTCACTTAAGTCGAAACACGTTTTCAAGTTATCTCGTTATGCACCCTTTTGTGTAACTCTTTTTGTCACCGATACGGTCCGACATTTGTTCGTTATTAAGACATGTCATCAAACTTACACTTGGTATATACTTAAATCGTATAAGTTCTAAGGTTGGTCGTTTACAAACCTAGATTATACCTCGAGTTTTATCGCCCGTTTTCTAAGTGAATTTCCAAAGTTATAACCAAGTGTACTTTTAGGGGTTCGTTCGCGCTTAACTTTGATTCAATCATTTTTATAAAATCGGGAAACGATCCGTTTGACATGAGGTTTTCTCCCACACCTTCCTTATGCTATCTATTATTTAATTACCATGATTTGCCACTGCATAACTCATTTTAAGAAGGTTCAATTTCCGTTACGAACTTGCTTTTACAGTTTCGAACCGCTTTTAGTAATTTGACCATAATTCCTAAACCGTAAATCAGAATGTTTCGATTTTCATGCCAAAACGATCTATGGCTCGAGAACTATAAGGACATGTTAAGTAATCACACAGGTCAGAAATTTATCCTAACTGTTATGCACGAATTGTTAAGGTCTAACGAAAATTGGGCATTACGACGGCTATAAATCGAACGTTTCTAATTTCATTTCATCAACACCAAGCCACACCGGGCATACCATACATCTTACATACATTATACTCATCTTATAAGTCCAAGAACAGTTCAATTTAGAACCATAATCATCATTTCTCATAATCAACAAAATCAATTACATAATCATGCTTACATGCTTATCATAACATCTAACTTATAACTAATCTAAAAATCACCAAGAACACCATAAAACTTAAAATAAAACCTAGGGTTTGAGATGTCCATACCTTCCTTGAAGTGTTCTAAGACCTTACTAAGCCTTTATTATCTCTTGCATATCCTTAACTAAGCTTAGATTATTCAAACAAATCAAGAAATCAAATATTAGATCTTGAAAACACTATTCATCATCACTTTGATGATTTTTGAAAACTATGCTAGAGATGGAATTTGAAGCTCAAATTTCTAGGAGATCATGTTGATATAGTAAGGAACTTACATGATTTATTTCATGGCCATTGAAGGTCAAGAGGTTGGACTTTGATTTTGCTAAAAAGGAGCAGATTTTTTTTTGCTCTTCATGGAGTTCTTGGCTTTGCTTCCTTTGTTTTGCTTTGTGTTTTGGTGTTTAATGCAATAATACAAGTAATATCTATCTATCTTGGATGCATCTCTTGCCTTTTGTGTTGTTAACAATCTATTGGTGCCACTTGTTGATCCATTACTTCTCCAAGTGTTGGCATTATATCAAGCAACTCCATTTTTGGTTAATTGTAATTACACCACTCCTTTGTTAGTTGACTTATATGTAAGTCACTTGTATCATTCTTTTTCCACCAATTGCACATGTCATCTCTTAGCCTTTTATTTGTTTCTTTGTCCGGTTATTGCACGTTTCGATTGATCGTTCGTAGGAATATCTCACGGATTTCTAATTAGGGTTCACCGGGAATCTTCTTAATATTAATACCATCATTCTCCATCTTTCTTACTAACTTTTGAATTTATATTCCTTAAATCCCTTCGTTAAATTCTTAAGTCTTTCAGTGTCCAGGGAACTCTCGGAGAAAATAAAAGTGCGGTTTTTCAGAATACGACAGCTTTTACATACACTTATTTTCCTCCTGGATCACTAATACGAACTCGGAAATCCGTTCCGAATACTTCTATATAGTGTCGTCTCATAATATTCTTACTTCCACCAAAAACACTATTCATTCTTTATTCTTCCTTTATTTCCTATATTTATGACAATATCCTTGTTCTTTCTCGGGCGGTCCTTAACCCTTTCACGGAACTACTGGACTAATCGTTATCGATCCGGATGACATGAGAATATTCTCCTGCTTGGAATTGCCATATCTTATTCCCCTAGGAGATAGATTATTCTTACCTAAGCTGTCAACCATTAGCATTCCTCATGGCATAAAAACATTTGAATCCAAATCTATTCCTTTCATTCATTATCTCAATCGTTACATCGTAGTCGTAATCACTATTCACCATTACCTCAGTACATAATAAAAAGTTTTAATTATATCCAAAATTTGGGGTTCTTACATAGATTGTGTTCAACCCCCCTTCTACAATCTTATCGGACCTAACAATTGGTATCAGAGCCATTTGATTGATATACAAATCAAGATCCTATCTTTATTCAATTAAAAATCAAGCTCGAATTTTTAACTCACTTAAAAATTCATCATGACTTCGAAAGCCATTTTGAAGATACCTATCTTTGACAAAGATAATTATGATATGTGGAAGAATAAAATGGAGTTTTTTCTAGATGTTATAAATCCCAAATATTTGGGTGTTTTGAAAAATGAACCTAAAATTCCTATGGTCACTGAAACAGAAGTTGTTATTGAAGGAGAAGTTGTAATTCCTGGTAGAACCTATGAAAAGGACCCTGCTTCCTTTACTCCTGATGAAAAGGAGGATGCTGGACTGGATAAAAACTTAAGACTCATCCTAATAGATTCCTTGGATGCTGTGATGTATAGCCATGTGATGAATTGTAAAACTGCTAAACACATATGGGAAACTATTGAAACCATCAATGAAGGAATAGATGAAGTCAGGTAGAACAGACTTGAGATCTTAACCTCTGAATACGAACACTTCAGATCTGGCCCTACTAAAGACATTCAAGAAGTGTTTGAAAGGTATAATAAAATAATCAACAACTTTCAAATCCATGGCAAGAACTACACACAAAAGGAGATTAACCGAAAGTTCTTGCTGACTATGCCTACTCACCTAGAACATAGGATAACAGCCATTAGAGAATCCAGAGACATGAATCAAATTACTCTTGAAAGGCTCTTCGGCATTTTGAAAACCTATGAGTTGGAACAAGTTCAACAGAAAGAGATTCATGGTAAAGGTAGGGTTGCAAGTTCGTCTATAGCTCTAGTGGTTGAGACTACAAGGGAGGCAGAAGCTAAGGTTGCTCGACCTCACATCTCAAACAAGGAACATATTGAAGTGGAACATGGTCAAACACCAGCTAATCAGGATGGTGGAGAATTTTACTCGTTAGAAGAATTGGATCAGTTGGAGGATGAATCCATGGCACTCATGGTGAGACAGTTCAGTAACTTTAGATTTAGGAGGAATCCCAAGTTCAAGTTCAAATCTAACTACAACAGATTCCAGAGAGGAGGTTCTTCATCCTCTAGTAGCAGAGGTGGCTACAAACTGGAGTTATTGACAAAAGCAAGATTCGTTGTTTTAACTGCAATGAACTTGGACACTTTGCAATTGAGTGTCATCAACCTCAACAAGATGCAAGGAGAGAGTATGCATCTGGTAAGAAGAACACAGATACAGCCTATGTTGCTCAAGATAAAAGTTGGGATGACACTGATAGTGATGAAGAGGAGGTTGAGGATTTTGCACTGATGGCAAAAATAGAAGAGATCCTAACTAGTCCTAAATCTCAGGTAAAATGTACTGACTCTAAGTTAGTTCGTCATTTAGGTAGTTCCATGGTTAATGCACAAAATGAAATTACTAGACTAGTTCTGTTAAACACTGATCTTGAGAATGAAGTGTTAGAATTAAAAAAGGTGCATGTTAATCAAGATCAGCAAAAAGAGGAAATAGCACGACTTAATAAAAGGGATAAGTCTTTAGTGGAAGTAGTGTCTAAACAACTTCCTAAAATTGCTGAACTTGAAACCAAGGGTAGTGCTTGCTTTAATTCTGTTAAAACTTCTAAAGAGTTTTTCAATAAACAAGCTGTAGACCGAACCGTAGGAATAGGGTTTGGCTACAACGAGGCTATTGGATTATTAGGCATAAATACCCCTAACCTTGTTAGTGCTAAAGAAAGGGGTATACCACATGTGCTCAAGAATGTTAAAGATCCTATCTTTAGAAAGTCTATTGATGAACCACCAAATATACTTTCTATCATTATTCAGGAAGAGATGCGAAATGAGGACAGTGCAAATGGCATAGTCCTTGATAATGATAAATCTGTTAAGGCAACTACACCCAAAAATGTTAAATCTAAAAAGGTTGTTTCTAAGGAACCAGTTAAGGTTGTTGAGTCAACCAGTTCGTCTAAAACTGGGCTAGGTGGTAATAAGTTGAAAAATAACAATAACATGTCTAACATGCATACCATGCCTATTATTGATTCTTCTAATAAAGCATATGGTGTTGTCAATTGTATGTCTTGTGCTTTTAATGTTAATTCTGCTTACTTTAATGGTAATCATGCATGTGCTAATAAGACTGCTCCTCGACAACATATGAATAGAAATAAATATGTTAGATCAAAGACTGCTAGTCCTGCTCATGTTAGGAGAGAGACATTTGTACCAAAGCCTTAACAAAGTTTTATTAAGGCTGTTTACAAGGTCAAATGTCCAGTCGTTGAAAAGAATGTTATTGCTGCTAAAGAGACATGGATACCCAAGATAAAACAAAAGATTGTCAAATCTGTTTATAGGGTTAAATGTCTATTGATTAATGATGAAATTGGTGTCAAGGTCAAGAATGTAGTTTTGCCTGACAAAGGCCAATTTTTCAAGTACTCTGGACCCAACCAAGCTTGGGTCCTGAAGAAAGTTTAACCGTTTTGGCATTGTAGGGTGTGAAACAGGTAGATCGTGTTATATGGATTCTGGACAGTGGATGTTCAAGGCATATTATCGAGGATAGAGCCCTGTTGTCAAGAATGGTGAAGGTATCTGGCCAAGTGGCATCCCTTGGAGACAACAACAAGGGTATGACCCAGGGTCATGGCTACTTAATAGCTAGGAATGTTGTCAGTAATAAAGCATCTTTAAAAGATGAAGAGCCTACTATTCAAGGAGTAAGGAAAGAAAACTATCTGTGGCTGAAATGGAATCTCAGCCAAAGGTGAAGTCAACAAGGTTTAATCTAAAGCTTCATTAGACAGGAGTTCAGCTATTACATAAGGAGCTCTCTCACCTGAATGTCAAATCAAGAGACTCTTTCCTAGAAATCGAATCAGTAAAGGAGACTTGCTCATATGGAATTAAAGCAAAATGAAATTATGAGGCATGTCATTAAAGGGAAGTCAAAGAAGCATCAGACAGAAGTTCTACATCAAAGAAAAATATACTTTAGTGATGGTAATTGATGACTTCTCTCAACATACAAGTTGTTGTTCAGACAATCTGAAGACAAGACACCATTGATGGTGATTGATCACATCAAGAAGATCGAACAGGAAGCAAAACTGACTACGACAACTTTAAGGTCAGATTACAGGGGTAAATCCAACAATTGGTGTTCTGGATGATTTCTGCACTTACAAGATTATTAATGCTGAAAAAGTCAATAGTTTGCTACTGGCATGATTAACCCTGATCAGTAAGAAATATAGGAAGACCCCACAAAGTATGAAGGAAATTGTTTTGCAATGATAAATGGAACTGAGCATTTTGGCAATTAGCTAATGTTCAAGAGGATAATTTTCTTGGTTACTCAATGGAGTCTACAGCCTACAGGGTAATTGTTATTAATCAACAGAAGGTTATTGAAAGTCTTAGTGTTGTTCAACAACTTCTAGCTCCCAGCTGTCAATGGTGATGGTGATTCAGATCCAAGCAATGTCAACATTGAGAATCTTCATGTAAATCCAGCAACAGCTTAGGGGGAGTAAAAGCAGGATCATTTAGTCGACTCAACACACCACATTGAAAATCATAGGACACTATGAGAACATGTCTGCTAAGACAAAGAATGTTGACTTAATTAATTCTTTGTCCTAGTTCTTAGTGTTCCTAATGGTGGAAGTAAAAGACTAGCAGAGCTTCAAGTACCAATGATTATTTCTTTAGTTTTCTTTCAGAAGAAACTAAGAAAGTTACAATGGCTCTGAAAGATCCAGATTGAGTGATTGCAATGCAAGATAATCTCAATCAGTACAAAAGGCAGATTGTAGGGAAGCTGGTATCCAGACCAAAGAACAAGGTTGTAATTGGTACAAGGATAACCAGAAGTCTAACTGGATGTCAAGGCATTGTTATGAGGGACAAAGCTAAACTGGATGCAAGGTTACAGGCTGATAAAATAGTATATCTGACAAGAAGCACCAGTGACAAGACTTGAGGATATCAGGCACCTGCTGCACATTCAAGATTATAATGGACATCTGGACCTACTGAATCTGGATGTTAGAGGAATGTGAACAAATGCACTCCTAGTTGGTAAGATAATGGAAGATCTCTACAGGTTAGTATGAACTGGTATTATCACTCAAGAAAGCATGGAAGACATGGTATGACACCCTAACTATAATTTAATATTTGGTATCAATCTTTAACTGTTGATATCTTTTAACAATTGGTGTCATATTTATAGAACTCTCTACATCTTTAGGCACAAACATAAATGATATATATGTGCAATGATATCTTGATTATATTATATGTTGGTCTACTAACTATAAATTGGTATCAAGATATTTGCTGTTTTGATGTTGGTAAAGTTGCAATTCTTTTGATTTACTTTAGTAAGCCAAAAGAATGATGACAATAAAAGCAAGTCAAGAATTCTTTGTTTCTGTTCAGAAGATTCTAGACCTGTCAAGACTCTCCGCCAATATACCACTATAGCTGGCTTTTGACCTATTAGTTTGGACCTAACTAGTTGGTAATCAAAAATCTTAAGCTGGACCCAAATCTGAGGAAATGGTACCCTAGAGATATTTGACCTAACAAGTTCAGGATCTACTAATGAGGACCTAATCAAGCTATAGAGGAATCATCAGCTCATTATCTCATTCAATTGATAATAGATCACTTACACACATATTATATTCTCAATATGCAAATGTGCAAGGCCCCAAGTGGATCCTAGAGAATCTATTCTTGTAGTTATTATACTTGATTTTCAGATGTCTTAAGTTGGACCCAAATCTGCGGAGATGGTACCCTAGAGACATCAGTTCTGACATGTTTTGCTGCATAGAGACAGATCAAATGAGTTGTACGAAAGCAGGAGAACACAAGGAAACAACTTCATCTCCAACAACTCCATGGAACACTCAAGGCTAAGCATCTTGCATAAGGTATCAATTCTTTTGAAAGAGCATGTTTTTAGTTAAGAATAACTTGCAGACACGTTTACTAAATCACTTGATGAAATTAATTTTTCAAGATTGGTTTGTAAATTTGGGATTTTATTAATGCTACATGATTGTAAATCCCATCTGTTAAGTAGTTCTTGAGTAAGCTCACAAGTATTCAGTTATCCGTAATGAACGGACTTGTGAACTTGTTTACATCCAGACCTCACGCTGAGAATTATCTGTTGAATGATTGCCATGTGTATAATTGCAATATATTTCATTGGTGATTATTTAAGGATAATTTAAATACTTAAATGCTAAAATCTAACTCATAGAGATTTAGTATTTATTTATTTATTTAATTATTTACTTTGATTAATATGAGTTATAGAACCTGAAGCAATTCAATACAAGTATTTGCTCTGTACCTCATATTTATTAAAATAAATATACAACATAACTAATTTGGACCTAATCTATGTTGGTTTTCAATTAGTTGTGAGATGTTAATTCTAGTGAACTTATCAATGCTCCATTTTCAGAAATTCAATATAATTAATATCATGGTTCTAACAATTGGTTGTAATGAAGTTTTGACTTATATCGGTTAATGATATTTAGTTAGAATTCTATTTACTAACTGATTGTGAGATGTATTGGAATGAGTGAAATTACTTAGAACTCCTCTAAGTAATCTATGTTGTATCTTTTGAAATTCACTCATACTACTATACAAGGTGTGAAAATTTTCTAAGTGAAAATTTACTTGGAATAATTTTTATGCTTAATTGCAAGCTTCCAATCACTTTGATAATAAATGGTATATTCAATGGATCAAGGTGTGTTGGACTTAGAATATCAATTCTAGATTGCAGACAAGACAACTTTGGTACTTCAATCTTATCTATAGAACCAAGGTTGTCTACCAATAAACAGTTGTTAGGAGTTAACAATTGTTATTATCGAGGTGTTGCCTTGAAGTCATAAGTTTAAAATGTTAATGATGATAATTATCCAAGTGATAGTGGTGGAAACAATTTTAATATTGGAGATACCCATGTCACTGAAGAAGATCATCAAGTCAATCTGGCAATAACTCGGGGGAAGTAAACAAAGGATCAACTAGTCAAACATAACATTACAATGAAGAACTAGGCGATTCATTAAGATCTAACCTTCTCGGACAGTCTGTTTGGAATAGAGCTGATCATTGGTGATCCAGATGTTTGAGTAAGAACTAGAAGGGCTTCTCAGAATCAAGGTACAGAATCTAAGGAATCTGAGGAAGCACTTGCTGATCCTGAACAACAAGAAGCATGGAAGCTGGTGCCCAGGTCTAAGCACCAAGTAATTGGTATGACTTTCTTTCCAAATTCTTACTTGTTATCTTTCTAAAAGGATTGTCATAGTCATTCTCTTGTTATCCTCCATGTTTCTGTATTTTAGAATGATAAATTTTCTCTAAAAATATTTTTCTCTAATTCTCAAGTTAGAATTTTTAGGAAAGTATTTTTGTTGAAAATTTCATTATTTTAAAGTAACTGCAATGTTTATGATAGTTTATTAAATCATATTTTCTCTCTAAATAATTTTCTAGTAGAAAATTATTTTGTTAAAATAATATGGATTTACTAACTTATTATAAATATTTTTGTATATATATATATTTAATGTTTTGTACAGGTTTTGTAATTTTCGGATGTTAATCTTATTTAACATGTTTTGTAGTGTTTGTACATTTGTATAGGTTTGATTCGAATTTTTCTTTTCTTTTTAGTTTTTATTTTATACAATTATTATGTATATTATTTCTTATTTTTGTATATTCTTTTTCATGTGTATATAAATAGTTTGTATAGTTTTTACAGTTTAGTCACTATACTTTCAAAACTTACAAATAGGTCCCTGTACTTGGTTCTTTTACTGTTCTTCTGTTTAACACACACATAACCTGCAGTTTTAATTCTAATTCTTTGTTGTGTTGTTGTTGTTGACAGACTTTCTTATATAGGACCAATGTTGGTATCACAATTGGTATATGTCAATTCAATTGTTTAGGAACTAACGTTTGATTTTCAGGATCTTACAATTGGAAGACAAGACCTATCAATTCCTAACAATTGCTAACAGTTGCTATCTAACATACAGGATCTAAAACATGATAAAATAGTTTTGTTTGTATTGGTTTAAACATTAACTTACATTAATTCGAATAATTTTATTAATTGGATTTTTGCCCTTGTTTTTGTTTAGTAAAACCAGCTCAAGATCTATATCTTTCCTCTAACTCAAAATCTCTTTCTACATTTGTGATTGCTTATATGTTAAACCCTTTGAATTCACAACTGTACATCATTTCTCTTAAGATGAAATGCAATGTTTTCTCAGAAAATTTTCATTGATAAAAATGCATTCTATCTCTATTGCTCATATTCTGTGATGCAGGTTCATCTAATTGGAGTTTTGCTTTCTCACATGATTAGTCATGAGGTTGTAAACCCACCAACGTTTATCCCAGACTATAGTCAAACTCAAACACATTCTATCTTACCCCCTAAAAGGAAGTAACCTTTCATACAAGAGGTCACCAGGGAGTAACTGCACTTGATGCAGCAAATAAGGATGTGTGGGATATATAGTTGGAGAGTCACTACCTTATACACTAACCAAAATATTTCAAATGCACAAAGTGAGATTACACACACTAAGGATGAATTGACGGAAACCTGTAATCCAACCATTTTACGATTAGGATTATAAGTTAAAGGTTCTTTAATGAACTAAGAGTCTTTGCAGACCTCGAGAGAAGGTGTTGATCTCAAATGCAAAATTCAACAAGATCATTATCTAACTCCCCAGAGGGAACATCTCTGGATCCTGCGGGTAACAGATCCGACATAGGTGCGGATCGGCAACTTGTAAACTATGATTCAGATTTTACCTGATGAGTTTAACAAGGTAATGTCTTCACAGACATTAGAAGGGAACTTTGATCTCAATGCTAAATTTATAGATCATTATTTACCTTCTCAGAATTCAAATATAAAAACCATAAAAAGGGAAAAATAGCAACTTGTAGATTATGACTCAGATTCGTCTGACGAGTCCAACGAGGATTTGGGATTTGCGAACTCCCATTGCACCACCACTGACCTCTCTTGAAGGGGCTAGGGTGATTTTTCCTTGTAGGTACACAAATGGATGTTGGAGCTATGAGTGATATGAGTGATACACCAGTGAGCAAGAGTGTAAACACAGAGAGAAGTGAGACACTCAACACAAATGAGTGGAGAAAAGAGTGAAACACTTTTGAGGTACACTAAACACTATCACACACTCACAGTGAGGAAGAAAATGAAACTTCCTTTCTAACAAAGCTCTATCAATTGATTTCAATGTACTCTAACAATTGGTAACAATTGGTATCAACTACTTTCTCAACTAGTTGATTGGAGGATTCCTCAACTAAGGGGGACAAGTATTGGAGAAGTATTGGGGTACAAGAAAAAAGAGACTAAGTTAGAAAGGGTGAGCATTTCAGACTGTGCTAAAGAAGAGAAGCAAGTCTAGTCACTAAGGGGGAGCCTTAGATGGAGAAGCAAGGGGAGCATTTAAAGACTGTGCTTAGGAGGAGAAGCAAGTCTAGTCACTAAGGGGGAGCCTTAGATGGAGAAGCAAGGGGAGATATAAGGAGAGTTACATCACAATACTATTCTATTAGTCTTTCAATGTACTATGTATAGAGGCTAAGTGGAAGAGTATTAGATTTCCCAAAAGTTATAGAAATGGTATTGATTCACCATTGTCTACATAGTAGGAACAACTATTTTTCTTTAGTGAGAAAAGCTGTGTCAGAGAAGGGAAGTGATTGTAAATCAAGAACTGCTGATAATCACCAATGTAAGATGTGAAGGATTATCAGGCATAGATATGAAGAATCAGAAATGAAAATGAGTTATCTATTGAAGATCAGTTCAGTGCTAGAGGAACAATCATCTATCATTTCATCAACTGAGGATTCTTGAATTGTTAAAACTAAACCAGAAAAAAAAAATTATATTATTTACTGAGTTCTTAATGTTTTATCTTTTTCTTGTTTAAGTGAGTTAGTTGAGTTATCCTCAAGGTAATTGCTTGTTATTGTCTAACAAATAAATAGGGGGAGATTGAAAGGCATATGATGTAGCCTATTTGTATTTCGAGGATTCAACTCAACTTAAACAAGATTGTATTAGTAGATAGTGTATAGACTGTCACAAGGAATCTCAGAATGTATTATCTGTCAGAAGAAAAAAATCAAGGTCAATCTATAGACTTGAGGAATTACTACATTGAAAGAAGCTCAAACATCTGTTCAAGCCTCAGTGGAGTATTCGTCACGAAGTGGATTCATTTAAAGTGACAGAGATTTCGAAGTGACATAGACAATACAGAAGAGAAGATAAAACAGAGAAAGAAAAGAAAAGAAAAGGAACCAGATCATAAAGTCAAAAATAAAGAAAAGCCGTTGGAGTTAGTCGCTCATGAACCTACCGTGCATCGAGCGTCAACATCAATTCAGTGGTAATTCTTTATTACTTTCAGTGGTTCGAGAAAAGACTGGGCTTTCAATGATTTATATTAATTCTCATTTAATTAATATAATTATGTAATTGATTTAATTGATAAAATAATTCGTTCTGAATTAATTTATTTATTAAATTAATTATCATGTTAATTAACTTTGAATTAATGTATTAATCTTATTTTTTTTGAATTTAATTAATTAATCATTACTTTTCTAAATGATTAATTGATTAAGTTATTTAATTAAATTAAAAATAGAAAGGAACTGGGCTGACTAAGAAGTTTAGTGGGATGCATGAATTAAGAGAAAGTGGGCTGAAACAGAGTTGGGCTGGTTTAACAAAAAGGAAAAAGAAATGGGTTTGGTGTTTGTTTTGGTGGGCTGAGAGGAATAAAAAAAGGAAGGCCCAAGTTACTTGTTTGTTAGTTTGCTGGGCCGAGTATCAAAGAAACAGCAAATGAACAAATGACTTGTTTGTTTAAAAAGAAAAGAAAACGAATACAAGTATGTTGGCAGAGATTAAACAAGTGAAAGAAAACAAACAAACAGCTGAGTAACAGAAAAAGGAAGTCTCACACATGCTGTTGTCGGCAGTTGTAACGCGCCTGGGAGCGCGTGAGAAGCACGCGCCAGAAGGAAAAAAAAAGCGTGCGCGTGTTCGACACTCTCTTCTCCTGCGAGTGGCCTTCGATTGACAGTGTTAATTCATTTGTTCGGCTTCTGCGTTATACAATTGCTGAGCCTTACTGCTGTACTATCACCGAGATTATTCATACTATTACCGAGCCTTCCATACTATTCCCGAACAATTTATTACCCAGCCTTTTCTAAACTATTACTAGCCTTTCATACTATTACCCACAAGCCATAATATTTCTGAGTATAATTCATACTATTACAGGGTTTTGAGTTATACTATCTCTGCAGCAATTATACTATCACCGAGTGTAAAAGAAGCAGGAGGTGAAGTTTTCCGTTGTTGGCTATAAAATAGAATCTCACGGTCACAACATAAGATACACAGAAACATTACATCTTTACAAAACAACACCCAAAAGCCTTCTTCTCTCTCAAACTCAAGAACACCGGAGCTACAAAATTAATTCCTAGAAAATCAAGCTTGCTACCTTTGTAATATTTTATCCAGTAGAACTTGATTATTCGTATCTCTTGTACTACTAGCGAATTAAGTTTCCTAGTTCTTATCTGGTTTTTTTATTAACTAAATCAGAAAAGTTCATGTCGAATTTTCTAATTAGTTTTTATCAACTTGATAATTAATCTGTACTGAAATTGTAACACCCATCAAGTTAATATATTTTTATATTCAACTTGAAATTTGTTTCAATTTATTCCGCACAAATTTGTCTAAACTAAATTTTATTTAAAGGACAAATTTCGATAAATTGGTATTGATTGTATTCAACCCCCCCTTCTACAATCTTATCGGACCTAACAAAATGGTATCAGAGCGTTACGTTATAAACCCCCGAGATGATGCGACGTTAAAACGATAAATTTATTAAGATAATAAGAAATCTTGCCAAGTTCATAGTCGGACTACTTAATGTAGTACTGACATATAAAACCCTTATGGGAACTCTTAGATATCATGATAGTAACTTAGCTCGTTATCGTATCGACTAGTAAGGCGACAAACCTTGAGATTTATGAACAGTAGCACGATAATGCTTTACTATATGTTGACGATCGAATCATGGATCTGATAGAGTACCCTACTGAGGATCGGAGGAGGTTCCATGTAACACCCCCAGATCCGGGGTCAGGGATCTGGTCGTTACTGACTCAATTCCCATCCACAATCCAACATAAATAATAAATTACAACCTTGTGACCCAAAACAATAACATAAAACACACCCGTTATAGTCCCAGAGATGAAATCAGAGTAACTACCAAATTTTATTAAGCACATTATGAGTTCTTACAATCCAAAAAGAATTACAATATGTATACGTACTCTTGGCCATCCATTTACATAAGTCATACTAGTCCATATATTTGGTACTGAAAGAATGAATCTATCCTACCAATAGCTTTCTCTTCGGCTCTGGTAGTCTCATCGTCCTCGCCAGCGTCGAGTGCGCCTTGTGCGAGTCATCTGGTCTAGCTATTGTTGTGATATAATAATAAAGCAAGGGTGAGGAATAGCCCACCAACAACAATATTTAACTGAACGATAATATATAACAGTTCAAAAGTATCTTTCAAACCATATGCCATGCATTTATGGAAATGATGCCAGTATAATATGAACGATGAAGTTACAAGGTAACTTAAAGTATTTATTTTATGGAAATATCTGCTAAGTCAAAATAAGCAAGATATTATCATTTATCATATAAAGAGGAACTTGCAAGGAAAATATTGCAATTCCAGTTATTAATATTTTTCGAAGTCCTACAACCTAAAAGAAGTCTCTTCGATACGTGTTGCGGAAGACACCGTCAACCTGAAAGAAGTCTCTTCGATACGTGTTGCAGGAAATTCCCAATTTGGGAGATGAACCAATACTGGAGTCATCACGCGCCAGCTGTCCCACTCCCTGAAGATCAGTCGGGGATGGTACAACCCAATATAGTTTACTACCGGTAGAAGGAAGAACTGACGGCTCCACTTGTCGATTGCCTCTAATAGTAACTCCCTGGCCAATAGTTAGGCCTTGTGATGGACCGCGCGACTCGGCCGCTTACACACGACTCCTAGTTCGAATAAATCCACAGCATTGAAACGTAGAGTTTGTCCTCCCTTCCCCAAGTGAAATACTTGTTGATAAGACTCCACAAAGTAGTCGTATCTAGTTGGAAAGGAAAATTCACCAACATTTCCCAAGCTTTTGCTTGTTAATGGATATCAACTTGTTCCAACAATCTTACCCCTCGAATGATGAGAAGGTACACACAGACTTAATGAGTCCATAGCAACTATTAAGTCATCCTTGAATGGTGAAATGGTAATCCTTGAATGAATATATAGAATTATTTACTAAATAAATCACTCCTTAAATGAGAATTCAAAATAATATTCCTTAATAATTAAATCCCAATAAGTATTTAAAATAATATTCAATAATGAGTCAAACTTTAAATGAATATTTGAAAATAATATTCATTTAATAAATAATCTTCTAAAAGAATATCCAAATAATATTCATTTAGTAATCGAAACTTTAAAGGAATAATCGAAATAATATTCCTTAAGTAAATAGAACTTCCAATGAATATTTAAAATAATATTCATCAAGTACATAAAACCTTAAATGAATATTCGAAAGTAATATTCATTTAATAAATAACATTCTAATGAATATCAAAATAATCTTTATTAAATAATCAACTCTAAATGAATATTCGAAACTAACATTCATTTAATATCTCTCGACTGAGATAGTACTCGAATAACCATCCTCGAAATATTTCCAAGTAATTGATACTTTATGGGAATATAAATAACGTTTAATAATAACATTCCTCAGATAAATAATAATCTGTCGTTGGAATCCCTCCGGGTTTCCACGACTATTTATATCTCAAAATACCGACTCCCGGTCTATATTTAGAATAAATATCATATGCCCTTCGCTAATGGTCTTACCAAAACAATCCGGCTTATCACTGATAATTCATATCTAGTCTATAAGCCAATATCAATTCAGGGACAAGTATCACAAAAACCAGAGTCACAATATAATTGGAAACAGGCATGCATGCGATGGCATATGTAAAACAGAATCATATACATATATTATCACAACAACAGGTTCAAAGGTTTGAACACTTGCCTGGTAATCGGGTGTTGGTGGAGATGGCGGGTCCTGGGTCTGCTCGATGATCTATAAACAATCAGAACACTCGAGATTAACCACTTAACACGTTTTTAAAAGTCTAAGTATAACTTCGCTTAAATCGAAACACGTTTTCGAATTATCTCGTTATACACCTTTTAATGTAACTCTTTTATTACTGATACGATCTGACATTTGTTTGTTATTACGACATGTCATCATACCCACACCCGGTATATACTTAAGTCGTATAAGTTCTAAAGTTGATCATTTACGAACCGAGATTATACCTCGAGTTTTATCGTTCGTCTTCTAAGTGTTTTACCAAAGTTATAATCAAGCGGGTTTTTAGGGGTTCGTTCGCGTTTAAATTCGATTCAAACATTTTTATAAAATCGGAAAACGATCTGTTTCACATGAGGTTTTCTCTCTCACCTTCCTTTTTACCTCTAGTATTTAATTACCAAGATTCGCCACTGACTTACGTATTTTACGAGGGTTCAATTTCAGTTACGAATTCTCGTTTATGGTTTCGAACTACTTTTCGTAATTTGACCATAACTACTAAACCGTAAGTCGGAATGTTTCGATTCTTGCGCCAAAACGATCTATGGCTCGAGATCTACAAGCGTCAGTCATAATATCACCAAGGTCAGGAAATTATATTAACTGACATGCTTGGTTTTTAAGTGTTAACAAAAATTCGGCATTACGACGACTATGTTTACACGCTTTTCCAAATTTTTATCATCATCAAATCATCCTTCAACAACAACCAATTCAAGTCCTAAAGTTATTCATCTATTCTAAGTCATGATATCTCAAGAACAACTCAAATCCAACAAGTATGAAACATCAATAACAACCAATTATGCATACATGGATCTAAACATACTAACACTTCTCCATCATATATCCATCCAAAAAGATCCATAAACTCAAAGTAGTACTAAGGGTTCTTGAGCTTTATACCTTCCTTGGAGAGTGAATAACACTTTTTAAGCCTTGAATGATCCTTAAGTAGCCCTAGTATACTTGAATCAATCAAAAGAAAACAAGAACACAAAGTTAATACTTAAAAGTTACTATTCATCATCATCTTCTTGATTTTATATCTCAATATTGGTATGGAATTTGAGGATGAAATTCACAGGATATCTTAGTTATGAAATATATGACTCACCTTAATTTTCTTGAGATTTAACAATGGTTGGAAGTTGGATTTCCCCCTTGCATTTCTTGAAAAAGTCGAATGCTTCCTTTGGCCAAGGAAATGAGTTTTGCCTTCTTTGCTTTGCTTTGTTTATGATCATAAATGCTATTCCAAGGGATATATCACTAATATCTTTGGATGTATCTCCTTTAAATGAGGTGTCAAGCTGTTATTGGTCCTCTTAAGATTTCCTTATCTTTAGAAATTGCATCCAAGTCCCTAACTCTTGTGTTTTTGCACTTAAGACCTTGGTTAAATGCATTTTGGTGCAAGATATTTTGATAAAGTGATGATGTCACAATCCACTATCTATATTGGATGCATCCTTGGTTGCTTGTACGTTTCTTTGTCCGGTTATTACTCAATTTGATTAATCGTTCGTAGGAATATCTCAAAGATTTCTAGTTAGGGTTTTACCGGAAACCTTTTTAACATTTATAATAATATTCTTTATCAATCCTCATAATTCTCGAATCCATATTCCTTAAATCCCTTCAATAATTCTTTAAGTCTTTCAGTGTCGAGGGAAATCTCGGGGAAAATAAAAGTGCCGTTTTTCAGAGTCCGACAGCTTTTACATACACTCTTTTTTTCTCCGGATCAATAATACGAACTCAGAATTTCGTTCCGGGTACTTCTATATAGTGTCGTCTCATAATATTCTTACTTCCACCAAAAACACTATTCATTCTTTATTCTTCCTTTATTCCCTATATTTATGACAATGTCCTTGTTCTTTCCCGGGCGGTCCTTAACCCTTTTACGGAACTACTGGACTAATCGTTATCGATCCGGATGACATGAGAATATTCTCCTGCTTGGAATTGCCATATCTTATTCCCCTAGGAGATAGATTATTCTTACCTAAGTTGTCAACCATTACCATTCTTCATGGCATAAAAACATTTGAATCCAAATCTATTCCTTTCATTCATTATCTCAATCGTTACATCGTAGTCGTAATCACTATTCACCATTACCTCAGTACATAATAGAAAGTTTTAATTATATCCAAAATTTGGGGTTCTTACAGTCTCATCTCCTTAAAAGGATTCCGTCCCGGAATCAGGTAGGAAGCAAAGAGTCCTTTGTCTGTCGTTCACTTTTTTTTTTTAGCTTCCCGGTCAATTCTTAGTCGTTGTACCCTTTCTTAGCACATATTCCAGTGCTACAATCCATACTTTATCCTTTTTCCATCATCTGACACTTTTCGTACAACATACTATCCGGGTTATGCTCTTACTCAGTCTTATCCTTATTGATACATGCAGTAACATTGGTATCACTATCCCACTGCGAATTTGGAGGTAACCTCGCTCGCACTGTGCATTTCCTGATCGCTTTAATCTTCGCAATCTCGATCAATATAGAGAAGTGGAAAGATTTATTGAGAGATCACTATGATCAATTGAACATTTGTTATATTTCATAGCTAGTACAGAAGGGGGCCAGCCTTTAGTACTTGACAAGCAATTAAACAAGTTATGGTATTCCACTTAGACTTCTATCACATAGACAGATAGTCACGTAGCAGTACCTCCCCTCCTTAAAGGGTTGTTCTTCTCAATTCATAAAGAAGATGAATAAAAGAGAAGAAAAGAAAAGAATTCTAAAGGATTATAGAAAGTTTTCATGATTGTAAAATATCATACTCAGAATTTACCTCTGAACTATAGAGGTTCCTCAAAGAAGAAAATAATCATAATTATATCCAATACTATTTGATCGCAATCTCACGAGTCAACATATCTTGCTGCTTTGTCCATTATTCTATGGACCTATACTCTTGTTTAATCTTAGCAATGCTTACTTCAGAAAATTCCTTCAACCTTTTAGGTTAAATCTTAGGTTTCTCGCTTGACACCATTGTTACTGAGATTCCATATCATGTTACTAGCTCTTTCATATTCATAACAATAACACTATCAGGTGGTCATCCCAAAGGTTTGTTAGAAAACCCATTCATTAATCCATTCATAACATTCCTTGCTTCACATTCCATAGTTGTTTTCCCAGTCTTTTCTTTATCAATCACATCCTTCTTATTATCTGATTCTTACTTACTTCTGTTATTTACTTTCACCTTTGTCTCTTTATTGAGATATCTTTTGCACTTGGTACCCCCTTATTGGTATCCGGTTACATTTACTCTATAATCATCACATTATTCCAATTCAAATTCTCCGAAATGAATCTAGCCGATCCCTTTAACTTAGATTCAATATAATCTACTTCTGTCAACTTGTTTCTCATCACTTATTCTTTTCTACCCACGGTTTTTCACAGGTTATCTTTCGTAAGTCAGACCAGGTCGTACATCTACCTGCTCGCACTCTTATCATCTATTGAGCCTCTGCGTTTTACTGGCGTAGCCTTGCCACATGAAAACCCGTTATGACCGTGCTATAATTTTTGGGGGTAAGGCTGGCTCGAATGCCACCTTCCGAACACTTTTAAACTCTCAGATGGCCCAATAAGTCTCGGGCTCAACTGCCCTTCTCTCTAAGTCTCATTAATTCTTTCTACGGGAATACATTTAGCATCATGAATCATCAACCTCATATTCTTTATCTTTACGCTGTTATCTACTTTCTTAGAAGAATCACCATCGCTTGTTGTTTACGTAGTGCATTAATAGCTAACCATACGGGTTTCAATCCTTTAGGGAGACAAAGTAATCACTATTCCTTATCCATAAGGAACACTTCCTGAACTTGATGTAGATATTACATGAAGTTGATAAAATTGTAAAAGAGTTTCAAGCATCGTAGCTATATCCGGTTGATAAAAGTATCACTCATACCTCTTCCATAAAAGACTGGAAACTTAACGGTTTACTTTGTCAATTTTGTATCATGGTCCTGGTTTGCCTCAAAACGGGACCTTCTAAGGTACGTAATATGCTTAAGACTCCATCAGGAATCGAATCTTTACTTAAACTATTATTACCTTCGATTCTTGCATAATCATCAAAAGGAATGTAAATTCCTCCACTCCAATATGACCTTCAAGGTCTTTCCAAATATCATTTTGTTTCTTCGGTATGAACATTTGTAATTATTCCTTTATACTTAGACTGTCGGCCACCTCATTGGCATTTCCTGATAATAATAATTCCTTGTAATCCATGTTTTCTGGATACATTCCAATTCAAATTTTTCTACCTCATTCCCATCACTGTTGGGTGAAAGCATTCTCCCTCAAGCTCTGCTAAAGGAGAAAAATATATCTATCAGTCTTTTTCCATAGTCATTGCTTCCACTTACCCGTGGGAACTTTATCACGTTTATTCCTAATCCTACTTAGGATACTTCTTTTCTTAGTTCTTTCCTTATCTTAGGATAATCTCAACCTTTATAGGTTCAATCCATACTTCCTCAGGGTTTCATACATGCCTCATCTGGTATTATTGTTACTATGTCATACATTCCTTACCAAACTTCCAATTTTAAGTTCGGAATATTACCTTTTTCCTTGTAAGGTTTCTTAGGTCATCCTTATCATTCCTCCTGTATTTTCTGGGTACAGGGTATATCAAAATGTCATTGATCACTACTTTAATAATTCTGTCTATGTTCTTTCCAGAACTCTTTTTAATAATCCTTGACGGTCATTGTTGCCTTAGCAAGTCCAACTAATATCATCTGAATTCATAATGTCGTTATTAGGGTCAATGCCATCCCTTGTGCATTCCTCAGGGTTTGTCTTAATTTGTGGATATCCTATCCTTAATTCAACTGCCAAGGAATTCTTGCATCCTATAATTGGCAATCAGATCATGTATCCTTAATAAGGGTCTCTTTTCAACTATTCTCATTTGATAATCGATTGGTAACTTAATGCCACCCTCTTCTTTCAGACAGTTGTCAGCCTATTTGGCCTTCCAAAAGGCAACGTATGCCTATCTACTCTCTTACAGAACTTGGTAATGGTAGCAAGGATGTTTTGGAAGATATTGGTCGAGTTCAACGTGAATCTCTTAGTACTTATCGTTCTTCTCAAAGGTTCTTGCCTTAGACAAAATTTCTACAGCATACTGATCCATCTCTGACCATTTCTATACTCTCTTCATAAACCTTCATTGTTTACTTCCCTTAGTCATAATATATTCATGTTATTTATAATACCCTAACATCATACATCTCAAGTCATTATACTTCTATTTTACTCGTAATCTTGGACAACCATATACACATGAGTCACTTTAGTACGGGTGACCCCATCCCAAAAAGGTCTAGTGAATTCCCAATCAAAACATGGGTTGTTCAGCAGAAGATTCCTACGATCTCATTAATGTTTCCTTTATATCAGAAGCCCTTGCAGTCGGTGCTTTCTTAGAAGCAACCCTGCTTTGTCCTTTCATTGCTAGTCTAGTCACTTGATAATCCTTTGTGACTTGGCCTCAACTGGCCACATAAAAAAATATATATGATTTTAGGGGTTGGCTAATAGCATTACTTTTCTAGCAATTGCCGACATAGTGGCTTCTTTGATACCTTTCTACCTTTCCAAAACTTTACTTCATATGAGTCTTAATCGACTATTCGGCACCATCTCTGGTCACCTTTCCTCTACTTTTATCTTTTCATCTATTCTTATCAATCCTACGTGCCACGTAAGCTTACCATTCCTGGCATAACAGCCTTTTCACTTAATTCAATCCCGGAGTTTCTCAGTCCGGCTGGTTTCTTACTTACATTTCCTGTTTCCGTCCAATCTTACTTCATCATTTTATCTCTACCATCGATTGTAATACTCAGGGTCCGTCTACTAACCCATATGACGGCAACCTTACCCAATCCACAGGGTTCGTTCCAGTTCCCATTCTTTTTAATGATGTTCTCTGATAATCAGAAAGACAAGGTTTGCCAAAATTCGCTGAATTCCTTTCTAGACTCAGGGAAATTCTGGTCAATCTATCCATCTACTGGTAACATTTAAGGAGACCAGTTTCGTAACCTGAAGAATAATCCTATGAACCACCAAGCAGGTAGAACCATAAGCAGTCATCGTTAATGAAATAATTGTCATCATATTGGAAGTTTAACCACTGGAGAGGAACCAATTATATACATTCCTTAGAAGGGAATTAACAGTTTCAAACTGAAACCTGACACAACGTCCTGATACCCATACGTCCTGAGATTCAATATTACCAAATGTCAATCTACCTGACCACTAGTCTCAGAAGGAACATTGCCGTCGGAGTTGGTTGTTCCACATAATTGGCACTACTAAGGCCATCCGATCTGGTGGACCGTGCTGTCTGAATGCATCCGCAAGTACTTTGTCGTGTTGCGCAAGCACACCTCCTAATCCTTTATGCAAAGCGTCGTTGGAAGCACAAAGTCTCCTTTTCCTCTTTAACTGCTGATCGTATTACTTAATCCGTTATAATTTCGCATCAGAATAAACTTAAGGTAACTACTATAATTCATTCAAAGAAAGAATTTAATATTCCTCTGAATCACATGCATCTAACGTTTCTGGTTCATCATTTTACTGAGCTAAATTAACCTTATACTTAGTCTCTGACAATAATCTCATTACGAGTTCATCTTGACTCACTGGTCTTATCTTCCGGTAGGTTCTGAGATCATTGTCTTGCTTACTACTTCCTTATATAACTTTATCCAATCATGCTGTCACTTCCCAATGTTTTCACTTTCTAACTGATTCATTCATAAAATGGACATTTTCCTGAATAAAACAACTTCATTAATCTCAATTTGGTTCCATAATTTACAACCTATGACATCTGCCTTCTCATGGCGAATAATTACTAACAATATTCATACTAATTCATTTGTCAAATGATATGGCACTTACTGCCTCCTTCTCAACTATTTCTAGGGACTCTGATCCTCGTCCTATATCGATGTCTTTGATAATCATACATCCTTCTAGCTCTTTCTTCATTAATATGAAAGTCTCTGAGGATTCTCGTCTATTCCCGTATAAGATCTCAAGTAATTCTTCCAATCCGTCTTACTCGCTGGTACTACATCCAGTAGTCCGGCTATGAATCAAACACGAATCTTTAGTTCTCTTACTAATAGCTTAGTTTTTTATGCTCACTTTTCTGAGCACCATATCTTAATCATCACAGTCTTTCTGGCTGCAGCCCTCATTCCTCGAGGGTAAGCTCCTTATCCTAACAGGATTTTCCTTATCTGCTGGAACCTCTTCCGGGTCTCCAGTAGGGTACTCTATTGAATTTACCCGCTGATCTTCAGCATATAATAAAGCATCATCGTGCTACTGCTCGTATGCCTCAAGGTCTGTCGCCTCCCTCGTCGATATGATATCGAGCTAAGTTACTATCATGATACTTAAGAGTTCCCATAAGGGTTTTATAGGTCATCACTACATTAAGTAGTCTGACTATGAACTTGGCAAGAGTTCTTTATTATCTTAGTGAATTTATTGTTTTAACGTCGCCTCATCTCTGGGGTTTATAACGTACGCTCTGATACCACTTCTGTAACACCCCCAGATCCGGGGTCAGGGATCTGGTCGTTACCGACTCAATTCCCATCCACAATCCAACATAAATAATAAATTACAACCTTGTGACCCAAAACAATAACATAAAACACACCCGTTATAGTCCCAGAGATGAAATCAGAGTAACTACCAAATTTTATTAAGCACATTATGATTTCTTACAATCCAAAAAGAATTACAATATGAATACGTACTCTTTGCCATCCATTTACATAAGTCATACTAGTCCATATATTTGGTACTGAAAGAATGAATCTATCCTACCAATAGCTTTCTCTTCGGCTCTGGTAGTCTCATCGTCCTCGCCAGTGTCGAGTGCGCCTTGTGCGAGTCATCTGGTCTAGCTGTTGTTGTGATATAATAATAAAGCAAGGGTGAGCAATAGCCCACAAACAATAATATTTAACTGAACGATAATATATAACAGTTCAAAAGTATGTTTCAAACCATATGCCATGCATTTACGGAAATGATGACAGTATAATATGAACGATGAAGTTACAAGGTAACTTAAAGTATTTATTTTGTGGAAATATCTGCTAAGTCAAAATAAGCAAGATATTATCATTTATCATATAAAGAGGAACTTGCAAGGAAAATATTGTAATTCCAGTTATTAACATTTTTCGAAGTCCTACAACCTGAAAGAAGTCTCTTCGATACGTGTTGCGGAAGACACCGTCAACCTGAAAGAAGTCTCTTCGATACATGTTGCAGGGAATTCCCAATTTGGGAGATGAACCAATACTGGAGTCATCACGCGCCAGCTGTCCCACTCCCTGATGATCAGTCGGGGATGGTACAGCCCAATATAGTTTACTACCGGTAGAAGGAAGAACTGACGGCTCCACTTGTCGATTGCCTCTAATAGTAACTCCCTGGTCAATACTTAGGACTTGTGATGGACCGCGCGACTCGGCCGCTTACACACGACTCCTAGTTCGAATAAATCCACAGCATTGAAACGTAGAGTTTGTCCTCCCTTCCCCAAGTGAAATACTTGTTGATAAGACTCCACAAAGTAGTCGTATCTAGTTGGAAAGGAAAATTCACCAACATTTCTGATAAGTGGATTTTATATCCACTTGGATCGCTTCAATTCGGCTTAAATTGATTGACTTGACCTCAAGTTTATTGTAGTTTTGATGTGTTTTGCTTAGTTGTGCAGACTTACAAGAATGTCGATTATGGGTGATGCTTCTATCGTGTTTGGAGGATTAATTGATTAAAATTCGGATTTTCCGGGAAGGTTGCGCAGTCTTCACTGTTTTGGCCATATCTGGAGTTCTAGAAGTCCGTTAACAGCGATCTTACAGCTCACGCGAAGCTTGAGAGATTTTCTATAACCTGGGATAGATAGCAGGTGCAGGGAGAGTGCTGAATAAATTCGCGCGCGTGTTCTATGAGAAGCAAAGCAGAAAAATTCCAGTTTTGCCCTTTTTCTAATTCTAATTATATTTTGGGCAGGTTTTAGTACCTTAATCGAATTCTAATTGTAATAGAAGGTAATTTCCTGCTGGGCAAGAAATCCAAAGCCTATTTAAACACATCTTAGCATTGTAATTAGGAGAGTTATTATTATTGTAACATAGCTTAGATCTGCAAGGAAGAAAAGGAGAGAAGGATTCAACGCTCGTGACAAGCAACGGATCTAGATCTACTTCATCTTTTGTGTTATTCTGGATTCTAGATTTGTTTTCTTAACTCTTTGTTTATTAATATAATTACTTCTTTTATTCTTATCTTGTTTTATATCATGTTTTCATCAAATCCCATGACGATGAACGGTTCAATTATGAGCTAATCGTTGTCATGGGATTCTAACGGATTTATCTATGTAGCTTAGTAGTTTGTATGTTTTAAAGATTTATGTGTGGTGAATTCTTGATATCCTCGTGTGGTTGTGTTTCATGTATTTAGATGCGTCGCGAACATCTAATTTGTTAATCTCTTGCTAAGCGAGAGTGGATCTTGAGATTTAGAACTTGCCATGCTAGCATAGGATAGGTTGATGTTTTAACATCATGATTTGTGGCGTAAATAGAAATATTATGCTACCCTATGTGATCTATGTGGATAACTTGTGCTTAAACCTTTATGTTTTCAAATTCTATAGAGATATAGGGTCTAAACATATTTGGTGTCTACCCATCTTCTATCTCTTTTATGGATGCATGCGTAGTTTGGTATTAGTATACCGAGAGGTAGCTTTTACTTGTTTCGTGTTATCCGATCAGATATCAAAATCATCACATGTATTGATTAAAGGCTGCGACTCTAAGTGAAGTAGGTAATGAAGTTAGGATCCCATGTTTTTATTCTTATAAGTAATTCAGGTTTAATTCTCATTAGTAATTAGTTCTTACTTTTCATCTTAGCTTAATTTAGTTAATTAAAATCTCAATTTATTAATTGTCTTAGCAGTGAATTAATATCATACATTGTTGAATAGGCACATTAACTGAAAAGAACCATAACCTGATCCCTGTGGGAACGAATTTGGACTTAACCTTATGTATTACTTGTGACCACGTACGCTTGCGTGATATTGTGTTAACAATTTCCCAAGCTTTTGCTTGTTAATGCATATCAACTTGTTCCGACAATCTTACCCCTCGAATGATGAGAAGGTACACACAGACTTAATGAGTCCATAGCAACCAAGTTGCGAGTGAAAAGGATAAATTATGACCGGGAAGTCAACAAGATAAATAACTTTTCTCAAGTAAGGTTCCCTTATAATTTAAGAGATAGATTCGAGTGAAAAATGGAATCTTGAGGACCTTTCTTAATATAATATTAATCGTAGGACTCCGAAATATTTTACATAATATTTGGAGGTGAAAGATAATCTCCAAATAATATAAATCCTTTAAAAAGAATTTAAAAGAATTAAATAAATATTCCAAGAATATTTATTAACTCAATAATAATTACGGAATACTATTAAGTCATAATATTGCTCGTAAGTAATCCTCGAATGAATATATAGAATTATTTACTAAATAAATCACTCTTTAAATGAGTATTCAAAATAATATTCATTAATAATTATATCCCAATAAGTATTTAAAATAATATTCAATAATGAGTGAAACTTTAAATGAATATTTGAAAATAATATTCATTTAATAAATAATCTTCTAAAAGAATATCCAAATAATATTCATTTAGTAATCGAAACTTTAAAGGAATAATCAAAATAATATTCCTTAAGTAAATAGAACTTCCAATGAATATTTAAAATAATATTCATCAAGTACATAAAACCTTAAATGAATATTCGAAAGTAATATTCATTTAATAAATAACATTCTAATGAATATCAAAATAATCTTTATTAAATAATCAACTCTAAATGAATATTCGAAACTAACATTCATTTAATATCTCTCGACTGAGATAGTACTCGAATAACCTTCCTCAAAATATTTCCAAGTAATTTATACTTTATGGGAATATAAATAACGTTTAATAATAACATTCCTCAGATAAATAATAATCTGTCGTTGGAATCCCTCCGGATTTCCACGACTATTTATATCTCAAAATACCGACTCCCGGTCTATATTTAGAATAAATATCATATGCCCTTCGCTAAGGGTCTTACCAAAACAATCCGGCTTATCACTGATAATTCGTATCTAGTCTATAAGCCAATATCAATTCAGGGAACAAGTATCACAAAAACCAGAGTCACAATATAATTGGACACAGGCATGCATGCGATGGCATATGTAAAACAGAATCATATACATATATTATCACATTCAAAGGTTCGAACACTTGCCTGGTAATCGGGTGTGGGTGGAGATAGCGGGCCCTGGGTCTGCTCGATGATCTATAAACAATCAAAACACTCGAGATTATCCACTTAACACATTTTAAAAAGTCTAAGTATAACTTCGCTTAAATCGAAACACGTTTTCGAATTATCTCGTTATACACCTTTTAATGTAACTCTTTTATTACTGATACGATCTAACATTTGTTTGTTATTACGATATGTCGTCATACCCACACCCGGTATATACTAAAGTCGTATAAGTTCTAAAGTCGATCGATTACGAACCGAGATTATACCTCGAGTTTTATCGTTCGTCTTCTAAGTGTTTTACCAAAGTTATAATCAAGCGGGTTTTTAAGGGTTCGTTCGCGTTTAAATTCGATTCAAACATTTTTATAAAATCGGAAAACGATCCGTTTCACATGAGGTTTTCTCTCACACCTTCCTTTTTACCTCTAGTATTTAATTACCAAGATTTGCCACTGACTTACATATTTTATGAGGGTTCAATTTCAGTTACGAATTCTCGTTTACGGTTTCGAACTACTTTTCGTAATTTGACCATAACTCTTAAACCGTAAGTCGAAATGTTTCGATTCTCGCGCCAAAACGATCTATGGCTCGAGATCTACAAGGGTCAGTCAAAATATCACCAAGGTCAGGAAATTATATTAACTGACATGCTTGGTTTCTAAGTGTTAACAAAAATTCGGCATTACGACGGCTATGTTTACACGCTTTTCCAAATTTTTATCATCATCAAATCATCCTCCAACAACAACCAATTCAAGACCTAAATTTTTTCATCTATTCTAAGTCATGATATCTCAAGACCAACTCAAATACAACAAGTATGAAACATCAATAACAACCAATTATGCATACATGGATCTAAACATACTAACACTTCTCCATCATATATCCATCCAAAAAGATCCTTAACTCAAAGTAGTACTAAGGGTTCTTGAGCTTTATACCTTCCTTGGAGAGTGAATAACACTTGTTAAGCCTTGAATGATCCTTAAGTAGCCTTAGTATACTTGAATCAATCAAAAGAAAACAAGAACACAAAGTTAATACTTAAAAGTTACTATTCATCATCATCTTCTTGATTTTATATCTCAATATTGGTATGGAATTTGAAGATGAAATTCATAGGATATGTTAGTTATGAAATATAGGACTCACCTTAATTTTCTTGAGATTTAACAATGGTTGGAAGTTGGATTTCCCCTTGCATTTCTTGAAAAAGTCGAATGCTTCCTTTGGCCAAGGAAATGAGTTTTGCCTTCTTTTCTTTGCTTGGTTTATGATCAATAATGTTATTCCAAGGGATATATCACTAATATCTTTGGATGCATCTCCTTTAAATGAGGTGTCAAGCTTCTATTGGTCCTCTTAAGATTTCCTTATCTTTAGAAATTGCATCCAAGTCCCTAACTCTTGTGTTTTTGCACTTAAGACCTTGGTTAAATGCATTTTGGTGCAAGATATTTTGATAAAGTGATGATGTAACAATCCACTATCTATATTGGATAGATCCTTGGTTGCTTGTACGTTTCTTTGTCCGGTTATTACTCAATTTGATTAATCGTTCGTAGGAATATCTCAAAGATTTCTAGTTAGGGTTTTTCTGGAAACCTTTTTAACATTTATAATAATATTCTTCATCAATCCTCATAATTCTCGAATCCATATTCCTTAAATCCCTTCAATAATTCTTTAAGTCTTTCAGTGTCCAGGGAAATCTCGGGGAAAATAAAAGTGCCATTTTTCAGAATCTGACAGCTTTTACATACACTCTTTTTCTCTCCGGATCAATAATACGAACTCAGAATTTCGTTCCGGGTACTTCTATATAGTGTCGTCTCATAATATTCTTACTTCCACCAAAAACACTATTCATTCTTTATTCTTCCTTTATTCCCTATATTTATGACAATGTCCTTGTTCTTTCTCGGGTGGTCCTTAACCCTTTCACGGAACTACTGGACTAATCGTTATCGATCCGGATGACATGAGAATATTCTCCTGCTTGGAATTTCCATATCTTATTCCCCTAGGAGATAGATTATTCTTACCTAAGTTGTCAACCATTAGCATTCTTCATGGCATAAAAACATTTGAATCCAAATCTATTCCTTTCATTCATTATCTCAATCATTACATCGTAGTCGTAATCACTATTCACCATTACCTCAGTACATAATAAAAAGTTTTAATTATATCCAAAATTTGGGGTTCTTACATTCCAGCAGAGGAAGAGAATCCTGTTAAGGATAAGTAGTTTATCCTTGAGGAAATGAGGGCTGCAGCTAGAGCGACTGTAAGAGTTAAGGTATAGTGCTCAGAGACTTGAGCGTAAAGAACTGAGATATTATTAAGAGAACTAAAATTTTATATTGGACTCATAGCCGAACTACCAGATGTAGTACCAGCAGTTAAAATGGATTGGTAGGATTACTTGAGGTCCTATAATTGGGATAAATAAAATCCTTAGAGACCTTCAGATTAATGAGAAAAGAGTTAGAATGGTACATGATTATCAAAGGCATCGATGTAGTATGGGGAGTAAAGTCTCCAGGAGCAGTTGAGAAAGAGGTAGCAAGTGCCCATATCATTTGATAAATAGATTAGTGTGAATATTGTCAATGGTAATTCGCCATGAGAAGGCAGATTTCATATGTTGTAGTTCATAAAGTCAAATTGAGATTGATGAGGTGGTTTTATTCAGGGAAATGTTCATTTTATGATTGGATAAATTTAGAAAGTAAAGACATTGGGAAGTGATGGCATGATTTGATATAGTTATGTTGGGGAGTAGTAAGCGAGACGATGATCTCATAACCTACAAGAGGAAAAGACTAGTGAGTCTATGATAAACTCGTAATAAGACTATTGTCAGAGACTAAGTATAGGTCTATTTCAAACTCAGTTAAATGATGAACCAGAAACATTAGATGCAATTGAATCAGAGAGATATTGAATTCTTTCTTTTCCTTGAATGGATTATTATAATTACATTAAGTTTACTCCGATACTGAATGGTAAATGGATCAAGTAAGGCGATCAGGGGTTAAGAGGTGATTGAGAATGTTTTAAGATGAAACCTAAAGGAGCAAGTGTATGCCAAGTTCTCGAAGTATGAATTCTGCTGAAATGAAGTTCAGTTAGTAGGACATGCGATCAATAATGAAGGAGTGTTGGTTGACCCCGCCGTGTTAAAGGTAGTTTCAAATGGAGAAAGGCCAACCACACCAACAAAGGTGATAAATTTCACAAGATTCACAAGGTATTAAAAAAGATTGATTCAGGACTTTACAAAGATTGCAGTCCCGTTAACCCAATTTACTTGGAAGACTGAAAAGTTTGAATGGACAAAAAAATGTGTGAAAATCTTCCTGGAGCTAAAGATGAAATTGGTAATGACCATGCAACACGGAAGAGTAATCGCGTATACGTCAAGACAACTGTGGGATTACGAGATTCGATACCCTACCCATGATTTAGAACTTGCAGCGATAGTTTCACCTTAAAGATTTTGGGGGCACTAATTGTATGGAGAAAAGTGCGAGAATTACACTGACCATGAGAGCCTCCAGTATATTTTACTCATAAAGAGCCTAACTTGCACCAGAGAAGGTGGTTAGAGCTGATAAAGATTATGATTGTGAGGTTTTGTATCACCCAGGGAAAGCCAGTGTGGTGACTGATACCTTTAAGTAGGAAAGACAGACTCCAGATGATAATGTTTTCAGAAGAGCTGATAAGAAAATTTGAAAAGATGGAAATAAAGGTGAAGGTGACCGGAGACGGTACCGAGAAGTCGTTTGAAATTTACATGGAATAAAATTTTGAAAAGATCAGAAGGTATCAAGGAAGAAAGATGGATGAAGAGTGGCAGTGCTCGAGTTGAGTGACTATGCTACTCTGGTACCTAAGGTTGTTGTATGAGGGAAAGCAGTGAACAAATAAAAGTACGCGGGAAAAAGCATATTGATAAGCGTAACCTACCCCAGAGGAATAATCTTTGATATGGATAAAGGAGGCACGATGCCGGTAATTGCTAGAAAAGTAATGATATTAGCTAACCCCAAAACTCACATTTGTAGTGCGGCTATTTGGGGCCATGTGACAAAGGATTATAAAGTGACTAGACCAGCAATGTCAGGACAAAGCGAGGTTGCTTCTGACCAAGCGCCGACCACGAGGACTTTTGATATAAAGGTAACACTAACGAGATTGCAGGCACCTTTCTACTTAACCCTTTTGCTACACATGTTTTAATTGATTTGAGAATTACTATATCTTTTGAGGGTATGGTGTTGCCAGTACTGAAGTGATTCATGTGTATATGATTGACCAGATTATGAGTAAGAATAGAAGTACGGTGATTTGAGATACATGATGTGGGATATTATAAATACAATGGATGTATTATGATTGAGACAGATGATCAATTTAAGTGTATAGAGTTGGTCAAAGATTGTTCAGTAGGATGTAGAAATATTATCTGAAGCTAGTATCTTTGAGAAAAGTAATAGGTACCAAGAGATACACGTTGAACACGACCAATATCTTCCAGAACATCCTTGCTACCATTACCAAATTCTGTAAGGAAGATAGATAACCATAAGCTATCTTTGGAAGGCCATGTAGACTGACATCCATTTGAAAGAGAATGTTAGCATGAAGCTACCTATAGATTATCAATGTGTGAATGATTGAAAAGAGACCCTTATTAAGGATATATGAATTGATTGTTAACTGAAGGATGTAAGTATTTCTTGAAAATGGAATTGAGGATAGAATATCCGTAAATTAAGACGAACCCTAGGGATGCACAAAGGATGGCATTAACCCTAATAAAGACATTGTAAATTTGGATGATATAAGTGGGAATGACTAAGGCAACAATAACCTTTAAGGATTTAGTGAAAGGAGTTCGGGAAGTACATAGATAGAATTGTTATAGGAATTGGCTAATGATATTTTGATGTACCCTGTACCCAGAAAATACAGGAGGAATGATAAGGACGACTTAAGAGATTTTACAAGGAGAAAGTTAATATCCTAAGTTTCAAAATGAAAGTTTGGTGGAGAATGTATGACATAATAATAATAATGCCAAGTGGGGCATGTACGAAACCATGAGCAGGAATAGATTGAGCCAATAAAGATTGGGATTATTCTAAAACAAGAAAGACCTAATAGAAGAGATGTCCTAGGTATGATTGGGAGTTAACGGTGATAAAGTTCACACTGAAAAGTGGAGACTGATATATTTTTCTCCTTCAGCAGAATTTAAGGTTTCACCCAACAATAATGGAAATGAGGTAGCAAAATTCGAGTTGGAATTTATCGAGAAAACATTGATTGCAAGAAATTATTATTATCAGGAAAGGCCAATGAGGTGGCCGACACTTTAAGTATAGAGGAGTAATTATAAATGCTCATACCAAAGAAACAGAAGGATATTGGGAAGGACCTTAAAGGTCATAATAGGGTGGAGGAATTTACATTCCTTCTGATTATTGCGCAAGAATCAACGGTAATAATAGTTTAAGTAAAGATTCGATTCCTGATATCGCCTTAAGCATATTACATACCTTAGAAGATTCTATTTTAATATGAACTCGGACCCTGATACGAAAATGGCTAAGTAAACCGTTAAGCTTCCAGTCTCCTACCACAGATATATGATAAATAATTTCATTAACCTGTCATAGATGCGGAGATTGAAGCTCTTCTGCAATTTTATTTGCTTCATGTAATATCTACATCAAGTTCAGGAAGTATTCCTTACGGATAAGGAATAGTGATTATTTTGTCTTCCTAGAGGATTTTGACCTAACAGTTATGAAACCCGTATGGTTAACTATTAAGGCACCACAGAAATAATAGATTGTGGTGATTAACAATGGACTACAGTAATGTAATGATGATTCTTCTGAGAAAGTAGATGAGAACCACTGTAGAGATGCTGAACGAAAATAGAAGTATATTGTAATGGATATTAGTTGTGAAATTGTCAAGATGCATTTTGGACAGTACAAATTCGGAGTTGACAAAATATTGAAATAAATGATGGGTCATAAAGTGATTATTGTAGAAATGAAAACCAGGTGACTGATAGAAATAAATATAGAGTTGAGGATCAATGAGGGAGCTGGAGATGCGGACTCCTAAGAAACCCCAGCAATGAAGCTAGAAAGGTATGAAATTGACATGGCGAAGGTTGTTGGTCACAATGGGAAGTTGAAATTGAAAGCATAAATGAAATACAGATTAACTTCCTTTAAGTAGGGAGAACTCGAGGAATTGTGGAATAGACCGATTGATTAATAAGGAGACACATGGATCGAGAAAGTGAAAATTTAGATGGTTAAACCAAGGAAAGTTTAACCCCAAAAATGTGATGCTTATTGAGTAAAGGTGGCGGGATACCAATAAGGAGGTGCCAAGTACAAAGGATATCTCAATAATGAGATAACGGTGGAGATAAGTAACAGCAGTGAATAAGAATCAGATAATAAGAAGGATGTGATTGATATAGAAAAGATTGGGAAAGTAATTATGGAATTTGAAGCAAGGAATGTTATGAATGGATTGATGAATGAGTTTTCTAACGAACTCTCGGGATGACAACGTGATAGTGTCAGTATTATGAATATGAAAGAGCTATTAGCGTGGCGTGGAATTTCAGTAACAATGATGTCAAGCAAGAAATCTAAGCTTTAACCTGAGAGGTAGAAGAATTTCCAAAAATGAGTGTTGCTAAGATTGAACAAGAGTAAAGGTCCATAGAATGATGGATAGAGCAGTGAGGATATGTTGACCCGTGAGATTTCGATAAAGTAGTATTTGATATGATTACGATTATTTTCTTCTTCTCTGATGGACCTCTATAGTTCAGAGGTAAATTGTAAGTATGATATTTTTCAATCATGAAAATTTTCTATAATTCTTTGAAATTCTTTTCTTTTCTTCTCTCTTATTTCTTCTTCCTTATGAATTGAGAAGAACAACCCTTTTAAGGAGGGGAGGTACTGCTACGTGACTATCTGTCTGTGTGATAGAAGTCTAAGTGGAATACCATTAATTGTTAATTGCTTGTTGAGTACTAAAGGCTGGCCCCCTTCTGTACCAACTATGCAATATAACAAATGTTCATTGATCATAGTGATCTCTCAATAAATTCTATCACTTTTATATATTGATCGAGATTGCGAAGAAAAAAGCGATCGGGGAAGGTATAGTATGAGTAAAGATATATATCTCCGAATTCGTAGCGCGATTGTGATACCAAGGTCACTGCAGATATAAATAAGGGTGATAGTACACGAACGAGTAAGAGTATGACCAGAATAGTGTGGAGTATAGAGAATAGCAGCATTGATGGAATGGATAATGTGTGTATGATAGCACTAGTGAGATGTGCTGAAAAAGGATCGGAACGTTCAAAGATTAACCTGAGAACTGGAAAGCGAAATAATAGACAAGGTTCGTTTTCAAACTGATTCCGGGACGGAATCTTTTTAAGGAGGGGAGACTGTAAGAACCCAGATTTTTGGAAGATTTAAAACTTTTATTATGTATTGGTGTATAACTGAATAGTGGTTATGACTACCATGTATCAGTGGTTTTAATTAATGAATATTTAATGGATATGGATTCTAATTTTTATATGCTATGAATGGTGTAATGGGTTGACAATTTAGATAAGAATAATCTATCGTCTAGAGAGTAAGTTATGGTATCCTAAGAAAGGAAGTTATTTTCATGTCATCCAAATCGATATCTAGTAGCTCATGTCATCCAAATCTATATTTGATAAAAGTCAAGTAACTCCGTAAAAGAGATTGGGAATGCTCGAGAAAGCGCGAGAACATTTTCTAAGCACAAGAATTAAAGAGAGAATAAACAAGGAATGTTGGATATAATATAGATTTGAAGAATTGCGCCACAGTAAAGCAATGGAATGCAACAGATAAGTCGTAACGTATTGATTTTATTAACGAGACAAAAGGGAATCTAATTGGTAGAAAAAGGAGAAAACAATGGGTAGTTGCACTTTAGCAAAAAGGGGTATGCATAATGTGGTGCCAACAAATGTACCAATGGATGGGCAACACATGGACCAATAAGAAGAAAAAAACACAAAAGGAAAAAGGATGCATCCAAGATATTACATACATTACATGTAACAAAGCAAAACAAAAGAAAACACCACCAAGAACCCCATTAAAGGAGCTCTCGGCCTTGCTCTTTTTCAAAGGGTGAAACCTCACTTCCTACCATTCAACAATTCCAAGATTATTTAGGTGAGTCCTATATTTCATAAATAAGATATCCTATGAATTTTAGCCTCTAATTCCATTTCTTTCCTAGGTAATAAAATCATCAAAGTTGAGGGTGAATAGTGATTCCAAGAACTAACTTTGATTTTCTTGATTTCTTTTGATGATCCAAGCTAGAGTAAGCTTATACAAGGGCTATAAAAGGTTTAGTAAGGACATATACACTCCAAGGAAGGTATAACACTTGAAACCCTTTGTTGAATCTTGAGTTTTATGGAGTTCTGATGATTATACGTATGCATAAGATCTTAGATTTGTGATTGGGATTTGATGCATGTTGAAATGGATTATATGAACGGAAAGGAAGTGCTTGGCCTCAGTTCAAAGATAAATAACATGTATGTGTGGTTTGGAGTGGAAACTATGATTATTGGAAGATTGTAATTTTGGAAATATCCGAGTTATAGCCGTCGTAATGCCGAAATTTTGTTAACCCTTAAAACCCGTGTATGACAGTAGCCTTAGGTCTCTGATCTTGATGAGTATATGACCTGTCCTTATAGATCTCAAGTCATAGATCATTTTGACGTGAAAATCGAAATAATTGGACTTACGGTTTAGGAGATATGACCGATTTAGTAAAAGTTGTTCGAAAACATAAATGCGAGATCGTAACTTTAATTGAACCCTTTTAACATGAGTAATTCGGTTGCAAGTCATAGTAATTAAATATTAGAGGTCATAAGGAAGACGTGAGAGAAGACCTCATGTCAAAAGGATCATTTTTCAATTTTATAAAAATGTTCGAATCAAGGTTAAGTGCGAAGGAACCCCTTAGAGGAGTACTTAGTTATAACTTTGAAAACCACTTAGAAAACGGACAAAAGATCTTGAAGTATAATCTTCTCGAGTAACGATCGACCCTAAAACTTATACAACTTGAGTACCTATCGAGTGTAAAGTATAATTGCATGCCTTGATAACAAGCAAGTGTCAGATCATAACGGTGTTAAAGGGAGTTACGTTAGAATTTGCATAACGAGATAACTTGAAAGCGTGTTTCAGAATAAGTATCAAAGTGCAAGTGTTTAACCTCCGATGTTCTGGTTATTTATAGATCGCCGGACCACCCCGAGTCATACCACTAGCATAGCAGGAGTACCAGGCAAGCTTTCGAACCCTAAACTACTGTTGTTGTGATCAAATGTTTTGTTATATATATATATATATATATATATATATATATATATATATATATATATATATATATATAGTGAAATGCATGTATGTTTTGAATGGATACACTGATGATATACATGTATAAATGTTTTCAAATGGTTATATGATGCATGTGAATTACATACTTGCGATATAGGCATAACTGTTTTCGAGATTATATATTGTGATACTTGAACAATGATTTGATTATTGGCTTATATGCTAGATACGAGATATTAGTTATAAGCCGGGTTTTGCAAAGACCCGTAGTGTGGGGCGTATGATTCATATTCGTTAATATAGACCGGGAGTCGTATTTCCATATTTCTTGAGATTATTTTCCGATAAAAATATCGAATAAATATTATTCATTTATTATTTATTAAATGAATATTATTTTAAATATTCATTTAAAGGTTTATTTATTTAATGAATATTATTTTGAAATATTCATTTAAGGATTTATTTAGTGAATATTATTTTATATATTCTCTCGAGGGTTAATTATGAGCGATTATTTTGACTAAAAATAATATCTGAATATTTATGATTCAATAAATATTATTTGAATATTTATTAATTACTTTTAAATTGGTTTTAAAAATGGTTTATATTATTTAAATTTATCTTTGACCTTCAATAATTATGAGGAATATTTCGGAGCCTTATAATGATTATTTTATCAAGGGGAGGTTCTCAAAACTCTTTGTTTCATTTAAATCTATCTTTTAAGAAGATTTAAATGCTCGCTCAAACTTCTAAAATATAGGGAACCTTACTTGAGGGACTGTTATTTATTATGGTTGACTGCCCGGTCATAAACTTTTGAAAGTACTATTTTCATTCGCAACTTTGGTTGCTATACATCAAAATGAGTCTTTGTTACTTTCTCAACACTCGAGGAGTAAGATTGATGGAACAAGTCGATATCCATTAACAAGCAACAGCTTGGGAAATGTTGGTGAATTTTCCATTACAATTAGATACGACTACCTTGTGGAGTCCTATCTATACTTGGGGAAAGGAGGACGAACTTTACGTTTCAGAGTCATGGATTCTATTCGAACTAGGAGTCGTGTAAGAGGCCGAGTAGCGCCGGTCCAACCCAAGGCCCAACCGTTGGCCAGGGTATAACGCCCTAGAAAATTCCGTATTTTATAAATATTTAATTAATATAAATTATGAATGTTATGATGTGAATATTGTTGGAAAGGTGGAAAAATATGTGAAAGTGTGTTTATGTGTTTATATGATGATTTGTGTGTGACGTGTATGTCTGAATATTTTTATTTGTATTTTTTGAGGATTTAAATGTGTTTAAATCATGTATTATCAATCTTCCAAGGTTTTTAAAAATCATCGGAGTTGATAAAAATCATGAAATCTTTTGCATTATTATCTTTATAATATTATTTAGTTTTTAAAATTTTTGGGTGGTATAATTTGGAGGTTTTGGTATTTTAAATTGATTTTACGAGTTTTATTGCGTTTAAAGCATCAAAACTTGTAAAATTCATATTTAATTCATTTTTTATCATAAAAATATTTTAAAAATATTGGTGTGCTCGTAATTTTATATTGTTTATTTTAAAAATGAAAAGTGTAATTTTCCGAACGTTCAATTTAATTTTGATTTATAAGAGTTGTTTATTAGGATTTAAAGCAAATAAGTAGTATTATTAATAGTAGTTTAGATAATGGGCCAAGCCCATTTAAAATCAATCAGGGACAGCAACTCAGCAGGGGGCAATGACAGAAGCTTCAAGAAACTAGAAGAAGAAAAAAAAAAAAGAAAGAAAGAAGAAGAGGATATATATATATATATATGTAGTTGTATAATCGTGTGTGTGTGTGTATACTAGTGGGTGTGTGTGTGCATTTTGGTGGTTGCCAACAGGGGGGAGAAGAGGAGGACCACCACCGACGGTGGGTGTGGTGGTGGTGTTGGATCGACCGAAGAGAAGAGAGGGAGAGAGAGAGAGAAAGAAAGAGAGAGGGAGAGAAAAGGTTGGAGAGATTGCTTGATATAGGGAGAGATGCAGAGATATTTCAGAGGGAGCATTATGGAAAGTAGAAGAAGAGATTTACATTGAGAGATGTCGGAGAGATGCAAGGAGATAGGAGAGAAAAATCGAGAGGTATACCCCCTTTCGTTAATTGTTTTATTTTAATTTTTCCGGATAATTATTAAATTGCCATTTTAGAAGAATTATGTAAATGGTGGTAATTTAATTAGTTTTAAATTGCGATAATATTGATTTAATTTTCCGTGATTTAAATCGGAGGAATTATAGTTGTTAAATATGATTATGGGGTTAAATTGTGAATTAAATATATTAATTCTCGTAATTAGATTAATGTGGTAATTTATGGATATTGTTATGTTTTCGTGTATTAAATTAGAAGAGTATAGCTAATTATAATTGTTGTAATTTAATTAGTTTTAAATTTTGAGATTATTGTTTTAATTTCCGTTATTTAATTCGGAAAGTATA
The DNA here is from genome assembly GCA_036435485.1 of Saposhnikovia divaricata. Taxonomy (NCBI): domain Eukaryota; kingdom Viridiplantae; phylum Streptophyta; class Magnoliopsida; order Apiales; family Apiaceae; genus Saposhnikovia; species Saposhnikovia divaricata. The sequence continues at coordinate 137,377,950 of CM071598.1, forward strand.
TTTACTAAGTGTAATTGTAGAGGTTAGTTGTGGCCCGATTGTATGTTCGGGTTAGCGAGTGTTAGTTGCTAATTGTGATTGTCGTTTAGTAGTAGGTACTTGATAATTTCCGTATTTGATTCTGAGAGTCTATAATTGTTAATTATAATTGTTAATTGTTAAGTACAAATTGTTATTGACTTATAATGTGTAGTTATATGAATGAGCTAGTTTGTAAGTGCCTATGTGCTAAATGATCTTAGTGATTAAAGTTAAAATGTTTTGTTGGATAAATTGCTAGTTGTTTATGGTGCCGGTAAATGTTATGTGCTAAGTGCTATAAGTTGAGTCGTAGCATTTGTGGTATGTCATACTTGTCAATTACTTGGTTGGTCTATATGTGGTTAAATGATTGTCAGTCATGCAGGTTGGTTTTAGTTATGTGAGTCACATTATAACTATTAGTGGATGTCGAAAGTTTTCTTATAATAAGAATACATTCCTTGGTTGTACAGTTTTCAAATTCTAGATAGCAAGGTTAAATTATTAATTTATTTTCTTTATGTGTTTATGTGCCGCATGTCTGGGCGGTTACTTTTCCTTATGTGCTATGTGCCGCATGTCTGGGCGGTTACTTTTCCTTACGTGTTTAGGTGCCGCATGTCTGGGCGGGTACTTTTCTTATTTGTTTACTTTTATGTTGCTGCAAGTTGAGGCAGCTCTATTTTCATATGATTTGGTTGGTAAAAATTTGAATTAGAAAACAGGAGAATAGTCCTATTTACGAATACTTCATGCCAAAATTTTCTAAAAATCCCCTGCAAATCTATTTAAAAGTCTATTTAACTTATTTGATTTCAATGCTTGGAAGTGTGTTATGATTTCTAAGGGTTTAAGTATATGTGGATTATTTCGAGAATATATCGTGGTTTTGAAGATTAGATGGTGTGCTGTTTTGAAGTGGTTGTGTGACGTGTTTATGTGACTTAGTTAACTATACTAAGACTACTATATGAATACGGTTGGATATGTCTATATGTATTGTATATGTTATTATATAAGATGTGTATAAGCATTATAGGACGCGTATGGGTAGAATAGAGCAAACAATGAGGTTTTGCTTGAGTTAATACTGAAATAGTATCTGACCTTGTAAAGGTTCGAATAGGAAACCTAGTCAAGAGCAGTGCGTGGGAAAATGGAAAGACGAACAGAAGGACAAGTATCAAAGCCAACGGGTGAATTGATGTGGAAGTGGTGAGTTACGAAGTAGAGATGGAAGTTGAGCCGAGTAAGAGGCCAGCATATAAAGTGTTGGGACAATCAGATCTTGGCACTGCGATTTTTTATACAATAAATTAACGAGTACGAATAGAAAAGTCACCTTGTTAACGGTTGATTCCACGCTCTTCTATTGTATTCCCAAATTCCCTTGAGCGAAGTATGGCCTTCGTCTTCTCAAGTTCACCTCTATTCTTGCTCTTGGGTGGCTACAAAATTTTTTCGACCAGCCCTCGCAAGAAGAGAATAAGAATATATATAGGCTACAATAGGGATCATGGACAATTAGGTCGGGCCTTCTAATTACATCTTGGGCATGGCCCAATGTAATTAAATATTAATTCAATCCACTAAAGAATTAATATTTGCACTACCTTTCCTAATACCGTAATTTAATTAATTAATTAGGTTCCAATATTATTTGCTTATTAAATTCCCCATGTTTAAAATATCGCATGTCCATTAATTAAATAAATTACTGATAATTCATTTAATTAATATCTTTTATCCTTGATCATCCACTCAACCTTTATTTAATTATGCCGGAATAAATCCACCTGCAGGGTTTCACATAATTAAATCTTTTTGAGCTTTCAAGGGGACATCATTAACCCGAATATTATCAGGACATGGATTCCTTCAATAAATAATATTCACCATATATATTATTTCATCACCCAAAATATAATGAAATAAATCAAAAGAATTATTTCATATATAAATCAAAGCATGTAAATAATATACACGTGTCAATTACTATATCTGGATTAAGAACATAAGCATTAATAATAACATAGAATCTTAGTTCACCTTCTTAATCAGTATAAGGGAACAATTCTAAATTTGATCCTGTTCAATATACATAAAGTATACTAGTATTATTTATTAGTCAATATAAACTAATCTAAATAATACTACAGCCATTCCAGTGGATTGTCTAACACCACCTGTGCTGTGAACCATATTATATTATATAAACCGTATTTAATAATCTAATATTCTGTATCCCATTTGATACTAGATTATTCACAATATATAATATTTAGACAACATGTAAACATTTAAATGATTCTCAATAAAATAGGCCGGAAATAAATGTATATACTTCAAATAAATATTTTCAGTATACACCAACAATCTCCCACTTATACTCAAAATATTCTATGAGTATATCAGTGTTTATTTAATCCACTATTACACAAAAAACTATGTGTCCATCCATCGGACTCCTATAGCTTCCACATGCCTGTCAAAAACTTTGGCTGGCAAGCTCTTTGTGAAAGGATCTGCCCGGTTGTCTTCTGATGCTATGTGAGCCACAACTATATCTCCTCGCTTTACGATTTCTCGTATGAGATGATACTTACGTTCAATATGTTTAGCTGCTTTGTGATCTCGCGGTTCCTTCGAATTTGCCACAGCACCAGTGTTATCACAATACACTGTCAAGCTCCTACGCAAATTAGGTACCACATCCAAGTCCAAAAGGAAGTTCCTGAACCATACAGCCTCCTTTGCAGCCTCAGAGGCCGCCACGTACTCGGCTTCCATGGTAGAGTCTGCAATGCATTTCTGCTTTACACTCCTCCATATAACGGCTCCACCTCCCAAAGTAAAAACATATCCCGAGGTTGATTTCCTCTTATCCCTATCTGATTGAAAATTTGAATCAGTATATCCCAAAGGAAATAGATCTGAGGCCTTGTAAATTAACAAATACTCCTTAGTCCTTCTCAGGTACTTGATTATAGTTTTTACTGCACTCCAATGTTCCTGACCTGGGTTCAACTGATATCTACTAACCATGCCTACAGCAAAGCAGATGTCAGGCCTCGTACATAACATAGCATACATTAAGCTTCCACATGCCGAAGCATAAGGAACTGCTTTCATGCTCTCTATATCCTTAGGTGTCGAAGGACACTGCTCCTTGGATAGAGCCACTCCATGCTTAAAAGGTAGAAAACCTTTCTTAGAGTTCTGCATGTTAAAACGAGCTAATACTTCATCAATGTAGGGCTCTTGAGATAAAGCCAACATCCTTTTCTTGCGATCCCTTATTACTTTGATCCCAAGGATGTATGCCGCTTCACCTAAGTCCTTCATTTCAAATTGTTTGAACAACCATGCCTTTACTGATGACAACATCTTAACATTGTTTCCAATGAGTAAAATGTCATCTACATACAGTACTAGAAAAACCACTGCATTACCCTCACTTCTCTTATACACACATGATTCGCTTGGACTTTGATCAAATCCATATGACTGGACTGCCTGATCAAAACGAATATTCCAGTCCCTAGAAGCTTGTTTTAGTCCATAAATTGACCTCTTAAGCTTACAAACAAGATGCTCTTGGCCTTCCTTAATGAATCCTTTTGGTTGTTGCATATAGATGGTTTCCTCAAGACTTCCATTAAGGAAAGCTGTCTTGACATCCATTTGCCAAATCTCATAATCGAGATGAGCTGCTATAGATAAAAGAATCCGGATCGATTTAAGCATAACAACCGGCGAAAAGGTTTCCTCATAATCGATCCCTTCTTTCTGAGTATACCCTTTCGCAACAAGTCGTGCTTTCCAGGCTTTCACCTTTTTGTCAGATCCTCTTTTCTTCTTTTAGATCCACATACATCCAATGGGTTTTACACCTTTGGGTGGTTCCACGAGCTCCCAAACTTGATTGGAATACATAGATTCCATCTCAGATTCCATTGCCTTTTGCCATAGATCTCCATCTTTATCTAGAATTGCTTCTTCGTATGTCCTGGGATCCTCATCATGTTCACCAGAGACCAAGTCCGAGGACTCTCCCAAAAACATGGATCTATCAGGTTGTTGAACAACCCTCCCACTACGACGAAGTACCGGTGTGGTATTAGTGACAGGTTGTGCATTTTCTTGTGGTTGATCTACTTGTACTATTGGCACTTGGGGATTATCTGTCCCTCCCACTAGTTCCTCTAAAACGATACTACTCTTGGGTTTGTGGTTCATTATATAGTCTTCTTCTAAGAATCTAGCATTGGTGCTAACAATGATATCTCGATCCCTAGGACTATAAAATGAATAACCTTTCGTTCCCATGGGATAGCCTACAAACAGCCTTACTTCTGTACGAGATTCTAACTTGGTCGCGTTCTTGTTCAGCACATGTGCTGGACAACCCCAAATCCGAATATGTCTTAGACTTGGTTTGCTACCAGTCCACAATTCTATTGGAGTCTTGGGAACCGACTTAGAAGGTACCAAGTTTAGAAGGTAAGCCGCTGTTTCTATAGCATATCCCCAGAACGACTTGGGTAAATCTGAATAACTCATCATCGATCTAACACTCTCTAAAAGAGTCCGATTCCTTCTCTCTGCTACACCATTATGCTGAGGTGTGCCAGGTGGAGACAACTGGGATGCAATCCCATTTTCTGATAAATATTCCCTAAATTCTCCAAGCAAGTATTCGCCACCACGATCTGATCGTAGTGACTTGATACATTTTCCAAGATGTCGCTTCTCCGCACTTGCTTTGTACTCTTTGAATTTTTCAAAGCACTCAGACTTACGGCGCAACAAAAAAATGTACCCATATCTAGAATAATCGTCAATGAAAGTGACAAAATACTCATAACCTCCTCTTGCTTGGATACTCATAGGTCCACATAAATCAGTATAAACCAATTCTAACACTTCTTTCGCTCTATTCCCCTTTGCTTTAAAAGGCCTATTAGTCATCTTACCTTCCAAGCAGGATTCACAAACTGGAAATGGCTCCACTGCCAACGAGCCTAATGGCCCATCTACTACCAGTCTTTGAATCCTCCTCAAGTTAATATGACCTAATCTTAAGTGCCAAAGATATGTTTGGTTCAATTCAGAAGGTTTCTTTCTTTTATTTGAGCTAGAAAGAATGTTATTAGTTTCCTTATGTTGCAGCATTGGTTGGATAGGATTAATAATATATAAATTGTCTTGCAATGTACCAGAACATATAACTCGTTTATTCATCATAATAGAAACATTACGATCCAAACAAACATTATAACCATCCATGGCAAGTTTAGAAACCGAAATTAAATTCCTTCTAAACGAAGGTACATAATGACAATTGTTCAAAACAAAAATCCTATCATCGCCAAAAGATAATGTAATTATTCCAACTGCAACTACTGCTACTTTCGTAGCATCTCCCATGAACACATATATCTCGCCATCTATAAGCATTCTGGATTGCTGGAACCCCTGCATAGAGTTACAAACATGGTCAGTGGCTCCTGTATCTACACACCAAGTGCTCGTAGATATAGCCGCTATATATGTTTCTGTTGAAGGGTTTCGAGCATCAAACGCAGCGGAAAATTAAAACAAAAACAATAATTATCGAAACCCTACCGCAGGATCCATGCAAAAACATGATATTTAATTCGGAGATTGATGATTTACCTTAAAGAAGCTTTACGATTGTATGTCTAATGGATATCCAAGCTTTCACAATCGTTGAGTGCTCCTCTTCGAAGCCTCCTCTACGGTATCCACACGAACACTCCAAGAACGATTCTTGATTGGAAGGGAGGTACTAGCCTCCAATGAAAATATGAGATCTTCTTTTTAGGTTTTGGTTCAAGCGGCTGGGGATTATTTTTGTCGTACAAAATTAATTACCTTCTTTACCTATCATCATATATTTATATGATAGTGTAAGGTAAAAGGCCAACTAAAAACCTAGCCCAAGTTTGATTAATTAAATAATAGAATCAAATCCTATTATTTAAATAAATAATAATTAAGTCATACTTAATTATTAAAATCATATCTCATTTGTATTTTATTATATCTTAATTAAGTCCCACTTAATTAATATAATAAAATACAACTAATCATTTAATTAATTTAAATTCATAATTTAAATTAATTCTTCCTTAAAATGTTCTATGTGTGTGACCCTGTAGGCTATCATTTAATTGGCAATAATTTTATTCTCTAATAAAATTATAAACAATGAGCGGCATCTAGTAATACATCATTGCTACCCAATTAAATAATAATTAAATCGTGATTCGATAAAACCTTTTGTGATTAATGTTCCCGTGTAATATAATCCCTTTAACCAAATATTATAGATTAAACTCGAGGCATGTTTCATGTCATCCTCTTCATAATTTAATCCGGGTTTACTTGATCCATGAGTAGACTATTAATAACAAATCATTATTTGAGCACGGCCATGCATTTTATAGTCTCACTCAATCAAGAGGCCAATAATATCTCTCCAAATAATAGGAGGGTTAAATCCTTTATCTATCATTCATATTTCTCATACGATTCACAATATACCCGATGTCCACTTTTATCATTACCCGGTCAAAGGTAACTTTTAATGTAGTCAAAGTATATTATCCTCGTATAGAAATATAATGATCTCAAGTCAAAGGATCATTACACCATTATCACTGTGAGTCTTTCTTATGACTTAATTAACATGAAGAATCTCACGGTGGGTCTGTCCAGTACCATGTACCCTACATGTACCTATGTATTGACTTTAGTATCTCCATACTTATAACCAATGAGATGTGGTTATCAGTCAATAACATACTAGTCTATTTATGTATTATTATTGTCCTGTATAATAATACTCGACTAGGGACCTTTAAGAATATGATATTATATAATCTCAAATTCAAGTTGTAAACTTAAACTATATAATGTGTATCATTATTCTAAGGACATTTATTATGCTAACAAATATCGCAGTAATTCGAGTCATAATAAATACATTTATTTAATAATCAAATGACATAAGGTTTATTTAAGAAACAATGTATTGCCTCTAGGGCACCTACACTAACAATCTCCCACTTGCACTAGAGCCAATCACCCATGTCTCTAATACCCATGGAACTAGTGTGACCGTCGTGCTTCTGCTGCGATAAAGCCTTGGTCAGTGGGTCCGCAACATTTTCATTGGTATGCACTTTACATATATGTATATCTCCTCTCTCGTTTATCTCTCGAAGAAGATGATATCTTCTAAGTATATGCTTTGCCTTGGAATGGGACCTTGGTTCCTTAGCCTGCGCAATGGCTCCATTGTTATCGCAATACAGATCAACTGGATCTGCGATCGACGGAACCACACCAAGTCCGGTAATAAATTTCCGAATCCAAACAGCCTCTTTGGCTGCTTCACTAGCGGCAATATACTCAGCTTCCATTGTAGAATCAGCTACTGTCTCTTGCTTCGAACTTTTCCAGCTTACAGCACCTCCATTTAGACAAAACACGAATCCAGACTGGGACACAGAATCGTCCCTATCTGTCTGGAAACTAGCATCAGTGTAACCTTTTACGACCAGCTTCTCATCTCCTCCGTATATCAAGAACGAATCTTTAGTCCGTTTAAGGTACTTAAGAATATTCTTGACAGCTGTCCAGTGACCCTCACCTGGATTAGACTGGTACCTGCTCGTCATGCTTAAAGCATACGAGACATCAGGACGAGTACATATCATTGCATACATTATAGAACCAATTGCCGAAGCATATGGTACTTTACTCATACGGTCCTTATCATCTGATGATTTAGGACAGTTTTCCTTTGAGATCACTATCCCATGAGACACCGGGACAAAGCCCCTCTTTGCCTCTTGCATTCCAAAACGATGCAATACTTTGTCAATGTATGTACTCTGACTTAGGCCGATTAATCTTTTAGATCTATCCCTATAGATCCTGATCCCTAAGATATAGGTAGCATCGCCTAAGTCTTTCATCGAGAAACTTTTTCCCAACCAAGTCTTCACAGCTTGTAGAGAAGGAATGTCATTCCCTATTAGTAATATGTCATCCACATATAATACTAGGAATGCCACATGGCTCCCACTAACCTTCTTGTAAACACACGGCTCATCCTCATTTTGTTTGAAGCCAAACTCTTTGACTGTTTCATCAAAACGGATGTTCCACCTCCTTGAGGCCTGCTTCAATCCATAAATAGATCGTAGCAACTTACAAACCATTCTAGCAAACTTTGGATCGACAAAACCCTCAGGTTGTGTCATGTACACATCCTCTTCTAAGCTTCCATTTAAGAAAGCAGTCTTGACATCCATTTGCCAGATTTCATAGTCATAATAAGCCGCTATCGCAAGCAAAATCCTGATGGACTTGACCATAGCTACCGGTGAGAAAGTTTCATCATAGTCAATACCATGAATTTGCTTGAAACCTTTCGCCACCAGTCTTGCTTTGTAGGTCTGTAAATTTCCATCCATGTCAGTTTTCTTCTTGAAAACCCACTTGCACTCTATGGGTTTAATCCCATTAGGTGGTGCAACCAAAGTCCATACTTTGTTTTCATACATGGAATCCATCTCAGATTTCATGGCTTCCAGCCATCTCTCAGAATCTGGACTATTCATAGCATCCTTGTAGGTGAGAGGCTCATCATTGTCTACAAGCATCACATCACCACCTTGAGTCAGGAGAAATCCATAATATCTCTCTGGCTCATGGCGAATCCTACTTGATCTACGAACAACCTATGTTTCTTGAGCATTATCATTATTCTGCTCTTGTTCCACCTTAGGTTCAATGCTATTTTGTGGTTCTCGATCTTCATCAAGATCTATAGTCCTCCCACTGTTTCTTTTGGAAACAAAATCTCTTTCCATGAAAACAGCATCTCGAGCAATGAACACTTTCTGCTCAGAAGGATTATTAAAATAATACGCCTTTGTTTCTTTAGGGTATCCCACAAAATTGCACTCTTCGGATTTAGGTCCAAGCTTGTCAGATACTTGACGTTTTACAAACGCCTTGCATCCCCAAACTTTCATAAAGTTCATGCTTGACCGTTTCTCCTCCCATATCTCATATAGAGTCTTTTGAACCTTCTTAGTTGGAACACGGTTAAGTGTGAAAGCTGCTGTTTCTAGAGCATAACCCCAGAAACTTATTGGAAGATCTGCATGACTCATCATCGATCGTACCATGTCTAACAGGGTACGATTTCTCCTCTCTGAAACTCCATTCCATTGAGGAGTACTTGGCGGAGTGAGTTGTGATACAATACCACACTCATTTAAATACTCTTTAAATTCGGTGCTTAAGTATTCACCCCCACGATCGGATCGTAAGATTTTAATACTTGCACCTCCGCCTATTTGCTTCTCTACTTCAGCCTTGTATTCTTTGAATTTTTCAAAAGAATTGGATTTGTTCTTCATAAGATATACATATCCATATCTACTGAAGTCATCAGTAAATGTTATGAAGTAGTAGTAGCCTCCTCTAGCCATCACACGCATTGGGCCACATACATCACTATGTATTAGCTCCAAACGTTCAGTGGCCCTTTGACCCTTACCAGTAAAAGGAGCTTTAGTCATCTTACCAAGCAAACAAGATTCGCATTTTTCGTATGATTCAAAATCAAACTTATCCAAGTATCCATCTTTATGTAATTTGGAAATGCGTTTCTCATTTATATGGCCTAGACGACAATGCCAGAGGTATGTTTGATTTGAATCATTAACTTTAAGTCGTTTGTTTTCTATGTTACAGATAGGATTATCTAAATCAAGAACATATAAACCATTAAATAAACGCGCAACACCATAGGTTAAATCATTCAAAGCAAAAAAGCAACTGTTGTTCTTTATTGTAAACGAAAAACCTTTCTTGTCCAAACAAGAAATAGAAATAATGTTTCTGCGAATCGCAGGCACGTAATAACAGTCATTTAGTTCTAAAACAAGCCCAGAGGGCAAAGATAAATAATAAGTTCCTACGGCTAAAGCAGCAACTCTTGCTCCATTGCCTACTCGTAGGTCCACTTCTCCCTTAGCCAAAGTCCTACTTCTCTGCAGTTCCTGCACATTTATACAAATGTGAGAAGCACATCCAGTATCCAATACCCAAGATGTAGAAATAGACAGATTGACTTCTATAACATAAATACCTGATCCAGAAATCTGAACACCCTTCAATTTCTTCAGATCCTCCAAGTAAGCATGACAGTTTCTCTTCCAGTGACCAGGCTTGTGACAATAGTGACAATCACCTTTGTCAGCCTTTGCGACATCTCCCTTCGGCTTTTTAGCCTTTTTGAAAGAGGGCTTAGAAGGACCAAGATCTTTCGGTGTAACCTTTTTCTTGCCCTTCCATTTCCCCTTTCCCTTAGCACCTTTCTTGCCCACCATCATTATGGGAGCCTTCTCAGGTGCCTTGACCATATTTGCTTCAGTGGTCCTCAGCATGGCCAACAATTCCATAGGAGTCTTATCTTGCTCAACCATATTGAAAGTCATTATGAACTGAGCATAGTCGCTGTTCAAAGATTGCAAGATTATATCGACTTGAGCCTCTCGCTGAAGCGGGAAACCCAAACGAGCAAGGTAATCACAATACCCAATCATCTTTAGAACATGTGGTCCGACTGGTCCATTACCCTGCTTACACGAGAAGAGTGCTTTGCTTGTGTTGAACTTTTCAACACGAGCCTGTGATTGAAACATCGTTGAAAGATGTTCAAACATAGTATAAGCATTCATATCAAAATGCTGCTTCTGGAGCTTAGCATCCATAGTAGCAAGCATAAGACAAGCCACATCAGTTGCATCATCAATATGCTTCTGATAAGCATTTCGTTGAGCAGCAGTGGCATTGTTAGCAGGGGCTGCCGGTGGAGGAATATCAATCACATAAGATTTCTTTTCCTGCATGAGAACAATTCTCAAATTCCTAGACCAGTCAAGGAAGTTCGATCCTGTCAGCTTGTCCTTCTCAAGGACTGATCGCACAGAGAAAGTGTTGTTTGTATTTTGTGCCATTTGTTTTCTACAATGATAAAATGCATAAGATAAGTTAGATTGTTACATTAATTATGTTCAAGTGATTATGACATATTCATAATATATCTCCCACTATTTTTATCAAATTAATAGCCCTTACTATTAAATCGGAAAGAATATCTCATAAATCTTTCTAGTGAGCCAAGATCCATATTTCGTCATATCCTAAGTCAACCACTGGTAGTCCTTAAAACATGATTATTTAGGTAGACAATAGTTGTCAATTATATCATATATAATTCTTGGATAGTTTGGTGAACAACAATTGTTCTTGTCTATCTAATAGATTTTGAACCAAACTCTATGCTTCTAAGTTCATAATAATTGAATATAACCGTTTATTTTCACCTTATTATGACGACTCAGTTAAGTTAAACCCAATGATACAACGGTCGAATATAACCGCTTATATTCGTCACATCTCACCACGATAGACAGGAGTCCCCTGCCACTGGCAGTCATTCCCCTTATCGATCTAGGATTCAATGAGTGTTCATTCATTGGAAAGCATCCGATAAAAGAACTTAATATTTTGTTAAGGGGTTTTGTATTAAAACGACCATGATCCCATCATAAAGAGATTCCCAATTTTTCCTTGAATTAAATACTTCAAATCAATATTCATCAATAGTTTGATTTCCAGGTTGTTGGAGGAGTCACAAGTGGCCTCACTTAATACCCAACTTCCTTACAGGTAAAACCCGTTTTTGACAAAATCTCCCCATATCTAAATAATTGAAAATTCATATTTAATTCTGTGTTTCATAAACACAGAAATCTCATGATCGTTTGTTATTTTAAAATCTCGATCGTTACAGATTTGATCTTGTTTAGCATGGCAAGCATGGTATGGGTGACGTATCTAATACATGCATACATCATTAATCTAATTAAAACATGCATACATTTGCTACTCTACACATGCATCATATGTAAAGTAAGTGCATTATGTAAACGTGATTGGTTATGGCCTTTATCCTATATGATCCTTTCAAGCTAATGAAAGGATCAAGGACAATCTATGGGTGGTTTAAAATTCTATACTATTACATGTCTTCTTCTTTGCTGCTACAATGCCTCCTTGGATCGCCTCCTTGCTTGCTTGTCTTCATGTATTCATGTACATTACATAAACAAAACAACTATACTAATGTACTTACAAGGAGAACTCGAGTTACATTCGAGATTTAATCATTACAAGGAATGACGACATGCAAGTCGTATTTAGAAACCAAACCATAAACAAAAACCTCTATCCTATGGGTCTCAAGGCCATAACCATCCACCATGCTCAAGTAACAATTAAATAACATGTCATATTATCTAATCATGTTATACCATATCATATTTCAGATGATCCAATCAAAGAAATCATATAACGCAAAAATCAGAAAATCAGAATCAAATTCTGAAAACAACAAATCGCGTTTTTCATGCACTAAACGGCGTCAAACGCCTTACAGACGAGTCGGTGATACCTTTGGTATCAGTTTTGTTCAGACACTCGTTTCCAGTCAGAAAACACATATCGTTTGCGAAAATCTGACACTGGACACAGATTTCACCAGATCTGCGCAGCGTATACAGAAATCGTATCGTATACAATCCCCATATCATGAACAAACAAAAATCATGTATATATCAATATACATACAGATTATATGATCATCATATGATCATCCCAATCATCATTAACATACAGTTTATACATATATATATCAAAATCAACGCATCATACATGACAATCATCAAACATGCTCGTATATATATCAAAACTGTAACATATAACCGAATTAAAACGTTTTTGCAAGTACCTCTGATGCCATTGAAGGGTTTCGAGCATCAAACGCAACGGAAAATTAAAACAAAAACAATAATTATCGAAACCCTACCGCAGGATCCATGCAAAAACATGATATTTAATTCGAAGATTGATGATTTACCTTAAAGAAGCTTTACGATTGTATGTCTAATGGATATCCAAGCTTTCACAATCGTTGAGTGCTCCTCTTCGAAGCCTCCTCTACGGTATCCACACGAACACTCCAAGAACGATTCTTGATTGGAAGGGAGGTACTAGCCTCCAATGAAAATATGAGATCTTCTTTTTAGGTTTTGGTTCAAGCGGCTGGGGATTATTTTTGTCGTACAAAATTAATTACCTTCTTTACCTATCATCATATATTTATATGATAGTGTAAGGTAAAAGCCCAACTAAAAACCTAGCCCAAGTTTGATTAATTAAATAATAGAATCAAATCCTATTATTTAAATAAATAATAATTAAGTCATACTTAATTATTAAAATCATATCTCATTTGTATTTTATTATATCTTAATTAAGTCCCACTTAATTAATATAATAAAATATAACTAATCATTTAATTAATTTAAATTCATAATTTAAATTAATTCTTCCTTAAAATGTTCTATGTGTGTGACCCTGTAGGCTATCATTTAATTGGCAATAATTTTATTCTCTAATAAAATTATAAACAATGAGCGGCATCTAGTAATACATCATTGCTACCCAATTAAATAATAATTAAATCGTGATTCGATAAAACCTTTTGTGATTAATGTTCCCGTGTAATATAATCCCTTTAACCAAATATTATAGATTAAACTCGAGGCATGTTTCATGTCATCCTCTTCATAATTTAATCCGGGTTTACTTGATCCATGAGTAGACTATTAATAACAAATCATTATTTGAGCACGGCCATGCATTTTATAGTCTCACTCAATCAAGAGGCCAATAATATCTCTCCAAATAATAGGAGGGTTAAATCCTTTATCTATCATTCATATTTCTCATACGATTCACAATATACCCGATGTCCACTTTTATCATTACCCGGTCAAAGGTAACTTTTAATGTAGTCAAAGTATATTATCCTCGTATAGAAATATAATGATCTCAAGTCAAAGGATCATTACACCATTATCACTGTGAGTCTTTCTTATGACTTAATTAACATGAAGAATCTCACGGTGGGTCTGTCCAGTACCATGTACCCTACGTGTACCTATGTATTGACTTTAGTATCTCCATACTTATAACCAATGAGATGTGGTTATCAGTCAAAAACATACTAGTCTATTTATGTATTATTATTGTCCTGTATAATAATACTCGACTAGGGACCTTTAAGAATATGATATTATATAATCTCAAATTCAAGTTGTAAACTTAAACTATATAATGTGTATCATTATTCTAAGGACATTTATTATGCTAACAAATATCGCAGTAATTCGAGTCATAATAAATACATTTATTTAATAATCAAATGACATAAGGTTTATTTAAGAAACAATGTATTGCCTCTAGGGCACCTACACTAACATCTGTAATTAGAGAAAGAGACATACCAGTATTGTTTGTCTTCTTAGGAAGAGGACAATCCTGTTTCCAGTGACCTGACTGCTTGCACCTGAAGCACTTGCCCTTAGGCTTTTTCACACCACCTTGAACTCCCACTGCATTAGCAATCTTTCCAGTTTTCTGTGTCTGAGTCTTTTTCTTCTTCTTACCTTTCGGCTTAGATGAAGAAGTTTTCTCGGCCACATTCACTTGAACATTCTGCTTAAAGAGTCCTTCAGCTGCCTGAAGTTCTGTCAGAAGTTCCGCGAGACTATACATCCTTTTGTTCATGGTGTAATTCAAGCGGAACTGCTCAAAACTTTTGGGCAAGCTCATAAGGATGATATCGATCTGGGTTTCCCCATCAATATCAGCACCAAGGATCTCCATCTCATTCAGATGAGACATCATTCTGAGAACATGATCCCTTACAGGTGTTCCTTCAACCATCTGAGTGTTCATTAAAGCCTTCATTGCTACTTGCCTAGCAGCCCTATTCTGTTCTCCAAAAAGTTCCTTGAGATTAAAGAGCATATCTGAAGCAGTGGGCATAGCCTGATGCTGATGCTGCAAAACACCCGACATTGCTGCCAGAATGTAACATCGCGACATCTCATCAGCCTTAACCCACCGTTTATAATACTCCTTCTCACTTTCAGGAGCATCTTCAGCAGGCTGATCTGGCTTGGGTTCATAAGTACAAAATTTGTACTGCTCAGCAGTCAACACTATGTCCAAATTACGTTTCCATTCAATATAGTTCGGTCCAGTAAGTTTGTTATCCTTAAGTATGGTGAATAGTGGATTAAAACCCATAATGATCTAATCCTGAGAATCATACATGTAACACATAATCAGATAGTTGCATAAATCTTAAATCCTATTGGTTTCCTCTAACAATTAATTAAAATTAATGCACTAATATTTAAACACCATAAGTATCTGGTACGCCACGATGGGTGACATATATACCACTTAATTCGTTTAAATATTACTTCGGTCCTATTACTAAATAATACGCCACGTTAGGGTGGACAATATATTATCTTTCATAGCTAAGTGTATACCATTATTAAATCTTAAATTAATAATAATAAGACCGGATGCCACCATTAAATATTTCAAATCAATAATCGATAATAGGATAATTCCCAGATCGGGGGGAGCATTGTCAAGAGGCGTCACTTAAGACCCCTTTCTAGACAGAATCATCCTTTCTCTCAATATCGAATATCTATATTCAATCATTGGTACCCTACAAATTAATCGAATTCTATGAAACTTGGTACGCCACGATGGGTGGCATGTATACCTTTCAATATTCGTAATTAATTTAGGAAGTTTGTTCTAGTAATATCCATAACACTACCTGACACCATAAATCATACGCCACGATGGGTGGCATGTATATAATTTATATTCATCTCGGTGTTAAATTACATACAAACAATAATGGAGACCATGGGATTTAATTCCTAATTAATTCCCTCACCCACTTAGAATTTTTATTTAAAATTGAGGAATTTTATCTAGATGCATCGCCCTATGTTATTTTTTCGAGGTCTACATGTTATAAAAATAACAATACAAAGAACACATAACATAGCAGCATGCATCATAAAATTAAAGCAATAAATAAAATTAATGTCCATGTCGTCCTAATTATGTTAAATATGTAATAAAAAATTACACACATAATTAACAACAAACATAATAATTATTTAATGCAATAATTAAAATTAAATAGCGGAATTAAAAATTAAAACAATAATTAAATCCACTATTATGGCCCATTAAACAATTTCAGCAGGCCTAGAAATTTTTCTGCAAATCTGCAAACTGCAACAGCCGCCAGCCGCCAAACTGCTACAGTACCCGATTTGCTACAATACCCGGTTTGCTACAGTGACCGGTTTGCTACAGTGACCGGTTTGCTACAGTAACTGCTACATTACCGGTTTGCTACAGTACCATGATAATTTTCTGCTAATGTTCTGCCGAATTCAGTTCTGAATATTAACACCAGCAGCCACCAACAGCTAGCGCAGTGGAATAATTTTGATCTCCGTTTTGATTTCCGATCGCACATAATTGTTACAAAATACCCGAATTTTTACATAATCCATCAAACAATTACATACAAAACAGATCTAATACAAAACTAAATATCACGATCAACCCTCGTGATTTACAACCACGATAAACCACGTGGAAACCAAAAACAAAAAATTAACCACGATTAAACCACGTGGGATCCGAACGCATAATTAAAATTACATGGCCATAATAGTGGATAACAACCTGCAAAACAGAATTATACAAGCCTACCACTATATACATGCATATATAATTACGACATGGACATCGTATCAAAAATCGCAGAACCATTGAACCTAGCTCTTGATGCCAATTGTTGGGACAATCAGATCTTGGCACTTCGATTTTTGATACAATAAATTAACGAGTACGAATAGAAAAGTCACCTTGTTAACGGTTGATTCCACGCTCTTCTATTGTATTCCCAAATTCCCTTGAGCGAAGTATGGCCTTCGTCTTCTCAAGTTCACCTCTCTTCTTGCTCCTGGGTGGCTACAAAATTTTTTCGACCAGCCCTCGCAAGAAGAGAATAAGAATATATATAGGCTACAATAGGGATCATGGACAATTAGGTTGGGCCTTCTAATTACATCTTGGGCATGGCCCAATGTAATTAAATATTAATTCAATCCACTAAAGAATTAATATTTGCACTACCTTTCCTAATACCGTAATTTAATTAAGTAATTAGGTTCCAATATTATTTGCTTATTAAATTCCCCATGTTTAAAATATCGCATGTCCATTAATTAAATAAATTACTGATAATTCATTTAATTAATATCTTTTATCCTTGATCATCCACTCAACCTTTATTTAATTATGCCGGAATAAATCCACCTGCAGGGTTTCACATAATTAAATCTTTTTGAGCTTTCAAGAGGACATCATTAACCCGAATATTATCAGGACATGGATTCCTTCAATAAATAATATTCACCATATATATTATTTCATCACCCAAAATATAATGAAATAAATCAAAAGAATTATTTCATATATAAATCAAAGCATGTAAATAATATACACGTGTCAATTACTATATCTGGATTAAGAACCTAAGCATTAATAATAACATAGAATCTTAGTTCACCTTCTTAATCAGTATAAGGGAACAATTCTAAATTTGATCCTGTTCAATATACATAAAGTATACTAGTATTATTTATTAGTCAATATAAACTAATCTAAATAATACTACAGCCATTCCAGTGGATTGTCTAACACCACCTGTGCTGTGAACCATATTATATTATATAAACCGTATTTAATAATCTAATATTCTGTATCCCATTTGATACTAGATTATTCACAATATATAATATTTAGACAACATGTAAACATTTAAATGATTCTCAATAAAATAGGCCAGAAATAAATGTATATACTTCAAATAAATATTTTCAGTATACACCAACAATAAAGAAGTAAAGAATGACGTGAAATTGAGTCGAGGATCAATGTTAGGATAGAGAACTTCGTGAATCGAGGCAAGTGTTATTGCTCTTCACTTATTGTTCAAGTGATGCAATTCAATTCTTTTGTCGTATAAAATGATGTGGTCAAGTATATTTAGGAAATGATGTATTTCTTCAATTAGCGTGAAAACGTTTATTCTCCCCATCCTTAGTTCGAATACCAAATTTCTTTAAAAAGAATCTTCCCCAATAACCTTTTTCCACCGAAAGCCTTACTTATGGTATGTTATTGGATTCCTCATTGGAATACCATTTCTTTTATTTTCGTCGGAAATATTTAAGAAATTCTCTAAATAGAGAAAATCTAAGTTTTAAAATCTTTATAAATATCTGTTAATGAAAATTTTTGATTTTAGCATGTTATTACCCGTGGACCCTCTTTATGGGATGTTTTCGTCAAACTGATCTGAAATTTGCTATATTGCAATTAATTTTGCAAATAATTATTTTAAACTGCTTCATTCGTTATGATGACACCAAACTTTGCAATGTGTAGATAAATTTTATTAAATGCTTAGTACTTGACCATATCTTGGTTCTAACTTAAAATGTCAATTATAGATAATCATGTTGCAATCGATGACTTTTATCTTTGTTCAAGTAGATCTTCTCTTTAATCAAATTAATGATGTTATTACCTTAATTATTCATATCGATCTTGTTGATACTTATTCAAATTACTGTTCTTTATATTCTCCACCCCATTGATTATCGAACTTGTCGATATTTATTGAAGATCTTTATTCTTCATTTATCACCCTGTATTGTATCGAACTTGTCGATACTAGAAGAAATTGTTACTTCCTCATTTACTATTAATTATAAGTTGTTATTCTGGACGTGAGCTTCCAGTTGTTTGATTAACAAGGGTTGTGGATTATTCCGACTCCTAGTGCGCTTGATATAGAATTGGAATGTTTTAAAATGGGGACCTTAAGAGGTCGGACCAGATTCGTGGTCAGAAGTTAATAAGGCCAATGTGTGCCGTGGATCCATTAAAGGATATTGCTGTGTACGTTGGTCCGGGGTTAGTGCGTGACTGATCAGCAGCCTAACCTTATTGTTTTTTTAAAAAAATAAATAAATAAATCCAATTCTAATCTATACACTGAGATTGAGTTGTTTTATTATCTGATTCCCTTGAAGCTCATTTCGAATATATGTTGCTATCAGAACTTTTATCAGTTCTCATTGTTGACGCCCTTATTCTAGTAGAGCAATGTTGGCTCATCCTGTTGATGCGATATTAAATTTTCTTAGCTGCTTCTTTTCGCAGTACATATAATGATTCTTCTTGTTTATCAGAATTCATAATTGTCATTGATATTGTTGTCACTATTTACGCTTGCTGAGCATTGTTGGCTCACTCTTGCTTTTGTTTATTTCTCTAGTTATTAGAGATAATTAGTGGACCTAGTGGTCAGTTGGTATTGCTCTTCATGCAGCGAGAGGAGACGTTCGAGTTATGGACTTTGTCGAATAGTGGATTGGGAATTGTCAAGGTTGGATATACAGTTAGACAGTGATTTTGTTTATTCATAAATATTGTATAACATTTTTCATTTTGAGGTTGGACTGTAATAATATAATTTGATAGTTTGTTTCATACCATAACCTGTATGCGAACTTGGTTAAGGGGTTTTATTATTATATGTTATTTATATCCAGGATTGTTTGATGTTGTTTGTGGTTAGTAGCCCTAGATCTGTACCCCGGATTTTGGGATGCTACAAGTTGGTATCAGAGCTACAGGTTATGGTCATTGAAACAGATTGGGAGGGTTAGGGTACGTGTATAAGATAGACGTCAGGTAGAATGATTTAGGGTAAGGATCGCCTTAGGATATTTCGGCAAACGTTGCGACGTTGAACGGTCTTTCGGCATATCGCGCGAGTAGAAGTTCGAATTGTTTAAGGATTGGGCTATGAGCGAAACAGCAAAACCGAAGCGGCATAAGCTAAGTGGGTAGCTGGAGCCATCAGTCCGGGGGACATTATCTCGAGATTTTTGCATAGAATCTAGAACTTTCTACGATATTGGTTTCGATGTGAACGTTACGGAAATGGTACGAGAAAGTTAAGAATGTGAAGTGGGAAGTGATTATCAACAATAATTGGAAGTTAAGTGTGGTTGTGCACCCTTAATCGTTGATTCGTTCAAATTCATTGCTTAAAGAAATTTGCTATTCTTCTTTTGAATTGTCATAAATTAATTCCCGGTTGGTATAGTTGCTAAGGCCTTCGTTGCGAAGTGACGGTCCAAAATCGAGAATGAATTGAGATTTCTTATTTATTCAACTCATTATTGTTAGGCCGGTTTTGGCAGCTAAGTATATTATTGCTTAGTCGACAAGAGTGAGGTTATGGATAATTAGGAATTTCTTGAATGTTTGCTTGACCAATTGTTGATGCATCTATTGGAAAGTCTTCTATTTATCAATTCATAATGAGCTTTATATGTCAGATTTATTCGAATTCAATTCCATTTCTTTCAGAAATATCTATATTTTCTAAAAGATGCTTGATTCAATTTTACATGAAGATTTTTGAAACTCTTGAATCCCTTCCATTTTTATGAATGCTTGATTTTATCTATTCCAGCTGAGATGAACAAACTATGCAGATAGGGATTCAGGGACATCTTATCTTTGTGATAGAAGTCCAGTGGGATGCCACTGATTGTGTTTGTCATGAAGGTACTAAAGACTGGCTATCTTTAGATATTGTGGCGGTTGACCCAGTGACAAATGCAACCTGAAAATAGTTCAAAGATCATATTGATCTCTCGGTTAAATTCCTCTATAAAAGTCTTATCAAATGAACTCAATATATATTCATGCTTGATGCCCATTCACTTTGTTGACTTCCTTTGTCAGGAATTCGATGATTTCAAAATTTCTAAAGATGAAGAGATGCGAAGATAGACGCGATGACGACTTAAATGGTTGAGACTGCAATTGCGCTGACGAAGAATTGGTTGTGCAAGTTTAAGAATTTGGTGATTACGACTGTTATGTCATGACAAGTTAGAATATTGATTGGACCGATAAACCATGGATAAGATTTGAGACTAATGAAAATCGAATAAAGGGAAAGAGCAGTAAATAAGAGTACATGATTGCAGATATTATTAAAGGGCGAAAGAAGAATGGTAATGGAGATATTGAGTATAAGATGTTCAATGCCGAAGAAAGATTGTTTTGGACACCTACTTAAGGGCAGAGATAGTAAATGAAATATAATAAGATTTTGAATGTTTTAAATCCATCGTTGGGTATAAGATTTTATAAGCAATGAAGGTTGACCTGAGTAAAGCGGAGTGAAGAAGAACGGAAAGGTTTATAAAAATTGTCGAGAAGAACCAGGACTGAATGAGGGGTAAAGTGATTAGGGGGAGTAAATAACTTATGTAAGCCACTGTAGGAAGTCAGGATTATCATGGATGGAGGAAAGTTGGCCAAGATGGAATAAAATGACAGTAAGGAGGAAGATAGAGAAACCAGAAAGTTCCAAAAAGTGATTAAACAGAAGATATAAATTAGTTAAGGGAAGAATGTGGAATCCCGAAGATTTGGAGTTAGAAGAGTAAGGGCACCGTAGTTTCCTATAGAATGAGAATTAGGAGGGATTAACGAGACCCCATGATCAGAAAATAAGATTTCGGGAGAAAATCCCTAGAGATTTTATTAAGATAAATGTGGAAAGTTGTGGCTGTAGCCAGAAGGGTAGTGTGGTAACAAGTAACAAAGTCAGAAGTTAAAGCTATGAGTTATGAGCTTAGAACGATGGGAATTTTGCCAAAAATGGTATCATATTAATCTTGGTGGAAGTTTTGAAGAGAGTGACGGGACTGCTTTTATGATTATTAAGAATTTGAAAATTCAATATGATCTTGAAGGAAGTTAATAGGAAGTGGATGGCGATGACTATAAAAAGGAGTTAAATATAACTTAGTATTGGATTTATTCCCCATCAACGAAGCACGAGCAAATTGTGAGGACAAGAAAATGTTGGGTTATGAGGAAGATAAAGGCGGTGTTTTGAGGTTGGAAGCAGACATAGAGGTATTAACGATTAAGCAAATCAAGAAATTGTTATACCAAGGGAATGAAATTGTTTTGTATAAGAAGGAGGTATCAGAAAGGAGAAAATTAAGTCAAAGCAAATTCCAATGAATAAGATTTCAAACGACATTCAGACGAAGAATTTAATATGATCGTAGATCACATATCAAGATGATCGAAGACTCATGAAGCGTATGCAAATCAATCGAGAGCGATTTTAAGAGTTTCCAAGAAAAGGAAGAAAATTTGGCACAAGGATCTTAATGTGAATTTCGAAAGTCGTGGTTTTGTGGTTAATGTGAGTGGTGTTAAATATTGAAGATGTAGCGTGTAAAGTTAAAATTCGAAAACTCGTCAAGTATTCAAAGCTGTGATTCGAAAGTTGATTTCAGGAGATGCGGAATAGTGTGCTGCGAATAAGGTATATATATATATATGATTTAAGGAAAATGGTCATCAGTTCAGAATGGTTACATGGTAAAACAATGAGATGAAGGATAGATAGAAGTTTTTCGATTATTTCCTTCTCGAGTAACATTGCACGCGAAAGAGGAGTAAGAATGATTGAGGAGTTCTTGATATTCTTTTTCCCAAAGTTTTATCCGAGTAAGGTTTCGTTTTAGGATATGTAAATAAGTGGTGAAGCTTTTTAAGTTGAATATGCATGTTGATAAAAGCGGGAGCTTGTTCGGAATTGTTGGAGTAAGAATTGTTTCATGGTTAGTATCAAGTGAGGTTTTGACCTCAGGATAATTAATATTACAGATTGGTTAACTCAATTTTGTTCTTGTATGAGTGAAGTCACAGTCAAGGTGGCAGGTATATTGGCTTTCAAGAGCTGCAAATAATCAAGGCTATACTTCAAAAGACGTAGCAAACCAGAATATTTTATAAGAGTGAGAATCGAGTTGTTAATTGAATTATGCTTGATGTGCATCTAAGGATGTACGTGTTTGGTTATAGTATTCGATTGCAAGGATGCGACTGAGAATGGATGAAATGATGTTAAGTTTCCAGATTGGGTACTCGGTAAAAATATAGGACTAAAGAAAGAAAGAAACTTCTTAATTATTCCCTTCTTGATCAACATAGTACTTGAAAAGTGGAGTGGAAGCGATCGGAGGATTTCTTGAGATTCCTTTCTCGAAGTTCTATTTGAAATCGTGTGGTCATGTGTAAAGTATAGGAGTTATACCAAGTGTAGGTCGTAAATAAAGGCAAATTGCACGGTCATATTATTGCGAAGGACTGGCGTGGTAACATAGTTTTGACGCATGGTATAGTTCATTATGTGAAAAAGTCATATTGATTTTCGGGGAAAAGATATTCATTCACGTGTGATAAACGTTTAGAGTTAATAAGACTCGGAAACCAAAGTTTAAGGTTATTTCGGAATTTGAGGGCTCATGGAATGAGCTTATAAAGGCATAAGTTGGCATGGAGGAAATTCTAGAGTTGAAAGATACAACCTGGAAAGTGAAAGTAAGATGTTGAGAAGATCAGAACTATTATTTGGGTCCTTAGGATTGATTCTGAGGATAGAATCCTACTAAGGGGGGAAGGATATAAAGCCCTAGAAAATTCCGTATTTTATAAATATTTAATTAATATAAATTATGAATGTTATGATGTGAATATTGTTGGAAAGGTGGAAAAATATGTGAAAGTGTGTTTATGTGTTTATATGATGATTTGTGTGTGACGTGTATGTCTGAATATTTTTATTTGTATTTTTTGAGGATTTAAATGTGTTTAAATCATGTATTATCAATTTTCCGAGGTTTTTAAAAATCATCGGAGTTGATAAAAATCATGAAATCTTTTGCATTATTATCTTTATAATATTATTTAGTTTTTAAAATTTTGGGTGGATTAATTTTGAGGTTTTGGTATTTTAAATTGATTTTACGAGTTTTATTGCGTTTAAAGCATCAAAACTTGTAAAATTCATATTTAATTCATTTTTTATCCTAAAAATATTTTTAAAATATGGGTGTGCTCGTAATTTTATATTCTTTATTTTAAAAATGAAAAGTGTAATTTTCCGAACGTTCTATTTAATTTCGATTTATAAGAGTTGTTTATTAGGATTTAAAGCAAATAAGTAGTATTATTAATAGTAGTATTTAGATAATGGGCCAAGCCCATTTAAAATCAATCAGGAACAGCAACTCAGCAGGGGCAACGACAGAAGCTTCAAGAAACTAGAAGAAGAAAAAAAATAGAGAAAGAAAGAAGAAGAGGATATATATATATATATATATATATAGTTGTATAATCGTGTGTGTGTGTATACAAGTGTGTGTAAGTGTGTGTGTGTGTGTGTGTGCATTTTGGTGGTTGCCAGTAGGGGGAAGAGGAGGACCATCACCGACGGTGGGTGTGGTGGTGGTGGTGTTGGATCGATCGGAGAGAAGAGGGAGGGAGAGAGAGAGAGAGAGAGAGAGAGAGAGAGAGAGAGAGAGAGAGAGAGAGAGAAGGTTGGAGAGATTGCTTGATATTGGGAGAGATGCAGAAATATTTCAGAGGGAGCATTATGGAAAGTAGAAGAAGAGATTTACATGGAGAGATGTTGGAGGGATGCAAGGAGGTAGGAGAGAAAAATCGAGAGGTATACCCCCTTTCGTTAATTGTTTTATTTTAATTTTTCCGGATAATTATTAAATTGCCATTTTAGAAGAATTATGTAAATGGTGGTAATTTAATTAGTTTTAAATTGCGATAATATTGATTTAATTTTCCGTGATTTAAATCGGAGGAATTATAGTTGTTAAATATGATTATGGGGTTAAATTGTGAATTAAGTATATTAATTCTCGTAATTAGATTAATGTGGTAATTTATGGATATTGTTATGTTTTCGTGTATTAAATTAGAAGAGTATAGCTAATTATAATTGTTGTAATTTAATTAGTTTTAAATTTTGAGATTATTGTTTTAATTTCCGTTATTTAATTCGGAAAGTATATTTACTAAGTGTAATTGTAGAGGTTAGTTGTGGGCCCGATTGTATGTTCGGGTTAGCGAGTGTTAGTTACTAATTGTGATTGTCGTTTAGTAGTAAGGTACTTGATAATTTCCGTATTTGATTCGGAGAGTCTATAATTGTTAATTATAATTGTTAATTGTTAAGTACAAATTGTTATTGACTTATGAAGTGTAGTTATATGAATGAGCTAGTTTGTAAGTGCCTATGTGCTAAATGATCTTAGTGATTAAAGTTAAAATGTCTTGGTGGATAAATTGCTAGTTGTTTATGGTGCCGGTAAATGTTATGTGCTATGTGCTATAAGTTGAGTCGTAGCATTTGTGGTATGTCATACTTGTCAATTACTTGGTTGGTCTATATGTGGTTAAATGATTGTCAATCATGCATGTTGGTTTTAGTTATGTGAGTCACATTGTAACTATTAGTGGATGTCGAAAGTTTTCTTATAATAAGAATACATTCCTTGGTTGTACGGTTTTCAAATGCTAGATAGCAAGGTTAAATTATTAATTTATTTTTTTTATTTGTTTATGTGCCGCATGTCTGGGCGGTTACTTTTCCTTATGTGCTATGTGCCGCATGTCTGGGCGGTTACTTTTCCTTACGTGTTTAGGTGCCGCATGTCTGGGCGGGTACTTTTCTTATTTATTTACTTTTATGTTGCTGCAAGTTGAGGCAGCTCTATTTTCATATGATTTGGTTGGTAAAAATTTGAATTGGAAAACAGGGGAATAGTCCTATTTACGAATACTTCATGCCAAAATTTTCTAAAAATCCCTTGCAAATCTATTTAAAAGTCTATTTAACTTATTTGATTTCAATGCTTGGAAGTGTGTTATGATTTCTAAGGGTTTAAGTATATGTGGATTATTTCGAGAATATATCGTGGTTTTGAAGATTAGATGGTGTGCTGTTTTGAAGTGGTTGTGTGACATGTTTATGTGACTTAATTAACTATACTAAGACTACTATCTGAATATGGTTGGATATGTCTATATGTATTGTATATGTTATTATATAAGATGTGTATAAGCATTATAGGACGCGTATGGGTAGAATAGAGCAAACAATGAGGTTTTGCTTGAGTTAATACTGAAATAGTATCTGACCTTGTAAAGGTTCGAATAGGAAACCTAGTCAAGAGCAGTGCGTGGGAAAATGGAAAGACGAACAGAAGGACAAGTATCAAAGCCAACGGGTGAATTGATGTGGAAGTGGTGAGTTACGAAGTAGAGATGGACGTTGAGCTGAGTAAGAGGCCAGCATATAAAGAAGTAAAGACTGACGTAAAATTGAGTCGAGGATCAATGTTAGGATCGAGAACTTCGTGAATCGAGGCAAGTGTTATTGCTCTTCACTTATTGTTCAAGTGATGCAATTCAATTCTTTTGTCGTATAAAATGATGTGGTCAAGTATATTTAGGAAATGATGTATTTCTTCAATCAGCGTGAAAACGTTTATTCTCCCCATCCTTAGTTCGAATACCAAATTTCTTTAAAAAGAATCTTCCCCAATAACCTTTTTCCACCGAAAGCCTTACTTATGGTATGTTATTGGATTCCTCATTGGAATACCATTTCTTTTATTTTCGTCGAAAATATTTAAGAAATTCTCTAAATAGAGAAAATCTAAGTTTTAAAATCTTTATAAATATCTGTTAATGAAAATTTCTGATTTTAGCATGTTATTACCCATGGACCCTCTTTAGGGGATGTTTTCGTCAAACTGATCTGAAATTTGCTATATTGCAATTAATTTTGCAAATAATTATTTTAAACTGCTTCATTCGTTATGATGACACCAAACTTTGCAATGTGTAGATAAATTTTATTAAATGCTTAGTACTTGACCATATCTTGGTTCTAACTTAAAATCTCAATTATTGATAATCATGTTGCAATCGATGACTTTTATCTTTGTTCAAGTATATCTTCTCTTTAATCAAATTAATGATGTTATTACCTTAATTATTCATATCGATCTTGTTGATACTTATTCAAATTACTGTTCTTTATATTCTCCACCCCATTGATTATCGAACTTGTCGATACTAGAAGAAATTGTTACTTCCTCATTTACTATTAATTATAAGTTGCTATTCTGGACGTGAGCTTCCAGTTGTTTGATTAACAAGGGTTATCGATTATTCTGACTCCTAGTGCGCTTGATATAGAATTGGAATGTTTTAAAATGGGGACCTTAAGGGGTCAGACCAGATTCGTGGTCAGAAGTTAATAAGGCCAATGTGTGCCGTGGATCCATTAAAGGACATTGCTGTGTGCGTTTGTCCGAGGTTAGTGCGTGACTGATCAGCAGCCTAACCTTATTGTTTTTTTAAAAAAAATAAATAAATAAATCCAATTCTAATCTATACATTGAGATTGAGTTGTTTTATTATCTTATTCCCTTGAACCTCATTCTGAATATATGTTGCTATCAGAACTTTTATCAGTTCTCATTGTTGACGCCCTTATTCTAGTAGAGCAATGTTGGCTCATCCTGTTGATGCGATATTAAATTTTCTTAGCTGCTTCTTTTTGCAGTACATATAATGATTCTTCTTGTTTATCAGAATTCATAATTGTCATTGATATTGTTGTCACTATTTACGCTTGCTGAGCATTGTTGGCTCACTCTTGCTTTTGTTTATTTCTCCAGTTATTAGAGATAATTAGTGGACCTAGTGGTCAGTTGGTATTGCTCTTCAGGCAGCGAGAGGAGACGTTCGAGTTATGCATTTTGTCGAATAGTGGATTGGGAATTGTCAAGGTTGGATATACAGTTTGACAGTGATTTTGTTTATTCATAAAAATTGTATAACATTTTTCATTCTGAGGTTGGACTGTAATAATATAATTTGATAGTTTGTTTCATACCATAACCTGTATGCGATCTTGGTTAAGGGGTTTTATTATTATATGTTATTTATATCCAGGATTGTTTGATGTTGTTTGTGGTTAGTAGCCCTAGATCTGTACCCCGGATTTTGGGATGCTACACAAGGAGTTACTAGAGGGCGGTAGACAAGTAAATCCGTCAGTTCTTCCTTCTACCGGTAGTAAAACCATATTTGTGTTGTACAATCTGCGACTGATCATCGAAGGTTGGGACAGCTGGCGCGGGTAATACTCCACTATTAGTTCATCATTCAGATTTGGATATTTTCTGCAACATTATCGAGAGCACCCCGATCGGAAAGCTACGGCTGGGTGACCGATAAGTGTTGGCAGGGTTCGAAAAGGGTTCAAACTGATATTGCAATATCTACTTTACGATTTCCCCTTTTTATTATATATGTTGATATCTGGCTTATACTTTTGCATAGCAGATATTCTTACGGAAGTTATATATTGAATCACCTTGTAACTTCATCTTTTACATTATACTAGAAACTTTGTTTATACATTGCATATATAACAAAGGTTTTCAGAGATTTTGTGGAAATATTATATTGATGTTCCTTGCAACATCTTCTTTAAGATGATATTGGAAACTTTGTTTATATTTTACTTAACAAAGGTTTCTGGAATATGATAATACTATATTGAAGTCTATGGAACTTCATTATATATTATGATGAGATTTTGCTCATAGCATTCATGAAAAAGGTTTTCAAAAATGTTAAGGAACATGTTGAACTATATTGTGGCTAGATACAAACTATTTTGGTGAGCTGTTTTGCTCACCCTTGCCTTATTTTAAATATATCACAACAACAGATAGGCGAGCTGAACCCGACTAAGTGATCAGTTCGTGAGCAGATGAGGAACGTTTCGCAACTTGATGAGGATGATGAAGCTATCATTGCTGAGGATGAAGCTATTTGGTAGGCTAGTTGGTAGATTTTAAATATCAGGTGTATTTAATAGTATGACTTATGTAAATGGATGGCAAAGAGTATGTAAAGTTAAATTGTAGTTCTTTTGGGTTGTAAGAACTCAAATTTGTGTTTAATAATGTTTGATAGTTACTCTGAGTTCATCTATGGGAATATAACGGGTGTGTTTTATGTTGTTGTTTTGGGTCAAGGTTGTTATTTAACTTATGTTGGTTCAAGTTCAAGTATTATGGATGGGAATTGAGATCGTAATGACAAGATCCCTTACCCCGGATCTGGGGCTGTTACACTTCTAATTATCACGGTTATTAGGACTTCTAAGCCTTGTCCTCTTGTTTCCTGACCATCTACCTTGCTTCTCAAATTCTGGATCTTTCTTCAAATCAGCTAGAGATTCCTCCACCGGACGAAAAGATTCTGCCTGAGAATAAAAGTCTGCCAACGTATCAGGTTCCTTCCCTTGCAACTCTTTCCAAAAATCTGAACCTCTCCTGACTCCAGCAATTAAGAAATTCTTCAAAGTCTCCTCAGATGCTTTCCTAACCTTTGGAACCTCTGCATTAAACCTCTTGAAATATTCTGTCAGTGTCTCATTAGGTCTCTGCTTGATATTGGCTAAAGTATTGGTAGGAGGTGCAAATGCTACAGATGCCCTAAACTGAGTGACAAAAAGCTTTCCCATACTCTCCCGGGAACCAATAGAATCAGCAGGTAACCTTTTAAACCATTGATGAGCACCACCCTGCAAAGTTCCTGCCAACAACCTACGTCTAGTGGCTTCCTTAACCTGATAAACATCCATCTCTGTATCGAAGCGACTTAAGTATTCGATTGGATCAGTGGTTCCATCGATCCACTGATCCAATACCTAGGTCTATAGGACCTAGGTAATGATGACTTTCTAACCTTCTAGTAAAAGTAGAAGAAGCTATTGGTTTAGCTGCAAGATACTTCTCATCCTTGATACAAGCTCCAAGGAGGTAAGAACCACTTAGCCAAGCTTTTAGGTTCTGTTCACTTGGGGAGAATGGAATGAGGTAGGAATAGAGTGAAAATTGTAAACAAAATTTATGAAGAAAGAAGGGATGTTGGGGGAAATAGTGAACAAATATGAGGGAGAAGAAGTTTCTTATGATGAAAATTTCAAGTAAAATGATTATGATTGAGAATGGAGCATTCCTTCCAAAACACGTGGGTTAGAATTTTAGTTTAAATTTTGTGGAAAGGAAGTAAGGAATGAAAATTTAAACATTTTTCCCAATCTTCCCCAAATAAGAGTATAAATTTCATTCCATTCTTCCCCCATTCCATTCAAGTGAAGTGAACATAGCCTTAGTTCTTTGATTTTAAGGATTTATATCATGGATGTTATGTATGAGATGATTTAGTAGATTTTAGTGGTTAAAGAGTTTAATTTTGTGAGAAAATCTTGGATGTTGATAAAATTGTGATACCACTGATTTTAGAAACTTATGATGATTGTGATATGATGTTGAAGTTGTATGGTTGCCTTGGATGTTTGTTGGAGAGTATGAAAATGAGGAAATAATGGATTTAAAAGAATTAAATAGATATTCCGAGAATATTTATTAACTCAATAATAATTACGGAATATTATTAACTCATAATATTGTTCGTAAGTAATCCTCGAATGAATATATGGAATTATTTACTAAATAAATCCCTCCATAAATGAATATTCAAAATAATATTCATTAAATAATTAAACTCCAATAAATATTTAAATTAATATTCAATAAATAAGTCAAACCTTAAATGAATATTTGAAAATTTTAATAAATAATCTTCTAAATGAATATTCAAATAATATTCATTTAGTAATCAAACCTTTAAAGGAATAATCGAAATAATATTCCTTAAGTAAATAGAACTTACAATGAATATTTTAAAATAATATTCATCAAGTACATAAAACCTTAAATGAATATTCGAAAGTAATATTCATTTAATAAATAACATTCTAATGAATATCAAAATAATATTCATTAAATAATCCACTCTAAATGAATATTCGAAACTAACATTCATTTAATATCTCTCGACTGAGATAATACTCGAATAACATTCCTCGAAATATTTCCAAGTAATTGATACTTTACGGAAATATAAATAACATTTAATAATAACATTCCTCAGATAAATAATAATCTGTCGTTGGAATCCCTCCGGGTTTCCACGACTATCTATATCTCAAAATACCGACTCCCGGTCTATATTTAAGAATGAATATCATATGCCCTTCGCTAAGGATCTTACCAAAATAATCTGGCTTATCACTGATAATTCGTATCTAGTCTATAAGCCAATATCAATTCAGGAAACAAGTATCACAAAAACCAGAGTCACAATATAATTGGAAACAGGCATGCATGCAATGGCATATGTAAAACAGAATCATATACATATATTATCACAACAACAGGTTCAAAGGTTTGAACACTTGCCTGGTAATCGGGTGTGGGTGGAGATAGCGGGTCCTGGGTCTGCTCGATGATCTATAAATAGTCAGAACACTCGAGATTAACCACTTAACACGTTTTAAAAGTCTAAGTATAACTTCGCTTAAATCGAAACACGTTTTCGAATTATCTCGTTATACACCTTTTAATGTAACTCTTTTATTACTGATACGATCTGACATTTGTTCGTTATTACGACATGTCATCATACCCACCCTCGGTATAAACTTAAGACGTATAAGTTCTAAAGTCGATCGATTACGAACCGAGATTATACCTTGAGTTTTATCGTTCGTGTTCTAAGTGTTTTACCAAAGTTATAATCAAGCGGATTTTTAGGGGTTCGTTCGCGTTTAACTTCGATTCAAACATTTTTATAAAATCGGAAAACGATCCGTTTCACATGAGGTTTTCTCTCACACCTTCCTTTTTACCTCTAATATTTAATTACCATGATTCGCCACTGACTTATGTATTTTACGAGGGTTCAATTTCAGTTACGAATTCTCGTTTACGGTTTCGAACTACTTTTCGTAATTTGACCATAACTCCTAAACCGTAAGTCGGAATGTTTCGATTCTCACGCCAAAACGATATATGGCTCGAGATCTATGATAAGTGGATTTTATATCCACTTGGATCGCTTCAATTCGCTTAAATTGATTGTCTTGGCCTTAAGTTTATTGTAGTTTTGATGTGTTTTGCTTAGTTATGCAGAGTTGCAAGAATGTCGGTTATGGTGGATGCTTCTATCGTGTTTGGAGGATTAATTGATTAAAATTCGGATTTTCCGGGAAGGTTGCGCAGTCTACACTGTTTTGGCCATATCTGGAGTTCTAGAAGTCCGTTTTCAGCGATCTTACAGCTCACGTGAAGCTTGAGAGATTTTCTACAACCTAGGATCGAAAGCAGGTGCAGGGAGCGTGTAGTTAAAATTCGCGCACGAGTTCTTTGTGAAGCAAGGCTGAAAGATTACTGTTTTGCCCTTTTTCTAATTCTAATTATATTTTGGGCAGGTTTTAGTACCTTAATCGAATTCTAATTGTAATAGAAGGTAATTTCCTGCTGGGCAAGAAATCTAGAGTCTATTTAAACACATCTTAGCATTGTAATTAGGGGAGTTAGAGTTATTATTATTGTAACATAGCTTAGATCTGCAAGGGAGAAAAGGAGAGAAGGATTCAACGCTCGTGACAAGCAACGGATCTAGATCTACTTCATCTTTTGTGTTACTTTGGATTCTAGATTTGTTTTCTTAACTCTTTGTTTATTAATATAATTACTTCTTTTATTCATATCTTGTTTTATATCATGTTTTCATCAAATCCCATGACGATGAACGGTTCAATTATGAGCTAATCGTTGTCATGGGATCCTAATGGATTTATCTATGTAGCTTAGTAGTTTGCATGCTTTAAAGATTTATGTGTGGTGAATTCTTGATATCCTCGTATGGTTGTGTTTCATGTATTTAGATGCGTCGCGAACATCTAATTTGTTAATCTCTTGCTAAACGAGAGTGGATCTTGAGATTTAGAACTTGCCATGCTAGCATAGGATAGGTTGATGTTTTAAAATCATGATTTGTGGCGTAAATAGAGATATTATGCTACCCTATGTGATCTAAGTGGATAACTTGTGCTTAAACCTTTATGTTTTCAAATCTTATAGAGATATAGGGTCTAAACATAATTGGTGTCTACTCATCTTCTATCTCTTTTGTGGATGTATGTTTAGTTTGGTATGCGTATACTGAGAAGTAGCGTGTGCTTGTTTCGTTTTATCCGATCAGATATCAAAACCATCACATGTATTGATTAAAGGCATCAACTCTAAGTGAAGTAGATAATGAAGTTAGGATTCCATGTTTATTCTCATATAAGTAATTTGATTTTAGATCTCATTAGCTAGTTAATTCTTAAATTGCATATTAGTTAAATTTAGTTAATTAAAATCTCAATTAATTACTTGTCTTAGCAGTGAATTAAGATCATACATTGTTGAATAGGTGCATTTACTGAAAAGAACCATAACCTGATCCCTGTGGGAACGAATTTGGACTTAACCTTATATATTACTTGTGACCACGTACGCTTGCGTGATTTTGTGTAAACAAGTTTTTTTTGGCACCGCTGCCGGGGATCATCGGTGTTTAATTTAGTTTATGTGCTTGTCATCAGTGGTCGTTAGCGTTCACTGACTCGGATTTCTTATTTAGTTTGTTTGTTTCGTGGTGTTTTCAGGTACTTGAACGTGTATGCGAACACGTTTGCAGGCTCGTAAGGAAAAACTGGCAGAAGACGGTCTTGTAGTAGATAATAAGAAAGAGGAACTTGAAACTACTGTAGAGATGGCAGACTTACCAGCAGCAGTCAAGGCTTTGAAGGACTATTCGCAGCCAAAAATCAATGATATCCAGTCTAGCATTATCAGGCCGGCTATTGTAGCTAATAACTTCGAAATCAAGCCGGGCACTATTCAGATGATACAGAATTCGGTTCAGTTTGGGGGTGCTTCTACAGAGGATCCTAATATGCATATTCGTGATTTTATCGAGATCTGTGCCACTTTCAAGTTTAATGGTGTGTCGGATGATGCTATCAAGTTGAGGCTATTCCCATTCTCTCTGAGGGATAAGGCTAAGGGCTGGTTACACTCTTTACCAGCCGGTTCCATTACTACATGGGAGGATCTTGCTCAGAAGTTTCTTACGAAATTCTTCCCTATGGCGAAAACTGCAGCAATAAGGAACCAGCTAACTCAGTTTCAGCAACAATCTGGAGAATCTTTGTGTGAGGCTTGGGAACGATACAAGGAGATGCTTCGGAGGTGTCCACATCATGGCATGCCTGACTGGATGGTGATCAATAGTTTCTAGATGCAGCATCAGGAGGAGCTCTATGGGCTAAGAACTATGATGAAGCCTATGAACTTATTGAGACGATGGCTGCCAATGAATATCAGAATCCAACCCAGAGGCTTTCTCAAGGAAAGGTAGCAGGTTTGTTTGAGGTGGATACAGCTTCAGCTATTGCAGCTCAGTTGAAGGCTTTGACGATGAAGGTAGATTCTCTTGCAAATTACGGAGTTCAGCAGGTGGCTAGTATTTGTGAGTTATGTGCGGGCGCACATGAGACGAATCAGTGTGCTATTTCTCCTGAATCAGCATAGTTCGTGAGTTACTTTCAGAGACCTGCTACACCAATTCCAGCCACCTATCATCCAAACAACAAGAATCATCCTAACTTCAGCTGGAGCAACAACCAAGGTGCTCAACAACCTCAACAGCCTTATCAGCAGTTTCAGGGACAGCAAGCTAAGCAATTCAATCAAGGTTATCAGCAGCAGTATGCTCCAAGGCAACCATATCAGCCTCCTGGATTTTAGCAGCAACAGCCCCAGGCTCATGCGGGGCAATCATCTAATGAAAAATCAGAAATGGATGATATGAGGATGATGTTGAAGAACCTTCAAGCTTCTCAAAAGATCTAGGAAAACCAGATGGGACAGATTACAAGTGCTTTGTTGAACATGCAACAGGGGACTCTTCCTAGTTTTACGGAGGCTAATCCAGGCAGAAGGGAAC
The DNA here is from genome assembly GCA_036435485.1 of Saposhnikovia divaricata. Taxonomy (NCBI): domain Eukaryota; kingdom Viridiplantae; phylum Streptophyta; class Magnoliopsida; order Apiales; family Apiaceae; genus Saposhnikovia; species Saposhnikovia divaricata. The sequence continues at coordinate 137,412,960 of CM071598.1, forward strand.
AAAGAACAGGTCAATGCAATTTCTTTGAGATCTGGAAAAGTCACGAGGGAGCCTAAATCAGCAGCTAAGGAAGATGAAGATGTTCAGAATCAACAGGTTGAAAAATTTGCAGTGCCAGAAATTGAGAATTCTGATTTAGTGGCTGATCAGCTTGATGGTGAAAAGAGTAAGAATCCTGTTGAAAAATCTACTCCGGAGCAGTCTATGAAGAATACTCAGATCTATCCTCCTCCTCCATATCCTGGACGCTTGCAGAAAAGTCAAGAGAAACAGTTTCAGAAATTTATGGATGTCTTCAAGAAATTGTCCATTAACATTCCTTTTGTTGAAGCATTGGAGCAGATGCCGAGATATGCAAAGTTCATGAAGGATATTTTGTCACGAAAGAGAAGGTTAGAAGAATTTGAAACAGTGGCATTAACAGAGGAGTGTAGTGCAGTTCTGCAGCAAAAGTTGCCACCCAAACTTAAAGATCCGGGAAGTTTCACCATCCCATGCACTATTGGCAACCTTTCTTTCAGCAAGTGCTTGTGTGACTTGGGAGCTAGCATCAATCTCATGCCTTTATCTGTGTTCAAGCAACTTGGTCTGCCGAAGCCAAAGCCAACCAATATCTCTTTGCAGTTGGCTGATCGATCTATCACATATCCAAGGGGCATAGTGGAGGACGTTTTGGTGAAAGTTGATAAGCTTATCTTCCCAGCTGATTTTGTGATCTTTGATTTTGAAGAAGACAAGAAGATTCCCATAATCTTGGGAAGGCCTTTTCTAGCTACAGGCCATACTTTGATTGATGTGCAAAAAGGAGAGCTTACAATGAGGGTGCAAGATCAGAATGTCACCTTTAATGTTTTCAAGGCCATGAAATTTCCGACAGAGGATGAAGAGTGTTGCAGTGTGGAAATAGTTGATACGGGTCAGAGAAAGAAGTTTGATCAGTTGTTGAGCAAAAAGTCAGACACACACGTGCTAAAGCTTCACATCAGTGATTTCATTGACAGTTCTTCTCGAGATCTTTCGAATGTAAAGCTTGGGAAACTTCCACCACATTTGAGGTATGTCCTTTTGAATAATGAGCTAGTGATTTTTGAAGAGGGGCATGATAACGTGTTGCGAAGGTGGAAAGCTGATGATAAAGAAGAAGAAAGTTTTGTTCAGCCGTTCGAGTCGGAGAAGCACATTAGAGGTGTGAAGAAGAAAAAGAAGAAGATTAAGCTGTTGGATAGTAAAATCAGGTTGAAGTCTGAGGGAAGAGATTTGTGGAAAGCCAGCAAACAAGAGGTCAACGTTCGTATGAATGGTCTATCTGTTGAGGAAGGTTCAGTTATTCTTTTGAAACCGCCATGAGTTGAGGAAGTAACGTCAAGCTATTGACGTTAAAGAAGCGCTTTGTGGGAGGCAACCCATGCATTAGTGTAGGAAAAAAAAAATTGAGTGTTGAAAAAAAAAAGTGAGTGTTGAAAATATATATATATATATATATATATATATATATATATATATATATATATATATATATATATATATATATATATATATATATATATACTGGTCGCGCAGGTTGCGCCTGCGTAACGCAGGCTGCGCCTGCGTTTCTTTATGTGACGCAGGCTGCGCCTACGTTACTGTGTAGCGCGCAGTCTGCGCCCTGTGCGCGCAGATTGCTTCTTAAGCAGTGTATTGGCCGATTTCTCACCTGTACCATATATAAAAAAAAATATTTTCTCTCCCCAATTTTTTTTTTCTCCTCTTATATTATTATCCCTAAACCTAATTCTTTTCCTATTTCAATTCCAAAACCCCCCATCTCTCTTCTAAAATTCTAAACCTATATTTATTCTAATTTTTTTTTTCTTTAATTCATCAAATCCTATTTCTATCTTACATCAAATTTCATACCCACCCAAAATTTTTTTCCTTTTCACATTAAAATTTTTATATTCATCCTATCACTCCATTATATATACACACCCATACATACAAATCCAATTCCTCTTCTACTTCTTTAAATCTCTAAAAATTCAATTCTAAAGAGGAATTAATTGCAAGTTCACCTCTTTGATTCGTAATTGGTTTATCTCTTCTCTAATCTTATTTTTATTACGAATTTGTGTTCTTGTAATTGGGGGTTTTGTAGTATGCTTGTTATTTGGGAAGTGGCCAGTCTATGGAGTTCGTACGCATTATCCTCCACCAGATTCATCCGAGGAGGGTGATGACTGAGCTGGTTAGGTATGTTTTCTACTTTCTCTTGTATTTACTTCCATTCAATACGGACATTGAATATTTTAAGTTTGGGGGTGGTTTGAGGGATTAGTAGTTGTTGTTGTATTATGTTTTCATGTAGGATTTCATGTTTTGCATATTAGTAGTAGTAAATCATGCATGTTTGTTCGTATTAATTATGTTTGTTTCATATAGGACATTCTGTTTTTATTTTTCGTATACCATGTGAGTTCATATTAGTTGCATTTCATGGCATGCATATTTCATGATCCTTTAAGACGAGCTAATTCTGATTGGTAGGTAGGTGTCTAATTGAGTGTGGTAATGATGAATAGAGGGTTGACTTATAGTTTCTAAGAAATTGACTTATGTGTTTCGGCTTCTCAGTACTGATTCGTATGGAATTAGCACGACCGGGCGATCAAACTAATTACACAGTCTCATTGGGTGCTTTTGGGCTAGGTTAGGGTCATGCTTGTTTGGATGTTTTGAGATTTAATCACTTGATTATATTTAGAATTTTCGTTATTCCCTTGATGGCCTAGAACATTTAAGTCTAAGTTTGGGGGAAAACAGGGATTTCATGCTTAATTGTAAATAATTGTCAATAATGGCTAGACGTCAAATGGCTAGTAGCCGGCTCATATTTATATGAGTAGTCTAGGGTTGGAATTGAGAATTCTCATTCCAGATTGCATAGAAAAGAAAAAGAAAGCAGAAAAAAAAAGAAAAAAAAAAGTCAAAAGTTTCAAGTGTTTTTATGCAAAATTAGCCAGGGTGAGCTCTTTAATACTCGAGCAATTAAGTTCTAGGGGACTTTGTGCCTAGTGACCTAAGGCTTTTATAGTCTGGGATCCACTAACCCAACGCTCGCTACATGGGTATTATTGTATAAGCCTTTCGGGGTCTCATCCATTGCACGGTTAAATAAGCTTGCTTGTATATATGTGTCGTAGTAGTTAGTAATAAAGCATGAATTTCTGACTACCTTGGATAAGGATGGAGGTGTTCTTAGGTTATGAAGTGTCTACAGTCTATTCTATTTATAAACTTGTGATTGTCTTTACGAAGAGCATGTATGATTTTGATCTAGTGTTTGGAGTATTTCTAATGAGCATTGCACACACGCACGTTTCTGTTCATGTATTGTTAGTATACGGGAACTTAATCGAGCTCTATTTGTATTTAGTTGCATTCTCTAAGATATTTGCTTGCTAGTTGGTTTTGGTTAGTTTGAAGGGGATCGTTGCATATTCATATTAGTTGCATTCATGCATTGCATTGCATTAGGTTAAAAGGATTTTGTGGGTACATTCGCTATAGGCCCTCACGAGACCTTACTCGTCCACTGGGGCAGCCTAGGGGTTTAAAGGGCTTGTTGCATATGCCAAATGCAACCGTGATCACCTACGGAAGTGGTACTAGTTAGTTAGTTAGTTGTAATTGTTTATGTTGAGGACAAGCATCGGTTTAAGTTTGGGGGTGTGATAAGTGGATTTTATATCCACTTGGATCGCTTCAATTCGGCTTAAATTGATTGTCTTGGCCTCAAGTTTATTGTAGTTTTGATGTGTTTTGCTTAGTTATGCAGAGTTGCAAGAATGTCGATTATGGTGGATGCTTCTATCGTGTTTGGAGGATTAATTGATTAAAATTCGGATTTTCGGGGAAGGTTGCGTAGTCTACACTGTTTTGGCCATATCTGGAGTTCTAGAAGTCCGTTTTCAGCGATCTTACAGCTCACGTGAAGCTGGAGAGATTTTCTACAACCTGGGACAGAAAGCAGGCGCAGGGAACGTGTAGTTAAAATTCGCGCACCAGTTCTTTGTGAAGCAAGGCTGAAAGATTACTGTTTTTCTCTTTTTCTAATTCTAATTATATTTTGGGCAAGTTTTAGTACCTTAATCGAATTCTAATTGTAATAGAAGGTAATTTCCTGCTGGGCAAGAAATCTAGAGCCTATTTAAACACATCTTAGCATTGTAATTAGGGGAGTTAGAGTTATTATTATTGTAACATAGCTTAGATCTGCAAGGGAGAAAAGGAGAGAAGGATTCAACGCTCGTGACAAGCAACGGATCTAGATCTACTTCATCTTTTGTGTTACTTTGGATTCTAGATTTGTTTTCTTAACTCTTTGTTTATTAATATAATTACTTCTTTTATTCATATCTTGTTTTATATCATGTTTTCATCAAATCCCATGACGATGAACGGTTCAATTATGAGCTAATCGTTGTCATGGGATCCTAATGGATTTATCTATGTAGCTTAGTATTTTGCATGCCTTAAAGATTTATAAGTGGTGAATTCTTGATATCCTCGTATGGTTGTGTTTCATGTATTTAGATGCGTCGCGAACATCTAATTTGTTAATCTCTTGCTAAACGAGAGTGGATCTTGAGATTTAGAACTTGCCATGCTAGCATAGGATAGGTTGATGTTTTAACATCATGATTTGTGGCGTAAATAGAGATATTATGCTACCCTATGTGATCTAAGTGGATAACTTGTGCTTAAACCTTTATGTTTTCAAATCTTATAGAGATATAGGGTCTAAACATAATTGGTGTCTACTCATCTTCTATCTCTTTTGTGGATGTATGTTTAGTTTGGTATGCGTATACTGAGAAGTAGCGTGTGCTTGTTTCGTTTTATCCGATCAGATATCAAAACCATCACATGTATTGATTAAAGGCATCAACTCTAAGTGAAGTAGATAATGAAGTTAGGATTCCATGTTTATTCTCATATAAGTAATTTGATTTTAGATCTCATTAGCTAGTTAATTCTTAAATTGCATATTAGTTAAATTTAGTTAATTAAAATCTCAATTAATTACTTGTCTTAGCAGTGAATTAAGATCATACATTGTTGAATAGGTGCATTTACTGAAAAGAACCATAACCTGATCCCTGTGGGAACGAATTTGGACTTAACCTTATATATTACTTGTGACCACGTACGCTTGCGTGATTTTGTGTAAACAATCTACAAGGATCAGTCATAATATCACCAAGGTCAGGAACTAATATTAACTGACATGCTTGGTTTCTAAGTGTTAACAAAAATTCGGCATTACGACGGCTATGTTTACACGCTTTTCCAAATTTTTATCATCATCAAATCATCCTCCAACAACAACCAATTCAAGACCTAAAGTTTTTCATCTATTCTAAGTCATGATATCTCAAGAACAACTAAAATGCAACAAGTATGAAACATCAATAACAACCAATTATGCATACATGGATCTAAACATACTAACACTTCTCCATCATATATCCATCCAAAAAGATCCATAAACTCAAAGTAGTACTAAGGTTTCTTGAGCTTTATACCTTCCTTGGAGAGTGAATAACAATTGTTAAGCCTTGAATGATCCTTAAGTAGCCTTAGTATACTTGAATCAATCAAAAGAAAACAAGAACACAAAGTTAATACTTAAAAGTTACTATTCATCATCATCTTCTTGATTTTATATCTCAATATTGGTATGGAATTTGAAGATTAAATTCATAGGATATCTTAGTTATGAAATATAGGACTCACTTTAATTTTCTTGAGATTTAACAATGGTTGGAATTTGGATTTCCCCGTTGCATTTCTTGAAAAAGTCGAATGGTGCTAGTAAGGGAAAGAGATGGAGTTTTGCTTGGTGCTTGATCTAATCTCTTGCATTATTGACTTGCTTGGATAATATCTAGAATAAAGTGGCTTTATTAAAGTGGTGAGGTCATGGATGATGCAATAACCAAGTGGGCAAGTGGTGTGTTAGTGCTTGGATGATGTGTTTAAGCAACTAATGGCTTGATTTCTAATGTTGCTAGTTACCCTTGGTAACTCATTTGGTTACTTGGCCTTATCCACTTGCACATGCTTGTATCTTGGCTCCCTACTTGTTTCTGTGTCCGCTTATTGCTCATTCATTGATCATTCGAGGAAATAACTCATTCGTTTCTAGTTAGGGTTTTACCGGGAACCGTCTCAATATTTATATTATCATCCTCCATTCTCTTTAATAATTCTTGAACCTATTTTCCTTAAATCCCTTCAATAATTCCTTAAGTCTTTCAGTGTCCAGGGATTTCTCGGGGAAAATAAAAGTACTATTTTTCAGAATTCGACAGCTTTTACATACAATTATTTTCCCCCTAGATCACTAATACGAACTCGGAAATCCGTTCCGAATACTTCTATATAGTGTCGTCTCATAATATTCCTAAATCCATCAAAATCACTATTCATCCATTTTTCTTTACTCATCCTCTTAGGGTTGTACAATTGTCCCTAATCTCTTTCGATCGTTTCTTAACCTTTTTACGGACCTACTGGACCAATAACATATATCGATTTGGATGACATAGGAATAATCTTCTCCTTTAGAATTATCAAATCTCAACTCCCTAGGAGATAGATAATTCTTATCTAAAGTTTCAACCAATAGTATTCTTCATGGCATATAAACATTTGAATCCAAATCTATTCCTTTCATTCATTATCTCAATCGTTACATCGTAGTCGTAATCACTATTCACCATTACCTCAGTACGTAATAAAAAGTTTTAATTATATCCAAAATTTGGGGGTTCTTACAGTCTCCCCTCCTTAAAAGGATTTCGTCCCGGAATCAGGTAGGAAGCAAAGAGTCGTTTGTCTGTCGTTTCACCTTTCAGCTTCCCGGTCAATTCTTAGTCGTTCTACCCTTTCTCAGCACATCTACTGGTGCTACAATACTTACTTTATCCTTTTTCCATCTACTTGGCTACTTTTCGTACAAAACACTATCCGGGTTATGCTCTTACTCAGTCTTATCCTTATTGATACCTGCAGTGGCTTTGGTATCATTATCGTGCTGCGAATTCGGAGATAACCTCGCTCGCACTATGCATTTCCTGATCGCTTTAATCTTCGCAATCTCGATCAATATAGAGAAGTGGAAAGATTTATTAAGAGATCACTATGATCAATTGAACATTTGTTATATTGCATCGTTAGTACAGAAGGGGGCCAGCCTTTAGTACTTGACAAGCAATTAAACAATTAATGGCATTACACTTAGACTTCTATCACACAGACAGAGAGTCACGTAGTAGTACCTCCCCTCCTTAAAGGGTTGTTCTTCTCAATTCAAAAAGAATATGAATAAGAGAGAAGAAAAGAAAAGAATTCCAGAGAGTTATAGAAAATTTCATGATTGCAAAAATATCATACTTAGATTTTACCACTCAACTATAGAGGTTTATCAGAGAAGAAAATAATCGTAATCGTATCAATTACTACTCTATCGTAATCTCACGTGTCAACATATCCTCGCTGCTTGGTCCATCATTCTATGGACCTATACTCTGTTTAATCTTAGCAACACTTGCTTTTGAAACACCTTTCAACTTCTCCATTTAAATCGTAGATTTCCTCGCTTGGCATTATTAATACTGATATTCCATGCCATGCTACCAGGTCCTTCTTATTCTTAATAATAACACTATCATGTTGTCATCCCGGGAGTTCGTTAGAAAGTCCATTCATTAATCCATTCATAACATTCCTTGCTTCACATTCCATAATTATCTTCCCCATCCTTTTCTTTATCAATCACATCATTCTTATTATCTGATTCTTATTTACTTCTGTTATTTACTTCCACCTTCATCTCTTTATTGAGACACCTTTTGCACTTGGCACCTCCTTATTGGTATCCCGTCATATTTACTCTATAACCATCACGTTATTCCAATTTAAACCCTCCGAAATGAATCTGGCCGATTTCTTTAACTTAGATCCAATATAATCTTCTTCTGCCAAACTTGTTTCTCATCACTTGTTTTTTCTACCCATGATTTTCCACATGTTGTTCTTCGTAAGTCCGACCAGGTCGTATACCTACCTGCTCGTACTCTTATCATCTGTTGCGCATCTGCCTTTTACTGGCGTAGCCTTGCCACATGAAACACGTTACGATCATGCTATAAGTTTTGGGGGTAAAACTGGCTCGAATGCCACCTTCCAAACACTTTTAAACTCTCAGGTAGCCTAATAAGTCTCGGGCTCAACTGTCCTTCTCTCTAAGTCTCATTAATTCTTTCTACGGGAATATGTTTAGCATCATGAATCATCAACCTCATATTCTCTATCTTGTTTGCGCAGAAGTACACTAACACAACTTGCTTGTCATTCATCAACATGCCATTTAGCTTCTCAATAGCAGCACTTTCTTTATTTTTACGTTGTCATCTACTTTCTTAGAAGAATCACCATCGCTTGTTGTTTACGTAGTGCATTAATAGCTAACCATACGGGTTTTAATCCTTTAGAGAGACAAAGTAATAACTATTCCTTATCCATAAGGAACACTTCCTGAACTTGATGTAGATATTACCTGAAGTAGATAAAATTGCCGAAGAGTTTCAAGCATCGCAGCTATGTCAGGTTGATGAAACTATCACTCATGCAGCTTCCATAAAAGACTGGAAACTTAACGGTTTACTTCGTCAATTTTGTATCATGGTCCTGGTTTGCCTCAAAACGGGACCTTCTAAGGTATGTAATATGCTTAAGACCCATCAGGAATCGAATCTTTACTTAAACTATTATTACTGTCGATTCTTGCACAATCATCAGAAGGAATGTAAATTCCTCCACTCTGATATGACCTTCAAGGTCCTTCCAAATATCATTCTGTTTCTTCGGTATGAACATTTGTAATTATTCCTTTATACTTAGACTGTCGGCCACCTCATTGGCCTTTTATGATAATAATAATTTCTTGTAATCCATGTTCTCTGGATACATTCCAACTCAAACTTTTCTACCTCATTCCCATCACTGTTGGGTGAAAGCATTCTCCCTTAAGCTCTGCTGAAGGAGAAAAATATATCTATCAGTCTTTTTCCATAAGTCATTGCTTCCACCTACCCGTGGGAACTTTATCACGTTTATTCCCAATCCTACTTAAGATACTTCTTTTCTTAGTTCTTTCCTTATCTTAGGATAATCTCAACCTTTATAGGTTCAATCCATACTTCTTCAGGGTTTCATACATGCGTCATCTGGCATTATTGTTACTATGTCATACATTCCTTACCAAACTTCCATTTTGAAGTTCGGAATATTACCTTTTTCCTTGTAAGGTTTCTTAGGTCATCCTCATCATTCCTCCTGTATTTTCTGGGTACAGGGTATATCGAAACGTCATTGATCAATACTCTAATAATTCTATCTATGTTCTTTCCAGAACTCTTTTTAATAATCCTTACCGGTCATTGTTGCCTTAGCAAGTCCAACTCATATCATCTGAATTCATAATGTCGTTATTAGGGTTAATGCCATCCCTTGTGCATTCTCCAGGGTTTGTCTTAATTTATGGATATCCTATCCTTAATTCAACTGCCAAGGAATTCTTGCATCCTATACTGGGCAATCAAATCATGTACCCTTAATAAGGGTCTCTTTTCAATCATTCTCATTTGATAATCGATTGGTAGCTTAATGCTAACCTCTTCTTTCGATAGTTGTTAGCCTATTTAACCTTCCAAAAGACAACGTATATCTGTCTGTTTTCTTACCGAACTTGGTAATCGTAGAAAGGATGTTTTGGAAGATATTGGTTGAGTTCAACGTGAATCTCTTAGTACTTATCGTTCTTCGCAAAGGTACTTGCCTTAGGCAAAATTTCTACAGCATACTGATCAATCTCTGACCATTTCTATACTCTCTTCATGAACCTTCATTGTTTACTTTCCTCCGTCTTAATATATTCATGGTATTCATGATACCCTAACATCATACATCTCAAGTCATTATACTTCCATTTTTACTCGTAATCTTGGACAATCGTATACACATGAATCACTTTAGTACGGGTGACCCCATTTCAAAAAAAATCTAGTAAATACCCAATCAAAACATGGGTTGCAAAGGGTTCAGTAAAAGATTCCTACAATCTCATTAATGTTTCCTTTATATCAGAAGCCGTTGCAGTCGGTGCTTACTTAGAAGCAACCCTGCTTTGTCTTTTCATTGCTGGTCTAGTCACTTTATAGTCCATTGTGACTTGGCCTCAACTGGCCACACTAAAATAAAAATATATGATTTTAGGGGTTGGCTAATTAGCATTACTTTTCTAGCAATTGCCGGCATAGTGTCTTCTTCTTTGATACCTTGCTACCTTTCCAAAACTTTACTTCCTATAAGTCTTAATCGACTACTCGGCCCGTGTCCGGCCACCTTTCCTCTACTTTTATCTTTCCAACTATTCTTATCAATCCCTCGTGCCACGCAAGCTTACCATTCCTGGCATAACAGCCTTTTCACTTAAGTCAATCCTGGAGTTTCTTAGTTCGGCTGGTTTCTTACTTACATTTCCTGTTTCCGTCCAATCTCACTTCATCATTTTATCTCTACCATCGATTATAATACTCAGGGTCCATCTACTAACCAATATGACAGCAACCTTACCCAATTCACAGGGTTCGCTCCAGTTTCCATTCTTTTCAATGATGTTCTCTCATAATCAGAAAGACAAGGTTTGCCAAAATTCTCCGGATTTCTTTCCAGAATCAGGGAAATTTTGGTCAATCTATCAACCTACTGGTAACATTAAGGAGACCAGTTTCGAAACCGAAAGAATAGTTCTATGAACCTTCAAGCAGGTAGAACCATAAGCAGTCATAATTAATGAAATAATCGTCATCAGATTGGAAGTTTGACCTCTGGAGAGGAACCAATTATATACATCCCTTAGAAGGGACTCAACAGTTCCAAACTGAAGCCTGTCACAACGTCCTGATACTTATACGTCCTGATATTCAATATTACCAAATGTCAGTCTACCTAACCATTAGTCTCAGAAGGAACATTACCGTCGGAGTTGGTCGTTCCACAAAATTGGCACTACTAAGGCCATCCGAACCTGGCGAACCGTACTGTCCGAATGCATCCGAAAGTACTTTGTCATGTTGCGCAAGCACACATCCTAATCCTTTATGCGAAGCGTCGTTGGAAGCACAAATTCTTCTTTCTTCCATGAGGCAACGCCAACGCTGGGTCGTCACCAATTTCATCTTTTAGCTCCAAGAAGATTTTCTCACATTTTTCTCTTTAACTGCTGATCGTATTACTTGATCCATTATAATTCCACGTTGGAGTAAACTTAAGGTAACTACTATAATTCATTCAAAGAAAGAATTTAGTATTCCTCTGAATCACATGCATCTAACATTTCTGGTTCACCATTTCACTGAGTTGAAATAACCTTATACTCAGTCTTTGACAGTAGTCTCATTACGAGTTCATCTTGACTCACTGGTCTTATCTTCCGGTAGGTTCTAAGATCATTGTCTTGCTTACTACTTCCTTATATAACTTTATCCAATCATGCTGTCACTTCCCAATGTCTTTACTTTCTAACTGATTCATTCATAAAATGAACATTTCCCTTAATAAAATCACCTCATTAACCTCAATTTGGTTCCATAAATTACAACCTATGACATCTGCCTTCTCATGGCGAATTATTACTGACAATATTCATACTTATTCATTTATCAAATGATATGGCACTTACTGCCTCTTCCAACTATTCTTAGGGACTCTGCTCCTCGTCTTATATCGATGCCTTTGATAATCATACATCCCTCTAGCACTCTTTTCGTTAAAATGAAAGTCTCTAATGATTCTCATCTATTCCCGTATAAGATCTCAAGTAATTCTTCCAATCCGTCTTACTTGCTGGTACTACCTCCAGTAGTCCGGCCACGAATCCAACATGAATCTTCAGTTCTCTTGATAATAGCTTAGTTCTTTATGCTCACTTTTCTGAGCACTATACCTTAATCATCTCAGTCTTTCTGGCTACAGCCCTCATTCCTCAAGGGTAAGCTCCTTATCCTAACAGGATTTTCCTTATCTGCTGGAACCTCTTCCAGGTCTCCAGTAGGGTACTCCATCAAATTTACCCGCTGATCTTCAGCATATAAAGCATCATCGCGCTGCTGCTCGTATGCCATAAGGTCTGTCGCCTTACTCATCGATACGATATCGAGCTAAGTTACTATCATGATACTTAAGAGTTCTCATAAGGGTTTTATATGTCATCACTACATTAAGTAGTCCGACTATGAACTTGGCAAGAGTTCTTATTATCTTAGTGAATTTATTGTTTTAACGTCGCCTCATCTCTGGGGTTTATAACATACGCTCTGATACCACTTCTGTAACACCCCCAGATCCGGGGTCCGGGATCCGATCGTTACGGTCTCCAATTATGTCCACAATACTTGAACTTACTTCAACATACAATAAATTACATCTTTGACCCAACACAACAATATAAAACACACCCGTTATAGTCCCAGAGATGAAATCAGAGTAACAACCAAATTTTATTAAACACATTATGAGTTCTTACAACCCAAAAGAGTTAAAATATGAATACATACTCTTCGCCATCCATTTGCATAAGTCATACTAGACCATATACTTGGTACTGAAAGAATGAATCTATCCTACCAATAGCTTCTTCTTCAGCTCTGGTAGTCTCATCGTCCTCGCCCGCGTCGAGTGCGCCTCGTGCGAGTCATCTGGTCTAGCTATTGTTGTGATATAATAATAAAGCAAGGGTGACCAATAACCCACTAACAATAATATTTAACTGAACGATAATATATAACAGTTCAAAGGTATCTTTCAAACCATATGCCATGCATTTACGGAAATGATTCCAGTATAATATGAACGATGAAGTTACAAGGTAACTCAAAATGTAAATATATGTGGGAATATCTGCTATGTCGAAAATAAGCAAGATATTATCATTTATCATATAAAGAGGAACTTGCAAGGAAAATATTGTAATTCCATTTATTAACATTTTTCGAAGTCCTACAACCTGAAAGAAGTCTCTTCGATACGTGTTGCGGAAGGCACCGTCAACCTGAAAGAAGTCTCTTCGATACATGTTGCAGGGAATTCCCAATTTGGGAGATGAACCAATACTGGAGTTATCACGCGCCAGCTGTCCACTCCTTGATGATCAGTCGGGGATGGTACAGCCCAATATAGTTTACTACCAGTAGAAGGAAGAACTGACGGCTCCACTTGTCGTTTACCTTTAATAGTAACTCCCTGGCCAATGGTTAGGCCTTGTGATGGACCGCGCGACTCGACCTCTTACACACGACTCCTAGTTCGAATAAATCCACAGCATTGAGACGTAGTGTTTGTCCTCCCTTCCCCAAGTGAAATACTTGTTGATAAGACTCCACAAAGTAGTCGTATCTAGTTGGAAAGGAAAATTCACCAACATTTCCCAAGCTTTTGTTTGTTAATGGATATCAACTTGCTCCAACAATCTTACCCCTCGAATGATGAGAAGGTACACACAGACTTAATGAGTCCATAGCAACCAAGTTGCGAGTGAAAAGGATAAATTATGACCGGGAAGTGAACAAGATAAATTACCTTTCTCAAGTAAGGTTCCCTTATAATTTAGGAGATAGATTCGAGTGAAGAATGGAATCTTGAGGACCTTTCTTAATATAATATTAATCGTAGGACTCCGAAATATTTTACATAATATTTGGAGGTGAAAGATAATCTCCAAATAATATAAATCATTTTAAAAAGAATTTAAAAGGATGAAATAGATATTCTGAGAATATTTATTAACTCAATAATAATTACGGAATATTATTAACTCATAATATTGCTCGTAAGTAATCCTCGAATGAATATATGGAATTATTTACTAAATAAATCCCTCCTTAAATGAATATTCGAAATAATATTCATTAAATAATTAAACTCCAATAAATATTTAAATTAATATTCAATAAATAAGTCAAACCTTAAATAAATATTTGAAAATTTTAATAAATAATCTTCTAAATGAATATTCAAATAATATTCATTTAGTAATCAAAACTTTAAAGGAATAATCGAAATAATATTCCTTAAGTAAATAGAACTTCCAATGAATATTTTAAAATAATATTCATCAAGTACATAAAACCTTAAATGAATATTCGAAAGTAATATTCATTTAATAAATAACATTCTAATGAATATCAAAATAATATTCATTAAATAATCAACTCTAAATGAATATTCGCAACTAAAATTCATTTAATATCTCTCGACTGAGATAATACTCGAATAACATTCCTCGAAATATTTCCAAGTAATTGATACTTTATGAAATATAAATAACGTTTAATAATAACATTCCTCAGATAAATAATAATCTGTCGTTGGAATCCCTCCGGGTTTCCACGACTATCTATATCTCAAAATACCGACTCCCGGTCTATATTTAAGAATGAATATCATATGCCCTTCGCTAAGGGTCTTACCAAAATAATCCGGCTTATCACTGATAATTCATATCTAGTCTATAAGCCAATATCAATTCAGGGAACAAGTATCACAAAAACCAGAGTCACAATATAATTGGAAACCGGCATGCATGCAATGGCATATGTAAAACAGAATCATATACATATATTATCACAACAACAGGTTCAAAGATTTGAACACTTGCTTGGTAATCGGGTGTGGGTGGAGATAGCGGGTTCTGGGTCTGCTCGATGATCTATAAACAATCAGAACACTCGAGATTAACCACTTAACACGTTTTAAAAGTCTAAGTATAACTTCGCTTAAATCGAAACACGTTTTCGAATTATTTCGTTATACACCTTTTAATGTAACTCTTTTATTACTGATACGATCTGACATTTTTTCGTTATTACAACATGTCATCATACCCACCCTCGGTATATACTTAAGTCGTATAAGTTCTAAAGTCGATCGATTACGAACCGAGATTATACCTCGAGTTTTATCGTTCGTTTTCTAAGTGTTTTACCAAAGTTATAATCAAGCGGGTTTTTAGGGGTTCGTTCGCGTTTAACTTCGATTCAAACATTTTTATAAAATCGGAACACGATCCGTTTCACATGAGGTTTTCTCTCACACCTTCCTTTTTACCTCTAGTATTTAATTACCAAGATTCGCCACTGACTTATGTATTTTACGAGGGTTCAATTTCTGTTACGAATTCTCATTTACGGTTTCGAACTACTTTTCGTAATTTGACCATAACTCCTAAACCGTAAGTCGGAATGTTTCGATTCTTGCACCAAAATGATCTATGGCTCGAGATCTACAAGGATCAGTCATAATATCACCAAGGTCAGGAATTTATTTTAACTGACATGCTTGGTTTCTAAGTGTTAACAAAAATTAGGCATTACGACGGCTATGTTTACATGCTTTTTCAAATTTTTATCATCATCAAATCATCCTCCAACAACAACCAATTCAAGACCTAAAGTTTTTCATCTATTCTAAGTCATGATATCTCAAGAACAACGCAAATCCAACAAGTATGAAACATCAATAACAACCAATTATGCATACATGGATCTAAACATACTAACACTTCTCCATCATATATCCATCCAAAGAGATCCATAAACTCAAAGTAGTACTAAGGGTTCTTGAGCTTTATACCTTCCTTGGAGAGTGAATAACACTTGTTAAGCCTTGAATGATCCTTAAGTAGCCTTAGTATACTTGAATCAATCAAAAGAAAACAAGAACACAAAGTTAATACTTAAAAGTTACTATTCATCATCATCTTCTTGATTTTATATCTCAATATTGGTATGGAATTTGAAGATGAAATTCATAGGATATCTTAGTTATGAAATATAGGACTCACCTTAAATTTCTTGAGATTTAACAATGGTTGGAAGTTGGATTTCCCCCTTGCATTTCTTGAAAAAGTCGAATGGTGCTAGTAAGGGAAAGAGATGGAGTTTTGCTTGGTGCTTGATCTAATCTCTTGCATTATTGACTTGCTTGGATAATATCTAGAATAAAGTGGCTTTATTAAAGTGGTGAGGTCATGGATGATGCAATAACCAAGTGGGCAAGTGGTGTGTTAGTGCTTGGATGATGTGTTTAAGCAACTAATGGTTTGATTTCTAATGTTGCTAGTTACCCTTGGTAACTCATTTGGTTACTTGGCCTTATCCACTTGCACATGCTTGTATCTTGGCTCCCTACTTGTTTCTATGTCCGCTTATTGCTCAATTCATTGATCGTTCAAGGAAATAACTCATTCGTTTTTAGTTAGGGTTTTACCGGGAACCGTCTCAATATTTATACTATCATCCTCCATTCTCTTTAATAATTCTTGAACCTGTTTTCCTTAAATCCCTTCAATAATTCCTTAAGTCTTTCAGTATCCAGGGAATTCTCGGGGAAAATAAAATTACTATTTTTCAGAATCCGACAGCTTTTACATACACTTGTTATCCCCCTGGATTACTAATACGAACTCGGAAATCCGTTCCGAATACTTCTATATAGTGTCATCTCATAATATTCCTAAATCCATCAAAATCACTATTCATCCATTTTTCATTACTCATCCTCTTAGGGTTGTACAATTGTCCCTAATCTCTTTCGATCGTTCCTTAACCTTTTTACGGACCTACTTGACCAATAACAGATATCGATTTGGATGACATAGGAATAATCTTCTCCTTTAGAATTATCAAATCTCAACTCCCTAAGAGATAGATAATTCTTATCTAAAGTGTCAACCAATAGTATTCTTCATGGCATATAAACATTTGAATCCAAATCTATTCCTTTCATTCATTATCTCAATCGTTACATCGTAGTCGTAATCACTATTCACCATTACCTCAGTACATAATAAAAAGTTTTAATTATATCCAAAATTTGGGGGTTTTTACAGTTATATTTGATTGAGGGGTCACAGCATGATAAATTAAAGATTAAGAAGAATGTTTATTAAAATGGGAATTAAGGACAGAGTGATAGCCTGGATATCCGACCCCGGATCTAGGGGTGTTACATTATAGGAGTTCTTGAAGAGTCTGAGGGATTTCGGATGAAGAAGACTAAATATGGTGATAGGCCGCAATTTAAATTTAAGCTCAGTGATGGAAGGTTAGAAAGTTAATTTCCCTCGATTACTCATAAATTCAAATTATGTTATAACTGATAGTTCTACTACCCGTAAATTTAATAACTTTTAATAATTTAAACTCTCTCCTAACACCTTTGTAACTTAACCTTCCTCCGATCCACTATATGGTTTGCATTTTGTGGAACTCCGTTTTAAAATGACAACAGTGAAAATAATCATTTTGCGCTCTTAAAAGAAGGCATACACAAGAACTCACAATATGTACATTCCTAGTAATGCTAGGAAACTGTGGAATAACATTCGACAGTTATGTTGAGTATTACTCTAATTTGGTGTATTCTCCTATCCAAAATCATCAGCTACCACCACAACCTCCCGTGGACCTTGAGCAACTTCGTTTGAGCCCTCCCGCTAATCTCATTATATTTCTTTTATAAATCTAATTTTTTAGTGAGAATTATATTCCTTTTAATATTCCTATTTTTTAGATGTAAATAATATTATTCCTTTTATAATTCCTATTTTAAAGTCAAATAATAGTTAGAATTGTATTCGTTTTATGATTCCTATTTTTTAGTTATTCTATAGAATTATAGTTTTTGTTTAGAATTACAAGTAGAATATTTAGGAGTAGAACAATTAGGAGTAAAATTAGGAGTAGAAGTGAAATAATAATATTATTTGATTGATTGTTTAAATATTATTAATTTATTAATTAAATACCGAAAACCAAAATGTAGTATAGATATGTATAATATTATTTGCCAAACATGATCAATATAGTATAGATATGTATAATATTTTTTTTACTAATTTTTATGTCAATATAAAAGGTACAAAAGGAAAGTAATAATTTTTTATATTTTATTTATCAATCAACTTTAATTTCATAACATTTATAATTTTTAAATTTAATGATAACAAAATTATCACACGTGAATTACGACTAATAAAGAAAATTGATATACAACTTTTTTAATGGAATTATGGATTTTTAAAGGGGTCAGCCAAGATGGATTTTAATTAAAGTTGTAATATATTTTTTATATAAGAATACCAAATGAATTAACTTTATAATTTTTATTAGTAACAAGTAGCTTGAATTACTGACATCTACCAATCACGGAGTGAATCATTATAGTCAAACATTTAAACCTTTTATTATGGGTTAATTAATTTAGTTTAATTTGAGTATTACACAATGCAAGATTCAAAAATACTCGAATATTATTTTTTTACTTTCTTTTTTACTAGATTATATACTATATTCTTGATTTGCAGTCTCATGTTAAAGCAATGAAAGGGCAAATCAGCAAAGAAGAAACATTGGATGTAATAATATTTATCTATTACGATCAAAACTTGAGGATTTATGAAAATTTTGTTTGGACTATTTTATAAAATATACTAATTATTTATTTATTAAATTTTTTAAATTATAAATTGATTTTTTAAAAGAGTTTATAACGGAAATTCCCCGAGAGTTTGGTGGAGCTCTAGAATCGCTCGATTCATATTTATCTATTTTTTTAGAGCTTCTTTATTTTAAATAACTAAAATAAAATTTCCTTCTTTAAACCCTATTTTTTAGAAAAGATATCATAACTTCCCTTTTTAACATTAATATAAACATTAACATAAACATCTTTGAAATAGAAAAGGTTCTCGAATTTGTAGGGAAGAAGAATTCAAATTACATATTTGAAATAGAAAAGGTTTTCGAATTTGTTGGGAAGAAAAAATTATATATTCGAAATAGATAAAAAAGGTTCTCGAATTTTTAGGGAAGAAGAATCAAATTACATATTCAAAATAGAAAAGGTTTTCGAATTTAAAGTAAAAAAAGATTTTAATATTTAAATTTTTATTATTGTATAAACTTGGTATTTTTAAAATATATGCAACGGGCGTCGGCCTAAAAATTGTAACGCAAAATCGAAAAATCAAAGTCAAAGAGTATTTTAGTATTCAATTTTTTTTATTATTGTGTATGCTCAGTATTTTTATAATATATACAAATGGTTGTCGGCCTAAAAAATTATGAGACAAAATCGGTATAAAAAAATATATAAATAATTTATCTTATTATCTATGTATAATTAATTTATACAATATTTTGTTCACCAATTTATATATTTTAGATATATTTAAAATTTTAAAAAAGAATTGTTAGGAAAAATCGGTAAATCAAAATCAAAGTGCATTTTAATATTTAAATTTTTATTATTGTGTATGCTTAGTATTTTTATAATATATATAACGGGTGTCGGCCTAAAAAATCGTAAGACAAAATTGGTATAGAAAAATATATGAATAATTTATATTATCATCTATGTATATTTACTTTATACAATATTGTGTTCACCAATTTATATATATTAATATTATAAAAAAATTGTCGTTTTTATTTCTTAAATGATCTTTATTTAAACTTTTTTTAAAAAACTCTAAGGTCGCCGCGAAGCGCGGCTTAGTCGACTAGTTTATAATATAATACAATAAATCGGTGCATTGCACGGGTTATAAGCTAGTATAATTATGTTTTAAGTAATTAAACTAAGTATTACATAAAGTACGAGAGCATTTGGAAAAGTACAAGTCGCAGACACTTGTTTATTATTATTCTCAATCAAGTCTCAGCTATTCACTTCCGGTTAACCGGAGATATAATTCCGGTATGGCTCCTCCTCACGATGATAGCAAGTTAAAAGCTTCCGAGGAGTCACTCTCTGCTACTTCTAATCGTCCTATTTCCACCGTCCTCATCATTATCGGTATTTATTCTCTTTTATCTTTTATAGTTATATTTTTTTATTATTATTTGTTGGGTATGTTTATATGTAAAGATGTAATTTGTGATATTGGGTTAGTGATTTTTGATCTGTTTTGAATTGGGTGGGCAGCTATGCAAACTGAAGCTCTGCCACTAGTTAAACAATTTCAGCTTTCTCAAGTTGTTGATTCTGTGTAAGCCCTTTTCTTCTTGAATCTTTGTGTTAATTAATCCATATTGTATATTTGCTTGCTTTTTACTACTTTTGGAATATACAAATTGTTGGGTTCTTCATGTATGATGATGCTAATGTTAGCATTAAGAAAATATATATAGGCCATTGCTCACACCCTTATATAAAGAAAAATAAAAAACATCATTGAATCTTACATAAAATCCCATTTAGATTCTAATTTTCACATTCAAAATGATGTTTTATGAATAAATATAGATTCTAACAAAAAATTAGGATCAAATATAACATGATTACACATAATTTTATTGTTAAAAATATACATGTAAGATTCTATAGTGGATTCTATGTAACATTTGATTTTGAAATTTAGATAAGATTCTACGTTAGATTCGATATGTTAAGTTTTATTGTTGTTAAAATTTGTGATTCTTATCATAACAAATCAATTTTTATGAAAAATAAAGTTTATGATGGTGTTCTTTATTGTTCTTTACATAAGGTGTTCTTCTTAGAGCGCAACTCATATATATATATATATATATATATATATATATATATATATATATATATATATATAGTTGTCATTGCAGCATACTTGTATCACTTAGTAAGGTGTAACACTTGTTTTTTAATGCGAATACAATGGCCATGTTGTCCTTACCGCGCTTAGGATTAGGGTTTTAGTGTTTTTCAACTTAAGGGTCGTTTGTTATGGACTAGACCCTATAGTGGAAAATGTTATCAATATATTATATATGTAGTTGCTACTTGGAGTTTTCGTGTAATGACTGACTACATCATTTAGGTAAGGTAGTTCAAATATGAACAGATAAGTGAAAAAAGGGATCTTGCCAACCATGCTTCCGGTTTAGTGCTTCAGTTGTTAATTAGTTAAGTTGTATTTACTTCTTGTGTGTGGCTTCTTTATACACAGCAATAGAGCTTTTCACATGTTTACCCCCTGCTCTATTTGAAGTAAAGATCGTTTATTTGAGATTCTTTTTCTTTTTGCATATGTGGCTAATTTGATTTATTGTCACAACTTTTGCACAATCTAAGTATTGGCACCATATTTTTCTAGTTGATTGTGACTGATTATTGTAGTGTTAACTCTACAGGTTTCCGAAAGGGGTTCCTTGGGTCTGGTATCATGGAACTTACAAAGATTTGAATATTAATATCATGTGGCCAGGGAAGGATGCAGTTCTGGGTAAGTTCTTTGTCGCATGTTTTGTCTTATGCTGCAAGGGGACATTATCTGTTTATTGGTTTTGTTAAAAGCTGTTAACTGTTCCATATGATATGACAGCCATATGTTATACCATACCCATTCTAAAATATATTTGATCTGCTTTAGCTTCCACTCATGCAAATAGGGTGTTATCTTGCGACTGCTTCTGTTACGTCTATTGTCATTATCAGAGCATTACAAACCCTTTTTAGCAACACAAGTTATTGTATTGATTAGTGAATTAATAACTCCGGATTCATTTTATTTGGTCCTCCCTATCCTCCCTAACTTGGAGCATTTTTCATTCACGTGATTAAAATTCTTTTCTCAACATGCCTTGCTGATTTATTTACTGAAATTTTAAGTTTCTCTGTGCACGGACGGAATTACCTCTAAGCATTGCTCTCACACTTTTTTTCCAGTCATACTAATGTTTATTCCCCTCTTAACTCTTAAGCTTTAGTTTTTAATGATTTATTCTGTTCTTCGAGTTAGTATATGTAAACTTCTAGATCCCTATGTTTAAATATCGTGTCTTCTTCTCCAGGGGTTGACAGTGTGGGTACTGTTTCTTCATCGCTACTGACATATGCATCTGTTCAAGCATTACAACCAGACCTTATCATTAATGCTGGTACCGCTGGTGGCTTTAAGGTAAGGTTATTTTGCTTGTCCTCCAATCTTTTCTGATTGTCTTTTCCTTCTTCTTTTGTATTTCCTACATACATCACTTTGTGACTCTTTTTATGACAATCTATATTTAGACTTTACATATATTTTTTAAAGCATGTTTTTGTACAGTGAGATCTGTGCTTCACAATCTGTCTAGTATTCTGTGCTTCCACTTGTGTGCATTGTTTACATGGTTCACTTGATAGATATTCTTAATTAATAATTTGATTCTTCAGGCAAAGGGTGCATGCATTGGTGACGTTTTCCTTGTATCTGAAGTTGCCTTTCATGACAGGAGAATACCAATCCCTGTAAGTTTCCATCAGATTTCTTTGGTGTACTGTTTAGTTTCTTCATATTTATAAGTTGAATCTCGATCATGGAAGTGTTTATCTGTACCATGGTTGATGCTCGATTTCAATACACCTAGTCTTTATTAAATGAAGGATATTATAGTTTGGTCCTTGGTCAACTAAAAGCAGGAAAAATTGAATTACTTTAGGTCTTAGGGGGTCTGTCGTCTGCAACTTAGGTCAACATGTCGTAAATATGTATGTATATTCAGTTTTTTGTGCTATATATATATATATATATATATATATATATATATATATATATATATATATATATATATATATATACTTAATCATATATACGTAATTATATAAACATTACATTAGTATGCGTGTATAAATATAACTTGTCATCCCTCATGCCAGATTCCCCCTCATTTTAGATTTAGAATAGGGTTGTATCCCTGTATTTTGCACCTTCCAATTCATTTTTTTGTTAAACCACCTTGAAAGTTCTTCTTTCTTAGTCTAGTTAAGCTTTAATCAAAATGTGCTCATATGCCTCGTATACTGCCTGACAATCAGCCAGGTTGCACTACAATCTGCTGGGGTTAGGTTTTTGATACTTCATATCCTATTGAATATGAGAGTATAATAGACCCTAGATAGATTAGTTAGCATTGATCAAATTGCAGCAGCTTTTGAATTTCAGTATCCAGAATTGGATTGCATGGCAAAGGAAATCAATTTATAAATGCGTAAATATCAAATTTCATGGATAGCTGTGAGATCTGTTCAAACTGTGTTGATATTTGGTCATTAAATCCCCAAATAATTGTGATCTTTAAGGCTAACAAAGTTTCAAGTCAGTCTTTCTTAGTTAATCTATCCGAATTGCATATGATTCTTTAAGTTATTCTTCTTCGTGGAAACTTTGTTCAGTAATTTAAATGTTAGTCTTTACCTGAAACTTTTTTCTTTTTAGGTATTTGATCTCTATGGAGTTGGTCTCCGACAGACGTGCTCAACCCCCAATATATTAAAAGACCTCAACCTGAAGGTGACAGTTCTGTTTTAATACACTTCTACAGCAGCAATAAATTTTGAATAGCTTTTATGAATTCTAGCAATTGACCATTTTTATGATGTTAATCTGTCTCCACGAGACAGTTTTTATGATGTTATGTTAGTCATACATATAGGCACACATACGCGCACGCGCATACATAGGTATACATATGTGTGTGATTGTGCTTTACTTTTCCTTAAATTAACTACTGATCTACCAGATCCAGTTTTAACTACTTACAGTAAATAACTAGGTTCCAATTTTGTTTGTTGCCATAAAATTTCTTGGTCCCTGATTGTTACTGTAACATTCTCTACTATACTATTCAGTTAATGGATAATATGACACTTTTGAGATCTGTGTATTTGTGAAGCTGATTTAGATGTACAAGTGTTATGTTAAATAAAATCAAGGTATACTTTAACTGAGTAATCGAGCAAGTTTCAGGTTGGAAAACTGTCCACTGGTGACTCCTTGGATATGTGCTCGCAGGATGAATCATCCATCATCGCCAATGATGCAACGGTTAAAGACATGGAGGTAACCTTTAATTGTTAGTAATTATTATAAACTTAGCAGAATGAACCATAATGTGAAGCCTCGTAATTTATCATACAAATTGTCTATCCGACATTGGCAGTCTTTTGTTTTATATATCAACACTTACTGTAGAAGTTTTGACAACACAGAGCAGGTATTCTGCATTATTGGGCCATTGTTCTTTTCTGGTAGTGGTTCAGCGATTGCATTGTATTGGGAAATAAATTGTTAAAAGTTTTTAAGAAATGACTTCCTCGTCTGACAGAGAAAGGAAAATAATACAGCAGGACTTGCTACTTTATATAAGCCCAAACCATTGTTTTTTTGAAATGGTGAGCTAGATTGCATTAATGATCTTTTCTGTATGATAAGTTGTTTACCAAACCAAATCAAGCAGGGCAAGTATGCATCACTCTGAAGTAAGGTATGGGGAAGGTGAGATAAAAAACCTTGTCTCTACTCTTAGGGAGGGTAGAGAGACTGTTTTCGTGAAGAACCCTGGTTGTTGAGAAATGTTTTCTAAGTGTTGGAAGTTCTTGAAATTTTATGAATATATATGATAAGCTGTTTAGTGATCTAGTGTGCTTGTTTAAGTTGTCCATAAGGAGTAGTAGGTCTCGAGATCCTGTCATTTTACACAACCAAAAAATTATTTCGAAGGTCTACATGAAGATAAAAAATTAAGAGATTTTATTAAGAATTATGTATGAGAAATATGAAAATTTCCTCTGGCGTCAAGGGAATTGCACACTTCTTCTCTGTTTTCTGCACGCGAGGCTTTTTTTTTTTCCCTCCAGTGCTTGATAACCTGATAACCTGCGATGAGTTAGTTTAGTAACAAACTCTAGTGGGTCTATACCACTCCTCGTGGCTGGGATATATTTCCCTCATCAAGAGGCATCAGGAATGTCTTATTTTATTTCTTCTATTAAAGGGAGCAGGACGTTCACAAGGATCTAAGAACAGTGCGCACATGTTTGTTATACGTTCTTAAGAATAAACAACATGGATTTAGTTGTGTCATTGTTATCTCTTATGTGTTTTGTCCTGTTTGAAATGGTATGCTTGTAGATTAAGTGGTATGCATGTAGATCCTGTGGTTTGGAGCTGGCTTTATTCAATTGAAAAATTACATAATAACTGTTGACATCAATAACATTTTGCTGTGGTTAGATAGCTTGTAAATAGGGATGGTCTACCTTTGTTTAAGAAAGAATGTTGTATTCCCCCAACTTTTGTGATCCTATAATGATTTAAGTGTCACGTTCTTTTGCTACTGTATTCACAAGTGAGAATGACTACCAAAATGTTGTCGGCTTACTCATGTGACAATACTTTCTATACTAATTTACTGGACGATTGATTTCAGGGAGCAGCTGTTGCTTACGTAGCGGATCTTCTTAAAGTCCCTGCAGTATTTATAAAAGCTGTGACTGATATCGTTGATGGTGACAAGCCTACTACGGAGGAATTCCTAGAAAATTTAGCTGCAGTGACTGCTGCACTTGAGCAGGCAGTCGCCCAAGTCATTGATTACATCAATGGGAAGTGCATCACGGAACTCTAATCATTTATCAATATGTCATATGTCATGTAGCTGAAAGAGACATTAGACTACATCTACTACACGATTTACATGTGTGATGTGCCATAGCCAATTGATTATTACTATTTCAGACAGAGAGGTATCTGTATTTCTAGCGAGATTATATCATTGAGCAAATTCATCTCTCCCTTGCATGCATTTTGTGTACACCGTGAGTATTAACTTGTAATATAAATGCATTATGGTATAATGGTATTTGGTATTCTATAACCTTGGTTTTATAGAATCCAAACTTTTAATTAATATTAAAAGTTGAGAATTAGTCTCAAGTGGTATTTTTTACACTTATATTTAAAACTGAGGTTGTAACGTATTAAAAATTTTGAAGGCCCTGATAACTTTTTCTCGAATCTTAAATTTATCTGTAAAACAAAACTTTATGAAAACTAATTGTTGGGAAGACACCGACGTGCTAATAAAGAGTATATGTGCAAATAAAAGAGCGGTCTTTATAGTGTTTGTCCAAAAACATATTTTAACTACTACTTTTTAATTAGTTGGCTAATTTTAATTGATTAATATTTTTGTGCATGCAAGTAGTTCATTATTATTAAATTCTTATGTGTGTGTACTTGGGCACACATTAGAAAAACGGATAAAAGAATATTTTGTTCGTTCAGCTGCAAATCTCTTCCCTATTCATCGCTGTTGTGGAATGAAAAGTAGGGTGTAATTAATTCGTGTATTGATTGCAAGGAATTGAGAGTTTCGAGCTTTAATGGTGGTTGCTCTTGCTGCCGGGGACTAACTCGGTCCTTACAAGATGCCTACGTACCTTGATGAATATCAAGAATCAAGCCAAAACGTAGTTCTAGGTGATGCCCTCGTGGGCTATGGTGGCAGGAGCACACCAAGGACGTAGTGGCTTATATGTCCTTATTTGAGGATTAAGCCTAGAACGCTGAGGGTGACGTATTGTGCTCTGCCCAAAAAACGTTCTTTCTGAGAATGAGTGGTCAGGTACTTTATATAGGCATTGGTAGTCGAGATTTAGAGTAGGATTAGGAGACTTGGTGGGCAAGTCACCTCTTTGGGCCCGATTCTAGATCCTTCTTGGTAGGAATTAGTTTCCTTGTGCAATTAGGTGCCTTAGAGGCTACTCATAAAGATATTGTATCCTTATTTGACTCTTATTTACAGGCTGTTAATTAACCCTCAATATTAATGACGAAATTAATATTTAATTAAGGTTTCAGGCCTTATTAATGGGTTTCGTATTTGAACCAGGTTAGGTCTAATTAATGCATCATTAATTGTGTCTTTAGGGCTTATTTTTAGCCCATATCATTTACCCCCAACTTCTGGGAAAACTGATCTGGTTTTCGTAGAAGTTATAATTGTCTTTTTCGAGACTCAGGGTCGTTTTCAATTTTTTTAACTTAGATTCATTATTCCCTACCCTAACTATGGGATTTTTGGTACACGAGTGTTTCACATGTATCGTCTTGAATGTAAAGTATGGAACGACCTACATATTTACGACGATTTGCCTTATTCGAGGCTAAACAACAATTTTTATGTCTTACAGAAAATTATTTATAATTTTCTTGCATTTTTTGGGAATTTTCGTTGTACTCATATGCACTTTTCCTTATTTTTGATTAATTTTATCAAAAATATTTTGGGCTCATTGCGTTTGGGCCCCTTGTATTATTGGGCCTATGCCTTTTGAGTTGGGCCCAAACTTTTAGGGCTTGAATTTTTCTAATAGACCTTTAAACCTTGAATTCCTGGTATTTAAGGAATTTTCTAGTACCCATGGGTATTTTTCTTAATTATTCCTAATATTTAAGGAATTTTCTGGTATCCACAGGCATTTTTCTTAATCATTCCTAGTATTTAAGGAATTTTCTGGTACCCACAGGTATTTTTCTTAATTATTCCTAATATTTAAGGAATTTTCTGGTACCCACAGGTATTTTTCTGGATCATTCTTAATAATTTAAGTATGTTATTCATGAATTATCTAGTCTTATACGAGACTTAAAATATTTTATGGGATCTCATTCCTACGAAATTTAAAATTTTCGTAATATTTTGGTGTCATCGGACAATCTTATGAAAATATTTTTGAATGTTTTAATCAAAAATATTAAATTTGTGCAAACGTGCATTTTGTAGATGCATTTTTACAATTTTGAAAGGACTTTTCTGTCAATTAGGGAAGTCCAGGGGGCTTTTTGTTAAATTGTAAAGTTCAGGAAGAACTCTGTCAATTTTCAAATGTCAGGGACAAAAATGTTATTTTATAAACTAGAGGGATCAATAAGTCGATTTATAAACTTGATGGACCAATATGTGAACTCTGCAAAACTTGGGGTGCTAAACAACACTTTTCCAGCCGACCTCGTTTGATTTCGTGGTTTTGCCTCCTTTGAGGGGCGGGTCGTAGCATTTTAGAGGACAACTGCGACCTCATTTAAGGTCGTCAGAGGCTTCATTTTGACAGTGCTCGTGGGCTTTTCCGAGGTCATCTCCGACCTCATTTGAGGTCGTGAAGATTTTCCCCTTCTTTTATTATTTATTTTATTCAAATTTTGAATAACTTTTACACCCAAATCAGGGGTGTCCTACCCGGATAAAATTTCGTTTGAATAAAGTATGATCCAAGAGCTGGATTGAGGTCGTATATTGGCCCAATTTTTCAGAGATCGTGAAGTTTCAGACCTCAATCCACTACATGGATTGAGGTCGTGTAAGGCCTCTACTTTGGGCTGGTCGTGAGGCTTACGACCTCAATTCACGACATAGAATGAGGTCATGTAAAGACCCAAAATATCAGTGGTCGCGAGGTCTACGATCTAAAACCACGACTTGGATTGAGGTCGTGAGGTCTACGATCTGGAAGCACGACCTGGATTGAGGTCTTGGAATGACTCAATTTTACCCAGGTCTTGAGGTTCTACGATCTCAATTACGACTTGAGTTGAGTTCGTCATAAGGCTTCATTTTTGGCTGGTCGTGGGACTTAAGAGCTTCATCTACGACCTGAATTGAAGTCGTATAAAGGCCCCATTTTTGACTGGTCGTGAGGTCTACGACCTCATTCTACGACCTAGTGGTATTTTGCCTCAATTTTACCTTGGTCGCGAGGTCTGTAACCTCATTCTATGACTTCAATTGAAGCTTTTTTTAAAGCCTCGTTTGTCCTAGGTCATGGGCCATCACGACCTCACCTTTAAGACCTAGAGGAGGTCAATCGTGACTTGAAATTCCAGCCCCTGAAGACATGGATTGAGATCGCATTTTTGTCTTTTAACTTGATTATTAGGCCCGCTCATTCCACGAGTATTGAAAAATCCATATCTTTTTTCTCGTTGCTCCGATTTGAGCTTACAATATATCGAATCGAAGCTTGTTTCGAGCTCTAACTCCTTGAAATATTTTTGAACTTATTTCTCGCATTTTTTGATCCTTCAAATGGATTGTGCGTGGCCTTTTCGAGTCTTTTGTTGGACGAAACACGACCTCTATGAGCCTTTATTTGGACGGAGTGTGGCCTTCACGAGCCTTCAGTCGGATGAAAAAGGGGCCTCCATGAGCCTTTAATTGGATGGAACGTGGTCTCCACGAGCCTTCAATTTAATGGAACGTGGCCTATTCGAGCCTTCAATTGAATGAAACGTGGCCTATTTGAGCCTTCAATTACATGGAACGTGCCTATTCGAGCCTTCCATTGCATGGAACGTGGCCTATTCGAGCCTTCAATTGCATGGAACGTGGCCTATTCGAGCCTTTGGTTCCTTAGAGCTAGAAGCTTGTGGTTTCATCGAACATTATCTCGACTTATTCTGATCATGTGGTGTGTCCTACCCAGATGCTCAGATACGATAGACCTTGAGGTTTGGGGTGTGCCAAGTCTAGGCATCACATTTCTTCCAAACATTTCCAGCTTGTAAAAGCCTCGTTTTTGAATTGTCATCCATTTTTGGTTATCAGGATTGGTGGAAGTCCATATCTACGTATCACACTTTCCCACAAGAATTGTGTCATTTACTTGGTGGTTATCCAGGCTTGGGGTTTGGCCTCAGTCTACTTCATGAAGGAATCAATTGCAACGATCAAAAACTTCCTCTAGGCATTTGCTATTGGGAATGAACCAAGAACACTTATCCCCACATTGCCACTGGGAATAGGGGAACTGATGGTTTTCAACATTTTAGGGGATTGATCAACAGTTACATTTTTTTGGATATCGATCAAATCGAGTCATCTTTTGGGCAAGAGTCCTACCCCCCGAGTGCTGCCCACTGATTTTCACATGAGTTTCTTTCAAGGTTATATTCGCGTTTTGAGGCCTTAGTGTACTTACTGACAACTTCCGTGCCTCCAAGGCATTGTCGGGTAACCAACCGGTTTCTTAGTGAGCCTTTGTAGGATCTATCCAACAATTTTTCATATCTACAGGTGTTATCAGTTTTTCTATCAATGCTTCGGGTCTCCAAGACTTGAAAGTAAGAACTTCCAACATAATTCTCTATCTCTGAGGAGGCAAACATAGATAGGACGTCAGCCTTTACATTTTCCTCCATCGTAACACTCATTGAATTGAGTCAAGTTTCAAGTATTTTGTCACGGATCCAGCCCTAACCTCAAACTCACCATTCACTTTTGGTACTACCGATCTTGAGTCTCCACGGACTTTATGAAAGTGTTTGTTTTAAATTCAATCATGTATGATGAGTTAGGAAGAACTTTCTTGTATTCTTATTTGATTTCATTAATATTAATAAAACACTTGTTTTGGTTTTATTACGGGCATTATCTATTTAAAGTATTTTAAATAAGATGTTCCATAGTTTAGAGTAAAGCTTCTAAAATTATAATGAGATTATAATAGTGAGATATAGAAGATGATAATTCTAGACTTAAAAAGTTCCTAATCATAGGATAACTAATCGGAAGTTAGTGAATCCACAAAGATTGGTACATACTATGCTTGCTCCCTTGAGGAGGATGTCTGTTCTCATAGGCATTTGTGTGGTGACACTATAGCTAGTATGTATAGGTGCTTATTAGGGAATAAGTTCACTGAACATGACTCGATAATTTGGACAACCAATGGATTTTACTCACGTGTCAATAGTTATTCACTAAGTGATAGTTGTACAAGTGTCCTTAGACTTGAGATCGTTAAAGTTATCTTGTATATAATGAACTATGCTTTGTATTAGTCCTTAGTCTCAAGGACATCCATTAGGTCCATTCTGGGCATATGGATTTGTGTATGGAGATAGTTAACGGTCAATAAAGAATCGACCCCTTCCAGTAAGGAAGTGAATATCCTATTTTATTCTTAGTATGCGAGTTCTGGAATCTCTGGCCAGAGTGTATGAAATTAGAAAGGATTTTCTAATTTTCATTAATATGAACTTTGCATTATGAATAAGAAATCATATGATTAAATTTGATAGGCCTGACACGAGATCCATGCCTTGTATTTAATCTGGATATTGTAAGGGTAGAACGAATTGATTGTACGATAACTAGTCACTGACAGGTTCTTGATATTCTAAGCAGTGTATTCATATTATCCGGATAGTCGCGACATGTTGAGAAGCATCACTGAATAAATATAATTAATCAGTTAATTATATTTAATGAATTTTAGAATTCATATAAATAATAAATAAAAGTTTATTATTATTTATTTCTACTACCGGCTTAATATTGAACCTACAGGGTCACACCATAAAAAGATTAATTTATTGATGAAGGTATTTTGAGAGAGCAAGTTGTTTTCTAAAGAGTTTAGAAAAATAATAATGATTAAAATAGTTTTAATTATTATTTAAACATTTTATAAGATAAAGTGTGGGATTTATATAATAACATATATTGATATATTAATTATAATAAAACCTAGATGAGCCCTATATATAGAATGAGTAAGAAGGTGTTTTGTATGCAAAGGTGTTTTTTGTGAAAAACCTAGTTGCCACCCTCTCTTCTTCATCTCTCTCTCTCTCTCTCTCTCTCTCTCTCTCTCTCTCAAAAGAATAAGGGTGCCATTTTTATAAAGCTCCATCTTTATAAAAACTTCATCGAAGGATCAATCTTGGTGGATACCGGTAGAGTGCTTCACACTCTGAGAAGCAACTGCTACCAACCAATTTTTTAAAGCTTTGATTTTCAAGGTATGGTTACGATTCCTCTGCTCTCTTATTTTACATGATTTTATATATGTGCGATACATGGTTTTTACGGAATAATTGTTATATCACGCTTCCGCTCGTCCGTATATTCCTTCACTTTAAGGTTTTGACCCTCGGGGCTCCGGCCAAACCAAGTATGGCTATCATGGCTTTGCCTTCAGCCTCATTGTTTGTCATTGGGGAATCATGAGCCCATCGGGGTATGTTCCCACTTAATTTTGTTTTTGATTCTCCTTCAAAATTGATCCAATACTCTTTGAGTACCGCTTCTGGATTCTTCTTCTCTAACCCTTTGCCCTCTTAGGGTACTACCTCCTACCCCCCGACTTCTTGGTTGTCAATGGTTTATTCAACCATGAAGTCAGCGAGTGCTTGGGGATTTATTGTGGTTAATCTGTCTCATACAAGACCTTTCTCACGTAACAGATGGGTTTTCAAACCTTGTCTTCCTTTACGAGGATGAAACTCAAAGCCGTATCAAATACAACAAAGTTTAGATAAAGTAACTTTTAGAAATTTGGTTATGTCAACATGTGGAGGTTCTGTGTCAAAGATTGCTTTACTTTTATCGGGGTTTGCCTCAATTTTCATGTTTGGAGACCATAAAACCCAAAAAACAAATTCCTGATCCTATGCTGGAGGCGCATTAAGTCAGATTCAATATCATCTTGTGGTGCCTTAACACCTCAAACGCCTCATGAGAATGCTCAATGTGATGTGCCTTATTGAGGCTCTTGATTAACATATCATTTCCATGGTTCTCTATAGTCTTCCCACTAAGATGCTCAAAGATCTTATTCATCAATCTTCGATATATCGCCTATTTGGGTCATCACCTTGGTTGCATTGGTCAATGCATCATTACTTGGTAGGGGAAAGTAGTCACTGAGACATGCATCTTTCATATCAATGAAGTCAATACACATCCTTCATTCCCCATTGGCCTTCCTACCTCTTGGAATCAAAATTTCTTTTCTTCCGTTTCATCGTCTCCCTATTCGGGTGGAGGTATAGTTTACGTAATTAATTGAGGATCGACCCCCGGCATATTAGCTACTGTCCAAGCAAATACAACAATGTTCTCTTATAGAAACGCATCCAATTTTCCCTTCAAGGGTTCATTCAGCAATGCCCTATGTGGGTAACTTTTCAGGTTCTTAGGGAACTAGGGGAGTCGGGACTAAGTCCTCAGTAGATTTTCCTCTTTGTTTTACATCTTCTCAGACATCCATGTCTTCATTCGGGAGGACCTACCCCCAGACTTCATCAGGCCTCAAGGTGGCCGGACAGTAATTCTTTGTTATTGTTTGATCTCTCTTTTCTTCATGAAGTCCATTCCTTTTAAGAAATTCGATCATCAGGTCTTATCTTGAGGCAACCACCTTAAGGGTATGCAAGCCTATCCTCCCAAGAATAACATTGTAAGAGGAAGTTGTTTTAACCACCAAAAGGTTCAACATCTGAGTGGCCTCCCTAGGCTCCCTTCCTGTTATTATGGACAGCCGAATAGTTTCTTTAACTCTTGACTCAACTCTATTAAACCCACAAACGAGCATGTTGGATGGGGTCAATTGAGAATCATTGTATCCCATCTTCGAGAATGCATCATGAAACGAGATCCACTAATGTTCCATTGTCTATAAAGACTCCTTTCACTTGCGAGTTGCCTATCACAGGTGTTATGACCAACGGGTCATCATGGAGGCACTTCACCCCTTCCAAGTCGGAATCATCAAAGGTAATTACCATTTTAGTATTTACTCATTATGGAGCTTCTCCTATAATATGCATAACTTCTCGAGCGTAAGCTTTACGAGAGCACCTTGCATTCTCGACCACTGTTGGGCCTTCAGAAATCATGCTTATCACCGCCCCCTAGGGCTATGGATTGGGATCATGATCGGTATCCTTCCTTCCATAATCGCTTCTTTAGGTTTCCCTGTTGTCCATCCTTGATGAACTTATTCAACTTTTCTGTTTGGATCAGAAACTTGATCTTGTGTTTCAGCTGTTTATAATCGTGAATGTTATTACCCAATGGCTTATGGAACTGACCATATTGGTTATTGTTTCTCTTCCCGGGATCTGCCCTTAGTGGCTTCAGCCATCAGAGATTCTTGTGTTTCTCAATGTCCATTAGGATTTGGGTGTTAGGAGTATTCAAACGTGCATAGTTGATGTACCTCAGTCCTTGATTGCTCTTCTTCCAGGTTGAGTCAGAGTCTTTACTTGTTCGAGGATACTTATCTAACATCTTACTCTTGACTACCTTTACTTCTTGTTGTTACCTCTATTACCTTCAGTTGGGGTTGAGGTTTCCTTTAAACTTTCCTCTACCTTGATAGCTACTCTATCATCCAAGTTCGGGACCCTGAAGGCTTCCTTGGTGATTTGGTTCATGTAATCCCTCAAGGATTCATTTTTTCCTTGTTCCACATTCATGGGGATGTAAAACATTTCCCATGAATTTTCCATCAATAAACGGGGTGATAAGTGCCCTACTTAGTCCTTTAAAGGAGCCGATCGAGTTTGGGGGCAACTAACTATGCCATCACTGTGTCATGCCCCCTAGGGTTTGAGGGAACGCCCTATACTTGATTACGTCAGTCACAGGTTAAAATTAGTAGTGCATTGGAGGATGTCCTCACATGATTAGTGGGATCCCCTGCCCCATCACACACCTCGATAGTGGACATCTTGAATTTCCTTGAGGTATGAGCATTCATTATCTCGTTGGTGAAGGACGGGATTGGATCATCATGATCTCCTAGAGGCACCGAGTCATCGGGGTCAGCCCTTTGTGTATCAACCCTTCTCCTCCTAGGGGTATCACTCGAATTAATAGCATAAGGGATCCTTGTCCTTGGGGGCTGCCTAGCCTATTATATTTCCAGATCTTTCTTGAGTTTTCGGATATGCACTTCATGAGCGTGTATCCTCCTTCCTAAAGTCTTGGGATCCGGTCCTTTGGATTCACGGGGTTAAGAAGGCCCTGACCCTTAAGTTTACACCTACTTCATCTGGCGAGAGAGGAATGCTCGAAAGCATAACAGAGGAATATTTGTACCAAAGAAGCTTTTGGAGGGTATTCTTGCTGACATTAGAGCTAAGCTCGCTAGATCAGCTTGGTTTTCGATGATAGTATGTAGTAGGCCTGATCTAATTATCTAAGCTAATCTGTAGTTAGTAGTATTCTAGCTATTTTGCTTTCTATTTACAATCTGCTCTATCAGATTGTCTATAGATAGATCTATCTATGGATCATAGATCATGGGTTAATCCCTCTGTATATTATTTCCTTTTCTAATATATATTTAATTTAGCAAAAAAAAAAAGGCCATGACCCTCCTTTGAGCTCCTTGCTTGGTCTTCTTTTTCTGAGATAGTCATCTTCATCAGTGGATGATAAATCGTTAACAATATAGGGTCCGAAAAAATCATGACTCCTTCATTGTCGTTCTAGGCCTTGAATGCATTGAGGCACGTATGCCTCGTGTTGATGGCCATTTCTACCATCGATGAATGACATCCTATGGGTAGGAATCTAAGTTCATTGTGTAATGACATAGATGGACATCTGTAGTCCCAATAGTGTGCTAGAGGGGCGACATCGTCATCCGGACGGGATTCATCCTTGAATTCGTTGAATCTACAATCGGTTGCTGTGGATTAGTATTTTGATCCCCAAATCCATTCTTCTATGGCCTGAAGAGCCGTTCCTTGAGTCCCTCGGGGTTGAAAACGTCCTACTCCTCCGGTGGGCTACTTGCCTTGATGTCTCTTGTTAGAATGGACATCTTCTTCCTCATCTTCTTCATACGAGGAGTCATCTTGGGCATATGATTCGAAAAAACTTTGGTTTCCTCCAACAAGGGGACCACGCCTTCAATGTATTGAGGCATATACTTCTCATGAGTAAATTGATGGTTTCATCAGTATTTGGGAATGATGACAACCCATAAACGGGGTTTCGAGTTATCGGGATTAGCATGACGGTGGTGGCGATCTGTGCTCCTTGTGCTCCATTATCCAGAGGTGTGACCACCATCTACAATTGGGGATTCACTCCTTGAGTTAGGGAATTTTGGGGTCACCCTTTGAGGGATCACCCCTTGGAGACTCATCTCTGGGGTAGTCGTTCTCTAAATGAAAATCAAGGGAGTGGGTCATCAGTTCGATTGCTCTTTCATCGTCTTTAGTGTACGATCGAAACTTCTTCCTTCTGCTACATGTGAATCATCCCCTCGTTGGGGTAGGAGCCCATAATTTGGGTTCTGAGCTGTTAGTGGTGGAAGCACCGTGATAGAGATTTGTAATCATGTTTGCCTATTATGGGCATTGTCATGCCTAGGATTGGGGATCCGCCCCTAAAGAGCTTAGAATCATTCTTTGGACTCCAGCCTCCTTGGAGACTCATTTAAATTCCTATTCCTATAGGGTTCAACCCTTGAATAGTGGTATGTGTTGGTTGAGTTCCACCAACGATGGTAGGACGCATATTGAGGCTGGTGGATCATCATATCCATTTTACATATCCGTGTATCTTTCATGGTTGACGTCTTCTTCCCACAGACGGTGCCAAATGTTGTAGAATGAAAAGTAGG
Organism: Saposhnikovia divaricata; assembly: GCA_036435485.1. Taxonomy (NCBI): domain Eukaryota; kingdom Viridiplantae; phylum Streptophyta; class Magnoliopsida; order Apiales; family Apiaceae; genus Saposhnikovia; species Saposhnikovia divaricata. Next base: position 137,449,290 of record CM071598.1, read on the forward strand.
GTGTAATTAATTCGTGTATTGATTGCTAGGGATTGAGAGCTTCAAGCTTTAATGGTGGCTGCTCTTGCTGTCGGGGACTAACTCGGTCCTTGCAAGATGCCTACGTACCTTGATGAATATAAAGAATCAAGCCAAAACATAGTTCTTGGTGATGCCATCGTGGGCTATGGTGTCAGGGGCACACCAAGGACGTAGTGGCTTGTATGTCCTTATTCGAGGATTAAGCCTAAAACGCTGAGGGTGACGGATTGTGCTGTGCCCAAAAAACATTTTTTTTTAGAATGAGGGGTCAGGTACTTTATATAGGCATTGGTAGTCAAGATTTAGGGTAGGGTTAGGAGACTTGGTGGGCAAGTCACCTCTTTGGGCCCGATTCTAGATTCTTCTTTGTAGGAATTAGTTTCTTGTGCAATTAGGTGCCTTGGAGGCTACTCATAAAGATATTGTATCCTTATTTGACTCTTATTTACAGTCTGTTAATTAGCCCTCAATATTAATGACGAAATTAATATTTAATTAAGGTTTTAGGCTTATTAATGGGCTTCGTATTTGAAGCAGGCTAGGTCTAATTAATGCATCATTAATTGTGTCTTTAGGGCTTATTTTTTAGCCCATATCAATCGCAATTTGCTTCTGGACAGCCAACGGGAGGCTTGCTAGCTCCTATTTTTGATGAATTTGGAAAACTCTCAAAAAATTTTGAACAAAACAAGGCTCCAACAAGATTTCGAAGTTGAGTTTTTCTTCATAACTGGTTTATTGTGGGGGATTTTTTTTTGTGAACCAATTAAAATTATCTTTGCAACTTCAATTTTACATTGAGGGATTAACTCAACAATAATTTCTTTTATTTCAAAAATGAGTTCTCCTTCTTTTTGAAGCTCGTCTCTAGAAAATTTTCACACTTCATTAATAAAATGCAGTTCGTAAATATAGCTCTTATACAAAATTTCTAAATGACACAATTAAGGAGGGCAAAATGTTGGAATATGTGGGTTTTAACCCCACATTGACTAGTTATTTTGAGCCTAGTTTTGAGTAGTCGTTTGTTGTGTGTGTGCAACGGGTGATACTTGGATTATGTTCTCCTCCGAGAGAGCTTTCCTGGGCATGTCTAATTATTCAAAATGGTTAAGGGATGAATGCTATATGATTGCTCAAAGATGATCCCTTACAAGTGGAAATTATAGAATGGAACTTGAAGTCCCACATTGAAATGAAAAAAGAGTTTCCTTTGCTTTATATAGTACAACACATGAGTAGTGTTCACTTGTGTTGCCTAAGTGTTGCTCCATCTCCTACATGCGCGCAGGGGGTGCAAATCATGGGATTTCGAGAGAAAATTTGTGGTTTGTGGCTTCGCAAGCCTTCGTGATTTCCGCGTGTGTGACTTGCGGACACGAATGCAGCAGAAAATAGACAAATAATATTAAATAGTTATAAAAAAATAAATAGTTATTTTACTATTTATATAAAAAAATTATGAAATATTTTATAAAATTATGAAAAATAGACAAATAATCAAGTTACACACAAATCACCTTTTTTATATTTAAAGAGTCGTCACTTTTAAAAATAATATTAAAATAATAATACATTTATAATGTTATCTTTTTAGCAAATGCTTGTTAACATATTAATAAACTATAGTGTGATATATAGCAAGTACTCACTAGATGTAATTCCCTAAAATAAACACACTCTATCTGTTTTTTTGAGAATCAAACTTCTTTGTCAAAAACAATGAAAGTTATTTTAGTGCCATATCTGTACACCAATTGTGAATCAAATGTAATCTTATTTTCCTCAAAAGAGATATATTCAGAGTTACACTAAAGTTTGTAATACATGAAAACGAGATGCATATGATCATGAATTATCAAAAATTGAAATAAACAAAAATCAAGTGAAAAAATTTCAATTTCATAAAAAAAACTTATCTAATAACCCCAGTGGTTATTAGATAAGTTTTTTTTATGAAAATTTCAATTTCATAAATCGCAATCCAACATTTAAAGCTAATCTAATAACCAAACTAAGGGCACCCCAATACAAAAAATGTATAATAATCTACCCTCTATTTAATAAAAAAAATTAAAAGTTATTGTTCACTGCTAACGTGGTAGTGACGTTAGCAGTGAAAATAACACTAAATATATTATATTTCATCTATTCTAAGGGCCCCGCCAGAGGTACCTTCACAAAAATGTCATAAATTAACTCATCAATGTACAGCAAAAAATATGAAGTAATTTGTTTTCTTTTAGTGTTTTTTAACTAAATAGAAGGTAGATTATTATAAGTTGTTTGTATTGGGGTACCCCTAGTTTGGTCATTAGATTAACTTGAAATGTTGGATTGGGGTTTGCTTTCTAGTTTGTATGTCATAGTAGTTTATATATATATATATATATATATATATATATATATATATTAAAATGGAAACTGAGACTAAATCTCAGCCCTCTATTTTATAACATATTTTTTAAATCCGAATTGTACATCTGTTACCCCTATACTTCACCCAACCTTATCAATCGCTGATCGGACCTGCCTCACAATAATTCCCAAATTCCAACCCCCAATTATTATACATATGTGCTTATTTATATGCATACATACATACAAACATACATATATACTTTATCTTCTTCGGCAAGCTCATATTTCTCCAGCAAGCTCATACTTTTCTCTTTTCGACCTGTCGCTTTCTATCATTTTTGTTGCCTATTTCTGGTCGCGAATTGAAAACTTGAATAAGCTTTAAACCACTTTCTTAATGATGATGTTTGTAAAAGTATATACAACATCACTCAATGACTAGTTTCAAGAGATACATATAAGAGTGGAAGGAGAAATAGAGCCAGCATCATAAATGGGGGGGGGGAGGAAAAGGTGCGTGTGTGCTTGATCTTTTTTTTTTATCTGCATTCAAAGAATTTGTAATTTATGTTCAGAATTTGGTGATTTACTTATAAATTTTAGCATCTTTAGTTAAGATTTTGGTGACTTGAGCATGATTCTAGTAATTTTAGTTGATATTTCGGTGCACTTAAGCTTAATTCCAATGATTTTAGGGGCGACTGTTATGGTTTGAGTTTGGCTTTAATTTTGGTTATTCTTTTCAAAAAATTATGGATTTAATATCAGGAGACAATTCTTGACACTTTTATTTTCTTATATCACTTTTATGTATTTAATTTTATTTAGTTCATAATTTTATTTTATGTGAATTTAGTGATTTGCTGAACTATGTGCGAATTTGTTATTTCTTTAATGAGTGCATATATTCGGGTACAAGTTTGTGTAGTCCCACCATCCATTGGAACTCTCTTAAAGGCTCCTACAATAGTTATGTCGATATTCATAATTTTTTTAGCTTTTTATGGTCATGTTTGAAGTTTAAGGACATGTGTTTTTTTTTTTTGTGTTCTAATGCTACTTGTAGTTTTGTGGTCATCATTACGTCACTCATTTAGTTTTTTTATCGAATATTTTCATTTCAATCAAGTATTACTTATGATGCCCTGTATTAGTCTTCGTATGGCAGATGTAATCAACGCAATTTAATACATGTTTGTTGCATAGTATATCTCCATCAATGGCTTGTTCGGAATATAATTTTCTAGTTATTGGAATCTTGGATGCAAGTTTTTTCAAAGCCCTGGAACAATAATGGCAATGTGATTAATCTCAAGAAATTATTGAAGATGATTTTGGTTCATTTCATCAATCTTAGAAGCTGCTAGAATGGTTTAGTGGTGGGGTAGTTTCTCATGTTCTTAAGAATTTCAGGCATTTGATTTCTTCAGACTATATTTTACTAGTATTTCATGTTGTCGCGTGGTTCAGTGATATTGTAGCAATATTCCAGAAAAATATGGTGTTTAGTTGTATAAAAAAGTGATTTGTATTTTTTTGATGATTTGTGTCAGCTTTTTCATATAAATGTTGTACTATTTAAATGCAAAAAAAAGTGATTTATGCCAATTTTCAATCATACAATTATATTAGTATAAAAAGATGAGTTTCGTGAATTTTTTAAGTGATTTGTGTACTTTTTAAAAAAATATTTGATATACAAATTAAAATAATTTTATAAATGATTAACTCTTGAAGTACAAAATGGTGATCTGTGTATAATTTATGATGATTTGTGTAAATATCTTTAAAATAAACGGTATCGATAGATACTTTATTTATAAATGATCATCATTTTAAGGTAAAAAAATGATTTATTTGTAATTTTCATGTAATATATCTTAATTTTAATTGATTTTTTTTAATTATCACATATTTACGTACACAGAAAGGAGATATTATACATTTTATATACATGTATACAAATGATAAGAAGAGGGGACTACACTTGTAGAAATATCAATATCTCACGACAAGATTTAAAAGAATAAAAAAAAAGTGTAACAAAAAACTAACAATAAATATACAGTGTCTTGACTTCCCCGAAAAATTTAAACAACCAAGAAATAAACTATACTAATGGTCCATTGAACTGGCACAACTACATATGATTAATCATGTAGAAACACATTTGAAACAAAGTACTCGATCTCTATTCTCTCAGAAATTGCACCACCATCACCAAACTCTCTCACCCGAAACATCGTACTGAAATTGCTTATTTGGTACATTTGAACCCATAGGCATTCTAGAACTTTGCCAAACAACTGAATGTAATCCAGTAAAATAGCACACCATATATGTTTTCAGAGAAGCTTAGATTATGAATAGACAAATCGGAATGCCTAATACATAGGCCAAAGCGGATTATCTCTTAACTCAATACCACCGAAGAACAAATTTGGTACTTAATCAATTCGCACAATATAACCATCACTTGGAAAACTTCTCAGCAACAACCCACCACACCTACAAAATATCCATTCTGTAGAAGCATGACGAAGTATGCTAATGCAATAATTTGTACAGACTGAAACCACGTGGAATTATGATCATGAGAGTCTCGGTGCTTATAAAGCACCAGCGTAGCATCGAATCAAAATTATTACTAGCAAACTGAGAACTTTTAGAATTTTTAAAATTGTGAATCTGGTGATACACATAGGAATATTTGAAATTAACCTTCAGAACTTGTAACCTGCATAAATTATAGCCGTATAATATGATCATGTCAAGATAACTCGAGGAGCCTGTAAATTAAAAATGTAGGGTTAGGGTCTATTGCAGGCACTCAGGCAACGCAGAAATACTTAGGACCATATTACAATTACTGCCCACAAAAAAAACAATAAATCTTAACCTAAATCAGAAAAATACAAAACAAGAACGTTCAAATATATTCTGTGCTTTAACAGGCTCATTGATTCAAAGTATCGTCTCACTATAAAGTAGTACTTTAAGTTCCAATTTCTAATATAATTTTCCATTAAAAAACTATAATCGAACGATAATGCAATACACATGTATTACATACCACATTATTTAAAGATACATATCAATATGCAAAGGCAAATCACCACTTTATTTCACTGAATCAACAAACAAAAGTATTACAAGCTTACAACTACAATTCCCTTAGCAAGTAAATCCCACTATTAAAAAATTCACCTTTTCTACACCAAAATCACTAAAATCATTGTCGTAAGGGCAGAGTACCATATTATCAAAAGAATTATATCACACTGAAGGTAAATCACTATTTTTCAACACTAAATCACCAAACAAATATCATCCATGAAGAAATAAATCCCATTTTTAAAACAAATCACCTTTTTTACAACTAAATCACCAAAACAAATATTCTAAGGGGAGTGTACCATATTTTTTTTTTAAAAAAATGTATTCATTATGAAGGTAAATTATTATTTTATATCACTAATTACCAAAAATTAGTATGTAACACAAGCCAACCACTACATCTTCCATATACGTTGATTATTACAACTATTTAAATATTATCGCAACAGAATTACTTAAAAAGGAATAATATCAGGTACATATATTTCTTTCAAAAAATTAATCATATTTGTATCCGTTATGAATATCTTGCACACGAGTGGATGTCCTTTAAAATTTTCAAAATTTAGACTTTTGGCTTTTCAATTACTTGTAACTCTTAAGATCTTTGGATTTTCATTATACTTGTCACTCTCACATTATAGCCTATATAAGGTTTTGTGTGTATTTAAGAAGAACACATCAATATGAATTATCTCTTGTTATCTCGTGTCATTTTCTCTCTCCCTTGAACTTTCTACTTTATAGTATATAACATATTTTATAACACGTTATCAGCACGACCAGCTCTTTCGTTCAGTTAAAAAAAATGGTGGATTATATTCAAGAAGTTCAAGGTGATGAATCTTAAACTTTAGAGAATTGTTCATCATATTTTAAGATTATAAGGTACACATCTTTATCATGTTAGAATACAATATAAGATCCTGGTAAGGCCTTCCTCTAACACCTTAAGATTTTAGATTGACTGGTTCTTAACATGGTATCAGAGCTCAGGCACGCAGAGGTCTCAGGTTCGACTCTCTGTGACCCCCAATATTCTCACAATTTATTATGGACACGAAAGGCAAATTATGCTGCAAAGATGAGCGCCCGTGATCCACTCTTCGACCCAAAAATGGGCTTTCGAGTGAGGGGGAGTGTTAGAATACAATATAAGATCCTGGTAAGGCCTTCCTCTAACACCTTAAGGTTTTAGATGGACTGGTTCTTAACAATCATTATCTTCTTTTTCAAAGTATTGTTCTAAATCCATATGTTTTGAGTTATGCTAATTGATATTTCTTGTAAAAGTCAAATTATATTCATTTTAAATCAAAATCAAACAATTTTAAATTTTCTAGAAAGATCTTCTAATTACCTACGATTTTTAACCTTAAACATGTTTCAAACTCCTCCCTTTAATATGTCAAATTCTGAAGTGTATAAGTTATTAGTGTGAGTACATCTATACTTAGAAAAATCATATTAAATTCATTTTACATCGGAATCAATATGTTTTAGATATTTCGGAAATATTCTCTTGATTTTCTACAACTTTTTGTTTAGCATTTTTGAGATTTTACATGTAAATTTGTGAAATTCTGCCATATGTATAAGTCGGTATGATTTCAGAAATATGACACCATGACTTTATAAGATCTTATAAAATTGAAATTACATCTAAAATTATGTACAATATCAATTCGGAAAGATCTTTTCAAGACCTTTAAATTCTGATAAAAAATTTATCACCCTTTAGCACGATTACTATCTTAAAATTTAAATTGAAATCTAGTCTTGGGATAATTTGTATTGTTTTGCTGCAGTCTATACTTTAATTAATTATGATATCGTTACATCTTTGTTTTTCATGTGCTTTAGCATCTTTGAAAGACTATTGAATTGTCTACATTTTTTGTGTTTTGCATCTTTCTAAATAAAATCGTTTAGATATTGCAAATTATATATCTTCACTGAAGGGCATATGATGTAGCCAATTTGTGTTTCCAGGATACAACTCAACTTAAACAAGACTGTAATAGTAAAGAGTACAAAGACTGTCACAGGAATCTTATAATGTATTATCTGTCAGAAGAAAAAGATCAAGGTCAATCTACAGACTTGAGGAATTACTACATTGAAAGAAGCTCAGACATCTGATCAAGCCTCAGTGGAGTATTTGTTAAGAAGTGGATTCGTTTAAAGTGACAGAGATTTCAAAGGTGACAGAGACAGTACAGAAGAATTATAGAGAGAGGAGAAAAGAAAAAGAACCACATCATAGAGTCAAAAATAAAGGAAAGCCGTTTGAGTTAGTCGCTCATGAACCAGACCGTGCATCGAGCGTCAACAAAAATTCAGTGGTAATTCTTTATTACTTTCAGTGGTTCGAGATCTCAAGACTGGCATGAGGGAAAATCATTGTGCAAGCAACAGAAGTGCTAACTTAATTAACCACAAGGATTTTACTATCAAGTGGACTGGCTACGAGGAAAAAGAATTATCACAATGAAATGCTAAGTGATATATTCTTAATGCTGGAACCCCGGTTGGAATTGTTGTATTTTTTTTCCTAAGCAAAAGGAGTCCGATTCCAGACCCTCAAGAGACCGTAGCTTACACCTGGACCGACTATGAGGAAAAGGAATTATCACAAAAAAATGCAAAGTGATATATTCTTAAAGCTGGAATCCCGGTTGGAATTGATATATTTTTTGTTAAGCAAAAGGAGTCCGGTTTCAGATCCTCAAGAGACCGCAGCTTAGACTGTAAGGATTTATTTATATTATTAAATATTTTATTTAATTAGAAAATTGTATTAATAAATATCTAATAATATTAGATATTTATTTTTATAATTTCTGAATTAAATTAATTATTTATTAATTAAAGATTATAAGATGTGCGGGTTAAAAAGCATTTCTACAGAGACTACCTGTAATAAAACAAAAAAGGCCCCGGTTTTGTGTGAATTGCTAGCAGGTCACCAGGTTTTGTTAAGAATTAACAAGAAAAGAATTAAAGTGGCCAGTAAACAAAAGAATTAAAGAAGCTGCTGTTGATTTATTTGTTTTGTTTTTTAAGACAATCTACAGTGTCTTAACGACAGTCTTAATAAATTAAACAATTAGTCTTAATGGATTGAAGCTGGTGGTCTTAAGGAGAAATGAACTATTAAGACAATCTGTTGGTCTTAACGATTGTCTTAATATTTTAAAATGTATTAACGACAGTCTTAATAGCACAAATGGAGTCTTAACAATTGTCTTAACCGAGCTAAAATATCCAAAAAGAGGCAGGAGCCTTATAAAGTTGCCGGCGGCCAGAAGCAGTACAACACTTCAACATAATATCTTTCGCACCAAAAACCAACAGCAGCTCCATTCTCTCTCTCTCAAAGACTAAAGAACACAGAGATTAGAAAAATTCGTAGTAAATCAAGTTCTCAATATTTGTAATATTCTATCCACTAGAACTTTATCATTTGTATCTCTTGTGCTATTAGCGAGTTTTTACTCCTAATTTATATCTCAATTTTTATTAACAAATCAAGAAAAGTTCATGTCGAATTTTCTAATTTGTTTTTATTAGTGAGATATTGCTCTGTACTATATTTGTAACAAGCTCTCAAGTTTAATATAATTTTATATTTAACTTGAATTTTGTTTCATTTAAATTTTCGCATCAAATTTGTTATTGGATTAAATATAAAATCTATCCGAACAAATTTCGATAAAACAGTACTGTTTGTATTCAACCCCCCCTTCTACAAATAGATTGGACCTAACAATTGGTATCCGAGCCTTTTGATTGACGCACAAATCAAGATCCTTATTTTTGTGGTCCTCCAATTGGTTTTCGAGTTTGTTGACCCATACATAAATTGAATTCAGTATTAGACTAAAAAGTCAATTCCTCTATTTTCGAATTCTTTAACCTTCAAAATATTCATTTTTGAGATTTTTTTATTGTTAGATAATTTGAACTTATATTCGAATTTTTTAATTCTTGAAATGATTAATTCTTGGAAATTTTGATTTTTAAACAACTTGAATTTATTTTCAAATTGTTTAATTCTCAAAATTTTTTAATTCTTGATAATTTCAAATTTTAATTAACTTGAATTTATTTTCGGATTCTTTAACTCTCAAAAATTTTCATTTCTTGAGAATTTTTTATTCTTAATTAATTTGACTCTAATTTCAAATTTTAATTAATTTGAACTTACTTTCAGATTTTTTATTTCTCAAAAATTTTCAAGTCCTTGAAGTTGTTGAATTTTAAATATTTTGAATTTATTCTAAGCCAATGGTTTTTAGAAGATTGTTGGTTGAAGATTCCTCCGGGTTGTCAAAGATGATTTGAATCTTTTGAAGAAGATGCATTTTTCAGTGGAATTAATTTCTACCTGCTGAAGATTAATTTGTTAAGTTTTTGTAAGTCATATTCCATGTGACTTATTGGTTTTTCGGAAGCAGGAAAGGAAGAGGTTTTAGTGAATGGAATTTTTCTTGAAGATTTTAGTCAACTCTAGTGATTCAATGATATACAAACACTTAGTGGATTTCCCCAATGCTAAATCCAAAACACTTAGTGGTTTGTACCATATAAATATCTTTCAAGGAATCAACAGAGATTTTAGAAGAATGGAATCAAGGAGGTTTGAGAATGGACTAGACTGCAAACATCTCAATCAAAAATTAATGATGGAACCTCAGAACAGACATGAAGAGTTACTAATTCAGAAAGAGTGCTAAAGATGTATCCAGGGATCAGGCCTATCTGTTCCGAAGCAGAAACTCTTCAAGATATAGTTCAACTCAAGAGGTGGTTACAAGACTGAGATGGTGGAAAGAACAAGACATGATAGTTGTAGTTATGAAAAGCTATATGTGATAAGTAACTATCAAGGTGTATAACATGGTACAGAATTCTGACAGACAAGGATGAATAGGGATTCATTAAATGAGATGAAACAAAAGCATCAGTGCAGAACTTATCTTGCTGAAGGAAAGAGTTGGGATGGATCAGATGATGATGAGAAGAGCATAATGAATATCTTGACTTCATAGCAATCTCTGAAGATGATTCACCTCATATGTCTCAGGTATCAATTCTTCGAACTAGTGTAATATGTAATTCTCAGGAATTCAAAGCATGTTGAGATCTTAGTTATTAATTGTTAGATCTATGGTTAGAAGATCTTAATATGTGGATGAATATTTGTTGAATTTGATTAATTGTAATAGTGAGTTAGAAGTGTTCCTTAGACAATATCTCTCAATTCTTAACTGATATATGTCAAGCATATAAGACCTCTGCTTAAGCTAGTTTCAGGATCCCTAGTAGAACAAGATTTGCTTATTCATTCTGAATTGTTTGTTAAGGTTTAAAAGGTTAAGAGATGGATTGATTACCTAGGATGTGTGTAGAACACAAAGTTCTATCTAAAACTTACTTAGGTAATACAGACTATTAGCTGGTATATAACAACATCCTTGGACTGGATAGAATTAGTGATTACTTATTAATTCTTCTATTTCAACTGGTTTTAGAAAATTCTTGTATATAGATTAACTAGATTTTCTAAATAGCATTACATGTCATAGTTTGCATGTTTTAAATGTGTGATTGTTTGATTGCTATATGAATGCTATGTTTGTTGTTACCACTAATGCAATACATGTCATAGTTTGCATGTTTTAAATGTGTGATAGTTTGTATGCTGTATGTATGTCAAGTCTGTAGATTACTCTATTAACAGAGATATCTCTAATCCATCTGGACCCAAGAATATCTGGGTACCAAGAACTTTTTATCCATTTATGAATGTAGGGCTAAACAGGTTGATCGATTATGCATTATTAATGATTTATTCAAAGCATATCATTGAAGAAAGAACCCTGCTATCAAATGTGAATGAGAAGATAGGCCCTTGGAGACAATAGCAAGGGTATGACCCAGGGTCATGGCTATTCAATAGCTAGGAATGTTGTCAGTAATAAAGCATCTTTAGAAGATGAAGAGCCTACTATTCGAGGAGTAAGGAAAGAAAACTTATCTGTAGCTGAAATGGAATCTCAGTCAAAGGTGAAGTCAACAAGGTTTAATCTAAAGCTTCATCAAACAAGAGTTCAGCTATTACATAAGGAGCTCTCTCACCTGAATGTCAAATCAAGAGACTCTTTCCTAGAAATCGAATCAGTAAAGGAGACTTCCTCATCTGGAATTAAAGCAAAATGAAATTATAAGGCATGTCATTAAAGGGAGGTCAAAGAAGCATCACACAGAAGTTCTACATCAAAGAAAAATATACTTTAGTGATGGTAATTGATGACTTCTCTCAACATACAAGTTGTTGTTCAGACAATCTGAAGACAAGACACCATTGATGGTGATTGATCACATCAAGAAGATCGAGTAGGAAGCAAAACTGACTATGACAACTTGAAGGTCAGATTATAGGGGTAAATCCAACAATTGGTGTTCTGGATGATTTTTGCACTTTCAAGAGTATTAATCATGAAGCAGTCAATAGTTTGGTACTGACATGATCGAACCCTGATCAGTAAGAAATATAGGAAGACCCCACAAGTAGGAAGGAAATTGTTTTGCAATGATAAATGGAACTGAACATCTTGGCAATCAGCTAATGCTCAAGAGGATAATTTTCTTGGTTACTCAATGGAGTCTACAACCTACAGGGTGATTGTTATTAATCAACAGAAGGTGATTGAAAGTCTTAGTGATGCTCAACAACTTCTAGCTCCCATCTGTCTATGGTGATGGTGATTCAGATCCAAGCAATGTCAACATTGAGAATCTTCATGTAAACCCAGCAACAACTTAGGGGGAGCAAAAGAAGGAGCATTTAGTCAACTCAACACACCATATTGAAAATCAAGAGGACACTATGAGAATATGTCTGCCAACACAAAGGGTTTGGACTTAAAGACCATTCCTTTGTTTTAGTTCCTAGTGATCCTAATGGTGGAGTAAGACTGACAGAGCCTAAGTGTATTACTGTTAAAAGCTCTGAAAGATCCAGATTAAGTGATTGCAATGCAAGATGATCTCAATTAGTACAAAAGGCAAATTGTAGGAAAGCTGGTATCCAGACCAAACAACAAGGCTGTAATTGGTACAAGGATAACCAGAAGTCTAACTGGATGTCAAGGCATTGTTATGAGGGACAAGGCCAAACTGGATGCAAGGTTACAGGCTGATAAGATAGTATATCTGACAAGAAGCACCAGTAACAAGACTTGAGGATATCAGGCACCTACTGCACATTCAAGATTATAATGGACATCTGGACCTACTGAATCTGGATGCTAAAGGAATGTGAACAAGTGCACTCCTGGTTGGTGAGATAATGGAAGATCTCTACAGTTTAGTATGAATTGGTATCATCACTCAAGCAAGCATGGAAGACATGGTATGACATCCTAACCATAATTTAACATTTGGTGTCAATCTTTAATAGTTGGTATCTTTTAACAATTGGTGTCATATTTATAAAACTCTCTACATCTTTAGGCACAAACATAAATGATATATATGTGCAATAATATCTTGATTATATTATATGTTGGTCTACTAACTCCAAATTGGTATCAAGATATTTGCTGTTTTGATGTTGGTAAAGTTGCTATTCTTTTGATTTAGTTTAATAAGCCAAAAGAATGATGACAATAAAAGTAAGTCAAGGATCTTTTGTTTCTGTTCAGAAGATTCTAGACTTGTCAAGACTACCTACCAACACATCACTGTAGCTGGCTTTTGACCTATTAGTTTGGACCTAACAAGTTGGTAATCCAAAATCTTAAGCTGGACCCGGATCTGAGGAAATGGTACCCTAGAGATATTTGACCCAACAAGTTCAGGATCTACTAATTAGGACCTAATCAGGCTATAGAGTAATCATCAGCTTATTATCTTATTCAATTGCTAATAGATCACTTACACACATATTTTATTCTCATTTATGCAAATGTGCATGGTCCCAAGTAGATTCTTGAGAATCTATTCTTGTAGTTATTACAATTGATTTTCAGATGTCTTAAGTTGGATCCAAAACTACGGAGATGGTACCCTAGAGACATTAGTACTGACATGTTTTGCTGCATAGAGACAGATCAAATGAGTTGTAAGAAAGCAGGAGAACACAAGGAATCAATTTCATCTCCAACAATTCTGTGGAACACCCAGGCTAAGCATCTTGCATAAGGTATCAATTCTTCTGAGCGAACATGTTTTTAGTTAACAATAACTTGCAGATACGTTTACTAAATCACTTGATGAAATTAATTTTTCAAGACTGGTTTGTAAACTTGGGATTTTATTAATGCTATATGATTTGTAAATCCCATCTGTTAAGTAATTCTTAAGTAAGCTCACATGTATTCAATTGTCCGTATTGAAAGGACTTGTGATTTTACTATTAGTAATTCTAAAATGAGTTTACAAGTATTCAATTGTCAGTATTGAAAGGACTTGTGAATTCATTGTAAGCAATTCATAAATGAGTTCATAAGTATTCAATTGTCCGTATTGAAAGGACTTGTGAACTTATTTACATCCAGACCTCACACTGAGAATTATCTGTTGAATGATTACCATGTGTATAATTGTAATATATTTTAGTGGTGATTATTTAAAGATAATTTAAATACTTAAATGCTAAAATCTAACTCATAGAGATTTAGTATTTATTTATTTAATTATTTACTTTGATTAATATGAGTTATAGAACCTGAAGCAATTCAATTTAGTATTTGCTCCGTACCTCATATATCAAAATAAATCTGAATCATAACTAATTTGGACCTATTTGTCTTGGTCTTCAATTAGTTGTGAGATGTTAATTCTAGTGAATTTATCAATGCTCTATTTTCAGAAATTCACTATAATTAATATCATGGTTCTAACAATTGGTTGTATTGAAGTTTTGACTTATATCAGTTCATGATATTTAGTTAGAATTCTATTTACTAACTAATTGTGAGATGTATTGGTATGAGTGAAATTACTGAGAACTCCTCTAAGTAATCTATGTTGTATCCTTTGAAATTCGCTCATACTACTATACAAGGTGTAAAAATTTTCTAAGTGAAATTTTACTTGGAATAATTTTTATGCTTATTTGCAAGCTTCTAATCACTTTGATAATAAATGGTATATACAATGGATCGAGGTGTGTTGGATTTTGAATATCATTTCTAAGATTGCAGACAAGATAACTTTGGTTTTTAAATCTTATCTATAGAACCAAGGTTGTCTACCAATAAACAGTTGTTAGGTGTTAACAATTGTTATTATCGAAGAGTTGCCTTGAAGTCGTAAGTTTAAAATGTTAATGATGATAATTATCCAAGTTATAGTGGTGGAAACAATTTTAATATTGGAGATACCCCTGTCACTGGAGAAGAATCATCAAGTCAATCTGGCAATAACTCGGAGAGAGTAAACAAAGTATCAACTAGTCATACACAACATCACAATGAAGAACAAGGTGATTCATCAAGATCTAATCTTCACGGATAGTTTGTTTAGAATAGAGCTGATCATTGGTGATCCAGATGTTGGAGTAAGAACTAGAAGGACTTCTCAGAATCAAGGTATAGAATCTAAGGAATCTGAGGAAGCACTTAATGATCCTGAACAACAAGAAGCATGGAAGTTGGTGCCCAGGTCTAAGCACCAAGTAAATGGTATGACATTATTTCCAAATTCCTACTTATTATCTTTCTAAAAGGATTGTCATAACCATTCCCTTTGTTATACTCCATGTTTCTATTTTTAGAATTACAAATTTTCTCTAAAAATATTTTTCTCTAATTCTCAAGTTAGAATTTTTGAGGAAACTATTATTGTTAAAAATTTCATTATTTTAAAGTAACTACAATGTTTATGATATTTTATTAAATCATATTTTCTCTCTAAATAATTTTCTAGTAGAATCTTATTTTGTTAGAAAATATATAGATTTACTAACTTATTATAAATATTCTTGTATATATTTAATATGTTTTTGTAAAAGTATTGTAATTTTCGAATGTTAATCTTATTTAACATGTTTTGTAGTGTTTGTCTTTTTATTTTAGTCTTATGTCCATTTATAAGTCAAGCTATGTAAATTATTAGCTTGTATAGTATTTATGATTAATTCGAATTTTTCTGTTTAATACATTTCAAATTCGAATTTTTCTATTTCTTTTTATTTCAATTCGATTTTTTCCTTTATGTTTAGTAAATTCGAATTTTTCTATTCTTTTTAGTTTTTATTTTATATGATTATTATGTATATTATTTCTTATTTTTGTATATTCTTTTTCATGTGTATATAAATAGTTTGTATGTTTTTTTTCAGTTTAGTCACTATACTTTCAAAACTAACTAACAGGTCCCTGTACTTGGTTCTTTTACTGTTCTTCTGTTTAACACACACATAACCTGCAGTTTTTATTCTAATTCTTTGTTGTGTTGTTGTTGTTGACAGACTTTCTTATATAGGACCACTGTTGGTATCAAATTGGTATATGTCTATTCAATTGTTTAGGAACTAACGTTTGATTTTCAGGATCTAACAATCGGAAGACAAGACCTATCAATTGCTAACAATTTCTAATAGTTGGTATCTATCTTACAGGACCTAAAACATGATAAAATAGTTTTGTTTGTATTGGTTTAAACATTAACTTACATTAATTCGATTAATATTTATTAATTGAATTTTTGCTTTTGTTTTTGTTTAGTAAAACTGGCTCAAGATCTATATCTTTCCTAAATTCAAAATTTCTTTCTACAATTGTGATTGCTTATATTGTAAAACCTTTTGAAATCACAACTGTACTTCATTTCTATCACATGATATAATGCATATGTTCCCACTCAATGTTTTGATATTTTGTAAATGCATTCTATCTCTATATTGCTCTACTGCTATGTGATGCAGATTCAGCTCCTAGTGAAAGTTTTTTCACATTGAAAGTCATGAGGTTGTAAACCCAACAACTTCTATCCGGACTACTAATCCAAATCTAAACACATCCTAACTTACCCCTGAAGTGGAAGTAACCTATTAGACTAGAGGTCAATAAGGGAGTAACTACACTTAATGCAGCAAATAAGGATGTGAGGGATAGTAAACCCACAGCTCTACCTCTCAAGGAGAATAGATGTATATAACTTGAGGTATCTATAAGCTAGCCTGTATTCTCCCAAAAGAATGCATAGCTGAAAATGGCACTAAAACAGTCTCTGGATTCATTCTCTCAACAGGATGAGTCTATTGAAATTTGCCTATCGGCCAGGGCATCTGTTGGTAAGTCACTACTTCATACACAAGACTAAAATACTTCCTATGCACAAAGTGAGATTACACACACTAAGGATGAATTGACGGAAACAACTAATACTCCGACCATATTACAGTTAGGATTATAAGTTGAAGGTTCCTCAAAGAACCAAGAGTCTTCACAGAACTCAAGAGAAGGCTTTGATCCCTAATGCAAAATCTTTCAGGATCACTGTCTAACTCCCCAGAGGGAACATCTCTGGATCCTACGGGTATCGGGCCCGACATAGGTGCGGATCGACAACTTATTAACTATGATTCAGATTTCCCTGATGAGTTTAACAAGGTGATGTCTTCATAGACATTAGAAGGAAACATGATCTTAATTCTAAGTTTTGATTTCACTATTTATCTTCTCAGAATTCAAATCTGAAACCGACAAAAAGGGAAATTTTTTTATCAACTTGTAGATTATGACTCAGAATCGTCTGGCGAGTCCAACGAGGATCGGTAATTTGCGAAACCTCATTGCACCACCAGTGACCTCTCTAGAAGGGGATTTGGTGAATTTTCCTTGAAGGTACACATGGATGTTGGAGCTATGAGAGATAAGAGTGATACACCAGTGAGCATGAGTGTAAACACTTGAGAGATGAGAGATGAGATCACTCATTTTAAGTGATATGAGTGGAGAGAAGAGTGAAATACTTGTGAGGTACACTAAACACTATCACACACTTACAGTGAGGAAGAAAATGAAACTTCCTTTCTAACAAATCTCTAATAATTGGTATCAACTACTTTGTCAATTAGTTGTTTGGAGGATTCCTCAACTAAGGGGGAGAAGTAAGGGGTAGAAAAAAGAGGAGAGTAAGTTAGTAAGGGGGAGCTTTTAAAAGACTGTGCTAAGGAGGAGAAGCAAGTCAAGTTACTAAGGAGGAGCCTTAGATGGAGAAGTAAAAGGAGATTCAGTTAACAAGAAAGGGGAGATATAAGGAGAGTAAGTGGTTCAAGTAAGTGGAGATATAAGGAGAAGATTACATCACAATACTATTCTATTAGTCTTTCAATGTACTATCTATAGAGGCTAAGTGGAGGAGTAGTAGATCTCCTAGGATTTATGAAAATGGTATTGATTCACCATTGTCTACATAGTAGGAGTAGCTGTTTTTCTTTAGTGAGAAAAGCTGTGTCAAAGAAGGGAAGTGATTGTAAGTCAAGAACTGCTGATAATGACCAATGTAAGATGTGAAGGATTATTAGGCAGAGATATGAAGAATCAGAAATGAAGATGAGTTATCTTTTGAAGATCAGTTCAGTGCTAAGAGGAACAATCATCTATCATTTCATCAACTGAGGATTATGGAATTGTTATATTTGAACCAGAGAAATTTTTTATATGTATTATTTACAAAGTTCTTAAATGTTTATCTTTTTTTTGTTTAAGTGAGTTAGTTGAGTTATCCTCTAGGTATTTGCTTGTTATTGTCTAACAAACAAATAGAGGGAGATTGAAAGGCATATGATGTAGCCTATTTGTGTTTCCAAGATACAACTCAACTTAACAAGATTGTAATAGTAAATATTATAAAGACTGTCACAGGAATCTTATAATGTATTATCTGTCAGAAGAAAAAGATCAAGGTCAATCTACAGACTTGAGGAATTACTACATTGAAAGAAGCTCAGACATCTGATCAAGCCTCAGTGGAGTATTTGTTAAGAAGTGGATTCGTTTAAAGTGACAGAGATTTCAAAGGTGACCGAGACAGTACATAAGAATTAATAGAGAGAGGAGAAAAGAAAAGGAACCACATCATAGAGTCAAAAATAAAGGAAAGCCGTTTGAGTTAGTCGCTCATGAACCAGACCGTGCATCGAGCGTCAACAAAAATTCAGTGGTAATTCTTTATTAATTTCAGTGGTTCGAGATCTCAAGATTGGCATGAGGGAAAATCACTGTGCAAGCAACAGAAGTGCTAACTTAATTAACCACAAGGATTTTACTATCAAGTGGACTGGCTACGAGGAAAAAGAATTATCACAAAGAAATGCTAAGTGATATATTCTTAATGCTGGAACCCCGGTTTGAATTGTTGTATTTTTTTGCTAAGCAAAAGGAGTCCGGTTCCAGACCCTCAGGAGACCGTAGCTTAAACCTGGACTGACTATGAGGAAAAGGAATTATCACAAAAAAATGCAAAGTGATATATTCTTAAAGCTGGAATCCCGGTTGGAATTGATATATTTTTTGTTAAGCAAAAGGAGTCCGGTTTCAGACCCTCAAGAGACCGCAGCTTAGACTATAAGGATTTATTTATATTAATAAATATTTTATTTAATTAGAAAAATGTATTAATAAATATCTAATAATATTAGATATTTATTTTTATAATTTCTGAATTAAATTAATTATTTATTAATTAAAGATTATAAGATGTGCGGGTTAAAAAGCATTTCTACAGAGCCTACCTATAATAAAACAAAATAGGCCCCGGTTTTGTGTGAATTGCTAGCAGGTCACCAGGTTTTGTTATGAATTAACAAGAAAAGAATTAAAGTGGCCAGTAAAAAAAAGAATTAAAGAAGCTGCTGTTGATTTATTTGTTTTGTTTATTAAGACAATCTAGAGTGTCTTAACGACAGTCTTAATAGCACAAATGGAGTCTTAACGATTGTCTTAACCGAGCTAAAATATCAAAAAAGAGGCAGGAGCCTTATAAAGTTGCTGGCGGCCAGAAGCAGTACAACACTTCAACATAATATCTTTCACAACAAAAACCAACAGCATCTCCATTCTCTCTCTCTCTCAAAGACTTAAGAACACAGAGATTAGAAAAATTCGTAGTAAATCAAGTTCTCAATATTTGTAATATTCTATCCGCTAGAACTTGATCATTTGTATCTCTTGTGTTATTAGCGAGTTTTTACTCCTAATCTATATCTCGATTTTTGTTAACAAATCTAGAAAAGTTCATGTCGAAATTTCTAATTTGTTTTTATTAGTATGATATTGCTTTGTACTGTATTTGTAACAACGTCTCAAGTTTAATATAAATTTATATTTAACTTGAATTTTATTTCATTTAAATTTCCGCATCAAATTTGTTATTGGATTAAATATAAAATCTACCCGAACAAATTTCGATAAAACAGTACTGTTTATATTCAACCCCCCCTTCTACAAACAGATCGGACCTAACATCTTCCAAATTGAATAAATCTAATTTTGTTAATGTGCATTGTCTTATTTTTGGAGTAAGATAATATTTTTAGGTTTGATCTTGTCAGTACATGCAATTATCTTGATATGTTCGCAAGTGTTAAGATTTTTAAATCTATAAGTATTTTTAACGTGATTATTATATTTATTTATATGTATACTTGTATTTATGTATATCATATTATATGTTTGTACAACTCATATGAAATTATTGTTGCAATATTATTGCAATCAAGAATATGTGTAATGACGGTATAGTAGATTAATGCAATAAAAATGGTGGATTATAATTAGGGCTGTCAAAAAAATCCGAAAAATCCGATATCCGACCGAAAAATCCGATACCGAATCCGAAAAAAACGGATAATATCCGTATTCGAAAGAAAACGGATATTATTCGTATCCGAATCCGTATCCGAAAATAGCGGATACGGATATAGGCATATCCGTATCCGAAATATCCGATATCCGAAAATTTATAAATATATATATAAATAAATAAATAAATATATATATATATATATATATATACTTTTCAGAATATATAATTTATAATATAATATCTATAATATATTATTTATGTATTAAAATTTAATTATTTATTATTTAATTCATTAATAACTAAAGATATTTACATTAATAACTAAATGTCTAAATTACACACAAGTGACAAGAGGGGCAACCAGTGGTTACGAACTATTTGAATTCATTACAGTGGTTGCACGGCCCCGCAGTCAGTCACACAACTACACAGTTACGAACCCTAATTTCTGTGGCCGCCTCACTCACGACTCACTCACCTTCGCGACTTCAATTCACCTTCGAGTTCACCATCTTCAATTCACGACTTCATCTCCACTGATCCACTCTCCAGACTCAATCTCGCGCTTTCTCTTTGGTAAATATTCTTAATCCAACTAAATTCGTTGATTAATCCTTATATCCTAAATAGATTTACCTGTTTTTTCTAATTAGGAAAATAATAATGATCAAGTTTATCTAATAGGTTTATTTAATGTTATTGCTGTTTAATTAGTTGATTTTTTTCGATTGGCTTTCTTCTTGCTGTTGCTATATATGTGATTGACTTGTATTGTATTCTTTATCCAGAGCAAATCAACTGAAAGGAAGCTTCAATGGAACAAGGTATTTTGCTTCTTCGTTATTTTGTTTATATATCTATATATATGTGTATGTGACTGTGTGTGTTATTGTATTTATTGCAGCAAATGCTTCAACAGCATCCTCTAATTCAGTTGGCATGACATCAACGGCCTGCAATGAAAATATTTCTGTGAATGTACCACTGAATGTACCACCAGACGAAACTGTAACAGACAGTGACAAAGGAAAAGGAGAGGGACAACCTGCGAAAAAGCAAAAGCCACTAAAGTCGGCTGTTTGGGCACACTATAATCGTATCGAAAGCACAACTAAAGAAGGTACGAAAAATGTTGAAGCTATTTGCAAATATTGTCACAAGCCATTTAACGGGGGGAGTGATAAAGGAACCAGTCATTTGAAAAATCACATTGATAAGTGTCGAATGAGATTAATAAAACTTCCTGTGAATCAAATGCTCTTAGGGAAACAAGTTAGTACTGAGAATCCTCAAGCTAACTTAGCAGTTCATAAATTTGATCCCGCTGTTGAGAGAGAGTTGTATGCAAAAATGGTTGCCAAACATGATATGCCTTTTCTTATGTCTGAATATGATTACTTTCGTCTTTGGATATCTTATATAATGCCTTCTTACAAGCATCGATCAAGAAATACGGTTAAATCTGATTTGTTAGCTGTGTATGCAACCGAGAAAGAGAGGATTTATAAGGAACTTGAAAATCTAACATCTAGGGTTAGTCTCACTACAGATGGGTGGAAACCGAAGCATCAAAATTTATCTTATTTTTGTGTCACTTGTCATTATATTGATGATGATTGGGTATTGCACAAGCGTATTATTGCTTTTCGTGTTGTTCCATATCCACACGCGGGTGTTAATTTGAGTGAGTGGTTGAAAGAGAGAATATTAGAATGGAATATCGACAAGAAACTATCTTCGGTTGTTGTTGATAATGCTTCTAATAACTTAGGGATGCTCCAAGGTATTAAGACTTGGTTAAATGGGAAAAAGGCACTTGTTCATAATGGCGACATGTTTCACATGCGTTGTGTACCTCATATTCTGAATTTAATTGTCAAGAGTGGGTTAGAAATGCTTGATCCTTTAATCGAAAAAATTCAATTAACTGCAAGATATATTGGATCATCTGTGCAAAGGGATGAAAAATTTAGCCTAGCCTTGTCTCAAACTAAACTGAACCCTAAAAGGCGTATTCCGTTAGATGTAGACACGCGTTGGAACTCGACTTATGACATGATTGTTGCATCTCTTGAACTTCGTTTGGCTATTGAACGTCTAAAGGAATTAGACACTGATTACAAACACTTGCCTTCAGAATTTGAGTGGGAAAATGGGAAGAAAGTGGGTGAGTGTTTAAAGATATTTTCAGAAATAACAAAGAGACATTCGGGTGTGAAATATCCAACCGCGAACTTATTTTTTATTGATGTGATTCAAATTCGAATAAGAATTAAGACGTGGGCTGATTCTAGGGATGAATGGATTAGTTTAATGGCAAGTAAAATGCAACTTAAATTTGACAAGTATTGGGAAGAATGTAACAAGTTGTTGACTGTTGCCGTTATTCTCGATCCAAGATATAAGTCGGCTATTGTGTCATATGCTTTTAAGGATATGTATAATACCCGGGCCAACATTTATATAGATGAAATATTTCAGTTTCTGCATGAGCTTTTTGATGAATATTCTGAAATGTTTGGAAATGTCGGTGAATTTGGTGAAAGTTCAGGTTCTCGTGGTGAGCGCATAGTTGAAAATTCAGTTGGTGGAGAATGGTTAGGAGGCTTCCAGGAGTTCGTTGCAAGTGGTAATGTAGGGGAAAAAAATATGAAAAGTGAATTAGATGAATACTTGAAAGAAGGTCTTTTTCCAATGAGTAATGATTTGAACTTTGATATTCTTAATTGGTGGAAGCATAATGGTCCCAAATTTCCGATACTTGCAAGGATGGCTCGTGATATATTAGCAATACCAACTTCTTCGGTTGCATCCGAGAATTCTTTTAGTAAGTGTCGTAGAATTATCACTGATACTCGTTCCTCATTACACCGAGAATCTGTTGAAACCTTGATGTGTGTGAAAGATTGGCTTCCGGACATCAAGAATGGTATGTGTTACATATTATTTAAAAATAATTAAAGTTGTACTAATGAAATGTTAATTATTTTTTCTGATCTTGTGCAGGTAATTCTGAAAAAATCGACGAGAATGGTTCAGTTTCTTATGATTTAAGCCCTGCTCAATGGGATTTAGATTTCTGATCTTCAGCATTCAGGTATTCGGACAATTTCAAGTATTATGATTTAAGTTGAGCAGTTACTTGCAGTGACAATTGGTTTAGTGCAATATTCGTTGTCAATGAATAAAAAAGTGAAGTCATTTCTAATCTATGTCCATGATTTGTTCAGGTAGTTAATTTTGCAGGGTGGGGGTTAGAGAATGTAGGAGCAGCCAGTTTTGCACAGTGGGGGTTCGAGAATGCAGGAGCAGCCACTTTTGCAGGTGGTTCCCCACTCGCTACCTTTGCAGAAACTGGATTCTCATCTAAAATACCTGCAACTGCACTACATTCTGCATATGTATTAGGACGAGTTCTCTTATCTTTACTTCCATCAGGATCCCCTCTTAATTGCATTTCAAAGTTTATAAAATCCAACAAAGGACTCCTGTCTTCTTCGTATTTGTATCCAGCATCTCTGTTAATCAGAAAGAGTTTCTCTATATCACTATCAGCTGATGCAACATGCTGGTATGTACCATTTTCACTTTCTAAACTTGAAGGTTTATCCTTGGACATTGGTTGGCTGTGTATTCTAGCTTCAGAACCTGATATGCCACCAGAAAAAGCTGATGCCTGTAATTGTATATTATTACTTGCTTGTTTTACTAGTTTATTGGGCATTTTACAAGTCTTTTAAATTATATACTCATCAAGGCACTTTGTTTGATTATAGTAGTATCACAGTCCATATTGTTGCCTTGTATTAAATCATGTAGTAGTTTTCATTGTCCATGTTCTGTATGTACTTGGAACCTATCCAGTATATACACATGCTTGTAAGTTGGTTTGTATGACAAAAGTATGTATCATTATTAGCTAAATTTCTTGTTAACCATGCTCTGCAGCTGCATATGAGACTTCAGGTTCATTAAGTCTCATAAGGTTAAATAGAACAACAAATTTAGGCCTGACTGCATATCCATTAATATATGTTGTCTTCTAGTGTTTTTTCTTTACCTTTATGATTTCTAGGATTTATTTTGTCTGGTATAGAAGTTAGGGCATATGTTTTGGTATTACTGTCTACTAATGAATAGTATTATGGTTATAGGCTCTACTTTAGAAGAAATTATACGTTCTCTAGTGTGGTGTCTCATTTAATTAAAATGAATTATACTTCAAGATCTTCTATAATATCAAATTTGACTTGTTCATAACTTTATTTATATGCAGGTTTTTGGAGGCTGGAGCAATGAAGAACCTAAGAACAAAAACAAATATTACTTTTAAAGTTGTTTCAGACTTCGTACCTTTTAAATTTGGATTGTGTTTAAATTTGAATTTGTATTTGGCTTTGTATCCTATTTGAATTTGTAATGAATTTTAGACTTGGTACCTTTTGAATATCATGTTGGTTTCGGATTTTCGGATTTTCGAATTTTCGGATTTTCGGATTTTCGGATATCGAATTTTCGGATATATTCGGATATTTATAATAAACTTATAAACTCAAAATTCAGAAATTCGGATTCGGATATTATCCGTATCCGGATAATATCCGTCGGATTCGAATTCGGATATAATTTTCTAATATCCGTCGGATTCGGATTCGGATTCGGATAGTGATTTCGGATTTCGGATTCGGATTCGGATATAGGCAGATCCGTATCCGAAATATCCGTTTGACAGCCCTAATTATAATTTATTGAGACATCTTGTGATACAACTACACACAAAATATGTCTACTATATCATGCCGTCGTAGCCACATATTAGAATGTTTTATTATATTATGCATGATTTGAATAAATGATAGTTAAGTATTATGAACCAAAAGTTATGCAAATATGATGACACATTTTCTTGCGTTTGGTCCCATAAAATCCCTGAAGGATGTATTCATATAAATGATAATAAAATTTTTAATTTTTTGAATGGTATCCTGAAGATACAATACCTTAGAAAAAGTTATGAATTAACAAAATTGTGAATTTATCATGATCCTTATGGTTGGTTAATATATTAAATATTAGCAAAAGTTTATGAACTTCCTCAAGTAGTATCCACTCCATTCCCTGAAATGAATATGATAGTATTTAGAAATTAAATTTTATAAACCTTGTATGGTTATGATCTTCTACTTTGAACTCATTTAACTGTATCCTTAATATATGCATAAGAAATATTTTCTTGTTTAAAATAAAGATGACTTGTTTCAATACTATACAACAAAACATGAGCCATCCAAAGGGAAAGTATTGTATATATTGGATGTCTCGTTACATTTTCTATATTAAATGCTCCAGAAGAGCATGTATATTATTATCATGGTATTGAGTGAAAAAAGGGGGGGAAATATAATATTATTGGTGTAATTATACTCTCACTTGTGAAAGAGAAATGATCACGCGGTTCTAATATTTATATTGAGATATATACGTTAAGGTAAACCAGAATTTTATTGATAACTTTAGAGTTGGTATGATCCACTAAGTCATGTTGATTTTATAAAAGATGTGAATGTTAATTGAAATTTATATGGACATTCATCGAAGAACTAGAAGATTATTCCCAAAATATATGTTATTGGTTTATAAGGTAAGTTGATGCATGAACTACATGGTAACATGTCTAGTTGTTATATACTCACAATCTGAAGTTTGTGAGTTTGATTAATCAAATCAAGAATATGCATTCGGTGAGTCTACTACTCAAGTGCTCAATGAAATTTATCGTCCATTGAAAATTGTCGAATCTATTGTGGCACATTTTGATTCACATCTAGCTATCTAATTAATCATAATTTCTCCCCATCTTGAACAAATTTTTGGTCAGCTCGGATTGTTCCACCACAACACCGAAATTGATGGTTAAAATTGGATATACATTATACATGAGTGGTTATTAGTTTGGTACCATCTATGTGTATATGTTTATGACTCGGTCTAATGTGTTTGTTTTCCCAAAATTAGGGGGAGAAGCTAAATAGCTGGTAATATGTTAGTTATCATTGCCTCGTCTTGATCCTCGTAGTAAAGAATATGAACCAGAAGTTCATTTATTTACATTTTTAATTGTTTCCAGACATATATATGCTGACCTGTAAGAATGACTATATTACATATACCAGCTACACATGCTCCAAATGAATATGTCCCAGAAGGACAATCTTAAGAAGCTAATGTGTCTAAAGAATGCTTGAAGCGTGATAGACCAGAGGGTTCCATAACAAAACTATATATATATATATATATATATATATATATATATATATATATATATATATATATATCTTTAAAAGTAAAAGGGAGCAGTGATTGATGATCGCTAAATCGAATAGTGGATAACTTTTAAATGATCTCCAGAAGAGATTTTAGACATGAAAAATATGATGAAGGTGCCTGAAAAATTGTGAGATCTCAATGCATTGTGTCATGTCCAGAATAAAATGGAACCATTATTTAAATCGACGTCGACAATATGAAATTTAATACTTGAGGTTATGGATAATAACGAGGATCAAAAAATAATCTCTTTTGAATTTAGACAAGATTGACCAAAGATATAAGAAAAATGATTAAATCGAGGCAAAATCTCTTGAAAAAAGAAAAATATTTGGACCTGAAGTCCGCACACTTGAAGTTGTGAATGTGGCACAATATAAGAAATATTATCTCTTAAAAGTAGAAAAAAAAATTTTAATCTGCAGTTTACACACCTGAAGATGTCATGTTAGTGAGATATGAGTAGATATATGTGTGGAAACGAAAGAAATTATTTACGAAAGATAAGCTCGCGTAGTTGTACAATGATCTTGTATTGATTACGAAGAGATATTATCTTGTGGTGGATATAATTACATGATGTGTAAAAGTCTGGCAATGTAAGATTGAGTATATTTACATTTTAAAAGACCCACTTGAAATCCCAGAAGGATTTAAACTGCTGGAAGCAGTGAAATAAGTTCTCGAGAACTGATCCTATCAAATTATAAATGGATATGGACCTGAAGTCCAACATTAAATTATTCCTAAATGAGATGTTTTTTGTATTCTAAGATTATAGGTGATAACTCATAAAAATCTCTGGCCAGAGTGGATGGAAATTAGAATGTGTTTCTAATTGACATTCGAATGAGTTTCACCTCATAAACAAAATACGTTGAGATTATTAGATTGTTTTCTAAGTTATGAACTTTACCTATTACTTTAGAATTTTTTTGAAGCAATACACATTTTGTGGGAGAATCATAACTTCTTCCGTGAAGGAAGATTAGTCACCACTGTGAGGACTTGAAAAGAAAATTATTGGTCCTGAAGTATCACATATCATAATGCAGTAAGATACTAAAATCTCTTACTAATTGTACATGTCCCGATATAATTAATTAATTTACTAGAAGACTTTAAAGCATGTCTAATTTGAAGGAATGAGAATCTTAAATGTACATAAAGAAAAATTTAATCTCCACTAACTTAAGGGTTTAAATTGATTTTGCAGGAGCAAAGTCTTTACTCTGATTCTCATAATTTTGATCTCATATTGAATATGTACTAACATATAGTGGAGATATTATTATTTTCCAAGCTATAAAATTGACGATTGCAGGCACTTATTGAAATTCTAGCAACTCATGAGGATGGTTGTATCGGAGATTCGATATAGCACAACAATATGTGATTTTTCAGGATTAAAGCTCTACAAACTTTATAATGTGCTGGCTACACAACTCAACAAAGAATACACTAAAGATTTATTGGTCAAGGCGTTGCGAATAACTACATTTGAGAAATTTTAACCTCATCAACTCAAAGATGTTATGCAATATTATCATGAGGGGGAGACTACGCACGTTGAACTCTTTTTTCCTTAACCATGGTTTTTCCCACAAGGTTTTTCTGGTAAGGTTTTTAACGAGGCAGCATCACGTGCGCATATGAAATGTTGTTCTTGTTCCTTCACTTGATTTTTCACCCATCGGGCTTTTTTAGTAAGGCTTTAACAAAACAACATTTCATAATAGTGGACATCCAAGGGGGAGTGTTATGAATATCTTGCACATGAGTGGATGTCCATTAAACTTTTCAATATTTAGACTTTTGGCTTTTCAATTACTTCTAACTCTTAAGATCTTTGGCTTTTCATTATACTTGTCACTCTCACATTATAGCCTATATAAGGTTTTGTGTGTATTTGAGAAGAACACATCAATATGAATTATCTCGTGTCATTTTCTCTCTCCCTCGAACTCTCTACTTTATACTATATAACATATTTTACAACAGTATCCATATACTTGGAATGTAGTGAATTTTAGTCCAAAAACCCTGGAATCAATACAAAAATCGTGTAACTATCGATCCTAGCACAGATTATTTGAATCCTGTCTTGATATAGTTGATTTTGTTAACAACTCAGTGATGTAGTGCGTGAATTTATCCCATTTTCGATAAAAGATATTGCAAATACCTGAGTTTTTGGTGATAGACATCTTATGAATCTCTCCAATCCAAATACAGTGGAAGATATCATTTATTATAATGATAATAACATCATATATAGTTCCGAATCAGTGATTCTAGCTGTTAATGGAGCTTTATAAAAGGTTCAAATAGTGATATTTGGGTTATGGATGAAAGAACGAAGAAGGGGGAATTGGTAATTGGTTGGGTGGGTGGGATATGCGTGAATATATCCCTAACATCTTTGATTACTTTTTACTTTACAAATTATAATTTGTAATTATCCCTTCGATTTAATTTAATTACAAAATTGCCATCAAGGATCTCAATTCTCATTATAGTTGGGTCTCACAGAATAACTCCATATATATATATATATATATATATATATATATATATTGTTAGGAATTATTTTGCTCTTGATGATAAGTACTTGAAAACACCTTGAAAAACATATGTGTACAAGAATAAGTTTGTAACTTGTCAACGGATATCCAAGTTATAAGTATCCGTTGATAAGGCAGCTTATCGGTTGATAAGTCTGTAGCATATTTCTTTTTAAGTTTTTTTAGTTGTTTGGTTCTGTCATAGTTACTAGAAATCCTAAGTCATGTTGACTATCAATGGATATACAGAATAGGGTAGCTAATTGTATATAAGCTGTGCTATGTAATTCTGTATAAGTGAAGTGATATCTCAGCTGATGAAGCTTCTATGTTAACGGATATGGCATCTCAACAAACAACAGTCAACCTGCTGATCAGTGTCCTCGATCTTCAACGGATAAAATGCTCCAACCAATAATGTCTTGGAATTAGAGGTTAATGGCGACTTGACATGCCTGACAGATCACATGGGTTGATAAACTTAAAAAGGGTATGGAAGCCAGTATTGGAAACGAAGAAGAAAAAGTAACATTCCTTGTTCTTGCAAACAATTCAGCTGGTAAATCTAGTGCATATCTGTCCAAGACAATCCAGACAAAATTCTATCACATGGAGACAAGGAGTGGCAGCAACCCTGCAGAATACTTTGACTTGCAAGATTCGTTTATTTTGTAGGGTTTGTAAACTTGGAGTATTTATATACTTCACGTGTAGCATAGCTAAGTAGAGAAGAAAACACAGAGCTGAAAGCACAAAGCATTAGGTTTTCTTGTAAAATACTTAGCCTTGTATTCGCAGCTATGTACTAGTTTACACATATTATTTTCTTCAATACAACCCTCAGGTGGAGTCCTCAAAAACCCACCTGAAATTTTTAAAGAGTGTTGTATGTTTGTTTTTCCTTTGATTTCTGTTTCTTAAGGTTCTTCCTGTTTATCTGCTTAAATCAAGATCCATCTGTTGTCTCATAAAATCGAAAGAATTTTTAACAAGATTGTATTCAACCCCCCTTCTACAATCTTGAGGTGTGCAACTGGGAAATAACAATTGGTATCAAAGCAAGATTCTAACACACAAGAAGTTTAAAGATCAAGCACCATGGGAAAGAAGGACGCAGGGGTAAAGATTCCAATTCTTGATAAAGACAACTACTTTCATTGGAAAGTAAAAAATGCATCTTCATCTCTCAGCACTAGACGAAGACTATGTTGATTGCATAGAAAAAGGCCCTCATATTCCTATGAAGCCTAATTCTGGTGTTGGTGAAGCTGCTGGTTCTGCAGCTGCTGGAAGGCCTATTCCAAAAACTCAGGCTGAGTTCACAGACGAAGATCTGGAAGTGATGCACAAGGATAAGAAGGCTATGAACATCTTATTCAATGGCATCAACCAAGATATGTTTGATTGTGTTATAAACTGCCCCACTGCCAAGCAAGTGTGGGACACTATCCAAATAATTTGTGAAGGAACTGAACAAGTCAGAGAAAATAAGATGCAACTCATAATACAACAATATGAGCACTTTCACTTCTCCTCTGGTGAAAATCTCACAGACATAATCAGTAGATTTTAAAAGCTGCTGAATGGTCTGAAGTTGTATGGGAGAAATTATGAAACCAAGGACTCCAACCTAAAGTTTCTGAGATCCCTTCCTAAGGAGTGGAAGCCAGTGACAGTCTCGTTGAGGAACTCTCAAGATTACAAAGAATTTACACTTGAGAGACTGTATGGCATCCTGAAGACATATGAGCTTGAAATGCAACAAGATGAGGAAGTGGAGAAAATCCAGAAGAAAGGTGGATCTGTTGCCTTGGTGGCCAATATTCCAGTAAACCAAGTGAGTGAGAAGATGGAGAGCACACAAGCCACACCAAGTTCAAAAACTAATGAAGGTGGAGCTGAAGCTAGCAAAGGGAAAAGCAAGTCGACTGAAAAACTTGATGCATCGAGTGGAGATGAATCTGATGACTTGGATGATTATCTAGCATTCCTGTCAAGGAGATTCACAAAACTCAAATTCAAGAGGAATCCAGCAGGAGGCAAGCAATTCGGAAAAGGTTTTCAACCATCCAGAGACATGGTTGAAAGGTCCAAGTTCAAATGCTTTAACTGTGGAATTACTGGCCACTTTTCCAGTGAATGCAGAAAGCCTAAAGCTGAGAATGAGAAGAAGCAGTTTGGAACTGTGGACTACAAGAAGAAATATTTCGATCTCCTCAAGCAAAAGGAAAAGGCATTTGTGTCGAGAGACATTGATTGGGCTGCTGTTGGAGATTCAGATGGAGAAGAAGAATTTATCAACCTTGCCCTCATGGCAAATGAGAAAGATGAGGAAGCTACTTCAGAAAGCAACTAAGTATTCTCTTCAAACCTAACTAATCTTTCTAAAGCTGAATGTGCTAGTACAATTGATGAAATGTCGTTTGAATTGTACACCATGCATGTTTCCATGAAATCGCTTAACAAAGAAAAGAGGAGGATTAAAGATTTAAATGAAAAGTTAAGTGATAGGAATGCTTTAATAGAAACTCAATTAATTGAATTCGAGGTTATGAGAAGAGATTGCCAGGAAGCTAAAGATGGATTGATTGAAGCTCTTAAACGAGAAAAGATATTGAAAGATCAGATAAAAGAAAAACAGGATCTAATTGCTATTTGGGGAAAATGTAAGGCCACTACTGAAGAGATTAGTCGTGTCCAAAGATTTAACTCCATTAGCAAATTAGAAGAAGCAAAGTTAGGTGTTGATGGTGAGACTGCTTCAGACAATGAGTCAACAGATAATCATAATGATCATCCGGTGAACGATGAGCTATCGATGGATATTGATCATCCATCGAAGGCCAAAGTTGTCAGCAAAGCAACTCTTGTTAAATTGGACAATCAATATGGTCCCATCAGTAAAACTTTGAATTAGTAGAGTGTAGCAAAACAAAATAAGTTGAGAAAGCTAACATAGTTCACTTGTCCCACAAGCAATTGAAGGACAAGTTAGAGAAAGTTGAGTCAAGAGCTAAAGGAAGGAGAAAGAACAGGAATGGCAAGGTAGGGATTAATAAGCACAACAATTACCCTCCTGATAAGTATGCTCCTAGGAAAGACTGTGTGAATTGTGGTAGTGTTAACCATCTATCTGCTAATTGTAAAAAGTTGAAAAATGCTCCCATGCCTTTATCCTTGTCTACTTCTGCCATGTATGCTATGCCTAATACTTGTGTCCAACATGCTCATGCATCTAGTCAATATGCAAACATGTCATTCATGCATAATCCATACTATCATGCTTTTAATATGCCTCAAATGCCATGGATAATGAATAACATGCATGCACAGACTATGCCTAATTCAGATTTCTGTAATGCATATGAGCAAGTTTCAAACCTTGGCTTTCAAAAGCCCACACCCAGGGTTAAGATTGATTTAACACAATCTGGACCCAAGGGTAGAAAGGATTTGAAGGGCAAGAAAAGGGGTAACACAACTGGACCCAAGGAAACTTGGGTACCAACATCAACTTGATTTGGTTTTGGTGTGTGCAGGGATACAGAAAGAACCTCTGGTATCTGGATAGTGGCTGTTCCAGACATATGACTACAGATTCTACCCTGCTCACTGAGTTCGAGGAGAGAGCTGACCCTAACATTACCTTTGGAGACAACAGCAAAGGATATACTAGAGGATATGACTTGATTTCAAAAGGAAATGTTGTCATTGAGGATGTAGCACTAGCTGATGGACTCAAGCATAACTTGCTTAGTATCAGTCAACTATGTGATAAAGGTCAAAATGTGTGGTTTACTTCAGAAGCTTGTGTTGTTTTCAAGAAAAACGACAACAAGGTAGTGATGACAGGTATCCGGAAAGGGAATGTGTACACAGCTAACTTCAATTCAAAAAGTGCAAATACAGCTACATGCCTTTTCAGCAAGTCAAGTGTAGATGAAGGTTGGCTATGGCACAAGAAACTGTCACACTTGAATTTCCAAGCAATGAATGAGTTGGTGAAAAAGGATTTGGTTAGAGGTATTCCAAAATTGGATTTCTCCAAGGATGGATTGTGTGATGCATGCCAAAAAGGGAAGCAAAAGAAGGCCTATTTCAAATCCAAGTCAATGTCCTCCATTGATCATCCTCTACAGCTACTCTACATGGATCTTTTTAGACCAGTCAACGTATTGTGAATCTCTAAAAAGAGATACTGTCTAGTAATTATGAATGACTTCTCTAAATACACATGGACATTCTTTCTACAATTCAAAGATGAGGCAGGAGAAATCATCATCAATAATATCAGAACAGTCAACAACAATCCTTCTTTCAAGGTTAGAAGGATGAGAAGTGACAATGAACTGAATTCAAAAATCGTGTGATGAAAGAGTTTTGTGAAGAACAAGGGATTATCCAAGAATTCTCTGCACCTAGGACTCCTCAACAGAATAGTGTAATAGAAAGGAAAAATAGGACTCTCATTGAAGCTGCAAGGACTATGCTTGAAGAATCAAAGTTACCAACATACTTCTGGGCTGAAGCTGTGAACACTGCTTGCTATACTCAGAATATCTCTTTGATCAATCAAGAAAAAGGCATGACACCCTACCAACTGTTCAAGGGAAAGAAGCCAACGATTAACTTCTTACATGTGTTTGGTTGTAAATGTTTTGTCTTGAGAAATCAAGGTGAGAACATTGGAAAGTTTGACACAAAGGTAGATGAAGCTATCTTTGTTGGATACTCAACCGGGAAATCATATAGGATCTACAACCTAAGACATAACATTGTTATGGAATCCATACATGTTGTCTTTGATGATAAGAAAATCCAAGGGTTGGTAGATGAAGGTTTCCATGAGGATCTCTCATTTGAAAATGAGATGAGTGGTGAAGTCAGTGAAGATGATGAAGATGCAGAGTCAACTAGTGTTAGATTGCAGCATGCTCAAGGTGAAGAGCGTGGGACATCATTTATTGATGCTGAGGAAGCTCCATTTATTGACAATTATTCTGAAGTACCTGTTGACAGTCACAGGGATATATCCATTAATCACTCTACTAGAACTCCATCCTCAAGAGCCACACACTCAGGGGGAGTATCTCAGAGTTGTCACTCAACAACTAATTAGAATAGCCAACAAAGGGAGAATGAATCTACATCATCCAGACTAAATCTGCCACCACAGAGAAAATGGACTAGAGATCACCCATTTGAACTCATTGTTGGAGATTCAAATGCCAGAGTCCAAACTAGAAGGGCAACTCAAGAAGAATGCTTATATAGCAATTTTTTGTCTAAAGAAGAACCTAAGAAGATTGAGGATGCCCTCCTAGATCCAGACTGGGTAATAGCTATGCAGGAAGAGCTAAACCAGTTTGAGAGAAATGAAGTGTGGAAGATTGTACCTAAACCAAAAGACAAATCAGTGATTGACACTAAATGGGTATTCTAGAACAAGACGGATGAGAATGGCATAGTAACAAGGAACAAAGCTAGATTGGTTGCAAAAGGCTACTGTCAAGAAGAAGGAATTGATTTTGATGAGACCTTTGCACCTGTAGCAAGGTTGGAAGCAATCAGAATCTTCCTGGCCTATGCAGCCCATGCCAATTTCAAAGTCTATCAAATGGATGTCAAGAGTGCTTTCCTAAATGGTATTTTGGAGGAAGAGGTGTATGTGAGTCAACCTCCTGGTTTTGAAGACCCAGATTTTCCAGAATATGTCTATTTTCTTCTCAAAGCACTCTATGGCCTGAAGCAAGCACCAAGAGCTTGGTATGACACTCTCTCATAGTTCCATATAGAGAATCACTTCACTCGAGGTACTGTTGATAAAACTCTCTTTTATAGAAATGTCAATGGCTCCATGATACTTGTTCAAATTTATGTAGATGATATAATTTTTGGGTCTACTGATGAGAAGCTTTGCAAAAGGTTTGCCAAACTTATGCAAAGTAAATATGAAATGAGCATGATGGGTGAACTAACTTATTTTATTGGTTTACAAGTAAAGCAAGTTAGTGATGGTATTTTCATTAGCCAATCTAAGTATGTTTATGATCTTTTGAAAAGATTTAACTTACTAGATTATGCTTCTGCAAAAACACCCATGGCCACTGCCACTAAACTTGAGTTGAATACTAAGGAGAAGAAAGTGGACATCTCAAGTTATAGGGGCATGGTGGGTTCACTTTTATATTTAACAGCAAGTAGACCCGATATTATGTTCTCTACCTGTTTATGTGCTAGATTCCAAGCTGATCCCAGGGAATCTCATTTAATAGCTATTAAGAGGATTTTCAGATATCTCATAGGGACACCAAACCTTGGCATTTGGTACCCTAGAGAATCTGGTTTTAATCTAACTGGATATTCAGATGCAGATTATGCAGGTTGTAAAATTGACAGAAAAAGTACTACAGGCACTTGTCAATTCTTAGGGAATAAGCTGGTATCATGGTTTAGCAAGAAGCAGAACTCAGTTTCCACTTCTACTACAGAAGCTAAATATATTGCAGCGGGTAGCTGTTGTGTACAAATTTTATGGATGAAAAATCAACTTCTTGACTATGGATTAAGAATTGATAAAATTCCAATTTTCTGTGACGACACTAGTGCCATTGCTATATCTGAAAACCCAGTGCAACATTCCAGGACCAAGCATATAGACATCAGATATCACTTCATCGGAGAGCATGTGATGGAGGGTATTGTGGAACTTCATTTTGTTCCAAGTGAGAAGCAACTTGC
The DNA here is from genome assembly GCA_036435485.1 of Saposhnikovia divaricata. Classification (NCBI taxonomy): domain Eukaryota; kingdom Viridiplantae; phylum Streptophyta; class Magnoliopsida; order Apiales; family Apiaceae; genus Saposhnikovia; species Saposhnikovia divaricata. The sequence goes on from CM071598.1 coordinate 137,485,247, forward strand.
AGATATCTTTACCAAGCCACTTGATGAATCAACATTCACAAGGTTGGTAAGTGAGCTAGGTATGCTGAACTTTTTCTAATTTGTCTAAGATATTTGCATGATTGATTAAGCACCCAGAGATTAGTTTGAGGTTTCTTTTAGAAGGAAAGGCATAAAATTTTGTCCAAGTCAAAATTTGCCTATCAACGGATGTGTCAATATCCGTTGATACTAGAATAAATTTCTGGATTTTATTTTATTTTATTCAGAGGATAATAAGTTTCTTTTGCGTGTATTAAGTTCAATAATACATTTCAACGGGAAACTCACTTCTCGAGGATTCGTTCTATTGTCCGCTGAGTATTTATTTTTATTTATTTTTTCGGTCATAACTGTGCTATCAAATCTTATTTACCATTTCATGAACGAATATTTTTCTTGGCCTTCGTGTTTGCATGCTTATGTGCTATATGTGCTCATTGTTTTCTTATAAATTGTCTTATTGATCTTGCGTATTACTATTAACTTGTAAAATAAATAGGATTAATCATGACACTTTCTAGGGAATCTAAGAGAGAGGATTATTGGCCTTGCTGCCTCAATGTCAAGGATATTCTCTCGCCGAGCTGCTGCTGCCAAGAAGGAGAATAACCTAGGAACCTCCCCTAGTTCGTAGAATAATTACGGCACCTGGTTATTTTGTGTATGACTTTGTAATGTTGCCCCAATTACGAATGGAAAATGCTTGCTTATCCTTTGTTTTTGAGTTTATTATTTGCACAATTCTTCCATATCTGATGCCATGAGTTTAATTAAATTTACTCTGAAACTGCTAATTGCTTAATTAAAACTGGTCTATATGACATTTAACATGCTCACGAGCTAGCCATTTCAGGTTAATAAAATTCAAACTCTCAGACTATCACAAGCTTTCAGTAACAATATTAATTGTTCTTGACTTAATGAAATCAGAAAAAGGGTACTATCCAATCATCAAGCTGAGCATTATTGAGGTAACTATTACAAATCCTCCTTCTACTACACTATCTCAAGGTTCTTTGCAAATGAGTGTTGCTATGGGGACTGTATATGGGAACCCACAGTCTCCTACCCAGGTAACCAAACATAATTCCAAATCCAAATCAAAGAAACCAACCTCAAGTGTTTCTCAAAAGACACTTGTTGTAAAAACTACCTTAACCTCTGAAGGGAGTGATCAGGTGGTAGTGAGTGGTGAGGGATAGGGTGAACATCAAAGAAACCCCAAGGATAAGGTTGGAGAGGTAAGTGAGTCCCAGCCTAGCCACATTGTAGTCTCCCAAAAGACTATTAATGCTGAAAAAGATTTAAACTCATCCCTAGCAGCATCCTCTCAACAGGGTGTTGTTATTGAAAAGAGCTCCCAACCAGGTACATTGAACAAGAGGGAAAGGGACACCACTAGCCAAAAATCACCAATCAAAACCTTTGTCAGAAAGAAGAAACCTAAAGTTACTTTGGGTGCACAAGGGTCACACACAGGTCAATCCTACGTGATTGAACCTTCTCAAATTCAGCTTGATGTGGCTCCAGTAAATGTGGAGTCACAGCCCAATTCTCTCTTTACAAACACTCCACATATTCCAAAATCACCATCTCTATCTCTGGATGTGGACATGATTTCCACATCACAAGCAGATTCTCCCTTCTTACTTCCAAGGGAGAAGCCCCACTCAGAACCTGCTGGTCATCATCTTTTAGATGATTTGTTGGACCAACAGCCATTTCTTCCTGAAACTATGACTGAAACTGTGCCGCCTTCTTTAAAATCATTCTGCACAGATTCTACTATAGTTTCTCTGTCAACCGCTATCCCTTATACTTCATCGATGGATATTTCTCATCCGTTGATAAGTGTTTGTTCATCGATGGATACGTTTAACAGCAGCCATCCTTTGGTAACTTCATCTACAGAATCAATAGATATCATATTCATTGATCAATGTGCTTCCTGCAACCATAGCAGAAGTCACACTTGTAGTTCAAACACTTCTAGGATTGAGAGAAGGGAGTGTCATCTCTGAGAGTGAGAGGCTGCTTTATGAGCAGGCAAAAGAAGAGAATGTGAGTGAGGGGCTGGAAATTTCTTCCTGCCAGGCAAAAGGAGAGACTGCGAGTTCCACCTTAGTAGGTGAAGGTGAGGGTGTGAGAGGAGTGAGCCAGGGGGAGCCCCTAATGCAAAAAGAGAGAGAACATGAGAGAAAAGCAGGTACATGAGACATAATGGTGGATGAAGCCATTGCTAGTGAGTCAATGGAGGTTGAGGATGCCCCCAGAGCAAGTCTCTGTCAACAGACATCTCAAAACGTCTCTGATAGAACGGTTCTTGGAGTTGAAACCTTTACTCACCCTATCTTCGACCTTAACTCTTGGGCTGAACAGGGCAATGTGGAGGCTGAGCAACAGCTGAACTTGGTACACCAATCTGAATCCATGCAAAGAGCTAGAGAAACTCTTACCAAGCTGCCTCCAACTGCTACTAATGTGAATCAGTCTGACTCTGAATTCACAGATGAAAGTGAAGATGAGGTTGCCTTCACAGCAACCTGGAGACCTACCGGAATGGTTAGTATCTAAAGACTATATCTCCAAGGATGCTTTCACTGAGCTAGTAGTACAGTATGAGAAGACTGTGGCTACTTTACAGGATACTGAACCCGCTCTGAAACTTGTGCAAGAGAATTTTCTGGCTACTCTCAAACTGCATAAGTACCTTCTCAATCAAAGTGTTGTGGATAAGGATGACTTCAAGCTGGAAATTAAAAATGCTCTGGAATCTCAGAACAAGAACTTGGAGCTCCTTCTTCCTCCCTGAACGTTGTAGCATCTTACACAAAAGCTGAAGAAAGATGCAAAAACAGACAAGAAGGTTGAAAGTATGTCTGCAAAAGTTGATAAGTTAGAGGTTCAATTGAGCACTGTGATTGCAAATCAAAAGCTCATTCTTGAAGCTCATAATCGACAGAATGCCCTCCTTGAAATACTGATGACCCTGCCTACTTCTCAAACCCTTGATGCCAACAAAAAGGGGGAGAAGTCTAGTGAAAAGGGAACAGCAAGTGAGGGGGAGCAACTTCACTCTAATCTAGTTCCAACAGCTCCAGTAATTTCGTCTAGTGAGGATGACTCAGCTATTCAGCCTGAAGACTCTATAGCCACAAGGCTTGCTGCAAATCCTCAAGCTTCTCAAGTACCAATTTCTCCCATAACCACATCAATCAGACAAGTATTAATTCCAGATTTTGTGCTTCCCATATCTCTAGCCAGAGGGGAGCCATCTTATGTGTCTGAATTCAAGCCTGTGCTCAAGCCTAAGAAATCACCTGTGAAGAAGAATGGTAAAAACACCATGAGAGTAGACTTTCCAATGCCAAAACCAGATGAATTCAAGCTAATGAGCAAGCATCTTGCTGAATTAAAACAGAAGGCTACAATTGATGTGGGACTCAAAGAGAATCTAGCATTCATCTACAGAGAGGGAGTGGAAATTTGTGTTCCTACAGGGCATCCAAATTTTTCTGATGCCAAGGCTGAAGAAACTGTAAGGCTACTTCAAGCTAGTCAGATAATCGGATAACCTGCAGAATGTAATGAGAAAGAAGCTAGATTGGCTGATGAGCTAGTAAGAGAGCTAGAGAAAGAGATGGAGCAAGAGGCTGAAGAAGAGGCCAAATTTAAAAAGAAGAAAATGAACACAAAGTCTGCGTGCAAGAAAAGGAAAAGCAGAGTTAAAGTCCCTGCTAAAAGAACTTTGAGCCCAGACTCAGAAGTTCAAGATGAATCAACATTACCCCAACCAACAAAACCTCCAACACTAGACACTCGGCAACACTCTCCGACATCTAAACCTTTAGACTTCATAAAGGAAGAACCTTTGGAATTTGACTTTGACATCAGCGGCTTGGTATTTCTAAAGATCAGGCTCTCACCTAAAAAGAGGAGAACCAGAAATAGGAAACAACCATTAGCTAGATCAATTCAAATTGATGAGGTTCCTCAAGATGTAACCAAGAAAGAAACTGAACTCCATATTGCTGACATTGAAGAGTACTCAAGTGTCAATCTTTTCTTGGATGATGTGGCAGATGTGAGTGCTACATATAGGACAACCAGGTTACCAGAAAGGCTAATCTTCACCTACAAAGGAGGAAATAGTAGAACCTGGCCCCTACATCAAGTGTTAAATGAAGGCTATAGCAAGCTCTGGAAGATTTGGTCCTTAATGGAAAGAACTGGGGGATTCACTCCAGAGGCAAGGGAAATAATTTTCAAGAAGGTCAATGAATTGAGAAGCAGCAGGTCTTCAAAGGAGGGATTGCCTAAGAAGCTGGACATTCCATATGAACCTGGTAGAAAGGTTCACTTTTATCCATTCTGGATAATAGAATTCAGAGATGAACATAACTGTAGAAGATTTTTCAGATTAGAAGATCAACTGGAAAAAGCTAGCAATGAGTACTTGCAACACTTATTGTCTATGCTGGATCCAAATCACCCAGAAGAAAAGATCATCTACAGATCTCTAGAGAAGTAGCTTAAGTAAACAGACATCAAGTTCATGGTATGAGGATTGCAAGGGGAATAAAGCAATGATAGGCTCAGTCTAAAGGAGCATACCTTGTGGAAGTATGATTCTCTATCTTGACTCAGTTCATTTCTTCACATTTTTGAAGCTTAGTACACTACAAATGTTTTTACTTAATCTCTGCATTCATACAAAGGTGTTTTGTTATCATCAAGGTTCTTAATTTATGGTTGTTATTCTATCAGTCATAAATTGGGGGAGATTGTTAGGAATTATGTTGCTCTTGATGATAAGTACTTGAAAATACCTTGAAACACATATGTGTACAAGAATAAGTTTGTAACTTGTCAACGGATATCCAAGTTATAAGTATCCGTTGATAAGGCAGCTCATCGGTTGATAAGTCTGTAGCATATCTCTTTTTAAGTTTTATTAGTTGTTTGGTTCTGTCATAGTTACTAGAAATCCTAAGTCATGTTGACTATCAATGGATATATAGAATAGGGTTGCTAATTGTATATAAGCTGTGCTATGTAATTCTGTATAAGTGAAGTGATATCTCAGCTGATGAAGCTTCCATGTCAACGGATATGGCATCTCAACAAACAACAGTCAACCTACTCATCAGTGTCCTCTTCAACGGATAAAACGCTTCAACCAATAATGTCTTGGAATTAGAGATTGATGGCGACTTGACATGCCTGACAGATCATATGGGTTGATAAACTTAAAAAGGGTATGGAAGCCAGTATTGGAAACGAAGAAGAAAAAGAAACATTCCTTGTTCTTGCAAACAATGCAGCTGGTAAATCTAGTGCATATCTGTCCAAGACAATCCAGACAAAATTCTATCACATGGAGACAAGGAATGGTAGCAACCCTGCAGAATACTTTGACTTGCAAGATTCGTTTATTTTGTAGGGTTTGTAAACTTGGAGTATTTATATACTTCACGTGTAGCATAGTTAAGTAGAAAAGAAAACACAGAGCTGAAAGCACAAAGCATTAGGTTTTCTTGTGTATATATATATATATATATATATATATATATATATATATATATATATATATATTCCATTAAGATAATTACACTAATACATTATACCTGCATAATACTTTCGGCTAGCTGTTACATTTTTTAAGAAAAAACTTTATATGGCTGGAAACAATTGATTTTTCAATATTTACATTTTGCACTAGTAGTGAGAACTACCGAGGAGAGAGCTTTAAACAAAATATAAGAAATGAAAAAAAATAAAATTCGATAGGGAATATAAAATTCCTTAAAATAAAATTTAAATATTATATGTGTGTATATATATATATATATATATTAAATTAAAATATGTAGTTAATATACATATTAAATTAATATATATATATATATATATATATTATAGAGTAAAATTCAGGGTGGTGGCTAAACTTTAACCCAATTTTCAAAATGTTGGCCATGTTATCAGATTTTCAAAATGTTGGCTGATGTTTCCCTCCGCATTTCAAAAAGATGTCTCCCGTTAAGTCCCATTAAGTATGCGCCGTTATCTTTATATAATCATGAGTAAATTTCATGGTGGTGGCTAAATTTTACCCCAATTTTTAATATGTTGGCCGTATTATAGATTTTCAAAATATTGGCTGATGTTTCCCTCCGCATTTCAAAAAGAAAGGATGCATGCTGTATAGAGATAAAACAAACCCAATTCAGAAACTACCAACAAATCACAAATCAAATTACCAAACTTGATCTTAAAGTGCCTACAACTTCAAGATTAAATCTTTATCTTAAAAACAAAAGGGCTTCTCTCAATCACTTCAAATTCAATTCTACATCGAAAATCTTGAAAATCCCAGCTTCCCATCTAACAATTTTCACATTCACAAACCAAGAGAACATACAAACATATATACACAAGAAAAGAAAAGAAGGGTCATACCAAATTTTGGAGAGAAAGGGAAGTAGAGACATTAGAAAGAGTCAAAAGAGAAGTGATAGTAGAAACAATTAACCTGGATAGTTGAGAAATAGACAGGTGACACAGCTTTACTTGAATGATGGTAAACATAATAAAATTTTGAAAATTGAATGATGGGAAACATCAGCCAACATTTTGAAAATCTATAACACGGCCAATAATTTGAAAATTGGGATAAAGTTTAGCCACCACCATGAAATTTGCTCATGATTATTTAAAATTAACGGCGCATACCTAACAGAACTTAACGGGAGACACCTTTTTGAAATGCGAAAGGAAACATCGGCCAACATTTTGAAAATCTGATAACACAGCCAACATTTTAAAAATTGGGGTAAAGTTTAGCCACCACCATGAATTTTACTCTATATTATATTCCTTATATTTGATTTGATTTGGTACATGTAATTAAACTAAAATTGAATTATAAAATATTTTGTGCACTTTAAAAATTTTGTATTGTAAAATTTATGTAAAAAAAAAAAATTTGGTTAGTGAAATAGCCGGAATTTAATTCAACTAAAATATGTAAGTAAATTAAAATTAAAATTTTTGAAAAGTAAAAGTTAAATATAAGATTAGATTAATATAATAGAGTGATAAAATAACAAAATATATAAAAAAATAATTTAAACCCATTAAATAAAAAAAAAAAATATACAGTAACAAGAAAGAGAGGATCGTGTATTGGGTTGGGCTGATGGGATATTACTCGGGGTTAAAAGTAAATAGTTTGATTTTACTTTACCACTTCCACGTTCTCTGCCCTAGAATCTTTTCCGGCCCCTGAATTTATTATCGATTAGCAAGTAAATCACCCGTAAAATCATCACAGGAAAAGGAGTATACTTGTACATTGGCTGAAACACTGCAAGGTGGTACGAGTTTGTTCATTTAGCTGGGTTTTTTTAGTGATAATCGTAGTGTTTGAGTTCACTTGCTTTGTGTTGTGCTGATTTGGGCTGGTTTTATAGCAATTTTGGTTAAATATCTAGTGATATAAATAGATACCCACAAATTTTGGTTAATTAAGATTATACATGTATTGATTTCCAATGTTTGCACTCATGTGGGTAGTTTTAGGTTTTTTGGTCGAATCCGTAGTTTTTTTTTGTTACGATTGATCTGTTGTTGATTTTTTTGATTTATGTGGTGATTTTTAATAGTGTAAAGGTGATTAATATTTTTTTTTTTGTGCTAAGTTAGTTTCGTTATGATATATGTTTTGTAGTGATTTACATCAATTGGTGATTATCTACTTATTTGTGGTTATTGCGTTTTGTTCTGAAAAAGCATTGTAATCACACATTAAGTGAAGCAACGTTAACATGAAACCTAAGGGGCTGTTTACTTGCACAAAAGTTTTCCAGTTTTCTTTTTCTAAATTTTCTAAATTTTTTTGAATTTTCCATTTCTTAGAAAACTGGTGAAAACTGAGAAAATGTGTTCCAATGATACAAAGTAGAATTTGATTAGTTTTTGTTTTTCAGTTTCAAAATGGAATTTATCGATTATTTTAAAATTATTTAATGAAATATGTATTATGAATTGTAATTTTGCCATCCTTTTAAATTTGTTTTGTACTCAAACATACATTACAAGATTTTGATTTATACTTACTATTGTTATCCCTTGGTTACTGACAAACAACCTAAAAAGATAAATAAATCTACTATTAGTACAACTATATAACGTTTCATTTTTTTTTGTAGAGTAGTTTTTTATCACTTAAATTAAAACATGCTGATTAGTGAATAGAGCAATTTCTTAAACATGTAAACAAACTAAAATTAAAATAAAATGGGTGTACTTGCTGAGGTTCGATGGGTGTGTTGTAGTACATGTCTTCCGCCTATTCTAGTTTTCTAAATCTAGAAAACAATCAAAAGCTGTTCTCCAGAGTTTTCTAAGTTGTAGTTACAATTTAGAAAAGCTTGTTTTCCGATTTTCCATTTTTCAGTTTAGAAAATTCTTGATTTGAACATATATTTTTTTTTGTTTTCTTAGAAAAATTTTCTGGAAAACCGTTGAAGTAAACAGCCCCTAAAGTTGTGTTTTCACCTGTTTTTGAAAAAAAAAAAAACAAAATCTAGAAGACAAATTATGTCAAATTTATGATGACTTTGATTGTTGTGCACTGTTTTTTATTTGTTTGATTTTAGTTTGGATGAAGGTTTGTTATACTAAGGTGATGGCTGAAGAAGAAGTTAATGTGATAGTATTTGGACATCCCGGATCCGGCAAATCTACAATCATTGGTAAGGTTTTGGAGTTAGGTGGACTGCTTTCAGAAGAACAAATTCAAAACTATAAGAATAGAAGCAAGGATGATAGCCAGATGGAAGTGAAATCAGATTGGTATCGTAACTATGTTAAGGCTGCAAGAAGGAAGCCTACATTTGCAAGGACCTTTTATCAAAATCAAAGAAGAAAATTTATGTTCTTAGAATTTCAGGTAATCTCAACTTTTAATTCATGTCTTTCTCTATTATAGGCTACCATCTATTGTATATGTGCTTTGCATGTTCTTTGTTTGGTTATAAGCTATTTTGTGTCTACTTGCGGGTTATTATAGTTAGGTATTTTACACATTTTGTGTCATTTGAATATGCTTCTTGCTTCATGTGTACTGCATGCACACGCGTGTCAGTTACAAATGTACTTTTTGAAGTTTACTAAGCTCATCTTAACTTTGTTAATTAACTTATTTTATGTTAGGTGTTAATTGATTGTTTACCAGGGGTCTTTGCAGAAATAATTTCTCTATTCTTATGAGTACGGGCAAGATTGCATACATTGTACCCTCTCCATGCCTTAATTTCGAGTAGGACATACTGGGTGTGTTGCATATACTTTGTGTTGATATAGCTAGGGGCGGAACTAGGATTATGGTATATGGGGAACCAAAATTTTTTTTGTACAGACAAATTATATTAATGACTTAACTTTTTCAACCAGGAAGTGAGGACATAAGTAAAAGCCACAGACTACTATACATACATCGGAACAACGGATAACAGCAAAAAAGAGAACTCGCTTAAAATAATAAAATTCAAAAAATATACCGATTTATTTGAGATGTGCTCGTCTTTCTTTGATCATATAAAATGTTTCAATGATCTCATCGGAGCTTACTGACTCCGCAATATCTTTTTCTATATACACTAACAAGTAATCTCTTAAAAATTCATCTTCCATTCGACTACGAAGACTTGTTTTCACTATTTTCATAGCCGAAAAGCTCTCTCGGATGTTGCAGTAGATGCAGGAAGTGTCAAGACAAGATGTAAAAGCTCTCTCAGAATTCTATTGAATTAGAATTCTTTCCTTTGCCAACACGACATAAAAAAGCACAATCTTTTCCATTATTTACTTTCCTCCAATTGTTAAAACCCTTAACAGTGAATATATCTGAGCCACACCTTCCCAATGGTTTTTTCGCAAAAAGAAAACAATAAAAACAGTATGCTGCATCTTTATCAGGAGAATACTCTAACCAAGGAAATTCTGAAACCAAGATTTTTGAAATCGACGAGGATGATGTTCAGGGCCGGAGGGAGGATAAACTTGTATTGGTTGATACGGACCAAGATCAATATATGCCCTCCTAACCAAATCCTTTTTATTTGGATCATAAAACTCAATTTGTTTATGTCGCCCAGGATCGCGTATCAAAGAATTGAAATCAATGCATTCGTCAATAGTTTGAGAAACAATACCTTCATCAATGGTCTCAGAATTTTGAGGAGGTTGCTCTTGCTCAATGTTGGTTTCTTCTAAAATAAAAGGTTCATCTTCATTGACTACAATTGAGGCTGTAACTTGTGCTTGTATATCATCTTAATAGACATTTTGCTTCTTTTACGGTTGAAAATATGAAGTAATTTGTTTTCTTTTAGTGTTATTCATGCTTCAAATAAGAAATGAGGGAAAAGTAAAGTTGCGGTTAGGGATTGTAAATGGAAATGGGTAATTGGGTATCGATATGTAATTGGGGGTTTTGGGAGATTAACATCAGTACATATGAGTCTGTGACCGTGTAATTCATACAAGATTTAATAAAATACTTTTTGTTTTTTAATTTTCTTTTGTATTTATGTTATTATAAACTTAATCAATTTAATTATGAATTCAATGTAATCGATTATTATTATTTTTGCTAAATAATAAATTTGTTTCTATAACAACGAAACCAATTTTAATTCTAAATAAAATTTTGTAATACTTGGGGGGATTGGAGTAATATATTGGGGGGACCGAACATATATTTAAAAAAAAATTAAAAACTTTTACCTATAAATTTCGGTGTTACGGTGCAATTGGCGGGGATCGGGGCTCACCCTGGTTCCCCCTAGTTCCCCCCTGGATATAGCCTTAAACATGTTTTGTTAAACTATATATTTCAACATTCTATAGAATATAGATAAAAATATGTTGTGGATTGGTATGAATTATTAGGACTGTTTAATGATCTTCCTCTCTTTGTGTAGTGTAATATTTTCTATAAGATTGAGACTTGTTTCTATATGACAGTGAAATAAAGATATGATGATCCTTGTTAATTTTTACTCTCACCATCTCATTTTACTAGTCTCTTTTGAAAAAATAACGCATATTAAGTAAAGTTAGTTGAATTGTAGTTTTCAAGTCTTACCTCTATTTATTGTATTAGTTTTACATAGAAGTGGAGTAGAGTTACATTGGAAATGATAAAAAATAGAGGGTAAATTTGGATATTTGTTCATTAATTTGCATTGAATGTTAAAATGGACAACTATTCAAAAGAGACTAGTAAAATGGGATGGAGGGAGTATTTGCTTAGCATTAGATGCCCTAATAAATGAGTAACTTACCTTCTCTTTTGCTATTAACATCTGAACTAAAAATTTGTATATTTTCAAAGAGTGATGAAGATTACTTCCCAAAATTGATGATGAAGACAAAAACTGCGACAGTAGGAGTACTTGTGCTTTCTGGTGTCTCCCGTGACAATGGTGACAATTTGGAAGCCACTCAGACGAGGAAGTATATTCAACTTTTTCGAGCTATTTGTGGATTACCAGGAACGGTGTTTCATGTAGCATCAAAATTGATTGTTTTAATCAACAAAAATGACGTAGAGGATCACCGCTTCAAGTTTCATAGTAGTGGTATATCTGGGCTTCTTGAAGGTTATGGTTTTGATACTAGTAAAGGTAGAATCATTTAAGAGTTTAGTTCGCATGATTTCTTATTTTATTGTCACGATTTTAGAATTATGGTGTAATATTCATCTATTTATTTTTCTTTGCAGTGGAGATCATCTCAGTTTCAAGCCACAGTGCCAAAGATATGAGTTTTTTTTAGGTCGTTTGAGTGCTTTAGTAGCATCTGAGGACTATTGTTTGAAGTAAGGCCTTACTCTTCTTTATTTGTGTGAGTTGTGCATCACCAAGTATGTATCATAGAAATAGAAGTAATGAGCAAACGGGTGATAGAAAAATTTGAAGTTAAAAAATAACCATAACGTAGTAAATTAAACATGATTTTTCAATACAAAAGGCATCTCAACTAGAAACATATATCGCCGCTGAATGCAATGTGCCAAAGCAATTAATATTAAAACTAAATACATATACAAGTGATGCATCACGCAACTAATGATAAGCCCGAATGCAAGATTAATTTCACCTTATCTTTTTTCTAGTAGAGATATGTTCAAGTAAATAATGATAGATCGACGTGCAAAATCAATTTCACCTCATCTTTTTTTGATAGTGTCAGTTTTATATGTAGTTATAATGGACACTACTATGATTTGATGATTATGTCAAGTTTTAAATATTTTATTTTGTAGGCCTGAAGATTGCGGAACTCCTCTTGATGTGAAAGATTCCTTTTTTAAGCAAATGTGGGACAAGTTGCTTATTATTGATGTATACTTAGATGCTAATTCACATGATAAAAGTTTGTGGCGTGAGAGAGCTAAAACTTTGTATGCTGGATGTAATTTATTGGAAGAAGATGTAAGTTTGGAGGCTTCAAGGATAATCAAAATGGCTTGCAAGGCTGCTGAAAAAGCCATTCATGATGTTGATGATATACTGTTGTCTCTAATTCTTAGGTAATTATTTTCTTCGTCAAGTACTACATGATTTTCTTACAAGTTTGTAGCAAGTATCTCTTTATATAATATGTACATTTTATGTGTAGTCATGGCAAATATGAGAATGGAAACTACCCAATGGCCATTAAACATTACGAGAAGGCTAAGGTATTGGCTTCCAAAGATAAGAATTTGGAGGACAAGATAGGGTCATATTTGTTACTTGGAGAAATTCGTGTGGAGAAGGCAAAGGAGCTGCGAGCTGCAAAGAATCGTAGAAACAATCAGCAAAAAGTTGAAATTAAAATGGAAAAGAGGTTGAATGATTTATATCATCCATGTTATTTGTTTTCAAGTTTTTTGTTATGAGTTGTTTTGACTGTTTATTTACTCATGTAGTGATGCTAAGGAACTTGAAGAGGCAAATGAACTTGAAGAGGCAGAGACAAATGTTGTTCAGGATAGATCTTGGAATACCTCAAAAGATTGATAAGGTATCTCTTAATTCTAATATGTACCTTATTATTATTTTTGTATAAGCAAGATATATATTAGATAACTCACGCAAACTCGGATTCTCTGCTCTACCTAGTTGAAATTACTTCATAATGTTTGTTGTAAATTGTGGATATGCTTTTAGCCACATGTAGGTATGGTTAAGCTTAGTATGTCTGAGTAGGATTTAAAGGTGAATTTAAGCCTTTTGGTTTTAGCCTCTAGATTTGTAAATTAGATGTGATAAACCTAATTTAAGGGACCAAATAGTTGGTTATTTTTAAGCTGAATTTCAATGTTTGATTTTCTTTTCTTTTCAAAAGTATGTTGTTTCTGTAATTAAGTGCACAACTCAAGAGGAGTGATTGTGCTTGATTGCTCTTTCAAATTAAAGAACTTTTGGGTGAGTTTTTGAGTCATTTAATATTTAGGGGAATTAACATAAAGGATTGGTTTTTAGAGAGTATTTGCTTTGTTTAGGATGTATATTATATATATATATATATATATATATATATATATATAATATGTATAGGCATCCGTGTTTATGAAAAAGTTAGAGGAAATTGTGTTTTGACCTTTTTACCCTAGTCAACATTATTTTTAGACGGTTGAAGTCTGGAGCAACCTAATGGTAGAAGTCGGTAACCTAATGGTAGAAGTCTGGAGCCCCTAATGTGCATAAAAAAAATAAACTCAGCCATCACTTTGGCTAGTAATTTATTTTAGTCATCAACGCGCAAAAAAATTTAACTACAAGCTGCAATTTATTCTTTTTTTATAAAAAACATTAGTGGGTGTGCCTATGGAGGGCACTGCCAATTATAAGTTATATAGTAATATGAAAGTTGTATATTCAAAAAAAAAGAATCGGTGCTTTTTCTAATTTTCTTTCTCTTTGTTCCTATCCAGACACGTGTATAACTAATATAGGGCTCAGGGAAGGAGGACAAGCCACATGAAAGGGCATAACTTTAATTACATGATTTTATTAGTCAAGATCCAACCTGATACATATCCCGTAAATATTTGTACACATTTTATTCTGGACTGCATGAATTATTTTGAACTGCATATCTCATTTTGGGTTTTCTCTTATGTGTGTTGGTGCTGTTATGAAGTGATATGCTTGTAGATCCTATGATTTGGAGCCGGCTCATTCAGTTGAAAAATTACATAATAACTGTTGTCCTTAATAGCATATTGCTGTGATTGGATAGCTCGTGAAAAGGGCGGGATTGTTTTTTTTTTTTTTTTTTTTGGTTTAAGAAAGAATGTTTTATCCCCCCAAATTTTGTGATTCCATAATGATTCAAGTGTCACGGTCTTTTGCTACTGAATTCACAAGTGAAAATGACTTCCAAAATATTGGCGACTTACTCATGTGACATTGCCTTAATTATTTTACTACACTATATTGATAGCAACATCTTATAGTTTCAGGGAGCAGCTAACGTAGCGGATCTTCTAAAAGTCCCTGCAGTTAGGGGTGAGCAATGATCGGGTTGGTCGGATTGAAAGGAATAAACCACCCAACCCATATTTTATGGTTTTGGAATTTAGCAACCCGTTACCATTACCGTTACCGTTAGTGCTAAATAAAACCGCCCAAATTATAACGGTTTGGTTTGGACGGGTTGGGTTTTAAACCACTTAAAAAATTTTAAATTTGAAAAAAATTAATCGACACAAATGTACAATGCATCAATGGATTGATAACACAAAATATCATCAAAATGAAAAATCTCATAATTAAGTTATAAATACAAAGTCTTACAGACCACCAAAATAACGTACAAAGTCTCATAAAATATAATCCCAAAATGGACCTAATGAGCAAATCCAGTAAAAGAGATCAAGTACTTATAAGTAAATTAAATTAACACATCGTAATTGACATGTAAAACTTGTACCGAAAAAGATGATCATTTTTTGTTCACAAGTATGAATAGCAAACTGAAAATTGATGTGTAACTGTTAGGGGTGCAAGTGCCTAAACCCGAAGGCCTATGAGTGAGGACTTGGCTCAGACTTGTTAACCAGTACCTAACCATGCATTCCACAACCAATGTGGTATAATCCACTTAATACACAACAATCAACGGAGCTATGTATGTTCCATAAGATACCATTTTGAAACCAATGAAACCAATAATATACCATGACACTAAAACCAGTGAAAAGAAAACATACCTTAATACTAAAACCAATGAAAATCAAATCTGAAATAACTTATAGGCTCATGAAAAATAGGGTTACTGGTTACAGCTTACGACTTACCCACTTGCCACTTTAGTCTTTTTACATTTTTTTCTTTTTATATAATTATATATTAATTATTAATTTGAATAATATTTCTTAAATAATAATAAAAAATAATTAATATATATTATTATATATTCGGGTGGAACGGGTTATATTGGTCGGTTTGACGAGGCAAACCGAACCCAACCATTATTTTTCGGTTTTTAAAAAATCGAAACCGTTACCAACCCGAACCGTTACGAAACCGTAATTTCTGATTTGGGCGGTTTGGATTGGGCGGGTTTGGAAAATTTTGCTCACCCCTACCTGCAGTATTTATTTTATAAAAGCTGTGACTGATATCATTGATGGTGACAAGCCTACTACTGAGGAATTCCTAGAAAATTTAGCTGCAGTGGCTGCTGCACTTGAGCAGGCAGTCGCAGAAGTCATTGATTACATCAACGGGAAGTGCATCACATAACTCTAGTCACTTCCTATAGCCGAAAGAGACATCAACACTTTTGATTTACATCTGCTACACAGTCATACTTATAAAACAAACGATTTACATGTGTGATGTGCCATAACCAATTGATTGTACTATTTCAAACAGAGGTATCTGTATTTCTGATGAGTCAGATATTATATCATTGAGCAAATTCATCTCTCCCTTGCATGTATTCTGAAATAATGTGGTGTTATATCTGTTGTTCAGTTCAAGTAAGTTCAGGTGAAGGAAAAGCATCCTTGGAGAGATATATTGCCATTGGTACTTGGTAGGATGCATAGCATAACAATTTTGCATGCAATTCTTCCTAGTACTAGAAGTTATGCATCTGGATCATAATCAAGATTGGTAACTTTGGTTGTGCACTCGGAACGCATGGTTTTCAAATTCCACAAGTCTATCTTATGTTTATATGAATTAGGAATTGCCTCAATCCAAATTATTTCCAACTCTCTAAAATAATATTTTAGCCATTTCCGTCATTTCAAATGAAATCTTAGTATCTAAACGCACCATAATACTATAACTAGCTTGTTGCACGTGCTTTGCACAACCGCACACTAATATAAATATTAATTCATTATTTATTTTTTTAACATCTTTTCAAATAGTTTTTAGATTAGATTGTATGCCTTTTACAGTATTTTCGAACAAACAATATTAATATCTAGTAATACCAAATTCATATTTTTTTGGTATTCTTAAACTTATATTATTAGATATTAACATGTTATTGATGTGATTCGAATCTTTAACCTTTATTAATATATTTAGAGTTTTAAAATTTTAATTAAATATGTTTTTAATGAGTTTTGAAACATTGACCTTGGAAAATACTTTTAAATTATCTCATAACTCACTCGTTATTGTTATAAACTTTTTAGTATAGATGCAGATTTTGTATTTAAATTTTTATTTAATATGTTGTAGATGAGAATCGAATCAATCCCTTAACTTATAATAATACTCTTTTATTATCTTTTTTACTTTTATTATATATTAGATATAATTTTAATTATTCTAATGTTTCTATGATCTTATATATGTGACAATTCTTTTGCTTAGAGCATCTCCAATTGGATAAAACCCTTAGCTAAAATCATCTATTTGATATTTAGGTGGCGCTTTTTAGACATTATGTAAAAATTGAGCACTCCAACCATCTAGCCCTTAGTAAAAAAAAAATAAAAAAAATAGCCAACCATATTTGGTAGGCTATATTGTTGATCCAATGAATCCCTTATGTATAATTTTACCTAACAAAAATTATAGATAATATCATTGGTGGACATATCTTCACCCTTAGCAAAAATTATATCCTATTATATAATAAGAGTAAAAGGGATAATAATCGAGTACTACCATAGGTTAAGGGTTCGACTCTCACTAACAACATAATTAAATTTAATATTTATAACTTGCAATATACTAATAAAACATATGATAAAATTCACTTTTCAATATAATTAAATTGAATATTTATAACTCTAAATTTACTAATAAAACATACGATAAATTCACTTTTCAAAACTCATTAATTACCTATTAAATTTAATATTAGAAACTCATTAATCATCTATTAAATTTGATATTAGTACACGTCAAAAATTTAGTTTACAAGATCGCATCGAAGAATTGCGAATACATAAGCACGAAGCAGCCCTCATCTCTTCTATAAAAAATTACTATGCCCTGGCTTTTGGGAAACAATCCAAAATAAAACACATGATAAAATTCACTTTTCAAAACTCATTAATCATCTATTAAATTTAATATAAAAACATCATTAATCATTTATTAATTTTAATATTAGTACATGCCAAAAGTTTAATTTACAAGATAGCATTGAAAATTGCGAGTACATAAGCACGAAGTAGCCCTCATCTCTTCTACACAAAACTACTACGCCCTAATAGTTCTGGTTCAAGACAAAAATTCATGTTTGTCTTCTGTACTTCATTTGTGCATATAATTTATGTTAATATTGAAAAAAAATCAGGTAAAAATAAGATGTAACAAAAAACTCAAAAAAATAACTTATTATTAGTTACATATATAATTTTTTTTTACAAAATCTATATTATCTATATTATAGTATATTGAAAATCATATTTTCGAGATTGATAGTGGGCATTTTTTTCAGAGTGAACTAGAAAGTTCTTTTTATAGTTATTGGAATTTTAGTTATCTAAATAATGGATCTAACAATGACGATCCTCACGATGATCATTACATGGATGATACTCAATATAGTTGGAATAATCACATTAATAGTTGTATTGACATTTATCTTGAGTCTCAAATCTTTATT
The DNA here is from genome assembly GCA_036435485.1 of Saposhnikovia divaricata. Taxonomy (NCBI): domain Eukaryota; kingdom Viridiplantae; phylum Streptophyta; class Magnoliopsida; order Apiales; family Apiaceae; genus Saposhnikovia; species Saposhnikovia divaricata. The sequence goes on from CM071598.1 coordinate 137,503,412, forward strand.
GATACTTACATTGTAAGTGGTAGTGACAATTCCAGTAACAGTTACATTTCTTGTTCCGTTTGTGGTGAAAGTAAGGGGTCCGATAATAAGCAAAATGAGATATATTTTGTAGTTTGGTTTTGGTTATCTCTTTCATTCACAACTGTTAGATCGGTAGCTCAAATAGATGATGATCGTTGGATGCAATACTAAAAGTTATTATTAAAATTGTTATATACAGAGGTCCAAGGTTCGACTCCCGTCAACAACATTTTAATTTAAAATTAATATTAAAAAATGTTACACAGAAAGGTTGAAGATTCGATTTCAGCCAACAACATATTAATTTAGATTTAATACTAAAAGTTGTTATGTATAAAGGTCAAATATAATATTTTGTAACTACACTATAAGTAAATTAAAAAAAAAAATTAAAAGTAACATGTGTTTTGCACGGGCTATAAGCTAGTATTATATAATTAGGGTTTTGCTCAACCCCCTATTATTGTGAGAATTGAGATCTAATCTCAGCCCCACAATTTTTTATCAGCTTTAAATCACATCCACACAAATTAAATACACACACCCACCCACACAGCACACACATACACACACAAAACACACGCACTACACACAACACCCACCTACCCCCCTAATCATTTCTCTCTCCCCCCAATTTAACATCTCCCCTGCTTATACACACAGAGTCTTATCTCTACTTCTTTCCACAGCATAAATACACACACTGACTCACTGAGTCATGGCGGCAGAGACGACGAGTTTTAATCATCGGAGAAGTGGTGAAATTTCGATCGGACGGCTGAGAGAACCGGAGTTTGAACGGCGAGGATCGAGTAAGAAAGCGAAGATAGATGACGCCAAAGGATACGCCGTGTAATTTGAGGATTTGGAGAGCTACGTGTAAAGAGCCGCTGCTTGAAGATAACTCCGATCTTTAAAAACAGGAGAAAAAATGAGTTAGTAATGTTCAAAATCTGATGAAAAGGTAGTACATAATATGTGGTGACTTTTGGGCTCCGTTGGTGATTTATTGGTGGTTTATATTTTTTTTTTTTCAAATTTATATTATTTTCTTGTAATTTCAAGTGTGTATCCAGTGATTATATAAAATTGGAGGTGTAGATGGTGATTGTTGTGGTACTGGTGTAGTGATCTTGTTGATGGCCGTTTTTAATTTTTCGGTGGTGATTTTTCATTTTCCGGTGGTGATTTTTTGTTTACAGGTGGTCGGAGTGGTGATTTCTTTGTTTCTGGTGTTGATTTCTGGTTTGGCTGTGGTGATTTTGTGTTTGCCGGTGGTGATTTCTAGTTTGGCGGTGGTGATTTTATGTTTGCCGGTGGTGATTTTCTGGTGGTCGCCGGTGGTGGTTGCCGGTAGTGGTAGGTGGTTGAATTAGAAAGAAGATGGTGAAATCCCAAAATATTGAAATATTAAATGAATGATAAGAGATGAATATAATGTATTTAAATGGGTGAATATGATTAGATCTCATATCTTATCATAAGTGGGGGTTTTTAGCTATTATCCTTGGAGATACTCTTATGGTGGAACTGGTTATTAAAATAATACTCCCTCCGTTCCTAAAAACCTTTCTGGTTTTGACTTTAGACACTGTTTATTATAAGCGATTGATTACTAATTTACGCATAATTTATAAGACAAAATATAGTCATGAGTGATTTTGTTTGATTCGTATTTATGAGTACTTTAATACAGTGAAGTTTTTATATTTAGTACTAATACGAAATTGAAGATATTAACGATCAAAAGTGTGTGTTGGCAAACATGTCCAAAATAAAGAGGAAAAGTATTATGGAACAGAGGGAGTATACAACATCTTTATTGATTCTTTTCAGCTGTATGTTGTTTGGTTGTGACTTTCGTTAATTCCGATGTCATGTCTGGTTTTTGGTTCAGAAAAATAATAATTTAAAACCCATTCCTCAAACCTCCAAGATATGGGTTTTTGATACCAAGAAAGGAGGTGGATACGAGGAAGGGATATGAGGATTCAATTTTAATTCTACAATTATCTCTATTTAAGTAATTAAATATAAACTTTTAATAAGAAAAAAAAATTAATGATGCAAAAATATATTAAAATAATATTTTCAATTATTTAAAATTAATGATTCAAAATTATCATAAATCAAACATATTCATTAAAGTAGTGCTAGATGCACATAATTGGTTACATAATTTTTCATCTTTCTATATATAATAGGAGAACAGTACTTGTCAAACCTACATCTTGAGAAAATAAATTAGCTTCCAAACCTAACTCAATTATAATATTTAAAATATATTGTTGTTCCAAGGAGTTGAACCCATGACCTTTCATAATAAAACTAAACTCACCAACCAATTTAGTTAGATGGACATTTATACTTATAATGGAATTCATTAACTACATACATAAATACTTTTTGGGTTATATTATGTTTAATATATATTAACCTATTCATTTAGGATAAAATTTCTTATATTATAACTTGTGCGCATTATTTTTTTGTAATTATTTATAGACCTACCCATCTAAATAAATTTTATAGAAAATTTTCTTATATTTTTAAATGGAGAAAATAATTATTATTTTGAGATAAATTGTTTTGTTCATAATCTCATATATGAAATGCATAGATAAAATAATTATTCTTTGAAACCAACTATTTTGTTAACAATATCACATATGAAGTGCTCGTGGTTAGTTTAACTTTGTTGTGAAATTTAATAAAAAATGCACTAAATTAAAATTGGTTGGTTAAATTAGAATCAATTAAACTATAGGCATACTGAAAATATGAGTTTTAAGAAAATTTATAAAAAAATATACAAATGCGATTTGGATTACATATCGATTATTGGTTAATAATTACATATAATATATAGTTTATTTATAAGACGGTATGATAAATACTATACAAAATATAGCAAATTAATTAGCGAAATAAAAAAGATATGAAGTTTTAAACGGAAATTTGAAACATCTTTATTATTATATTATATAAAGGAAATTCCCCGGACATTTGGTGGAGCTTTGTAATCACTCGAAAACTATTTATCTAATTTTATAAATTATCTAATTTTCTAAATTATCTCAATTTTCAAATATAAAATATACAATCAAGGAAATAATTGTTGTTATTAAAGGCAAGTCTCAACTATATTATAATTAGGATATAAAAAACAAGTTCTAACCTTTTTTTTTACAATAGAATCTTCCAATTATAATTGAATCATAAGAAAATCTCAACAGCATGCACACCGAAATCAAAGTCAAAGAGGATTCTAGTATTTAATTTTTTTACTATTGTGTACGTTTAGTATTTTTATAATATAGACAACGGGTGTCGGCCTAAAAAATAGTTAGACAAAATTGATATAAAAAAATATATGAATCATTTTATCTTATTATCATGTATACAATATTGTGTTCACAATCTATATTGATATTATAGATATATTTTTGTAGATTTTTTAAAAACTCGAAAGCCGTTTATCTAATTTTCTAAATTATCTCAATTTTCAAAATAAAATATGCAATCAAGGAAATAATTGATGTACATCAAATATGCAATCAAGGAAATAATTGATGTTATTAAAGGTAAGTCTCGCCTCTAAAATATATTATAGTTAGGATATAAAAAGGAACTTCTAACCTTTTTTTTATAACAATATCTCCCAATTCTAATTGAATCCTAAGAAAATCTCACCGACGTGCAAATCAGAATCAAAGAGAATTTTAGTATTTAAATTTTTATTAGTGTGTACGCTTTTTATAATATATACAACGGGTGTCGGCTTAAAAAATTATGAGACAAAATCGATATAGAAAAATATATGAATAATACATCTTATTATCTATGTATATTAAGTTTATACAATATTTTGTTTATCAATCTATATTAATATTACAAATATATTTTTATTGATTTTATTTTAAATAATCTTTATTTAAAATTTTTTAAAAAAATATTTTAAGGCCGCCGCAAAGCGCGGCTTAGTCGATAAAAATTAACAGAAACAAATTCAACAACAAGTAACTCGCATTGTGAGATCACGAAACATGATGTGATATATAAATCATTATTTTAGAGAGAATCGTAAAACTTAAAACTACACAGAATTTATATCAATTGCTAAAAGATGACCCGTGTCTCGCACGAGTTATTATGCTAGTTATTATAACAAATTAAATTGAGACACTTAACATTTTGTGAAATTTTTTATGAAATTTTGTGTAACGCTAGCATTTTCCTATTCATTATAGCACTCACCTAAACATATAAGATCAAAAATGATACCTCAACCACATACCACTTTAAAATGAGATTCCAACCCTATACCATTTCACGAATCATATTCCACCTAATACCATTTCACCAAACAATCCCTAGATAATTTTAAGTTTTCCCTCTAATTGACGTGCAGAATCCCAATAACAAGAAAGATAGTTTCAGGTTCCAGAAGACGGCCCAAGAGAAGCCAATGGCCATTTTTGTTGAAATTTCTGAAACCCTTGACATAAAACTATATGATAAAGACATGCCATGTTGTTTTGCCAATTTGGACATTAACATTTACTGCACATAATTCGTGGAGGCTTACTTATAACGTTGTAAGTAAGCCTCCACGAATTATGTGCAGTAGATGTTAATTGTAACACCCCCAGATCCGGGGTCCGGGATCCGGTGGTTACGGTTTCCAATTCTGTCCACAACAATTGAACTTTCCTTAACATAAAATAAATTACGTCTCTATGACCCAACACAACAATATAAAACACACCCGTTATAGTCCCAGAGATGAAATCAGAGTAACAATCAAATTTTTATTAATCGCATTATGAGTTCTTACAATCCAAAAGAATTTCAATATAAATACATACTCTTTGCCATCCATTTACATAAGTCATACTAGACCATATTTTTGGTACTTGAAAGAATAAATATACCCTACCAATAGCTTCTTCTTCAGCTCTGGTAGTCTCATCGTCCTCGCCCGCGTCGAGTGCGCCTTGTGCGAGTCATCTGGTCTAGCTGTTTTTGTGATATAATAATAAAGCAAGGGTGAGCAATAGCCCACCAACAATAATATATAACTGAACGATAATGTAAAACAGTTCAAAAGTATCTTTCAAACCATATGCCATGCATTTACGGAAATGATGCCAGTATAATACGAACGATGAAGTTACAAGGTAACTTAAAGTATTTGTTTGTAGAAATATCTGTTACATCAAAGTAAGCGAGATATTCTTATTGTTATTAAGAAGAGGAACTTGCAAGAAAAGGTTGCAATTCCAGTTATGACCCTTTTCCAACTCTGCCAACAGTAATCATGTTGCAGGAAATAAATAAATTTGGATGATGAACCAATGATGGAGTATTCACCGCGCCCGCTGTTCCAATCTTGATGATCAGTCGAGATCGTACAGCTCAATTTAGATTTACTACCGGTAGAAGGAAGAACTGACGGCTTTACTTGTATACCGCCTTACTAGCTCTCCCCGGCCAACGGTTGGGCCAAAGGGGATGGACCGGCGCTACTCGGCCTCTTACACGACTCCTAGTTCAAATAGAATTCATGATTCTGAATGTAACGTTCGTCCCCCTTTCCCCAAGTATAATACTTGTTGATAAGACTCCACAAAGTAGTCGTATCTAGTTGGAAAGGAAAATTTACCAATAACTCCCAAGCTATTACTTGGTAACGGATATCAACTTGTTCCAGTAATCTTACCCCTCGAAAGATGAGAAGGTAAGCAACGACTTAATAAGTCAACAGCACCCGAGTTGCGGGTGAAGGGAATACTTTATGACCGGGAAGTCGACAAGATAAATAACATTTTCCTAGTAAGGTTCCCTTATTATTAAGGAGATAAACTCAAAGAAGAATGATGTCTGAGAACCTTTCTTGATATAAGATTTATAATAATATGACTCCGAGATATTTTCTGTAATAATCGAAGAAGATAAACCTTATCGAGATTATTCTAAGTATGGAATAAATATTCAGAGAATATTTATTGAGTTAAAATATTTAAAGAATATTTGGGAATATTAAAGAATATCTTTAATCAGAGTATTTCTCAAAATAATCCCTGAAGAAATATCAGGAGAATATTTATTGAATAAATAAATATTTAAATGAATACTCAAAACAATATTCATTAATTAATAAGACCTGAAAAGAATATTTAAGGTAATATTCATAATTTAATTAGGAATTTAAATGAATATTCAAAAGTAATATTTATTTAATGAATAATATCCTAAATGAATATCAAGTAATATTCATTTAGTAATCCAAGCCTTAAGGAATATTCGAGATAATATTCGATAATTAAATCAAGCTTCAGATGAATATTAAAATAATATTCATCAAGTATTCAATATCTTAAATGAATATTCAAAAGTAATATTTATTTAATAAAATAATATTCTAAAAGAATATCCAAATAATATTCATTTAGTAGTCTCATCTTTAGAAGAATATTCGAAATAATAATCGATAATCAATTCGACTCTGAATGATTATTGAGAAATATTATTCGTTGAATAGTTACGTTCAAATAATTATTTGAAGTAAGGATCGTTAAAATAATTAGTTTCGAACGAATATTCAAATAATATTCGTCGCCCAAATAATAGAAAATATTTACTTAAATATTTTCCTCCGAGGTAATCTCGATATATCAAGGAATATTGACTCCCGGTCTATTTTTGATTAATAAGATGTATACGCCCTTCTATGAGGGTCTTACAATAACCGGCTTATAACTGATATATAACTATCTAGCTTATAAGCCAACAATAACATTCAGGGAACAAGTATATCAATTCAACTTGAAAGTAGGCATGCATGCAATGGCATATGTATATCAGCAATCATATTTATATATGTATTCAATCACAACAACAGCCTAAAAGAAGGGAATTGAAACTTGCCTGGTAGTCGAGTACGGTAAGGGGTAGTGGTAGCGGGTCCCGGTTCAGCTTGGTGATCTATAAATAGCCAAGGCATTCGGGATCAATCACTTAACATATTAAAAGTTAAGTTATACCTAATTCGAAACACGTTCTCGAGTTATCTCGTTATACCCCTTTCAGTGGATTACTTTTATCTCTGATCCGACCCGACATTCGTTCGTTAATACGACATGTCATTGTACTTATACTTGGGACATACTTAAGTCATATGAGTTCTAAGGTCGATCGTTATGAACCAATACTATACTCCGAGTTTTATCGCCCGTTTTCTAAGTGTTTTACCGAAGTTATAAAAGAGTCGTCTTTTAGGGGTTCGTTCGCGTTTAACCTCGACTCGAACATTTTTAATAAATCGAAAAATGATCCTTTTGACATACGGTTTTCTTTCACACCTTCCTTTTTACCTCTAGTATTTATTTACCAAGATTCGCCATGACGTTACATAGTTTACGAGGGTTCAATTACAGTTACGAACTTTCGTTTACGGATTCGAACTACTTTTAGTAATTTGGTCATAAATCCTGAACCGTAAGTCCGTTTCACGTGATCTTTATATCAAAACGAAGCTTAGAACATTACCTATCCTATCATGGCAGATAAGGTCTCTGGACAGTAGGGGTTCGACATGTAAAATGGCATACAAAACATGGTATTGTAAAATCGGGCATTATAACGGCTGTAAATCGAATTTCTACCAATTTCGAATCTTCCCATAAACATAGTATCCAACCCAAACAACATATACATGACTTATATACATGAACTGAGGCCAAGCAATGCCTTTCCGTTCATTTAGCTATTTACATCATTAATCCAAGATCCATACATAATCATGCTTATAATCTTAACATACTCATAACTAAGCTATATCTATCATAAACATGCTTAAATCTCAAACAAGGGTTAGGGTTTCAAGAGCTTTATACCTTCCTTGGAGTGTGTAAAGACCTTGCTAAGCTTTGCATAGTCCTTGTATACCCATAACCAAGCTTAGATCATCCTAGAAATCAAGAAAATCAAGAATTGTTCTTGAAAATCACTATTCACCCTAGTCTTTGATGATTTCTTTGAAAATGGAAACATGGATTTTGAACTTGAAATTTCTAGGAGATTACTTTCTTGAAATATAGAACTCACCTTAAAAATTACAAGATCAAATGATGGTGGGAGCTTGGACTTTGGATTTTGAATTAAGGAAATAGCCGAATGGCTTTTTCTTGAGAGAGTTTGTGTTCTTTGCCTTGGTTGCTTGCTCTCTTGCATTATTAGGAAAATATCTAACATAAAGTTGCTTTATTAAAGGTACTAGGTCATGGCATACATCATCTTGGTGGACAAGTGTTTAATTTGGTGTGGTAGGATGAGAAAGCATGCTAAGTACTTGGTTTGATTGCTAAGATTGCTAGTTAGCTTTGTAACTAGCTTGGTCTCTTTGATCTTATCTTGCATAAAGTGATTATGTCACCTTCCACTAGCTCATCATACCTCTTGGCCCTCTGCTTGTCTCTTTGTCCGGTTATTGCTCAATTCATTGATCGTTCGTAGGAATATTTCACGGATTTCTAATTAGGGTTTACCGGGAATCCTTTTTAATATTAATACTTTCATTCTCCATCTTTCATTCTAACTTTCCAATTTATATTCCTTAAATCCATTCGTTAAATACTTGAGGCTATCAGTGTCCAGGGAACTCTCGGAGAAAATAAAAGTGCGGTTTTTCAGAATCCGACAGCTTTTACATACACTTATTTTCCCCCTGGATCACTAATACGAACTCGGAAATCCGTTCCGAATGCTTCTATATAGTGTCGTCTCATATTATTATATACTCCCACCAAAACACTATTCATTCTGTATTCTTTACTTGTTCTCTTAGGGTGGTACAATTGTCCGTATTCTCTTTCGATCGTTCCTTATCCTTTTTACGGAACTACTGGATTAATCGTTACCGATCTGGATGACATGAGAATATTCTCCTGCTTGAAATTGCCATATCTTATTCCCTTAGAAGATAGATTATTCTTACCTATGTTGTTACCCTTTAGCATTCTTCAAGACATAGAAATAATAAAGTCGAATTCCATTCATTCTTTCCAAATATCAATTATTACATTGTAGCCATAACCACTCCTCAGTGGTTTCCTACCTTCATTCTTAAATCAATATAATAACATCCCAAAATATCAAATCCTCAAAGTTAATATCTCAATTCTTGGATTATAATAATATTTAATCCACTGTCCGGTCAAATATTATACCGAAAAGAATTTGGAATTTCTGAATTCCGATCGTCTCTGCATTCACTTATTTCCTCCGCGTATTACTAATATGACTTCGAAACATCCATATCACGTCCCGTACATAGGGTGGAGTGAAAAGTTTTCCAACTTACAAAATCACTATTCATCCACCAAATTACTATGCACGTACAGGAAACACTATGCACGTACGGGAAATACTATGCACGTATGGGAAACACTATGCACGTACTCATTTCCCTTCAAGGATCCATTAGCTCCTTCCTGGATGGTAGATTATTCTTATCTAGGTCCTCAACCATCGAATTACTCTATTCTGACAATATACCAATGCATCAGGATCATTGTCCAAAGCAATATCCATTCATTACACTCATTGTTCTTTGAAACCACCATTCATTAGAGCTGGTGACCTTGTTGTCGGAATCATTGTTCCTCATTTTATCATTACTAAATAAAAAGTTTTAATTATATCCAAAATTTGGGGTTCTTACATTAATGTCCAAAATGACAAAATAACATGACTCGTTAGTTCCGTGTTGTAAATGATCAAAACGCTTTTATATAGACTTAATTTCATAAAGATGGACTGAATTATAATTTTTTTGCACAAAAATGGTCGGCCTATAATAATACACGCCTGTGTGGATCAACTTCAAATTTTTTAGCACCCGAATGCATTCCATCAATTTACACTAACGGACGTTATAATTGCAGGAGTATTACTGGAACTATCTACTGTAACGCTATTTTCGTACAGAAGGGTCTCTATGTATATTTCAAATAGATATAGCCAAATCATAAACTCTAAAACTTAAAAGAAGTTTCAAATTTAGAAATCATGCCATATAGATGATATTGTGAAACCATATAAATGTTTCTTTGCAGCAGATTCATGCTTGAATTGATTGGAACCATTAGAACTGTAATATAACCATACCAGTCTTCTGAAAGCTCATTGTTGCAACTAATAAAAACTTGCTATATAGACAGTGGGAACTATTTTGATTTCCATTTTGGTACCTTTAGAATTTTTTGGAAAAAATTGTGTTCACTCTTATTAGTATATAAATTGGAGTAAAATTCATGGTGGTGGCTAAACTTTACCCCAATTTTCAAAATGTTGTCCGTGTTATCAGATTTTCAAAATGTTGGCCGATGTTTCCCTTCGCATTTCAAAAAGGTGTCTCCCGTTAAGTTCCGTGAGGTATGCGCCGTTAATTTTAAATAATCATGAGTAAATTTCATGGTGGTGGTTAAACTTTATCCCAATTTTCAAAATGTTGGTCGTGTTATAGATTTTCAAAATGTTGGCTGATGTTTCCCATCATTCAATTTTCAAAATTTTCAAAATTTTATTATGTTTACCATCATTTAAGTAAAGCCGTGTCACCTGTCTATTTCTCAACTATTCAGGTTAATTGTTTCTACCATCACTTCTCTTTTGACTCTTTCTAATGCCTCTGCTTCCCTTTCTCTCCAAAATTTGGTATGACCCTTCTTTTCTTTTCTTGTGTATATATGTTTGTATGTTCTCTTGGTTTGTGAATATGAAAATTGTTAGATGGGGAACTGGGATTTTCAAGATTTTTGATGTAGAATTGAATTTGAAGTGATTGAGAGAAGCCCTTTTTGTTTTTAAGATAAAGATTTAATCTTGAAGTTGTAGGCACTTTAAGATCAAGTTTGGTAATTTGATTTGTGATTTGTTGGTAGTTTCTGAATTGGGTTTGTTTTATCTCTGTACATCATGCATCCCTTCTTTTTGAAATGCGGAGGGAAACATCAGCCAATATTTTGAAAATCTATAATACGGCCAACATATTAAAAATTGGGGTAAAGTTTAGCCACCACCATGAAATTTACTCATGATTATAAAAAGATAATGGCGCATATTTAATGGGACTTAACGGGAGACATCTTTTTGAAATGCGGGGGGAAACATCAGCCAACATTTTGAAAATCTGATAACATGGCCAACATTTTGAAAATTTGGTTAAAGTTTAGCCACCACCCTGAATTTTACTCTATAAATTGTTTCTTAAAATTTGAAAGGTCCAATGGGGTTGCATTAATTCTGAATGCAATCAGCTCAACCATTAACTTTTAACTGACAGTCCGGCCTTTAAATACCTCTCACCGCGGATGCATCAGCAGAAAGCCTTGCACCGATTGCACCACTCGAGTTTTCCAATTTGTCAAACCAACTTATCTCCATACGAATCACTTTTTTAAAGCACAATAATCCAAGTCTTTGATCAATTCACAACCTGCCATAACAAAACAGTATGTTCTTAGTAGTATTGTCAATAAACTTGTCACACCAAAAACAAGAAACATTAAAGCCCAAAACTCTGAATCCTTCTGGAGCTTACGATCTTACTCGTAGAAGGTTTTTATTATACTGGAAAGAAGTAATCCCAAAGTTGGATGTATTAGACCAGTGGACAGTGTAGCTAGAAAACCTACTATTAAAACTAGAATTCTGGTTTGTTCAAGTAGGTCAAGCGATATAGTGTAAATTTATCTATTTATTTGAGGGTGCATCTGCAGTAGCTTCATCTGAAACACTAGTTGAACTGGGTGCACCTAGTTGACCCGAAATTAAGTGACTAGCACTATCTTATAGCAGCTCCGAATGTGGACCTGATTATATGATGACATGGCTTTTAATATAAGTCATGTTAATCAAATTAAAGTAACAAATCTTGAGATTGCATTAAAACCATAAACCAGTCAAGTTTTTGTTAGTTTCAAATTATGCATCATCATTTTGTTGCTGTTGTTGTTGGCTCTAAAGCTAGGCAGATAAATTTGGAAATATGACCTAATATGGAAACTAGTATTAGAATATTAACCTCTTTCAACAATAGTTCCTCCATAAATTACAGCTATAATATCAACATTCTTTACTACACTCAAATGATGGGCTACAACAATTGTTGTTCTGCTGACCATGAGCCTATCCAGTGCCTCTTGTACGGTTCTTTCAGATTCCACAAATAGCACTTGTAGCTTCATCCAAAAGTAATATTTTAGGGTTCTTTATAATAGTCCTAGCTATTGTAATTCTCTATTTTTGGGCGCCAGATTTGTTGCAGTCTTTAAGATGAAGAGGATATGATATTTTGCTTCTATCTTAACTGATGATTTTTCTTTCTATCGGAAATAATAGTCTTGGAAAGACTACTGATTTTGTTTTCCAAAGACTATCGGCAAGACTATTTAATAGGCTGCAAAGACTATCTGCTTGTACTCCAAAGACTTTCGGTAAGACTACCAAACCCTTTTAACTCAGAAAGACTTTCGGCAATACTATCTCTTGTTGAAGTAGAAAGACTTTCGGTAAGACTATCCTTGAACCAGAAAGACCATCGGCAAGACAATCTTTTGATAATGTTATAAGACCATTTAATAGTCTTTCTTTAATTATATTAATTCTAACTTAATTTAATATTTTAATTAATTTAAGGAATAAATTAATTCTTATTGAATTAATTTATTAAATAAATTAATTAACTGATTTAATTAATTAAAAAAGAATTAATATAAATTCTTGACAGCAAAATCCTTGTGGTTTAAATATCCAATAATTCTGTTTCTTCTACAATGATTATTCTTTGACCACTGAAATTTATGACGAACTTTCATTGTATTGATGTTAACACTCGATGCACTGTCTGGTTCATGAGTGACTAACTGCAATGACTGTTCTTTATTTCTTTTCCTTCTTTAACCTTTTGTAATCCGTAATCTTCTTGTCACACTGATCGAAACCTCTGTCACTTTAAATAGATCCACTTTCTTGATTACTTCACTGAGACTTGATTAAATTAATGAACTTCTTTCAACATAGTATTACTTCAAGTCTGTAGATTGACTTTAATTTTCTTTTTCTTTGACGGGTTGTACCTTCTGAGATTCTGTTAGGATTTATGGGTGATAGCATAGAGACAACTAAACTAGATTTCCCTGTACTTAGTTTTTCACTAAGTAGAACATATTGTCACAGCCAGAGTGTGTTATTGTGACCAATATAGTTGCTGTAATTTAATAGGTATGTATCTTGGAAGAAGTTCATTCAATTATTCGAGCCTCAAGATTACATCAGTTCGACAACAAGAATAAATGTTACTGTCATAGCATTGACAGTAAGGTTACAAGAAGATAGCATGTTGTAAGTCACGACAACAGACTCAATCTGACAGCAATATTAGCGGATGCATGAGACAGCAACATTCTCACAACTTGACAGCAAGTCTGAAATCCCGATAGCAACATTGGCGGGGACTCATACTGTCAACCAAGGAATGTTCTCTTGACAGCAGACTTGGCGATTAAGGTTAATGTCTCACTGTATAATTTGAATTGGGGATTTATCTCAGTCAAACCCTTGACAGTTTAGATGTTCAAGAAACGGATTTGCTGCAACTTGTCAAAGATTGTAGCAGACCTGCAAGACTACGACAGAAGCTTGAGAGATCACAAGACAAAGCTCGTCAATTCAAAGAGTATGACAAATCTACATCTATTAGAATTGTATTAGCTTGAATTAGAAAGAATCTAGGTTGCTTTACATATTATGATAACTCTGTTTGTATAGTAATTTAGGAAAGTCATATGGGTGTGCAAATTGTAAGGAGCTGCCACTTGAAAATGATAGCAGCTCCACAACCCATGTGAGAAAGACGTTAGAGCAAATTAGTCTACATAGAGAATCGTCTCTCATTCTTTCTATGTTAAATATAATTGATGTGTTTTAATCAGTGTTTAAGTGTTACAGTGAATTATCAGAGTTTAGCTGGAAGCAGTCAGAGTTTAGTGTAAACTCTGACAGATGGAAGCTCGACAGAGTTTGTCAAACTCTGTCTGGAGGCAGCGTCTACTGGTCAACAGTGATTGAAGATTTATTATGGAAGCGATATCTTTGAAGATTGGATAGCTATCAAAGAGATCGAGTTGACATAGGAGACGTGTGACAATCTGTAATTGATATCATTGTATAGCTGATTATTAGGAATATCAATTAGAGATTGTATCGTAGCTGTATGTTATATAAATACAGTTAGGTTAACCCTAGAAGGGTATCGAAAAACGAATTATCTTTATTGTAACCTAGCAGCTCTTTGTGATATTTTACATCACGAAGAGGGTTTGTAATACAAGAAGTTTTTAAGTGCATAAACGCTTTTACTTGTGAAACTCTCATACAAAGTTGATTATTAATTGTGTATTCGGCCTAACAAGTGGTATCAGAGCCAATCTGTTACTTTATTACAGGTTAAGATCCAAACACAAAAATAATCATGGCAGCAATCCCTCCACCAACACCTACTGTTTCTGAAAAGGCTCCTACTACTGTGAGTCGTTATGAACCAATCAGGGTTCCTATTCTCAGGCCATTAGAGTATGCTATGTGGAAGGTCAAGATGACTATGTTTCTGGAGGCTACAGATCCAGAATATCTTGACAGGATTTATGAAGGCCCTCACAATCCTACAAAGCTATCTGTTGCAGTTGCTGGTGAAGAAGCAAAAATGGTTCCAAAGGAAAAGAAGGACATGACTCCTGAAGATCTATCATCAATTTCTAAGGATGCAAAAGTTAGGCATTTACTGCATAGTGCTTTAGACAATGTTATGTCTAACAAAGTAATTAACTGCACCACTACAAAAGAGATATGGGATGCTCTTGAAGTCAGGTGTCAAGGAACTGCGGCTATTAAGAAGAATAGGAGAAACATACTCACACAAGAGTATGAGCATTTTGAGGCTAAACCTGAAGAGACCATGACAGAAACATTTGATAGATTCTGTAAACTGATTAATGATCTGTCATTGGTCAACAAAGAGTATGATCTAGAAGACTCGAATCTCAAGTTTCTTCTTTCTCTACCTGAAAAGTGGGATGTGAAAACAACCACTATTAGAGACAACTATGATCTTGCTGAAACAGAAATTGATGAAATCTATGGGCTGCTCAAAACTTATGAATTGGAAATGGAGCAGAGAAACAGGAGATCAAGCAGGAAAGGAAAGTCTGTTGCTCTTAATGTTGAAGAGAAGCCTCAGAAGAAAGAGGCATCAAGAAGGAAAATGAAGGGAAAAGCTTTGGTCATACATTCAGAAAGTGAATCACCAAACTCTGATTGTGATTCAAACTCTTCTGAATCATCTGACTCTGAGGATGATGAAGAAGAAATGAGGAAAATGGCTGTGTTGATGGTGAAGACTTTCAAGAAAATGGGCTTCAAGAATTTCAAGAAAGGAAAAAGGTTTTCTAGGGATTCAAATGAAGACAGGAAAAGTTACAGGAAGTCTGATAAGAGAGATTCTAAAGGGAAGCAGGATAAGTCTGAAATTCAATGCTACAAGTGTAAGGAGATGGGTCACTATGCTCCTGAGTGCAAGAAAGGTAAAACTGGAAAGGTACTCTACACTAAAGGCAGAGATTGGGCAGATACTTCAGATTCTGATGAAGAAGTGAACTATGCTCTCATGGCTACTACTGAATCAGAAACTTCTGAAAATCAGGTACCTCTAACTACCTATGCTTATAATATTGATGACATTGCTCAATTAAGAATTTATCTTAAGTCATTGCATATAAGTTATAGGGATCAGACTTTAGAAAATGAGAGGATAAAAGCTGAAAATTCTGAACTTAAGGTAAGAAATAAATTTGTTGAAGAAAAACTTGAAAACATGCAACAAGTTCAGAAAGAGAGAGATGATGCTATTTGTAAAGAACAAAATTTGCTTCAGAAATATAAACAACTAGAGTCAGAGTTGGAGGAAGCAAATAATAAAATCAGAACTTGGACTAATTCTGGAAAGGACACTCAACACATTTTTCAAACAGACACTGTTGGTCTAGGTTATAATGAGGGAGATGAACTTAGATTTCAAAATCAAGTTAAAATCAGAACTCACTTTGTACATGGAACCAGTAAATTTTTGTCTGAAAATGAAAAGGAAGCTGTTAAAAGTGGACCAGTAAAAACTAGTGTTAAACAGGTTAATATTGGTTCAATGACAGATAAACAACTCAAGCATAAACTGAAGGAGTTAAAATCTGTTAAGAAACAGAAAGTGTCAAACAAGAACAGAAATGGAAAAGTAGGCATCACTTCAGGAAATAAACCAATGCTTGCTAGTTATGCTCCAAGAAAGACATGTCACAACTGTGGTAGTACTAAGCATCTTGCAAATTTCTGCAAGAAAAATAAAAATAAAAATTCTTTACCTACAAAGTCTGAGGTAAAGAAGGATTTTGCTAGAACTAAGCCACAGACTTTATGCACACACTGTGGAAGCACTTGGCATTCCATTTATACTTGCAGAGAATATCATGCTATCTATCATAATTACTATGAACTGAAACCCAATCTGAAATGGGTTAAAGTTGATACTGCAGTGTAAACACTGATACTGTTAGCTCAAACTCTGATAATGTTAATTCCGCTACAAAAGCTAACAAAGTTAAGAATGCCAAAGGATCCAAGCAAGTCTGGATCCTTAAAACTAATCCTCAGTAATTGCTTGTGATTGCAGGGTAACAGGGAGGCAACCCTAGTCGTGGACAGTGGATGTTCAGGACACATGACTGGAAATAAAGTCCTGCTATCAGACTATGAGGAGAAGGCTGGCCCAAAAGTTTCCTATGGTGATGGCAATGTAGGAAGAACATTGGGATATGGCAATATTAATCTTGGAAATGTCATCATCAACAATGTAGCTCATGTCCCAGGACTCAAGCATGACTTGTTATCTGTGAGTCAAATCTGTGACAAGGGATATCATGTAGATTTTCAACCTGAATATTGTGAAGTTATCAGCAAATCTACAGGAAAGGTTGTTCTCGTTGGTCACAGGCAAAACAACATTTATGAAATCAAGCTTTTGATAGACTCTGTTGGAAAAGCTGTTTGCCTGTCTACAAGAATGTCTAGTGAAGAGAGTTGGAAGTGGCACAAGAAACTCTCACATTTGAACTTGAACAACATCAATGAATTGATCAGAAAGGATCTTGTAAGAGGACTCCCAAAGGCTCTGTTAAATGTTGATGGCCTATGTGATTTATGTCAGAAGGCTAAACAAAGGAAGTCATCTTTCAAGAGCAAGACAGAATTTTCTATCACTGATCCCTATCATCTTCTGCATGTTGATCTCTTTGGTCCAGTAAATGTTATGTCTATTGCAAGAAAGAAATATGCTTTAGTCATTGTTGATGAATAAACTAGATTCACTTGGGTGTATTTTCTAGCAAAGAAGGATGAAACTGCATTAACTCTGATGGAGCATGTGAAGCTTCTGGACAAAGGATCAAGCAACAAAGTCAGAATCATCAGAAGTGATAATGGAACTGAGTTCAGAAATGCAACAATGGAAGAATTCTGCAAGGAGAATGGAGTGAAGCAAGAATTTTCAGCACCTAGTACACCACAACAAAATGGTGTAGTTGAAAGGAAAAATAGAACCTTGATTGAAGCTGCCAGAACTATGCTTGATGAAGCAAAATTGCCAACTTATTTCTAGGCAGAAGCTGTTCAAACTGCTTGTTTTACTCAAAATGCAACACTGATCAATAAGCATGGAAAGACACCATATGAGATGGTGAAGAAAAAGAAGCCTAACCTGAAATACTTTCATATTTTCGGGTGCAAATGTTTTGTTTTAAAGACTCATCCAGAACAGTTGACCAAGTTTGAGCTAAAGGCAGATGAAGGAATTTTTGTTGGTTATCCACTATCAACAAAGGCATTCAGAGTTTACAATCTGAGAACTAAAGTGATCATGGAATCTATACATGTTTCTTTTGATGATAAGAAGATAACTGGACTTGAAGACAAAGATGAATATGATCAACTGAACTTTGAAAATGAAGATTTAAACTCTGATGAAGGAAACTCTGATGAAACAATTCTGACAGACTCTGTTGAAACAAACTCTGAACCTCTACTGGTAAACACTGGAGAAACTTCTCAGTCACAACAAAGGGGAGAACCAGTTGAGGGGGAGCATGATCAAGATGAAGACTCAAACACTGATACTGAGTCAACTGAAAAATCTGGATCAAACTCTGATGCTTCAAACTCTGAAAATTCAAATTCTGACTCTGGGCAGTCAAGTTCAGGGGGAGTCTCAGAAAACGAAGAAAGATCACAACAAAATCAGGAGAGCATGGATCAAGGGGGAGGATCACATGCTGATAGAAGTCATTTACCTTCTGCTAGAAAATGGACTAAATCACATACACCTGATTTGATAATTGGTGATCCAGACGCAAAAGTGAAAACAAGAAGTGCTACTGCAAGTGAATGTCTATTTCATGCATTCTTGTCTAAAAATGAACCAAAGAAAGTGGAAGAAGCTCTTCAAGATGCAGACTGGATAACAGCAATGCAAGAAGAGTTGAATGAATTTGAAAGGAATGAAGTTTGGACCCTTGTACCAAGGCCAAAGAACAGATCTATTGTTGGTACTAAATGGGTTTTCAGAAACAAGACTGACAGTGAAGGTGTTATCACAAGGAACAAGGCTAGACTGGTAGCAAAAGGCTATTCACAACAGGAAGGAATAGACTATGATGAAATATTTGCTCTAGTTGCAAGATTGGAGGCAATCAGAATTTTTCTAGCAAATGCCTCTCACAAGAAATTCAAAGTGTTCCAGATGGATGTGAAAAGTGCTTTTCTGAATGGAAAGCTTGAAGAAGAAGTGTTTGTTGAACAACCACCAGGATTTGTGGACCCCAAATATCCAGATTATGTCTACAGGCTAGATAAGGCACTATATGGACTTAAGCAGGCACCAAGAGCATGGTATGAGACACTTGCTCAGTTTCTTCTAGAAAGTGGATTCAACAGAGGAACAATTGACAAAACTCTGTTTTATTTCAATCAAGGAAGTGACCTCCTTTTAGTTCAGATTTATGTTGATGACATTATCTTTGGGTCTACTAATGATAAACTCTGTAAGAAGTTTGCCAAGCTCATGCAGTCCAGGTATCAAATGAGCATGATGGGAGAGCTTAGTTACTTTCTAGGCCTACAGGTGAGACAAACAGATGATGGTATTTTCATTAATCAAGAAAAATATACCAGAAATCTTCTCAAGAAATTTGGTATGCTTGACTGTTCATCTGCATCAACTCCCATGGCAACAGCAACTAAATTGGACAAAGACACAGGAGTTTCAGTGGATATGACAAACTACAGGGGCATGATAGGATCTCTTCTATATTTGACAGCTAGTAGGCCTGACATCATGTATGCAACCTGTCTTTATGCAAGGTTTCAGGCAGATCCTAGAGAGCCACATCTGACAGCTGTGAAAAGAATCTTCAAGTATCTCAAGGGCACCATATCATTAGGTCTGTGGTACCTCAGAGAATCAGATTTCAAGCTACTTGGGTATTCTGATGCAGACTTTGCAGGCTGCAAGATAGACAGAAAGAGCACTAGTGGAAGTTGTCAATTTCTTGGTGACAGACTTGTTTCCTGGTACAGCAAGAAACAGAAATCAATCTCCACATCTACAGCAGAAGCAGAGTATATTGCAGCTGGTAGCTGTTGTGCACAGATCTTATGGATGAAGAATCAATTGCTGGATTATGGATTGAGGTACAGTAAAATTCCTATTTACTGTGATAATCAAAGTGCTATTGCTATGACAGATAATCCAGTACAGCATTCAATGACCAAGCACATCAGCATAAGGTACCACTTCATCAGAGAACATGTGGAAGAAGGGAATATTGAACTACATTTTGTGTCTACAGAACAACAGCTTGCAGATATCTTTACTAAACCATTGAGTGAAGCTACATTTACAAGACTGGTCAATGAACTAGGAATGGTCTCCGGTTCTGACTAGGAATGTTGGTTAGATTCAAATTTTACTGATGTGGTGTATTACTCATATTTCCTGATTTGTTAAATGCTAAGTGAACTCTGTTGATTAAACTCTGTTATGCATACTCTGTTAAGCTCTGTCAGCATGCCTGTATGTCATTCACTGTTAATAAGTTTGATAAACTCTGTGAACTCTGAGTTGATTTTTGTCTGAATGAAAACACCAATGAAGAAATATGTATGAAGCATGATTCTCAGCAATTAATCATGAATCTTTCTGAGTTATTGTGATCTAATCTTAGATTGTGCAGAAAGTTAACACAGCATGATACTGGCTCATATTTATAGCATCTCTTAGTTTATTTTGTCCTAAACTCTGAGTCTATAAATACTGTGTGCATTACCTTACATGAAAAACTACTGATGTTGATGAACTCTAAACTCTGTTAGTTATACTCTGATAGAATAAAATGCTTACTGCAATACCCCAAAGAAAATGTATATAGGTTGTTATACTCCTTTGAGATTAAGTTGGATACTAGAATGACCCAGGAACCTATTGGTATATAATATGTGCTAAAATTCTCTGATTTTTGGTGACTAGTTAAATACTAGGATGACCCAGGAACTTATCAAAATGATAAGGGCTAAAATTTTTGAATTTTTGGTGACTGGTTCCAACCTCTGATTACTGGAATGAAAAATAAAAATAAAAAAAATGAAAAAAAATGAAAATAAAAATAAAAAAAAGAAAAGAAAAAAGAAATGTATATAAAGGGGGTATAAAATAAAAGTTACTGTATATAGTTTGATTACTTCAGAGTTTAGCTTTCATCATACAATCAGTGTTTACTATGACAGTTTGTGCATCCAGTGTTTATTGATTTACTTTATGGATTTTATGAAAAATTAGATGCTCTAAAAATTGATTTAGTAAACTCTGCTTCACACACACATATATTCACAACTGTGCAATTTATGAAAGGGTTTCGGTGATAAAGTTGGAGAATTGACAAACGCTGTTGATTCGTGATTTGTACTCTAAGGTAAATTTTCACTTGGATAATTTGAAAATTTTTGGAGTAAATAGGGATTTTGACAACTGTTAATCAGTGGATTGTTGATGAATGTGTTCTTTATATGATTACTTTAATTAGTTTTCATATTCTCTTCTTTGATTTATTTCCTTGAAGAACAGTTCATAAAACATAAATAAAAATTGCAGAACACAATGAATAAGATTAGAGAAACATAATTTTTCATTGATAATAAGAAAGAGATTACAAGCAAGTATTACATCTTTTTGTTCTCTCTATCTGCTAATCTATTCAACAGGAAGATAAAAGGTCAGTCCAAACCACTCCATTGTTAGCAAAAATTCCCAGATCCCATCTTTGCCACTTTATTTGGGTGGAAGTTGAAGGGATAAGGTTATTTTTGCTGACATATTCATTAACAATGGTTGGTGGTGTTGGATGAGGATGCCTTCGAGGAGAGCCATGCAAATGTTGCTTGGAGAGCAGCATCGATGTCGATCACCCTTGCAGGTTTCTCTCTCTCGATCTCTTCCAGACCGGCATCCATTTGCAGCCACAGCGTCTCAAGCTGCCTTTCCCACTCAAACGCTTCAAATTCTTCACGCGTATAGCTGAAGATGTACCTATTCTCGACAAGATGAAGGTTCTTTTCTTTGATGGTAAGGTTGGCCATTGTTTTTCAGAGTGTTTGGTTTGAAGGGTTTGTGATTTTACAGGGGAGACTGAAAGGTTAAAGGTTTAATGAACTAATCTGAGCAAGTCTCTAGGCCTTAAATAGAGATGGGTAAGAACGAACTCCACCATCTAGTGAAGAGGATTCAGATAATGTACCTCTAGCAAAGCGAAGAAAACTGGTATTTTCTGATTCTGTGGATGAAGATATTGATGCTCCAGAGGTAGTTTCACAACAAACACCTCCTGTTGAGGTTGAGAAAGATGAAATACCTGCAGAGGTTGAAATGCCTGCAGAGGATAAAATGCCTGCAGAAGAGGATACTAGAGATGGCCTTTCTCCAATAAATGATATTCTTGATTCATTTATGCCATTCTCTGATCCTATCTCTGATACCGGTGTAGCTGATCAACCTACGGTTGTTCTTTCTGAAGCTGTGGCATCTCATACTGAGTTATTATCTGATGCTCACCAAACTGTTGAAAGAGGAGATGAAATTGATCAAGCAATCAAGGCCACTTCTCAGTCTATGCCTGTTGCTGAGCCTGAGCAACATAGAGAAATTCTTGACAGGCCTACAACAGAAATTGCTAAACCTATGGCTGCAGATGAACATGCTAAAGCTACAAGTGTTGAACCTGAAGGTGGAAGTAGTGCAAACTCTGATTCTTCTCTCAGTGCACCAGTACAAACAGACAATAAACATACACCTTTCACTCAACCTTGTACGTCTCATGAAGTTGAGAGAGCACAATTTGCAAAGAATGCTGCTGAATGGTACAAAGAGGATTGTATTTTTCCACGAGGAAGAGCAGCTGATTTTGTTAAGCAAAATGCTGATACTATCTCCAATCCAGAGATTCTTTCTTGCTTAAAAGCAACTGTAGTTCAAGTCAAAACTCTGGATAGAAGATTTGATGACACTACACAAGCAATCACTGCTTTGAGGAATGAGGTTGTAGCTAGAGACATGAAAATGGAAAGAGATTCAAAACCCGTGACTACAAAATTTTCTACAGCTCAAGACAATCTCTTTGCCAGACTGAGTAATGTTGAAGAGAATCAGTCTGACTTATCTGCTAAAATTGATTCTATTGCTACCTCCTTGGAGTTAATTACATCTATTCTTATGCCTGATGATGTCAAAAAGGGGGAGAGAGTTGTCAGAAGGGATAGTGCTGGAGATGGAGGGGCAAGTAGTAAAGGAAAGAACAAGGTTGAAGAGGTTCAAACTTTGAGAACTAGCAAGTCATCCAAATCACAGTCTGTTGGGAGAAATACTGATACTCAAGGTACTTCAAAGATCAAGAGTTTGCTGTTACCTTCTAATCCACAAACTGATGAAGAATTGGCTGCTAAGCTGTTTATTGAAGAGAATGAGGAAGGAGTTACGATTGAAGACATTGAAGCTGAAGAAAAGAGTTTACAAGAAGAACATCTCAAAGCTTTAAAGTCTGGTAAGGTACAAAGAGGAAAAGCTCCTAGACCTGTTGTTAAAGGTGTTGTGATCAAAGAAAGGGCTGATGTTAGTCAAAGATCTCGGTTTTCAAAGGAAGCAATGGCAGCAGAAGCTAAACTCAAGCTAAAAGGCATTGAAGGAGAAAGTTCACAGAATAAAGTTACAACTTCTGTTGCATCACAAGTAATGATCACACCTTTACACTCTTCTCAGTTGAAATCGGTTTTTGGGAAAGGAACAATTCATGATCGAAATGTATTATCTGGAGTTTCTATGAATGTTTCTGATGGAAGAGCTTTGTCTGGCAAAGTTGGAAATAATAAGGGTGGACTAGGTTCACACAGAGACAAAAGGCAATATACTGGTCCTAGAGATCCTTCTTCACTGGTTGTTCCAGGTCGTGGTGTTCCTCAGGAGAGTTTGGATAGACTGGAATCAGTACAGTTAGTTCATCAGAAGAGTTTAAACAAGGACTTTCTCTTGTACTTCATGGCTGATGGGACAGTATTTAAAGTTGGTGAGAATGATATTGACTTGAAATGTTGGGAAGAACTAGAGTATGTTCTGTATCTTTTCAAGGTGAATAGTCAAAGGACTCAATCAGTTGCTAATGTGCTCAGACAGAGAATGATTCAGAATCTGGCAATCAGAGGAGAGAAATATAATAGCAGATATGTTCCTAAATACAGGGATTACAAAGGAAATCTCATTGAAATGAAGAAAGGTACTGCAAAGTTAAAGACTGATTTGGGAGTTACAGTACTTGACTTCAATTCACAGTCAGAAAAAGTCAAGTTTATCAGACTTGGAAATGAGATGAGAAGGAACAAAATCTATGATCTTAGGGCTGCTATTTATCAGACAGATGAGAGTGATCCTCAGCTCAGAGAAATTAAAGAAGTTATGAAGATTGAGCTTGAAAATGCAGAAAGAAGATTGCTCATAGATTATCTCAGAGCTATGCCAGATCTTGAAGTGATAAGAGATTAAGGTCTGTAAGGATTTTCTTATTCTCTGTAGTTTTTGTTAAGTAGAAGCTTAAACTCTGAATTTGTGTAAACACTGTATTTGTTTATTTGTTTTGACATCATCAATTATTGTCATTAACTTGTGCATTTTTGCTAATGAACAAGTTGGGGGAGATTGTTAAATATAATTGATGTGTTTTAATCAGTGTTTAAGTGTTACAGTGAATTATCAGAGTTTAGCTGGAAGCAGTCAGAGTTTAGTGTAAACTCTGACAGATGGAAGCTCGACAGAGTTTGTCAAACTCTGTCTGGAGGCAGCGTCTACTGGTCAACAGTAATTGAAGATTTATTATGGAAGCGATATCTTTGAAGATTGGATAGCTATCAAAGAGATCGAGTTGACATAGGAGACGTGTGACAATCTGTAATTGATATCATTGTATAGCTGATTATTAGGAATATCAATTAGAGATTGTATCGTAGCTGTATGTTATATAAATACAGTTAGGTTAACCCTAGAAGGGTATCGAAAAACGAATTATCTTTATTGTAACCTAGCAGCTCTTTGTGATATTTTACATCACGAAGAGGGTTTGTAATACAAGAAGTTTTTAAGTGCATAAACGCTTTTACTTGTGAAACTCTCATACAAAGTTGATTATTAATTGTGTATTCGGCCTAACATTCTAAGAAGTTCTTGAATTCAGATTCATTGTAATCATCTCAAGAATCCGAAGCTTGAGAAAACACTTTTTCTCAAGGTTGTAGCAACACTTCACAAAATAAATAAAACATTTATTTTGTGAGAATATCTTGAGTTATCACTTGTGTTTGCATTTTATATACTGATAGATTAGAATCTTTATTATTGTTGTTGAAGTAAAGATTTGAATTTATCATTATTGCATTCAACCCCCCTTCTGCAATACTCCGGGACCAACAACTGGTATTAGAGCAACAGATTGATATACTAATCTGAGATCATGACGAGTATACAGAAATCAAGTGGGATCAAGATTACAGTATTTGATAAAGAGAACTACAATTTTTTGAAAAGAAAAATCTTGTTATTTATCAAAGCTACACATCCCCTGTACTTGGGAATTCTTGAGAATGGTCCCTTCATTCCTAAGAAAGAAGTAGCTGCTGCCACTGTGAATGGTGAAGTAATTCCAGCTCACTGGGTTGCTAAAAGACCCTCAGAATACACAGATTCTGAGAAAGAAAAGGTAGCCTTGGATGACTACTTACAACTCATCTTGCTTGACTCTCTCACATTGGACAAAGCCATGTGTGGAAATGTTATGGGATGCTCATCTGCTAAAGAGATATGGAAAAAGATAGAGTTGCTGTGTGAAGGAAGTGAAGAGGTCAGAGAAAATCAAAGACAAATTCTTGTGTCATAATATGAAGCTTTTATGGCCAAGCCTGGTGAAGAGCTCACTCACATGTTTGAAAGATTCAGTAAGCTAATAGCTGAGTTACAAATTCATGGAAAGTTCTATGACAAAAAGAAGATTAATGTCAAGTTTTTGCTCACTCTTCCTGAGCACCTTGAGCACAAAATCACTGCTATAAGAGAAGGGAGAAACTTGAATGATGTTTCTCTTGAGACTCTTTATGGTGTACTTAAGTCATATGAACTTGAACTCTTTCAAAAGAGAGCTATTCAAACTGGAGTCAAAGAAAAGATGGCAAACATGTCTCGTGCCCTTGTAGCTCATAAGCCACTTGTTTCTCTCTGCCAAGTGAACCCTCACAAAGTTCACAACCAACACAAGTACTATCTCTGAAGATTGAGGAGGTGTTGGATGATGAGGAGAAAATGGTTCTATAGCTCAAAGATGTTGAAGATGAAGACTTCTATTCATTAGAAGATATTGAAAGCATGGATAATCCAACCATGGCATATATGGCTAAAAGATTCAGGAATATAAAGTTCAGAAGAGATAAGCCATATAAGCCACAGGGTCAGACATCTATGTTCAATAAGGGAAACTCTTCAAAAGCTGTTGGTGGTGCCGCAAGAGGAGGATACAAGACTGGAATGGTGGATAGGTCAAAGTTCAGATGTTACAACTGCAATGAGCTAGGTCATTTTGCCACAGAGTGCAGAAGGCCAAAATAGAATCAAAGAATGGAGAAAGGAACTGGAAGTCAGTTTAAAAGAAATCAAGGAAGAGCCTATGTGGCTGAAGGAAAATGCTGGGATGACTCTGATGATGAGGAAGAAGAAGAGTTTGTAAATCTAGCTCTCATGGCTAGTTCTGATGATGTAGCATCAAGCTCCTCAAATCAGGTACCATCTCTCATTTTACTTGATATGTCTAAAACTGAGTACAAGAAACTATTGAAGAATTAAGTGCTGAGATGTTTAACATTCATATTAGTTTATCTGCTGCTAATGAAGAAATTGTTAAGTTAACTAAACAGAATGAAACACTCAAATCTTAGAATGAAATGCTCTTGCTTAAAACCAGTCCATTAGATTCACTAGCTCAAGAAAATGAGAGACTAAAAAATGATGTTGTCTGTGCTAAGGAGATAGAAGAATTCTTAACAAATCAAATTGCTGAAAATGAATTTAAGCTTAAGGCCTTTAAAAATTCTTCTAAGTTAGTTCAGGAATATCATGAGAATCACACTGAGAACCAAAAGGTTGGAATAGGTTTCGACTATGGTAGGAGGCCTGGTAAGGCAACTGTGATTGATGATTGTTCAGATGGTGATGCTGTAAACCTCATATTCTCAAGAGAGTTTGTAAACCAATTTTCAAAACTGTTCAAGCTGATTTTGATGAGAATTCCTTGCTCATCAAACAGGAGCTTCATGATGAAGATGAGTGTATTGACAGCACATCTACTGAAGGGAAAGATACTGTCAAGATCCCCATAACAGAAACTTTACCAAGCAATCAGACAGAATGTTCTAACGAAGTTGTCAACAAGGATAAGACATAAACTTTCAAAGATACTGTCAAGAGAGTACCTAGGATAGCAACTTCCAAATCTACTGTCAAGACAACAGGTATAAAAGGTACTGTCAAGGGTAACTCAACAGCAACTTCAGGACATATTATCAACAAAGATGCTTACAAGCCTAAGAATAGGAATGGCAAGTTAGGAATTGATAAGAAAAATGGCTATGCTTATGTCAAGAATGCTCCTCGGAAGCTTTGCAATAATTGTGGATCCTCCCAACACTTAATACATGTTTGTAAGAAACCTAATGAGAACAAGGTTAATGCAACCAAGGTTAAAGGTAACATACACAGAACTCCCATTATGCAAAGAACAATGAATTTTTGTAGTAACATTGACTGCATGCCATGCAAAATCACTGCCATGAGTACATGTTTTAATCTGCTTATTCTGTCTACTGAAAAATGTTCCTATATGCAAACTGTTGAGACTTCTGAGCCTGCCAATGTTGGTAAAAAGGTAGCATCCACTGAGAAAATGACCAAGTCCTATTCTAAAACTGAGTGGGTAGCAAAAGAAGTCAAACAGGATGATTCAAGTGTTGATTCAAATGTGATTAACGATGATATAAAATGTGATGCTGTAACTGCAGGACCCAATAAGGATTGGGTACCTGATGCAAATTAAATATCATCTATTTTGCAGGGCAAGAAAAAGAAACAAGTCATGTGGATCATCGATAGTGGATGCTCTAGACACATGATAGGTGATATAGCCCTGCTATCACATTATGTTGAGAAAGCTGGCCCAATCATAACTTTTGGAGACAACAACAAAGGTAACACTGTGGGATATGGCTTTCTGGAAATTGGAAATGTTGTCATTGAAGATATTGCTCTTGTAGATGGATAGAAGCACAACCTACTCAGTGTCAGCCAATTCAGAGATAGGGGATTTAAGGTTGATTTTGATATGATGTTTTGCAACATCTATCACAAGAAGAATGGAAGCCTTTCTTTTAAAGGAGTAAAGAAAGGAAGCCTGTTTGTTGCAGATCTAAACTCTGCTAAGAAAGACAAGGTTTACTGTTTCTACAGTAAGGCAACAGTTGGTGACAGCATGCTTTGGCACAAGAAACTCTCCCATCTCAATTTCAAGACCATGAAATACTGATGAAGAAGGAATTGGTGAGAGGACTACCTCAACAAGAATTCTGTCAAGAAGGACTGTATGAGGACTATCAAATGCGCAAACTGAAAAGATCCGTGCACAAGTCAAAGAAATTGAACACCAACACTGAGCCACTCAAGTTAATCCACATGGATCTCTTTGGTCCAGTAAATGTTCAATCTCTAGCCAGAAAGAGATATGCACTGGTAATGGTGGATTACTACTTAAGGTACACTTGGGTAAAGTTCTTGGAAACCAAGGATGAAGCAGCACAAGAAATCATTGATCATATAAGGGTTATTGACAGAACTCCAAATGCAAAAGTTTAAATTCTAAGAAGTGACAATGGTATTGTGTTCAGAAATGCAACTCTTGGGAATTTATTTAAAGATGAAGGCATTATGCAACAATTCTCTGCTGCTAGAACACCACAGCAAAATGGTGTTGTAGAAAGAAAGAATTGGACTCTCATTGAAGCTGCTAGAACTATGATCAATGATGCAAAACTATTAACATACTTCTGGGCAGAAGCTATCAACACAGCTTGTTACTCACAAAACAGAACCTTAATCAACAAGACTCATGGGAACACTCCTTACTATCTGCTGACAGTAAGGAAACCTACTGTCAAATATTTTCATGTGTTTAGGAGTTAGTGTTTCATGATGATAGACAACCATGAAAGGAAAGGAAAGTTTGATGCTAAAGCTTATGAAGGCATCTTCATGGGATATGGACTAGAAATGACTGCCTATAGTGTCTATGTCATAGATCATATAGTCATTGAAGAAAGTGAGAATGTCACATTTGATGAGACCAAGTTTCCAGGACTACAAGAAGATGGTCAAATGCAGCCTCTCAGATTTGAAAATCAAGGTTACTTGGAAGAAGAAGAAATTGTTGCTGAAGAACCTACTTGTACTCAGACTATTGAATTTGGAAGAGATGCTGTCAACACCAATGATGCTAACCAAACTCCAGCTCAATCTCAGACAATAACATCTAATCATCAGAATGAGAATGATTCTGGAGATAATGAAGAGCATGAAGGAGAAAATAACACTGGTGGAAAATCAACCTTTCAAGGAGGAACTGGTCAAGCAGATCAAGATAGAAGCTTGCCAAGGACCACCAAGTGGAACAAGGATCATACTAGTAATTTAATTGTTGGTGATCCCACTACTGGTGTAAGGACAAGGAGAAATGTTTCTGCTGACAGTATGTTTTCTTGTTTTCTATCTCAAACTGAGCCAAAGACAATTGATGAAGCATTGTTGGATTCTGATTGGGTGATAGCTATGCAAGAAGAGCTTAACCAATTTGAGAGAAACAATGTATGAAAGCTAGTCCCTAGACCAAAAGGGAAGTCAGTTGTTGACACAAAGCGGGTTTTCAGAAACAAATTTGATGAAAGTGGAAATGTGACAAGAAATAAGGCAAGGCTAGTAGCTAAAGGTTACTGTCAACAGGAAGGAATAGATTATGATGAAACATTTGCAACTGTTGCCAGACTTGAAGCCATTAGAATATTTCTAGCTTATGCTACACACTGTAACTTCAAAGTGTTCCAAATGGATGTCAAAAGTGCCTTTCTCAATTGAGAGCTTGAGGAAGAAGTGTATGTTGAACAGCCACCTGGATTTGAGGATGCTGAGTTGTATAACTTTGTCTATAAAATGTTCAAGCACTCATGAGAAATAAATATGAGATGAGTATGATGGGAGAACTGTCATTTTTCTTGGGTCTACAAATTCATCAAAAGGATGATTGAATCTTCATAAGTCAAACTAAATATGTCAAGGAACTTCTCAAAAAGTTCAATTTGGAAGATGCATCACCTGGAAAGACACCTATCTCTACTGCAACCAAACTGGATTTGGATCCTAAAGGAAAGAAAGTAGACTCTAGCACTTACAGAGGCATGGTTGGATCTCTGCTATATCTAACTGCTAGCAGACCAGACATCATGTTTGCTACATGTCTCTGTACAAGATTTCAAGCTGATCCAAAAGAGTCTCATCTAATTGCCATCAAAAGAATCTTTAGATATTTGAAAGGCACTCCAAATTTAGGCCTCTGGTATCCAAAGGATACTGGATTTGAGTTGGTTGGATATTCAGATTCAGACTATGCTGGATGCAAGATTGACAGAAAAAGCACAATAGGTAGCTGTGAATTCGTTGGTGGTAGATTAGTATCATGGTTTAGCAAGAAGCAGCATTCGGCATCCACATCAACTGCAGAAGCTGAGTATATTGCAGCTGGAAGTTGCTGTGCACAAATTCTTTGGATGAAAAATCAGCTATTGGATTATGGTCTAGAGTTATCCAACATCCCTATATACTGTGATAATACTAGTGCCATAACTATCTCAGACAATCCAGTTCAACACTCCAGGACAAAGCACATTGATATCAGACATCATTTCATTAGAGAGCATGTTGAAAAAGGAACTGTGAAGCTGGTTTATGTCCCCACGGATAAGCAACTTGCAGACATTTTCACAAAGCCATTGGATGAAGCAACCTCAACAGGTTGGTAAGTGAATTGGGAATGCTAAATCTGGTATGTTAACTTACTAGTTTTTACATTTTCAACGTGTTAGATGCAGCTCGTGACAGTAGCCTTCAATGTTGCTGTCATGAGAAGTTACTGTCTTATGTGTAGTCTTCGACAGCATGTCTGCTATGATTATGCTAAAATTGAAATTACATGCATGTTTTAACTTATGTAATGAGTAGTCACGTGACATTAACTTAAATCACACGGGTGCTAGGATAATTAGTCTTGTCATTTGAAATGACCGGGTTAATTGTCAGTCTTTTTCTTGTAAAGTTAAATACTTTATTAAAAATCGTACGGGAAATTTGACCGTCACTTAGTGTGCTATAAATAAGCCCAAGGCCAAACCCCTATTTTCTCATAACACATTTAGTAACTCTAGAGACATGAGTAAGCAGAAGGCTACCGAGATCTCTACTTTTGAGAGTTCCAACTCGGCCAAGGTCGAGGAGATGCCTGAAAAGAAAGAGGCTGCTGCTGAGGATCCTTGGGATCCCTGGCTAGATACGCTTCAGGCTTATCTGGACCAGAAGGGGATCGCCGAGGAGGAGGATGTGGAGTTGGTCGTCAAGGAACTGTTGGAGGAAGCTCTGTTGGAGCTTAATAAGAAATGATGTTTTTCTTCTTTTACTATGTAATGTTTTCATCTTTAATGAAAAGACTATCGTTTCATCTTCCTCAGTGTTCATACATGTTTCTCTACTTTAGCCTCGTATCTTGTTCATCTATTGGGTTAATGTATGTATGCAATGTGTGTGTGTCTGTGCCTTTAATGAATATGTGCATAAACTGATTAAAAATTCTAAATGGTAATTTTAATTTTTAAGCAATTGGCAAAATCAATTTAAAACTTATGACAAAAATTATTTCCGCACAAGTTGCTGTCAGCAATGAAAGTTGTTGTCACGACATATCTTGACAGCAAGTTTCCTTACAGCAAGGAAAAAGTTTCTATCATGAGAGTTTAAAAGATACTGTCTCTAAAATTACTTATGGGTGACCGCACGTTCTCGCGCCAATGTTACTATCAAGCGAAACATGCTGTCACACCCTCAAAATTACTGACGAATTTGTTTTAGTGTAAAGGTTACTGTCAAAGTTAGTGGAACGTTATAATTGGGATTTTACCTCCACGATTTACAGCCACTAAAAAGTAACTACCCACGACATCTCGTGACTGTTTAATGGGTTAAGACATAAAGTTACTTTCCCTTTTTTCAGTAAAACATTTGCTATTCTCATATAAGAAACTGTCAAACACACAAACACATAACCCTCTACAGAATCTTTCTCTTAAAAGCTTAAATCTCTCTCTCCAAACCCAAAGCACAAAAATGGCACCCAAACAATCTACCTCTCAAACAAACTTTACTGGCATTCTTACTGCTGGAGATGCTGGTGAAGGCTTCAAAGGACTTGTATCCTTCATGAACAAGTGTTATCTAGGTCATGCTATTACCTCAATCCCATCTTTGGACCTAGACAAACTTGAACAATTCTGGAAAACTGCCATTGTTCGAGGAAATGCAGGTAATGAGGCCATTAACTTCAAAATCAACATTACATACATTCTCACTATCAAGGGCATCAATGAAGCCCTGGGAACTGGATTGCAAGCTAAAGAATCATTCCAAGAGCTTGCAAATGATGAAACCCTAAAGAAGTTCTTCTTGAAAATTGGGTATTCTGGCCCTATTATTAAAGAAGGAACCTCAAGCTGGTACCCAACTGGCAAAATGGACAGGAAATAACTGAGGAAAGAATGGAGCATGGTTT
This sequence comes from Saposhnikovia divaricata, assembly GCA_036435485.1. NCBI lineage: Eukaryota > Viridiplantae > Streptophyta > Magnoliopsida > Apiales > Apiaceae > Saposhnikovia > Saposhnikovia divaricata. Next base: position 137,536,084 of record CM071598.1, read on the forward strand.
TTGATGTAATGGTGAAAGTCTTCTCAACAAAGACTTCTGGCTGGAATGGAATCCCTACCTACATCAAGAAACTCACTCATTCTCTTGTCCATGGTTACAAGGTGGATCTAGGAAAGATGCTCATGGCACAAATGAAACCTGCCCTGAATAAGAAGGTATATGTCTACCCTAGATTTATTATGTTATGCATAAATGCTTTATGTAGAATTGATGAAAATGCTTCCCTCACAATGGAGTGCAATGTTTTTTAAAGGAACACACACACAACACTCAATTCACAGAATTTAAATGCAGATTCCGCTTTGTTTCACACAACACATGGTTGATCAAGTGCCCAACCTTGATTTTCCATTATCACTAAGTGAGTTTGATACATTCTCACTTCAGAATAAAGCTGAATTAGACCCAAATTCAGTTAACCCATATTCTTCTCCATACATACAAATCAGACAGTCTAGACTACCAAAAGCCATGAAATTTGCCTTACAAGAATCCAAGAAAAGATCCTTCGAAACTGGTGATGGAGGTAATACTAAGAGTGTTGGGGGAGAAACTGCACAAGATGCAGCAAATAAGGATGTTAGTCAAAGTGAACCCATAGTGGTTCCTCTTGAGCCTAAGAAGAAGAGAGCTAAGAGGGGCAAAGCCACTGTCAGCCACCCCACAGTATCACAAAAGGCTGTGGAGGATAAAAGGGAATCAAACACATCCCTAGATGTCCCTTCTCAACAAGAGGCATCTATTGACATTGGCCTGTCTCCCAAGGCACCCTGTAAAGAGTCTGAATAAACTCATGAACTCACTCATGAGGAGCCCCCACTTGAAGATACACACATGGAGTTAGGGCACAGTGAGGATCAAACTTCCACTATTGATGTTCCACAAGTTACCCCACTGGAACAGCCAACATTCTCTTCTGTACCTTCACCTTCTTTATTCTTTAATCCATCAATTGTTTCTTCTCAACAACCTAGAGAGGGGGACAGTCCCAACCCTTCAGGTTTTGATCATCCATCTCCTATTATGGATGAGCCCCCATCTAGTGGTCCACAAGAACCCATTTCTTAAAGTGAAATGGACACCAATCCCTCTAACACTAAGCTAGATCAATGTGGCACTCTGCTAGAAAATGAAACAGCCAACATCTTGGTCGAACTCCAATAAGAAACTGACCCTAGGTAAGTTGTTGTCACAGCCTCAACTGCTGTCAAAGACACCACCAAAGTTGCTGTCACTCCACCTATTGACATTAAAATTTTGGTTAAAGATGCTGTCACCTCTACACAGTAGGATCAGGATGCAGCAATTGTTGAAGATACTTCTGATGATGAATATTTGCCTATCTCTGCTCTAAAGGTAAAATCTAAACATTCTACTTTTTCAACTCAAATGCATATAAGTACTGCTCATATCCATGCATCTAGGATGAGTGAAGGAGAGAAAAAGAAATGGGAGATAAAAGAAAAGAGAGGTGAGCATAAAAATGAGAGGCATCCAAATGAGCTGGAAAAAGGTTAAGGACTTGAGCATGTCTAGAGTGAACCTGAGGGAGCCCCACAACATAAGGCTCTAGGCCTTGAGAGTTCTTCTGTGAGGAGTGATGAGATCACTCAGAAAAACAATGAGAGTGTGAGAACCCCCACAGCCTCTTTTCCCCAATCTTTTCTTTTGCCTCCAAAAAGGTTAAGATCTGGTGGTCCTTCTAAACAAGCTGATTCAAGGTTGAAATCCTTTGAGGGCAGATGTGCATCCATAGAAGCCAAGATTGACAATCTATCCACTATGGTAGCTGCTGGTTTTGCTGAGATTCAACAGGCTCTGCTATCATTTTCTGCTACTCTTAGTGCTGTCAACTTAACTAAGGGAGAGAAAGTGGTAGATCAGAATAGAGTGGTATATCTAAATGTCTCAGAAAAAGTGGTAGAGAAGGAGAAACAAGGGGAAGCAACAAGCAAGGGGGAGTCAAGAAGTAAGGGGGAGCAGGTACAAGTTGAAGATGGAGAAGGGAGTGAGGGGGAGCTAGAGAAAAAGGAAGAAAGAAACTTTGATGAAGAGCTGAAAGCCTCTGGAGATGTTGACTTAACTGAACATGAAATGGATGGTGAGCCAGTATTGGTAACCAAAGAAGTAATGGAGCAATTACAAGAAACTCAAAAGTCTGAAAGACCAATACTGCCTCCTTTGAAAATTAATGAGCCAACTCCTGAAATCATGGAAATCCCACTGCAAAAACTATGGAGAGAACAGGAAGAGCAAAACAGACTGGGTAAAGGCAAAGATAAAATGACTGAGTACATAAATCTGACAAAAGGAACCACCTGGTCTGATGGAAGTGAGTATAGCCCAGATGATGCAGGAATAATGATGGTTAGCTACATGGAGAGTACTTTGAACAACAAGGATGAGGAATTCAGTATGTTGGTGGAAACTCTATCACAGAAGTAGGAGGAGTTTACAACAAACTGTCAATAATACTGAAGGATAAAATAATAAGTATCTCTGTGAAAGTTAACTTGGAGAAAAGATGGGCAATTGATGTATATCTGAAAACTGGCATCTCAATATTCATCACAATGTAACTACTGCAAAGCTTGCAAGCAAGAGTACTAAATTCCTTAGCAACAAAAGTGAAGGCCAACTCTACAACCTTTAATTAAAGTCTGTCGGCACAGATCAAGAGGATTGTTGAAGACAAACTCCCAGAAGTGATTGATAATCCATATGGTCTTCGCTACAGGATGACCACAAGTGCAGGAGTAAAGAAAATTGGTTTTCTGACTTTGGATAAAGAGTCAAATTTGAAAAATGACTCAGTGATGATAGTGCTGAGATAGATACTCAAGTCCAAGATTACTAAGGAAAGAGTCAAGGCTGTTAGGAAATTTCACAAACTTTTGGTGTAAAGAGATGAGAGTTTTAGCACTCAAATAAAGAATTTAATTTTTGAATCTAATGTCAAAAGAGGCGAAAGAGGTGGAAGCTGCACATTTGATGACACTCTTGATGATGATGAGCTTGATGGAAATGGAGGATCTGGTGCAACTAAAGGTGGGAGTAGAAACAAAATAACTGCTGAGAATGTTGAAAGTCAAACACAGGAGAAAATAAAAAAAGAAGCTCCTAGTACTGAAAAGAAAGATGCTGTTATTGAAGAAGGAGAATCAGATTTTCTTGAAGCCTTGGAAGCAAATATTTTAAGGTTTGCTATTGACTGCCTTAATGCTGAAAAGGATGCTATCAATAAAGACACTGTCAAGAGCTTGAATGAAGATGCTGTCAGGGATGCTAAGGCATTCAAATCTAAAAGGATAAAAAGAAAACCAAGTGCCTAGCACTCAATTTCTACAAAAGAGAAGACAAAGGCTGCAGCTAAGACAAAGAAGCATGGAGTAATGGTTGATAAGACTGTTATTCAGAAAAGAGAAATGATGAACAGCTTCGAATGTCAGAAAGCAAATGTTGAAAGAGACATGAAATCCGTCTCTTTGGATTTGGATAAAAGTAAGCAACATGCAACCAAATACACCATCTAGCATATAGATGGAAGTAGAATGATGGATGTTGACAAGGATTTCAATATGATCAAAGGGTCAATAGTGGTGGACAGGTACAGCCTCAAAATGACATCTGAAGTAGTGACACGCAGAATCGATTTCATTGTGTTGGCAAGAATAGTGGAGCTTATGGTGAGTCATGGCAATGTCCCTAAACCAGCCATGGAACACATCCAAAAATACTATGCTGAAAGATATGATGAATTCTATGAGAAACATGGCGACTGGATGGAAATTGATGATGCGAACTTGATTATAAGTTTAGATGAATTAGAGGTTGCGTGTAAGTATGACTGGGCAGAAAGAACGTCATCTTATACACCTGCAGAAGTGCATGAAGTAGCAGAAGCATTCAGGACTACTGAAGAAGAATTCAAAAATGCTGACAAACCACCCAAGTCTGCGAAACAAACTGCTAAGAATCTAGAAGCTCAACTGAAAGAAAGTTGCAAGAATGTCAACAAAATGAACAGTGAGAAAGCAGATTATCAGCCCTGCGTACTAGAATATCCTCTCAGAATTATAGATGGAAAAGAAGAAATCTATGTAGATATTTTTCACAAACTGAGGACCAGTATCTTGAAGAATCTCTACTGGAAAGTTGTTGGATCATCTCACAAGCTTGAAATGCTATGTGCTTGGGAACTTGAAATTATCTTTGACCAAAGGAGAGATGAAGATCCAGAAATAGACAGAAAACGGAGAGTATCTCTTAATGCTTTCCCTGGAAGGAGATTCAAGATCATCGAAGTCACCTTAAAGTACAGAACATATACCTATGACTTCGAAACTTGGTTTGACCTGAAAGATGCTACAGTGTTTCCTTCTCGAGTAATTCAAGGGTACATTGATGACATTGAAGATGATGCTAAAACTCCTGAAGAAAAGGCTTTAGTAGAAGACCTCAAGAAGGCAAAACAAGAAGCTCTCAAAAGAGAGGGAAGAATCTAGACAGCTGAGGACTGCTCAAATCAAGCTAAGTAAAATTTCATATTTGCTCAACATAAAGGAGTAATTGATTTGCAGTTAGAACATCAGTATTATATTATGGATTCTTTAACATTTATCAGACATGGTATCTTAACTATTCTGATCTATGTTAGTTAAGTTGTCAGCATGCTTTAATTGTAAATTTGTTGTTATTGTCCATACAAACAAATTGGGGGAGATTCTTAGGATTTATGGGTGATAGCATAGAGACAACTTAACTAGATTTCCATCTAATTAGTTTTTCACAAAGTTGAACATACTGTCACAGCCAGATTGTGTTCTTGTGACCAATATAGTTGCTGTAATTTAATAAGTATGTATCTTGGAAGAAGTTCATTCAATTGTTCAAGCCTCAAGATTACATCAGTTCGACAGCAAGAATAAATGTTACTGTCATAGCATTGACAATAAGGTTACAAGAAGATAGCATGTTGAAAGTCATGACAACAGACTCAATCTAACAGCAACATTGGCGGAAGCATGAGACAGCAACATTCTCATAGCTTGATAGCAAGTCTAAAATCCCGGCAGCAACATTGGCGGGGACTCATACTGTTAACCAAGGAATATTCTCTTGATAGCAGACTTGGTGATTAAGGTTACTGTCTCACTGAATTATTTGAATTGGGGATTTATCTCAGTCAAACCTTTGACAGTTTAGATGTTCAAGAAACAGAATTGCTGCAATTTGTCAAAGATTGTAGCAGACCTGCAAGACTACGACAGAAGATTGAGGGATCACAAGACAAAGCTCGTCAATTCAAAGAGTATGACAAATCTACATCTACTAGAATTGTATTAGCTTGAATTAAAAAGAATCTAGGTTGCTTTACATATTACGATAACTCTATTTGTATAGCAATTTAGGAAAGTCACATGGGTGTGCAAATTGTAAGGAGCTGCCACTTGAAAATGACAGCAGCTCCACAACCCATGTGATAGAGACGTTAGAGCAAATTAGTCTACATAGAGAATCGTTTCTCATTCTTTCTAAGAAGTTCTTGAATTCAGATTCATTGTAATCATCTCAAGAATCCGAAGCTTGAGAAAACACTTTTTCTCAAGGTTGTAGCAACACTTTGCAATATTAATAAAACATTTATTTTGTGAGAATATCTTGAGCTATCACTTTTGTTTGCATTTCATATACTGATAGATTAGAAACTTTATTATTGTTGTTGAAGTAAAGAATTGAATTTATCAGTATTGCATTCAACCCCTCCCTTCTTCAATACTCCGGGACCAACAGATTCCTGTGACAGTTTATATATTATTTACTATTACATTCTTGTTTAGGTTGAGTCGAATCCTTGGTGTTTACAAATAGGCTTAAAACATATGTCTTTCAATCTCCCCCTATTTGATTGTTAGACAATAACAATCAAATTCCTAGGGGATAACTCAACTAATAAACAAGAAAAAAATAAGACATAAATGACTTAGTAAATAATAAAAAGTTCTGGTTTATAACACATTTCAGATTCCTACAGTAAAGATAAATACAAGATAGATGTTCCTCTAGACTGAACATATGATAACATTGATTCTATCTTGATCTACCTAAACTCTAAAGATATTACAATAAGAATTGAGCTTCATCTTGATGTCTCTTCATCTCTAATCTCAACTTCTTCAGATTCCTTCAAAGAAAGCTTTATGGCATGTAACATATCTTGATCAAAGACATGATCCCTTTCTGATATATGACTAACTGGTCTTACTAGTTGAGCTCTGAGTGGCTTCAGCTTATTCTCCATCTGTTCATACCTTTTGATTTTTTTTTTGCAGTCTTTACTGAATCATATCAGTAACTTCAATCTTTTCAATAGTAGCACGATGAAAAACCACATATCTCTCCCAAAATACTTTTTTGTCAATCTTAGAACGATGAAATACTGGACTACTGACCCAATTGTTAGTTACAAAGGCATGCATGTACATCAATTATAACAAGCCTACTAGTTTGTAATACTCTACATTACTTACTTGATCTCTTAACTTAGAGACCTCTTTGCCCACCAAAGATCCTTTATATGTATTTAGTTCATATGTAAAACTCAATTTATGTAACCTTAAATAAATCACTAAATATAACTTGGAAGAAGATCTATGGATCGTGCCTCAAGACTTTCTGAAGACAATTCGATGAATAAGAATGGTGCTAAGTTGAAGTTCAAAATTTGGCTAAGTTAGAATTCGAGAAGTGCAGAATGAGATGAATCAAGAACTAGAGAAACAACTGATTAGAGAAGTCATCAATTCAATATGTGATTCATTGAAGATTCGAGAAATGTATTCAAGAAGTGAAGAAAACACTTATTTGAGAAGTCTTGATTAGTGGAGTCTAAAAACACTGATTCGAGAAGTCTTAATTAATGAAGTCTAAATACACTGATTAGAGAAGCCGAGGTAGTCGATTTGAGAAGTCAAGTTATCTCAGAGTCATCGAATGTAAGACTCGCAGTTTTTCAACATAGTGATAGTCAATATTCTGCAAAGATTTGGGAACAGAGAATCTACATAGACTAAGGTATCTACAGTGATATATCATTGTAAAGTGCACATGAAAAGTCTATAAAAGAAGCTTAAAGGGAATATGGCTAGCATGAAAGTTTGGTCATATCACATGAGGTCCAGTCATGCACCGAAATGGTAAGGCACATTAGGAAAGCAAATTTAAATGTTACCATTTTTTAACAAGTGGATTGTGCATATGTTCTATAAGTGCACAACCTCACTTCCTTAGCACTTAAGCTTTTAAGTGAGAAGTTTTTCATTACAAAAACATTTTAGAATATCTCTTAGAGAAAAGCGAAGCTGAGAATAGTTCATTTTGTATTCACAGTTTGTAGCATACTTCGATCTAATAAAGTATTAGATTGAAGTGAGTTATTTGTGTTCTTAATTTTCCGCACTTAATCTATGATAAACACTTACATACTCAGCTACAAAACTAGACACAGATTCAAACGGGTTGTAAAATGAAAAGAAAATCAAAGAAAATTTGAAAATACATTCACCTCTCTCTGTATTTTCTCGCGTGTGTACTTCATACTCAACACCAACCAAATATGTCATCCAACGTTTTGCCTGTCAACGCATAAGATTTTTCCAACAAACTAAAATGAAATACATGCTTTGCTCTTGAAGCCCTATACTGTGCCAAATCAGTTCTTCAAACACAATGGTACTCAAAAACTCATAAACAAGTTTTATATGTTGAAGAATCATAATCAAGTAACTATTCCCATCCTAGTCCTTTGAAAAATTTTGTAATGTCGTAATAATTCAATTCTAGCAAGTGCTTGTTTGTCAGCATAACAATTCAGAATTATACCTCAACTAGTAAATCGTCATACTTCTTTCGTTGCAATGTCGTTAAGTTCTCGAGGTATGACAATTTTTTAATATTTGGAGCACTAGACAAGAGGTTGTTTCTTATTTTAACAAGAATTTTGACATTGATGATAAATCCCAATAACACACAAGATTGTAGAAGGGGGGTTGAATACAATCTTGACAAACTTTTTCGAATTAACGGAGGATGAACAATTGAATAAAACAGATAACGAAACAAGTAAATGAAATGTAAAGCAAATACACAACACTTATAAGTTTTAGGTGGGTTTTATGATCCACATGAGATTTATATTTCGAAGAAATAATCTGTGTAAAAGATTACACAGCTGCGGTTACAAAGCTTTGAATACAAGAAGAAACCTAACTATTTCTCTTGTATTTCTTGTATGTGTTTGCTCTCATATAGCTCATACAACATTTGTTTAACACACACATACATAAGCAATGCTGCACTTGGGTTATAAATACCCCAAGGCTACAGCTCTACAAACAAAATGAATATTACAAAGCTAAATTTGTTTGCAGGTCTGCTACCACTCCTTTTCATCATGTGACACAACTTTGTTCGATTGTCTTCAACAGATATTACTAGATTTCATTGTCCAAAGTGTTTGCTAAAAATGGAATGTTTCTTTTTCTTCTTCGTTTCCAAAGACTAGCTTCCATGCCATTTTGAAGTCTACCAACCCATGTGATCTATCAGCTATGTCCCATCACTATTAGATGCTAGTATCGAGACATTATTGATAAACATTTGTTGTAGTTGATTATCCATTGATGAGTTACATGTCACCCGTTGATAGAACATTTCGTTGATGTAGCTCTTGTATCTGTTTCTGTATCACTTCACTTAAACAGAATTACAAAGCACAGCTTATATACAATTAGCTAACCTATCCTGTTTGTCCATTGAAAGTCAACATGACTTAGGATGCTATCAACTAGTACTACAATCGATAAATGTCTATGGAAACTTCTTGACATGGTACTAACTTATCGATTGATAAGCTTCTTCATCAACGGATATTTATAAGCTAGATATCCTTCGATAAGTTACAAAAATGTTAACTTATACAAATATGTTTTTAAAGTGTTTTATGTATATCATCAAGGACAACATAATTCCTAACAATCTCCCCCAATTTATGACTGATGGAATAACAGCCATAAATTAAGAGCCTTGATGATAACAAAACACTTTAACAGAATTACAGAGTTTAAGCAAAAACATATGTATTGTACTAAGCTTCAAAAGATATGGAAAATGAATTGTGTACAGAGCCAAGTTAAAAAATACATACTCTTGCAAAGGGCTACTCCTTTAGACTGAGCAAGTTATTGCTTTCTGCCCCTTGCACTCCTCATACCATGGATCCTTTCTCTATTCACCCGAAGCTGCTTCTTTAGAGCATTGTAGATGATCTTTTTTATTGATGATTTGGATCCAGCATAGACACCAAGTAATGCAAGTACTCATTGCTAGCTTTATCCAATTGATCTTCTATTCTGAAAAATCTTCTACAATTATCTTTATCTCTGTATTCCACTATCCAGAATGGATAAAAATGAACCTTCCTTCCAGGAACTTATGGAATGTTCAGCTTCTTAGGCAAACCCTCCTTTGTATTCCAGCTTTCTCTTATCTCATTGATCTCGTTGAAGATTATGGTCTTTGCATCTGGAGTGAATCCACCAGTTTTCTTCATTAGAGAACCAATTTGCTGAAGCCTTCTAGTGCTTGATGTAGGGGCCAGGTCTTACTATTTCCTCCCTTATAGGTGAATATTAACCTATCTGGTAGCCTGACTATCCTACTTGCAGCACTCACATAACTTACTTCATCCAAGAAAAGATTGACACTTGAATATTCTTCAATGTCAGTAATGTAGAGTTCTGTATCTTTCTTGGCAACCTTCTTTGCAACTTGTGGAACCTCAGCAATTTGAATTGGTCTAGCTGAAGGTGGTTTCCTGGTTCTTGTTCACCTCTTCTCTGGTGATATTCTAACCTTTGGAAATACCAAGCTATTAATGCCAAAGTCAAATTCCAAGGGTTCTGGCTTTATATCTTCAAGATTAAAAGTAAAGGGGCTAGGAGTTTAGGTAGGTTGATGTGTGGTTTGTGTTGGAGGTATAGTAGGTTGAGGTAGTGTTAAATCAACTTGTACTTCTGGTTCTGGGCTCAAAGTCTTTTTAGCTTTTGTCTTGACCATACTTTTCCTTTTCTTTCATGCAGACTTCATGTTCATTTCCTTTTTCTTGAATTTGGCCTCTTGTTCCATCTCTTCTTCCAACTCTCTAACTAATTCTTCAGCCATCTTAGCTTCTTTCTCAGTAAATTCAGCAGGTGATATTTCAATTTGACTAGCTTGAAGTAATCTTGCAGTTTCTTCAGCCTTAACTACTACAAAATTTGGATGACCTGCAGGTACACATATCTCCACTCCATCTCTGTAGATAAACGCTAGATTATCTTTCAGTCCCACATCAATTGCAGCCTTCTGTTTTAATTCAGCAAGATGCTTGCTCATTAGTTTGAATTCATCTAGTTTTGGAAATGGAAAATCAACTCTCATGATGTTCTTACCATTCTTCTTCACAGGTGACTTCTCACTTTTGAGCATAGGCTTGAATTCAGACAAGTATGATGGCTCCCCTCTGGCTAGAGATTTGGGAAGCACAAAATCTGGAATTAATACCTGCTTGATTGATGTACTTATAGAGGAAATTTGTACTTGAGAAACTTGAGGATTGGCAGCTAGCCTTGCAGCAATAGAATCTTCAGGATTCGAAGTTGACTCCCCCTCACTAGATGGTATAACTGAAACTTTTGGAGTTAAAGTAGATAGATGTTGAAGTTCCTCCTCCCCCTTATTGGTTGTCTCCACTACACTAATCTTCTCCCCCTTTTTGTTAGCATCAAGGGTTTGAGTAGTGGGTAGATGTAGTAGTTGTTGAAGGAGGGCAATTTGGTGATTGTGAGTCTCAAGAATTAGTTTTTGATCTGCAATCACATTGCACATTTGAGACTCCAATCAATCCACTTTTTAGACAGAGCACCAAGCTTTTTTTCAGTTTGCATCCTTTTTCAGCTTTGACTTAAGATGCTGCATTGTAAGGGGAGGAAGGACGATTTCCAAGTCCTTTTTCTGAGTTTCCAAGACATCTTTAATTGCAGCCTTGAATTCATCCTTGTCCTCAGCCCTTTGATTAAGAAGACATTTGTGCAATTTGAGAGTAGCCAAAAAGTTCTCTTGCACTTGCTTTAGAGTAGGTTCAGCATCCTGTAAAGTAGCTATAGTCTTCTTGTACTGTACTACTAGCTCTGTATGAGCATCTCTGGAAATGTAGGCGTTTGACAATAACCATTCTAGTAAATCTCCAGATTGTTGTGAAGGCCCTTCATCTTCACCTTCACTTTCGAATTCAGAATCGTACTGAAATTCGTCACTAGCAGTTGGAGGTAGCTTGGTAATGGCATCCTTGGCCCTTTGCATAGATTCAGTTGTGTGTACCAAGTTCATCAGTTGCTTAGCCTCCACATTGCCCTGTCTGGCTAGGTAATCATAGTCAGAGACAGGGTGAGTAAGGGTTTCTACTCCAAGTAATTAAGTTACTATCAAAGTGATGAAGATTGGCCTATTGATAGGTAATTGACTTGATGACATCATTAACCCCCATTGACTCACTTGCAATGGCTCCATCCACCCTTTATGTCCCCAGTACCTGTTTTTCTCTCATTATCTCTCTCTTTTTGCATTAGGGGCTCCCCCTAGCTCACACCTCTCACATCCTCACCTTCACCTACTAAGGTGGTACTCTCTTTCTCTCCTTTTGCCTGGCAGGAAGAAATTGCCAGCCCATCACTCACATCCTCTCATTTTGCCTTCTCACAAGGCAGCCTCTCACTCTCATTGATTTCACTCCCTTCCCTCAATCCTAAGAGTGTTTGTGCTACTGAGGATTCTACTGTTGAAGTAGTAGTAGGCTCAGAGATAGGAGTAAATTGACTTAGAGTAGATGTAGTAACAGTAAGATCCTTTATCAATGGATGTAGAGTATCCATTGCTGCTACCAATGGATGATTGCTGTTAGGCATATCCATCGGTGAACAAACACTTGCCAATGGATGAGAAATATCCATCGATGAGGTAGAAGAAATAACAGTTGATAGAGAGACTATGGTTGAATCTGTGTAGATTTATTTTAAAGTAAGAGGCACAGTTTCAGCCACAGCTTCAGAAAAGGTAGGCTGTTGGTCCAACAAATCATCTAAGAGATGATGACCAGCAGGTTCTGAGTTGGGCTCCTCCCTTAGAGTTAAAGAGGGAGAATCTACTTGTGATTTGGTGATCATGTCCACATCCAAAGAAAGATTTGGTTAGTTCGGAGTTTGTGGTGTGTTTATTGAGAGAGATTGGGGCTGTGATTCCACATTTATTGGAACCACATCAAGCTGAATTTGAGAAGGTTCAATCACAATGGATTGAACAGTGTGTGCTTCCTGTGCACCCAAAGCAGTCTTTGGCTTCTTTCTCCTAACAAAGGTTTTAGATGGTGAATTTTGGTCAGTAGTGTCCCTTACCCTCTTGTTCAATGTTCCTGGTTGGGAACTCTTTGTAATAGTAACACCCTGTTGAGAGAATGTCACTAGAGGTATGTTTAAATCCATTTCAATACTAATAGTCTTTTGGGAGACTAAAGTGTGGCTTGGCTGGGACTCACTCACCTTTCCAACCTTATCCTTAGGGTTTCTTTGATTTTTACCCTTTCCCTCACCACTCACTACCACCTTTTCACTCCCCTTAGTGGGTTTGGTAGTTTTTACAACAAGTGTCTTTTGGGAGACACTCGAGGCTGGTTCTTTTGATTTAGATTTTAATTTATGTTTGGTTGCTTGGGTATGAGATTGTGGGTTACTGGCTTCAACCTACATAGCAACATTTGAAAGCAAAGAACCTTAAGATTGAGTTAGGGAAATAGAGTTAGAAATGGTTACCTTTTAACTGAGTGAAATGGGCAATTAGATAAAATCTAACTTGCTGTTGAAATACATCCTTTCGAGTTCATCAGATCAAGATCACTGAAAGTGTCATTGTAATCAGGTGATAATCAGTTTTCATTTATTCATTCCTTTGAAATTGTTAAATCATGAACATAAAGTTAAATGTCATGTTGTACAATTCAATTAAGCAATTAACAGTTTCAATGAAATAAATCACCACACTTAATATCACATATGTCAAATTGAGCAAATAGTGAACTTGATGATGAAATCAAACAGCTTTCATTAACACACAACAAAAAAACAGAAGTAGTTCAAAACATTACAATAACTTGATTAAAGATAAAATAAACAGAAGCCCTAACTATCCTAAGAACTAGGAGGGTCTTCTGGGTTCTCCTTCTTCTTGGCAACAGCATAATCACGGCGAGAGAAGATCCTTGACATCGTGACAGCGAGGCCAATGATCCTCTTCTGCTTCTCCAGTGCACGGAGCCACTCCAATTCCCTCTCTTCAGCTTCTCTGGCCCTTGCTTCAGCAACCCTTTCTTCCTCAGTGACGAAGTTCAAGAGCAAGAAGCTCATCTCCATCTCTTGCTCGTAGGAAAGCTTCTTAACGATGTTAGAGGGAACTTGGTGAAGAGGATAGTTAATGCCATCAACTACCATATGCCATCCATTAACGAACATAGTGCCAGTATAATATAAACGATGAAGTTACGAGGTATTTCAGAGTACTTTTACTTCTGAACAGTTTTCAAACCCTGTCAACACGAGTGATACTTCATGTTGCAGAAAATAAATAGATTTGGATGATGAAGCAATGCTGGAGTATGTCGCGCCAGATGACACTACCTTACGATGATTAGTCGCAGGTCGTGCACCTCAAAATTTGTTTCTCTACATGTAGAAGGAAGAACATATGGACACCACCATACGCCGGATCTCCCTAGCCATCTTTGGGCTTAGTCGGGGCCGGCGCCACTCGGACCCTATTTCCAGGATGGACTGTCCCACAGCCTCTTATACCAGTTTATAATGATGGATTGTGTAGATATTTGTTTTTAAGTGAGTATATTAGTACTTTTATATAGTAACTGGTCTTGTGTAGATATTGAATCATTAGAGAATTTAAAGTGATTTACTTGAGTATGAATAAATTATCCTTTTTGTGCAATTTCTATAAGTGTAGGCCTCATGCTTTTAGTTGTAAAAAATTACTTATCTACTTGCTCTGTTATAGCATTTTGAAGCATCAGATAACTATTTGTGACTTGTTATACTTGGGCAAATCTATTTTCTTGGTACTAATGGAACATCTAGCATGCATGCAGTTTATGATTTAAAGATAATTTACTAGTGTGTCATCATGTGCACTCTATATTTACATGTTAGTGGTTGTTCGATGGTTTGACTTTATAGAAGTTCCTTTAGTTTTGTGCACCATTTATGTAAGAAATTAGGTTTGTTTGATTATTGATTGAATAGTAGGTTCTGTTGGTGTCATATTTGCTTCGGATATCAAGGTAAGTATTCTATCCGAACTTTCTAATTATTTCAAAATTATATTTATATGTTTTAAATTCTGAAATTTTATTTTATGTTTCCGCTTTATTTATGATATGAAAATTTGGGTCAAGTGCAATTATTTTAGAAGAATATGATTTTAGATTTTATAAGAATATACGAGCTTTGAGACCCCAGTTGAGTCTATGATCTGAACCCCTTAGTATCTGCGCATAGTTCCGGAACTAAATTCTGACACCTCTCTAGGGTGCACTTAGGTGCAACTTCTGATACCTTAGTGAGGGACGCAATATTAAATTCTGGACCGCGTCACCAGTTTATAGTGACTTCTAAACTTCTGGACCGTGTCACCGGTTTGTAGTGACCGTAGTTAGACTGGTGGTTAAAAGTTATCGTTTCGTAAGTTGTGAATTTCTGAAAAATATTATCGTTTTATATTGTATTTTATTTACTAGGTTTGACCCGCTGGTTTGTTTGGTTAGTTTGCTTGCTGGGCTTTTTAGCTCACTCTTTTAATATTTCTGGTTTTGTTCGGTTCGTTGATTTTACAAGGAGCTTGGTAGTTGGATATTTGCTTAAATCATGTCAAATATTTTTGGATAGCTGCGCTTCTGTTTTATATGACTTATCTTGTTATAGAATTGTAATAGTTTTTGTTAAAATGTTCGAGATTAAACTTTTATATTTTACTTCTGGCTCGAACTAACATTCTGGAAAAAGTGCGGGATGTTACAAATGGTATCAGAGCTCTAAGTTAATTTCCTGTAGACTGCCATTAGGCTTGATGTAAGAACCCAAAATCTCGGTAGAATTAAAACTTTTCCTATTATGATGAAGTGCATCAATGAATAGTGATTTGGTGGATGAATAGTGATTTTGAGGATTAAGAAAATTTTTCATGCCACCTATGTACGAGACGTAGTGTGGATATTCCGAAGTTATACTAGTAATCTACGGAGTAAATAAGTGTATGTAAATGCGATCGGAATTCAGAAATTCCAAATTCTATTTTCGTGTAATCTTTGACCGATCAGTGAATTATATATCAGTAATATCAAGAAATGAGATATTTAATTTGAGGAATTGAGGAGTTAATATTTTGGAATTTTATTATAAGTGATTTGAGAATTTGGAACGAAAACCACTGAGGAAGTGAAACAAACGTTCTAGAAACCGCTGAAACTTTACAATGAGATTAAGCGATTGAGCAAACGAATCATGGATTAAGGATATGGTATATTAAGAGTCCAAGGAAGGATATATTATGAGAGGGAAAAGGGATTGAGAATAAACTCCTAGAATTGAGAAAAGAGAATGCTTGAGAAATCGGGAGAACGTTTTCTGAGATAAAGAGAAATAAACAAGGGATGTTGGAATTAATATTCGTTCGAGGTATTGTGCTATATTAGAGCAATAATATGCAACGTATAAGTTGTAACGTATTTATTTTATTCAAGAAACGACAAGGAAATCAAGGCGGTGGAAAAGAAAACAAACAAAAGGACTTAAGTGCAAGAAACAAGAGACAAGGACTTGGTTGCAATTAGCAAAGGGCTTGGTTGCAATTTAAGTGGATAAGAAATCTAGAGGAGCCAATGAGAGGTTGCCACCTAGCAAGGATGAGATGCATCCAACCAAAAATAGATATATATCAAGTTTATGGCATTATTAGAACATAAAACCAAGAACAAAACCATTCTGCCCAGCAGAACACCTCTCAGTAAAACGGGCCTAGAGCATTCATTACTCAATGAAATTTTTTGTTCTTTATATGGTTAGAAAGCTGTTAAGACGCTCTACAACTTTCATTCAGGAGCTTCGTTTTGGCTGATCTTTGGGGCGTGTTTTTACAGTCAGGAAACCCACTTCCATGTTCTTGATTTCTTTGGTGAGATTGAAGATGGTGAGCATAGAGTAAGGCTTCACCAAGGTTAACCAAGCTTGTTTGAGATTGTAAGAGCATCAAGAAGGTATAAAACCCTAACCCCTCTTGGCCTTGAATTATTTACGGTGTTTAATGTTAGATCCTTGGATGTTAGTGTGAATCTTGAACATATAAGTTATGGATGATGTAGATCTTGAGTTTAAGTGTTGTGGTTGTGATTTTTAAGCTTGTGGTTAGTGTATGTATCTCCATGTATGTTATAAAGTATGATCTTGGTGATTTAGATGTTGGTTGTGGTGTGGATGTAAGATTCTTGGTTGGTTTAGTGATATAAGCATGCTGAGATTTTTCCAGGAACTTGAACTGTCTTGTAAGAGGGTTTTAAACCCCCAAATCTTGTCCCCTGAGGTCCTAATATATATTGTTGGAAAGGTATTTGAATGTAGTTTCGAGAAATATAAGATTCATGACTAGGTGATGTATAGATTTTGAGTTATGGCCTGAGAAGTGAAATGTGTTTCTGGATTCCGGGCTGCACTAAATGGTCCCCTTGTGAACCTTGTTTAAACCCCTAAAAATTTATGTAGGATCATGGAAAAATTAGAGAAGCTAGGAAATGCAGTGGTGAAGGCTACCCAAAAAGAATTGGATTAAAATATGTAATTTTCAATTTTATAAAAATGCTAGAGTAAAATTCGCGCAAGGGAAAAAGTCGTAAGTGGAGTGCAATTTTAGGGGTAAAAAGGATATGATTCGGATATGGTAACCAAATTAAGTCGAATAAGTGACGAGCGTAATCGAGTGATGACATGAACCTATAGTGGGGCTAGAGTGTCATAAGACGAAGTCATTAAGTTAATTTTGTACCCCCTAAAACCCCGCAATTAAAGAGATATTGATTAAGGTACTAACGAACGATTATTGCTTATGTATAGATCATTCCACTCCGCATGCTCGATCACCCCAACCTCACCAAGGCAAGTTTACTTTTCAAAACTTACATATACAAGGACTTTCACTGTTGTGTTTGTAGTTTTCAATCATATCAAATGTTTATGTTTATCGAAGTATCGATGAAATTGAGATGTATAAGTACATATATGTTTGCACCCCTTGAACTTAGAATGAAATGTTTTCTTCGGACAACGACTCTAGCAATAGAGGTCGTAGCGGTCCAAATATACTATTGACCGGGGAGCGGTATATTATTGTATCATGATTAAATTGCGAAAACCCGAAGGGTCATTCGGGGAGTATCGTATACTCAAGTAATTATTTTTATATCTTCGTAAATACTCAAAATTCCTATCTTGGATTAAAAGCTTATTTAATTAAATAATTATTTTATTAATTATTAATATTAAATCTTAAAATATCATTTATTAATTATTGTTCATTATTTTAAAGACAAAGCTAATCCAAGATACTTTTAGCACTTTCAAACTCGAACTCTTTTGAACTCAAAACATTTTCGAAAACCCCCGGTCAGGTTTGCTTCTTCTGTGATTTCAAGAATCATCGGTCGGCTGATGTCGGACCTCAATTACTCAGTTTTCAATCAAAATCAAGTTTTTAAAAGAAAAAAAAAAAGGGACTCTGGCAGGTGTGGGAACCGTTGACGAACGATTCCCGGGATGTGTAAGCGGCCGTGAGCCAGGCGGTCCATCAATTATTATTCCGGCCCAGGTGTTGCCGAAGGATGATTACTGATGTAGTTTTCAACGAGGGTGATTACGGATGTAGTTTTCACCCGGGGATAGTTACTGATGTAGTTTCTATCCTTCTACCGGTAGAGAAGACCCGCGGATTATTGGACTTGGATGTGGCGACTGATCATCGTCAATCCTTGTCAGGTTTTTATGTTTTCTTCCAGTCCCATCCTCCACTTTGGAAAAATACTCAAACACTGCTTCTTGGGCCTAAGTGCCAAGTTGCCGATAGTGTGGTTTTTGATAAGAAAAATATTGACATCGTGCAGTATCTAGAACTGCAAGATTTTCTATAAAGATTGGCACGTGTTAGTGCACTCTTGCAATTGTTTCAAAGAATGAAATGTTTTTGTATGGGAAACCTTCTAAGCTAATGGAAGGAAAGAGGTTTGCAATGATGTATTCCCTGTACAGTATGTTAATCGTAGAGTGTTTTGCCGAAAATGATATACTCATATGTATATTTTTTCAAACTTGAGATATATTGAAATGGGAACCTTATAAAGGGTTCATATGTTATTCTTAAAGCTCCTTAGTGAGTATAGATGTTTTATTCAAACTCGGACATATACATTGTCCAATTATGTTTTGAAATCTGAGATATATACCCATATAGTTGGGAATGTTTTTGAAATAAACAACATTATTATTTTACAAAATGGTGAACTTGCTGAGCATTATGTAGCTCATTCTTGCTTTATAAAAACTTTTCAGCAAGAGAAGAATTTGGCCGATTAACTCTGCACCAGCAGAAGAGGAGTAGAAGAATTACCCCGGAGATGATTTAGTTCCTGATAAATACTACAGAGTAAGTCTGATAGGTTTTCAAGTGTAATAGTGAGACTTGTCTTCAAGTATAGTTGTATAAGTGGAAGTGCGTAAGACTCTGGATTGTACAGTTGAATTGTAATATTTAGTGTTACTTTTGATTATCGTTTCTGAGGCTCTAACTTGTTTGTGCGTAAGATTGACGTCTGGACGTATGTATTGTTGAGTTGTAAAGTTATTACAGGTATGATATGGTTGGATGATGATGTGACGACCTGGATCTTTGACCTCAGATTTGGGGTCGTCACAGAAATGATATCAGAGCGATAAGTTACAGTACTCAGAAACGAGAGTGTTGAGAGTTAAGTCTAAGTAGGAGAATGACATAAGAGATCGTAGTAAACTTATGATTGGACTACCGGAAGAGGTACCGGTAAGTAGAATGGACTGGAGTGTTACTGAAGGTATTATACTAGGGTCGATAGAATCCCTAGAGACCTTCAGAATGATGAATAGAGGTTTGAGAGTCGTACATGACCTATCATAGGTAATGATATAGGAAGCAGAGCGAAATCTCGAGAGCAGCTGAGGTAGAGGCGATATTGCCAATATGATCGGATGACTAGGCTGGCATAAATTTTGTGGCCCATATTCCTCCACCGTTTAGGAGGCGGCATTTTAAGAATCAAGAAGTTTGGACTTCCCTACATAATTAAGGGTACTTAGAACTTGGATTAATGAAAGTCTTTTACTTTGGCTATAAGATCCGATTTTCGACAAGTAACGGGTTTACCTGAAGGTTGGTCACTATGTCGTTGTGGATTCCATTACCCTTGATGGTGAAATTTACATGTGTTATACGAGAATGTTATCATAAGACGAGCGTGCTAGATAATTCCACGCATGATTCGGACTCTAGAACATGGTAGTTCAACTTAGAGAACAAACAAGTAGGATTAACAAAGGGACTCAAGAGAAGTTGAATATGGTTGCAACGAGCGATACAGTGATCTCAGAGTCTACCAAAAGAAAAGACCAGCGGGTCTAGAGTGGGATCCTTTGATAGAGATGTTATCAGGGACTACGTATATATGTATTGTAGACCTCAATATTTTTGGTATATGTTCACATACACACACCCGCCACTGAACCTATGGACTGCACTGAGATCCCTGAGAGATCTCTTTGATCTGTTCCCAGGGGGAACTGGCCACTTGTGATTCATGTCGGAAGGCATGAAGTAGGACCCTATGGACTTAGCAGGTGTCCCCGGAATGATGTGAAGCTTGGTCTTCAAGATAAAGCACGGAAATGACAGATATATTTGTGAAACCCTAACTCGATAAATGACTTTAAGATGATGATTGAGAGACGCATTAGTTGGTGTCTTGTATTACGAAGACGAAGAGATGGAGTTACCCTCATAGTGGTGATAATGAGATGCACGAATGATTATTAACTTATTTTGGTAACTACCGGCTGGTGCACTACTTCATTTTAAACTGTTCACTAACCATGTTACCTCGATTAGTTTATATCAGGTAACCCTCCTAGCTTTCTACTTCAAACTTGTGGAATAACAACCAGTGATATACTTTCTCGAAACCGGGACTCATCCAAAGTATATTAATTGATCCCCGAGCATTCTATTTGAAGTTTATAATTATTTCTGCTCAGGACTATTTACACTTTCTTTCAATTATCCAAGGAATGTTCAACAAATATTTCCTTAATTAATCGACGAATACTACTTAACGAATATCGATATTTGATTGCTTCTTTCATACTTGCACTCTTCAGTTGAGCTCATAAATATTCAACAAATTACTGAGGACATGTATGATCTAATGTCCAGACGTTCCTCATGAATTTTGTTCTTCTATTCAAAATGAGATTGTACATCGTACATTGAAATCATAGTAAGGATATTATTTTGATAGTGGTATTCCGAATTTAATTCTATTGTCGGATCTGATAAAGCATGTGTACGGAGGCACCCTTGGGTGGACCGTTTCACTGATAAGTAATATTTGATGAGAGGTTATCGATTGTTCCGATACCTAGAACTTTCTCTTCAGATTTTATAGTTTTCTTTTTCAAACTTAATAACTTCTTATTTTCATTCGTTGTCCGAGAAGCCTAAAGTTTCTTCAGTGGCTACGATGTTGAAATTCCGTTCTATCCAAGTGAAAATGGCTAGTCGTTATGTCAATATGAATGACTAGTTGATTGTTCTAACTACTCAAAATTGTAAATGTTGTGAAGAACACCTAGCTAATTGTCCTAGCTGGTGGTGATGTCTCAAACAGGTGGACTAGCAAATTTTTTCTAGCTAGTTGCTAGTGTTTCTTGAAAAGGACTAGTTATTGTTTCACTGGTCCAACTCCCAATTTAATTCATTCTGCAATGCATTTTGCATGTGGTAAAGTATGATGACGAAAGTTTTGACGAATAACTTGATTGAGACCTAATGAGGTCGCCCACTCAACTCGAATTCTACCCATCTTCGTATCAGACTCTATATCACTTGAATATTTTATTCTTTCATTCACACAATGAGAATTCATTTGAAATCACTGATTACTTGAATGATAAACTACTTCATTCTTTAATTGTCATGGAGTAGAATTGCTTTCTATTGGCTGACCTTCATCAATGCGACTTTAGATTTCCTCTTATTATACAGGAGGAAGAGTATCCACCCGATGTAAGAATTGTATAAAGACCGTCTTTATGACTTTTGTATCCAACAATCATTGCCTTGTGCAACATTCTCTATGGTATCATATTATAGAATTATCAGGACGGGAAGGAATAAACCTTGTTGTATTCTTTCTGTCCATCCTTACATCTCCAAAAATCGAGAGTCCTAGTATTTGGAACCATCAACATTCTTGGAACATCCAATGTGGAATTCTTATTGAAATTATCTTTTGGACCTTGTTATTTTGAAACCATTCCTTTCAAAGTGATTACTCTAAGGTGAACGGGAGGTACAATTATGAACCGTTACACCAATATGAGATCAAAAACCAAATGTTGTAATTGTGCAGCCAGAGCGTTATGCCGAGTAATTATTAAAGTAGAAATAACATGTCGGGGCATACCACAAGACCTTTAATATTAGTGTGGGGAAAGTTATAAGAAATGATGAGGTGGTTGGGAGTACGCTTGTACCAACCGTTGTCAGGATGTTATATTAATGAATTCTGGAGTTACCAAGCCTTTTCCTGATCCAGGAAATGCAAATCGATTGCGATGTAAAACATATCCTTGGAGGAAACTGACATGGAAGTGAGATGGACGAGAAAGGAAGAAATATCATGGCAAGAATGTGAAGCTTTACTTAGCTTAAAGGGATTGATGCACATAGAGAGACATATAGTTTAACAGGCCCCTAATAGCAAATGGATGCATGGAGATATGCCAATGATCCTTCGAGATTACCACCTAATCAAGTTTATTGGGAATCGCAGCCGCATGCAGGCCTCAGGCTGATTGGCGCCAGTTGTGAAGGAGGATGAGCGTATGACATCTTATATATACCATCGAGAACTGATACCCTTACCGGAAATGGAGGAATTGTTGACTAGTTAAAATGAGTAGTTGTTTTTCAAGGATAAGGTTGAAGAGAAGGTTTCACCAACTCAAGATCGACCTCTGTACTGTGCCAAAGTTGGAATTTCACACTAATATAAACGTTATAAAATTGTGGTAGTATCGTTTGAATGGACTAATGAGTCAGAAGCCTTTATGGATTAATGAACAAAGTTTTGGGATGAAATGAGATATTAGCAACAACCTCGTTGTTAGCTATACTTGATGATAAAAAGAGGACTTTGAGAGTCACGATGATGCGTCTTTCAAGAGTTTAAGAGGTGTGCTGATGCAGTAGAAAGGGGATGATAGCCTATATTTCTAAACAACATAAAGGTTACAGGATAGGATATACTAACCGTGAGTCTGGGATTAGTCATGATGGCGTTCACGCATAAAACTGAGACGTTAACCTTATGAGAAAAGTGTGAAAATTTCTCCACAAGTGCCATAAGTATATCTTCATATTAGAACTAAACATAAGAATGAGAAGGTGACGAAAGGGAGTAGAGAGTATAATGGAGAAATTTGTTATTACCTAGGGAAGGCCAGTGTGGTAGCCGATACCTATAGAAGGTATTATTCGAAATTGGAATTCAGTCAGTATTGACCAAGAAAATAGAGTATATACAATAAAGAATAATGTTAGAGGAAAATAAATAAATTATGGGGAAGGACAAAGATGTATAGAGAATTAAGAGAATGTTTGGCAAACGGATATGAAGAATGGTATTGGCAAACTATTAAGTACAAACGCGACATGCCAAAAGTAGAATGATAGAGATCTAGTGGATTAATTCCGCCTGTAGAAAATATTGAACGTGAACAGAATTATAATGAATTTCATAAGTAGGTCGCCAAAGACCGAGCCAAGAGATGGCCCTAGTTGAGTTATAATTGTTGGACCAAGTGATTTACCTACGAGAGACTTTCCATTGAGAAGATTATCGAATATTATACGGAAGAGATGGTGGTGCAATATAAAACTTCTGCAGCGATTACGTCAGATAAAGACGTAAGGTTAAACTTCGAATATTGAAGGTGCTTTCAGGTATATTTAACAAAGAGATTGAGCGTATGTACTAATTTGATCTGTGGTTGACGGACAGGGAAGAAGAATTATCCAGACGATCGAATTTGTATTTAGTGTCGTGCCTTAGATTTCACGGGGAAATCGAGAATAAAAACTTATCCATGAAATGAATGTTGTTATCACGATCATCACCCTGCGAACGTAAGGACGTCTCTTGTAAAGCGTACTGTGAAAGAAGAAGTTTCGCTTTTCTTGCGCTACGAAGAAGTCAATAAACGAGGGATTTAGTAGCTGAACTGGTTCGACATATACCGAAGACTATACAATATCCATAGCAAGTAGTAACGGCTGACGGGAGGCAACACATGCGTGCTGATCAAGCCAAGGAATGTGAGGAATACCATGCGTATTGATGTTGTCTCAGATTATAAAACGCGACCACAAAGTATTCATGGGCCAACGATACAAGGACTCAACACGGATACTATGAACAATGTAGAAGAGGAACGTATAAGTAATGGGATAGAAATTTTCATTCATAGCACAACCGATAAGGAATACAGGTCGAGGAGAGCATGCGTTGAGAAACAACATTAAAGCGTTGGTGACACCAAGGGAGAGAACAATAGGGTTGAAGTGTCAACCTGAGAGTTGGAAAGGGTAAGGTTGGAATTGTATCCACAACTATTCCCCTTAGGTTCTTAAGATAGAATCCTTTTAAGGAGAGGAGACTGCATTAACCCTAATTTTCGTGAATATTCGAAACCTGGTCGAATAATAATCTTATGGGTGGATGAGAAATCTTTGCGATCACGAGATGTACGAATTATCAAATGAAGATTTCGAATTCATATTACGTCCTTACGGTACAGACAAGTGTATGTAAAAGTCATTAGTTTTTCTTTTACGAAACCCATTATTTCGTATGGTCAAATTTTATGAGATATCGAAGGAGTATGAGGTGGGAGACTTCGTGATGCTAAAGGTATCCCCTCGAAAAGGATTGATGAGATTTGGAAAGAAAGGGAAGCTAAGTCTGAGGTTTATACGACCTTTTGAGATTTTGAGGCGTGTTGGAAAGTTAGCCTATGAACTAGCCTTGCCCCCGAGCTTGCAGCAAGTGCACAATGCGTTTCATGTGACCATGCTACGACCCTACCACCCGGACTTTCGGCATGTGATAGAGTACGACCAAGTGGACCTACAACCAGACTTGACCTATGTGGAGCAACCCGTGGAAATCATGGATAGAGAAGAACAAGTGCTGAGGAACAAGGTTTTCAAACTAATAAGAAATTGTGAGAAAATCAAGATATGGAAGAATCCACCTGGAAGTTGAAAGAGTGAAACAAAGAAGGAGTAACCCCAGTGATTCCTAAACTGATTCCGGGACGGAATCCTTTTAAGGAGGGGAGACTGTAAGAACCCAAAATCTCGGTAGAATTAAAACTTTTCCTATTATGATGAAGTGCATCAATGAATAGTGATTTTGTGGATGAATAGTGATTTTGAGGATTAAGAAAATTTTTCATGCCACCTATGTACGAGACGTAGTGTGGATATTCCGAAGTTATACTAGTAATCTACGGAGTAAATAAGTGTATGTAAATGCGATCGGAATTCAGAAATTCCAAATTCTATTTTCGTGTAATCTTTGACCGATCAGTGAATTATATATCAGTAATATCAAGAAATGAGATATTTAATTTGAGGAATTGAGGAGTTAATATTTTGGAATTTTATTATAAGTGATTTGAGAATTTGGAACGAAAACCACTGAGGAAGTGAAACAAACGTTCTAGAAACCGCTGAAACTTTACAATGAGATTAAGCGATTGAGCAAACGAATCATGGATTAAGGATATGGTATATTAAGAGTCCAAGGAAGGATATATTATGAGAGGGAAAAGGGATTGAGAATAAACTCCTAGAATTGAGAAAAGAGAATGCTTGAGAAATCGGGAGAACGTTTTCTGAGATAAAGAGAAATAAACAAGGGATGTTGGAATTAATATTCGTTCGAGGTATTGTGCTATATTAGAGCAATAATATGCAACGTATAAGTTGTAACGTATTTATTTTATTCAAGAAACGACAAGGAAATCAAGGCGGTGGAAAAGAAAACAAAACAAAAGGACTTAAGTGCAAGAAACAAGAGACAAGGACTTGGTTGCAATTAGCAAAGGGCTTGGTTGCAATTTAAGTGGATAAGAAATCTAGAGGAGCCAATGAGAGGTTGCCACCTAGCAAGGATGAGATGCATCCAACCAAAAATAGATATATATCAAGTGTATGGCATTATTAGAACATAAAACCAAGAACAAAACCATTCTGCCCAGCAGAACACCTCTTAGTAAAACGGGCCTAGAGCCTTCATTACTCAATGAAATTTTTTGTTCTTTATATGGTTAGAAAGCTGTTAAGACGCTCTACAACTTTCATTCAGGAGCTTCGTTTTGGCTGATCTTTGGGGCGTGTTTTTCCAGTCAGGAAACCCACTTCCATGTTCTTGATTTCTTTGGTGAGATTGAAGATGGTGAGCATAGAGTAAGGCTTCCCCAAGGTTAATCAAGCTTGTTTGAGATTGTAAGAACATCAAGAAGGTATAAAACCCTAACCCCTCTTGGCCATGAATTATTTATGGTGTTTAATGTTAGATCCTTGGATGTTAGTGTAAATCTTGGACATATAAGTTATGGATGATGTAGATCTTGAGTTTAAGTGTTGTGGTTGTGATTTTTAAGCTTGTGGTTAGTGTATGTATCTCCATGTATGTTATAAAGTATGATCTTGGTGATTTAGATGTTGGTTGTGGTGTGGATGTAAGATTCTTGGTTGGTTTAGTGATATAAGCATGCTGAGATTTTTCCAGGAACTTGAACTGTCTTGTAAGAGGGTTTTGAATCCCCAAATATTGTCCCCTGCGGTCCTAATATATATTGTTGAAGGTATTTGAATGTAGTTTCCAGAAATATAAGGTTCATGACTAGGTGATGTATAGATTTTGAGTTATGGCCTGAGAAGTGAAATGTGTTTCTGGATTCCGGGCTGCACTAAATGGTCCCCTTGTGAACCTTGTTTAAACCCTTAAAAATTTATGTAGGATCATGGAAAAATTAGAGAAGCTAGCAAATGCAGTGGTGAAGGCTACCCAAAAAGAATTGGATTAAAATATATATTTTTCAATTTTATAAAAATGCTAGAGTAAAATTCGCGCAAGGGAAAAAGTCGTAAGTGGAGTGTAATTTTAGGGGTAATGGATATGATTCGGATATGGTAACCAAATTAAGTCGAATAAGTGACGAGCGTAATCGAGTGATGACATGAACCTATAGTGGGGCTAGAGTGTCATAAGACGAAGTCATTAAGTTAATTTTGTACCCCCTAAAACCCCGCAATTAAAGAGATATTGATTAAGGTACTAACGAACGGTTATTGCTTATGTATAGATCATTCCACTCCGCACGCTCGACCACCCCAACCTCACCAAGGCAAGTTTACTTTTCAAAACTTACATATACAAGGACTTTCACTGTTGTGTTTGTAGTTTTCAATCATATCAAATGTTTATGTTTATCGAAGTATCGATGAAATTGAGATGTATAAGTAAATATATGTTTGCACCCCTTGAACTTAGAATGAAATGTTTTCTTCGGACAACGACTCTAGCAATAGAGGTCGTAGCGGTCCAAATATACTATTGACCGGGGAGCGGTATATTATTGTATCATGATTAAATTGCGAAAACCCGAAGGGTCATTCGGGGAGTATCGTATACTCAAGTAATTATTTTTATATCTTCGTAAATACTCAAAATGCCTATCTTGGATTAAAAGCTTATTTAATTAAATAATTATTTTATTAATTATTAATATTAAATCTTAAAATATCATTTATTAATTATTGTTCATTATTTTAAAGACAAAGCTAATCCAAGATACCTTTAGCACTTTCAAACTCGAACTCTTTCGAACTCAAAACATTTTCGAAAACCCCCGGTCAGGTTTGCTTCTTGTGTGATTTCAAGAATCATCGGTCGACTGATGTTGGACCTCAATTACTCAGTTTTCAATCAAAATCAAGTTTTTAAAAGAAAAAGAAAAGGGGACTCTGGCAGGTGTGGGAACCGTTGACGAACGATTCCCGGGATGTGTAAGCGGCCGTGAGCCAGGCGGTCCATCAATTATTATTCCGGCCCAGGTGTTGCCGAAGGATGATTACGGATGTAGTTTTCAACGAGGGTGATTACGGATGTAGTTTTCACCCGGGGATAGTTACGGATGTAGTTTCTATCCTTCTACCGGTAGAGAAGACCCGCGGATTATTGGACTTGGATGTGGCGACTGATCATCGTCAATCCTTGTCAGGTTTTTATGTTTTCTTCCAGTCCCATCCTCCACTTTGAAAAAATACTCAAACACTGCTTCATGGGCCTAAGTGCCAAGTTGCCGATAGTGTGGTTTTTGATAAGAAAAATATTGACATCGTGCAGTATCTAGAACTGCAAGATTTTCTATAAAGATTGGCACGTGTTAGTGCACTCTTGCAATTGTTTCAAAGAATGAAATGTTTTTGTATGGGAAACCTTCTAAGCTAATGGAAGGAAAGAGGTTTGCAATGATGTATTCCCTGTACAGTATGTTAATCGTAGAGTGTTTTGCCGAAAATGATATACTCATATGTATATATTTTCAAACTTGAAATATATTGAAATGGGAACCTTATAAAGAGTTCATATGTTATTCTTAAAGCTCCTTAGTGAGTATAGATGTTTTATTCAAACTCGGACATATACATTGTCCAATTATGTTTTGAAATCTGAGATATATACCCATATAGTTGGGAATGTTTTCGAAATAAACCACATTATTATTTTACAAAATGGTGAACTTGCTGAGCATTATGTAGCTCATTATTGCTTTATAAAAACTTTTCAGCAAGAGAAGAATTTGGCCGATTAACTCCGCACCAGCAGAAGAGGAGTAGAAGAATTACCTCGGAGATGATTTAGTTCCTGATAAATACTACAGAGTAAGTCTGATAGGTTTTCAAGTGTAATAGTGAGACTTGTCTTCAAGTATAGTTGTATAAGTGGAAGTGCGTAAGACTCTGGATTGTACAGATGAATTGTAATATTTAGTGTTACTTTTGATTATCGTTTCTGAGGCTCTAACTTGTTTGTGCGTAAGATTGAGGTCTGGACGTATGTATTGTTGAGTTGTAAAGTTAATACAGGTATGATATGGTTGGATGATGATGTGACGACCTGAATCTTTGACTTCAGATTTGGGGACGTCACACTTGACTTGTGGGTAGCTCACAATTTTTTTTATTTTTTTAGTATATTGGTATTTTTGTAATTTTGGAGAATTTGGGGATCAAATTCTTTTGTGGAGGGTAGTCTATAACACCCCATATTTTTTGTGACTAATTTATCTTTGATTTCTATTTTTTTTTCTTTTGTTTTTTTTGTTGTATCATTATTTTTATTTCCTTAGGCGTTTTTTTAATTAAAGAATGTGAAACTTTCTTGTAACTGTTGATTAAAGTGTATTGAATGCATGCTAATTATTAGGATTATTACTAAATCAGCTCATTGAACCTATATCATTATATATGACTTTTTGTAACTTCAATCATGTTAATTTCTTGCTCCGGTTCTTGTCCTCCACTCAGGTATGTTAATGTATCAGTACACATGTATATGTACCATGTTGAAATTGGTTATTTCGTAAATGAAACTTAATTTTATAATGTAAATGAGTAGATATTGGCTACTGTGATTCTTCGTTGGAAATCTGATGAACTTGACTACTTGACATGATTTTATGAATTGATATTATTGGGCCAATATTGTTATGGTGCGTAAATTAGGAGATCAATATATCTCGTTAATGATATTGGTTTGCTAAATATTTTCAGAAGCAACTTATTTATATGTTTTTAAACAACAATTATGTATTGGTTATTCATGAGTTTATGTGACATACTAACTTTGGCACCCTTGTCTATTCATATTTTCATTGTAGTTAAATAGGTTTAAGCAACCATGCAACATATCAATGGACTTGTTTTCCAATCATGATTTATTATTTTTATCTCATATTTTATTTATGTAACAAGTTAATCTACATGATAGCATTGGTCCTACTCGTTCTTTTGTGTTATTGCCATGTGTATATTTGTTTTTAAGTGAGTATATTAGTATTTTTATATAGTAACTGCTCTTGTGTAGATATTGAATCATTAGAGAATTTAAAGTGATTTACTTGAGTATGAATAAATTATCCTTTTTGTGCAATTTCTATAAGTGTAGGCCTCATGCTTTTAGTTGTAAACAATTACTTATCTACTTGCTCTGTTATAGCATTTTGAAGCATCAGATAACTATTTGTGACTAGTTATACTTGGGCAAATCTATTTTCTTGGTACTAATGGAACATCTAGCATGCATGCAGTTTATGATTTAAATATAATTTACTAGTGTGTCATCATGTGCACTCTATATTTACATGTTAGTGGTTGTTCAATGGTTTGACTTTATAGAAGTTCCTTTAGTTTTGTGCACCATTTATGTAAGAATACCTCCCTGGATTTTGATAATAAATGGGTTTGTTTGATTATTGATTGAATAGTAGGTTCTGTTGGTGTCATATTTGCTTCGGATATCAAGGTAAGTATTCTATCCGAACTTTCTAATTATTTCAAAAATATATTTATATGATTTAAATTCTGAAATTTTATTTTATGTTTCCGCTTTATTTATGATATGAAAATTTGGGTCAAGTGCAATTATTTTAGAAGAATATGATTTTAGATTTTATAGGAATATACGAGCTTTGAGACCCCAGTTGAGTCTATGATCTGAACCCCTTAGTATCTGCGCATAGTTCCGGAACTAAATTCTGATACCTCTCTAGGGCGCACTTAGGTGCAACTTCTGATACCTTAGTGAGGGACGCAATACTAAATTCTGGACCGCGTCACCGGTTTATAGTGACTTCTGAACTTCTGGACCGTGTCATCAGTTTGTAGTGACCGTAGTTAGACTAGTGGTTAAAAGTTATCATTTCGTAAGTTGTGAATTTCTGAAAAATATTATCGTTTTATATTATATTTTATTTATTAGGTTTGACCCGCTGGTTTGTTCGTTTAGTTTGCTTGCTGGGCTTTTTAGTTCACTCTTTTAATATTTCAGGTTTTGTTCGGTTCGTTGGTTTTACAAGGACCTTGGTAGTTGGATATTTGCTTAAATCGTGTCAAATATTTTTGGATAGCTGCGCTTCTGTTTTATATGACTTATCTTGTTTTAGAATTGTAATAGTTTCTGTTAAAATTTTTGAGATTAAACTTTTGTATTTTACTTTTGGCTCGAACTAACATTCTGGAAAACGTGCGGGATGTTACAGATACACTGTAGTCATAACCACTATTCATTCATACTCCAATACATAAAAGTTTTAATACTACCAAAATCTAGGTTCTTACAGTCTCCCCTCCTTAAAAGGATTCCGTCCCGGAATCAGGTAGAAGACAATTGGATACTCGTTTGTTATTTCGCTTTACAGTTCCTGGTTGATCCTTAACCGTTCCAATCCTCTTTACAGCATATCACACTAGTGCTACAATACACCCTTCGTCCTTTTTTCATCAATCTTTGCTACTTTTTCGTACAACACACTATCCGGGTTATGCTCTTACTCAGTCATCTACTATTACCCTTAATGGTATCTGCAGTGACTTTGGTATCAATATCGCGCTGTGAATTCGGAGATAACCTCATTCGCACTATGCATTTCCTGATCGTTTTAATCTTCACAATCTTGATCAATATAGAGAAGTGGAAAGATTTATTGAGAGATCACTATGATCAATGAACATTTGTTATATTGCATAGTTAGTACAGAAGGGGGCCAACCTTCAGTACTTGACAAGCAACTAAACAAGTTAAGGTATTCCACTTAGACTTCTATCACACAGACAGATAGTCACGTAGCAGTACCTCCCCTCCTTAAAGGGTTGTTCTTCTCAATTCAAAAAGAAGATTAATAAGATAGAAGAGAAAAAAAAAGAATTTCAAAGAATTATAGAAAATTTTCATGATTGCAAAATATCATACTTAGAATTGACCTCTGAACTATAGAGGTTCATCAGAGAAGAAAAATAATCATATTCGTATCAAATACTACTTTATTGTAATCTCACGTGTCAACATGTCCTCACTGCTCCGTCCATCATTCTATGGACCTATACTCTTGTTCAATCTTAGCAACACTCACTTTTGGAAATCCTTCAACTCTCAGGTTAAATCTTAGATTTCTCGCTTGACATCATTATTACTGACATTCCATGCCACGCTACTAGCTTTTTCTTATTTATAATACTAACACTATCAGGTTGTCATCCCGAGAATTCGTTAGAAAGCCCATTCATTAATCCATTCATAACATTCCTTACTTCACATTCCATAATTATTTTATCAATCACATCTTTCTTATCATCTGATTCTTCTTCACCTCTGTTATTTATCTCCACCGTCATCTCACTATTGAGATGTCCTTTGTACTTGGTATTTCCCTATTGGTACCCCGTCACATGTACCCAATAAGAATTACATTCTTGAGGTCAAACTTTCCATTGTTCAATCATCTAAATTCTCAATTTCTCGATTCATGAGTCTTCTTATTACTCAATCAATCTATTCCAAATTTCCTCGAATTCTCCCAACTTAAAGGGAGTTAATCTGTATGTCATTTATACTTTCAATTTCAACTTTCCATTATGACCAACAACCTTTGCCATATACTTTTCTAGCGTCATTGCTGGGGTTTCTCAGGAGTCCGCATATCTAATCCATTATTGTTCCTCAATTTTATTTCCTTTATATCCTCAACTCTACATTTCTTTCATCAATCATCCTATTTCTATTTCGACTATAATCTCTTTATGAACCATCATAGCATTATCATTTATTTCAGGCATCACGTCATTCCAAAATTAAACCATCTGAAATGAACCTTGACGATTTCTCTAACTTAGATCCAATACAATTTATTTCTATTTTTCATTCCGACATCTCCACGGTTGTCATCACCTAATTCCTCAGAAGAAGCACCACTATATTAATGTAGTCCATTGTTGAATCACCATCATTTGTCGTTTACACAGTGCTTTAATAGCTAAACATATGAGTTTCATAATTGTCAGATCAAAATCCCTTAGGAAGACAAAATAATCACTATTCCTTATCCATAAGGAATTCTTCTGAACTTGATGTAGATATTAATGAAGCAAATAAAATTGCAGAAGAGTTTCAAGCATAGCGACTATGACAAGCTGATGGAATTATTAATCACATGTCTTCAGTAAAAGACTGGAAACTTGACGGTTTACTTCGTCAATTTTGTATCATGGTCCTGGTTTACCTCAAAGTAGGACCTCCTAATGTAGGTAATATACTTAAGACGATATCAGGAATCGGATCTATACTTAAACTATTATTACAATCGATTCTTGCACAATCATCAGAAGGAATGTAAATTCCTCCACCCTAATATGACCTTCAAGATCCTTCCTAATATCATTATGTTTCTTCGGTATAAGCATTTATAATTACTCCTTTATGCTTAAAGTGTCGGCCACCTCATTGGCCTTTCCTGAAAATAATAATTTCTTGTAATCAATGTTCTCTGGATCTATTCCAACTCAAATTTTTCTACCTCATTCCCATTACTATTGGATGAAAGCATTCTCCCTTAAGCTCTACTGAAGGAGAAAAGTATCTATTAGTCTTTTTTCATAAGTCATTGCTTCCACCTTTCTATGTGATCCTTATCACGGTTACTCCTAATTATACCTAGTATATTTCTTCTCTTAGTTCTTTCTGGTTTTAGGATAATCTCAACCTTTATTTGGTTCAATCCGTACTTCCTCATGGTCTCACACATGCCTCACCTGGCATTATTATTATTATTTCATACATTTCTTACCAAATTTCCATTTTGAGACTCATAATATTACCCTTTCTCCTTATAAGGTTTCTTAGGTCATCCTCATCATTCCTCCTGTATTTTCTGGGTACAGAGTATATCAAAGTATCATTAATCAGTCCTCTAACAATTCTGTATATGTACTTTCTGAAACTCCTTTCAATAAATCCCTAAAGATTATTGATGCCTTGGTCAATTCAACTTATCTCGTCCAAATTCACAATGTCTCTATTATGGGTAATGCCATCCTTTGTGCATCCCCTGGGTTCGTCTTAAATTATGGATATTCTATCCTCAATTCCATTTTCAAGAAATACTTACATCCTTTAATTAACAATCAGATCACATATCCTAAAGGAAGATTGTGAAGGCAGGAGTCTTATTGTTAGTAATATTTATAAAACTTGGGATTTGAGAATGGTTAGAGTATTAAAGGATTTATTAAGAATTGTGACGAGGAATTATGGACATTCGAGGAATTTACACAATAATTACTTAAGAAATTATAGGGGAAATCCCTACGCGACAAAATATTATTACGAGAGATTAATTAAGATACGATACGAATTAAAGATTAAATAATAAGCATTGGTGGAAGAATAATAATACAAGGAGTAGTATTGCATGCAAGCCCATGCAACCAAGTGGTTAGAAATCAAGTAAACTAGTTAGCCATTGGAAGATGAATAGTGTCTAGTTACTTACTTTTTCAAAAAAGGGGACAAGAAGTACAAGGAGCCATGCTTGCTAGTACATACCTATGCTTACATGATATGTATCACCCAACCTAACCTAATCCCAATTATTCACCCAACATAACACACAAAAACACAAAACACAAAAATCAAACTCTCTCCCCCTCCCCCTTGCCTAGTTGCTCTCGGCCAAAGCTTAAAGTGGAGAAGAAAAATTCTTCTCCTCCCCTCTTCCATCACTCATAAATCACCACATAATTCCTAGGTCATCTACATCATCTAGACAAGGTATGTTAACAATTTCAATCCATTTCACCCACCCAATTTCAAGTTACAAATTGTTAAAACTTGGGTGAATAGTAACCATGTTTGTTTTTCCTTTAGATCTTGCATTGTAAGTGTTGTAGGAGACCATCTAAGGTGTTGTTGAGTTGTGTAAAGCTTATCCAAGGCCCCTAGGTGCTCAAGAAGGTATAAAAATCTCAAACCCCCTTGGTTATGTATTATTTATGTATTATTTATAAAGTATGGTAGTAGATCCATGTGTTTGAGAACTAGTCTTGGTTGTATATGTATTGGATAGCATGGATCTTGAGTTTTGATGTTGAGATTGTGACTTTTATGACTATGGATAATATATGTATCTCCATGAGTGTTATGAACCATGATCTAAGTGTATTAAGTGTTGATTATGTTGTGGAAGTGTGAAAAATGGTTGATCTAAGTAGTTTGTGCTTGCTGAGTTTTGTCCAGGAACATTGACCTGTATTGTAGCACGATTTTGAACCCACAAATGTTGTCCCCTGATGTCCTACCATATATTGTTGGAAATATAATTGACTGTAGTTTCTGGAAATGTAAGGTTCATGGCTAGGTGATGTATAGATTTTAAGTTATGGCCGGAGGAGTGAATTGTGTTTCTGGACTATGGACTGCACTAAGTGACCCCCTTGTGAACCTTGTTTAAACCCCTAAAAATATATGTGGGATCATGGAAAAATTTTAGAATGTAGGGAATGTAGTGGTGAAGACCACCCAAAAAGAATTGGATTAAAATATGAATTTTTAGATTTTATAAAAATGCTAGAGTAAAACTCGCGCAATGGAAAAAGTCGATTAGTGGAGCAAAATTCTAGGGTTAGTGGTTATGATTCGAAAGTGGTAATTAAATTAAGTCGAGTAAGTGACGAGCATAATCGAGTGATGACATGAACCTATAGTAGGGCTAGAGAGTCATAAGACGAAGTCGTTAAGTTAATTTCGTACCCCCCTAAACCCCGTAATTAAGGAGATATTGTTAAGGTACTAACGAACGATTATTGCTTATGTATAGATCGTTCGAATCCGCACGCTCGACCACCCCAACCAAACCAAGGCAAGTTTACTTTTCAAAACTTATCCATATACAAGGACTTTTACTGTTGTGTTTGTAGTTTTCAAATCATATCAAATGCTATGTTTATCGAAGTATTGATGCAATTGAGGTTGAATAAGTACATATATGTTTGTACCCCTTGAACTTAGATTGAAATGTTTTCTTCGGACAACGACTCTAGAAATAGAGGTCGTAGCGGTCCGTATATACAATTGACCGGGGAGCGGTATATTATTATATCGTATCTAGATTGCGAAAACCCGAAGGGTCATTCGGGTGGTATC
Source organism: Saposhnikovia divaricata (assembly GCA_036435485.1). Taxonomy (NCBI): domain Eukaryota; kingdom Viridiplantae; phylum Streptophyta; class Magnoliopsida; order Apiales; family Apiaceae; genus Saposhnikovia; species Saposhnikovia divaricata. Next base: position 137,571,854 of record CM071598.1, read on the forward strand.
GTATACTCAAATAACTATTGTTATATCTTCGTAAATACCCGAAACCCTATCTTGGATTAAAAGTTTATTTTATCGAATAATTATTTTATTAATTATTAATATTAAATCTTAAAATATTATTTATTAATCATTGTTCATTATTTAAAGACAAAGTTAATCCAAGATACTTTTTAATACTTTCAAACTCGAACCCTTTCGAACTCAAAAACATTTTCGAAACCCCCGGTCAAGTTCTGCTTCTTGTATGATTTCAAGAATCATCGACCGACTGACGTCGGACCTCAATTACTCTGTTTTCAATCAAAATCAAGTTTTAAAAGAAAAAGAAAAAGGGACTCTGGCAGGTGTAGAAACCGTTGACGAACGATTCCCGGGATGTGTAAGCGGCCGTGAGCCAGGCGGTCCATCACTTATTATTCCGGCCCAGGTGTTGCCGAAGGATGATTACGGATGTAGTTTTCATCGAGGGTGATTACGGATGTAGTTTTCACCCGAGGGATAGTTGCGGATGTAGTTTCTATCCTTCTACCGGTAGAGAAGACCCGCGGATTATTGGACTTGGATGTGGCGACTGATCATCGTCAATCCTTGTCAAGTTTTGTGTTTTCTTTAAGTCCCATTCCTCCATTTTGGAAAAATGCTTTGACACTGCTTCTTAGGCTTTTGTGCCGAGTTGCTGATGGTGTTCTATTTTGATGAGAAAGATGTTGACTCAATGCAGTATCTAGAACTGCAAGTTTATTTTGAAAACGAGGGCACATATTGTTGCACCTTCGGAATTTATCAACAATGACAAGTGATTTATATCTGATTGATACAAACAAGTTTAATAACTGCCAATCATATGAAATGCTATATTGCTTATCTTATACGTATATTTCTTGCTGAGCTATAGTTGCTCACTCTTGCTTGTTTTCAAATTTTACAAACACAACAGCTAAGCGAAATGGCAAGACCCAGACAGACTGCTCGAAGTAGGTGACTAGACCCGAGCCAACACTTGAGATTCCACCGGTAGGCCCCATTAGCCGGATTGGTTGGCAGCTTTTGTTAGTTCGTTTTATTTATCAGCATGACCTGTGCAAGGAAGTGTATCGTAACAAACTTTCAAGCCGCCAACTTCGCTTCATATCGAAGTGTTGCTGGTAGCATAAATACTATTTAATTCGGTCTGTAATAACTCTGATAATTTTATTACTGTTTAATCAATGTGTGACGTTTCTGAGGCTCTAACCTCTGTGTGTGTGTGCGGTGTGAGTTATTGTGGGGTCGATGGCTGTTTTATATATATTATGTGCAAGAACAGGTATGTTATTAATGGAAAATGGACCGTGAGCGCCTAGATCTCCGACCCCGGATCTGGGGGCGTCACAGAAATGGTATCAGAGCGAGGTTACAGTTCTCATAAACGATAGTAATTTAAGAAAGCAACCCTAATAATAATAACAATAACAATAACCTTAATAACAACCTTAATAATACTTAGAACTCTCATCGAGTTTGTAGTCGGGTTATCGGATATAGCCCTGACTTTAAGGCCCGTGAGGGAACTACTCCTAAACCTTTCTTTTATGGTTAGTGATCCACCTTATTTCCCTTGTGTAGATGGAGGAGATACCAGACCCTGAGGCTTTCTAGAAAGAGCATGATGAGGCACTGATGCGAGAGACCGAGGATCCTGAGGAGGATATGGGTGCTTACTCCGAGCTTGGCCCCTGGATTACACTGATAGAGAGTACTGATGATGAGGATCCCGTTGAGGAGCCCTTTGAGCCTGAGCCTGAGCCAGAGCCTGTTACCCCATCTCCTGTAGCTACTGATGAGGAGAGTGTGAGATCCGGTGAGGGTCGTGTTGTGTCACCCCCACTCTCTCCGCAGTCATCGAGCCCTATTTCATCGGACGGTGACTCCGAGGATGACACTTCTGGCGAGGAGGAGCTTGACCCTACCCCTGCTACTGCTCCTGCTCCTACTGCTGCTGCTGCACCTACCCCTGTTCCTGTCATACCACCTCCACCGATGGACCTACCCCCAGTGTCGGGTACTGAGCATGCTTACGTGGTACAGTTCCTGACCCGAGACTTACTATCTGCAGAGGCCCGACTTAACGAGGCGAGGCGGGCACTAGTGGAGGAGCGCGAGGCGCGCTTGAGGATCTAGGCTGAGATGAGGACCGCTGTTGCTAGGAGGACTAGGGCTCGACTCCATAGGATTGAGAGGAGGAGTCGCGATAGGATTCTTGGATTAGGGATCCGCGGGGGCGGAGTGATCCAGGCTAGGGATGCTAGGCGTGTTGTGCGTCGTGCATTTGCCCGAGTGAGGACCTTGCTCCGCCGCGGTACGGCCCCGTGATGTGTTATTGATAGCTCAGTCCCCTAGGTTCAGATGACATTAGTGTGTCGATTTTGCGGGATAGTTGACTTGTGCAGTGGTATCCTTTCTGACCAGTGGATGAGTAGACTGACCTACAGATATGTAGATGTGACTTCAGGTAGTATGTACGGATGTAGCCCTACTTTTGTGTAGCCTGACTATTCGGATGATGTACTTGTATTTGTTCCACTTTTGCTAGACTTTGACATCGGAACTATGTATTTGGCTCTAACATCCAAACCTTGTGATAACCCTTGTACCGCACTTATGTAGTTTCAGTTTCCTTAATATTGCCTCAAATGCTTTACTTTCCGATGCCATGCTTTACTGTTTTGATATACAACTGTGATTATACAATTGCTACAAGCCACAAATACAAACATGCTGTTTCAAATTTACGATATGCAATTTCAAACTGTTTCTACAATTTCCAAAAACGTTCCTACAATCTTTAAAAATAAATTTTTTTTCAAAAAAAAAAAAAGAAGAAAATTTTGTTTTGAAATTTTGAAAAAAAAAAAAATTTTTGAGGTTTCGAAGTTTTGAAAATTCTTGTAAATGATTTCGCATCCCAAAGGGATTTTTCCCCAAAAAAAAATGTTCGACATTTTATCTCCAACATCGGATTATTAAAACTTTTGCACTTCCACCCTTATGAGGAGGAACGATACGCTCCTGACCCGTGCAAACGCTGTCAGGTAATTGGAAAACCCTAACCTCTTTCTTGTTTTATTATCAGAATCATGCCACCCAGAAGAATGAACACTCGAGCTCACCCGATCAGTTCTGAGGGCCAGGGTAGCCACCATGGAACCGGAGGCCACCAGAACCATGAAGGGGAGAATTCCAACCTGAGTGAGAATGAGGGCAACGATCATAACTTGTTTGATGACTCTGAGTATGAAGAAGAAGAAGCTGGTGATGACACCCGAGAGGTAGAACATCCTAGGGGAGGCCCTATGGAACAGTTCATGGAGTTACTTAGGCAGAACTTGGACCGTCCCCCAGTTCAGCAACCACCCCAAAATGCTAATGCTAATGCTTTCCGGAACTTCAAATCCCTGAAACCCCCATAATTTAAAGGAACTGCCGACCCGGTCGAGGCAAGGGCCTGGCTGAAGGAAATGGAAAAATCTTTCGAGATACTAGGTGTCGCTGAGGAGCAGAAGACTGTTTTCGCCACTTACCTTCTGAAGGGTGAGGCGAACTATTGGTGGGAAGCTAAGAAGAATTTGGAAGGAAGAGGTGTGGTGACCTGGGAGAGATTTAGCGAGCTGTTCTTGGAGAAGTACTTTCCTAGGTTCATGGAGACACAAATGGAGCTGAAGTTTTTGGAGCTGAAGCAAGGAAATATGACGGTGGCCGAGTATGAGGCCAAATTTACTGAGCTGTCGAGGTTTGTGCCGGAATATGTGAACTCTGAGGCAAAGAAGGCCCGAAGGTTTCAATTAGGGCTAAAACAATGGATTCAGAATCGTGTGGCGGTTCTTGAGCTGATAGACTATGCCACCCTGGTACAGAAAGCGTCAATTGTTGAGGCTGGGAGTGAACAGATGCAGAAGGAGAGGGAAGGAAAGAAGAGGAAGTTGGATAGTCGAAAGGGAAACTCTGCTGGTGGGAGCTTTCCGAGCAAATTTAAGTGAGGAACGATGTCCCAACCCAGCGGAGACTTTGGAACCAAGAGAGCTGAAAGTTGGAGTGTGGGCCAGAGCGGCCGACCACAGGGATCGTCCTACTCTACCCCATCCCGAGCCCAACCCCCAGAATGTAATAAATGTGGAAGGAAACATGCGGGCGTGTGTAACCTGCAAGATGTGAAGTGCTTCAAGTGTGTGCTGACAGGGCATTATGCTAACGCCTGTCGCGGAACTAGTAACAACCCGAGTGCCGGAGGTAATTGCTTCAAGTGTGGGAAACCAGGGCACCGAATGAGGGAATGTATGTCCTCTGGGCCAGCTGCATCGAGAGTGAGTGGAACTGCTTCTAACAAGGCCCCTACTGCAAGAACTTTTAACATGACGGTGCAGGATGCCGTGAGAAACACGGATGTGATTGCAGGTACTCTACTACTCAACTCAGTTAAGGCAAATGTTTTATTTGATTCGGGAGCTACCAAGTCTTTCATATCTCTAGATTTTGTATGTCAGTTAGGCCTTAAGACTGAACCATTGAAAGACAGATTGCAAATAGAGATAGCTAATCATGAAATTATTCCCGTTAGCCAAGTATGTCCAGGTTGTGACCTAGAAATAGAAGGGCGACAATTTCGGGTAGACTTAATACCTTTTAAACTAGGAGAGTTTGACGTAATAGTAGGTATGGATTGGTTAACAACCCACGGAGCCCAGATTGATTGTGTCAAGAAGAAAGTAAGTTTGAGACTGCCAGGGGACGAGGAAGTAGTATTTAGTGGGAAACGGCAAAGCCAAAAGTTCCTGACTATGATTCAAGCTAAGAAGCTGTTACGTAAAGGATGCGAAGCCTATTTAGCCTATGTGAAGGATACCAAGAAGGAGGCACCAAACCTGCAGGAAATCCCTGTCGTTAATGAGTTCGTGGACGTATATCCGGACGATCTTCCCGGACAACCACCTGATAGAGACATCGAGTTCGCTATAGACTTAGTTCCGGGTACGGCCCCAATTTCGAAAGCCCCATATCGAGTAGCCCCAGTGGAGATGAAAGAGCTAGCCACTCAGTTACAAGAGTTGTTGGATAAAGGGATGATAAGACCTAGTGTGTCACCGTGGGGAGCCCCGGTGTTATTCGTGAAAAAGAAGGATGGCAGTATGAGATTATGTATAGACTACAGGGAGTTGAACAAGGTGACTATAAAGAATAAGTATCCCTTGCCCAGGATAGATGACCTGTTTGATCAATTGAAAGATGCAGTTTACTTCTCTAAAATTGATTTGAGGACCGGGTATCACCAGTTAAAGATTAAACCAGAAGATATACCAAAGACGGCCTTTCGCACCCGGTACGGACACTATGAGTTCCTAGTGATGTCATTTGGGTTAACGAATGCCCTTGCAGCTTTCATGGACTTAATGAATCGAGTCTTCAAGAAGTACTTGGACAAGTGTGTTATAGTCTTCATCGATGACATCTTGATTTATTCCAAGACGAAGGAGGAACATGCAGAGCACTTGAGGATTGTATTGGGAGCATTGAGAGAAGAAAAGTTGTACGCTAAGTTCTCGAAGTGCGAATTTTGGTTGAAGGAAGTTCAGTTTTTAGGGCATGTGATTAGCGAACAAGGCATTCTAGTGGACCCAGCCAAAATAGAGGCTGTATCAAATTGGGAGAGACCAACCACTCCGACAGAGGTGAGAAGTTTTATAGGGTTGGCTGGCTACTATAGGAGATTTGTCCAAGACTTTGCCAAGATAGCAGCCCCTTTGACCCGACAAACTCGCAAGACCGAGAAGTTTGTGTGGACTGAAAAATGCGAAGAGAGCTTCCAAGAGTTGAAGAAGAGGTTGGTGACAGCACCAGTACTAGCCCTACCTGATGATAAGGGAGATTTTGTGTTTTATAGCGACGCATCCCATAAAGGTTTAGGGTGTGTGCTTATGCAGCACGGTAAAGTGTTCGCGTATGCATCCAGACAACTTAAGGAGTATGAGATAAGATACCCCACCCATGATTTGGAATTAGCAGCGATAGTTTTTGCTTTGAAGATCTAGAGACATTATCTTTACGGAGAAAAGTGTGAAATCTACACGGATCACAAGAGCTTAAAGTACATATTCACTCAGAAAGAGTTAAACATGAGGCAGAGGAGATGGTTAGAGCTAATCAAGGATTATGATTGTGAGATTCATTATCACCCAGGGAAGGCCAACGTAGTGGCCGATGCACTTAGCCGAAAGAAGAAGCTTAAGATGATAACGACAGTGGACGAATTAATCAAGGACCTCGAGAAACTGGAGATTGAAGTGAGGTTACCAGGAATTGGACAAGAGAGTCTAATGGAAATAAAAGTCCAACCACCGTTATTGGAAAAGATTAAGTTATGCCAGGAAAAGAAGATAGAAGAAGAAAAGAATTCGATGGAGAAAGTTTTGACTGGCGAGGAAATTAAGTGTGAGAAGGACGGGAATGGAATTATGAGGTACGCATCTAGGATATGGATCCCGAACGTTCAGGAATTAAAAGACGAGATTTTGCAAGAGGCTCATAGTTCGAGGTACTCAATTCACCCTGGAGGCACTAAGATGTATAGGGATCTGAGAGAATACTATTGGTGGCCTAATATGAAGAAGGACGTGGCAGAGTGGGTAAGTAAATGCTTGACATGTCAAAGAGTAAAGGCCGAACACCAGAGGCCCAGTGGATTGTTGCAACCCTTAGAGATACCCGAGTGGAAGTGGGAGCAGATTGCGATGGACTTTGTGGTCGGATTACCAAGGACCAAGACTAATCATGATGCCATTTGGGTAATTATCGATAGGTTGACCAAGTCAGCACATTTTCTTCCAATCAACGAGAGATATACTGTCGACAAGCTGGCGGATATTTACTTAAAGGAGATTGTGGTTAGACATGGGGTTCCTGTGAGCATTGTATCAGATAGAGACCCGAGATTCAACTTCAGGTTCTGGAGAAGTTTTCAGGATTGTGTGGGGACCAAGTTAAACATGAGTACTGCATACCATCCCCAAACAGACGGACAGAGTGAGAGAACCATCCAGACCATCGAGGACATGTTGAGGGTATGTGCCATTGATTTTAAGGGAAGTTGGGATGACCACTTGCCGTTGATCGAATTTTCCTACAACAACAGTTACCATGCGAGTATAGGCATGCCCCCATATGAAGCTTTATACGGACGAAGATGTCGGTCTCCCTTGTGTTGGGAAGAAGTTGGAGAGCGGAAGATTTTAGGGCCTGAACTGGTCCAACAGATAAGAGAAACTATCGAGCTCATAAGAGGACGGCTGCTAGCGGCCCAAGACAGACAGAAGAAGTATGCGGACCAGACCCGCAAGGACAAAGAATATGAGGTAGGAGAGTTTGTGATGTTGAAGGTATCGCCGTGGAAAGGATTGATGAGATTTGGTAAGAAGGGAAAACTAAGCCCGAGATTTATTGGACCTTTTGAGATCTTGAAACGAGTTGGGAAATTAGCCTATGAATTGGCCTTACCCCCGAGCTTACAGCAAGTGCATAATGTGTTCCATGTGTCCATGCTACGACCATACCATACCGACTTCCGACATGTGATAGAACATGATCAAGTGGATCTGCAACCAGACTTAACGTATGTCGAGCAACCCGTAGAAATCTTGGATAGAAAAGAACAGGTGCTGAGGAACAAGGTTGTCAAATTAGTGAGAGTCTTGTGGAGGAATCAGAATGTCGAAGAATCAACCTGGGAACTAGAGAGCGCGATGCGTGAAAAGTACCCCCAACTGTTTTCAACCTGATTCCGGGACGGAATCCTTTTAAGGAGGGGAGGCTGTAAGAACCCTAATTTTTGGTAATATTTCATTTTATTTAATATCTTGTGACATTGTCATTATGGAACCTTTCTAGTCATCCCTGTTGATTAATAGAATTGATTGTTTGAGAAACTGCGTTGTTGCATTTATTATGTAAGATATAAAGGAAGATTGTGAAGGCAGGAGTCTTATTGTTAGTAATATTTATAAAACTTGGGATTTGAGAATGGTTAGAGTATTAAAGGATTTATTAAGAATTGTGACGAGGAATTATGGACATTCGAGGAATTTACACAATAAGTACTTAAGAAATTATAGGGGAAATCCCTATGCGACAAAATATTATTACGAGAGATTAATTAAGATACGATACGAATTAAAGATTAAATAATAAGCATTGGTGGAAGAATAATAATACAAGGAGTAGTATTGCATGCAAGCCCATGCAACCAAGTGGTTAGAAATCAAGTAAACTAGTTAGCCATTGGAAGATGAATAGTGTCTAGTTACTTACTTTTTCAAAAAAGGGGACAAGAAGTACAAGGAGCCATGCTTGCTAGTACATACCTATGCTTACATGATATGTATCACCCAACCTAACCTAATCCCAATTATTCACCCAACATAACACACAAAAACACAAAACACAAAAATCAAACTCTCTCCCCCTCCCCCTTGCCTAGTTGCTCTCGGCCAAAGCTTAAAGTGGAGAAGAAAAATTCTTCTCCTCCCCTCTTCCATCACTCATAAATCATCACATAATTCCTAGGTCATCTACATCATCTAGACAAGGTATGTTAACAATTTCAATCCATTTCACCCACCCAATTTCAAGTTACAAATTGTTAAAACTTGGGTGAATAGTAACCATGTTTGTTTTTCCTTTAGATCTTGCATTGTAAGTGTTGTAGGAGACCATCTAAGGTGTTGTTGAGTTGTGTAAAGCTTATCCAAGGCCCCTAGGTGCTCAAGAAGGTATAAAAATCTCAAACCCCCTTGGTTATGTATTATTTATGTATTATTTATAAAGTATGGTAGTAGATCCATGTGTTTGAGAACTAGTCTTGGTTGTATATGTATTGGATAGCATGAATCTTGAGTTTTGATGTTGAGATTGTGACTTTTATGACTATGGATAATATATGTATCTCCATGAGTGTTATGAACCATGATCTAAGTGTATTAAGTGTTGATTATGTTGTGGAAGTGTGAAAAATGGTTGATCTAAGTAGTTTGTGCTTGCTGAGTTTTGTCCAGGAACATTGACCTGTATTGTAGCACGATTTTGAACCCACAAATGTTGTCCCCTGATGTCCTACCATATATTGTTGGAAAGATAATTGAATGTAGTTTCTGGAAATGTAAGGTTCATGGCTAGGTGATGTATAGATTTTAAGTTATGGCCAGAGGAGTGAATTGTGTTTCTGGACTATGGACTGCACTAAGTGACCCCCTTGTGAACCTTGTTTAAACCCCTAAAAATATATGTGGGATCATGGAAAAATTTGAGAATGTAGGGAATGCAGTGGTGAAGACCACCCAAAAAGAATTGGATTAAAATATGAATTTTTAGATTTTATAAAAATGCTAGAGTAAAACTCGCGCAATGGAAAAAGTCGATTAGTGGAGCAAAATTCTAGGGTTAGTGGTTATGATTCGAAAGTGGTAATTAAATTAAGTCGAGTAAGTGACGAGCATAATCGAGTGATGACATGAACCTATAGTAGGGCTAGAGAGTCATAAGACGAAGTCGTTAAGTTAATTTCGTACCCCCCTAAACCCCGTAATTAAGGAGATATTGTTAAGGTACTAACGAACGATTATTGCTTATGTATAGATCGTTCGAATCCGCACGCTCGACCACCCCAACCAAACCAAGGCAAGTTTACTTTTCAAAACTTATCCATATACAAGGACTTTTACTGTTGTGTTTGTAGTTTTCAAATCATATCAAATGCTATGTTTATCGAAGTATTGATGCAATTGAGGTTGAATAAGTACATATATGTTTGTACCCCTTGAACTTAGATTGAAATGTTTTCTTCGGACAACGACTCTAGCAATAGAGGTCGTAGCGGTCCGTATATACAATTGACCGGGGAGTGGTATATTATTATATCGTATCTAGATTGCGAAAACCCGAAGGGTCATTCGGGTGGTATCGTATACTCAAATAACTATTGTTATATCTTCGTAAATACCCGAAACCCTATCTTGGATTAAAAGTTTATTTTATCGAATAATTATTTTATTAATTATTAATATTAAATCTTAAAATATTATTTATTAATCATTGTTCATTATTTAAAGACAAAGTTAATCCAAGATACTTTTTAATACTTTCAAACTCGAACCCTTTCGAACTCAAAAACATTTTCGAAACCCCCGGTCAAGTTCTGCTTCTTGTATGATTTCAAGAATCATCGGCCGACTGACGTCGGACCTCAATTACTCGGTTTTCAATCAAAATCAAGTTTTAAAAGAAAAACAAAAAGGGACTCTGGCAGGTGTGGGAACCGTTGACGAACGATTTCCGGGATGTGTAAGCGGCCGTGAGCCAGGCGGTCCATCACTTATTATTCCGGCCCAGGTGTTGCTGAAGGATGATTACGGATGTAGTTTTCATCGAGGGTGATTACGGATGTAGTTTTCACCCGAGGGATAGTTACGGATGTAGTTTCTATCCTTCTACCGGTAGAGAAGACCCGCGGATTAATGGACTTGGATGTGGCGACTAATCATCGTCAATCCTTGTCAGGTTTTGTGTTTTCTTTAAGTCCCATTCCTCCATTTTGGAAAAATGCTTTGTGTAACACCCCTAGATCCGGGGTCAGGGATCTGGTCGTTACCATCTCAATTCCCATCCACAGTTCAACATAAATATTAAATTACAACCTTGTGACCCAAAACAATAACATAAAACACACCCGTTATAGTCCCAGAGATGAAATCAGAGTAACAACCAAATTTTATTAAACACATTGTGAGTTCTTACAACCCAAAAGAATTTCAATATAAATACATACTCTTTTCCATCCATTTACATGAGTCATACTAGACCATATACTTGGTACTGAAAGAATAAATCTATCCTACCAATAGCTTTCTCTTCGGCTCTGGTAGTCTCATCGTCCTAGCCAGCATCGAGTGCGCCTTGTGCGAGTCATCTGGTCTAGCTGTTGTTGTGATATAATAATAAAGCAAGGGTGAGCAATAGCCCACCAACAATAATATTTAACTGAACGATAATATACAACAGTTCATAAGTATCTTTCAAACCATATGCCATGCATTTACGGAAATGATGCCAGTATAATATGAACGATGAAGTTACAAGGTAACTGAAAATGTAAATATATGAGGGAATATCTGCTATGTCGAAAATAAGCAAGATATTATAAAGAGGAACATGCAAGGAAAATATTGCAATTCCAGTTACGAACACTTTTCCAGCTCTGCCAACAGTAATCATGTTGCAGGAAATAAATAAGTTTGGATGATGAACCAATGATGGAGTATTCACCGCGCCCGCTGTTCCAATCTTGATGATCAGTCGAGATCGTACATCTCAAATTAGATTTACTACCGGTAGAAGGAAGAACTGACGGCTTTACTTGTCTACCGCCTTACTAGCTCTCCCAGGCCAACGGTTGGGCCAAAGGGGATGGACCGGCGCTACTCGGCCTCTTACATAACTCCTAATTCAAATAGAATTCATGATTCTGAATGTAACGTTCGTCCCCCTTTCCCCAAGTATAATACTTGTTGATAAGACTCTACAAAGTAGTCGTATCTAGTTGGAAAGGAAAATTCACCAATAACTTCCAAGCTATTGCTTGGTAACGAACATCAACTTGTTCCAACAATCTTACCCCTCGAAAGATGAGAAGGTAAACACAGACTTAATGAGTCCATAGCAACCAAGTTGCGAGTGAAGAGGATAAATTATGACCGGGAAGTCAACAAGATAAATAACATTGCTCAAGTAGGTTCCCCTATAATATGGAAGTTTGAGCGAGCATTTAAATCCTTTTAAGATAGATTTAAATGAAAAAGAAAGAGTTGGGAACCTTTCCTTGATAAAATAGTCGTAAAAAGACTCCGAAATATTTTACATAATATCTGGAGGTGGAAGGTAATCTCCGAATAATATAAATTATTTTAAAAAGAATTTTAAAAGAATTAAATAAATATTCCAAGAATATTTATTTACTCAATAATAATTATGGAATATTATTAACTCATAATATTGCTCGTAAGTAATCCTCGAATGAATATATGGAATTATTTACTAAATAAATCCCTCCTTAAATGAATATTCGAAATAATATTCATTAAATAATTAAACTCCAATAAATATTTAAAATAGTATTCAATAAATAAGTCAAACCTTAAATGAATATTTGAAAATAATGTTCATCTAATATTTAATCTTTTAAATGAATATCCAAATAACATTCATTTAATAAATAATCTTCTAAATGAATATCCAAATAATATTCATTTAGTAATCAAAACTTTAAAGGAATAATCGAAATAATATTCCTTAAGTGAATAGAACTTCCAATGAATATTTTAAAATAATATTCATTAAGTACATAAAACCTTAAATGAATATTCGAAAGTAATATTCATTTAATAAATAACATTCTAAAGAATATCAAAATAATATTCATTAAATATCAATTCTAAATGAATATTCGAAACTAACATTCATTTATTATCTCCCGACTGAGATAATACCCGAATAACATTCCTCGAAATATTTCCAAGTAATTGATACTTTATGGAATATAATAACGTTTAACAATAACCTTCCTCAGATAAATAATAATCTGTCGTTGATATCCCTCCGGGTTCCCACGACTATCTATAACTCAAAATACCGACTCCCGGTCTATATTTAGAATGAATATCATATGCCCTTCGCTAAGGGTCTTACCAAAATAATCCGGCTTATTACTGATAAATCGTATCTAGTCTATAAGCCAATATCAATTCAGGGAACAAGTATCACAAAAACCAGAGTCACAATATAATTGGAAACAGGAATGCATGCGATGGCATATGTAAACAGAAATCATATACATATATTATCACAACAACAGGTTCAAAGGTTTGAACACTTGCCTGGTATTCAAGTGTGGGTGGAGATAGCGTGTCCTGGGTCTGCTCGATGATCTATAAACAATCAGAACATTCGAGATTAACCACTTAACATCTTTTAAAAGTCTAAGTATAAACTTCACTTAAGTCGAAACACGTTTTCGAATTATCCCGTTATACAATTTTTAGTGTAACTCTTTTTATTACCGATACGATCCGACATTTGTTCGTTACTACGACATGTCATCATACCCACACTCGGTATATACTTAAGTCATATATGTTCTAAAGTCGATCGATTACGAACCGAGATTATACCTCGAGTTTTACCATCCGTTTTCTAAGTCATAACCAAAGTTATACTTTTAAGGGGTTCGTTCGCGTTTAACCTTGATTCGAACATTTTTATAAAATCGGAAAACGATCCGTTTCACATGAGGTTTTCTCTCACACCTTCCTTTTTACCTCTAGTATTTATTTACCAAGATTCTCCACTGAGTAACATGCTTTACGAGGGTTCAATTGAAGTTACGAACTTTTACTTACGGTTCCGAACCAATTTTAGTAATTTGACCATAACTCCTAAACCGTAAGTCGGAATGTTTAGATTCTCACGCCAAAACGATCTACGGCTCGAAATCTACGAGTACATGTCATTTATTCATCAAGGTCATAAATTCATCCTAACTGTTATGCACGGTTTTCTAGAGGTTAACGAAAATCGGGCATTACGATGGCTATAAATCGGACGTTTCCAAATTCCAAACTTTCTAATAATCATAGTATCCACTCCAAACAACATATACATGTTATTTAACCATGAACTAAGGCCAAGGAATGCCTTTCCGTTCATCTAAACTGATTTATCCTATTATATCAACATATCACTACATAAGCATGCTTTAATCATTACCATAATCATACTAATCTAAATTCTCATCAAGAACATCATTAAACATAAACTAAGGCCTAGGGTTTCAAGAGTTTTATACCTTCATTGAGGTGTGTATGCACTTAGTAAGCCTTGTATAGTCCTTGTATAGCCTCCATGAAGCTTGGATCATCAACCAAAATCAAGATTCAAGAATTTTGTTCTTGAGGTTACTATTCATCCTCCAATTTCTTGATTTTTTTGAAAATGGAAAAGGTGGTGTTTGAGGCTAAGATTTTTAGGGTATCATTTTTATGAAATATAGGATCTATGATAAATTTTTGGAGATAAAACAATGGTGGGAGCTTGGACTTTGATTCTTGAATTATGGTGAAAGTCGAATGGAGCTTTGCAAGGGGGGAAGAGAGTTTTGCTTGGTTGGCTTGCTTTAGTCTCATCTAATCTTGCATTATTATGAAAATATCTTAGCATAAAGTGGCTTTAATAATGTGCCCATGTCATTGCATGCATCATCTAGCCAAGTGTTGGTGTTTGAAAGTGTGGATGATAAGATTTAGCTTAGTACTTGGCTTGTTTCTCCAAGTGAGCTAGTTACTCTTGTAACTACTTAGTTACTTGGTCCCATCCACTTGCACATGCTTGTATCTTGGCTCTCTACTTGTTTCTTTGTCCATTTATTGCTCAATTCATTGATCGTTCGAACAAATAACTCAATTGTTTCAAGTTAGGGTTTTACCGAAAACCGTAATAATAATTACACCATCATTTTCAATTCTCTTTAATAATTCTTGAACCTATATTCCTTAAATCCCTTCAATAATTTTTTAAGTCTTTCAGTGTCCAGGGAAATCTCGGGGAAAATAAAAGTGCTATTTTTCAGAATCCGATAGCTTTTACATACACTATTTTTTCCCCTGGATCACTAATACGAACTCAGAATTTCATTCCGGATACTAATATATCGCGTCGTCTAATAATATTCCTATGTCTACCCAAAATCACTATTCATCCATTTTTCTTTACTCATCCTCTTAGGGTTGTACAATTGTCCCTAATCTCTTTCGATCGTTCCTTAACCTTTTTACGGACCCACTAGACCAATAACAGATATCGATTTGGATGACATTAGAATAATCTTCTCCTTTAGAATTATCAAATCTCAATTCCCTAGGAGATAGATAATTCTTATCTAAAGTGTCAACCAATAGTATTCTTCGTGGCATATAACATTTGAATCCAAATCTATTCCTTTCCTTCATTATCTCAATCGTTACATCGTAGTCGTAATCACTATTCACCATTACCTCAGTACAAAATAAAAAGTTATAATTATATCTAAAATTTGGGGTTCTTACACTTTGACACTGCTTCTTAGGCTTTTGTGCCGAGTTGCTGATGGTGTTCTATTTTGATGAGAAAGATGTTGACTCAATGCAGTATCTAGAACTGCAAGTTTATCTTGAAAACGAGGGCACATATTGTTGCACCTTCGGAATTTATCAACAATGACAAGTGATTTATATCTGATTGATACAAACAAGTTTAATAACTGCCAATCATATAAAATGCTATATTGCTTATCTTATACGTATATTTCTTGCTGAGCTATAGTTGCTCACTCTTGCTTGTTTTCAAATTTTACAAACACAACAGCTAAGCGAAATGGCAAGACCCAGACAGACTGCTCGAAAGCAGGTGACTAGACCCGAGCCAACACTTGAGATTCCACCGGTAGGCCCCATTAGCCGGATTGGTTGGCAGCTTTTGTTAGTTCGTTTTATTTATCAGCATGACCTGTGCAAGGCAGTGTATCGTAACAAACTTTCAAGCCGCCAACTACGCTTCATATCGAAGTGTTGTTGGTAGCATAAATACTATTTAATTCGGTCTGTAATAACTCTGATAATTTTATTACTGTTTAATCAATGTGTGACATTTCTGAGGCTCTAACCTGTGTGTGTGTGTGTGTGTGCGGTGTGAGTTATTGTGGGGTCGATGGCTATTTCATATATATTATGTGCAAGAACAGGTATGTTATTAATGGAAAATGGACCGTGAGCGCCTAGATCTCCGACCCCGGATCTGGGGGCGTCACACTATATGACCTTCCGAAAGACAACACATGTTCATCTGCTCTTCTTACAGAATTTGGTAATGGTAGCAAGGATATTCTGGAAGATATTGGTCGTTTCAACGTGAATCTCTTAATACCTATTACTCTTCTTGGGGATATTCTGTTTCAGATAATATTTATGCATCATACAGCACCATCTCTGACACTCTTCATAAACCTCCATTCATGTAAAATCCCATCGTCATGTATCTCAATTCACTTTACTTCTCTTTCTAGTTCATAAGCTGGTCAATCATATACGCCTTAATCACTTCACTTTATATCCAAAGTTCTCGTGGTTGGCGCTTGGTTAGAAGCACCCCGCTTTGTCCTTACATTGCTGGTCTAGTCACTTTATAATTCTTTGCCACATGGCCCCAAATGGCCGTGCTATAGTATGTGAGTTTAGGGTTAGCTAATGGCATTTCTTTTCTAGCAATTGTCGGCATAGCGCCTCCTTCGTCCATAGCGAAAATAACTTATCTAGGGTAGGTTACGCTTATCAGTATACTTTTTCCCGCGTACTCTTAAACTTTTTCTTTTTGTATTTGTTCAATACTTTCCCTTACACATCAAATCTTATGTACCAGAGTAGCATAGTCACTCAACTTGAGCACTGCCACTCTTCGTTCATCCCTCTTCCTCGATACCTTCTAATCTTGTCAAAATTTTACTCCATATAAGTCTCAATCGACTTCTAGGTACTGTCTCCGGTCACCTTTCCTTTATTTTTATCTTTTCAACTTCTCTTATCAATCCCACGTGCTACATAAGCTTAACACTTTTGGCATAATAGCTTTTTTATTTAAGTCAATCCCGAAATTTCTCAATCCGTTTTGGTCCTTAAATACATTTCCCTTTTTATCGTCCAAACTCAACTTCATCCTTTTATCTCTTCAATCAGTTGTAATAATCAGGGTCTGTCAACCAACCCATATAGCAGCTACCTTACCCCCATCCACAGGGTTCGCTCCAGTTTCTACTCTCTTCAATGACATTTTCTGATAATCAGAAAGACAAGGTTTGCCAAAATTTGTTGGATTTCTTTTCAGAATCAGGAAAATTTTGGTTAATCTATCCACCCACTGGTAATACTAAGAAGATCCATTTCGAAACCTAAAGAACAGTTCTATGAACATCCAAGCATGTGGAATTGTAAGCAGTTATAATAACGGAATGATTGACATAAAGTCGGAAGTTTAACCACTGGAAGGAACCAAATATATACATCCCAAAGAAGGGAAATCAAAAGTTTCAAACTAAAACATGCCATATCTTCCCGATACATATATGTCCTAATAGTCGATACTACCAAATGTCAATCTATCTAACCACTAGTCTCAGAAGGAACACTACCATCGGAGTTAGTCATTCCACAAAATTGGCACTACCAGGGCCATCCGAACCTGGTGAACCGTGCTGCCCGAATACATCCACAATTACTCTGTAGTGCTACATAAGCACACCACCTAAACCTATATGAGGTGCGTCATAATATATCACAAAGTCTTCCTTCTTCCATTAGGCAATGCCAACGCTGGGTCGCCTCCAATTTCCTCTTTAGCTCCAGGAAGATTTTTTCACATTTTCCTGTTCATTCAAACTTCTTAGTCTTACAAATAAGTCGGGTTACGGGACTGCAATCTTTGTAAAGTCCTGAACAAATCTTTGGTACTACCTGGTGAATCTTATGAAATTTCTCACCTTAGTCGGTGTGGTTGGCCTTTCCCAATTGAAACTGCATTTAACTCGGCGGGGTCAACCAACACTACTCACTATTGATCGCATGTCCTAATAACAGAATTTCATTTTATCAGAATTCATACTTCGAGAACTTGGCATACACTTGCTCCTTCAGGTTCTATCTTAAAACATTCTCAATTACTTCTTAGCCACTGATCGTATTACTTGATCCATTTATGATTCAGCATCGGAGTAAACTTAATGTAACTACTATAATCCATTCAAGGAAAAGAAAGAATTTAATATTCCACTGAATCACATGCATCTATTGTTCCTGGTTCATCATTCAACTGAGTTGGATTAACCCTATACTTAATCTCTGACAACAGTCTTATTACGAGTTCATCATAGACTCACTGGTCTTTTCCTCTTGTAGGTTCTGAGATCATCGTCTCGCTTATTACTTCCTTATATAGCTTTATCCAATCATGCCATCACTTCCCAAGGTCTTTACTTTCTAAGCTGATCCAGTCATATAATGAACATTTTCCTGAATAAAACCACCTCATAAATCTCAATTTGACTTCATAAGTTATAACCTATGAAATCTGCCTTCTCATGGCGAATTACCATTGACAATATTCACACTAATCCATAACGCCCTAGAAAAAAAATATCATTATTATTAAATGTGGATTATAGGGTGTCAAATTTTTTTTAAGATAAAATATATGTGACATCATGTTTACATGTTTATATGGTGATTTATGTGTGCCGTGTAAGTCCGTGTATTTTTATTTGTATCTTTGACGATTAAAAATCTTTTTTAAATATGCATTATTGCTCTTCTGAGATTTTTATAAAATCATAGGAGTTGGTAAAAATTATGAATTTTCTTTTGAGTTATTACCTTTATAATATTATTAGGTTTTCAAAATTATTGGGTGAATTATTTTGGGTGTTTAGGTATTTTAAAATGATTTTAAGAGTTTTATTGTATTTAAAGGATCGAAACTTACAAAATTCATATTTAATTCATTTTTTATCCTAAAAATATTTTAAAAATATGGTAGTGTTTGTAATTTCGTGGCCTTTATTTTAGAAATTTTAAATTTAATTTTTGATCTATTTATTAATTCTGAATTTTGAAATGATTTAAATAGATTAAATATTGTTTTTGGAAAGTAGCATTTTTGCTTTTATCTTTTTAATCATAAAACCCAGCCTTCTTGTCGTCTCCAGAGGGTTCTCGACATTTTGTTCTTCAAAATCTCTCTGTTCTCTCTCCCAATTCTCTCTCTAATCATCTCTCTCTAATCGCATTTCTCTTTCTCTCTGGTAATTGTTATCTCTATCTCGTCCCCTGCAATTCGCGTATACGCGTGTGAGTGTGTGTGCGTATTCAGAGACGTGTCTGTCGTGAGCAGTTATGTGTGGGTGTTGGTGAGTCCAGCGGATTGGGTGGAAACACCACCGTGAATCCTCTTTGTTCTCTCCCAATCTTGCTCCCTCACTCCTTCCTCCTTCATTCAAACACTGTTGTGCGAGTGTGTGTCCAGAATTTCGTGCATGTATAAAGGGTATATGTACAAAGTCGAGTGTGTAGGAGTTGTGGAATTCATGGGTGTGTGGGTGAGTGTGGGGTTCGAGTATGAGTCTTCCCCTCCCCTGTGCAGCTTAATTTTGGAGTGATGCTAGTGTGTAATTCGTATATGCTGTGTATATGTTGTGCTTGTACTATGATACCGAATTTTGACTTTTGTATATCTAATGGGTTTCGTTTATTTTTGTGCCTGTGTTGGTCGAACCAACTACTGTGATTCTGTGTTACAAAATTTGGTGTCCTAATTAAATTACTTTGTGATTTTTTGTTTCGTGTTTTAATTCCAAAATTTTTATAATTGGTTGGTATTCGATTTATAGTAATTATAATGTGAGTTGTTCACCACTTAACTTGTTATAATTATGCTTCGAGGATTTTAATTATGCTTTAAGGATTTTAATGATTGTTGTTGTTTTGGTATTTGAAATTGTATGATTATAGTAATTTGAATTTGAACTGTTTGTTGTTGGATTGATGCAATATGGTTAATAATAGTGTCAAGGTGGATTCTTGGTTGTAAGTGTATTCCAAGTGATGATTGTGATTGTTATTGAAATTGTGTTGGTTGTGTCCGACTGGTAGGCTATCCGTATAAAGGGGATGCCGTCAAAATTTTCTAAAAATTTGGGATGTTTTTAAAAATAAAAATTTTCACTTTCCTAAAATATAAGATGTATATCATTAGTGGAATGATATTCAGTTTGTGTGAATTGTTCGATTTTAAATAAGTGCATGGATTTACGATTTAAATTTATTTGTTAATTTAATTTTGATTTAATAAATATATATTAAGTGCTAAGGGTATGGATGATCTGAAGGATTATAAATGGTGTATGTTGATATGATTGTAAGGATGATGAGATTGTATTGAGTTAGTTATATTGGAGTAAAGGATCATTTGATTTCCGATTTGGTTTGATAAGTTTTATTCTGACAGGTTAGGACCCATTTTAGAGGAAGTGCTGTCCAAATTTTATTAGAATTATTTTGTAATTTGTATAGCAAATTGATAACAAGTATTTGTAAATAGATATGATATATGTAATAACTAGCATGAGTGTAAATTATTATTACGTGCTAAGTGCTTATATGATTTTGTGATTGTATGTTATTATTTTGAGAATATGATCTGTATAAGCTATATGTGTTAAGTGTAAAGCGTATTAGGACGTGTTTGGGTAGAATAGAGTTGGACGGTTACAGCTATTAGCGTATTGAAATTGTATTTTACCTGTATATAGGTACCAATGAGAGGTCGATTGATAGCCAGAACGAGTATAAAAGGGAAATTTGGAGAAGAAAGACAAGTATCGGAATTGACGAGTATGATCGAGTAAGGACCAATGTATAAAGAGTAGAGACCGATCTATAAAGAAGTGAAGATGGGTGTAAAGTGATAAGGAGATAATGTCATGGAAATGGAAACCCTGAGTTTTGAGGCAAGTTTACTATACCTCACTTATTGTTCAAGTGATGTGAAACCTTCTGTTTTATTTATTTGTTCTTTCGATATCCCTTCTTGCAAGCAGTTATACCCTTCGTTTTTACTTTGAATAACGTAAAACTGTTCAGTTAATTATACGATATTCCTTTCAAATCATTTTTCTAGTGCCTATACTTTTCATTTTATTCCTAGTGACATTTTCTTTTATCAAGTTACAAACATTTATTCTCAAATTATTCTGTCATTATTTATTTTCCACACCTATCGTTCAGGTGTTGATTTATTCTAAAATTAATTTATTTTAATATTCCTCGTCTATGCTAATATTCTTCAAAGTATATTTTCTTTCAAATTTATGTAAACTAATTCGAGGTTTATACTGTTGTTGAGGCATGTGTTGCTCAGAGACGGTTAAAGCCAAGAATGAATTGAGATCTTCTTAATTATTTAAACTCATTATTGTCATGCCAGTTCTGCGAGCTGAAGCCTATGAGTACTTAGCTGACAAGAGTGAGACCTTAAGTAATTGAGAATTTCTTAAATCTTTATTTTAAACTATTCGAATCTTTCATGTTAGTTCAAACTTTGCAACGGATTTTCATCAATTGACAATCTTTGAAATGAGTGGATTTAGCCAGTGCAGTAACTTAAATCTTCTGTTGAACTTTGAATTTTCTGTATTCTTTGTTTTCTTTATAATTGTTGTTTCATTTCAAGAATCTTAATAATTGCTCCGTTATTTAATTGATTTATGTTTCCTTGATGAATTATGATTCAATCTTATTGAACCATGCTGATAGGTCCATAATTAATCATATTTTTAATACCTATTTTATGTCCGTTTTCGTAATTTTATTAATTAATAAATTGTTTTATTTTGTTTTGTAGGAAAATAAATAAAAACAGATTTCTAGCAGGAAAAGGTGCAAAAAGGGAAAGGAGGTGGAAAATACTTGAAGAAAAGGAAATTGGAGGAAAAATCGATTACTTATTGGAGAAGAAAAGAAAATTGAAGAAATTATATTCAAGATTGGATTGTAATCAAAGGGGCCAAACCCAATATTTTCCTATATATAGGGCTCCTCTCTTGTATTTGAGACACCACTTTAGACATCAATTTAGACACCGATCTAGATTCATAATTTAGGAGTAGGAGTAGATTTAGTTGTCCTTCAATACAAACAATTTTTATTTGCTTTATTAAAACACTTTTTCTGTTATTCAATTCATGCTTTAAATTCTTGTTTGTTTTTTGATATCATGTCTAGCTAGTTCTCTTATCCTAGGATGAAGATGAAGTTGATTTAATTACTCTTGATTTCTTCTCGTTCTTATTAATTGATTCTCATGATTTTTCTTGGTGCTTAATTGTTCAATTGACAAAGTGATTTTGATATATTATTGTTACCGGATTTATTTTTCATAGCCTATGCTTGCTCCTTGAAGTTTTGATAGGTTATTGTTAGATAACAAGTTTCATAGTATATGCTTGTCTCGTTAATTGATATATCCTGTTTGTGAAGAAAAGAGGATTGGTTTTAGGGCGAGGTGATATTAATTGTGATTGATTAACGGATTCGGATTCCTAGGTTTTTCATATTATTTGATAATCTTTGCTAATTAGGTTAATTAAAACTCATCTCAAACCTATTTGTCTAGTTCGCCTGATTTAATTATTAGGGTTTTGAAAATTCGTAGTCTCTGTGGATCGACCTGTAATTGCTACAACTAAACACTGTGCGCTTGCAGTTATTTTACACATCAAGTTTTTGGCGCCGCTGCCGGGGACTATTGGTATTTTTCACTCCTTGATATTAATTCTTCGGATTAGTTTCTTGTTTTTTCTTTTTTTTTTTTTAGGGAATTGTGAAGCGGAGAAAAGCTTGGACAAGAAGATCGCTGGAAGGCCTCGCTGTCTCTTTTGAAATTTTTGAAAGCGCTTTTCGGTATTCCGTATCACCTCTCTCTATTTTTCTTTCATTCTTATTATTATTGACAAAAAACAAAAAAAAATTAAATATTCAAAAAAACCCAAAAATATTAGTTAGTTATTTGATTGTTAAAAACCAATTTGCTGCATCATTCATTCTCTCACATAGGATCACATCATCTAGATTTCTTTATTGTATTTATTGCTTTCCATCTTATATAACTGTGGTGATTGCTGGAGGAAAGAGGTACGTACAATTTAGAATAGAACACGTAGTGTAGTGCATCCATAAGTGTTTATTTTCTCGTTCTTTGTGTGTTGCATCATTCAATCAATCTTAAGAGTGCCACCCAATTACAAGATAAGGTGAGGGATTTCATCACCCTTTCCTTGGCCCACAAATCATTAATTCGTTCATCTGCATACCCCTTTCCTTAATAAAACTAAGTAGACGTTGGCCCCTAGGATCTCACGCTCAATTAGGAAGAGAATCTAGGAGGAACAAATCACTAAGTATTCTTTCGTTTGGTGTCTAGGCAAGCGTGACGCTTACCTGGCTAATTTGGATTGGTGTCTAGAAAGGTGTTTAGCCTCTTGGCAATGCTTGCACCTGCCTGGCCAGTCAGGACGAATGCTTTTTGAGTTGTGACTTTTAGTAGATCTTATTGTTAGGAGCAAGGTCTAGATTTTTCTTAGGATAATATAGATTTTTTCTTTTTGATTTTTCAATTTTTTTTAGGTGTTTACTTATAGCTCTTGTCTGCTACGTGCTTAATTGTTTACTTCTCTTGTATGCAAAGTGCTTGGGTTCGAGACACTACATCTAGATTAGTAAAACAAACCAATCTATCATCTCCTAAAGTAGTAAGGCAACTTGAGTTTTCTTCACCCACTAGAATTGAGTCAAAAGAATTAGAAGTTTAACCCGTAGTCATGGCTGTTTCACTTAAAGACCGTTGTTACCCCGCTCGTACCGCTCAACCCTCATGCATAGTCTTACCCGCAGTAACCGCGAATAACTTTGAAATCAAACATCACAACATTAGCATGTTACCTAGGTTTGCTGGGGTAGAGGGAGAGGATCCATATCTTTTCATTCGAGAGTTTGAGGAAGTGTGTGCATTACAGAAACTTCAACAATTGAGTGAGGATTCCATTAGGCTCAGGCTTATTAACTTTGCTTTGAAAGAAGATGCTAAACAGTGGTTGTACAGTCTACCCGTTAATTCTATTTCCACATGGGAGGGATTTGTTGCTATCTTTCTTAAAAAATATTTTCCAAACCATAAGGCAAACAGACTTAGGAATGAAATCAACCAATTTCAACAAAATCGGAATGAGTCTTTTTGGAAATGTTTTGATAGATTTAAAAAGTTGTTGTCTAAATGTCCTCAACATGGTATAGAAAAATGGAGACTTTGCAAAATTCTTTATGAAGCCTTAGATAGCCAAACCACTGCTTTGTTAGAGTCTATGTGTAATGGTAAGTTTATGGACAAAGATGAAGATGAAGCTTGGCAATTTTTTGAGGAGTTAGCTGAAAGAACAATGTTGTGGGAGTCAACTAGGGAACCTAATCAGGAAGCTGAAAAATCTAACTCATCTAAGGGCTTACACACAGTTGGTAATTCTATTGCAACCGAAGCTAAGTTAGCTACACTCACTAGACGTCTAGAAGCCTTAGAAACCAACAATGCGTCCTCTCAAATGTCTCTCTGTGCAAACTGTAGTTCTCCTAATCATGTGGTAGAGAATTGCCCTGAAATTGAACAAGTCAATGCAATGTTTCAACCTAGAGTTAGGAATGATCCTTATGCACCCACATACAATCCTGGTTGGAAGAGTCACCCAAATTTCTCATGGAACCAAGGTCAATACAATCAGTATAATCAAAACCCTCAACCTGCTTTTCAAAAGCCCAATCCTGGCCCATACCCAACTCAAAATCCTAATTCCTATCCTCCTCAAAATCTTGGTCATTATCCAAACTCAGTCCCCATGAATCCTCCTGGTTTTGCTGAATCTGATAAGAGATTCAATTCTTTAGAAAAGAGTATTGAGGCGTTATTGAAATCTCAAGCTAATCTAACTCAATCTCAACAATCCTTCATGCAAACCATGACCCAAGATAGGCAGTTACTAAATTCCAACACTCAAGCCATATCTAAGCTAGAGGTCCAAGTCAGTCAATTGGCAAACACAATCAGTGAGAGAGAGAAAAATAGATTTCCTAGTCAACCCGAGACAAATCCTAAATTTCATCCAAATCAAAAGTCTCATGAAAATGTAAATTCTGTTATCTCTCTAAGGTCTGGTAATCAATTCAACAATCATGCTGGTGTCAATACTCAAGAAGAAGATAAGCTAACATCTGAACCAAATCCTTTGGTCTTGAATCCTAGTCTTAAGCAATCTTCAAATTTCGAGAGTTCTGAAGTAGATAAAGCTGATGAGTCACCACCATCCGATGAACCACCTTCGAAACCCCACTCTGATGTGTCTAATGAAAAAGTCTTTAAGCCGAAAGCCCCATTTCCTCAAAGACTTACTTCAAACAAACAATCTGCTCAGTTAGATAAGATTTTGGAAGTCTTTAAGCAAGTCAAGATTAACATTCCTCTTTTAGATGCGATTCAACAAGTTCCCTCTTATGCTAAGTGTCTAAAAGATTTGTGTACTCATAAAAGAACCACTCATGTTCCTAAGAAAGCTTTCCTAACATCTCATGTTAGTTCTATCTTGTCAAATCAAATCCCTGTGAAGTATAAGGATCCTGGTTGTCCTACCATCTCTTGTGTCATAGGTGATACTTTCATTGATAAAGCTTTACTCGATCTAGGAGCTAGTGTGAACCTTCTTCCATTATCTGTCTATCAAGCCTTGGGTTTAGGTGAACTTAAGAAGACTAGTGTCACTCTTCAGTTAGCTGATCGTTCTGTTAAAACTCCAAAAGGTATAGTGGAAGATGTGTTGATTAAGGTTGGTGATTTTGTATTCCCCGTTGATTTTGTTGTTCTAGAAACCGAACCAGTCAAAAATCTCAAAAATCAAATTCCTATCATTTTAGGAAGGCCTTTTCTTGCTACCTCTAATGCTTTGATTAACTGTAGGAATGGTTCGATGAAACTCACTTTTGGTAACATGACGATAGATCTTAATGTCTTCAATGTAGGAAATCAACCTAATGAGCTTTTTGAACAACCTGTAGAAGTTAATTTGATAGATGAGGTTGTTTCATGGTCAAATATTGAGGATAGTACAATTGAGTCTTTTCTTGAGGAAGATGTTATGTTAGAGTATGAGAGTAATAAAGAACTTCATGAGTTGTATAGAAATTTTTCTTCTGATGAGATGTTAGATGAATTGAATGCCATTTGTTCTAAGCATGAAACTCAACTTGAGGATAGTTCTTTTGATACTAAGTCCGTTGTTAAGACTTCTGTTGGTGAGCCACCCACTTTCGTTTCTAATCTGTCTTTTTCCACTCTTGATCAGTCTTTGATAGTTGATAATGAAACTTATCATGTGCTTTCTAGTGACTTAGTTCATAACCAAGAATTTCAAGTGATCAATCTGCTTAAACAACATAAAGAAGCGTCTAATTGGTTTATGAATGATGTTAGTGGTATGAGTTTTATTCTGGTATATGATCATATTTCTCTAGTGGATAATGGTGTTTTTGTGGGTGTGTTTCACATGTGTGTTGATTGTGTTATGAATGTTATTTTCCCTCGATCTGGTATTGGTTAGTATATCTGTTTCGTAATGTATCTCCCATATAGTCAAGTTTAGGTATGGGGGAGTGTGTGTGAGTGTTTCTTTTATATGTGTCTGTGTTTTATGTGTGTGTGAGTGTTATAGGTAATAATGTATCTCCTCATGCCCTTATCAGGTATTCTCGTCCTTTTCCTTTGTCATTTTTCTCTCATTTGCATACATTGAGGACAATGCATGATTTAGGTATGGGGGAGGGATTTAGTAGTATTATTTAAAAAAAAAAAAACCCAAAAAAAATTTGAAAAATGAAAAAATACAAAAATAATTCTAGCCTTGTGAAATGATTACTTGTTATAAGTAGGCTTGATGCACCCTTACATGCTATAGTACTCTTGTGATTCTGATGCTTTTGATTGAGAAGTGATTTGCTAAGTTCATGTGCACACACATACACTAGCGAGTTGAAACTAGTAGACTTATTGAATGTTGTAAGTAATTAAAAGGACATGAATATGTGCAAAAAGATTTGGTTTCCATGCTTTGAGTACAAATAGGTGCATTTAAAGAGACTTTTGCTTGGGATTAATTATGTTTTACCACCAAGTGAGATTTTGAGCCCATATGCATATCTTTTGCATTTTATATTCGTTTGCTTGAGTGTCCACATATTGTTTGCATTGCTAGCACTTGTTTGAGACCTTTCTTGAAATGCATGACATTATTTGATGATAAGATGATAAAGGCATTTAGGAATAACCAATTATTATCCAAATTACCACACCCTTTATATATGATCAATTAGTTACCCCTTTGAGCTTAGTCCTATTTTTTCGGTGACACACCACATTACTTGCCTAGACCTTTTTGTTGTGCAGCTTTACGTATATTTGATCCCATTTGTCAAAGGCTAGTAGGAAGTTGAGGGAGTAATAAGGTGTGTGAGATGGGGTTTACTTTTGTTCATTACTTTTTGGGAAATATTGGGTTTTGTTGCTTACTTGTCAGTCGTTATTCAATAAATTCTTGAAGAAGGATTGTGGTTTCTTATATATTGATATTATCTATCTTAGCTCTCCAGAAAAAAAAGAAAAAAAAAAAGAAAAAAAATTTGAAAAAAAAAAAAAAAAATCATATGAGAGCATAATTATGTTTCTGTGTTTTTAAGATACTTCTTCATTCGACTAGTCAAACAGTTTGTTGGAAGAAAATTAGAAAATATGTGTGGGGAGGATGTATGGTGTTGTGTATAATTTATAATGATTCCTGCTAGCTTTTGACACTTCACCTTATTTGGCTTTATTTGACATACCTTGTCCCTAGCCCCGTTACAACCCAAATAAAAGACCTTTTGATTATCATCATTAATGTATGTTGTGTTAAAGTTAGATTGATACCAAATGTCAAGCATGCTTATGATTTTGTTGGAATTGAGTGATACACTTACCCTTGTTCTTGAGTGAATATTCTTTTGTGAGTGAAATGTGAGTTATTACTTGTTTTTGCATATGAGATCCCAAGTTTTGACTCTAAGGTGTACTCTTGTGGGCTTAGCATGGTTACCAACTTATTTTTAAACTTGACGTGGACTTCTAATGACCGCTGCATATTTCTTTGAGTAGACTATGTGAATACTTGCACCTTACACACCAAGACATTGCAAATTCATTTTGATTTCTTAAGTTGATGTAGCATGAGATGACTTGTATGTGTGGTGTTGCATTGACCAATCTTTTACATGAGCTAGATGGATTTTGTGGGTACATTCACTATAGGCCCTCACGAGACCTCACTCGTCCACTAGGGCTGCCTAGGGGTTTAAAGGGCTTGTTGCATATGCCAAATGCAACCGTGATCACCTACGGAAGTGGTATTATATATTAGGTAGTATTTTATATTATATTTTTCTCGAGGACGAGCAAAAAGATAGGTATGGGGGCATTTGATAGGTCCATAATTAATCATATTTTTAATACCTATTTTATGTCCGTTTTCGTAATTTTATTAATTAATAAATTGTTTTATTTTGTTTTGTAGGAAAATAAATAAAAACAGATTTCTAGCAGGAAAAGGTGCAAAAAGGGAAAGGAGGTGGAAAATACTTGAAGAAAAGGAAATTGGAGGAAAAATCGATTACTTATTGGAGAAGAAAAGAAAATTGAAGAAATTATATTCAAGATTGGATTGTAATCAAAGGGGCCAAACCCAATATTTTCCTATATATAGGGCTCCTCTCTTGTATTTGAGACACCACTTTAGACATCAATTTAGACACCGATCTAGATTCATAATTTAGGAGTAGGAGTAGATTTAGTTGTCCTTCAATACAAACAATTTTTATTTGCTTTATTAAAACACTTTTTCTGTTATTCAATTCATGCTTTAAATTCTTGTTTGTTTTTTTATATCATGTCTAGCTAGTTCTCTTATCCTAGGATGAAGATGAAGTTGATTTAATTACTCTTGATTTCTTCTCGTTCTTATTAATTGATTCTCATGATTTTTCTTGGTGCTTAATTGTTCAATTGACAAAGTGATTTTGATATATTATTGTTACCGGATTTATTTTTCATAGCCTATGCTTGCTCCTTGAAGTTTTGATAGGTTATTGTTAGATAACAAGTTTCATAGTATATGCTTGTCTCGTTAATTGATATATCCTGTTTGTGAAGAAAAGAGGATTGGTTTTAGGGCGAGGTGATATTAATTGTGATTGATTAACGGATTCGGATTCCTAGGTTTTTCATATTATTTGATAATCTTTGCTAATTAGGTTAATTAAAACTCATCTCAAACCTATTTGTCTAGTTCGCCTGATTTAATTATTAGGGTTTTGAAAATTCGTAGTCTCTGTGGATCGACCTGTAATTGCTACAACTAAACACTGTGCGCTTGCAGTTATTTTACACATCACATGCCATGTTTAGTTTAATCTTATTGCTTTCCTGTTTATAATTCCTTATATCAATTGCTTCCCTGACTCTCAATCTTATAATGTTACTCATTAGAATGGATTAATTATTTGAAGATGTTTTAAATTTCCTTATACTGGGCTGATTTGTTATCAGTGAGTATAAAGGACTTAAAGGCAAAATGTTTTAAATATTTTAAAGATTTTAATGTGGGGGATTCCGTCAAAAATGTTTTCTACGGATTCCTTCAAATTGGAGGCGTAAGAGGCCGGGTGACGCCGGTCCAGCATTTTTTTAGCGTAAGAGGCTGGGGTAGTGCCCAGTCCAGCATTTGAAAGGCCAATGTGTTGCTTAATTGGGAACCCAATTTCAAGGTTCAGAGGGACTTCGTGTCCGGTATGAGGACTTTATGTGGCTGATCACCCGTATTGTCCGGAGTCGTGGAAAAACTCCAATCAACTTAAATGTTTTAACAAGTTTTATGAAAAATATGTTTTGTTTAAAGGAAGGAAATGATTTGTGAAAAGTTATGATTTACAGAAAAATTGAAAGTTTTATTCTGTGATAGAAATTGAGTTATTCCCTCGAGATAGTTTGATCATTGATATTGTTCATCAATGAAATATTGAAAATTTGTTGTTCACTATATTATTAACTTGCTGAGCATTCTTTGGCTCACTCTTGCTTTGTTTTTACCTAACCCTTTGCAGTTAGGTTTAAAGATGATCTACCTACATTTTTCATTTCGAATGAGAGCGATGAGGCATTCTGTTCAAAACAGATTTCAGAGCCAGCGCGGGCAGGCACGGATTTGGTATGAGCTTCAAATTAGATGGTACAATAGTTGAGAGTAGATCAGAAATAGAAGTTGTAATAATTTGAGTAATTTAGATTCTTGTTTTTTACCATAACCTGGAATCGATCCTTGGTGAGGAATCATTGGTATATCAAGTTTTATTTGTAATTGTTAATTGGATTTTAGTTGGGTTGAAATATAGGTGGATAGTCCGATTTACGAATATTTCATGCCGAAATTTTCTAAAACTCCCCTGTATCAAAGTCTATTTTATCATAAAAAGTATATTTTCAGTATTGGGAAGTCGGGGTATTACAGGTTGGTATCAGAGCAACAGATTATGGTCACTGAAACAAGTTAGGATGATTAGGTATACGTATTTAAGTGGGACGTTAGATAAAATGATTTAGGATAAGATTCGCCTTAGGTTATTAGGACAACGGTTGCGATGTTAGTTAGTATTTTGACATATCGCGTGAGCCGGAATTCGATTTATTCGAAGGTTCGACTTTGGGCAAGGTAGTTGATTCGGCGCTGCCTACGTTAAATATTCGACTGGAGTTACCAGCTTGGAGGATGCTACGTGTAGACTTTCGTGTACCTTCTAGAGTTTCCTTATCGACTTGAGTTACCCCGCGACCGATATAGAATGTGCGAAAGGTTTGTAAGCAAGATGTGAAATATGATTACTAGCATGGGTTGGAGGAATGGCGTGGTTATTCGTTACTAGCAACTGATTTCATTTAGTTTATTGATTAAGGAGATTCAACCTTTCTTTCTGTTTCTTCTTATTTTGATAATACCCCATCACCTTTGATAATCAATTATACTTCAATCGATGATGAATTTTTCAGATTCATTTAAACACATCCCTATTTTTCAGAGATACCTCTATTTTCCAGGGGATCACTTGATTCAACATGATGCATATAAATTATTGAGATCCTTGAATTCCTTTTTATTTTCCCCAAATATTTGTTATTCCTTATTCAACATTGTATATATATAAACTTTTTGAAACTTTCGAATTCTTTTTGTTTCTATTCGAATATTTAACCTTATTTATTCTGACTGGGATGAACAACCGTATGTATATAAGGGATTCAGGGACATCTTATCTATGTGATAGAAGTCTGGTGGGATGCCACTGATTGTGTTTGTCATGAAAGTACAGAAGGCTGGCCCCCTTCTTGTGCTATGGCGGTTGACCTAAGTGACAAATGCAACCTGAAACTTGTTCAATGATCATATTGATCTCTCAGTTAAATTCTATTATAAAGTTTTTTATCAAACAAAACTCATTTCATGTTCATACATGTTAACACCTATTTGTTTTATTGATTCCTATTATAGCCAAAATTCGGTTCGGGTAATCTAAAATGGATTCGGGTCAAAATCGGGTTAAAATTGGGGAATTCTAGGTCAAATTAGGGTTCTGGTGAGATAAAGTTAAGTTAGGATGCGCCTCTATTATTAGGGCGCGCCCTCAATGAAAAGTCATGATGAATTATTCTATTCAAGCTGGTTTTCCAAGAGCCATTGAAGAATTCTCTTCTGGGATTCCACTTAGGCTGGGATTCCAGAAGTTATTGAAGAATTCCCTCCTGTCGTATCTCAGGAGGGGGATGTCCGTCGTAGAAGGCCTCCAGGGGTTTGCCTGGATATAAGGACCCATCATAAACACTACGGGCGCGCCCTAAGGTGGAAAGATGGGGACTTTCTGGTGTATGCTTTGGGAGCTCTGTTCCTGTATTCAATGGGCGCGCTCTCATTGGGGAACTTCGGAGTAATCCTGCACTTTGCACCCAAAAGCTCTGGATCACCTGTCCTGCTATCTGGTGGGTGCTTCTCATTCGGGGGACAGGGATGCGTTCTGCACTTGGGGTAAACCACGGCTATACCTGCATCCTTGAAATCAAGAAATAGCTGGTAGCGGAAAGGACTAGTCCTCGACGGGGGAAGTTTCCTTATCCGTGAAGTCTTGAGATCTTGGATGAGCCTTGGGCCTTTGTGGTTAGGCCTCATAGTAGAACATTCTGGATGCTGGACCTACAATCCAAGCCCGTTTGGGTTTCTTGCTCTCCAAGAACTACGTATGGCTTGATCCCTATAAATACCAGGGTACGTAGGCCGATTGAGGGGTTGGAAGTCGAGAGCTCTGAAATAGCCGCCACTAACCCAATCAGTCTCAGCCACCAATTATCTACAGCCACCACTTTTTCCGGAGAAAAACCATCATCTAAGATCTTATTTTCGGCGACGTACCTCGAATTTTGTTGTTCCCAAATTCCTCCGTCAACAAATTGGCGCTAGAAGGAGGGGGGCCAATCAAGATCTACATCTTAGGAGGAAAAGATGTCTCACAATCAAGGCAGAGGTTCTCGAGAAGAAGATGGTTATGATTCTGATGACAGCTTGGGAGATAACCAAGCGCGTCATGAAGCTTATGTTCCAGAAAATATTGCTGCTCCTCCGCAACATCATGGAACTCCAGCCGCCGTCGGTGAACAGCCGCCCGTTTTTATCAGTAATTCGGCATTAATGGAACAGTTGTATGTTATGCAAGATGCCATAAATAGTTTCGGGGCGAGATTGGGTTCTGTGGAGGAAGAGCAAAAATCAAGGAGAAAATCTCGGAGTATCCCACGAAATCATCACCGATCAGGGAAATCCCCTCAGATTGAGGAAGATTCTCGAAGGAGGGAGGAAAATCAGGAGAGGAGATTTCAGCTGGTCACTCCTCGAAGGTTAGATTATTCTGATCCAATTGTTGAACATCCTAGTGAAGATAATTTTGAGCGCAGGTTATCGAATCCTTAAGAAAGGGCGCGCCCTCATCCTCACCATTCAGGGCGCACTCCTAGTGAGATTCAAGTCGATGAGGAGCAAATGGCTAGAGAGAGGAGAGATTTTGCCAGCTTGAAGGAACGCCTTGGAATAAGGTTTAATGATGACGATTTGAGGATGGTACTCCTCGAGCTTCAGAAGAAAGACAAATATATGGAATTGAGGCCCCATGATTCACAGCGCGCGCCCCCTGACAACAGGTCGAGGCCCCTTGGACATGAGCGAGCCCTTCCACAGAATCATGATTCACAGCGCGCGCCCCCTGACAACAGGTCGAGGCCCCTTGGACATGAGCGAGCCCTTCGACAGAGTCATGATCCACAGCGCGTACCCCCTGACAACAGGTCGCGGCCCCTTGGACATGAGAGAACTCTTGCTCGAAATGATAATCCACAGCGCGCGCCCCCTGTTCATAACAGGTTGCGGCCCCTTGGATTTGAACAAGCTCCTCATCGTGATAACACTGGAAGAAGGAACCGTGATAACGGTGATAGAAGAATGGATTGGTATCAGGGAAAAGGGCACCCCCGTAATCAGGGCGCGCCTTCAGGTGGAAGATCCCCCCGTATCCATCAAATTCCCTCAAGCACCTCTAGTGAGTCCAGGTCAAGGACGCACCCTCACTCGGGAGAAAAATATCAGAGGTGTTCTCAAGGGAATTCACAACCTCACGGAAATCCTGAGAGTCAGCAACTCAAATTCAAACTCAAGAGGACGTTGTGATTCAACCACAAGCAGGGGTTCAAGGAGGCACTCAGACGGCGGCTCCACTGCCACCTCCACCCCCGGGGGGTACTCAGACTACGGAACAACCAAATATCCAGAATATTCCTGGAGTGGGAACATTCAATGTAGATGATTTAAAGAAACTCCTTGCCCACCTGGATGGAGGAAGAATATCTGCAACTGTGCCAACATCCTCTCCCTTCTCGACCGAAGTTAAAGAGGCGCAGCTCCTTGCTGGGTATAGATCAATGACAAATGATTTGCGCTTTCATGGAAATGCAAACCCTATGGAATTCCTTGGACGTTTTGATATCGAGATGGATGTCTATCAAGTCACAGAATTGGCTAGATGTCGATTGTTGGCAGCAACTTTCAGGGAGAGTGCTCAGCAATGGTTTCAGAAGCTTGGTCCAGGAGTAATTACATCATGGCAGGTGATGAGGAACTTGTTCTTGACTAAGTTCCAGGCCGCAGTAAAATATGTTCCCCCAGTCACAACCTTGGCCAATATCAAGCAAAGGGAAGGAGAGAGTTTGCAATCCTATTTCAAGAGATTCAACTCAGAATCCACTATGGTGAGAGGGGCAACAGATGAAACGCTCAAGAGTTTTCTAATAGCCGGATTGTCAGTAAGAACTGATTTTTGGAAACACCTTCAAGGACGGGATCCACCTACGTTGGCTGATGTGTTTGCACAAGCTGATTCTTTCAAGATTATGGAACAATCCTTGGCAGATAACCGAAAAACTGATAGTCAGAACAGCTCTAAGGGAAAGGCCGGAAAGAGGAAGGATAGGTCTCCTAGTCCTACTCGCCGTATAACAACTGGTGCAAATCGGGTGAATTTAGCCGAAGCTGGAAGGAATTGGGGTCCACCCGATACATATACTTACGATCAAAGGCCGGGTAACTATACTCCTTTGGCAGCTTCTATTGAGCACATCTTTGAGGTGAATAAGAACAAAGGGTTCTTCAGGAGGCCGGAACCATTGACCTCTTGGAAGAGTAAAGATAAGAAGAAGTATTATGAATTCCATGAATCTTCAGGGCATAATACCCATGAATGTCGTCAGCTCAGGGAGGAGATTGAGGATTTAATTAAGGAAGGAAAACTGACGGAATGGATTGTTAGGGAGGTAAAGAAGCATAAGGAGAATCCTGATAGAAGGGATGGAGGGCGCGCCTTCCACGGAGATGGTAAGCCCGAAGAGAAAAAGTTTGTTAAGGAAGGGAGTATTCATACTATCTTTGGAGGACATCACCTGGGTGGTGATAGCAATCATGCTATGGAAAGGTATCCTAGAGAGGCAAGATACAGGCCTCTCACAAATGTGAACAGTTTGGAGCTAAGGCCGCCCAAATTGTTCAAGGGAGAATATGCAGATATTACTTTCACTAAAGAAGAAGCTAGATGGGTACATCATCCACATAATGATGCTCTGGTGGTGGCAATTCAGATTGGTTCCAAGAATGTACATCGGGTTTTTGTTGACAATGGAAGTTCGGTGAATATCCTGTATTACAGCACTTATAAGAAGTTGGGACTTCTAGATAAGGATATGATTCAAGACAATGGATGGATCTATGGTTTTTCGGGCGAATCTGTGAATGTCTTGGGAGCCATCAAGCTACCGGTAACTCTTGGGGAAGGAGTTCTTTCTGTAACTCAAATGATGGATTTTATGATTTTGAATGTAGAATCGTCGCATAATGCCTTGGTAGGGCGCCCCTTGTTGAAGGAAATGAAAGTTGTGACCTCCATTTATCATCTTGCAATGAAGTTTCCTACACCCAATGGTGTGGGGACTATAAGGGGTTCTCAACATGATTCCAGAGATTGTTATCAAAAGGCAATCAAAGGATTTAGGAGACAACAAGGTGGAGGGCGCGCCCCGACTGAAGATAATTCAGGAGTCATGAGCATTGCCCTGGGAGAAGTTAAAATTCATTATCTCATCCAGGAGTCGAAAGAAGAAGTGCCTCTTTACAGAGTACGCCCAAAGGAAGATGTCCCAGTTCTTGGCGATCTTCAAGAAGGAATTCTGGAAGAAATTGAAGAAGATTCAGAGGATATAATCTCTGTCAACATTAGAGGTGAACAAGTTGAAGGAAGGCGAATGTTACTTGAAGGCTTGATGCATACCCTTATTGAGGAAGACTTCCCTCTTAAAGAGGACGTGCCCTCTAAGGATGAAGCACCAATCGAAGATCCTCGAAGTTTTGATTCCGACCTTGATCCAAGAACACCACAGCTTGTTGAAAAGACTGGCCCTGCAGAGGATACAATTTCAATTTTGGTAGATGAAAAGGATCCAACTAAGGTTCTGAAGATTGGATCGCAGTTGAATTCCAAGTTAAGAGGCATGCTCACTGTAAGAACCCAGATTTTCGGTAGAATTAAAACTTTTCTTATTAAGAATAAGTATATACGTGAATAGTGTTTGTCATGCATGAATAGTAATTTATGGATGAATAGTGATTTTGAGGACCAAGAAAATTTTCACGCCACCCTATGTACAAGACATGGTATGGATATTTCGAAGTCATATTAGTGATTCACGGAGCAAATAAGTGTATATAAAGACGATCGGAATTCAGAAATTCCAATTTGTATTCTGGTGTAATATTTGACCGGGAAGTGAATTATACATTATTATATTCAAGAAATGAGATATTAATTTTGTGGAATTAAGGATTTAATTATGTCAGGATTTTATTATATTTGATTCGAGAATTTAGAACCAAAACCCCTGAGATAGTGAAACGAACGTTCTAGAAACCGCTGAGACTTTATAACGAGATTAAGCGATCAAGCGAGCGAATCATGAATTGAGAATAGTAAATATTAGAAGTCCAAGGAAGGATATATTATGAGAGGAAAATGGAATTGAGAATAAAAGCCTAGAGTTAAAGGAAATGAGAACAATTGAGAAACCGCGAGAATTTTTCTGAGATAAAGAGAAAATACGAAGAAAATTGGACACAACGATTGTTTGAGGTATTGGGCCACACTATTACAATGAAGTGCAACATATAAGTTGTAACATATTGATTTAGTAAATATACAAGAAGGGAAGCCCCTTGGTGCAAATAAGAAAAGGAAGGAAGGACTTGGAAACAATATGTATAAAGCAAGGGACTTGCTTGCAATTATGGATGGATAAAGGTAATCCAAATGAACCAATGAGGAGATGACACCACATGGCAAGAAGATAAGATGCATCCAAGTGAAAATATCAAGCATTATTGATCACTTTATCACTTTAATCAAACAAAACAAACACCAAATACTCCATTCTGCCCAGCAGGAAAGGAGCTCACTAAAACGGGCCTAGAGACTTCATTACGCAATGAAATTTTTTGTTCTTTATATGGTTAGAAAGCTGTTAAGATGCTCTACAGCTTTCATTCAGGAGCCTCGACCAGGAAACAAGTGCAAGGGCTTCGTTGTGGCTGATCTTTGGGGTGTGTTTTTCCAGTCAGGAAACCCACTTCCATGTTCTTGATTTCTTTGGTGAGATTGAAGATGGTGAGCATAGAGTAAGACTTCCCCAAGGTTAACCAAGCTTTTTTGAGATTGTAAGAACATCAAGAAGGTATAAAAACCCTAACCCCTCTTGGCCATGTAGTATTTGTGTTGTTTAATGTTAGATCCATGGTTATTAGTGTGAATCTTGGACATATAAGTTATGGATGATGTAGATCTTGAGTTTAAATGTTGTGGTTGTGATTTTTAAGCTTGTGGTTAGTGTATGTAACTCCATGTATGTTATAAAGTATGATCTTGGTGGATTAGATGATGGTTGTGATGTGTATATAAGATTCTTGGTTGGTTAAGTGGTATAAGCATGCTGAGTATTTTTCCAGGAACTTGTACTGTCTTGTAGGAGGGTTTTGAACCCCTAAATCTTGTCCCCTGAAGTCCTAATATATATTGTTGGAAAGTTATTTGAATGTAGTTTCCAGAAATATAAGGTTCATGATTAGGTGATGTATAGATTTTGAGTTATGGCCTGAGAATTGAAATGTGTTTCTGGAATCCGGACTGCACTAAATGGTCCCCTTGTGAACCTTGTTTAAACCCCTAAAAATTTATGTAGGATCATGGAAAAATTAGAGAAGCTAGTAAATGCAGTGGTGACGGCTACCCAAAAAGAATTTGATTAAAATATGTATTTTTCAATTCTATAGAAATGTTGGAGTAAAATCCGCGCAAGTGAAAAACCACTTAGGAGATTAGTTTAAAGTAGTTTTAAGAGTATTCACTTGTGTTTCGAGTTTGAGGAATAGATTTGAGTCGAATGGGTAAAGAATGTGATAATGTGATGACATGGTCATATAGGAGGGTTAGTGGGTCAAATGGTGGAGTCGCTAAGATGGCCTTGTATTCTTTAAAACATTATGATTAAGTGGTGTTGCTAAGATACTAACGAGCGAATATTGGATATTTATAGATTATCGCTCCACTCCACGAGCCCAACCACCCCAACCTTCCCAAGGCAAGTTTTCCAACCCTAAGCATTTATTTTCAAGATATTATGTTCCTGATTCTACCTATGCAAGTTTACTTTTCAAAACTTGCATATACAAGGACTTTCACTATTGTGTTTGTAGTTTTCAATCATATCAAATGTTTATGTTTATCGAAGTATTGATGAAATTGAGATGTATAAGCACGTATATGTTTGCACCCCTTGAACTTAGATTGAAATGTTTTCTTCGGACAACGACTCTAGCAATAGAGGTCATAGCGGTTCGTATATACTATTGACCGGGGAGCGGTATATTATTATATCGTAATTAAATTGCGAAAACCCGAAGGATCATTCGGGGAGTATCGTATACTCAAGTAATTATTTTTATATCTTCGTAAATACTCAAAATACCTATCTTGGATTAAAAGCTTATGTAATTAAATAATTATTTTATTAATTATTAATATTAAATCATAAAATATCATTTATTAATTATTGTTCATTATTTTAAAGACAAAGCTAATCCAAGATACCTTTTGCACTTTCAAACTCGAACTCTTTCGAACTCAAAACATTTTCGAAAACCCCCGGTCAGGTTTTGCTTTTTGTACGATTTCAAGAATTATCGGTCGACCGATGTCGGACCTCAACTACTCAGTTTTCATTCAAAATAAAGTTTTTAAAAGAAAAAGAAAAAGGGACTCTGGCAGGTGTGGGAACCGTTGACGAACGATTCCCGGGATGTGTAAGCGGCCGTGAGCCAGGCGGTCTATCAATTATTATTCCGACCCAGGTGTTGCCGAAGGATGATTACGGATGTAGTTTTCATCGAGGGTGATTACGGATGTAGTTTTCACCCGAGGATAGTTACGGATGTAGTTTCTATCCTTCTACCGGTAGAGAAGACCCGCGGATTATTGGACTTGGATGTGGCGACTGATCATCGTCAATCCCTGTCAGGTTTTTATGTTTTCTTCCAGTCCCATCCTCCACTTTGGAAAAATTCTCAAACACTGCTTCTTGGGCCTAAGTGCCAAGTTGCCGATAGTGTGGCTTTTAATAAGAAAAATATTGACATCGTGCAGTATCTAGAACTGCAAGATTTTCTATAAAGATTGGCACGTGTTAGTGCACTCTTGCAATTATTTCAAAGAATGAAATGCTTTTGAATGAGAAACCTTCTAAGCTAATGGAAGGAAAGAGGTTTGCAATGATGTATTCCCTGTACAGTATGTTAACCGTAGAGTGTTTTGCCGAAAATGATAGACTCATATGTATATACTTTAAAACTTGAGATATGTTGAAATGGGAACCTTATAAAGGGTTCATATGTTATTCTTAAAGCTCCTTAGTGAGTATAAATGTTTTATTCAAACTCGGACATATATATTGTCCAATTATGTTTTGAAATCTGAGATATATGCCCATACAGTTGGGAATGTTTTCAAAATAAACCACATTATTATTTTTCAAAATGGTGAAGTTGCTGAGCATTATGTAGCTCATTCTTGCTTTATAAAAACCTTTCAGAAAGAGAAGAATTTGATCGGTTAACTCCGCACCAGCAGAAGAGGAGTAGAAGATTTACCCCTGAGATGATTTAGTTCCTGATAAATACTACAGAGTAAGTCTGATAGGTTTTCAACTGTAATAGTAAGACTTGTCTTCAAGTGTAGTTGTATAAATGGAAGTGCGCAAGATTCTAGATTGTACAGATGAATTGTAATATTTAGTGTTACTTTTGATTATCGTTTCTGAGGCTCTAACTTGTTTGTGTGTAAGATTGAGGTCTGGATGGATGTATTGTTGAGTTGTAAAGTTAATACAGGTATGATATGGTTGGATGGTGACGTGACGACCTGAATCTCTGACCTCGGATTTGGGGGCGTTACACTCACCAACTTCCTTTTAAACAATCTGGATGTTTTTTCTTGGAGTCATGCTGACATGGTTGGAATTGATCCGGAGGTTATGTGTCATCGTCTGAATATAGATCCTACCAAGAAGGGAATCCGCCAGAAACGCCGGTCAGTGAGTGGAGAGAGAGCCATAGCATTGAAAGAAGAGGTGGATAGACTTCTAGATGTTGGGTTGATCAAGGAGTCATATTATCCAGAT
Organism: Saposhnikovia divaricata; assembly: GCA_036435485.1. Lineage (NCBI taxonomy): Eukaryota > Viridiplantae > Streptophyta > Magnoliopsida > Apiales > Apiaceae > Saposhnikovia > Saposhnikovia divaricata. The sequence continues at coordinate 137,612,033 of CM071598.1, forward strand.
TGGCTGGCTAATCCAGTTCTCGTGAAAAAACCAAATGGAAAATGGAAGACTTGTGTGGATTTCACTGATTGATCAGTTGGTGGATGCCACGGCAGGACATGCTCTTTTAAGTTTCATGGATGCTTACGCGGGTTACAAACAGATCCCTATGTATGAACCGGATCAGGAACACACTTCTTTTATTACGGATCGAGGATTGTATTGTTATATTGGGATGCCTTTCGGGTTGATCAATGCTGGTGCAACCTATCAGAGGTTGGTAAATATGATGTTTAAAGATTTGATAGGGAAAACCATGGAGGTATACGTGGATGACATGCTTGTTAAATCCTTAAAAGCAGAGGACCATGTAAAGCATTTGGAACAGATGTTTGAGATTTTAATGAAGTTTAGGATGAAGCTAAATCCTCAAAAATGTGTCTTCGGGGTAGAGTCCGGGAAGTTTCTAGGATTTATTGTCAATCATCGTGGAATCGAGGCAAATCCAGCAAAGATTAAAGCTCTTCTTGACATGAAATCTCCATCTAGTGTGAAGCAAGTTCAGAGTCTCACGGGAAGGATAGCTGCTCTTAACCGTTTCGTGTCAAAATCATCGGATAAATGCAGAGAATTCTTCAAAGCAATTAAGGGGGTAGCCAAGGATTTTGTATGGACTTCTGAATGTGAGGAAGCTTTTCAGAGAATAAAGGAGCACCTGGGAAATCCTCCACTTTTAGCTAAGCCTGTGGAAGGAGAGACGTTAATTTTATACTTGGTCGTTTCGGAACATTCCATCAGTGCAGTGTTGGTAAGGGAAGAAGTTGATCATCAGTCTCTGGTTTACTATGTGAGTAAGCGTTTGCTCGATGCGGAAACCAGATACACTAGAATGGAGAGGTTGGTCTATGCCTTAGTTCTGGCATCCAGGAAGCTTCGGCCTTATTTTCAAGCTCACAAGACTGAGGTTCGTACGGCATATCCATTGAGAGGAATTCTCCATAAGCCGGAAACCTCTGGTCGAATGTTGAAATGGGCAATTGAGCTAGGGCAATTTGATTTGGAATATACTCCAAGGACTGCTATCAAGGGTCAAGCTCTAGCTGATTTTATTCTTGAATTCGAGTCAGAAAATGAAGAAAAGTCAATTATATTGGTTGAGCCTGAAATTCCAGAGGTCCCCTCTTGAGGAAGTTCCTCAACCTTGGTGGAAGTTACAAGTAGATGGAGCTGTCAATAATGGGGGGGCGGGAGCAGGTGTAATCCTGTTTACCCCCGAAGGGAATCAACTCATGAGTGCCATTCACTTCAAATTTCAAGCAACCAACAATGATGCAGAGTATGAAGCCTTGATTAATGGGCTGAAAATGGCTTTGGAGATGAAGGTAGTGAATCTCATTGTGTTAAGTGATTCAGAATTAGTGGTTGGACAGGTAAAGGGTGGATTTCAGTGTAGAGGTCCAAGGACAGAGCTTTACATGAGGTGCGCTCAGCGGTTGATCAAAAATTTCCGAGAGGTACGGGTAGAGTGTATTCCACGAGATGAGAATTGTAGCGCAGATGTGTTAGCCAAGTTTGGGTCCCAAAAAGATGCTATGCTGTTGGGAACAGTTCCTTTGCAAATTCAGGAAGTACCTAGTATTCCAGAGATAGAAGTCATGGAAGTGGAATCGACCCCACATGTTACTTGGATGATTCCCATTCAAAAATATATCCAAGGAGGTATACTTCCAAGTGAGAAGCTTGAGGCAAGGCGGCTTCAGTATCAAGCAGCTAGATTCGTGGAATATGATGGAATATTATATAAGAGGGGTTTCAATCAACCACTTCTCAAGTGCATAGGTGGAGATGAGTGTAATTACATCCTTAGGGAGATTCATGAAGGGATTTGTGGCAATCACTCGGGGGGTGGTTCATTAGCAATGAAGGTGTTAAGGCAAGGATATTATTGGCCAACCTTGAAAAAGGATGCTTACGAGTTTATTAAGGCATGTGACAAATGCCAGAGGTTTTCCAACTATTCTACCAGCCCTGTTACTACCTTGACTTCTTTAATGAGTCCATGGCCGTTTGCTATGTGGGTGATAGATCTCGTTGGAGGACTCCCAAAGGCTAAGGGAGGTGTGAAGTATGCTGTTGTTGCTGTGGATTACTTTACCAAGTGGGCGGAAGCAATGCCCTTAGCCACCATCACTGCGAAGAAAATTCGAGATTTTGTTTTCAACTCTATTGTGTGCAGATTTGGAATTCCATATAAACTAGTGTCGGATAATGGAAAGCAGTTCGACAGCAGAGAGTTACGGAAGTTGTGTGATGACTTGGGGATAAAGAAAGAATTTGCAGCTGTGTATCATCCTCAAAGTAATGGGCAGACAGAGGCTATCAACAAAATAATCAAGCATACTTTGAAGACGAAGTTGGAAGAAATAAAGGGGAATTGGCCTGAAGAACTTCCCATGGTGTTGTGGTCATACAACACAACTCCGAGAACTACTACTGGGGAGTCTCCTTTTGTGTTGTCTTATGGATGCGAGGTAATGGTTTCGGTGGAGTTTGGAGCAGGATCGTTTAGGAGAGATTTCTATGAGGAAGAGACCAATATGGTAAATCAAAGGCTGAGTGTGGATTTTTTAGAAGAAATGAGAACCAATTCACAGCCGAGGTTGGCAACTTACCAGCAAAGGGCTGTGAGGTATTATAATCGAAAGGTGAAGACCCGTCTTTTTAAGGTGGGTGATTTGGTTCTTCGGAAGGTCATGCCAAATACAAGGGTAGCTGCTCATGGAGTCTTTGGTCCCAATTGGGAAGGACCTTACAAGATCAAGTCTATCATCTGGGAAGGCACTTATCACTTAGAAGACTTGGATGGTAACACGATTCCAAGTTCATGGAATGCAGGGCATTTGAAGAAATATTATCAATAGGGTGCGGCTTCGGCCCCCTATTTTATGAAGGCTTATATTTAAGTTATAGACTAGTATCAATAATTCTTCTCCAAATCTAGGGGGAAGTGTATATATGCCTTTCTTAGAGTTAGTCGAGACTTGCTGATTTTTATACTTTTCAATAACCATTCTCCTTAGCTAGGGGGTAGTGTTTTTACACCTTCCCTTGTTCTGAAGAGACTCAAGTTTAATGAAGATTTTCAAATTTTTTCAAGGTTTTTAATATATTCGAAGATTGTTAGAAGAATATCGGTTGTTGAAATACAAAAGGCCGCGCCCTAATTCAAATAGGGCGCGCCCTATGTTTACACTGAAGAATTTACAAGTGTTTTTAATAAGCTTATTCATTAATACTCGAAGAAATTCGATCTGGAGGCCGCGCCCTAACGTATAAAGGCGCGCCCTCAGCTTACATACAATAACGACTTGGAGATTTGTTTGAAGATATGTGTTCTCACTTATTCACCCAAGAGAACGTGGTCAACAAGTAATATATGGTAAATAGGATTCGTTCCCACAGAGACTCGAATTGTTCGTTTTAGTTCACTTAGACACCAGCTTATGATTTACACTCACTGCCAAGACAATCACAATTTTGGTTTTGATTAACTAATGATTAAATACCAACTATGAAAATTACGAGAAAATAACTTAACGATTAACTTATAATAAACAAACATGGGATTTCAATTTCATTAACCACTTCATCTAGAATCTTATGCCCCTTTAACCTAGCATGTGACAGAGTTGATTACTGATTAGATGCACTAAACTGATACACACCAACTTTCATTGTGCGTATACCATCCTACTGATCATCCACAATTGATAGAAGTCAAGTAGTCACCAAATATGCGCAGTTCCTATATGTCTATAGCAATTGAACACATACAGGTTAAAAATCAAGCATCCAGAAAACCACATAGTCAGTGCAAGACGGTTAGAATTACACCACAAATTAATACATGTTCTTCGCATGCAAAAACCTATGCTAGCATGAATTGTTCTAAACCCTAGATCCACTTTCGCATTCACCAGGATTAAACAAACAATTACAGGTGTTCGCGACTCACCTATAACGAATAAGCGTAATCATACTAGGAAATCAATACAATCAATCACACACCAAGGCATAAAAAACACTTAATTACTAGAATCCATAGAAAAATCCATTAAAATCCCATGATAACGAGTTAGCCCATAATCGACCTAATCGCCATCATGGGTTCAAGTGTAAACATGATCGCAAAAGAGTTACGATAAACCAAACAAGAGTAGTGAAAGAGTATACGAAAACAACCGAGCATTCAACGCAATAGGAGATTACAAAAATGAAATGAAAACTATGAAACCCCCAAAAAGCTTGATGCTCTCCCAATGATTCTTCTTTCTCTCAAAATCCCCCTTAGAATAATACGATACTCCTTATTGATAATTAGGGCTTTCCCCCAATAGTACATAATAAACTAGGCTTCCAAGACACAAGGCTGCACATCTCATCCAAACCGGCCCTTCAGAACAAGCCCAACAGCAGAAAAAAATAGTATTTCTCAGCCAGCCAGGGCATGGGCGCGCTCTATACAGGCGCGGGCGTGCCTGGCCCCCCTGTCCAGAATCTCGATTTTGCTCCGTTCGTCTATTGGCTGCTGCACAATGCTCCGATATGCTCCCTGATCGACATGCTATCTCAGCCCTCGACACTTCCAGCTCTAAACCATCCGAAACACGCAATTCCACCACCTTATTCCCCAAACGATACTCTGCACACTAAAAACAAGAAAACACATCAAAAGACATTAAACACTCAGGTACAAGCGGTCAATTTAAGCCGAAATGGAACGTATTTAGTGGACATAAATTCCACTAACAATATGCTTTAAATGTATGTGTTGAGTATTAAATACAGTAAAAGAATACAGAGGGGGGGTGAATGGATTCTTGAATTTTTCTTCGTTCTTGAATCTTTACAGCAAGATATGTGTTGAGTGTGTGAGATATGTAAGTGCGGATGACAAAGACAAACACAACACAATATTACTTTAATCTAACATTTTATTAGATAAAGATTTTGCTACAATCAGTGAATATAAATGATAGTATTCTCAGCTACATTTTTCTCAGAGAGATATTTCTTGTGATGTATATGAAAAACTTATCTCTTATCAGCTAAGGAAGTGAGGCTGTATCCTTATAGACATGGATACACCTACTTACTACAAATAAGGTAGGTAAACAAAATACTTTCCAGTCTGTCTATCTCATTTGAGTAAGAGTCCAAACGGCTATAGATTTGACTTTGCAAAGCCTGTTCAGATCCACTTCTTTAGCTCCTTCTCCCTTTGTCTTATCTCTCCAAGCTTCTTTGTAGGCTTTCCAATGTGCTTTATAGTACATAGTCAAATAAAGCGTCTTGGCTTGTTGCAGGTTTCTGACTTGTACAATTCTTCAGTATTTTGTCTCTAAGAATGTATTCGAGAAGTGGCTAAGTGAATGATTCAAGAACTAGAATTGACTTAATCGATAACTCTGAGTTCTCGAATAGTGTTATATTGACATATCGAATCACTTCTCGAATAGCTCTTTTCTCTGAGAGTCCTTGAGATATCGAATAGAACATTTTGACATATCGAATCCCTGAGATGTCGAATAGCATCTTGAGTCTTTGAGATATCGAATAGAGCATTGACTTGTTGACCCTTTTGAGAACTCGAATATCACCTTTGACCTGTTGACTCCTTGAGTTCTCGAACAGAGTAATAGACATATCAAATCTTTGAGATATCGAATGAGATATCAAACAGTGTATTCAGAGATATCGAATAGTGTCTTCTGAGATATCGAACCCCTGACTTCTAGAATGCTAGACTTCTCGAATAGACAAATGTACTTCTCGAATTGGTACTTAGGCAAATTCTTCATTTCTTCAAATCCCAACTGTGATTATTTGGCAGTCTTTATCTCCTTGCTTGAGGCATGAACCTTGGAACTTCTTTCAAGCATTATTCTTGACTTAATAAGTACAGTTACATAGCTAGAATTTGATGCCTATTATAAGTACAAAACAAGTAGAAACTCTACAACTAGAGGTTCCCTCAGTTAAGAGGTCATGTATGTAATGCATAACATTACAAATAACTTAGGCTTGTTATTAGATGTATTCAGGCATGCCTCTGTGACTAACAATCTCCCCCAAATTGTGAGTAAGACCCTTAGTCACAATTTCATGTCTGATAACAAGCCTAACATACATAAAGATAAAACTTGACAGTACATGTATGAATTTTGATTAGCAATGTGGATAGAACTACAGGGTGAGTAATCTTACAGCCTATGATGAAGTACTATGTTAAATATAATTGATATGGTTAATATCAGTGTTTAAGTTTTACAGGGAAAAACAGAGTTTAAACAGGAAGCAGTCAGAGTTTAGTTAAACTCTGACAGTTGGAAGCTGAACAGAGTTTGCTATACGCTAACAGCGGAAGCTCGACAGAGTTTAGTTAAACTCTGTCTGGAGGCAGCGTCTACTGGTCAACAGTGATTGAAGATTATTTAAGGAAGCAATATCTTTGAAGATTGGATAGCTGTCAAAGAGATTGAGTTGACTAAGGAGACGTGTAGCAATCGTAATTGATAACAATTGTATAGCCGATTTATAGGCGAATCAATTATCAATTGTATGTAGCTGTATATCTTATAAATACAGTTAGGTTAACCCTAGAAGGGTATCGATCGTGTAATACAATTTTTCATTGTAACCTAAGTAGCTCTCTGTGATATTTTACATCACTGAGAGAGAAAATAATTCCAAACAGTTTTTAAAGCTTTTAAAGAGCTTATTGTTATTCTCTCATACTTAGTTGATTATAAGTGTGTATTCGGCCTAACAATTGGTATTAGAGCTTAATCTGTTAATTCAGTACAGTTTAAGATCCACACACACACAACTATAATAAATGGCAGAAATTCCTCCTCCAACATCAGGCTCTAGTGCTGAAAAGGTTCAACCTGCAACTGTGAGTCGATATGAAACAATCAGGGTTCCTATTCTTAAACCAGCAGAATACTCAACCTAGAAGGTGAAAATGGCTATGTTTCTGGAGGCTACAGATCGAGAATATCTTGACAGAATTTATGAAGGCCCTCATAAGCCTACAAAATTGTCTGTTGTTGCTGCTGGACAGGAAGCTAAATCAATTCCAAAGGAGAAGAGAGATTTGACTCCTGAGGACATTTTATCCATTGGAAAGGATGCAAAGGTTAGACATCTGCTTCATAGTTCATTGGATAATGTTATGTCTAACAAAGTGATCAATTGTAAAACTGCAAAAGAGATCTTGGATGCTCTAGAGGTTAGATGTCAGGGAACTGCTACAATCAAGAAGAATAGAAGGAACATACTCACATAGGAGTATGAACACTTTGAGGCTAAATCTGAGGAATCTATGACAGAAACCTTTGACAGATTCTGTAAGCTACTTAATGATCTGTCACTGGTTAATAAAGAATATGATCTAGAAGATTCAAATCTCAAGTTTCTTCTTTCTCTACCTGAAAAGTGGGATGTTAAGACAACCACTATTAGAGACAACTATGATCTGGCTGATACTGATATTGATGAGATCTATGGATTGCTCAAGACTCATGAACTAGAAATGGAACAGAGAAGCAGAAGATCAGGCAGAAAGTCAAAATCTGTTGCTCTAAGAGTTGAAGAAAGACCCTCAAAGAAGGAAGCATTAAGGAAGAAGGAAAAAGGAAAAACTTTGGTCATTCATTCTGAAAGTGAGTCATCAACTCTGATGTTGACTCAAATACAGGTGGATCATCTGATTCTGAAGATGATGAGGAAATGATGGAAATGGTTGCTTTGATGGTAAAGACTTTCAAGAAGATAGGATTCAAGAACTTCAAGAAAGGGAAGAGATTCTCCAAGAATGATTCAAAGTTTGACAGGAAGAATTTCAGAAAATCTGAGAGAAAGGATACCAAATCTGGGAAAAGAGACAAGTCTGAGATTCAATGCTACAAGTGTAAGGAGATGGGTCACTATGCTCCTGAGTGCACGAAGGGTAAAACTGAGAAGGCACTCTTCACTAAAGGCAGAGATTGGGCAAACACCTCTGACTCAGATGAGGATGTGAACTATGCTCTCATGGCTACTACTGTTGATGAAGCTGAAGATTCTGAAAACAAGGTACCTCTAACTACCTATGCTTATAATACTGATGATATAACTGAATTAAGAATATATCTTAAAGCTTTGCATATCAGTTATAGGGATCAGACTTTAGAGAATGAGAGAATCAAAACTGAGAATTCTGAACTCAAAGAGAGAAATAAGGTTGTAGAAGAGAAACTTGCTAACATGCAGCAAGTTCAAAAGGAGTGAGATGATGCTGTCTATCTTGAACAAGAGTTGTTAAGTAAGTATAAACAACTAGAATCTGAGTTGGAAAAGGCAAATCACATTATTAAAACTTGGACTCACTCAGGAAAAGACACTCAAGAAGTTTTTCAATCTGACACTATAGGTCTAGGTTATTCTGAGAAAGATGAACTTAGGTTTCAGAGTACAGTCAAGATTAGACCACCTCTTCCACCTAAGAAATTTGGAACATTTGTTAATGGAATAAATGAACCTAGGTTTGAAGGTGCAAAAGAAGCTATTAAGAAAGAACCAGTAAAAACTAGTGTTAAACAGGTTAATATTGGTTTAATGATAGATAAACAACTTAAGCATAAGCTTAAGGAGTTAAAATCTGTTAAGAAACAGAAAGTGTCTAGAAAGAACAGAAATGGTAAAGTAGGCATTACTCAAGGCAATTATCCAATGCTTGCTACTTTAGCTCTAAGAAAGACATGTCATAACTGTGGTAGTACTAACCATCTTGCTAGTTTTTGCAGGAAGAACAAAGACATTAATTCTTTACCTTCCAAGTCTGAAGTAAAGAAAGATAATGTTAGAACTAGGCCACAAACATTATGCAAACACTGTGGAAGCACTTGGCATTCTATTTATACATGCAGAAATGATCATTCTATTTATCATAATTACTATGAACTGAAACCTAATCTGAAATGGGTTAGAGTTAATTCTGCATGTGTAAACTCTGATAAAGTTAGCTTAAACTCTGATAGTGTAAATTCCGCTGCTAAAGCTAACAAAATTAAGAAAGCCAAAGGATCCAAGCAAGTCTGGATCCTTAAATCTAATCCTCAGTAATTGTTTGTGATTGCAGGGCATCAGGGAAAGTATCCTAGTCATGGACAATGGATGTTCAGGACACATGACTGGAAATAAAGCCCTGCTATCAGAGTATGTGGAGAAGGCTGGCCCAGAAGTTTCCTATGGAGATGGCAACATAGGACATACTCTGGGATATGGCAATATTAATCTTGGAAGTGTCACCATCACAAATGTAGCTCTGGTTCCCAGACTCAAGCATGATCTGCTATCTGTGAGTCAAATCTGTGACAGAGGTTTTCATGTAGATTTTCAACCTGAATACTGTGAGGTTATCAGCAAAACCACATGAAAAGTTATTTTAGTTGGACAAAGGCGCAACAATATCTATGAAGCAATCTTGTTGACAAACTCTGATGGAAAAACAATGTGCCTGTCAAAAAAAATGTCCAATGAGGAGAGTTGGAAGTGGCATAAGAAACTCTCTCATTTGAATCTGAACAACATCAATGAGCTGATAAGAAAGGATCTTGTTAGAGGACTTCCAAAGTCTTTGTTAAATGTTGATGGTCTGTGTGATTCATGTCAAAAGGCCAAACAGAGGAAGACCTCTTTCAAGAGCAAGTCTGAATCTTCAATTGTTGATCCATATCATATGTTACATGTTGATCTTTTTGGACCAGTAAATGTCTTGTCAATTGGAACGAAGAAATATGTTCTAGTCATTGTTGATGAATATACCAGATACACTTGGGTGTATTTTCTAGCAAAGAAGGATTAAACTGCATTAACTCTGATGGAGCATGTAAAGCTACTGGACCAAGGATCAAAACACAAAGTCAAAATAATCAGAAGTGATAATGGAACTGAATTCAGAAATGCAACAATGGAAGAATTCTGCAAGAACAGAGGATTGAAGCAAGAGTTTTCTGCACCTGGTACACCACAGCAAAATGGTGTAGTTGAGAGGAAGAACAGAACCTTGATAGAAGCTGCCAGAACTATGCTTGATGAAGCAAAATTGCCAACCTATTTCTGGGCAGAAGCAGTTCAAACTGCCTGTTTTACTCAAAATGCAACACTGATCAACAAGCATGGAAAAACACCATATGAGATGGTGAGGGAAAAGAAGCCAAACCTGAAATATTTTCATATTTTTGGGTGCAAATGCTTTGTGTTGAAAAATCATCCTGAACAGTTGACCAAATTTGGGTTGAAAGCAGATGAAGGAATTTTTGCTGGCTATCCAGTGTCAACCATGGCATTCAGAGTTTATAATCTGAGGACAAAGGTGATTATGGAATCTATTCATGTGTCATTTGATGACAAGAAAATCACTGGACTTGAAGATGTTGATGAACATGATCAGTTGCACTTCGAAAATGAAGATCTAATCTCTGATGAAATAAACTCTGATGACACTAGTCCAACAAACTCTGTTGATGCAAACTCTGAACCTCTACTGGTACACACAGAAGAGAGATTTGACTCCTGAGGACATTTCATCCATTGGAAAGGATGCAAAGGTTTGACATCTGCTTCATAGTTCATTGGATAATGTTATGTCTAACAAAGTGATCAATTGTAAAACTGCAAAAGAGATCTGGGATGCTCTAGAGGTTAGATGTCAGGGAACTGCTACAATCAAGAAGAATAGAAGGAACATACTCACACAGGAGTATGAACACTTTGAGGCTAAATCTGAGGAATCTATGACAGAAACCTTTGACAGATTCTGTAAGCTACTTAATGATCTGTCACTGGTTAATAAAGAATATGATCTAGAAGATTCAAATCTCAAGTTTCTTCTTTCTCTACCTGAAAAGTGGGATGTTAAGACAACCACTATTAGAGACAACTATGATCTGGCTGATACTGATATTGATGAGATCTATGGATTGCTCAAGACTCATGAACTAGAAATGGAACAGAGAAGCAGAAGATCAGGCAGAAAGTCAAAATCTGTTGCTCTAAGAGTTGAAGAAAGACCCTCAAAGAGGGAAGCATTAAGGAAGAAGGCAAAAGGAAAAGCTTTGGTCATTCATTCTGAAAGTGAGTCATCAAACTCTGATGTTGACTCAAATACAGGTGGATCATCTGATTCTGAAGATGATGAGGAAATGATGGAAATGGTTGCTTTGATGGTAAAGACTTTCAAGAAGATAGGATTCAAGAATTTCAAGAAAGGGAAGAGATTCTCCAAGAATGATTCAAAGTTTGACAAGAAGAATTTCAGAAAATCTGAGAGAAAGGATACGAAATCTGGGAAAAGAGACAAGTCTGAGATTCAATGCTACAAGTGTAAGGAGATGGGTCACTATGCTCCTGAGTGCACGAAGGGTAAAACTGAGAAGGCACTCTTCACTAAAGGCAGAGATTGGGCAAACACCTCTGACTCAGATGAGGATGTGAACTATGCTCTCATGGCTACTACTGTTGATGAAGCTGAAGATTCTGAAAACAAGGTACCTCTAACTACCTATGCTTATAATACTGATGATATAACTGAATTAAGAATATATCTTAAAGCTTTGCATATCAGTTATAGGGATCAGACTTTAGAGAATGAGAGAATCAAAACTGAGAATTCTGAACTCAAAGAGAGAAATAAGGTTGTAGAAGAGAAACTTGCTAACATGCAGCAAGTTCAAAAGGAGAGAGATGATGCTGTCTATCTTGAACAAGAGTTGTTAAGTAAGTATAAACAACTAGAATCTGAGTTGGAAAAGGCAAATCACATTATTAAAACTTGGACTCACTCAGGAAAAGACACTCAAGAAGTTTTTCAATTTGACACTATAGGTCTAGGTTATTCTGAGAAAGATGAACTTAGGTTTCAGAGTACAGTCAAGATTAGACCACCTCTTCCACCTAAGAAATTTGGAACATTTGTTAATGGAATAAATGAACCTAGGTTTGAAGGTGCAAAAGAAGCTGTTAAGAAAGAACCAGTAAAAACTAGTGTTAAACAGGTTAATATTGGTTTAATGATAGATAAACAACTTAAGCATAAGCTTAAGGAGTTAAAATCTGTTAAGAAACAGAAAGTGTCTAGAAAGAACATAAATGGTAAAGTAGGCATTACTCAAGGCAATTATCCAATGCTTGCTACTTTAGCTCTAAGAAAGACATGTTATAACTGTGGTAGTACTAACCATCTTGCTAGTTTTTGCAGGAAGAACAAAGACATTAATTCTTTACCTTCCAAGTCTGAAGTAAAGAAAGATAATGTTAGAACTAGGCCACAAACATTATGCAAACACTGTGGAAGCACTTGGCATTCTATTTATACTTGCAGAAATTATCATTCTATTTATCATAATTACTATGAACTGAAACCTAATCTGAAATGGGTTAGAGTTAATTCTGCAAGTGTAAACTCTGATAAAGTTAGCTTAAACTTTGATAGTGTAAATTCCGCTGCTAAAGCTAACAAAATTAAGAAAGCCAAAGGATCCAAGCAAGTCTGGATCCTTAAATCTAATCCTCAGTAATTGTTTGTAATTGCAGGGCATCAGGGAAAGTATCCTAGTCATGGACAATGGATGTTCAGGACACATGACTGGAAATAAAGCCCTGCTATCAGAGTATGTGGAGAAGGCTGGCCCAAAAGTTTCCTATGGAGATGGCAACATAGGACATACTCTGGGATATGGCAATATTAATCTTGGAAGTGTCACCATCACAAATGTAGCTCTGGTTCCCAGACTCAAGCATGATCTGCTATCTGTGAGTCAAATCTGTGACAGAGGTTTTCATGTAGATTTTCAACCTGAATACTGTGAGGTTATCAGCAAAACCACAGGAAAAGTTATTTTAGTTGGACAAAGGCGCAAAAATATCTATGAAGCAAGCTTGTTGACAAACTCTGATGGAAAAATAATGTGCCTGTCAAAAAGAATGTCCAATGAGGAGAGTTGGAAGTGGCATAAGAAACTCTCTCATTTGAATCTGAACAACATCAATGAGCTGATAAGAAAGGATCTTGTTAGAGGACTTCCAAAGTCTTTGTTAAATGTTGATGGTCTGTGTGATTCATGTCAAAAGGCCAAACAGAGGAAGACCTCTTTCAAGAGCAAGTCTGAATCTTCAATTGTTGATCCATATCATATGTTACATGTTGATCTTTTTGGACCAGTAAATGTCTTGTCAATTGGAAGGAAGAAATATGCTCTAGTCATTGTTGATGAATATACCAGATACACTTGGGTGTATTTTCTAGCAAAGAAGGATTAAACTGCATTAACTCTGATGGAGCATGTAAAGCTACTGGACAAAGGATCAAAACACAAAGTCAAAATAATCAGAAGTGATAATGGAACTGAATTCAGAAATGCAACAATGGAAGAATTCTGCAAGAACAGAGGATTGAAGCAAGAGTTTTCTGCACCTGGTACACCACAGCAAAATGGTGTAGTTGAGAGGAAGAACAGAACCTTGATAGAAGCTGCCAGAACTATGCTTGATGAAGCAAAATTGCCAACCTATTTCTGGGCAGAAGCAGTTCAAACTGTCTGTTTTACTCAAAATGCAACACTGATCAACAAGCATGGAAAAATCATCCTGAACAGTTGACCAAATTTGGGTTGAAAGCAGATGAAGGAATTTTTGTTGGCTATCCAGTGTCAACCATGGCATTCAGAGTTTATAATCTGAGGACAAAGGTGATTATGGAATCTATTCATGTGTCATTTGATGACAAGAAAATCATTGGACTTGAAGATGTTGATGAACATGATCAGTTGCACTTCGAAAATGAAGATCTAATCTCTGATGAAATAAACTCTGATGACACTAGTCCAACAAACTCTGTTGATGCAAACTCTGAACCTCTACTGGTACACACAGAAGAAATAGTATAGTCTGAACAAATAGGAGAACCAGTTGAGGGGGAGCATGATCATAGTGATGACTCAAATTCTGATAGTGAGTCAACTGAAAATTCTGGATCAAACTCAAACTCTGATGACTCAAACTCTGAAAGTCCAAATTCTGACAGTTCAAACTCGCGATCAAATCCAGGGGGAGCCTCAGAGAATGAAGAAAGGCATCAAGATAATCAGGAGAACATTGATCAAGGGGGAGGATCAACTGTTGACAGAAGTCATTTACCTACAGCTAGGAAATGGACAAAATCACATACACCTGATTTAATAATTGGAGATCCAGATGCAAAAGTTAGGACAAGAAGTGCTACAACAAATGAATGTCTGTTTCATGCATTTCTGTCCAAATCTGAACCAAAGAAAGTGGAAGAAGCTCTTCAAGATGCTGATTGGATAACAGCAATGCAGGAGGAGTTAAATGAATTTGAGAGAATTGAAGTATGGACCCTTGTACCTAGACCAAAGAATAGATCTGTTGTTGGTACTAGATGGGTTTTCAGAAACAAAACTGACAGTGATGGGGTTGTTACAAGAAACAAGGCCAGACTTGTGGCCAAAGGCTATTCACAGCAAGAAGGCATAGACTATGATGAAACTTTTGCTCCGGTTGCAAGGTTGGAAGCAATAAGAATCTTTCTAGCATATGCTTCTCACAAGAAATTCAAGGTTTTTCAGATGGATGTGAAAAGTGCTTTTCTGAATGGAAAACTTGAAGAAGAAGTGTTTGTTGAACAACCACCAGGATTTGTAGATCCCAAGCATCCAGATTATGTCTACCGGCTTGACAAGGCACTCTATGGACTTAAACAGGCACCAAGAGCATGGTATGAAACTCTGGCTCAATTTCTTTTAGAAAGTGGGTTCCACAGAGGCACAATTGATAAAACCTTGTTCTACTTCAATCTTGGTAGTGATCTGTTATTAGTTCAAATATATGTAGATGACATAATCTTTGGATCTACTAATGATAAACTCTGTAAGAAGTTTGCCAAGCTCATGCAGTCCAGGTATCAAATGAGCATGATGGGAGAGCTCAGTTATTTTCTAGGGCTACAGGTGTAGCAAACAGATGATGGAATCTTTATAAATCAAGCAAAATATACCAGAAATCTTCTCAAGAAATTTGGCATGCTTGATTGCTCATCTGCAACAACTCCCATGGCAACAGCAACAAAGTTGGATAGAGACACAGGTTCACCAGTGGATATGACAAACTATAGAGGAATGATTGGGTCTCTTCTTTATTTAACAGCTAGCAGACCTGACATCTTGTATGCAACATGTCTTTGCGCAAGATTTCAGGCAGATCCAAGAGAACCACATCTAACAGCTATAAATAGAATTTTCAAATATCTTAAGGGCACCATAACTTTAGGTTTGTGGTATCCGAGAGAATCAGACTTCAAGCTTCTTGGTTACTCTGATGCAGACTTTGCAGGCTGTAAAATAGACAGAAAAAGTACTAGCAATTTCTTGGTGATAGACTTGTTTCTTGGTACAGCAAGAAACAGAAATCAATCTCTACATCTACAGCTGAAGCAGAGTATATTGCTGCTGGTAGCTGTTGTGCACAGATTCTGTGGATGAAGAATCAATTACTGGATTATGGATTGAGGTACAGTAAAATACCTATTTATTGTGATAACCAAAGTTCTATTGCTATGACAGGTAATCCAGTACAGCATTCAATGACCAAGCACATCAGCATAAGGTACCATTTTATCAGAGAACATGTAGAGGAAGGGAATATTGAGCTTCATTTTGTGTCTACAGAACAACAGCTTGCAGATATCTTCACCAAGCCATTGAGTGAAGCTGTATTTACAAGGCTGGTAAATGAACTAGGAATGGTCTCTGGCTTTGACTAAAGATATTGGTTAAACTCAAAACTCTACTTATGTACTGTGTTGCTCATATTTCTGTGGTATGTTAAACTCTGTTTTGCAAACTCTGCTCAATGACTGTTAAACTCTGTTAGCATGCTCTTTAGTCATACACTGTTGTCTGTTGGATAAACTTTGACAAACTCTGATAATGCTTCTTTCTGAACATAAACACCAATGAAGATACATGTATGAAACATTATTCTCAGTTATTAGTCATGAATCCTTCTAAGTTATCTTTGATCTAATCTTAAACTGTGCAGAAAGTTAACAATACATGATATTGTTCTATATTTATAGCATCATTTAGTTTATTTATCCTAAACTCTGAGTCTGTAAATACTGTGTGCATTGCCTCTCATAAATAATTTCTGATATTGATGAGCTCTAAACTCTGTTAGTTATACACTGTTAAATTAGATTCTGTTATTAGAATAACCCCAAAGAATATATATATATATATATAGACTGTTAGAACTCCTTTGAGATCATGTTTGTAACTAGGACGACCTAGGAACTTACTGGTATATAGTAAGGGCTAAAATTCTCTAATTTTTGGTGACTAGTCGAAAGCTAGGAAGATCCAAGAACTTATCAAATTGATAAGGGCTAAAATTATAGGATTTTTGGTGACTAGTTTTAACCTCTGATTAATGGAGAAAACCCAAAAAAAAAATTTGGGGGTTATAGATTAATTAAATATTACTGTATATAAACTGTTTACTACAGAGTTTAGCATTCATCATATATTCAGTGTTTACTATAAGAGTTTGTGCATTCAGTGTTTACTGATTTACTTTATGGATTTTTTGAAATACTAGATGCTCTAAATACTGATTCAGTAAACTCTGCTCTACACACACTCATATTCACAACTGTGCAGTGTTTGAAAGGATAACAGTAATTAAGTTGGAGAATTGATAAACACTGTTGGATTTTGTTGAGTACTCTTAGGTAATATTTTATTTCAGACAAAGCATATACTTGGAGTACACAACGAGTTTTTGAAATTTGCATGTAATACGTGCCAGTTGTTTAATGGTGTCAGACAGTTAAAGCTTATTGGAAATAGGAGAGAGAACAGCAGTAATAATAGGCATTATTATTGCGCGTGTAAATAACTGTTCCCCTGTTTATGTGACACGTGTCCCACTCACACACTTAACAAGAAACTGGTTGCGTGTTTAATGTCTAAAACGATTGGGTTTTAATTTTCAATTACAGATCTAATCAAAATCATTTCATTATTCACTTTTTCATCTTTACATCCGCGAACACACAACATTTCACACAATTTCTCTGTTACTTTCACTTAAGCATTTTCACAAACACTTTTCTACACACTCTCTTTTCTAACAATCTGTTCTAATGGCAACCAAGAATTTTGTGGCTCAGGGATTAACTTTTGTTACCAACAACTATGCCGCAATTCTAAACACTGATAAAGCTCCAAAATCATTTCATTTGATTCAGAACTTCTTAAAAGATTCTGAAATTGGACAAGCTCTTGTTCAACCAGAAAAACTCTCGGCCACACAAATCTCTACCTTCTGGAGAAACTCTATTTATGATGATGGTGGAGAGAATGGGACTCCATCAATTGTGTTTACTCATGAAGATCAAGAGTTTATAATCACTCCTGCAACTGTTCGTGAGGTTTTGGATTTTGATACTCACACCTCATACTCTGTGGCTGTTGAGAGTCAATTGAAGGAAATGTTACAACAACTGCAGTTTTCTGATCCTTTGGATAAGCTTGGGAATGTCAAAAGGCCAGGGCTCAGGAAGGAGTGGAGCTTTTTCTTTGACTGCATCACTCGAGCTTTTGGAAAGAAGGTCACCAACTGGGATGCAATTCCTGGTGAAAGTCTTCAAATCAGGTATTCCCTTCTTAATGGGAGTAACTTTGATTTTGGTCGTTTGGTTCTTATGAATTTAGGTGAAAAACTAGCAGAGTCTAATACAACTGTTTATTTCTCACATTTCTGTCAATGTTTATTCTCTGCCTGTTTGCCTAACATGGTAATTTCTGATGAGGATGTTATACAACCCTTTCAATGCCATAAAAGAATGTTTTCTGATCTTACAAATAAAGATGCTAACAAGGAGCAAGTTCCAGAGTTTACCTATCCACTTGCTCTTAGAAACTTTCTCAACCAACCACAAGAACCACAAGCACCACAACCTGAACCAATCCTTGAACCTCCACAATCACCTCCTCAAACCACAAACACTGAACCTCCTCAACACACAAACACTAAACCTCACATAACCATAAACACTGAACCAATCTCTAAACCTACATCTCCACCAACCATTACTACTCCTTCACAACCACAATCTTCATCACAATCTCAACCTCAACCACAATCCAACCCAAAGAAATCAAAGAAAAGCAGGGCTATAAGGCCACCAAGAAAGCACAGGGTTGCTGAAGTTTCTAAGCCAAAGAGGGCTAGAAAGGAAAGGGCTAACAAACCTAAATCTCCATCTATACTAGATGATTCTATCTCAGAGGAAGAAAGACCAGAAGTGAATCCTCCAGTTAAGAGAAGGAGACTAATTCTTGAAGAATCTGATGAAGAAATGAATTTTGAAGCTCCAGAGGATATTTCTAAGGAAATACCTGCTGTTGAGATAGACAGAGATGGAAATGCTGATGCTACAATGGATGAAATTCTTGAGCCATTGTTCCCATTCTCTGAGAACATCGATATTCCAATCTCTTCACCTGCTATTTTCTCTGAAGCAACAGATGCAGTAAATCAAACCACTTTGGTACATGAAGAAACAGTGGCTTCTCACACTGAGTTAATCTCTGATGCTCATCAATCTGTTGAACAGGGTGAGGAAATTGATCAACCACCCATGGAGACAATCTCTCAGCCTATTGTACAATCTGCAGAGGATGTTGTAAAGCTTGTTGCAGAGAATGTTGAACCTACTACAGACACTGTTGCAGAAGCTGTTGATGAGTCTCTTCCAATTCCTGAATCAACTCATCATGTTAAAGCTAAAATTGCAGTTGAAACTGAAGGGAGTACTGAGTCAAGCTCTTCTCAGAGTTTACTAGTACAGACTGATGCTGAGGTTAAAGATTTTGCTGGACCTTCAAATCAAGCAGATGCTGAAGAAGAACATTTTGAACAATTTTCAAATGATTGATATAAAGAAACTTGCATCTTTCCTGTTGCAAGAGCAGCTGAATTTGTCAAGAGAACATTAAGAACAATCACAAATCCAGAGATTCTATCTTGTCTCAAGGCTACTGTTGTCCAAGTGAAGACTCTAAATTCTAGATTTGATCATTGTCAAAAGGATATTTCTGATGTTAGAGGTGAAGTTGTTAGAGGAGATGATATGCTGAAACTTGATAGCAAGAACAAATTTCAATATCTTTCTCAGAATCAAGAAACTTTGTCTCATAGGCTGAGCAAAGTTGAAGAAAATCAAAATGCCATGTCTTTAAAGATTGATTCTATTGCTACCTCTCTGGAGTTAATCACATCTATTCTCATGCCTGATGATGTCAAAAAGGGGGAGAGAGTTGCTAAAGACAAATGCAAGCAATCTCAAACTCTGATCAGAAAGGATAATGCTGGATATGGAGGAGCAAGTGATAAAGGCAGGGGCAAAACTGAAGAACTTTAAACTCTGAAAACTAGCAAGTCTTCTAAATCACAGTTTGCTGGGATAAACACTGATACTCAAGGTGCTTCAAAGACCAAGAGTTTGGTATTTTCTTCTAATCCACAGACTGATGAGGAGTTGGCTGCTAAATTGTTTATTGAAGAAAATGAAGAAGGAGCTACCATTGAAGACATTAAAGCTGAAGAAAAGAGTTTACAAGAACAACATCTCAAAGCTTTAAAGTCTGGAAAGTTTAAGAAGAAAGAAAAAGCTCCTAGGCCTGTTATTAAAGGCATTGTGATCAAGGAAAATGTTGATGCGATTCATAGATCACATTCATCTAAGAAATCAACAGAAGCTGAAGCTAAACTCAAGCTGAAAGGTATTGCTATGGAAAGAGAAGATTTAAAGAAGAAAGATACAATCTCTGTTTATACATAAGTTGTACAGAAGAAGGAAAACACAACCTTTGTTGCTACACAAGTTGTGTCAAGGCCTTTATCTTCTCAGTTGAAATTAGTTTTTAGTAAAGGAACACTTCATGATCCAAATATAATTTCTGGAGCTCCTATGGATTTTTCTGATGGAAGAGCTTTATCTGGTAAGTTTGGAAATAATAAAGCTGGTTTGGGTTCACACAAAGACAGAAGGCAATATACTGGTCCTAGAGATCCTTCTTCACTGGCTGTTCCAAGTCGTGGTGTCACTCAAGAGAGTTTGGACAGACTGGAATCAGTACAGTTAGTTCATCAGAAGAGTTTAAAGAAGGATTTTTTCTTGTACTTTTTGACTGATGGGACAGTATTTAAAATTGGTGAGAATGATATTGGCTTGAAATATTGGGAAGAACTAGAATATGTTCTATATCTTTTCAAGGTGAATAGTCAAAGGACTCAATCAGTTGCAAATGTGCTCAGACAGAAAATGCTCCAGAATTTGGCAATCAGAGGGATGAAGTGCAATAGCAGATATGTTCCTAAGTACAGAGACTGGAATGGAAATCTCATTGAAATGAAGAAGGGTATTACAAAGTTGAAGACTGATCTGGAAATCACAGTACTTGACTTCAATTCACAGTCACAGGAAGTGAAATTTATCAGGCTAGGGAATAAGATGAGGAGGAACAAAATCTATGATCTAAGATCTGCTATCTATCAAACTGATGAGAGGGATCCTCAGCTAAGAGAGATTAAGGAAGCTATGAAGATTGAGCTTGAGAATGCAGAGAGAAGATTGCTTATAGATTATCTCAGAACAACACCAGATCTTGAGGAGATTAGAGATTAAAGTCTGTAAGAATTTTTTTGTTTTCTGTAGATTTTTGTTAAGTCAAGTTTAAACTCTGTCTATTTGAATAAACACTGTGTTTGTATGAAATTGTTTTGACATCATCAATTATTTATAACTTGTGCATATTTACTAATGAACAAGTTGGGGGAGATTGTTAAATATAATTTATATGGTTAATATCAGTGTTTAAGTTTTACAGGGAAAAACAGAGTTTAAACAGGAAGCAGTCAGAGTTTAGTTAAACTCTGACAATTGGAAGCTGAATAGAGTTTGCTATACGCTGACAGTGGAAGCTTGACAGAGTTTAGTTAAACTCTGTCTGGAGGCAGCGTCTACTGGTCAACAGTGATTGAAGATTATTTAAGGAAGCAATATCTTTGAAGATTGGATAGCTGTCAAAGAGATTGAGTTGACTAAGGAGACGTGTATAGCTGATTTATAGGCGAATCAATTATCGATTGTATGTAGCTGTATATCTTATAAATACAGTTAGGTTAACCCTAGAAGGGTATCGATCGTGTAATACAATTTTTCATTATAACCTAAGCAGCTCTCTGTGATATTTTACATCACTGAGATAGAAATTAATTCCAAACAGTTTTTAAAGCTTTTAAAGAACTTATTGTTATTCTCTCATACTTAGTTGATTATAAGTGTGTATTCGGCCTAACATACTAGCCATTGTCATTTGTTTTCCTTTCCATAGCTTTGGCTTGCAAATCATCATATGCTTTCTGTCTTCTTTCTTTCTCCTTCCTTGTATTCTCATCCATAGCTGTTATTATTTCTGCCATAGCATCCAATTCTTCAAGCAAAATTGAGTCTTTGAAATCTTCAAGTACTGGCTTCAAAATGTTTGCAGGATAGTGGTTGAGTAGGTTCATTCTGATGTGGACCCGATCCCCATTTCTCCTCCTATACTTCACCACATAGGGATTAAACTGAACTCTACACAATCCTTTTGCCCTTAGCTTTTATGCTTCAATCTCCAGTCTCTCAATTTCTTTCTCCCTTGCTAGCCATTTCTCAAGACACTCTTTTCTGATTCTCCCCTCATTATATCTCTTCATCTTCACAAAATCAATTAGCTCCAGCTTCCATACTCTTTCCACTTTATCTTCTGAGCTCAACAATGCAATGATTCTTTCTATGTCATGTAGCTTGCCCCAGTGTTGACATCCTCCTCATTTGAATTCTCCTCCCTTCCATCAGTATATTTGATCTCAAGGCAGTTATCAACAATGGCAACATGGTAGATTCTTTGAGCTTGTAAGAATTGCAGTTGGTCTTCATCATAATCTTCATCTAGTGGTTGGTGTTTTAAGCATGGATAGATTGTCAGAGTCCTTGATTTGGATAGCTTTGGTTTCCTTGCAGCTTGTTTGAATTTGATCCTTTTTACATGGTTGCCTGGCAGTATCATGTGACCTTTGTTTGTAGACCATTGTAGTATTCCATTAGCAGTTTGCTTTTTGAAATATACAAATGGTTTCTTGCATTGAATCTTCTTCTCTTCTTGAGGTGGCAAGACAGTTGCAGAAGCCATAGATATAGATTTTGGTAGGTCACTACTAACAGTATTCACCCTAGGCTTAGAGTCTTGTGTTGTGGCGAGGTTACTGTTAGCAATGCCTAAGGCTTATTGTCTTCCACTTTTACTCTCAGAGACTTTACCTTGATCATCATCATTTTTCTTATCCTTGTCACCCTTCTTCTTCTTCTTCTTATCTTCATCACCCTTATCACTCTTGTGATGTCTTCTCCTTCCATCACTTCTGTCTCCATCCTTGTCTTGATCACCATCCTTGCTTGGGTTGAACTTAGCAGATTCAGGTACAATTTCAGTTGCAATGTATGACCTGAGATAAGATATAGCTTCCAATTCTTCTGATGTTCTTAAACCCTTCTTCTTGTTCAGCTGCTCAATGATGGAAATAATGAGAGATTTGTTCTGAGGAGTAAGATGCTTAGGAATCACCAGCTGCTTGATATCATCAATTCTTGTTGCAGCCTGATAGATGATGGTTCTTGGATTTGTGAATACTTCAGGTAGCCTTGCTGGTTGACCATTCCTTAACTCATCAAATAGACTCTTGCTGTTTTCATCCTTCTTTTCAATTAGTCCAAGGAACACATCCACTTCTGAGTGCTTTAGACCCTGTAGAGTGTTGATGGTTAAGTGCCATATCTTATTCTTTCCTACCATCATTATCTCTTTGAGCCATAGGCCATCAACTCTCCTTGGTACTACAGTGAGAAAGTCAATCTGACTCTTCAAACTCCTATGATATGATAAAGCATCACCAGCCTGTTCTCTTGAGACTTTCAGAAACTCCAAGAATGCATCATGATGATAGACATTTGAGTTTGCAATTTCTTGTAGCTTGGCCTCAGTGACCACCTTCACTTCTACTGGCTTGGCACTCTTAGATATGGAGAATGGAGGTTTGTCAGATGGCATACTCCCTGCAACCACTATGGTTGTGATAGATTGCTTTTGACCACTGGGAGTAGTGATGTGCACAGTTGGTAGAGTGACAACTGGCAGAGAAGTAGGAGGCTCATCAACTTTGTCTTTTCCTTTTCCATGCACATGAGTTAAAGATTTTGAAGCTCTTTGATGGCCACGCTCATTGAACTTGATGCCCTTTTCTAGTGGTCTCTCCCCCTTTATATTTGACCTTGAAATCCTCTTCTCCCCCTTAGGCTTGTTGTCAGGCATAGAGGCTGTAGGAGTGACCTTTGGGGTTTAAGATTCTTCAGGTAGAGGGAGACCCATGTGCTTCATCATTGCAGACAACATTGATTGTTGATGCAGAAGAACATCAGCTGTGGTGGTGGCTTGAGTGTTCAACTGCTCAGTAAGAGTTTTTACCTTGTCTGTTGGATGAGCATTAGACTGAGTGAGAGTAGCTACCTCCTTTTCAAGTGCATCTACTTTGCTGAACAATTCAGTAGATTTGAAGCTAGACACTGATTGTTTTTTAAGTCTCTGCACCTCAAACCTAGTCATATCATGCACTGGGACTTTAGTAATTAGCTTATCTCCATACTGATTGGCAAAAAGTGTCCTAAGCATGGCATTGGCCTCAGTTGTCTGATCAGTGAGATTTTGGAATTTGTGCCCCAGTCCTGTGACAGCATCTTTGAGAATGGCTAAACCATTGTCCATCTTGGTGCAGGTAGACTTACAGGCTAGAATATCCTTGACTACAGTCTCCAATTGAGGGGATTTGGAATCAAAAGTCCTCTTTATCTCTCCCACAGACTTGTCTGTTGCATCACTTACCTTGTTGACTTCTGATTTGACACCTTTACCCAGGTAGTGTGCAGCCTTGAGGAATCCCTTGTATGAGTCATTGATGGCTTCATACACTTCACCAGGAGTTAGGGATTTAGCATTTGAGCCCAGTGAAGTGATGTATTCCTCTCTTAGATACTGAAGAGCTTCATTGAGAGTGAGATCATAAGTTCCTTGCATCCAGGCATCTACATTGCCATCTCTCTCAGCCTCATCAAGTATCTTTGTTTTCTGCATCTCCACATCATCTCTATGGCAGAGCAATATTGCTTCATAATCTGGATTTGACACATTGGAGGTGACCAAGTTCTGGGCTATCTTTACAAACTCAGGAATCTGATCCACAACTAAGCTTTGAAGTGCTTCAACTGTCAATTGTGGTGGAACAGATCCTGATCTTGAAGCACTGTCATGTTGCACAGGCTTCAGCCATTGTGACAAAAAGTCAGAGCTAGAGCTAGGCAAGCTAGACTCCTCAGTTATAGATGCAACTTCTGTAACCGGATGGAAAGACTCTACTACTGTTGTCTCCACAGGAGTGGGATGAGTTACAACAGTAGGTGACACAGGCACAGAGTCTCTAGTTAAAACTAGTGAATCCTTTGTGTTTGTGATGGTGTCATTAGGAGATGCCCCAGCGTGCATTCCCTGACCATCTAAATATGGTACCTGGGTGGTGAGCAAGGTGTCATGCACCAAGTCACTTGAATCCATTGGCTCATCAAGAGAAAAGAATTCTTGATGATCAATGCCTTGCTCCTCAATTGCTTGAGTTGCAGGCTCCAAAGAAATATGAGTGGTAGATTCTGGAAGAGAAGTGTGTTGTAGATTAGATTTTGGCAACTCCCCCTGAGAGATAGAGGGAGTTTCAATTGTGATGTGCTCTCCACTCAGTGTTGTGCCAGCCTTATCACTCCCTTGTGCTGACTCTTTACAAATAGGTGCATTGGGGAGGATGCTTGATTCTATAGATGCACCCTGTTGAGAGGATACATCTAGTGAGCTGTTTGCCCCTGATTTTACAACTTCAGCCATTTGGGTGACTGAAGAGGTGGTTTTAGACTTCTTCTTCTTCTTCTTTTGCCTCAGTAAGGGTGACTCAGGTTCCTCACTTTCTATACCTAATTCTACAGCCAAGGCTGCTTTAGTTAAGATTTTTAGAGGTTCAGTTTTCTCTCATTTTTACTAACATCACCCTTTTGAGAGGATGATGCAGTTGGCTCTGTGTTTGGTAAAGTGTTTGGCTGAGAGGGTTGGTTAGCAGGCCCTGGGTTAGCATTTTGCTCTACTTGCTTGGGCCTAGCTAACTCAGATTTTGAGGCACATATTGGCATGTTGTGGGGGTAAGTCCAGGGGAGTTATTTTGAGTCTTACATCCACATCATTCCTAGTCTCCAAGCTACCAAAAATGAGTTTGGTCATGGATTTCGGATAGCCTATTCTATTTTTGTCTAACCCAGGCAATTCAATCAATTTAGCATCTATGAAATTAAGTACAGATTGAATAAGCGAGGGAAGAAAATTTCATTACCTCTCTTGGCTGAGTTCTTACCATGTCTCCCATACAATTCTTGCATTATGATCAAACCAACATCAATCTTTCTCCCATATGCTAGAGCATAGCCTATTTGTTGAACAGGTGTGCTGATTTGATCAAAGCTGGACTTCTTTGCTGTGAAGACTTGAAGAAGAGTGGCAAAGACATAGCTCCATTCTTTCCTCAAGTACTTCTTATTCAAATTTCCAAGCTTGATTCTATCTGAGTAGTTGATAAAATCAAAGAAGTCTTCCAATTCCTGATCAGTAGCTTGACTATCATACACTCCTTGTTGTAACCCCAGTGCTTGATTCATGTCTTCAGTAGTGATGGTGATTTCTTTGTCCTGAATCTTGCAATAGATTATGTATGAAGTTATTGTATTCTCTAGGGCCATGACCTCCACAGTAGCAGTTCTCCAAAACTGTTCTAGTAGGTCTAGATACAGAGTTGGGTTGGCTGAGAGTGCATCCTTGATGTATGATTCAGCCATCCATCGAACGAAGCACTTAAAGTTTGCATTGGGTGCTTCAACATCGTTGGTTATTGCTATGAAATTGGTGTGGGTAGGAATTGTGAGTTGGGTATTTGCCATTGTTACACAGAGAGATGAGAAGAGAATGAAGGTTGAAGAAGAAATTTAGCTTTTGACGTTAGGGTTTTCAGAGGTTTTGGAACTTTAGCTGCCTGAGAAATCGAATGAAATGATTTGAACAGTTGTGGAATTGTATATATGTGAGTGACTTGAGTTGTCGATTAGATATAAGCTTTGTATCGACAAGTCAGTCATTCGAGAAGTATAAAACAACTATTCGATAAGTCAAGAAAGGCTTATTCGATATCTCAAGCAGTTTGTAACTCACAGCTGGCAGTTATTTAACTCAGAAAATAATTCTAAGCTAAATAAAATATGTTTTTATGAGCGAAATGAAATTTTGAATATAAATCCAAAAAGCGATTAAGTGTCAGCGAAAAATCAGCCTTTTCAAATGATTCGATAACTCAAATACAGTATTCGAGAACTCCATCATTAGAGAACTAAAATACTCTATTCGAGAACTCAGAGTGTGCTATTCGATTTCTGCAAAAGACACTATTCGAGAACTCAAGAGGGTTCTAGATAGGCCTATTCGAGAACTCGAGCCATGACATAATAATGAACCATTCGAGAAGTCTGACTTATCGAACTATACTTTTCACTCATAAAATTCAATTTTCACTATCTTTTAAAATTTACCAGAAATATTCACTGAAGAATATTCTACCAAATTAAATATTGATTCTCTCAAAATTTCACAAAAATTTCAAGCTAAAGATGTATGATTTTCAACATATGCAGCATTATGGAATATTTATAAATCATACTCCAGCCAATACTTACTTCAAAAATATTGAGCATTTGATAAAGTAAGTATTTACTGTTGCAACAATCTAGTTGATATATTCACTTAGCCAGAATTTGAAGAATTCAGCATTCCAATCTCACTAACCAACCTTGTGAAGGTGGCTTCATCTAATGGCTTAGTGAATATGTCAGCTAGTTGTTTTTCTGTGGGAACATAATGTAACTCAATGGTTCCATTAGTTGCATGCTCCTTTATAAAGTGATATCTGATGTCAATGTGCTTTGTCCTAGAATGATTGACAGGATTGGAAACTATAGAGATTGCACTTGTGTTGTCACACATGATTGGAATTCTTTCCAGCACAAGTCCATAATCTCTAAGTTGGTTTCTGATCCAAAGCACTTGAGCACAGCAACTTCCAGCAGCTATGTACTCAGCTTCAGCTGTGGAAGTTGACACAGATTGTTGTTTCTTGCTGTACCAAAAGACTAACCTTTGTCCAAGAAACTGGCAGCTACCTGAGGTGCTTTTCCTATCCACTCTGCATCCAGCATAATCAACATCAGAATAACCAACCAGATTGAACCCTGTGTCCTTAGGATACCATAACCCCAAGTTTGGTATGCCCTTCAGATATTTAAAAATCCTCTTTATTGTTGTCATATGTGATTCCTTTCGATTTGATTGAAACCTTGCACACAAGCATGTTGCAAACATGATGTCTGGCCTACTAGCAGTGAGGTAGAGTAGAGAACCAACCATGCCTCTGTAGATTGAAATATCTACCTTCTTGCCCTTAACATCTTCATCTAACTTGGTGGCAGTGGCCATGGGTGTCTTTGCAGGTGAGCATTCTTCCAAGTCAAATTTCTTCAATAGATCCTTGATGTATTTGGTTTGACTTATAAAAATGCCATCCTTCCTTTGACTAACTTGCAGCCCAAGAAAGAATGTTAATTCTCCCATCATACTCATCTCATATCTGCTCTGCATGAGCTTAGAGAATTTCTCACACAGCTTCTCATTTGTAGAGCCAAATATGATATCATCCACATAGATTTGAACTAAGATAATATCATCACCATGTTTCTTGTAAAACAGTGTCTTGTCCAGTGTGCCTCTAGTGAATTGATTCTCCAGTAGAAATTGTGATAGTGTGTCATACCATGCCCTGGGAGCTTGCTTAAGTCCATACAATGCTTTAAACAATCTGTAGACAAAGTGAGGGAATTGTGGATCCTCAAAGCCAGGTGGCTGTTGCACATATACTTCTTCTTCTTCCAACTCCCCATTCAGAAATGCACTCTTGACATCCATTTGATAAACCTTGAAATTAGAATGTGCAGCAAATGCCAAGAAAATTCTGATGGCCTCTAGTCTAGCAACAGGGGCAAAAGTCTCATCATAGTCAATGCCTTCCTGTTGAGAGTATCCTTTTGCAACCAACCTTGCTTTGTTTCTTATGACTACACCATTTGCATAGTAATTATCCAATCAGGATCCAACAATGCATCATCAAGTTTCTTAGGCTCAACTTGGGATAGAAAGCAACCATAGAGACATTCATTTAGAGTTTCTCTCCTTGTCCTCACTCCTGTATTTGGATCTCCAATTATCTGATCTGCAGTATGTGATCTATCCCATTTCCTTGTATGTTCAGATTGATTTCTCAGCCTTGATGTTGCTTCATCATCCAGATCATGATCATTTACATTTCCTCCCCCTGTGAAGTTGCCACTAATCACAAGTGTGTCTTGGATGCTTGTTTCTTCATTATTGATTGACACAGGTTCTTCATTCACTTGAGTTTGTTGGATTGTGGGCTCAAATTCAGTTTCAATCTCCTCATCAGAATCATCTAGATTGTCAAACTTCAAAGGATCTTTATCTTCATCATTGGCTTCTTCTAATCCAAGTAGTTTGCTTTCATCAAATGTCACATCCGTGCTTTCCATAACTTTCTTTTGATTGATGACATAAACTTTGTATGCAATTCTTTCCATAGAGTAGCCAAGAAAAATTCCTTCAAATGCTTTTGCATCAAACTTTCCAACATATTCTGAATTGTCTTTTAACACAAAGCATTTTCTTCCAAAAGTATGAACATAATTTAGAGTAGGCTTCTTTCCAGTCATCAAGTTGTAAGGTGTCTTTCCAGTGTTTTTGTTGATGAGGGTTCTGTTTTGGATATAGCATGCAGTGCTCACAGCCTCAGCCCAAAAACATGTAGGCATCTTTGCATCAAGTAACATTGTTCTAGCAGCCTCAATCAGAGTTCTATTCTTCCTCTCAACAACTCCATTTTGTTGTGGAGTTCTTGGAGCTGAGAATTGTTGAGAAATACCATTCTCTTTGTAGAATGCTTCAAGCATGGCATTTCTGAACTCTGTTCCATTATCACTTCATAATGCAATCACACTTGCATTGTTGGCCTTTGCTTCCTTGTCAATTTTCTTTATATGCTCAATGATTACTTGTGGAGCCTCATCCTTTGATGCCAGAAATTCTACCCATGTATACCTTGTGAAATCATCAACCATCACTAGAGCATACTTTTTCCTTCCTAGTGACATAATATTGACAGGCCCAAACAAGTCCATATGAATTAGTTGTAGGGGCTTGGTTATTGATGTCACTGTCTTTGACTTGTGGCTTGATCTTTTCATTTTTTCTTTTTGACAAGCCTCACACACTCCTTCTTGACAGAGTTCAAGTGTGGGCATGCCTCTCACTAACTCCCTTTTGACTAGAGAATTAATGCCTTTGAAGTTCAAGTGTGATAGCTTCTTGTGCCACAGCCAACTATCTTCATTTGATGCTTTTGAGTAAAAGCAACAAATTTGCAGAGTTCATATTGGCTACAAACAGGCTTCCTTTCCTTACTCCAGATAGAGCAAAGTCACCAGTCTTCTTGTGGGTGATCAAACATTCATCTTTGTCAAAATTCACTTTGAAGCCTCTGTCAGTAAATTGACCAACACTCAGTAGATTGTGCTTGAGCCCCTTGACCAGTGCTACATTTTCAATGATGACATTTCCAATCTCCAACTTGCCATATCCCAGTGTGTTGCCAATGCTGTCATCTCCAAAAGCAACCATTGGGCCAGCCTTCTCCTCATACTGTGATAGCAGGGCCATATCACCAGTCATATGGTTTGAGCATCCACTGTCCAAAATCCACATGACCTTCTTTTCACTTTCTTTGCCCTGCAAACACAAAGGTATTACTTCTCCTTTGGTACCCAAACAAGTTTGGGTCCATGTGGCTTAGCAACAGTTTTATCATAAACAGCATGCTTATCAATTTTCTTGATATTAGTCTTCTTGTCACTGTTAGAAGTCTTAGAATCAGGGTTCTTAGACTTAGGTGACAGAGGTACCTTCCTAACTTTAGGAGGACTTGAAGACTTTGTTCTTGTGTAGTGTCTGTGAACATTGTGACTGATGCAACCTTCCATGAATTGTCTTCTCAAATTAAAACAACTAGTCATTACATTCAGGTTACATGGCATATAATCAAATTTATTACAGAAAGGAGAGTCTCTATGTCTTAAAGGCACAGAGCAATCATAGAATGGTTTAGCAACACTACCAGATGGTTTCTTGCATGCATGAGTTAAATGATTAGTGCTAAAACAGTTTTGACAAACTTTCCTAGGGGCATTTGGCACATAAGCATAATTGTTGTCCTTGTTAATCCCTAATTTGCCAGTCCTATTTTGTTTCTTTTTAGCCACTTTCTTCTCAAACTCATTATTCCCAGCTGAAACAAACTTCACAAATTTCTCAGGTCTAGGTCTACCTCCTACTGGCTCCTTGGCTTTGGTTTTGACATTCTCACTCTTAGAGGATGCTTGTTGTTCATTTGATTGTGCCTTATCTTCATCATCCAACATTTGCTTAATGAGTAAGGCATCCTCATCCATCTCAAGTGTTGGTGTTTTAAATATTGGGGTCTCAGCCTTTTTCAAAACCTGAGGCACTTCCTCTTGAACAATAATGTCATCTTCAATGACTGCATAGCCTTTCCTCTGTTTGAGAGTGTCATAATCAAGTCCAATGGCAGCCTTAGGTCTAGCTAGATTTTTCTTATGGTAGGACTGCAATAGACTAGAGGAATTCTTAAATGTTTTCAATTTAAATTCATTTTCAGCTAGTTCATCCCTAAGAGCTTTCTTAACTTGACTAGCACATAGAACCTTATTCTTTAGATATTCGATTTCTTGTTTAAGGTTTTCTACTTGCATAGCAGTTAGTTCTAGTTCCTCATTTCTTTTGTTCAACAGTTCATTCTTAGTAGACAGTTTAGAAATTTCTTCATTAGCAGCAGTCATACTAGTATGAATATTAAACATCTCAACAGATAGTTGTTCAACCATAGATTTGTATTCAGAAACAGACATGTCTATGGTAGTGAGGGATGGTACCTGAGAGTCTGATTCAGATGGTTCTTCCTTGGAGTTGGCCATCAAGGCATAGTTGCAGAATTCTTGTTCTTCTCCATCACTATCAGAATCATCCCAACACTTCCCTTCAGCTATGTAGGCCTTACCTGGTGTATGCATCTTTAGCAGAGCCTCATACTTAGCTTCAAGCTCAAGAAACTCCTTATCCTTCTTTTTAGGCTTCTTGCATTCACTGGCAAAATGCCCTAGGTCATTGCATCTATAACATCTCACAGATGACCTATCCACATAGCTGGTTTTGAATTTGTTTTTGTTTGCTTTCACAGGTGCCTTGCTTTTGTTGAATGAATGATTTTGAGATCTAGACTTGAAGGGCTGATTCCTCTTAAATCTGATGTTTGGGAATTTTCTAGCCATAAAAGCATATGAAGTGTTTTCCATGGCATCCAACTCTTCAAGAGTATAGAACTCATCTTCTTCCTTTTCATCAACAGGTTCAGTCACTTCTTCTTCAGTTTCTTCATCATCTACTATCTCTTCTATTCTCAACTAACTTGTAGATGCTTCCAGGTCTTGAACAGATTTGTTGACAATCAAGGCACAGGATGTGTTTATCATTCTGCCTTGGTTGGCTTGGATAGCCCTCTTCTGAAGCAGCACAAGCTGATGAGTCTTTAAAACCCCATAGAGTACATCATATGTGACTTTGTTCAAATCTCTTTCTCTTAGAGATATGACCCTTTGCTCTAGATGGTTTGGTGCAGATAGTAGAAACTTCATGTTTAATTCCTTAGTGCTGTAAACCTTCCCATTCATTTGAAGCTCAGTCACGAGCTTGTGAAATCTCTCAAACATATCAGTAATACTTTCTTTGGACTGTGCCATGAAAGCCTCATACTGTATGACCAGTATCTGTTTCCTATTTTCTCTTACCTCCTCTGTCCCTTCACATAACACCTCGATGTGGTTCCACATGTCCTTGGCTGATGTACATGATGCTATGTTGGCAAACATAGACATATCCATGGAGTCTATGATCAGCAACATGAGATGACTGTCTAGGGCAACCTTTTCCTTCTCTGAGTCCGTCCATTTGGATGGCTCATTTGTAACATATGATCTAGGAATGACTATTGTGCCCACTGTAGATTCAGCAATTTCTTGTTGTGGTACAAATGGACCATTCTTGAGGATGTCAGGGTAGAGAGGATTGGCAGCTTTGATGAACAACAGCATTTTTATTTACCAGAGGTTGTAATTCTCTTTGTCGAACTTAGGGACCTTTACCGTACCTGTAGCCTTTGGTGTATTCGAACTCATGATCGTTTTCTGTTTAGATTAAACAGCCTGCTCTGATACCACTTGTTGAGTATTGAATACAGTAAAAGAATACAGAGGGGGGGTGAATGGATTCTTGAACTTTTCTTCATTCTTGAATCTTTGAATCAAGATATGTGTTGAGTGTGTGAGATATGTAAGTGCGGATAACAAAGACAAACACAACACAATATTACTTTACTCTAATATTTTATTAGATAAAGATTTTGCTACAATTTGTGAATACAAATGATAGTATTCTCAGCTACATTTTTCTCAGAGAGATATTTCTTGTGATGTATATGAAAAACTTATCTCTTATCAGCTAAGGAAGTGAGGCTGTATCCTTATAGACATGTATACACCTACTTACTACAAATAAGGTAGGTAAACAAAATACTTTCCAGTCTGTCTATCTCATTTGAGTAAGAGTCCAAACGGCTACAGATTTGACTTTGCAAAGCCTGTTCAGATCCACTTCTTTAGCTCCTTGTCCCTTTGTCTTATCTCTCCAAGTTTCTTTGTAGGCTTTCCAATGTGCTTTATAGTACATAGTCAAATAAAGCGTCTTGGCTTGTTGCAGGTTTCTGACTTGTACAATTCTTCAGTATTTTGTCTCCAAGAATGTATTCGAGTAGTGGCTAAGTGAATGATTCGAGAACTAGAATTGACTTAATTGATAACTCTGAGTTCTCGAATAGTGTTATATTGACATATCGAATCACTTCTCGAATAGCTCTTTTCTCTGGGAGTCCTTGAGATATCGAATAGAACATTTTGACATATCGAATCCCTGAGATGTCGAATAGCATCTTGAGTCTTTGAGATATCGAATAGAGCATTGACTTGTTGACCCTTTTGAGAACTCGAATATCACCTTTGACCTGTTGACTCCTTGAGTTCTCGAACAGAGTAATAGACATATCGAATCTCTGAGATATCGAACAGTGTATTCAGAGATATCGAATAGTGTCTTCTGAGATATCGATCCCCTGACTTCTCGAATGCTAGACTTCTCGAATAGACAAATGTACTTCTCGAATTGGTACTTAGGCAAATTCTTCATTTCTTCAAATCCCAACTGTGATTATTTGGCAGTCTTTATCTCCTTGCTGAGGCATGAACCTTGGAACTTCTTTCAAGCATTATTCTTGACTTAATAAGTACAGTTACACAGCTAGAATTTGATGCCTATTACAAGTACAAAACAAGTAAAAACTCTACAACTAGAGGTTCCCTCAGTTAAGAGGTCATGTATGTAATGCATAGCATTACAAATAACTTAGGCTTTTTATTAGATGTATTCAGGCATGCCTTTGTGACTAACAGTATGTTAAATAATTTAAAAGGATTTCAAGAAAGTCGCCCTAATACATTAGAGCGCGCCCTATATTTATCTTTAACGAGAATGAAGATTGATCTAAAAATAAGAAATTGATCAGAAAAAGCACGTTGGCAATAATGATGCAGAGAACTTGATGAAATATTTAATGTAAACACATCAGGAATATTCAAAGTTATCAAAAATTCAGCATTACAAGTTGCAGGGTTTTACAAAGGACCCGCGCCTTAAAATTCGATAAAGTTTAGTGATTTGGAAGGTGAAAAAATAAGGTAGAAGGTTTCAGGGCGCGTTCTTGGGGGCAATGGTAGATGCATCTTTGGGAGGAGGAGATGCAGTAGCTGCAGGAATTGAGTGGTTTGCACTTTCAGCCTCAACACTTGTAATTTGTTCAGTGTCCTTAGGCGAGCCCTTTGCAGAAGGCGCGCCCTCAGGAGGAATATCCAATCCCAACTCAACTCTCTTTGCTGCGATGGCTTTTACATGTGTTTTCTTGAAGACCTCAACATCTTCAGTGCTTTCCCGACCAAATTTTTCCTCCCAGTTATAGTCAAGATCGTTGGCCAGAAAGCCAAGGAGATAAAACTCAAATCCCTTTAGAAAGTTTTCATCTTCAATGGATTCTCTTTGTTCTTTCAATGTAGCTTTCTCAGCCTCCAAAGCATCTTGTTGTACTTGGAATTCCTCTCTTTCTTTCTTCAACCTCTCAACCTGGTCACAGAGATATTGGCTGTGTTCAACGGACTTCTGAAGATCCGACCTGAGGGTAGTAATAGTGGCATCCTTGGCATCACATTCTTTCTTCCATTTGTTATCAGTTTCAATAACCATTTTGGAGAATTTTTTGTTTTCAGCCTCGAGTTTGTTTATGTGAAGTTTTTCTTTTTGCACTCTCTGGGTGCGCCACAGGGATTGGATTAGAAGTTGGGCAGATGCTTTAATCATGGATTGAACTTCATCCTCAGCACTCATATTATGCCATAGATCAACCTCTTTTTCCCTAATGAAGGGGGCAGCTGCTGGACCAACTAAGGTCTCCACATACGAGGGCGCGCCCTCGATTCTTGGTTTTTTACCCTTGTCAAGGGAAAGATTTTGAGTCTCAGCATTCCTCTTCAAGGATTCTGTAGAGGAAGGAAGGATGATTGTCTCAAAATCCTTCTCTTGAAGAAGGCGCGCCCTAGGGTCAGAGGTGCTGTCCTTGTTATCCTGTTTCTCCTTGTCGTTTTTCTTTGTGGCTCCGAAACCACGAGGAATCCTAGGGGCCATATCTGCACCAGAAAAAAACAAAAATGTTAAATCATGAAATAAGTTTTTCATACAAAGACAAGTTGCAAGATGTATCAAGTAAAAAAGAATGAAGGTGAAACCAAAAGGTTAGGGCACGCCCTAATTTAGAATTTTATACTTTCATCTTGATCAGAATCGGAATTTTCATTTTCATTATCGCTGGAAGAGGATATAGGAATGGCAATACCATTTCTAAATTTCATAAATTTACAAATTGATCCAACTCTATCAGAAAGGATTCCAACCCTTTTTAGGTTTTCCTTAGTGATTAGGGTTTGGAGGTTGAATTTTTCTGCTGCAACTTTGAGGACGGCGCTGGCTCGAGATGAGGTCGCGCCCTGAAGTGTTTTTTGAGTTATTCTATCTGTTTTAGTTTAAAAAGATTAATAAAAGTTAAATGAAGATTGAAAGGAAAGATAAGAAGAGTGTAGGGCGCGCCGTCACTTACAAGGATTTGTATTGAATTGAAGACGAACTCGAGGAACATCCCAAACAAAGAAATAAGGTTCCTTCCATCGTTTAATGTGGCTAATCCTTCCATCAGAAAAGCCTTTATTGTTGTGAGGTTTGTTGATCACTAGATAATAATATCCAATGTTTGATTGACGAATGCTGAAGAAGTAACTGATTTCTGGCATAGAGGGTGCTTCAAATCCCAAGTCATGGTAGAGAATGAACAAACCTAAGACAAGTTTGTAGCTGTTGGGAGAAAGTTGAATTGGGGCTAGATTATACCATTCGAGGATTTCCCTTAGGTATGGATGCAAAGGCGCGCCCACACCAAGGGCTACAAGTCTCGGGGTTAGAACCATCCTTGGAATTCTGAAATTTCCACCATAGTTGAAAATATGAGGACGGTGGTGAGAGTGTGGGATGGCCCAAAGTCCTTCTTGACCATAGTATTTCATAGCCCACTCTACTTCATCATTTGTTGCGGTAGAGGACATGCTCACACAGGCTAGCTTACCTTGTTTCTTTCTGAGTTGATTCTTTTCTTTCTCAGACATGTCTCCATATCTTCCCCATTCGATGTCGATTTCTTCGTCAAGAACTTCCCAGTGCTCAAAGGGAGTTGGGGAAGGAGGAGGAGATGTTGGCTCGGGAATTATTAAAGGGGAAATAGAAGAGGCTGAGGAGCGCCCTCAGCCGAGTAAGTGTCTGAAGAATGAGAATCCCCAGATGTTTCTGAAATTGGAATGAAATCACTATCATCCTTGGAATTATAAGAACTGTTTACTTCGGAAGGGGTTTGAGATTCTTTAGAAGGTTGAACATTCAAAGTTGTGTGGTTGAGGGAATCTTCACTAGAGAAGCTCATGGTGCCGTCTTGAAATTCTTGAATAAGGCGCGCCCTATCTTCTGAAGATGCGAATGAAAAGAGAGGCCTGGGTGGACTAGGCGGTAAAGGAGATGGCAAGGAAGAGTATATCCCAATACGTTTATTAAACTCCTTAAAAGGATGAAATGGAGAAGGCGCACCCTCCAGCTGCAAAATAAAAAGAAAAACTAATGGCGCGCCCAAGAAAGTAGTAAAAAGAAGGAAAATTTTCTACAGGTCGTGGTACGAAGGTATCCTATAGGGTTACAATTATTGTTGTGAAGGATGAATTTCTAAATGGAGGCTAAAGTATAACCTTAAAGAAGATTAGGGCGCGCTCTATAATCGAAGTGCACCCTGGGCCTAAGGCGCGTCCTAAAAGACTAAAGGAACTAAAATTATAGAAACATGTCTCACAAAAGTAGTAACAACAAAAGAGGATCTAACGTGCATACATACATATATACATACATCGGAAAAATGAAGAACACGGAGACACGAACGGCCAAAACATCAAATCAAGCAATTTATACGGTTAAAACACGAATGAAAGACATGAAAATATACCTTGGAAGTTCTGGAGCAAGATTTGTGAAAGAAATTTGCAAAAATAAGCACGGGTTGGCCGGATTTGTGATCGGAAGTCGGACTTCGGGGAAGAGTTTTTTTCCGGAATAGAAAAAATCGGAAAAAAGTAAAGTGAAGATGATTGGGATATTTATAGACATTTGAAGAGATAGTGGAAGACAACTGTCAACCACTCAAGTCGATTGGAATTCTGAGGACGCGTCCTATGTCAGGGCGCGCCCTGGGGTTGTGTTAAGGAAATTTTGGATCTTTTAGGGAAATTCCATATTTTATTTCTAATTTCATATGGAATTGGGGGGTAGTTGTTATAGCCAAAATTCGGTTCGGGTAATCTAAAATGGATTCGGGTCAAAATCGGGTTAAAATTGGGGAATTCTAGGTCAAATTAGGGTTCTGGTGAGATAAAGTTAAGTTAGGACGCGCCTCTATTATTAGGGCGCGCCCTCAATGAAAAGTCATGATGAATTATTCTATTCAAGCTGGTTTTCCAAGAGCCATTGAAGAATTCTCTTCTGGGATTCCACTTAGGCTGGGATTCCAGAAGTTATTGAAGAATTCCCTCCTGTCGTATCTCAAGAGGGGGATGTCCGTCGTAGATGGCCTCCAGGGGTTTGCCTGGATATAAGGACCCATCTTAAACACTAAGGGCGCGCCCTAAGGTGGAAAGATAGGGACTTTCTGGTGTGTGCTTTGGGAGCTCTGTTCCTGTATTCAATGGGCGCGCTCTCATTTGGGAACTTCGGAGTAATCCTGCAGTTTGCACGCAAAAGCTCTGGATCACCTGTCCTGCTATCTGGTGGGTGCTTCTCATTCGGGGGGCAGGGATACGTTCTGCACTTGGGGTAAACCACGGCTATACCTGCATCCTTGAAATCAAGAAATAGCTGGTAGCGGAAAGGACTAGTCCGCGACGGGGGAAGTTTCCTTATCCGTGAAGTCTTGAGATCTTGGATGAGCCTTGGGCCTTTGTGGTTAGGCCTCATAGTAGAACATTCCGGATGCTGGACCTACAATCCAAGCCCGTTTGGGTTTCTTGCTCTCCAAGAACTACGTATGGCTTGATCCCTATAAAATTAGGGTACGTAGGCCGATTGAGGGGTTGGAAGTCGAGAGCTCTGAAATAGCCGCCACTAACCCAATCAGTCTCAGCCACCAATTATCTACAGCCACCACACGCCACCACTTTTTCCGGAGAAAAACCATCGTCTAAGATCTTATTTCCGGCGACGTACCTCGAATTCCCTTTTTGCTATAAACCTTTATAAACCCTAAAGTTAACAATGGTTGAGAGCAGTAAATATGGAGACGATGAAATTTTGAGTGGTGGCAGAGATTGAATATCAAGTTAAATTATGTAGTGGATTGACAAAATACGTACAAGATTCGATAAAAAGGAGAACTGAGTATGGATAAGGAGCTAATAACAAGGACAAGAGATTATTAATCCAGTTTAAATTAGAAGTAGAGTGATGATAAATTTAGTTGGTATGTGAGAGTTATGTTAAGGAAAGATTGTTGAGGAATACTTGTTTATTGCATATTCCACTTTGGACATGGAAACGGGAATAT
This sequence comes from Saposhnikovia divaricata, assembly GCA_036435485.1. NCBI lineage: Eukaryota > Viridiplantae > Streptophyta > Magnoliopsida > Apiales > Apiaceae > Saposhnikovia > Saposhnikovia divaricata. The sequence goes on from CM071598.1 coordinate 137,650,844, forward strand.
TTTGAGATTTTAAATGTTTTGAAATTAATTGTTGGATAAAAATTTTAGAACCGGAATGAGATAACTTAGGCAAAGCAGAGTAAAGTTAGAAAGTTGTTTCTAAGAATTTCACCCGAATTTGAAGCTTTGGATTAAGGAGTAAAGAGATTTTGTTGGAGTTAACAACTTAGGTGAACATAGTTCGAAGGATCACATATATCAAGGATAAAAGAGATTTGACTAAGACATAATAGGATGGTAAGTAAAGGAAGACAGAGAACAAGGAAATTTTCAGGATTTGTGAGATTTGGCTAGAAAGGAATGTAAGTCTCCGATAGAATATGAATTAGCAGCGACGATAAGATCTCCATTGTCAAAAGGAAGGAATTTGAGAGGAAGCATACTGAAGTTGTACTATGCTAGATATGGAAAGCTATGAGAGTAAGCGGAAAGAATGGTGTGGTAGTGAACGACAGAGTTAGGATCCGGGAGTAGTACGCCATAAGGCGAGAAGATAAGACATTTTATTGAGGATTGCATCATGTCAATCCCAACGAATACTACAATAAGAGCAAGATGACCCTCCCCTATAAATTGCTCAAGAGCTAGAAATTTCAAAAAGGCTACGAATGACGCTATTAAGTGTGGATATAAGTACAGATAGGAGAATAAGGTGTGATGCTAGGATCAAATCAATTGATCGAGTATGAGGTGCAAGAAAGATTATAAAGACAACAAGTTATGATTGCCAAGGAATGTAGAAGTTGTGTTTCGAGGCCGCAAGCAGATAAAGGAGTTTTAATGATCACGCAGACCAAGAGGTTGTTACGTCAAGAATACGAAGATTATTTTTGCACATGTGGGAAATAACAGTAAGGAGACAATTAGATTGGAGCAGATGCCTGTGTTTATCATTCCTCGAAGGATTTTTAAGCACGAGCTTTGGAATTGGATGAAGTATAATTTTAAGATACGATGAAAAGATCGAAGTGAATGCCGTGAAGACGAAATAGTATTGAATCGGGAAAGGCATAAGACGCTAGCAGAGATTGAAAACTTTCAAGGACCAACTAGGAATTACCGAAGGTTGTCAAAGATTTTACCAAGGCAGTTACAGCAGTGGACAAGCCTACCAATCAGAAACGAATGGATAAAGGTGAAGAAAGCTTTCAAAAGTCAACGAAGAGATTTAGGACCGCTCTAGTGCTAGGGCAACCAGAGGAGTGAGGAAAGATCGAATATACTTACTTTACTCAAAGAATGTGAAAAGTATAAATAGACGATTCAAAGTTCTAAATTATTGCAAATGAATTATTAGGGGAAATTGAGAAGTACCAAGATTAGTTGACTGAAGCAGAATGTGAAGGAGTTGACTGTAGAAGAAGGGAATAGTTAAACGAGTTGAGTGGAGGACGTGTACTATATTTCATTTATTCAGTTATTGATAAATGTTAGAATTATAATGTGTAAAGTTTAAATTTGAGGATTTCTAGAGTATGTGGAGTAATATTTCGGGAGTCAATTTTCGGGAATTTGAAACAGTGGAGTTTAAATGAATTTTGAAGGTTGTAAGTTAATTATTGGTGGAGTATACTTGGGTTTACGTATGTTAAGTCGGGTTTCGATATTACTGGATGTTAGAGTTGTTAGAGCTCAATTGGATTGAAAGTCTGATTTTGAATGGTATTGAGGGGAGGTGACCCCGGGATAGTTTGTATTGCGAATAAGATATACACGTTTCAAGGTAAATGGTTATTAGTTTCGAAAAAGTTACTCAGTAAAACAATGGGATTAAGGATGGATAGAAGTTTCCCAGTTATTCCCTCCTCGAGTAACATTTTACGTTGAAAGCGGAGTGAGAATGATTGGGGGATTTCTTGATATTCTTTTTCTCAAAGTTTTATCTGGGGTAATCTGAAAGCGTGGAAGTGGTATCAATCTTTCTAGTCGCGGGAATTTTGTTTTAAAGATTTAATTATTTATATGTTTGCTGCAAATCAAGGCAGGTTATGTTTTAGCATTGTATATGAATGAATTGTTTATGGATGATTGGAATAGTAATTGAGGTACTTTCATACAGGGCATAGTCCATTATACGAATAGGTCATGTCCGATTTTCGGTAGAAAAGGATCGTCACGTACGAGTGATAAGTATCTTGAATTAACGAGACATGTAAACCAAAGGCTTAAGTTTATGATGGAATTTACGGGCTTACACGACGAGCCTAGCGAGCTATGAATTAATATAAAGGAATTCTTGAATGAAGGAAATGACTTGGAAATTGAAAGAGAAATGGTTGAGTAATACCGTCATTATGTTTTTTTAAGATTGATTCTGAGGACAGAATCCTATTAAGGGGGAAGGATATAACGCCCTAGAAAAAAAAATATCGTTATTATTATTTAATTATTTAATATTAAATGTGGATTATAGGGTGTGAAATTTTTTTAAGATAAAATATATGTGACATCATGTTTATATGGTGATTTATGTGTGCCACGTAAGTCCGTGTATTTTTATTTGTATCTTTGACGATTAAAAATCTTTTTTAAATATGCATTATTGCTCTTCTGAGATTTTTATAAAATCATAGGAGTTGATAAAATTATGAATTTTTTTTTTTGAGTTATTACCTTTATAATATTATTTAGTTTTTAAAATTATTGGGTGAATTATTTTGGGTGTTTAGGTATTTTAAAATGATTTTAAGAGTTTTATTGTATTTAAAGGATCGAAACTTACAAAATTCATATTTAATTCATTTTTGATCCAAAAAATATTTTAAAAATAAGGTAGTGTTTGTAATTTCATGGCCTTTATTTTAGAAATTTTAAATTTAATTTTTGATCTATTTTCTATTTAATTCTGAATTTAGAAATAATTTAAATAGAATAAATATTATTTTTGGAAAGTAGCATTTTTGCTTTTATCTTTTTAATCATAAAACCCAGCCTTCTTGTCGTCTCCACAGGGTTCTCGACATTTTCTTCTTCAAAATCTCTATGTTCTCTCTCCCAATTCTCTCTCTAATCATCTCTCTCTTATCACATTTCTCTTTCTCTCTGGTAATTGTTCTCTCCATCTCGTCCCCTGCAATTCGCGTATACGCGTGTGAGTGTGTGTGCGTGTTCAGAGATGTGTGTGTCGTGAGCAGTTATGTGTGGGTGTTGGTGAGTCCGGCGGATTGGGTGGAAACACCACCGTGAATCCTCATTTTTCTCTCCCAATCTTGCTCCCTCACTTCTTCCTCCTTCATTCAAACACTGTTGTGCGAGTGTGTCTCCAGAGTTTCTTGTGTGTATAGAGGGTATATGTACAAAGTCGAGTGTGTAGGAGTTTTGGAATTCATGGGTGTGTGGGTGAGTGTGGGGTTCGAGTATGAGTCTTCCCCTCCCCTGTGCAGCTTAATTTTGGAGTGATGCTAGTGTGTAATTCGTATATGCCGTGTATGTGTTGTGCATGTACTGTGATACCGAATTGTGAGTTTTGTAATATCTAATGGGTTCCGTTTATTTTTATGCTTGTGTTGGTCGAACCAACTACTGTGATTCTGTGTTACAAAATTTGGTGTCCTGATTGAATTACTTTGTGATATTTTGTTTCGTGTTTTAATTCGAAAAATTTTATAATTGGTTGGTATTCGATTTATAGTAATTATAATGTGAGTTGTTCACCACTTAACTTGTTATAATTATGCTTCGAGGATTTTAATTATGATTTAAGGATTTTAATGATTGTTGTTGATTTGGTATTTGAAATTGTATGATTAGAGTAATTTGAATTTGAACTGTTTGTTGCTGGATTGACGCAATATGGTTAATAGTATTGTCAAGGTGGATTCTTGGTTGTAAGTGATTCCAAGTGATGATTGTGATTGTGATTGTTATTGAAATTGTGTCGGTTGTGTTTGACTGGTAGGCTATCCGTATAAAGGGGATGCCGTCAAAATTTTCTAAAAATTTGGGATGTTTTTAAAAATAAAAATTTTCACTTTCCTAAAATATAAGATGTATATTATTAGTTGAATGATATTCAATTTGTGTGAATTGTTCGATTTTAAATAAGTGCATGGATTTACGATTTAAATTTTATTTGTTAATTTAATTTTGATTTAATAAATATATATTAATTTCTATGGGTATGGATGATCTGAAGGATTATAAATGGTGTATGTTGATATGATTGTAAAGATGATGAGATTGTATTCAGTTAGTTATATTGGAGTAAAGGATCATTTGATTTCTGATTTGGTTTGATAAGTTGTATTCTGACAGGTTAGGACCCATTTTAGAGGAAGTGCTGTCCGAATTTTATTAGAATTATTTTTTAATTTGTATAGCAAATTGATAACAAGTATTTGTAAATAGATATGATATATGTAATAACTAGCATAAATGTAAATTATTATTACGTGCTAAGTGCTTATATGATTTTGTGATTGTATGTTATTATTTTGAGAATATGATCTGTATAAGTTACATGTGTTAAGTGTAAAGCGTATTAGGACGTGTTTGGGTAGAATAGAGTTGGACGGTTACAGTTATTAGCGTATTGAAATAGTACTTTATCTGTATATAGGTACCAATGAGAGGCCGATTGAGAGCCAGTATGAGTATAAAGGGAAAATTTGGAGAAGAAAGACAAGTATCGGAATTGACGAGTATGATCGAGTAAGGACCAATGTATAAAGAGTAGAGACCGATCTATAAAGAAGTGAAGATGGGTGTAAAGTGATAAGGAGATAATGTCTGAAATGGAAACCCTGAGTTTTGAGGCAAGTTTACTATACCTCACTTATTGTTCAAGTGATGTGAAACCTTCTGTTTTATTTATTTGTTCTTTCGATATCCCTTCTTGCAAGCAGTTATACCCTTCATTTTTTACTCTGAATAACGTGAAACTGTTCTGTTAATTATACGATATTCCTTTCAAATCATTTTGCTAGTGCCTATACTTTTCATTTTATTCCTAGTGACATTTTCTTCTATTAAGTTACAAACATTTATTCTCAAATTATCTCGTCGTTATTTATTTTCCACACCTATCGTTCAGGTGTTGATTTATTCTAAAATTAATTTATTTTAATATTCCTCGTTTATGCTAATATTCTTCAAAGTAAATTTTCCTTCAAATTTATGTAAACTAATTCAAGGTTTATACTGTTGTTGAGGCATGTGTTGCTCAGAGACGGTTAAAGGCACGAATGAATTGAGATCTTTTTAATTATTTAAACTCATTATTGTCATGCCAGTTCTGGCAACTGAATCTTATGAGTGCTTAGCTGACAAGAGTGAGACCTTAAGTAATTGAGAATTTCTTAAATCTTTATTTTAAACTATTCGAATCTTTCATGTTAGTTCAAACTTTGCAACGGATTTTCATCAATTGATAATCTTTGAAATGAGTGGATTTAGCCAGTGCAGTAACTTAAATCTTCTGTTGAACTTTGAATTTTCTGTATTCCTTGCTTTCTTTATAATTGTTGTTTCATTTCCAGAATCTTAATAATTGCTCCGTTATTTAATTGATTTATGTTTCCTTGATGAAATATGATTCAATCTTATTGAACCATGCCATGTTTAGTTTAATCTTATTTCTTTCCTGTTTATAATTCCTTATATCAATTGCTTCCCTGACTCTCAATCTTATAATGTTACTCATTAAAGTGGATTAATTATTTAAAGATGTTTTAAATTTCCTTATACTGGGCTGATTTGTTATCAGTGAGTATAAAGGACTTAAATGCAAAATGTTTTAAAGATTTTAAAGATTTTAATGTAGGGGATTCCGTCAAAAATATTTTCTACGGATTCCTTCAGATTGGAGGCGTAAGAGGCCGGGTGACGCCGGTCCAGCATTTTTTTAGTGTAAGAGGCTGGGGGAGTTCCCAGTCCAGCATTTGAAAGGCCAATGTGTTTGCCTAATTGGGAACCATTTCAAGGTCCAGAGGTACTTCGTGTCCGGTATGGGGACTTTACGTGGCTGATCACCCGTATTGTCCGGAGTCGTGGAAAATTCCAATCAACTTAAATGTTTTAACAAGTTTTATGAAAAATATGTTTTGTTTAAAGGAAGGAAATGATTTGAGAAAAGTTATGATTTACAGAAAAATGGAAAGTTTTATTCTATGATAGAAATTGAGTTATTCCCTCGAGATAGTTTGATCATTGATATTGTTCATCAATGAAATATTGAAAAATTGTTGTTCACTATATTATTAACTTGCTAAGCATTCTTTGGCTCACTCTTGCTTTGTTTTTACCTAACCCTTTGCAGTTAGGTTTAAAGATGATCAACCTACATTTTTCATTTCGAATGAGAGCGATGAGGCATTCTGTTCAAAACAGATTTCAGAGCCAGCGCGGGTAGGCACGGATTTGGTATAAGCTTCAAATTAGATGGTACAATAGTTGTGATTAGATCAGAAATAGAAGTTGTAATAATTTGTGTCATTTAGATTCTTGTTTCATACCATAACCTGGAATCGATCCTCGGTGAGGAATCATTGGTATATCAAGTTTTATTTGTAATTGTTAATTGGATTTTAGTTGGGTTTATAACGCCTTAGAAATTTCAGAATATTTTAATTACTAAAAGTTATTTATTTTATTATTTTATTATTAAATATGAATTATGTGGTGTATAAGTTGGTTAAGGAGGTGATGTATCTGTGGAATAATATTTGGAGGTTTGGTTGATGTTTTATATATGTTATGTAAGCCCGACTATTTTTTTTAATTATATTTTTGGGATTTATTTCCTAATTAATATCGTTATATTTACTTTCTGAGAATTTTATAAAATCATCGGAATTAGTAAAAATTATGAAATCTTTTGTTTTATTAACTTTATTAGTTTATTTGAGTTTTAAAAATGTTGTATGGAATTGTTTTGATTTTTAACGATTTTAAAATGATTTTATGAATTCTGTTTCATTTTACGGATTTAATCTTGTAAAATCCGTATTTAATTCGTTTTTGATCCTAAAAATATTTTAAAAATATGTGGGTGATCGTAATTTTACATTCTTCATTTTAAAATTTTAAAATTTAATACCCCACTCATTTTTCTATTTAATGGAGATTTTTAAATGAATTTTTTTTATGAATTTCAGTGAAAAGAATTTACGGAAATGTGTCTTTTAGTTTTTCCCCCAAATTATTGTTTCTTTAAATCCCTAAATCCAATTATTCCCAAATCAGTTGGGAGCAGCTTCTCTGGAAACTCTCGATTACTCCTCTCGTTTCTAAAGCTCTTGATTCATCTCACACGGTTTTTTTTCTTTTTTCTCAAATCCTTTCTTTTTCCCCCGTCCGTTTTCTTTCTTCTCCACTTATGTTTGTCTTCTTTACCGCAGGTTACTAGCATCTAAGGTAATTATCTTCTTGTCCTAGCTGCTGCGATTGGAAAACCATTCCTCTCTGTTTTTACCGATAAACCCCGATGGCTGTGTGTGTGTGTTACGAGTGTAGTGTGTGTGTCGAGTTAATGTAACCCTGTGTGCAAGTACTACTGCTGTTGTTGTGGGTATCGTGTGCGTCTTACTGGGTGTTGCTGGTGGCAAGTCGTTTGTGTGTAAGTCTTGTGTATGGGTTACAGTGATTGTCTTCTCCCCCTCCCCCTGCTTTGATTATCAACGACTGTTGGGTGTAGCTGCAATGAGCTGTCGTGTGTGTATACCATCGCGTATAAGTGTGTGTGTGGGCAGGTTTTTGGTCGCAAGAAACTGGGGTGTTGCTGCATATGTTGAGCGAGTTGGGTTTGTTGAAATTGTGTTAAGTGATGTTAGTGTGTGGTTTTGTTAATTGTGGTTCGAATTGTTGTTAATTGTGGTTCGAATACTCTATGATTTCCTAGTTAACAGATGATGTTCTGGATGATTAATACATTGTTAATTATTCGGTGAAATCGCAATTGTACCGTGTAATTATTTCGTGCGAAGTTTCGAGTTGGAAACCCGATACGGGCACCCTCGGAATTTTGCCCCATCGACAATGATATTAAAAATAAATTGAGTCGATGGTAATTGGCGATGATGATGATTTTCTGAGCCAAGAATTTAAATTTAATATTTACGTAATAAATTGTAATTATTACTGATTTAGTATTAATTATTTAAACTGTATTGGATTGAGATTACAGTGAATTGGAATAATATGAGTCTGGAAGGTTGGATAACTTCTGAGATATGATTGGTAATTGATGATTGTGTTGGTTGTGTCGGCTGTATCCCGACTGGAAGTCCCCCGTATAAAGGGGATGCCGTCAAAATTTTTCTAAAAATCTTAATTTATTTCTTGAAAATGTGTATGTATAATTATACAGCTTGCATAAATTATGAGTCGGGCTTCTTATTTTAATTATGTGATAAGGTGCCAATTATGATTTTGTCAGTGGTTTATATAATGCTAGTATATAACTAACTAAATGTAAATTAGGAGATTACTCGCGGGGGTAGATTAAGATTTATTATTGATGTTGATTAGCGAATATTGAGTAGAGTTCTAAAATAGTGTTATATTGTGTGTAGATTCCGTGGATAAAGGGAAGGCTAAAGCTGAGGACGTAAAGACACTTCGGATTCTGTGATTTTCTAGTTAAGGCAAGTAAATTGCTTCAATTATCTTTTAAATGAGTTATGTTTATAAAAACCTGATTCATATGCTTATTCGAATTATTCTTGCTATAATTGTTCAGTTAATTTCCCGAAATTTCGAATACTTAATTGTTATACCCCAAATTGATTCTACTGAGTTGTTGATTCTTTTACTGAATTGATTTACATCCATATCCCTTGCAAGTATACTATTCCACCTCTCTTTCAAGTAAACCACTTCACTTATATTTCCAGCGAATTATGATTATCATAACTTGATTCTTATGCATTTGATCTATCCTTGATATAAGTGTTCTGATAATTTCCATTAATTTTGAATATTCAATTGTTATACCCCCAAGTCGATTATATCGTTTTCGTTGATCCTTTTAGTAGCTTGACTTAAATCAATACCTCTTTTGCCATATCGAACTTGTCGATATTTAATTCAGAGAGTACCCGACCTTATTCTACTTGGTGAGATTTGAGATGTTGACCTGGAACGAAAGTGTCCAGGGTGTTTGGCAGTTGAGGTGGTCGATTGTCCCGACACCTGATGTTTAGTTAGGATTGGACTGTTAGTTTTTTTTTTTTTTTAAATGTGGACCGTAAGGGTCGGACCAGATTCGTGGTCAGAAATTATTAAGGCCAATGTGTGCCGTGGATCCATTAAGGACATTGCTGTGTGCGTTTGTCCGGGGTTAGTGCGTGACTGATCAGCAGCCTAACCTTATAATTGTTTTATTTATAAAATGCATGATAGTCCAATCCTCTTCTATTTTATGATTCAGAAAAAAGACGAATTTTTTTTTTTATTTGAGCTTATATATTGTTGATTGTTGATTCATGACAATCTTGTAGCCATTTCAGTTGTTGATGTTTTTTTTAATTAAAAATATATATACTTGCTGAGCATTTTGGCTCACTTGCTTGCTAATTCTTTTTCCTCAGCTAAGCCTGAAGATGTCTAGAAGAAGTGGCCCGTCTGGTTGGGGTAGTCACCGAGGCAGTCAGAGGGTCGAGGTGGTTGGATGGGTAGTGTACATATTCCTGTTTCATATTACGTCTGTACTAGTAGTCAGGCTATTATATTTGATGGGTTGTATATTATTTGATTCAGTTCTGGGTTGTAATAGCCATTGGTAGTTGTTTCATACAATGACCTGTGAGCGGTCTGGGTTGGCATGGTTTTATTTCCTTGTGGTTTAAAATAACTTATGCAAGTGGACTGTTTTAGTTCTACTTAGTTGTTTGAGCAGGTGGTTAGTTCGGTTTATGATTACATCATGCCGAAATTTCTAAAATTTCTTCTATATTAATGTTTAATTGAGTATAAGAGTTTATATTATTATTGTTGGCAAGTGAGGGTGTTACAGGGTTGAAATACAGGTGGATAGTCCGATTTACGAATATTTCATGCCGAAATTTTCTAAAACTCCCCTGTATCAAAGTCTATTTTATCATAAAAAGTATATTTTCAGTATTGGAAAGTCGGGGCGTTACATTTATCAAATGATATGGCACTTGGTGCCTCTATCTCAACTGCTCCTGAAGATTCTGCTCCCCGTCCTATATCGATGTCCTTGATAATCATGCATCATCCTAACTCTTTTCTCATTAGTCTGAAAGTCTCTAAGGATTCTTATCTATCCCCATATAAGTTCTCAAGTAATCCTTCCAATCCGTCTTACTTGCTGGTACTACATCTTGTAGTCCGGCTATGAATCCAATATGCATCTTTAGTTTTCTTAATAATATCTCAATTCTTTACGCTCATTTCTCTGAGCACTATACCTTAGCTCTTACAGTCTCTCTGGCTGCAGCCCTCATTTCCTCAAGGGTAAACTCCTTATCTTTAACAGGATTCTCCTCTTTAGCTGGAACCTCCTCCGGGTCCTCAGTAGGGTACTCTATCGAATCCACAATCCGATCGTCAGCATATAATAAAGCATCATCCTGCTGCTGCTCATAAGCCTCAAGGTCTGTCGCCTTGCTCGTCGATACGATATTGAGTTAAGTTACTATTATCATACTTAAGAGTTTCCATAAGGGTTTTAGGTGAACTTGGCAAGAGTTCTTATTATCTTAGTGAATTTATTGTTATAACGTCACCACATCTCTGGGATATATAACTCTCGCTCTGATACCATTTCTGTAACAGCCCCAGATCCGGGGTCGGGGATCCGGTCATTACGGACTCAATTTCCAACCACAAAACCAACATAAATTAAATTACAACCTTGTGACCCAAAACAACAACATAAAACACACCAGTTATAGTCCGAGAGATGAAATCAGAGTATCTATCAAATATTATTAATCACAAGTTTGAGTTCTTACAACCCAAATGAATTACAATTAACTGTTACATACTCTTTGCCATCCATTTACATATGCTATATGGATAAATATATCCGATGCTCAAAAACTGAAAACTAGCCTACCAATAGCTTCCTCCTCAACAATGGTAGCTACCTCAGCGGGTAACTCTCTGACGGCTCCCACGCTCTTGCGCCAAGTGCGCCTTGGACGGGCCATCTGCTCTAGCTATTGTTATGATATAATAAAATAAAGCAAGGGTGAGCAATAGCCCACCAACAGTAATATATAATTGAACAATAATATATATAACATTTCAAAAGTATTTTTGAAACCATATGCCATGTATTAAGGAACATAGTGCCAGTATAATATAAACGATGAAGTTACGAGGTATTTCAGAGTACTTTTAGTTTTGAACAGTTTCCAAACCCTGTCAACACGAGTGCTACTTCATGTTGCAGACAATAAATAGATTTGGATGATGAACCAATGCTGGAGTATGTCGTGCCAGATGACACTACCTTACGATGATCAATCGCAGGTCGTGCACCTGAAAATTTGTTTCCCTACATGTAGAAGGAAGAACATATGGACACCACAATACGCCGGATCTCCCTAGCCATCTTTGGGCTTAGTTGGGGCCGGCGCCACTCGGACCCTATTTCCAGGATGGACTGTCCCACAGCCTCTTATACCAGTTTACAATGATGGACTGTCCCACAGCCTCTTACACAAAGTTTCAATGATTGACTGTCCCATAGCCTCTTATACAAATACTCCTAGTTTGAGTAAATCCATGACTCTGACACGTAAAGTTCGTCCTCCTTTCCCCAAGTATAGTACTTGTTGATAAGACTCCACAAAGTAGTCGTATCTAGTTGGAAAGGAAATTCACCAATATTTCCCAGGCTGTTGCTTGTTAATGGTGTGGTGCTAGAAATAGTTATTTAAAATTGATTGCAAGTGCACAATCTCGTTTTAGTAAATTTAGATTCGTTCCGCAAAGACTAATATTTTCGCAAATCTTAATTTTTAATTTAATCGAACTAGAACAATTTGGGTTTTGAGAATTTGGATTTTTTTTTTTATTCAAATAATTACCAAAAGAAATTTAAACTATTTTTAAAAGAGAATGAAATGCATTCTATTTCTAAACTAAATAATAAGGAGAATAAAAGCTAATTTAATCTAAAAATTCTAAATTCGAATTAAAACTATTTTTTTTTATTTCAAAACATTTTTTTTATTATATAAAAGAACAAATTTTAATTACAGAAAATTTTCAGAAAATTTGAACATGTAGTGTTTGTAAAATTAGCTAGCCAAAAACAAACCAAATCATTTCTAACAAAAACTCGACATTAACCCAGAACACAAGAAAACAAGAATTCAAATTAATAAATGCAGAAACGCAGATATTAACAACTCAAAAACTAGGACTTCGACTCAGCTAAATGACTCAGTACACAAATAGCTCAACAAACCGGATTCAACGCGGTAAAAACAAAATACAGCAATCTTTCAGACTCAAAAACGCGGCCCATAACAAACGCCCACGCAGAAATTCAAAACTCAAAGCAAAACAGCAGAAAACTAAACAAAACCGAAAACACAACACAACTTTAACGTATTCAACGAACTCGACCATGTTTAAGACTCAGAAACTCGGCAATTACCACAAACTCGAATTAAAACTCAGACGCAAACTCAGTGATAAATTCGCGGCACAATTAGAACTCAGAACAAAGCTCGAATACATTGTGACGCTCGCGAACTCAGAATAATAAATCAGAAACAGATTGCAGTGGTGATTCGGTAAAAATTCAAAGAAAACAATCGGCAAAAATTAAAAATGAGAAAAACACAACACAAATTAAAACGAAGAAATGGGTAAAAGAAGAAGAATAAGTGTTTCAATCGAAAACGAAGAAGGAGGAAATGGATTAAAGAGATAAATCAGAAATTTAAATGAAAGGGGAGGGGAGAGAGCTGGTAGGTCTTGGTTTCGAAAGAGAAATCGAAACAGGTAGGGGAAGGGGGTGTTGTTTTGCAGTAATCGACAAGAAGGGGGGAAGTTTGTTTGCCTGAGAATAATTCGCACAAAACAGAAGAAGGGAATTAAGCAGAGAAAATAAAAAAAACAGACAAAATTTGGGCGTTGTGTAGAAGACAGAGAAACTAAAAATGATGGGCTGGGTTTGTTTTGGAAAAAAAAAAGGAAAGAAACAGGGGTTGTGGAAATAAGCTTCGAATAAAAAAAACACGAATAAAATGTACTGAAAATTTTGTAATATATATTTTTTTATAAAAATTTAAACCAACAATAAAGAAATTAACTACGGAATTAAAATTATACTAAGACGATGATTTAAAAATTAATGGCCCACAATAAAATTGAGATTTAAAGGGGCATAATTAAAATTTGAAACTAAGAACATGAAATTAAATTTCGTTATTTTCAACCCCAAGTGGTTAGCAACGGGATTCACGAAAATAACGAAACAAGGCAACAATAACGAAAGAGCAAGACAAGAATTAAAGAAAATAAAATTGCATTAAAATTAAAAAGGGTGTTTACAAGATTTGAAACTAAAAAAAAAAAGATAAAATAAAACAACCCTAAAATCTAACTTAATAAATACAAGGGGGGTGAGGGGGTATTTATAGGATAGGAATTAGGGTTAAGGGGGGTGTTGGGTAAATCCCCACCATACATTTGTGGTGTGTGGTGGTGAAATCCTAGCCATCTATTTGTTTCCTTCCCCCTTAAGCTTTGAAGAGTTGATCTTGGCCATACATCTATGTAGTGTGTTGGGATGATCTCCACCTTCCACTTGTCTTGAAATATTCATTTTGCTCCAAGCTCCTAATTCTTTTCCTTCTTTCATTTTTGGTCCTATTTCTTCCTCTTTTTCCCTTCCTTGCTCTTTATTTCTTTATTTTTCCATTTCTTTATTTATTTACGAATTTCCTGAAATGCAACAAAATTAATTATTAAAATACGAGTTCAAGCAATAAATAGGTAATAAAAATATGCACTTATCAAATGCCCCCATACCTATATTTTGCTCGTCCTCGAGTAAAACAAAAATAAAAAGAAAATCTAAATAAAAAGTCCTATACTCCTTTTCGTAGGTGTGACGGTTGCATTTGGTATATGCAACAAGCCCTTTAAACCCTTAGGCAGCCCTAGTGGACGAGTGAGGTCTCGTGAGGTCTCGTGAGGGCCTACAGTGAATGTACCCACAAAATCCATCTAGTTTGTATAAAAGATTACATTGCAATACAACACCACACATACATGTCCTCTTATGATACATCAACTTAAGAATGAAAATGAAGTTGCAAAGTCTTGGTGTGGAAAATGCAAGGATTCACATAGTCTACTTAAAGAAGCATGCACGAGTGATTACAAGTTCATGTCAAGTGCAAAAATTATTGGAAACCATGTTAAGTCTACAAGAGCACACTTTAGAGTCAAAACTTGAGATCTCATATGCAAATGAAATAAGCAATACCTCACATTTCACTCACAAAAGATCATTCACTCAAGAACAAGGGTAAGTGTATCACTCAACTCCAACAAAATCAAAAGCATGCTTGACATTTGGTATCATTCTAACTTGAACACAACATACATCAATGATGACAATCAAAAGGTCTTTATTTGGGTTGTAATGGGGCTAGGGACAGGGTATGTCAAGTAAGGCCAAAACATGGTGAAGTGTCAAAAGCTAGTAGTCACCATGAAAAACATGCACAACACCAAACTTCCTCCCCACACAATTATTATTCTATTTTCAATAAAAAGACTTGACTAGTCGAATGAAGGAGAATTACAAAAACATAAGTATGCTCTCATATATATATATATATATTTTTTTTTGAGAGCTAAGATAAATGTAAGCAACCATAATCCTCCTTTAGATTTAACTTGAAAATCGACTAACAAGGTAACCAACAAGACATATATTTCCTCAAAAGTTATGAACAAAAGTAAACCCGTTTCACACACCTTATTACTCCCTCAAGTTCCTACTAGCCTTTGACAAATTGGGATCAAGTATACGTAAGGCTGTACAAGAAAAAGGTTTTAGGCGAGTAATGTGGTGTGTCACCGAAAGAATTTGATTAAGCTCAAAGGGGTAACTAATTCATCACATAAGAATGGTGTGGATATTTTGGGAAATATGGGTTATTCCTAATGCCTTTATCATCTTATCATCAATCAATGTCATGTGTTTCAAGAAAAAACTCAAACAAGTGCTACCAATGCAAATGACAAGTGGACACTCAAGCAAAAGAATATAAATGCAAAAGATGTGCATATAGGCTCAAAACTCACTTGGTGTGGTAGAACATAATCAATCTCAAGTAAAGGTATCCTCAATGCACCTACTTGTACTCAAAGCATGAAAACCAAATCATCTTACACCTAATCATGACCTTCTAATTTCTTGCACAAATCAAATAAGTCTACTAGTTTCATCTTGCTAGTGTAAGTGTATGGACAAGAACTTAGCAAATCACTTCTCAATCAAAAGCTAAAGGATCACAAGATTATCATAGCATGTAAGGGTGCATCAAGCAACTAGCAATCAATTAACAAGACTAGAATAAGATTAAAACTCTATTATCTACAACTCTTTTTGTGATTTTTTTATTTTTTAATTTTTTTGGATTTTCTGATTTTTATATTTACACTAAAAAAAACCTCCCCCATACCTAAATCATGCATTGTCCTCAATGTATGCAAATGCAAGAGAAATGAGTAAATGAGAACGAGGTAATACCTGATAAGGGATGACAGAGAGGAATGAAAATGAAAAACAACTAATTAACACTACTCATGAACACTTATACTCCCCCATACCTGAATTTCACGAGGGTAGTAACAAGAAAAGCTAATTAACCGATACCACGAGGATGCAAGGAATGAATTTCCGAGAAGAGCTCAAGATGTCGTTGAAGCTCTAACACCTTAGTGACTTTTGCAAGAAGACAAAAATATTCTTTCAAAGTAAAAGCATTGTAATCACTAGTGTTTTCTACAGACCAAAGTAAGGCTTCTTTATGTTGTTTAAGCAGATTAATTAATTGGATTTCTTGGTCCGGGTTTAAATCAATATTGATAACAGCAGATAGAAGTTTGTCTTTTTGTAAAAAAAATATGATCGAAAGTGGAGGGGTGTGTTAGGAAATCAAGTGGAGATGGCTCACCAACGGAAGTTGTAACAATGGTATTAGGGTTGACATGGTCAATATTAGATTCAGCTTCCCATTTAGAACAAATGTGATTTAAAGCCCGTAACAACACATCGAATGTAAGTGGTTCGCCAACGGGAGTTTTAACAATGGTCTCAACATGAACATCCTCGGGTGGTGTCACCCACTTAAAACAAATGTCATCTAACTCTTTCAACATCTCTACCGAGGTCATATCCCTTAACAACTCAATATACTCTTGATTAGATGCCAAGTTTACTTTAAAATCCTCTTTGAGAAGAGACTCAATCTTACTATCATCAAGGTTTGACCAATTAACAATGTCATCAACAAGATTAACCCCCATTGTTTGTTCATAAAGCTCATTGGGTTCTTTTCCGACATTAAAGATGTTAAGGTTAATTGTCATATTACCAAAAGTGAGTTTCATCAAACCATCCCTACAATTAATCAAGGCATTGGATGTAGCAAGAAAAGGTCATCCTAGAATGATCGGGATTTGGTTCTTAGGATTCGTGACGGGTTGAGTCTCGAGGACACTAAAATCAACCGGAAAGATGAATTCACCAACCTTAATTAACACATCCTCAATTATTCCCTTAGGCATTTTGACATAACGATCGGCTAATTGAATTGTCATGTTCGTCTTTTGAAGTTCGCCTAAACCTAGGGCTTGATAGACCGAAAATGGAAGAAGATTCACACTCGCTCCTAAGTTAAGTAACGCCTTGTCCACAAAAGTATTGCCTATGACACATGAAATTGTAGGACAACCGGGGTCCTTATATTTCACGGGAATTTGGTTCGAAAGAATTGAACTAACATGAGAAGTCAAAAAGGCTTTCTTAGGGACGTGGGTGGAACGTTTGTGAGAACATAAATCTTTTAGACACTTGGCATAAGAGGGAATTTGTTGATTGGCATCTAAAAGAGGAATGTTGATCTCAACTTGTTTGAAAACTTCCAAAATCTTTTCTATTTGAGGAGATTGTTTGTTTGAAAGGAGTCTTTGAGGATAAAGAGCTTTAGGCTTAAAGACTCGTTCACTAGGTTCTTCAGGAATAGAATTTGGAGGTCATTTGTTAAAAGACAAAGGTTCACTCGGTGGTTTACAAGAAAATTCTGGTGACTTGGGAATGGAGTTTGAAGATGAAAGTTCAAGAGAAGACGATGAGGGACTAGATGACTCGAAAGGCTCGGGATTTGGAAGATGGTTGGAATGATCACGTTTAGGGTTTAGTTCAACATTTGAATCATCTTCTTCGTCTTCGGGAGACTCGATTCCTACTTGATTGTCAATTTGGTTTCCCGATCTTAAAGAAATGATGGCATTAACGTTTTCGTGAGGTTTTTGATTGAGGGAAAATTTAGGGTTAACCTCAGGTTGACTCGGGAACTTATTCTTCTCTCGCTCACACATGGCATTAGCTAATTGACTCACTTGAACCTCTAACTTAGATATGGCTTGAGTACTAGCATTCAAAAGTTGCCTATCTTGAGTCATGGTTTGCATGAAAGTTTGTTGAGATTGAGCCAAATTAGTCGTTGATTTTAAAAGCGCATCAAGAGTCGTTTCCAAAGAATTAATTCTCTTATCGGACTCATGAAAGCCGGGAGGGTGGGTGGGTGCTTGAGTCGGACAAGGACCTTGATTTTGAGTCGGGTTTGGAAAAGGACCTTGGTTTGGAGTTGAGTAAGAATTTTGATTAGGCCTTTGAAAAGAAGGAGTTTGAAAAGTAGGTGGCGAAGATTGAAAGTTTTGGCCTTGGTTCCACGAGAAATTCGGGTGGTTCTTCCACCCGGGATTGTAAGTCGGAGCAAAAGGATCATTCCTTTGGTTTGGTGGAAACACCGCATTGACTTGTTGGAAATCTTGCAAAATTTGCATCCCTTGATTCGGGTAAACAGACATGTGTGAGGGTCCACTATGAGTTTTTAAAGCTTCGAGTCTCCTAGTAAGGGTGGCTAGCTTGGCATCGGTTGCAATATTGTTTCCAATTGAATGTAGACCCCAAGAAGGACTAGATGACTCGTTAGACTTGTGAGGTTCCCTAGTAGACTCCCACAACATAGTCTTGTCGGCTAATTCCTCGAAAAAGGCCCACCCCTCGTCCTCATTTTTATCCATGAATTTCCCTTGGCACATAGATTCCAACAATGCGGTTGTTGAACTATCTAGGGCCTCGTACACAAGCTTACAGAGCCTCCATTTTTCGATTCCATGGTGGGGACATTGAGATAGAAGATTTTTAAAACGGTCAAAACACGTCCAAAATGGTTCGTTGTGTTTTTGACGAAATTGATTAATCTCATTCGTGAGTTTCGTAGTCTTGTGGGTTGGAAAGAATTTTTTAAGAAAGATGACTACAAAACCCTCCCAAGTGGAAATCGAATTGACGGGTAAACTATACAACCACTTTTTCGCATTATCTTTAAGGGCAAAGTTCATTAGTCTAAGCCGTATGGAGTCCTCAGAAAGTTGTTGGAGTTTTTGCAATGCGCAAACCTCCTCAAATTCATGAATGAAAAGATAGGGATCCTCACCATCAATCCCGGTAAAATTAGGTAACATGCTTATGAAATGAGCTTTAATCTCGAAGTTATTACCATTAACCGGAGGAAGAGTGATACATGAGGGTTGGGCAGAACGGGTAGGATAGCAACGGTCCTTAAGAGACATGGCCATGGTTACTACTGGTTCGGAATTATCTAAAGACTCGGAATCAGATGAGGAAGAAATCTCAAACGACCTCACTAGTCTAGAAGATTTATCCCTAATCCAGATAGTTCGCATAAACCATGGAAGGAAACACGTAGCAAATAAGTGCGAAAAAAAATAAACACACAAACAAAAAAAAGGTGAAAAATCAAAAGAAAAATCCTATATCTAGGGTTTCCTAAAAAATTGAACTAGACATTGCTCCTAACTGTAAGGGCTACCAAAAACTAGGTAAATCAATATTTATTCGGACCGATTTGGCCAGGTAGGTGCAAGCATTGCCAAGAGGCTAAACACCAGCTAGACACCAAATCTTAATTGGCCAGGTAAGCTTTCGCTTGCCTAGACACCAAAAAGTCGGAATAATTAAAGATTACTTCGTTTCTTAAGCACCTTCCTAAATGAGCGCGAGATTCCTAGGGTCAATGTCTAATTCAATTTTATTAAAGGATGGGGAAAATGCAAAATGAGGGATTAAATTATTTTTGGGCCAAGGAAAGAGTGATGAAATCTCTTCCCTTATCTTGTAAGTGGTTTTGCCCTTAAGATTTATTTACAAAATGATGCAATAAACAAAGAGGTATAAGAAACTATAAACATTTATGGATGCTTAACTACGTGCTCTAAAAAAAGAAAAGAAAGAATTTAACGTACCTTGGGTCCGCCAGCAATCACCACAATTATAAGGTATGAAAAATTTAAAACAAGAAAATAAAATTCTAGATGATGTGCCCTAAGTGATTAAATGCATGATGCAACAATTATGTAATTACAACTAATTTTTTTTGGATTTTAAATTTTTAATTTTTTTGTGATTTTTGTGATTTTTTATTTTTTTGTGATAAAAAAAACGAAAGAGGAGAGAAATACGGTTTACCCAAGCAAAGCTTCCAAAATTTCGAGAAAATTCTTCCGCTTTAATCCAAGTTTCCCGAATTTTCCTCCAAATTCCTCGAAAAAATGTAAACCAGAAAAAGGGTGAGAAAAGAGCTAATCCGAAAAATTAAAAACTAAGGCACGAAAAATAATTAGTCCCCAGCAGCGGCGCCAAAAACTTGTTGTGCTAGAAATAGTTATTTAAAATTGATTGCAAGTGCACAATCTCATTTTAGTAAATTTAGATTCATTCCGCAGAGGCTAATATTTTCGCAAACCTTAATTTTTAATTTAATCGAACTAGAACAATTTGGGTTTTGAGAATTTGGATTTTTTTTATACTATATAATTACCAAAAGAAATTTAAACTATTTCTAAAAGAGAATGAAATGCATTCTAATTCTAAACTAAATAATAAGGAGAATAAAAGCTAATTTAATCTAAAAATTCTAAATTCGAATTAAAACTATTTTTTTATTTAAAAACATTTTTTTTATTATATAAAAGAACAAATTTTAATTACAGAAAATTTTCAGAAAATTTGAACAAGTAGTGTTTGTAAAATCAGCTAGCCACAAACAAACCAAATCATTTCTAACAAAAACTCGACATTAACCCAGAACACAAGAAAACAAGAATTCGAATTAATAAATGCAGAAACGCAGAGATTAACAACTCAAAAACTAGGACTTCGACTCAGCTAAATGACTCTGTACACAAACAGCTCAACAAACCGGATTCAACGCGGTAAAAACAAAATACAGCAATCTTTCAGACTAAAAAATGCGGCCCATAACAAACGCCCACGCAGAAATTCAAAACTCAAAGCAAAATAGCAGAAAACTAAGAAAACCGAAAACGCAGCACAACTTTAACGTATTCAACGAACTCGACCATGTTTAAGACTCAGAAACTCGACAATTACCACAAACTCGACTTAAAACTCAGACGCAAACTCAGTGATAAACTCGCAGCACAATTAGAACTCAGAACAAAGCTTGAACACATTGCGACGCTCGCGAACTCAGAATAGTAAATCAGAAACAGATTGCAGTGTTGATTCGGTAACAATTCAAAGAAAACAATCGGAAAAAATTAAAAACGAGAAAAACACAACAGAAATTAAAACGAAGAAATGGGTAAAAGAAGAAGAATAAGTGTTTCAATCGAAAACGAAGAAGGAGGAAATGGATGAAAGAGATAAATTAGAAATTTAAATGAAAGGGGAGGGGAGAGAGTTGGTAGGTCTTGGTTTCGAAAGAGAAATGTAAACAGGTAGGGGAAGGGGGTGTTGTTTTGCAGTAATCGACAAGAAGGGGGGAAGTTTGTTTGCCTGAGAATAATTCGCACAAAATAGGAGAAGGGAATTAAGCAGAGAAAATAAAAAAAGCAGACAAAATTTGGGCGTTGTGTAGAAGACAGAGAAACTAAAAATGATGGGCTGGATTTGTTTTGGAAAAAAAAAAAGGAAAGAAACAGGGGCTGTGGAAATAAGCTTCGAATAAAAAAAACACGAATAAAATATACTGAAAATTTTGTAATATATTTTTTTATATAAAAATTTAAACCAACAATAAAGAAATTAACTACAGAATTAAAATTATACTAAGACGATGATTTAAAAATTAATGGCCCACAATAAAATTGAGATTTAAAGAGGCATAATTAAAATTAGCAACTAAGAACACAAAATTAAATTTCGTTATTTTCAACCCCAAGTGGTTAGCAACGGGATTTACGAAAATAACGAAACAAGGCAACAATAACGAAAGAGCAAGACAGGAAGTACAGAAAATAAAATTGCATTAAAATTAAAAAGAGTGTTTACAAGATTTGAAACTAAAAA
The DNA here is from genome assembly GCA_036435485.1 of Saposhnikovia divaricata. Taxonomy (NCBI): domain Eukaryota; kingdom Viridiplantae; phylum Streptophyta; class Magnoliopsida; order Apiales; family Apiaceae; genus Saposhnikovia; species Saposhnikovia divaricata. The sequence goes on from CM071598.1 coordinate 137,672,409, forward strand.
AAAAAACAAGAAAATAAAACTACCCTAAAATCTAACTTACTAAATACAAGGAGGGTGAGGGAGTATTTATAGGATAGGAATTAGGGTTAAGGGGTGTTGGGTAAATCCCCACCATACATTTGTGGTGTGTGGTGGTGAAATCCTAGCCATCTATTTGTTTCCTTCCCCCTTAAGCTTTGAAGAGTTGATCTTGGCCATACACTTATGTAGTGTGTTGGGATGATCTCCACCTTCCACTTGTCTTGAAATATTCCTTTTGCTCCAAGCTCCTAATTCTTTTCCTTCTTTCATTTTTGGTCCTTTTTCTTCCTCTTTTTCCCTTCCTTGCCCTTTATTTCTTTATTTTGCCATTTCTTTATTTATTTACGAATTTCCTGAAATGCAACAAAATAAATTATTAAAATACGAGTTCAAACAATTAATAGGTAATAAAAATATGCAAAAATATGCACTTATCAAATGGATATCGACTTGTTCCAACAATCTTACCCCTCGAATGATGAGGAAGTAATACAAGGACTCAATCTGATGAATAGCAACCAAGTTGCGAGTGCAAAGAATAGTTTCAAAAGATTTATGACCAGGAAGTCAAACAAAAATAAATAACAGCCCTCAGGTAAGGTTCCCTTATAATTTGGAAGATAGATTTTAATGAAGAATAGAGTTTCGGGAACCTCCCCTTGATAAAAATAGTCATAATAAGACTCAGAAATATTTTACATAATTTTTGAAGGTCGAAGATAATATTTGAATAAAATAATATATTTTAAAACTAGTTACAAGAATTATATAAATATTCAAAGAATATTTATTAACTCATAAATATTTAAAGAATGTTCTTAATATAAAATATTGCTCAAAGTAACCCTCGAATAAACATATGAGAATATTCATTAAATAAATAATTTCTCGAATAAATATTCAAAATAATACCGATAGTTTAATCAACCTTAAATGGATATTCAAGATAATATTCATTAAAGAAATAGAGCTCTAATGAATATTCAAAGTAATATTCATTAAATAAATAACTCAAATGAATATTCCAAAATAATGTTCATCTAAATTAATAACCTCAAATGAATATTCATTAAATAAATAAAGTCTTAAATAAATATTCAAACATAATATTCAAATAGTATTTCTCGACTGAGATTATACTCAAATAACATTTCTCGAATAATTTCCAAGTAATTAATACTTATGGAAATACAAATAATGTTTATAAATAACATTCCTCAAATAATCTGTCACTGGAATCCCTTCGGGCTTCCACGACTATCTCTATATTACAAAATACCGACTCCCAGTCTATATTTAAGGAACGAAGATCATATGCCCTTCACTAAGGGTCTTAGCAATATCCGGCTTATAACTAGTATATCTCGTATCTAACTTATAAGCCAACATCAAATCAGGGAACAAGTATTACAATATAATTTGAAAACAGGCATGCATGCTATGGCATATGTATAACAACAATCAATCATATATATTATCAAAACAACAGTTCCAAAGTATTGGAAACTTGCCTGGTAGTTGAGTAGGGGTAGCGTGTCCTGGGTCAGCTCGGTGATCTATAAACAATCAAAGTATTCGAGATTAATCACTTAACGTTTTTGAAAGGCTAAGTATATACTTAACTTAAGACACGTTCTCAAGTTATCTCGTTATACACCCTCTAGTGTAACTCTTTTTATCACCATTATGACCCGACATTTGTTCGTTATTAAGGATTATCATTAAACTTACCCTTGGTAGGTACTTATGCCACAAAAGTGCTAATGTCGGTTGTTTACTAAAACAGATTATACCTCAAGGTTTATTGATCGTTTTCTAAGTGATTTTCCAAAGTTATAACCACTTGTTCTTTTTAGGGGTTCATTCGTACTTAACCCTGATTTAAACATTTTTATAAAATCGAAAAATGATCCGTTTGACATGAGGTTTTCTCTCACACCTTCCTTATGATCTCTAATATTTAATTATCAAAATTGATTTTGGTAGTAATTAAAACTTTTATTCTGTATTGGAGTATGAATGAATAGTGGTTACGACTACAGTGTATTAGTGATTGAAAGAATGAATGTTTAATGTATTGGGATTCAAGTGTTTATATGCTATGAATGCTGCAATTGGTTGACAACTTAGCTAGAATAATCTATCGTCAAGAAACTAAGATATGGTATACAAACAGAGGAAGTATTCTCATGTCATCCAAATCGATATCTGTTATAAGTCCAGTGGTTCTGGAAAAGAGATAAGGAATGTAAGAACCCCAAATTTTGGATATAATTAAAACTTTTTATTATGTACTGAGATAATGGTGAATAGTGATTACGACTACGATGTAATGATTGAGATAATGAATGAAAGGAATAGATTTGGATTCAAATGTTTATATGCCATGAAGAATACTATTGGTTGACACTTTAGATAAGAATTATCTATCTCCTAGGGAATTGAGATTTGATAATTCTAAAGGAAAAGATTATTATTATGTCATCCAAATCGATATCTGTTATTGGTCCAGTGGGTCCGTAAAAAGGTTAAGGAACGATCGAAAGAGATCAGAGACAATTGTACAACCCTAAGAGAATAAATAAAGAATAAAGAATGAATAGTCTTTTTGGTGGAAAAGAGAATATTATGAGACGACACTATATAGAAGTATTCGGAACGGATTTCCGAGTTCGTAATAGTGATCCAGGGGCAAAATAAGTGTATGTAAAAGCTGTCGGATTCTGAAAAACCGCACTTTTATTTTCTCCGAGAGTTCCCTGGACACTGATAGACTTAAGAATTTAACGAAGGGATTTAAGGAATATAAATTCGAAAGTTAGTAAGAAAGATGGAGAATGATAGTATTAATATTAAGAAGATTCCCGGTAAACCCTAATTAGAAATCCGTGAAATATTCCTACGAATGATCAATCGAAACGAGCAATATCCGGACAAAAAAACAAGCAGGGAGCCAAGATACATGCATGTGCTAGTGGATAAGAGCAAGTAACCAAGTAGTTACTTGAGCAACTAGCATACTTAGCAATAAACCAAGTACTTAGCTTCTTGTTATCATCCAACCACACAAAATCAACATTTGTCCACTTGAATTGGATCATGGATGACCACACTACTTTATTAAAGTAGCTTTATGAAAGATATTATCCAAGACATCACAATAATTCATTCTCACACAAGCCAAGCAAGCAAAACAAAAACTCTCTCAAAACTGCCAGCAGAAACACTCTTCAAAACCAAATTCATATCTCCATTTCTATCCATGATAAAATCACCAAATTTTAACCATAGCTTCTCCACTCCATGGGAAACATTCTTTCAAAATTTCATGGCAATCTAATGATTGTAGCCTAGCCAAATACCTTCCCCAAATTGAAGAAACCAAACTGCCTGTTCTTGACATTTTTCTGTAACAATTTTCAAACAGCCATATCTCCTTCATTACTCAATGGAATTTGGTGTTCTTTATCTTGTTGGAAATCTTGTTAGATGCTCTACAACTCTCCTTTAGAAGCCTTGTCCAGAAAAGCATGTTAAGGGACTCGTTTTTGCAGATCTTTGAACTGATGAATAACAACCTTCATGAACTAACTTTGATTTCTTGTTTTGTTTGGATGATCTAAGCAATACTAAGGCTATACAAGGACAAACCAAGGCTTAGTCATGTATTAGGATACTCCAGGGAAGGTATAACTCTTAAGAAACCCTAGAACTTATTTTGAGTTTTTGTGATTATTGGATTAGTTTTGATGATGATGTGGTTTTAAGCATATAAGCATGATTATGTAGTTGATTTAGTTCATTGAGCCATATAATGATTAAGAGGATGAATTGAGATGTTCCTGGACTTATGAGGTGTATATCATGAATGTAAGATGTTTGGTTTGCCCGGTGTGGCTTGGTTGAATTGTTATGATTTTTAGAACGTTCGATATATAGCCGTCGTAATGCCGAATTTTTGTTAACACTTAAAAACCGAACATGACAGTAAATATTATTTCCTGACCTTGATAATATTATGACTGGTCCTTGTAGATCTCGAGCCATAGATCGTTTTGGCGCAAGATCGAAACATTCCAACTTACCGTTTAGGAGTTATGGTCAAATTACTAAAATTGGTTCGGAACCGTAAATAAAAGTTCGTAACTTCAATTGAACCCTCGTAAAGCATGTTACTCAGTGGCGAATCTTGGTAAATAAATACTAGAGGTCATAAGGAAGGTAAGAAATAAAACTACATGTCAAACGGATCGTTTTCCGATTTTATAAAAATGTTGGAATCAAAGTTAAACGCGAACGAACCCCTAAAAACCCGCTTGGTTATAACTTTGGTAAAACACTTAGAAAACGAACGATAAAACTCGAAGTACAATCTCGGTTCGTAATCGATCGACTTTAGAACTTATACGACTTAAGTATATACCGAGTGTGGGTATGATGACATGTCGTAATAACGAACAAATGTCGGATCGTATCAGTAATAAAAAGAGTTACACTAAAAGGTGTATAACGAGATAATTCGAAAACGTGTTTCGATTTAAGTGAAGTTATACTTAGACTTTTAAAACGTGTTAAGTGGTTAATCCCGAATGTTCTGATTGTTTATAGATCATCGAGCAGACCCAGGATACGCTATCTCCACCCACACCCGATTACCAGGCAAGTGTTCAAAACTTTGAACCTGTTGTTGTGATAATATATATATGTGATTGCCGTTTTACATATGCCATAGCATGCATGCCTATTGTCAAATTATATTATGATACATGTTCCCTGAATTGATATTGGCATATAGACTAGATACGAATTATCAGTTATAAGCCGGATTGTTTTGATAAGACCCTTAGCGAAGGGCATATGATATTCATTCTTAAGTATAGACCGGGAGTCGGTATTTTGAGATATAGATAGTCGTGGAAACCCGGAGGGATTCCAACGGCAGATTATTATTTATTTTAAGGAATGTTATTATTAAACGTTATTTATATTTCCATAAAGTATCAATTACTTGGAAATCTTTCGAGGAATGTTATTCGAGTATTATCTCAGTCGAGAGATATTAAATGAATGTTAGTTTCGAATATTCATTTAGACTTGATTATTTAATTAATATTATTTTGATATTCATTAGAATGTTATTTATTAAATGAATATTACTTTCGAATATTCATTTAAGGTTTATGTACTTAAGGAATATTATTTTAAAATATTTATTGGAAGTTCTGATTACTTAAGGGATATTATTTCGAATATTCCTTTAAAGTTTTGATTACTAAATGAATAGTATTTGGATATTCATTTAGAAGATTATTTATTAAATGAATATTATTTTCAAATATTCATTTAAAGTTTGACTCATTTATTGAATATTATTTTAAATACTTATTGGAGTCTAATTATTAATGAATATTATTTTGAATATTCATTTAAGGAGTGATTTATTTAGTAAATAATTCTATATATTCATTCGAGGATTACTTACGAGCAATATTATGATTTAATAATATTCCGTAATTATTATTGAGTTAATAAATATTCTTGGAATATTTATTTAATTCTTTTAAATTCTTTTTAAAATGATTTATATTATTTGGAGATAATCTTTCACCTCCAAATATTATGTAAAATATTTCGGAGTCCTACGATTAATATTATATTAAGAAAGGTCCTCAAGATTCCATTCTTCACTCGAATCTATCTCTTAAATTATAAGGGAACCTTACTTGAGGAAGGTTATTTATCTTGTTGACTTCCCGGTCATAATTTATCCTTTTCACTCGCAACTTGGTTGTTATGGACTCATTAAGTCTGTGTGTACCTTCTCATCATTCGAGGGGTAAGATTGTTGGAACAAGTTGATATCCATTAACAAGCAAAAGCTTGGGAAATGTTGGTGAATTTTCCTTTCCAACTAGATACGACTACTTTGTGGAGTCTTATCAACAAGTATTTCACTTGGGGAAGGGAGGACAAACTCTACGTTTCAATGCTGTGGATTTATTCGAACTAGGAGTCGTGTGTAAGAGGCCGAGTCGCGCGGTCCATCATAAGGCCTAACCATTGGCCAGGGAGTTACTATTAAAGGCAATCTACAAGTGGAGCCGTCAGTTCTTCCTTCTACCGATAGTAAACTATATTGGGCTGTACCATCCCCGACTGATCATCAGGGAGTGGGACAGCTGGCGCGTGATAACTCCAGTATTGGTTCATCTCCCAAATTGGGAATTCCCTGCAACACGTATCAAAGAGACTTCTTTCAGGTTGACGGTGTCTTCCGCAGCACGTATCGAAGAGACTTCTTTCAGGTTGTAGGACTTCGAAAAATGTTAATAACTGGAATTGCAATATTTTCCTTGCAAGTTCCTCTTTATATGATAAATGATAATATCTTGTTTATTTTGACTTAGCAGATATTTCCACAAAATAAATACTTTAAGTTACCTTGTAACTTCATCGTTCATATTATACTCGCATCATTTCCGTAAATGCATGGCATATGGTTTGAAAGATACTTTTGAACTGTTATATATTATCATTCAGTTAAATATTATTGTTGGTGGGCTATTGCTCACCCTTGCTTTATTATTATATCACAGCAACAGCTAGACCAGATGATTCGCACAAGGCGCACTCGATGCTGGCGAGGACGATGAGACTACCAGAGCCGAAGTGAAAGCTATTGGTAGGATAGATTCATTCTTTCAGTACCCAATATATGGACTAGTATGACTTATGTAAATGGATGGCAAAGAGTATGTATTCATATTGAAATTCTTTTGGATTGTAAGATCTCATAATGTGTTTAATAAAATTTGGTTGTTACTCTGATTTCATCTCTGGGACTATAACGGGTGTGTTTTATATTGTTGTGTTGGGTTATAAAGATGTAATTTATTGTATGTTGAAGTAAGTTCAAGTATTATGGACAGAATTGGAGACCGTAACGATAGGATCCCGAACCCCGGATCTGGGGGTGTTATAAGGAACGCTCGAAAGAGAACGATGACATTTTTCTAAATACAGAGAATAAAGAAAGAATAAGTGATGAATAGTGTTTTTGGTGGAAATTGGAATATTATTAGACGACTCTATATAGAAGTATTCATAATGGATTTTTGAGTCCGTATTGATGATCAGTAGGCAAAATAAGTGTATGTAAACGATATCAGATTCAGAAAAATAGCACTTTTATTTTCTCCGAGATTTCCCTGGACACTGAAAGATTTAAAGATTTATTAAAAAGACTTGAGGAATTTTAATTCAATGATTATAAAGGAGGATTGAGAATGGTAGTATAAATATTAAGAAGGTTTTCGGTAAAACCCTAACAAGAAATACTTGAGATATTCCTCCGAACGATCAATGAAAATGAGCAATAACCGGACAAAGAAACAAGCAGAGGACCAAGATGCATGCATATGCAAGAGGATAAGATCAAGGAACTAAGTAGTTACTAAGGTAACTAGCATACTTAGCAAACAAACCAAGTACTTAGCAAGATTACTTCATCCTACAACTAAACATCAACACTTGTCCACTTGAATGCATCATCCATGACCACACCACTTTAATAAAGTAGCTTTATGACCAAGATATTATCTAGACATATCAATAATACAAGATTAGATGAGAACAAAGCAAGAGACAAGCCAAGAAAACTCTCTCCCCCAATATTACATCCATTCGGCTTTTTGCTAAATTCCAAGATCAAAATCCAAGCTCCAACCATTGTTTGATCTCCAAAATTTTATGGTGAGTACTACATTTCATATAATAGCTATCCTACAAAATCTTAGCTTCAAACTCCACTTTTTCCATTTTCAAATAAATCATCAAAGTGGAGGATGAATAGTAACTTTCATGAACTAACCTTGATTTCTTGTTTTCTTTGGATGATCTAAGCTATAATAAGGCCATACAAGGACTATACAAGGTTTATTAGGGCTTGTACACTCTCCAAGGAAGGTATAATTCTTAAGAACCCTAGATCTTACTTTGAGTTTTATGGATGTACTTGATGGTTTTAGATTAGTTATGATCATGGTGTTGATATAAGCATGTAAGCATGATTATGTAGTTAGTTTTGTTGATCTAAGAGATTTGATGGTTATAATGATGAAGTGAGATGTTCTTGGACTTTTTAAGATGAGAATCATGTGTATAATATGTATGGTATGCCCGGTGTGGCTTGGTTGTGATGTAACAATATGGAAACGTTCGAATTATAGCCATCGTAATGCCAAAATTTCGTTAACCCTTGAAATTCGTTCATAACAGTAGCTATAAGTCACTGATCTAGATAAGTATATGACATACCCTTGTAGATCTCGAGTCACAGATCGTTTTGGCGCGAGAATCGAAACAGACGGACTTACGGTTCAGGAGTTATGGTCAAATTAGTAAAAGTAATTCGAAACCGTAAGTGCGAGTTTGTAACTAAAATTGAACCCCCTTAATATTACTAATTCAGTGGCAAATCTTGATAATTAAATATTACAGATCATAAGGAAGGTGTGAGAGAAAACCTCATGTCAAACGGATCATTTTTCGATTTTATAAAAATGTTTAAATCAGGGTTAAGTACGAATGAACCCTTAAAAAGAACAAGTGGTTATAACTTTGGAAAATCACTTAAAAAACGATCAATAAACCTCGAGGTATAATCTCTTTTAGTAAACGACCGACCTTAGAACTTTTGTGGCATAAGTACCTACCAAGGGTAAGTGTAATGATAAGTCTTAATAACGAACAAATGTCGGGTCATAACGGTGATAAAAAGAGTTACACTAGAGGGTGTATAACGAGATAACTTGAGAACGTGTCTTAATCTAAGTTAAGTATATACTTAGCCTTTCAAAAACGTTAAGTGATTAATCTCGAATACTTTGATTGTTTATAGATCACCGAGCTGACCCAGGACACGCTACCCCTACTCGACTACGAGGCAAGTTTCCAATACTTTGGAACTATTGTTATGATAATATATATGATTGATTGTTGTTATACATATGTCATAGCATGCATGCCTGTTTTCAAATTATATTGTGATACTTGTTCCCTGATTTGATGTTGTCTTATAAGTTAGATACGAGATATACTAGTTGTTGGTGTATACTGAAAATATTTATTTAAAGTATATACATTTATTTCTGGCCCAGTTTTATTGAGAATCATTTAAATGTTTACATGCTGTCTAATATTATATATTGTGGACAATCTAGTATCAAATGGGATACAGAATATTAGATTGTTAAATACAATTTATATAATATAATAAGGTTCACAGCACAGGTGGAGTTAGACAATCCACTGGAATGGCTGTAGTATTATTTAGAATAGTTTATATTGACTATTAAATAATACTAGTATACTTTGTGTGTATTGAACAGGATCAAATTTAGAATTGTTCCCTTATACTGATTAAGAAGGTGAGCTAAGATTCTATGTTATTATTAATGCTTAGGTTCTTAATCCAGATATAGTAATTGACACGTGTATATTATTTACATGCTTTGATTTATATATGAAATAATTCTTTTGATTTATTTCATTATATTTTGGGTGATGAAATAATATATATGGTGAATATTATTTATAGAAGGAATCCATGTCCTGATAATATTCAGGTTAATGATGTCCCCTTGAAAGCTCAAAAAGATTTAATTATGTGAAACCCTACAGGTGAATTTATTCCGGCATAATTAAATAAAGGTTGAGTGGATGATCAGGGATAAAAGATATTAATTAAATGAATTATCAGTAATTTATTTAGTTAATGGACATGTGATATTTTAAACATGGGGAATTTAATAAGCAAATAATATTGGAACCGAATTAATTAATTAAATTACGGTATTAGGAAAGGTAGTGCAAATATTAATTCTTTAGTGGATTGAATTAATATTAAATGACATTGGGCTGGGCTCGGAATGTCATTGGGAGGCCTAACCTAATTATCCATGATCCCTATTGTAGCCCTATATATATTCTTATTCTCTTCTTGCTAGGGTGGGTGAAAAAATTTTGTAGCCACCCAGGAGCTAGAAGAGAGGTTAACTTGAGAAGACGAAGGCCACACTTCGCTCAAGGGAATTTGGGAATACAATAGAAGAGTGTGGAATCAACCGTTAACAAGGTGACTTTTCTATTCGTACTCGTTAATTTATTGTATCAAAAATCGCGGTGCCAAGATCTGATTGTCCCAACACTAGTTATAAGCCGGATATTGCTAAGACCCTTAGTGAAGGGCATATGATCTTCGTTCCTTAAATATAGATCGGGAGTCGGTATTTTGTACTATAGAGATAGTCGTGGAAACCCGGAGGGATTCCAGTGACAGATTATTTGAGGAATGTTATTTATAAACATTATTTGTATTTCCATAAGTATTAATTACGTGGAAATTATTCGAGAAATGTTATTTGAGTATAATCTCAGTCGAGAAATACTATTTGAATATTATGTTTGAATATTCATTTAGGACTTGATTTATTTAATGAATATTCATTTGAGGTTATTAATTTAGATGAATATTATTTTGGAATATTCATTTGAGTTATTTATTTAATGAATATTATTTTGAATATTCATTAGAGCTTTATTTCTTTAATGAATATTATCTTGAATATCCATTTAAGGTTGATTAAACTATCAGATATTATTTTGAATATTTATTCGAGGAATTATTTATTTAATGAATATTCTCATATGTTTATTCGAGGGTTACTTTGAGCAATATTTTATATTAAGAACATTCTTTAAATATTTATGAGTTAATAAATATTCTTTGAATATTTATATAATTCTTGTAACTAGTTTTAAAATATATTATTTTATTCAAATATTATCTTCGACCTTCAAAAATTATGTAAAATATTTCTGAGTCTTATTATGACTATTTTTATCAAGGGGAGGTTCCCAAAATTCCATTCTTCATTCGAATCTATCTTCCAAATTATAAGGGAACTTACCTGAGGGCTGTTATTTATTTTTGTTTGACTTCCCGGTCATAAATCTTTTGAAACTATTCTTTGCACTCGCAACTTGGTTGTTATTCATCAGATTGAGTCCTTGTATTACTTCCTCATCATTCGAGGGGTAAGATTGTTGGAACTAGTCGATATCCATTAACAAGCAACAACTTGGGAAATATTGGTGAATTTTCCTTTCCAACTAGATACGACTACTTTGTGGAGTCTTATCAACAAGTACTATACTTGGGGAAAGGAGGACGAACTTTACGTTTCAGAGTCATGGATTTACTTGAACTAGGAGTATTTGTATAAGAGGCTGTGGGACAGTCCATCATTGAAACTTTGTGTAAGAGGCTGTGGGACAGTCCATCATTGTAAACTGGTATAAGAGGCTGTGGGACAGTCCATCCTGGAAATAGGGTCCGAGTGGTGCCGGCCCCGACTAAGCCCTGATGGCTAGGGAGATCCGACGTATAGTGATGTTCATATGTTCTTCCTTCTACATGTAGAGAAATAAATTTTGAGGTGCACGACCTGCGATTGATCATCGTAAGGTAGTGTCATCTGGCGCGACATACTCCAGCATTGGTTCATCATCCAAATCTATTTATTTTCTGCAACATGAAGTATCACTCGTGTTGACATGGTTTGAAAACTGTTCAGAACTAAAAGTACTCTGAAATACCTCGTAACATCATCGTTTATATTATACTGGCACTATGTTCGTTAATGCATGACATATGGTTTCAAAAATACTTTTGAACTATTATATATATTATTTTTCAGTTATATATTACTGTTGGTGGTCTATTGCTCACCCTTGCTTTATTTTATTATATCACAACAACAGCTAGAGCAGATGGCTCATCCAAGGCGCACTTGGCGCAAGAGCGTGGGAGCCGTCCGAGAGTTACCTGCTGAGGTCCGTCAGAGAGTTACCCGCTAAGGTAGCTACCATTGCTGAGGAGGAAGCTATTGGTAGGCTAGTTTTTAGTTTTTGAGCATCGGATATATTTATCCATATAGCATATGTAAATGGATGGCAAAGAGTATGTAACAGTTAATTGTAATTCGTTTGGGTTGTAAGAACTCAAACTTGTGATTAGTAATATTTGATAGATACTCTGATTTCATCTCTGAGACTATAACTGGTGTGTTTTATGTTGTTGTTTTGGGTCACAAGGCTGTAATTTAATTTATGTTGGTTTTGTGGATGGAAATTGAGTCCGTAACGATCGGATCCCCGACCCCGGATCTGGCCTATTACATGAATAAATAGAGATTGTTTTGGAAATTTGAAAAGACGCATGGACATGACTATTGATACCAGCTATAGTTGCATGCAAGCTTAGTCTAGGCAAATAATCTCTCTCTTAGATTGCCTAAAAAGTGTCATGATTAATCCTAATTTCCCTTTTAAAAGAAATTAATAAATATATATATAAATATATATACATACGAAAGATTAATAAGACAAATTCCAAATAGCCACGTAAAGAGATCAATTAGCACATATAGCACATAAGCATGCAAGCACAGAAACCAAAAAAATATTCGTTCACGAATTTGTAAACAAGATTTGACAACACAGTAGTATTACCAAAACAACGGTTAAGAAATAAACTAAAAATACCCAACGGATAATAGGATAAACCCTTAAATTACAAGATATCCGTTGACATGCATGATTGTACTAATACAGTCAAAAGTAACTTGTTATCCGTCGAAGCATAAATCCAGACATATGTTGAACCATCAACGGCTAAAGATATCCGTTGACAGGTAAATTTTGACTTAGACAAAATTATTACTCTTTTCATAGGAAAAGGTTCAACATACTCCTGGCTGCGATGTAACTAACAAATATCTAGAATAGCTTTGGAAAAATTCAGCATACCTAGCTCACTTACCAACCTTGTGAATGTTGATTCATCAAGTGGCTTGGTAAAGATATCTGCAAGTTGTTCTCACTTAGAAAAAATGAAGTTCCACTGTACCTTCCATCACATGTTCTCTGATGAAATGATATCTGATGTCTATGTGCTTGGTCCTTGAGTGTTGCACTGGATTCTCAGATATGGCAATAGCACTAGTGTTATCACAGAAAATTGGGATTCTTTCAACTCTCAAACCATAGTCAAGCAGTTGGTTTTTCATCCATAAAATCTGTGCACAACAACTTCCAGCTGCAATGTACTCAGCTTTTGCAGTAGAAGTGGAAACTGAATTTTGCTTCTTACTAAACCATGATACCAGCTTATTCCCTAAGAATTGACAGGTACCTGTAGTACTTTTCCTATCAATTTTGCAACCTGCATAATCTGCATCTGAATAGCCAATTAGATCAAAACCAGAATCTCTAGGGTACCAAATGCCAAGGTTTGGTGTTCCCTTGAGATATCTGAAATCCTCTTAATAGCTACTGAATGAGATTCACTAGGATCAGCTTGGAATCTAGCACACAAACATGTAGAGAACATGTTATGAGGCCAACTTGCTGTTAAATATAAAGTGAGCCAACCATGCCTCTATAACTTGAAATGTCCACTTTTTCTCCTTAGTATTCATTTCAAGTTTACTGGCAGTGGCCATGGGTGTTTTTCCAGAAGCACAATCCAATAGGTTAAATCTTTTCAGAAGATCATAAACATATTTGGATTGGCTTAGAAAGATACCATCATTAACTTGCTTTACTTGTAAACCAAGAAGGTAAGTTAATTCACCCATCATGCTCATTTCATATTTACTTTGCATAAGTTTGGCAAATCTTTTGCAAAGCTTCTCATCAGTAGATCCAAATATTATATCATCTACATAAATTTGAACAAGTAATATAGAGCCATTGACATTCCTATAAAAGAGAGTTTTATCGAAGTACCTCTAGTAAAGTGATTCTCTATGAGGAACTGTGAGAGTATATCATACCAGGCTCTTGGTGCTTGCTTCAGGCCGTAGAGTGCTTTGAGAAGAAAATAGACATATTCTGGAAAATCTGAATCTTCAAAACCAGGAGGTTGATTAACATATACCTCTTCTTCCAGAATGCCATTTAAAAATGCACACTTGACATCCATCTGATAGACTTTGAAATTGGCAGGGGCTGCATAGGCAAGAAAAATTCTGATTGCTTCTAACCTTGCTACAGGTACAAAGGTTTCATCAAAATCAATCCCTTCTTCCTGACAATATCCTTTTTCAACCAATCTAGCTTTATTCCTTATGACTATGCCATTTTCATCCATATTGTTCTTGAATACCCATTTAGTGTCAATCACTGATTTTCCTTTAGGTTTGGGTACAAGCTTCCATACTTTATTTCTTTCAAACTGGTTTAGCTCTTCCTATATAGCTACAACCCAGTCTGGATCTAGAAGAGCTTTCTCAACTCTCTTAGGTTCTTCTTTAGATAAGAAGCTGCTGTATAAGCATTCTTCTTGAGTTGCTCTTCTAGTTTGAACTCTTGCATTCGAATCCCCAATGTTGAGTTCAAATGGGTGATCTCTAGTCCATTTCCTCTGTGGTGGCAGGTTTGATCTGGATGATATTGATTCATTCTCCCTTTGGTGATCATTTTGATTAGTTGTTGAATGATGACTCTGTGATACTCCCCCTGAGCATGTGGCTCTTGAGTTTGCAGAGAGTGGAGTTCTAACAGAGTGGTCAACGGATATATCCCTTTGGCTCTCAACAGATGCCTCAAAATAATTTCCACCAGATGGAGCTTCCTTAGAATCAATGAATGGAGTGCTCTATTCTTAAACAGATGAGTCACCTTGATCATGTAGCCTTCTCACACCAGTTGACACTGCTTCTTCATCATCCCCACTGTCTTCACCACGTACCTCATTCTTAAATGAGAGTGCCTCATGGAAACCTTCATCTACTAAGCCTTGAATCTTCTTATCATCAAAGAGAACATGTATGGATTCTATAACAATGTTAAGTCTTAGATTGTAGACTCTGTATGATTTTCCAGCTGAGTATCCAACAAAGATAGCTTCATCTGCCTTTGTGTCAAATTTTCTTAGGTTTTCACCTTGGTTTCTTAGAACGAAACATTTGCATCCAAAGACATGTAAGAAGTTAATTGTTAGCTTCTTTCCTTTGAATAGTTGATAAGGTGTCATGCCTTTTGCTTGGTTGACCAAAGAAATATTCTGAGTGTAGCAAGCAGTGTTAACAGCTTCAGCCCAGAAATATGTTGGCAACTTTGATTCTTCAAGCATGGTCCTTGCAGCTTCAATGAGAGTTCTATTTTTCCTTTCTACTACACCATTTTGTTGAGGAGTTCTTGGTGCGGAGAATTCTTGAATAATTCCTTCTTCTTCATAAAACTCTCTCATCACAAAATTCTTGAACTCAGTTCCATTGTCACTTCTGATTCTCCTGCCTTATCTTTAGAGTGCAGAAAGAATGTCCATGTAAATTTTGAGAAATCATCAACAATCACAAGACATTATCTTTCCCTTGAGATAGACAATACATTCACTGGTCCAAATAAATCCATGTGCAGTAGCTGTAAGGCCTGATCAATTAATGACACTGACTTGGATTTGAAAGAGGCCTTCTTTTGCTTCCCTTTCTAGCATGCATCACACAATCCATCCTTAGTAAAATCCAATTTTGGAATACCTCTAACCAAATCCTTCTTAACCAACTCATTCATAGCTTTAAAATTTAAGTGTGACAGTTTCTTATGCCAAAATAAACAAGATATTATCATTTATCATATAAAGAGGAACTTGCAAGGAAAATATTGCAATTCCAGTTATTAACATTTTTCGAAGTCCTACAACCTGAAAGAAGTCTCTTCGATACGTGCTGCGGAAGACACCTTCAACCTGAAAGAAGTCTCTTTGATACGTGTTGCAGGGAATTCCCAATTTGGGAGATGAACCAATATTGGAGTTATCACGCGCCAGCTGTCCCACTCCCTGATGATCAGTCGGGGATGGTACAGCCCAATATAGTTTACTATCGGTAGAAGGAAGAACTGACGGCTCCACTTGTAGATTGCCTTTAATATTAACTCCCTGGCCAATGGTTAGGCCTTATGATGGACCGCGCGACTCGGCCTCTTACACACGACTCCTAGTTCGAATAAATCCACAGCATTGAAACGTAGAGTTTGTCCTCCCTTCCCCAAGTGAAATACTTGTTGATAAGACTCCACAAAGTAGTCGTATCTAGTTGGAAAGGAAAATTCACCAACATTTCCCAAGCTTTTGCTTATTAATGGATATCAACTTGTTCCAACAATCTTACCCCTCGAATGATGAGAAGGTACACACAGACTTAATGAGTCCATAGCAACCAAGTTGCGAGTGAAAAGGATAAATTATGACCGGGAAGTCAACAAGATAAATAACATTGCTCAAGTAGGTTCCCCTATAATATGGAAGTTTGAGCGAGCATTTAAATCCTTTTTAGATAGATTTAAATGAAAAACAAAGAGTTGGGAACCTTTCCTTGATAAAATAGTCGTAAAAAGACTCCGAAATATTTTACATAATATCTGGAGGTGAAAGATAATCTCCGAATAATATAAATCATTTTAAAAAGAATTTAAAAGAATTAAATAAATATTCCAAGAATATTTATTAAATCAATAATAATTACGAAATATTATTAAATCATAATATTGCTCGTAAGTAATCCTCGAATGAATATATAGAATTATTCACTAAATAAATCCCTCCTTAAATGAATATTCAAAATAATATTCATTAAATAATTAAACAACAATAAATATTTAAAATAATATTCAATAAATAAGTCAAACCTTAAATGAATATTTGAAAATAATATTCATTTAGTAAATAATCTTCTAAATGAATATCCAAATAATATTCATTTAGTAATAAAAAATTTAAAGCAATAATCGAAATAATATTCCTTAAGTAAATAGAACTTCCAATGAATATTTTAAAATAATATTCATCAAGTACATAAAACCTTAAATGAATATTCGAAAGTAATATTCATTTAATAAATAACCTTCTAATGAATATCAAAATAATATTCATTAAATAATCAACTCTAAATGAATATTCGAAACTAACATTCATTTAATATCTCTCGACTGAGATAATACTCGAATAACATTCCTCGAAATATTTCCAAGTAATTGATACTTTATGGGAATATAAATAACGTTTAATAATAACATTCCTCAGATAAATAATAATCTGTCGTTGGAATCCCTCCGGGTTTCCACGACTATCTATATCTCAAAATACCGACTCCCGGTCTATATTTAAGAATGAATATCATATGCCCTTCGCTAAGGGTCTTATCCAAACAATCCGGCTTATAACTGATAATTCGTATCTAGTCTATAAGCCAATATCAATTTAGGGAACAGGTATCATAATATAATTTTGACAATAGGCATGCATGCTATGGCATATGTAAAATGGCAATCACATATATATATTATCACAACAACAGGTTCAAAGTTTTGAACACTTGCCTGGTAATCGGGTGTGGGTGGAGATAGCGTGTCCCGGGTCTGCTCGATGATCTAAAAACAATCCGAACATTCGAGATTAACCACTTAACACGTTTTAAAAGTCTAGGTATAACTTCACTTAAGTCGAAACACGTTTTCGAATTATGTCGTTATACACCTTTTAGTGTGACTCTTTTTATTACTGATACGATCCGACATTTGTTCGCTATTACAACATGTCATCATACCCACACTCGGTATATACTTAAGTCGTATAAGTTCTAAAGTCGATTGATTACGAAACGAGATTATACCTCGAGTTTTTCCGTCCGTTTTCTAAGTCATAACCAAAGTTATACTTTTAAGGGGTTCGTTCGCGTTTAACCTTGATTCGAACATTTTTATAAAATCGGAAAACGATCCGTTTCACATGAAGTTTTGTCTCACACCTTCCTTTTTACCTCTAGTATTTAATTACCAAGATTCGCCACTGACTTACGTATTTTACGAGGGTTCAATTTCAGTTACGAATTCTCGTTTACGGTTTTGAACTACTTTTCGTAATTTGACCATAACTCCTAAACCGTAAGTCGGAATGTTTCGATTCTCACGCCAAAACAATCTATGGCTCCAGATCTACAAGGACCAGTCATAATATTATCAAGGTCAGGAATTTATATTTACTGTCATGCTCAGTTTCTAAGTGTTAAGAAAAATTCGGCATTAAGATGGCTATAAATCGGACGTTTTTAAAATCGTAACACAACCAAGCCACACCGGGCATCAACACAATTCATAAACATGATTCTCATATCCACAAGTCCTAGAACCACTGATCTTAACCTCAAAATCATCAAGGACTTGAATCATGACTAAATAACTACTAAGAACAACTACATGATCATGTAAACATGCTTATACTAACATCATCACCAAATCTCATCTAAAACTCCATTAAAACTCAAAACAAAAACTTGGGTTCTTGAAGTTTATACCTTCCTTGGAGTGAGTATGCACTTAGTAAGCCTTGTATAGTCCATAGATTTCCTTAACAAAGCTTAGATCATCCAAAAGAATCAAGAAAAACAATGTTAGTTTCTTGAAAGTTACTATTCACCCTAAACTTGTAAAAATCATAGAAAATCGAAAAATAAGAGTTTGGCTCTCAAATTTTTACCACATCTTGGCCTCTTTATAAGCTTTTCTTTGAGTCCTAATTCATCAAATTTGAAGTTTCCTAGCTAGGGTTTTAAGCCCCCTTTTTCCGCTAGGCAGAAACTGTCAAGAACAGGGTAGTTTGGTTTCTTCAACTTGGAGAGGAGATTTGACTAGGCTGTACTCATTAGATTGCCATGAAAATTTGAGCAAATATTGCCCATGGAGTGGAGAGGCTTTGGTCAAAATTTGGTGATTTTATCATGGATAGAAATGGAGATATGAATTCTCTTTTTTGAGGGTGTTCTGCTGGGCAGTTTGAACAAAATGGAGAGAATGGAGTTTTTTGATCTTTGATTGCTTGGTTCTCTTGCATAATACACCTCATCTTGATAATATCTAGCTAAAGTAGCTTTATTAAAGGTGGTGTGGTCATGCATGATGCAATTGGGCAAGACATGTGTTGTGTTTTAAATGGTTGCTAGCTAACTTGGAGTTGGATTTAGCTAAGTACTTGTTCATCCCATAACCAAGCTAGTTACTTGAGCCCACTTGGTTGCTAGATATTTTCTAGTGGCTTATGCATGACTCTTGCTTCCTCTTCTTATTTCTTTTGTCCGGTTATTGCTCGTTTCGATTGAGCGTTCGTAGGAATATTCCACGGATTTCTAATTAGGGTTTACCGGGAATCTTCTTAATATTAATACTATCATTCTCCATCTTACTAACTTTCGAATTTGTATTCCTTAAATCCCTTCGTTAAATTCTTAAGTCTATCAGTGTCCAGGGAAATCTCGGGGAAAATAAGAGTGCTGTTTTTCAGAATCCGACAGCTTTTATATACACTTATTTTCCCCCTGGATCACTATTACGAACTCAGAAATCCGTTCCGAATACTTCTATATAGTGTCGTCTCATAATATTCTCTTTTCCACCAAAAACACTATTCATTCTTTTTTTTCTTTACTCATCCTCTTAGGGTTGTACAATTGTCCCTGATCTCTTTCGATCGTTCCTTAACCTTTTTATGGACCCATTGGACCAATAACAGATATCGATTTGGATGTCATAAGAATAATCTTTTCCTTTAGAATTATCAAATCTCAATTCCCTAGGAGATAGATAATTCTTATCTAAAGTGTCAACCAATAGTATTCTTCATGGCACCTAAACATTTGAATCCAAATCTATTCCTTTCATTCATTATCTCAATCGTTACATCATAGTCGTAATCACTATTCACCATTACCTCAGTACATAATAAAAAGTTTTAATTATATCCAAAATTTGGGGTTCTTACAATTTTGCTCTTGCCTTTGCTCAGCTTCCCTACACTTTCACAAGTACCAGAACTATTACTTGGTGTGTTCTTGACATCCTCCATCTTTTCACCAACTTGACCACTGGGCACACTGGCCACCAAAGCTACAGCTCCACTCTTTTTCTGAGTTTTCTAGATCTCCTCATCGTGTTGCAGTTCAAGCTCATAGGACTTTAGAATACCATGCAGTCTCTTAAGTGTAAACTCTTTGTACTCTTGAAAATTCCTCAATGAGACTGTTATAGGTTTCCATTCCTTAGGAAGAGATCTCAGAAATTTGAGATTGGAGTCTTTGATAGAGTAAACTCTTCCATACAACTTTAAACCATTCAATAATTTCTGAAATCTACTACAGATATCAGTGAGATTTTCACCAGAAGCAAAGTGAAAGTGCTCATATTGTTGTATAAGAAGCTGCATCTTGTTTTCTCTGACTTGCTCAGTTCCTTCACAGATTGTTTGGATAGTATCCCACACTTGTTTAGCAGTGATGCAGTTAATGACATTATCAAACATGTCTTGGTCTATACCATTGAACAGGATGTTCATGGTTTTCTTATCCTTATGCATTTCTTCCAAGTCCTCTTCTGTGAGCCTGAGTCTTTGGTATTGACCTTCCTGCTGCTGCAGTGCCTGCATCTGCTCCAACTCCAGAGTTGGCTTTCATAGGAACATGTGGTCCTTTCTCTATGCAGTCTACATAACCTTCATCGATGGCTGAAAAATGAAGATGCATCTTTACTTTCCAGTGAAAGTAATTGTCTTTGTCAAGTATTGGAATCTTCACGCTTGTGTCCTTTTTTCCCATGGTGTTTGATCTTTAAACTTCTTGTTTGTTAGAAACTTGCTCTGATACCAATTGATAAATCCCAATAACACCACAAGATTGTAGAAGGGGGGTTGAATACAATCTTGACAAACTTTTTCGAATTAACGGAGGATGAACAACTGAATAAAACAGATAACGAAACAAGTAAATGAAATGTAAAGAAAATACACAACACTTATAAAATTTCAGGTGGGTTTTATGATCCACCTGAGATTTGTTGTTAGGAAAAATTCATAAGTTGTGATGTTGAGAATAGAATTTAGCTTATACTTCTTGTAAATCCTGATCTTATAAAGAATTTAGCACTTTTTATAGGATATATGCGTTAGACAGTAATCTGTAGAGTTTAGTCAGGAACAGCAGTGCATCAAGGACTACATGTCAGGAATTGAGATCAAATCCTGATACGCCAAGTCAAATACTGATGGATGTCGAATCCTGATGCAAGGTGGAATCTTGATATCAATCGTGTTACTGATGATGTCATTATGGATGCTACAGAAACTGGCAAGTGCTATAAAACAGGATCGTTGTTTTGAAGAACAAGCAAGAAGATATCATGAAGGAAAGAATTTTCTATTGATGGAAACTATCAACTGGACTGTAGAACATTGTCATGTATAGATCATTACTTTATGTTATTAGTTGATAGGTAGCATTATAAATACTCTCTCTATATCATTGTAAAAGAGTGGATTTTTGAGTGCATATCGTGTGAAGCTCTGTATAAGGTTTGTATTCGAGAGTTCGAAACAAACAGAGAGAGAGATTTGTATTGTCAGCAGCTGCTAAAGGTATTGTACACCTTTGGTAGAGTTTGTATTTGATTTATTTAATACAAACAAAATTTGATTCATTCATTTGTTCTTGTTCATCTAATCAAGCAAAAATCAGACACGATTATATAACTTGTATTCAAACCCCCTTATACAAGTTATTCGAGTTAACAATTGGTATCAGAGCGGGTTGATTTCGAATAATCATAAAAGATCTGCAATCATGTCTGGTTACAAGGATGGTAATACTAAGATCCCTATGCTCAAGAGAAACGAATATACTCTATGGGAAGTGAAGATGTTGCATCACCTGGAAGCAATAGATCCTGATTATCTTGACAGAATCAGATATGGGCCTTTTGTTTCAACAAGGCTTGTTCCTCAAGCAACTGTCGAAGGAAAAGTTGTTCCAGAACATACAGCATAGAAGCCTAAATCTGAATGGACAGATAAGGAAAAGGAGAACGTTCTCAAGGATGCTAAAGTGAGAAACATACTAACAGTCTTGATTCTGTTCTCACTAACTATGTTCTCTCTTGTAAAATTGCTAAGGAGATATGGGACAATCTAAAGGTTCACTGTGAAGGAACAAAACCTGTTAGGAAGAATATGAGGACACTTTTCATACAACAGTATGAGTACTTTGAATCCAAGTCTGGTGAGTCACTTACTGACACCTTTGATAGGTTTACTAAACTCATCAATGAGATGGCCATGCATGGTAAATATTATGACTTGGATGATATGGATATTAAGTTCATGAAATCTCTTCCTGATTTCTACAATGAGAAGATATCTACAATTGAGGAAGCTAATGATCTGGATTAAATATCATTAGAAGCAGTTTATGGAAAATTGAGAGCTTATGAACTTGACAGGCAGCATAAAAAGAGCAGGAGTGAAGGAAAGATGAAAACTGTTGCACTCACTGCTCAATCTGAATCAAAGAAGCTTCCAGAAGAAAAGTCTGATTCTACTGAAAGAGACTTGAGGAAGAAGAAGAGCAAAGAAGGTTCTGAGTCAGAGACTGTAGATATAGACTCTGAAGATAATGATTCTGAATCAGAGATGCAAGAACTCTTTGCTATATTTGCTAAAGCTTTCAAGAAAGGAAGATTCAACAGGAGAAGATTTAGCAAAGGATCTTTTCAGAAGAAAGAGGAGAAGAAGAGTGACAAAGGCAAGAGTACAATTATCAAGATTGATAAGGCCAAGATCAAGTGCTTTAACTGCAGTGAGCTTGGACACTTTGCTAGTGAGTGCAAGAAGCCTAGGAATTCAGGGAAGGGTAATGCACTCATGGTCATAAAGAAGGATTGGGCAGACTCCAGTGATTCTGAAGATGAATTGGATTATGACAACATTGCATTGATGGCAAGTGCTTCAGACAAGCCTGGATCTCCAAAGAAAACTTCTTCATCTTCTGTTAAGGTATCACTTCACTCTCTTGATTCATTTGATAGCTTAGATTCTGATGATATTAGATCTATTCATGTTGAGTTTAAGAATCTTATGACTAATTTCAAAATTCTTGCTAGTGAAAAAGATGAACTTAAGGCTAAGAATGATGAATTAGTTAGTAGAAATAATTTTCTTGAATCTGAGTTAATTCAAATGGAAGAATATAGGTTAAGTTCTGATAAAGCTAAGCATGATTATGGTGTTATCCTTGAGGCTTATGACTATGTCAGAAAAGAACTAGAGGAAGAGAGAGATATGATGAAAACCATTAACACTTCTGGTAAAAAGACTCAAGAAATCATTGACAATCAAATTCTTGGCAAAGTCTATGGCTTAGGTTTTGGAAAGAATAAAAGTGAAAATTCTGTAGCTATTGTCTTGGATGATAGGAAAGAAGAAGCTAGCACATCAAAATCTGAAGGTAAGAAGATAGTTTCTGAACCTAAACATGTTATGTTGATTCTAAAGGTACCCCAGTTGTGCACAAAAGAATTAACAATAGCAATTCAGATGAGAGAGTGTTAGAAAAACCTAAGAATGTCAACATAGGCTTTCTGTCTAAGTCTCAGTTGAAACAGAGACTAGAAGGTATTTCAGAGTCTAGCAAGATCAGAAGAAATAGGAATGGAAAAGAAGGTATTAACAAAGAGAATAATTACAAGAATGTACCTGGTGCACCTAGGAAGAAATGCTATAAATGTGGAAATCATAATCATTTGGCCCTAGACTGCAATCAAAAACCTTCTTGGAAAACTGAGTCCAGATTCCCCAAGACTTGGAGAATTCAATACCAACCACAAGAACCCTGTTATCATTGTGGTAGTTTACTTCATTCCATTTATATGTGTGAGGAATATCATGAATTGTATTATGACTATTATTCTCTGAAATCTATAACTCCTAGTCACAAACAGTTTGTGAAATCAGAGTCTAAGGTTGACTCTACAACAGGTAAATCAAAATCAAAATCTTCAAAGCCTGTTGGTTCAAAAGTTAGTAAGAAAGGATCCAATCAAAGTTGGGTCCTAAAAAATTCTAACTAGCTACTTTTTGTTTGCAGGGCACTGGAAAGAAGCATTCAATTATCTTGGACAGTGGATGCTCTGGACATATGACTGGAAAGAAGTCCCTGCTTATAAAGTTTGAGAGGAAAGCTGGCCCAGTAATATCCTTTGGAGATGGTAACAAAGGAGAAACTCTGGGATATGGCTCAATTATTTGGGGAATGTCATCATAGAAAACGTAGCACTGGTTGAAGGCTTGAAACACACACTTTTAAGCATAAGTCAACAGGGTGATAAGGGTTACCAATCAATCTTTGACATTAAAGGATGCAAAATCTTGAATATGAAGAATGGAGACATTGTTCTGACTGGTCAGAGACATGGTAACATATATGAAGCCAGCTTGAGTGACACATCTAAAGGAACTGTCAGATGTCTTTACAGCAAGGCATCAAATGATGAAAGCTGGAACTGGCACAAGAAGCTCTCACATCTCAATTTTAAGAAGCTTAATCAACTTGTTAAGTACCATCTAGTGAGAGGCCTACCTCAGGCAAATTATGTGCAAGATGGACTTTGTGATGCTTGTCAGCTTGGAAAACAAAGAAGAATCACTTTCAAGAGCAAGACAGAAAATTCAATTACTGAACCATTTCATATGCTCTAGTTATAATGGATGATTACACAAGGTTCGCATTGGTATTATTTCTACACAAAAAGGATGAAGCTCCTCAGCAAATCATTGAACTTGTCAAGAATATTCAGAATAGCTCTGAGTACAATGTTAAAGTGCTTAGGAGTGACAATGGTACATAATTTAAGAATTCTACAATGGAGGAGTATTGTGTAGACAATGGAATTACTCAACAGTTTTCTGCACCTGGAACACCTCAGCAGAATGGTGTAGTAGAAAGAAAGAACAGAACTCTCATAGATGCAGCAAGGACCATGCTTGCAGATGCAAAGCTTCCAACCTATTTCTGGGCAGAAGCTATTAACACTGCATGTTTCACTCAAAATTGTACCTTGGTAAATGGCCATGGAAAGACTCCCTATGAGATGATCAAAGGAAAGAAGCCAAGTGTGAAATACTTTCACATCTTTTGATGCAAATGCTATGTCCTGAAAGTTCATCCAGAACAACTTGGAAAATTTGAAGCCAAATCGGATGAAGCAATCTTTGTAGGATATTCAGCATCAAAGGCCTTCAAAGTATACAATCTCAGAACTCACATTGTTATGGAATCAATTCATGTTGCATTTGATGATAAGAAGTTTGGAATTTTGCAAACTGATGAAAGCCATGACAATCTGGAATTTGAAAATCTTATGTATTCTGAGATTCTCTCCAGTGATGATGAAGGTTCTCCAGAGGAAATCTCTATTGCTTCTCAAAGGAATGCTGCTGTTGAGGGGGAGCAATTCAATCAAGGAGAACACAGTACTGGTCAGGATCAGACTAGTCTTTCAGAGTCTACTTCATCAGGAACTGATCCTTCAGAGTATAATGAAGGAAGATCAGAAACTAGCAACAGTATTGAATCCACTGATTCTACTGATCAAGGGGGAGCTTTTGAAGGAAATGAACACTCTTCTACAAGAAATACCACTAACTCAGGGGGAGACTCTAGCAGGAGCAATCTACCACCTGTCAGGAAATGGACAAGGGATCATACTAAAGATTTGATAATTGGTGATCTTAATAGTGGTGTTCGAACTAGAAGATCAGTTCATAATGAATGCTTGTACAGTTGTTTTCTCTCAAAGAATGAACCTAAGAAGGTTGAAGAAGCCTTACAGGATCCTGATGGGGTAATAGCAATGTAGGAAGAATTGAATGAGTTTGAGAGGAACAAAGTCTGGAAACTGGTACCAAGACCTAAAGATAGATCTATTGTTGGTGCAAGATGGGTTTTCAAAAATAAGCTAGATGAATCTGGTATGATTGTAAGAAACAAAGCAAGACTGGTGGCCAAGGGTTATTCTGAGGAAGAAGGAATTGACTATGATGAAACCTTTGCCCCTGTAGCAAGATTGGAAGCAATCAGAATGTTTCTTGCATTTGTAGCTCATTCAAAATTCAAGGTATACCAGATGGATGTAAAGAGTGCTTTTCTAAATGACAAGCTTGATGAGGAAGTGTATGTGGAGCAACCACCTGGTTTTGTTGATTCAAAGTTTCCAAATCATGTCTACAAACTTGACAAGGCACTCTATGGACTAAAGCAGGCACCAAGAGCATGGTATGAAACTTTGTCTAAATTTCTTCTTGAAAATGGCTTCACAAGAGGTACAATTGACAAAACTCTATTCTTTAGAAAGATAAAAGGTGATTTGCTTTTAGTTCAAGTTTATGTTGATGATATTATATTTGGTTCTACTAATGAAAAGTTATGTGCTAACTTTAGCAAGCTTATGCAGTCTAAGTATCAGATGAGCATGATGGGTGAACTAAATTACTTTTTAGGCTTGCAGGTTAAACAGACTGAGACTGGTATTTTCATTAATCAGTCAAAGTATATCAAAGATCTTTTAAAAAGATTTGACTTTCAAGATTGTGCAATTGCAAAGACACCCATGGCAACAGCCACTAAGCTAGACTCTGATTCTAAGGGAAAGAGTGTTGATAACACTAGCTATAGAGGCATGATAGGTTCACTGTTATATTTAACTACAAGTAGACCAGATATAATGTTCTCTACCTGTTTATGTGCTAGATTCCAAAGTGATCCTAAGGAATCTCATTTAATTGCTGTGAAGAGAATTTTTAGATATCTCAAGGGAACTCCAAATCTTGTTTTGTGGTATCCAAGAGAATCTGATTTCTCCCTAATTGGCTATTCAGACTCTGATTATGCAGGGTGTAAAATAGACATGAAAAGCACTACAGGTACATGTCAATTCTTGGGAAACAGATTGATTTCTTGGGCAAGCAAGAAGCAACAATCAGTTTCAACCTCAACTGCAGAAGCTTAATACATTGCAGCAGGCAGTTGTTGTGCTCAACTCCTTTGGATAAGAAATCAGTTGATGGATTATGGTATGACACTTAGTAATATTCCTATGTTTTGTGATAATACTAGTGGTATCAAAATTGCATAAAATCCAGTTCAACACTCAAGGACTAAGCACATTGATGTCAGGTATCATTTTATTAGAGAACATATTAAAAATGGTACTGTGGAACTTCATTTTCTTCCTACTGACAAACAACTTGCAGATATTCTAACTAAACCACTTGATGAGGCTACATTCATTAGATTGGTTAGTGAGTTAGGAATGTTAAACTTTTAGATCTTTAACATCTGCACAAGTAGCAAGGTATGTTGTTTCATCTTATAGACTTGATATCTTTGTCAGGATCTATACTTGACTGTTAAATGCTTAAGCTGTAACATCTTACTTTGATAAATTTCAGTATGATAGACTTATTAATAAACATCAGGATCAGAATTGCTATCAGGATACTGACGTCATCAGTATTGACATCAGGATTGTATCGTCAGTATCAGGATTATGAAATTTGTGTGTCTTACTATTTCAAATTCTGAAGATCATTCTATACAGTGGTTCAATTCTGAGTTTTGTGAAGTCTATGTTAGCAAGTTTTACTACATGCATACTGATAATTTATATCATTATTTAGATCAGTCAATAAACAACAATAGACAAGTAGATAATAAGAAAACTTGTATTTTCATTAATCAAAAGCATTACATACATGGAAATGAAATACAATTCTTCTTTTTGTCTAACTACTACTGATAATCCGATTCTTGTCTAAAGTTGGGGTTTTAAATCTTGCTGCTTTCATTTGTCTAAGAGACAGGACAAGGAGCATCTCAAGATCCGCGTTAAGGATTTTAAATGCCTCATCTGCTTCTAGACCTCATCTCAGGATGAGTTGAATGAGAGTAGCTGACTCATCTTCATGCTTATTAAAGAAAATGAATAGCATCTCCATCAAGATCAACCTTGGACTCTTCACCAAATTCTTCATCCTCAAGGTGTGAAGAGATTAGAGGAGGATTTTGTCCGACTGGTAGATGTTTTAGAGGAGATTCTTGGAAATCATCTGGGTTAAGACCAACCATATCTAACTCGATGAGAAAATTCATCTCTTCTAAGAGATAGTTCACTTGCTCCTGATCATCAAGAGTAAAGAACTTCTCAGTGGTAATGAACCAAAAGCTAGGGTTCATATAAAGATTTGGGTTGAAAGCCATGGTGTAAAGAGAAAAGAATGAAAAGGTTTTGGAGTATGGCATAAGGCGCTAGTTTCTTTTATAGAAAGACGTGGGAAGCCGAACAGTCGTTTGGGGGTTATCAATGCAGTCAGTCATAATTATGTGTGATTGTATTTCTTATATTTTCAAGAAATATTGAACGTATCTAACCAATTGATTTTGTTCAGATTTTATTTATTTCTTTTACAGGTAAAAGAAAATGCCACGTGGAAACTCCATTTAGTCTCTGGAATCAAGATGATATTGATCAGGAATACAAGTGTGTTTACATCAGAATTAGTAATTCTTTCTATTCAGAAATCACATTGAATCTTGTGATTATCATGGTGAGAATATCACATCAGGAGAGGAAGCTGATCAGTATTGACTTTTGTCTTGATTTTACCCTGATTTATTTACTTGAAATCAATTTTGGATTTTATTTTCCAAAAAAATCGTGGGTAACTGTATTTTTCAGGGACTGACACCTGTCAACCTACGTGTCAACGTGGGATAATGGGTTTGAAGGATTTTTGAAATATAATTATTTTGAAACTCTAATCGTGTAATTGCTTTCTCTAAATTCATTTTCTAAAGCAAAAAACACTCTTGAGTTTTCAAAATCACTAATCAATTTCAAAGCTTTCTTAAATTCTTTTCAGATCAAAATGACAACGCAAAGAAGACTACCCAAATCAGTAGCTTTCAAGTTTGGTGACTTTGATTTTATGATTAACAATTATGTTGCAGCTATCACCAACAAGGAAGGGGTGTCAATTGATTTTCACCCAATTATGGACTTTATGGCGAAAGGACCATTAAGCTATGCCTTGATAGCATCTCCACAGATCAATCAAGCAGCTGTTTCACAAGAATGGGAGAATGCTGAGGTAATTGACTCTATTCAGGGTCAATCAGGTAAGATTGTACTACAATTAGGACAAGACTCATTTGATATTACTGAATCTGTTGTTAATTCAGTACTTCACTTACCTGTTAGTTCAAATTTTGAGAATGTGCCATCTGATGATAATGTAAGAACTATGTTGTCTGAATTAGGTTACAATGGACTTTTAGATAACATGACCCAGTTAAATAGATCCTTTCTTAGGAAAGAATGGTCTTTCTTCTTTGATCAACTTGCTAAATGTTTTACTGGTAAATGTAGTTCTTTTCAACAAATTACGGCTGTTACATCTTACATTGCATATGGCTTGTTTTATGACAGAGTAATTAATTTTGGTCACATTATCTTAAGTCAGATGTGTATTAAACTTGGGTCAAGAGATCATGACAGGAATATGGTTTATTATCACAGATTCATGCAACTGTTTATTAACCATTTCATTCCTGATGTTGAAGCTAGATTTGGTAGAGAATATTGTGTTTCTTCTTATGCACAGCAAAAGAAAATTTTCTCTAACATTACAAAGAAGGACAGTGAAAAGAATCTAGATGAAATACCTGCATTACATTATCCAAATCATGTTCAGGTACTTCTAAGAACTCATCTTCCTACTATCTATAATTCTTCTTTCTTTGGTGGTGAAATGACTCAGGAATCTCAATTGGAGAAGAACCCCCCCCCTGTGTCTACCCAAGTAGCCAAAAGCATTACAGTCTCTGAAACAATTCTAGAACCAAATTTTGATCCACAACCTATTGTTTCAAAGAAGCCAATCTCTGGTGTTTCTCAAAAGACATCAGTTGTAAAGAAGAGGAAATTTGTTGTTTATAGTAGTAGTTCTAGTGAAGATGATGATAATATATCTCTTGTTGAGAGAGCAGAATTGAAGGCTGTAATTCAACTTTCTAATCTAGGACAAAGAGATAGAACACATAGTCACAGCCAGGCTGCAGTCTCACAAAAGGCTGTAGTTCTTAAAAAGGGAAAACAGTTACTGGATATTGTCTCTCAAAAGACTGTGTCTATTGAAAAAGGATCTCATCCCAAGATCACTTTTGTGTCTACACCTCTTGAGTCTTCTCAAGATAAATCTGTTGCTCACTATACTAGGAGAACAAGGAGAAAGATTCATTTGTCACCTACACACACAGTGTCTAGTCCAACAAACATTATGCAGGTCTCTACAAATAAGGCTATATCCACGTTAGTATCTGACAAGAGAGATCTGGATCTTGATTCTTCATGGGAAAATACATTGACATACAGACTGGCTATGGAACTTATTTCTCTAAAAGTGATGCTTTCCAGGCCTGTTCTAGATTTTCTGATTGAAAGAGTTCCCAAACTTTCATTTCCTGGAGAATATGGACTGTTACATCAAAGACTTGATTTAATGAAGATGTACTTCTATGTATCAGTCAGAAAGGAATTGCACAAGAAATTTGGACTTCCTAAGCATGTTGCACTTCAATCAGTTCATGGATATTTATTTGACAAGGATGTCATTGTTGAAGATGCTTCAGCTCAAGGTGAACAAGAGGAGGTAGTTGATAGAGGGAAGCAGTCAACAGAAGATACTATTGCACCAGTGGTGAATAGTAGGATAGATCAGATCACAGTCACTGCAACACAAGAACCATCTAGTCAGAGGTTGGATGACTAAGGAACTGTGATTGATGATGCTGGAAGGTCTTCTGTGATGACTGAAATTGCAAGTGAGAAATCCTATGATATGGGAGGAATGACTTCGATTGATTTTCCTGAAGATCAAACCAATATTGTTCTTTCAGAGTCTATCCACCTTGAGGGTGTGTCTCAGCAACCAACACTTAAAGACGGTGACATACTAGCTATGGTGTCTAATGAAGTATTACTGAAGACATCAGAGTCTAGTGTAGATCCTGAAAGTGGTATACTGGAGCCTGTAGTCTCTGGAAAGAAAGTAGATGTTTGTAAGGGTTCAGAGACTATAGCAGCTCACTCATTGGAGAAAACCTCAAGCCCCATGCCATATGAGGAACCCTCTCTCCATGTGAGTTCAGATATAAAAACTTCTTCTAACCCCTATTTTTCTGTAGGTCATGAGAGCACTTATCCAAATTTGAGTGATACACTTGAAAAGATGGACATAGATCCACACACAGAGAGGCTGGCTCCTGACCACGCAAAAGGAGAAGTAGAAAGAGTGTTGAATTTAGATAGTCAAAGTGAGAATGAGGGTATGGATGATCAACTCCATAGTGAGGGAGAGAAAGTTAGGAAACCACCATCGTTTGATTTCTAGAATCAAGTTTTTCCTAAATCTTGGTCTGAAAATCTTGGTATGGATGCTGGTACTTATTCCTTTATCAAGATGTATGAGAAGAATGACTTAGCAAAGCACAATCCAAAGCCAGAAGTTAAAGCTCAGAAACAGAAAGAGAGGCTTGCAGGAATCATCAACAGAAGAGATGAAAAGCTAAGACAATCTCTTACTCCACATGTACCAGAAGATATTCCTAATGATCCTAGTATTCCTTTGTATGTACTTCCAATATCAGCTAGAATTGAGACATCAACAGTATCTGATCAATCGAAGGAGGAGTCAGGATTTGCAGATGTTAGTACACAGAATACTGGTGAAGGATAGGATGATCATGTTTCAGCTTCAGAGCAGAAAAGTGAAGATGTGTGTACTTCTACTAAAGTATTATTACTTGAATATTATTCTACTCCAGTAGAGCATGCTACACAGAAAACTTCTTCTACAAGGATTGAAGATAAGGTTATTTCTGCATCTAAGTCTGAAGATACAACAAGCACTTCCAACTTTGAAGTTAATTCTGGAATTCTAAAGGATATTCAGAAATCTCAAATTACTATTCAATTGAAACTTCAAACACTTGAAGATAACCAAGTCACTATTATGGAAAATCAAGCAGTTCTGATGAATCTTATTTCTTCTGTTACTGAATCTCTCAAAATTAATGTTGCGGATGTCAAAAAGGGGGAGATAAAAGCAATTCAGAGGCAACAGACTGGGGGAGATGAACAAACTGGAGATAAAGGAAGAACTAAGGGTGACAGAGGTGAATCTCAACAAGGAAGTGGAAGCATCAAATAGTTGAATTCTTTCTTCTAAGTACTGAATACTATGTCTACATCTGAAGGAGAAGGTACTTAACTTCATGATCCTAAATTCATAAATTCTATTCTAGTTGAATTGTCATATGTTTTGACATCTACAACTTAGATTTATGCTTTAGATTCTAAAGCATAAATAGGGGGAGATTGTTAGGAATAATTCATAAGTTGTGATGTTGAGAATAGAATTTAGCTTATACTTCTTGTAAATCCTGATCTTATAAAGGATTTGACACTTTTTATAGGAGATATGCGTTAGACAGTAATCTGTAGAGTTTAGTCAGGAACAGCAGTGCAACAAGGACTACATGTCAGGAACTGAGATCAAATCCTGATACGCAAAGTCAAATACTGATGGATGTCGAATCCTGATGCTAGGTGGAATCCTGATATCAGTCGTGTTACTGATGATGTCATTATGGATGCTACAGAAACTGGCAAGTGCTATAAAACATGATCGTTGTTTTGAAGAACAAGCAAGAAGATATCATGAAGGAAAGAATTTTCTATTGATGGAAACTATCAACTGGACAGCAGAACATTGTCATGTATAGATCATTACTTTCTGTTATTAGTTGATAGGTAGCATTATAAATACTCTCTCCATATCATTGTAAAAGAGTGGATTTTTGAGTGCATATCGTGTGAAGCACTGTATAAGATTTGTATTCAAGAGTTCGAAATAAACAGAGAGAGATTTGTATTGTCAGCAACTGCTAAAGGTATTGTACACCTTTGGTAGAGTTTGTATTTGATTTATTTAATACAAACAAAGTTTGATTCATTCATTTTTTCTTGTTCATCTAATCAAGCAAAAATCAGACACGATTATATAACTTGTATTCAACCCCCCCTTCTACAGGTTATTCGAGTTAACATTTATATTTCGAAGAAATAATCTATGTAAAAGATTACACAGCTGCGGTTACAAAGCTTTGAGTATAAGAAGAAACCTAACTATTTCTCTTGTATTTCTTGTATGTGTTTGCTCTCATATAGCTCATATAACTTTTGTTCTACACACACATACATAAGCAATGCTACACTTGGGTTATAAATACCCCAAGGCTACAGCTCTACAAACAAAACGAATATTACAAAGTCAAATTAGTTTGCAGGTCTGCTACCACTCCTTTTCTTCATGTGACATAACTTTGACCGATTGTCTTGGACAGATATTACTAGATTTCATCGTCCAAAGTGTTTTCTAAGAAAAGGAATGTTTATTTTTCTTCTTCGTTTCCAAAGACTGGCTTCCATGCCATTTTGAAGTCTATCAACCCGTGTGATCTATCAGCTATGTCCCGTCACTGTCAACTACAAGTATCGAGACATTATTGATAAACATTTGTTGTAGCTGATTATCCATTGATGAGTTTCATGTTACCCGTTGATAGTACTATCTGTTAAAGTAGCTCCTGTATCTGTTGCTATATCACTTCACTTAAACAGAATTACAAAGCACAACTTATATACAATTAGCTAACCTATCCTGTTTATCCATTGATAGTCAACATGACTTAGGATGCTATCAACTAGTACTACAATCGATAACTGTTTGTGGAAACTTCTTGACATGATACTAACTTATCGATTGATAAGATTCCTTATCAACGGATATTTATAAGCTAATTATCTGTTGATAAGTTACAAAAACATTAACTTATACAAATATGTTTTTAAAGTGTTTTATGTATATCATCAAGGACAACATAATTCCTAACAATTGATATGCATGCTTTGCTTCTTTTTTCTTTTTTGGTTTTATCATGTCAAAATCTGATAGTTATTTCAGATAGTTTTTTCAAACATGTAATGTGCAACCGCTTACTTCGAATGCACAGTGTTGAAGGAGGAATTTGGTAACGACAAAAATTGAGGTACATCCCTGGAATCAAGATCTACGATGGTGGTTCTTCGCCGGAAAAACTGGTGGTGTGTGGTAGTTGTATGTAATTGATGGCTGAGACTGATAAGGAACCTAGCATAATGACGCTTAAACAGACTTCGAGTCAAAAAAATAACTACATTGGACTTGATGCCGATATAAAGGCTATGTAGGCAGTTTGTACGTGCACATGCATATGCGATATACATAATACATATCAATTCTAGAGAGTTTGGGAGCCTAAGTAAGAAATGCTCCGCCCTAATTCAATAGAAACCCTGCAAATTCAGTCTAAACACTTCACCAATACCTTCATTCTCCATAAATTAGTTTTTTCGTAAGCCTAGATAGTTGATCATCTTAAGCCTCTCAAAAGTTGTAACAAATTAGCTCATCAACAATATATATAAAGAAGGATACGCGAGAGGTTGAGTGGCGCCTCTAACATAGGGTCAATCCATTTTTCTATATAATTTTTTAGAATTTCATAATTTCGAATGCTAAAAATTAAAGCAACATCCTTTAACATATTGAAAGTAGAATAAGTGTTCGAATTTATGGATAATCATGTAATTAAAAGTTCTATTGAAATTAGAATAGATTTTCGAATTTATAGAGCAGAAGAGTTCGTATTTGTAGCGATATAGTTAAAAGTTCAATGAGGAGTAGAATAGGTGTTTTGTAAGGCATATAATTAAAAAAAACCTATTAGGAGTAAAAGATGTGTTCGCATTTATAGAGGATAAGATTTCCAATTTATAGAAAAGACAAATATAATTTAAATTTTTATTGAAAGTAGAATATGTATTTGAATATGTAGAGCAACAGTGCTCGAATTATTGGATAAAACATATAACTAGAAATTTTATTGGAAGTAGAATACGAGGGCATATAAAAACATAGAATAATTTTAAAACATAGAATAATAATAAAGGAGGTATAATTTAGACTTCTTATGATATATTTGAACCACAAAAGGTATTCGAATTATAGAAAAGAAAATTTAATATGAAATGATTCAAATTTATAAAGAAGAATTACAATTTATTGAGAAGACATATAATTAAAAAGTTCTTTCACATCTTGACAAAAAATAAAAACTATTTTTCATATTTGAACTAGAAAAAGGCATTCGAATTTGTAAAAAAATGAGAACTTGAAAGCCATACAAATTTACATGGAATGAAAATTCGAATTTGTAGTGTAAACATGTAACTAAAATTTACTTTAACCTAGTCAAGTTAGAAAAAGATATCAATAAAAGAGTAAATAATTTTACTTTTTGTTTCTAAATTTTGGTTAAAAAATAAATACATGAGTATATATAATATATAGTAATGATATAAGGTGTATTTTCATAATTTTAAAATTTTCATAAATTTTAGAAAGTTTAGAGAATGCAAAGATTGGATTTCATTCTTTAGTTTTTAATTTTATGGAAAAAAGTTATCGTATAAGATAAGTATCAATAATATATAATGAAATTTTTCGGATCCAAAAAAGAGCGGTTTGAAACGTGTTTGACGAGAAGACAACTTAATAGGAAAGATCGTATTTACGATTGGAATTTGATATTGATAATGTTATAAATTTTATTTTATTTGTAGGTTTTTGTTTTTATGTATTAATAATATATGTTAAAGTTAGAATTTCGGTTTTAAGGAGAGAGCGTCTCAATAGAAAGAAACGTGTTTAACGATAGAATGATTCGTTAGAGAGGATCGTGTTAACAGCAAAAATTTAATATTAATGATATAAAAAATGATAAAAATGTATATTGAAATTTTTTATTAAAAAAGTTATAAGGACACCGTCGATTAGTATAGATGGAGAATAGTATAATTCTGAATAAATAATTATATTTAAAAAAGGATCTCAAACTATAGAAATATAAATGAAAAAAAAAAGGTGTGTATAAGTAGACCTGGCAAATTGGATCTGGATCCGAAGAATCGATCCGAAATGTATGGAACCGAGATCCGATTTTATATCCAAATTAGATTAACCGAAATTTAACTAAATCCGAAACAATCCGATCCGAACCGAAATTCGATCCGATATAGTTAAATCCGATTATTGTCCGAAAACCAATCTCATCCGATCCGAAAATTACCCGAACCGAATACCTAACCGATAATAATCCAAAATACTTGATCCGATGATGATCTGAAACCGATCAAA
Source organism: Saposhnikovia divaricata (assembly GCA_036435485.1). NCBI lineage: Eukaryota > Viridiplantae > Streptophyta > Magnoliopsida > Apiales > Apiaceae > Saposhnikovia > Saposhnikovia divaricata. The sequence goes on from CM071598.1 coordinate 137,708,725, forward strand.
TTCGAAAAAAATATTGTCCGAATAGAATATGAATCAAAGTACTATATCCGTTCTAAATTGAAAACTAAAAACGCCAATACCGAAAATTATGTGATGAAATAATATTATTGAAATTATATTTTATTACTCTCTCCGACTCTAAATATTTTATATTTTAGGAAAAAAAAGTGTCAAGATATCATATATTTATCAAAATATTCATGTATAGTAAATATTTTATTTTAAAAATAAAAACAAATGATATTATTTATTCTAGAAAATAGGTATTAAATATACTATTTATCTATAACCTTCAACTCTTCTGAATACACATGTTTAGTAATTAGTATGTATGAATTATAATTAACTATATTTTTTATATAAAATAAGGTAATAATTAATAATAGCTAATAAGTATTTCTCAATATAAATAATGGTTTTTTAAATAAAATTCCTAATATGTGTATCAACCCATTCCGTCAAGATTCTTGTCAAACAAAATAAAAACCTAATAAATAATTTATGAAATTTTTTTATTAAATAAAAAATTAAAATTTATTCTACAGGTCTATTTCTCAACTAAGTGAAAATCTTTTTTTTAATGATTAATAAATAAACCCATTTAGTAATATAAATGATTAAATGAGGCTTATTAATTATAATAATATATTCATTTTCAACCACCTAAAAAAATCTTAATCACTTAAAAAATCTTTAAAAGACAAAATAAAAATTTAGATTAAGAAATTATCACGTATAATTGAATATGCTTGAAAGTTGAATTAAGTTATGTAAATCAATTATTTTTTTAAAAATAGTATTATATATTTTTCGGCTTTTGCTGGAAACATCGAGTAATATTGCATGTATGTATAATTAAATTATATATGGTATAGTATGTATTCCAAAATGATAAAATTTAAAAAACCAAAATTTACTTTTAAATTTGTGAGAAGTGAAAATAAAGGTAAATCTAATCCATATTTTAAAAGTAAATGGATAATGTATAATATAGTAAATATTATTTTGCTAAAAATATAATATTATACATTAAACAAACATATTATTTTATATTACTAGTCCAAGTAGAGACTAGAAAAAATAATATTAAATATAAAATATTTAAAAAAAAACAATCAAGTTTTATATTACTCAATTGAGTATTTATTTTCGCATTATAACTATACTTCTACAAACTTACTATTGACATTTATTTCGTTTCAATGATAATTCAAAATTGATATAACATAATTGAAATCAAATTTTTTCGATTCGACAAAATCAAATCCGAACGAAACGAATTTTATCTGATCTTAATCCGATTTTAATCTGAAATCGACCCGATCCGAAACTAGACCCGAACCGAAACCGATTAAAATTTTGTAAAATCGATTCTAGACCCGAACCGAATTAGATCCGATCCAAATTGTATCCAAATATATCAAAACTCAAAATGGATCGAATCCGAAACCGATCCAATTATCCGATTTGACACGTGTATGTATAAGATACGAGAAGTGTATATAATAAGAGGGGGGGATTTTAGGGTTTCCAGTCACAAATAATAAATGGGAGGAAGACAGACGGAAAGAAAATCAAGGAAGATGGCAGAAGGAAATATGGAATCGTGGGTTGGAAAGGATAAGGTATTGGTGCAAACAAAGGGCATAGGCAAAAGATCAGACTTTTACATAGCGGATTTGAGATATAACAAAGTTATCAAACTTAGGGGCGACTTTCTTTGGAATCACAATATACGGTACGGATTAATTGCTGCTGCTGGTTCACTGATTTACGCCATTGGGAACCCGGATCATTATTATAACAGAGGATACACAGAGAAGCCAGCTGACGTAGATGATGATGATGATGATTACCACATCCATTGCGACGCATCTCTACTGGATTTGGAAGACCCCAGTGGTACTAGTTGGAAGGACATAGGCGGGATACTTAATTGCTATAGATCATATCCAAGATGTGCTTCCCTTGGCGACAACATCTTCGTCTTTGGTGCCAAAGCTGGAACCTCTCTCTGGTCATTCGGCGAGTTCTATGATAAAAAGAATGGCAGGTGGCTAGCAAATGCACATTGCCCGCCCCATTATTTCTGACCCCAAGCATAATCGGTTGCTCATTTATTTCAGTTTACTCACTTCCCTGTATGCCTACTATCCCGACAACAACCATCAATGGGTTTGTCTTGACGATAACATGTCCTGTACAGGCGAAGCCGCGTCCTCCCCCGTGGATGACGTTCTCTATTTTCTTATTACCAACACCGATTACAGTAATTGCATCACTGCCTATGATATTCTCACCAAGGAGTGCCTCGAGGTTTCTTGGTCCTCCTGCTTCCCATTTGGCCCAGACATACTTGACCAATTACGTGTCACCCAGATGCTTCACTTGGGCCGTAACATCTTGTGCTTCACCAATACTCAATTCACTGACCCCACTACCCCCGGTGGCGCTAGACATTCCTTTTGGGAATACTACAGGTTCCAAGTTCGTCGTGACTCTCAGCAGCAAAAGGTGCTTCTCACTCCCCTCTCCGTCCACCGCCCCTGTCCCTCTTGAAGGCCGCAAGTCACAACTTAATACCATCGCACTTTAGGGTCAGGTTAGTCAATTTCTACCCGGTTGTCTAATTATATATCCCCCCACCCCTGTATTTTATCTTGCTTTGCCTTTGGTTTTGTGTTTGGCTTAGATTTTTTGTAACATGAGAGCAGAAAGTCAGTCATAATTCTGAATTAATCAATTTTACTAGGATATCTTTTAGCCAACTCAACTGTATCACATTTGTTATCAATTATGTTAAATATAATTGATATGGTTAATATCAGTGTTTAAGTTTTGCAGGGAAAAATAGAGTTTAAATAGGAAGCAGTCAGAGTTAATTAAACTCTGACAGTTAGAAGCTGAACAGAGTTTGTTATACGCTGATAGTTGGAAGCTCGATAGAGTTTGTTAAACTCTGTCTGGAGGAAGCGTCTACTTGTCAACAGTGTTTGAAGAATTATTGAAGATAATTATGGAAGCAATATCTTTGAAGATTGGATAGCTGTCAAAGAGATTGAGTTGACTAAGGAGACGAGTAGCAATCGTAATTGATATCAATTGTATAGCTAATTTATAGGAGTATCAATTATCGATTGTATAGCAGCTGTATATTTTATAAATACAGTTAGGTTAACCCTAGAAGGGTATCGGTCGTGTAATACAATATCTTTCATTGTAACCTAAGCAGCTCTCTGTGATAATTTACATCACTGAGAGAGAAGTTAATTCAAACAGTTTTTAAAGTTTTTAAAGAACTTATTGTTATTCTCTCATACTTAGTTGATTATAAGTGTGTATTCGGCCTAACAAATGGTATCAGAGCTTGATCTGTTAATTTAATACAGTTTAAGATCCACACACACACACAACTATAATCAATGGCAGAAATTCCTCCTCCTACATCAGGCTCTAGTGCTGAGAAGGCTCAACCTGCAACTGTGAGTCGATATGAAACAATCAGGGTTCCTATTCTTAAGCCAGCAGAATACTCAACCTGGAAGGTGAAAATGGCTATGTTTCTGGAAGCTATAGTTCCAGAATATCTTGACAGAGTTTATGAAGGCCCTCATAAGCCTACAAAATTATCTGTTGTTGCTGCTGGACAGGAAGCTAAATCTATTCCATAGGAGAAGAAAGATTTGACTCCTGAGGATATTTCATCCATTGGAAAGGATGCAAAGGTTAGACATCTCCTTCATAGTTCTTTGGATAATGTTATGTCTAACAAAGTGATCAATTGTAAAACTGCAAAAGAGATCTGGGATGCTCTAGAGGTTAGATGTCAGGGAACTGCTGCAATTAAGAAGAATAGAAGGAACATACTCACACAGGAGTATGAACACTTTGAGGCTAAATCTGAAGAATCAATGACAGAAACCTTTGACAGATTCTGTAAGCTAATTAATGATCTGTCACTGGTTAATAAAGAATATGATCTAGAAGATTCAAATCTCAAGTTTCTTCTTTCTCTACCTGAAAAGTGGGATGTCAAGACAACCACTATTAGAGACAACTATGATCTGGCTGATACTGATATTGATGAGATCTATGGGCTGCTCAAAACTCATGAACTAGAAATGGAACAGAGAAGCAGAAGATCAGGTAGAAAGTCAAAATCTGTTGCTCTAAGAGTTGAAGAAAGACCCTCAAAGAAGGAAGCATCAAGGAAGAAGGCAAAAGAAAGTCATTCATTCTGAAAGTGAGTCATCAAACTCTGATGTTGACTCAAATGCAGATGAATCATCTGATTCTGAAGATGATGAGGAAATGATGGAAATGGCTGCTTTGATGGTAAAGACTTTCAAGAAGATTGGTTTCAAGAACTTCAAGAAAGGAAAGAGATTCTCCAAGAATGATTCAAAGTTTGACAGGAAGAATTTCAGAAAATCTGAGAGAAAGGATACCAAATCTGGGAAAAGAGACAAGTCTGAGATTCAATGCTACAAGTGTAAGGAGATGGGTCATTATGCTCCTGACTGCAAGAAGGGTAAAACTGAGAAGGCACTCTTCACTAAAGGCAGAGATTGGGCAGACACCTCTGACTCAGATGAGGATGTAAACTATGCTCTCATGGCTACTACTGTTGATGAAGCTGTAGATTCTGAAAACAAGGTACCTCTAACTACCTATGCTTATAACATTGATGATATAACTGAATTAAGAATATATCTTAAGTCCTTACATATCAGTTATAGGGATCAGACTTTAGAGAATGAGAGAATCAAAACTGAGAATTCTGAACTCAAAGAGAGAAATAAGGTTGTAGAAGAGAAACTTGTTAAGATGTAGCAAGTTCAAAAGGAGAGAGATGATGCTGTCTATCTTGAACAAGAGTTTTTAAGTCAGTATAAACAACTAGAATCTGAGTTGGAAAAGGCAAATCGTTTTATTAAAACTTGGACTCACTCAGGAAAAGACACTCAAGAAGTTTTTCAATCTAACACTGTAGGTCTAGGTTATTCTGAGAAAGATGAACTTAGATTTCAGAATACAGTTAAGATTAGACCACCTCTTCCACCTAAGAAATTTGGAACATTTGTTAATGGAATAAATAAACCTAGATTTGAAGGTGGAAAAGAAGCTGTTAAGAAAGAACCAATAAAAACTAGTGTTAAACAGGTTAATATTGGTTTAATGACAGATAAACAACTTAAGCATAAGCTTAAGGAGTTAAAATCTGATAAGAAACAGAAAGTGTCTAGAAAGAATAGAAATGGTAAAGTAGGCATTACTCAAGGCAACTATCCAATGCTTGCTACTTTAGCTCCAAGAAAAACATGTCATAACTGTGGTAGTACTAACCATCTTGCTAGTTTTTGCAGGAAGAACAAAGACATTAATTCTTTACCTTCCAAGTCTGAAGTAAAGGAAGATAATGTTAGAGCTAAACCACAGACTTTATGCAAACACTGTGGAAGCACTTGGCATTCTATTTATACTTGCAGAAATTATCATCCTATTTGTCATAATTACTATGAACTGAAACCTAATCTGAAATGGGTTAGAGTTAATTCTGCAAGTGTAAACTCTGATAAAGTTAGCTTAAACTCTGATAATGAAAATTCCGCTGCTAAAGCTAACAGAATTAAGAAAGCCAAAGGATCCAAGCAAGTCTGGATCCTTAAATATAATCCTCAGTAATTGTTTGTGATTGCAGGGCATCAGGGAAAGCATCCTAGTAGTGGACAGTGGATGTTCAGGACACATGACTGGAAATAAAGCCCTGCTATCAGAGTATGTGGAGAAGGCTGGCCCAAAAGTTTCCTATGGAGATGGCAACATAGGACATACTCTGGGATATGGCAATATTAATCTTGGAAGTGTCATCATCACAAATGTAGCTCTGGTTCCAGGACTCAAGCATGATCTGCTATCTGTGAGTCAAATCTGTGACAGAGGTTTTCATGTAGATTTTCAACCTGAATACTCTGAGGTTATCATCAAAACCACGGGGAAAGTTGTTTTAGTTGGACAAAGACACAACAATATCTATGAAGCAAGCTTGTTGACAAACTCTGATGGAAAAACAATGTGCTTGTCAACAAGAATGTCAAATGAAGAGAGTTGGAAGTGGCATAAGAAACTCTCTCATTTGAATCTGAACAACATCAATGAGCTGATAAGAAAGGATCTTGTTAGAGGACTTCCAAAGTCTTTACTAAATGTTGATGGTCCGTGTGATTCATGTCAAAAGGCCAAACAGAGGAAGACCTCTTTCAAGAGCAAGTCTGAATCTTCAATTGTTGATCCATATCATCTGTTACATGTTGATCTTTTTGGACCAGTAAATGTCTTGTCAATTGGAAGAAAGAAATATGCTCTAGTTATTGTTGATGAATATACCAGATACACTTGGGTGTATTTTCTAGCAAAGAAGGATGAAACGGCATTAACTCTGATGGAGCATGTAAAGCTACTGGACAAAGGATCAAAACACAAAGTCAAAATAATCAGAAGTGATAATGGAACTGAATTCAGAAATGCAACAATGGAAGAATTCTGCAAGAATAGAGGTGTGAAGCAAGAATTTTCTGCGCCTGGTACACCACAGCAAAATGGTGTAGTTGAGAGGAAGAACAGAACCTTGATAGAAGCTGCCAGAACTATGCTTGATGAAGCAAAATTGCCAACCTATTTCTGGGCAGAAGCAGTTCAAACTGCTTGTTTTACTCAAAATGTAACACTGATCAACAAGCATGGAAAAACACCATATGAGATGGTGAGGGAAAAGAAGCCAAACCTGAAATATTTTCATATTTTTGGGTACAAATGCTTTGTGTTGAAAACTCATCCTGAACAGTTGACCAAATTTGAGCTGAAAGCAGATGAAGGAATTTTTGTTGGCTATCCAGTGTCAACCAAGGCATTCGGAGTTTATAATCTGAGAACAAGGGTGATTATGGAATCTATTCATGTGTCATTTGATGACAGGAAAATCACTGGACTTGAAGATGTTGATGAACATGATCAATTGCATTTCGAAAATGAAGATCTAATCTCTGATGAAATAAACTCTGACGACACTAGTCCAACAAACTCTGTTGATGCAAACTCTGAACCTCTACTGGTACACACAGAAGAAATAGTACATTCTGAACAAAGAGGAGAACCAGTTGAGGGGGAGCATGATCATAGTGATGACTCAAATTCTGATAGTGAGTCAACTAAAAATTCTGGATCAAATTCAAACTCTGATAACTCAAACTCTGAAAATCCAAATTCTGACAGTTCAAACTCTGAGGGATCAAATTCAGGGGGAGCCTCAGAGAATGAAGAAAGGCATCAAGATAATCAGGAGAACATTGATCAAGGGGGAGGATCAACTGTTGACAGAAGTCATTTACTTACAGCTAGGAAATGGACAAAATCACATACACCTGATTTAATCATTGGAGATCCAGATGCAAAAGTTAGGACAAGAAGTGCTACAACAAATGAATGTCTGTTCCATGCATTTCTATCCAAATCTGAACCAAAGAAAGTTGAAGAAGTTCTTCAAGATGCTGACTGGATAACAGCAATGCGGGAGGAGTTAAATGAATTTGAGAGAAATGAAGTATGGACCCTTGTACCTAGACCAAAGAATAGATCTGTTGTTAGTACTAGATGGGTTTTCAGAAACAAAACTGACAGTGATGGGGTTGTTACAAGAAACAAGGCCAGACTTGTGGCCAAAGGCTATTCACAGCAAGAAGGAATAGACTATGATGAAACTTTTGCTCCAGTTGCAAGATTGGAGGCAATAAGAATCTTTCTAGCATATGCTTCTCACAAGAAATTCAAGGTTTTTCAGATGGATGTGAAAAGTGCTTTTCTGAATGGAAAACTTGAACAAGAAGTGTTTGTTGAACAACCACAAGGATTTGTAGATCCCAATTATCCAATTATGTCTACAGGCTTGACAAGGCACTCTATGGACTTAAACAGGCACCAAGAGCATGGTATGAAACTCTGGCTCAATTTCTTTTAGAAAGTGGGTTCCACAGAGGTACAATTGATAAAACCTTGTTCTATTTCAATCTTGGTAGTGATCTGTTATTAGTTCAAATATATGTAGATGACATAATCTTTGGATCTACTAATGATAAACTCTATAATAAGTTTGCCAAGCTCATGCAGTCTAGGTATCAAATGAGCATGATGGGAGAGCTCAGTTATTTTCTAGGGCTACAGGTGAAGCAAACAGATGATGGAATTTTTATCAATCAAGCAAAATATACCAGAAATCTTCTAAAGAAATTTAGCATGCTTGACTGCTCATCTGCAACAACTCCCATGGCAACAGCAATAAAGTTAGATAGAGATACAGGTTCACCAGTGGATATGACAAACTATAGAGGAATGATTGGGTCACTTCTTTATCTAACAGCTAGCAGACCTGACATCATGTATGCAACATGTCTTTGTGCAAGATTTCAGGCAGATCCAAGAGAACCACATCTAACAGCTGTGAAGAGAATCTTCAAATATCTTAAGGGAACCATAACTTTAGGTTTGTGGTATCCAAGAGAATCAGACTTCAAGCTTCTTGGTTACTCTGATGCAGACTTTGCAGGCTGTAAGATAGACAGAAAAAGTACCAGTGGAAGTTATCAATTTCTTGGTGATAGAATTGTTTCTTGGTACAGCAAGAAACAGAAATCAATCTCTACATCTATAGCTGAAGCAGAGTATATTGCTGCTGGTAGCTGTTATGCACAGATTCTGTGGATGAAGAATCAATTACTGGATTATGGATTGAGGTATAGTAAAATACCTATTTACTGTGATAATCAAAGTGCTATTGCTATGACAGGTAATCCAGTACAGCATTCAATGACCAAGCACATCAGCACAAGGTACCATTTTATCAGAGAACATGTAGAAGAAGGGAATATTGAGCTTCATTTTGTGTCTACAGAACAACAGCTTGCAGATATCTTCACCAAGCCATTGGGTGAAGCTGTATTTACAAGGCTGGTAAATGAACTAGGAATGGTCTCTAGTTTTGACTAGAGATATTGGTTAGACTTAAAACTCTACTTATGTACTGTGTTGCTCATATTTTTTGTGGTATGTTAATCTCTGATATGCAAACTCTGCTCAATGACTGTTAAACTCTGGTAGCATGCTTTTAAGTCATACACTGTTAACTGTTGAATAAACTCTGAGAAACTCTGATAATGTTTCTTTCTGAACATAAACACTGATGAAGATACATGTATGAAACATTATTCTCAATAATTAGTCATGAATCTTTCTAAGTTATCTGTGATCTAATCTTAAACTGTGCAGAAAGTTAACACAGCATGATACTGTTCTATATTTATAGCATCTCTTACTTTATTTATCCTAAACTCTGAGTCTGTAAATACTGTGTGCACTGCCTCTCATAAATAATTTCTGATGTTGATGAGCTCTAAACTCTGTTAGTTATACATTGTTAAATTAGATTCTGCTATTAGAATAACCCCAAAGCTAAAATATATAGATCGTTAGAACTCCTTTGAGATCATGTTTGTAACTAGGACGATCCAGGAACTTACTGGTACATAGTAAGGACTAAAATTCTCTAATTTTTGGTGACTAGTCGAAAGCTAGGAAGATCCAAGAACTTATCAAATTGATAAGGGCTAAACTTATAGAATTTTTGGTGACTAGTTTCAACCTCTGATTACTGGAGAAAACCAAAAAAAAAAAATTGGGGGTTATAGGTTAATTATTACTGTATATAAACTGTTTACTACAGAGTTTAACATTCATCAAATATTCAGTGTTTACTATGACAGTTTGTGCATCCAGTGCTTACTGATTTATTTTATGGATTTTATGAAATACTAGATGCTCTAAATACTGATCTAGTAAACTCTGCTCTACACACACGTATATTCACAACTGTGCAGTGTTTGAAAGGATAACAGTAATTAAGTTGGAGAATTGATAAACACTGTTGGATTTTGTTGAGTACTCTAAGGTAATATTTTATTTTAGACAGAACATATACTTGGAGTACAAAAAGAGTTTTTGACATTTGCATGTAATATGTGCCAGTTGTTTAATTGTGTCAGACAGTTAAAGCTTATTGGAAATAGGAGAGAGAACAGCAGTAATAATAGGCATTATTACTGCGCGTGTAAATAACTGTTCCACTGTTTATGTGACACGTGTCCCACTCACACACTTAACAAGAAATTGGTTGCGTGTTTAATGTCTAAAACGATTGGGTTTTGATTTTCAATTACAGATCTAATCAAAATCATTTCATTATTCACTTTTTCATCTTTACAACCACGAACACACAACATCACACACAATTTCTCTGTTACTTTCACTTAAGCATTTTCACAAACACTTCTCCATACACTCTCTTCTCTATTATACTGTTCTAATGGCAACCAAGAACTTTGTGGCTCAGGGATTAACTTTTGTTACAAACAACTATGCTGCAATCCTAGACACTGCTAAAGCCCCAGAATCATTTCATCTGATTCAAAACTTCTTAAGAGACTCTGAAATTGGTAAGGCTCTTGTCCAACCAGAGAAACTCTCGGCCACACAAATCTCAACCTTATGGAAAAACTCGATTTATGATGATGGTGGAGAGAATGGGACTCCATCAATTGTGGTTACCTATGAAGATCAAGAGTTTGTCATAACTCCTGCAACTGTTCGTGAGGTTTTGGATTTTGACACTCACACTTCATACTATGTGGCTGTTGCGGGTCAATTAAAAGAAATGTTACAACAAATAAGGTTTTCTGCTTCTTTGGATAAGATTGGGGATGTCAAAAGGCCAGGGCTCAGGAAGGAGTGGAGCTTCTTCTTTGATTGCATTACTCGCGCATTTGGCAAGAAGGTCACCAACTGGGATGCAATTCCTAGTGAAAGTCTTCAAATCGGGTATTCTCTTCTTAATGGGAGTAACTTCGATTTTGGTCGTCTTGTACTTATGAATTTAGGTGAAAAACTTGTAGAGTCTAGTACAACTATTTATTTCTCACGTTTCTGTCAATGTTTATTCTCTGCTTGTTTACCTAATTTGACCATTGTTGATGAGGATGTTATACAACCTTTCCAATGTCATAAGAGAATGTTTTCTGATTTGACAAATAAGGATGCTAACAAAGAGCAAGTACCAGAGTTTATCTATCCTCTTGCCCTCAGAAACTTCCTCAACCAACCACAAGAACAACAAGAACCACAACACGAACCAATCATTGAACCTCCACAGTCACCACCTCAACCCACAAACACTGAACCTTCTCAACCCACAAACACTGACCCACCTCAAACCATAAACACTGAACCAATCACTAAACCTACATCTCCACCCACAATTACTACTACTTCACAACCACAATCTTCATCACACCCTCAACCTCAACCACAATCAAAACCAAAGAAGCTAAAGAAAAGCAAGGCTATAAGGCCATCAAGAAAACAGAGGATGGTTGAAGCTTCTAAGCCAAAGAAGGTTAGAAAGGAAAGGGCTAACAAACCTAAGTCTCCTTCTATACTTGATGATTCTGTCTCAGAAGAAGAGAGAGCAGAAGTGAATCCTCCAGCTAAGAGAAGGAGATTAATTATTGAAGAATCTGATGAAGATGTAAATGTTGAAGCTCCAGAGGATATTTCTAAGGAAATACCTGCTGTTGAGATAGAAAGAGATGGAAATGCTGATGCTCAAATGGATGAAATTCTTGAACCATTGTTCCCATTCTCTGAGAACATGGACATTCCAATCTCTTCACATGTTGTATTCTCTGAGGCCACTGATGCAGTCAATCAAACCACCTTGGTACATGAAGAAACAGTGGCTTCTCATACTGAGTTAATCTCTGATGCTCATCAATCTGTTGAACAGGATGAGGAAATTGATCAACCACCTAAGGAGATAAACTCTGAGCCTATTGTGCAATCTGCAGAGGATATTGTACAGCCTGTTATACAGCCTATTGTTGAACCTACTGCTGAAACTGTTGCAGAGGATGTTGTTGAGACTGTTGAAGCTGTTAATGCATCTATTCCAATTCCTGAATCCACTCATCATGTTGAAGCTGAGATTGAAGATGAAACTGAAGGGAATACTGAGTCAAGCTCTTCTCAGAGTTTACCAGTCCAGACTGATGCTAAGGTTAAGGATTTTGCTGGTCCTTCAAATCAAGCAGATGCTGAAGAAGAACACTATGAACAATTTTCAAATGACTGGTACAAGGACACTTGTATCTTTCCTGCTGCAAGAGCAGCTGAATTTGTCAAGAGAACCTCCAGAACAATTACAAATCCAGAGATTCTATCTTGTCTCAAGGCTACAGTTGTACAAGTGAAGACTCTCAATTCTAGGTTTGATCTGTGTCAAAAGGCAATCTCTGATGTTCGAGGTGATGTTGTTAGAGGAGATGATATGATTAAACTTGACAACAAGAACAAATTTCATTATCATACTCAGAATCAAGAAATTTTGTCTCACAGGCTGAGCAAAGTTGAAGAAAATCAAAATGCTATGTTCTTAAAGATTGATTCTATTGCTACCTCCCTGGAGTTAATCACATCTATTCTTATGCCTGATGATGTCAAAAAGGGGGAGAGAGTTGCTAAAGACAAATGCAAGCAATCTCAAACTCTGATCAGAAAGGATAATGCTGGAGATGGAGGAGCAAGCAATAAAGGAAGGGGCAAAACTGAAGAACTTCAAACTCTGAAAACTAGCAAGTCCTCTAAATCACAGTTTGCTAGGATAAACACTGATACTCAAGGTACTTAAAAGACCAAGAGTTTGCTATTATCTTCTAATCCACAGACTGATGAGGAGTTGGCTGCTAAGTTGTTTATTGAAGAAAATGAGGAAGGAGCTACAATTGAAGATATTAAAGCTGAAGAAAAGAGTTTACAAGAAGAACATCTCAAAGCTTTAAAGTCTGGAAAGTTGAAGAAAGGAAAAGCTCCTAGGCCTGTTCTTAAAGGCATTGTGATCAAGGAAAATGTTGATACTGGTCAAAGATCACAGTTATCAAAGAAATCAACAGTAGCAGAAGCTAAACTCAAGCTGAAAGGCATTGAAGGAGAAATTTCAAAGAAGAAAGTTACAACCTCTGTTTCTACACAAGTTGTACAGAAGAAAGAAAACACAACCTCTGTTGCTACACAAGTTGTGTCTAGACCTTTATCTTCTCAGTTGCAATCAGTTTTTGGTAAAGGAACACTTCATGATCCAAATCTATTATTTGGAGTTTCTATGGATTTTTCTGATGGAAGAGCTTTGTCTGGTAAGGTTGGAAATAATAAGGGTGGTCTAGGCTCACATAAAGACAAAAGACAATATACTGGTCCCAGAGATCCTTCTTCACTGGCTATTCCAGGTCGTGGTGTCACTCAAGAGAGTTTGGACAGACTGGAATCAGTACAGTTAGTTTATCAGAAGAGTTTAAAGAAGGATTTTCTCTTGTACTTTATGGCTGATGGGACAGTATTTAGAATTGGTGAGAATGATATTGGCTTGAAATATTGGGAAGAATTAGAATATGTTCTATATCTTTTCAAGGTGAATAGTCAAAGGACTCAATCAGTTGCAAATGTGCTCAGATAGAAAATGCTCCAGAATTTGGCAATCAGAGGGATGAAGTGCAATAGCAGATATGTTCCTAAGTACAGAGACTGGAATGGAAATCTTATTGAAATGAAGAAGGGTACTGCAAAATTAAAGACTGATTTGGGAATCACAGTACTTGACTTCAATTCACAGTCAGAAGAAGTCAAATTTATTAGGCTGGGAAATGAGATGAGGAGAAACAAAATCTATGATCTTAGATCTGCTATCTATCAGACAGATGAGAGTGATCCTCAGCTAAGAGAGATTAAAGAAGCTATGAAGATTGAGCTTGAAAATGCAGAGAGAAGATTGCTTATAGATTATCTCAGAACAACGCCAGATCTTGAGGAGATTAGAGATTAAAGTCTGTAAGAATTTTCTTGTTATCTGTAGACTTTTGTTAAGTCAAGTTTAAACTCTGCTTATTTTAATAAACACTGTGTTTGTATGAAATTGTTTTGACATCATCAATTATTGTTAACTTGTGCATTTTTACTAATGAACAAGTTGGGGGAGATTGTTAAATATAATTGATATGGTTAATATCAGTGTTTAAGTTTTGTAGGGAAAAACAGAGTTTAAATAGGAAGCAGTCAGAGTTTAGTTAAACTCTGACAGTTAGAAGCTGAACAGAGTTTGTTATACGCTGACAGTTGGAAGCTCGACAGAGTTTGTTAAACTCTGTCTGGAGGAAGCGTCTACTTGTCAACAGTGTTTGAAGAATTATTGAAGATAATTATGGAAGCAATATCTTTGAAGATTGGATAGCTGTCAAAGAGATTGAGTTGACTAAGGAGATGAGTAGCAATCGTAATTGATATCAATTGTATAGCTAATTTATAGGAGTATCAATTATCGATTGTATAGCAGCTGTATATTTTATAAATACAGTTAGGTTAACCCTAGAAGGGTATCGATCGTGTAATACAATATCTTTCATTGTAACCTAAGCAGCTCTCTGTGATAATTTACATCACTGAGAGAGAAGTTAATTCAAACAGTTTTTAAAGTTTTTAAAGAACTTATTGTTATTCTCTCATACTTAGTTGATTATAAGTGTGTATTCGGCCTAACAAATTAGGTAATCGTAGTTCTCGTTCTAGTACAAGATCTTAGCAAGAAGTCTCTATCAAGGAGGGGAATTCCGAGTGACTACATGACAATCGAGAATGTGTTTCGTGACAGCTGTACACATATACAGAGCATACAAGTTTGTTATTCAATACTAAGTTTATACTGTACACACTGGGATTCTTGGCAACTGATTCTTTAAGATCAATTCAGTTATAAAACTTGGATATAAATAAGTAAATAATAAGAACACTGGTGACTAAATATCCCTTGTAACCTGAATTTTATACTTTCGATAGATTAATTATGTGGAGAAATTTCAGCTGGTCTTTTACATTGTATACCGATTAAAATACTTCGAAGACAGGATATTGATATCCACCTGCCTCTACAACTATCAGGAGTGATGGTGACATCTGTTTTACTTCAATATATTGCATAAATCCATAAGTAACATCAAAGTTGACCGGAACCCGTTAATTTTATTGGTTGCTGACTACGGACAACCCCTCCCCATTTACAAAAATCATCACAAATGTACAATCAAATAACTGTACTTGAAACTTAAACAGTGAACTAAAAGCCAAAAAAAATCTGTTTAGACAAAAATGTCTTTCATCAAGTCAGAATCTGGTAAGAAACATGCTACCTTCTTCTCATTATCCATCTCTCTCTCGATTCCATCTCTCACTCGATTCCAAGTTCCATAGAAGTTTTATTATAACTCTCTTCACATTGTGATTATCACTTTAATTCCTTAAAATGGTGCTAAGAAAGACCAATCTAGTGATAATGTTTGCTCTGGTGGGAAACTTGCTCTCTACAACGAATTGAAATAATTGTAGTATATGAGAAATTAAACCACATTACATGTGTGTGTTGCTTTAATCATTTCAGTCTCTATTTATGTTTAGTTGTTGACTGTGGAGAGAGTCCTTTGTGCCACATTTGGACCCTTGAAACATAAACTTGTTGTACATTGCAAAGTTGCAGAATGAAATTATGGATACCGAGTTATAGTAAAATCTCATTAGAATACCTCGTATTTAGAATCTAGAATATGTTTTAATCTAATATGTTGAAATATTAGTAATATAGTAATGTACTTTGGCTTTGTTTCAGGTATAACTTTATGTGATTCAGAAAAAACATTCTCGTTCTAGATTTGAGATAGGTAAGATACAAAGAGCTAATGTCTTGTACTTATATTTTGTGCTAAACACTTCGAACACCCAAATTTTGCAACAGTACTAGTTATTTATAAGGACGGAGCAACGATCATCTGGACTTCTGCTTCAAGCAGTTCTAAGATGGAAATTATTTTTAGTTTGGTAATTATGATGGCAAGCTGACATGTGCGCTCCTGAGGAAGTAGTATCATCATAACTGTAGGACTTCCGGAATGGATTTTATTTTTAGTTTAAATTATGATAGCATGGTGTGGCTGATGTGTTGAAATATTGTACGGTTAGATCAAGAATGCATAAACATTGTGGTTTTTTTTTTAATTTGGCAATGATATTATTTTATTTGATTAATCTTTGTGTATGAGAAATTTGTAATTACATGGTGTTTGTACATTTAACAGGATTTTTTGGTATATAAAGAAAAACAGGGAGGACATTTATGTTTTTTTATGATATACGTCGGTTTTCCAAATAAAAAAGCGACGTTTAAATGATAGATATATACATCGGTTCAAGGAAAAAGGCGACGTATAACATGCAGATTATACATCGGTTACTTTGGAAACCGACGTAAAAGAACAAAAAATATATGTCGGCTTTATCTCTTTTACATCAGTTATAAGAATTTTATACGTCAGGTTTTATGAACAATATACGTCGGGTTTTTTGAACAATATACATCGGTTTTTTTTGTCTTATACGTCGGTTTGACATCGACGTATATTAAGCAATATACGTCGCACTTTTAGCCGTCATAAAATACTCATGATCTTATATGTCGCCCCTCCATACATCGATCTTTAGCTCTTTAGCCAACGTATATGACATATTTAACCGACATAAAAAGACAGTTTTGTACTAGTTTGAGAGGTAATGTTAACATATATATCTTACGAGCTTGAACTAGCATGAAAGATTAACAATACTTCTTTATCTTTTGAGTTGTTCCGCAGGATCGGACGCTCAAGATCTTTGGTCTCTTTCCAGATGCGAATAAAAAAATGGGAACAATTTTTATGGATTAGTTGAGAATGATTCTGATCTAGTTCATTGCCTATTACAAGTATAAGGCTCTCTGCGGGGATCCTCGCGAACATAAAGAGATTGCAGTCAGTTTGATAATGATCGACTGACATTGCTTATTCGACCTGAACCAATGAATCCCTCAAATTTGATGTAAAACGGATCTTATTCTATCCTTGATCAGAGTTTTTTCAGAGAAGGGACCTCGAAACCAATGATGATAAAAAAAGAAGATGATGAGAAAGATATAGTGACAAACAATAATTATTAACGAGGATGAAGAAGATAATCCAATGATGAAGCTGAATGTTATAGATGATCCCCTTTTTTTGTGGCAAACTCTCGATATGGGTATTATGAGTTCGAGAGTGGGTGTTAATATATATATCATTGTTAACTTATATATTGTTAGAAAAAATAAGGAATTACCTCTAATATTTTTATTAGTAAAATAGGGAGAGTACCCTTATTTTGTTAATTTCTTTTATTATTGATTAGAGATTGATTATAAAGAGTTATTAAATTGTAAAGTAATTAAGTCTTATACCTTTAAGATTTAAGATAACGAGAACCTTGGAATATTTAATCACTTATCTTCTCCCTCTTCTCTTGTTTTATTTTTGCTTGGTCTTCCAACTCATCTTCTAGCGTGGTAGTAGATAGGTCATCATATGTAGGCTATTGTTTTTTGTTTGATATGTGGTTAATATGAAAATTAGGATTGTTTGTCTATCCTAACAACATATCATGCGCAGCCTTGTGAGGGTCAATCTTTGCATGAACAATAGCCTTATGGATTAATGCTTGTATGGGATACCTAAAATTTGGCAAGCCTCACTTGAACAAACTTTGTTATTCAAAAACAAATAAAAAAGAAATTTACCTTCATAAATCTCACCTGTTTTGGACATATATGTTTTCCAAATTATAGTGTCCTTGCTAATGTCCTTACTAGCTTCATTACTTAGGATACAGATCATTATCCTTCCAAGACATATTAGTTTTATGCCTTGTAGCATTTTTAAGTTTTTAACTATGCACCATCTTCTAATGCTAATATAAAAAACATTTATACTAACTTGTTAACTTTTAAGTAATGTCACATTTATACAAACATGAACTATTAAATGAGTTCAAATATACCTTCAAGTAATGTCAAGACTGTTCAGCATCTACTAATTTCAAGAGTAAAATTAACACTCTCCACAAAGTTTGAAGTATCGAAGTCATTACATATATTTGGATCAAATTCGTATTTGCTCCAAGTAAAAGATCACCTAGATGCATAAATCACGTCATTACTCTATCACCTCTAGCTTCTTTATGCCTATTCATTAGCTAACTAAATGTAAATTGTGTTATGGCATTGCAAGCCCTTCAAAAAAGAATGTACATAAAAAAATTTAGAGAATTTCATTTTGTAATTTTTAGAAGTGTGTCTTCAGCACTATCTTCTTTTTACAGTTGGCCAAACATCCAAAAATCAAGATCATTTTCCTAAGTAATGTTCAACAGGGATAACAATAAGTCTAACAAAAAACATAACACTAAACATAAAAATAAGCATGACAATGAGTATATACCTTTTGCATGCCATATATCATTGTCCAATCCTATATGCTCAATTCTTTGAGAAGGTCGAAAGATTCTAAAAAAAATCTTGTCCTCAACACTAGTTATAACATAAGCCATTGAAAAAAATCAATTATTATTTGTATCTAAGGCCACTTTTAAGAGTATAATACCTTTATAATTTTCCTTTAGATGTATTCCATCAACACCTTATTAAAGGCCTACAAAAACCTTTCCACATTACAGTAAAAGAAATGAAAATGTTGCTAAATAACAGTTGGCTATAGATATTTTCACTTTCCATAAATGAAAAATATGTTTTGATTCTGAATTGATTTTATATATAATCTTGGTATAAGCAGGTAGTTGAGCATATGACTCATCATATCCACCAAACAATTTCTCAATTGTCAATTTCTTCATGCTCATATAACTTTATAAAAATGATAGGTCCATATTTCATCATATTTTTAATACCTATTTTATGTCCGTTTTCGTAATTTTATTAATTAATAAATTGTTTTATTTTGTTTTGTAGGAAAATAAATAAAAACAGATTTCAAGCAGGAAAAGGTGCAAAAAAGGGAAAGGAGGTGGAAAATACTTGAAGTCAAGGAAACTGGAGGGAAAATCGAATACTTATCCGAGAAGAAAAGGAAATTAAAGAAATTATATTCATGATCGGATTGTAATCAAAGGGGCTAAACCTATTATTTTTCCCTATATATATGGCCTTCTCTCTTGTAATTTAGACACCAATTTAGACACTTATTTTAGATTCGATAATTAGAAGTAGGATAATTTTATTTTTGTTCAACCCTTAATCTGTATTTTATTCAACACTTTTGTTTCGTAAAATAATTTTCCGGCGAGCTTTCCTTCAAATTGTTCAGTGGTGCTTTCGGTGACAGGGAGCATTCTTATCTCTTTGTTTTAATATTAAACTTGTTTAATTCCTTTTAGCGCATGTTTTGTGTTTTTAGTTTAAGTTCACGTGCCATTCTTTAATACATGTTTTTAGCTTAATTTAATAATTGTTTATTAATTACATGGTTTACATATTACTTAATTTTGATTGTAATCATGCGTAGCTAATTTTCTTACCCTAGGATGAAGATGAAGTTAATTTAATTATTTTCGATTTCTTTTCGTTCCTATTAATTGATTCTCACAATTTTTCTTGGTGCTTAATTATTCAATTGACAAAGTGATTTTGATATATTATTGTTACCATATTTGTTTTTCATAGCCTATGCTTGCTCCTTGAAGTTTTGATAGGTTATTGTTAGATAACAAGTTTCATAGTATATGCTTGTCTCGTTGATTGATATATCTTATTTGTGAAGAAAAGAGGATTGATTTTAGGGCGAGTTGATATTGATTGTGATTAATTAACGGATTCGGATTCCTAGGTTTTCTTTATTATTTGATAATCTTTGCTAATTAGGTTAATTAAATCCCATCTCAAATCTTATTGTCTAGTTCGCCTGAGTTAATTATTATGGTTTTGAAAATACATAGTCTCTGAGGATCGATCTGTGATTGCTACAATTAAACACTGTGCGCTTGTAGTTATTTTACACATCAAGCTTTTGGCGCCGCTGCCGGGGACTATTGGTAATTTTCACTCCTTGATATTAATTCTTCGGATTAGTTTCTTGTTTTCTTTTGTTTGTTTTTTTGGGAATAGTGAAGCGGAGAAAAGCTTGGACAAGAAGATCGTTGGAAGGCCTCGTTGTCTCTTTTGAAATTTTTGGAAGCGCTTTTCGGTATTCCGTATCACCTCTCTATTTTTGTTTTCTTTATTATTATTGAAAAAACACAAAAAAAAAATTAAATATTTGAAAAACCCAAAAATATTAGTTAGTTAATTGTTTGTTAAAAACCAATTTGCCGCATCATTCACTCTCTCACATAGGATCACATCATCTAGATTACATGTAGTGTAGTGCATCCATAAGTGTTTACTTTCTTGTTCTTTGTGTGTTGCATCATTCAATCAATCTTAAGGGTGCCACCCAATTACAAGATAAGGTGAGGGATTTCATCACCCTTTCCTTGGCCCACAAATCACTAATTCCTTCATCTTGCATACCCCTTTCCTTAATAAAACTAAGTAGACGTTAGCCCCTAGGATCTCGCGCTCAACTAGGAAGAGAATCAAGGAGGAACAAATCACTAAGTATTCTTTCGTTTGGTGTCTAGGCAAGCGTGACGCTTACCTGGCTAATTTGGATTGGTGTCTAGAAAGGTGTTTAGCCTCTTGGCAATGCTTGCACCTGCCTGGCCAGTCAGGACGAATGCTCTTTGAGTTGTGACTTTTAGTAGTATCTTATTTTTAGGAGCAAGGTCTAGATTTTTTTTAGGTTAATATAGATTTTTCTTTTTAATTTTCCATTTTTATTTTTTTTGGTGTTTACTTATAGCTCTTGTCTGCTATGTGCTTATTTGTTTACTTCTCTTGTATGCAAAGTGCTTGGGTTCGAGACACTACATCTAGATTAGTAAGACAAACCAATCTTTCATCTGCTAAAGTAGTGAGGCAACTCGAGTTCTCTTCACCCACTAGAATTGAGTCAAAAGAATTTGAAGTTCAACCCGTAGTCATGGCTGTTTCACTCAAAGACCTCTGTTACCCCGCTCGTACCGCTCAACCCTCATGCGTAGTCTTACCCGCAGTAACCGCGAATAACTTTGAAATCAAACATCACAACATTAGCATGTTACCTAGGTTTGCTGGGGTAGAGGGAGAGGATCCATATCTTTTCATTCGAGAGTTTGAGGAAGTGTGTGCATTACAAAAACTTCAACAATTGAGTGAGGATTCCATTAGGCTTAGGATTGTTAACTTTGCTTTGAAAGAAGATGCTAAACAGTGGTTGTATAGTTTACCCGTTAATTCTATTTCCACATGGGAGGGATTTGTTGCTATATTTCTTAAAAAATATTTTCCAAACCATAAGGCAAACAGACTTATGAATGAAATCAACCAATTTCAACAAAATCGGAATGAGTCTTTTTTGAAATATTTTGATAGATTTAAAAAGTTATTGTCTAAATGTCCTCAACATGGTATAGAAAAATGGAGACTTTGCAAAATTCTTTATGAAGCCTTGGATAGCCAAACCACTGCTTTGTTAGAGTCTATGTGTAATGGTAAGTTTATGGACAAAGATGAGGATGAAGCTTGGCAATTTTTTGAGGAGTTAGCTGAAAGAACAATGTTGTGGGAGTCAACTAGGGAACCTAATTAGGAAGCTGAAAATTCTAACTCATCTAAGGGCTTACACGTAGTTGGTAATTCTATTGCAACCGAAGCTAAGTTAGCTACACTCACTAGACGTCTAGAAGCCTTAGAAACCAACAATGCGTCCTCTCAAATCTCTCTTTATGCAAATTGTAGTTCTCCTAATCATGTGGTAGAGAATTGCCCTGAAATTGAACAAGTCAATGCCATGTTTCAACCTAGAGTTAGGAATGATCTTTATGCACCCACATACAATCCTGGTTGGAAGAGTCATCCAAATTTCTCATGGAACCAAGGTCAATACAATCAGTATAATCAAAATCCTCAACCTGCTTTTCAAAAGCCTAATCCTGGTTCATACCCAACTCAAAATCCTAATTCATATCCTTCTCAAAATCTTGGTCATTATCCAAACTCAATCCCTATGAATCCTCCTGGTTTTGCCGAATCTGACAAGAGATTCAATTCTTTAGAAAAGAGTATTGAGGCGTTATTAAAATCTCAAGCTAATTTAACTCAATCTCAACAATCTTTCATGCAAGTTATGACCCAAGATAGGTAGTTGCTAAATTCTAACACTCAAGCCATATCTAAGCTAGAGGTCCAAGTACGTTAATTGGCAAACACAATCAGTGAGAGAGAGAAAAATCGATTTCCTAGTCAACCCGAGACTAATCATAAATTTCATCCAAATCAAAAGTCTCATGAAAACGTGAATTCTGTTATCTCTCTAATGTCTGGTAATCAATTCAACAATCATGCTGGTGTCAATACTCAAGAAGAAGATAAGCTAACATCTGAACCAAATCCTTTACTCTTGAATCCTAGTCTTAAGCAATCTTCAAATTTCGAGAGTTCTGAAGTAGATAAAGCTGATGAGTCATCACCATTCGATAAACCACCTTCGAAACCCCACTCTGATGTGTGTAATGAAAAAGTCTTTAAACCGAAAGCCCCGTTTCCTCAAAGACTTACTTCAAACAAACAATCTGCTCAGTTAGATAAGATTTTGAAAGTCTTTAAGCAAGTCAAGATTAACATTCATCTTTTAGATGCGATTCAACAAGTTCCCTCTTATGCTAAGTGTCTAAAAGATTTATGTACTCATAAAAGAACCACTCATGTTCCTAAGAAAGCTTTCCTAACATCTCATGTTAGTTCTGTTTTGTCAAATCAAGTCCCTGTGAAGTATAAGGATCCTGGTTGTCCTACCATCTCTTGTGTCATAGGTGATACTTTCATTGATAAAGCTTTACTCGATCTAGGAGCTAGTGTGAATCTTCTTCCATTATCTGTCTATCAAGCCTTGGGTTTAGGTGAACTTAAGAAGACTAGTGTCACTTTTCAGTTAGCTGATCGTTCTGTTAAAACTTCAAAAGGTATAGTGGAAGATGTGTTGATTAAGGTTGGTGATTTTGTATTCCCCATTGATTTTGTTGTTCTAGAAACCGAACCAGTCAAAAATCTCAAAAATCAAATTCCCATCATTCTAGGAAGGCCTTTTCTTGCTACCTCTAATGCTTTGATTAACTATAGGAATGGTTCGATGAAACTCACTTTTGGTAATATGACGATAGATCTTAATGTCTTTAATGTAGGAAATCAACCTAATGAGTTTTTTGAACAACCTGTAGGAGTTAATTTGATAGATGAGGTTGTTTCATGGTCGAATCTTGAGGATAGTGCAATTGAGTCTTTTCTTGAGGAAGATGTTTTGTTAGAGTATGAGAGTAATAAAGAACTTCATGAGCTTTATAGAAATTTTTCTTCTGATGAGATGTTAGACGAATTGAATGCCATTTGTTCTAAGCATGAAACCCAACTTGAGGATATTTCTTTTGATCCTAAGTTCGTTGTTAAGAATTCTGTTGGTGAGCCACCCACTTTCGGTCCTAATCTGTCTTTTTCCACTCTTGATCAGTCTTTGGTAGTTGATAATGAAACTTATCATGTTCTTTCTAGTGACTTAGTTCATAACCAAGAATTTCAAGTGATTAATCTGCTTAAACAACATAAAGAAGCGTCTAATTGGCCTATGAATGATGTTAGTGGTATGAGTTTTATTCTGGTATATGATCATATTTCTCTAGTGGATAATGGTGTTTTTATGGGTGTGTTTCACATGTTTGATGATTGTGTTACATGTGCTATTTTTCCTCGATCTGGTATTGGTTAATATATCTGTTTTTGTAATGTGTCTCCCATGACTAAGTTTAGGTATGGGGGAGCAACTGTGTGTATGTGTGTGTGTGTTTTTATTTTATGTGTGTGAGTTTTTGTGTGTGTGTGTGTGTTATAGGTAATAATGTTTCTCCGCCATCCTTTATCAGGTATTCTCGTCCTTTTACTTTGTCATTTTTCTCTCATTTGCATACATTGAGGACAATGCATGATTTAGGTATGGGGGAGGGATTTAGTAGTATTATTATTATAAAAAAAATTAAAAAAATTTTGAAAAATGAAAAAATCAAAAATAATTCTAGCCATGTGAAATGATTACTTGTTAAAAGTTGGCTTGATGCACCCTTACATGCTATAGTACTCTTGCGTTTCTGAAGCTTTTGATTGAGAAGTGATTTGCTAAGTTCTTGTGCACACACACACACTAGCAAGTTGAAACTAGTAGACTTATTGAATGTTGTAAGTAATTAAAAGGACATGAATATGTGCAAGAAGATTTGGTTTCCATGCTTTGAGTACAAGTAGGTGCATAAAAGAGATTTTTGCTTGGGATTGATTATGTTTACCACCCAGTGAGATTTTGAGCCTATATGCATATCTTTTGCATTTTATATTCGTTTTCTTGAGTGTCCACATGTTATTTACATTGCTAGCACTTGTTTGAGACCTTTCTTAAAATACATGACATTATTTGATGATAAGATGATAAAGGCATTTAGGAATAACCAATTATTATCCAAATTACCACACCCTTTACATGTGATCAATTAGTTGCCCCTTTGAGCTTAATCCTATTTTTTCGGTAACACACCACATTACTTGCCTAGACCTTTTTGTTGTACAGCCTTACGTATATTTGATCCCAATTTTCAAAGGCTAGTAGGAAGTTGAGGGAGTAATAAGGTGTGTGAGATGGGGTTTACTTTTGTTCATTACTTTTGGGGAAATATTTGGTTTTGTTGCTTACTTGTCGGTCGTTATTCAATAAATTCTTGAAGAAGGATTGTGGTTTCATATATATTTATATTATTTATCTTAGCTCTCGTTTAAAAAAAAGAAAAAAAAAAGAAAAAAAAAATTGAAAAAAGAAAAAAAAAAGTTATATGAGAGCATACTTATGTTTCTGTGTGATCCTTCTTCATTCGACTAGTCAAGCATTTTGTTGGAAGGAAATCAAAAATCCATGTGTGGGGAGGAAGTATGGTGTTGTGTATGATTTATTATGGTTTCTACTAGCTTTTGACACTTTACCTTATTTGGCCTTACTTGACATACCTTGTCCCTAGCCCCATTATAACCCAAATAAAGACCTTTTGAATATCATCATTAATGTATGTTGTGTTAAAGTTAGATTGATACCAAATGTCAAGCATGCTTATGATTTTGTTGGAATGGAGTGATACACTTAGCCTTGTTCTTGAGTGAATATTCTTTTGTGAGTGAAAGGTGAGTTGTTACTTGTTTTGTGCATATGAGATCCCAAGTTTTGACTCTAAGGTGTACTCTTGTGGGCTTAGCATGGTTACCAACTTATTTTTACACTTGACATGAACTTTTGAGGACTTATGCATATTTCTTTGAGTAGACTATGTGAATACATGAACCTTACACACCAAGACATTGCAAATTCACTTTGATTTCTTAAGTTGATATAGCATGAGATGACTTGTATGTGTGGTGTTGCATTGAGCAATCTTTTACATGAGCTAGATGGATTTTGTGGGTACATTCTCTATAGGCCCTCACGAGACCTCACTCGTCCACTAGGGCTGCCTAGGGGTTTAAAGGGCTTGTTGCATATGCCAAATGCAACCGTGATCACCTACGGAAGTGGTATTATTTATTTAGGTAGTATTTTATATTTTATTTTTCTCGAGGACGAGCAAAAGATAGGTATGGGGGCATTTGATAGGTCCATATTTCATCATATTCTTAATACCTATTTTATGTCCATTTTCGTAATTTTATTAATTAATAAATTGTTTTATTTTGTTTTGTAGGAAAATAAATAAAAACAGATTTCAAGCAGGAAATGGTGCAAAAAGGGAAAGGAGGTGGAAAATACTTGAAGTCAAGGAAACTGGAGGGAAAATCGAATACTTATCCGAGAAGAAAAGGAAATTGAAGAAATTATATTCAAGATCAGATTGTAATCAAAGGGGCTAAACCTATTATTTTTCCATATATATATGGCCTTCTCTCTTGTAATTTAGACACCAATTTAGACACTTATTTAGATTCGATAATTAGAAGTAGGATAATTTTATTTTTGTTCAACCCTTTATCTGTATTTTATTCAACACTTTTGTTTCGTAAAATAATTTTCCGGCGAGCTTTCCTTCAAATTGTTCGGTGGTGCTTTCGGTGACAGGGAGCATTCTTATCTCTTTGTTTTAATATTAAACTTGTTTGATTCCTTTTAGCGCATGTTTTGTGTTTTTAGTTTAAGTTCACGTGCCATTCTTTAATACATGTTTTTAGCTTAATTTAATAATTGTTTATTAATTACATGGTTTACATATTACTTAATTTTAATTGTAATCATGCGTAGCTAATTTTCTTACCCTAGGATGAAGATGAAGTTAATTTAATTATTTTCGATTTCTTTTCGTTCCTATTAATTGATTCTCATAATTTTTCTTGGTGCTTAATTATTTAATTGACAAAGTGATTTTGATATATTATTGTTACCGGATTTGTTTTTCATAGCCTATGCTTGCTCCTTGAAGTTTTGATAGGTTATTGTTAGATAACAAGTTTTATAGTATATGCTTGTCTCGTTGATTGATATATCTTATTTGTGAAGAAAAGAGGATTGATTTTAGGGCGAGTTAATATTAATTGTGATTAATTAACGGATTCGGATTCCTAGGTTTTCTATATTATTTGATAATCTTTGCTAATTAGGTTAATTAAATCCCATATCAAATCTTATTGTCTAGTTCGCCTGAGTTAATTATTAGGGTTTTGAAAATACATAGTCTCTGAGGATCGATCTGTGATTGCTACAATTAAACACTGTGCGCTTGCAGTTATTTTACACATCAAAAAACACTAAAATTTTTCGGGATGTTTAGATTAGCTCTTACATCTTCCCGAGAACTTTGAAGCAACTCATTTGACAATATGTATTAAATTACATATGTTTAACCCTCTACAAGCATGAACATTGGAATCAATCATGAAGCCTACTACAATGCATCCTACAACGATAACATAGTATTGCATGTCTGCCAATAATTCATTGATTGCAAATTCTTCTTGTACACAGTATTTTTATGCATCATTAAAGTGGTCTTTATCTAGAAAATATCATTCAAGGCCTTAATTCAATTTTGCCAAAAAAAAAATTGAAAAATTCTTCATTTTTATATAACCTTTGGTAATACTCATCATCTAGAAAATCATACATACTACGTACTAGGTTTCTAATTAACATTGATTTTTGGCATTTTGTCGATCTCCTCATTATCATCAAAAGAAGGCGGGGCATTTTTGGGCCCAAATCACTAGTAAGAAGGAAGCTTTAAGTGTGACACCTACTACTTTACCATAAATGAGTATGACTACTGAATCTAGTATAATTGGCAGAATAATAGCTATGAGGAAATTAACATTCATTTAAAAAAAGTGTGGAAAAAATGAAGGAGATAAGGATGATGAGTTTGATTTGAATGATAGAGATGTAGAGTTAGATACTGATATCATGCATAAAGAAAAACTATCGAATGAGTGTTGTAATGATGATTTATGATTATAATTATGAAAATATTCAACGACAACTAGTGAATCCGAGAATCCGAGTGTCCTTTTAGTTGACAAATTATCGAATATAATTATATAATGACAAATAACAAGAGGTGTCATGTTTATATATGAAAAATTATAATAGTAATTTCTTCTCCTCAGTACGGAATCTCTTACCAACAAAATCTGAACAAAATTTGAGGACACTTTTCACGCAATTTGTAAAACTTGAGCAGAAGCGTTTAGATTATCGTTTACAAAATAATCATAAATATAAACATCTTTCTTGCAATACAAAAGAAGAGAAATATCGCTACGTATTCAACATAAAAATTATTATCTTTAGTAAAGAAATTATAATAGAAAAATTGTAATAGACATCGATCTTTGGCCAAAAAAATTAGATGAACATCAAAAAATACTATTAAATTGAATGCCATTACTATATTTCTCATAAACACTACAAACTAAATGGATTAATTATTTGGTGGATTCATTTATATCATAATACATGGACAATTCCTAAGTAACATGTAAAAGAAGCAAAATGCTTAATGAAATATTCAAGGTTAATAAAAGAAAATTTTCTCGGCAAGGTTAATAAAAATTGTGCAGTAAATGGAATGCTCATACTTATGACCTTATTTTATGTAATTAGAATCACATTCAATTCATAAATGCATGAATAAATTAGCAACAATTTTCACATTGTTGGACAATACAAGGAAAATTGATAAATCTGATCCAAGGAAAAGCAAAGCGGTTAAATTTAGTTAAATTTGACCGGAGTCGAATGTAAACAAATCGAAAATAACAGTTTGAGACTAGATTCCATTGATGAAATTTGACCAACTCCAACTATTTTAATTTTTTTTCTTTTTAAACTCAAACTAATGCATTAAAACATAGATAAAAGATCTATTAGTTTTTTTTTTTTGCAAAACTAATACCTTTTGGAGTACAACTATTTTAGTTAGGCCGAGCTATTTCATTTGAAATTCAAATTACAATCGATGTTGAATTTTCAGGTATCTCTCGATTGGTATTGTTCGTGTTACGACGATATTTCTTCCGGCACCTGGTTCGGTCGGACCTGCAATGAAGAAGAATGCGAGGGTTTGGCCCCCCGATTCACCTCCAGTGTGAGAATAAATCAGTCGGTTTTTGTAAGGTATATTGAACGTAGAGAGTCTGTGTTTTTGTGTGTAAGTGATTGAATGAATGCCTCAAACCTGACTAATACATTTTTTCTCTACAGATTCGTGAGCGGCTGACCGGGAAGTGGGTGAGTGGAAGAACGTGCCCCACGTTCTGAGGAAGGTACAACGGTATAGACGTTAGCAGTAAATGGGCTGAACGCCGATGGACCACCTTCGGCACATCCTCATTGGGCTTTCTGACTGGGCTTTTACCTTTAACCTTCGTTCAGGCCCAACTTGGGAGATGGACCTCCAACAAGTCCCTGGGCTTCGTTCAGAGTTATCCTCAAGACGGAGTCCAAAGCCTCAAGTCCATCTTTGGAGTTGTCTCTTCGAGAACCTTCCTTCGGATGAGGATGCCAGCGAATGACAAGACTCCGCCTAGGAAGGTGTGTCTCTTCAATGACGATAGCTGTCACCTCGAGATCTGTGACTTCAATCCTACCCGTTGAATTCGAAACGTTTTGTCTAAACGTCCATATCTCCTATATAATGGTCAAAACCTCTTCAACTTTCTCTTTACGCACACCCAAAAACCTCTCTAAACTTTAACCATTTCTAGGCGGAGCGAGAATTTTTGGAGCAATAATCTTCATCAATATCTTCATTTCCCTTTCCTCAAATAGAAACAGTAAGTTCCCTAACTTCCTCTTTAGATTCTTTTCAAAGTTAACATTCTTGATGTATGTTAGTGTTATAGGGATTGAGAACTTGTATATATATATATTGTAATAACCCTAACTTTTAGAATGCTATAGTGCTTAAATGAATAGTAATTTTGAGGATTTAGGGAAATGGTATGTAAGTACCCTAGATTTGAAATGGAAAATGAATAATCAGGAACCATATTAGTGTTGTACTATGAAAATGAGTGACTCAAAATGATAATGGATTTCAGAAATTCCTGAATATGGACTTTAAGGATTTTCGATTTCGATTGAGACTCTATTGAATGTGATATTAAGGAGTATAGAAATGTTAAATGGTTTATATCTTGAGGAAATAGTGAAATTAGGATAAACCAAGGAGTGATCAAGTCAAGGAAATGCCAAGGGAATTTAGATTGTTAAACGAGTTTGAGAATGCTTGAGAACCTGAGAGACAACCGGGATAGCAACTTCTGAGAAAAAGAGAATATACCAAGGATATTGGATCTAATATCTACTTGAGGATTAGAATCACCCTAACACACTAATATATTATGTGGGAGAGGATATTATATATCCAAGGAATTTACAAAGGAGAAACCACTGAGACAATCGCAGAAATCATTCGATGGATCAAACGACGAGAAAACTTTGAACGGAGCCCAAACAAAAGGCCAAAAACATGGGGGAAAGCCCAAATTTTGGCCCAACACTATAAGGAGCTGATCTTAGAGTATTAAGGAAGGAAACCATGTGAGGGAATAAGAGAAAGAGGAAGGGCATTGGTGGAACATTTCAAGATAAAGCAGGGACAAGCAAGTAAATAGCAAGAAATGGAGTAACATGTTTTAAGCTTGGCAAGTGGACCAAAGGATCACCAACACTTGGACAAATAGATGATCAACACCACATTAAAAGAGGATAAGAGTGAATAAAGGGATAGATACATGTATAAGCAAGTAGAAATCAAGCTAAACCCACGGACATACAAACTGCCCAGCAAGAGCAAGGAGGAAAGAAAAATTCATATCTCAAGATCTAAAGCTTCTAAAATCACCAAATTTCTCCACTCTATGGGGAAGATTCGTACAAAATTTCATGACAATCCAAGTAGTATAGCCTAGTCAAATCCATGCTCAAAGTGGGAGAACCAAACCTGTCCAGGTTCTGGCCAGTAGCAAGATGGGGCTCAAAACCCTAGCTCCCATGGTTGGATTCTTGTGTTCTATATCTTAAAACAAAGGTAATAAAGACCCCAAGGTATTTTCAAAATCTTAGCTTCAAATATTGAGTATAGCTATGTCAAAAGATGGATCAAAAATGATGATGAATAGTGATTTTCAAGAACTAACTTTGTGTTCTTGATTTCTTTTGATTGATTCAAGTGTACTAAGGCTACTTAAGGACCATTCAAGGCTTACTAGGGGTTATTCACTCTTCAAGAAGGTATAAATCTCAAGACCCTTTAGTATTACTTTGAATATATGATGGATTATAGAAAGTTTAGTGATTAAGATTATGATAAGTGATTATTCATGATGATATATGTGTTTGTAAGTGGTTTAAGTTGAATATGGAAGTGGGTTGTGATCGTAACCATGGTTGGTAAGATGACCACATGGTGTAGGTGATGGTGTATCAAGTGGATGATGGATTTGGAGGAGTAATATTTTGGAAAGTATGAAAATATAGCCGTTATAATGCCCGATTTTCGTTAGAACAACAATAACCTTAACTTATGGCCTAGAACCCAAATCTGATAAAGTCAGTATGGCATACCAATTGGTCATGATAGGATAGATCTTAGTTCATAGATCGTTTTGATATAAAGTACGTCAAAATCTGATGAAGATATAGTAATTGTGTCAACTTTGAGGCTATAATTGACATACTTAAACATTCTCAAAAATTATAAAATTTTGGGAGGATATAGTAGGGTGATCAGAGAAGCATTACCCACTGATCTTGGGTGAAAATTCGAATTCATTAATTTATGAGAATTTTTACAGTCGAGAGTGGTTGTTAAGAAAATGGTGGAAATCGCTAAAACTTTGATTGAGTCTAAGAATGGTTAAGTTCTTGGAACTTCTGGAGTATGAATGATATGGTATTATTATATAAGGGTTACGAGGTTAAGTGGAATATATTCTAACGATGATCCTTTTCGTGTCTATATAACTCAGGACGAACCACGGGTCATTCTTCTGGGATTTAGAGATCGAAGAAAGATGATTTCATGGAATATATATGTGATCCTATTGTTACTATATTGTTGAGAATTTATTCCTGATTTTCGGAATTAAAGAGAGATGGATATGGATATACAGATATGATTATGCATAAAGTGAACATGCTTTATGATTAAAAGAATATGAAAGAATGGTATCAGTTGTTATCTAGGGTTATATGATTTATAATATTATGTTAAAAATATTCTTTTTAAATATTTTGATTTAATAAATATTATTTGATTATTATTTACTATTTCTAAAAAAAAGGATGGAATATTATATATATATATATATATATATATATATATATATATAAGTGTACTGGATTCCATTATATACAGAGAAGATGTCTGAGTCATAATCAGAGTATTATGGCATAAGCTTTAAAAGTGATGACATATGTGAATGAAAGTGGAAATGGAAATTGAAAGGAAAAATGTGGAATGGTATTGGTACAAATGGAATACTGATTGACAAAAAGGGGAGGATTGCAACAAAAAGCGTAAGAGGCTGTGTGCGGCACAGTCCAGCACTCAATATTTATTACGGCCCAAGAGTTGCCGAAGGAGGATGTAGCAAGTAGCCTTCCTCCAAGGTTGATGACCAGGTGGGATCATCCCTTCTACTAGTAGTAAACAGAGAGCAGGTACGGTTAGGCGACTGATCATCGTCCTACGTATCTGGCGCTAGCAGATATCCCCAAAACTTAAAAGAAAGAATTGATAATGGTTTTCAGATCTGTATTCTGAAAAAGGAAAATGGTATGAAATGATGGAATTGTTTTTACAATAAGAAGAGAAACTGATTTTATATTATTTTTATATAATTGTTGTATAAAAAGGGAAATGGAAAGATTGTATTGAGAGATGATGTGCAGATGATATATTATCTTGAAATATTATGTTGAGGTGATGTAATGGTTTTTAATTATTATAGAAGAAAAACTGATATTATATTATTTTAGAAGAAAAACTGATATTATATTAGAAGAGAAGTTGATATTAGAATGCTATATATTTCTTTTAGTATAAAAATATTTGGAAGGAGTAGTTATCAAATAAAAACAAATTCTTTTTATAATAATTATGATTTGTCTTCTGTTTATTATACAGATATATTTATGTTTCTTTTGAAGCTAGTTTATAAAATTTATCTTGCTGAGCTATTATAGCTCACTCTTGCTATTTATTTATATAACAGCTAGATCAGGTGCCGAAACGTCGCAGTGCAACCCGGAGAGGGTAAAGGGGAAGTCTACCTTATGAGAAAGTATCGACACCTGTTCTCAAGGTAGTACATACTTTTATATGGGTGTAATAGATGGTATTCTGGGATTGTAATAATAGTTTATCTTTAACTGCTATCATTAATGGATGTTGTTCTCTGAGCATATGATTGGTGTGTGATGATATTAGTGTGGGGTCATTTGTGTGAGTATTAAATAGTATAAAAAAAAGACCAAGAGATATTGTTAATAAATGGAAATTGGAGTATGATGGCCCGGATTCCTGACCCCGGATCTGGGGCTGTCACACAGATATATATATCTGTGTGTGTGTGTGTGTGTGTGTTTTCTACTTATGTATGCATAAACAAAATGTTTTGGGCAATATGGTTCCTTGGTAGATTATGTGTGTTTAAACTATTCTTTGGGTTTGTTGTGCCATTTCTAGGATTTTGTGCCCTCTCTTAGACTTTCCTTAGGATTTTGGGAATGTTGAAGGGTTTTCTGGGTGTGAATGTCCTCCGGGATCTTCAAACCTCATGAACATCCTTCGGACGGTCCCAATCTACACTAACCATGCCCCGAAGCCTTCGTACCTTCGCTTGTAGATTTTCGATCTATTGCCTTAGACCTTAGGATGTCCCCGACCGATCTTGGCCTACTGTACTCGGCTCGTGTTGCTTTTTTTTATTTTCTTCTTCTCATCTTGATCGTTCTCCGAGTACATGGCTGATGTCACTCCATTTCCAAATGCAGGGACATCGATCGGTCAACGGAGGGTGCTGGTCCTTCGCCCCCCTCTCCTTTTGTCGACATTGGGACTTACCCAGCGGCGAACATGCGTTCCAAGCTGTCCGAAGAGGATATAACCACCTTCCACAAGAAGTACAACATTTCGAGGGGTCTCAATCTCTGGCACATCTTCACGGCTAGTGGAAAGGACCGTATATACCACAATCCTCCGATTCCGAAGGATTGCGGAGATGTAGCTATAGGCATTTCCGAAGCTGCCTTTAAATGTGGCTTTCGGGTGCCTATACTGCCTCTCCTGAAGGACCTGTTGAGAAATATGGGGATTGCCCTTGGCCAGTTGGAACCCAACTCATTCATTCATGTGAACTGCTTTCAAGCCCGATGTCTTGCGGTGAAGATCTACCCTAGGGCCTCTCTCTTCTGGTACCACTACGATTTTCGAAAAAATCCGAAGAGTAATGGCTTCTACACTATTGCTCGAAGGAACAATCAGTCGGACTGGGCGCAGACCAATTCTAGCAACAAGGGAACCCACGATAAGTGGTTCTTCTTTTCAGGGCCGAAGGTAGCCAAATTCGCCATGTGGAGAGAAGTTGAGTCAACAAAAGTTGTGTTGCCTTCGATTCCAGGGGCGGACGAACACGATTATGGGATTCTTTTTGATTTGGACATGGACAGAGTTCCCTTAACCAGTAGTCGGGATCCCGACTGGTTATTTGCCCTTTGGGGTAGTGGTAGCTCTCCTCTTTTTTCTCGAACCTTAATTATGTGCGCTGTTTGCTTTATTCTTTGGGCGTCTTTATATTTTGACTTGGTTTGTTTCTTGTGCAGTGTCTTCTCTTCAGGAGATAATTAACTGTCGCCTCAAGAAGGCTGCCGCTCAGCAAAATCATAATATTGGAAAGACCTCTTTTTTACCCTAAAATCATGATATTGGGCTGCTTGAAGTTGATATCGGACATTTCTCTGATGTGCTGCCTCCCTTTCTTCTTCTATCATATCCATGTTTGCTCGCAGACCGAACTCATTTATTTCTACATTAAAAACCTGAGTGCGCTAAGACTCTAGACCCACTTCAGCCGGCATCAAAGCATCATAACCAAAAGCAAGCCTAAAAGGTGTCTCTCCGGTCGATGACCTTGGAGTTATTCGGTAGGCCCAAAGAACATACGATAACTCTTCGGCCCAGAGTCCCTTAGCTTCCCCTAGTCGCTTCTTAATCCCATCAAAGATGATTTTGTTTGCTGCTTGGATCGCCCCATTACCCTGCGGGTGGCCGACTGAACTAAATTTCTGCTGGATTCCATATTTGGCTAAGAACTTCCTGAATTTGCTTCCAATGAATTGGGTCCCGTTGTCCGAAACACACACCATCGGGATCCCAAACCTTAAGATCACCTGTTCCAACATAAACTTTTTTTCCGCTTCTTCAGTGATGGCCGAAAGTGGCCTAGCCTCCACCCATTTTGTCATGTAATCAATGACGACTATGCTATTAGCTTGCTTCGTGCTGGTTGGCAGAATGCCCATAATGTTGACTGCCCACATGGCGAAAAGGATAAGATTGAGTACTGAAGTCATCTCTTCGGGCGGCTGTTTTGGCACAGTTGGCACTGCTTATACTTCTTGGCATACTCGGTGGCGTCTTCCCTTAAGGTCGACCAAAAGAATCCTTGCCTCAAGATTTTGAAGGCAAGTGATCGTCCTGCTAAATGCTCTCCATAAATGCCTTCATGAACTATCTCCAGTGTAAGTCTTTGTTCTTCGGGGTCAAGGCACCGAAGTAATGGTTAGGTGGCTACCCTTCTGAATAGTCGGCCTCCCACAAGGGTGTAGCTGGTTAATCGGTATTTCACTTTTTGGGCCTCTTTCTTATCCAGTGGCAAAGTACCATTTTCCAGAAACGCTCTGATTGGGGTCATCCAGTTGACACCCTGGTGTATTTCCATTTATTGCTTCTTCTCAATAGAAGGGGCTTTCACTTCGGTCAGATAGATTGATCCTTGGAGATTCTGAGTTTCGGCCGAAGTTAGCCTTGACAGCGCATCTGCTCTGCTGTTGTTTTCCCTAGCTATTTGACTTAGCTCAAAGGACTCAAAAATCATAATATTTTCACGTACCTTCGCTGTGTAAGCCTTTTTCTGGGGTCTTTCTGTCCGTACTCCCCGGTAAATTGTTTGACCACTAACATTGAATCACCGAATGCCCTCAGATGTTTCACCTCTAAGTTTCTCGCCAAGTCCAGACCTGCTAGCAATGCTTCATACTCGACTTCATTATTGGTTAGGGGGAAAGTGAATCTGATGGCCTGGCATATCTCGAACCCATCCGGGTTGATAAAAATTAAACCTGCTCAACATTTCGATCCAGCGACCGATCCATCCATAAAGAGTTTCCATTTTCCGAGCGAGTGAATAAGCTGTTCCTCGGGAACCAAGTCCTTCAGCCCAGAAAAAGAACATTCTACCATGAAGTTGTCCAAGGATTGTGACTTGATTGCTGTCCTCGGGATGAATTCCAAATCGTACTCCCCCAACTCAATAAACCAGACAACCACTCTGCCCGAAGCTTCAGGCCTTTGCAAAATTTTCTTCAGGGGCTGATCAGTAATAACCTGTACTGTTCATCCTTGAAAGTAGTGGCGTAATTTCCTTGATGCCATGATCAGTCCATAATCAAACTTCTCTGCATTGGGATATCTTATTTCCGCGTCCTTCAGAATATGGGAGACATAGAAGACCGGATGCTGATTCCCTTCGTGCTCTTTGACCAGTACAACTCTAAGCATTCGGTCGTTCACAGCTAGGTATAGCTGTAGTTTTTCCTTCGGATTAGGCCTCATTAGGAGTGGGGCTTTCACTAAGTACTCTTTAACCTCTTCAAATTCTTTCTGGCAGTTCGGCCCCCACTCGAAGTTCTTTGACCCCCGAAGTACTTCAAAAAACGGTATAGCTTTTTCAGCTGACCTGGAAATGAACCTCCTCATGGCTTCCTACCATTCGGTCAGCTTCTAAATGTCCCTGATCGTCTTTGGTGCTTCCATATCAATTATAGCTTTGATTTTTTCTGGGTTCGCCTCAATCCCTCGGGCACTAACCATATATCCCAGAAACTTTCCACTATTTACCCCGAACGTGCATTTGTTCGGGTTGATTCTTATATTGTTCCTCCTTAATGTTTCAAAACATTCCCTTAAATCTTCGGCATGATCCCTGAAAAGGGACTTAACAATCATGTCATCCACATAGCATTCCATATTTCGACCTATCTGCGCCTTAAAGACCTTGTTGATCATTTTCTGAAATGTTGCCCCCGCGATCTTCAGTCCGAAAGGCATCTTGATGTAGGCATAAGTGCCGTTCGGGGTGATGAATGTTGTCTTAGGTATGTCCTCGGCATTCATGGCGATCTGGTGGTATTCGGAGAAAGCGTCCAGAAAACTAAGTATTTGATGCCCCGAAGTAGCATCTATCAGTTGATCAATGTTCGGTAGCGGATAGTGGTCCTTCGGACAGTTTTTGTTCAAGTCAGTATAATCCACACACATTCTCCACTTGACGTTCGATTTTTTGACCACAACCACGTTCGCCAACCAGTCGGGGTAGTCTATCTCCTTAATGAACTTTGCCTCAAGTAACTTTTCCACTTCGGCTTGAATGACCTTTTGACTTTCCATGGCAAAATTTCTCTTCTTCTGTTTCACAGGTTGGGCATCGGGTTTGATATTAAGGCAGTGCTTTGCAACCGATGGATCCAATCCTGGCATGTCTTCGGGACCCCAAGCGAACACATCATAGAATTCCCTGATGACTTCAATAACTTTCTTTTTTAGCTCTGGCTCCATGCTCTTCCCAATCTGTATCATCTTCCCTGCTTGCCCGATGAACAGCTCAACATCCTCGGTTTCTGCAGCTGGTTCGGCAATTGGGCTAGACAAGTCAGCCCCAAACTTCTCCAATTCAATATTTAGCAGCTGATGGCTGCCCCCAGCTTTGTTCTCACTTCTCTTTCTCCTGCCAGCTTCGGCCATCTCAACATCTTTATCTTTCTCCAAATCTTCTAACATTATGATTCGAGCGACCTTCTGGTCGCCTCTCATCTACCTAACTCTGTGCTCGGTTGGGAACTTCAACTTCAAATATGGGATAGAGGACACAGCCTGGAACAAAGATAAGGCTGGCCTTCCCAGGATTCCATTGTACAGGATGTCAACCCGATCCACATAAAACTTTGCTTCCTTCGCCACAGTATACGGCGTTTTTCCCAACAAAACAGACAGTGTGATGGTTCCTTCTACCGGTATAGGCTGATTACCGAAGCCATATAACGGTGCCTCATGGCATGGCTCCAGTTGTTCGCCTCCCAAGTTCATCTTGCAATATGTCCAGTGATACAAAATGTTTACCGAACTCCCTTCATCTACCAGCACTTTCCAAATCTTGTTTTCCCCAATCACTGGGTTTATAACAAGTGGGTCTTCATGCGGCCATATCACATCTTCAAAATCATCCTCCGTGAAGGAGATAGGCAATGGTTGTTTAGCTTCGCTCGACTGATAGAGGTTGTAGATTTGCCTGGCATACTTCTTTCGGGCTGTCTTGCCATCCCGATCCAGTATAGTTCCTCCGGATATTGTTCTAACTTCGCCCCTGTACTTCTCTGAACTCTCGGCCTCGTTCTTTTTCTCTTTAGACTCAAGCTTGTCTCTCAGGTCTCCCAAAAATTCGGTTAATTCTCCATCTTTGATCATCCTCTCAATCAACTTCTTCAGATGGTAACATCCATCCTTGTTGTGTCCTTTATCCCGATGGTAATCACAATACTTGTTCTCATTCCTCTTGTGTTCAGGGGTCTTTAGCCTGGCCGGTCGAACAAACCCAGGCTTACCCTTGATCTCATGGAGAATCTTCGAGAGAGGGGTGTTTAGAGGTGTGAACACCGTACTATCTCTATCCCTCCTACGTTCGGCCCCTTTGTCAGGCCTTGTGTCATTCACCCTACTTTTAATATCACCACGACCTCTTCGATCGTCCCTTCTATCATCCCTATCACTTTTTTTACTGTCCTTATACCCCCCCAATAGACTCCATCTTCCTTGTAATAGCCTCTCCCCGCAAATATATATCATTTAAAGACTTTGGAGGCATAACGTAAAGAGATGATTGAAGCTTCTTACCTTTAACAGGGTCAAGCCCGGCAAAGAGGAATCCAGCAGCTTTAACCTTGTCAGAATTCGTCACCATGCCAGCTTCTTCCTTAAACCTTGCTAGATATTCACCAAGATCTTCATTCGGCCTCTGTCTACAGTGAATTAGGGCCTCGGTGTCTTTCTCTCTTCGACACAAGTGAGAATAGTGCCTCAAGAATTTCCTCTTGATCTGTTCGTATGAACCGTTTGACCTGGGCCTCAACGAGCGATACCACATGGATGCCGGCCCCTTCATGTACATTTTGAACATTTTGCAAAGCATTATGTCACAGTGTCCCATACCAGTCATGAGAGATTCGTATTTCTTACAATGGTCTTCGGGATCACCCTTCCCATTAAACTCGTGCATCTTTGGGAACTGCCTTCCAGGGGGTGGTCGAAATTGCTCAACATCTTCAGTTACCACGGGCTCGTGGCTGATCCTTCTTTCCCCAAACATGACTTTCTCGATCCTTCGGATTCTGTCATCGGTATGAGGACCATCTTCTTCCGAATCGGAGGAGTAAACTACCTTCGATCGGGACCTTCGTGAGTATGATTCGGAGTCCCATGACTCGTCTTCATCGTCTCTGGCTCTCTTCTCCCTTCGGTTCTCAGTTTCTGGGACTTCAGCTTCCAAGGCATCACGAAGCACCTTCTCCTCCAGTTCAATTTCTTCTCTTCGGAGCTTTATAGCTTGAAGCCTCAAGCGGTCGGTGTAATGCCCCGACTTCCCAATACTGAAAATATACTTTTTATAATAAAATAGACTTTGATACAGGGGAATTTTAGAAAATTTTGGCATGAAGTATTCGCAAATCGGACTATCCACCTGTATTTCAATCCAAACCAAATTCCAATTAACAATTACAAATAAAACTTATTACACCAACGATTCCTCATCGAGGATCGATTCCAGGTTATGGTATGAAACAAGAATCTAAACCATACAAACTATTACAATTTCTTTACTATTCTGATCTCAATAACTATACCGTTTAATCTGTAGCTTAACTCCAATCCGTGCTTACCCGCTCTAGCTTCGAGATCTATCCTGTAAAGGCTGCCTCATTGCTCTCATATGACTCGTATAATGTAGACATCCACCCTTATTCCTAACTGAAAGATTAGAGAAAATGAAGCAAGAGTAAGCCAAAAAATGCTCAGCAAGCGAACAGTATAGTGAAACAATAATACTACAATGATTCATTGGTGAACATATCACTGACCAACTTATCTCAAAGGAATAATTCACAATTATAGAAGCTCAAGAACTTTAAAGATATAACATTTTATTTAATTCAGGAAATGGAATAGAATTGGACTATTTTACATTTTATTAATAAAAACAATAAGGTTAGGCTGCTGATCAGTCACGCACTAACCCCCGAACAAACGCACACAACAATGTCCTTTAATGGATCCACGGCACACATTGGCCTTAATAACTTCTGACCACGAATCTGGTCCGACCCTTTACGGTCCACATTTTAAAAAAAAAAAAAAACAACAGTCCAATCCTATAATCTGAACGTCAGGTGTCGGAACAATCGACCACCTCGACCAGCCAAGCACCCTGGAAACTCACGTTCCAGGTTAACAACTCAAATCTCAAGAAGAAATGAGGTCTAGTAAAATTCTGACCTAGATATCGACAAGTTCGATATAGAGAAGGGTATTATTCCATAATATATCAGTGAAACAGGGACAACAATTTCAGCACCACTGAATGGGAATATGATAAACAGCTATTCATATTTACTGAAAATTTAAGAGCAATAATATCAACGACAAATCGAATTAATATAATGATCAAGTGACGAAAAACATGGTTCATTTGAGTGAAATGATTTACTTGCAACATGAATAACAACAATTGTAATTATAAAATAAAGCAAGGGTATAGTAAAGTGCTAAGCATTTAATAAAATTTACCAACACATTGTCAAGTTGAATCAACATAAGCGAATTAAGTAGTTTTAAAATGATCATTTGTAAAATAACTCCAAGACAATAAAATTGTAGGACAGGTTGAAGAAAACCTCTCCTAAAGGGGTCCATTGGTGAAAATCCGTTTCCAAGTTTAAACTCACATGAGAGATTCGAATAGTTTAAAACGAAGATTTAAGAAATTCTCAATTACTTAAGGTCTCACTCTTGTCAGCTAAGCACTTATAGGCTTCAGCTGCCAGAACCGGCATGACAAATATGAGTTTAAATAATTAAGAAGATCTCAATTCATTCTTGGTTTTAACCGTCACTGGGCAACACATGCCTCAACAACAGTATAAACCTCGAATTAGTTTACATAAATTTAAAAGAAAACATCCTTTGGAAAATATAAGCATAGACGAGGAGTATTGCAATAAAATGATTTTAAAAGAAATCATCACCTGAACGATAGGTGAGAAGCATAAACAATAATAGAAAAATCTAAGAATGTATGTTTATAATTCACAGAAGAAGAATATCACAGGAAATAAAAAAATAAAGAGTATAGGCACTAACAAAATGATTTAAAAGGAGTATCATAAATTAATAGAACAAATTCTCATTATTGAAACTAAAAGAGAGGGTATAGATGCTTGCAAGAAAGAAATTTGAAAGTACAGATAATTAATACAATAGGATTTCACGTCACTTGAACAATGAGTGAGAGATAGTAACTTGCAAACTAATTTGACAGAAACGTTGTATAAATAACGGAAACAAACTTATCCCACTTGAACAATAAGCAGGGAATAGTACACTTGCCTCATTACATGCAGTTTCCAATTCCCATATCTCAATTCTTTACTCACTTCACATCAGTCTCGACTTCTTTATACATTGATCTTTATTGGATCACACGTTCGTCTTTCTTTTATCACTTGTTAGTCTCTACTTGAGCACACTCGTCCCCTCCGATAATTATTCCATTCCTCGAGATTCCATCTACACTGGTGCTGGCTCTTAGTCGGCGTCCTTTTCGTACCTATAGAAAGGTAAAGTACTATTTCAGTACAAAACCAATCAGAGCCTCACTGTTTATTCTAAAATACCCATACGTTCCCTAGTTGGCGTAAACATAACATGCATAGAACATTAGGTCGCATAGCAATTAAGATTTATAGCACAATCATAACCTATATACATATTGTTCTTATTAAAGTACTATAATAATTATATAATAATTTTAACAAAAAAAATCCGACGGCACCTCCTATATAAGATCACAACACATGTCAAAATACAACCAACCCCAAACAGAAAATCAAACAATCCTCCTTGCTTATATCAGCTTTAAATCAACTTACAATCATCATGAATCACTCTAATATCAAC
The DNA here is from genome assembly GCA_036435485.1 of Saposhnikovia divaricata. Lineage (NCBI taxonomy): Eukaryota > Viridiplantae > Streptophyta > Magnoliopsida > Apiales > Apiaceae > Saposhnikovia > Saposhnikovia divaricata. The sequence goes on from CM071598.1 coordinate 137,750,932, forward strand.
TATCTATAAACTTCTGGTACTCCACGAATTTAGCATACATAATTACATCACACATGTACTAACTAGTGACGTTTACCACCTCCTTTAGGGGTACTTTTCTTACTGATTTAATACCCTATAATCCTTATATAAAAACTGAATCTTACTTGGGTTTTCAAACCAATTGCCCGAGCCAAAACTGTCCATTCACTTGGGTACTCAATTTTATACCCACTCTCACACATGACTCTACTAACTACAATTTAATCTTCTATTTTTCGAAGAAATTTGAACAAATTACATACTAACAACATTGACATGCTAGAAATTATCCAGAACTTCATATGCGAGTATCAAACTTAAAATTACTCACCTATAACTACTGAATCATACATCAAATTCCATAGAATTCAACTCCACTTCTTACAAAAAATCATCCGAACCAAATAATACCAGCCAATACATGTTACAAACAACACCCAGCAGTTATCCATCATCCAGGACACTCAATTAAACTCAGATTGGAAGGAATTTGAAAAACCCTTTTCGGATTTTCACTGCATACCCAGCTGCACATTCACGCACACAACATACAGACACTCCTACATATGCTGCTCTCCATCATTATACAAAACCATTCAAACACACATATACACCCGCAACTGTACGTACCCACCCTAACTCGAATTACCCACTGAACTAAACCCCAACTCAGTTTCTGGACTAGCATAGCAACCGGACCATTTACAACGGAAAGTTGACACACCAGGACTCACATTACTATCACCCAGCTTCACCAACACCACTTCACTTCTACAGATAGAGAATTCCGGCCTAATTTTGTACAGCCCGGCAGAACTCCTCTTGATTACTGACCCATCCAAGACCCAGCAGCACAGCCACGAAAACTCATATAATCTCTTACACCAGCTACAACCTTTAAACATGACCAACAACCCACACACAGCTATGACTATACGCACACGATTAATAACACACAGTAGCAATACTCGTAGCAATCATATATGAAAGTCACACAAACGCAGGTAAACAGAGGGGAGGGAGATAACAGCTCGCACATACCCACACACACACGAACCACAAACTCGACATACACCACACGCAGCCCCGATTTAATACACAACAGCCATGAACAGGGGAGATGGGATGAGGTAATTAACACAGCCACACAACTTATATTTGCTGGACAACAGAGGAGGGAGAGATTGGCTGCGATTTTTGAGAGAGATGGAGAGATTGAGAAGCGAGATTGGGAGTAAGATCGAGAGAGAAAGAGATTGACTTGAGAGTGTTCTAGAGAATGAGGGAAAGAGACCATCGATTTTTTTTTTGTACTGAAGAAGCCAACAAGAGCTGGGGTTTCTTAATTAGGAAAAAGCAAGGTCAAAAAATAAAATTCCAAAATGCTAAAATCATTTTAAAAATCGATTCTTAATTACTTTTAAAACTCGAAATTAAATGGAAAATGGGTGAAAATTTAAACTTTATATTTTTAAAATGAAGAGTATAAAATTACAGACACCAACATAATTTTAAAATATTTTTAGGATGAAAAACGGAGTAGATATGAATTTTACAAGTTTTGACACTTTAAATATAATAAAACTCTTAAAATCATTTTAAAATACTTAAACAACCAAAATTATTCTCCCAAAAATTTTAAAAACTAAACAATTATACAAAGATAATATTACAAAAGATTTCATGATTTTTAATAACTCCGATAATTTCATAAAAATTTTCGAAGATCAATAATGCATCATTTAAATAGATTTCAATCCCAAAAATTCAAATAAAATACACATACATACACATCACACATACATCACCATATAAACATGTAAACATGATGTCACATATATTTAACCTAAAAAAAAAAAAATTTTACACCATATATTCCACATTTAATATTAAATAATAATATTTATAATTACGATATTTCTAGGGCGTTATAGTCGGCCTCCCTCTATTTTGCCAATCTTTCCGCCTCCTTCTTGCTTCGTTCGTCATCCCTCTCTCTCTATTTTTCCTTTGCTTTGAGACTCTCCTTCCATTGGCTCACCAATAGCCTCTGTTCTTCGGGAATCGGCATGGGGCCTTCTTCCTCAAACTCCAGCAAAAGGGGGGTGATGGGAGGAATGCGACGACTGCTCTCAGTCCTCGGGGTGGTTTCATTCGCCGGGCGGCGATTGTTATCTGCTCTACGAGTTGTTTCATTCGGTGGTACAGTTTCATTCGTCATAGCTCTCAATGGATCACCAATTCACGTCGACAGAACTAACACTACGTTTCCACAGACGGCGCCAAATGTTACGACGATATTTCTTCCGGATCCTGGTTCGGTCGGACCTGCAATGAAGAAGATTGCGAGGGTTTGGTCCCCCCGATTCACCTCCGGTGTGAGAATAAATCAGTCGGTTTTTGTAAGGTATATTGAACGTAGAGAATCTGTGTTTTTGTGTGTAAGTGATTGAATGAATGCCTCAAACCTGACTAATATGTTTTTTCTCTACAGATTTGTGAGCGGCTGATCGGGAAGTGGGTGAGTGGAAGAACGTGCCCCGCGTTCTGAGGGAGGTACAACGGTATAGACGTTAGCGGTAAATGGGCTGAACGCCGATGGGCCACCTTCGGCACATCCTCATTGGGCTTTCTGACTGGGCTTTTACCTTTAACCTTCGTTCAGGTCCAACTCGGGAGATGGACCTCCAACAGTTCGGTTGACGCGTTTGTTTCGCAATATGTGTTGAATGTGCAGAACAAAAGATAGTATAGGAACAAAAGTCATTAAACGATGAAGGGGAATTTTTTTGATATGTTCTAAGAACAAGAGCAAAAGAACAAAATAAATGAGTAGAATAGTATTTTATAAAAAAAAAAAAATTTAGAGCTTTATTTTAATTTCAGAATAAAGGAATAAATAAAAAATGTCCAAAAAAGCTTCCAAAATAACGTGGCAATCTTGAGTTGACAAAGTGGAATAGTATTTTATAAAAAAATTACTCCCTCCGTCCCAAAAAAATTGACACACTTTCCGTTTTGGACGTCCCAAAATTAATGAAACTACTATACTTACCATTTTTGAACACTACTTTTCACTATTACACCCACTAACTCTATTTCTTTTTTATTAAACAAATACTATAAAAACTATTACACCCACTACTTTACTCCCACTATCTCAAATCTGTTATTAAATATATATACGTCCCACCACTTTACCCACTTTTCATCTAACTTTACTCATTTTTTAACAAGTCAACTGTAGCTTTCTTAATCTCCGTAAAAGTCAAACCAACTCAAATTTTATTGGACGGGGTAGTATTTTTAGAGCTTTATTTTAATTTTAGAATAAGGGAATAAAAAAATGTCCAAAAAAAAACTTCCAAAATGGTGGCGATCTTGAGTTGACAAAGTGGGATATTTCTATTAGTGGATTCATATGAATGAATTCATATGAATGCACCTGAAATTCATTTTAGTGATTATTATATTAATTAATAATAAAAAAACACGTATTATTCGAAAAAAATTTTGGAAACCATTTTTATTCCCTAACATATATTTATCTTTCTAACAAGAAAGAACAAATTGTCCTTCCTTGATTATCACGCTCCTCACTATTTCAAAAAGCAAAACAAAATATATTTTAATCTCTTAATAAAATATAAAAATGTAATCCTGTAAATACCATTTCAATATTCCTAAAATATTTTACAAAAAAAAAATTATTCCTAAAATATTGAAAATGTGTTTTATAAGAGAGTTTTAGGGTTTCCAGCAGCAGCAGCAGCTAGGCGCCTAGGGTTTTGCAGCACAAATAAAAAGGAAAAGAGATGGAGGAAGGAAATATAAAGTCGTGGGTGGGAAAGGATAAGGTAGTGGTGCAAACAATGGGCATAGGCAAAAGATCAGATTTCTACACAGTGGATCTGAGAGATAACAAAGTTATAAAACTTAGCGGCGGTTTTCTTTGGAATCTGATATAGGAGATTGGAATAAGTGATTTTTTTATAGAAAGTCAAACTAGATATTTGGCGCCAAGCCAAAAGTTTGTTATGATTCTGTTATTTCATTTTCACAGACGAAAGTTGTATAAAACAGACTGGAGATCTGTTATGTGGTTTTATCTTGATTATGAATACAATCTTCTTCTTGTTCCTCTTATCTCTCTCTCTCTGATCTCTCTCTGAATCTCTGGATCTCTCTATATCTCTCTCATTGCTTTTCTGTTATCTTTTATCTGTTCTTAGTTAATCATTTAGTTAATCATTACCTATATAGTTAAGCAAAACAGTTAGTTCATCAAGAACATTGTATCAATGGTATCAGAGCCGTTCGGTCCTCAGTTCATCAGAATTTCACCGTGTTTTCATTAAATCCGGTCATCATTTCGGTTAATTCTGGTTAATCTGGCGCCTCGTACAAGGAAAACTTATGCAGCAGCTGTTTTAATGGATGAACAAGTTAAAGAACAACTCCGCGAAATTGATAGGCGATTTGAAGAACAGGCGAAGCGCTATGATACTAAATTTGATGAGATTCTTCAAGTAGTTCGATCGATTAAAGAGATGAACGCAAGCTGTTCGACAGAAGTTCTAAGAGGAGATCAAACTGGACCTAATAGAAATGATCAGATTCAACAACAAGATGTTCTTCCAGGTGCTAACAATGGAGGTAATATCGTTCCAAAACCGTTCAGCTTTACTCCTAAACTTGAATTTCCTAAGTTTGATGGATCTGGTGCTAGAAATTGGGTTAAAAATGTGTGAAATACTTTACGCTATGCAAGATTCCTGATAATCAAAAGGTTGATTTAGCTTCATTGTATATGTGTGGTAAAGCAGAAGTTTGGGTTTCCAATTACTTGTCTCTGCGTAGAAATGTTGATTGGAGTGAATTTGTTATTGATCTAAGTGCTCGGTTTAAGGATGAAACTACTAATAATGTAGTTGAGCAGTTTAACAAGTTGCAACAAACTGCTTCTATAGAGACTTATATAGATGAATTTGATAACCTTAGATCTTTGATGGAACAACATAACCATATATTGCCTGATGCATATTTCTTAGAAAGTTTTTTTGGTGGCTTAAGGTCAGGTGTTAAACCTTTTGTTAAGGCTTTTAAACCAACAACTGTTACTGAAGCTATTGGATATGCTAGGTTGCAAGAAGAGACTATATTAGCTAATTCTCAAAAGGCTAATAAGTTCAACTCTGTAACATATCCTTATAATAAGCCTGTTCAGTCGAACCAGTCTACAGTGTTTACTTCGAATGCAAATAAACCACCTCTTCTTCCAACACCACAAACCAAGCCTTTACAATCAGGATTGCCAAAACAAGTTGTTAAGCAACCTTTTCAGTTCATTCCAGCAGAAGTTAGGGCAGAGAAGCTTGCAAAAGGTCTCTGTTATTATTGTGATCAAAAATATGAAAGAGGTCATAAATGTAAGTTCAGAGAACCTCAACTATTTACTGTGGAGATTCCAGGGGATGAGTTTACAGATTGGGAAGATGAGGAGGACTGTGAACAGGAAGAACAAGAATGTCCAATGGTTGAGAGTGAGCCTTGCATTTCTGTTAGTGCATTAGCAGGGAGTCAAACATTTTCCACTATGAGAGTGAAAGGTTTAATGCAAAATAAAATATTGCATATTCTTGTGGATTCTGGAAGTACACATAATTTTTTGGATATTTCTATGGCAAGAAAACTTAAGTGTGTAATAACTGAAGTTCCTGCTCAAGATGTTACTGTGGCTGATGGAAATTCTATTGTATGTCAACATGTGGTACAGAATTTTTCTTGGAAAATGGGTGGTTATGAGTTTACTACTGAGACTATGTTGATTGATTTGGGCAGTTGTGATATGGTGCTAGGTGTACAGTGGTTGAGTACTTTAGGTATTGTCAAATGGGACTTTAAGAAACTGATTATGGAATTTGTTGTGAATGGTAATCTGGTCAAATTGAAAGGGGTAAGCCCTCAAAAGGTAAAGGTTGTGTCAGGAGAACCTTCTCAGAAATTGATCAAAAATGCTGCTCATTTGTGTTTTATCCAGATTCAACAGTTAACAGGGAATTCTGAAAATGCTACACAATTATCAGCTGCAGTACATTCCAAGTTAAAATGGGATGAATTGAAGGCACAATACTCAGATATTTTCAAAGAACCAACCGAGTTACCTTCTTCTAGAGGAGTGTTTGATCATAGAATTCCTTTGGTGGAGGGTTCTAGTCCTGTCACTATTAAACCTTATAGATATCCTCTCAAACAAAGAGATGTCATTGAGCAGATTATTGATGAGATGATAGACAGAGGGGTTATCAGGAATAGTGCCAGTCCTTTTGCTTCTCCAGTTGTGTTAGTAGGAAAGAAGGATGGTTCTTGGAGGCTATGTGTAGACTACAGGGAGCTCAATAAAAGAACAATCAAAGACAAGTTTCCCATTCCAGTTGTGGATGAATTGATTGATGAGTTAGCTGGGTCTACTGTGTTTAGCAAGTTAGATTTGAGGGCTGGGTATCACCAACTTAAGATGTGTGAAAATGATGTGTTTAAGACTGCTTTTAAGACACATTCTGGCCATTATGAGTTTTTGGTGATGCCTTTTGGTCTCACCAATGCCCCAGCTTCTTTTCAAGGATGGATGAATGCAGTTTTTAAGAGTTTGCTCAGAAAATGTGTACTTGTGTTTTTTGATGATATTCTGATCTATAGTAAGAATGAGAATGATCATTGGAGTCATCTTAAGCAAGTATTTGAGTTGATGAGAGAAAATTCTTTATTTGCCAAAGAGAGTAAATGCAGTTTTCTGTTGGAAAAAGTAGAATATTTGGGGCATTTTATTTCTGGCAAAGGAGTTGAAACTGATCCCAAGAAGATCAATGCGATTGCCAATTGGCCAATTCCAAAGTCTGTTAAAGAGTTGAGGAGTTTTTTGGGCCTAGCAGGTTATTATAGGAAGTTCATAAAAAACTATGCTTGGATTTCTAAGGATTTGACAAATCAGTTGAGGAAGGGAGCTTTTGATTGGAATGAAACATCTCAGTTAGCTTTTGATACACTTAAGGCAGCATTGATTTCTGCACCTGTTCTGGCATTACCAGACTTTTCCAAATTATTTGTAGTGGAGACTGATGCTTCTAAAGGAGGTATTGGTGCTGTTTTGATGCAAGAAGACCATCCTTTGGCTTTTATCAGCAAAGCTCTGGGTCCAAGATGGCAAAATTTATCTGTGTATGAGAAAGAATTGCTAGCTATAGTTTGTGCAGTGCAGAAATGGGAGCAATATTTAATGGCCAGTCACTTTGTGATTAAAACTGATCAAAAGAGTTTAAAATGGCTGCTTCAGCAAAGGATTTCCACTCCTTTCCAACAGTTCTGGTTATCAAAGTTAATGGGATTTGATTATGAAATCCAATATAAAGGGGGAAAGGAGAATGTAGTAGCAGATGCTTTATCTAGGATTCAAGGTTCAGAAATTTTGTGTATGGCTATTGCAGTTGTTGATTCTGATTTGGCAGTTTCTATTATGAACAGTTATCAGTTAGATTCTTCTCTTCAAGAAGCTGTGACTAAATTGCAACTAAACCATAATCATGATAAGTTTACTTTGCAAAATGGTTTGTTAAGAAAGAAAGGAAAGATTTATGTGGGGCCTAATGTGGAATTGAGAAAGAATTTGATTAATTGGCAACACTGTACACCAGAAGGGGGTCATGGTGGCAGAGATTTGACTACCAAGAGATTGAAAGCTTTATTTTGCTGGTCTGGATTAACAAAGGATGTAAGGCAGTTTGTCAAATCCTGTGTTGTTTGCCAGGCTGCTAAACATGATACTAGTGCATATCCTGGGTTATTACAGCCCTTACCAATACCTCAAGATGTTTGGGTTGATGTTTCTATGGACTTTATCACTGGTTTGCCAAAATCTAATGGCAAAGATGTCATTTTTGTGGTGGTTGACAGATTAAGCAAATATGTGCATTTTGCAGCTTTATCTCATCCATTTACTGCTCTTCAGGTGGCTCAATCTTATCTTGACAATGTTTTTAAACTCCATGGGTGGCCTAGGTCTATTGTCAGTGACAGGGATCCTATCTTTCTGAGTAAATTTTGGAAGGGTCTTTTCTCTTTGTATGGTACTGATTTCCTATTGTCTTCTTCTTACCATCCTCAAACTGATGGTCAAACTGAGGTGGTAAATAGGTGTTTAGAGACCTATTTGAGGTGTATGTGTGGTACTAATCCTAAGGAATGATCTTTTTGGTTGCCACTAGCTGAATGGTGGTTTAATACACACTTTTCTACTTCTTCTGGTCTCACTCCATATGAAGTTGTGTATAATCAAACACCTCCTCTTCATTTGCCTTATCTTGCTGGTGAGTGTGCTGTGGACAGTGTTGATAGGAGTATGCAGAAAAGGGGAGCTATGATTACTGAACTTAAGGCTCAATTGTTGAAAGCTCAGCACAGGATGAAGCTTCAAGCTGACAAGAAAAGATCAGAGAAACAGTTTTTCACAGGGGATTGGGTATGGCTTAAACTACATTCTTATAAGCAGATTACTGTACAGGGCAGATCAAATAAAAAATTGTCCCAAAAGTATTTTGGGCCTTTCAAAATTATTGCTTGTATTGGTCCAGTTGCATATAGATTGCAATTGCCTGCAGATGCAAAAATCCACCATACTTTTCATGTGTCTCAACTGAAATCTTATGTTGGTCCTCCACCTGTGGTTTCCACATTGCCTGAAGGTATTGATCAATTGTCTGGATATCAGGATCCTAAGCCAGCTGCAATTTTGGATACTAGGCAGGTTAAGTTTCAAAATGCTGCTCAGGTTCAGTACTTGATTCAATGGGAGGGTTATCAACCATCTGAAAGTACTTGGGAAGTTGCTGAAGATTTCATAGCCAAGTTTCCTGAATTTGTTCGAAGTCAACAGACTTGAGGACAAGTCTGATTTGGAAGGGGGAAAGTATGATATAGGAGATTGGAAGAAGTGATTTTTTTATAGAAAGTCAAACTAAAAGTCAAACTAGATATTTGGCGCCAAGCCAAAAGTTTGTTATGATTCTGTTATTTCATTTTCACAGACGAAAGTTGTATAAAACAGACTGGAGATCTGTTATGTGGTTTTATCTTGATTATGAATACAATCTTCTTCTTGTTCCTCTTATCTCTCTCTCTCTCATCTCTCTCTGAATCTCTGGATCTCTCTATATCTCTCATTGCTTTTCGTTATCTTTTATCTGTTCTTAGTTAATCATTTAGTTAATCATTACCTATATAGTTAATCAAAACAGTTAGTTCATCAATAACATTGTATCAGAATCACAATACGCGGTACGGTTTAATCGCTGCTGGTTCAGTGATTTACGCCATCGGGAACCCAGATGATTTTTACAACAGAGGATACCCAGAGAAGCCAGATGATGACGATTACCACATCCATTGCGGCACATCTTTCCTGGATTTGAATGACCCCAGTGGTACTTGTTGGAAGGACTTAGGCGGGATGCTTAATTGTTATAGATCATATCCAAGTTGTGCTTCCCTTGGCGACAACATCTTCGTCTTTGGTGCCGAATCTGGAACTCCACTCTGGTCATTCGGCGAGTTCTTTGACAAGAAGAATGGCAGGTGGCAAGCAATACCCATGTCTGGAATTGATCATGAAATGCACGCTGACCGCCCCATTATTTCTGACCCCAAGCATAATCGGTTGCTCATTTATTTCAGTTTACTCACTTCCCTGTATGCCTACTATCCCGACAACAACCATCAATGGGTTTGTCTTGACGATAACATGTCCTGTACAGGCGAAGCCGCGTCCTCCCCCGTGGATGATGTTAGAGGCCCAACTTCTTACCGGGCCGGACCGAAAGCCCAATGAGGATAATTGGCTTGGAGAGGCTCCAGACTGGCGAGGGCCCATATCATTCGGCCCAGTTATGTGCAACGGTCCATTCAGTTGTGTTCCCTGGGAACGTGGGAACGTGGGACACGTTCTCCATTCGTCCTACTCTCCGATAACTGCCAGCATAGAGAATAAAAAGGTTAACAGAGGTTTGATATCATTCATTCAATTACTTACACACAACACAAACACTCTGCGTTTACCTTTACTCATAAAAGAACCAGTTAACTTATTCTCACACCGGAGGTGAATCGGGGGGCCACACCCTCGCATTCTTCTTCAATTGCAGGTCCGACCGAACGGATACACCGACGGAAATTGGTTGCAACATTTGGCGCCGTCTGTGGGAACACAGAGTTACGTTTGTGTTGGATTATATTGTTAGTAATGGCGAATGAAACCGAAATACCAACGGCTGACGATGGCACTATGGCTGTAAATACTCGCACCACTCCTCCCATCACCCCAAGACATTTGATTTTCGACGAAGAGGGGGACGTACCGTCTCCCGAAGAGCAACGGGAAATTCTGATGAAGTGGCGAGAAGAACAAAAAGCCAAGGGGAAACGGAAAGAGATAGAGAAAGAGAAAAGCAGCAGGGAGGCCGAACGTCTGGCCAAAAAAAGGGAGGCCGACCGTTTGAGGCTAGAAGCCCTAAAGCTCCAAAGGGAGGAGATCGAGTTACAGGAAAAGGTACTCCGTGAGGCTCTAGAAGCCGAAGACCCGGAGTTGGACGACCGAAGAGACAAAAGACCAAGAACCAGAATTGATGAAGATGAGTCAGGGGACTCTGAATCAAACTCGAGGAGAACCCGGTCAAAGGTGGTTTATTCCTCCGATTCGGAAGAGGAGGGTCCACATACGGACGATCGCATCCGGAGAATTGAGAAGGCCATGTTTGGAGAGAGAAAGGTCAGCCACGAGCCAGTGGTGACCGAAGACGTCGAACACTTTCGACCGCCTCCCGGAAGGCAGTTCCCGAAGATGAATGAATTTAACGGAAAGGGTGACCCCGAAGATCATTGTGAGAAATATGAATCGCTCATGACTGGGATGGGGCACTGCGATGTGATGCTATGTAAGATGTTCAAGACCTACCTGAAGGGGAATGCATCCATGTGGTACAGGTCGCTGAGACCTAGGTCGATAGGCTCGTATGAGCAAGTGAAGAAAAAATTCTTGAGGCACTACTCACATTTGTGCCGAAGAGAGAAGGATACTGAAGCACTGATCCACTGCAGGCAGGGGCCGAACGAAGATTTGGGTGATTACTTAGCAAGGTTCAAAGAAGAAGCTGGTATGGTCACCAACTTGGACAAAGTCAAGGCGGCTGGATTCCTCGCAGCAGGCCTCGACCCTGTCAAAGGTAAGAAGCTTCGGTCCTCTCTTTATGATATGCCTCCCAAATCTTTAAATGATATATATGTGAGAGGAGAGGCCATTAGAAGAAAATTGGAATCAATTGGGGGGTACAAGGAGAAGAAAAATGATAGGTATGACAGGAGGGATGACCGAAGGGATGACAGAAGAGACGACCGAAGGGGTCGAGGAGATATCAAGAGCAGGATGAATGATACAAGGCCCGACAAAGGGGCCGAACGAAGAAGAGATAGAGATAGCACTGTGTTCACACCGTTAAACACACCTATCTCGAAGATTCTCCATGAGATAAAGGGTAAACCAGGGTTTGTCAGACCACCCAAGTTGAAGACCCCTGAGAACAGAAGAAGCGACAGCAAGTATTGTGACTACCATCGGGACAAAGGTCACAACACCGAGGAGTGCTATCATTTGAAGAAGTTAATTGAAAGAATGATCAAATATGGGGAACTGACCCAATTTGTGGGCGACTTGAGGGACAAACTCGAGTCCAAGGAGAAAAGGAAGGAAGCTGAGAGTTCGGAGAAGTACCGAGGGGAGGTCAGGACAATTTCCGGAGGAACAGTGCTTGATCGGGACAGTAAGACAGCAAGGAAAAAGAATGCCAGACAGATCTACAACCTGTACCAGTCAAGTTCAGCTAAGCAACCATTGCCTATCTCCTTCACAGAAGATGACTACGAGGACGTGATATGGCCGCACGAAGACCCACTTGTTATAAACCCAGTAATCGGGGAAAACAAGATATGGAGAGTGCTGGTGGACGAAGGGAGCTCAGTCAACATTCTATATCACCGGACATATTGCAAGATGAATTTGGGAGGTGAGCAGTTGGAGCCATGCCACGAGGCACCCTTGTATGGTTTCGGTAATCAGCCTGTACCGATAGAAGGGACCATCACTTTGTCTGTCATGATGGGAAAAGCGCCATACACTGTGGTGAAGGAAGCAAAGTTCTATGTCGTCCGGGTCGATAGTCCGTACAACGGAATTTTGGGAAGGCCAGCCTTATCTTTGTTCCAGGCCGTGTCCCTCATCTGAAGTTGAAGTTCCCAACAGAACATGGAGTAAGAGAAATGAGAGGCGATCAGAAAGCAGCCAGAATAATCATGTTGGAGGATTTGGAAAAAGACAAAGACATTGAGATGACCGAAGCCGGAAAGAGGAAAAGAAATGAGACCGAAGCTGGGGGCAGCCACCAACTGCTGAACATTGAGTTGGAAAAGTTTGGGGCCGACCTGTCAAGTGATGGTCTCGGCCTTGTCCATCGCCATCCTTATCCGAAGGACACGTACGAAGACAGATTTCCGAAGATGGGCTTGGGCTTTAGCCTTCGTCCTGAGGATAATTCCGAACGAAGCCTAGGGACATGTTAGAGGCCCAACTTCTTACCGGGCCGGACCGAAAGCCCAATGAGGATAATTGGCTTGGAGAGGCTCCAGACTGGCGAGGGCCCATATCATTCGGCCCAGTTATGTGCAACGGTCCATTCAGTTGTGTTCCCTGGGAACGTGGGAACGTGGGACACGTTCTCCATTCGTCCTACTCTCCGATAACTGCCAGCATAGAGAATAAAAAGGTTAACAGAGGTTTGATATCATTCATTCAATTACTTACACACAACACAAACACTCTGCGTTTACCTTTACTCATAAAAGAACCAGTTAACTTATTCTCACACCGGAGGTGAATCGGGGGGCCACACCCTCGCATTCTTCTTCAATTGCAGGTCCGACCGAACGGATACACCGACGGAAATTGGTTGCAACATTGGAGGAAAATGACGTTCTCTATTTTCTTATTACCAACACCGATTACAGTAATTGCATCACTGCCTATGATATTCTCACCAAGGAGTGCCTCGAGGTTTCTTGGTCCTCCTGCTCCCCATTTGGCCCAGACATACTTGACCAATTACGTGTCACCCAGATGCTTCACTTGGGCCGTAACATCTTGTGCTTCACCAATACTCAATTCACTGACCCCACTACCCCCGGTGGCGCTAGACATTCCTTTTGGGAATACTACAGGTTCCAAGGTCGTCGCGACTCTCAGCAGCAAAAGGTGCTTCTCACTCCCCTCTCTGTCCACCGCCTCCCTGTCCCTCTTGAAGGCCGCAAGTCACAACTTAATACCATCGCACTTTAGGGTCAGGTTAGTCAATTTCTACCCGGTTGTCTAATTATATATCCCCCCCACCCCTGTATTTTATCTTGCTTTGCCTTTGGTTTTGTGTCTGGCTTAGATTTTTTGTAACATGAGAGCAGGAAGTCAATCATAATTCTGAATTAATCAATTTTACTAGGATATCTTTTAGCCAACTCAACTGTATCACATTTGTTATCAATTAGGTTATCGTAGTTCTCACTCTAGTACAAGATCTTAGCAAGAAGTCTCTATCAGGAGGGGAATTCCGAGTGACTACATGACAATCGAGAATGTTACACATATACAGAGCATACAATTTTGTCATTCAATACTAAATTTGTACTGTACAGAGTGGGATTCTTGGCGACTGATTCTTCAAGATCAATTCAGTTATAAAACTTGAATAAAAATAAATAAATGAATAATAAGAACACTAGGGACTGAATATCCCTTGTAACCTAAATTGTATACTTTAGATACATTAATTAATTATGTGGAGAAATTTCAGCCGGTGTTTCACATAGTATACCGATCAAAAAATTTGGAAGACCAGAACAAAAGCAAGACATTGATATCCTCCTGCATCTACAACCGATGGAGCGACAGGGACATCTGTTTTACTTCAATTTAGTGCCTAAATTCATAAATAACTTCAAAGTACACAAAGTGACCAGCAGTCGTTAATTTGAGTACTTGCTGACTGTGGATACCCCTCCCCATTTACAAAAATCATTACAGCAATGCAATCAAATAACAGTACTTGAAACTTAAACAGTGAACCAAAAGCCAAAAACAATGGAGAGTACTTGTCACCTGTTTAGACAAAATGTCTTTCATAAAGTCAGAATCTGGTAAAAAAACATGCTACCTTCTCATATTCCATCTTTCCCTTGATGCCAAGTTTCACAGAAGTTTTATTATAACTCTCCTCTTCAGCCATCTCTACGAGCAATAGGACACTTTGTGATTATCACTATAATTTCTTAAAAATGGAGATAAGAAAGAATAATCTAGTGATAATGTTTGCTTTAGTGAGTACAACAAATTGAAATAATTTAATATATGATAAATTAAAACCACATTATATGGGTGTGTTGCATTTTCCATTTCAGTCTCTATTTATGTTTCGTTGTTGACTGTGGAGACTGGAGAGGGTCCTTTGTGCCACATTTGGACCCTTGAAACATAAACTTGTTGTACATTGATAAGTTGCAGAATGAAACTACGGATACCGAGTTATAATAAAATTTCCTTAGAATAGCTCGTATTTAGAATCAAGAATGTGTTGAAATATAGTAAGATAATTATTTATTTTGGCGAAGCGCTAGTTATAACTTTACGTGTTTAAGAGAAAACAGTCTCGTTCTGGATTAAAGATAGTTACCATACAAAAAGCCAGTCTCTTGTATTGATAATCTTTCTTGATACTTAAACTCGTATAACTGTGCTGTAGAGATCATAGTTAAAAGGAATATCTTTTAGCCAACTCAATTATATCAGGTTTGTAATCAGTAAGTAGGTAATTCTCACTCTAGTATAAGATCTAAGCCAGAGGTGATTAAGAGAGGGGAATTCTGAGTGATTAAATGACGAAAATGTGTTTTCTGAAGAATTAAACATATGCATACATTATCTTGGTTGTGTTTTTTCAACATATGCGTGTCATGCACCAGATTTTAATAGATTAGTCACTTGCTGCGTGTACTCCTGTTTTGCTGCATGACGGGATTCATAGTTTAGTCTAATTATATATCCCCTGTATTTCATCTTGCTTTGCCTTTGGTTGTGTCAGCTTAGATGCGAGCAGAAAATGATGCACAAGATACTTGAAGATATCTTGCTTTGCCTTCGGTTGGTTCAATCTCATATTAGCAAATACAAATGGAATTTGTAAAAATTTTCTACCTACTGGTCCTATTTAGTAATATATGTTGCTTGCCATTTGGTCCCCTTCATTGCCTTCCTGTCCTCTAAAAATACATATCTACACACATCAGATAATTTATATCCACATTATAATAGAATTATAAAGTCAGATGAGTTAATTAGGCTATAGTTAGTCTATTATTTTATGTAGTTTAACCTTTGAGATAATTTCAATGTATGAAATTTGACATGGGAGCAGAACTGGGCCTGGGCCATTTATATAAGCATTACTATGGCCTGGGCCCTGGGCCGAATATATAAGTAATGACATTGTTGTAGTATGGATTATGTATTTATTATCTTATTTCGTTGTGAGAGCTACAATGATCTCAATGTGAATTTCATGACCGAGTTTTAGTATGAAATATGGATGTGCCTACAGCTATAAATAATGTGGAAGGCACTGTGGCTCATGCAGATAACAGCCCCGAACAGGACAGCTGCGAGTCTAGGATGGACGTTGGTATCAAGTGAAGACCTGATGTTGGCTGGTTGCAACAGAATCAACTGCTCTTGGAGATCCTTGCCAGCAGGACTGGGCTAGCGTAGTCTTGGCTCTATTTTGTCTGATTTTGCTTCTTAATATGTATTATCAATGTGTACTTTAAGCTTGCAAGCTGGTCGAGCTTTTGACTATGACCTCTGCTCCTTCATGGGGTAGAATTAGGTCCCCCAGTGCGTAGTTCGTATATTTATTCGATACAAAATACAATAATTAGAAAGAAAAAACAGTCTAGGTTGGATAGGAATAGCGCCAAAGACTCCCGAATAAGACCCCAAATTCAAGAGTCCATTGTTTGGGAAAACTGTAGTTGGGAGCACTCCCACAATTAAATATGACTAGTGCCTGTATCAAATTATGATCGGCTTGCTAATCGGCTCAAAAAAGCTAAGAAATGTAGTTGATCAGGAGATAGACAAAAAAGCTCAACTTGTACATCTGTAAGATATCTGTAAGATATCTGACTTCTTTTGTGTAGTCGCAAAATGTTTGAATATGATGAACTTGATCAATCAGTTAGAACCGTGATAGATGTACCTAGGTGATAGGATATCAACGTATCTAGATCGATCCATATCTGTGAACTACGACTTTTCTTTCAATTATTTATCGATACTGATAAATATGCTCCACTTGGCAAGTTGGGAGAAAATATGTATCACATAGATAACACACCCTTGCACTCCAAAATACAGTAAAAATTTTCGTTTGTGGGGTAACCCAAATCCCACGAATTTATTTTGGATTCTTCCCAAAAAATAAAAAACATAGTAATGGAGTTAATTACTATTTGTATTGAGAATTTTTTTTCATCTTATTGTATGCCTGTTTTGGTAACATAAATATGCAACTTAAATGGTAAAATGGACGTTTGCAATTTAGGTGGAGTGTTTTGCTTGTAATCTGAATCGGTTTATTCTATACAGATAAGTTGAATGTTGGAAATTCTAATATTCAACTTTTAATTTATTCTATTTTCTCAATACAGGTAATATATAATATTCTTTAAAGCTTCAAAATCATATATTTTTTGATTCGTTCATTAGAAAATGGATTTTTACATATCAAATTTCTCTACTCATCGAGACCTATCCATTAATATATATGTCTTCATATTTTGAACATATATTTTGCAAATAATAAAATAAATATTAATTTATAAGTTCTGATTTACCAAACAATCGATTGACCTAATTTATTAAACACTCTGTTCACTCAAGTTTTGATTTTACTTATCACTTATAATTTAATTATCATTTAAAAGGAATAAATAACTTATTTTAGGGTAAGACAAACGGGTCCTATATGTGATCTGGGTTGAATACCTTTTAACCTTTGAATCTTATGTTACTCTGTACTTTACATTCTTTGTCGAGACATTATAAGTTAGTTTTAAATATTAATATACGTATGCTACTTTAGAAATTCTGTGCTGCACAAGCTATTTTAACACTAAAAAATAAGTAAAGTACCATAAGTTTATTGTTTTTGGTATGTATAATTATGGATGACTCTTACCTTTTCACGTTACCCTAATTATTGCACCACCTCTTGACTTTTCACTTCCATTGTAACCTAGATCTACTTAGGCTATATAAAGCCTTGCTTGTATTTGTTCTTTGTACACATGAATAATAACAATTTTCTCTCCTCTGTCTATCTCTATTATGTAGCTTTTTCTTTATCTCTTTATTATATATATTATATTTATAATACGTTATCAGCACGAAATTCGGTGATGTAACAGTAGCTGGTGATAGGCAAGATACAATAGTGGTGTAACACAAGAGAGATACAAGAGTGCTGAAGTTTTTCAAATATCAAATCACATCCTAAGGTAATTATAATAAAAGGACTCATGTACATACCTTTTAGTACTATCACATATCTTGTTTTCTGCTTGTGTTATACTCCATCTGTCCCATCCATTTGTTTACACTTTCCTTTTTGGGATGTCCCATCCAATTCTTTACATTTCTAAACTTTCCTAAAATAGTAAAGTTTTATAATATAAAAATCAACTACATCCACTACTTTCCTCCACTAACTCATTTTATACATTATATAGTGATGGGTCCCACCACTTTACTCATTTTTCCTACTTCTCTCCTCCTTCTTTATATTTTTCCTTGGTCTCCGTGCCCAAACCAAATGTAAACATTTGGTTGGGACGGAGGGAGTAATTCATTAGCCTTATTTAGAATTTCAAGTTCCCATGTGACCTACTGAATAAGAATGGGTTAAGTAAAATATGCCATTTCCTAACGAGTATGCTATTTGGTTATTGAGTGGTGTGTTCCCTCTTTAAAATCCTTGTCCATAAATATTGTGTGAGATTGATAAATTACAATATTTATAAATTTCAATAGATAGTCAATTATCTCAAACATATAAATATGTGAATTATGATTTATATTGCTACCCTTTTAACTTTTTAATGTATAAACAAAGTGATATATTGTTTGTGATTTTAAGATATCTTTTCAGATATTTTCTTAAGAACTGAAAATCACTAGCGAAAACTTCCTTTGTATTAATAATTGTTATGTGAGAGATTGCCCATATTCATAACATCTTATAATTGAAATTGGGTTTTAAGAAAAAAAAAATTCAATTAAATGTTAATGTCAAATCGGAATTACAGCTTATATTAGCACTCTTAATCATGATTACACGCATGTGTGTAGTGTACATATGTGTTTTCTTAAATGTAGGACAATCAGTTAATAAAAAAAATATATATCTTAGTAACATATAGAATTTGTGTGTGATTGAATTACAGCGAGACCCGTTCATGCATAATTTATATGCTAGTTCTACAAAATCCGTATGCATAAATTTGTATCGTGTAATATTATAAGTTTAGATTATAATTTTTGTAGTAATTTTGTGATATATGCATTTCTTTAATTTTCTTAATTTTGTGATATATGCGTTTCTTTAATTTTCTTAATTTTGTGATAAATGCGTTTTTTTTTTTATTTTCTTGGTTTTCTGTACGTACTAGAACGTCAAATTTATGTGCAATTTTATGATTCTGGGCCATGTGTTTACAAATGTATATTTATAATATTTTGTGTGTACAATTAAACTGAAAAGATAGCTTGTATTCAATGGTAAGAAATGCTTGTTAATATTCATGAATTTTTTATGATATTTTCATGTTAATATTCACGAATTTTTCATAATTTATATACTCGCGCTATCTTAGTAATATGATATTCTCTTTTCTTTTCTTTTTGTAATTTATTAGAATATGAAAATAAATCTTGGTAGTGGATTAAAGTTCATGATATACATTAAAATTTGTTTTCATTAAGTAGTGAGCCTTCTAGACATTGTATGCTTGTTTTTATAAATTAATACTGATTTAAAACATGTTTATATATTAGTGGAAATGTCAAATCTTGCGAAACTCGAATTTGTGGCTCTTGACATTAATGGAAAAAACTATTTATCTTGGGTGTTACATGCTGAAATTCACCTAGATGCAAAGGGTCTTGGTGACGCTATCAAATCAGAAAATATGGCTACTAGTCAAGATAAAGCTAAGGCAATGATATTCCTTCGCCATCATCTCCATGAGGATCTTAAGAATGAATACTTAATTGTTAAAGATCCACAAATTCTTTGGGAAAATTTGAAGGACAGGTATGATCATCAAAAAACTGTGATCCTTCCTAAAGCTCGTTATGATTGGTTGCATTTGAGATTAAAAGATTTCAAGTCAGTGAATGACTATAACTCAGCCATGTTTAGAATTACTTCACAACTAAAATTATTTGGAGAAAATATAACTGATGCAGACATGCTTGAAAAACGTATTCTACTTTCCATGCAAATGATGTGCTCCTTCAGGCACAATATCGTGAAAAGGGTTTCAAAAAATATTCTGAACTAATATCTTGTCTTCTTGTGACCGAGCAAAATAATAAACTGTTAATGAAGAATCATGAATCTCGACCAACTAGATCGACTCCATTCCCTGAAGTGAATGCGACGTCTCACAATAAGGATGTAGAACTTGACATCAATAATAATCGAGGTCGAGGCCGTGGTCGTGGTTTTGGTTATGGACGCAACTGTGGATATGGTCATGGAAGAACTGGTTATTTCAAGAAGACAAATCTGAAATGGAAACGTAAAGATGTCGATGGAAATAAGAAAGAGGAAAATGACACAATATGTTATCGTTGTGGTGACATTGGCCACTGGTCTCGTGTGTGTCGTACACCTAAACATCTAGTTGAGCTTTATCAAAAATCATTGGAGGAAAAGGAAAAGATGGAGGTGAATTTTATTGATGGCGAAGGTGATTTCGATAATATGGGGACAACTCATCTGGAAACTGATGATTTCTTTGCAAATCCAGAAGAGAAAAACTGATTGATGTCTATTTTATTTCTCTTTGTTGCTTATTTTTATGCACTATAACTATGCTTTGAACAATCCTATGGCTATGAATGTCATTGTAAGGATCTTTATTTTCTTAATTATGATATTGGCTTGCTTTTAAAATTATTAATTATTATTTGGAGAATATTATATGTGATAGTTAAGTTGTATCCGACCAAAAGTTAGTGTATAATCCCCCATCTTAAATGGTTTTTGGTTAGAACCAAGTAAGTCACGTATTAATTTTTGATATTTTGAGTGCTCCACCACAACTCCCTTATAATAATAAATTCTTGGAGAAGTTAATGAAATATTTTGACATTTGCCTTAAAAAGGAGTTACTAGAAAATCACTTGGGGGAATGAAACATGAAGCTGGTTAAATAAATGAATTATCTTATCGTAATCCTCATTTTAAAGAAAAATGTGCATTTAAGTCTAAAAGATAATTCATTATAAAATAGCCAGATGTATTTTACTGACCTATAAAAATGTGACGAAGACCAGCTTCATATGCTCCGATTAAGTTTAAAAGGGTTCCAAAGATTCTCAAAAGTGAGCAAAGATTGACAATGGTCGGATTAAGGAACCATAAAATGGATATGTTTTTGAAAAATCTCCCGAAGAGACGTTTGACATGACAAAAGAAAAGAAATTATGGTACCCAAAAATAAAGAGATTCAGTCAGTTATGTCATGTCTAGAAGGATAATGGAACCGATATCAAATCGACGTCGATTCAATATTTGAATGCAATATAGAAAGAGGATTACGGAACAAGTCTAATTAACTGTCGACAAATGAAGAAGAAAATTGAAAATTGAAAATATTCTTATTTAAAACTGCAGTTTGAACATCAATGGGTTATAAATAGGATACGATTGGGAATTTTTTTTATGAACAGATATAGTCTATTGTGGTGGATGCATTGAATTATTAGTCTGGCAATAAAAGGAAATTGTGTATGGAATTTTAAACCTATTTATACGACCCATGTGAAATTCCCAGATGGAATTTAACTGCTCGAAGCAGTCAATTCAAAGCTCTCGAGAATGCTATTCTATTTGTTATCTTCAATAAAAGAATCAGAAATGCAAATCTGCTTAGTATTAATCAATATAGAAAGGAGCCATTCGATCAATTTAATTGGTGTGAACTCATAAAATCTCTGGCCAGAGTACAATGGAAATTAGAATGTGTTTCTAATTTACATTAAAATGAGTTACACCAAAATTCAAAGTGCATATATATATATATATATATATATATATATATATATATGTAGAAGAAAGTTCTATGGAGTACTGTTTAAATTGGAGTACGTGATCCTAACCGTTCAATTTTTTCTTATCTAATGGTCCAGGTTTTTTTTTGCTTTTTTGTTTCTAATAAAAATCAGAAAAAGTAAAAATAGTTATGTATCGATAGATTAAGTCTCCATTCAACGGGTGGTTCCATTTTTTAAGGATTACAGTTGTGGTGGTACATGTATTGCGTTGTGGCATATTTTTCATATTCATGACTGCACTATTTTTTAGTTTGGTGGGTGTGTGCATTTCATTTTTGTTCTGCACTTGAGATATTTTTTTTACTTTGATGTTTTGTTTCAGACTAGGAAGACAGATTGTCCATATTTCTGTTCTGCACTTCTTTAATTTTTAGTGACATTGGAGATGTGATCATTAATCTGTCCCAGTTTATTGGATGCCAAGTTGTGACCGTTACAATTTTATGCTTTAAACGAATAAAGTCTTGCTATTCATACAAAAAGAATAAACAAAGTAGTTCACTTTTCCGTATATGAAAAGCAGGGGGTTTAATGTTCGCATATTAACAAGGAGGTTTGAAACTGTAACTGCCGTTGTTTGTGTGAGAGTGCTGCACCTTTTTTGGCTCTTCTCCCCGTACGTTTCTAACTTTAAATCCATTTTATAAAACGTATATTATCATTTTCAGTTGCAGTACTTTGCCCAAAAAAATCTTGACCGCAGGATCTGTTTTAATCCAACGGTGATTACATAGTACTCTAAGTACTCCAAATTATTAGTACTCTATAGAGCCAAACTCTTTATATATATATATATATATATATATATATATATATATATATATATATATATATAGACATATACTTATATTATTATAGAATGGATTGAAGTGATTTTGCAGGTACCAAAGAAGGATATACATAAATTTGATTGGAATCTGAAGTCCCATACGATGTAATTTTGAGGGGGAGTAAAAGACCTCTTCTACCTATGGACTTAAAATAATGCTGCAACGAGGGGGAGACATGATGCACTCTTCACTTACTTTACTATATGTGCAACTCTTGTACTCTTTTTCCTTGACTAGGATTTTTTCCCACAGGGTTTTTCCTAGTAAGGTTTTAACGAGGCATGACGTTTGTACGAGTCATCCAAGGGGGAGTGTTATGTATAATTATGGATGACTCTTAGCTTTTCACCTTACCCTAATTATTGCACCACCTCTTGACTTTTCACTTCCATTGTAACCTATATCTACTTATGTTATATAAAGCCTTGCTTGTATTTGTTCTTTGTACACATGAATAATAACAATTTTCTCTCCTCTCTCTATCTCTATTATGTAGCTCTTTCTTTATCTCTTTATTATATATATTATATTTATAATACGTTATCAGCACGAAATTCGGTGATGTAACAGTAGCTGGTGATAGGCAAGATACAGTAGTGGTGTAACACAAGAGAGATACAAGAGTGCTGAAGTTTTTCAAATATCAAATCTCACGTCCTAAGGTAATTATAATAAAAGGACTCATGTACATACCTTTTAGTACTATCACATATCTTGTTGTATGCTTGTGTTATAATTCATTATCCTTATTTAGACTTTCAAGTTCCCATGTGACCTACTGAATAAGAATGGGGTTAAGTAAAATATGTCATTTCCTGACGAGTATGCTATTTGGTTATTGAGTGGTGTGTTCCCTCTTTAAAATCCTTGTCCATAAATATTGTGTGAGATTGATAAATTACAATATTTATAAATTTCAATAGATAGTCAATTATCTCAAACATATAAATATGTGAATTATGATTTATATTGCTACCCTGTTAACTTTTTAATGTATAAACAAAGTGATATATTGTTTGTGATTTTAAGATATCTTTTAAGATATTTTCTTAAGAACTGAAAATCACTAGCGCAAACTTCCTTTGTATTAATAATTGTTATGTGAGAGATTGCCCATATTCATAACATCTTATAATTGAAATTGGGTTTTAAGAAAAAAAAAATTCAATTAAATGTTAATGTCAAATCGGAATTACAGCTTATATTAGCACTCTTAATCATGATTACACGCATGTGTGTAGTGTACATATGTGTTTTCTTAAATGTAGGACAATCAGTTAATAAAAAAAATATATCTTAGTAACATATAGAATTTGTGTGTGATTGAATTACAGCGAGACCCGATGATGCATAATTTATATGCTAGTTCTACAAAATCCGTATGCATAAATTTGTATCGTGTAATATTATAAGTTTAGATTATAATATTTGTAGTAATTTTGTGATATATGCGTTTCTTTAATTTTCTTAATTTTGTGATATATGCGTTTCTTTAATTTTCTTAATTTTGTGATTTATGCATTTTTTTTTATTTTCTTGGTTTTCTGTACGTACTGTACTGTCAAATTTATGTGCAATTTTATGATTCTGGGCCATGTGTTTACAATTGTATATTTATAATATTTTATGTGTACAATTAAACTGAAAAGATAGCTTGTATTCAATGGTAAGAAATGCTTGTTAATATTCATGAATTTTTTATGATATTTTCATGTTAATATTCATGAATTTTTCATAATTTATATACTCGCGTTATCTTAGTAATATGATATTCTCTTTTCTTCCCTTTTTGTAATTTATTAGAATATGAATATAAATCTTGGTAGTGGATTAAAGTTCATGATATACATTAAAATTTGTTTTCATTAAGTAGTGAGCCTTCTAGACATTGTATGCTTGTTTTTATAAATTAATACTGATTTAAAACATGTTTATATATTAGTGAAAATGTCAAATCTTGCGAAACTCGAATTTGTGGCTCTTGACATTAGTGGAAAGAACTATTTATCTTGGGTGTTACATGCTGAAATTCATCCAGATGCAAAGGGTCTTGGTGACACTATCAAATCAGAAAATATGGCTACTAGTCAAGATAAAGCTAAGGCAATGATATTCCTTCGTCATCATCTCCATGAGGATCTTAAGAATGAATACTTAACTGTTAAAGATCCACAAATTCTTTGGGAAAATTTGAAGGACAGGTATGATCATCAGAAAACTGTGGTCCTTCCTAAAGCTCGTTATGATTGGTTGCATTTGAGATTACAAGATTTCAAGTCAGTGAATGGCTATAACTCAGCCATGTTTAGAATTACTTCACAACTGAAATTATGTGGGTAAAATATAACTTATGCAGACATGCTTGAAAAAACGTATTCTACTTTCCATGCAAATGATGTGCTCCTTCAGGCACAATATCGTGAAAAGGGTTTCAAAAAATATTCTGAACTAATATCTTGTCTTCTTGTGGCCGAGCAAAATAATAAACTGTTAATGAAGAATCATGAATCTCGACCAACTGGATCGACTCCATTCCCTGAAGTGAATGCGACGTCTCACAATAAGGATGTAGAACTTGACATCAATAATAATCGAGGTCGTGGCCGTGGTCGTGGTCGTGGTTTTGGTTATGGACGCAACTATGG
Organism: Saposhnikovia divaricata; assembly: GCA_036435485.1. NCBI lineage: Eukaryota > Viridiplantae > Streptophyta > Magnoliopsida > Apiales > Apiaceae > Saposhnikovia > Saposhnikovia divaricata. The sequence continues at coordinate 137,775,969 of CM071598.1, forward strand.
ATATAGTCGTGGAAGAGCTAGTTATTTCAAGAAGACAAATCTGAATTGGAAACGTAAAGATGTCGATGGAAATAAGAAAGAGGAAAATGACACAATATGTTATCGTTGTGGTGACACTGGCCACTGGTTTCGTGTGTGTCGTACACCTAAACATCTAGTTGAGCTTTATCAAAAATCATTGAAGGAAAAGGAAAAGATGGAGGTGAATTTTTTTGATGGCGAAGGTGATTTCGATAATATAGGGACAACTCATCTGGAAACTGATGATTTCCTTGCAAATCCAGAAGAGAAAAACTGATTGATGTCTATTTTATTTCTCTTTGTTGTTTACTTTTATGCACTATAACTATGCTTTGAACGATCCTATGGCTATGAATGTCATTGTAAGGATCTTTATTTTCTTAATTATGATATTGGCTTGCTTTTAAAATTATTAATTATTATTTGGAGAATATTATATGTGATAGTTAAGTTGTATCCGACCAAAAGTTAGTGTATAATCCCCCATCTTAAATGGTTTTTGGTTAGAACCAAGTAAGTCACGTATTAATTTTTGATATTTTGAGTGCTCCACCACAACTCCCTTATAATAATAAATTCTTGTAGAAGTTAATGAAATATTTTGACATTTGCCTTAAAAAGGAGTTACTAGAAAATCACTTGGGGGAATGAAACATGAAGCTGGTTAATAAATGAATTATCTTATCGTAATCCTCATTTTAAAGAAAAATGTGCATTTAAGTCTAAAAGATAATTCATTATAAAATAGCCAGATGGATTTTACTGACCTATAAAAATGTGACGAAGACCAGCTTCATATGCTCCGATTAAGTTTAAAAGGGTTCCAAAGATTCTCAAAAGGGAGTAAAGATTGACAATGGTCGGATTAAGGAACCATAAAATGGATATGTTTTTGAAAAATCTCCCGAATAGACGTTTGACATGACAAAAGAAAAGAAATTATGGTACCCAAAAATAAAGAGATCCAGTCAGTTATGTCATGTCTAGAAGGATAATGGAACCGATATCAAATCGACGTCGATTCAATATTTGAATGCAATACAGAAAGAGGATTACGGAACAAGTCTAATTAACTGTTGACAAATGAAGAAGAAAATTGAAAATATTCTTATTTAAAACTGCAGTTTGAACATCAATGGGTTATAAATAGGATACGATTGGGAATTTTTTTTATGAACAGATATAGTCTATTGTGGTGGATGCATTGAATTATTAGTCTGGCAATAAAAGGAAATTGTGTATGGAATTTTAAACCTATTTATACGACCCATGTGAAATTCCCAGAAGGAATTTAACTGCTCGAAGCAGTCAATTCAAAGCTCTCGAGAACGCTATTCTATTTGTTATCTTCAATAAAAGAATCAGAAATGCAAATATGCTTAGTATTAATCAATACAGAAAGGAGCCATTCAATTTAATTGGTGTGAACTCATAAAATCTTTGGCCAGAGTACAATGGAAATTAGAATATGTTTCTAATTTACATTAAAATGAGTTACACCAAAATTCAAAGTGCATATAAATGAATATATATATATATATATATATATATATATATATATATATATATGTATATATATATATATATATATATATATATATATATATATAGAAGAAAGTTCTATGGAGTACTGTTTAAATTGGAGTATTGGAGTACGGGATCCTAACCGTTCAATTTTTTCTTATCTAATGGTCCAGGTTTTTTTTGCTTTTTTGTTTCTAATAAAAATCTGAAAAAGTAAAAATAGTTATGTATCGATAGATTAAGTCTCCATTCAACGGGTGGTTCCATTTTTTAAGGATTACAGTTATGGTGGTACATGTATTGCGTTGTGGCATATTTTTCATATTTATGACTGCACTATTTTTTAGTTTGGTGGGTGTGTGCATTTCATTTTTGTTCTTCACTTGAGATATTTTTTTTTACTTTGATGTTTTGTTTCAGACTAGGAAGACAGATTGTCCATATTTCTGTTCTGCACTTCTTTAATTTTTAGTGACATTGGAGATGTGATCATTAATCTGTCCCAGTTTATTGGATGCCAAGTTGTGACCGTTACAATTTTATGCTTTAAACGAATAAAGTCTTGCTATTCATACAAAAAGAATAAAAAGAGTAGTTCACTTTTCCGTATATGAAAAGCAGGGGGTTTAATGTTCGCATATTAACAAGGAGGTTCGAAACTGTAACTGCCGTTGTTTGTGTGAGAGTGCTGCACCTTTTTTGGCTCTTCTCCCCGTACGTTTCTAATTTTAAATCCATTTACAAAACGTATATTATCATTTTCAGTTGCAGTACTTTGCCCATTAAAAAAAAATCCTGACCGCAGGATCTGTTTTAATCCAACGGTGATTACATAGTACTCTAAGTACTCCAAATTATTAGTACTCTATAGAGCCAAACTCTCTATATATATATATAGACATAAACTTATATTATTATAGAATGGATTGAAGTGATTTTGCAGGTACCAAAGAAGGATATACATAAATTTGATTGGAATCTGAAGTCCCATACGATGTAATTTTGAGGGGGAGTAAAAGACTTCTTCTACCTATGGACTTAAAATAATGCTGCAACAAGGGGGAGACATGATGCACTCTTCACTTACTTTACTATATGTGCAACCCTTATACTCTTTTTCCTTCACTAGGATTTTTTCCCACAGGGTTTTTCCTAGTAAGGTTTTAACGAGGCATGACGTTTGTACGAGTCATCCAAGGGGGAGTGTTATGTATAATTATGGATGACTCTTAGCTTTTCACCTTACCCTAATTATTGCACCACCTCTTGACTTTTCACTTCCATTGTAACCTATATCTACTTATGCTATATAAAGCCTTGCTTGTATTTGTTCTTTGTACACATGAATAATAACAATTTTCTCTCCTCTCTCTATCTCTATTATGTAGCTCTTTCTTTATCTTTTTATTATATATATTATATTTATAATAGTTTTTAATATTGTACTCGCACATTAATAGACTACATTGATAGTCATGTAATGGTAAGTTTTGCTAAGATGTCTGAAATCCTTAGTTTCGTGCTGCATACATGACAAATTTATATCTACTAGTATAATAACATAAGAGAGACAATAAGAAACTAGAATTCTCTCATTGAAGATGATGAATATATATTACAAAGAAGACTAACACAGACAAGTATTTAAGCATAAACAGACGACAAGACTTAGTAGCAGACAAGGCTTAGTAGCAGGCAAGACAACAATAATTAGAAGACATAAAAAAGGCTATATGACAGATAGAAAACCACCACTCTGTCAATTATCTAACCGGGCTGGACCTGATATGGTGGAGTTGGACTTGAGACTCTCTAATTTGGCCATATTTATATTAACATCCCCCCTCAAGTTAGGAGGGGAAAACAGGTTGATCACTCCTAACGTGGACAGCGAAAACCTTAGTTGAGCAGCAGAAATGGCTTTAGTAAACAAGTCTGCAGGTTGATGTTGAGAAGGGAGATATGCAGGAGAGATCAGCCCTTGAAGCAACTTTTCTCTAACCAAATGACAGTCTATTTCTATGTGCTTAGTCCTTTCATGAAAAACAGGATTAGCAGATATATAAAGAGCTGACTGATTGTCACAGAACAAATGAGCTGGAGTATGAACTGGAATATGTAATTCTTTGAGCAGAGTAAAGATCCAAGTAAGCTCACAAGTAGTATCTACCATGGACCTGTACTCAGCTTCAGCTGAAGATCTAGAGATGGTAGGTTGTTTCTTACATTTCAAGGCAATAAGAGAGCTTCCTAGTTGAATACAGAAACCAGTGACTGATCTTCTGGTGATGGGACAACTTCCCCAATCAGCATCACAGTAGGCTGAGACAAAGAGTTTACTATTGGCTGGGAGGAAGATACCTTGACCCCAAGTGGCTTTTAAGTATCGAAGCAGTTTAAAAACTGCTTGAAGATGTTGAGACTTAGGGTGAGCCATGAATTGGGACAGAATGTGTACTGAGTAGGCTATGTCTGGTCGAGAGATAGTTAAGTAAATAAGTCTTCCAATGAGTCTTCTGTACAAACCGCCATTAGAAACAACAGGATCATCTTGATACTTTGCTAGTTGGTGATTTTGTTCTATTGGCAAACAAGATTCCTTACAATTGGACATCCCCACATCATGCAAAAGATCAGTGACATACTTACATTGATGAAGGTAGAGACCAGAGGCAGACCTGGAAATTTCAATACCTAAAAAGTATTTAAGATGCCCTAAGTCCTTGATCTAAAACTTGGTTTTCAGAAAATCTTTAACTTGTTGAATAACTGATACATCACTGCCAGTGAGGACCATATCATCAACATAAACTAACATAATGGTGATAGAGGTTGTTATTTTGAGAACAAACAAACTATAATCACTATTAGTTCTGATAAATCCAAATTCAGTAAGAGCAGTACCTAGCTTAGTGGCCCACTCCCTAGGAGATTGTTTAAGGCCATAGATGGTCTTGATCAGTTTGCAAGCTAAGTTTTGGTTAGGATATTTGGCTACTATTTCAGCCGAAGGATGATATCCTGGAGGGAGGGCCATGTAGATCTCTTCATGAAGATCTCCATTTAAGAAATCATTAGTAACATCAAGTTGAGTAAGGGACCAGTTATAGATTGAGGCAAGAGTTAAAATGATTCTAAGAGTTGCAATCTTTGCAACTGGAGCAAAAGTGTCAAATTAGTCTACTCCTTCAGTTTGAGTGTACCCCTTGGCTACAAGTCTAGCCTTATATCTCTCAACTTCCCCATTAGCCAAATATTTGACTTTATATATCCACCTATAGCCTACCAGTTTGTGATCTGATGGAGCAGCAACAACTTCCCAAGTGTTATTTGCCTTCAAAGCTGTCAGTTCTACTGCCATTGCAGTGCACCATTCAGGGTATAAAACAGCTTGATTATAGGAGTAAGGTTCAGGATCTGAGAAACATTGGCTAAGAAGTGATTGTAAGTTGGCTTAAAGAAAGTGTTGATATGATTGACAACATTGCTAACATGATCTTTATACAGAGTAGGCAGATTGGTATAATCTGAGAACTTGGAAGGTAAAACCTTAGTCCGAGTAGGTCTGACAGGTGGAATAGTAGGAGTTATGATCTCATTGTTATCACTAATGTGAGGATAACTCAGATCATCATTGTTGAGAGCATGTTCTGGAGTTGAGGTTGGATCAGAATTATCATAACTAACAATTTCACTTGTATCAGTTAGATTACAAGTAGTATTGCCACTCAGAGGATCACACTCATAAAGAGCAGATGTGGAGTTAAACAGTTGGGGGACAGGTGGAGAAGAAATTTATTTAAAAGGAAACACATGTTCAATAAATTGAACATCTCTTGAAACAAAAATCTTTCTAGTATCAAGATCTAGAATTCTGTACCTTTTTGTACCACATGGATATCCTAGGAAAACTCCTTTTATGGCTCTTGGAGCAGACTTATCTCTCTGATGAGGAACAGTAGTGGCATAACTAAGACATCCAAAAACTTTGAGGTTGTTGTACGAAGGAGAACTGTCAAACAGAATTTCATAAGGAGAATGACCATCAAGAAGAGGAGTAGGGGTTCAATTTATAAGATATATAGCTGTCAGTAGACAGTCACCCCAGAAGTGAATAGGCATGCTGGCTTGGAATCTCAGAGCTCTGGCTACATTCAAAAGTTGTCTATGCTTTTCCATTCTGCTGTGGGGTGTAAACACAACTAGTTTGATGTATAACTCCTAAGGAATCAAGAACAGCTTTGAGAGAGGCATTAAGAAACTCAGACCCATTGTCAGATCTAAGGACCTTAATAGTAACTTTGAATTGAGTTTTTACCAGCTCAAAGAATTTCTGAACAATAGACGACACTTGAGATTTATCAGATATGAGAAAAACCCATGTAGTTCTAGACTTGTCTTCAACAATAGTAACCAACTATCTGCAATTACCATGAGTTGAACATCTATACGGGCCCCATATATGAACATGAACAAGATCAAACAAATTAGCACTTGTAAGAACCCAAAATTTTGGATATAATTAAAAACTTTTTATTATGTACTGAGGTAATGGTGAATAGTGATTTCGACTACGATGTAACGATTGAGATAATGAATGAAAGGAATGGAATTCGATTTAAATATTTATATGTCTTGAAGAATACTATTGGTTGACACTTTATATAAGAATTATCTATCTCCTAGGGAATTGAGATTTGATAATTCTAAAGGAGAAGATTATTCTTATGTCATCCAAATCGATATCTGTTATTGGTCCAGTGGTTCCGTAAAAAGGTTAAAGAACGATCGAAAGAGATCAGGGACAATTGTACAACCCTAAGAGGATGAGTAAAGAAAAATGGATGAATAGTGATTTTGGTGGACATAGGAATATTATTAGACGACGCGATATATAAGTACCCGGAACGAAATTCTGAGTTCGTATTAGTGATCCAGGGGGAAAAAAGTGTATGTAAAAGCTGTCGGATTCTGAAAAATGGCACTTTTATTTTCTCCGAGATTCCTCAGATACGGAATGATTTAAGGATTTATTTAAAAAGATTTGAGAAAGTTGGAATCAAAGATTATAGAGGAGAATTAAGAATAGTTATAGAAATATTAAGGAGATTTCTGGTAAAACCCTAACTAGAATATCCTGGATTATTCCACCGAACGATTAGCGAATTAAGCAATAACCGGACAAGGAAATAAGCAGGAAAGCAAGATACAAGCATGTGTTAGTGGATAAGGGCAAGTAACTAAGTAGTTACTTAAGCAACTAGCACACTTAGAACCTAACCAAGTGCTAAGCTTCCAACACACACCATTCCATTACATATCAACACTTGTCTCTCCAAAAGCCTCATCCATGACATCACAACTTTAATAAAGCTACTTTATCCAAGATATTAACCAAGAAAGGTGTGTTAGATAAGATTAGACCAAGCAACAAGGCAAACAATTCATTTTCTCTCATTCTCTCAAACTGCCCAGCAAGAGCACCTCAAAGAAGAAAATTCATATCTCCATTTCTATCCATGATAAAATCACCAAATTTTAACCAAAGCCTCTCCACTCCATGCTCAAGGTTCTTTCAAAATTTCATTGCAATCCAAGTAGTATAGCCTAGTCAAATCCATGCTCAAAGTTAGAAAACCAAATCTGACCAGTTTCTGTCCAGTAGGAAAAACGGGTTCAAAACCATAGCTTCCAAGCTTCAAATTTCATGATCTATAGCTCAAAACAAAGCTTATGAAGAAACCAAGATGTGGTAAAAATTTGAGAGCTAAACTCTTGTTTTTCGATTTTTTATGATTTTTACAAGTTGAGAGATGAATAGTGTTCTTCAAGAACTAATCTTGTTTTCTTTGATTCTTATGGTTGATTTAGCTAGCTTAAGGCCACTCAAGGATCATACAAAGCTTAGTGAGGCTAGAACATACTCCAAGGAAGGTAGACCTATTGAAACCCTAGCATTTGATTTGAGATTTATATATGTTTTTGATGGTTTTAGCTTTGTATGATTATAGTGGTGATTATAAGCATGATTATGTAGTTAGTTATGTGATTTAAGAAGCATGATGATTTTGAGGTTAAGATCAGTGGTTCTAGGGTTTGTTGAGATGAGAATCATGTTTATAAATTGTATTGATGCCCGGTGTGGCTTGGTTGGAAGAATATGATTTTTGGAACGTCCGATTTATAGCCGTTATAATGTCGGAATTTCGTTAAACCTTGAAACTCGTGCATAACAGTAGATATAATTCACTGATCTGGTTAAGTATATAACATACCCTTGTAGATCTCGAGTCGTAGATCATTTTGGAAAAAGAATCGGATCAAACGGACTTACGGTTTAGGATTTACGGCCGATTTACTAAAAGTAGTTCGAAACCGTAAGTACGAATTCGTAACTGCAATTGAACCCCCTTAACATGAGTAATTCGGTTGCTAATCTTGGTAAATAAATACTAGAGGTCATAAGGAAGGTATGAGAGAAAACCACATGTCAAACGGATCGTTTTCCGATTTTATAAAAATGTTGGAATCCAAGTTAAACGCGAACGAACCCCTAAAAACCCGCTTGATTATAACTTCGGTAAAACACTTAGAAAACGGGCGATAAAACTCGGAGTATAATATTGATTCGTAACGATCGACTTTAGAACTTGTATGACTCCCAAGTGTAAGTACAGTGACATGTCGTATTAATGAACGAATGTCGGGTCGGATCGATGATAAAAAGGAATCCACTAAAAGGGGTATAACGAGATAACTCGAGAACGTGTTTCGATTTAAGTATAACTTAACTTTTAAGATGTTAAGTGATTAATCCCGAATGCCTTGGCTATTTATAGATCCCCAAGCTGACCCGGGACCCGCTACCACTACCCCTTACCGTACTCGACTACCAGGCAAGTTTCAATTCCCTTCTTTCAGGCTGTTGTTGTGATTGAATATATATATATATATATATATATATATATATGTTTTCTGTTGTACATATGCCATAGCATGCATGCCTACTTTCCAGTTATATCGTTATGCTTGTTCCCTGATTGTTTATTGGCATATAAATTGGATAGCTAACGTATCAATTATAAGCCGGTTATTGTAAGACCCTCATAGAAGGGCGTATACATCTTATTCATCAAATATAGACCGGGAGTCAATATTTCTTGATATATCGAGATTACCTCGGAGGAAAATATTTAAATAAATATTTTCCCTTATTTGGGCGACGAATATTATTTGAATATTCGTTCGAGATTATTTATTTAACGATCCTTACTTCAAATAATTATTTGAACGTAACCATTCGACGAATAATATTTTTCAATATTCATTCAGAGTCGAATAGATTAGCGATTATTATTCCCAATATTCTTCTAAAGATTGGACTACTAAATGAATATTATTTGAATATCCATTTAGAATATTATTTTTTTAAATGAATATTACTTTTGAATAATCATTTAAGATATTAATTACTTGATGAATATTATTCTAATATTCATCTGAAGCTTGATTTATTTATCGAATATTATCTCGAATATTCCTTTAAAGCTTGGATTACTAAATGAATATTACTTGATATTCATTTAGAATATTATTCATTAAATGAATATTACTTTTTGAATATTCATTTAAATTCATAATTAATTATGAATATTATCTTAAATATTCCTTTCAGGTCTTATTAATTAATGAATATTATTTTGAATATTCATTTAAATATTTATTTATTCAATAAATATTCTCCTGATATTTCTTCAAGGATTATTTTGAGAAATACTCGGATTAAAGATATTCTTTCATATTCCTAAATATTCTTTAAATATTTTTAATTCAATAAATATTCTCTGAATATTTATTTCCTACTTAGAATAACCTCAATAAGGTCTATCTTCTTCGATTATTACGAAAAATATTTCGGAGTCATATTACTATTAATCTTATATCAAGAAAGGTTCTCAGACATCATTCTTCTTTGAGTCTATCTCCCTAATAATAAGGGAACCTTACTTGGAAAATGATATTTATCTTGTCGACTTCCCGGTCATAAAGTATTCTCTTCACTCGCAACTCGGGTGCTATTGACTTATTAAGTCGTTGTTTACCTTCTCATCTTTCGAGGGATAAGATGGTTGGAACAAGTTGATATTCGTTACCAAGCAATAGCTTGGAAGTTATTGGTGAATTTTCCTTTCCAACTAGACACGACTACTTTGTGGAGTCTTATCAACAAGTATTATACTTGGGGAAAGGGGGACGAACGTTACATTCAGAATCATGAATTCTATTTGAACTAGGAGTCGTGTAAGAGGCCGAGTAGCGCCGGTCCATCCCCTTTGGCCCAACCGTTGGCCGGGGAGAGCTAGTAAGGCGGTAGACAAGTAAAGCCATCAGTTCTTCCTTCTACCGGTAGTAAATCTAATTTGAGCTGTACGATCTCGACTGATCATCAAGATTGGAACAGCGGGCGCGGTGAATACTCCATCATTGGTTCATCATCCAAACTTATTTATTTCCTGTAACATGATTACTGTTGGCAAAGCTGGAAAAGTGTTCATAACTGGAATTGCAATCTTTTCATGCAAGTTCCTCTTTTAATGGCAATGAGAATATCTCGCATACTTTTGATGTAGCAGATATTTCTACAAACAAATACTTTGAGTTACCTGGTAACTTCATCCTTTATATTATACTGGCAATAACTTCATTAAGGCATGGCATATGATTTCAAAGGATATTTTGAACTACTGTATATATGTATCACTGTTCAGTTATATTATTGTTGGTGGGCTTTCGCTCACCCTTGCTTTGTTCATATTATGTCACAACAACAGCTAGGGCAGATGGCTCGCGTCAGGCGCACTCGGCGCAAGCGGGTTACCCGACCCACCGGACTCCCCGCTGAGATGCTAGGCGCCATTGCTGAGGTAGCATAGTTAGACAGCTTTTTTTTCCTGTTTAACTATATGTATAATTAATGTAATCAACGGCAAAACTTTTAAACTTATGATGTTATCCTTTCGGGGTTGTAATAACTTTCATTCGTAAACCCCTTTTATGTAAGACTTATTTCAATTTCATCTCTGGGACTATAACTGTGTGTGTGTGAGTGGATATTATTGTGGGGTCATAGCATGCTACTTATTTATTTTGGACTCAAGTCAAGTATTGTGTATAAGTTATGAGGCAGTAACGACCCGATCCCGGACCCCGGATCTGGGGGCGTTAATGAAGTGGTATCAGAGCGTACGTTATAAACCCCAGAGATGAGGCGACGTTAAAACAATAAATTCTCTATGATAATAAGAACTCTTGCCAAGTTCATAGTCGGACTACTTAAGGTAGTGATGACGTATAAAACCCTTATGGGAACTCTTAAGTATCATGATAGTAACTTAGCTCGATATCGTATCGACGAATAAGGCGACAGACCTTGAGGCATAAGAGCAGCAGCGCGATGATGCTTTATGTGTTGAAGATCAGCGGGTAAGTTCGATGGAGTACCCTACTGGATACCCAGAAAAGGTTCCAGCAGATAAGGAAAAATCCTGTTAGGATAAGGAGCTTACCCTCGAGGAATGAGGGCTACAGCCAGAAAGACTGAGATGATTAAGGTATAGTGCTCAGAAAAGTGAGCATAAAGAGCTGAGCTATTAGCAAGAGAACCAAAGATTCATGTTGGATTCGTAGCCGGAATACTGGATGTAGTACCAGCAAGTAAGACGGATTGGAAGAATTACTTGAGATCTTATACGGGAATAGACGAGAATCCTCAGAGACTTTCATATTAACGAAGAAAGAGCTAGAGGGATGTATGATTATCAAAGACATCGATTTAGGGCGAGGAGTAGAGTCCCTAGAAATAGTTAAGAAGGAGGCAGTAAGTGCCATATCATTTGACAAATGAATTAGTATGAATATTGTCAGTAATAATTCGCCATGAGAAGGCAGATGTCATAGGTTGTAATTTATGGAACCAAATTGAGGTTAATGAGGTGGTTTTATTCAGGGAAATGTTCATGTTATGAATGAATCAGTTAGAAAGTAAAGACATTGGGGAGTGACAGCATGGTTGGATAAAGTTATATAAGGAAGTAGTAAGCAAGACAATGATCTCAGAACCTACCGGAAGATAAGACCAGTGAGTCAAGATGAACTCGTAATGAGACTACTGTCAAAGACTGAGTATAGGGTTATTTCAACTCAGTGAAACGATGAACCAGAAACGTTAGATGCATGTGATTCAGAGGAATATTAAATTCTTTCTTTGAATGAATTATAGTAGTTACCTTAAGTTTACTCCGACACGGAATTGTAATGGATCAAGTAATACGATCAACAGTTAAAGAGAATAATGTGAGAAAATCTTCCTGGAGCTAAAAGAGAAAATTGGTAATGACCAAGAGTTGGCATTGCTTAATGGAAAAAGGAGACTTTGTGTTTCCAATGACGCTTTGCATAAAAGATTAGGATGTGTGCTTGTGCAGCACGATAAAGTACTTGCGGATGTGTTCGGACAGCACGGTTCACCAGGTTCGGATGACCTTAGTAGTGCCAATTTTTGTGGAACAACCAACTCCGACGGTAATGTTCCTTCTGAGACTAGTGGTTAGGTAGACTGACATTGGGAAATATTGAATATCAGGACGTATAGGTATCAAGAAGTTGTGACAGGTTTCAGTTTGAAACTGTTTAGTCCCTTCTAAGGGATGTTTATAATTGGTTCCTCTCCAGTGGTTAAACTTCCAATCTGTGACTATTATTTCGTAAATTAGGATTGCTTATGGTTCTCCCTGCTTGGAGGTTCATAGAACTATTCTTCAGGTTTCGAAACTGGTCTCCTTAATGTTACCAGTAGATGGATAGATTGACCAAAATTTCCCTAATTCTGGGAAGAACTTCAACGAATTTTGGCAAACCTTGTCTTTCTGATTATCAGAGAACATCATGGAAGAGAGTAGAAACTGGGGCAAACCCCGTGAATTGGGTAAAGTAGCCGTGATATGGGTTGGTGGACAGACCCCGGTTATCGCTATTGATTGTAGAAATACAATGATGAAGTGAGATTGGACGAAAACAGGAAATGTAAGTAAGAAACCAGCCGGACTGAGAAAATCCGGGATTGACTTAAGTGAAAAGGCTTTTATGCCAGGAATGGTAATCTTGCATGGCACGTGGGATTGATAAGAATAGTTGAAAAGATAAAAGTAGAGGAAAGGTGACCAGAGACGGTGCCGAATAGTCGATTAAGACTTATATGAAGTAAAAGTTTTGGAAAGGTAGAACGGTATCAAAGAAGAAGGCACTACGCCAACAATTGCTAGAAAGGTAATGCTATTAGCCAACCCTAGAATCATATTTTTATTTTAGTGTGGCCAGTTGAGGCCAAGTCACAACGGACTATAAAGTGACTAGACCAGCAATGAAAGGACAAAGCAGGGTTGCTTCTAAGTAATCACCGACTGCAAGGGCTTCTTATATGACGGAAATATTAATGAGATTGTAGGAATCTTCTACTGAACCCTTTGCAACCCCTGTTTGGATTGGTAATTTAATAGACTTTTGGAATGGGGTCACCCGTACTAAAGTGATTCATGTGTATATGATCGTCCAAGATTACGAAAAAAAAAAAATGGAAGTATAATGACTTGAGATGTATGATGTTAGGGTATCATGAATACCATGAATATATTATGACTAAGGAAAGTAAACAACGAAAGTTTATGAAGAGAGTATAGAAATGGTCAGAGATGGATCAGTATGCTGTAGGAATTTCGTCTAAGGCAATTACCTTTGAGAAGAACGATAAGTACTAAGAGATTCACGTTGAACTCGACCCGACCAATATCTTCCAGAACATCCTTGCTACCAGTACCAAGTTCTGTAAGAGAGCAGATAGACATACGTTGTCTTTTGGAAGGTCAAATAGGCTGATAACTATCTGAAAGAAGAGGTTAGCATTAAGCCACCGATCGATTATCAAATGAGAATGATTGAGAAGAGAGCCTTATTAAGGATACATGATTTGATTGCCAAGTACAGGACGCAAGAATTCCTTGGCAGTTGAATTAAGGATAGGATATCCATAAATTAAGACAAACCCTGGGGAATGCACAAGGGATGGCATTAACCCTAATAACGACATTATGAATTCAGATGATATGAGTTGGACTTGCTAAGGCAACAATGACCGGTAAGGATTATTAAAAAGAGTTCTGGAAAGAACATAGATAGAATTATTAGAGTATTGATCAATGACGTTTTGATATACCCTGTACCTAGAAAATACATGAGGAATGATGAGGACGACCTAAGAAACCTTACAAGGAAAAGTTAATATTCTGAGTTTCCAACTAGAATTTTGGAAGAGAATGTAAGACACAGTAGCAATATACAAGATGATGCATGTATGAAACCTTGAGGAAGTATGGATTGAACCTATAAAAGTTGAGATTATCCTAAGATAAGGAAAGAACTAAGAAAAGAAGTATCCTAAGTAGAAGTGGGAATAAACGTGATAAAGTTCCCACGGGTAGGTGGAAGCAATGACTTATGTAAAAAAAAAAAAACTTATAGATATATTTTTTCTCCTTCAGCAGAGCTTAAGGGAGAATGCTTTCACCCAACAGTGAGGGGAATGAGGTAGAAAAATTTGAGTTGGAATGTATCCAGAGAACATGGATTACAAGGAATTGTTAGTATCAGGAAAGGCTAATGAGGTGGCCGACAGTCTAAGTATAGAAGAATAATTAAAAATGTTCATACCAAAGAAATGGAATGATATTTGGAAGGACCTTGAAGGTCATATCGGAGTGGAGGAATTTACATTCCTTCTGATGAATGTGCAAGAATCGACGGTAATAATAGTTTAAGTAAAGATTCGATTCCCGATATTGTCTTAAGCCAACTACACACCGTAGAAGGTCCCGTTTTGAGGCAAACCAGGACCATGATACAAAATTGACGAAGTAAACCATTAAGTTTCCAGTCTTTTATGAAAGATGCATGAGTGATTGTTTCATCAACCGGACATAGCTGCGATGCTTGAAACTCTTCTGCAATTTTATCTACTTCATGTAATACCTACATCAAGTCCAGGAAATGTTCCTTATGGATAAGGAATAGTGATTACTTTGTCTCCCTAAAGGATTAAAACCCGTATGGTTAGCTATTAACGCACTACGTAAATAACAAGCGATGGCGATTCTTCTAAGAAAGTAGATGACAAAGTAAAGATAAAGAAAGTGCTGCTATTAATGAGCTAAGTGGCATGTTGATGAATGACAAGCAAGTTTGTGTTAGTGTACTTCTGCACAAACAAGATAGAGAATATGAGGTTGATGATTCATGATGCTAAATGTATTCCCGTGGAAAGAATTAATGAGATTTAGAGAGAAGGGCAGTTGAGCCGAGACTTATTAGGCCACCTGAGAGTTTAAAAGTGTTCGGAAGGTGGCATTCGAGCCAGTTTTACCCCCAAAACTTATAGCCCGGTCATAACGGGTTTTCATATGGCAAGGCTACGCCAGTAAAATGCAGATACTCGATAGATGATAAGAGTACGAGCAAGTAGATATACGACCTGGTCTGACTTACGAAGAACAACCTGTGGAAAACCACGGGTAGAAAAGAACAAGTGATGAGAAACAAGGTTGGCAGAAGTAGATTATATTTAAGGGATCGGGCCAGATTCATTTCGGAAAGTTTAAATTGGAATAACGTGATGATTATAGAGTAAATGTGACGGAATGCCGATAAGGAGGTACCAAGTGCAAAAGGTGTCTCAATAAAGAGATGAAGGTGAAAGTAAATAACAGAAGTAAATAAGAATCAGATAATGAGAAGGATGTGATTGATAAAGAAAAGATGGGGAAAGCAACTACGGAATATGAAGCAAGGAATGTTAGGAATTGATTAATAAATGGGTTTTCCGATGAATTCTCGGGGATGACAACCTGATAGTGTTAATATTATAGATATGAAAAAGCTAGTAGCGTGACATGGAATGTCAGTAACAATGGTGTCAAGCGAGGATCTAAGATTTAACCTAAGAGGTTCAAAGATTTTCCAAAAGTAAGTGTTGCTAAGGTTGAACCAGGGTACAGGTCCAGAGAATAGTGGACAAAGCAGCAAGATATGTTGACACGTGAGGTTACGATCAAATAGTATTGGATATAATTATGATTAATTTCTTCCTTAATGAACCTCTATAGTTCAGAGGTAAATCCTGAGTATGATATTTTACAATCTTGAAAACTTTCTATAATCCTTTAGAATTCTTTTCTTTTCTTCTCTCTTATTCATCTTCTTTATGAATTGAGAAGAACAACCCTTTAAGGAGGGGAGGTACTGCTACGTAACTATATGTCTATATGATAGAAGTCTAAGTGGAATACCATAACTGGTTTAATTTCTTGTCAAGTACTAAAGGCTGGCCCCCTTCTGTACTAGCTATGCAATATAACAAATGTTCAATTGGTCATAGTGATCTCTCAATAAATCTCTCCACTTCTCTATATTGATCGAGATTGCGAAGATTAAAGCGATCAGGAAATGCACAGTGCGAGCGAGGTTACCTCCAAATTCGCAGTGGGATAGTGATACCAATGTCACTGCAGGTATCAATAAGGATAAGACTGAGTAAGATCATAACCCGGATAGTGTGTTGTACGAAAAGTAGCAAAGTTGATGGAAAAGGATAAAGTATGGATCGTAGCACTAGAAGATGTGCTGAGAAAGGGTAGAACGACTAAGAATTGACTAGGAAGCTAAAAAGTAAACGAAAGACAAACGACTCTGTGCTTCCCACCTTATTCCGGGACGGAATCCTTTTAAGGAGGGGAGACTGTAGGAACCCCAAATTTTGGATATAATTAAAAACTTTTTATTATGTACTGAGGTAATGGTGAATAGTGATTTCGACTACGATGTAACGATTGAGATAATGAATGGAAGGAATGGAATTCGATTTAAATATTTATATGTCTTGAAGAATACTATTGGTTGACACTTTATATAAGAATTATCTATCTCCTAGGGAATTGAGATTTGATAATTCTAAAGGAGAAGATTATTCTTATGTCATCCAAATCGATATCTGTTATTGGTCCAGTGGTTCCGTAAAAAGGTTAAAGAACGATCGAAAGAGATCAGGGACAATTGTACAACCCTAAGAGGATGAGTAAAGAAAAATGGATGAATAGTGATTTTGGTGGACATAGGAATATTATTAGACGACGCGATATATAAGTACCCGGAACGAAATTCTGAGTTCGTATTAGTGATCCAGGGGGAAAAAAGTGTATGTAAAAGCTGTCGGATTCTGAAAAATGGCACTTTTATTTTCTCCGAGATTCCTCAGATACGGAATGATTTAAGGATTTATTTAAAAAGATTTGAGAAAGTTGGAATCAAAGATTATAGAGGAGAATTAAGAATAGTTATAGAAATATTAAGGAGATTTCTGGTAAAACCCTAACTAGAATATCCTGGATTATTCCACCGAACGATTAGCGAATTAAGCAATAACCGGACAAGGAAATAAGCAGGAAAGCAAGATACAAGCATGTGTTAGTGGATAAGGGCAAGTAACTAAGTAGTTACTTAAGCAACTAGCACACTTAGAACCTAACCAAGTGCTAAGCTTCCAACACACACCATTCCATTACATATCAACACTTATCTCTCCAAAAGCCTCATCCATGACATCACAACTTTAATAAAGCTACTTTATCCAAGATATTAACCATGCAAGGTGTGTTAGATAAGATTAGACCAAGCAACAAGGCAAACAATTCATTTTCTCTCATTCTCTCAAACTGCCCAGCAAGAGCACCTCAAAGAAGAAAATTCATATCTCCATTTCTATCCATGATAAAATCACCAAATTTTAACCAAAGCCTCTCCACTCCATGCTCAAGGTTCTTTCAAAATTTCATTGCAATCCAAGTAGTATAGCCTAGTCAAATCCATGCTCAAAGTTAGAAAACCAAATCTGACCAGTTTCTGTCCAGTAGGAAAAACGGGTTCAAAACCATAGCTTCCAAGCTTCAAATTTCATGATCTATAGCTCAAAACAAAGCTTATGAAGAAACCAAGATGTGGTAAAAATTTGAGAGCTAAACTCTTGTTTTTCGATTTTTTATGATTTTTACAAGTTGAGAGATGAATAGTGTTCTTCAAGAACTAATCTTGTTTTCTTTGATTCTTATGGTTGATTTAGCTAGCTTAAGGCCACTCAAGGATCATACAAAGCTTAGTGAGGCTAGAACATACTCCAAGGAAGGTAGACCTATTGAAACCCTAGCATTTGATTTGAGATTTATATATGTTTTTGATGGTTTTAGCTTTGTATGATTATAGTGGTGATTATAAGCATGATTATGTAGTTAGTTATGTGATTTAAGAAGCATGATGATTTTGAGGTTAAGATCAGTGGTTCTAGGGTTTGTTGAGATGAGAATCATGTTTATAAATTGTATTGATGCCCGGTGTGGCTTGGTTGGAAGAATATGATTTTTGGAACGTCCGATTTATAGCCGTTATAATGTCGGAATTTCGTTAAACCTTGAAACTCGTGCATAACAGTAGATATAATTCACTGATCTGGTTAAGTATATAACATACCCTTGTAGATCTCGAGTCGTAGATCATTTTGGAAAAAGAATCGGATCAAACGGACTTACGGTTTAGGATTTACGGCCGATTTACTAAAAGTAGTTCGAAACCGTAAGTACGAATTCGTAACTGCAATTGAACCCCCTTAACATGAGTAATTCGGTTGCTAATCTTGGTAAATAAATACTAGAGGTCATAAGGAAGGTATGAGAGAAAACCACATGTCAAACGGATCGTTTTCCGATTTTATAAAAATGTTGGAATCCAAGTTAAACGCGAACGAACCCCTAAAAACCCGCTTGATTATAACTTCGGTAAAACACTTAGAAAACGGGCGATAAAACTCGGAGTATAATATTGATTCGTAACGATCGACTTTAGAACTTGTATGACTCCCAAGTGTAAGTACAGTGACATGTCGTATTAATGAACGAATGTCGGGTCGGATCGATGATAAAAAGGAATCCACTAAAAGGGGTATAACGAGATAACTCGAGAACGTGTTTCGATTTAAGTATAACTTAACTTTTAAGATGTTAAGTGATTAATCCCGAATGCCTTGGCTATTTATAGATCCCCAAGCTGACCCGGGACCCGCTACCACTACCCCTTACCGTACTCGACTACCAGGCAAGTTTCAATTCCCTTCTTTCAGGCTGTTGTTGTGATTGAATATATATATATATATATATATGTTTTCTGTTGTACATATGCCATAGCATGCATGCCTACTTTCCAGTTATATCGTTATGCTTGTTCCCTGATTGTTTATTGGCATATAAATTGGATAGCTAACGTATCAATTATAAGCCGGTTATTGTAAGACCCTCATAGAAGGGCGTATACATCTTATTCATCAAATATAGACCGGGAGTCAATATTTCTTGATATATCGAGATTACCTCGGAGGAAAATATTTAAATAAATATTTTCCCTTATTTGGGCGACGAATATTATTTGAATATTCGTTCGAGATTATTTATTTAACGATCCTTACTTCAAATAATTATTTGAACGTAACCATTCGACGAATAATATTTTTCAATATTCATTCAGAGTCGAATAGATTAGCGATTATTATTCCCAATATTCTTCTAAAGATTGGACTACTAAATGAATATTATTTGAATATCCATTTAGAATATTATTTTTTTAAATGAATATTACTTTTGAATAATCATTTAAGATATTAATTACTTGATGAATATTATTCTAATATTCATCTGAAGCTTGATTTATTTATCGAATATTATCTCGAATATTCCTTTAAAGCTTGGATTACTAAATGAATATTACTTGATATTCATTTAGAATATTATTCATTAAATGAATATTACTTTTTGAATATTCATTTAAATTCATAATTAATTATGAATATTATCTTAAATATTCCTTTCAGGTCTTATTAATTAATGAATATTATTTTGAATATTCATTTAAATATTTATTTATTCAATAAATATTCTCCTGATATTTCTTCAAGGATTATTTTGAGAAATACTCGGATTAAAGATATTCTTTCATATTCCTAAATATTCTTTAAATATTTTTAATTCAATAAATATTCTCTGAATATTTATTTCCTACTTAGAATAACCTCAATAAGGTCTATCTCTTCGATTATTACGAAAAATATTTCGGAGTCATATTACTATTAATCTTATATCAAGAAAGGTTCTCAGACATCATTCTTCTTTGAGTCTATCTCCCTAATAATAAGGGAACCTTACTTGGAAAATGATATTTATCTTGTCGACTTCCCGGTCATAAAGTATTCTCTTCACTCGCAACTCGGGTGCTATTGACTTATTAAGTCGTTGTTTACCTTCTCATCTTTCGAGGGATAAGATGGTTGGAACAAGTTGATATTCGTTACCAAGCAATAGCTTGGAAGTTATTGGTGAATTTTCCTTTCCAACTAGACACGACTACTTTGTGGAGTCTTATCAACAAGTATTATACTTGGGGAAAGGGGGACGAACGTTACATTCAGAATCATGAATTCTATTTGAACTAGGAGTCGTGTAAGAGGCCGAGTAGCGCCGGTCCATCCCCTTTGGCCCAACCGTTGGCCGGGGAGAGCTAGTAAGGCGGTAGACAAGTAAAGCCATCAGTTCTTCCTTCTACCGGTAGTAAATCTAATTTGAGCTGTACGATCTCGACTGATCATCAAGATTGGAACAGCGGGCGCGGTGAATACTCCATCATTGGTTCATCATCCAAACTTATTTATTTCCTGTAACATGATTATTGTTGGCAAAGCTGGAAAAGTGTTCATAACTGGAATTGCAATCTTTTCATGCAAGTTCCTCTTTTAATGGCAATGAGAATATCTCGCATACTTTTGATGTAGCAGATATTTCTACAAACAAATACTTTGAGTTACCTGGTAACTTCATCCTTTATATTATACTGGCAATAACTTCATTAAGGCATGGCATATGATTTCAAAGGATATTTTGAACTACTGTATATATGTATCACTGTTCAGTTATATTATTGTTGGTGGGCTTTCGCTCACCCTTGCTTTGTTCATATTATGTCACAACAACAGCTAGGGCAGATGGCTCGCGTCAGGCGCACTCGGCGCAAGCGGGTTACCCGACCCACCGGACTCCCCGCTGAGATGCTAGGCGCCATTGCTGAGGTAGCATAGTTAGACAGCTTTTGTTTCCTGTTTAACTATATGTATAATTAATGTAATCAACGGCAAAACTTTTAAACTTATGATGTTATCCTTTCGGGGTTGTAATAACTTTCATTCGTAAACCCCTTTTATGTAAGACTTATTTCAATTTCATCTCTGGGACTATAACTGTGTGTGTGTGAGTGGATATTATTGTGGGGTCATAGCATGCTACTTATTTATTTTGGACTCAAGTCAAGTATTGTGTATAAGTTATGAGGCAGTAACGACCCGATCCCGGACCCCGGATCTGGGGGCGTTACAGCACTCTTAGTATCACTTGACTCAAAAGACAATCTTGATTGTTTTAATAAATGGCATATGTCACAATCTTGCAATTTCTGAGAATTACAATTAAATGGAAGCAATTTCAAGACATTAGATGGGACATGTCCCATTCTAGCATGCCATAACTCTACATCCTTATTTGTTTGAGAACTACCAGCAAGAAGGTTACACCATTGAGGTCTGGGTTGAAGACAGGAGACAGAAGTATCATGCGTACCTTGATCAAGGAGATACAGACCTTTGCTAACCTTACCAATCTCGACTGCCTTCTTCCAAGTAGGGTCCTGAAGAAAGCATGAAGCCGTTGTAAACTGAACTGATCTCCTTGTGTTCATAAGAAGCTTAGGAATAGAGATAAGATTATATGTAAATGCTGGTACACAAAGAACTTGATACAAAATAAGTTCAGGTGAGATTGCATATCTCCAATGTGAGTCACAGTAGCACATTGTCCATTAGGTAGTTGAAGATAAGAGCTACTAGGTTTAACATTACTCAATGTTGTAGGAGAAGAAATAGTATGATCAGTTGCTCCTGAATCAAGGATCCATTGATTGGTATAATTAAAACAATGATTTCTTTGAATATTGAAGGTAACATGCTGGGAAATACCTGCAAAGTGAATGGTATTGGCCATTGGAGAAACAGTAGATTGAACTTCTCCACCTTTAATGTTGCTTTGGAGCATTTTCAGTAGATGTTGATATTGCTCTTCAGATATTCCGCAAGTAGTTTTGATTTGCTCAACTTGTTCAGATGAATGGAGACCAGAATTTGGTGACTGAGAGATGGACATTGGAGTCTTTGAGACACTATTGGCAGCTGAAGTCGTCAGAGATTTAGGACGAGGCTTAGGCTTACCATACATCTTATGCCAAGTAGGATAGCCTTGCAAGCAAAAACATTTGTCCTGAGTGTGTCCAGTGAGATGACAATAATCACAGTACAGAGAAGCATTACTCCCTGCTTTATTAACACTTTGAGATGCCTTGAGACCAGTAGAGTTACCAGAAATAGGGTTAGAGTGATAGTAAGTAGATAAGCTCGATGGACCCTTAGCTGACATGGCCATGTTACCAGAATTATGAGATGACTGATACACCTCCCTCTGATTTTCTTCTTGCAACAACATAGCATAACACTGACTCAAGGTGGGAAGAGGTGTCATCAAATGGATTTGACCACGTATGGCAGTAAAATGGTCACTCAAACCCATAAGAAACTGGGACAGCTGAACAGATTGATCATACTGCTCAGATTTTATATTAATATTACAAGTGCATTTTCCACAATTACATTGAGGACGAGACACTAGACTATTCAGTTCATCACTTAGTGTCTTATATTTCGTATAATACGCAACAACAGACATAGTACCTTGAGTTAACTGAGAGAGTTCTCGACGAAGACTAAAGAGTTTAGGCATATTACTTTGTGAACATCGAGTTTCAATATCTCTCCAAATTGAACTAGCATTATCAAGATACACCACGCTATTACGAATATCACTGGAAACAGAGTTAAGGATCCAGGAGATTACCATATGATTGCAACAAGTCCAGTGCATCAACAAGGGAGAGTCAGCTGGAGGAGGAGTGTATGACTCATCAATAAAACCCAGCTTAAGTTTTGAAGAAAGAGCAATCGTCATCGATCTGCTCCATTGAGAGAAGTTCTATTCATTGAGAACCATAGTAGTAAGAGACATCCCTGGGTTATCGGAGGGATGTAAGTAGTAAGGATGGTTAGCATCAACAATTGTAGTAGCTAAGGAGGTCGGAACAGATGTAGTTGAGCCTGCGGTTATGGTAGCATAGGAAGATTGAGTAGTCATTTAAACAGACAAATAAGAAGCTACATAGATTTAGAAAGCAGACAAACAGAAAAGTCTAAAGATGACCAATCAATATATGAACGGAAGGGTAAGAGGCATAGAAAATTCAGTGAGACAAATTGTCAAACACTTTGTGAGCAGAAATGTATTTATCGGTATTTTGACAAACAGTTAGGTTAAGAAGGCAGGGAGCTCAAGCTCCATTAATGGCGGAAGCAAGGTAGGTACAATAAGGAGCCAGAATCTTATGCTCTGATACCATGACAAATTTATATCTACTAGTATAATAACATAAGAGAGACAATAAAAAACTAGAATTCTCTCATTGAAGAAGATGAATATATATTACAAAGAAGACTAACATAGACAAGTATTTAAGCATAAACAGACGACAAGACTTAGTAGCAGACAAGGCTTAGTAGCAGACAAGACAACAATAATTAGAAGACATAAAAAAGGCTATATGACATATAGAAAACCACCACTCTGTCAATTATCTAACCGGGCTGGACCTGATATGGTGGAGTTGGACTTGATACTCTCTAATTGGGCCATATTTATATCAACAATACATTACCCATTTTCATCCGTAAATAGGTAAGAAATAAAGCTATAAAGTCAAGCAGACTTGCAGCTGCATAATCAGAAGTCTCAAGTTAACAATCGACTTGGAACTTGATCAAAATAGAGAAGTTCGTTATCAGATCATGGAGCACAAGCATTTCAGCCACCCTCATGGCCTTACTTTCCATCAAAATAAACTTAAATCTGAAACAAATTGTTCGGGTTGCAAGTTCCCTTGCTCCGATAAAACATACGTGTGCTGGGAATGCAAATTCTTTCTTCATGAACAATGCTTTCATGCAGCTCGCTGTATTAATCACCCTTCTCATCCAACTCACCCTTTAAACCTAGTCCCTTGCCCAACTTATCCATCTGGTCGCTTCACTATGTTTCTTGTAACCAACCAGGGTTCAGATTCTCATTTAGTTGCTCTAAATGTGACTACGATCTTCATCCACATTGTTCGGAAATTAAAGTCGAATCATCCACCAGTTCTTTGCCTTCTCCATCTCAATCACAGATGAAACAAATTAATCACAAGTACCACCCCCAACACGTTATTCATCTTTTGTCTTCTCCATCTTATGATGGAGGTAAATTCTATTGCAATGCTTGTAGTGAAGTTGGAGAGGCCTCTGGATATAATTGCAAAATTTGCCAATATGATCTGCACGAAAATTGTGTTGCCTTGCCTGAAACAATGAAGCGCAAAGATCACGAGCAAAAGCTTACTCTCAAGTACTCTGTCAATGACTTGGGTCTGCCCACTAATTCTGAATTCAGATGTGATGTATGTTTTCGGATTATTGAAGAAAACTTTTGGATGTATTACTGTAAAGAATGTGACTTAGGGACTCATGTTAACTGTGTGATGGCAAAGGCACGGTCAAAAGCCGAAGTGGTGCTTGAACAGAACCTTGCAGCTCAAGTGGAATTGATGAGAATTAAAAATATGGTAATTTTAAATGCTACACATTGCGATATCATTGTAGGTTCATACTATGGTGGTCACAGGCGTTACCGGTATTAAACTACAAAAACAAACAATGCTCATGCTTTCTTTTTTGTCTTTGAATCCTTCTTGATAATTTCATATTTGTTAAAAGAGACGGAAAAGGTCATCTTGCTAAGTTGTGTTGCAGGAAGCCAAGAATGACAAATCTGACAAGTTTTCATTCCATTCTTATTTTAATATTTTGTTGGTTTTATGAGGCGGGATCATAAGATAGTTGCCTCTAAGCAGTAGTATATGAAATGATGTTTCGAAACCTTGTTGAAAAATATTTAGCTTGGGTATCAGATATATTGGCACTTGTAGTAATAATGTCTGATAATTTTCTTTTTTTCCTTTTCTTTAAGTTCTTGCACTTTGATGGAAGACCTGCATTCCGTAAAAATTTTGATTTTAAATATGAATGAAATTTTAAGCGGCAACAAGTGAATCCGAGTGTATTTTTCTTAATAATATGAATGATACTAGTCAAGTACAATTGCAGCTGTCTATCAAGTTCACGATCCAAAACTTGATCATCACAAAAAAAGCTCATGAAGCAGAAGCACTTTAGCCACCCTCACGGCCTTACGTGTCATCGTAATACACTAAAATCTGAGAACATGTGTTGCGGCTGCAACTTCCCTTGCTCCGACAAAATATACGTGTGTTGGGAATGCAATTTCTTTCTACACGAACAATGCTATCATGCAACTCGATCTATTGATCATCATTTCATGAAACTCACTCTTTGACCCTTGTTCCTTACCATACTTATCCTTGGGATCTCCTTTATTTGCACTTGTTGTAGTAAACTAGGATTGGGATGCACGTTTGACATCTCAAAAAATGTGAATACAATCTTCATCTTCATTGTTCAGACATTAACTTCAGATCTTCCACCACTTCTTGACCTTCACCATCTCATTCACAATCGAAACAAATTAATCACAAGTCTCATTCCCAGCACGTCCTCTGTCTTTTGTATTCACCTCTTTATACCAGAGGTGAATTTTTTTGCAGTGCTTGTGGTGAAGATCATAAAGCCTCCGTATAGAACTTCAATATTTGAATAATTTGACCTTCAAGAAGAATGTGCTACTTTGCCTGAAATTGTGAAGCGTAATGTGTTAGGAATCTGCCCGATTCCCGGCGAATGCGGAAGCGATTTGGTAAATGTGTGCTTAGATCCCACAAATATACGTGATAGTAATGAAGCAACTAACCAACAATATAGTAAAAGAGACAAGAGATTTAACGTGGTTCGGCCCAGCCTACATCCACAAGAGTAACAACTTCACACTAGATAAAAGAGATTACAATATCCGGGTATCCGGCCCCTGAATTTTATACACAAATTCAGCCCTACGATACCTATTATGTATATCCCCAACTCACTGAAGTGTTTATCTCAAAACCTCCCCCTATCACTATTTCCCGACAACCTTTCCTTCTCTCCCTCTCCCAACCCGGATAGTGCCACACAACCTGATAGAAAGACCCCTGTAGCGGGACCACCTCCGATGGTTGCAGTCAGACCCAAGTACCCTAAGGAATAGTTTAGACACGGGGACCTTCTATCCCGACACTTCCTGAAAGCAGGTTAAACCGGCTCCCCTACTAGACAGAATATCTAGCAGCTATATAGAGAGAGAAGTGATAATTATGGTGTATTTGATAAGGAAGGAGGAGAGGGGTATTTATAGATGGAAAGATGTAGTAGGTTGGGGGTTGGTGAATAGTTGGTGAGGGAGTTGGTGGAAAGAAAAGCAGCTAAGGTTGCTGCATAACATAATGATCATGCTCACACGCTTATTCTCACTTTCTGTATGTTTAGTCCTTGCTATACATGTCGTGCATATTGGCTCAATATTTCTGGATATGTACGGATGTATCACTGTAAAGAATGGGATTCTGAAACTCTTGTTAATTGTGTATGTTAAATATAATTGATGTGGTTAATATCAGTGTTTAAGTTTTACAGGGAAAAACAGAGTTTAACTTGAAACAGGAAGCAGTCAGAGTTTAGTTAAACTCTGATAGTTGGAAGCTTGGCAGAGTTTGTTATACGCTGACAGTGGAAGCTCGACAGAGTTTAGTTAAACTCTGTCTGGAGGAAGCGCGTCTCCAGTCAACGGTGATTAAAGATTAATTGAAGATAATTATGGAAGCAATATCTTTACAGATTGGATAGCTGTTAAAGAGATTGAGTTGACTTAGGAGATGTGTATCAATCATAATTGATAACATTTGTATAGCTGATTTATAGGCGAATCAATTATCGATTGTATGTAGCTGTATATCTTATAAATACAGTTAGGTTAACCCTAGAAGGGTATTCATCGTGTAATACAATATCTTTCATTGTAACCTAAGCAGCTCTCTGTGATATTTTACATCACTGAGAGAGAAGTTAATTTCAAACAGCTTTTAAAGCTTTTAAAGAACTTATTGTTATTCTTTCACAACTATAATCAATGGCAGAAATTCCTCCTCCAACATCAGGCTCTAGTGCTGAGAAGGCTCAACCAGCAACTGTGAGTCGATATGAAACAATCAGGGTTCCTATTCTTAAGCCAGCAGAATACTCAATCTGGAAGGTGAAAATGGCTATGTTTCTGGAGGCTACAGATCCAGAATATCTTGACAGAATTTATGAAGGCCCTCATAAGCCTACAAAATTATCTGTTGTTGCTGCTGGACAGGAAGCTAAATCAATTCCAAAGAAGAAGAAAGATTTGACTCCTGAGGACATGTCATCCATTGGTAAGGATGCAAAGGTTAGACATCTGCTTCATAGTTCATTGGATAATGTTATGTCTAACAAAGTGATCAATTGTAAAACTGCAAAAGAGATCTGGGATGCTCTAGAGGTTAGATGTAAGGGAACTGCTGCAATCAAGAAGAATAGAAGGAACATACTCACACAGGAGTATGAACACTTTGAGGCTAAATCTGAAGAATCAATGACAGAAACCTTTGACAGATTCTGTAAGCTACTCAATGATCTGTCACTGGTTAATAAAGAATATGATCTAGAAGATTCAAATCTCAAGTTTCTTCTTTCTCTACCTGAAAAGTGGGATGTTAAGACAACCACTATTAGAGACAACTATGATCTGGCTGATACTGATATTGATGAGATCTATGGGTTGCTCAAGACTCATGAACTAGAAATGGAACAGAGAAGCAGAAGATCAGGCAGAAAGTCAAAATCTGTTGCTCTAAGAGTTGAAGAAAGACCCTCAAAGAAGGAAGCATCAAGGAAGTAGGCAAAAGGAAAAGCTTTGGTCATTCATTCTGAAAGTGAGTCATCAAACTCTGATGTTGACTCAAATACAGGTGGATCATCTGATTCTGAAGATGATGAGGAAATGATGCAAATGGCTGCTTTGATGGTAAAGACTTTCAAGAAGATGGGATTCAAGAACTTCAAGAAAGGAAAGAGATTCTCCAAGAATGATTCAAAGTTTGACAGGAAGAATTTCAGCAAATCTGAGAGAAAGGATACCAAATCTGGGAAAAGAGACAAGTCTGAGATTCAATGCTACAAGTGTAAGGAGATGGGTCACTATGCTCCTGAGTGCAAGAAGGGTAAAACTGAGAAGGCACTCTTCACTAAAGGCAGAGGTTGGGCAGACACCTCTGACTCAGATGAGGATGTGAACTATGCTCTCATGGCTACTACTGTTGATGAAGCTGAAGATTCTGAAAACAAGGTACCTCTAACTACCTATGCTTATAATACTGATGATATAACTGAATTAAGAATATATCTTAAGGCTTTTCATATCAGTTATAGGGATCAGACTTTAGAGAATGAGAGAATCAAAACTGAGAATTCTGAACTCAAAGAGAGAAATAAGGTTGTAGAAGAGAAACTTGCTAACATGCAGCAAGTTCAAAAGGAGAGAGATGATGCTGTCTATCTTGAACAAGAGTTGTTAAGTAAGTATAAACAACTAGAATCTGAATTGGAAAAGGCAAATCATATTATTAAAACTTGGACTCACTCTGGAAAAGACACTCAAGAAGTTTTTCAATCTGACACTGTAGGTCTAGGTTACTCTGAGGAAGATGAACTTAGGTTTCAGAATACAGTCAAGATTAGACCACCTCTTCCACCTAAGAAATTTGGAACATTTGTTAATGGAATAAGTGAACCTAGGTTTGAAGGTGGAAAAGAAGCTGTTAAGATAGAACCAGTAAAAACTAGTGTTAAACAGGTTAATATTGGTTTAATGACAGATAAACAACTTAAGCATAAGCTTAAGGAGTTAAAATCTGTTAAGAAACAGAAAGTGTCTAGAAAGAACAGAAATGGTAAAGTAGGCATCACTCAAGGTAATTATCCAATGCTTGCTACTTTAGCTCCAAGAAAGACATTTCATAACTGTGGTAGCACTAACCATCTTGCTAGTTTTTGCAGGAAGAACAAAGACATTAATTCTTTACCTTCCAAGTCTGAAGTAAAGAAAGATAATGTTAGAACTAGGCCACAGACTTTATGCAAACACTGTGGAAGCACTTGGCATTCTATTTATACTTGCAGAAATTATCATGCTATTTATCATAATTACTATGAACTGAAACCTAATCTGAAATGGGTTAGAGTTAATTCTGCAAGTGTAAACTCTGATAAAGTTAGCTTAAACTCTGACAGTGTAAATTCCGCTGCTAAAGCTAACAAAATTAAGAAAGCCAAAGGATCCAAGCAAGTCTGGATCCTTAAATCTAATCCTCAGTAGTTGTTTGTGATTGCAGGGCATCAGGGAAAGTATCCTAGTCGTGGACAGTGGATGTTCAGGACACATGACTGGAAATAAAGCCCTGCTATCAGAGTATGTGGAGAAGGCTGGCCCAAAAGTTTCCTATGGAGATGGCAACATAGGACATACTCTGGGATATGGCAATATTAATCTTGGAAGTGTCATCATCACAAATGTAGCTCTGGTTTCAGGACTCAAGCATGATTTGCTATCTGTGAGTCAAATCTGTGACAAAGGTTTTCATGTAGATTTTCAACCTGAATACTGTGAGGTCATCAGCAAAACCACAGGGAAAGTTGTTTTAGTTGGACAAAGGCGCAACAATATCTATGAAGCAAGCTTGTTGACAAATTCTAATGGAAAAACTATGTGCCTGTCAACAAGAATGTCCAATGAAGAGAGTTGGAAGTGGCATAAGAAACTCTCTCATTTGAATCTGAACAACATCAATGAACTGATAAGAAAGGATCTTGTTAGAGGACTTCCAAAGTCTTTGTTAAATGTTGATGGTCTGTGTGATTCATGTCAAAAGGCCAAACAGAGGAAGACCTCTTTCAAGAGCAAGTCTGAATCTTCAATTGTTGATCCATATCATCTGTTACATGTTGATCTTTTTGGACCAGTAAATGTCTTGTCAATTGGAAGGAAGAAATATGCTCTAGTCATTGTTGATGAATATACCAAATACACTTGGGTGTATTTTCTAGAAAAGAAGGATGAAACTGCATTAACTCTGATGGAGCATGTAAAGCTACTGGACAAAGGATCAAAACACAAAGTCAAAATAATCAGAAGTGATAATGGAACTGAATTTCAGAAATGCAACAATGGAAGAATTCTGCAAAAATAGAGTCTTGAAGCAAGAGTTTTCTGCACCTGGTACACCACAGCAAAATGGTGTAGTTGATAGGAAGAACAGAACCATGATAGAAGCTTCCAGAACTATGCTTGATGAAGCAAAATTGTCAACCTATTTCTGGGCAGAAGCAGTTCAAACTGCTTGTTTTACTCAAAATGCAACACTGATCAACAAACATGGAAAAACACCATATGAGATGGTGAGGGAAAAGAAGCCAAACCTGAAATATTTTCATATTTTTGGGTGCAAATGCTTTGTGTTGAAAAATCATCCTGAACATTTGACCAAATTTTAGTTGAAAGCAGATGAAGGAATTTTTGTTGGCTATCCAGTGTCA
The DNA here is from genome assembly GCA_036435485.1 of Saposhnikovia divaricata. NCBI lineage: Eukaryota > Viridiplantae > Streptophyta > Magnoliopsida > Apiales > Apiaceae > Saposhnikovia > Saposhnikovia divaricata. The sequence goes on from CM071598.1 coordinate 137,806,456, forward strand.
ACCAAGGCATTCAGAGTTTATAATCTGAGAACAAAGGTGATTATGGAATCTATTCATGTGTCATTTGATGACAAGAAAATCACTGGACTTGAAGATGTTGATGAACATGATCAGTTGCATTTCAAAAATGAAGATCTAATCTCTGATGAAATAAACTCTGATGACACTAATCCAACAAACTCTGTTGATGCAAACTCTGAACCTCTACTGGTACACACAGAAGAAATAGTATAGTCAGAACAAAGAGGAGAACCAGTTGAGGGGGAGCATGATCATAGTGATGACTCAAATTCTGATAGTGAGTCAACTGAAAATTCTGGATCAAACTCAAACTCTGATGACTTAAACTCTGAAAGTCCAAATTCTGACAATTCAAACTCTGAGCGATCAAATTCAGGGGGAGCCTCAGAGAATGAAGAAAGGCATCAAGATAATCAGGAGAACATTGATCAAGGGGGAGGATCAACTGTTGATAGAAGTCATTTACCTACAGCTAGGAAATGGACAAAATCACATACACCTGATTTAATAATTGGAGATCCAGATGCAAAAGTTAGGACAAGAAGTGCTACAACAAATGAATGTCTGTTTCATGCATTTCTATCCAAATCTGAACCAAAGAAAGTGGAAGAAGCTCTTCAAGATGCTGACTGGATAACAGCAATGCAGGAGGAGTTAAATGAATTTGAGAGAAATGAAGTATGGACCCTTGTACCTAGACCAAAGAATAGATCTGTTGTTGGTACTAGATGGGTTTTCAGAAACAAAACTGACAGTGATGGGGTTGTTACAAGAAACAAGGCCAGACTTGTGGCCAAAGACTATTCACAGCAAGAAGGCATAGACTATGATGAAACTTTTGCTCCAATTGCAAGGTTGGAAGCAATAAGAATCTTTCTAGCATATGCTTCTCACAAAAAATTCAAAGTTTTTCAGATGGATGTGAAAAGTGCTTTTCTGAATGGAAAACTTGAAGAAGAAGTGTTTGTTGAACAACCACCAGGATTTGTAGATCCCAAGTATCCAGATTATGTCTACAGGCTTGACAAGGCACTCTATGGACTTAAGCAGGCACCAAGAGCATGGTATGAAACTCTGGCTCAATTTCTCTTAGAAAGTGGGTTCAACAGAGGTACAATTGATAAAACTTTGTTCTACTTCAATCTTGGTAGTGATCTGTTATTAGTTCAAATATATGTAGATGACATAATTTTTGGATCTACTAATGATAAACTCTGTAAGAAGTTTGCCAAGCTCATGAAGTCCAGGTATCAAATGAGCATGATGGGAGAGCTCAGTTATTTTCTAGGGCTATAGGTGAAGCAAACAGATGATGGAATTTTTATCAATCAACCAAAATATACCAGAAATCTTCTCAAGAAATTTGGCATGCTTGATTGCTCATCTGCAACAACTCTCATGGCAACAACAACAAAGTTGGATAGAGACACAGGTTCACCAGTGGATATGACAAACTATAGAGGAATGATTGGGTCTCTTCTTTATCTAACAGCTAGCAGACCTGACATCATGTATGCAACATGTCTTTGTGCAAGATTTCAGGCAGACCCAAGAGAACCACATCTAACAGTTGTGAAGAGAATTTTCAAATATCTTAAGGGAACCATAACTTTAGGTTTGTGGTATCCAAGAGAATCAGACTTCAAGCTTCTTGGTTACTCTGATGCAGACTTTACAGGCTGTAAGATAAATAGAAAAAGTACCAGTGGAAGTTGTCAATTTCTTGGTGATAGACTTGTTTCTTGGTACAGCAAGAAACAGAAATCAATCTCTACATCTACAGCTGAAGCAGAGTATATTGCTGCTGGTAGCTGTTGTGCACAGATTTTGTGGATTAAGAATAAATTACTGGATTATGGATTGAGGTACAGTAAAATACCTATTTACTGTGATAATCAAAGTGCTATTGCTATGACAGGTAATCCAGTACAGCATTCAATGACCAAGCACATCAGCATAAGGTACCATTTTATCAGAGAACATGTAGAGGAAGGGAATATTGAGCTTCATTTTGTGTCTACAGAACAACAGCTTGCAGATATCTTCACCAAGCCATTGAGTGAAGCTGTATTTACAAGGCTGGTAAATGAACTAGGAATGGTCTCTGGCTTTGACTAGAGATATTGGTTAGACTCAAAACTCTACTTATGTACTGTGTTGCTAATATTTCTATGGTATGTTAAACTCTGTTATGCAAACTCTGCTCAATGACTGTTAAACTCTGTTAGCATGCTCTTTAAGTCATACATTGTTGACTGTTGGATAAACTCTGAGAAACTCTGATAATGTTTCTTTCTGAACATAAACATCGATGAAGATACATGTATGAAACATTATTCTCAGTAATTAGTCATGAATCCTTCTAAGTTATCTGTGATCTAATCTTAAACTGTGCAGAAAGTTAACACAGCATGATACTGTTCTATATTTATAGCATCTCTTAGTTTATTTATCCTAAACTCTGAGTCTATAAATACTGTGTGCATTGCCTGTCATAAATAATTTCTGATGTTGATGAGCTCTAAACTCTGTTAGTTATACACTGTTAAATTAGATTCTGTTATTAGAATAACCCCAAAGCTAATATATATAGAGTGTTAGAAATCCTTTGAGATTATGTTTGTAACTAGGACGACCCAGGAACTTACTGGTATATAGTAAGGGCTAAAATTCTCTAATTTTTGGTGACTAGTTGAAAGCTAGGAAGATCCAAGAACTTATCAAACTGATAAGGGCTAAAATTATAGGATTTTTGGTGACTAGTTTCAACCTCTGATTACTGGAGAAAACCAAAAAAAAAAAATAGGGGGTTATAAATTAATTAAATATTACTGTATATAAATTGTTTACTACAGAGTTTAGCATTCATCATACATTCAGTGTTTACTATGAGAGTTTGTGCATCCAGTGTTTACTGATTTACTTTATGGATTTTATGAAATACTAGATGCTCTAAATACTGATTTAGTAAACTCTGTTATACACACACTCATATTTACAACTGTGCAGTGTTTGAATGGATAATAGTAATTAAGTTGGAGAATTGATAAACACTGTTGGATTTTGTTGAGTACTCTAAGGTAATATTTTATTTCAGACAAAGCATATACTTGGAGTACACAAAGAGTTTTTGAAATTTGCTTGTGATACGTGCCAGTTGTTTAATAGTGTCAGACAGTTAAAGCTTATTGGAAATAGGAGAGAGAACAGCAGTAATAATAGGCATTATTACTGCGCGTGTAAATAAATTTTCCACTGTTTACGTGACACGTGTCCCACTCACACACTTAACAAGAAATTGGTTGGGTGTTTAATGTCTAAAACGATTGGGTTTTAATTTTCAATTACAGATTTAATCAAAATCATTTCATTATTAACTTTTTCACTTTTACACCCACGAACACACAACATTACACACAATTTCTCTGTTACTTTCACTTAAGCATTTTCACAAACACTTTTCCACACACTCTCTTTTCTATCAATCTGTTCTGATGGCAACCAAGAATTTTGTGGCTCAGGGATTATCTTTCGTTACTAACAACTATGCCGCAATTCTAAACACTGATAAAGCCCCACAATCATTTCATTTGATTCAGAACTTCTTAAGAAATTCTGAAATTGGTCAAGCTCTTGTTCAACCAGAAAAACTCTCTGCCACACAAATCTCTACTTTCTGGAGAAACTCTGTTTATGATGATGGTGGAGAGAATGGGACTCCATCCATTGTGTTTACTCATGAAGATCAAGAGTTTGTAATCACTCCTGCAATTGTTCGAGATGTTTTGGATTTTGATACTCACACCTCATACTCTGTGACTGGTGAGAATCAATTGAAATAAATGTTACAGCAACTGCGGTTTTCTGGCCCTTTGGATAAGCTTGGGAATGTTAAAAGGCCAGGGCTCAGGAGGGAGTGGAGCTTTTTCTTTGACTGCATCACTCGAGCATTTGGAAAGAAAGTCACCAACTGGGATGCAGTTCCTGGTGAAAGTCTTCAAATCGGGTATTCTCTTCTTAATGGGAGTAACTTTGATTTTGGTAGTTTAGTTCTTATGAATTTAGGTGAAAAACTAGCAGAGTCTAATACAACTGTTTATTTCTCACGTTTTTGTGAATGTTTATTCTCTGCTTGTTTGCCTAATTTGGTAATTTCTGATGAGGATGTTATACAACCCTTTCAATGCCATAAGAGAATGTTTTCTGATTTGACAAATAAAGATGCTAACAAGGAGCAAGTTCCAGAGTTTAGCTATCCACTTGCCCTCAGAAACTTTCTCAACCAACCACATGAACCACAAGCACCATAACCTGAACCTATACTTGAACCTCCACAGTCACCTCCTCAACCCACAAACACTGAACCTCACATAACCATAAACACTGAACCAATCTCTAAACCTACATCTCCACCTACCATTGCTACTACTTCACAACCTCAATCTTCATCACAACCTCAACCTCAACCACAATCCACACCAAGAAAGCCAAAGAAAAGCAGGGCTATAAGGCCACCAAGAAAGCACAGGATTGCTGAAGCTTCTAAGCCAAAGAGGGCTAGAAAGGAAAGGGCTAACAAACCTCAATCTCCATCTATACTAGATGATTCTATCTCAGAAGAAGAGAGAACAGAAGTGAATCCTCCAGTTAAAAGAAGGAGACTAATTATTGAAGAATCTGATGAAGAATTGAATTTTGAAGCTCCAGAGGATATTTCTAAGGAAATACCTGCTGTTGAGATAGACAGAGATGGTAATGCTGATGCTATAATGGATGAAATTCTTGAGCCATTGTTTCCATTCTCTGAGAACATGGACATTCCAATCTCTTCACCTGCTGTTTTCTCTGAAGAAACTGATGCAGTAAATCAAACCACTGTAGTACATGAAGAAACAGTGGCTTCTCACACTGAGCTAATCTCTGATGCTCATCAATCTGTCGAACAGGGTGAGGAAATTGATCAACAACCCATGGAGACAATCTTTGAGCCTATTGTACAACCTGCAGAGGATGTTGTAGAGCCTGTTGTAGAGAATATTGAACATACTGCAGACACTGTTGCAGAAACTGTTGATGAATCTCTTCCAATTCCTGCATCAACTGATCATATTGAAGCTGAAATTGAAATTGAAACTGAAGGGAGTACTGAGTCAAGTTCTTCTCAGAGTTTACCAGTACAGACTTCTGCTAAAGTTAAAGATTTTGCTGGCCCTTCAAATCAAGCAGATGCTGAAGAAGAACACTTTGAACAATTTTCAGCTGATTGGTACAAAGAAACTTGCATCTTTCCTGTTGCAAGAGCAGCTAAATTTGTCAAGAGAACATCCAGAACAATCACAAATCCAGAGATTCTATCTTGTCTCAAGGCTACTGTTGTCCAAGTGAAGACTCTCAATTCTAGATTTGATCATTGTCAAAAGGCCATTTCTGATGTTCGAGGTGAAGTTGTTAGAGGAGATGATATGCTTAAACTCGATAGCAAGAACAAGTTTCAATATCTTTCCCAGAATCAAGACACTTTGTCTTACAGGCTGAGCAAAGTTAAAGAAAATCAAAATGCCATGTCTTTAATCACATCTCTGGAGGGAGAGAGTTGCTAAAGACAAATGCAAGCAATCTCAAACTCTGATCAGAAAGGATAATGCTGGAGATGGAGGAGCAAGTAATAAATGCAGGGGCAAAGCTGAAGAATGTCAAACTCTGAAATCTAGCAAGTCTTCTAAATCGCAGTTTGCTGGAATAAACACCGATACTCAAGGTACTTCAAAGACCAAGAGTCTCGTATTATCTTCTAATCCACAGACTGATGAGGAGTTGGCTGCTAAATTATTTATTGAAGAAAATGAAGAAGGAGCTACTATTGAAGATATTAAAGCTGAAGAAAAGAATTTACAAGAACAACATCAGAAAGCTTTAAAGTCTGGAAAGTTTAAAAAGAAAGAAAAAACTCCTAGGCCTGTTCTTAAAGGAATTGTGATCAAGGAAAATGTTGATGCTGATCAAAGAACACATTTATCTAAGAAATCAACAGAAGCTGAAGCTAAACTCAAGCTGAAAGGCATTGCTATGGAAGGAGAAGATTCAAAGAAGAAAGATACAACCTCTGTTTCTACACAAGTTGTACTGAAGAAAGAAAACACAACCTCTGTTGCTACACAAGTTGTGTCTAGACCTCTATCTTCTCAGTTGAAATCAGTTTTTGGTAAAGGAACACTTCATGATCCAAATCTAGTATCTGGAGCTCCTATGGATTTTTCTGATGGAAGAGCCTTGTCTGGTAAGATTGGAAATAATAAGGCTGGTCTAGGCTCACACAGAGATAGAAGGCAACATACTGGTCCTAGAGATCCTTCTTCACTGGCTGTTCCAGGTCGTGGTGTCACTCAAGAGAGTTTGGACAGACTGGAATCAGTACAGTTAGTTCATCAGAAGAGTTTAAAGAAAGATTTTCTCTTATACTTTATGGCTGATGGGACAGTATTTAAAATTTGTGAGAATGATATTGGCTTGAAATATTGGGAAGAACTAGAACATGTTCTGTATCTTTTCAAGGTGAACAGTTGAAGGACTCAATCAGTTGCAAATGTGCTCAGATAGAAAATGCTCCAAAATTTAGCAATTAGAGGAATGAAGTGCAACAGTAGATATGTTCCTAAGTACAGAGACTGGAATGGAAATCTCATTGAAATGAAGAAGGGTACTACAAAGCTGAAGACTGATCTGGGAATCACAGTACTTGACTTCAATTCACAGTCAGAGGAAGTATAATTTATCAGACTGGGAAATGAGATGAGGAGGAACAAAATCTATGATCTAAGATCTGCTATTTATCAAACTGATGAGAGTGATCCTCAGTTGAGAGAGATCAAGGAAGCTATGAAGATTGAACTTGAGAATGCATAGAGAAGATTGCTTATAGATTATCTCAGAACAACACCAGATCTTGAGGAGATTAGAGATTAAAGTCTGTAAGAATTTTCTTGTTTTCTGTAGATTTTTGTTAAGTCAAGTTTAAACTCTACTTATTTGAATAAACACTGTGTTTGTATGAAATTGTTTTGACATCATCAATTATTGTTAACTTGTGCATTTTTACTAATGAACAAGTTGGGGGAGATTGTTAAATATAATTGATGTGGTTAATATCAGTGTTTAAGTTTTACAGGGAAAAACAGAGTTTAACTTGAAACAGGAAGCAGTCAGAGTTTAGTTAAACTCTGACGTTGGAAGCTTGACAGAGTTTGTTATACGCTGACAGTGGAAGCTCGACAGAGTTTAGTTAAACTCTGTCTGGAGGAAGCGCGTCTCCAGTCAACGGTGATTAAAGATTAATTGAAGATAATTATGGAAGCAATATCTTTACAGATTGGATAGCTGTTAAAGAGATTAAGTTGACTTAGGAGATGTGTAGCAATCATAATTGATAACATTTGTATAGCTGATTTATAGGCGAATCAATTATCGATTGTATGTAGCTGTATATCTTATAAATACAGTTAGGTTAACCCTAGAAGGTTATTCATCGTGTAATACAATATCTTTCATTGTAACCTAAGCAGCTCTCTGTGATATTTTACATCATTGAGAGAGAAGTTAATTTCAAACAGTTTTTAAAGAACTTATTGTTATTCTCTCATACTTAGTTGATTATAAGTGTGTATTCGGCCTAACAGTGTATTGGCAAAATCAGAGTCCAAAGAGGAAGTGGCGCTTGAACAAAACTTTGCAGCTCAAGTGGAATTGAAGAAAATCCAAAAAAAGGTCAATTTGAATGCTGCACATTGGCGATATCATAGCATCTTCATTCTATGGTCACAAGCCTACTACTGAGGAATTCCTAGAAAATTTAGCTGCAGTTGCTGCTCCACTTGAGCAGGCAGTGGCCCCAAGTCATTGATTTCATCAACGGGAAGTGCATCTCAGACGTCTAATTTTCTTACCAAATATAACGTCCTTATCCAAGAGACATCAACACTTTTGATTTACATGTGTGATGTGTCATGTGCCGCACAAAGTTAAGCATTTTTTTGGAGATTATGCAAGAATTTGTTAGCTACGGGAGCTAGTTTGGCTAGAAAGCAAATAGAAGTAAATGTTAATTATTATCTGTGCAACCACTGTGGAAACAAACCTGCACCTTTTTCTGAAATGTCCTTATTCTCTGCAAGTGTGGGAATTAAGTGGTTGCAAGGAGATCTTCTTTGAGTTTAATTCGACTCTGGATTTTGTGTCTTATACATTTAAAAGTTTGAATGGGAGGGAGTATTTTTCATATCTTATTCTTTTGTGGATGATATGGACAAAGAGGAATAAGGCTAGAATTAATGAAAAAATCCTTTAGCCGCAAGGTGTTGTTATTCAAGGTAACGATTATTTTATTCAGTTAATGGGGCTCAAGTGTGTGATAATAAGTGTGCAACCTTGAATAGAGTTTCCTGTCGAGTATTATGGTCTCCTCCACCTCGAAACACATATAAGATTAACTTTAATGGGCCTTGCTTTTCTTGTGTAAGTACTTCTGGTGTTGGAATAATTGCTAGAAATTGTATAGGAGAGTTCGTTGAAGGAGCTTCAATAAATTTGAAGAGATATTTTGTGCCAAAGGCAGTTGAAGTCATGGCTGCTGCTGAGGCTATTTAGTTGGCTAGTATGTTGAAATTACAGGAGGCTATTGTTGAGACAGATTCTGTTATTACTATTGAAAGATGAATGATGAGGTTTAGCAAAAAAAAAAATGAATGATGAGAAAGAATATTTTTCTAATGTTGGTACTATAATTAAATAGGGTAAATTTATCAGGAAAATGTTGCATATATGAGCTGAATTTCGATTTGTTTGCACAAGTGGAAATCAAGTAGATCACATTTTGGCCAGATTTGTGAGAATGTTGAAAAAGATTTTCCGGTTTAATGAGTGCCCTACGCTTATTTCTGAAGCTTTATGTAAAGATATGATGCAGATGTAAAGGTTGTTGATTGCATTTCATCGTTGCATCCAAAAAAAAAAATCCATCTTTGTCTGTTTGGATATCTCCCCGGAGACTTGGGATTTCAGCAGGAAATGCGAAGGTTGCTTAAAGCCGGCCGGCCAATAGGCAAAAGAGAATCAACTAGTTTAGTTTGATCTAAGTAGGCTCATAATAGAATAGGGAATACCCTAACCCTGGGAACCGGGGCCTGGCCATCCGTGGAGAAAACAGCATCTTTCACTTCAAAGGAGGGTGTTCCCCTAACTCGGTCTGGAGTTGAGCTTCCTTATTAACATAGTAGTTTCAGTTGAAGAGGAAAGGCGAGTACGGGATTGGATGCTATTTCTCCAACAGCCTTTTAAGCAGGACTTGCGCAACCAGGTCTTTCGCTGGAGGGGAAGTTGTTTCAGTCGGAGCGGTTGGAAGAGCTTTTCTGGGCTGCTGGGCGTTTTGTCTTTCAGCTTCACCTATAGGACACTAGCACCTTTTCTTCATCAATTCGGCTATTATGGACCCTCATGGACTTCAGCTTTCTTAAGGAACCTGTTGGGCCGCGCAACACCCATTAACTCCACATTAGTATGATGTTGACCGCTCTGGGTCATGGCCAAGCTCGCACGGATTTGTTTTTGGGCTCCTCCCAAAAGGCCTCATACTAATGGAGTTGTTTTGGTTGCTTATATTCAAGATAATTCTTCTTTATCTTATCGATGTGGGACTTGGGTTGACACCCACTCTACAATCTCCCCTCAATTCAAGAACCACCAATCTTGTGACCCTTATACCGTCGTTATTCATTTGTGGCTCCTCATCTTGCGGGATACGCCGCCCGACCACCTCAGTGTCAGGAAGACTTTCGACACAAGCCGTCCAAGATCTCCAACCGCGGTTCTGGAGAGCCTCCCACACCACACCACACCACTTGCAGCCCACAACCCCAGGATCAACTTCTTTATCTTATCGATGTGGGACTTGGATTGATACCCACTCTACAGAACCTCGTGAAGTTGAGCCGTTCTGTGATTTTAAGTGTGACAAATATGTTAGATCGTATAATTTGGATTTTGAAAATGAGCTTTGGTAGCACTGTCTTTTATTTCTATCTACCTATATATTTACCTCCAGTTTGGTCATTTTCTTCCGCATCCAGCTGTCATTCTTTTTCGAAACATTATGAATCCAACTTTTTCCTCCCCCACGCACCAATATTATGATCTACTGAGTCTTGCGTAGACGTTCATTTCTGTATTTTAGCTTATAGAATACTCCCTTCGTTCCATTTTGTACGACACTCTTCTTTTTGCACGCATTTCAATGTGTTTGGACGGGATACTTATAAATAATATTTTTAAATTTTTTTTGTTTTGTATAAAAATATAAATTCTATATTTTTATACAAATCAAAAATTAAAAAAATGTAATTCACAAATACCCGATCCGAACATATTGAAATGCGTGAAAAAGTCAAAGGGTCTTACATTTTGGGAGGGAGGGAGTAGTATATTTTTACTTACAAATCAAAATACATCCGATCCGAAGAACACTAATAAGATGGAATATTTGGCATTATCCAATATATTTTTCATAAACTTTTACAACATCATTTATAACATAATTTCGAGTTGCCATTTACTTACAAACATTACAAAATGAGCTACTTAGATATCTAGCTCGCACATAATATACAAATGAAAACTTCAAACAGAAGATAGATAAATTAAAGTACAAGAAGTAAGAAAAGATATACGAACTATAAAGCCCATTTATTGACGAGATGAACATTGGATTTCAAGCTAATTATATATAAGTTTAGGGGCACTTGCGCTTGTTATTGTGGGTGGTCATGTTGGCATAGCAAGCACAAGTTTCTAAGTTGCCGGATGTGCCCGGTGGGACGCAGTTGCAGCGCGCGCAGCATGTTCCACAAGCCCTCTTGCACAGTCTTGGCCTAGACGATAGTATGCACCTTGCCGCACAAGCTCCACCGCAATCTATACACGTTTCAAATTTTTACATAAAAACTTGTAGTATAACATAACCACAAACTAAAAACAAACTTTCAAGGGCCAATCGAATTAGTTTGATTTGGTACGTAAATGATCATTACCCATTTTTTCCTTAGGATAACTTGTAACGGAGTCTGATAGGCCATAAACAGCCAAGGCCCAACAAGGAGCCCAAAACAATGAGTAAATCATCTCATGAGAATAAGAGCGGCCCAGCCCAGAGTAGTGGACCCCGGGCCCGGGGCCACTACCACGTGGCGTGGTCTCCACCCCAGACTAGGGGGCCCCAGATGGGTGACACTCGACACACGTGGCACCCCACCTCAGCTGACATTCCGACATATGGCGTTGACCAACACTAAAAGACAAGGGAAGGCACGTGCCAAATCATTTCTGCAACAACATGGCCACACTCCAGTCAACGGTCACCCCAGACTGGTCCACGTGTCCTACATCCCGAATATTCAGCGGTTTGTCCCCCAGATCCAACGGTCGGGGGTGAAGGTAACCTACCCCTAAACCCTAGGCCTAGGGCTATAAATACCCCTAGTAAATAGGGTTTAGGGGTTGAACACTATTACACATCCACACACTCTTATTACTTTGTGGTACTCTACTTGATTATTACCTTCCAGAGCCAACTCTTATTCTCACGCCGGAGGCACCTCGGGGCCAAACCCCCCCTCCGGTGTTGTTTTGCAGACACCCCACAGCAGCTACACTACTTCCGAGACAGGAGTTGGCGAGGAAGGACCCGATCAAGATTTGGAGTTATCATTGGCGCTAGAAGGAGGGCTGAACCTCCGAACTCCAGAACCCCGAACCAACAGCCAAACTGAAGCAACCCGAACTACCTAAAACCGCGAACCATGCCCCGAAGAACCACCTCTGCCCAGCGCCAAGCACCCAGCGCAACTAGAGACGAACCCCTAATAACTATCCCGGAGCAAGTACCACCTGTCCAGATCCCAATCCAAGAGAGGCTCGGAATTGGGCCAAACGACGCTCGGGTAACCGTTGAGGTGAACCGGTACAAGTATACAGATGTGCCCCTGGACTCCGCTCAAATGGAAAACCTGACACCCGAGGAGCTAGCCTAGGCAATCCGAAATTATAGGAACCGTCCCTTCCCGGAACCTGAACCTGTGCAAGCGGAAAATTCCGGGGAATCAGCCAACTCCCATCATTCCCGGGCCTCGGTCTTTGACCGCCTTGGAAACCGGGGCAAGGGAAACAGAAAAGACCAGGAGGTTCGGAGTAGGGACAAAAATGATGAAGCCGATAAAATCAAGAGACTAGAAATGCTCCGGGAAAGAATAAGGCAGGAGGAACAGGCTAAGTTGGAGCTCAGAATCCAGAAGAGGCTCCAAGAGGAAGAAGAAAGAATGAGGAAATCCAAATCCAAAAGAACCCGGAGGGAGGTAAGTCCGGAGATTATCTCAGATGATGAAGAAAATCCAAACCACCTGGTGCAAATGATCCATGAGCTACAGAGGAAAGTCAACAGTGACTCCGGGTTTGAGATCCAAGACACACTCACCCCTTTCAGCCATTCCCTTGAAGCCATACCCCGGCAAAAGAACCTCAAGCACTACAACTTTGACTCCTTTAATGGGCTGGAGGACCCAGAAGAACACCTCAACTACTTTGAGCAAATAGCCCAGATCTACTTCTACAATGACCTAACCAAATGTAGGTTTTTCGCTTCCACCCTGAAGGGAGCAGCTCAGAGATGGTTCAGCCGGATCCCTTCCCGGAGCATACACAGCTGGAAGGAGTTCCGGGAAGCCTTTCTCCGGAGATTCCGAGCCAACAAACCCCCGGAATATCACATGTGCCACCTTGAAACAATAAGGCAACATGACAACGAGACGCTTGCCGCATTTATGAAACGGTTCCAAGAAGCCATAAACCAAGTCACGAACCTAGACGAAAGAGAAGCCTTGAGCATATTCCGGAAGAACCTAGACCCGGAGCGTAGTGAGCGCTACGTTATTGAATTGGTAAACAAAGAGCCCCAAAGTCTAGCTGCAGCCTACTCTATGGCCGCCAAGTTCATCAAAGAAACTGATGTCCTACAAGCAATGAGAATGACCCGGCACAGAAACAGCCAGCCGGTGCTATGGCCAAGCCTTAGTCATGGCGGAGGCCGACCCGGAGAACAAGAGGAAAGCTTCCTCTTACCACAAGAATCTAAGCAGAAAGAAGCACAGAGTTTCAACTTACAAGAACCCCGGAAAAGAGGTACAAAATATTGAAGTCTCCGGAGCCATGTCCCAGGGACCAAATATGACTGAGGCCCGGGAATACCAGATCTCCAACTCCCAGGCCCGAGTGCAAAAATCGTCCCTGCTTCAAGACCAAGCTAAGGTGGAACCTGCAGTAGAAACCGAAACAATCGAACTCATACCGGGAAACTCAGAAAGAAAAATTAAGATCGGAGCTGGTCTAGAAACCGCCTTCAGAGAAGAATTAATCCATCTACTCCGGGAATATGCTGATGTTTTTGCTTGGAGCCCATCTGATATGCCCGGGCTCCGGGAGTCCCTCGCCATGCATAGCCTGGATGTTGATCCCCGGAGGAAGCCTGTGAAACAGAAAAGGAGGAACTTCGCCCCGGAGAGGCAGAAAGCCATAGACGAGGAAGTGGACAAACTGCTCAAGGCAGATATCATCTGCGAGGTCAAATACCCGGAGTGGTTAGCCAATGTAGTTCTGGTCAAGAAGCCTAGTGGGAAATGGAGGATGTGTGTTGATTACACGGACCTAAATGAAGCCTGCCCCAAAGATCCATATCCACTGCCAAGTATAGACCAGCTCATCGATGCCACCTCCGGACATGTGATGCTCAGCTTCATGGACGCATTCTCCGGATATAACCAAATCAAGATGAACCCGGCAGACATAGCCAAAACCGCATTTATCACTCACAGAGCTGTCTATGCTTATAAGTTCATGCCCTTTGGACTCCGGAATGCTGGAGCTACATACCAAAGAGCCATGGTGGAGGTCTTCAAGGATCAAATCGGCCGGAATTTGGAATCCTATGTCGATGATATCATTGCCAAGTCTGAAACGGTCAAAGAGCATGTCCCCGACCTGCGGGAATGTTTTGAAAATCTTAGAAAAAATGAGATGAAGTTGAATCCGGAGAAGTGCACCTTTGGGGTAGCAGCAGGAAAGTTCCTAGGCTTCATGATCAGCCAGAGAGGGATTGAGGCTAATCCGGAGAAGATAAAAGCCATCTTGGATATGCAATCACCCCGTACTCAGAAAGACATTCAGAAGTTAGCCGGAACATTGGCAGCCTTAAGAAGATTCATACCCAATTTGGCAGAAAAGTGCTTACCATTCTTCACTTTGCTCAGGGGGGCGAGCAACAAAAAAGAAATTACCTGGAGCCCGGACTGCCAGCAAGCTCTTGAAACTATCAAACAATATCTCTCATCACAACCGCTTCTAACAAAGCCGGAGCCCGGGGAACCCCTACATCTATACCTCTCCGCCGGGCCCCTGACCGTGGCCGCGGCCTTGGTCCGGGAAGTCGAGGGAAACCAACGGCCGGTGTACTACATCAGCCAAGTTCTAAAAGATGCAGAAACCAGATACCCCAATCTAGAGAAATTTGCCTTCGCCTTAGTCACGGCCTCAAGAAAACTCAGACACTACTTCCAAGGCAGAGAAATCAAAGTGATAACAGACCAGCCGTTAAGGCGAATAATCCACAAACCAGATGCATCCGGAAGATTAATAAATTGGGCGATTGAGTTAAGCCAATTCCACTTGACGTTCGTGCCACGGACAGCCATCAAGGCACAGGCTCTGACAGATTTCATAGTTGAATGTTCCTTCCCGGAACCACAGCAAGCTACGACAGTAGCTGGACATTTGGTAAATCAGGACCAAGCCCCGGACTCATGGACTCTCCATGTGGATGGATCCTCAACAGCCGACAGGTCCGGGGCAGGAATAATCATGAAAAGCCCGGAAGGCTTCCAAATCAAACAAGCCATAACATTCAAATTCCCAGCAACGAACAACCAAGCCGAATATGAAGCTCTTCTAGCCGGGCTAAGGTTAGCACGAACTTTGAGAATCAACAGCCTGAATATCTATAGTGACTCCCAAATCGTGGTGCGGCAAACCAAAGGGGAATACCTAGCTAAGGATCAAAAACTGGCCCAATACCAAGCCCTTGTCAAAAGTTACCTAGCCACCATTCCGGAGTATCAAATCAGCCAAATCAACAGGGAAGAAAACTCCGAAGCTGATGAATTATCCAAGCTGGTTCAGAACTCAGCCGAACTAGACAGTTCGGTCTACTTTGAAGAACTTGAAACCCCGGCCATCGATCAGAAAGAGGTAACGGAGATAGAGGGAACCCCGAACTGGATGACCCCCTTCATCCTCTACTTGGAGAAAGGAGAGTTGCCCGAAGACAAGAATGAAGCCAGAAGATTGAAAAACAAGGCTTCGAAATACTTCATAGAAGAAGACCAACTCTATCGCCGAACCTTCTCATCTCCGACACTGAAGTGTGTAGGCCCGGAGGAAGCCAATTACTGTTTACAAGAGGTACACGAAGGGATTTGTGGGGATCATATGTCCGCAAAGTCCCTCGCATACAAAATCATAAGGCAAGGTTACTACTGGCCAACAATCCACTCAGATGCAGTAGAATTCGTCAAGAAGTGCAGAAATTGCCAACTGTTCAGCAATGTACCAAGACAAAGCCCGGTGTTACCATCTTCAGTCTTATCCCCTATCCCATTTGCTGTATGGGGCATCGATATAGTAGGGCCTTTCCCCCGGGCCAAGGGTGATCTGAGGTACCTCCTAGTAGCCATTGACTACATGACTAAATGGGCCGAAGCAAAGGCGATGCGGACCATAAACCAGCAAGACTGCATCAAATTCATGGACAACATATTAATGCGGTTTGGCCTGCCCAGGGTCCTGGTTTCAGATAATGGTCCCCAGTTCATCGGCTCAGATTTTGAAAACTATTTGAAGGAAAGGGGAATCAAACACAAGAAATCTTCAGTAGCCTATCCCCAGGGCAACGGGCAAGTGGAAGTGACAAACAGAATTCTGCTAAGGGGAATTGAGAAGAGGCTGAAGGAAAGCAAGAACAAGTGGCCCGAAGAGCTGCCACATGTGTTATGGGCATACAGAACTAGTCCACGATCCGGGACAGGGGAAACCCCGTTCAAGCTAGCATACGGAACCGAAGCAATGTTGCCAGTCGAAGTGGGTTCTCCTTCCCACAGGGTAATCAACTTTGATGAAATTGCAAATGAAGAAGGGCTACGAGTCAATCTAGAGCTAGTTGATGAGGTCCGGGACAAAGCAGTACAAAGAATGGAGAAGTATAAAGAGAAAACAAGAGAATACTTCGGAAAGAAGTCAAGAGTCAAAAACTTCCAAATCGGGGATCTAGTACTCCGGGATGCCGAGGCTTCAGACCCCACTAACACAGGAAAACTTATGCCTAAGTGGGAAGGTCCCTACAGAGTTAAAGAGGTACTCCGCCCCGGAACCTACAAGCTCAGTCACATGGACAACTCCGAAGTCCCCAACACCTGGCATGGCCTCAGACTAAGAAAATACTACCAGTAAAGGGAAATAGTTTCAGCTCATACACGGGCGTTTTTTGGGAATTGTACTTGGAAATCATGTAATCGTTCTGTTATCAATGAAAAAGAACTCTATTTCCTACTTGGCATTTCAATTTTATAATTATCATCCAAATTCCTGCTTGGAAAAGTTTTCATCCTTTCCAAGTAGGCCAAAGCCCGGGACCTTAGCAATGCTTCGGCCCGGGAAGCCATAGGCACCCGAATTCCTACTTGGAAAAGTTTTCATCCTTTCCAAGTAGGCCAAAGCCCGGGACCTTAGCAATGCTTCGGCCCGGGAAGCCATAGACATCCAAATTCCTACTTGGAAAAGTTTTCATCCTTTCCAAGTAGGCCAAAGCCCGGGACCTTAGCAATGCTTCGGCCCGGGAAGCCATAGGCATCCAAATTCCTACTTGGAAAAGTTTTCATCCTTTCCAAGTAGGCCAAAGCCCGGGACCTTAGCAACGCTTCGGCCCGGGAAGCCACAGGCATCCAAATTCCTACTTGGAAAAGTTTTCATCCTTTCCAAGTTGGCCAAAGCCCGGGACCTTAGCAATGCTTCGGCCCGGGAAGCCATAGGCATCCAAATTCCTACTTGGAAAAGTTTTCATCCTTTCCAAGTAGGCCAAAGCCCGGGACCTTAGCAACGCTTCGGCCCGGGAAGCCATAGGCATCCAAATTCCTACTTGGAAAAGTTTTCATCCTTTCCAAGTAGGCCAAAGCCCGGGACCTTAGCAATGCTTCGGCCCGGGAAGCCATAGGCACCCGATTTCCTACTTGGAAAAGTTTTCATCCTCCCCAAGTAAACCAAACGACTCCCCAATCCGGAATACCCGAATTAAGGAGTGGGGGGCAATAAAAACTACAAACAAACCAACAACAAAAGAATAAGGCAAAACTTGCAGAACAAAATAAATATAAAAGCAGCAGACAGGCCGGGCTGACCGACAGCCCGAAACACCCGACAGTTGAAAGTTACACACGACAGCAGAATTTAAAGTTATAAAACCAAGTTAAGATTACATCAACAAAATGAAAGAAATTACAAGGGCACAGCCCGGGCACTGGACGCAGCCACATAACGAGGTTAAGCCGGAGGAGGACGGGAAGAGCTGGGAGCAGCGTAAGGAGTCGGTTCCCCTTCACCCCGGGCAAGAGCATCCTCGGCCTCCATGTACTCTTTAATGAAGTTTTCCCAAGTGGCAGACCCAGGATCGCTCTTACACATCTTCTCGGCAACAACCCAGCAGCGGCTGATTTTCCGGGCTGCGACCAAGGAAAGGTCATCGTCGTAAGCATCCGAAGCCCGGAACTCAGCAATGACATCCTCTTCGGACTTCTTGGCTTTCAGTTCATCCCGGAGCTTCTTCACTTCTTCTTTGTACTCCTTGACCTTAGCCCGGTACGCATCCCTCTCATCAGCAACTTGCTTAGCCCCGGCCTTGAGCTTCTCAACCCGGGATTCCATGCGCTCCTCCAGCTCGGTGACTTGCATCTTCAGGCCGGAAATCTCTTGATCTTTCCCAGATGCCCCAGCCAACGCAGCCTGGCCCTCCTTGATCTCTCGGCATGCAGAAGCTGCAACCCCGGCCATCCGGACCCCGAGCTGTCAATATAAAAGCAATTAGAAGCCTAACAAGAAAAACAAAGTGTGGGAAATTCGGGGAGATGCATACCTAACCGTAAACCCCCATCATTTCCTGCAAGAGCGAAGTGGCCGAAGTTTTACCCATATCCTCCCACTCCGTCTTGCTGGGAAGATCAGCCAGGAAACCGATGAAGTTTCTTTCTTCCGGAGACACGGGGGCGGCCTCGTGAGGACGGAAGTTAGCCTTCTTCGGGCTACCACCAGCAGAGCTCTCCTGCACAAGCTCGCAGTCCGAGAGCATGGTCCCAAACTTCTCAGCTTGAACAGAAGAAACCCTGGGCCTCTTCCTCGGAACCAGTCCGGATTCGTCCACCACAGCTTCGGGGATCACTGGCCCCGAACCCCCTGTTCTCCCCTCCTCGGCTTGGGAGTCACCAGCTTCCCCGGGGGCCTTAGTGTTATCACGAACATGTCCAATGCTCCGAAGAGCCGCTGCCAAAGCCCTGTTGGATTTGTTCATCTCAGCAACTCTTTCAAACTCCGGGTTATAACCTGGAAGACCTGGAAATAAAAAAAAAAAAACAACAAAGGAGATTTTTACATTAGCCCGGCGTAAAACCAAAACAACAGATATGAGTACGATGAAAATATAGCCCGGACTTACATCCTATCCGGTAAAGGTAGGCATGACTCATGAGATCCTCCCGAGTCACCAGCCTCCCAAGACCTCGGCAGAAGGCATGTACCCGGTCCAACGCCGCATCCTGGAGATCGAACACCTCGAAGTGCATAGCCAAAGGATTCTCCTTGAAGGTGGGCATGAACCGGATATCAACACCCCGGAGAAAGACGAACTCTCCGTTCCAGCCTTTCAAAGACGGAAGCATAACTAGTGGCTTCGAATCCGAAGAAGGATAGCCACAGGCTTTAGCCCGGAATCTAAACTCAAATAAAGGAACATTGTTGGACCGGACCATCTGGAAAAGATGGTGGAAAAGCTTGAAAGTAGGTAACACTCCGGCGGCCTCACAACACCCCAGAAAGTACGAAATCCACTTGACCGCGTTTGGAGTCAATTGGGTAATGGGGATCCCATACTCAAACAGGCACAAGGACTTAACAAACTGATGACACCTGGGCCCGTATCCCGACCTCAAGTGCTCCAACCATACCCCGACCCAACCGCCATCGGGCCTGTGGTAAATCTTTTCCCCGGGCTCCGGCCATCTCCACTCCACGTCACTATCTATGTGGAAAGTAGCCCGGAATATAGTGTCCCACTCAACCGGAGTCTCCAAATACTCCGCCCTAAAGGGACCAACATCCATTCCGGACCCTGGCTTAGCCCCGAACTTAGAGTCAAGAAAAGCCCTGTTGTATCGGGTCATCTCTGCCACATCCGGACTCTCCCCAAACTCCGCACTGAGATCCCTGAAGAAGTAAGCTTGAGGAATCCCCGGGTCCCTCTTCACAAAATAATACTTAGAGTGGCCCCAGCTACCGTCCGGCTCACTCAGACTGTACCCCGGCCCCATGTCCTTGGTCGCAATACTCGTTAGTACGGGAAGGCGGCTCTTCTTCTTACCCATTATACCCCAATCTAGGTCTATCAATTCTAGACTACTATCCGGAGAGTTAACACTACTTGAAGAAGTACTTGGGTCGGAGAGAGGAATTAAAACTCGTCTAGCAAGTACTTTCCTAACCATACAAAGGGACTACCCCGGGCTACCCAACAAAAAGATAAAGCCTACAATTAGTATCTCTACTCAGTCCGGGCCAAGAAAGTAAAATAAACTTAAAGACAAAAAGGAATACAAAGACCGGAGCAAGAAAACTTACAGTGAAGTCCGGAGGTCTGGGTGCGACGATGAACGTGGATCAGATCACGCTTGTAGCCCGGAGTGCAGGTCTTCAGAGTAGCAGAATCACAACAGCAAATCAAAAACTCGTAAAAGACAAAATGAGGGGAGGGAGCCGCTATTTATAGGCAAGATCAGAATCCAAACCGCCCAAGACACGTGGCGGCCCAAAAAGACCGGCCCACTATCTCCAAAGCCCGGAGATAGTGGATGACAGCTGTTATTTTTCCAAAAAAAAAAAAAAGGAAAAGAAGCGAGAAAAGAAACAAAAACAAAACCCAAAAATGCACTCAGAATATTACATATATTCCTTAATAGACGTGCATTTTTGTATACGCGCAAACCCAACGCCCCGGGATGTACACTTCAATCCCGACCCCGGGCCTGGGGGCAACCGAGGCCAAAGCCCACCCCACAAAGAAGACGCACTCACAGAACCACAAAACGTCCAGCCCCGAGGACATATGTCTCGCACCCCGGAGTATCCACAAATCCACTCCCCAAGGCAGAAACACCCCTTACTACTCCCCCATCCGGAAAATCCGCATTAGGGAGTGGGGGGCAAATGATAGGCCATAAACAGCCAAGGCCCAACAAGGAGCCCAAAACAATGAGTAAATCATCTCATGAGAATAAGAGCGGCCCAGCCCAGAGTAGTGGACCCCGGGCCCGGGGCCACTACCACGTGGCGTGGTCTCCACCCCAGACTAGGGGGCCCCAGATGGGTGACACTCGACACACGTGGCACCCCACCTCAGCTGACATTCCGACATATGGCGCTGACCAACACTAAAAGACAAGGGAAGGCACGTGCCAAATCATTTCTGCAACAACATGGCCACACTCCAGTCAACGGTCACCCCAGACTGGTCCACGTGTCCTACATCCCGAATATTCAGCGGTTTGTCCCCCAGATCCAACGGTCGGGGGTGAAGGTAACCTACCCCTAAACCCTAGGCCTAGGGCTATAAATACCCCTAGTAAATAGGGTTTAGGGGTTGAACACTATTACACATCCACACACTCTTATTACTTTGTGGTACTCTACTTGATTATTACCTTCCAGAGCCAACTCTTATTCTCACGCCGGAGGCACCTCGGGGCCAAACCCCCCCTCCGGTGTTGTTTTGCAGACACCCCACAGCAGCTACACTACTTCCGAGACAGGAGTTGGCGAGGAAGGACCCGATCAAGATTTGGAGTTATCAGAGTCCGAGTTGCTACCCTGCATCATTCAATTCATTCCATATATGCATACATATAGTTAGTTACAGTAACATGTCGATCAAAGGGAATTTACGAATCTCAAAGGGAATTTCATCAAACATAAACTCTTTAAATTAGTAAAATCAAGAAGCTGTGTAAGAAAGAACAAGAGGAGACAACTGATCCATCGAGAGCTATTAATTACCATTTGTGTTGCTTGAACAAGATGCAGAACAAATAAAGAGACAAAGAGTGCAGCAATCACAGCTTTGAATAAGGCCATTGCTTTATGTATTTGCAGAGAAACAAGTAATAATAAGAATAAGGATTAATATGTATTTGTTTGTTATGTGCAGAAAGATGTGGTAGTATTTATAGACAGTGTAGAGATTTGTCACAATAAATCTCTACATTAAAATAAAATTGTTAAATTAATACGTGAGATAACTCGGTGCATATAACTGTCTACATAATTTTTGAACAAAATGAGTTGGATTTCACTAATATGGATTTTTGTTGGTTTATATTAATGTAAATACAGGGACCCATTAAATTATAATCAATAAAAATGAGACATTTATCATTTTATGAAATTTTTTGTAAAATTTTATGTAGCATTTTCCAAAAATATTTGTTGGGAGCATAATATTAAGCTTACTCTGGCAATATGGCCTACTCACCTAAACGTAAGCTGCCATTTGTTTATATAAAAATGGCTCTTATCCGCCGTTCTGATGTCCATCATCGTAACATGAGTTTAATATATCGTTCTAACTATTTTTTTAATCAATTAATAAAAATCATTTGCAAATTATTTTTTCAATATTTTAAATTCAATTAATATTATGAATACTTCTTGATGAGGGTATTTATTATAAATTATCAGAGTTCAAATAATATATTAATTAAATATAAATAATTATAAACTTTGTGACAATGATAACTATATATATTTATTAATAAATAAGCAATATAATCTAAATAACATATTAAATAATAATATGATATTAAAATATACCCGATTTAAATGCTGTTTGATAAATTTTAAAAACAGATTTTCAGAAAAGTGTTTTGGTCGAAAAGCTGCTTTTAGAGAAAGCATGTCCCACATGCTTTTGAAAAAAAATGCTTTTCAGTTTTTACAGGAAACAGTTGCTGATATCAAAATCAAACCGTACCAAAAACATTATTTTTTAAAAAATAATTTGCAAAACATGCATATATCAAATATATGCCATTGTTTCATGGAGACCCCTCTTACGTAGAGAACCGTGGAGACCCCCCTATGGTTCTATAGTAGAACCAAATGAACTTTTTTTCTTAATTTTTTTTTTTTAAATTTAAAAAAAAAAAAAAAATTTAAAAGTTTTAAAAAAAATTAATTTTTTTTTAAAATCTGGCATGCTGACGTGGCAGTGCCACGTCATCACTGCGGGCGTGGCAGTCACGCCAGCATGCCACGTCAGCAATGATGACGTGGCGGTGCCACATCAGCAGTAATGACGTGGCATGCTGACGTGGCAGTGCCACGTCAATAGTGATGACGTGGCATTTTTTAAATTTTTATAAAAAAAAATTTTTGAAACGAAAAAAATGAAACTTTTTTGTGGGCCCCACTACCACGTCAGCACAGAACAGAAAATAAGAATTTGGTTCTGCAACAGAATCAGGAAAATTGAACTTTATTCCTCTTATAGAATAAAAATTAGACTTTGGTTCTACTATAGAATCAGAATATGGGGGTCTCCACGGTTCTCCACGTAAGAGGGGTCTCTCTAGAGTGGGACTCATCAAATATATTACCAAACAGTTATCAGATTTTCGCAACAGCACTTATTTTAACAGCACGGCAGTTTTTAACAGCACGGCAGTTTTTAACAGCAATCCCAAACAGAGCCTTACTTTGTCTAAAACCCAATTTTGAGATTAATTCTAAGGTACCTCCACGATCCACTACCCAATTTTCACAACACTACTTTAAATTATCAATAAACATATCTATACTTTCTATCATTCTCTCTATAATAGGAGAACACATGGGTAAAAGGAGCAAATTAAAACTCTGTGAATTTACGAAAATACCCCTTATTTTTGCAGATTACGTAGAGAACCGTGGAGACCCCCTATGGTTCTATAGTAGAACTAACTGAACTTTTTTTTTCTTAAATTTTTTTTTAAAATTTTCAAAAAAATTAATTTTTTTTTTAAAATCTGGCATGCTGACGTGGTAGTGCCACGTCATCACTGCTAGCGTGGTAGTCACGCCAGCATGCTACATCAGCAATGATGACGTGGCAATGCCACATCAGTAGTAATGACATGGCATGCTGATGTGGCAGTGCCACGTCAATAGTGATGACGTGGCATTTTTTAATTTTTTTAAAAAACTTTTTTTTTGAAACGAAAAAAATGAAACTTTTTTGTGGGCCCCACTGCCACGTCAGCACAGAACCAGAAAATAAGAATTTGGTTCTGCAACAGAATCAGGAAAATTGAACTTTATTCCTCTTATAGAATCAAAATTAGACTTTGGTTTTACTATAGAATAAGAATATGGGGGTCTCCACGGTTCTCCACGTAAATAGGGTCTCTCTAGAGTGGGACTCATCAAATATATTACCAAACAGTTATCAGATTTTCGCAACAACACTTATTTTAACAGCACTTTTTAAACAGCACGACAGTTTTTAACAGCAATCCCAAACAGAGCCTTACTTTGTCTAAAACCAAATTTTGAGATTAATTCTAAGGTACCTCCACGATCCACTACCCAATTTTCACAACACTACTTTAAATTATCAATAAACATATCTATACTTTCTATCATTCTCTCTATAATAGGAGAACACATGGGTAAAATGAGCAAATTAAAACTCTGTGAATTTACGAAAATACCCCTTATTTTTGCAGATTAACAACAGAATAATACACTTGCAACGCCATTTTATTTTTCGGTCTATACATTTTTCTAAAGCGGATTTACAAGCTCTCCACCAGGTAATTCTCCAAAACCCTCTTTTAATTTCACCCTTTATGCTCACTGCTTTACTAATTTCAAGCTTGAGAATGCTAGGGTTGTTTATCAAGATAAGTACCCTCACATGTAAGCTCTGTTTTTTTCGAGTTTCTTGAAATAATTTAGGGGTCTGTTTTGATGGGTTTTTGTTTTCGTTTTCGTTTTTGTCTTTGTTTTTGTTTTTGTGAATTGGGTAGTTTGTTTTGTAGTTTTGGATGAGTTTTGTTGTTCTGGATGATGGGTTTTCGAAAATATTGTAGTTTTTTGGTTGGTTTCAGAAAGATGCTAGCTTTTTGGGTGGTTTATGAAAGAATGCTAGCTTTTTGTGTCCGGGTTTTTGGGTTTATGTTCTCTGCATTTTAGGTTGTGTTCGTGTACAAAGTAACTTAGCCTACGAAGTGCAATTTAAGGGAAGCTTTCAATTTTATCTTAATTTCCATGAAAAAAAAAAGTTAGTTGTTTGTTTTGTTTTTTGGGGTTTGGTTTTTGTGAAGTGGGATAGTTTTTTGGTTAGTTTATGATTTAATGCTAATTTTGTTTTTTGATTTCTTTGGATTGAAGTTATGTTCTCTATAAAAATTAGTGTATAGAATATATGGATGTCTGTTTAATACTAGCTGATTTAGCTTGCAGACTACAAACTACGATTAAAATAAATCAATTTTATTTGTTGTGGATAGTAGCGTGTGTTTAATTTCAATTAATTTAGTCCATCCCCAATATTGTCACTATTTATTTCAAACACGAAGGCAAGGTACTTAACAGGAATTGTGGATTACGTAGCAGGGTAGCCAGAATTCCTCGAGGAATCTGGAACACTGAAGTTGAAATGTGAAGACTTTTGAAGTTAAAGGCCACTAAAGATAGCCAAATCGTCGATGTACATGGTTAATCTTTTACATATCTACCATGGATGCAATAACAACCTCTCTGTCGATACATGAAATTCCACACTGATACCAAGCTCTTCGTTTCTGAGCGAGTTTTAAGCCCGGTTGCGCCAATAGCCTCCCCAGCTTCTCTTCAGTTTTCAATATTTCATTTCACGGCAAATCTTCCATTCCGATTGCGCTGGTAATCTCTTTTCCTCAATCTCAAATTCGATTTCATTCTTCACAAAAAGTTGTATATGTGTTTTTATGTTTGCTACAAATAAGAAAAACCCTTCATGCTAATGATTATAACATAGCTTGTGACAGATAAACTAGCTGAAAGCATAAAATTTATTGACAACGATGCAAAAAATGTAAGCAAACTTTTGTATTTGAGTTAAGATCCTTTTACATGTATTGTAGTTGTTAGCCATAAACTATCTGAGAATCGATATACAAGGGACAAACATTAATATGTGTAGAAAGAAACAAAGAATAATTGTTAGAACTTGGATACATACGAAGGGTTCAATAAGTCCAAACTAAAATCAAAAAATGATGTTAAATTTCAAACTATACGCGCCCATATTTGGTCTTTGCATTGACATTGATTGTGTTAGTCACACAGGCATTCCTGAGTACATCTATAACAAGCCTAATTGTTTGTAATGCTTTGCATTACCTACATGACCTCTTAACTGAGGGAACCTCTAGTTGTAGAGTTTCTACTTGTTGTAGTACTTGTAATAGGCATCAATTTCTATCTGTGTAATTGTAATTAAAAGTCAGAGAATAATGCTTGAAAGAAGTTCCAAGGATCATGCCTCAAGCTTGAAGATCAAGACTGTCAAAATAAACACAGTTAGATTTTGGAGAATGAAGATTTGCCTAAGTACCAATTCGAGAAGTATGTTTGTTATATTCGAGAAGTCTAGCCTTCGAGAAGTCAGGGATTCGATATCTCAAAATACATTATTCGATATCTCTAAATGCACTGTTCGATATCTCATTCGATATCTCAGAGTTCGATATGTCTACTACTCTATTCGAGAACTCAGAAAGTCAACAAGTCAAAGCATCATTCGAGTTCTCTAGGAGTCAACAAGTCAAGGTTCATTCGATATCTCAAAGACTCGGAAATCTATTCGATATCTCAAGGATTCGATAAGTTAAATACTCTATTCGACAACTCAAGGATTCCTGAAGAAAAGAGCTATTCGAGAAGTAATTCGATATGTCAACTTTGCAATATTCGAGAACTCAGAGTTATCTATCAAGTCAATTTTAGTTCTCGAATCAATCACTAAGTTACTTCTCGAATACATTCTTGGAGACAAACTACTGAAGAAGTTGTACAAGTCAGAAACCTGCAACAAGCTAAAGCACTTAATGGACCACAAACTGTAAAGTACTTTGGAAAGCCTACAAGGAAGCTTAGAGAGATGTACAAGAGACAAAGAGCTAAATAAGTGGATCTGAACAGAACCTCAAGAAGTCAAATCTGTAGCCGTTAGGATGCTTACTCAAAAAGGATAGACACACTAGAAAGTAAATTTGTTTAGCTACCTTATTTGTAGTAAGTAGGCTGTATTCATGTTCTATAAGAATACAACCTCACTTCTCTAGCAGTTAAGTTTTTCACATACATATTCAAGATATACATCTCTCTGAGAAAAACGAAGCTGAGAATACTACCATTTGTATTCACAGGTTGTTGCAAATCTTTATCTAATAAAATATTAGATTAAAGTGATATTGTGTCTTGTGTTGTTCATTTTCCGCACCTATATTTCTGCACACACATAACATATATCTTGCTACATACATCAAACATATTCAAGAACAAGAAAAGTTCAAGAATCCATTCACCCCCCCCTCTATATTCTTTTGTGTGTTCAATACTCAACAAGTGGTATCAGAGCGGGCTGTTAATTTAAAAACAGAAAAAGATCATGAATACACCAAAGACTATAGGAACAGTAAAGGTCCCAAAGTTTGACAAAGAGAATTACAACCTCTGGAAGATTAAAATGCTGTTGTTTATCAAAGCTGCTAACCCTCTATATCCTGAGATACTCAAGAATGGTCCCTTTGTTCCACAACAGGAGATTCCTGAAAAGACTGTTGGAACTATAACCATTCCGAGATCCTATGTGGCTAAAGAACCATCCAAATGGACAGAGACAGAAAAGGAGATGGTTGTTCTTGATAGTCATCTCATGTTATTAATCATAGATTCTATGGAACTGTCAATGTTTGTTAACATAGCCTCTTGCAAAACAGCAAAGGAGATGTGGGATCATATTGAGGTGTTATGTGAAGGAACAGAGGAGGTTGGAGAAAACAAGAAACGGATACTGGTCACACAGTATGAAGCTTTCATGGCTCAGACCAAGGAAAGCATTAGTGACATGTTTGAAAGGTTTCACAAGCTAGTGACTGAGCTACAGATGAATGGGAAGGTTTACAGCACCAAGGAGTTGAACATGAAGTTTCTATTGTCTTCACCAAACCATCTAGAGCAAAGGGTCATTTCTCTAAGAGAGAGATATTTGAACAAAGTCACATATGATGTGCTCTATGGGGTTTTAAAGACTCATGAGCTTGAGTTGCTTCAGAAGAGGGTTATCCAAGCCAACCAAGGAAGAATGATAAACACATCATGTGCCTTGATTTTCAGCAAATCTGTTCAAGACCTAGAAGCATCTATAAGTCAGCTGAGAATATAGGAGATAGTAGATGATGAAGAAAATGAAGGTGAAGTGACTGAACCTGTTGAGGAGAAGGAAGAAAAAGAGTTCTATACTCTTGAAGAGCTAGATAGCATGAAAAAAACTTCATATGCTTTCATGGCCAGAAAATTTCCAAACATCAGATTCAAGAGAAATCAACCCTTCAAACCTAGACCCCAAAACCATTCATTCAATAAGAGCAAGACACCTGTGAAAGCAAACAAGAATAAATTCAAAACCAGCCATGTGGATAGGTCATCTGTAAAGTGTTATAGATGCAATGACCTAGGGCATTTTGCCAGTGAATGCAAGAAGCCTAAAAAGAAGGATAAGGAGTTTCTAGAGCTTGAAGCTAAGTATGAGGCCCTTCTGAGAAAGCAAACACAAGGCAAAGACTACATAGCTGAAGGGAAGTGTTGGGATGACTCTGATAGTGATGGAGAAGAGCAAGAATTTTGCAACTATGCCTTGATGGCTGATTTCAAGGATGAAAAATCTCCATCTGACTCTCAGGTACCATCTCTCAATACCATAGATATGTCTGTTTTTGAATATAAATGCATGGTTGAACAACTGTCTATTGAAATGTTTAATATTCATACTAGTATGACTGCTGCTAATAAAGAGATTGCTAAACTGTCTACTAGAAATGAACTGTTAAACAAGAAAAATGAGGAACTTGAGCTAACTGCTATGCAAGTAGATAACCTTAAGAAAGAAGTTTAATATCTGTAGAATAAGGTTCTATGTGCTAGTCAGGTTGAGAAGGCTCTTATGGACGAACTAGCTGAAAATACATTCAAACTAAAATCTTTTAAGAACTCATCTAGTCTATTGCAGTCCTACCATGTGAGAAACCAAGCTAAACCCAAGGCTGCCATTGGACTTGACTATGACACTCTTAAACAGAGAAAAAGCTATGTTGTCATTGAAGATGACATAGTTGTTCAGGAGGAAGTACCTCACATTTTGAAAAAGACTGAGTCTCCAATTTTTAAAGAACCAATATTTGAGATTGATGAGGATCCTTACTCATTAAACAAATGTTGAGTGATGAGGATGAGGCACAGTCCACTGAACAACCAGCATCCTCTAAGGGTGAAAGTGTCAAGCCAAAAGCCAAGGAGCCAGTAGGAGGTAGACCTAGACCTCCGAAGTTTGTTTCAGCTGGGAAAAATGAATCTAAGAAGAAAGTGGCTAATAAGAAACATAACAGGAATGGCAAACTAGGGATAAACAAGAATAACAATTATGCTTATGTGCCAAATGCCCCTAAGAAAGTTTGTCAAAACTGTTTTAGCACTAATCACTTAACTCATGCATGCAAGAAACCAACTGGTAGTGTAGCTAAACCATTCTATGATTGCTCTATGCCTTTAAGACATAGAGATTCACCTTTTTGTGATAAACTTGACTGTATGCCATGCAATATGAATGTTATGACTAGATGTTTTAATTTGAGAAGACAATTCATGGATGGTTGTGTTGTGCTAAAAATAATTAAGACATTTGAATCGCAAGCGCACAATTCGTTTCGTTGTAAAATTTATGATTCGTTCCTCAGGGACTAATGTTTTCGCATTCCTTAATTTCTAATTTAATCGAATTAGAACAATTTGGTTTTGGAAAATTCGGTTTTATACTATTTAACATTAAAAAGAAATCTTTTTTTAAACTAATTTATTAAAACTAAATTATCCTAAAATTACTTAAAACTAAACCAAATTAAAAACTTTTTATTTACAAATTTTTTTAAAGAAAATTCGACATGTAGTATTTGTAAACGAGACTAGCCAATTAATCCAGACACAGACCAAAAGCAAACACAGTCTTCACAATTTAATTCGAAAAAACAAAACAGGATATTACAACAATTTTTTTAACTACTCGACACAGTCGACTCAGCACTAACTCGACTTGACACAAATACACGAAGAAACAAATCTTACTTAAAGTAAGGTAATCAATAAATTTGAATTAGTTACTGGTAAACTATGACAATTCGAGAAACTAAACACAAGCACACAAGATAGAATTACTTGACAATCAGATCGAGTAACTGTAAGTGATCAACAAATAAACCAGACAATCGACAAATTAAAGACGCGCACAGCAAATAAAACGAACTTAAAAATGGGATCAACAAATTTTAAATCGCTAAATCGATTATAGATCTAATCTACTGATGCAAAATAAAGTGGATTAGATTGAAACAAACTGTAAATCTGTGATAATCTGTAAAAATAAGACATGTTATATAAGAATAACAGATTGTAAAAGTAGCGAGATTCTGAAGAGGGAGAGAGAGAGAGAGAGAGAGAGAGAGAGAGAGAGAGAGAGAGAGAGAGAGAGAGAGAGAGAGAGGGAGAGAGAGAGAGAGCGAGAGAGAGAGAGAGAGAGAGAGAGAGAGAGAGAGAGAGAGAGAGAGAGAGAGAGGCTGGGTTTTGGGAAAAGAAAAAAAAAAGAAGACAAGGGAATTCTGTGAATTGAAAAGAGACGAAGAAGACAGTGTTGGGTTCGAAAAAAAAACAAAAGGAATTGGGTTGAAGAGATGTACTGGGTTTGTTTGGAAATGAAGAAAACAGAGAAATTAACAAAGCTTCGAATTAAACTAAAATTAGATGAAATAATTGCAAAATTAAAGACACGAATATTTTTGCTTTTTTTTAAATGAAAATAAAAAAAATTTTAACTACGAAATTAAAATTATGCTAAAACGATGATTTGGAATTAAACGGCCCACAATAAAATTGAGATTTAAAGGGGCGAAATTACGAATTAAAACTAGGAACAAGAAAATTAAATTTCGTTACTTTCAACCTATAGTGGTTAGCTTTTCGCTACTTTGTCCAATACTTGAATTTACAAAAATAACGAAACAAGGCAAAAAAAATGATAGAGCAAGACTAGAAATTAAAGGAAATGAAATTGCATTAAAATTAAAAAGAGTGTTTACAAGATTTGAAACTAAAAAAAATACAAGATTAAAACTACCCTAAAATCTAAGTTACTAAATACAAGGGGGGTGAGGGGGTATTTATAGGATAGGAATTATGGTTAAGGGGGGTGTTGGGTAAATCCCCACCAAACATTTGTGGTGTGTGGTGGTGAAATCCTAGCCATCTATTTGTTTCCTTCCCCCTTAAGCTTTGAAGAGTTGATCTTGGCCATACAATTATGTAATGTGTTGGGTTGATCTCCACCTTCCACTTGTCTTGAAATATTCCTTTTGCTCCAAGCTCCTAATTCTTTTCCTTCTTTCATTTTTGGTCCTTTTTCTTCCTCTTTTTCCCTTCCTTGCTCTTTATTTCTTTATTTTGCCATTTCTTTATTTATTTATGAATTTCCTGAAATGCAACAAAATAAATTATTAAAATACGAGTTCAAGCAATAAATAGGTAATAAAAATATGCAAAAATATGCACTTATCAGGTTGCATCAGTCACAACATTCACACACACTACACAAGGCCAGAGTCTTCAAGTCCTCCTAGAGCTAGGAAGGTACCTCTGTCACCTAAGTCTGAGACCTCAGTTCCTAAGACTTCTAACAATGACAAGAAGACTAGTCCTAAGAAAACTAATAAGCATGCTATTTTTGATAAATATGTTTCTAAGCCAAGTGGACCCAAACTTGTTTGGGTACCAAAGGAGAAGTAATACCTTTGTGTATGCAGGGCAAAGAACAAGAAAAGAAAGTCATGTGGATTTTGGTCAGTGGATGCTCAAATCATATGACTGGTGATATGGCCCTGCTATCACAGTATGAGGAGAAGGCTGGCCCAATGGTTGGTTTTGGAGATGATAGCATGGGTAACACATTGGGATAAGGCAAGTTAAAAGTTAGTAATGTCATCATTGAAGATGTAGCACTAGTCAAGGGACTCAAGCATAATCTACTAAGTGTTGGTTAGTTTACTGATAGAGGATTCAAAGTAAACTTTGACAAGGATGAATGTTTGATCACCTACAAGAAGTCTGGTGACTTTGCTCTATCTGGAGTGAGGAAAGGAAGCCTGTTTGTAGCCAATATGGACTCTGCAAACAAGGACAAAGTTTGTTGCTTCTACTCAAAAGCATCAAATGAAGATTGTTGGCTGTGGCACAAGAAGCTATCACACTTGAACTTCAAGGCCATTAATTCTCTGGTGAAAAGAGAGTTAGTAAGAGGCATTCCCACACTTGAATTATGTCAAGAAGGAGTGTGTGAGGCTTGTCAAAAGGGAAAAATGAAAAGGTCAAGCCATAAGTCAAAGACAGTGACATCAATCACCAAGCCCCTGCAATTAATTCATATGGATTTGTTTGGGCCTGTCCAAGGACTCCACAACAAAATGGAGTTGTTGAGAGAAAGAATAGAACTCTGATTGAGGCTGCTAGAATAATGTTGCTTGATGCAAAGATGCCTACATGTTTTTGGGCTGAGGCTGTAAGCACTACATGCTATATCCAGAACAGAACTCTCATCAACAAAAACACTGGAAAGACACCTTACAATTTGATGACTGGAAAGAAGCCTACTCTTAAGTATGTTCATACTTTTGGAACCAAATGCTTTGTGTTGAAGGATAATTCAGAATAAGTTGGAAAGTTTGATGCAAAGGCATTTGAAGGAATTTTTCTTGGCTATTCTATGGAGAGAATTGCATACAAAGTTTATGTCATCAGTCAAAAGAAAGTTATGGAAAGCACAAATGTGACATTTGATGATAGCAAACTACCTGGATTAGAAGAAGCCAATGATGAAGAAAGAGATCCATTAAAGTTTGAAAATCTAGATGATTCTGATGAAGAGATTGAAACTGAAGTTAAAACTGTAGTTCAACAAACTCAAGTGAATGATGAAGAGACAAGCATCCAAGACGCACCTGTGAATAGTGGCAACTTCATAGGGGGAGGAAATGAAAATGATCATGACTTGGATGATGAAGCAACATCAAGGTTGAGAAATCAAACTGAGCATTCAAGGAAATGGGATAGATCACACACTGCAGAGCAAATTATTAGAGATCCAAATGCAGGAGTGAGAACTAGGAGAGCAACTCAAAATGAGTGTCTCTACGGTTGCTTTCTACCTCAGATTGTGCCTAAGAAACTTGATGATGCACTGTTGGATCCAGATTGGATTATTGCTATGCAAGAGGAGCTGAATCAATTTGAAAGAAACAAAGTATGGGAACTTGTCCCTGCACCAAAGAACAGAACCATTGTTGGAACAAAATGGGTTCTGAAGAATAAGATGGATGAAGATGGTGTAATAGTAAGAAACAAAGCAAGGTTGGTTGCAAAAGGATACTCTCAACAGGAAGGCATTGATTATGATGAGACATTTGCCCCTGTTGCTAGATTGGAAGCCATCAGAATCTTCTTGGCATTTGCTGCTCATTCAAACTTTAAAGTCTATCAAATGGATGTCAAGAGTGCATTTATGAATGGGGAGTTGGAAGAAGAAGTTTATGTGCAACAACCACCTGGCTTTGAGGATTCATATTTCCTAGAATTTGTCTACAGATTGCTTAAGGCAGTGTATGGACTTAAGCAGGCTCCAAGGGCATGGTATGATACCTTATCACAATTTCTTCTTGAAAATCAATTCACTAGAGGCACATTGGACAAGACACTGTTTTATAAGAAGTATGGTGATGATATTATCCTAGTTTAGATCTGTGTGGATGATATCATATTTGGCTCTACAATTGAGAAGTTGTGTGATAAATTCTCTAAGCTCATGCAAAGCAGATATGAGATGGGTATGATGGGAGAGTTAACATTCTTTCTTGGATTGCAAGTTAGTCAGAGGAAGGATGGTATCTTCATCAGTCAAACCAAGTACATCAAGGATTTGTTAAAGAAGTTTGACTTAGAAGACTGCTCACTTGCAAAGACACCTATGGCCACTGCCACCAAATTGGATGAAGATGTCAAAGGCAAGAGAGTAGATATCTCAGTCTACAGAGGCATGGTTGGTTCTCTACTCTATCTCACTCAAGTAGGCTAGACATCATGTTTGGTACATGTCTGTGCAAGGTTTCAATCAAATCCAAAGGAATCACATATGATTTCTATTAAAAGGATCTTTAGATATCTGAAGGGCACTCCAAACTTGGGTTTATGGTATCCTAAGGACACGGGGTTCAATCTGGTTGGTTATTCTGATGCTGATTATGCTGGATGCAGAGTGGATAAGAAAAGCACCTCAGGTAGCTGCCAGTTTCTTGGACAAAGGTTAGTCTCTTGGTACAGCAAGAAACAACAATCTGTGTCAACTTCCACAGCTGAGGCTGAATACATAGCTGCTGGAAGTTGCTGTGCTCAAGTGCTTTGGATTAGAAATCAACTTAGAGACTATGGACTTATGTTGGAAAGAATTCCAATCATGTGTGATAACACAAGTGCAATCTCTATAGTTGCCAATCTTGTCAATCATTCTAGAACAAAGCACATTGACATCAGATATCATTTCATTAGAGAGCATGCAACTAATGGAACCATTGAGTTGCATTATGTCTCCCCAGATAAAGAATTAGCTGATATATTCACTAAGCCATTGGATGAAGCCACATTCACAAGGTTGGTTAGTGAGACTGGAATGCTGAACTCTTCAGAATTTGGCTAAGTGAAAATATCAACTAGATTGTTGCAGCAGTAAACACTTACTTTATCTAAAGTCTTAATATTTTTTAAGTAAGTGTTGGCTGAAATATGATTTATAAATATTTCAGATTTGTTGCATATGTTAAAAATCATATTCAGTTAGCTTGAAAATTCTATGAAATTTTAAGATTATCACTATTTAATTTGTTAGAATATTCTTCATTGAATAACTCTGGTGAGTTTTAAAAGGATAGTGAAAATAGAATTTTATGAGTGTAAAGTATAGTTCGATAAATCAGATACTAATGCTCGACTTCTCTAACAAGTCTATTCAGAACCCTCTTGAGTTCTCGAATAAAGTCTTTTAGAGAAATCGAACAGAGACATGCTTGACTTCTCGAATATGGCAATTGAGATCTCTAATGACTGAGTTCTCGAATACTGTACTTGAGTTCTCGAACCATTTGAAAGGATAAATTCTCGCTGAATCTTAACCGTTTTTGGATTTTTATTCAAAATTTTAAATCACTCATAAAAACATATTTTATTTAATTTGGAATTATTTCTAAGTTAGATAATTTCCAGCTGTGAGTTACAAACTGCTTGAGATATCGATTAAGCCTTTCTTGACTTATCGAATAGTTGATTTCTACTTCTCGAATGCCTGACTTGTCGATACAAAACATATATCTAATCGACAATTCAAGTACTTCATACTTATACAATTTTACATCTATTAGTTTCATTTCATTCGATTTCTCAAGCATCTAAAGTTCCAAAACCTCTGAAAACCCTAACTTCAAAAGCTAAATTTCTTCTTCAACCTTCATTCTCTTCTCTTGTCTTTTTGTGTAACAATGGCAAATACCCAACTCACAATTCCTACCCACACCAACTTCATTGCTATTACTAGTGATGTGGAAGCACCCAATGCTAATTTCAAGTGCTTCGTTCGCTGGATGTCTGAGTCATACATCAAGGATGCACTCTCAGCCAACCCAACTCTGTACCTAGATCTTCTAGAACAGTTTTGGAGGACAACCACTGTGGAAGTTGTTGCTCTCGAAAATGCAGTAACATCTTATATCATCTACTCCAAAATACAAGAGAAAGATGTTACTATCACTATAGAGGATATGAATCAAGCACTAGGACTTCATCAGGACCTGTATCACCCTTTGGTATCTGATGATGATTTGATTACATTCTTCGACTTTATCAGATATGCTGATACAATCAAGATTGGAAAAATGAACCGGAAGTGTCTTAGAAAGGAATGGAGTTTTGTGTTCGCCACACTGCTACAGGTGTTCACTGCTAGAAAGTCGAGTTTTGATCAAATCAGTGCACCTGAACAGCAAATTTCATACTCCCTGGCATATGATAGGAAAATCAATGTGGGTAATCTAATTATGCAGGAGCTATATGGGAGACTTGGTAAGAACTCAACCAAGAGAGGTACTGAAATTTTCTTCCCTCATTTTATTCAATCTGCTCTTAATTTTGTAGATAATAAACTGATTGAATTGCCTGGGATAGATAGAAATAGAATAGGCTATCCGAAATCCATGACCAAACTCATTTTGGTAACTTGGAGACTTGGAATGATGTGGATGTGAGACTTGAAATAACTCCTCATATGCAGAGTTTATTTGAGTCTTACCCCCACAACATGCCATCATTTGCCTCTAAGTCTGAGTTAGCACAGCCCAAGCAGCTAGAACAAAATGCTAACCTAGGGCCTGCTAACCAACTCCCTCAACCAAACACTGTACCAAATACAGAGCCACCTGCATCATCCTCTCAACAGGGTGGTGTTAGTAAAAAGGAGAAGAAGAAGAGAAAACAGATTGAATCTGAGCGCTTGAATATCTTGACAGAAGTAGCATTGGCTGTAGAATTAGGTCTAGAAAGTGAGGAACCTAAGTCACCCTTACAGAGACCAAAGAAGAAGAAATCACAAACCACCTCTTCAGTGACACAAATGGCTGAAGTTGTAAAATCAGGGGTAACAGTTCACTAAATGTATCCTCTCAACAGGGTGCATCTATAGAATCAAGCATCCTCCCCAATGCATCTACTTGTAATGAGTCAGCACCTGGGAGTGATAAGGTTGGCACAACACTGAGTGGAGAGCACATCACACTTGAAACTCCCTCTATTTCTCAGGGGGAGTTGCCAAAATCAAATCTACAAGACACTTCTCTTCCAGAATCTATCACTGAAATTTCTTTGGAGCCTGCAACTCAAGCAATTGAGGAGCAAGGCATTGATCACCTAGAATTCTCTTCTCTTGGTGAGCCAATGGACTCAAGTGACTTATTGCATGACACTTTGCTCACCACCCAGGAACCACATTTAGATGGTGAGGGAATGCAAGCTGGGGCATATCTTGATGACACCATCACAAACACAGAGGATTCACTAGTTTTCACTAGAGACTCTGTGCCTGTGTCAACTACTGTTGTAACTCATCCCACTCCTGTGGAGACAATAGTAGTAGCGTCAATCCATCCGGTTACAGAAGTTGCATCTGTAACTGAGTAGTCTAGCTTGCCTAGCTCTAGCTCTGACTTTTTGTCACAATGGCTGAAGCCTAGGCAACATGACAGTGCTTCAGGATCAGGGTCTGCTCCACCACAATTGATGGTTGAAGCACTTCAAAGCTTAGTTGTGGATCAGATTCCTGAGTTTGTTAAAATAGCCCAAAACCTGGTCACATCAAACATATCAAATCCAGACTATGAATCCATTCTGTTGTGTCACAAAGATGATGTGGAGATGCAAAAGGATAAAATAGCAGATGAAGTTAAGAGAGATGGCAATGTAGATGCCTGGCTGCAAGAAAAATATGACATTACTCTCAATGAAGCTCTTCAATACCTAAGAGAGGAATACATCACTTCACTGGGCTCTAATGCCAAATCTCTGACTCCTAGTGAAGTGTATGAGGCTATAAATGATTCTTACAAGGGATTACTCAAGGCTGCTCACTATCTTAGGAAGGGAGTTAAAACAGAAGTCAATAAAGTATGTGATGCAACAGCCAAGGAAGTAAGTGCAATCAAGAGAGAATTTGTTACCAAATTTCCCACTCTAGATCCTGTTCTTAAGACTATATAAGAATGCAAATCTACCTGCACCAAGATGGACAATGGCTTGGCTTTGCTTCATGAAACTGTCAGTAATCTAGCAACTCAATCTCAAAATCTATCTAGTCAGACAACTGATGCCAATTCCATGCTAAGGACTCTGTTTGCAAATCAATATGGAGATAAGTTGGTGACTAAGGTCCCTGTTCATGAAATGACCAAATTTGAGGTATTGAGGCTCAAGGAACAATCACTGTCTGGTTTTAAATCTACTGAGTTATTCAACAAGGTGGATACTCTGGAGAAAGAAGTGACCTCTCTCAAACAGTCAAATGCTCATCTTACAAACACAGTTGCAACTCCTACTGAATAGTTGGACACTCAAGCCACCACCACAGTTGAGGTTCTTCTTCACCAACAACTTATGTTGTCTGCTATGATGAGCACATGGGACTCCCTCTGCCTGATGAATCTATCAATCCCACCTCTTCCAACCCAAAGGCCCCTACCAAAGTCTCTGTGCCTGACAACAATCCTAAGGGGGAGAAGATGAATTTAAGGAACTCAAAACCTAAAGGGGAGATACCTAAGGAGAAAGGTATTGTCATCACTGAGGGTGGTCAATGTTCAAAAACTACAACTCATGTTCAAGGCAAAGGGAAAGCTAAAACTGATGAACCTCCATCTTTTCTGCCAGTTGTTACTCTACCACCTGTGCACATCACTACTCCAAGTGGCCAAAAGCAAACTGTCACTACTACATGGTGGCAGGTTCCATGCCAAGTGATCTAGTCCAAACCTCTAGACATGAAGATGATCAGTCAGTTGAAGTTAGTGTAGTTACAGAGGCCAAACTGATAGAAGTAGCAAATTCAGAGATTTATCATGATACTGCATTCTTGAAGTTTCTGCAAGCCTCAAATGCAAAGGTTGGAGGAGATACACTACTGTACAGAAGGAGCCTCAAAGATCAAATTAAATATCTAACAGTGATTCCAAGAAAGCTTAATCAAATCTTTCTCAAGGAAATTATGATGGTGACCAATGGCTGAATATGACATCTATCTTATGACACCTTGAAAGTCCTAAAATTCACTGAGATTGATGCTATCTTGGATCTAATTGAGCAGAAAGGGAAGAACAACAAGAGTCTGTACTCTGAACTTAGGAATGGTCAACAAGCTAGATTGCTTGAAGTGTGCATTAATCTAAGAACCATTCTCTATCAGTCTGGTACAAAGATAGAAGATGTCAATCAACTTGTCATTCCTAAGGATCTCACTATCAAAAATCACAGACTTATAATTGACATCACTGATCAACTGTAAAAGAAGAATGGGATAAGGACTAGTGAAGAGTTGGAAGCATTGAATATTCTCAGATCTTTCATAGCAACTGGCTCTGTCCCAAAGATGGCTAAAGCAAGGAGGAATAAGGATGATAAAAATGAAGACAAGAGTGATGGGAGGAGAAGACATCACAGGAGTGATAAGCGTGATGAAGATAAGAAGAAGAAGAAGAAGGGTAGTAAAGACAAGAAAGGTGATGATGACCAAGGCAAAGTCTATGAGAGGAAAAGTGGAAAACAGCAAGCCTTAGGCATTGCTAACTTTAATCTCACCATAACAAAAGACTCTAAGTCTAGGGTGAATACAGTTAGTAGTGACCTACCAAAATCTACACCCATGGCCTCTGCAACTGCTTTGCCACCTCAAGAAGAGAAGAAGATACAAATCAAGAAACCATCTGTATGTTTCCAAAAGCAAACTGCTAATGGTATACTACAGTGGTCTACAAGCAAAGGTCATAAGTTTCTGCCAAGCATTGGAGTGAAAAAGGTTAAATTCAAGCATGCTGCAAGAAGAGTGAAGTTACCCAAGTCAAGGGCCCTAACTATCTATCCAGGACTGAAACTCCAACCAACAGATGAAGATTTTGATGAAGACCAACTACAATTTCTAAGAGCTCAAAGAATCTACTATGCTGCAATTGTGAATGACTACCTTGAAATCAAATACACTGATGGAAAACAGATGAAATTCAAACAAGGGGGTTGTCAAAATTGGGGCAAGCTATATGAGATAGAAAGAATTATTGCATTATTGGATTCTGAAGACAAAGTGGAGAAAGTATGGAAGCTAGAGTTGATTGATTTTGTGAAGATGAAGAGAGACTATGCTGAGAAGATAAGAAAGGGGTGCTTTGAGAAATGGCTAGAAAGGGAGAAGGAGATTGATAGGCTGGAAGTTGAAGCAGAAAAGCTAAGGGCAAGAGGATTGTGTAGAGTTCAATTCAATCCCAATGTTGTGAAGTATAGGAGAAGAAATGTAGATCAGGTCAATATAAGAATGAACCTACTCAATCACTATCCTGCCAACATTCTGAAGCCAATACTAGAAGATTTCAAGAACTCTATTCTGCTTGAAGAATTAGATGCTATGGCAGAGATCATAAGAGCTATGGATGAGAATGCAAGAAAGGAGAAAGAAAGGAAACAGAAGGCATATGATGATCTACAAGCCAAGGCAATGGAGATGGAATCAAATGACAAAGGCTAGTATTTCATCATAATCTGTAAGATCACTCATTGTAGTTCTATCCATGTTATTATTCAATGTCATACATGTACTGTCAAGTTTTATATTTATGTATGTTAGGCTTGTTATCAGACATGAAATTGTGACTAAGGGTCTCACTCACAATTTGGGGGAGATTGTTAGTCATAGAGGCATGCCTGAGTACATCTATAACAAGCCTAATTGTTTGTAATGCTTTGCATTACCAACATGACCTCTTAACTGAGGGAACCTCTAGTTGTAGAGTTTCTACTTGTTGTAGTACTTGTAATAGGCATCAATTTCTATCTGTGTAACTGTAATTAAAAGTCAGAGAATAATGCTTGAAAGATGTTCCAAGGATCATGCCTCAAGTTTGAAGATCAAGACTGTCAAAATAAACACAGTTAGATTTTGGAGAATGAAGATTTGCCTAAGTACCAATTCGAGAAGTATGTTTGTTATATTCGAGAATTCTAGCCTTCGAGAAGTCAGGGATCCGATATCTCAAAAGACATTATTCGATATCTCTGAATGCACTGTTCGATATCTCATTCGATATCTCTGAATGCATTGTTCGATATCTCATTCGATATCTCAGAGATTCGATATGTCTACTAGTACTCTATTCGAGAACTCAGAAAGTCAAAGCATCATTCGAGTTCTCTAGGAGTCAACAAGTCAAGGTTCATTCGATATCTCAAAGACTCAGAAAGCTATTCGATATCTCAGGGATTCGATAAGTTAAATGCTCTATTCGAAAACTCAAGGATTCCTGAAGAAAAGAGCTTTTCGAGAAGTAATTCGATATGTCAACTTTGCAATATTCGAGAACTCAGAGTTATCTATCAAGTCAATTCTAGTTCTCGAATCAATCACTAAGTTACTTCTCGAATACATTCTTGGAGACAAACTACTGAAGAAATTGTACAAGTCATAAACTTGCAACAAGCTAAAGCACTTTGTGGACCACAAATTGTAAAGTACTTTGGAAAGCCTACAAGGAAGCTTAGAGAGATGTACAAGAGACAAAGAGTTAAAGAAGTGGATCTGAACAGAACCTCAAGAAGTTAAATCTATATCCGTTTGGATGCTTACTCAAAAAGGATAGACACACTAGAAAGTAAATTTGTTTAGCTACCTTATTTGTAGTAAGTAGGCTGTATTCAGGTTCTATAAGGATACAGCCTCACTTCTCTAGCTGTTAAGTTTTTAACATACATATTCAAGATATACATCTCTCTGAGAAAAACGAAGCTGAGAATACTACCATTTATATTCATAGGTTGTAGTAAATCTTTATCGAATAAAATATTAAATTAAAGTGATATTGTGTCTTGTGTTGTTCATTTTCCGCACCTATATTTCTGCACACACATAACACATATCTTGCTACATACATCAAAAAGATTCCAGAACAAGAAAAGTTCAAGAATCCATTCACCCCCCCTCTGTATTCTTTTATGTGTTCAATACTCAACAGATTGGTCGTGACACTATACACAATTTCAATTTTTAAACGACTTTAATTAAACTGAAATATCGTATTAAAGTGACAATACTCATATCCTATAATTGTTTTTGCGTTATGCCGCCTAATGGTTGTTTATTCTTATATGAGCAAAGTTTATGAATAATGTACCTGCTACATACAGCTTGTCTTTTCAGATACCTTGCGTTTACGGGACTTCTATAGACTATAGTCAATACTCATATTCTTAACTGTTAGTGAATTATGTGGTGTTATGTTATTTATCACCAGTGTTTACCGAAGAGGGCTTTATTGAATATTGTTGCTTTTAGTGTTTTATTGACCCGGTTATGCCATGCTTAGTTGCCTACATGTTTTCTTCTTTCACCTTTCATTGTTCAATTAGATGCTTTGCATCACCAGCTAAACGTGCACGAGGTATTGATTAGGCATGTTATATATATCCAGTGCTCCTGTTTTTCTTCCAGTGGAGAAGGTCCCCTGTGAGGTCTATGCTGACATAGCCTCCAACGTAAATGAAAGTCAGGAATTATAGATGGTAGAATGATTGCAAGAGATATTTCCTTTGGCATACA
Organism: Saposhnikovia divaricata; assembly: GCA_036435485.1. Lineage (NCBI taxonomy): Eukaryota > Viridiplantae > Streptophyta > Magnoliopsida > Apiales > Apiaceae > Saposhnikovia > Saposhnikovia divaricata. Next base: position 137,848,652 of record CM071598.1, read on the forward strand.
TATTCCCACTTACATGATAATCTGTTAATCTGCCCTGCATGCATACTCATTTTTGTCAGAATTTGTTAATTTGCACTCTGACCCAGAATTCTTCCTTCTTCCCGCAAGACATATCAACTTTTCAACTCCTTCTTCTTGTCGCAAGTAGAGGAGGCCCCCACATAGAGTGAGATAGATGCATTATGTGCACCTGTTGTAATGGCACCCATGCTTTTGTAACTACCCTTCCCATGAAGTACATATATAATAATATTATATTTACCGAACATAAGCCATTTTTTGCTCACACGCAAATGTATGTTGCTCAGTCAAGAGTAACTACACCATATGGCTTGAATATGGTCGGTGATGTTGATAGTTAGACACAGTGTACCATAGAGTATTAGGTAATATAATGTAACAACTTTGATAATTTTGGTCTGGTCACCTTATGTGCTACAGGGTTACAAGTGACTCAGCATAGAACATGTGTAAGATAACGTATTAACCGATAAACAAAATAATTTTAATTCAGGTAATACTATAAATATGCAACTTTCGGCTGCAGGTAACATTTTGGTGTGATGGATATTTGATTGGAATAATTCTACCACTTCTACTAGGAGTCGCCTTTTTAGTGCTAGCTGAACGTAAAGTAATGGCTTTTGTGCAACGTCGAAAGGGTCCTGATGTAGTGGGATCATTTGGATTGTTACAACCTCTAGCAGATGGTTTGAAATTGATTCTAAAAGAACCTATTTCACCAAGTAGTGCTAATTTCTAGCCTTTGCCTGCAATTTGTAAATCTGCCAGTATTGTAGATTTTACCGTCTATGGAATCTCTCTCTCTCTCACTATATATATATATATATATATATATATATATATATATATATATATATATATATATATATATATATGTATAAAATTCGCTAGAAATTATTGTGATCAAGGATGAGCAATCTTAACAACAAACAAATCTTCGAATTTCTACCTTATGTTGTTTACACACTAACATTTTATCTAGAATATGTCCTTTAAATATAAGATACAAACTTAAGTCATAGAGTTGGTTCATGTCACTACAAGTTTACTAATTACTTGTCAGTAAACTTACGACTACCTCAAAAGCCAATACTATGTTATGTAAAGCATAATGTAATGTAATATGTAATAGAGGACATATATAACTCAACTAGGATAAAAGATAAATAATATTAACTCTATACAGGGATCATGAAATTTGAAGAACATGCATCAACAAGGATCAAGTCACTGAAAGAAGTTCATTAATATGATCAAGCCTCAGTGACAGAATAAGATGTACAGATGATTCAGTTGAAGGGCAAAAAAGATTCCATGTATTTATATTATTTGAAGACACTGCTGCAGGCTAATCAATTGGAATGTCACGAAGGTGTGAAGATCAAGATCAGTGCTAGTCACTTGTGAACCAGACTAGTGCACTAAGTGTCAGCACATACGAGAAGGATCAACACATTAATTCACAAAAAGAATTGCTAAAGCCTATTGACGATCAAGGACAAACATAATATCTCAAGGTATTGTCAAAAATTAATTTGCTCTGAAAATTAAATAAGTAACAGATTAATTAATTATTTATAACAAAATAATTAAATTAATCTGGTACTTGGATTATTTTCTGAGATGAATTAAAATAGCAGAATAAACAGAAGAGAGAAAAAATAGTAACACTATGCGTGGTTACTATGCAAGGTTACTATGCACGGTTACTATGCAGGTACAGTGCAAATACTGATTACTGTGCAAATAGTGGTTACTATGCAGGTGGAGCCCACGTCCAAAATAAATTCAACAGCCACGTTTTTGTGGTTGGTGGAATAGTACTATGCAGGTGGTGTAACACCCCCAGATCCGGGGTCCGGTCGTTACGGTCTCCAATTCTGTCCACAACACTTGAACTTACCTCAACATAAAAGAAATTATATCTTTATGACCCAACACAACAATATAAAACACACCCGTTATAGTCCCAGAGATGAAATCAGAGTAACAACCAAATTTTATTAAACACATTATGAGTTCTTACAACCCAAAAGAGTTACAATAGGAATACATACACTTTGCCATCCATTTGCATAAGTCATACTAGACCATATACTTGGTACTGAAAGAATGAATCTATCCTACCAATAGCTTCTTCTTCAGCTCTGGTAGTCTCATCGTCCTCGCCCGCGTCGAGTACGCCTTGTGCGAGTCATCTGGTCTAGCTGTTGTTGTGATATAATAATAAAGCAAGGGTGAGCAATAGCCCACCAACAATAATATGTAACTGAACGATAATATATAACAGTTCAAAAGTATCTTTCAAACCATATGCCATGCATTTACGGAAATGATGCCAGTATAATATGAACGATGAAGTTACAAGGTAACTCAAAATGTAAATATATGGGGGAATATCTGCTATATCGAAAATATGCTAGATATTACCATTTATCATAAAAGAGGAACTTGCAGGAAAATATTGCAATTCCAGTTATTAACATTTTTTGAAGTCCTACAACCTGAAAGAAGTCTCTTCAATACGTGTTGCGGAAGACACCGTCAACCTGAAAGAAGTCTCTTCGATACGTGTTACAGGGAATTCCCAATTTGGGAGATGAACCAATATTGGAGTTATCACGCGCCAGTTGTCCCACTCCCTGATGATCAGTCGGGGATGGTACAGCCCAATATAGTTTACTATCGGTAGAAGGAAGAACTGACGGCTCCACTTGTCGATTGCCTTTATTAGTAACTCCCTGGCCAATGGTTAGGCCTTGTGATGGACCGCGCGACTCGGCCTCTTATACACGACTCCTAGTTCGAATAAATCCACAACATTGAAATGTAGAGTTTGTCCTCCCTTCCCCAAGTGAAATACTTGTTGATAAGACTCCACAAAGTAGTCGTATCTAGTTGGAAAGGAAAATTCACCAACATTTCCCAAGCTTTTGCTTGTTAATGGATATCAACTTGTTCCAACAATCTTACCCCTCGAATGATGAGAAGGTACACACGGACTTAATGAGTCCATAGCAACCAAGTTGCGAGTGAAAAGGATAAATTATGACCGGGAAGTCAACAAGATAAATAACCTTTCTCAAGTAAGGTTCCCTTATAATATGGAAGTTTGAGCGAGCATTTAAATCCTTTTAAGATAGATTTAAAAGAAAATAAAAGAGTTGGGAACCTTTCCTTGATAAAATAGTCGTAAAAAGACTCCGAAATATTTTACATAATATTTGGAGGTGAAAGATAATCTCCAAATAATATAAATCATTTTAAAAAGAATTTAAAAGAATTAAATAATTTTTCCAAGAATATTTATTAACTCAATAATAGTTACGGAATATTATTAAATCACAATGTTGCTCGTAAGTAATCCTTGAATGAATATATAGAATTATTTACTAAATAAATCCCTCCTTTAATGAATATTCAAAATAATATTTATTAAGTAATTAAACTCCAATAATTATTTAAAATAATATTCAATAAATAAGTCAAACCTTAAATGAATATTTGAAAAATAATATTCATTTAATAAATAATCGTTTAAATGAATATCCAAATAATATTCATTTAGTAATCAAAACTTTTAAAGGAATAATCGAAATAATATTCCTTAAGTAAATAGAACTTCCAATGAATATTTAAAATAATATTCATCAAGTACATAAGACCTTAAATGAATATTCGAAAGTGATATTCATTTAATAAATAAAATTCCAATGAATATCAAAATATTATTCATTAAATAATCAAATCTAATGAATATTCGAAACTAACATTCACTTAATATCTCTCGACTGAGATAATACTCGAATAACATTCCTCGAAAGATTTCCAAGTAATTGATACTTTATGTAAATATAAATAATGTTTAATAATAACATTCCTCAAGGTAAATAATAATCTTCCGTTTGAATCCCTCCGGGTTTCCACGACTATCTATATCTCAAAATACCGACTCCCGGTCTATATTTAAGAATGAATATCATATGCCCTTCGCTAAGGGTCTTACCAAAACAATCCGGCTTATAACTGATAATTCGTATCTAGTCTATAAGCCAATATCAATTCAGGGAACATGTATCATAATATAATTTGACAATAGGCATGCATGCTATGGCATATGTAAAATGGCAACCACATATATATATTATCACAACAACAGGTTCAAAGTTTTGAACACTTGCCTGGTAATCGGGTGTGGGTGGAGATAGCGTGTCCTGGGTCTGCTCGATGATCTATAAACAATCAAAACATTCGAGATTAACCACTTAACACCTTTTAAAAGTCTAGGTATAAACTTCACTTAAATCGAAACACGTTTTCGAATTATCTCGTTATACACCTTTTAGTGTAACTCTTTTTATTACCGCTACGATCCGACATTTGTTCGCTATTACGACATGTCATCATACCCACACTCGGTATATACTTAAGTCGTATAAGTTCTAAAGTCGATCGATTATGAACCGAGAGTATACCTCGAGTTTTATCGTTCGTTTTCTAAGTGTTTTACCAAAGTTATAACCAAGCGGGTTTTCAGGGGTTCGTTCGCGTTTAACTTCGATTCAAACATTTTTATAAAATCGGAAAACGATCCGTTTGACATGTTGTTTTCTTTCATACCTTCCTTATGACCTCTAGTATTTATTTACCAAGATTCGCCACTGAGTAACATGCTTTACAAGGGTTCAATTGAAGTTACGAACTTTTACTTACGGTTCCGAACCAATTTTAGTAATTTGACCATATCTCCTAAACCGTAAGTCGAAATGTTTCGATTCTCACGCCAAAACGATCTATGGCTCGATATCTACAAGGACATGTCATTTATTCATCAAGGGCAGAAACTCATCCTAACTGTTATGCACGGTTTTCTAGAGGTTAACGAAAATCGGGCATTGTAAATCGGACGTTTCCAAATTGTTACAACAATCACCAAGCCACACCGGGCATACATACAAGTTATACACATGATTCTCATCTCAACAAGTCCAGAAATATCATACTTCACCATCATATTCATTATATCTCTTAGATCAATAAAGCTAATTACATAATCATGCTTATAATACACCATTTCATAACTAATCTCAAAATCATCCAATAATCATCAAAACTTAAACTAAGAGCTAGGGTTTCTTGAGATTATTACCTTTCTTGGAGTATGTACTAGCCTTACTAAGCTTGATCTAGTCCTTGTATAGCCTTAACAAAGCTTGGATCAACCAAAGAAAACAAGAAATTAAAGATTAGTTCTTCGAAGTTACTATTCACCCTAAACTTGTAAAAATCATAAAAAATTGAAAAATAAGAATTTAGCTCTCAAATTTTTACCACATCTTGGGCTCTTCATAAGCTTTGTTTTGAGTCCTAGATCATTAGATATGAATCTTCCTAGCTAGGGTTTTGAGCCCTCTTTTTCTGCTGGACAGAAACTGGGCAGATTTGTTTCCCCAACTTTGAGCATGGATTTGACTAGGCTATACTACTTTGTTGGCCATGAAATTTTGAGCGAATATTACCCATGGAGTGGAGAGGATATGGTTAAAATTTGGTGATTTTATCATGGATAGAAATGGAGATATGAATTTTTCTTTCATAGTGGTTCTTGCTGGGCAGGTTTAAGAAAATGGAGAGAAATGGAGTTGTCTTGCTTGATGTCTTTGAAAAATAATGCATAAAGTGATGTCTTGAATAATATCTCATCTTATGTTCACTTTATTAAAGTGATGATGCGTGGAGTGATGTATTTGACAAGACAAGTGTTGAGTTTTGGATGGTTACAAGCTAACTAAGTGGTTCGTTTTCTAAGTACTAGTTTCTTGCTAAGTATCCTAGTTACTTGAGTCACCACTTGGATGCTAGATATTTTCTAATAGCTTATGCATGACTCTTGCTTCCTCTGCTTGTTTCTTTTGTCCGGTTATTTCTCGTTTCGATTGATCGTTCGTAGGAATATTTCACCGATTTCTAATTAGGGTTTACCGGGAATATTCTTAATATTAATACTATCATTCTCCATCTTTCTTACTAACTTTCGAATTTATATTCCTTAAATCCCTTCATTAAATTCTTAAGTCTATCAGTGTCCAGGGAACTCTCGGAGAAAATAAAAGTGCGGTTTTTCAGAATCCGACAGCTTTTACATACACTTATTTTTCCTCTGGATCACTAATACGAACTCGGAAATCCGTTCCGAATACTTCTATATAGTGTCGTCTCATAATATTCTCATTTTCACCAATATCACTATACATTATTTTTTCTTTACTCATCCTCTTAGGGTTGTACAATTGTCCCTGATCTCTTTCGATCGTTCCTTAACCTTTTTACGGACCCACTGGACCAATAACAGATATCGATTTGGATGACATAAGAACAATCTTCTCCTTTAGAATTATCAAATCTCAAATCCCTAGGAGATAGATAATTCTTATCTAAAGTGTCAACCAATAGTATTCTTCATGGAATATAAACATTTGAATCCAAATCTATTCCTTTCATTCATTATCTCAATCGTTACATCGTAGTCCTAACCACTATTCACCAATACCACAGTACATAATAAAAAGTTTTAATTATATCCAAAATTTGGGATTCTTACAGGTGGGGCCCACGTCCAAAATATTTTCAACAGACACGTTTTTGTGGTTGTTGGAATAGTATAGCATAGTAACTTTATATAGCCTATAAATAGGCCTGTTGTATTTCATTTCAAAACACACCTCAAAACACAACTTTCTCTTCTCTCTCTTATATCTTCTCTGTGTAAGCTGCTAGACGTCCATCTAGTAGGAAAGCCGGCTTAGCCCGCTTTCAGGAAGTGTTGGGTAGAAGGTCCTCGTGCCTAAACTATCCTTATGAGTGTTCTGGTTTTGAAGCTAATCCATTGGATTAGAAGTTGTAACACCCCTTCGAGTTTATTATCAATAAAGATATATTCTCGGAATTATTTTTATTTGGTAGTTTCGTATTCAACCCCCCCTTCTACGATACTTCGGGACCTAACAATTGGTATCAGAGCAAACTTCTAGCATACAAGAAGTCTAAAGATCAAAACCATGCGAAGGAAGGATACAGGTGTGAAGATTCCAATGCTTGACAAAGATAATTACTTTCATTGGAAAGTAAAATTGCACCTTCATCTCTCAGCCATCGATGAAGGCTATGTAGATTGCATAGAGAAAGGACCTCATGTTCCAATGAAGGCCAACTCTAGGATTGGTCAAGATGCTGGCACTGTAGCTGCTGGAAGGCCTATTCCAATGACTCAAGCTGAGTACACAGATGAAGACTTGGAGGAGATTCACAAAGATAGGAAGACCATGAACATTTTATTCAATGGAATCGATCAAGATATGTTTGATAATGTCATTAACTACACCACTGCTAAGCAAGTGTGGGACATTATCCAAACCATCTGTGAAGGAACTGAGCAGGTCAGAGAGAACAAGATGCAACTCCTCATACAACAGTATGAACACTTCCACCATAATTCTGGTGAAAATTTAACAGATATATTCAGTAGATTTCAGAAACTACTGAATGGCCTGAAGTTGTATGGGAGAACATATGAAGTCAAAGACTCCAACTTAAAATTTCTGAGATGTCTTCCTAAGAAATGGAAGCCAGTTACAGTCTCGTTGAGAAACTCCCAAGACTACAAAAGTTTTACACTTGAGAGACTGTATGGCATCCTAAAAACATATGAGCTTAAAATGCAGCAAGATGAGGAAGTAGAAAAAAGCCAGAACAAGAGTGGAGCTATATCCTTGATGGCGAATAATCCATCAATCCAAGGTGGTGGAAGAATGAAGAGTGTAGAAGCCACACTAAGTTCAAAACTTGTGAAGCTGAAGCTAGCAAGGGCAAGGGAAACATGATTGAAGAACTTGATGCATCCAGTGGAGACGAGTCTACTGATCTGGATGAATATTTGGCATTTTTGTCAAAAAGATTCTCAAAGCTCGGATTCAAGAAGAATCCATCAGGAGCAAGTCAACTCAGAAAGAACTATCAACCCTCCAAAGATGTGGTTGAGAGATCGAAGATCAAGTGCTTTAGTTGTGGAATTACTGGTCACTTTGCCAATGAATGCAGGAAATCTCAAGCTGAGAAAGAGAAGAAGCAATTTGAAGCTGTTGATTACAAGAAGAAATATTTTGATCTTCTCAAGCAACAAGAGAGAGCATTCGTGTCAAAAGATAGTGACTGGGCTGCTGGAGGTGACTCAGATACAGAAGAGGAGTTTGTCAATCTTGCACTCATGGCAAACGAAACTGATGAAGAAGCTAGCTCAGCAAGCAACCAGGTATTCTCTACAGTCTTAACTGATCTTTCTAAAGCTGAATGTGCTAGCACAATTGATGAAATGTCTATTGAATTGTACAACATGCATGTTACCTTGAAATCACTTAACATAGAGAACAAGAGGATTAAAGACCTTAATGAAAAGTTAAGTGATAGGAATGCTTTAATAGAAACACAGTTAATTAAATTTGAAAATATGAGAAGAGATTGCTTGGATGCTAAAAATGAAATGATTGATGCTATAAAGAGAGAGGAAGTTTTAAAGAAACAGTTAGTAGAGGAACAGAGCCTGATTGCTAAATGGAAAGGATCAACAGTTATAACTGAGGAAATTTGTAATGTTCAAGGAATTGATTCTTTCTGCAAATTAGTAGAAGCTAAGTTAGATGTTGATAGGGAAGTTACTTCAGACAGTGATTTAGTCGAAAAAGAATGTTCTTTGAGACTTAAACCTGTTAGCAAAACAACTTTAACTAAATTGAATAAAAAGTACGGGCCTGTCAACAAGAACTTTTTTAATGGAGAATGTAGCAATACTGAATCAGTTGAGAAAAAAAACATAGGCAACTTGTCCCACAAGCAATTAAAGGACAAGCTAGAAAATGTTAAGTCAGGTGTTAAGGACAAGAAAAAGAACAGAAATGGTAAGGTAGGGATTAACAAACACAACAATTACACACCTGATAAATATGCTCCTAGGAAAGAATGTGTAAAGTGTGGAAGTATTAATCATTTATCTACCAACTACAAAGCTATGAAAAATCCTTTGATGCCTAACATGCCTATGCTTGTGCCTGCTGTGAATGTTATGCCAAATATGTATGCTCCCTCTACTCATGCATCTAGTCAATATGCTAACATGCCATTCATGCATAATCCATACTACAATGCTTTCAATATGCCACAGATGCCATGGATGATGAATAACATGTTTGTACAGACTATGCCTAACAATGCTATTAACTATAACAAATATGAGCAAGTATCAAATTTTGTCTCTCAAAGGCCCAAACCTAAAGTCAAAATTGATTTAACTCAATCTAAACTTTCGGTTAAAAGGGATTTGATGGATAAGAAATTGGCTAACAAGGCAGGACCCAAGAAAACTTGGGTACCAAAATCAACTTGATTTTGTTTTGATGTGTGCAGGGAAACAAAAAGAATCTTTGGTATCTGGACAGTGGTTGTTCTAGGCATATGACTGGAGATTCTACCCTGCTCACTAAGCTTGAGGAGAGAGCTGGCATTAGCATTACCTTTGGAGACAACAGCAAAGGATATACTAGAGGATATGGCTTGATTTCACAAGGGAATGTTGTTATTGAAGAAGTAGCACTGGTTGATGGACTTAAGCATAACTTGCTAAGTGTCAGTCAACTATGTGATAAAGGCCAGAATGTCTGGTTCACATCTGAAGCTTGTGTCATTTTCAAGAAAAATGACAACAAGGTAGTGTTGACAGGAGATAGAAGAGAAAATGTGTACATTGCTGACTTCAATTCAACAAATGCAAACATGACTACATGTCTTCTCAGCAAGGCAAGTGTAGATGAAGGTTGGCTTTGGCACAAAAGATTGTCACACTTTAGTTTTAAAGCAATGAATGAGTTGTAAAGAAGGATTTGGTTAGAGGTATTCCAAAATTGGATTACTCCAAGGATGGATTGTGTGAGCATGCCAAAAAGGGAAGCAGAAGAAGGCCTCTTTCAAATCAAAGTCAATGTCATCAATTGATCAACCCTTGAAACTACTTCACATGGATCTCTTTGGACCAGTCAATGTGTTGTCAATCTCAAAGAAGAAATACTGTCTTGTGATTATTGATGATTTCTCAAAATTCTCTTGGACAATCTTTTTGCACTCTAAGGATGAGGCGGGTGAAGTCATTATAAATCACATCAAGATAGTCAACAACAATCCTCTACTCAAAGTAAGGAGAATTAGAAGTGACAATGGAACTGAGTTCAAGAATTCTGTAATAAGAGAGTTTTGTGAAGAAGAAGGAATTATCCAAGAATTCTCTGCACCAAGAACTCCTCAACAAAATGGTGTAGTGGAAAGAAAGAACAGAACTCTAATTGAAGCTGCAAGAACAATGCTTGAATATAATGATTACTCTGGCCCATACACTGGCGACTCATCATCTGAAGACGATGATCGTGATGAGGCCCCGAGGAGGTGACGTGCAAGTAGAGAACCTCGGAGATGGACACAGACTATCCATGATGGATCCCCTTTGACCAGTGCTGAAAAAATCAAGGCTTATGAGGCCGAGATCTTAAAGCTAAAACACGATATGGCAAGAGAGCAAGTAAGATTGAACCAGAATCAACCTCCTCCAACTTCGGGAGGGATTCCCCTTATTGATTTAGAGAGGCCTTCAAGAAGCCAAAGAAGGGCTGGTGCCCCAACTGGGAGAACAACAAGGGTCGAAATTCCTAAGGGAAACCCCAAAGATCTGATGCCCCTTGGAGATCCTGATGATCCTACACCCCCATTCACTGAGGAAGTGATGAATGCTCGCATCTCAAAGAAGTTCAAGATGCCGACAATCAAGGCTTATGATGGAACGGGTGATCCCGCAAACTACGTCAGGACGTTTTCAAACGCACTGTTGCTGCAACCTGCAAGTGATGCCCTGAAGTGTAGGGAGTTCCCTCAAACCCTATCGGGCATGGCTCAAAGATGGTATAGACGGTTGCCTGTGAACTCAATTGGCTCTTTTAAGGAGTTAAGTGCTGCTTTTATTAGTCAGTTTATCAGCGGAAGGGTTCATGAGAAAAGCTCTGCATCTCTTATGTATGTGGTGCAAGGAAAGAATGAAAATCTGAGAGATTACCTCAAGAGGTTCACTAAGGAAACATTGAATATCACTGATTTGGAGAATAAGGTGGCCATGGTAGCCCTGGAACACGGAACCACTGATCTATTCTTTAAAAGGTCACTGGCAAAGCATCCTCCTAAAAACATGGCCGAGCTCCAACGAATGGCCGACAAGTATATCAAGGCTGAGGATAGCATGAAGAAAGAAGCCGCGGGAGGCAATGGCAAGGGCACCAACGACTCAAAGAAGCGAAAGCAAGAACAAGAGTACGACGCTAGGGACAAGTATCCCCGGACTAGCAAGGACTCTGAATCGCCATCGAAAAAGAATTTGGGACCAAGGTTTTCTGACTATGCAAGATTGAATGCCCCTAGGAGCCATATTTTGTTAGAGATCAAGAAGGATAAGGACTTTCGATGGCCAAAACCGCTCAGGGGTGACCCCACAAAGAGAAACAAGGATCAATATTGTAGGTTCCATCGAGATGTAGGTCATGATACAGATGATTGTAGGCAGTTGAAGGATGAGATTGAGTTCTTAATCCGTAAAGGAAAGCTGAAAAAATTAACTAAGGGTGAAAATCGTGGAACCCAAAGAAGGGATTACGATAGGAGAGATAACTATAGAAGGGATAATGATCATGATCGAAACACACAGCCCCGAGGGCCAGTTATCAACATGATTTGGGGAGGCCCGACAGCGGCCGGCAAAACTCGAAACTCTCGAAAGGCGTATGCCAGAGAGGTCATGCACATCGTGGGAGAGGCCCCGAAATGTGCCAGGACTGAAATCGTAATTGGTTTTGATGACTCTGACCTTGAAGGGGTGAAGTTCCCCCATGACGACCCGTTGGTCATAACCCCTGTAATTGGAAACTCAGAGGTGAAGCGAGTCTTGATAGATAATGGAGCTTCTGTTGATATTTTGTTTCATGATGCATTCGTGAAAATGGGATACACTAACTCTCAGTTAACCCCGACCAACATGCCGATCTATGGATTTAATGAAGTTGAGTCCAAGGTTGAAGGGACTATCCAGTTTCCCATAACAATCGGGCTAGAACCTAAGGAGGCTACTCAAATGTTGAATTTTTTGGTAATTAAGGCGGCCTCGACTTATAATGCAATCCTGGGAAGGACTGGACTTCATGCATTTAAGGCTGTTGCCTCTACTTATCACATGAAGATTAAGTTTCCAACCAGGAATGGTGTTGAAGAGTAGAAGGGTGATCAAAAGATGGCCAGAAGTTGCTATGTATCTGCGCTGAGGGCTGATGGAGTTAGGGGCAGGTACTCCCGATTGAAGACATGGATGTCCGCGGTGATGATGAACATCGAGGGAAGCCAGCAGAGGATTTTGTTCCCATACCTCTACAGCTGGGCGACCCTATGAAGGTTACTTATATAGGAGCTTCTCTGAAAGAACCCTTGAAGGGCAAGTTGACAGCATTCCTACAAGAGAACATTGATGTGTTTGCTTGGACTGCCGCTGATATGCCAGGGATTGATCCCCAACTCATAACTCACAAGTTGAATGTTGATCCTGAACGGAAAACAATAAAACAAAAGAAGAGGAATTTTGGTCCTGAAAGGCAAGAAGCCATCAAGCAAGAAGTTGACAAGCTCTTAGAAGCTGGATTTATTGAAGAGATTCAATTTCCCTAATGGTTGGCTAACCCCGTGATGGTCAAGAAGGCAAATGGGAAATGGAGAATGTGTATAGACTTCACTGATTTGAATGATGCATGCCCGAAGGACTGTTTTCTACTGCCAAGGATAGAAATGTTGATAGAAGTCACAGCTGGACATGAGATGTTGAGCTTCATGGACGGGTTCTGCGGCTACAATCAGATTAAGATGCACAAGGATGACATCCCAAAGGTATCTTTCATAACTGACTTTGGTGTTTTCTGCTATCTTATTATGGCTTTTGGACTAAAGAATGCAGGCGCTACTTACCAACGACTGGTGAATAAGATATTCGCCCATCTGATTGGAAAAACCATGGAGGTCTATGTTGATGACAAGTTAGTCAAGAGCCTATTCAAGGCAGACCATATTAAGCACCTCAGAGAGGCATTTGAAGTGTTGAGGCACCATAAGATGATGTTAAATCCAGTCAAGTATGCTTTTGGCATTGGATCAGAAATTTTTTTGGGTTTGATGGTTTCAAAAAGAGGCATAGATGCCAACCCTGACAAGATCAAAGTGATTCTGGATATGGAACCACCCCGCTCTATACGAGACGTGCAAAAGTTAACGGGCCGAGTTGCAGCCCTGGGGAGATTTATCTCCAAGTTTGGTGACAAATGCTTGCCTTTCTTTCAGGCATTGAAGAAGGTCAAAAATTTTGAGTGGACTCCTGAGAGCCAAGATACCTTTGAACAGCTGAAGAAATACTTGGCTGAAGCCCCGTTATTAGCCAAACCTAGTCCTGGAGAGACTCTTTATCTATACCTGGCAGTATCTGAACAAGCATTGAGTGCTGTCCTCATTCGAGAAGAGAACAAAATTCAGAAACCAATCTACTACGTGAGCAAGGTATTACATGGGGCTGAGTTGAATTACTATCCCATTGAGAAGTTTGTTTTGGCATTGGTAACAGCCTCGAGGAAGTTACGACCATACTTCCAGGCACGTAAGATTGAAGTTCTGACGGACCAGCAGCTGAGAAACATATTGCACAGCCCAAAGGCCAATGGATGGCTGATCAAGTGGGTGATTGAACTTGGAGAATTTGACATCATATACAAGCCTCGGACATCTATTAAGGCCCAGGCATTAGCTGACTTCGTGGTTGAATGTACCATTGGCAACCAAGAAGTCGGGGGGCAGGAGATAGTAACCACCCCTGGAAGTGAGGACAAAGATGAAGAGCTTATACCTGATCAGAAGGAATATTGGGTGCTCTATTTTGATGGGGCATTAAAAACAAAATCTAGTGGTGCAGGTTTGGTCTTGGAAAGCCCCGATGGGTTCATGGTCGAGTACGCTCTGAAGTTGGACTTCCCAACTACCAATAATAAAGCTGAGTACGAAGCCCTGATAGCCGAATTAGGCTTGGCCAGAATAATGAAGGTCAAGAACCTCAAAGTTTGTGGAGATTCAAGACTGGCAGTCTCGCAAGTGAATGGTGAGTTTGAAGCCAAGGATGAAACTATGGCTAAGTATTTGAGAATCGTGAAAGGTGTTATTACTCAGTTTGATGAGTGTTATGTGGAGCACATCCCGAGGGAGGAGAACGTTAAGGCCGAGGCCCTATCAAAGTTCGCCTCTTCTGAGATAGAAAATTATGCAGGGAGTGTTTAATTCTAGGTCTTGAAGGCCCCATCTATCAACTCGAAGTTGGTGGCACCTATCAATATGGGGAGCTGTTGGATAGATCCTATCAAAGCTCACCTAGAAACTGGATGGCTCCCTGACAATGCCTTGGAGGCACGGAAACTGTCAGTGAGAGTGCTGAGATATGCCTTGATTGAAGGCCTTTTTTACAAGAGATCTTTTGTTATCCCGTACCTAAAGTGTCTAGGGCCCCATGAAGCACAAGAAGCACTGGAGGAAGTTCATGGAGGAATCTACGGACATCACTTGGGGGGCAGAGCTTTAGCTCACAAGATTACTCGCCTAGGGTTCTATTGGCCAGAGATGTTAGCCGATGCACAGAACTATGTTAAGAAGTGTGATGGATGCCAGAGGCACGCCCCTGTTGTAAGGCAGCCGCCCGAGATGTTAACATTTATTAACTCTCCAATTCCATTCGCAATGTGGGGAATGGACATACTTGGTCCTTTTCCTTTGGCTTCAGCACAAAGGATGTTTCTGATAGTGGCCATCGACTACTTCACTAAGTGGATTGAGGGTAAACCCTTAGCCAAGATAACCACCAAACAAGTTTCCAAGTTCTTTTGGGAGAGCATCATTTGCAGGTATGGAATTCCCCGGATCCTTGTGACGGATAATGGGACACAGTTCAACAATGAAGAGTTTAAGAAATACTGCGAAGAAAATGCTATTGAGCTTCGTTTTACCTCAGTAGCACATCCGCAAGCTAATGGATAGGCAGAAGTCGCCAATCGGATTATCCTTGACGGACTAAAGAAGAGGGTCGAACACTCGAGGAACACCTGGGTGGATGAGTTGCTGCCCATACTTTGGGCGTACCGCATCACTTGTAGAGTGACAATTGGAGCAACCCCGTTCTTTCTAGCTTACGGAGCCGAGGCGGTTGTGCCCCTGGAGATTATGCATGCATCGCCTCGAGTTGAGGTGTATGAGCCAGAAACTAATGAGGAAGGCATGAGGCTTGCCCTTGATTTAATTGATGAAGTCAAAAATGAAGCCAATGCTAGGAATGCAGAGCATCCTTTCACTACAACCGAAGGGTTAAGGAGAGGTTCTTTCGACAAGGTGACTTGGTTTTGAGGAAGATAGAGGCCTCGAGAGTCGGCCAGAAGGGGAAGTTAGCCCCCAATTGGGAAGGGCCATACCGAGTTCGAAAGACATTAGGACGAGGATCCTATAAGTTGGAAACCTTGGACGGGGTTGAGGTGCCCCGTACTTGGCATGCCTTGAACCTCAAGATTTATTATGTTTATGCTATCCTATTTAAGGACTTAGCTTTTTATCTATTTATTGTGAGCAACTGAAATAAGGTTCGATGAAACCATTCCAGGGCTTAGTGCCCCGAGTAGGACAGCAGTATTATATGTGTAAGGGTTGAACCCATTCTCGAATTATTAATGCAAGATTGTTTTCCATTTTATGATTCTGTGATTTCAATTATGTACCTAGCACAAGATAAGTGTAAGTATATGGTGACCAAGTACCGAAAATAAATGAACATACGGATAAATGGAAACAAATGCATAAATAAAAATGCACGAAAGGCTAAGGTTTAAGTTACAGACCCCGAATAAAAGTTAAGTCCCGAAGAACCTTGAGTGAAACTTGAAAAGATAAAAGCCACTAGCGGCTTACAAGGCCATGCGAGGCCACTTACCCCTACGGGGCGACCCATCCTACTCCTCCGAAGACTCTTCCTCGCCGCTCTCCTCGTCCGAGCTTTCCTCTGAATCTTCTTCCTCAGAACCACTGTCTGCTTCGACTGCCACTTCCGATGGCTCCGCTGCGGTCTTCTCCACCTCATCTTCATACCCAGGGGTTGATGGAGACTCATTTGACACGCTTCGAGTCTGGCGAATTAACGCTAGCTTTCCTCCCCTTGGAGGTGCAACTGCATTTCCTCGAGAGCTCGAAGAAGACGAATCGGCTGTACGGGCTACTTTCCTTAAGCCAGAGCCAGAAGATCTACGGCTTCCTCTAGAACCAGAACCCGATGCTTGGGGAACAGTTTTAGTTCCCGAGCCAGAATCAAGATCAGCACGGTTCCCAACAACCCAGTTGGGGCAAGGAAAGTGCACCGGGTTGACAACAGATGGATGTTTATGGCTCACAGCATGGATAGCCTTATCCCAACCAATGGACATATTAAAGGGACGCACTTCATCGTCATGATCATCCAGAAACTTTAGAAAATCTTTTGACCTATGGTAGGCATCGATCACCTTATCAACCTCAGATGCTTTCTTTCTGGCCAAAGAAGCAATTTGTTTACGAGAAGACAGAGCATCAACTTCGGCACGAACAACTCGGGATTCTAGATCTTTGGCCTCTTCTTCGGACCTTGCTTTGTCTCCCTTCAAAGTTACATTCTCATCCCTAAAGGCCATGCCTTGGGTTGAAACAGTCTGAAAATAAGCGTTGGCCTGTAATAAGAGGGAATCAGTAAGGCATGAGGTATTTGTGAAAGTCAAGGTTTATAAGAGCACCGAACCCACTAGAGGGAGTGCATACCTAGTACAAGGCCTGAGCACCCATAAATGAGATTCATTCATCTTGTCACCGGCATGCAAAGTTACTTGATCTGGGGGAGTAATTGAAAGCTTGGACCAGTCCAGGGCCAGATATGGAGCCCCCAAGACCGAGTCTTGTTCGCAGATGTCCCATGATGGTATGAAAGGGGTTCTGTTATCCCCATCAGCGTTTCGGGATTTTTTCCGCCTTGGGAGCAGCCTTCCAAGAAGTGAGGAATGCAAGGCTTGGTGGGATTCAGTAATTCCTCAGCCTTTTTCTTCATTCTTTTAGTTACGGTTGGTTGGTTCTCGGGACGACTGTCAATCTCCTCAACAGCTGAAATGCAAAGAGAAAAATATCAAAATAAGAACAAACAGAGTTCATAATAGCTAAATAAGAAAGTTACCCTCAATAGAAAGAAAACTGAGGCCAGCTTCAACAAGATTCTTTTCGTTCAAAAAGGTCTTGTAATGGGTGCGGCCATCATCAACAAGAAGCCTATCTCGGTCTAATAATTTTGAATCACTAAGTTCACACATGAAGTGTGAACTATCCTCCACGGATCCGAATCTCTTCACAAATAAGTTACCCCAATCTCCACCTTCTCATTCAAGAATTACAAACTCCCTCTCTCAGGCATGCTGAGAATCTGGAAAGGAAAAGGAATTCACTATGTACGGAAGTTTGGTTCTGTGCTGAAGGCTAACCCATCCTTTCTTGCAGTCAGAAGAGTTTCTGGCCCCGAAAATACTTCGGAACATCGTAGTAGACAATGGGATCTCCAACTGACGGCACCTTATTATGAAAATAATGATGAACCTCCAGGCGTTGGGGTACAGCTGAGAGGGTTGAATTTGGAGCTTCGCTAGCAATTTGATAATAAAAGGATCGACCGGGAATCTGAACCCAGCGTCTAGGGTGCCCCAGTGAACGCAAATCCTCTCGGGATACCAGTTGCAGGTTCTATCTGTTGGGCCTAGACGACAAACCTTAATGGCACTTGGAAAGTGGTATGTCTTCCTGATCTCTTTGACATCTCGCTCCTTCAACTTACACGGACTATGAAAAGAGTCTAAGCTCGAACTATTAGGGAATACTTCCCTCATAATGTTTAGTAGATTAGTAAGGACTCAAACCGATGCTCAATATATGAAGGAGGTTTATTGCTTCCATACCTTTGACGATCCTCATCTTTCTCCTCTTGGCAAATGCTTCCATCATGGAGACCGGGGGAGCAGTTGGGCGTTTGCCTTCTGACATCTTGATCTTGAACTTGATCTTGAAACCTGATCTTGAACTAGAACTTGATCTTAAACTTGATCTTGAAACCTGATCTCGAACTGGAACTTGATCTTGAAACTTGATCTTCAACTGGGACTAGAAAGATAGAGAGCTTGAGAACTTGAAAAACTTTGAAATTAAGAAGTGAATTGAAATGAAGACTACCTCTCCTCTTTTATAGAAGAAGCATGACCTACTATATCAGGTTGAAGTTCAGCCTGACTCGCGTTTACAGGTCGTCTATCGTTTATAGATAAAAAAAGGACAGAAATTCCCCATTTTATACAGAAGGAATCGTTATAATACATATAGGTCGGAGAAGAAACGGCAGATATATCTGATGAAATTGCAAAACAGATGACCTTCGAAGGGCTAATTGCATTTAAGAAATTTAATAAGGAGATTAGTCTTAAGCACGGGATTAGTAGTGCTAATCTAAGTTTATGAATAATCTCGCTAAAAGCCATGAATAATTTGCGGTTCAGTAATAAAAGTTGAGGCGACGACTTTCTAAGACCACGGATGATTTTAGATCCTAGATCTGGGATCCATGATTCTTTTTAAGACCAGGGATGGTTTTAGGTCCGGGCACCTTAGCCAACCATGAAGTGGCCGACCATGACACCCGGAGAGCAGCATCCGACCACGAAGTGGCCGTCCACCGCGCCCGAAGGAGCAGTAGCCGACCACCGCACCCGGGGAATGCCAGCCGACCACCAGCTGGCCGACCACCGTGATTTGAAGGCCTTCGACCGATCACCAGCTGGCCGATCACGGATTGCCCGTAGATCCGGCCAATCACGGGTAGTCTGTGGTCCTTGGTCTCGATTTTTTTGGCCGGTCAAGATTGATTTTCAGTACGGGAGCTGGAATTTAACTTCAATCTTGATGTACTATATGTGAAAATCAGTACGAGAACGAAGTCAAAGTTTAGTGCCGTTAAGCACCGATTAGTGCCGTTTAGCACCGTTTAACGCCGTTTAGCATCGTTTAACATCGTTTAGCGCCGTTTAATGCCGTTTAGCACCGGTTAGTGCCGTTTAGCGCCGTTTAGCGTCGTTTAAATGCCGTTTAGCGTTACTTAACGTTTTTTAAGTGTCGTTTAAGGCTAGTAGTACAGATTAGCATTGTTTAAAAATCGTCGTAAATGCGTCGGTCGCTCCACGCTTTACATTAAAAGATGATACTCGTGAAACACTAGTGTAGCGAAGATAAACCCTGACCCAAGTCTCGAGAAAGGCAACTATAACTTCAAGGAAAACCTGATCAGTTTCCCTAGAAGTTGGGGGGCAAATGATATGGGCTAAAAGTAAGCCCTAAAGACACATTTAATGTGGCATTAATTAGACCCAGTATGGTCCAAGCGCGAGGCCCATTTATGAGGCCTAAAACCTTGATTCAATATTAATTTCGTAATTAATATTAAAGGGTATAAACAGCTCAGCAATAAGTGTCAGATAAGGATACTACTCCTGTAAAACTTAACCACCAAGGCACAGAATTTGATATGGAAACAGACTCCTACAATATAGGATCTGGAACCTTCTTCAAGGCGGTGACTTGCCTGCCAAGTCACCTAACCCTACTACGATTCTAGGGCTTCTCAGCCTATATAAAGGGCCTGACCCCTCATTCTCAGAACGACGTCTTGGTTTGATTCTCAATACGAGATACGTAGGCACTCTATGAGGACCGATTAGTCTCGAACACGGAAACAACCATTAAAGCTCGAAGCTCACCAACCCTAGCATTAAAAACGATTCATCACCTACTTTTTATTCCATAATATCCATAAAATACATACTTTTTTTTAACAAAATAATATGCATTTCATTGAAAAGACTGGACTCAGCCGGGACAAACTCCCAAACTGGTAATACAAGGTAAAGAACCTATCAGGACTGAGGGAGTATCTTTAACAATTTACTTTTCAGTTTTGTTAGTTATGCAATAATTAACGGAACAAACAAATTGATCCAATAGTATATTTGAATTTTTCAAAATACTAAATATATTCTCAAATAGTATTAGACATTATATGGTGTATTAATTATCAATCAAAAATAATATTCATTAAAAAGTCAATGAAAATATTATTAGTGAATATTTTCATATCAAATTGGTCAACTCTGCACAAAATTCTTATAAATCATTATTTTTTATCGATAATTCATCAATAAAATGGCATACGACATCTAACGAAATATACAAATTTTCAAACTTTCTTATAAATCGCTATTTTTTATAGGTAATTTATTCATCAATAAAAGATCACAGAACATCTAAAAAATAATCAAGATTGGGCAAACACATATTAAAATAGATCATATCAAGGTTTCCTTTATCCAAACTACAATCGTTGATCAGTTCTTAAATTATGGTACATCCTTCACACATATCACTAAAATATGTAGCCCTTTTTGGCGAAATAGTACAACAATTTATTGTAATCGTGAGGAAAATATTTATCTAATTTGTCAAAACGTATTCGAACAACCGACCATAACTGCGATTCTGTACTATCCAAATCAATTAACCAATATAATAAAATCATGTAGATCTAAGATCCGGAATGCCAAAATAAAAGAATCTAATCTCATAAAGAGAAAGGACGAAACCCAATATATGGATAAACAAAATCCATTAAAGGGGTACTAGATTTTCAAGAAAAAGATATATTTATTGAAAAACAAAGTAAAATCAAGAAAAAAATGGAAGTTATTATTAACAAGGAGAATGTACAAAATCCAATATACCAGTAGATAAAACCCACCAACAGGGTAATACACTCTCAATAAAGATAAATATTTATTGAAAAATAAAGCAAAATCAAGGAAAATAATAAAAGGGGGCTTATCTTCAACCAAAACAATAAAACGAAAACCAAAACGCTGATGTCAGCCTTAAACTTTAGTTTAGTATTTTGTGGGAGAAGACGAGAGAGAGAAACGGCTACTGCTTTTGTTATAAAAATCATTATTATTAATAACTAGATAGGTCGACATATATATAATTATATATTTCTAATAAAAGGCTCCCTTTATAATTTTGTATTCTTGAATTAAAGTAATAGTATTCAATTCTCATATCCTAATGTAAGAGCATACATATCGAATTTGCTTGGTTGGTTGATAATTTTTATTTTTTAATATCAACAAAACCTTAAATATAGGTTAAAGAAAATTAATAACTTGGTAGATAGATTCTAAACAAACTTAGATATTTATTTATTAACAATAAACAAAATTTAAAAAGAAAAGGGTTTCATTTTATGTAATATAATCTTAGTTTTGTTTTTCAGCATCGCAATGTTGTTTTCAGTTATACAGTAACATACTTTGATAACTTGGACCGAGAGTAACATTACATGCATGTACCTGTCATTTTTTCTTTTTGCGTATTTTTTTCGTTTCGTGTAATTTAATATCGTTTTGTGTTCGAATTTTGGGTACACAAAAAAATTAATGTCATTTCCATGCAAGACCCCGAAGACACACGACATGAATGTACACAACACAATCAGGTCTACGTAAGCGCTTTCTTCTAATATATGGTTGAAAACTTATGAACTTAGTGTTAAGTAACCAATCGCTCTAAAACCTTAAGGTGTTAGAGGAAGGCCTTACCAGGATCTTATAATGTATTCTAACACTCCCTCTCAATCGAAAGCTCATTTATGGGTCAAAGAGTGGATATCGGACGCTCAGCTTTCATAAATTGTCTTTGTGTCCATATTAAATATTGAGAATATTGGGAGTCGCAGAGAGTCGAACCTGAGACATGTGCCTGCCTGAGCTCTGATACCATGTTAAGTAACCAGTCGCTTTAAAACCTTAAGGTGTTAGAGAAGGCCTTACCAGGATCTTATAATGTATTCTAACACTTAATAGAAAAATTCTCAAAAAAGCGTGAAATCAAATGAAAAACAAAATTAACAACAAGCAATAAAGATTGCCTTAGAACGTTTCAGCGGGGGATGTGAATGTTATGATAATTATTTGATAATATTAGTAATATTAATGCAATTGGTACAAGTTGGCGAATAAGTAATTTTATACTTAAATTAATTACATCTGAATGAAATCATCTTTTTTTTTAAATAATGATTAAAGTAATATATTCATATTAACTAATTAATAAATTTCACTGTTCGGTGTGTAGCACGGGTAGAACGCTGGTAATATATAATTATATATTACAGATTAATTCTGATAAATACTTACTAAATAATTAATCACAATTTTTAATTTAAAATCAATCACAATTATATTATTATTTACTATCACATCCATTCTTTGGGCCACTCTGTATAGAGCCGTTTTCCAAAATTGTGTATTGATCGATTTATTTAAAGATGAATATATTATTTTAATACTTAAGTCTATTTATCTATATTATATAATTTAATATTTAAATATCATAAACTCACGATCTACAATCAAATTTGAATAAATCGACTATCTTTGAATTAAAATTTTTTTAAAAAAAATAATGACCACAATATTCTAAATACACGTTCAAAATTTAAGTTATATAAACTTTTAAATTACTCAATTAAAAAAAACTAGATTCAACCAATTAAGATACTAAAATGAATTTTAAACCAATTATCTTTAACATTTTACTTATACGTATTTTTTTTTGACGAACAAATGGTTTTATTAAGACAAATCACTCAACAAACACAGCCAAGATAGACCCCCAAACTGGCAATACAACCTGGGTGAAAAACATATAAACGAGCTAAACAAATAGCCGTTTTGTTTCCAGATCGCTTAACAAATAGAATATAAAATTCTTTGAACCTGAAAACGATTATGGCATCTCGAGAAATACAACCTACACCAATTTTGAAACCAGTAGCAGCACAATTGACCTTTCCACTAATTATGCAATAATTAACTGGACAAACAAATTGACCTGACAATATATTTAAATTATTCAAAATACTAAATATACTCTCAAATAGTATTAGATATTATTTGGTGTATAAATTATAAATCAAAATATAAAATTCATCACAGAGTCAATGAAAATATTCTTAATTAATGTTTTCATAGCAAATTGGTCAACTCAGCAAAAAAATTCTTATAATTTCACTATTTTTTTGATAAATAACTAATTTATCAATAAAAGGTCATATGAAATCTACAAAAATAATCAAAATTTTGAATTTTCTTATTAATCACAATTTTTTGTCAGTAATTAATTAATCAATAAAAGGTCATACAACATCTACAAAACTATAGAAAATATGAATCAGATCAGAAATTGTTTGAGAAGTAACTGTATAGTAGCGGTAATATTTGTTTCCTAGTTTAGAGATTATGATCCCTGATTCTTAGCTAATTCTTAGGAATTAGTATTAACTCAGAATAACTAACAGACCTGTATATGCCTATTTAAAGGCTTCATCTCCTAGCATATGAAATATAGAGAGTTTTTTCTCTAAGTTCATACGGTATCAGAGCCAACCTCTCTAAACTTAAAGTCTTTGCCCATTTTTTATCTCTGTTAGCCACAGAAACATGTCTGAAAGTTCTGAAACTAATGACACTAGTACTGTTGTTCCCACAGCCCCTTTTCAAACCTCAGCCACTAAAATAAACCACTCTGAATCCCATTCCGTCCAGATTACTACTATACGACTTAATGGGGTGAATTTTTTAAGATGGTCGCAATCGATGAGGATGTATGTGCGTGGGAGAGGCAAGTTGGTTACTTGACCGGAGATACTAAGGCGCCAAAGACAACAGATCCCAACTACGCTCTTTGGGATGTAGAAAACTCCATGTTTATGGCCTGGTTGGTAAATTCTATGAATGAAGATATTAGTTCTAACTATATGTGTTATTCAACAGCAAAAGAATTATGGGATAAAGTAAATCAGATGTATTATGATAAGGGGAATCAATCTCAATTATTTGAACTACAATCGAAACTTGCTAATACTCAGCAAGGAGATGAAGATGTAACAAAATATTTCAACTCTTTAATGAGGATCTAGCAGGATCTTGATCTATTTGATGAAAGCCGTAGAAATGTCAAGCTTGGAAAAAAAGCTGGTGAACTTGAAAATTTTGCCCTTATCTCTAATGCGAATGCTGCACGCTTCTCTAAAAAGCAGTCTATGCCTAATGGTCAAGCACGTGTTTGGTGCGATCATTGTAACAAACCGAGACATACTCATGAAACATGCTGGAAGATACATGGAAAATTGACGGATTGGAAGAGTACACGAACTGGTGCGGACAAGAACCCACACACGCATATCCCGATTGATAATGAAGCCTCAGCTCCTAATTTGAAAAATATTCTCAGCAAGGAACAACTTGAATAGCTTCTGAATTTGCTAAAATCTGATTCCCAATCCAGTGGTTCTCGTGTTGCCCTGGCGCAAAAAGGTAGAAATTATAATTCTTTTTCTAGTTCGTTGATATTTGCACCATGGATCATCGACTCTAGTGCCTCCGATCATATGACAAACAATTCCACATTTTTAAATTCCTATTTTCCTTGTTCTGGCCATGACAAAGTTCGTATTTCACATGGTAGTTTTTCATCAATAGCAGGAAAAGGATCCATAAAAATATCCAACAATCTCGAATTAAAATATGTTCTTCATGTCCCTAAATTATCTTGCAATCTTCTTTCTGTTAGCCAACTCTCTAAGGATTCTAACTATCGTGTTATTTTCTCTAATTCTCATTATGAGTTTCAGGACCAGATTTCGGGGAAAACGATTGGCAGTGCTAAAATGATCAATGGCCTCTATTATTTTGATGACAATAATCACGAGTCTAGACAAGTTCAAGGTCTAAGTGGTAGTACTAGTTCAGTTTTTAAAACAATAATGCTTTGGCATCAACGTTTAGGGCATCCTAGTTTTCTTTATTTGAAACATCTTTTCCCTGGTTTGTTTAAGGATGTAGAGCTAAAATCTCTTTATTGTGAACATTGTTTCCTTTCTAAAAGTCATCGTATTCCTTACAAATCTATTAGATATCAGATGTCTCATCCTTTTTTTCTTATTCACAGTGACGTGTGGGGACCTTCAAAGGTTACCACTTTCACTGGAAAAAAATGGTTTGTCACCTTCATAGATGACCATACTCGTTTGTGTTGGGTCTATCTTATGAATGCAAAATCTGAAGTTGGAAAATTGTTCAAAGATTTTTACAATATGATTGAAAATCAGTTTCAAAGTAAAATAAGTATTCTTCAAACTAATAATGGTACTGAATACTTTTATCACCACTTAGGAGATTTTCTACACTCAAAGGGCATTATTCATCAATCTACGTGTCGTGGCACCTCCCAAAAAAATGGTATAGCAGAACGAAAAAATCATCATTTACTTGAAGTAAGTCGAGCTTTAATGTTCACTATGAATGTACCCAAATATCTGTGGGGGGGATGCCATCCTTACTTCATGCTATTTAATAAATAGAATGCCTAGCCGTGTGCTGAATTACTAAACTCCTGTAAGTTGTTTTGACAAGAAATTCCCAGCAAGCCGTTTAATCTCCAACTTCATCCAAAAATATTTGGTTGCACGACTTTCATTCATATTCCTTCACAATTTCGCTCCAAGCTAGATCCAAGAGCAGAAAAGTGCATTTTTTTGGGATATGCTCCAAATAAAAAGGGTTATAAGTGCTGGAACCCAATAACAAAAAAGTTTCATGTGAGTATGGATGTAACATTTCTTGAGAAAGAACCCTATTTTTCTTAAACTCATTCTCGGGGGGGGGGGTAGGAGTTACGAGGATCAGTTTTGGAACCTAAACAGTTCTTGTCCTATACCAAGCATTTACTTTTTAACTGATTATGAAAGCAACCAGATTCTAAATGAGAGTTCAAACATTCAAAATCATGATAATGTTGGTTCACCCAGTTCTCCAAGTTCTCCACATGTTGAGACTCAAGCAGAAGTGCCTCCTGAGATACTTGTTTATACTCGACGACGATTTCATCCAAATAAGGCAGATCAGTTGATTGTTCCAGCCCAGTCGTCTAATCCGGAAACTGGTAACTTAAATATCCCAGGTAACTTGTGACGCCCCCAAATCCGTGGTCGAAGATTCAGGTCGTCACATCACCATACAACCATATCCTACCTGTATTAACTTTACAACTCAACAATACATCCATCCAGACCTCAATCTTACACACAAACAAGTTAGAGCCTCAGAAACGATAATCAAAAGTAACACTAAATATTACAATTCATCTGTACAATCCAGAGTCTTACGCACTTCCACTTATACAACTATACTTGAAGACAAGTCTTACTGTTACAGTTGAAAACCTATCAGACTTACTCTGTAGTATTTATCAGGAACTAAATCATCTCAGGGGTAAATCTTCTACTCCTCTTCTGCTGGCGCGGAGTTAACCGATCAAATTCTTCTCTTTCTGAAAAGTTTTTATAAAGCAAGAATGAGCTACATAATGCTCAGCAAGTTCACCATTTTGAAAAATAATAATGTGGTTTATTTCAAAAACATTCCAAACTATATGGGTATATATCTCAGATTTCAAAACATAATTGGACAGTATATATGTCCGAGTTTGAATAAAACATCTATACTCACTAAGGAGTTTTAAGAACGACATATGAACCCTTTATAAGGTTCCTATTTCAATATATCACCAGTTTGAAAATATATACATATGAGTATATCATTTTCGGCAAAACACTCTACGGTTAACATATTGTACAGGGAACACATCTTTGCAAACCTCTTTCCTTCCATTAGCTTAGAAGGTTTCTCATTCAAAAGCATTTCATTCTTTGAAATAATTGCAAGAGTGCACTAACACGTGCCAATCTTTATAGAAAATCTTGCAGTTCTAGATACTGCACGATGTCAATATTTTTCTTATCAAAAACCACACTATCGGCAACTTGGCACTTAGGCCCAAGAAGCAGTGTTTGAGTATTTTTCCAAAGTGGAGGATGGGATTGGAAGAAAACATAAAAACCTGACAGGGATTGACGATGATCAGTCGCCACGTCCAAGTCCAATAATCCGCGGGTCTTCTCTACCGGTAGAAGGATAGAAACTACATCCGTAACTATCCCCGGGTGAAAACTACATCCGTAATCACCCTCGATGAAAAATACATCCGTAATCATCCTTCGGCAACACCTGGGCCGGAATAATAATTGATGGACCGCCTGGCTCACGGCCGCTTACTCATCCCGGGAATCGTTCGTCAACGGTTCCCACACCTGCCAGAGTCCCTTTTTCTTTTTCTTTTAAAAACTTGATTTTGATTGAAAACTGAGTAATTGAGGTCCGACATCAGTCGACCGATGATTCTTGAAATCACACAAGAAGCAAACCTGACCGGGGGTTTTCGAAAATGTTTTGAGTTCGAAAGAGTTCGAGTTTGAAAGTGCTAAAGGTATCTTGGATTAGCTTTGTCTTTAAAATAATGAACAATAATCAATAAATGATATTTTAAGATTTAATATTAATAATTAACAAAATAATTATTTAATTAAATAAGCTTTTCATCCAAGATAGGTATTTTGAGTATTTATGAAGATATAAAAATAATTACTTGAGTATACGATACTCCCCGAATGACCCTTCGGGTTCTCGCAATTTAATTACGATATAATAATATACCGCTCCCCGGTCAATAGTATATACGGACCGCTACGACCTCTATTGCTAGAGTCGTTGTCCGAAGAAAACATTTCATTCTAAGTTCAAGGGGTGCAAACATATATGTACTTATACATCTCAATTTCATCGATACTTCGATAAACATAAACATTTGATATGATTGAAAACTACAAACACAACAGTGAAAGTCCTTGTATATGTAAGTTTTGAAAAGTAAACTTGCATAGGTAGAATCAGGAAGATAATATCTTGAAAATAAATGCTTAGGGTTGGAAAACTTGCCTTGGGAAGGTTGGGGTGGTTGGGCTCGTGGAGTGGAGCGACAATCTATAAATATCCAATATTCGCTCGTTAGTATCTTAGCAACACCACTTAATCATAATGTTTTAAAGAATACAAGGCCATCTTAGCGACTCCACCATTTGACCCACTAACCCTCCTATATGACCATGTCATCACATTATCACATTCTTTACCCATTCGACTCAAATCTATTCCTCAAACTCGAAACTCAAGAGAATACTCTTAAAACTACTTTAAACTAATCTCCTAAGTGGTTTTTCAGTTGCGCGGATTTTACTCCAACATTTTTATAAAATTGAAAAATACATATTTTAATCCACTTAACCAACCAAGAATCTTATATACACATCACAACCATCATCTAATCCACCAAGATCATACTTTATAACATACATGGAGTTACATACACTAACCACAAGCTCAAAATCACAACCACAACACTTAAACTCAAGATCTACATCATCCATCACTTATATGTCCAAGATTCACACAAATAATCATGGATCTAACATTAATCTTACTAGCAATAAGACTCTTGCCTTCAGCAATCTTCCCTTTTTCTTACATAGTGAATGTAACAACATAATTTCTCAGATAATCAATCCCATTAAACAACATGGGTGACTCAAAAGGTTCCAAATTCACAATGTCATATGATATTATAAAAAAAAAGAATATTACAAAAATTAAGGTTCTGACAGCCTCCCTCCTTAAAAGGATTCCGTCCCGGAATCAGGTTGAAAACAGTTGGGGGTACTATTCACCCATCGTGCTCTCTAGTTCCCATGTTGATTCCTCGACATTCTGGTTCCTCCACAAAACTCTCACTAGTTTGACAACCTTGTTCCTCAGCACTTGTTCTTTTCTATCCATGATTTCCACGGGTTGCTTCACATAGGTCAAGTCTGGTTGTAGGTCCACTTGGTCGTACTCTATCACATGCCGATAGTCGGTGTGGTAGGGTCGTAACATAGACACATGAAGCACATTACGAATTTGCTGCAAGCTTGGGGGCAAGACTAACTCGTAGGGTAACTTCCCAATACGCCTCAAAAATCTCAAAAGGTCCAATAAACCTCAGACTTAGCTTCCCTTTCTTTCCAAATCTCATCAATCCTTTTCGAGGGGATACCTTTAGCATCATGAAGTCTCCCACCTCATACTCCTTTGATATCTCATAAAATTTGACCATTCGAAATAATGGGTTTCGTAAAAAAAATTAATGACTTTTACATACACTCGTCTGTACCGTAAAGACGTAATATCAATTCAAAATCTTCATTTAATAATTCGTTCATATCGTGATTGTAAAAATTTCTCATCCACCCATAAAATTACTATTCATCCAGGTTTCGGATATTCCCGAAAATTAGGGTTAATGCAGTCTCCTCTCCTTAAAAGGATTCTATCTTAAGAACCTAAGGATAATAGTTGTGGATACAATTCCAACTTTACCCTTTCCAACTCTCAGGTTGACACTTCAACCCTTTTGTTCTCTCACCTGGGTCTCACCAACGCTTTAATGTTGTTTCTCAACGCATACTCTCCTCGACCTGTATTCCTTATCGGTTGTTCTATGAATGAAAATTTCTATCCCAATACTTATACATTCATAGTATCCGTGTTGAGTCCTTGTATCGTTGGCCCGTGAATACTTTGTGGTCATGTTTTATAATCTGAGGCAACGTCAATACGCATGGTATTCCTCATATTCCTCGGCTTGATTAGCACGCATGTGTTGCCTCCCGTCAGCCGTTACCACTTGCTATGGATACTGTATAGTCTTCGGTATACGTCGAACTAGTTCAGCTACTATGTCCCTCTTTCATTGACTCCTTCGTAACGCAAGAAAAGCGAAACTTCTTCTTTCGCAGTACGCTTTATAAGAGACGTCCTTACGTTCGCATGGTGACGATCGTGATAACAACACTCATTTCATGGATAAGTCTTTATTCTCGACTGCCCCGTGAAATCTAAGGCACGACACTAAATATAAATTCGATCGTCTAGATAATTCTTCTTCCCTGTCCGTCAGCCACAGATCAAATTAGTACATACGCTCAATCTCTTTGTTAAATATACTTGAAAGCACCTTCAATATTCAAAGTTTAACCTTAAATCTTTATCTGACGTAATCGCTGCAGAAGTTTTATATTGCACCACCATCTCTTCCGTATATAAATCGATAATCTTCTAAATGGAAAGTCTCTCGTAGTTAAATCACTTGGTCCAACAATTATAACTCAACTAGGGCCATCTCTTGGCTCGGTCTTCGGCGACCTACTTATGAAATTCATTATAATTTTGTCCACGTTCAAGATTTTCTACAGGCGGAATTAATCCACTAGATCTCTATCATTCTGCTTTTGACATGTCACGTTTGTACTTAATAGTTTGCCAATACCATTCTTCATATCCGTTTGCCAAACATTCTCTTAATTCTATATACATCTTTGTCCTTCCCCATAATTTATTTATTTCCCTCTAACATTATTCTTTATTGTACATACTCTATTTTCTTGGTCAATACTGACTGAATTCCAATTTCGAATAATACCTTCTATAGGTATCGGCCACCACACTGGCCTTTCCTAGGTAATAACAAATTTCTCCATTATACTCCCTGCTCCCTTTCGTCACCTTCTCTTTCTTATGTTTAGTTCTAATATGAAGATATACTTATGGCACTTGTGGAAAAATTTCACACTTTTCTCATAAGGTTAACGTCTCAGTTTTATGCGTGAACGCTATCATGACTAATCCCCGACTCACGGTTAGTATATCATATCCCGTAACCTTTATGTTGTTTAGAAGTATATGCTATCATCCCCTTTCTACTGCATCAGCACACCTCTTAAACTCTTGAAAGACGCATCATCGTGACCCTCAAAGTCCTTTTCTCATTATAAAGTATAGCTAACAACGAGGTTGTTACTAATCTCTCATATCATTCTTAAAACTTTATTTATTAACCCACATGGGCTTCTGACTCACTAGTCAATCCACATAATACTACCAAAATTTATAATGTTTATATTAATGTGAAATTCCGACTTTGGTGCCGTACAGAGGTCGATCTTGAGTTGGTGAAACCTTCTCTTCAACCTTATCCTTGAAAAAAAAACAACTACGCATTTTAACTAGTCAACAATTCCTCCCTTTCCGATAAGGGTATCAGTTCTCGATGGTATATGTAAGATGTCATACGCTCGTCTCTTTCACAACTGGCGCCAATCAGTCTGAGGCCTGCATGCTGCTGCGATTCCCAATAAAATTGATTAGGTGGTAATCTCGAAGGATCATTGGCATATATCCATGCATCCATTTGCTATTAGGGGCCTGTTAAACTTTATGTCTCTCTATGTGCATCAATCCCTTTAAGCTAAGTAAAGCTTCACATTCTTGCCACGATAGTTCTTCCTTTCTTGTCCATCTCACTTCCATGTTAGTTTCCTCTAAGGATATGTTTTACATCGCAATCGATTTGCATTTCCTGGATCAGGAAAAGGCTTGGTAACTCCAGAATTCATTAATATAACATCCTGACAACGGTTGGTAGGAGCGTACTCCCAACCACCTCATCATTTCTTATAACTTTCCTCACACTAATATTAAAGGTCTTGTGGTATGCCCCGACATGTTATTTCTACTTTAATAATTACTCGGCATAACGCTCTGGCTGCACAATTACAACATTTGGTTTTTGATCTCATATTGGTGTAACGGTTCATAATTAGACCTCCCGTTCACCTTAGAGTAATCACTTTGAAAGGAATGGTTTCAAAATAACAAGGTCCAATAGATAATTTCAATAAGAATTCCACATTGGATGTTCCAAGAATGTTGATGGTTCCAAATACTAGGAGTCTCGATTTTTGGAGATGTAAGGATGGACAGAAAGAATACAACAAGGTTTATTCCTTCACGTCCTGATAATTCTGTAATATGATATCATAGAGAATGTTGCACGAGGGCAATGATTGTTGGATACAAAAGTCATAAAGACGGTCTTTATACAATTCTTACATCGGGTGAATACTTTTCCTCCTGAATAATAAGAGGAAATCTAAAGTCGCATTGATGAAGGTCAGCCAATAGAAAGCAATTTTACTCCATGACAATTAAAGAATGGAGTAGTTTGTCATTCAAGTAATCAATGGTTTCAAATGAATTCTCCTTGTATGAATGAAAGAATAAAATATTCAAGTGATATAAAGTCTAATACGAAGATGGGTAAGAGTTCAATCGAGTTATTCATCGAACTTTCATCATCATGCTTTACCGCAGGCAAAATGCATGGCAGAATTGCTGAATAAATTAAATTGGGAGTTGGACCAGTGAAACAATAACTAGTCTTTTTCAAGAAACACTAGCAACTAGCTAGACAAAATTTGCTAGTTCACCTGTTTGAGACATCACCACCAGCTAGGACAATTAGCTAGGTGTTCTTCACAACATTACAATTTTGAGTAGTTAGAACAATCAACTAGTCATTCATATTGACATAACGACTAGCCAGTTTCAATTGGATAGAACGGAATTTCAACATCGTAGCCACTGAAGAAACTTTAGGCTTCTCGGACAACGAATGAAAATAAGGAGTTATTAAGTTTGAAAAAGAAAACTATAAAATCCGAAGAGAATGTTCTAGGTATCGGAACAATCGATAACCTTTCATCAAATATTACTTATCAGTGAAACGGTCCACCCAAGGGTGCCTCCGTACACATGCTTTATCAGATCCGACAAGAAAATTAAATTCGGAATACCAATATCAAAATGATATCCTTATTATGATTTCAATGTACGATGTACAATCTCATCTTGAATAGAAGAAAAGAATTCATGAGGGACGTCTGGACATTAGATCATCCATGTCCTCAGTAATTTGTTGAATATTTATGAGCTCAACTGAAGAGTGCAAGTATGAAAGAGGCAATCAAATATCGATATTCGTTAAGTAGTATTCGTCGATTAATTAAGGAAATATTTGTTGAACATTCCTTGGATAATTGAAAGAAAGTGTAAATAGTCCTGAGCAGAAATAATTATAAACTTCAAATAGAATGCTCGGGGATCAATTAAGATACTTTGGATGAGTCCCGGTTTAGAGAAAGTATATCACTGGTTGTTATTCCACAAGTTTGAAGTAGAAAGCTAGGAGGGTTACCTGATATAAACTAATCGAGGTAACATGGTTAGTGAACAGTTTAAAATGAAGTAGTGCACCAGCCGGTAGTTACCAAAATAAGTTAATAATCATTCGTGCATTCCATTATCACCATTATGAGGGTAACTCCATCTCTTCGTCTTCGTAATACAAGACACCAACTAGTGCGTCTCTCAATCATCATCTTAAAGTCATTTATCGAGTTAGGGTTTCACAAATATATCTGTCATTTCCGTGCTTTATCTTGAAGACCAAGCTTCACATCATTCCGGGGACACCTGCTAAGTCCATAGGGTCCTACTTCATGCCTTTCGACATGAATCACAAGTGGCCAGTTCCCCCTGGGAACAGATCAAAGAGATCTCTCCGGGATCTCAGTGCAGTCCATAGGTTCAGTGGCGGGTGTGTATATGTGAACATATACAAAAAAAAAATTATTGAGGTCTACAATACATATATATGTAGTCCCTGATAACATCTCTATCAAAGGATCCCACTCTAGACCCACTGGTATTTTCTTTTGGTAGACTCTGAGATCACTGTATCGCTCGTTGCAATCATATTCAACTGCTCTCGAGTCCCTTTGTTAATTCTACTTGTTTGTTCTCTAAGTTGAACTACTATGCTCTAGCGTCCGAATCATGTGTGGAATTATCTAGCACGCTCGTCTTATGATAACATTCTCATATAACACATGTAAAATTCGCCATCAAGGGTAATGAAATCGACAACGACATAGTGACCAACTTTCAGGTAAACCCGTTACTTATCGAAAATCGGATCTTATAGCCAAAGTAAAAGACTGTCATTATTCCAAGTACTAAGTACCCTTAATTATGTAGGGAAGTCTAAACTTCTTGATTCTTAAAATGCCGCCTCCTAAACTGTGGAGGACTATGGGCCACAAAATTTATGCCAGCCTAGTCATCCGATCATATTGGCAATATCGCCTCTACCTCAACTGCTCTTGAGGTTTCGCTCTGCTTCCCATATCATTACCTATGATAGGTCATGAACGCCTCTCAAACCTCTATTCATCAATCTGAAGGTCTCTAAGGATTCTATCGACCCTGGTACAATACCTCCAGTAAACACTCCAGTCCATTCTACTCACCGGTACCTCTTCCAGTAGTCCAATAATAAGTTTACTACGATCTCTTATGTCATTTTCCTACTTAGACTTAACTCTCAACACTCTCGTTTCTGAGTACTGTAACTTATCGCTCTGATACCATTTCTGTGACGCCCCCAAATCCGAGGTCGAAGATTCAGGTCGTCACATCACCATACAACCATATCATACCTGTATTAACTTTACAACTCAACAATACATCCATCCAGACCTCAATCTTACGCACAAACAAGTTAGAGCCTCAGAAACGATAATCAAAAGTAACACTAAATATTACAATTCATCTGTACAATCCAGAGTCTTACGCACTTCCACTTATACAACTATACTTGAAGACAAGTCTTACTATTACAGTTGAAAACCTATCAGACTTACTCTGTAGTATTTATCAGGAACTAAATCATCTCAGGGGTAAATCTTCTACTCCTCTTCTGCTGGTACGGAGTTAACCGATCAAATTCTTCTCTTTCTGAAAAGTTTTTATAAAGCAAGAATGAGCTACATAATGCTCATCAAGTTCACCATTTTGAAAAATAATAATGTGGTTTATTTCAAAAACATTCCCAACTATATGGGTATATATCTCAGATTTCAAAACATAATTGGACAGTATATATGTCCGAGTTTGAATAAAACATCTATACTCACTAAGGAGCTTTAAGAATAACATATGAACCCTTTATAAGGTTCCTATTTCAATATTTCACCAGTTTGAAAATATATACATATGAGTATATCATTTTCGGCAAAACACTCTACGGTTAACATATTGTACAGGGAACACATCTTTGCAAACCTCTTTCCTTCCATTAGCTTAGAAGGTTTCTCATTCAAAAGCATTTCATTCTTTGAAATAATTGCAAGAGTGCACTAACACGTGCCAATCTTTATAGAAAATCTTGCAGTTCTAGATACTGCACGATGTCAATATTTTTCTTATCAAAAACCACACTATCGGCAACTTGGCACTTAGGCCCAAGAAGCAGTGTTTGAGTATTTTTCCAAAGTGGAGGATGGGACTGGAAGAAAACATAAAAACCTGACAGGGATTGACGATGATCAGTCGCCACATCCAAGTCCAATAATCCGCGGGTCTTCTCTACCGGTAGAAGGATAGAAACTACATCCGTAACTATCCCCGGGTGAAAACTACATCCGTAATCACCCTCGATGAAAACTACATCCGTAATCATCCTTCGGCAACACCTGGGCCGGAATAATAATTGATGGACCGCCTGGCTCACGGTCGCTTACACATCCCGGGAATCGTTCGTCAACGGTTCCCACACCTGCCAGAGTCCCTTTTTCTTTTTCTTTTTCTTTTAAAACTTGATTTTGATTGAAAACTGAGTAATTGAGGTCCGACATCGGTCGACCGATGATTCTTGAAATCACACAAGAAGCAAACCTGACCGGGGGTTTTCAAAAATGTTTTGAGTTCGAAAGAGTTCGAGTTTGAAAGTGCTAAAGGTATCTTGGATTAGCTTTGTCTTTAAAATAATGAACAATAATCAATAAATGATATTTTAAGATTTAATATTAATAATTAATAAAATAATTATTTAATTAAATAAGCTTTTCATCCAAGATAGGTATTTTGAGTATTTATGAAGATATAAAAATAATTACTTGAGTATACGATACTCCCCGAATGACCCTTCGGGTTCTCGCAATTTAATTACGATATAATAATATACCGCTCCCCGGTCAATAGTATATACGGACCGCTACGACCTCTATTGCTAGAGTCGTTGTCCGAAGAAAACATTTCATTCTAAGTTCAAGGGGTGCAAACATATATGTACTTATACATCTCAATTTCATCGATACTTCGATAAACATAAACATTTGATATGATTGAAAACTACAAACACAACAGTGAAAGTCCTTGTATATGTAAGTTTTGAAAAGTAAACTTGCATAGGTAGAATCAGGAAGATAATATCTTGAAAATAAATGCTTAGGGTTGGAAAACTTGCCTTGGGAAGGTTGGGGTGGTTGGGCTCGTGGAGTGGAGCGACAATCTATAAATATCCAATATTCGCTCGTTAGTATCTTAGCAACACCACTTAATCATAATGTTTTAAAGAATACAAGGCCATCTTAGCGACTCCACCATTTGACCCACTAACCCTCCTATATGACCATGTCATCACATTATCACATTCTTTACCCATTCGACTCAAATCTATTCCTCAAACTCGAAACTCAAGAGAATACTCTTAAAACTACTTTAAACTAATCTCCTAAGTGGTTTTTCAGTTGCGCGGATTTTACTCCAACATTTTTATAAAATTGAAAAATACATATTTTAATCCACTTAACCAACCAAGAATCTTATATACACATCACAACCATCATCTAATCCACCAAGATCATACTTTATAACATACATGGAGTTACATACACTAACCACAAGCTCAAAATCACAACCACAACACTTAAACTCAAGATCTACATCATCCATCACTTATATGTCCAAGATTCACACAAATAATCATGGATCTAACATTAAACATCACAAATACTACATGGCCAAGAGGGGTTAGGGTTTTTATACCTTCTTGAGTATCTAGGAGCCTTTGGTATACCTTACAAGTCTCAAGAACACCTTGGATGAGCTCCTACAATCCTTACAACTCAAGATCTAAATGAAAACTCAACATTGTTACTATTCATCAAAACTTTAACAATTTATAACTTGGAAACTAATGGATGAAAAGGGTTGGAATTCATAGCATACCTTTCTTATATGGTGTA
The DNA here is from genome assembly GCA_036435485.1 of Saposhnikovia divaricata. Taxonomy (NCBI): domain Eukaryota; kingdom Viridiplantae; phylum Streptophyta; class Magnoliopsida; order Apiales; family Apiaceae; genus Saposhnikovia; species Saposhnikovia divaricata. The sequence continues at coordinate 137,885,946 of CM071598.1, forward strand.
GAGTACCTAGGATTTTTGCCTTGAATTAAGAGTGATGAAAAGTGGAAGAAAAGAATTCTTCTTCCCCTTTTTAGAGCTTGGGCCGAGAGCAACAAGAGCTTGGGGGGAGAGAGTTTTTGTTTTGTTTTTGTGTTGGTTTGAATAAAGTGTGTATAATTGTGTTATGTATTGATATGTATTGGTAGTGTATCACATGTTGACACCCTAGGTAGTAGACTAGGCATGCAACATACTCCTTTGTCTCCTAGAATAATGCACCAACTAATTACTATTCATTGGTTGCTTTTACATTTTCTAGTTTGCTTTTCTAACAATCTAGTGTCATGAGACTTGCATGTAATATCCTTCCTTGTATTATTATTCCTCCACCAATGCTTGTCACTTAATCTTTAATTCATATCGTATCTTAATTAATTCCTCGTAATAATATCTTATTGCGTAGAGATTTCCCTCGTAATTCCTTAAGTACTTAATTGTGTAAATACCTCGAATATCCATAACTCCTTGTCATAATCCCTTAAAAATCTTTGAATATACTAATAACTCTCAAATCCCAAGTTTTATAAATCTTACTAGCAATAAGACTCTTGCCTTCAGCAATCTTCCCTTTTTCTTACATAGTGAATGTAACAACATAATTTCTCAGATAATCAATCCCATTAAACAACATGGGTGACTCAAAAGGTTCCAAATTCACAATGTCATATGATATTATAAAAAAAAAAAGAATATTACAAAAATTAGGGTTCTGACATAACTCTTTTATTAATGATCATAGTACTCCTACAATTTTTGATCTAGACCAGCCTATTGCAGTTAGAAAAGGGACCAGGTCTTGTACTCAACACCCTATTGCAAAACATCTATCATACCATAGGTTATCAGAGACACATAAAGCATTTACTTCTAATATTTCTCATGTGTTTGTGCCAAGAAACATCGAGGAAGCACTTGCTGATCCAAATTGGAAATCAGCAGTTTTAGAAGAGATGAGAGCTCTTCATAAGAATATGACGTGGGAGATTGTCGATCTTCCCCTGGAAAAAAAGGCGGTTGATTGTAAATGGGTTTTCACAATAAAATACAATGTTGATGGCAGTATCGAAAGATACAAATCGAGGCTGGTGGTAAAAGGCTTTACTCAAACTTATGAAACAGATTATCAGGAGACCTTCGCACCTGTTGCTAAGTTGAAATCAGTACGCATTTTACTTTCTCTAGCAGTTCAAAATGATTGGCCCTTATATCAGCTTGACATCAAAAATGTGTTTCTGAATGGGGAATTGGAAGAAGAGGTGTTCATGGAGTTACCTCCTGGTTTTGAAGGAAAATATGGATTTGGATAAGTATGTAGGCTGAAAAAATCTATATACGGCCTAAAGCAATCCTCACGAACCTGGTTTAAACGATTTGGGGAGGTTGTAAAACGACATGGCTATAAGCAGATCCAGGCAGCTGATAGCATGTTCTACAAACACTCGAAGAGTGGAAAAAAGACAATTTTAATCGTCTATGTCGATGATATAGTTTTGACAGGAGATGATCACATAGAACTCCAAAACATTAAAAATCAATTAGCGAAAGACTTCGAAGTAAAAGACCTTGGAAACCTCAAATATTTCCTTGGTATGGAGTTTGCACGTTCTAAAGAGGGGCTTGTTGTTTCACAGCGCAAGTATGTTTTGGATCTTTTACATGAAACTGGTCTACTCGGATGTAAACCTGCTGAAAAACCATGGAAGCCAATGTAAAGCTTCAGCCCGCAACCCTAGAAGAACAAGTGAATAAAGAGCAGTATCAACGACTTGTGGGAAAACTACTATATTTGTCTCACACTCGTCCAGATATTGCATTTGCAGTAAGTGTTGTAAGTCAATTTATGCATTCTCCTGGAGTTCAACACTTTGATGCAGTCAAGAGGGTACTTCGATACTTAAATGGTACACCAGGAAAGGGACTATTGTTTAGAAAAAATGAGTTTCCTGGAGTAGAAGTTTACACAGATGCTGATTGGGCAGGAAGTGTAACTGATAGAAGATCAACTTCAGGTTATTGCACCTTTGTAGGAGGAAATTTAGTAACTTGGCGCAGTAAGAAGCAGAGCGTGGTGCACGAAGTAGCGCTGAAGCTGAATTTAGAACCGTTGCACTTGGCATTTGTGAGATACTGTGCATTAAAATACTTCTGGAAGAGCTAAAGATGAGAATAAAATTACCAATGAAGGCCTATTGTGACAATAAATCAGCGATTTTGATAGCTCGTAATCCAGTTCTCCACGAAAGAACCAAACATATTAAAATTGATAAGCATTTTATAAAAGAGAAATTGGAGAACGGACTAGTCTGTATGCCTTATGTTCCCACTAGAGACCAGATTGCAGATATTCTCACCAAAGCGCTACCAACAAAGCAATTTGAGAACTTAATTGGCAAGCTGACCATGAAAGACCTCTTCAGTCCAGCTTGAGGGGGAGTGTAGAAAATATGAATCAGATCAGAAATTATTTGGGAAGTAACTGTATAGTAGCTGTAATATTTGTTTCCTAGTTTAGAGATTATGATCCCTGATTCTTAGGAATTAGTATTAACTCAGAATAACTAACAGACCTGTATATGCCTATTTAAAGGCTTCATCTCTTAGCATATGAAATATAAGAGAGTTTTTTCTCTAAGTTTATAAAAACTAATCATGATCGGACAAACACATATTAAAATAGATCATAAAATCTTAATTGTGGTACATCCCTCGTCTATATCACTAAAATATATAGTCTTTTTGGCGAGATAATCCAACAATTTATTGTAATCGTGAGGAAAATATATCTAATTTGTCAAAACGTATTCGAACAACCAACCATGACTGCGATTTTATAATATCCAAATCAACGAACCAATATAATAGAATCATGTAGATCTAAGATCCTGGATGCTAGAATAAAAGAACTTACTCTCACAAAGAGAAAGAATAGAACCCAAAATGGATAAAGAGGGGCTTAGTATGTTTGAGCGGGAATGTGAATGTTATGATAATTGTTAGATAATATTGATATTAATGCAATTGGTATAAATTGAAGATTATTTTATACTTGAATTTTATTGAAATTATCTTTTTATTCGAAATTATGATTACAATAATATGTTTATATTAATTAATTAATTAATTTTACCATTCGGTGCGTAGCCCGGGTAGAACGTTAGTATTATTTAAAATTTTAAGTCAACAAAATTCATGTTTTAAAATTTTTAATTTAAATTATAAAAAATCATTATAGTTAAAAACATTCATGTATCGCACGAGTTTTATGCTAGTACATCAAATTATCAAATTGCAAGAATTCGAAAGTCAAGAATTGGAATTGTGTGTTTTCCAAAACATACATAAATTATATTTTTAGAAAAATGTATTTTTACAAAAACCTACTACTTCTCATATCATTGAATTCAAAATCTTACTATCGAAATAATAAATGTGTTTACTCATTAAAACATGTTTTTATAATAAATTTATATATTTTGGATCTTTGATCTTGTATAACATAAAACAAGATTAATAACAACTGAATTAGAATTTTTTAAACAAAGAATTTAATTCATTAATAAAAAGTCATACGCCGTCTACAAAAACAATCGAGTCGAACAAATCGTAAAAAGATATAATAGCATATTAATCCAGTTTTCTTAGACCTCTTGGATATATCATCGCGATTTGTTGAAATTGAGGCAATCCCATATAGACTTCTATCATTAAATCAAAATCTTGAAAATCTCACGGGATGATCTAACATCCCCGACATTAAATCACTGCAAAACACATAAAGCTCCCATAAGGAGAGAATAAATAAATCCCAAATAAATTGGGAACAAACTTAACAAAATACTAATTTAAAATAAACAAAAACCTAACATAAGACTCGATTTTATTGAAATTGGAAAAAGAAAGTTTAGAAAAATGGATGGAGGACCGAATGAGGATTAGAAATGAAGGAGGAAGGAGGCATTTAACGAAGAAGAAGGAAGCATTGTAATAGCAAAATAATTGTAATAGTAAACTAAATCTTGATTGCATGATACAGCCAAGCAAATTGCACTAGTTATACATTGAGTGGACTTAAATAATTGTTATAAGCTTTATCCAAAAAGAATATGACAGAAATAAAAAAGTGTTTTCAAAGAAAAAAAATCATAGCTGTTACTAAGAGTGAACTAAAGTTAGAACATATAATATTATTTTAAACATATCATACTAAGTAGAGTATTAGAAACTAATAATGGTACTGCGAACTGCGAACTAAAGTTAATTAATAGAGGAACCGGTAGAAAAGAATCATTTGTGGACCAGAAATTTGAGAGCTGAAATGGTGGTGAACAGCTGTGACAATGGAGAAGGGGAGAGTTGAAATAAGTTGGCAAAAGTTGAGATGTTTAATTGATATAAGGAGTAGGTGACAAGCACGGTTCTAAATATCTTCGATTCAATCAATTAATTTTTGATTAATTATTTATAAAATAATTAATTCATTCGATTTTTGAAATTCGATTAATTCTATGAATTTATTTAAAATGATATTTTAATTATAAAGTAGATTAATATATTAAATATTATTATAATATTTTATTAATACTCCGATTAATCCTTCCAAATAATTCTCAATTATCTTATTAATCTTAAATCAATAACTTAATCGATTTATATCAATTACCGATTTTTAAAATAATGATCCCAAGTCACTATAAAAATGAAAAACATATGTCACAGATACGATCATCGTTTTTATAGGATTTGTTTGGTTTATTTTGAGACAAAAACCTGCATTTTTTTAGGTCGGCTATCTCAATTTTCAACGTGACAGACCAGGCGAGATGTTATTTTCTTAGTCCTTTCCTTCACTTTACAGCTGAAATTAATTTTATAAGTCCTTCATCACATCAGATGTTTTTTTTTTCTTTTCTTTTTGAGAAAATGATCAAAATACCTATTTTTCATAAGTGTTTGCCCAAAATACTGATTTCGAAAAAAATGCCCGAAATACCGACGGGATACGAAGAATCGTCCTCCGTGTTAGCATGATGCGGAGCATCGTCCTCCGTATTACGTAGATACGGAGCTGCGTCGATCGTGTAATGCATGATACGGTGGACGGTGTTCCGTGTTAGGTGGGTGCGCAGCACTGTCACGGAACACGATACAGCGTATCATGCATAACACGGAAGACACAGCTCCGTATCATGCCCTATTACGGAAGATCGTGTTCCGCAACATACCCCTATCACTAGGGGTGTACGCGGTTCGGTTGCGGTTCAGTTATTAGCGGTTGATGCGGTTTTTTGGTTTTAGCGGTTTTGTAAATTTTCAACCACAACCGCAAATGTGGTTGCGATTAACCACGTGATGCGGTTACGGTTAACCGCGGTTGATGCGGTTCGGTTTGCGATTTAACCACCCATTACAAAACACTTGCGTAGCAAAAATGAAATATAATAAGAGAGTCTATGTGCAAATTTTATGCAGGCCCAACATATTGATTGACAAAATAATAGGCATGCTCTGGCAAAAAAAAAATTTAATAATAGGCATGCCAAGACTCATTGATAATTAACTGCATATACTTATCCCCAACTCATTTCAGTAAGCGCCAATGTTGTACTTCATATTTCAGTATTGCAAGTTGCAACATGTTCAGGTGATTTGGATGCATTCATGTTAGTAATCACAAATCACAATTGTTCTTTGGTGATAATTGTATATCAATCTCACCAATCGATTTTCCGTAATAGCACTCAATACATCAAATTTTGCAATATTGTGACCAACCAAAAGTAAAAAACATAAAAAATACAAAAGATTTGTCTTTATATGCAAGTTACTCTGTGTCTCACTCTCTCAGTCTCTGTATTAGGTAGTATTAGAATTTAGAAGTAGTCCAGTAGTCCACTAAGTTAACAGATCAACAGGCCCAGCCCATATCATATTTATATAATTATTAACTCATTTATGTGTATAATTATTAATTTATATAATATAAAATATATATTTATAAAAATATAAATTATTATAAATATATATGTGCGGTTTGCGGTTACGGTTGCGATTTTGCGGTTTGCGATTTGTGGTTGCGGTTTTTTCGATGTTGCGGTTTGCGATTTGCGATTGCGGTTTTTGCGATTTTTCGTAAAATGCGATTCGGTTGTGAACGGTTTGCGATTTGATTGCGATTGCGGTTCGGTTCTGTACACCTCTACCTATCACGGTACACGATCTACCGTGTCCCGTCGGTATTTTGGACAAACAGTATTTATTTTTGATTATTTTGGACCATCACCCTTTCTTTTTTCACAAAATCACATCAGATGTTTAGATAAGTGTAAATAAAATAATATTTTATTAACCTTTACTGTAATATTAAGATTTTATTCCTTTAAAAAAATAAGATTTTATTAACATCTTGTCACACCTTCAGTTCAAACTGAGCATAATATGTATTTTTGCCACAAATCGTGTTAACACTTTACCTCCACTGCTTCTGTTTTTAATTTTAGAAAGATCGGAAAGATTTATGTTTATTTACTTTCTTTAATATGTTTACAAATTTTTTTTAAAAAAAATTAAAAATGAAAATGAGGTTAAATAAGTGTCAATTTTTCTCCAAATTTGTTTTCCCCAAAACATTGGATAATTGATAGAGGGGGGATACATTACAATAATAAATAAATTGATTATTTTACGAAACTTCATTTCCTTTTTCTTTCCTTAAAAAACTCAGGTACATAGATTAAGAGTCCATTTGGCTCTTTAAGTGGTTTTTGACTTCAAGTTAAAAATTACCTATTTATGTAATAAGCCAAAAAAATGACTTAAAGTCAGAACTTGATAGAAGGTACTTTTTTGAAACAAATTTTTTTTTTCTGATGAATTTTTTTTAAAACAAAATATAATCATTCAAATGAACAACTCATTTGATTTATTTTTATTTTTATATTTTTAATAACTCATAAGTCATACATAATGTAAAATTATCTAAATAGATATTGACTTAAAATTTTTACTTTTCACTAATCACTTTAAGTAACTTTAAACCATGAGCAATAATTTTAAGCTAACAAACGGGTACTAAAACTATTATATACCACCTCTTTTCTTATCGTTTGTAGAGTAAGTAGCTCAGTAAGCTTTTCTTCTGACTTACCTACATATCTTCATTGATTTTTTTAACTTTAAACTACCAAGTCAGTTGCCAAGAACTTGTAACTTGTAAGCTTTCCCAACTTGTAAATCCACAATATTCCATGTTCATAGTTTACAGCAAGTTCACAACATCCAAAAAGTCAACAAGTTCAACATCATTTCTCACCCCTACTGAGATTTGAAGGTAACCAGATTCAGTATAAATCATAAAGACTGAAATGATTCCATAATTAGGACAATAAATATTACTAAGAAATCTGGGAAATGTCAGACTGTAATTTAGAAGTCCATCAAATTCCATATTCCCATCTTTACAAACCATCCACTTCACTGATTTTCAGCCATCATGACAAGGACAATTCTCAACCGACATGGATTCTGTGGGGCAAAAACGAAAAACTAACCACCATATATAAGTTAACTTTCAAGGCTTACATCCTCCGCTAAACTACACCAGATGGAAGGCGCAAGACAAGTTGTCCTCCGAAAACACTGCAAGAAGAAAGAACATTAAACGTATAGAAGAGAGGACATGATAACGATAACATACAATAACAGCAAATTAATCCCCATATTAAAGCTCTGCAAATTTTTACCTTTTAACATAGTAGTAACAGAAGTCTGCTAGTATAAAGGTTTGAACTATTTCTGAAATAAGAACCATGGAAGGCCACAGTCCATATCCCAGAGCAACAAGTAGATGGCCACGAGTGTCCAACACCTGCAACACAAAAAAAATTTTAAGCCGCAACACTTTACATTGCTAAATACACAGCATCAATTTGGGTGCAAAGCAGGCATTCCAAACAATATACTCCAGAGAAGTAGTGTCAACAACTCAACATTATCTACTTATAATCAAGAGGGCAATGAATTACAGTGACCTATATAAACATAAATGTCAGATGTCCATTTAGCAACACCTGTACCCAAAGATTGTAAAGATAATCATCTTGAATGCTACGAGGCTATAAGCAATTAAGCAAGCACAAACCTGGAGAACCCAGTGGGCACAGCTCAAAAACCTTGCAACACCCAAAGCAAATACATAATGAGCCGTAAATGGTTCAACAATCTGATACCAGAAAGAAATAGAAGTCAGATCAATAACAATTACCAAGGAAAACAAACTTATCTTCAGCATTCTGACAGTTACCTTAGTATTTTGCATAACACGCAGTTGAGGGAGCACAGAAACAGACTCCAAATACACACAAAATCCCCAGAAGAATCTATTAATGAAGTTGTGTGACGTGGATGGATGGACTAATGCCGCTAATACTGCACAAGGAATCACCTACAATGAGGACAAATCAAGTTAAGTCAAAAATATAAACATCACAACAATAAAGGAAAGCTAAAGCAACCAATCTGTACGATGACGTATGATAGCACGTAGAATAAGGGAATGATGCCCTATGTTACCCAGACTCGGGTATGGGTGTCGGACACGGTTATGAATCCAAAAATCAGATTCATGGTTTTAAGATAATTAGGAGTCTTGGATATGGATCCAAAATTGGACATGGGGGCACAGATTCGGCATGTAAGATAAATATAAATAAAACATCATAGAGGCTGATTCATAGCATATTCATAAAAATAGTGTTAACTACAAGTAAATCATATACACTTAATTGTGTATGTTAAATTGTAGCATAAAGCCATAAAACCAAAAGCATTACATAGAAACGAGTCATTCATGGACCTTTACTTTCTAAAATACATGTTGTAAGGAGACCTATTTCATTTTGAAGTTAGATGCTACAAGGTGAGGTGTGCGCTTTTAATAAGAAGGATACGACTCGGATACCATACACACACACCATGTCATGTGCTGTTGACACGGGTATGAAGAGAAAAATGGAGAGTCCGAGAAACGGAGACGATGCCTCACAATAAGCTGAAAGACATTCCTATCTGCCTTTACAACGAATGACAATATGCAGGGAGAAAGAGCAAAGTTTGAACTGTTTAAACTGGTATCACTTTGGAATCTACTTTATTTAGAAGAAAAAGAAGTATTCTGCTGAGAGTCTGAGATGAATCAATCAGGCAATAGTAAGGCAAGTTCTCTCAGATCTCTGGCATTATTTCGTTCCAACTTCTTGGATTTGGTTTCTAACACTAAATATGATTACCTGGAAAGCATGAAGTCATACTACCCAAGTTTTACGCTATCTACATAACTTAAGCATCGGTCCCCTTATCAGGCTTCCACTTAATACATTTAAAGAGAAAAATACATACATGAAATATTGTAGTCCCCTTACCTGGCTTCCACTTAATAAATTTAAAGAGAAAAATACATACATGAAATATTTTGAAGTTAGATGCTACAAGGTGAGGTGTGCGCTTTTAATAAGAAGGATACGACTCGGATACCATACACACACCCATGTCATGTGCTGTTGACACGGGTATGAAGAGAAAAATGGAGAGTCCAGGAAACGGAGACGATGCCTCACAATAAGCTGAAAGACATTCCTATCTGCCTTTACAACGAATGACAATATGCAGGGAGAAAGAGCAAAGTTTGAACTGTTTAAACTGGTATCACTTTGGAATCTACTTTATTTAGAAGAAAAAGTAGTATTCTGCTGAGAGTCTGAGATGAATCAATCAGGCAATAGTAAGGCAAGTTCTCTCAGATCTCTGGCATTATTTCGTTCCAACTTCTTGGATTTGGTTTCTAACACTAAATATGATTACCTGGAAAGCATGAAGTCATACTACCCAAGTTTTACGCTATCTACATAACTTAAGCATCGGTCCCCTTATCAGGCTTCCACTTAATACATTTAAAGAGAAAAATACATACATGAAATATTGTAGTCCCCTTACCTGGCTTCCACTTAATAAATTTAAAGAGAAAAATACATACATTAAATATTGTAGTCCCCTTACCAGGCTTCCAGTTAGTACATTTAAAGAGAAAAATACATACATGAAATATTGTATTCTGCAGTTATCTTGAGTTATCAGGAAAGAGAAAAAGAGGGTTCATTGCTTATTGAAGAAATTTACAAGAGCATGCTGCAGAAGCAAACTCACCACATAATATATTGCGAAATTGTCTTTGTCCTCCATATAGCTTGACCGCAGTTTAAAGCGAATCATGTATATGACCCATAAGGTTGTACCAAGTGTGGCCAAGTCAAGCAAGGTATGGATGTCATATTCCATGACAAAACTACAGTACAGTCTGACAGCCAAAAACAAAGCTGTCAATTCCTGGGACTTGAGTGAGAGTCCTGCAGTAACGTGAAGGAAAAAAATTTAAGTAATCTAAAGCAATACTGATACTAACCGAGGTAGATATATATACAAAAAGAACAGAGCACTTATTTGCAGATGCACAAAATGAAAAAAAGGATAGGAGTATATTGTGACACGACAATCTAACACATATAACTATATAAGACACATGCTCTCTCTCTATCAAATTCATTTTAAAGTTGCAGAGCTTTTAGGTGAAAGCACAATGCAACCTAACAAGTTCTGTAAGACACAGATAGTTAATAAGCCCCATCCATATAAGGAGTTGAAACACAAATTATCTCAGACTTCTGCTATCACTACATGGAATTTCCACCAACTAAACTTTGAATCTTTCACAATGAAGTAGGAATAAACTAAAAAAAGCGAACCAAATAAATCGCGGAAAAGAGGGATATTAAAGAGTGGAAAATATTGAAAGAGTGCAAATGTTCTAGGTTGAGGTTTTTGACTGGAAAATAAAAGCACGAAGATATAATAATGACGGTTTCTCCAAAATTAGTTAGATGAAGCTATAGGTTAGCTATGGCAAAGACTGAAATAATAAGTATCTATGCATATACTGAAGAGCATTTCTCCCAAACTAGTGAGATGAGGCTCCAGTTTAAATTGGTATCTATAGCAAAGACTAAAAATTATAATTATGTATGCACAAAATATACAACTATCATTCAAATTCTTGCTTCCAACCAAACCTCATTAGACAACGTATCAAGCTCTGGCAAAAGAACACTACATGTCAACTCTAATAAGATCAAGATGTGCATAAATTAGCATAAACAATTATTTTCCGCATTTACAGAAGCATTTACAGAAGCAGGTTCCGTCCCATACATTCAACTCTGCTGAGACAAACAACAAATACTAATCCAAGCAAATCAAAATCACACAAACCCTAAATTGAAACAAGAAAATAACTAAAACTAACTTACTACGGAAAGTAAAAACTAAAAACTGAAAACCCCTAAATTCTAAAACAAAACAATTCATCAAGATCTCCAAGATTCAGTAAATTAAAGTGGTCCTTTTTCTACTAAATTAAAGTAACTGGGGGGAGAGAGAGAGAGAGAGAGAGAGAGAGAGAGAGAGAGAGAGAGAGAGAGAGAGAGAGAGAGAGAGAGAGAGAGAGACCAGCACAAGTTTTTTCCTTCATGAGTTTATAGATAAGGACAGAGATTCCAAGAGAATGAACAGCTTCAGCAGCAACAAAAAGGGTATCATGATCATGAACAATAGCTCGGAGCAAGACAAGAGCAGCCATGCCAGCGACTACACCAAGAAAAGCTTTAACCTTTGGCGGCTGTCGCCTAACCCATGTTGTAACCATTTGGATCGGCCTCTTTGGTGGCCTCATAGTAACTAACAACTGTGCAACTCTTTTGAGTTGTGAGGATAAAAGCCAACAACTTTCTTTCTTTTGCTTCGAGTTCTAGTTCTAGTTGTATGTATGTGTTTTTGAGATGCAAGTCTTTCAATTGCACAACCAAACCCCCCCTTGGAACTGTTGGATGTATATGATGGATGACTTCTTGTTTCTCCTTTTCCCTTTCTTTAATGTTTTCTGTTTCCTTTTTCTACCCTTTTTTTTTCTTATTTATTCATTTTTTTTTGACATTTTATTTAATCATAATTGACGCTTTACTTATTTCTAGTTCGTTTCTTTCGGGCAGTTTTAGGGGTTGTTCATCCACTTGTAATATTTGGGTTTAAAAATCTACATTTAAAAATGTTGTAGTTTAAAAATTATTATCAACTTTCAACTTGGGTGGTGAACAAACAGGAGAGAAGCAGCCCCAAAAATAATTTAGTCGTTATGTTAGACCATTTTTTCGCTATTTTTGGCCATTTCCCAACCAATCAAATTCCACACATGACATCGGTGTGTAGTTTGGTTAGATCATGCAAAGCGCAGACACACACAACTAATAATAACATTGCATCAAGTGTTCCAACTCGATCTCAGCAATGTACTGCCTCATTGCCTCTCATTTTTAACAAAAGATTGAGAGTTTGATATTTTGTGTAACAACTACTTCATTATCTATTTTCTTAATTAACCTCTTAAGTCTTACCCCAGAAAAAACGTACCAAAAAAGAAAAGTTTAAATTTTTTCATGATTTAGCAGAATGAGAAACCCGACCATCAGATACAATTTCGACTTTTTTCAAGATTTAGCAGGCTGCAGGAAGATATTTGCATGCAGAGAGAGAAATGATAAAGTGCAATATTCACCGGTAAGGAATTATGCTACAAACATTTCAGCTTACAAATGAATCACCTAACCAACAGGATTACAACTTCATTCTTCTTCATCTCTGGAAGAAACCTAAAGCTTCATATTTCAGAGTCCTACTATTTTGTTCTCCACAATCTTTTTCCTAAAATCTATACCTGTATATTTCAGAATCCTAAAAGGTTTTTGCTACGACAAGTGGAGAAGAAAGATGAACACGAGGTTGATCTTTTCATTTTTGACAGCATAGGTATGTCCCCCTCCAGAGCTATCATACCCAATTGAGAATTCTCTTCCAACAACTTCTTTGCTACCAAGTAACCAGCAATTGACCAGGTCTGCTGCTTGCGTGCTTGTTTACCAATATATCGACCAGTCTTGCCATCATAATATTCCGGCCAACCATCTTTGGAAAGCCTCTCTTCAATGACTGTAATAGCTTTCTCTGCAATTTCATGACGTTTAGTCTTGATACATGCAGCTGTCAGGAGCCATATAAGTACTGCAACCACAAGAATTAGGTTGAATGAACTTGAGAAATATATTCTTTGTTACATATTTGTTCATAAAAAGCAATTCAGGTCGAGCACCAAATATCATTAATCAGGAGTATACAACTGTTAAACTATTATAAAGGGAGTTATATTGATTTGTTTGATGATTATAGCAAGAATCCACCTGGAAGACTGCATATCTTAGACATCTTAGAGTCTCAGCAATACATAATAACCAATAAGACCAGCAAAAGCCTTTAGAAATAGTATGGATTGCCGCTATTAGAGGAGTATTACAGAAAAGTGCAGTAAACATCACAGAGTTCCAGCAATTCAATTAAACAGACATTCAGCAGGTTTTCAAATTATTTTTGATTTGCCACTGTAAGTGGGAAAAAAAGTACGATTCCCTTCTCCCTCAAAGGAGAAGAATCTAGAATTGAAGGCTTCTAGAAAATGTGCAGTAATTCCAGGGAAAAAATGAGTTACTAGCAATACCATCTAAATTAAAATGTACCTGGCCAAGAACCACCATTGTGATAACTCCATCTTGTATTCTTTGGATCACATCCTGTCAAGATCTTCCACTCGTGACCTTCTATTGCAGGATAACAGGCCTTTAAAGGCATTTCTCCAACCAGCTCCTCCCAACGTGCTTCTATGAGATCCATGATTGCATTCGACTGTGCGGGACTTGCTAAGGATGCTAAAATTGCAACGCAGTTACCCAAGCAAAACCAACGAAAATCCATTCTGGAAGGACCAACATTCCCAATGAAGTAACCGCCACGTGTTGGCATAAAATCAAAGATCCATTCTGGAAGAGAATCTGGAATCACATTGAACTTATTGACTGCAGTATGAGAATACTCTTCTGTTTTATACCTATATATATCGTTCAGCTTCTTGAAATTTAACCAAAAATACTCTCTCATGTGATATTTTAACGCATGAAGACGCATCTCTATTCGGTCTACACACTCCTTCCCCTCAGCATCTCGCTTCAGCAAAACATGAGCACATCTCAAGGCCATAAAAAAAAGTGCCTGTATTTCAATTGGATACCCATATACACCCTGCAATACATGAAATGTTTATAGTCAGATGAAGAGAATCATAAATATACTGAATATGAGCACTACAAGTAAATATTGGCCATGTTGCTCAGATTAATTACTTTGCAGGTTGTGCTTTGTGAAGAATCAATTGTAGTCTTTTAGTACATTATATACAACATAGTGCTGCAAAAAATAATTGACAACTGATTATTTCTCAAGTCAGGAAACTGAGTAACCAAGTACCTTACTAGGACTAACTTTATTAGAAGCTGTTAATAATGTGGAGCAGACCTAAAGACAATTAGCAAGTAGTTTCTAAAGTTGACATGAAGTCTTGGACTCAGATTCTGAATTTAGCTGATATTTTTGTGTAACTGCAGCATAAAATGCTGAAAAATATCAGAACTTGGAAGTAAAGGTTTAGTGTATACTTAATAATTATAATAATAATAAAAAAGAATAACTATTTTCAAATGAAAAACCTGTTACATTTGTTACTGCAGAGCCAGGAGCACGACATGTGCAAGTAAAATTTGGACCAGAAATTCAATTTTTTTTTACTAATTTTTTAATAGTTGACCCGCTTACTCGCGGTCCCAAATATCTGTTGACAAAGATGCAGACAAGATACCCAGTATACAAACACCTTAGGCTGTTCATACAGCTGAACAATTCGTCTAACAGAAAGCTGTTAAAAATTAAAGCATACGAAGTTATAGTATTAGCAAGTTATTGCTTGTGCAAAAACACTACAGTGAGCTCCACAAGTGCAAGAAAATTCATGAAAGAGATAGTCAATATTATACCATGTGATTTTTGCTGATTTGGAACAAAATTAATAGCATAGAGTTGATATATTTGAAACAAATAGGAGTATATAGAAACTCACCATTCTCCTATCAATCATACAGCATCCGTCAGCACATAGAAGAGTTGGGAATGTGTCAAAGCCCTCTGAAAGGCATAGACTTAGTATTAGACGCATACCCTTCTGGCACTCAGGCATATCAGCCAACGAATTGTCTCCTGTTGACCTTGTGTACGCTCTTAGTAATATGATCCACCAAAATCCAGAATCAATAGGCGCTACTCTTCCAATTGCACTCTCACCAAAATCAGCAGTTAAAGTTTCGGCATTCCTGAGAGGGTCATGTTGTACTTTGAAACTAGCAGGCATCACACCCCCACCAAGTTGGAAGCGATCTATCATTTTCTCCGATGACTGGAGGTGAAGAGTCTTCAAGAGAAAATTCTTGACAATATCAGGTTCGTTATGTATTAAAAATGCCAAAGCACTAGGGACAAAGTCTCTGACAAACACCTAAGAAAGTTCAATGGATAAAACAAGTCAACTACTTCATTCCACCAAATATATGAATAGCAGAATATTGCAGGGAGGGTATCGGGTAATCATAAAATTGGCTCAAATATATATGGAATTTCAAGGGTTTGGGGGAGGGAGCAACATCTTCCCAGACATACAATGTTAAACAGCTGTAATATGACCAGGGATAATGTTATTATAAAACAAAATTTAGGTCCACAATCATTGAAGGCACACTTAAAAGTAAAAGCATCTTCACCAGTAATAGATTGAACCCTATTCAACAAACATGATAAAAATATGAAGCTAATGGCCTTGAAAAAGGATAAGAGATGTACACATCACCTGATCATAGTTGAGTTTCTCCTCAGAACTATCCATTGCTGCAAGAGTCCCAACTGCTGCGCCATGAAAGTGCAGTTTTGCACGCTTCAATGCTTCCCAAGCCTCTGACATCATTGGAGACATTTCATGCTCCGCCGCTGAACTTGTAGTATCAAGATCAGACAGATAAACAGGCAAAGGAGATAAGCCATCAGAATTGTCTAGTTTAGACATGTTGTCTGTTTTGGATGACACTTGAGGTGAAAAGCATCCCAGACCAGCAAATGATTCCTCACCAAGGGATAGGGTTCGCATCCTATCGCAGTCTGTATTTAATTGTCTTGGCCGTTCAGGCAACTTTAAAATATCAAACTCAACAATTTTAGGCACAATACATGATGTCCCCTTGTTCTCTACATGCTCACTGGGAGTCACATCTACTGAATGAGTAGACATTCCAGAGATTTTCAACTGGCAAAGTCAGAGTACCTCTAGAATCTGCATATTTTGTACAGGAAAACAGAAAATAATTTTACAGAGGTACACAAACATAAGTACATAACTGTAATGAGGAATTAACTAGTAAACAGAAAACATGTTGCCACATTAAAACTGAGTCTGAAAACAAATAAAAGATTCCACAGAAAATCTTTGATCAACAATGTGATAATCTGGAAATAATACACAAGACTGTACTTATAGAACCACAAAACCAATCACAGCCCTCAATATGCAATTCTACCATTGACAAGACTACTTCATGTCCTTCTTCCTATCGTCTCAACAAGACTATAATCGTAAACAAAAATTCAATGTATATATACATGTTGGTAACAATGTACTAACTAAACTACATCAAACAAGATGCAAACATTAAAACAACAAATATAGAATTTCCAAAATACGCATAAAACCTTTGATCTTAACAGTGTGTTAATCTTGAAATTCACAATATTGTAAACATAGAACCAAAAACCAATCACAACCCTCACTACATATACGTTTCTGCTTAACAAGAACTCTATATGTACTTTTTTTGGTCTCACCTAGGCTTTTAATCTTGAAAACTAGAATTTTAATGAAATTTCTCGAATGGTTATTGCTAGCTTGCATCTCAGTGTCATCCTTATATAAAAACATGAGGATCATGCAAATTAATAGTACTGAACTAGTACATTGCACCTTCAATATATAAAAAAAATTAAAATCCAGAAGATTCAAGATTATACAAGACTTTTAACAAGATAACAAAACAACAGAATGCAAAAAGATTGAAAATACAATAACAAATCAAGAAAACATGACAAGAATCATAAAGAAAATGCAGAATACGAAAATTAAGAGCTTACTAGTAAGGGTCATCATACAAATAAACATACGCAAGAATCATGCAAATAGTATTCAATTAGTATAGTGTCATATATCACCTCAAATCTTTACGAAAAAAATGAAATTGAAGCAGATTATACAAGCAAGATTAAAAAAACCCCAGAAAGCAAAACACTTGAATACACAAGCACAAATCAAGAAAATATTAAAGAGAATGCAGATTAAGAACTTACAAGTAAAGGGTTGTACTAACTTAGAGAGAAGCTTTGAGTGCTGAAGTGGATGATATTGAGAGAGAGAGAGAGAGAGAGAGAGAGAGAGAGAGAGAGAGAGAGAGAGAGATCACGTCCAGCTTGTGAACTTACATAGCAATGGGATTGTATATATAGGCAGGCAGGCAGGTGGTGGGGCATAGCGTAGATACACGCACATATAGATACGATTCAATTTAGTGCGTCACCCCCTGCCGCTCCAAATAAAACAGGATTTGTCGATATGATTAAATGGGCTTAAATACGTCACTTTGTCACATCATTTGAGAGGTGTATGTAGAAAATTATCATTTGGAGAGATATCATTTGAGGTGTACATTGCTCTAAATTTTTTATGTGTTTTTTTAGTTTTTATTGCTTAATATTATTTATTATCCACATAATAAGAAAAAAATTATGAAAATAATCATATTTGCGCTTGTTTGGTTCGATTTATCGACGGGACACGTTAAACAGTATAACGTGATATAAGAGGTAACACGTTATTTCGTCTTCCGTAACATGACATGATACGGTAGAGCGGGTAACGTGTTTGTGCTGTTAGTTGACTTATTTTTCAAATTCTAATATATAGTATATTATATTGAATATATTTTGGAGTTACAAAATATATATTTATTATGGAGTTAATAAATTAAATGTGTATCAAATATTGATTGTGTAAATTAAATTGGGCAGTTTCTTTTTGGGATGGAGGTGTGTTTGGTGAAGCCCATATATTGTGATGAAGGCCATCTTGAATAAGCACTTGAAAAGAAAAGGGATAGCTTGTTCTCCTCTCCACCGGAATCCCATAACAATTATTTTTCCTCTCCAAATCAGATAATACATATATCTCATTTCATTGGTATCAGAGCTTTATGTCCTTGCTGCCATTTTTCAAAAGTTGTCTAGTTTGAGTTTCTCGTTCCACGCGTGATCTGACATTGCCTTTTGTGTGGTCTCAAGTTTTCGGTTCCTGCTGTTTTTGTATCTTTTTTTTTTATATATAAGCTTAATTAGATAATTGATCTAGTTTTGTTTGTTGACCTCCCGTGTTTTGTTGTTTCTTGGTTTTCGTGCATGCCCTTTTATATCTAATTTGGTTGATATAGTGTTAGTCTATTTTTTTTTTTTTTTTGGATATTCTTTATGCTTGATCCGTAGTTTTTTTTTTACTGTTTATATTATTCTTGTAATTTTTAATTTGTTTTGCAGGAGTCTTATATTGTTTATCTCTGTTAGCTCAGTTGTTTGGCTTATTAATTGTCTCTGTATCTGATAACGTGTTGTTTTAGTATGCTATCTTTTTAGTTAATTGTTTTTCAGTTCCTACATATTGATCCTGTTGTGGTTTTTTTTTTTTGCCTAGCTTCGTGTTGCTGTTCTGTTTATAAATTTTTTTTTCTGCTTATTTTTAAATTATTTGTTTATTGTTTATTGTTCGTTTTGCATGGCAAACAAATTAGTTTTATGTGGATTGAAATCTATGGTTGAAAGAGGCGATATGGTACTAGAAGGATATTCTAGTAATGTTCAGAATAAAGAGCAAGTGAAACATCAATTTATTGGTGTAGTTGAATGTAATATTGGTGATATGATTGAAAATATAGATGGTTGGTGGATTGACTCGGGTGCTACCCGTCACATTGCAAAAACTCAAAATGATTTAGTTGAGTTTATAAAACTTAAAAAAAGGGAGCAAATAATTAATATGGGAAATGGTACCGGCCTAGATGTGGTAGGACTTGGTACATATAGATTGGATCTTGGGAACAATATATTGGTTCTAAAAAATGTGTTATTTGTTCCCGGAGTAAGGCGTAATGTCATTTCAGTCCCCGCCTTGACTAAAAATGGTCTGGAAGTGCGTTTTTTTGATAATAAATTTTTAATCGAAAAAGATGATGAAATGGTTGCCATGGGCATGTATGAGCCGGACCATGGATTATTTAAGCTTCCGGTTGTGACAAAAATTGAGAATAATGAAATTGGCACTTCTCATCGATTTTTGTCTAATAATACGGCTATGTATGATTTATGGCATCAAAGATTGGGACATCCTGGAATTACTAAGATGGAACGTATTATTAAAGATAATTTGTTGCCTCGTATGGATATTAACAAATCAGTTTGTGAACATTGTGTGAAAGGAAAAATGACGAGAAAACCTTTTAAAGAAGGGGAAAGAGCTAAAGAGTTTTTGGGTTTGGTACACTCGGACATATGTGGGCCGTTGAATTGTAAAACATATTGTAATAAAGAATATTTCATTACATTTATAGATGATTACTCCAATTATGCTCAAGTGTATCTTATATCACGAAAATCTGAAGCATTTGAGTGTTTTAGGAAATATAAGATTGAAGTTGAGAAACAACTTGGAACTGATATAAAAGTGTTGAGAACTGACAGGGGTGGAGAATATAGATCCAATGAATTTTACAATTATTGCAAAGAGAATGGAATAATAAGACACATGACTATGTCTTATACGCCACAACAGAATGGTGTGGCGGAAAGAAAAAATAGAACATTATTGAATGTTGTAAGATGTTTGTTGTCACATTCTGGATTGCCTAAAAGTTTTTGGGGAGATGCATTACTTACTACAAATTATATATTGAATAGAATTCCCACAAAGTCAGTTGAGTTGACACCTAACGAAATATGGACTGAAAGAAAATCAGATTTGAGTCTTATGAGAAAATGGGGATGCATTGCACATGTAATGATCCCATCTCAAAATAGAGACAAATTAGACTTCAGAACAGTGAAGTGTAATTTTATTGGTTACCCTGAAAATTCTAAGGGTTGTAAATTTTATAACAATGAATTGGGAATAATTGAAAACAGAGATGCTATTTTTATAGAAAATTCTGAGGAACAAGAAGATGTGGTGGAGGACACACGTCCTCTGAATGTTGTTGATGAAGTTCTTCCAGAATATATTGGTACGCATATGGAACAAGATCCAACTCAAAATAGTGAATCGGATCAAAATGCTAGTAATGAACCAGTTGAAGTGGTTGGAAATAAAAGACCAAGAGCTCCACCTGAGTGGATGAATGACTATTATGTATATAATAGTGAAGCATCTTGTTTTTCGGTAGATATGGATGTAAGAGATCCTATTGATCCCACTACTTATTAAGAAGCGATGAGATCGCAAGAATCAGAATTATGGATGGAAGCCATGAAAGATGAGATAGAGTCAATAGAAAAGAATCAAGTGTGGGAGTTGTGTGATCTACCTAAAGATAGAAAATCCATAGGTTGTAAATGGATTTTGAAACGGAAATATAAGGCTGATGGGTCTATCGATAAATTTAAAGCTCGCCTAGTTGCAAAAGGTTTTACACAAAAACCGGGAATAGATTACCAGGAGACGTGTTCTCCAGTGGCAAAGTTTGCGTCAATAAGAATTATATTGGCCTTGGTAGCTTGTCTTGATTTAGAACTTTACCAAATGGATGTAAAGACAGCTTTTCTTAACGGGGAGTTAAAAGAGGATATATACATGGATCAACCTGAAGGATTTCAAGTTGAAGGACAAGAAGACAAAGTCTACAAGTTAAGAAAGTCAATATATGGACTAAGGCAAGCATCTAGAGATTGGAATCTCAAATTTCATGAGGTTGTAGTGCAACTTGGTTTTGTCAAGAATAAATTAGACAATTGTGTGTATACTTTGAAAAGTGGGAGTTCGTTTGCAATATTGTCAGTATACGTGGATGATATATTGTTAGCAGGAAATGACAAAGATATGTTGAATAATATCAAGTTGGAGCTTAGTAGTAAATTTGAGATGAAAGATATGGGTGAAGCTTCATATGTTCTTGGTATCCAGATTATAAGAGATAGAAAGAATAGAACATTGAGTTTGAATCAAGAAAGGTATCTTCGTAAAGTGCTTAATCGTTTTGGAATGCAGAATTGTACTCCGGCACCAACCCCATTGGTAATGGGGAAACGATTAACACGTAGTAAAAATTCAGAACAGGGACAAGAACCACTGTGTGTACCATTTGCACAAGCAGTCGGAAGTTTGATGTATGCAATGTTGTGTACTCGACCTGACTTGGCATATCCAGTAAGTTTAGTAAGTAGATACCAAAGCAATCCTAATCAAGCCCATTGGGAGGCTGTGAAGAGGATAATGAAGTATTTGAAGGGTACGTTGCACCACAAATTGGTCTATCAGGCAAAGAAGCCTGAAATTATTGGTTATTCCGATTCAGATCTCGGAGGTGATAAAGATGATGGAAAATCGACTTCGGGATACCTGTTTGTATTTGGTGGAGCCGCCGTAAGTTGGGGAAGTAAGAAACAGGGATGTGTTGCAAGATTTACACAAGAAGCTGAATATGTGGCTTGTAGCATGGCTGCTACTCATGCTGTTTGGATAAGACGATTTTTACTTGAGTTAAATCTAAATCTAATAGATGGGCCTATTGAGATTTGTTGTGACAATACATCGGCTATTGATTTGATTTATAGTGGTGCAAATAGTTCGAGAGGACAACATATTGATATACAATATCACTATATTCATGATGTTGTAGTTGAAAAGAAAGAAGTGAAAGTGACATATATTCCTACTAGTGATATGATTGCAGATCCTTTAACAAAAGGCATTCCTGCAGAAACATTTATTAAATACGTTGGTTTGATGGGACTTAAAAATATTTAATTTTGGACACTCCGAGAAATGTGGGAGTAAGAAGAATTTGATAAACAAGTCAAGTGGGAGATGTTAGTTGACTTATTTTTCAAATTCTAATATATAGTATATTATATTGAATATATTTTGGAGTTACAAAATATATATTTATTATGGAGTTAATAAATTAAATGTGTATCAAATATTGATTGTGTAAATTAAATTGGGCAGTTTCTTTTTGGGATGGAGGTGTGTTTGGTGAAGCCCATATATTGTGGTGAAGGCCATCTTGAATAAGCACTTGAAAAGAAAAGGGATATCTTGTTCTCCTCTCCACCGGAATCCCATAACAATTATTTTTCCTCGCCAAATCAGATAATACATATATCTCATTTCATGTGCAATACGATGTACTGTGTTTCGTATTAGCCAGGTGCGCAGCATAATCACGGTACACGCTCTTCCGTACCATGTCGTGTTACAGAAGAGCGTATAGCGTATCCAGCTAATACGGAGTTTCGTGCAACGTATCAAGCTAATACGGAGGACGCAACTCCGCATCCCATCGGTAAAATGGGCCAACTTTTCTGAATTTCAGTATTTTGGGCATTTCAAACTCAAAAATGATTATTTAGGGTCATCATCCCATAATAAAAGCCTATAATTTATTTACATTAAAACCTACTCCCTCTGTCCAACTTTATATGACCTGGTTTGACTTTCACGGAGATTAAGAAAAGGTAGTAAAAAAGGAATAAAGTTAGTTAAAAAGTGGGTAAAGTGGTGGGATCTATTAATATTTAATAATAGGTTTGAGATAGTGGAGGAAAGTAGTGGGTGTAATAGTGTTTATTTAATAAAAAAGGAGTATAAAATAGAGAAGTAGTGGGTGTAATAGTAAAAAGTAGTGTTCAAAAATAGTAATTATAATAAGTTCATTCTTTTTGGGACGTCCCAAAAAGGAATAAGGTTCACATAAAATGGGACGGATGGAGTATTTTTTTGTTAAATAAAAATATGAAAAATGCTAAATGTCTCAAAAAAAATTTCAAATTTTTTTTGAAAGGTTCATGTGAGACATGTGTAATTGATAACTGTTCCAGTAATAATATAGTGTGTGTTTGGATAAAATCTCATCATCATGTATCTAAATTCACTTTACTTCTCTTTTTAGTTCCTAAGCTGGTCAATCATATACATCTGAATCACTTCACTTTATATCCAAAAGCTCTCGCGGTCGGCGCTTCACCCCCGCTTTGTCCTGACATCACTGGTCTAGTCACTTAATAAACCTATGTGACATGGCCTCAACTAGTCGCACTCAAAATATATGAGTTCAGGGGTTAACTAACAACATTACTTTTCTAGCAATTGCCGCCAGCGTCCATAGCGAAGATAATTATCTAGGATAGGTTACGCTTATCCATATGCTTTTTCCCGTGCATTTCTAGACGTATTTACTCGCTACTTTCCCTTACACAGCAAATCTTAGGTATCAGAGTAGCATAGTTACTCGACTTGAGCACTGCCACTCTTTGTCCATTCCTCTTTCTTGATACCTTTTGATCTTTCCATATAAATCTCCATCGACTTCTCGGTATCATCTCCGGTCACTTTTCCTTTAATTTTATCTCTTCAACTCCTCTTATCAATCCCACGTGCTACACACGCTTACCACTTTTGGCATAATAGCCTTTTCATTAAGTCAATCTCGGAATTTTTCAGTCCATTTCGGTCATTGAATGCAGTTCTCCTTTACCGTCCAATCTCACTATAGCATTTTATCTCTACAATTAATTATAATAATCAGGGTCTGTTTGCCAACCCATATAGCGGCTACCTTACCCGATTCACTGGGTTCGCTTCAGTTTCCACTCTTTTCATTGACGTTTTCTGATAATCAGAAAGACAAGGTTTGCCAAGATTTGTTGAATTCTTTCCAGAATCAGGGGAACTTGGGCCAATCTATCCACCCACTGGTAGCACTACGAAGATCAATTTCGAAACCTGAGGAACAGTTCTATAAACATCCAAGCAGGTAGAATCGCAAGTAGTTATAACAACGGAATGATTGCCATAAGGTTTGAAGTGTAACCACTTGTCTTAAAAGAAACAATACCGTCGGAGTTAGTCGTTCCACAAAATTAGCACTACCAGGATCATTCGAACCTTATGAGTGTTTGGATACATGATGATGAGATTTTAACTTAAAATAAATAAACGTATATAAGTGATAAATAGAAGAATACTTATAAGTTATATGAGTGTTTGGATAAATTTATTTATGAGTTAGTGAAATATTTTGTTAAATAAATTAAAAAAAATTATGTAATAGAATAAACTCAATACAATCATTTTAAATTAAAAAGATATTTTAAAAACACAAATTTTAAATTATTAAACAAGCAAAGAAATCAAACAATAATAAATAAGCTAGAAAAAAATACATCATTACTAACATTCAAATTATCAACATGTAAATTATAAGTTGAGTTAACAAGCACCCCTCATAAGTTCTTATAAACCATAACTTATAACAAGGTTGCCTAACAAACCCATAAAATCTCATGTGTGTATATATATGTGCGTCAATAAATTAAAATTAAAAAAATTAATATACCTTGTCATTTGAAATTTTTTTTGAAAAGATATTGGAGTACATAGCATTACTCCAAGAAAAAAAATGTTATAGGCAACTATATGCTTTTAACATTTTTCAATAAATGCACATTTGTATTTGGCAATAAATGATAGAATTTTCAAATTTGTTTACAAAAAAAATTCGATATTAATTTTTTATTAATAATATTAATTTATTATTGATATAAATAAAATGAATTTTATATGTATTAATATATATTTCACCAATTAAAATCATGTCATGTATAATTAAAAATATTTTTTAAATACATTTCGAGATCACTGATATTGCTTCCCAAAATATGAGCATAAGGCCTAGTTTATTTTGTTATAAATTTAAATTAATAGTACATTGCCTTAATAAAATAGTAATTTAAAATTATTGTCTCAAAATATCAACAAAACTGACCAAAAAAATCTTTTCTATATATAATACGCCAACAGGGGAATAATCGTGAGACTTTTTAATCTCATAAAAAGACAATTTTACCCTTTATGAAGCTACCCCCGAAAAACCCAGATTTGCCTTTCTGCCTCATAGCGACTTCTAATAACTCTTCGCCTGTTTTACTGTCTGTCATGCTGATCTTCTTCTCATTCTAATACACAATATTTAGAGGGCTCATCATCATCTTGCTTTGGGCACCAGTAACGGGGAAGGTAAGAATTCTTACCCTCGATGTACACACACACACACACACACACAGATATATATATATATATATATGCATATATACTAGGTCTCTCGAAATCTCTCCTTTTATAATTTTAATTTCTTTCTGTCAATTATTGAATCTGATCCATGTTCCAGCAAATTGGAGAATCTGAAAATGGTCCTGTATATTTATCACTTATGAGTTGAATTTGGTAGGTATTGTGAATTAGGGATGGTGCTATTGATGCAATATAATGATGCGAAGATATATCTGATTTAATTTTAGAAAGATAAGGAATGGTGGCTGATTTTGGTCAGGTATGCCACTTATTTGATATTATTGTGGGATTGAAATATATTTTTTTCATCTATAATTTTATAGTGGATGATCTTGTGCATATTGAATGTAAGCTATAAAGAAATGAAATATTCGTTGACGCATATATTTCCACTTTGCCTAGCGAGTTCAAGTTGTATTGAATTTCATCATTTAATCATTTGATCATATAGCATGCATATCACTTGAGGTGATCATGTGTGGCAATATTAGAATCCTAAGATAATGCACGTTTCAAGTGAGAGCCATCCTGACTATTTTATGTACTAAAAGGGACTCCTGTCCTATATTTTATTCAAAATTATGTTTCAAATGTTTCGACTACACTTTGCATCCAGATTTGTCGCGACATTGCTTGCATTTTTGTGGGCTTTGCTTACCAAAATATTTGCTTAATACATATATCAACTTTGCTTGATCTTATAGCATGTAAATGAAACTGGCTATGCTAAATAATGGGTTACATGGCAACAGATGGTTGGTACTGAGTGGTGTAACTTCATTCAAGTCACCAAAATAAATATTTTAAAATACATAAAGCTAACTAAGTTGAGATATTAAACATATATTGAATCATGACTATGAAAAGATAGAATTTATGGATTTAAAAATTTTAAGCACTACAGAGTTTCTGTGAGAAGTACGAGGCCCCGCACATCATGGTGACACAAGAAATTCTGCCTACATTGGTAAATTTATGTCTGCTATTTAACACTCTGCCTCACAAACTCAAGTCTGGCACCTGCTCTAGAACATTTGCTGGAAGATATATTTTCTTAGCTGATATACTTACATGGATAAAAAGAATTGCACTCTTAGAGGTTTATTTTATTCTGGTATAAGGAAAAACACATATCAAGGATCAGAAACTCTAAATATAGATTAGAATAGTAGAAGGGTAGAAGCATAATATATAACACAAGAAAATTCAAATCGTTTGTAGATTGTAATCGTCTTCAGGGCCATTAGAATATAAAACTACATGTTTAGTTCTAGCAAATGAATAAATTTGAAGTATGCCTCTAGGGATTCAGCTATTATATGTTATGATATTATCCTATTAGTATGATGTTAACGATTTCCTTCTAATTATAGCTAATGTTCTGGTGCAGTGGACTTCCCATCTTTTCATTTTTCAAGGACAAAAATATACTCGCAGATCTTATATTGTGCATAGTCCTGGCCTTTTTATATGTAAGAATTTTTATTTTGATATTCTATCATTTATTAAAGAAAAAATGCATATTATAGTGATTACTTTAAAACTGATTGTATCTCGCTGAACTGCATACACATCAATTATGTGCTTCACAAGAGTGTTTTTCAACTATTTAGTACATGACCAAGAAGTAGTGCTATATATTAAAAGACGTATACATGTCTATCTACTCCCTTACTCTCCTCTTTACTTTTATGATAGTGTCTTTTATTGCGCAACAATTGTATTATATATTTAGCATCAATGAAGACCTGAGGAAATATGTTTTTTTTCATGTTCTATATCATGCTATGATTTTTAAGGCTTTCACTGGCAGGAATGCTATTAACCAAGTCTTACATGAGTATTCTATATATGCTACTCACCGTCTCACTTTTACCTTTTTTGGGGTAACTTTTTAAATCTTTCATATGCATTATTTGAATGTTTTTACTTTTACATCTATTTCTATTGCATCTTTGTAACTACTTTGTCATAAAAAATGGTTTACATTTTAGTCTATGCTTTGTATTAGGTACGGTAATGTGACGATAATTTATAATCGTTAAATTATGTGGATGTTCTGCATAGCTTTCACTGATACACAAGGGCTTATTGGTAATTCCCCTACTAGAGGAATGCCTTTGATGCCATGAGGCGGTCCTTGGAAAGTTTTAACATAAGCAACAGGGTTTCACAGATCTTCTAGACGTAGAGCGTGCAGGGCTTTGAACCCAACTACATTACCTGCAATGGAAGTAAACATTTTAGTAACAGAACCTTCTTCAAAAAGGTCTACTGATTAAGCTACATAGCGATATATTGATTTTTTTTTCTAAAGCAACGGGATCACTTTTCCTTTTTTGGGGTGACATTGTGTCCCTTTTATTTGCATAATTTGAAACTTTATAGTTTTAGGATTTGTTTCTGGTGCATCTTTGTACATTTAGTGATGATTAAAAATCAGCTTTTGTACTTGAACATGCAAAGATTATTCACCTTTGTACATCCAGGATTCTTAAGAATTAATTCAGTTTTATGGTTGCGTTTAAAAGTAAGAGAAAGAAGAATACAACGTCTTAAAGTGACAACTATAATCTAATTCATGTTGCTTCACGAGGACTAATACTGAGAAGTGATATAGGTAAGGTGAGGGTTAAAAAGGTTAACTGAGAAATAACTGGAAATAAGAACATTTGTTTGCATATTATCCTAGACTAGCATTGAGAAATAGTCATTGAGCATCTTAAGATGAGGGGTAAATAGGTTAAAAGAGAAAGAGCTGAACATAAGAACATTTGTGCGCTTATTATCCTTGGATTAGCAATAAGAAATATAGTCATTGAGCATCTAAATATTAATAATATTATTACATTAACCAACTTTTAATTCTACTTTCATTTGGTTGTTTTTCTTAATGCTAAGATTCAACTTATGGAAGTGGTTCCGTAAAGATGATGGTAGAATTCCCTCATTAACCTAAAGTCATATACAAGTATGGATCTTAAAACTTTGTTATCCTCTATTACTTTTTAAATCATTTTGAGCCCCTTCATGAACTCTACTATGTTTGATTTTGTTTTTGATCGTAATATGAATTGGTAGATCATAGACGTTACATTAACATTCCTTTCATCAGGGTTATACATAAGAAGAGAATGAATGTAATGGTTGCTAAGCCTGCTCAAAACGTCAAGTGATTGGTGGTTATACTAGAGTCATTTACCCATGTTCTCTCATATTTGCTATTAACACAATTGGTATGATCACTACAAGTAATCATATCATGTTAACATAAGAGAGACTTATAGATGCTTGGCTAAGAACCGCAGAGGAATCATATTGAATCCGCACATTATAACCAGTATAAATGGTGTTGATGGTGTGTAGGGAATTTTCTTTTACGGGAGCTCCAAAAACAGGATAAAGTTTTTTTTACCAAGGTGAGGAGTCTTAGTTGTTATCGACTTATTCTGTGTAGGATCATGACATTAAATGTTAAGGACCTTCTAACCATTCCACTTGCAAAGTTTTTTCTACATATCTTGGTGGCATGCTGTAAATATTCAAGGTGGCTGAGTCTTGTACATCTATTTAATTTAGATGCAACACATAAAAATCCAGCAAGTCCTAGAACCTAATATAGATCGTCGTAATGAATCTAGGTCTTAGAAAGCTAATTGCTCTATTGATGATTGTGGCACATTAACAACCCATCGAGAAGTGGAGGAGTGTGCTGAGATGAGGGATATACTTTTTGGATGTCATAGAAGCCTTATGCAGCTGAAATCCTCATTGTAAAGAATCAAATGTTGTAGTAAAGAGATATTTCTTAGTTCTTATAGACATGTACTTCATGTAAGTCATTACTTCAACTCAAAACTATTTTATGTTTCAATATATTTGATATTTTATTTGTTCATTTAAGTTATTTAAGTTATGTCCTATTATATATAATTCATGTTTGTTTGCACCTGCTCTTAATCCAATTAGAGTTTTTTAAACATTAAGTCTTGTATAAAATTTGTTAGTGTTTGGATTTCATGGCCAAATTTTTAAAAGATTAATGATGCAAAATTTTGAGATTTTAATTCGGGGATATAAACGAAAAAAATACAATTGATCAGTGAGTAAGGAATTTGATTAACCTTGCAAAAAATAAAAAATTTGAATAATTAAAATTACTTTTTATATATTGAACATGTCATAACTTTATTTGTGGCGCTCTTTTATGGTTCTCTTCTATACAAGGTATTTGTGAATTGTCAATACCAAAAAATTAAGGCCATTCTAGAGGATATGGTAATAGATGCCTTTACAAAACCTTTCAATAATTAAAAAGGAATGAAGTTGATTGAGAACACAAGAAGGGTCATGCCCTCCATATATAACTGGAAAAATGCTTTTACAAATCTGTTTGTTGAGTGTTCAGATATTCTCACTAGTGAAGACGTGTGAAAGAGATTTTTCTGGAAACTTAGTGCTAGCTTTCAAAGGAATTCTAGATGGCCTGATTGTCCCATATGTGATGTAAGATTTTACTAGAAGACCTGTCGCAAGAAAATAGATGAGAACACTTGTAGATTTAGAATGAGTTTTTTTTAGAACCTCCATATGTCATCAGTTATAGTTTATACTTTTTTCCGTAATTTTTTCCAAAATAAACCAGTTTCCGTATCATGTGTTTGTTTATATCCTCATCCATTTATTCATGATCCTTTGTGATCATCATCAACATCTTTTTGTAGTTTACATCACCTCATATGACTTTAGTTACAATTGTGTTTTCATTGGCAAATTTAGGAGAAGTTAAGTACAATTGTGTGCTTATTAATTATGCTAAGTAGAATTGTGTACAGAAGAGCTAATGGATGTCTCAAATCGAATTAGAGTATCTTTATTTCTTACTGGCCTCTTTTCCAACCAAATATCTCAAACCTTATAAGAGAAGTCGGATATCATTTATGTCTTGTGTATGTTAGAGAAGATATTGGTAGCTCAAGTATGTTGTTATTAGATATGTGATTTTTTTTATAGCTAGACATTCTGTAATTGCCTACTATTCTCCTCAAGCCAATGGATCAAAGCAGGTAACCATGTTTCGAGTGATAGACAAACACTTTGGACTACACAATGTTATTCTCCTCAATCTTGGATAATTAAAGCATGCATCATTTTAATACTAATTCAATCATCTACATGCGCGTGCATTAAGAAAGATACATTGTGATACAGATTATACTCATAATCTTAAGTTGCATCTTTTCTACTACGTGAAACTAGGTAGATTATCTTATAATAACAAGTTAATGTTAATTCTAAATTCGGTTGCATTAATATTTGTTACGTTTTTGTTGGATACTAGAGGCTGCGTTAATGACTTCAGGTGTATGACTTTTTAAATCTATTTTTACTGGCCAGTAGCTTGCATGAACTACGATTTTCTGCTCTATATGAGGATATCTTTGTGCATTCCATAACAATTTGGTGTAGAGTCTGACAAAGTGTTGGAACTTATTTAGAGATATTATATGAAGGTTTATCTTTGTTAGGATTTAGGTACATTAAGATCTCCAAGGTTATCATGAGATAGATCTAAGCCTTTTAACTCGGCATGAATTTTTATTTTTTTGTAAGAAGTTATTGTGGAACATATGTTTTTGAAAATGCTGAAATATTGTAAAGAAAAAGTTCAAAATTCTTTTTACATTGAGGCTCGTGCCTTGCACGGGTCTTTATGCTAGTTAGAAGACCAAAATATGACAAGAGTACAAGACCGTGTCAAAAATTATATGAATCACCCATTAGAACATTGATTCATAATCTTTAACAATGCGTTATTATTTGGGTGGCGTGCATCGCCCAGATGCTCAACATACTGCAGTCTATTGAGCTTAACCATCTAGACTCTTTGAATTTTGTTCTTTGTTCTTGAGCAGGTCGTCGTTGGGTAGGGCAAATTGAGCCCATAGAATCCTCAATGGAAAAAAGTCCGAAAAGTCCTTCAACACCAGTTTTGTTATGATATTTTCATTGGTAATCTTTATTTTAAATTAAGGAGTCTTGTTTGTACTTCAGGAATATTTCTAGAAACGGCTAAGGCACTTGCCCTGGGCGTCCCTGTTGTTGAGAAGGATGTCATTGCTTAGCTTAGACTCAACAATTTATCACAGGACACGAAATGATTTAAAAATTTAGTGTTTATATTTGTATTTTGGGTATATGACATAAAAATATACGAATACGAAAATACACAACAAAGATTTAGTGTCGGTTTTGTGTTTACCCTTTGGGTACACGACATGACACAAATTACATGAAATAAATTAATATTAATATAAATATTAATATTAATATAAGATATATTTATATTTATATTAAATAAATTAATATTTATATTATTATACTTAAATTTATAATGTTGTTTGTAAATTTGATGTAAATATATATATTGGTCCATGTTTGTAATAATTTCACTGAAAATATTAGTATTTAAATATTTTATTTATTTATTTTATTTTATGTTTTATTTAAAATTACACGAAAACACGATACCAAAAGTACACGACAGGAAGTTACACAAACACAAAAGTACAAGGATCCTAAATGGTGATTAAAATTACACGAAAACACGACACGAAAGCCATTCTCACCGGCCAAGGCAACTAAAGATGGCATGAGCCAAAGTGACACGAAACCTTGTGCAGACATAAACCTTACAGAAGGTACAATGGTACAACACTTACTGTTTTTACATATCAATATATCCACAGAATCAAGAACAATCATACTTACAGTTCTTTCTGTGGATTTCTACTCAAACGGTAGGATTAGAATGCCCGATCTGGGCGTCCATGAAGTTGTCGACCCATTGAATACTTTTGTTTAAAAATCTCTTGAACCATGATATCTTGTTAGACTTCATGATGATAGCTTAGACAATGCGGAAAGATATATTGGGAGTTATCACATTATGCTATTATGGCCATTAAGATCATTATTGTCTTATTGGGGTTACAAACCTTACATAAGTGTTGAAATAGGTTAAAGGTTTGAGGATTGAGAGCTATCAAAGTTTTTAAATTTTAAGTTGAAGCTTTAAAGAAGGTTAAAGAAATAGATGGTACTTCGTCCAACCTGGTATTGATTAACAAGTGGACATATGTTTGAAGTGGTAATTGGATTCGGTCTGGATTGTGCATCGTTGAGAGCTTTACACTAGCATGCCTACATATTAATTTCTTTACAAACCTCAGTCCATACTCCAGAGCACATACCTACAATTTTCAACAACAGATCAAAAACAGGAGCAGAATAGAAAGTGTATTTATGTACGAACACTGAACAGAAGAACTTCAAGGCATGTGCATATTTTGGAGCAAACTGGTGATTTTTCAAAACTGACCATTGAGGTGTATGATAATGCTCCTTGCTCCACTCTACTGTATTTTTCTCTCTTCCGGTGATGTTTGGACGGAAATATGGTGTAGCTGTCAGAAGGGAGTCTGCAAAACATTGTTTGACCGGGGGTGGTGGCCGTCAAGCGCCTCCGGCGTGAGAGTAAGTAACTTGGTGGTGGAGAATAAAAGAAACAATAATCGAAAAATGTAAATACTAGTGACTGAGATTTTAGAGAACAAATGTGAAATGCGAGAATGTGAGAGTTAATGTTAGAATTTTCAATCCTTCTCATGTATGAGGTTACATAGGTATTTATAATGTTTAATGTTACCTCCCTTTGTCTCCTGGTCCGGAAGAATGTCCCCTTCCTTGTGACAGGTGTTGGCTGATAGCATGTCCCTTTCACTTTCTACTGTCAAAGTGATTACTTTCGTGAAGGTTCCACATTGTCTGGGAGTGAAAAGGAAGGTACGAGCTAAGTCCACGGGATAATATGTAGTGGAGAATAGAACGCCCATTGTCCAAGAGGTTGAATGTGCTGGAGGGAGAAGGTGCCTTTTATCTGGAAGGAAGAGTATTGCCTTAGCTTAATTTTCTTAGTCAACTTTCGGGTGTGGCAAGTTGTCCATTAGATGTTCTCAGGACATAGTTATATCAGGAGGGTAAAAGAGTTCTCTTCGGGAGGGTATTAATATTGCGCCCTCACTCCTTCAACTTACTTTAGTGGGTTGGAGGAGTAAATGCATAGTGCTGATATGATTTTGATATTTATAACTTCAACGGCTCTTTATAACGGCTAGTTGATGGAGGCCTATAAATACTTGAGTTTTCTTCAAGAGTTTGGGTATCTTATTTTCTTAAAATCTTTCATCTCTTACTTCATTTGTTGTAGGTCTTGTTGGTCGGAGGTTTGAGCGTTGTGCCACCAGGGAGTGTCACTATGAAATTTGGATAGATGAGCCTCTTGGTGCCCGAGCTTCTGAGGCCATTGAAGAGCTGGTTCGGGAGAAAAATCTGCTACACCGCTTCTACATGCAGGAGATTGACCTCTTGAGGGCTTGGGAGATGACCAAACGAGGAGCTATGTTGATGAAGCTACAGGAGTTGGAGGACAAGGTGTACCGTGAGGAGTCTGAAGATGCTTCCGTAGCTTAGTTTTAGATCTTTTATTTATTTTCCAATAAGGACTTGAGGGGTCTGTCCTTCACTTGTCTTCTCTGAATTGTAATCTATTCCCTAATGAATGAAACATGGTTTCCTTCTCTGCTTACAAATATCTTTTTTATTGTTTTGAGTTGTGTCTCCCCCCCCCCCCCCGGCATCACTTGTGGGTAAAGTCCACTAGTGATGGCCTTAGAATTTTTCATAAGTGATAGAGGTGGAGGAAAAAGGTTTGGAAGAAGGGAAAGAAATTTTGTGCTTCCCTGAAAATTGGCTAAATTTAATTTTTAACAAATTTAACAAGTGTGTGAAGGAGGGACAAGGAATGTAGTATCCCATAAAAATTTACTAAGTTTGAATTTGGTACCCCCCAGACATTATTAGTGGGCAGTGCCCACTAAAAATGGCCATAAAAATGAAATATGAAATTTTCATAAGTGTTTAGAAGGGAAAAAAAAAAGATTTAGAGGGGGAAAAGAAATTTTGTGCCCCCGTGAAATTTGACGAAGTTTGAATTTGGTACTCCCTAGACATTGCTATCGGATAATGCCTGTTAGTAATGGCCTTAAAATAGAATTTGTTTTTTTTATGTTTGTATGAGAATGGAGGGGTTTTTTGTGAGGAGGAAGAACTTTTTGTGCAGAGGAGGAATTTTATGAGGGGGAAGGAATTTTGCGGGGAGGAGAAGTTTGGTGAGGAATAAGTAATTTTTGTGGGGTAAGGAATTTAGTGAGGAGGAAGTAATTTTTGTGGGGAGGAGGAATTTGGTATCCCGCGAAAATATTTGATGAAATTAATGATGGTTAAATATTTCTCTCATTGAATGATTTGGACTCGTGTGTATTATAGATTTTTTATCGGTGTTTTTGGTCTATGTTGGAATAAATGCAGTAAATAATAACATTATAAACTATAATTTGGTTAGTAACTGCATATCACCAATATATGTAGGAGTTGTATAATACTTGTTTGAATTTTGGCTAGCAAAAGAAAGAATAAATAATACAGTAATAATAGGGGTTGACATATTATGAGCTATAAAACTTTTAGGTTGTAAAAGGTGATGGGCTTTCCTTGCAGTATTCGGCTCTGCTGTACTTGTGCAGTACTATGAGACGTGCATGGAAAAAATTTGTGGGGCTAAACCAAATGTGTGTTTAAATTTGATTGGCTGAGAGATAGAGAAGTAATAGAATATTGCAGGATAAGGTAAAGATTGCTGTGTCATTGGTCTTTTAAACCGAACAAAGATATTTGAGACTTGAGATTAAAAAAGTAGTGAGAGAGCCAGGTACAACTATTGGTGGATTTTTTATAAACTGTGGGTGGTTTCACTTGTTTTTTGATGTGTATAATAAAATATACATTTGCGTCCGTGTGGGTTTAGGCATGTATAAAGCTGAATAACCCTTTATCTGTTTGCTTGTTTCCAACCATATAAATATATAAAAATAACATGTAAGTTGTCTCTTTCCACTTCTATTGTTAAAAACCACTCAAATAGAAAAAAAAACAAGGGAGGAGACCTGAGGTAGCTCGAGCAAAGATTGAAAAATTAATCATCCACCAGCAACGTCGCCCTCAAGCAGCTACTTTAACTGGTATATGGCCCTGTTTGGCAATTAGTTGTTAGCTGTTAGTGGTTAGCGGATTGAATTAGCTGTTTTGACTAGCGAATTGAGTTTGCTATTTTGAATAGCGGATTGAGTTAGCTGTTTTACATCAAATTGTTAGGTAATTAGCTGTTTGAGTTACCTTTTTGTATATTTACTACACATATAACAAACATTTAATTGAAAAAGCTCCTCTAAGTAGCTTTTTGAAAATTAGCTTTTTGAGTCCAAAAAAGCTATTTCAATTCGCTAACTACAAAACACTAATATTAGAGGTTTCAAATGGTCAAACCTCTAATTTGGCTCAAACCTCTAATATTTTCTCAAACCTCTAACTTCCAAACACCCCCTATATGTTTGTTTTTTGTGTTTTCGTAATGGTGGTCATGACCAGTTGCTTCAGAAAAACTGTGTGTGATTGTAAATGTGTATATGGAAGTCATAACAAGTTTGTATATGTTATCAAATCTGAGCTTCACTTTTGTGACTGCGCTTGTTGTGTATAGGCATATGTAGATGGGTGTGGATGTATAAGTTTATATAAGTGTTTGCAGGTTTGAATATGTAATGTATATAACTAGACAAACCTTTTTGTTTGTGTTTGTAGTCAGCTATGGGTGTTCCATAAATAGGAAGTAAAAAGGAATTGTCTTTTTCGTAACTCTTCAAACTACTCAAGGAGACATGGAACGACAGTAGCTAAAACGCAAAAGGAGTGGGTTGCAGTGGGGAACAAAACCTAACATCATTTCCCATTATCACTCAACTGGTACATGTTTTTGCGGCTGCCATTACATAGCTGTTTCTAACTGCTTTGGTGATGTGTGTGTAACTGTGTGTATACATGTAACAATGTTAACTGGTTTTCGTGGGTTCATAAGACCGGGTGTTATTTATTTATTTATTTTTACTTGGTTTATTTGGTGTCTATATATGTGTGTCTATGTATATTTGTACTTGTGGGTATATCAAGGTGGGTGATGGGTATATATGTGTAAATATCTATGCAAGATGAAAAATGGATGTACATGTATATAGAGGTTTATGTATATGTGTGTGAACTGGTAAAGTTGATAGGTGCCTATGGTTTGCTTACAAAATACTTGCTAGGGTTTTGTATGTGTAATATATACAAATGGACGTAGAAATAACTAAAACGGTGAGTGAAAAATAGTGCGGTTATAAGAGATTTAAATGTAAACAAGAGATTGAAAGTTAAAAAGATGATGGGCCTAAAAACTATTATTGGTGGGCTTTGTTAGCTTTTTTTTTAACCGTAAGTATTTCTTTGGGGCAGTAACAGGTAACAGGTTTGTTTGTACATACATAATGCCTAAGTATATGCAAAAGAAAACAACCACATAAAACAACAAAAGAAAACAACCGGTGGATGAGAAAAATGATAGACTATCAAGTAGTCTAGTATATGATGAGACAACCAGTGTTTTGTGTATAGAGGGAGTATATGTGGGTTTGCAATGCATAAAAGTTGCCTGTTAAGTAGATTAGTGTTTGACTATAATATAGTTGTCGCATCTAGGGTATGGTTTAGGTGGCACATAAAATTCCCAGTAGGCCAGAAAGCGGGAACGGGTGAGGAGTGATTTTTATATGTAAAATATTTTTTCGGACAAAGGAAAGGCTGGTAGATATGTTTATATTTATATGCGGGAGGAGGAAGCGAGAAGAGATTTCGGAGTAGTGGATATAAGTGGACTTGGGGTTGAGTTTTGATCTTTGAATGTATAGAGTATTTTGGGTTGTGTTACATGACTTTTGTGTGTATATGTGCAATTGTAAGTATTGAAAATGGGCAAAGTACAAGGTGGTAGGTGAAGATAAAAGCGGGGAAATAGGAACGGGTATACATGCATGTATAGTTTTCTATTTTTGTGAAGTTGTGACGCTTCTTTCCTAATTATTTGTGTTGATATAGTGAAAGTAGGTGTGAAAAAGTAGTGACAGGGAAGTGCCTACTCTCCTTTATGTAGATTTTTGTTTGTAGACTTGTAAGTAAATAGCAGGTGAATCCTGGGTGAAAGCGGGTCAATTTGGAAGCGGGACAGTGGGAAAGTGAACTTAGAAAAATTCGTGAGTGTGTTTATTTAGCTAATAGAGCAAACAGGTCAGTAGCATGTGTATGAGAAAGGAAGTGGGTTGTATAATAGTAGCATGTGTATGAGGAAGTGGGCTTCGTCTTTTTGCAAACATTTTTTCAAGGAAGCATCCATACGTTGCTCCTCGATATCGTGATCAATATTTTCAACCATTTGGACATCTCTCGTCCTCTTTCTCTGATTTCGTTGGTGCTCAAGGTACCTTTTCCTCTTTTCCCTCCCCCGTTGGGTTGTCCGAGCCCTCCTCATGTTACTTGGATCAGTTTGAGCCAAGTTGAGGGCAGAAGTGGAGGCTCAAAATCAGAGGCTCGAGGATAGTGTGATTGTTGAGGAAGAAATGTTGCATGTTCAGGAAGGTAGAGCCATGGAATCGGAGACTTGTGTGGATAGTGGTGCTAATCCACCTAAGAAGAGATGTCTTATTACTTTGGGCAAAAAAGAGCAATTACATGTACAAAAGGATATCAGTGGGCAATTAGCACGTCAAGAGAAAGTTGTCGCTAAGGAATGGGTAAAGGGAGAAAGTCCCGTTGACTGGGATAGGGTGTTCGATGATGTTAGTATGGGAGGTGGTGCTATTTTGGGAGAAGATCTAGTTGGAGCAGGGGGTATCTCACCTGTGTTGGAAGATCCTGAGCCCTTGGTTAGCAACGGTATGTCATCTTTGTTATTAACATTTTTCTTTCTCTTGTCTGTTTGTAGCTTTTTTTTGTCAAGAATCTATTTTATGTTGAATTATTTGTAAATTTTTCTGGCTTGTGTGTAGATATGCTTGGTGATAAAGGGAAGAATGTAGAGGAAAATCCTACTTCAAGTCCAAAATAGAAACCCGTGTGAACAAGGACCATGGTGAGGGAAAGCATGTACTGAGATGTCGTCCTAAGATGCGTGTCCCTCGCTCCAGAGTTGGTTTGAAGAAGAGAGGTGGGTCACGATGGATGGTAGACTCTACCTTTGAGTATGTAGCTTCTTTTGATGATGAGATAGTGGATCCTACTATAAGTGTTAGCAGGCGAGGTGTGGGGTATCTGTTTCCTACCGCTCCTAAGCAGCTTATGACCAAGCTATTGACATGTGATGACATGGATAAGCTTGGCGGGATGAAGCTATCCAAAATTGTTAAGAGAATGGAGAAATTTGGAGCTCGGGTATGTGTCCTTTCAACTGCTTTTAGAACTTTATCCAATTTGTCCTTTATATTGCTCTCTTACTTATATTTGTCTTGTTTGTGGTAATGCAGTTTTGTGGATATGGGTATGGTGCTGCTTTGGCTGCTTGCCGAGAGCGTGCTAGGCGTAAGTTGGCAGAGAAGAAGGTGGAGGCACTAAGTCAAGAGAAAGATGCCTTGATTGCTGACATTGATCTTGTGTGAAATGGTGCTGAAGAAGGCTTTGCTGTTGATAAGAAGCGCTTGGAAGATCAAGCTAAACAGGCCGTGAATG